>BSYO01000026.1:0-4800000 GCA_033239525.1 Nepenthes gracilis | reverse complement strand
TTACTGTCTCATCTGAAGGGGGAAAACACTAAAACAGTGAGTCGAGGCCCAGCAAGGTACATGCATATGAACTGTAAAACGATTATGCCAAAACGATCATATAACCATACAAAACCATAATGTTTAATCAAACATCATCTGAAAAGAGAAACTGTAAAGACATGCTATAACAATATTAAATCTCATGCCTCATAAATCATATCACTATAGGCTGTAAAACTATAACTATAAACTATACGGATGCATGGTAAAACTGAAAACAGTACTCTATACTGTTCATTGTCATCTTTTCGCTGTATTCGTTTCATTATCATCTTTTCATCCGATAATACTCTGTCGTCTTTTCACTGTATACGTTTCATTATCATCTTTTCATCCGATAATACTCTGTCGCCTTTTCACTGTATACGTTTCATTATCATCTTTTCATCCGATGATACTCTATCATCTTTTCATCCGATGATACTCTATCATCTTTTCACTGTATACGTTTCATTATCATCTTTTCATCCGATGATACTCTATCATCTTTTCACTTATAACGTGTCATTATCATCTTTTCATTCGATGATACTCCATCATCTTTTCACTGTACACGTTTCATTATCATCTTTTTATTGTAGTATAGCATATCGGTAAAACATTAGTCGGTACTTCATATTATTTTCCTCCTTGTACCAAGCCCCGAGGACGGCCATCGTTCCCTCCTTGTACCAAGCCCCGAGGACGGCTATCGTTGCCTCCTTGTACCAAGCCCCGAGAACGGCTATCGTTCCCTCCTTGTACCAAGCCCCGAGGACGGCTATCGTTGCCTCCTTGTACCAAGCCCCGAGGACGGCTATCGTTCCCTCCTTGTACCAAGCCCCGAGGACGGCTATCGTTACCTCCTTGTACCAAGCCCCGAGGATGGCTATCGTTATATTTTTATTAAAAACCCCTTCTTCACAATTAGACTTATACAATACATTTTCAGCTAACTTAAATCCACATGGAATTTTCGTCGGTATACGTTCGTTCGTATTTTCGAAAACAAATTATACTGGAAGTTACATCTCGATGTCAATTAACTTTCATGTAACTGAAGCTTCGGTTAAAAGTTACTAAAACCCTTTCATTTTCGTGCTTAGTGCATCGCCAAAACTTCCGGACATAAATCGGTCTCTAAACAAACCTTATTTCATGAAATCAAGCCATAAATCCAAACATACATACTTAATCATACATTTAAACCATAAATTCCCAAAATTTCGAGTTAGGGTTTGGCCACATTCTCTAAATATCAGAATAACCACATATCACTTGTTTATACATGAAATCAGGGTCACATACTTCAATAAACATGGACAAAAATGAAATTTAACCGATTAATCGAAGGAAACACGCTTTATATACTTTAAACATGCATCATCAACATTTAGAGCATTTTCAACAGTTTTAAAGCACGAGAAATCAGTACAGTGAAAAACAGCGTTCGAAGTACACTTGCCTGAGCTCGCTCTACAATTATTTTACCCGGATTGGATCGGAACGGTGGTCTCTCCCCTTTCTTCCTCTTCGTGCTTGCTGTTGTGCCTCAACTTTCTCTCTCTACAAACACATATCCTTTAATCGGCATTTAAACAATGAAGTATTACACAATATCGTCCGATATTTTTGAAAGAGTAGTACCCATGTATGCGATTATGCGTGAACAGTGAACACGTGCCGAATCGGTTGATTCTCGAGAATTTTGGACATCCAACAGGTAATCTATAGAACCCGAGGCATGGGTAACTATAATCTCAAATCAATTTATACATTTAACTCCAAATAGAAGCTCAAACGGTGTCCGGGCACGGGTCAAGGACCTCACGAACGAATTTCTATTAAATTCCACAATTTCGGATAAACAATTAGAAATTATTTCAAGACTCCCGGATGCCACGAACGGGTCAAATCTTGCGAGATTCGGCATCCGGTCGTTATATACACACAATTGGGACATGGGGATTCATATTCTAGGATCATTTCATCATTTCACGAAGGTGACAACACGCAAAATCCACCTTCGGTCTCGGGTGAATAGTAATAGCGCCCCTTTAACGGGCTCGGACGCCGCGAACGGGTCCAAACGTGCAAGATCGGACCCGCGGCCGACATATATACATCATTGGGACGTGGGGATTCCAATTTTGAGGTCAATTTCATGATACACGGCCGGAAAACGGAAAACCCCCAAAATCCCGTAGGTTAGGGTTTCGGTAAAACCCACCCGGACGAATCGGACACGATTCGGACAAACAACCACATTTCTCGGACCTTAAGGCATGGGTTTCGAGATTCTAACGTTCCCCGTGGGTATCGACACAAAATACCCAACGAAAATACACAAAACATCGAAAGAGAACGAGAAGTGGGTATGAGAACACTTGCCTCGACGCGTGCTTTCATCTTTTTAACTGGCTCGAGGTTGGATTCGGGCTCCCGGGTCTCGTTCTCCCTTCTTCTCTCTCTAAATCGGCGCCCTCTCTCTCTCCTCAAACCCTAAAATCACGTGGAAATGAGAAAGAGAGAGCCGCGCGGGTTCTTATATAGTTGCGGCCGCTCGAGCGAGCTCGAGCGGCCAGCCAGCGAAGGCCGGCGGCCCACCGCTCGGCGGGGCTCGAGCATCCATTGAGCGGGCTTGCTACTGGTTTTGTGCTCGATAGGACGGCTCGAGCGCACGGAGGGCGCTGGTCTGGCCCGCGTCAAGCCTGCAGCAAGCCTACGTTGCGTTTTCGCCATTCGGGACCCGTTTTGACCATTCTAACCCAATCTTTCATATCCTTGGACCTTATTTTTGATTATATAACCTCAATAAGTCATGATTATCACAATTTAAAACCCGAATCTTGTCAACGAATCAACATTTCACCACTTACGATTTCGGTTCCCGATTTAGTAGTTCCGGTTCTTTGAGCTTTCCAATTCATTCCTTCCGTACCTTTTGAATACAATTTATCTATTTTGACTTAATTATCTCCCAATTATCATATTCAGGAACTCGGGTCATCACAGTGGCCGTGCATAGAGGAGAGAGGAAGGAGGGTAGCCCGTGGGTGCGCATGAGGCAAGAGAGAGAGAGGGGCACAAATTGGGTGCTTCGGGACCTCCTTTCTTTAGATTTGTGGAGTATAATATTAAAGCAAGTATCCTCTAACCTGTTCTTCGTCTGATTTAATTTCCAATACATTTTGACTACTGTGAAAGATTTTATAACATGCATGTATTTTTATGTACACCCTGTTTATTAATTATGTACATGTATGTATGTTTTATTAGTCGTGCGATGGTTTTATATGGGAATTTATGTTTTGGAGGGTTTTTGGACACCTGAATAGTATATATATGTATGTTTGTGTATCCGTGCATTGTGAAACCATGAACCAGGCCATGCGTTGGTCCACACGCACGCTGCCGGGGGTGGGATCACTACGGGACCATGGTGGTTCGAGACCTTAGGGGTCGATTTGTGATCCGAGGCATTGGCTATTTCTGACGCAGCTCCCAACGGGGAGGCTTAGTCCCGACGGGGATGTATATTATAGGCTCCTTCCGTCAGAAGGAAGGTTGAGACATTTAGTAGCTGACCTGCCCCACTTGTATTTAATTGAGAACCATCGTAAGGAATTCACGGAAAACTAATATATTTAAACGTCCTAATATATAACTAAAACTTGATGTTGCACCCAAAGCCACGAGTGGTAAAATATAGTGAGCAAGTTCCTAATCTATGGGAGATAGAGTACATGATGGCCTTGAGCTATTGGCCTAAACCGTAGCCGAGCCTTGAGCTGTTGGCTTAAATCGCAGCTGATATAGCCGTGGTTACCGGACGAGGGTAACCCTTTCTCAAGTTGGTATTATTTATCTTTGGTTCTCCTATTTCGTGCATACTTTTTATTTCTGCATGTGCTGCATGGACGACGATTTGAGATACATAGTTTGGCCCACGGATGGGCGATAGGAATGTCTCATACATACTGATGTAATAAACCCAGAACGTGTTTTGATTTATGTTTTAATTCCGGCAATCATCTCTTGATTTCTACATTATGAGTTTTAGATCCTGACGATGGTATGTGTCCCACACGGATGTGGTGACAGTCGTGATTATGTAATGTGACCTCGAATCATATGATATGATATCGTCTACAAGATTTTATCGGATTATGATTTATATGATTTTGTCTAGGAGGGATGAGTCAATATGGACGATGATTTAGTACGAGACATCTCCTCAGTTTTCAAGGATTTTACGGACATTGTGTTTTGTTTTTCGTGATTGCTATGCGATATCCTTACTTCTGATTTATGTGTATCGTTTTATACAATTGTTGATACTTGCTGAGCTCTAGGCTATGTTTTCATGTTTTATCCTTTCAGACCAGCGACTTGGATACACTTGTAAAGTTTGGACGTTGTCTGATGCGGCAGATCTCTATCGGTGAGTGGAGATGTTTATATTGGTTATATTTCTAATCTCGAGGATATATTATGGTTTTGTCTATGGCCAGATGAGGGCCTTAATCAATGTATAGAATATGTTTGGAGTTATCGCGTTATGTTAATGTGTTGTTGTAATATTGAATACCTTCCTTGTGATATTTGGAGAGCAGGTTGTATATTATGTTTATCAGGATTTATATCCGATGAGATCTTGCACGGGTTCATCATGTTGGGTCCTATATGTGTTCAGATTGTCACGTCCGGGTTAGGTTATTATGATTAATAGAATATATTATTGATTTTATTTTGACCTGTAAATATTATGTTTTTAGGTCGTGACAGATGTGGTATCAGAGAAATGGTCATAAGGAGAGGTGTTCTTGGGTCATCTTGGGCAAGAAATTGATCGAATGTTTGGCATGATAAGTATAGCCTATGGTGAAGATTTGAATTCGACTCGGGAAGTCGATTAATAGGCTATGTTGAGTCGTGCGAACAACGTAATTGGTAATTCGATTCAATAGCTAGATGAGAGTTTGGCTGCTTCGTGAAGGATCGTTTGTTGTAGGCAAGATGGAGATTCCTTCGAATGATTAAATGTGAGCCAATTTGAAAAATTTTGGGATGTTTAATCTCAATTAAGGCTTAAATTAAACTTCAGAAAGTGGAGGAGGTGTTTGAGGTTTTTGACATTTCAAATGAAGTTTGATCTATTGCCCATAAGTTCGAGAGTGAGGCAAGCCAGTGGTGGGCTTCTCAGTGCCGTATTCCACTTCTTGAGATGTTTTTGTGGAGGCAATTTTGGGAGTCATTCTCTATTTGGGATTCGGGATAGTAAAGAAGGTGAATTTAGTTAGTGAAGGCACGAAAATAAGTTTGTGGCATTTGAGATTGTATGTAAATATTGTATGTTTTTCCAATTTTTAGAACGAGCTTTGATAAAGTTTACCCCTGATAGGTAAACCTTTGATCTGTTAAGTTTGTAGGCTCCGATGTCTGGTCTGGGTTTGTAAATATCAATGATTGGTTGATCTAATTTTATTTGATGAACCAGACTTTAATGTGATATTGGGGGTAATTTGGTTGGCAAGTCACACCATTAGTGTAAACGAATTCGGTAAGAATATTCTGATTTACAATTTGGGCTGTGAATTTTGAATATGAGGAAGAGCTGATCGAGAGGTGATGAAATTGATATCATTATTGTGACGGAACGGATTTTTTTTTCTCAAAAGCTTCTGTTAAGACAGGAACAGGATTAACAAACTAAATTCTAATGCAAGACTTCTATAGAAATTTCGGCAGAGTCTCCTTTGTAATTGGATAAAAATTCAAAAATAAAACTTGTAAGATTAACCATCATAAGCACACAACTATCGATTATCCACAATTCTTCCTACAACAATCATACACAGGATCACATGTGCCATCCATGATTTAAATCTTTAAAAGCGTTAGTTACACTAACATTTTCATAACGAGATGTCATCTAGGACCTGTACAGTATATCCAAAAGTTGAGAGCGGAAGCTAAACTATTAACCTGCAGAAACATAGTTTTCATTTACCATCACATACATCATATGCATTCTATACAAAACCCACATGTACATGAACATCCATAAATACAAGATCAGTATACAAAATCACATGATCAATCAAGTATTTACGTCAACAGGCTTTCCCAAAATGGATCCCAAAATGCTTCAGGTCCTCAAAAGTCTTCAGAATTTCCTTCGGTCACTCTTTCTTGTTGGGCACTAACTCTACTGTCTTATCTAGAAGGAAAAAAAACAGTGAGTCGGGGCCCAACAAGGTACATGCATATGAGCGGTAAAACGGTGATGTAGAACTGTCATATAACTGTGCAGAAACAGAACGGTTAAACAAAGTATGATCTAGGAAGTAGAGAAAGCATACTTTGACGATATTAATTTAGAAATCAGAAATCATTAGTCAGTAATCGGTAAACAGTAAACGATAAATAATAATCGATAATCGGTAAACGGTAATCAATAAATGGTAAATAGTAATCGGTAATCGATAAACGGTAAACAGTAATAGGTAATCGGTAAACGGTAAACAATAATCAGTACTCGGTAAACGGTAAACGGTAAACAGTACTCAATAATTGGTAATCGGTACGGTAAACGGTAACATAACATATCGATAACAGACCCTGCCAGTATACCCTACTAGCTGAGGGGGCGAATGATCGACGATAGATTGTGTTCACTCCACACAATCCAAGGCCTATGACTGTAGCAAGTGTATCCCATCTCACGGGATCGGTACGGAATGCCACCCAAAGGTAGGCCGGTAACTATGCTTTCCTCTTGACCGTAATGACCCGAGGAAGGGCGGACCACATGTAACTCCATGGACAGAGTTATCCTCGATTACCACCGTAAAGTTCTAAAGCATGCCGAAGAACCTATCTGGACTGTAGTTAGTCCCGGATCCTAAATAACAATAACGGAAATAACCTCTTTATTGAAAACCTTCTTTCATAATCAGAGTTTCACAATTTACTTTCAGTTAACTCCAGAACGTACGGTAACCGTCTAAAAACTCCTTTAGTTTTACTTCAACGGTGCATAGAAATTTATCGGTATAAGTCCGTACAAATTTTTAAAAATAAATTATACCGGGAGTTTCATTTCAATGTCAATTAACTTTTGTATAGCAGGAGCTATGGTTAAAAATCATCAAAACCCCTTCATTTTCGTACTTAGGGTTTCGCCAAAACTTTCGGACTCAAATCGATCACTAAACATGTGCTTAGTCATGAAATTAATGCCATCATTCCATACACATACATTAAATCATGCAATTTACCCAAATATTTTCAATATTTTCGAGCTAGGGTTTCATCACAAATTTCTGGGACAAAATCGAACAGAATTTACACGCTTATTCATGAAATCGAAGCCAAAACTTACAATAAATATAGATAAACACAAAAGCTAACCGAACAATCGAAGGAAATATGCTTCATTTACTTTAAACATACATCAATATCATTTTAGAGCATTTTTATCAACTTTAATGCAAGAGAAAATGGTAAAAACGAAAAACAATATCCGAAGTATACTTGTCTTGGCCCGATCTACCGTTATTTTTACCGGGTGCGGATTTGAACAAATGATTTCCCTTTCTCCACTTCTTTTCTTCCTCTTCTTCCTCTCCTTCGTGCGTGGTCTGCTCTCTCTCTCTCTCTCCCTTTTTCCTTTTTTTCCTTCATTTTATAATAAAAACGAAGTCAGCACGCGGACAAAAGTCGGGGCGCGCTCGAGCTAGTCTCGAGCACTCAGTGAGCGGGCTGCATTCTGCCAGTGTGCGCTCGAGCCCCCAGCGAGTGAGTAGCTAGCACAAGGCTTCTACTAGGGGCTCGCTCGAGGGTGCAACGCGCGCGGCGAGCGAGGAACTACTGGATTTTGCACTCGCTGCAGCACCTCGGGCGCACAGCAGGTGCCACTCGACTGCTTGCTGAACTCTGATATTTTTCTAACTTTTTACTTTCAACCATCATTTTTCACTACATATTTGGCCTCTTAATGATTCTCATCATTTTAATTACTTTCAATTTTTACGTTTTTCAGTTCCAGGGCCTCACACTCTCCCCCACTTAAAGAAATTTCGTCCTTGAAATTAAATAAACTACATACCTCAAGAGAACAAGTGGGGATACTTGCTTCGGATCTCTTCTTCGCGTTCCCAAGTGGCCTCATCTAGTGATGATTTCTCCAAAGCACTTTCACCAGGGGGATGGTTTTCGTACGCAACTTCTGATGCTTTCGGTTTATAATTTGCAGTGGTTCCTCAATGTAGGATAAATCCTTATCAATAGCCAAAGATCCGTAGTCAATCACATGCACAGGATCATGGACGTACTTCTGAAGCATCGATACATGAAACACATCATGTACGCCCGTCAAATTAGGTGGTAACGCCAACCTATAGGCTATCTCCCCAATCCTTTCCAAAATCTCAAAAGGGCCAATGAACTGCGGCTTTAGTTTCCCCTTCACTCCAAACCGAAACGTGGCCTTGGATGGTGAGACCTTCAGAAATACAAGATCTTCTACCTCAAAACTCAATTCTATCATTCGCCTATCCGCATAGCTTTTCTGTCGACTCTGAGCAACCATAAAATTATCATAAATTACTTTAATCTTCTCTGTTGTTTCTTTCACAATCTCTGGGCCCAAAATCCTTTTGTCTCCGGTCTCCTCCCAGTGAATCAGCGACCTACACTTTCTCCCATACAACGCCTCAAAAGGTGCCATGTCGATACTAACTTGATAGTTGTTATTATAAGCGAATTCAGCTAGTGCCAGATAAGTATCCCAAGTTCCTTTCATCTCCAAAACAGAGGCCCTCAACAAATCCTCAAGAATTTGAATGGTACGCTCAGATTGGTTATCGGTTTGATGGTGATACGCAGTACTGAATTTCAACTCTGTCCCCAACTCCTTATGCAAGCTCTCCCAAAACCTCAAGACAAAACGTGGATCTCTATCAGACACAATGGAAGTAGGAACTCCATGAAGCCTCACAATCTCATTTACATACAACTGGGCCAACCTATCACGCGAATAGGTCGTCTTAATGGCCAAGAAGTGGGCTGATTTTGTCAGCTGATCAACTATAACCCATACGGTGTCATGATTTCTAGGAGTCCTTAATAAACCCGATACAAAGTCCATAGCAATATCCTCCCATTTTCAGCTCGGGATTGGCATTGGCTGTAACAATCCAGAAGGCTTCCACCTTTCAGCCTTCAGTTGCTGACACACCAGGCATCTCTCCATATAAGCCATGATATCTCTCTTCATATTTCTCCACCAGAAGGTTTTCTTCAGATCCTTATACATTTTATTCGTCCCCGGGTGGATCGTATGCCGAGACCGATGAGCCTCCTTCAAAATCTTCTCCTTCAACCCTCTATCCTCCGGTACACATAATTGGTCTCTAAACCTCAACACACCATCAGTCCAGACGTTAAAATCAGTTCGGGACTCCTTACTCAAATCACTAACAATATCCATGAGGAACAGATCATTCACCTGCTCCTCTTTAACTTCGCTAACTACTTTCGGTTGAATCTGAAGGTACGATAGAAGCATTCTATCACCTTTAGCATAATGTTGGATATCACACTGCTTCAAATAATCCAGCATCTCCATCTACTTGACCTATAAGTGTGCCACATAACCCGATTGGCGACTCAATGCGTCCGCAACTACGTTGGCCTTCCTTGGCTTATACTGTATCTTGCAGTCATAGTCTTTCAAGAAATCAAGCCATCTCCTTTGTCTCATGTTAAGTTCCTTTTACGAAAACAGGTGCTTCAAACTTTTGTGATCTGAGTACACAAGGAACCTCTCACCATATAGATAATTTCTCCAAATTTTCAATGCAAAGACAACAGCAGCAAGCTCAAGGTCATGAGTAGGATAATTCTTCTCATGCACTTTCAATTGCCTAGATCCATATGCCACGACTTTATCGTGCTGCATCAATACACATCCTAGACCCGCCTTAGAGGCGTCGCAGTACACCTCAAAGCCTCCTGAACCATCCGGAATGATCAGCACTGGAGCGGTAGTCAAACGATCCTTTAACTCTGAAAGCTCCAGATCACACTCCTCTGTCCACACAAACTTAGCCTCCTTCCTTGGCAGCTGAGTCAGAGGCATAGCAATCTGTGAGAAATTCTGTATAAAATGCTTGTAATATCCCGCCATGCCCAGAAAGCTCCTAACCTCAGTCATAGAAGCCGGTCTACTCCAATTTATAACAGCCTCTACTTTCCTGGATCTACAGAAATGCCACCATCAGAAATCACATGCCCCAAAAACATCACCTTCTCGAGCCAAAACTCACATTTACTCAACTTAGCATACAGTTTTTCTCGCAGAGCACTTGAAGTACCATCCTCAAATGAATTTTGTGTTCCTCATGATCTTTTGAAAAAATCAAGATATCATCAATGAATACCACCACAAATTTATCTAAGTACGGCTTAAATACCCTATTCATCAAATCCATCAAAGCAGCTGGAGCATTTGTAAGGCCAAAAGGCATAACAAGAAACTCATAATGGCCATAACGTGTCCGAAAAGCAGTTTTAGCCACATCTTTCAGCTTGATCCTCAATTGGTAATAATCGGATCTCAAATCAATCTTTGAAAACACTCGAGATCCTTGCAACTGATCAAATAAATCATCAATGCGCGATAGAAGGTATTTATTTTTAATCATGATCTCAAACCCATCTTTCTTCCTCGCAAACAACACTGGTGCACCCCAAGGAGATACACTCGGTCTGACAAAGCCCTTGTCCAACAGCTCCTACAATTGTAACTTCAACTCCTTCAATTCAGCCGGAGCCATACGATAGGGGGATTTAGAAACTGGACTAACACTAGGAGCAATAACAATCTCAAACTCAATTTCCTGATGTGGAGGCAATCTAAGTAACTCCTCTGGAAAACATCCTCAAAGTCACAAACAACCAGGATGTCCTTAGCCGGCACACTATGACTCCCAGTAGTGCAAGCATATGCCAAGTAAGCTCTACATCCACTTCTCATCAAATGCTTAGCATGTAAAGCAGAGATCAATACCGGCATCCCCTTTTTCTTAATGCCCTGAAAGAAAAAGGGCTCCATTTTGGGAATATCAAAATAAACCCATTTTAGAAAACAATCAATACTGGCATAGTATTTAGCCAGTTAGTCCATCCCTAGAATCACGTCAAAATCACCCATGTTTAACAACGCCAAGTCCACAACCAAACGGTTTCCATTCACCTCAACTATACATCCCAGATACATAATATCTGTAATCACAGAGAATCCAGTGGGAATACACACAGACAGTTCACAATCCAAAATACACAGGGCAGATACAATACAACATGCAAATCGCAGGGAAATAAAGAAATGGGTAGACCCCAAGTCAAATAATATGGATGCAGAAACACCACAAATAGAAAGAGTATCTTTCACAACATTTGGAGATGCCTCCAGATCCTAAACAGCCATCACAAAAGCTTTTTCCGAGACAGTAGGCTTCTTTCCTTCTAGCCTCTGAGGTATCGGACAGTCCTTGTACATGTGGCCTTGCTGCCCACATCTGAAACACGCTCCGGACAACTTACAGCATGCTTGTCCTAGATGTTTCCTCCACAGAAGGTATAGTCTTCAGCAGACCCTCTAGCACCGATTACGGACTGAGCTGGTACAATATTCTTTCCTTTATCAGCCGTCCTAGCCCTCTTGGACGGTCCAGAAGACCCCGCAGCAGATCCGGCACTCACTCCCGCTTGGCTAGCGGTCCTCTTTGCATAGAATCTCTCCGTCTCCACTTCCTTCTCGTAAATCGTTGCTCTATCCAGGATCTACGCATAAGTTTGGAGCTTTAAAACAGACAATAACTTTCTAATGTCATCCCGTAGCCCTTGTTGGAACTTCTTCGCTTTCCTCTGCTCATCCTCTACATAGAAGGGTGCAAAACGGGACAGCTCAATGAACCTGGCATCATACTCTTTGACCGTCATGTTTTCTTGTCTCAATCTCATAAATTCTTACTCCTGATCTCGGAGACTGGATGGGAAGTACTTCTCTAAAAATGCATCCTCAAACATCTCCCAGGTAATGACATCATCAGGCACTCCCATCGCATTCTTCTGCATATCCCACCAACTATCAGCTTCACCTTCCAATTTATACACCGCGAAGGTAACCTTTTTCCGATCGGTACAGCCAATCACAGCGAATATCTTCTTCATCCTTTTTTACCACACGTCTGCTTCCGCCTGATCAGGCTTTCCTAGGAAGCCCGGTGCTCGCTCAGCTATGAACCTATCATATGTCGTAGGACCAAGAAGTGTCAGAGCTGGCTTGGGTGCAGGAATCGAAGCCATATGTATTTGCTCGACGGATTCTACCACATTGGTCATCCTCTCCAACTGATCAATATAAGCGGCCTCTCTATCATAGGACGTGCCAGCGCCACCGCGGTTATTCCTTCTACCTCTTCTACTTGCCATCCTATAATGAAGGTAAATGCAAGGTTATAAGGACAAAAATTCAATGGAATGAGAAAGAAATATTCAACAGCTTTAAGAAATTTCCAACCTAGCCTAAGAACTAATCTCTTAAGGGTCCTAACTGTCTTAACTTCCTCTACTTATTCCTACAGGAATTCTATTAAGAGATTCAATCCTATGCTTTTGCTTTTCGGTCGATCAATTCCTAAGGCATCTCAATTCTCTGATACCAAATGTGACGGAACGGATTTTTTTTTCCTCAAAAGCTTCCGTCAAGACAGGAACATGATTAACAGACTAAATTATAAGGCAAGAATTTTGCAGAAATTTTAGCAGAGCCTCTTTTGTAACTGGATAAAAATCGAAAAATACAACCTATAAGATCAACCATCACAAGCACACAACTATGGATTATCCATAATTTTTTCTACAATAAGCATATACAGGATCACATGTGCCATCCATGACATAAATCTTTAAAAGCATTAACTACACTAATAGTTTCATAACGAGATGCCGTCTAGGACCTGTATAGTATATCCAAAAGTTTAGAACAGAAGCTAAACTATTAACCTGCAGAAGCATAGTTTTCTTTTACCATCACATGCATCATATGCATTCTATACAAAACCTATATGTGCATGAACATCTATAAATATAAGATCAGTATACAAAATCACATGATCAATCAAGTATTTACGTCAACAGGCTTTCCCAAAATGGCTCCCAAAATACTTCAGGTCCTCAAAAGTCTTTAGAATTTCCTTCGGTCACTCTTTCTTTTCGGGCAATAACTCTATTGTCTTATCTAGAGGGGAAAAAATAATAAAACAGTGAGTCAGGGCCCAGCAAGATACATGCATATGAGCGGTAAAACGGTGATGTAGAACTGTCATATAACTGTGCAGAAATAGAACGGTTAAACAAAGTATGATCTAGGAAATAGAGAAAGCATAATTTGACGATATTAATTTAGAAATCAAAAATCATTAGTCTGTAATCGGTAACCAGTAAACGGTAAACAATAATCGGTAATCAATAAATGGTAATCAGTAAACGGTAAACAATAATCTGTAATCGGTAAACGGTAAACAGTAATAGGTAATTGGTAAACGGTAAACAATAATCAGTACTTGGCAAACGGTAAACGGTAAACAGTACTCAATAATTGGTAATCGGTACGGTAAACGGTAACATAACATATCAGTAACAGATCCTGCCAGTATACCCTACTAGCTGAGGGGGCGAATGATCGACGATAGATTGTATTCACTCCACATAATCCAAGGCCTATGACTGTAGCAAGTGTATCCCATCTCATGGGATCGGTACGGCATGCCACTCGAAGGTAGGCCGGTAACTATGCTTTTCTCTTCACCGTAACGCCCCGAGGAAGGGCGGACCACATGTAACTCCATGGACAGAGTTATCCTCGATTACCACTGTAAAGTTCTAAGACATGCCGGAGAACCAATCCAGACTGTAGTCCGTCCCGGGTCCTAAATAACAGTAACGAAAATAACCTCTTTATTGAAAACCTTCTTTCATAATCAGAGTTTCACAATTTACTTTCAGTTAACTTCAGAACGTATGGTAATGGTCTAAAAACTCCTTCAGTTTTACTTCAACGGCACATAGAAATTTATCGGTATAAGTCCGTACAAATTTTCAAAAATAAATTATACCTGGAGTTTCATTTCAATGTCAATTAACTTTTATATAGCAAGAGCTATGATTAAAAATCATCAAAACCCCTTCATTTTCGTACTTAGGGATTCGCCAAAACTTCCGGACTCAAATCGATCACTAAACATGTGCTTAGTCATGAAACTAATGCCATAATTCCATACACATACATTAAATCGTACAATTTACCCAAAAATTTTCAATATTTTCAAGCTAGGGTTTCATCACAAACTTCCGGGACAAAATCGAACACAATTTACAAGCTTATTCACGAAATCAAAGCCAAAACTTCCAATAAATATGGATAAACACAAAATCTAACAGAGCAATCGAAGGAAATATGCTTCATTTACTTTAAACATGCATCAACATCATTTTAGAGCATTTTTATCAACTTTAATGCAAGAGGAAACGGTAAAAACGAAAAAGAACGTCCGAAGTACACTTATGTTGGCCCGATCTACCGTTATTTTTACCGAGTGCGGATTGGAACAAGTGAATTTTCTTTCTCCTCTTCTCTTCTTCTTCTTCTTCCTCTCCTTCGTGCATGGTCTGCTCTCTCTCTCTCTCCCTTTTTCCTTTTTTTCCCTTCATTTTATAACAAAAATGAAGTCAGGACGTGGGTAGAAGTCGGGGCTGCGCTCAAGCTCGTCTCGAGCGTGCGGCAAGCGGGCTA
This sequence comes from Nepenthes gracilis, assembly GCA_033239525.1. Taxonomy (NCBI): domain Eukaryota; kingdom Viridiplantae; phylum Streptophyta; class Magnoliopsida; order Caryophyllales; family Nepenthaceae; genus Nepenthes; species Nepenthes gracilis. The sequence goes on along the minus strand of BSYO01000026.1, from coordinate 4,785,113 downwards.
CACTCTGCCAGTCCGCGCTCAAGCTCCCAGCGGGTTCGCGCTCGGCGAGCGCGAGGCTTCTGCCAGGGGCTCGCTCGAGCGCCATGGCGTGCGGCTAGCGGGGCAGCAGCTGGATTTTGCGCTCGCTGCAGCGCCTCGGACACACAGTAGGCGCCACTCGGCTGCTTGCTGAACTCGGGTATTTTTTTAACTTTTTACTTTCAACCGTCATTTTACACTACATGTTTGGCCTCTTAATAATTCTCATTATTTTAATTACTTTCAATTTTCACATTTTTCGGTTCCGGGGCCTCATAATTGTGCCTGTAAGTAAATTGATGAAAATGTGTGCCGAGTTTATCTTGCATATGTGGCCACATCTGGGAGTCATTACGTGGTCATAAAAAGTTTTCTAGTTGTATGGTAATTCAAGACTATTTTTAGATGAGAAAATTAGCCTGAATTGTCTTTTAGTCGGTAATTGAGATTGTTGCTGAGGTTGAGTCAGGAGTGACATCGATTTCGAGGACCTTGCATAGAGTCAATGAGGCATTGGTCGAGTACCCTGCCGCGGGGTGTTAAATGTCTTTGGGATAAGCATGATGAATCTATGAGGTTATCTATGAATTATTGAAATTTAATTTGTTTGGAAAATAAATTATTTGATAAGCGAATGTTAGAAATTGGTAGGTGATTTGTTTGATATATGGTTAGTACTTGATGTTTTCTAAATCGATCTGTACTTGGAGTATTGTCAATTAAGGATACCGGGAGAATATACCTTAGGTTGCCTTCAAGATAAAGGTGCAGCCGTTGTGAGCTTCGGTGGTGTTTTTGGGTTAGTGATTTTGTTGGCATCTTTTGTAAGTCTTATGAGTCTTATGATCTTTCGGCCGTATTTTGTCTATTTATGATGGCTTATTTAATGATATTTTGATTTGTTCGAGAAATTTATGTCGGGCATGAGGTCCGTCTGAGGACTGTGTCATAGCTGCGAAAGGTAGTTTGTGGTTTGCCCAATTGAGAAAATGCGAGTTTGGTTGGAAGTAGTGTTATTTTGGGCATATTGTTTCTTCGATGGCATGTTTATATATTTGCAAAAGATTGAAGCGGTGGCCGGTTGGGGAAGGACGATCATTTGTTGCGAAGATGCGTAATTTCTTAGATCTAGTTGAATTTATTAAGCGATTTGATGATGATTCCTTGAGAATTGTAGCGTTCGTGGGACGCTTGGCTTTGAAACGATCGGTGTTTATTAGAATAGTAATTGTAATGAGAGCTTTCTAGAAATAAAGGGCAGATTACCGACAATGTTAATTTGGTCGATCCCGGATGGATCAAGTTAATCTGTTGTAGGTTGTGATGCTCCCAAGGAAGATTTGAGGTTGTGTTCTGATGTAGCATTTTCGGGTGATTTCCTATGAGTTACGGCGGTTGAATGTTTTTGATCAAAATTACTCCACTTATGACTTGGAGTTAGCAGTTGAGGTATTTGCTTTGAGGATTTAGAAATGTTATTTGTATGAAGATAATTGTTATTTAATTTGATTATAAAGACTTGAGAAAGTCATTTCAGAAAAAGAGAATATTATTGACAATGTTTTGGGTTGAAAGTCTTTGAATTTGTTATGTATATTTTCATAAGAAAAAGTGGAAGCATGTGGGTCCATAACCCTTAGTGGTAAGATTCAAATTGGATTCTTAGGTAGAGAATCTGATTTGAAATCCGGTTTGAGGACGTTGATTATGTGAAGGTTTTGTTGAGTCCTATGATTTTGGAAAAGTGGCAGCTTTGATTGGATCAGTCTGAAATCTCACAAAGTAGAGGGAGATTTTGTCGGCGAAGGAGTAGATAGGTGGATCCATTCTCAGCCTATGCGTATGCTGTTCGGGATCAGAGTTGTATTAAGAGTTTGTGCTACAATGTTTTCTGTCTTTGTTTTGAGCAGAGAAATTGTAGAGTTATCGGTGAATAATTCCTACCAGGATTGGGCTCCAAAGCAAGCTCCTATCTGCGGAAGATGCTTTTGTGAAGATTAGAAGTGAAGATCCTTTTGTTCAAGCAGTCATGAAGTTGGATGCAATCAAGTAAGCCTCGATTGTCGGATGGAAGCTCAGGGAGCAGTTGAGATTGTCACCAACTATTATGGAGTTGAAGTGATCGAAGTTTGTTAAGAACATCGAAGATTCTTCACCGGCGGAGTGGCGAGTTGATCATGCGTCTCTTGCCTAAAGGTAGAAGCCAAGAGGAAGAAGCCTTCGAGATTTTATTTCTGGTCTGCGTTGGACAGCGAGGAATTTGGTGGCATCTTGGATGATGATGAATAAGTTGATGAAGTAGGCTCTTTGCTTGCTGATCAGAAAGTCATTCTTGAGTTTGGTCATCGACACATTATCGAGATGAGGAAATTGCACAGTATTCTAATTTTGAAGCCCTTGATTGCGATTGGATACAGAATAATTGATCGAGTTGCGCAGTGGAAGTGTGTAGACTCACGATTATCGGTCACAAGATTTGATTTGAAGATTGAAGTAAGATATCAGATTTGCAACCCAATTGGATGTTCAATAAGAGTGGTTAGATGTTTCTGAAAGCATCTTGAAGAGAAGAATTTCAAATTTTGGGAGCAAAAGATAGATTGATATTGAGGTTCGATAGACTTTTTGAGGTTTCACAGTGAATTGGAGAGGTGGCCAACAGATTAGTGTTATTCGAGTTTGATGGAACCTCAATGATGTGTTTTGTGTATGCATGTTGAAAGGAATATGGGTTGGTCCTTGGCATGAGATTGAGCGTGAATTGTTGCCAATTTCAAGAAGGTATTTTTTGTCAGGGTTTTGACTCCGATTTTGAGGCAGAAGGTTCAAGTGTTGATAAATAAGACGATCATTTTGATTATGATATTTTTGAAAAATCTTTCAGTTGAGAAAATTTGTATATGATCAGTCCCATGTGATTGAGCTTGTGTTGTTGAAAATTGGCAAGAATTTATCATATGTTAGGGTTTTGATTCCAATATTGGGATAGAATAATCAGGTGTTAAGGATCAGATTCTTTTAGAGGAATCTTTTGATTGAGGTTAAGCTTGGAAGAATTATCCCTATCTGTTCAAGTATTGATGTACGTAAATTTTGAGGACGAAAATTTTTATGAGGAGGGGAGAGTGTAATATTTCGAGTCCCGTTTGGATTATTTTAATATTAATTATGATTTTGGGTATTTTAGACGTGGTGAAAATAAATTAAAATATTCTAAAATTTTGAGGAATGATCGGGATTTTGAAGCGACGCCCGAAGCGCACCTGTATTGTTGTTCAGAATCTGATTTGGATTTTAAAATTAAAGATTATATAAATATATAATAATAATAATAATAATAAATAAAAAAGGAAGAAAAAGATGAGAAAGAGGAAGCAGAGAAAGAGTCGGGCGGAGAGAGTGCAGGAGGCTAGGGTTTGCAGAGAAGGAGGAAGAAGGGAGAAGAGGAGAGAGGAGAAGGGGTCGGCAGCTTAGAATCGGCGTCAACGGCGGCGTGCGGTGGTTGTGGGGTGGCTGGGATTGTCGTGGGTGAGGCAACGGCGGTTGCGAGTTGAGTCGATAGCGGCGCTGGGTGAGGAAATCGATGCCGAAAGAGTCGATGGCGGCCGTTTGGGGTGGTAGTAGCGACATCGGTGGTCGCAGTGGTGAGCTATGGCGCGGCGTAGGCTCAGGCGGCGGTGGTGTGGTGCGAAGGAGAGAAATCGCTCGATGAGAGAGAGGAGGTGAAGCGCAGTAGCTTCACTATCGGCGCCAGCTGGATGAGGGCAAGGAGGCCGGCGACAGCCACGTGAGGAGCCACAGTGGTTGAGCAGGGGCAGCAGCGGCAGTGGCGCGGTGGCCATGCGTAGAGGAGAGAGGAAGGAGGACAGTGCGCTGGTGCCCGTGAGGCAAGAAAGAGAGGCACAAATCGGGTGCTTCGGGACCTCCTTTCTTCATATCTGCGGAGTATAATATTAAGGCAAGTATCATTTAACCCTATTCTTGGTTTGATTTAATTTCTAATACATTTTTACTACTGTGAGAGATTTTACTAACATACATATATTTTTATATACACCCTGTTTACTAATTATGTACATGCATGTATGTTTTACTAGTCGTGCGATGGTCTTACATGGGCATTTACGTTTTGGAGGGTTTTCGAACACCGGGACAGTATATATATGTATGTTTGTATATCCGTATATTATGAAACCATGAACCAGGCCGTACGTTGATCCACACGCACGCTGCCGGGGGCGGGATCACTATGGGACCATGGCAGTCCGAGACCCTAGGGGTCGATTTTTATCCCGAGGCATTGGCTATTTGTGGCGCCGCTCCCGACGGGGAGGCTTTGTCCTGATAGGGACGTATATGATAGGCTACTTCCGCCGAAAGGAAGGTTGAGATATTTAGTAGCTGACCTGCCCCACTGTGTATTTTATTGAGAACCATCGTAAGGAATTGACGAAAAACTAATATATTCGAACGTCCTAATATATAACTAAAATTTGAGGTTGCACCCAAAGCCGTGGGTGGTAAAACATAGTGGGTAAGTTCCTAATCTATGAGAGATAGAGCACATGGATGGCCTTGAGCTACTGGCCTAAGCCGTAGCCGAGCCTTGAGTTGCTGGCTTAAATCGCAGTTGGTATTATTTATCTTTGGTTCTCCGATTTCATGCATGCTTTGTATTTCTGCATATGTTGCGTGGACGACAATTTGAGATACGTGGTTTAGCCCATGGATGGGCGATAGGAATGTCTCGTACGTACTGATGTGATAAACCCAAAACGTGTTTTGATTTATGTTTTAATTTCGGCCGGCAGTCTTCTCTTGATTTCTGTATTGAGTTTTAGATCAAGATGATGGTATGTGTCCCACACGGATGTGGTGGCGGTCGTAATTATGTAATGTGACCTCGGATCATATGATATGATATCGTCTATGAGATTTTACCGAATCATAATTTATATGATTTTGTCCCGGATTGACGAGTTAATACGGACGACGATTTAGTACGAGACATCTCCTCAGTTTTCTGGGGTTTCATGGACATTATATTTTATTTTATGTGATTGTTATGCGATATCCCTATTTCTAATTTATGTGTACCGTTTTATACGATTGTTGATACTTACTGAGCTCTAAGCTCATATTTTCATGTTTTATCCCTTCACACCAGTGGCTTAGATATGCTTAGAGATCTTGGACGTTGTCTGATACAGCAGATCTCTATCGGTGAGTGGAGATGTTCATATTGGTTATATTTTTAATCTCGAGGATATATTATGGTTTTGTCTATGGTCGGATGAGTGACTTGATCCATGTATAGAATATGTTTGGAGTTATCGCATTATGTTAATTAGTTGTTGTAATATTGAATACCTCCCTTACGATATTTGGATAGCAAGTTGTATATCGTGTTTGTTTGAATTTATATCCGATGAGATCTTGTACGGGGTTTATCATGTTGGGTCCTATATGTATTCGGATTGTCACGTCCGGGTTGGGTTATTATGGTTAATAGAATATATTATTGATTTTATTTTGACCTTTGAATATTGTGTTCCTGGATCGTAACACGTTTGGGGCCTGGTCATCCATCTTCATAGCTACCCAAGGAGGGCTCGTTGCCACAATAGAGGACGTCACCACCCGATACATTGGCTTATACCCGATTGCTGACCATGTTTACATTCATAGATGTGGTAATTAGACTTTTCAGTCATTTTTCACAAATGATGCCAAAGATCCATCTCTGGAACCGAATTATTGAATGAGTTAGGGCGCCACTTGATCTTCCCTGGAGGTCGAGTTGAAGTAGGTCTAGTCCTCATTATTTCGAATTTGAATCATACAAAACATAACTAACGAACAAGAGAGCAGATGATGATAGGACTTGCTCCCCAATTTTTCATCCGGCGCTCAAACTAGGAATTTTTCTATGATGAAAGATGGAGGATGAGTGAGAATATATGTAAATGTATGTAGCAAGGGATCAAGTGTTGGCGGAGAATTGAGCTTTGGTGAATATGCTCGGCAGGGCAGCGATTTAAGACGGAGGACCGAGGCTCGATGCATGTGCTCAACTAAGGAGCAGCTTTGAAGCGGAAGATTGAACTCCAATGACTACGTTTGATTAGGAAGCGGCTTTAAGGTGAACGGTTGAGTTTTGATGAGCGCACTCAATTGTGGAGCGGCTTTGAGGTAGGCTTGGCGAGAAGGTCGGTTAGAGAAATGAATGCTTTCCTCGACGAGTAGCTTTGAGGCGAAGGATCGCGCTCTTCTGTTATATCTCCCATCTTTAATTTTTTTCCTCCAGAAACCCCCATTTTCCTATGGAGGAAGAGTTGTATTTGTAGAAAAAGGGTGCTATCTAGCTATTGTTGAGATGCTAATTATGCCATGATTTCTGGCCTTTTGAGGATGTCAATTTCATGTTTTCTTGGCCAGTTACATTGTTCTCGGCGGCCTCACGCACGACAAGTTGGCGTGAGCCCCCGTTTGACTTTGCCCCCACAGCTATTAGGGACCAAGCATCTGCAACGGTCACGTTGGCTGGTTTACCAAGTTGGAACTTCCGAGATGCATGTTTTTGGGTGGTACTCGGTGGGCGTTTCCATGGGTCCGAATCTCACTGGGTGGATTTGGATCACATCGTTTAGGCCTCCCACGGTACTCTCTAGGCCTTGGGCCATGGGGAGACTTTTCTAAGCTGAGGCTTTCATGGTGCTCTTTCTTTGTAGGCTTAATTTTCGGTCAGCCCTTGTGTACTTGACACATCATTAATATTTTTTTATAGGTCATTTTTTATGCCCGTTACCTTTGCAACTTTAACAAGTATATATATATTTTTATATTTTTTACAAACAACATGTTCTTAAATATTTACTAATTTAATTTTAAAAAAATTATCATACACTTTTAGAATGTATTCTAAGAGATAGATAGAATTAAAAGAAAGAATAGTGGTATTTAGGATAATTTGTGATTCTACTATTTTAAGATCATTATTACTATGTGTATGTGGAATAACCATTATAAAACCATCGGAATAATTTTTTCATATATCTTGACTATCGAAATTAGAAAATTTATATACCATAAATAATTAAGTTATAAAATATATGTATGTGGTGTAGCCATTACAAAAATATCGAAATAATTTTTTCGTATTATTTTATTATCAAAACTAAAACATTTATAAACAATAATTAATAATTAAGTTATAAAATTATAATATTAATATATAAATTATAGATGACAAATAATATAAATAATATAATTATATTAATAAATATCATACTATCACTAGTAACTTGTTATATCATAAGTGAGTAAAGGGCAGAGAGAGTAAAGAGATGTGTGGTGGTAGAAGAGAAGAAAAAGATATTTATAGCTTTTTTTTTTATTTAATTAACAGTCCAATTATCGTTGCTCCCTTTCCCTGCCAGTGTAGCTACTAGTATGATGTCATATGACTATTTCAATATAAAAAAAAATGGGGTTATGCGTTTGTGCCACAGGTTGACTAACTTACGGCTCGACACAATTCAAAATGTTGGATCAAACTACAGTTATATGATTGTTACAATATAAAAAAATCAGGTCGTACCAAGTATAACACATAAGTCGGTTAATTTACAAGATATGGTTCAAATTGTCATTTCATATCATATGTGGCCTAACAATATTATTATGAACCGTATCGTGTTACCAAAGATACGGCCCAACTATCACCGTAATACAAACCCACACTGAGGCCAGCGAAATACGTTCAGAGCCTCAAATCCCTCTGGAGTTCTGATGCCAAAGGGAGCTATTAACATTGAGCACCCGGAAGACGCCAAACGGAGCAAATGAGAGAGAAAGAGCGAGGAGATAGCCACTAACATTCAGCACTCAACAGACGAGCAAACTGCAGAGGCGATAAAGATCAACTCACATCATCTCCCCATTCTTCTCTGAGTGAGTAAACAAATAGAGCAAATCATTGTCTTTGAAAAAATTTATCAAATTTTGATTGTATTGTGCGTATTTGTGGTGAAATGTTTATGTGCCCTGTTCTTTTTCGTTTTCTGCTTGCCTCTCTTCGTATTATGACGGAGAATGGGTCTTCTTTTTGAAATTTCAATTTTAGTTGCAGCAGCATGATGAAAATGAAGATAGAGGTTGAGGAATCGAAAGGGAGAGGAATTAAAGAATAAAACCGGCGAGGGTAAAAACTGTTGGGGAGCTAAAAGCCAAAGAGATGTCATTGCTAGCAACTTCATCATTTGGTGTCGTTCAAATTTTGGTATTTGAAATTTAAATCAGATGAACTTCTTGGCATTTCTGTTTGTATTTTTGAAGCACTTATTGTGATGAAGTGATATTTTATATTTATTGACTTCTATAATAGCAATAATAAGGCCTTAATTTTTTTCAAATGAGTTCCTATATAAATTTTGTTTTTATCTTTTATTTAATTTAGTGTAATATATTTTGAAAGAATATTAATTTTAAATATTCTTCTATCACCATACTTCATATTATTCTAAGTCCATTGCTTACTTTCTTTCCTTTTACGGCGACTAACTTATATTTTCTCATATATGGCTCTTTTGATCAATTTTATGCCTGAATTACCTTAAAATTTCTTTCGATACCCCTCTTTTATAAGTGCAACTTATAAATATTTATAAATATTATTATTTTTTATTTTATCTTTTAGTATGACTCTATTTATATATTTTAACATTCTCATAACCGTAAGACATAAATTTTATAATATTATTTGATTGTCTACCATTTTTATCCATAAAGTATAATGGGTATAATAATTATTCTTTTTTATGACCAAGTCATAAATTTATTCTTAAAATTTATGGGTTGGAATGTTATTGAGTATGAATGTATGAATAATCTATAATTTTATCATATTTAATTAAAAATAAGGAGAATTGAACCATCAAACTAACACACACCAATTCATTTGTAAAGATTTTTTTTATCAATAGAAAGCTATCAGATTTATCAAAATTAAATACCGATTGTTCTCAACCTCACTTTTGTTAAATAAAGTACTATAAAAAAATTTTATCTTTAATGATAAAAATTAATTAGTTACTCTTAATTATAAATATATATTTTAGTAATAAATTTAAAAATATGTTACTGATTATTAAATAAACATCCTAATATTTAAATTTTAAAATAAAATTAATAATAATCTGGAGAGAGAGGAAGGCAAACTTTCTCCAAACAACCCTCCGACTGTTTCTCTCCCACCTCTCTTCCCAACCCTTGCTGCTCGCGCATCTCTCCCTCCCCATGGCCAGCAGCGATTCTTTTATATCAGCCAATTATTCAGCCACAATAAATTTTTGGCCATATCTCTCATACACAATTTCTATAAATAAGGCTCCTCTCCTCCTTTTGTGCTCTAATTTCTGTTTAATGGAATTCTGGAAAGTAAGATGTTGTTAGGATCAGGTGGTTTGCAGCATGCTAATGTTTTCTTGAAATTGATGATGGAACTGTGCTTTTGTGTCAGCTTGCCATTGGATGAGGTTGTCATCGGGAGGAGATTGCGAGATCAGATAAAGAAAAAAAAAAGGAAAGGATCCAGATGAGAGGAAGGAGAGACAAGAATGAAGTTCTGCCAATCTCTCTCTCTCTCTCTCTCTCTCTCCCTCCCCCCGATCTTCAGCTGTCCGAAACGCTCGTATTTTCCTCCGACTGAAACCTACCAACTGCGTAATCTCCGATTGTGCCCGCACAACCAATTCCAAGTTCATAGGGGGCCTGTGCAACAATTCTGTGAGTGTACAATAAAACCCTAATTTCGCATTTCCGCTCCACATTTCATCTCGGAGTAACCGTTTTTCGTTTGGGCTTGGGTGCTTGAATGCTCGGGGAGTAGTCCATTCCAGCTATACTGTTATTTATTCCCCATCTGTGTTGTCGACTCCCTAATTGTGGATTGTAATTGTGATCAAATGGTTTTGGTATCTTGTTGATTGTTTCTTCAATTGGGTAAATTTGGCATTAGATCTGATTTTTTTGGAGTTATCGCACTTTTGAGGGCTCTTTAGGGAACATGGAGGTGTGATTGTTGCAAATCGTTTATTATTTTATTTACGTTAGTGGGATTTCGCATAGTATTGCAGGTTGAAACTACATAATGCTCGAATCATTGCACATTTGCCACTCTTATGGCTCAATCAGTTATTTGGTTATGGTACAGAAAGTTTGATTTAGTTTTACGTGCCATTGTATTGTTGGGAGGTCACTTCCATGTAAAAGTTAATAGGAGATGTATGGACTGCAGCGAATAAGCAGAATAAATTTCGGTCAATAATGTTGGCCAAAAATAGTGGAAGAACAACAATATCAACCATTTATTGTTGAAAGATTCTTGAAGAATTGATCTTTTAAGGGATTGGCGGTCATGTGGAAAGCGGTTACATTGTTGGCAATCTGGTACCAGTTATTTGTGATCTCGAAAAAACGTTTTTTTTTTGTTGACGGTGACGGGAATAAAAATATCCTCATTTCTTGAATATTGGCGTTTGTAATTTTAAGAGTATGTGAGGCACGTGTGGGGTGAAGGTAAAATTAGAGTGTTAATTACTTGTGCTCTATTCTTTGGTCTTCTTTCTCTTGTGCCAGTATAATCATGGGATATTATTCCCAGCATCATACATAGTGAAATTGGTTCGTGGACGAATGTCCCGTTATTTTTCCCTTGCTTGACAAGGGTTTTCCACATAAAAATTCACGTGTTCATCTTTTTCTTCTTCATTCCTTTACTGTGTCTGTTTGTGCGTAGAGTTCAACGTCCTGCTGTCTGCCTGATCACGTCTCTTTTAAGACAACATGTATATCATCTAGAGATGTATTGATTTTGCATCTAAGCCACATTTTCACTTCCACAATTTCAAACGTGTCCACAGTGACATTTTCTGGCATGTGTTAGTGTAAATGTTGGTTTCTATGTTTGAGATTTTAGCTTTAAATGGTTCAGTTTATTCATTTGTATAATTCTTTTTGATAATTTTACTTCTTAAATATCTTTCACATCCAGTATTTGAGTGCTATGGTAAATTATCATTAATAGATTCTCTGTCATTTGCCTTTTTAAGATAAAAAAATATCTTTCCAATGACAAGTCTTTAACCTTACTCGCATAAGCAATGCTAGATATCAGGTGGTTTGAGGCAATAATTAGTCTGCACAGCTTTTGTTGAATATGCTTCAAGCGTGAGCTTTTGAAATGACTATCTGAAGTGAAGCTGCTGCTAATGGACTATGTGGAATGTAGTAGCTGTACTAGAGCCTTTTGGACCTAAGTTAGAGAGATAGAGTGTAACCTGCCAATGTATAGTGCACGTGTGGAGCTCTGAACTTCTTCTGCAATGTCAAACACTATTGATGCACTTGTAATTTGTAAAAAGATTAAAGGAAGTCAAAATGATAATTTCAATACAGCGTGCATCATTGACATTTGTATGTAAATGACATGAAGAAAATGCCTACAAACTGCCTTTAGCACATATATCCTATGTGGAAAAAATCGTGCCTGTCTCATTGACAAGTGAAATATTACCATGCATATTATTACTGATGCAGTATATTCTTGATGAACTGAAAACACTTCGTCCTTGTGGATAAAAATAATACTATGATCCTCATTAAAAAATAAATAAGGAGGGAGTAATGGTAGGGATCCAAGCTAGACCAACAACCATCCCTCAGCTACCCTTGATTTCCCCAATCCTATCATCATTTGTTAACATTGAATGATTGCCATCTTCGTCTCCATTCCTGCCAGCATAATTTGCGAAGGTGTTTTCATCTTTTGACAATTTTGCTTCTGAAGCATCTTAGAGTGGCACATCTCTAATAGTAGTTGTATGCATATATTCTCTATTGTTATTTAGCTTATTCGATTTTAATTCCATATTTGTGGTACTATAATAAATGTTCATGAAAGCATATAATATGGTAGTACTAGTTCACATTTATTGAGGATGAACAGCTTAATAGTAAGGCTGCTCTATCGTGAGTTTGGGACTTGAAAATTATAAATTTAAATAATGGAATTAGCCTCTATGTAATGTAGAGGTTAGGCTATGAACACACTACCCAAACAGTAAGGTAAAATTATAGACAAAAATATCGGTATTAGTTATAAACATAATAATATCAGATGTATCGAATAATATGTCTCAGTTTCGGATATATCAAAAGAAACAAATTGAGAATTGTAAACTGATAGAGATATACTAGCTGATATATTATTTGTATTGACTAATATATTGTCAATACAATAATATATTATGATATTTTTGCAATATCGAGAAATATTGGTATTGAGGAGGTCTAATACAGATACATATCGATCGATAGTTAAAATATTAGTCAATATTTTCGTCTGTGAATAAAATAGTTTAGTATTTCATACCTGTAAAAAAATAGGAAAGTAGTTTAGTATTTCTTGCATAACAATTGGCTAAATATAAATGCGATTTCAACACTAAAGATATGACTACCCATTTCCTAATTTTTATTTTTCTTTGCATCTGGATTGTGTGCGTGATTATTATGTTTTCATATGTGGTTCACTTTTGGATAATAAACCATGTTTGGTGTGATGCACTTTTTTTTATGAGTCTAATCTATGTGGGAAAAGCTAAGGTTTGAGCGTATGGCTGTTACTATAGGAAGGAAGAGGTTAGGAGCTTTCTTTTTCTCTTGTTTAGGGAGATAGATAACATCCAGGCATAGAAAAATTCCTCTGAATAAAAAATAAATGCTAGCAGAGAGATCTATGGGATCGATCCCCATGCTGGAAAGAAAAGAAGGGTATACCATTTGGTTATACCATTTGGTAATCTACTTTTTGTGATTGAATGGTTGTTACTCTAGTATGTCTTAATTCAGTTGTTGAAATATTTTTTGAATACTTTCCGGTTTGTGCTTCTTTTCTCTCTTTATAGCCGGAAAGAAGGCTTTAAGCACGCCCCTATTTTAGCTATCTTTATTGAATAGGGGTTGCTTGGTTGATTGGTTCCACTTTTAAATTTTTTTTTTTTTTTGGTTAGTAACGAACTTGATGATGTGTTTGGTTTGCTTTTTCCTCCTTTTTTTCCTTTTTGGTTGTGAACAAAAACACCCGTCTTTTTTCTTGTTGAACTTCTCATTATGTGACTACCCTAAAGACCTATTTTTTTTAAATGATTTTTGCCTCTGTGTCAGTGTCGTGTCATATTGGTGTCCGTATCCATGTCCGTGCTTAGATTCAAGTTGAGGGTTTAAAAGTTAGTGATGTCGCTGTTCAATTTACCATTATTTGTATTGATCAAAAGTGTGCTTTGAACATGATTTTAATGTTGTAGAATCTGTTTCCTGTTTGGAGTTGGAAGATCTTGTCTCTTATGAGAATCGTGAGCAAGAAGAAGATTTGATCTCTGTTATTGTATGTACCAGGTTGTCCTTTTTTCTGACAAAATCTAGCAGCTGAAGATTTACAAAGTATATCATCTATGCCTGGCAATGACGTTGACAACAGGGTCCATAATTTCTTCCAGCAAATTAACTTGTCCCAGAGCCAACATCGTATGCAATCTGTGGAAAGGAATTGGACTGTGTTCAATGACAACCTGTGGGCGGGTAACGAGAGGCAAATTGGTGGAGCTTTCAATTGTAAGCATTTTAATATACAACAATCAGGTTATGGTGGTGCTCTGATAATCGGCTGCCATGACCTTCAATTTTCAATTCTGCTCTGATGCCAGGTAAAAAATAAAAAAAGGTTAACAACTTGAAGAGGAGAGATATGGTAAAGCAAAATAGAGAAACTCAGGTATTGCAAAACTGCATATCAATTTATTCATATGCATATATGTATATATATATATGTATATGAAATGTTGTGTCCTTCTGAGAGATGGAATCCATCTTAAGGAATTTAAGTGTCTGTAAATAGTCTAATTGATAGACCCCTCTTTTCTTTTCTTGTGTCTTTGAGGGGTTACTATTTCTGCCTGCAGGAAAGAAGGGCAGGATACCTAGCAGGAATTGCAGAAGAAAAACCTCCGTAAGGTGATGGAAGAGCTTGAGTGGAGGCACTTTGCATCAAAGGAAAAATCCTACGGCGGTGAGCAAAATCTAAAGATGCCATTCCCTTACTGGTCATATGTATTTGGGTTGTATTGTTGCTGAATTGATTCCTACTTGAACTTGGTTTGCCTCCGTGCTTATCTGTTGTATCTTGCCCAATTTTGGGCGTAAACTTATTTCTTGTGCGCATATAGATGATAGATATCATACAAAGGGAATCCATCTTCTCTTGGAAGGTAAATTAATTCATAGTTCCTTTATTCTTTCATCATTTCAACCACGTGGGTAACTAATGTTATTCATTTACAGGTTCAAAAAGGGATGTTGAAGACCGGATTGTTTCACATAATATTGATGCTGATGATTCTGATATGGAAGTTAAAAGCGATAAAGAAATATTCTCTCTCTCGTACATTGTTTGGCATGTTGAATTTACTGTGCTTAATGCTTTTCTTGCATCAGTTATTTGATTGTTGACTTCATGATCTATTTCACATATTTTTGTAGCCTTGAAATTACTTATAATATTTTCAAGGAGTGGTGATAAGATGGTATCAAAGCATGATCATCAGCGTTTTTGCACTCTTATATATTGTGGAAATATTCTAGGAGAGAAAATCCATTGGTATATGAGCAGAATTAATCACAAAAAGTTTTATATTCTAGTAGGCTGCATATTCAAGTTGCTCTCAGACCTTTATACCCATTTGTTTGATTTAACCAGCAATGCTAGGTTGTTGATTGAGAATGCCTTGTATACTATTTAGCACAAAGGGCAAGCTTCATGTGAAGCCGATGCAGGAATGAGTTCCATGTACCTCGTCTTGATTGTGTTGTTTAGAAGTGGCAATTTAATGTTGCTGAATACTTGGTTTGGTTATTGACATCTGTTTTAAAGAAATTTTTGTTCTTTGCAAAAATGATTAAATTATTCAATAAATGTCTCTATTTTGTCGTTATGCCTATATATACATGTTATTGATGAGACACGAGTTTCATTTTTCCCATATTTCGATCATTTCTTATCTGTTTGAACTCTAAATTGTTATGGACTTATGTATGTCTAACAATGATGATGAGAACGGTAATGAACGGATTAAAAATTATCCTCCTAATGTAGATATTGGCCAATAGAAATGGTTGATTTTAGAATATTGGAAAGTCAAAAGTTTCGGATAAGTACATATTTGCTCAGTGTGATTTATCTATAATACTGATGTCCATGCCATTTTTTGCTTTGATGCTCCTATCATTTTTAAATGATATTGATGGAATACACATACCATATAGACTTGATAGAATTCAACCGTTTAAGTTTCAGTTAAAATTTCAATCATTTATCTATATCGTTTTTTTATTTTTTTAAAATTTTAAAACATTGATTATCAGATGACTAATATTTACTTCTTTGTTGAAGTCTTTTCTATGTATAACTAAATGTAGAGAGCAAGAATAGATTGAACAATTGGCTTCACGCACTTGTTCCTCCCTCTGCTCTTTTTTGTACCTATTTGTTGTGTGATTATTATTATTGTTGTGGATTAGATCACTCTTTATACTATATTTTTTGTTTGGCATGATTGCAGTACTTAGTACTAAATAAAAGTTATCTCTTTCTTATATCAATATTTATTAGTTACATAGCATGACTCAATTGAATATATCATAGGATAAAATTGTCTGTGGTAAAAAGAAAAAAATTAAGTCGGAAGATTTTAGGATTCGAATGAGGTATGCATGCAAGTAAATCTGATCCTCTGTTTGGCTCGGGCTCCATTCCCCGAGTTGGATCCTACATTGTTCGGCTCAAGAAAAGAGTGTTTGATCTAGATGTAAGAGGCGTCCTCTTGAATTGGGTGGGAAGGCTCCTTGTTGCCTTAGGGTTTTAGGAGGATGTGGGTGGCGGATCTCTTAGAGCACTCGTTGTGTTGCGGGCGTATGCGATTGAGCGGTGTTCAAGAGAGCGTTTGTTTTGTGTTATCCATGCCTTGAATGATGATTGATTGTTGAAGGGAGTGATTGCCTTCTTGAGCAAAAATTCCAAACCGTAAACATATGCAAGAAGAAAATCGGCACACCTTCCTTATATGGGAGATATTGCCAATTGGTTTACTTATTAGGCATATAATTTCATTAGCCGCGATAGGCCAAATTAAACATCTTTGGGCCCAAATTTATCCTCTGTTTTCCAATTGGGCGTTAGAGTGTTGAAGAAACATTTTGGTACCCATCAGGCTATAAATTTTAAATTAAAATATATTTTATTAAATTGTAAAACATATTTATGATAATATTATTTTTTAAAAATTTTTAGGTTACTCAGATTAAAGTCATACAGATACAATGAAGCTCAATGCATTTGGAAGACTAAAAGAATAATATTGTATAAATTTGTTTATAAATTTGCTAGAAAGTATTAATAAATTTTCTTGAATTGTTGTAAGATAATTTTATTTTGTTACATGAATATCATTTGTGTATTTTTATCAATATAAATTTAATATTTGTCGTAAAATTTTAGCAAATTATATGACTTTTGTCATGCCCTCTTTCCGGTCCTGAATAAATAGTAAGTTTATTTTCTTAATTAATCTATTTAGTTAATATCCTGCTTTATTATATTTCAAGATTCAAAGTGGGACCGACAAAATTCCTAAAGTTCTAAAATTTTCATACTAAATCATATGTCGACAATATGGACCCAAAATGGGCTTTGAATACCGATCACACCCTGATGTTAAAACATGTATAAGGAAATATGTCTATATAAAAATCAGAGCACTCATCTGAACTATTGAGAAGAGAATCAAAGTCTAAGTATATTACTGAAAATATATTGCAATAACTAAATCAATTACAAATTCATTCAACTGAAATGAAATAAGAATCCTAAGACTATTGATTGAGACAGCAATACAATATCAAAATATCTATATCCTAAATCTACATTCCAAAGATCTTTATGTTACAATTCAAGACCTATTGAAGGGTGTTAGCAAAAATAAAAGTAAAAGTAAACCAATTGTTTAGTAAGGCATGTAATTTACATAATCAAACATATTGTTTATTTCATAATTATGCGGGAAGAAACATGATTAAATTTCAGATGCAAGATTAAAAAATTTCCATAACAATCATGCATAATTTCAAATTGATGACTTAGTTTTTTATTCTAACTAATACATTATGAAAATATGCTCAAATCATACTAATTCTTGTGGGCCATGGGCCAGTAGGTCCTCACCAACAAAGAAGAAAATAGTCGAAGCTCGAGTTTTATTTGTTTTCACACAATAAAAGATTTTATGTTACTATTCAAGACTAAATTGACATTCCTATAACTATAATATATTTCACCCTCAGATGATACGTTCGAACTCGACTTAATATACAATGGACTTCACAATGGTTCATAACAAAGGAAAAATCCTACACAAACACAAATAGTCTTTTGTATTTTCTCATTTTAGAGAAAATATCTTTAGTTCTTTCAGAATTATAGAGCTTTCTATCAAATTATTTCAAAGACATGTTATAGAATGCCTTAACTTTCTGTAGAAACTAAAACTTGCTCATTTTAAAACATACAAAAGCTATATTTTGAAAATTTTCAACATATGAACTGTTTTTAGCAAGAAATGACAGAAAAACCAGTAAAAATTTCTTAATTTTAACATTGCAGTTTAATTGACAAGCTTGCAGGTGCAAATTATAGCAAATTTAAGAAATATAAATATATACTTGAGAATTTAGAACATGTTGAACATCATATACGAAATTCATAATATATGAGAGCATTAATTCAAAATTTTAGCACATGTATAAATATAATTGTAGGGAAATAATTTAACAACACAAAATATATAAGAACTAAGAACATAAACATAAAAATTATAAAAAATAAGAGCGAGAGTTCATACATGTAAAGTATAATTATTTTAATTATAAAAATGTGATATGTATGAACATTTGAAATAATAAATGCTCGATAAAATGAAGAAAAATTAGTAGCAAAGAAAAGAGGCCCATAATGCACTTGCCTTGACTTCAAATTTACCAAAATCTTCCTTGGATTCACCTCAAATGACCTTCTCTTGGCCTTTTCTTTCTCCTCTCTTCTCTTCTTTCAAAATTTGACAAAAAATGACTAACAATTAGTTGGACATGACTTTTATAAAAGATTGGCATATATCAGACACTATGGCAAAACATTGTGGCACATGAGCATCACCTCAGGTGCATATCAAGTATTAACAATCTACAAACAGTATGCTTGAACGTCCATTGAATGTGCATCGGGTGTGAGCATTTTGCCAAAAATATGCTTGAATTTCGGTCAAGCGTCCTTTAGGCGACCTCTATGCACAGAACATGCAGGTGTGCGTGTCAAGCGCCGATCAATCGTCATTCAACTCAATGTGACTTAATCCAAAATTGACTTTGACCTAATTTCTTCATTTAACCTCGAAACTTTCTTTAATTAATCATAATCAAAATTGTAATTTAAAATTCGTACCTTACACATTTTGTGACATAATTAATTGCCACTAAATATATATTTTAGTGACGTATTTAATTAGTATTAGTGGTAAAATTTATATTCACTAAAAATATATTTTAGTGGCAAAATTATTTTTTGTCATTATAGGGTATTATTTAATGACAAATTATTTTCATCACTAAAGAAACTAGTGACGGATTTTCAGTGACAGCCTAGTGACATGTATCATCGTTAAATCTTTTAATAATAAATTTATAATTAATAGTAGCAAAATGTTTTGTGACTAAAAATAAAAATTATTGTAGTGAAAATTAGTCCTTTCCATTGACAACTATTTCCAAAAGTCTTTTTTCACAAAAATCTAATTTTTATCCTTATCAGAGAATCATTTTGGAGTTATAACAAATAGACCCTAATTATCTCCAAACTCCTCTCTTCCTACCTTGTGTGATGTTTGGTTCGAATGAATTAGGTTCCATTTCCAACCTAGTTTCTAAGGAATCTTAATGCTTTAATTCTGTTTATTTTTTTGGTCAGAGTAGTTATTCTCACAAACATACATTACTGTTTGAACGAAAATAATCAATGCAAAAGGAAGCAATATTATTTATTCCCAAAATATATTGAATAAAAATTTTCTAGCTACGGCGGTGGTAGTTGCCAAGACTGCCTGTCTCTAATTCTAGCTATTGTGATTATCGTGGTGGTGGTGGTGGTAGTGATGGTGGCAGAAGTGACCTTGGAGGTGATGTTGATGGTGATAATAATAATATTTTATAGATGAAATAATTATTTTGTATAACATATATTATTTCAAACTAGTAATCAAATAGGGCCCTAGAGTCTATTAAGGATCCATATTGACTTTCTATTAATGTATATTAATTGTTTGTAGATGAAATAAGTATTTAGTGTAGCATTTTACTATTCATACTAGTAATCAAATAGGGCCCTAGAGCCTATTAACTTTCTCAAAATTGCTAGTGCATTCAAAAGACAGATGCCCACGGCAATAAATTATTCAACTGATGGCGTAAGTGTACATAATTTATGTGGACCATGTCTGATTGTATGTGAAATTTGTATGAATGTGATTTTTCATATTGAGTTGTCAGAGATCTACCATATTATCTTTCTTCTTAATCATTTGAATGATCGATAATTCAACTGATGGAGCCATACTACATTGCTATGGATCATATTGTGAGCTTATGAAATAGATTTAACTTCTTCTCTAAACCTATGCACCTACTAATTAGCATACATCATGCTTTTACTCTATCTTTTGTCATCCTGGTAGATAGAATAATCAATTATTCAACTGACAGAGTTACCACATTCCCTTCAATATGAGCTTAAGAAATAGACCAACTTCTTATATAAACCTATGCTGATAGAAATCAAGTTACGCTGAAGTTTCAATATACCAAACATTTACTCTCTCTTTAGAGTTGAAACATGAAACCCCATTTGAAGTCAATGATAGCAGTGCTGACGATTTTCCTTCTTTGGGTTGCTATTGCAGAACTTTGGGCTCCTGCACCTGCTTCTAATGGTACGTTCTTTACTGTTATTTTTCATTTATCTCTTCAATTCTTTAGGCAAAAATTTTTACAGGGGCTTTGGAATATGGGAGAGATTAATTAGGGTCAATCTAAGTATATATTCAGGATTTGGGGAAGGCGGGTCCCTGCTTTCATCTATTCAAGGGTATTTGGTTGGGCTGACACTCTGAATTTCAAAGAGGAGGTTCTATAGTTTGAAAATATGGTTTTCAAGTTAGAATTAACTAATCTTACTGTCATGTTATGAAAATAAAGAAAGGAAGAATGTTAGCAGCTTCAGATTAGTCTTAGAGCTTCAACTTTCTGTTCTATTACTGATTATTAATATTTCTCTTTTGTTTTTACTTTTTCTGGGCTAAATCATGGTGAAGAGAATATCTGGCAGCTGCTCTCCAAGTTCAATGACAGTGATAGGAAGATGATCCAGGGCCTAAAGGAAGGTGACCGAGAGGATGAAATGTCGTCGATAATTGACAATTATAAAGAACAGAGAGAGCAGTCCGAGAGGAACCTTAGATTAATACACACCCCGTCACTTCCATCGCCAGACCCAAATCAATCGTCTCAAGAAGGTCCATGTGGAATGATCCCGTCACCTGCGCCATCTCCGCTTTAGGGTAATCTTGATGGTCTTGATCCCATCTTATGTCGCCTTGGTTCGTTAATTTGGTTGTTTATAGTGAATGTATTTCCATTCTGCCCTTTGGCATGGGTTGTGCCCTGTGAGGAAATTTGATCATTTATATACATTTTTTCTTTTGCACCAAATTTGTGGATCATAAGGATTTCCATTTTACAATATTTATACACAATTTTTTTTTTTTTTTTTACAATTGTGGGCCCTAATTTAAAAATCCGAAAGGCTTTTACTTACATGATATTCAGCAGATTCTATATCGTGTCAGCAATTATAAAAATAGTATATAAAAATTGTTCATATAATATTTTAAGTTGATAATATGGACTTTGGTGTGGGAAAGCATTGTGTATTTGAATAATCTTTCCCATGCAATATCTACCATTTATATATGAGCTCATTTGCATCATTTCTTCATCATGAATCCAGAATATTAGTAACAGTAAAATATTAAGCAATTATATAATAAAATATTAGATTTATTTGAAAAACCTTGAAAAGAAAGAATTACAGACAAATATGAAAAAAATTTAATATTTTTGAAAATAGGGTTATAAGAAAGGGTTTACAAATCATGTTTTTCTAATCATACAAATCCTAGTGCAAAATGAGATAATATAGTAAAACTATTTGGCCCAAAAATATAACAAATGCATACCGTGGGGGCTTTGCCTTGCTTTTGTCACAAGCGAGGCTAGTGTTGGGCTATGGTCTTAGGCTTTTGACAAAGTCTGTCTATAACCACTACTTACCTCCACTTAAAAGTCATATTAAATCTTATTACATGCTTTTTTCAATCAAATTTTCAAATGAACTAAATCTAAAAAAAAAAAAAAAAATTCATATCACACTTAATATCTTTGAATGCACTACTTTCGTCCATTGCCTACATCCTTGCTAAGAAGTAACAAGAAAAAATGAGTCGGACAAATCGCGTGACACTTTTATGGGTTTGACCATACTTAATCGTCCATGGAATTTCTTTATGAGAGTTTATTTATAGAGTATGTGACGTTCACATTTTTAGTCGAAAATCTGATAAAATTTTGACTATAATTTGAATGTTGACCAAATATAAAACCTATAATACTATTCTATACAACAAATATATGTCCTCAAAATCTAAAAATCCATTCATATTAAACACCAACATCCAGACAATACAAAAATCTAATCATGGGATCCTAAAACCGTTACAATCATTCTATGTCTCCAACGTTATATCTCCGGATACAATATTGGACACTAAGGGATGCCACTAGGTACCTGAAACAAACCATAAAAATATGCGGAAGCATAAAAATTTCTCAGTACAGTGGAAGCTACACTACAAATATGTCTTTATCATTAACATCATCATATGCATATATCTATATATGAAAACCATCAAAATAAAAAATAATTCATCACATGACACAAATCTTCACAACTAAATCCATAAGGTTGTCTTCAACGTCTTCGAGCCTAACCGACTTTCATCCTCTATCCCGCCTCATCAGGTGCAACTCATACTTATTTGAAGGAAGAAAAATAGTAAGGGTGAGCAAAAACTCAAAAAGTTATATATATATATCAAAGAACATGTATAATTTCGTGTTCAAAATATATAATAACGCATAAATGAAGGACAAAGATGCATATGAGGCTATGAATCACGATTCGGAAGAAATGCTTTCATGATTTGTTTCCAATTTTCTTTAATTCATTTCCTTTATCTTTTCTTAGTTATCAATTTGTGTGGAAAATTTATTTTTCGTTTGGAGGTCAATAGATCAGTAAGCCTTACTAACAAAAAAATGGTCGGTCGTAACTTGGATTGTATTTACTTTTACACAATCCAAAACTATCTCCTCCTATTCAATACTCAGAGGCGGGATATCTATATACAATCCTTATAGACGAGACCGATCAGTCGCAGCGACGATTCTGGCGACCCAACTGTAAGCGGTTCCAAAATAGACGACAACCTTCTGTAATAATATACTAAAGCATGCCAAGGAATATCATTCGCTATAAAACACAAATTAGAAAAAGATTACAAATCGAGAATAATCTCTTTGAGTTTTCATTGTAATATTTTTGACGCTATCAAGTTTATTATCTGTAATTATTGTTCCAAGTTTCTTAATTTTTTATTTCATTAGGGAATTCTATTCTTAAGTACAATTATATAACTTATTTTTTAATTACTTATTTATTATTTATTATTTACTTTTATTTTTATACCACTTTTATAAATACTATGCAAAAAAAATTTCCAGAGTGATGAAATCTAAAACTTTAAAGTGGGTATATTTTTCAATTATTTTTACGTGACATCATATGTGTACAATTATATAACTTGAATATGATCAGTGTGGATTGAAATTTTAGGCTGAATAAAGTTCATACTAGGATCAAAGTTGATAGTAGAATTGACATAAAAATTTTTTGATAATAAAAATTTAAAAATAAAATCTAGAAAGTTCCTTGCTAAAAAACTGATAGAGAGCTCTAGAAAATTCATGCTTTGATTATTTATCACGCAGTAAATCAATTAATTAAGTTGCTTGCATCTTTCTCTTGGTGAAAATTAAAGATGATCAATGGAATCAACGATGGGTCCATAATTTCAAAGCAAATTTGAGGAAGATGATTCCAAAACGAGTATGTGAAGATGATGTCAATAATGATATACTATGCAAGGAATGCCATGGTCAAAAATTAATGTGGACCCAATATGAGAGGGTGAATATATGTTGGGACCCAGTCCACTTATTGAATCGTGAAAAGACATTCGACAACACACCACAAAAAAACAACAATCATAAATAATTAAGTAAAATATAATTTTTATGTAGAGAAATTTTTTTTTAAATGAGAAAAAAAACCACATAATAAGTTGTCCAAAAATATCTTTACAATACAATATTTCGATTATACAAACCTTAATAATACAAAGGCTCAATACATTATATCAATCCAACTGAGTAATAATGAATATAAAACAAAATAGTAGAAAAATAACCGATAAAATGTTCTTTTCAACTCCAAAAACAGCGTAGTCAAGGTCAACGGATATTGAAATTCGATTCGAAACTCAATTAAATGCTCGAATCTTCATCTTATCATTTTTCTCTTTTTTTCTCTTCATTTTCTCTCACTGATGGCGCCCTCTAGGTCTGAAAATTGCAAGTGGCTTACCTTTCTCTCTTAATGTTTTTTCCCCTCACTGATGGCGCCCTCTAAGTTTAAAGATTGCAATTAGTATATCCTAAAAATGCACCGGTGCGTTTTTATGCTTCGATCTCGCTCAACCGCACTGAGTGCAGGTGTCATGGGAATCAGTGCCTCAAACACCCCTCAAAAGTGCCTCGAGCGCGTGCCCACTATTTCTGCGCTCAAGTGCCCCTTAAGCGTGCATTGAATACTCTCCCTCTGGATTCTGTGCTTCAAGCCTTTGCACATGAAAACTCCAATCATTCGTATTAGTATAAAATTCGTATATCATCGTCCGAACCTCTAAACGATATGTCAAATGGGTACCGACTGAGACAAAAGTAATCTATAACCAAATAATATAATTAAGTTTATGACGTTATTTGTTAAAATAATATAGTTCTATTATATGTACAAGAAGAAAACATCACTAATCTCAAGAAACATATGTTTTTACCATTATAATTCTTATGTTGATAGCAGTATAGGAAATGAAAATCTTGTCTATAGTTGATGTTGGAGGCGCGAATCTCGAGTCAAGTTCAATTTTATTTGTGTTGAGCACGAATACGGGTTTTACTCGAGTTATGCTACCAAGTTTTACAAGGTTATTTGCTAATAAATATATGATATATGCATTAGAAGAAAAATTCCTAATCTCAAGAGAGAGTGATGGCCTTCATTAATTACAAATACTATGTTTATAATGGTATATGAAGTGAAAATCTTGTTTATAGTGAGAGTTAGAGATGCAAATAACCATTGTCAAATTGAGCTTTGACATATTCAAACTTATCTGCTTCAATTTTATTCGAGCTTTAGAATAAACAAGGGTTTACTCGAGTTCTGCTATCAAGTTTCAAAAAGTTATTCCCATAGCTTTGCTGCAAGTACAAGGAGGGTGCATCCCTAAGCCCAAGAGAGATTATTTTTTTAATTGTAATTACTATGTTAACAGTGGTATAGGAATTAAAAATCTCAGTTATAACTGTCACGTCCTATTCCCAAAATCGAAATTAAAACATATCATAAATCAAAATCCATAAATAAATTAGTTTAACAATTGATATAATGTACTAATTTTTAAATTCGAATATCGTAATTGTGGATAATTAAGGTAATATAATCGAAATTAGGCTTAATGTATATAGGAAAATTAAGTTTCGGATGTATTAGAAGGTAGCGATGGGAGACGCCTACTAGGCGCCCAAGGCGGCATCGTGAGCATCGGTTCCAGAGGACCCGTGCCTACCAGCGCTCGAGCACCGCTGGATCTAGGAGCGCAACGCCTGCTATGCGTCGGGCAGCACTCGAACGCCAACTTGGGGTTTAAAACCTGTGAGGGTTTTATTTTGGGCATATTTTGGCTTTCCAACACCAAGGAGAGAGGGAGAAGAGAGAGAGAGGAGAGAGAGGGGCTCTCGGGTTCGAATTCGTTTTGGAGCTAGTTAGAGAAGTGATTGATTGGGTTGAGGCAAGTGCACTCATACAATTTTCTTTCGTTCTTTGAACTTTTTGTTTAATTTTATTCGGATATCCTCGTTTCAATACCCGATTAAATTTATATTTTATGAAACTCATGAGTTGAGCATGCATATATATTATTTTATATCCAATTTCCTAGCTATAACCGGTATTTCGTATTGAAACCCTAACCCCACACTTGAATGATTTTACCCATTTATTTTTGAGATTTTTGTATAAAGTGACATTAGAAAATCATTACCTATTCCTTGAACATAATTATTTATCAATTGAATTTCTTATTTCGTAATTTTGTACGGTGTTATGCTCACCAAACCCTAACCCGCGTCCCCTTTGGATTCACTCGATTTATATATAATTTATACATGATTTAACTTTAAAAATTCGTAATCCTAACTTTATGAACAAAGGTACTTTGTATATTGGTATTTATGTATATATATTTTATATATGTTAATTGTAAGTATTTCAAAAATATTATCGGACATAAATAGTGATGTCTAACTACATGTATATTAAATATGCTATCTTGTATATACTCTAGAAATTATATTATATGAATTTGTCAAGGAAATTGTTGTCTAGAAGTTTTAAAGTTATATTTAACTCATTTCGGTAAGAATTTCTTACATGTCTCAATTTTTATATTAATTTTTCCAGGAAATTATAATCCTGTGAAGATATGAATTTATAGAAATGATTATCTGTATCCGTATTAAAAAATTATAAAAGTTATGCAAAGTATCTAAAGGGAACTCCATAATCTGTTATGTCTAATGTTTTGTTCTCCAGGGAGTAAAATTCTATATAAATTTTTGGTGAAACCTTCCCTTAAAAATAAGTAATTAAGTGTTTAGACCAAAAATTTATATTTCAGAGGGTAATATTTTCTAATATCCTTTAAGATATTATAGTAATAGATCAAGAAATGCTCCTGGACCACAGAAGATACTCTGGTGGTGTATCTGTTATATGTTTTCTGGTCCTGTATATCGGGTGAAAAGTATATCATCCGTCACGAAACGTTAAATTCGAGATTTATGGTTAGTGCCTTAGAATGTGTGGAGACATACACATTTTATTCTTCGATCGGCTACTCCGTTAGTTAATAAGGCCTACTGACTCTAGTCCGCAAAATAAAAAAAATTTATGTATGTTTCAAAACCTAAAGAAAGAATAAATCAAATGGGAAAGACAAATGTATTCTAAAAAATACATTTAATCATATTTTATATTTATATATCTTTATTATACTTTTATTCCCTTTACTTTATTTCACGTATATTACTTATTATCTTTAATTATTGTACCTTATTGAGTATTTGGCTCGCATTTACTATTTTTTCTTCCTTTAGATGAGTACGACCTTATACCCGATGAGGCATAGTAGAAGATTAGATGTCGGCTAGGTATGAAGATTTTGAGGATGATCTTATGGATTTAGATTTTGTGATTTCATTACTAATGGAGTACTTTTATGTATTTTGAGATGCATTTGTATATTATTGTATGTGTATGTTGATGACATATATGTAATTTACTTTTCGTTCTATGTGATGGATGTATACGCTTTCGCAGATTTTTATGATTGTTAGGGTACCTAATGGCATCTTATCTAGTAAGTCATTATAAACGGAGCTATGACGTTGGTATTACGTGTAGTTTTGTGGCTTTCTGAATTCTGTGTTGAGATATGTTGTAGTTGTATAATGTACTGTACAGGGATTTTGTACAGATTGTATTAGTTTAACGGCCATTTTTTAGTTAAAACTCTGCCGGATTTCGGTCAGGTAAATGTGGTCCGTCACGATTGACTTAATCCTAAATTCAAACACTGGGACACAATTTTGCAACAATATCATTAAACAATCCTATGATAAATATAATAAAACAAAGAATCCAAAGGCCACATCTAAAAGTTAATTAACTAATAACCATAAATAAGAAAAAAGTATTATCAAACATAATAACGAAATATCCAATATTATAACTAAAATGTAAATTAAAGGCACCTAGCCAAATATAGATAATCCAAAACTGAAATAATAAACTTTTGATCGAATAATCAAAATATAATAAAAATACTTTAAAAGCTTCTCCAATTTTCAAAATCCCTACAAATATATTTGAGCTCACTAATTTAAAAAGTTAGCAAAATATAACAAGAGAGAATATAACACTCAGCAAAATATATGTAATTATATATATAAATATAGTAAATGAATATGTAAAAGATAATAATTATGATCAAAAATCAAAATGATAAAATATAAAAAATGTAATAAAATATGAAAAAACAGTGCAAAAATATAAGAATTAAATATCAACGATATCCTCACTAATAATGGTCAAATATAACTTTGAGTTATATGACGTACAATATTTCCAACCAAAATCCGGTATGGTTCCAACTGTAATACGGACATCGACCAAATACAAAACCTGTATAATAATCCTGTGAAACAAAAACGCAACCTCAACAATACCAAAAATCCATCTGTATCCAAATCCCAACCTCCAGACAACATATCATTTTAATGCAGGATCCTAATAATTGTCACAAACATTCCGTGATTCCAACGTAATGTCACCAGACACAACAAGGATATAGAGAAATACAACTAGGGACCTAAAACAAACCATAATAGCTTGTAAAAGTATATACATATGTATCCACGCACAACGGACTATACTATCTGATTATCCATTATTTTACAATGTACATTAGCAAATCCAATAGAAATATATATATACATCTCTATCAAAACTCGCACGAAGCCACAAAAGGCTAAGTCTTCGCTATGGTCTTCCAAAACCCACTACTAACGATCTTCTAGCCACTACTCTGCCCCATCGGGTGTAAGCCTGTGCTAATTTGAAAGGAGAAAAACAGTAAGGATGAGCTAAAATTCAGCAAGCCACATATAAATATCAAGGGACATGCGAGGTTTTAGATTCAACATCCTAATAATGCATATACAAGGAAACGAAAATGCATGTGAGACTATCGATCATGTTTTAGAAAGAATAATTTCGTGATTTGTTCCAATTTTCTTTAGTTTGTTTCCTTGTCATTTTATTAATTTACTATATTTTATTTGAGACTTATTTCGTTTGGGATCCAAGATCAGTAGGCCTTATTGACAAAAGAGCGGTCGATCGTAATCTAGATTGTATCTACTCCTATACAATTCAAAGTTATCTTCTTATATTCAGGATCCAAAGGTAGGCCATCTACATACCATCCCTATAGACGGGACCGATCTGCCGTGACGGCCCAGCAGCAAGAAGTTCCAAAACAGGCGACGACCTTCCGTTATAACATACTAAGACACATCACTGAATTTCACCAATTATAATACACAGCCAGAATACACGGCCAGGGTAATCCTAGAGTTTTCACTGTAATATTCATGGCATGTTAAAATTTGTTATCCATAATCCTTGTTCTCAATTCTCAATTTCTTATTTCATTAGGGAATTCTATTTTTAAGCACAAATTCCTTCGTTCCCACTTTGTTGGAAAACGTTTCATAAGCTAATCGATTCATCGTTGTGAGAAACAGTGTATAAGTCTATCACTTAATTACAGAATTCCCTTCATCATTAAATTTACTTTTCAATAAGCATATTTTGATACAGAATTTCATATTTTCTCGTGAGCTTGGGTTCTCACGTGATTATAGTTCATTCATAATTCTTCTTTGAAGCTTGAAAGATTTAAAAATTTATTTTTGTTTTATACCAAATAGAATTATAAGGCTTCCGATCGATAATCCTTTCATAATTGGTTCATGAAGTGATCTTCAGAACATATTTGATTAACATTTTCATAATATATACATAAATATTCAATAAGCTTGGGATAAGTAAAGAACTCTTACCACCGTAGGTCGAACATAACCTTAAAGCGTCCAGGCATCAAAAGCATTTCCAAAAGCATACTCTATAATTCCCGAAGCTAAGATCATGCATAAATTGTGATTAATTCAGATAAAGTCCAAAGGGGTGCGGGTTAGGGTTCCGGTGAGTATAAAATCCTATAAAACTATAAATTCGGACGCCCAATTTATAAATTAACATATTCATAGTACGGATAATAATATCATAAAGCCAATTTATGTATAATTTTTAATTTAATCAGTGAACTCCTCCGGGGCTCAGGTTTAGGGTTTCATGCTCTAAAACGGGTCAAAGCTACTGAATTAGATATGGAATTCACATATTTGCTTGCCCGAATTATGAGTAACAATTATCTAAGGTCAAATCATGCATAAAATCCAAAATAAATAGTAAATCGGGTTCGAACGCAAGTTAGGGTTCTAGGTTACAAAAAACTGCTCAAATCTCGATATCAGATATGAAATCGATATATTTTTATACTTAGGTCGTGACCAATATAATATATAAACTTATTCGGGTATCGGAATGAGGATACCCAAAAAAACGAAATAAATGTGCATGAAAATAAAAGAGGAGAGTATAAATGTACTTGCTTCGACTCAATTTATCACTTTTCTAACTGGTTCTAACTCGAAATCGGACCCCGGGATCTTGGATTCTCCCTTCTCTCTCTTCTTTCTCCCTCTCTCTTTCTCTTCCAGCGTGTGGAGGCTGAAATTTGTCTGAATCAAAACTCTTACGGGTTTAAATACCTCGGGCCGACACCCAACGAACGTAGGCTCACTTGATCCATGTACCTGCCACGGATGCTCGAGCACCCGGCAGGCGTGGGTCCACTAGACGCGGCACCACCTCGGGCGCCTAGCGGGCTTTCCTCTGCCGACTCATCCTACGGTTCCGAAACTTTTTTAAAAAAAATATATTAAGCCTAATTTTGATCATATTAACTTAATTATCCGTATTTACGAAGTTCGACGACTAGTACATTACATGTTATAATTATTTCTATACAGCCAAAAGACACATCTACTATTTATGATTTATGGATGAATTGACTACATATTATTTTCTATAATTAATGTCAAATGTCATTGTTTTGACTCATGAATTTTAGGTTCAATATTCGATTATAAACAATATAATAATATATATTTATATATATTCCGTCAATTTTCTATAATAGTTTTTACTTAATTAAAATTAAAACTTTATATAGAAATACAAATATAAATATTTTTCCTTAAAATTGGGAAAAAAAATAACATAACATCTTTAATATAATCAAATTAGAGTTTTCATCAAAATATTTATATAAAACAAATATGTAACATGGTTTATCAAAGATTTTAGTAATGCAATATGGCATACATAAATTTAAGACATAACTCTTCAAAATATCGTGAAATAAGAATCAAACTAATATGTATGCAACATATAATTAAAGGAAGTAAGTTAACATCACATATATAAGTATTTGAATAAAAAATACTTAAATATTATAGAAAAAAATCGTAATAAAATAAAAAATAGGTTTGAATATATTTACTTTCAATTAAAATTACCAAAGATTTGCTCAAATTTATCAAAAATTAACTTTGATTTACTTTTCCATTCTTTCTCTCTTTTCTTCTCTCTTTTTTCCTCTTCTCATTTTTTTCTTCCATCAGAAATCATAAAAAAATGAGTTAAAAAGTGATAGAAGCCGTTTATATAATAAGCTACTATACATACATCAGTTAGAAGCAGAGACTTTTTTAAGCCTACGCACAAATGCTCAATAGACATACACAAGGACCCACTCATTTTAATATAGATACTCACAAGTACCTCTCATATGCAGCTCAAGTAAGGAGATTCTATTTAAAATATTCTCATGCGTCAGTGTATGTCAGGCACCATTTATGATTGCACCCCTATGATCTAACTCTTAATTTTCAATCCAAACTCATAATTAATTTTAATAATTTATTAATTTACTTAAAATTTTTGGCATCATTATATAAATCTTTGGATTTGAGTCTTATATTTTTTTCCCACTTATATAATTTTGCCCTTAAAATTCACATACCTCAATGAAGAAACAAGTGGGGGTACTCTCTCGGATCTCATCTTCTCATTTCCACATAGCTTCTTCAAAAAAAATAATTCTTCCATAACACTTTGACCTAATGAATAACATTAGTGAGAAATACTTAATCCTTATTAATCATTAATGATTAATACTCAGTGACATGAGAAAGGTCATAAACATATTTGCAAAGTATGGAAACATAAAAAATATTATGACACCTCTTAAGTTTGGAGGCAAAGCTAATTTATATGTTATTTCTCCAATTTTTTCTAAAATTTCAAATGATTCAATAAATTTCGATTTTAATTTCTCTTTCACTCTAAATTGGAAGAATCCTTTTGATAAAAATATAATAAAAAATATATGACCATCAACTTCAAACTCAACTAGGACCTTCTGCACTGTTATTAGTTTTCAGCAATTTGAAACTGATTTTAAATTAAATGAATTTTATCTGACATCTCCTTAATCACTTCTGGTCCTAAAAGTCTCCAATCTCCAATTTCTTTCTAATTAATTTGAAAATAACATCTTCTATAAAGAGTTTTAAAATATTTCGTACTGATACTCGCCTAATATGGTTAATATAGGTAAATTTGGCTAGAAACAAGTAATTGTCTTAAATTCCTTTCATCATCAAAACCTGTGTTCTTAACATGTCCTCCGAATCTAAATCATCCATTCTAAATGTCCCTCTATTTGTGAATGATAGGCCTCATTGAATTTTAATCTAGTGCCCAACTTTTAACACAAGTTCTTCCAAAACTTGGATACAAACCTCAAATTTTGATCTTATATAGTTGAAGTTGGAACCTCATAAAATTTGACTATTTTATTTATGTATAATCTTTCCAAACATTTCCTTGAAAATATCATCCTAATGGAAATAAAATGAACTTTGTTAATCGATTGACAATTACTCATACTATATCATAATTTCTTAATATTTTTGGTGAACCTATCACGAAATCGATTATTATATGCTTCTATTTTCAGCAGAGAGTTAACATTGATTGCAAAAGAATTTGGCAGTTTTGTATTTTTTACTTTCACTTGTTCATAAGTTATACACATTCTTACAAAAAGCCACAATTTTCCTCCTAATGTTTCTCTACCAAATAATCATTCACAAATCTTGATACATTTTATTTATTCTTGGGTAGATCACGTACTTTGAACAATGGGTTTTGTTAAAAATTTCTTCCCTTAACTCCTTAAAATTTGGTAACATATCAAATCTCGAAATCTCAAAACTTTGTCAATCTAAATGTTCAAATTACCTCTAAATTTTCTATTCAAACCTCCGATTATGCCTATCAAAAATAGATTATCAATTTAAATTTTCTTAATTCTTTTAAAAATATTCAACTGTATTTAAAATATGATAAAATTATATGCATACTTTGAGAATATCTTTTTAATATGTCACTCATTCATTCTATCAAGAATATTTGTTTTTTTTTATCTTAAAATAAGTCACCTAATTTGCCTATTTATGATTTAAAATGTCCACTACAACATTGGCCTTCTTCAATTAATATTGACTCTCATAATCGAAGTAATTTAACAAATCAATCCATCTTTTGTACCTCAAATTTAGTTCTTTTTATAAAAATAAATTCTTTAAAATTTGTGATCTGAATATACTAAAAATTTCTCCCCATACAAGTAACGCCTTAAAATCTTTAATGGAAAAATGGCCGCTATTAACTCTAAATCTTGGATAAGATAGTTCTTCTTATAAGCTTTGAGTCATCTTAACCCATAAGCAATTACTTTTCCAATTGCATGCACAATCCTACCTAGCCCATTCTTCAATGCATCAATAAACAAAACAACTTCTAAATCCTTCCAAAATAGCTAGGATTAGGGTGATCGTCAAACGGCTTTTCTAACTCCCAAAAATTTCTTTCACAATGCTCATCCTCATGAAATGCCACATTTTTTTTTTTTTTTGCATTAGGCGAGTCAACAACATTTTAATCCTTGAAATCGTTTTCACAAATCTTCTGTAGCATTCAATCAACCCAAAACCATTTTATGGTTTTGTTACATTAGTTGGTCGACTCTAACTTGTAACCATTTTAATTTATTTGGATTAACTAAAATACCTCCTTTTAAAATAACATAGCCTACCAAAGCCATTTTCTTAAGCTAAAATATACACTTCTTTAACTTGGCATATAATTATCTTTCCTTAAATTGTTGTAATGTAATCCTCAAATAAATCATATCTTTTTTATAGCTCCTCCAATATATTAATATTTTACCAATGAAAACCACCATAAACAAATCTATACAATGTAGAAATACTTAATTTATTAAATCCATAAACACTGGGCATTAGTCAAAAAGGCATTACTAAAAATTTATTATGATTATACCTTATTTGGAAGACTATATTCACTATATCTTCTCTCTTTATTTTCAATTAATGATACCTCAATTAGAGGTTAAGCTTCGAGAACACTTAGGCTTCTTATAAGTTATCAAACAAATCATCTGTTATTGGAAGGAGTACTTCTTCTTAATAGCTATCGTATTCAATTTTTAATAATATATGCATAATTTTATAGATCCATTCTTCTTCATTCTAAGCAAGATTGGTGCACCCCATAATGACACACCTATTAGAATAAAGCTCTTTTCTAATAGTTCTTCCAATTAGTTCTTTTGACTCTTTTAACTTTAAAGGTATAGCCTTGAAAATCAAAGTAAATCCTAGTATCACTTTTATCTCAAACTCAATCTCTCAATTCAATAGCAAATCAGGCAAATCCTCTGAAAACACATCCTCGAATTCCCTTGCCATTAGAATATGCTTGGCTGGAATATCTTGGCTTTTGGTGGTAATAACATAGACTTGGTATGCTTGATACCAACCTTTCATTAAATAGCATGGGTGGAGGGCAAAAATCATATAGGTTGACTCTTAATGTTTTTTTCCTTGAAAATAAAAATACTCACAGTTTATAATTTAAAAATACACCCTTTTATTAAAGTAATTTTTATTGGTATGATAGCATGCCAACTAATTTATATCTAAAATTATATAAAAATTATACATGTCGAATAAAATTAAATTTATTGTAAACTCAAAGCCATAAACCGAAACTACACATCTAGGATATGCAATGTTAGTCATCAAAGATTTACTCATAGTAGCAAATGCAAATAGTATACAAGCTTAGGAGATACAAATAAATACCTAAACTTTAGGTCTAATAATATATGTGTTGACATCTCTACAATTGAAAGCTTACTTTCCGCCATTAAATGGGACTCATTTGCATCTATGGTCGTTACAGCAAAAGCTCTTCCCAAAATATTTAACTTTTCAACTATTTGCCTCAAGAGGCAAGGATATTCTTTAATTATATGATCAGATTGACCACAATTGAATCACTTACTCATCTGCTAGTAAAATAAGGTCTTCCTCCATGGAATTCTCCATGATGAAGGTACAAGGACTTTGATTGTTGTTGCTTACCTAATACACCTTGGAGTTCAACTTCCATCCCCGTCTCCTTATCATGAGATTTAACCTCTTATAAAATCCTTTTAATCAAAACTTTGGCCTCCTTAATTAGTATTTCTTTTTTTTGATAAAATTCTCTCTCTGGCTTCTGCTTATAAAGCAAGGTCACTTACCCAAATATATATATATATATATAAAGCAAGGTCCAATCGAAACCTCCTCCAAATGTTCGCAACTACAACATCACCAATTGCTTTCAAATCATATCATTTAATTCTTGAAGAATTTGTTTTACTCCCCTGGTCTCATACATCACCACATGTGGAGCATATCAAGCCAATTCAGTGAACTTAGTGCCATATTCCATCACCACGTAATTTCTATATTGCAAACGAGCAAATTCATTTTTCTTTTTCTACTACAAACTTGTTGAAAGGCACTTGTCCAAGAATACCTCCAAAAATATGTTCTATGAAATGCCTCTATTCACCAATCCGAAAATCCACTTTTATATCGATCACCTAATGATTGGCTTCTCAATCTAACTTGTACAAAGAAAACTTCACCTTTTCCTTCTCTAGATAGTTGATCACCTAAAGACTTAATATGTTAGATCTAGAGTTCAGCCTCTATCATATTTGCATAATCCAAAGATTTTGACACATTAGTAAACCGATCATAGGTTGTTAGAGTAATTTCTAGATTCACCACCTTGGCTCAAAATTTGGTTACCCTTGAACCATCCTATCCATTACTTTCATCATCCTTACCATGATAGTGAGATACTCATTCTTCTGGTTAAAACTTGATTCACATTGTCCATTCTACATTTTGATACATATTATGATACAAATCACCAATTTAATTCCCTAAATCGTATATGATAATTTAGTTATGAGTTGTTCTAATACTACCTATAACGGCCCATCCTAAAACCCAAAACTACAATATATCAAGCCTAATCACAAGATTTAATACTCAAAATAATTACTCAAATAATTACTAATTTATTTTCATAAAATTATAAACTCAAAAATATTCAAGATATTACACAAGTGCCCAATAAGCATGGGTTCACTAGACCCGGCGCCACCTCAAGCGCCTAGCGGGCCTTCCTCTGCCGACTTATCCTACGGTCCCGAAACTAATTTTTTTTCAAATGTATTAAGTATAATTTTGATCATATTAACTTAATTATCCGTATTTACGAAATTTGATGACCGGTACATTACATGTTATAATTATTTCTATACAATCAAAAGACACATACTACTATTCATGATTTATGGATGAATTGACTACATATTATTTTCTATAATTAATGTCAAATTTTATTGTTTTGACTCGTGAATTTTAGGTTCAATATTCGTTTATAAACAATATAATAAGATATATTTATATATATTCTATCAATTTTCTATAATAGTTTTTACTTAATTAAAATTAAAACTTTATATAGAAATACAAATATACATGTTTTTCCTTAAAATTGGGGAAAAAATAACATATCATCTTTAATATAATCAAATTAGAGTTTTCATCAAAATATTTATATAAAATAAATATGTAAGATGATTTATCAAAGATTTTAGTAATGCAATATGGCATATATAAATTTAAGACATAACTCTTCAAAATCTCATGAAATAAGAATCAAACTAATATGCATGCAACATATAATTAAAGGAAGTTAATATCACACACACACACACACACACACACACACAGATATATATATATATATATAAGTATTTGAATAAGAAATACTTAAAGATTATAGAAAAAATTCATAATAAAATAAAAAATAGGTTTGGATACATTTACTTTCAATTGAAATTACCAAAAATTTGCTCAAATTTATCAAAAATTAACTTTGATTTACTTTTTCGTTCTTTCTCTCTTTTCTTCTCTCTTTTGTCCTCTTCTCATTTTTTTTCTTCCCTCAGAAATCATAAAAAAATGAGTTAAAAAGTGATAGAAGTCGTTTATATAATAGGCTACTACACATACACCAGTTAGGTGCAAAGACTTTTTTAAGCCTGCGCACAAATGCTCAATAGACATACATAAGGACCCACTCATTTTAATATAGATAAATGAGGCAGATTAATCTCTTAGAAGATAAAATTACAAAACCTATTATTAATCAGGGAAGACTAACATAGTAACAGATACCTTGAGCCACCAAATGATAAATTTAATGGCTCATTTAAAAATTAAGGACATGAAAATGCTAGATTGCATAAAAGAATATCACATAAAAAGACATTCTAAAGATACGCGAATAATTTTATCCTATTTTTTGGTACAATTGGAGATAATGGAGAGGATTATAGCAATTTGAACGGATGATCTGTTCCTAGTAGACATTGCCTGTGATTTAAGTAGTAAGTCAAGGATGGATTTTAGCGTGTGAGTTGATAGAGTCTTTAGGTTTTGAGAGGGAATAAGTATATGTAATATTAAGGAATTAAAAGAAGAAATCATAAATGAAACCCATCGATCAAAATACACTATTAATTTAGGGATTAATAAGATATATTAAGATTTGAAGAAGATATTTTGGTAGCATAATATAAAAAGAGAAATTGTGACTTATATGGGAAGATGTTTCATTTGTCAATAATTAAAGACCGGGTACAAGAAGCCACCAAGTCTTTTGCAATGTATGTCGACTCCTAGTTGGAAGTAGGAGTATATAACGATAGACTTTGAAATAGGTTTGCTGAGAATATCATTGAATTATAATGTTATTTAGGTCATTGTAGATCGGCCTATCAAGTCAGCCCACATTATTACAATTTGGATGATTTTTCCCAATGACTGTTTGGTAAGATTATACATTAACAAGATAATTAGACTTCGTAGAATATTAGCTTTGATTGTATCATAGTGAAACCAAATATTTGTTTTGGAATTTTGAAATTTTGGGCACCCACTTGAAATTTAATATAGCATATCATTCCTAAATAGATGGACAGTCAAAGGAAATGATCCAAATTCTAGAGAATATGTTACGAATTTCAATTTTGGATATGAAAGGAAATTAGGACGATTATTTGTCGTTAGTTGAGTTTATATACAATAATAGTTATCAAATAAGTATCAAAATGGCCCATTTGAGGCTTTATGTGGGAGAAAATGTTATTACCTAATTCATTGGGAGAAGATCAAAGATAGGAAACTCTTGGAATCAAAAGTTATCTAAAAGACATCTAATATGGTTCGATTAATCTGAAGCCAATTAAAAGTTTCTCAAAATCGACAAAAGAATTATACTAATCATAAAATATTGGGGATCATATATTTTTAAAAATATTACCATCAAATTATACTGATCTCAATTTAGATCTAAAGAAAAATTAAAGTTGAGATTTATTAAACATTTAGAAATTCTAAAAAGAATCAGTGAAGTGGCATAAAGTTGGCTCTATCTCTGAGCTTAGAGGATGTTTTCATGTTTCAATACTTCAAAAATATGTCCACGGTCTATTGCATATTATTGAATATAAAATATTGAGAACTAATGCAGATCTGTTATATGTTTCAAAACAATTTAGATTTTGAAGAGAAAAGATCAAATACCCCATAAAAAAGTGATTTCGTGGAAAAGCCATTCTTTTGGGTGAGAGAAAATAAGATCTAAAAGAAATATTCACATTTATTCCTACGTTAAGGTATGTCAAATTTTAAAAATAAAATTTTTATGAGGATGGAAGAAATGTAATGTATGGATCCCAAACTATATTTTTAATAATAATTAATTAGATTAAATTAATAAAAATATCGATATCAATTGAGATTTTGAATTAAAATTAATTTTTTAATCCGAATAAATTAAGTCGAGTGACACTTGACTAATGTCTAACTCACGTATATCATATTATGAATATTAAGATCACACCTGAAGGACGCCTCTAAGTCCCTCATTCATATTTTAGGCAAATTGATCATACTCAATACTTTTCCAATTGATATATGTATGTGTTTAAGAAAAAATATTTGCACCTAATATATGTCTGATGGATACTTGTATATCATACAAATTTTATCTTGGCACCTAATATGAACTAAATAGGTGCACAAATGCCAATTTTTCATATACGCCCTCCTTATTTATTTTTAGTCATTTTTGCAATGTTTTAGCAAGAAAAGAGTAAGAGAAAAAATAAAGAGAGAGAAAGAAAGAGAGTACACTAAAAAAAAGGAAAAGTACAATAAATTCAAGTAATCTTTGCTAAATTCAAATATAAGGTATTATATTTAAGTCCTATTTTTCTTATTACTATTTATTTCTAATCTCATTGAGTATTTTTTATTATAAATACTGGCATTTATTCTATTTTTATAATTAAAGTATCTATACTTTGCATGCATATGATCTGACTTTCATATCATGTAATTTTTATAAAATTTATATTTTGAATCCATACATATTATATTTAGCTGATGAATTTCTATAATATTATGCTTACATACTTTAAATCTTTAAGTATGTGTTTTTGTATGTCTCGGATTTATCATAAAATTATACATGCATACTTTATAATTAAAATAAAGTGATAAAATTATATTAAGTATTCCGAATTCCTACAATTTATGTAATAGATACTTTCTACATATTTTTAAATCACACAATATAACTCATGTATGTTTTAAAAATATATGTTCAAATTCTTACAAAACTTATGATTCATTACATGTTATATATTTACAGAAATAAAGATAAAAATTCTACATAAATCTAATGATAAGTGTATTTTATCCTGTATGAGAAAATTTAAAAATATATTCATATTTTAATAAAATTTTTAATTCGATTATGTATAAATTATTCTCTAACAAAATATATTCGAACAAATCCTAATATATTATAAATAAATTGAAAGTTATACTTATCATCTATGAGTTAGAAAAGTAGTTTGTCACACCTATAAAGTTATATATAAATATTCTACTTACGAGTCTTTAATAGTAGTATATAACATTTAGTTATATAAAAGTAGCCATACCCAAACTTTGATATTTTTCCTTTGTTAATGAGGTCTTCATAGATTTTTAGTCTCCTATAGTCGTACAAACTTTTTGAATATATTTTAGATAATTGTACAATTTATTAAAATTGATCATCATTTTTGGATTATACATGATAAATTTATAAAATAATATTATCAATTTTCTTAATCTTTTATCATGGTATATTCCAACATGTTTTTTGATATATATTATTTTATTAAGTAATTAACTAACTCTTACTTTTATTTTACTAA
This sequence comes from Nepenthes gracilis, assembly GCA_033239525.1. Lineage (NCBI taxonomy): Eukaryota > Viridiplantae > Streptophyta > Magnoliopsida > Caryophyllales > Nepenthaceae > Nepenthes > Nepenthes gracilis. Next base: position 4,744,896 of record BSYO01000026.1, on the reverse strand, counting down.
TTTTTTTTATTAGAGAGTTTAATACATACTTGCATGTGGTTTATCTTGAGGAATAGTTGTTCAAGGATAAAATCAAGATTATGGATTCAGTTTGATGTATTGTTATTCAAAAAGAATAGTAATTTATATTATAAGTTTCAATTTATTTTAAGTTATTGTCATATTTAGGCAACAATAATATATGATGGCAGTGTCTTGAGATGGTTTTAGTTTTCTTCAACAGCTCAGTTGAATTATGATTTTAATTACTCAAATTTTAGTATGAATATTTCTTATGTCTATTTTAAGGTCACATATTATCAGTGTTTGGAGTCACTGTTAGGTTTGATATTTTGCGTCCCATGATTTGACTTATAATTTTTGAATTATTTGTTAGTATTTAATTTTTTAAGTTCGTGTCCTAATATTATTTTCAGTTTTATTAGTAAAATAAATAATTAAATTTTAAATAATTAATAACTAAAATTAGATTTCAGCTAATTATAAATTAAAAATTTAATCATTAGATTTCAGAATCAGCGACATAATAGCCAAAATACATACGTTACTATTCATGATCCATGAATAGCGCAACTACATATTATTTTCTATAGTCAATGTCAAACGTCACTATTTTGACCATAATATGTTAAGTTCAACATATAATTTATAAATAATATATTAAGATATTTTAAATATATTTATTTAATTATCTATAATAGTTCTTAATTAAAATTTAAAACTCTATATAAAAATATAAATATATAATTTTTTTCTTAAATCTAAAAAAAAGAAAGTCGTCTTTAATCAAATCAGTGTAAAACTTTCACCAAAATATTTATATAAAATAGATATGTTACTATAATTTAACAAAGATTTCATGATTTAAATATAGCATATATAAATTTAGGACACAAGTCTTTAAAATCTCATAGAATAGAAACCAAACTAACATGAATGTAAGATATAGTAAAAAAAAAAAAAGTAAATAAATATTATATGTATGAGTATTTAAACAAAAAATGACAAGAAAGTTTAAAAAAAATTAACAATAAAGAAAGAATTGACTTCAATTCACCTATCTTTATTTAAAATTATTAAAGATTTGCTCAGATTTACCAAAAAGTAACTTGCATTTTCTCTCATTTTTCCTATCTCTTCTTCACTCTCTTTTCCTTTTACGCTTCTATCTCTTCTCTCATAAAAACGACAAAGTGAGACAAAATGAGCTGAAAAATAGTAGAAGTCGCTTATAAACTAATTGGCACAAGTGTATTATTTAAATTAGACATAGAGACTTTCTTAAGTATGTGCACAAGTGCCTAACATGTGTGCATTAGGTGCAACTTATTCTAAACTAAAGTTGTACTAGTGCCTTTGTGGCATCCTAATCTCAACCCACGATTGTTGCCCAAATCCAACTATGCGAAAAACTATAAAGCTCAATCACTACCATACTAAGGCTTTTACTTCTATTCAATACGTAATAATTGATACTAACCTTGGTTGGTTAATCCAATCAATTCATCGATGTTTTCATAATTATAAATGATAAAATATAGCTATTAAAGTCTAAAAATTTTTATACATCTAAAAAACTTAGAAAAAATACAGACCTAAAAATTAAAATAAAATAAAGTAATAAATATATATCTAGAACATAGAATGTATCTCTAGAGTATAAACAATAAAGTACTCTTCAAATAAGCTATCTATCTCTAACCTAGTACTCTTAAACAAAGAAATAATAAAAGTAGGTTAAAATCTTAACATGTAACTCTGACTAATATTAATAACAGTGAAAAATTAATCTATCTAGAAAGCTCATCTATCATAATAAGTTTCAATAATATACATTATATAGAAAGTAATAATTACCTTTAAATAATCAATAAATGAGATCAATAATTATATGAATAAGCAAGAACCATGATGTCAACCATATGACAATCTCGATATCCAGAAGGACATCACATGGTCCCAACAAACACTAATCAATATACCGAGACCTTCAAGTATCCATAATATTAATGTTCTTTCTTAAATTTTTAAAAAATCTAACTTGACATAAGGTCATGGCAATATGATATACAAAAACGCTATATGGATCATATTCTACCCTTATGAACAAAGGCCATGTATTTACACCCTTTATTACCCCTATAGTCCTGTAAAGATTATACCCATAATATACTTATACTATTTGTAATACCTCACACCCATGACATATTTAATATCATATTATATTATGGTCATAAGTTTATAAGCATCTCTCTATAAAAACAACCCCTACCACCATACATAGAATATGTATCAAAAAATTATATATTACATGAAAATTTCATAAACTCTCATTTACCTATATATCATAAAATTTTCATATGCTCTCCTTTACTTAGCCACGGATTGTCAAAAACTATACTTATGTGATTTGAAAAGATTGCAAAGAAAATCATGAATATTTAATAATACATTAACATGTAAAAGTTTCACATTATCAGCTTTTACTAAGGCCTATAACATTCTCTAATTAGCAAACCTAACATTAGAAATTTTTTTTCTAATCATTCTTAATTAGCCATGTAAAGTGACAATTACTAATATATTCAAACCCACTCTAGTCCTAGCCCTACCGAGAGCCCACTAGAGGTTTTCAGATCTCCTCTTCTCATTGTTTATTTTATAAGCCAATAATATCCAAATCACTCGAATTTTAACCCAATTCATCTTATAACTATAATTATCATGTACTCAATTTTCTCTTATACTCCTAAGGTTTTGGCCATTATCATTTGGCTTACTATATTCAGTCAGCATCTTTCCTAGTATACTAACTTATTATGCACTAAGGAAATAACATGAATACCAGTCAAAATGTTAAACATATAACAAATACAATATGCACTTGAAATTTCTTCCCTAATCACACAGTCTACTTCAAAAAATAATAGAATATTTTTTTCTCGTATCTTCTATCATTTAATTAATTTATATTTTGAATTATAAATCATACAATTAACCCTCCTAACCCCTTCCTATTGCATTTGGTCAGTAATGTTATGCATGCCACTTATAGGTCTCTTACTAGTTTATCAATTGAATCTTCATAATGTATCATGCATCTAAGATAAGTATAGAGCGTCATCACATTTCTAGATAAACGTTATCAATTTTTATTATTATTAGATTCAAAATCTAAATCCCATAAATATCATGAAATTAGAACCATAACAAGACAATGGATTCAACATCAAAGGAACAAATTTTTAACCAACATTCTTAATTGTCCTTTTAATCATACTCAACCATTTGATAATCACCACTAAATGAACATATTACCTAAAATATGAGAATGGAATGCACAGACTTTCATAAGAGTAATTGAAGATCTCTTAATAGAAAATTGAAAGTAAAACACAAAATGTTATAAATAAACTTGCCTCAAGGTTGAATGCTCTTCAATTTATTCTTCTTTTCCTCCTTGGTTTCTTCTCTCCTTGCCGGCTCCCTTATCCATTTCACACTCAGTTGGCCACCAAAGAAAATTAGGGAAAGGAATGATAGACTCAAAGAGTTAAGTACAGCAAGGAGGAGACCTAGCTAAGGTGATTATTTCCATCTTTTGACTTGGAAAATGAGGAGAGTAGTGGTCAAAATACCTCATCCCAATGCAGACAAAATTTCCATCCACAGCAACCACTTAACCAATTTTCTTGAATAGCAAAGAAATAGTTAAATATCTAACCAATTAGTCTTAGGGTTGCACACAAATGGATCACTTAGGATGCAAGAAAGGTTCTAAAATCTACCTTCAATTCTTCTAAAATTCATAAAAGGTGGATATGGTTAAAGAATCCCTTATTAATAGCAACCCAGCCCTCACAATCACTGAAGTTAGTTCATGAGATCCTTGCCATTCAAGTTTGAACAATGAGTATGATCACCCTCCCTAGAGATAGCCACAAGAGACATGTGGTTGCCAAGTTCTAAGTAGCCAAAATCACTTCCAAAAATTTAGTCTAACCACTCTTAAAAACTAGGATTTCTAATAGTTAGTTTCCTCCTTCCATATTCAATATTATCTTACTCAAATTTGGAGATATCTTAGCCCAATCTTCTCACCAAAAAAAACCACATACCACCTCTCTTCCCTTACTTGGCCAACTCTCACCAAAAATATAGCTATCTAACTAACAAAATTTGACTCCCCAAGATTGCTAATTGCTAACCTTTCACCCCACAATTTGACTTGGTTAAGTTTCTTGTAAATATCAAAGATTATTTCTGAAGGCAGATGATAATATCTTCAACTTAAATTGAATGATACCATCCAACATCCCTCTTAATGACACGGCTAGAAGGTAGAGCAAAATTAGAATTAAAGTGGTTAATCGACTCTTATATTTCCTCTAAGAAAATTTATCTCCCATTTAATTATTCTAATCATTGACTTTCAATACTAAAATCTAGCTAGAAACTTAACAAATTGCTACTAAATGGGCTGGCTAAATAGATAAAATTGGTTTGGGTAGTTTCCTACATTTTGGTACCATACCCCAAATTTTATTCATATCCATAATATTACTTGTCCTAATTTCTTAACCGGCTAGGCATACTTTAGAAATATAAGTATCCCATCAATAGAAACAAACTCCAAAAATTCAATAATGATTTCTAAAATGGCTATCTAAAAAATAGTTCATAACTAATTAGAGCAAATGATGAGTTGGTCAAAGAAAATTTAAAAGTCAACCTAGAATTTAGCCTTCTAATAAAGAACTATGGTTCCCTATAAAATAGGCCTACAATAACTAATTACAACAACCCATAACATTGGTATGAAATTTAGAAGACATCCTTAGTAATAGCCAAGCCTCTAGAAATGAAAACTATAATCAAGAAAAATAACCCTTATAAATATATTATTAATTACAATATTTATAATAAAATTTTCGATATAAGATAACAATAAATGATCATAAAATAAATATCTTGAGAATATATTCCCGATAACATGAAACAAAACCACAATCAATAAGATAGTCTCTAAATTTTCTCATCACAAAACTTCTAACTCAATATCATTTCTACCTAGAGTCTCTTTAGCAAATGTATGATCTTCTCCAACCTATTATCAATCCTCTACACTAGAGTCAAAAAAATAAAATGATAAGTTAGAACCTCAACAAGTAAATAAATCAATAAAAATTGAATGCAACATAGTATGTTAAATAATAACGTCAAATAATAAATAAATTAATAACTTGAGATAAATTAACAATTATTTAAAACTTCACGACATGTTATATTCATGACTTAAAAGCCACACGACAACAAAAAGTAAGGAACACAATAAAGATTCCACCAAATTCAAATAATAAGAGTATAAATTTTATCAAACTTATCTCAATAAAAATTTCAATTATACGAGATATTATAATAATCTTCTCAAATCTTATATATTACCACGAACCAATAACTACGTGCCTGCCTTCAATGGTTAGGTAAATTCATGATGTACCGGTACTCATAAGTTAGATTAGTATCTTATTTTATAATCTCATGATATATTATCATCTGTAATATATAAGTATCAATCTCAATCCAAATAAAATAATATTTTTGTTATCTCGTAGGGTAAACCGAAAATACGCTAAGCATATATTCTTATGGTTTAATCAAGATCTACCACCAAACGGATATAGAATACTCAATCTCAATTCAGACAAACAATATTCTCGTTATCTTATTAAGTGAACTCAAAATATACTACACATGTGTTCCCGTGGTCCAATTGGGATCCATGTCCAAATGGATACAGAATTCGCAATCTCACCCAATCAAATCCAGCACCCCTCCTTGATACGACATCTATCAATATCTCAGGTATAATGTTCCCAAAATTATAAATATTCTTTCAAATAACCTCAATCATCCAAAATATATAAATCCGTATCGGATAATTATATAGTACACTATGGTATTGCATGTTCCATATTTTTTAATACCATGGTATCTTCATATAATCTTTTTTATTTTAACCATAAATAGTTAAGAAAACTATATACACAAGCTAAATTAACGCAATGAACAAATTATCAAAATTTATCTGGAAAAGTCTAAGATAATTAATTAAGTGATGGCACCTTAACATTTTACCTATTCCTCTGGTCTATTCTAATATACAAAATTTATTACTAAGGCTATAATTAAACTCTCACTTGTCACATCTGGACAAAGTTTATGATAATCAAACTCATCCCAATTTTATCCTGCAAAATTCCAATAGAATTATATAATATTTTTAATCTCAATCTTCCAAACAATAATATATGAATACATGCACACATTTAGCTATGCCGTACGCACACACGCATACAAATATTGCTCCAATTTATATTTATATATATATTTGTATTTTCTACCCATATATACTCTTAATCATATGTATGTACACCTATAATTATGTATTATAAGCATTGCCAATACGCAGGTACACATATCTGCTATTTTCTATGCCAGGCTCTCATACAGTCATACATACGCATAAGTACTTACATACTGTTCCCATACCTTTGAACATAGTATCACATACGGCCTCTGCCACTCAAAGCACCACATTGGCTCATCACTAGCTCAATAACAAAACAAACGTTGTGGCTCCAAACAGAGAGCAATACTCTGTTTTCAAAATCCTTCCAATTCTGACACGAAGAAATGAAAATTTCCAAATTTCCTCTTGCCACTTCAAACAAGATTTTTGTATTATTAATTCACAACATTTTGCCCCTACTTCCATTGAAAACCCCTAAAACTTTTGGTCCTTCACTAACAGAGCCGTGGCTTTGTTTCCTAATTTCCCCGCTTGCAATCTAAAATGCAACAATTTTTTTTTCCAAATATAGAGTGAAATTAAGAAAATTAGTATTAACAGGAAGAAATGAAGGACTTACTTTCAAAACAATAAATAATTTTACTTGCCTAGTTTGTGACGGTTAATGGCGACAAGAATAGCAGTGATGGCAACAGTAACTTTCTCTCCAACGACAGCAGCGACAATGGTAACAGCAACGTCTACGGCAACAACAGCAATGGCACATGAATCCCTTACTATCTCTCTCTGCTACTTGTCGGACCGAATTGTAACCCTGGTGTAAGTTTTAAAGAGAAAGAAGGAGAGGAAGTGATGCGGTAAGGAAGGAGAAACAGAAGAGGAAAAAGGAGAAACAAATAGAAGAAACGGTAGAAAATCTAATGAAAGAAGAAAGAGGAAGATAGGCAAGAGAAAAGATGAAGAGAGGGAAAAAAAAAAATGAAAAGAAGAGGAAGAAGAGTAGAGAGCAAATAAAGGAATGTTATTTTAAAGTAATTTCGGGTTAGATTTGAATAATATTTAACTGATGATAAGTGTAAGTCTATTTTTTATTTATTGTTGAGAGTTTTTAGTTATTTCTTTCATATTTTCATGCATATGATCCCTCAATGTAAATTTTTACTTTTTTTTTTTTTGACATGCAGATTTATTTTATCTTCACTTGTGAAATTTAAAAGCTGATACCAAACTTGGTAAAATTTGTTAATAAATTTTAAAATATTTAAATATTTGATCTTACATGTCATTTTATATAAATATTTAACAAAATACTCTATTTTAAATTTATATATTTATTTTCATTGTTGGAAAAATTTTTATGTTTTATAAATGTCATTCCAAATTTGTATTTTTGTGTTGTTATTTCTAAATAAATACTTGTTCATATGATATGGCATCATCTTGTGTTGTCTTATTGCTGTGATTATTTGTGATGCACTGTGTGGTTGCCTGACTTTATTTGATGTTTGGACAAATATTTCACAGTGTGGTTATTTTGTGGGTAATAGGGTTGAGGTACTACGAGCCATAAATAAGCATTGGTCCTCCTTTCCAATTATACATTTTCTGGTCTATCTGTCAGTGATGTTCTAATATGTGTTAGTAGGAGCTTAAATTTTTCTTGAATTTTCTCCTTTAAGTAAGTACTTTTCTATATATTAGTCAAAAATGTTATGCATAGAAAATCCTAAGTATCTGAAAAAAATATCATAGAAATCAGTTATAATCTAATCTACGCCAGCCAAAAGCTCGGAATAATAGAGCCAAAAGCAACAAAAAATCAAAAATGCAAGTGATCCAAAAATTTGCCACAATCGATGGCCGTCTCTGTAGTGTAGACTCTTATTAGATAAGGAGTTTAAGATAGTCTGGACAATTTTCGTCTTATTAAAGCAAAATGATATATTGAAAATACTAGTAGTCAAATCTCTTCAAATAAAGTAAGTTGTAACTGTCAAAATCAACTTGAAACATAGGTGGATGCAGGATTGGGACTTCCATCTCAGCGTCTCCCACCTAATGGCTATGCTCCAACTATCATACGGCCACACACATTTAATATTAAAACGAATAATCCTTCAATTTTTCTTGGTAGCCACACAATAGTAAAAGAAGTGATTCATTGATTCCTCTACTGATATACAAAGCACCCAATGGTAGGGAAGATGGAGGAAGAGCAAGGTGTCCAATGTTATGAGATGGTCTGGAATCGCCAACTGAAAAATAAAATATTAGAAGAGCAGATTTCAAGACCAGAAACAAGGAAGGTCCAATCCACCTCTGAACCCACAGGCTAAAAAATCCTCCAAACTGAACAAATACAGAAGAGGTCATTAGCCACAAGTCTAGCAGATAGAGTTTGCGGATGTGATGCAAGGATCCTAGGGTGGTCATAACTTAATGAATGATCACATAGAGGGGAGAGCCTATGGCACCAATCTCCATTAGCTACCCAAAATTACATATTTTATTTTTTGCATTATGATAAACACTCATACTAAGAATACTATCGTCAAAAAAGGAGACAGTGAGGGCACCGAATGGATGCCAAAATCAAATCATAGGAATATGTCAGTCCTATTGCCCACGATGCGGCGCAAAAAAGGTCTTAGAGAATTGTGGAGCTTCATAATTTCATGAAAATTTCAAGATGCCAATTGAGGGATTCTAATAATTCACATACATCTGTCCTTTTTACAACAACATCTAACCTAAGCCAGAGCAATCACCCTCCACCACAAGCCTCTAGAAATGTCTAATTGAAAGAGTTTGGTTCCAAATAATAGAATTATTGAGACCCTAACCATCTTCCATTTTGGGTTTGTAGACCTCCCCCATGACATCTTAGCAAAGAGATTTTCGAAGAATATAAATGCCAGTGATATCTCTTAATGGTACTGCCAATTCTTTTTAGAATAGATTTTGGGATGATGGCAGCTTGGTATATTGGCAAGGGCGATGAGATCAGTTCAAAACAACCTCTAAGAGAAAGCAAATGATTCTTTTAAGACATGTTCCTATTAGATATCTTCTCAATAAAAATCCAACAATAAGAGCCGTAAAGTTAAGAAGAAATGCATGACACAATAATGTAGCGAACTAAAATACAACGAACTCAAACACCCGTGATCTCCTTAATAGTCTCAACAAATGGATTATCATGGTTACTAACAAAGCACTCACTTTTCTATTAATTAAGGACCAGCTCAAATAGGAATTGATAAATTCAGAAGGCATTGGTAAATGATCTCCATAGACTTTGAATCGGCATCACAAAAAAGGAGAAAATTATCTAAAAACGCTAACATTATAGTCTCAAAATCTTTGCATTTTTAGTGATGCATGAAATTTGGATTGTTAAAGCATATTTAATAGGGCCCTTATTGAGGTGGCATTTATGGAGTAATTCCTATGCAAAAAAGATAATATCTTCATTATGTCTCCTTCCACAAACATCAACTGGCAAGGACTAATGAGGATGGAGAGAGCAACATATAGCCAATTAGCAATGATTTTGGCACTAATTTATAAATCACATTATAACAAGTATAGGTCTAACATCGGCAACCTTAGATGGCAAGCTAACCTTATGAATGAGAAAAACCATAATACCGTTAATTTGCTTCAGATGATGCTTATTCCATAAGAAGCCTATAATCATATGGGAAATACGGTGACCCCTATTGCCTTAAGACATTTTGAAGAAAGCTGCCAAAAAACAATTTGGACTCCATGTCCTGGAATTGCTGAAGTTTAACACAAAGGAGAGGATATCCTCAAAAGAAGGGATTGAGACAAGGTTAGGAAGGAGGCCACCCAGGATCATGTTCAATATGAAGGGCCAAAGGGCTTCTAGGTTTGAAATATCACCCGCCGGGGACCTCGGCAGTTGGTGCAAGAAGAACTAGAAATGACCTTGTGGGTCTTTGAACCAGAAGACGAGAAGGAACCATCTTTTTTTAATTGATAAATAATCCTTCTGTGATTTTACTTCTTTTAGATAGCATTAAAGCAATTATTAGTGCACCTATCACCATCCTTGAGTGATTTAACTTTGGCCTTTTGCTTTAGGAAATCCACCTCCATGTGTAGAGCATTCCACAGGGCAGCTTGGGCCTACATTTCTGCCGAGATAGAGAAAGGGCAGAAAGGGCAGAAGGGGGTCGGTAGAGATCCAGTTGAGCAGCCTGCAGCGCTACATAGGAAGAAGCAACAGCGAGGCCTAAGTCGCCAACTTCATTGTTTAAAGTTTTAATGGCCACTTTAATGTGCTTAAGCATAAAGACTAAGAAGACAGGCACACCACCCACTTGCATCACCCAAGATGAATCCATGACATCCAGAAAATCTAGGATGGTTAACAATAAAATTATTAAATTTGAAATACACCTTTAGAGGCAAGTTGAATGGTCTAAGACACAAGTGTACCCAAAGGATGCACGACAATGGATGCAAATAGCAAGCCAGGTCGCATTCACCAGAATTTTGTCCAATTTATTTAAAGATGCAATCCGACAGATCATGCTAGTTGCAATACGTGGATGGACACCCCTTGAAGCTGTGATCCTGAAGACCCGAAGAGTTGAGACAGTGAGAAAGTTCTTTGGAGCCAGTTACCCCCTAATATTTTGAGTTTTGCAGCACCAAATCCCTTTATAATTTAATGAATCTTTCACTTATTTGATGTGATTATTTACATAACATTTATTTGACAAAAGCAAAGCTTCCATACAACAATTGGATTAAGTAAATCCGAAAATTTATTCTCTATGGAGTAATTGCAAATTCATAGCAATTTCATCCACACAAACATTACGTGCTAACTCTGTAATATTTTAAATATTTTTTTTATAAATTAATTTTAATAATTATTTTAGTACTTATTTTGGATTTAGAATTTTATAATAGAGCTTGAAATTTGTGTCTAAAGTATTTCAATAATTGAATTAGGCTTAGATACTTAAACCATTAAATTGAACTAATAGTTTGAGTTGGGTGTTTTGATTATTAATATGATTAATAGAGTTAGTTTAATTATAAGTCTATTTAATCATGAAAATCGTTATATATTTAATTTATATGAATTTTAGTATATTAGAATTTATTAATAGAATTATGAAATTAAAATTTAAGATGGGACAAAATATTAGAAAATTTGAAGTGTTATTATTAGATAAATAATTAATTAAGATTTTAATGAGAGATAAATAAATATATATGAATATATATATTAGAAAAAAATAAAATAATAATAATAATAAATATATAATAATAATAATAATAATAATAATAATAATAATAATGAAAGAATCCGGCGAAGGGGAAAGAGAAGAAAAGGAAAGAAAGAAGAAAAAAAGAAAGGAAAGGAAAAAGGGAAAATGGAAGAAGAGAAGGAGGAAAAGGGAGGAGGGAGAGGAAGGCGGCGAAACCTTAAATGTAGATCCAGCAACGCCCAAAATGGAAACCGAGCACAACCCTAATCGAACCCCTTCGTTATTTAAGGAGGGATTGGTGTTAAGAAGAGGGGAAGAAGGAGTCGCTTGGAGTCATACTTGCCGTTGCCGTCATTGATCGAAGCCAAAGCCACCATCACCAATCCGAACCGTCCGCTTCAGTCAAAGTCGTCGCCGCTATTTACTCAGGCCGCCATTGACGCTGCTGCTAAGCCGAAGCCGAGGCCACCATCGCAAACCCTAGTCGTTGCTCCAGGCAAGTGAAATCTCCTTAATGTCGTTCTCCTCTGTTTGCAAGTGGAATCCATCTACTGTCATTCTCCTCGAATTTGCAAGTAAAACTCCTCTCTCTGGCAAGTAAAATTCCTATCCTCGCAAGTAATCTCCCTAATTGTTGCAAGTCAAACTGCTAAATCCTTCCCCTTTTAATTGTTGTTGTTGATTTTCGGTGACATAACTTGATTTTTGGAAAATCAGCATCTAGCTAGGTGAAATTGTAGATTTGGGAAAAAACAGGGGGCACGGGTTCCGTTATTGTTATTTGGAATTCTGAGGGCAGTGCGTGAAATTTTCCAAATGATACTGTAATTGTGGTGTTCCCAAAATCATGAAACCTAAGAATCCATGTTAAGTCGTGGGAACATGAAATGGGTGAGAAAACAGAACCTCGTGCTCTGTTTGTACAACCAGGTGGACAGCTGGGTGTGTAGCCGTGGGTGTATGGTGTGTGTGGGTGTGTTGTTGCGTGTGTGTGCGGGCTGTGTCTGCATTGCGTGATGGAGGTGCGTGAAGTGTTCGCAATTGGTGATGGCAGTGAAGGCGGTGTGTACTGTATGCGTGTGTGAGGGAGGGAGGCAGCATTGATGTCGTGTGTGTGTGCATATGTGTGTGAATTGTGTGTGAGGCAGGCAGTTGTGCTGCCATGCGTGTGTGGGTGTGTGTATATATATATATATATGGAGGAATGTATTTGGATATATATATATGTATGTATGTTAATGTGTAGTTATACGTGTATGTATGAAAATAAAGATGGTAAAGAGTATAGAGAATAATTACAGTTTGTGTATGTTGTATTTATAAAGGTATATTGGCCTATATTCGGAGTTATGTTAATCGTATAAAGAAATTAATATTGCCATTTAATTTGTTGGAAACCCTGGGAGGATTGTAGGAGTAGTGGGATACGATAGATAACCTCGTTGCACTTACCCGACCGTTTGGGACATAAATACGTAGCCTTTTGTTCACTATGGTAGAATAAGGTCTAGGAATATTCTTATTATCTTGTACATTTATGATCTCAAATTAGGTAAATAATCAAATTCTTGTTACCTTGTACAATTGGTCGAGGTCGTTGATATTGAAGAATGATGCTTATAACCATGTGACCATTGTAGAAGATGATATTTGGGATATCATTTAGCAATGGGTATCACGGATGGTATCAGCATGCTACGGGTACAACCTTTGGGAGGATTGTAGTGGTAATTGGATACCACAGATAACCTCGTTGTACTTACCCAACCGTTGGGTGCATAAATACATGGCCTTAGGTTCATTATAGTAGAATAAGGTCCATGGAGATTTTTAATCATTTGTGCAGTTATGACCTAGTATTAAGCTGAAGATCGGATTCAGTGGAATCCATGTTACCTTCTAGATATGTAGTTGTTCATATAACTTTGGGGTCATGGACCCGACATGTTATTAAATCTCAGACAATTGTTGATATATGACTACTATTATCAATTTTATTCATTATATTATCATCTGGTATGCTTAATTGTACTTTTCTATTGTTGTTTACTTTTACTTGTTGGGTATTCGACTCACTCTTATATTTTATTGGCTCCAGAGTAGATAGATTGATATCAGAATAAAAGAGATCACGTCTTATTGTATAGACTTCATCTTAGAGATTGAGACTTCCAGAATAGAGGCTTAAGATTTTATTGGTTCAGTTACTATTTGACTTTTATTAGATTTTCTTTATGATGAGTGATATTTTGGATATTGATATCATTTATTAAAATTATTTATTATTATTATTGATATTTATATAATGATGCATTTATGATGATTATTAATGGTGTCTTAAATGATATTATTGAGTTATTCAAGTTGTTTGATGATGTGTAATTGATAATTTTGGATGATTTGAGATTTTCATAATGACGGTTTGGGTCGGGTTCGAGGATCTGAATTCCGGTCATTCTATTATCAACGCCCCATGAACAAAATGTTCGAAACTCAAGTCGGGAAGAGCATGGAAGTATACGTTGACGACATGCTTGTGAAAAGTAAGGTGGCCGACAATCACTTCTGTGACCTAGAGGAGACCTTCTAGTTCCTCGGGGCACACAAAATGAGGCTCAACTAGCCTAGTGCGCATTCGGGGTGACTTCTGAAAAGTTTCTAGGCTTCATTGTGTCACAATGCGGTATAGAAGCAAACTCGGAGAAGATCAGGGCCATCCTCGACATGAACCCTCCACGAACACTAAAGGAAGTACAGAAGCACTCCGGACGACTGGCGGCCCTCTCGCGGTTCCTAGCTAAGTCCACCGAGAAATACTTGCCATTCTTCAAGGCGCTGAGAGGGACGAAATCATCTGGATTCCAGTGGACCCAAGAATGCGAAGAAGCTTTCAAATAGCTAAAGACGTACCTCATCAGCCCACCTCTCCTGAGTTCGCCATGCGCTGGTGAAGACTTATACCTCTACTTGGCTATATCAGACACAGCGCTCAACTCCGTACTAGTCAGGGAGCGTGAGGGTGCGCAGCAACCGGTATACAACGTAAGCAGGGTACTGACGAATGTGGAAACCCACTTTCCACACACGAAAAGGATCACATTGACACTCATCTATTCGGTAAGGAAGCTACGACCCTACTTCCAAGCTCACCGAATCGTCATCCTAACAGACGAATCCCTAAAGTCTATCCTACAGACGCCAGAGACCTCTAGTCGGCTAATCAAGTGGGCCTTAGAGTTGGGAGAGTTTGACGTGGAGTTCCGATCGCAACCGGCCCTCAAGGGTTAAGCCCTAGCTAACTTTATCGTCGAAACGGTGACCCCGGCTCTAGACGGCCCTCACAGCCTGGGAAGTGTGGACGCTCCTGATATTCCGACATGGACTCTAAATGTGGATGGGTCATCCATCCGATGGGTCATCCATCATCCCGGGAGGCCGAGAATCGTACTCCCGGACTTCGACGACGGGCGCAAGATTAAGTACTCCATCATGCTGACCTTCCCCGCTACTAATAACGTGGCCGAATACGAAGCTCTTATGGCAGGACTTTGCCTAGCAAAGGAATGCTCCACCAAGTCACTGGTCTTGCACAGTGACTCGGAGCTTGTGGTCAATCAAATCCATGGGACCTTTGAGGCGTCGAACCCACAGCTTGTGAAGTACCTGGCGAGAGTAAAGGCCCAAATCCAAGCCTTCAAGCGCTTCAAAATTGAACACATGCCCAGAGCTGAAAACTGGAAAGCTGACCGATTGACTAGGGATGCAGCTGCAGGCTATTTGGAGCAGTATGCCAGGGACTTGCGGGAAACCCTAGTCGTACCCAGTATTGACTTCTCAGACTAGGAAGTGCTACAGATTGATGAAGGTGACATCTAAATGACCCCATACCAAAAGTATCTGACGGACATAACATTGCCTGAAAACGCCGATGAGGTCAAACGGATCAAGAAGATGGCAGGTTGGTACATAATCCTCGATGGGAGGCTATACAAACGAGGATATTCCACTCCTTATCTAAAATGCCTTACCCCTGAGGAGGATGAGTACACCCTAAGTGAAGTCCACCTCGACATATGCGGCTCGCACGTCCGACGAAAAAACCTCGCATTCAAGATCATGCGGCAGGATCTCTTCTAGCCCACGATGAAGCATGATGCCTTGAAATTTGCGATGAAATGTGATAGCTATTTGGTGCACGGATCCATGGCATGCCTTCCTCATACGAAGTTGCACAGCCTTCAGTCCCCATGGCCGTTTGCACAGTGGGGACTCGACGTCCTTAGACCGCTACCTCTAGCTTTCGGATAAAAGAAATTTCTCATCGTCGGTATCGACTATTTCACCAAGTGGGTAGAAATAGTCTCTCTGGCTCGAATCATCGAACAAAACGTGATAAATTTCCTCTGTCAGAACATCGTCTGCCGATTTGGGATTCCCGAGGTTATAGTGACCGACAATGGAACTTAATTCACAAGATATTGCGCAAGTCTATGCATCTGGCTGGTGCATACATCTGTGGGGTATCCCTAGGCAAACGGGCAGGTTGAAGTCACCAACCGCACGCTACTGCACGGATTGAAAGACCAAGTTGGAAGACGCGGGGGGCTTATAGTTTGATGAGCTACCCTCTGTGCACTAGTTGTATCGAACAACCCTGCGAGAACTAACAAGAGAAACACCCTTTAACCTCTACTACGGGACTAAAGTCATGATCCCCGTTGTAGTAGGGCTACCCTACCTGCGGGTCGAATGTTTCGATCCGGCCACGAACTCCCAGAGACTCAAAGAATGCCTTGACCTATTCCCAGAAGCCCGAGACGCAGCCCGCCTGAGGACCGCAGCCTGCCAGCTACATCTCACGCGATACTATAACAAGCGGATGAAGGCAGGCCCGTTTGAGGTTGGAGACCTGCTCCTCCGGAGTGTAGAGGCCACAGAAAAAGCTGCAAGTAGGAACAAACTTTTTCCTGGCTGGGAAGGCCCATTCCTCGTCTCCGCGATCCTCCAGAGCAAAGTGTACAAGCTAATTGCTCAGAACGGTATACTGGTCCCACGGACCTGGAACACCACCAACCTAAAAAGATAATATCAATAAAACAACATTGGCCCAGGTAAGGACACACGCACACCATGATTAATGCCTGTATATGCATCACACTTTTATTTAATAAAATCGGTCGTTCCTAATAGGTTATATTTTCATGTGAGTGTTTGCATGCATGACATTCCAAAAAACAAAATGACCTAGACTGCCCCTAAGTCGGGAGGACTATCATTCATCCGTAAAATGAATCCTTGGCTCTGCGCCAAGTAGCCTGGAAGCGGCCATACGTGGACTTTGACTCCGCATCAAAAGGACCCCAAGCGGCCCGCCAACCTGGCCTTGCGCCAACGACCCGAAAAGCGTCGTGCTGCCCAAAGAACCATGGTTCCAAACCAAACAACCCAAGCGGTCAAAACAACAGGCCTGGGGGCTTTTGAAGTCCCTAACCTACGGCCACCAAAACTTTAAGGGGCAAGAATCTCAGGCGTACGGCGACCTTCTCTAGAAGAAGAGAGCACTCTCAGTCTACAATGGTCGTGGGCTAAGACCGTGCACATGACAGCAACAACGCCCTAAGTGGGGGCCGAGCGCCTAATACGGGTATTGTGTGCAAAAAGGCCTAG
Organism: Nepenthes gracilis; assembly: GCA_033239525.1. Classification (NCBI taxonomy): domain Eukaryota; kingdom Viridiplantae; phylum Streptophyta; class Magnoliopsida; order Caryophyllales; family Nepenthaceae; genus Nepenthes; species Nepenthes gracilis. The sequence goes on along the minus strand of BSYO01000026.1, from coordinate 4,727,664 downwards.
ACCCGGAGTCCGGTTGCTGTGGCCTAAAAACCCAGTTGGCCCTTAGCATGGCTCCATGGGACTTGCAACGACGTCTACTCTACTGGATCGAGATTCCCATTAAACGTGCAAGATGCGATGATATCCTCTAACGAAGGACAAGTAAGCACAAGAAGGTGCCGGATTGGGGCCTTGGCGACAATAGTATTGCAAGTTTACCCATTTAACACGAGATATTATCTCTAAAATCACATTTGAAGGCGTTGAGTACAAAAAACAGGGACGCTATATCTCATTCATATGTACAAAGTGGTGGCAAGTGGCCAAAAAGAAGAAAAGAAAGAAAAGAGATGTATACAAGTAGAGCTACCCCCGAGGGTCTGACGGCCCTGTCTCCTCAAGAAAGTTCCTTAGGCCAAATCTATCACAAATCCCAAAGGTCCCAGGATGAAAGACGCCTTTCGAAACATCAGGAAGCATGAGCAAGGCAATCTTATGGCACGGGCGAATGCCGTCTCAGAACTGGTCTCCAAGACAACGTTCACCTCCGACGGTGAGAGTCGTGCCCTCAAGTCTTTGGACAGGCAGGAGTTGTCGTTCTCAAGATTAGTGACCATCTTCTTCAGCTGCTCGACCTGCTGCCTTAGGAGCGCAACCTCTCATGTCTGCTAACCACTGTCCACCTCTAGGCGCCTGATTTCCTCCAGCATCCGCCCATTCTCTCCTTGTAGACATTAACTCTCCCACAAGAGGGAAGCAACTTTGATTCTTATGCACTGATCAATCTCTTATCCGTGGTGAAAGTTTATGTGCAGTTGAGCAGCCAACTCATCGAAAAAATCAACCTCCCTAGGAACCTACGGGGGAGAAGAGAAGGTCAGAAATTCTCAAAACTCCAAACCGCAGATGAGTACTCAGCTCAAGACGATTATACCTGAGCAAAAGACACGACCAGACGACTGGCTCCTCCTCTTGGCACAGGCGAGCATGGGGGATCCGAGCATCCTACTGCTGCCTCCCCGGAGCTGGGGTGGCTTGGAGCACCAGGCGACGTGGGAATGCTTGGGAGCTTCAGCTCCTAAACCATCTCAACAGCGATAGTCCCCGAAGTCATGTCAATGTTTGGCGGACTGGTCTCTTGCCCAACTCCGACCACCGACCCAACCGGGGTGTCCCCCTGGGTGCCCACGTCCAGAAATGGCCCAACAGAAGATCCAGCAAGCTTTGAAGACCCCGTTAGAACTAGTCTAGTCCCGGTGCGCACGTCCCCTCCAGATCCTCAGGAACTAATGCGCCACCCTTCGTAGCCGGCGAACCATCAGCGATCATCTCCGGTGGATCCAAATCAACGAAGGAAACTGTGGGAGACTCCCCACCAGAATGAAGCTCCATCGTGGGAACGTCGTACTCAGCCAACGCCACGGCTGGGATCGAGATGGGCTCGGTGGCTCCCTCTCATGGTTCGATGCTCGATGTCGCCCCCAGGACTAGGCTCCGAGCCCATATTGTGGGCCCTGTAGCCAACTGCTGTGATCTCCTGGTGGAGGTACCTCCGGCCTCCTTCAACTTCTTCATTGGGGACTCGATCTCCTCCTCATCCAAAGACGACTCCAACAGAAAGCAACTCCCCTCGACGTCTTCTCCTAGTGGTTCATGGATCGCGACATCCACCGGCTTCTTCTTCAAGGAGCCAGCCAAAGCACAGCTAGATGCGGGACCCCACTTGGCAGCAGCAAGGGCGATAGATGTCAGATAGTAGCCCTGAATGGAGAACGTCTTAATCTAGTAACCAATGGCAGCAACTAGTTCCGCCGTCTCCTTGACCTCCTCATCAGACACCTCTTCACGAAAGAACAGTGGGATCGAGCCCTACTCTCACGAAAGCTCAGAGTCGGACGGCTCCTATAGGAAGAAGAACCGCTCTTCCAGGTTCTTCATCGAGTCGGAGTTGGTCCCCCAGAACTAGAAACCGGTTCTTGGAGACATTGAGATCCAGCTATCTGCCATCGAGAAATGAAAAATCACCTTCACGACAATCGCATTGAAAGACCTAGAATGTAGGCAGTCGAAGATGCACAATGAAAATAGGTAACGGAGAGAGTTCGGATGAAGCCTCGCCACCAGAACGTCCAAAGCTTCGAGAAGGGCAGTCAGCTCACACGGCATGGGGTAGCAGAGCCCTCCTTTCAGATGATACTCGGAAACGGTAATGAAGCCATCTAGAGGGGATGTGGGCCCTGCCACCCAGGCCAGGAGCACGGTACGATATGGCTGGAAAAATACCATAATCGACCATTAGGGCTGTAATAGTGCTCGTGGTCAAAACAGAACCCGTATTATCTACCCTATGGCGACATAATCTACAAACTCTAGAAGAGGAAAGAAATCCTTTCCTCTTGGCCATCGCGCTCACTTTGGAATGAGTCACAGCCTCAAGCATGAAAAAGCATAGAGGGGAAGGGCTTCGACAAGATGCCACTTAAATAGGCAGTAAGGTGCCAGCGCATGGGAAAGCTCAAACGACATCCTTACCCAAAAAGCTTGGCCACGTGCCCATTAAGTAGGAACGCCGTAGTTCCCCGAGCGGCGGATAATTATGGCCCCCCGTCAAACTGGCAATTGGAATCTCCTCAGTCGCCTGACAAGATCACAACCATCACACCCGCATTTAATACGAGAATCTTGGATGTCAGAAATGGCGGCAGGGGAGGGAAACCAACAACACAAAAAAAAAAAAGAGAAAAGGAGTCTTCAAGAGCGAATAAATGGCACAGTAAAGTGAAAAGTTTTATTATGTGTTTGGTTAATAGACTTTTTTACGACTAAAGGTGGTTGACTGCCGTAAATGACAACTGGTCACCCTCACTGGGCCATAAAGAGTCTGGATCGATGAACTCTCTCAGATGAGTGTAAGTCCAGACGCTTGTGTTTCAAGAGTCAAGGGCACCGATGAGGAAGTTTGGTTCCTCCAACCTTGCTAGCCTTCGGTTAAGACAGATACCATCCTGGAACCTTCCTTCCAGCGTGGGAGCCACTTCCTCCGGCCTGAGCTTCAACCTCAACTCAGCCTCCAACCGCACGTGTTCCTCCCCAAAGTGCACTCAGAACTGCTCAAATTCCTCCTGAATAGCCAAGATACGGCCTCGAGCCTGCATATTAGCATCAGCAAGCCTGGATGCCCTTGCCTCCGACTCGGACCACGCTCTCTCCAAGTAAGGGGCTCGAGCCCTCCCTTGCTCAACCTCCCGACCAAGGCCTTGCACCCTTGCCTCGCAGCCCACAACGGCTCGGACTACTTGCTAAAGCGCAGGATCCTCACTCCTGGGCCTTAGACCCCTTGAGGATGTGGACACGCCCACCCTCTCAAAGCCCAGTGGGGCCTGTAAAAATCTCATTGGTCCGTCAACGGTGGCCTTTGAACCATAACCTCCCATGGCATTAGCAACAGGCACAGCGTCATCACGAATCCGTAAAGCACATGTGTCCCTCACAGACTCTCCGGAAGATGACCGGGACTCCGACAAGGATGACGGTCTCTCCATAAAGAAGGAAGGGGAAAGGGAAACAAGAATAGCGCTTTCCTTACACCCTCAAAGCTGCTAAAGGATGTGAGACTCTTGGAGGGAATTGTGGAGTTTATAGAGCTAGAAAACCTCCAAGGAAACGCTTCAAGAAGGAACCAATTTGCTCTTTCCACATGGCGTGTCCTTGAAGCCTCGCACCTTTCCAAGGCGGATCATTATGGCACGACCGCCCACGATCTCCTGCAGTTAATGCACCAGGCGGTCTGGCAGATGTGACATCCACCTGCAGCATTTGAACTTCCAAAGTGTCAGCCGCCAAAAGTCTCCTCCCACCGTGTCCACCCGACGACGGTCTACATTAAGATTCAAGGGATGAGGCCGGCGAACCCGACCATGATTATCTAAAGATGCTCAAACGTGCAAAATGGGGCACGATGCAATGGAAGGAGCAAGTTGCCCATGAAGTGTTATCCAAAAAAAAGGGGTAGTCACTAATAGAAGATGTGTGCTACAAGACAGAAGAATAAAAACAAAGGCCTAGTTCTTTTATTAATCAAGGCTTTCTTTAGCAAAGTACAAAATTTGTGACGGCAAAGGTACAATAAAGAAGAAGAAGATGCGGCATGGGGTGTAAGCCCCGGGCGACTGCCCCGGATGCTTGGCAAACGTGACCTACATGGGATCACCACGGCCCTACCGCTAGTAACCCAACAAACCGAAGCACCGGAGCAATCAAGTGTTGGTCAACCGTTGGAGACGAGTCTAATGCTAACCACAAAGGCAAAACCAACACCTGACTTAAGAGCCTTTGGCGAACTGCTCTTCCTTCACCGAAACTCCACTTTCTACCTCCTTCCCAGCCGGCGCGTGGTCCAAGTGAAGTGGAGGCCGTGAGCGACGCTGTTACGACCCAAGAATACAATATACGCAAGTCAAAATTAAAATTTATAATAATGTTTCCATCAACCATAAAAATCTAACCCGGGTGTGAAGTCATACACAAACAGGACCCGACATGAAAAAACCCGCACAAGATCTCATTAGATATGAATCCGGACAAATATAATACATGACCTACTATCCATAATCGCAAGGAAGGTATTGAACATAACAATGACTCCTCACCATAATATTATAACTCCAATATTTCTCACACAATGATCAAGGCCATCATCCAGCCATAAATAATAACAATAAAATATTCTCGAGATCAAAAACATACTCAATATAATATCTCCACTCACCAATAGAGATATCCGAGCTAGATCACGTCCAAACTCCTACAAGTGTATCCATACCACTAATCAAGGGGGATAAAATATGAAAACGTGAGTTTAGAGCTCAGCAAGTACCATCATCATATAAAATAGTACACGTAAAATCAAAAGTATGGATATTGTATAGTAATCACGTAAAAAAAACACAATATCCGTGAAATCCCTAAAAATTGAGGAGATGTCTCGTACTAAATCATCGTCCGTATCAAACAGTCCCTCCGAGACATAATCGTAATAAAAACGATTCGGCCAAATTTCACAGACGATATCATATCATATGATCCGATGTCACATTACATAATCGCAACAGTCACCACATCTTTATGGAACACATACCATCATTTGGATCTAAATCTCATAATATAGAAATCGAGAGAAGACCGTCAAAACTAAAACATAAATCAAAATACGTTTCGGATTTATCACATATTTATACGTACGAGACATTCCTATCGTCCATCCGTGGGCCAAACTATGTATCTCAAATCACAGTCCACCCAAATACATTCAGGAATATAAAGCATGCACAAAATCGAGAACCAAAGACCAATAATACCGACTTGAGGAAGGGTTCCCCTCATTCGGTTTCCACGGTTATATCGGCTACGATTTAAGCTAGCAGCTCAAGGCTATCTATGTACTCTATCTCCCATAGATTAGGAACTTGCTCACTATATTTTACCACCTATGACTTTGGGTGTAGTCTCAAGTTTTAGTTATATATTAGGACATCCGAATATATTTATTTTTTATCAATTTCTTACGATGGTTCTTATTTAAATACACAGTGGGGCAGGCCAACTACTAAACATTTAAACCTTCCTTCCGGCAGAAGTAGCCAAATCAAATACGTCACCATCGGGACTAAGCCTCCCTATAGGGAGCAGTACAAATAACTCATGCTTCGGATCACATATAACGACCCATCGGGTCTCGGACCACCATGGTCCCGTAGTGACCTCTCCCCCGGCAGGATGCATGATCAATGCAAGGCCTAGTTCATGGTTTCATAATATACGGATACACAAATATACATATATATACTATCTGGATGTCCAAAAACCCTCCAAATTATAAATACCAGTGTAAAATTACCTCATGACCAGTAAAACATACACGCATGTATATAATTTATAAATTTGGGGTATATAAAAATACATACACGTTAGTAAAATCTCCCACAGTGGTCAAAATATATCAAAAATTAAATCAGATCAAGAATAGGGTTAGAGAATACTTGTCTCAAGTTTATACTCTGCAGATTTAAAGAAAGGATGTCCTGAAGCACCCAATTTATACCTTTCACTCTCCTGCCTCACGCGCGCCAACGCATTGCCTTTCCTCTCTCCTCTGCGCACGGCCACCACGCCGTCGCCGCCGCCTCAGCCGACGTTCACTGCGGCCTCACCCGCGACCACCATCGTCCCCACCGATCTCCCTCTCCTCTCCCTTCTCCTCCTTCTCCACCTGCGAAAAACCCAAAATAATAATAAATATTAAAATAATTCAAACAGGATCCAAAATATTACACTTTCCTCTCCTTATAAAAATTTTATCATCGAAATTTATGCACATCAATCCTTGAACAAATAAGAATAATTCTTTCGAATTTAACCTTAATCAAAAGATTCCTCCAAAAAAATCTGATCCTCAACACTTAATCTTTCTATCCCAATATCGGAATCAAAATCCAAACATAAAATAACTTCTCAAATTCAGCAACAATTCATGCTCGATCACATGCCAAGGATCAACCCATATTCCTCTTAACATACATACACAAAACACATCATTGAGATTTCATCAAACTCGGATAACACCAATCTATTGGCCACCTCTCCAATTCGTTGCGAAACCTCAAAAGGTCTATCGAACCTCAACCTCAATCTATCTTTTGCTCCCGAAACTTAAAATTCTTCTCTTCAAGATGTTTTCAAAAACATCTTAGCACTCTTCTCGATCATCCAATTAGGCTGCAAATATGATTACTTGCTTCAATTCTCAAATCAAATCCTTTGACCGATAACCGTGAATCCGCACGCTTCCACTGCACAACTCTAATCGATCATCTGCTTCCAATCGCAATCAAAGGCCTCAAAATTAGTATACCTTGCAATCTTCTCATCTTGATAATGTGTTGACGGCCAAACTCGAGAATGACGTTCTGATTAGCAAGTAACGAGCCGACTTCATCAACTTATCCATCGTCATCCAAGATGGGACCAAATTCATCGCCGTCTAAAGCAAACTAAAAACAAAATCTCGAAGGCTTCTTCTTCTTGGCTTCTTAATTTAGACACGAGACATATGATCAGCTCGCGACTCCGCTATGAGGAGAATCTTCGACGTTCCTTACGAACTTAGATCAATCTAACTCCACAAAAGCTGTTGACACCTTCAATTGCTCTCTGGGCTTTCATCCATCAATCGATACTCTACTTGATCATGTCCAGCTTCATGACCGCTGGAACAAAAAGAACTTCACTTTTGATCTTCACAAAAGCTTCTTCTACAAAAGGAGCTTCATTCAGAGCCCACTCCTGGTGGGGATTATTCGCAAATAACTCTATAGCCTAACTGCTCAAAACGAAGATAGAAGACATTGCTGCACAAACTCCTAATGAAACTCTGATCCTGAACAGCAAACACATAGATGGAGAATGGATCCACCTACCTACCACTTATCAGCAAAAATCTCCTTCTATCCCATGAGATTTTAGACTGATCCAATCGAAGCTGCTATTTCTCCAAAATCGCAGGACTCAACAAAAACCTCCATCTAATCAATGTCCTCAAACCGGATTTCAAATCAGATTCTCTATCTAAGAATCCATATCGAATCTTATAACCAAAAGTTATGGACCCACATGCTTCTACTGTACTACTCTGATTGATCACCTAACTATGAGTTATCGCTATAATAAATTTCAATCAGGAGCTCAATTTCTCATACAAACCTGCACCGAAATTCAGCACAATATCAGATCATAATTGAAACCTTGAGATTGGAATATCCTACAACCTCATTATCTCGTTAGCATATCGACAAACCAACTTTTCATTCAAATACATCACTCGAATTGGCAATAAATGAGCCAACATCAACAGCCAATCCACAATTACCCATACTGCGTCCATATTTCTAGCCGTCCTTAGCAATCCAAAAACAAAATTCATGGAAGCTACTCATACTCCACTTTCTCTTATGAACATATGGCATGTCAAATCTGAAGGCTTCCGACCCAAAATATCGCTAATAATAGCCCTTATGCGATCCACCTGCTTACATTACCACATGATTAACTCCTTTTTCTAAAATAATTTCTTCAAATCTCTATAATTAAATTGAGCCACAACTATCTCCATACAAATAACATTTCTAAATCCTCAAAATAAAGACCTCAACTGCTAACTCCAAGTCATAAATGGAGTAACCTTGATCATAGACTTTCAACAGCCGTAACCCATAGGCCACTACTACTCGAATAAGCTGCATCAGAACACAACCTCAAATCTTTCTCAGAATCATCACAACGTAACACTGATTAACTTGATTCATCGAGGATCAACCAAATCAACTTTGTCGATAATCTGCCCTTTCATTTCTTGAAAGCTTTCCTCACAATTACTATCCCAATAAACACCAATTGCTTCAAAGTTAAACATCCCATAGACGCTATAATTCTCGAAGAATCATCAACAAATCACTTAACAAATTTAGCAGACCCAAGAAATTGCGCATCTTCGCAACGAACGATGGCATTTCCCAACCGGCCACCGCTTCAATCTTCTGCAAATCTATAAACATGCCATTGAAGAAACAACATGCCCAAAATAACCCTACTTCCTACCAAACTCACATTTCCTCAATTGGGCAAATCGCAAACTACCCTTCACAGCTATGACACAGTCCTCAAACGAACGTCATACTCCACATAAATTCTCTCGAATAAATAAAAATATCATTAATAAATCCATCACAAATAGACTCAAATATGGCCGAAAGATCCGATTCAAAAACCCATAAAAAAATGCCAACACAATCACAAACCCAAACTACCACCGAAGTTCACAATGACCGTACCTTGATCTTGAAGGTTATCTCAGGCATATTCTCCCGATCATTATAATTAACAATACTCCGAATACAAATCGATTTTAGAAATTATTGAGTCCTAATCATTGATCAAACAAATCACCTATCAATTTCCAACATTCGTTTATCAAATAATTTATTTTCTAAACGAATTAAATTTTTAATAATTCATAGATAATCTCATCGATTCATCTAACTCATCCAAAGGCACTGAAGCACCTCACGGTAAAACACCCTACTGATACCTCCATGATTCTATGTGGGGTCCTCAAAATTGATGTCACTCCTAACACAACCTCAACTACCGATCAAAAGATAATTCAGGCTAATCATCTCCTATAAGAAATAGCCTCGAATTACCATACAATCAAAAATGCTTAATGACCACAAAATGACTTCCAAATGTGGCCACATATGCCAACTAAACTCGGCACACATTCTCATCAATTAACTTGTAGGCACAATGATATTAATTTCATCGCCTCTCGATTGACTCTTCCTCAACTTAAAATTCACAATCCATACTAGTATGACGACTCGCCAACCAAGTCACTCCTAATATCACATCAAAGTCCGATTCATCAAATAAAATCAAGTCAATCATTAATATCTATAAACCCAGACCAAATATCGAGTCTATAATCTTAACAGATCAAAGGTTTTCCCATCAATGGTAAACATTCTCAGAGCGCATTTGAGAAATTAGAAAAGTATAAAACATTTACATATAAGCTCAAAGGCCACATACTTATTTCCGTGCCTTCACTAACTAAATTCATCAACCACTATCTCAAATGCCAAACGGCGAGTGACTTTCAAAAATTACCTCCACCAAACATCATAAGAAGTGGAATGCAGCACTGAGAAGTCCATCACTGGTTTGCCTCACTCTCCAACTTATGGACAGTAAATCAAACTTCATCCGAACTATCAAAAATCTCAAACACTTCCTCTACTTTCTGAAACTCAATTTAAGCCTTAATTGAATCAAAAATCCTAAAAATCTTTCAAACTGGCTCACTTATAATAATTCAAAGGGCGCTCCATCTTACCCCTAATAGATCATCCTTCACATAGAAACCAAATTCTCATCCGGCTGCTAATTCAAATCACCCATTACGTCGCTCATGCGACTCATCATAGCCAATTAATCGACTTCCCATGTTGAATTCAAATATTTACAACTCAAACTTTCATTCTTTACCATAGGCAGCATCTATTGCGCTAAATATTCAATCAATTTCTCGCCCAAGATTATCCAAAAATACCTCTCCTTACGACCTTTTCTTTGATACTACCTCTGTCACGACCCAAGAATACAATATACGCATGTCAAAATTAAAATCCATAATAATGTTTCCATCAACCATAAAAACTCAACCCGAATATGACAATCATACATAAATAGGACCCCATATGATAAAACCCGTACAAGATCTCATCGGATATGAATCAAGACAAATATAATATACGACCTACTATCCACAATCGCAATGGAGGTATTGAACATAACAATAACTCATCACCATAATTCTATAACTCCAATATCTCTCATACAATGATCGGGGTCATCATCCGACCATAAATAATAACCATAAAATATTCTCGAGATCAAAAATATACTCAACATAATATCTCCGCTCACCGATAGAGATATCCGAGTCAGATCACGTCCAAACTCCTACAAGTATATCCATGCCACTAATCTGGAGGGATAAAATATAAAAACGTGAGTTTAAAGCTCAACAGGTACCATCATCGTATAAAACAATACACGTAAATTAGAAATAGATATATCGCATAGCAATCACGTAAAATAAAATACAATGTCCGTAAAATTCTCATTCTTTTATTGGAAAAGAACTTGATATTGAACTTCGATTTTATAGGAAAGTAAACTCGGTGGAGATTATGAACTGATTTAAAACAAAACACACTCCGGAAAGAGCTTATTTTGAAATAAAATGAGATGATTTTAGAACTTAAATAGTCCATTTTAACATAATCATAATAAATAACAATCCGATCAAATATCATAGGCTATATCAAATATAAATCTCACAATCCGGTTTTGATAAGAAATCGAGAACTACGGTAAAAAGAACTAAAAAGAATTTTGACCACTTGCATTGAACTAAAATATAAATCAAAATATGTATACATGAACATGAAAATTTATCACATATTTATACTTTGATTTATGATGATTGGTCATTAGAACACGAGCCAATATTCTATCATCCATATGTGGGCCAAACCACGGCATTCAAATCACAATCCACCCAAATACATGTAAAAATGATAAAACAATGTTAATAAATCGACAAGATGAAAAGAATAAAAGACTAATAATACCAACTTGAATTTAAGGTTACCCTCATTCGGTTTTGAAAGTTTGCCATTGAGGCTTTTGGGAGCAAAGTGAGTAAAGTATATCGATAAGCTCACTCGATTTGAAGTTGAAACCAACTTTGGGAGCTTTGTTTTGTTTAAAAGAATTTGTAAAATTTATTCAGGCTATCCATGTACTCTGATCTCCCCTTATAAATTAAGAACTTGCTTACTTATATTTTACCCCCGCGACTTTGAATCAAGACAAATATAACCTCAAGTTTTACTTATATATATTGAACATAACAATAATATATTAATTTTTAATATCTCTCATCAATTTCTTCCGACCATACGATGGTTTTTCTCATTTAAATACACAAAAAAACTCCTACAAGTATATCAATGCCACTAATTTAAGGGATAAAATACTAAACATATCAACCTTCTTTTGATAGAGATATCGCATAGCAATAGCCAAATTATATACATCCCCCTCGGGACAAAGCCTCCCAATCGGGAGAGAAGACCGGTACAAAATACGTTTGGATAAATCGTGATATTCCTAATCCATATGTGGGCCAAACCACATATCCTCGGATCCCATATAATCGCGATCCATCGGGTCTCGGACCACCATGGTCCCATAGTGATTTGGCTACTATTTAAGCCAGCTTATCCATGTAATCCATCTCCCATAAATGAAGAACTTGCTACTATATTTTACCACCCATGACTTTATGTATAACCCTCAAGTTTTACCTCGGCAACATGCACAAATCAATGCAAGGTCTTTATCAACCTTCTTTCCACAATATATGGACACACAAATGTACATATATATACTATTTGGGTGTTTGAATACCCTCCAAATTATAAATATCAGTGTAAAATTATCGTATAATTAGTAAAACATACATGTATGTACATAATTTATAAATTTAGGGTATATAAAAATACATACATGTTAGTAAAATCTCCCACAGTGGTCAAAATATATCAAAAATTAAATCAGACCAAGAATAGAATTAGAGGATACTTGGCTTGAGTTTATACTCTACAGATTTGAAGAAATGATGTCTCGAAATACCCAATTTGTGCCTTTCTCCCTCCTACCTCACGCGCGCCATTGTGATGCCCTTCCTCTCTCCTCTACGCATGGCTACCACACTGCCGCGGCTACCTCAGCTAGTGACCACTGCGGCCTCACCCACGACCACCATCGTCGCCACCAATCTCTCTCTCCTCTCCCTTCTCCTCCTTCTCCACCTACGAAAAATCCAAAATTATAATAAATATTAAAATAATTTAGACGGAATTCGAAATATTACAGACGCACTACACGGGAGGCAAAATGCCTTATGATAGTTTCGCAAAGATCCTCCTACACACCACAGACCACCGTAGCCTGGGGAATGATACGCGATAGCAGCAGAGTGGTCGAGCCATCCTCGTTAATAGGAGAAACCACCCACGGTGTGGGCATGAGAACAGTCTTCAGCAGGAGCTTTGAATCTTTAGCTAGTCCATCCGATTCCTTCGCACGCTCCCACCAAAGGTAGGACGAATCAAGGCCTTCGCCTTGCTCCGACGAAAAACAGCCAAGGGATGATCCACGCCGGTTGAAGGTACTTCCTATTTATAGGCAAGCCGGCACCCTACTACAAGTTAATTTGGCATGCACACCAATGACCGTCTTTCACGAAGAAGGAAAAGCATCTAGTCCAGGGCAGCCTCGGGCGTGTGAATCCTTCCATCCTAGGCATCGAATCACCATGGTGCCAGAAAAGCCTGCACAACCGCCTAGGGAAGACACGAAGTTGGAAGACGACGAATATTGGCACATCTTAAGGGAAACCGAGTGACCGCGAATAGAACCCAAAAGGACATGCGAAACCGCGACAACAAGTCGGCCCAGACATGGGGGGCTAATGTTGTGTCCAATATGAAGGTCCAAGGAAATTCCAAGCCCAACCTGAGTAGCAATGGCCTAAACGGCAAATCAAGCCCAATAACCCAGAACAGCCTATCGGGCGGCCTGTACTCATAACCAATAGATGTCGCCTGTAACCCATTAATGCAGCTGTCAAATGATAGTGGTGGCGTAAATAAAATAAGCCAATTAGAGAGGGTCAGCACTGCCAGCCGTAGTTGGTGCCACTGCCCACAGTTCTCCGGCCAATCCCAACGCGAAAGGTAGACCAAGCGTGACTTGCGACGCTCGGCGGTCCACCTACAACATCAAGGCGACAACTGACACACTGGCAATCGCCGTCAACAATGAGCGGCCAACAAATCCCTGCATGAGGGATTCTCGCGCCAAGAGCTTCAGACGGAAGAGCCATAAATTCCCTCTTCGCTCACAGAAAAGGGAGGATCGATTGATCAATCCACCTCCAAGAAAAATAGAGCCTGGCATTGAGACATACGCTCTTTCAAGAACCATCTCTCAAAAGCAAAGCCAGCTCTCACCTACTACAAGCCATTACAGTTAGCCACTCGCTGCGATGTATTCTAAGAGCCATACCTCCCACTACCCGCTCACCAATCTCCCATTCCTGCATTAACGCACTCCCTACGCATTCACAGCATATTCCGTGCACCTTTAAGCGTGCAAGCGTCAAAGTGTTATCGATGGGAGAAATTTGCCGAACCTCTAACCTTCTATTTGTTTGTTGTGTTGTGTAGGTCCCAAGTTAACAAAGACAGAGACCGGAGCCGCCCGCGACCACCTCTAAAAGACGAGAAATCCGAAAGCTCCATAATCCGTAGGATAATTGATGACCTAGGACGCAACAATAAGTAAGTAGAATTCAAAAGCATAAATTTATTATGATTTTATGGTTATATTGCTCAAATTTAATAATCTTATCATATAAATAATTATTAATACTATGTCAAAGCCAATTTTGATAAAATTATGCCAAATTTAAGAATCTTACCATATTCCAAGGACTAGAGACTCCTAATCACGATTTGTTTATACCCTTTATAAATAGTAGAAATAAAAGATATATTAATATATGATACACTTAAAGTACATTTACTTTTAAAAATAAATAAAAAATAATTTTGAATAAATATATATAATTAAACTAAATTTGAGATAATAGAGAAATATAATGCATAGATTTTTGTGACAAATAAAAATCTCAAAAACTAATTAGTTTTTTAGTAAAACCTATTAAACTTCTCTCAATGAAATCCACGTAGTACAAAAGTTAACTTACAATCGGTGTGAAATAGACAAATTAAGTCTTCACTAATTTACTCCCAACTCGTTACTCCTACCAAGAAATTTATCAAATTTGCACAAATCACTGAAACCAGAGAGCTTTTGATCTTCTTATTGAATTTAATTCATTTGCTAGAGAATCTCCATGCACTATTAGAATCTAGTATCCATACTACCAATGCCATAATAAAGTTTTGCAAGCTGTTAATGTGTAATTAAGGAAAAGGTTGGATAAAAAAATATTGACTATTTTATCTCAAGAGAATAATTTAATTTTCTCTCATAACAAATCTCTTTTTACTTTAAATAATAAATCCTAAAGAGTTTGCATCCAATTTTCTATCACCATTCTATGAAGAGAAGATAGGTATTTGTAGAAAATGTTAAAATTAGATCAATGATTTTGCCTTTTAAAAAAAAGGATGCACTCCAACGCTCATGCGCTGTTTATGCACAAAGGCAAGCATAAGGCAACACCTGAGCAACACATGAGCACATATTAGATACAAACATTCTGATATAAATACACTCATGTGCAACATAACCACTTATCAACTGTAGACATTTTAGACAAAATGCGCTAATATGCAACACAACTGCCTATTAAGCGTAGCCATTCAGGACTGGCTATGCTCTAGTGTGCCATATTATAGGTAGTGGAACATATATCTTTTTTTTGTGGTTAGATTTTTGGCATCCACTAGATGCTTTTTCTGATCATATCACCCTTTGTATAGGCATTCACCACTACATAAAAATTGATACTGTTATCTCAAAAAATTATTAGAGATGGTCATCTCTCATTCTTTTTGCAATGGAATCCTTTATCAGTACAAGGCCTTCCTATGACCCCTTCTCATCCTTTGCAGGCTCAGTTTGTTAGGATTTTAAGCCTAGTGATCTCTTTTATGTCCACTTGTCTTAGAAAATTTTTCACCTAGTAAGTTCAAAGGTCTCTTGGGCCTCCTTAGTTTGAGGCCCTAACTATCACCCCTCTCATGCCTTCATTCTCGAATTGGCTATCAAAGACAAACTCTAGAACTTAAACAGACATTGTTTCCTCCATCTCCCTTTCCGTAATGTGTTTTTAAAGTTTTTGAAAGAATCTGTGCACCACCACCTCTTTTAATACAAAATGAGAAAAAAAATTGACTAAATATTTAATCTAGCAACAAATGTGCCTGGCCTTATGTTGTCTATAGTAGAGCCATCAGATGGTCCACTCTCTTCCACTATAACATTTGCTTCAAGTTGGCCCTAGTAACCATTGTTTACTTTATATAGAAAGATTATAATATTTATATCATTAAGGCTTTCTTCCATTTTAGTAAAAACATGACTATTGTATTCATTATAAACTTTCTATCTTGTAAAAATATTCGTTACAATAATACCATACCTATTTTAGAGTGGTAATATTAGTAGCCTATTTGTTTTGTTTCACACTTCTTCCGTTAAGCACCTTTTAGTGTTTTTGATGTATCTTGGAACTAAGCTGTCAAGCCTATATATGTTGTAGGTTAGATAATTTTAACTCATTGAATGTTCTAGAATTCTATATATCATATTTTTTATGAAATATATCAAAGTAATTTCTTAACAAAAGAAATTATACAAGTCGAGAATTATTGAAAGTAAATGAAGCGCTATAGAACAGGCTTATTATTCCAAACTAATATAATTTTGAATAAGTAGTTTTAGTAATATTAGGATATCTTCTTTGGGATTACAAAGTATATATAATAAGTTCTTATGAATAAAAAGGATGCTAATTTTTTAATAATTTTTTATAAATTTAAAAGTTTTAAAGAAATTTAAATTTTCTATCAGGAAGTCAAAAATCCCTCAAAGCATCACGTTACTCAGTAATAGACCAATCGTTTAAGGTCGATGAGTTTTACTTTTTCTCTATAAACTCATAACATATTTTCGGGTTGAAAAACGTACCACGTATATTCAAAAAGTCAATTCTAATTTTTAAATATTTTTTCTTCAATAGATTTTCTTCTCTTAATCTTTCTTTTTAAATTGATATCATATGTTTTACAAACATTTATGATATATTTAATTATTAAAATAAAATTAGAATAGAATATTATTTTTAAAAATAAAATATGAAGGAAATTAGAGTAAAAATTATTATTTTTATATTTTATTATTAGAATTGAATAAGATAAAATTAATATTTTATTATTTAGTTTGTAAAATAGTACGATAAATAATATAGGAATAATGATAATAATAATAATAATTTTAGTAATAATAATAATAATAATTTCAGTAATAATAATATTAGTAATAATAATAATCATCATCAAATAATAATAGAATATTATTTTAAAATAAAATAAAACTAATAATAATACCAATATTTTATTATTAGTAATTATTATTATTTTATTATTTAGTTTGTAAAAAGATCGTGATAATAATAATAATAATTGGTAATTTTTATTTTCACGTATATAAAAATAAATATTTTTATAAAAATATTTATTTTTGATTAAATTGTAACTAAACGAAGAAATATTTATTTTCAAGGAATAAGAAAAGAATAAATTTTTTTTTCCCAACCAAACGTAGAATTAATAATTTCTTAACTCTCTATTTTATACATAATTTTTCATATATATATATATATATATATATATATTAAAGTATTCCTAAAAATACATAATCTCAAGTAAATACTTAATATGTCCCTTCTTTTTTTGATCTATCAAGTCATAAAAAAACTATTTAAATTGATTTTTTTCTGTTAATAAACTCTAATTATATAATAAAAATTACAGAAAAGACTTAATCGAAAAAAGTCTTCTTCTAGAGTTTCTCCCCTCTTTGTACATACTCTTTAACCTTATAAATATTATTTTTAAAAATATAACACTAAATACTGATGGATAAACCGTACCGAAATAATGGCCGCACACTGCGGCCATTATAATTGACCAGTAGACGTTCTAGTAGGAGCAACGCCGTAGCTTTGACATATGGCACTCCCTCATTATGAATTATAATGCCCCCCACCGCTTAGGGCCCACCAAAATCAAAGTTCGGCAGTTCTAGATGATCAAAGTCAAAAATAACATTTTAAAAAAGTATCACCCATTTGATAAATCTAATTTTAATATTATTAAATTAAAAGGGTTATATTTATACGATATTGTTTATATATAAAAAATTTATTTTTATAAATAATTAAGATGGTTATAATAAATAGCAAAGTTGAGAGCTAAATTTGCTGTTAATGGTAGAAGAAGAAAAAGAATTATTTAAATTTATAATTTTTAAATTATAATTATCGTAAAAAACTCAGGCCAATCAATATAAATTTGGACCTTGAAAACAGCCAAAGGCAAATAGGTGACGTTTCAAAGTTGAGAGCTCAACTTGCCTTGCCATTATTGATAGAAGAAGAAGATGATGATGAAGAAACAGAAGCTTTAAAAGAATACTCGATCGATCCCTCTGGTGCCTTGAGCTTCATCTCGAGTGGCTTCTCAATATGCAGAGTTTCATGAAGAAGTTCATCGCGTCAGCTCTGGCTTTCTTCTTTCTAGTTGGCGGTGGTTTTGCCCAGGCCGTCGCATTAGCTGCTAATAATGGTAAACTTCATTTCTCCCCTTTTTCCATTTTTTTTTTTAATCCATGAAAGAAGAAGAAGAAGAAGAAGAGCCTGGCTTTATATGGTCCTGTTCTTCTTCTTCTTCTTCTTTTCTTTATTAATTTATTTGTTGTTCTTTTATCGTCTAGTGGATATCGATTATTAGCAAATCTAATTACTAAGAACTTTTATTTCAAAAATAATCATGCTGTGTGAAATGTCAGAATACTTAGGAAGCTCTTCATCGTGGGAATAGTAAGATTTTGGGATAATAATTGTTATTTTATTTAATTACGTAAAGATATTTCTAGGATTTAGACTCTAAACTCAAAATTATAACAAAGCAATTTTACATTACTTTAAGGAACGCTTGATAAAAATTGGCCAGGTATACATAACTATACCAAATGGACTATATATATAAAAAAAATCTTTTTTAGAGTTTAATCTTATAATTTTTTCCCACCTGATGGATGAAAACCACCCATTTAATAGAGACAACTACCACTAAATTATGAAAAAAACCTATCTATTATGTGAAAAAGAAACCACACATTTGATAGAGCTAGCAAACAACCACTAAAACCATGGATTAAACCCTAAAAAGAAATAACTCTATCATACAACGAGCGAAGATGATCGTGTCGAGTTAACCCGTCATAAATATTTGCCCGAATCTATATTCTAATGCATATTATATGGTTATATACATGTAACCTCTCCTACTGTGCAAAAATTTTTCGTTATTTAAATTTATAACTTTTAAATTATAATATAATACTCATAATTAATTGTGGATTTTCATTGAGGCTTACCCTCAACATGTTGCATCTACAGATTTTTCCCTTTATAATTTGTAAATACCAAGAGAGTTCAGGATGTTAACAATTTCATATTATTATGAATGATGTCTCAATAGAGACATACTGACAATATCACTCATTGATGCTAGTTTTTTATTATTATATTTTTATTTTTAATTTTTTTGAGGAGGCGATCAAGAGAATTTGTTGCGGGTTTCGAACACCAAAGCAAGTTTTAGGAAGATGCTTCCAGGCCAAAAGACAGAACGTGAAAGTTCAGTAAACAATGGCGAAGAGAATCCGCCATTGACGAGGAGTCTTAGAGCATCAGCCAACGCGCCGCCTTCACCCACAATAAACACAGTGCCTGGAGGACCGGGTTAATTACAAGAGATTGAGTGGAATTCGAGGCATCTTTCACGCAAATTTTTAACATTTTTTGATAATATTATATATTGTTTATCTATATTAACAAATTAATATAAAAATAAATAAATAAATAAATATTATATCATTAGATAATATTATAAGTCTGTCTAATTAATGATATGTGCTAGTATTTTCGTTGTGATTTCCAAGTATACTTGTAATCCATGGATGTAATTTCAGTGACATTTTTCAATTGTCGTTTAGCAGAATATTTATTCATTTACGTATTTATTTATTTATTTATTTATTTATTTATTTATTTACTGGGGAGTGGGGATTCAGAAAGTCATGCTTTTCTGAACAGGAGAGTCTACCCCTCCCTCGTCGGATAGATTCAACCGCTCTTCTTATTAATCATCCAATTTAGATTAGATAATTAAAATTTTTTTTAATTTTTTTATTAAAATAATTAATTATTTTTTAAAAAAATTTAAAAAAATATTACCTTTTAAATTAAAATCGAATGGCTGATAAAAAAAGATAAAATAGTTTTGGTAAATAGTTTTCCTTTTTTTTAATTTTCAAAATTTCAACTCAAACTTATTTCGAGAAGAAGGAAAAAAGATAAAATAACCAAATATGATGTTGTTTGAAATGAAGCATCAAATGGTAGGCTCAATTCAGGAGAATGGAAGTAGTAGTAATAAATAGGCAAAAAAAACTAATAAATTATATGTATATTTTAAATAATAAAATCTTTTATTGTTGTAATCTTATAAGATAAATGATTAAATCGTACTATTATAAAAAACAAAATAGTTAACAAGAGACATTGATGGGATTCAACAGCTTTCGTACGGCATTATACGCATATTCTACAGAACTTGTCTCACAGCGCCATGGAGACATCAAAAAATAACCCATAATTTTATCACAAAATAACCAATTATAATTCAATTAAAATGATATATGCTTATTTATATAGTTAATCCACCCAGTAAAATATAAAATTTAGTCATTTTTTATATATTGCATATTAATAATTAATAATTAATAATTTTATGATAAAAAGAGAAAAAAAAATATGAACCAATAAATCATATAATTGAGCCTCGCTTTTTCTAATTTTTTTTTTTTTACTCTTCTCTGTCTCCCCTTTTTCTTTTAGGTGTTAAAATTTTTGGATACAAAAAAAATTTAATCGCTAATTAAAATTTTGTTAGGTATTAAGCTAAGCAACTTAGATTAATCGCCTAAATATTCTTACACATTTTACATGCTAAGATATCTTAATTTATAAAATATGAAAATAATTAGTACCAGTGAAAAAAATTTAGAAAAAAAATAACAATAATTAAAAGAAAATGTAGAATTAGAAGAAAAGTAAGATTTTTTTTTTTTTTTTGAAATAAGAAGAGCCGTTAGATCTTCATCAAAGGATGCTTGAAGCAATTTACTCACTGATTGATTACGAATTTCTGACGCACAATCATTTTCCAATGCTAAAATAATAATTTTCAAACGATGACATAATTATTTTTAACTCCAAGTCCTGAATGACATAATTAAAGTTAAAAGCATTTCGAACCTCCACGGGAGGCCCCATACTGTACTAGCATAACACCAGACCTGAGTCATCACAAATACAACCGTTTAAATCAAATCTAATTACCAAAAAATTATTTTTTTATATTTAAAATTTTTAAAAAAAAAATATTTTATGACCGTTAGATTTAATCCGAACAGCTATATTTATGCAGCGTAGGGTTCCTCATCTTTCAAACATGTTATACTATAAAAAAGTTTTTAAATAAGTCACTTATATATATATATTATTTATTTAATCACGTTTAATATATGTACGATGAATACATATATCAACTAAGACGGGTAATACTGGCTAATGCAAGCCTTATATATATATATATATATATGTGTGTGTGTGTGCCTTATGTATATATTATTATTAGTATGTATATCAAGCATGTATGTGGCAAAGCGAATGCTAGTTTTGCTATTTATATATTATGTACTAATTTAAATATTTTGCTCTGTTTTTGAACAGTTGGTATGGACTATTTTTAAATTGTATTCTGAGTACTGAATTGAAAAAAGAAAATGATGGAGAGATTTTTGCTAATTGTTGGGCTTCTAATTATTTTCACTTTTTATCATCTAAGATATGTTATTTTAGCTATTATGTAGAATATTTTTACTGATAATTTTATTTTATTTATTCTCTTATTATTTATTAAATTTTAGAGTGTTAAATATGTCCAAATTTTTAATTTTTATCACTTTATATATGTAATAAAATTTATTATATTATAGCAAATGCCCCAAAAAAACTACTATCCATGGTAACCTTTTTATTGAAAAAAAAATACTCTTACAATAGGTTACCTTTTTCTTATAACTTTCCTAAATTACTTGTATTCTTTGAAGTTTATCAAAAACTACTCTCTGCCCCATTTAGTCATGTGTTACACATTTGCCCTTTTTATAAATCCTCCACCCTTAATATGACATTTTGAATAATCATATAACTCAACAACAACCTAACAAAGAAGGTTTCACAATCGAGTTTTATAGCTTGGGTTCGAATTAGCCTAGCATGAATTTTTTTTCATATATTTGATTATTTTTTTTTAGTCTAATTGAAATATATTTGCATACTTTTCTTTAATCCCATCAAGATGAAAATAGATATAAAACACATATGAGAATAACCTATAATAACAAAGTGACATAAAATGATTAGGGCCAGTTGGAGTGGTGGCCTATCGGAGGGCCGGCGGGAGTGGTGGCTAGCTGGAAAGGTGGCCTACTGGAGAGGTGGTCGGTTGGAGAGGTAAGTTTGGATGCTTCTCCAGAAGTTTGGGCATGGCTTACATCATTGTGGTGGATATTTCTCCTATTGGACTTGGAAGGAGTAGGGCCACTGGACTCTCAGAGCTCTCTCCCTCTTCTCTTTTTTTTTTTCTTCTCCACTACTGGAGGTATTTTTAAGTGGCGTGATGCTTTAATCTGATTGTGCCCTCTTTGGGGCTCTCCTTCTCTCTAAATTCTCCATCCTCCCCTTCCCTACTATAATGAAGGAGTATTTATAGCTAGTGGAAAAGTTGTCAACAATTGGGAGTGTTGAACTATCACAATGATTGAGGACGTCATTTATGGCGACCGCTGTTTGTCCGCAGAGATCATTTCTTTTTTTGGAAGGACCAAGAAAATCGTAGTGTAATCGCGTTCTTAGATGAGTGATTCGTCAGATCCTTCTTGCCATCTAGGGAGACAAATAATCCCGTACAGGATTTTGTCAGCTTCAATTGCCATTCGGGAGGTGGGCAGATCTGGAAAATGTTCTGGCGATATCCAATAAAATCAATGCAGCTTTGGAAAGATTTTCTATTGAGTTATACGTGCTTGTTGGTAGTTGTGCGGGAAACATCATTGTGGGGTGGGCTTCTATCGCCTACTTTGGGCCCCTAGACTAGACTGGGCTTAGACCACCCCACCTAGGTTGGCCGCTTCTGGTGGGTTGCATCATGGTGCCTCCCTTTGGCTTGTGGGCTTGGTTCTTGGACCAACCCAATCTTATGAGTCCTATCATATAAGGTACACCCAACCGAACTTTTTCATTTGTTCCTCAAAGATATTTTTGAGAAAGAGTTACGTATGGGGATATAAATTACAATTCAATTCAATATCTGATTTTATAGTATATTAGTAGTTATTTTAAAGTTCATCCATCACATAATACTATTTTTTATGTGTAAATTATAGTAAGAGAGCTCAATATCCATATATCATGATGTGTCAAGTCAGATTTTGTAATGGGTGGGTGTTCTCAATCATTTAATCTCCTAACAATTTGGAAATTATGTAAATCTAGTTTAGTGATTAAGAAAGTAGCTATCATTATATGAAAATCTCTTTTTTATAATATATTTATAAAAATAAATTATCTTATATTAATTAAGTAAAAAAATAATACCCTGCTTGTTTATAAAAAAAGGATTATTACTCCCGTTGAGGTGTTTTTTAATAGATAAAATTATATAAGATAGAACTAAATATTAATACATCTCACACTTATCTCAAAATAGGCAATATCTTAAATGAAAATAGATCTAATTTTAAAACTCAATAATATGATATATTTTGTGAAAACTTATACTAACATTTTTATTATAACACAGCATGGAACTATAAACAAATATATATATACGGCTTATTTATATTTATTGGATATTAGATAACCTCAAAACATCATACTATTTTTATAATATAAAAGAGCCTTATAAACACCACATAAATTCCTATAATATTGCAAAATATTCCTCATTACTTAAAACAACAATCTGTTTTCTGTTTTTTTACTTTTCTTTTCCCATTTTTTCTGTTTTAATTTATCATCAAAAATCAGTTGGGAATATCTATCGATAATTCACACAATTCTTAATCAATAAGGCCCACTTATTTTATTTACATAAAATTTATCTATAATTTTATTATATATATATTATTAAAATTCAAACAAAAAATAAAATATAAATAAACTTTCAATTATTGGAATAAGGAATACTATCACAGTTGAATGAGGGAACTCAAAACATATAGGGACTGCAAATAAATTTAATAATTTTGATACGTCTCAAAAACTTAAATTGATGTATGAATTAGGGAGCCGCCTTATCATTTTTGTACGTTCGAATAATAATTGGTGATCTTTTAACAAATACAAATAAGAAAGGGATATATAAAATTCGATCACGATATGATGCTACAAAATTAGTTTTCTTTTTATATTTTATGTAAAGATATAAGAAAATGAATTCAAAAATTATAGAGGATGGGGATAATTGTATGAATGTATAAAGGTAATACTCATTTTTGTGCACTCGTTTGGTTAAATATCTTTTATATTTGTACACTCGTTTGACTGAGTAGTTTTTTTTTTTCTCTCATTTATTTCCTCTCCTTTTCTTTGGGAGAAAGGATTTCATTATACTAAGAAGCATCGTTTAGATGGTGGGCACCTGGAATCATTGCGTGGGTATAATGCCACTTTGGGTGAGGGGTATTATTTACATGTGTAACGGTCAACTCAATTCAATAATTAAACCACCTATCTATCAGCTTCTAAAATGACTCAACTACCCCATGTATCTGGCTATTAAATAGCTCATTATGATCATTTAATATCTAATTATTCAAAATAAATCATGCTCAATAAATAAATTAGCTTTCTGTTAGATAGTTGACATTTGGACCTCTCGTCAAATTAAGTATTGGGCCGCTTATTCAATTGAATATTGAATCGACTCGTTTTCAACCTTATCCATCACTAGCCCCAATGTTGGAAGTTTGAATTTAAACCTCCCAGCATGCCATTGACAAGACGTCAGCTGCAACTTCTTCAATGTGTATTTCTTTCACAAATATTCTGCAAATTTAGAGTCATATTTAGCAAGATTTTATTTTTTATCATCAATGCTCTGATTTGATATCTCATTGAGTTGAATGTCCTTGATGGGGACTATAAATTACAAAACTACATCAAGGCATCCTTTGTCTTGGCCAAATATTATTATCTCAAGCCAACATGGTGCCTTCAATGCTGGTGGGAGTTTTTCAATTGTATTCGAATGTAAAAATTTAATCTTTTATATTAAAACTATCTTAGTTCTTTTTTACGTGTTACCAAAATTTGGCCATTAAATATTCTTTTATATTTGTATTCTTTTAGTTGTCTCCCCCATAGTTTGGTCGGAGAGATGGCTTTCCAGTTGTTGTTTTTTCTTCATCAACATTATTTCCTCCTTTCCCAAGGACCTTTTTTCATGCTTATGTGGGAGAAATGCGATTTTTCTTTATATTAAGAAGCATCGCCTGAGACCTCGCTTGCTCCTCACTGCACCTAAGTGGGCACCACAATGAATCATTGCCGTGGCCAACTTATTCCATTTCCCAAGAATAGAAGGTTGAGTATTTGATGCCACATTTGGATAAAACCAAAGTATATTATTATGAAATCATAAATTTTCCGTATTATTTTTACCCTTATTTTCCTACCTGATTATCTTCAAATGTACTATTATAAAAAACAAACAAAATAGTTAAAAATTGAAAGTAATTAAACAGCTTGAGTATCATTAAGAGGCTAAACATATAGTGAAAAATGATTGTTGAAAATAAAAAGTTGAAAAAATATTCGAGTTAAAAGCCCGGTAGTGTGGTAAAATATCCGCCCGCGCTCATTTAGCGAGAATGTAGCCAATTATAATTCAATTAAAATTTTGTTTTATTATAAATAGACTCAACAATACTTATTCCAATCCACTCTCATAAAAATAACGGTAGATCGGGCCAAGGTAAGTGTATTTGGACGTTGTTTTCATTAAACTAAAGTTGATAAAAATGTTCTAAAATGATGTTGATACATGTTTAAAATAAATGAAGCATGTTTCCTTCGATTTTTCGATTAAATTTTGTGTTTATCCATATTTATTGCAAGTTTTGGCTTCAATTTCATGAATAAGCATGTAAATAGTGTTCGATTTGCTTCCGAAAATATGTGATGAAACCCTAGCTCGAAAATATTTTAAAGTTTGAGTAAATTACATCATTTAATGTATATGCATGGATTTATGGCATTTATTTCATGAATAAGCACATGTTAAGAGATCGATTTTACAGGTTTTAGTGATTTTAACCATAGCTCCAGTTATAAAAATTAATTGATATTGGGCTACTGCAAAGTAAAACTCAATTGTGAAAGTTTTTAATTTATTTCCATTCTTGATTATTTAATACCGGGGATGACTACGACCCATGCCTTTTTATGCTAAATCGAATAATTTTCAAAAATTATTTGTTTTTAACCCTTATCCATCACCTTGGAGGCCCCATACTGGGACACACATGTTCATAGGCCTTGGATTGTGTCATTGAACACAACTATCCTCTTATTCCCTCGGCTAGTAGGGTATCTAATCTACCAAAAATGCCCATTGACGATTCGATTATAGTTCCATCAACAGCTATTTTATGTATCCTTTATAGGTTCTCGATTTTCATTAACATGTTCTCAAAAAGTTTTTCATTATTAAGTCACATATATGTACATTGTCACTATTTTATTGTTTGCCCCCTTGAGACATAGAGTTAGTGCCCGATACGTAGATCAACTAAAGGGGTAATACTTTTGAGGACTGAAGCTTTTTGGAGCTATTTTGGGTGAGCCTTTGGTGATTTTGTCATATTGACCATGCACAAGATTTTATTGTGTATAATAGTAAAAAGGAAAAAGTATGCTTTTATTAGTTTAGCTTCCACTCTAATTTTAAATATCATAGCATGTTATATCTCATTTAGTTGAATTTATACTATGTCCATGTGATCTTGTATGCTTGTTGTAGGAAGATTTGAATGATTGCTAGTTATGTGCCCTAATCTTGTCTACTATAAATTTGGTATCAAAGAGTTGAGATACCTTAGGAATTAATTGATCGAAAAGTGAAAGCATGGGTTTGAATCTCTAAATAGAACTCCCATAGGAATAAGTTGAGAAAGTTATGGCAACTAAGACCCTTAAGAGATTGGTTCTTAGGCTAGGTTGGAAATTTCTTAAAACTAATGAATATTTCTTTCTCATTCCATTGGATCCTTATCCTTGTAGCCTTATGTTTACCTTGATTATAGGATTTTAGAAGGAATCTCAAGCCAACTATGGTGTAGTAGATTCCAACAAAGCAAATGGCTCCGAATGCCCTAGAAAAAAACTTGCCACTTCCATGGTAACCTTTTATAGATTCACAATTGAACAAGTCAAAGCCTTTTTCTGGATGGGTTGAAAAGGATGAAGAAGATCTTTGAAGTTTGTCAAAAAAAGGTCACCTCTGCCCCATTTAGAAGGTTTTGATTCTTTATATGCAATCCTCCACCCTTACCATTACCTAGGAGATGTTTGAGGATGCATTTACTTACTTCCCATCAAATCTCCGACATCGGAAAAAGAAGAATTTATGAGATCAAGGAAACATTACGGTCAAAGAATTATGCCAAGTTCACGAACTTATTTTTGCATTTCTATAGAGGATGAATTTATTTAGAAATTTATTTGTGTTTAAACCTCCAAACTTATGTCAAGATTTTGGGATATAAACACATTTATGAGAAGGAACGAAACGGAGAGGTTCTATACAATAACAAAGGATCTGCCTTCGCCAAATGATTATTTCGAGTTGTATCCCCCGTAGAAAACATGGTGGCATGCCGTAAGTTATCGGGGAGCGTACTTTAGATGTGGGCTCTCCAGGCTAGAAGGAAAGTTTGGATCGACAAAAGGCTTTAGACCCGGAGCGTCTTGAATGTTGTGAAAGATACCCTTTCTATTTGTGGGTTCTTTTGCATCCATATTATTTGACTTGGTCTTTTCTTTGTTTTCCATGATTTGCATGTTTTATTATTCACTCCTCTTATTTTAATTTAAATTATCTTCATCAACATTACCATGTTATGTACCCGGGGTGTATAGTTGAGGTGAATGGGAACCGTTTGGTTATAGGCTTAGTGTTGTTGGACATGGGTTATTTTATCGTAATTCTAGGGATGGACTACGGCTAAATACCATGCCCTACTATTTTATGAAGCGGATTTATTTTAATATTCTTGGAATGGAGCCCTTTTTCTTTTGGGGCATTAACTAACTTGATCTACACATGCTATTTGATGAGAAGTGGATGCGAGCTTACTTGGCATGTGCTTGTCATCATAGTATGCCATAAGGACATATTGGTTGTTTGTGACTTTGAGGGCGTTTTCCGGATGAGTTACCTGGGATTGCCTCCACACCGGAGACAAATCTTGTTAGCCCAGTTTCTAAATCCTTCCTCCGGTTGAATTAGAGGAGTTAAAGTTACAATTCACCAAAGATTTTATTAGGCAGAAATTGTATCTCCTTGGGATGCACCGGTGTTGTTAATAGGGAAGAAAGATTGGTCTTGCGGTTGTGTGTTGACTATCGTGAGTTGAATAAGATCCCCATTTTGATGATTTATTTGATCGCGAAAAGAATCTCGAGTGTTTTCAAAGATTGATTTGAGCCCCGGTTAGACAATTAAGAATCAAGCCGGCTTTTCGGACATGTTACTCACCCATATGCCTTCGTTGCTCCATTGCTTTTGTGGATTTGATGAATAGGGTTTTAGGGTAGTACTTGGATAAATTTGTGGTAGTATTCATCTTGATATATTCAAGGATCCACAAAATTCATTTGAGGAAGGTACTTCAGTGCTCCTCAAGAAAAAGCGTTGAGAAAAGTTTTGGTAAGTGTGAGTTTTGGCTCGAGAAGGTGATATTTTTGTATATTAATGTGATTTCTAATGGTGGCATTCATCAAATCCCAAAAATAGAGGTGTTACAAACAAGTGTAAGATTGGCTTCTATCCATATATCTTTCTAAGCATGGCCAATTACAGATTTTGTAGAATGGGTCTCGTGTTGCTATGCCTCTAACTCGGTTCTTTGATTTAAACCCATGGAATTTGGAAGTGTGAATCCTTCCGGAGCTAAGGGATCGTTTGACTACCGCTCGGTAGCTATCATTCGGAAGGTTGAGATGGCTTTGAAAATCTCTTTTTTAGAATGTGTGTTGATGCGGCCAAAATAAATTATCATATGGATCTAGGAAATTAAAGGTGCATAAAAGACCTCAAACCTTGTCTTTGCATTGAAAATTTGGAGACATTATTTATATGGTGAGAGGTTCTTTGTAGATAAAATCACAAAAGTTTGAAGCTTAACATCAAAAGGAGATGGCTCGATTTCTTGAAAAACTATGACCGAGATCTGACGCAAGCCGGGAAAAGCTAATAATTAAGTCACCGTCGAAATGTCAATAGACCAAGCAGAGTCAAGCGAGGAGATGTTGGATTATGCAGACGATGTAATATCCAAATTATGTTAAAGGTGATAGAATGCTCACTAACATTTTTTTCCTCATTATTGTTGGTGATTTGAGTAAAGAGTCTTGAACTTTAAACATTCGTGTTATATGGCGTATTTATATTTAGAGACCGATTATGCAAAATTTTGAAGAAGATTAAAAGGAGGCTCACCGGTTTCGTTATAAACACCCCAATAAAATTCTATAATAAAACCTTCTAGTGGATTAATTGAACAACAGAAATGCCTAGTATGCAAGCAACCTGAAGAATTTGAAAGGAGGAAGCCTTTTTGGTTTACACCCAATCCCGACTTTTCTTTGGGAGGACATTGCTATGGACTTTTTTTTGTTTTGATGCCGTTTATTATTTGAGCACCATATCCCACTTCTTGGCGATCGATAATTCATGTAAATGAGATCGTGAGGCTTCATGGAGTTCTCAATAAGGCCTCCATTGTGTTTACAGATCCACGTTTTGTCTCGAGGTTTTGTAAGAGCTTGCATAAAACAAAAAATAAAATATAAATATCACTTTGGCCAATTATTGGAATAATTCAGATTCTTAGGATATGTTGAAGGCCTCAAAACATTGGAGATGAAAGAAATTTAATAATTTTGATACCCTTGATGTATGAATTACATTCGAATATTCATTGGGGGAGATCTTAGACAAAAGGATTTTGGATCTTCATTAATTTGAAGATTACTCGGGCCGTGAAATTATGCGGATAGGCGAAGGATAGAATTGAGTTTCGAGGTTTAGATCTTGTGTTTTGGTCTCACCATCCAAAGGAAAGAAGGGATTACGGTTCATTATAGAGATTTTGGAAAGGATCGGGAGGTAGCATATATTAGGCGTTACCATCTAATTTTTCATGTATCGATTTTATGTCAATTGTGATCGGTTTTTGACTAATCTTTGTCTATTGACAAGGATTTGTCCTACATTGAGAAAACACTTTTAAATTGTAGAGAAAGGATCGGAAGTTGCGAACGAAGACCATCCACCGTGATGCTTTGGAGAAATCATTCGTTGGAGGAGGCCACTTGGGAATCGAAGAGATCCGAAAGTATCCCCACTTATTCTTCGGGTATGTAGTTTATTTAATTTTGAGGACAAATTTTTTAAGTGGGGGAGGTGTGAAGCGAACCGCGTAAAATTGGAAGTAATTAAAGCGCGAGTATCATTAAGAGGCTAAACATATAGTGAAAAATGATGGTTGAAAGTAAAAAGTTGGAAAAATATCCGGAGTTGACTCAAGTAGCCGTATTTAATAGCTCATTATGAGCACAAAATCCGATTATTGCAACCACTCGAGCTCGTTTATGTATCCCTAACCGCGTGCCCGCTAGTTTGCCCACATTCTGATTTCGTTTTATTATAAATAGAAGGTGAAAAGGAAAGTGGGAGAGAAAGAGTAGAGGCACGAACGAAGAAGAGGAAGAATAGAAGAGGAAAAAGGAGAATCACTTGTTCCAATCTACTCCGGGTAAAAATAGCGGTAGATCGGGCCAAGGCAAGTGTACTTCGGACGTTGTTTTTCGTTTTTACCATTTTCTCTCTCTTTAAAGTTGATAAAGATGTTCTAAAATGATGTTGATGCATGTTTAAAGTAAATGAAGCATGTTTCCTTCGATTATTCGGTTAAATTTTGTATTTATCCATGTTTATTGCAAGTTTTGGCTTCGATTTCGTGAATAAGCATGTAAATAGTGTTCAATTTGCTTCCGAAAATATGTGTGAAACCCTAGCTCGAAAATATTGTGAAGTTTGAGTAAATTACATGATTTAATGTATATGCATGGATTTATGGCATTTATTTCATGAATAAGCACATATTTAGAGATCGATTTGAGTCTGAAGATTTTGGCGAAGCACTAAGTGCGAAAATGAAGGGGTTTTAGTGATTTTTAACCATAGTTCCAGTTATATAAAAATTAATTGATATTGAAGAGAAGTTCCCTGTATAATTTGTTTTAGGTTTGACGGGCTTATATAATAAAATTTCATGCACCGTTGAAGTAAAGCTATCTTAGTAAATTGTAAAACTATGATTGTGAAAGAAGGTTTTTAATAAAGAGGTTATTTCCATTGCATTATTTAATACCCGTCCAAATTTATTTCTTCGGCATGCCTTAGGACTTTATGGTGGTAATCGAGGATAATTCTTCCATAAAATTATTTTTTAGTCCGCCCTTCCTCGGGCGTTAAAATCAAACCACGATTTTGGTACTGACCTTCGGGTGGCATAGATGGCTTTCCTTGGGACACACATTTACTTTTGGATTGTGTGGATTAACACAATTAAAGTAGGGTATCTTCAAACATATATTATGATATGTTATCCTTGTAAATTACCTTTTGCAAGTTTCCGATTCATACCTACGTCTCCTTCTTTATAGTTTCGTCTCACAACACCATGTATCCTTTATATGCCCGATTTGATTCATCATTTCAGGCTCAGAACATTCGTTTCTACGATTATCCCATGCTCAATCATTATTTTACCGTTCATATGCATGTACATTGGTTTGCCCCCTCGGATACAGAACCCTCATTTTTGAGGACATATTTTGGGTGAGCCTATTGACGTAAAGACTTATTTGTGATTTTGTATCCTGATCTTGTGTCTATGGATGACCATGCACATGTGGATTTTGTATAGAATGTATATGATGTGTATAATAGTAAAAGAAAAAGTATGCTTCTACAGGTTATTAGTTTAGCTTCCACTCTAAACTTTTAAATATACTGTACAGGTCCTAGATAGCATCTCGTTATTGAACTGTTAGTGTAGCTAACGTTTTTGTAGATTTATACTATGGATGGCACATGTGATCTTGTGTATGCTTGTTGTAGGAAGATTTGTGAATGATTGCTAGTTATGTGCTTATAAGTTATCCCTAATCTTGTCTTGACGGAAGCTTTTGAGGAAAAAAAAATTTGTTCCGTCCCAAGCGGCTTGGAAAGGGATTCCGGTGGTGTGCTATAATTTAAATGGTTCGTGACAAAAGATTAACGAGAAGACCGAAAGGCATTCGATTTTGTTACCGTGAGCAAATCCAAAAAGTTCCTTAGTAAAGATTACTATATAGGAGTACGTTGGTTAGGTTAGCGCATTTATACCACCAGACCTATAAATCAATTTTTATAATACATATCTTCTCTGGTCACTTTGAAACCTTGAGGGTTTTACTCTATAGACGTGGTTATCGATATTTTTTTTCATCACCAAAAACTTATACCTTTGTTATTGTTACTTTCGTAATTTATTATTTTTATCTAGATTAAAATATATTTTATATATATTACATATTATGCATTTTTTATTCCGTAAATTTATTAAGGGGTCTGAATATTATTGTGATTCGAAATAATTTATTTCTTTCAATTGGTATCAAAGACTCACCCTGATCCTTAACCCCGATCTGCAAGCATACGAATCAATCGTTATCTGTTCCTTCCTATTTTGATGGGATCAACTATGCATATTAAAAAGTTCGTATGAGAGCATTTTTCAAATTGATGGATGAGTACATCTGAGCAAGCACCCAAATTGGGTGAACTACATCCAAAAGTACCATGGGTGACAAACCAAAAGTTTTATCATTGTCGTCGAAAGAAAAACTTGATGCATACAATTGGAATAGTAACGGCTTGCACGTCATCTTTATGGCCGTATCCCCTAAAGAATTTAAGTGTATCTTCATGTGTGAGACCTTGAAAGAGGCATGGGATATCCTTAAGATTACCCATGAAGGAACTAAATTGATTAAAAATTTTAAATTATAAATACTTACTACTAAGTTTGACGAAATTTAGATAAAAGATGACGAGACTTCTAATAAATTTTATACAAAATTGAATGACATTTTATGCAAAATTGTCTGAAAAGTCCTGCGATATTCACCTAAATGATTTAGACAGAATCTTACTACTATTGAGGAAAATAAAAACCTCAATAAACTAAAAATAGAAAAACTAGTTGGCTCCCTATAATCGTATAAGCATACTCACCCACAATCAAAATAAAACAAATCAGTTGCCTTAAAAATTGTAAAGGAAGGGAGAGATTAGAACTCCGATAAAGAGTCACACAACGATGAAGACTTTGTGTTGCTTGTTAAAAATTTAAAAAAATTCCTTAAAAATAAAAATAACAAATGAACCTCCAATGAAATAGACTTATCTCATAACTCGATCCAAATAGATAAAAAGGAGAATAAACACACTAAAAATAAAATCCTCAAGGAATCTAATGTCATGAATTCCATGAATTCGGTCATATCGGATCATGTGCCCCACTTTTAAATATTAGAAAGAAAAAACCTTAAATATGTCCCTCTCAAATGACGAAGAAGATGAAAAATATAAAAAATATCTGAAAAGAAAGAAATAAATTATATGACCTTCAAGACTTTTTCATTATTAGTGGTGATGAAGTCACAAATGTTAAATCAAAACAATCGGATTCTTCACATGATGAATCAGATAATGAATTTGATGGTCTTCAAGAGGACTATGACAAACTGTTTAGGGAATATCTAAAAGTGAAAAAATCAATAAATCTATAAATAAAAAATTAACTAAATTGGGAAAAGTTAAAGTAGAACTCACAACAAAATAGGAATGGTTCACTGCTAAACATTGCAAACTGAAAATGATGAACGGATCCTTAAGTGCTAAAATAAAATCTTTAGAATTAGAACTTGAAAATGCCAAGAATGATATTAAAATATTCTCATGCAGAAAAAAATTAGATCACATGTTGGGATTGATAAAGTTTGTAAGAAACAAAAAGATGTTAGGTTATATCGAGAACGCTTCTAAAAATGGTGAACATTCTAAACTAATTTTTGTTCCTGCTACAAGAACTCTCTACAAAAATTTTGTTACACCAAAAATTTCTAAATCAATGCATAAAAGCGTGAAGAATCAAATTAGTTCTAATCTCATACCCAAACCAAAGAATAACATGACTGTGAATAAATCCACTAGAACCTCACTAACAATTCGGACTAATACTCATTTTTGACATGAATCTAGAAAATCCAACACATTCTCTAAGTTTGTACCTACCTATCACACATGTGGACAAAATGGGCACATTTGTCCCCATAGTCAAACCATCAATCTGCTATATAATCAAATATAATTGGCAAAAATGAAAAACTTAGTTAATCATATTTAACAACTAAATGACTAAGTGAAAATATTAGATAGAAATGCAAATTTGGGAAGAAAAATATGGATAAAGAAGAGCGATCTAAAATAAGTCTCCAAAATTTATCCCTATAAAGTCGCTCATATTGCCCTAAAGCTTAAAATCATTCATTGTGTTATTTAGATAGTTGATGCTCCAAACACAAGTGTAGCAATAAAATTGTATTTTCATCTTTAACTGACCATCTCAGTGGGATGTTATCTTTGGTGATGGAGCAAATGATTCCATCCTTAGCAAAGGCTTGATTAGTATTTTTAGGCTCTGGAAGTCGTGTGATATCCTATATGTATCCGAAGTAAAATCAAATCTCTTGAGTATTAACTAACTCTATGATGAAAATTTTGAGGTGAATTCTTCTAAGAAAAATGTTGTATATATGATACAAAGGGCTCTATCGTGCTGGAAAATAGGAAAACTCTTGATAATCTCAATGGGATAAAGCCCAATCTTGTCTTAGGATGCCATCCCGCTAAAGTCTATTCTGCAGAATTTTGATATCAACATCTTTTTCTGCAATCTTTTTATTATCTTTCAAGTTGTACTTTTGTTGTTATAAGTTTGTAAGTTGTGAAAGAAATCAATAAATAGAATTACCTAAATGATGTTCTTCTTGCCTTGTATGGTTTCAAAATTCTTGTGTTCTTTGAATTGTTAAATCATTTGAATGTTATTTTTTACCGTTTAACTTTTGACATCTAACAATTCGACCTTCTAATAATTTGACGTGTATTTGCTTACTTTGAACTCGCTATTTGCATATCCATAAATCAATTGAATCATCTTTAATTAGAATAGTGTCAAGGCTGCTTGTTACTAGTTTGTCACTTTGAGAAATGTTATGTCAGGGCATCATTATCTACATAGTGCTATAGACGTGTCGAGCTGGGTATCAGAGCTACCTGCTATTAGTCTGTTGTTCTGGGAGATGTTGCGTCCAATCATCATTATTGGCGTAATCAAACAGATGTGCCGCAATACTCTCCGATGCTAGCACGTGTCTCAGACCTATTATGGAAATACACCTCTTTAGTAACATTAGATGAAGCCGTTTTGGGGTTAATTTGTTAGCTTTTTAAACATTGATGCTCTTTCATTTCTACACTTCTTCACATTTCACGTCTCTTAGCCATAAGTTGCTCTCTTCTTGTCTTCATGGCTCCTCGAGCAACTTAGAAAAGTATCATTGAGTTCCCATCTGTCCTCATCTATGAGGAAGTAGAAGACCTTTACAATAGGTTTAACATTCCTATCAGCGTTCCCTTTCAAATTCCTTCATCTAATAAGAAAGCCTGCTCTCCTTAGCTTGGCTTAATCACCATCTACGAAATCAACTTGAAGAGCGGCCTTTACATTTTCTTTGCGAGGGAGCTATATGAGAGTCTAGAGGCCCTCAAAATTTATGTTGCTCGTCTCCATCCCAATACTATTAGATATTTGATTTCTTTGTACGTCTTCTTTCGCTATTGAAAGCTTCTCTTGGATGCTGGGACTGTGAAAGCTATTTTTTGATTAAATTAAGAGAGTGACTGGATTTCTTTTACCCCCTAAAAGAAATATAGAATAAGAGGGGTAATCTAAATTTAATAAAGGGCTAAAAGGTCCGATATTTTTATATTGCGGTCCCTTCCGGCTAAACCCTCTCCAATAAATGGGGCTCAGTGAATCCCACTTACTCTAGATATGTCATAGAGCATGCGTCTTTCACAACTTAACCCTTGACAGATTTGATTGAAGAAAATGCTATTTTTCTTTGAAGAGCAAATGATTTTTTGACCGGATAAGGGCTTGCTGAGGTCAACTGGGAAGTCAAAATGGAAGTTAAGGCTATCACCAACTTTCCTATTTGTTAGTCTAAGAGAAAATTGGGAGAACTTTTCATCCGGGCTTCTCCTAAAAGGGCAATCAATAGGACAGATCCCCTTCCATCTTCCTTGAGCAACTATGATAGGGTCGTCGACAAGGCCTACGATGAGATGACTACGTTGCAAGTTGGTGACTCGTCTTAGAGGCCAACTCCTATCATTTTTTATTGGGTTGCCCAGTTTTTAAAGAGGTGACCAAATTCATTGTGGGTGATGAAGATTCCTTACCCATTGTTTCAAGAATAAATGACCTCATCGCTAGTGAATTAAATGAATTGAGCGATGCTCCATTTATAGCAGAGTACGAGGTCCTAATTTTTGTTAACCTGTCACCCGATGAGCTTGTTACCATGACTCCTATTGATTTCATTCTTGAGCCCATTAATAATGATCGGACGATAGAGAGGTTTGATAATAATCTAGAGGCTACAGAAGCAGACAAGATTCCTTGCATTGACGCTTCGGTATTTGGGCACCCGGAGGACATGGCTGGTTTTTCTCCTTCCCTAGGGTTTGAAATCCCTCTCCAGTGTCATGGTTTTCCTCTTTTGTTTTGGAGGACTCCACCAATGTCCAAGTCCGGATCTTTTCCTAATCTATCTTTTCAAGAGAGACCATTTTCCATTGAGGTATTGCTTGTGGAGCCATTCACTTTTGATTATTCTTTTTGTCATTGTTATTTTTGTCTGACTGTTTCACTTTGTTTAGCAGTCGCAGGAGCTGGTACATTTGATCATAGATGGGTTGAACCAACGAGATGCTAAGATTTTCCTTCTGTCTCAAACATTCACTAATTCTACCACATTTAGGGAGATGGACATCCAAGTTGATACTGCCATAGTCAAGGCCAAGCAACTTTGAGATTGGGCTACTTTCCTTGACAGAGAGTTGTCTGAGTGGGTGGCAAGATCCCAAAAGTAATTAGATGAAAATTCTTTAGCCATGGATCGGATCACTTCACTCGAAAATATGCTCCAGGAGGATGAGTATCAATCGATTTTGGATACTAGCCTAATCACCGATCTTCAAGACAAGTATGCAAGAATTGAAGGAGAGCTGAGGTACATCTCCAACTGGAAGAGGTTGGACCTGCACTAAATGATCGATTTCAAGACGGATTCTATCGCTACAAGCAGATCGTGCCATTGGTTTTCCGTATTGTAAATATTTGTTCATTAATAAATCAACTAGATTGCTTCAATCATTATGGCGAATATTTTTTCTTTTTTTATGCTAAATTTTTTGTTCAACACATTCTTCGTCTGCCCACTAGGTATGGTTGTCATTGCTGCTGGGCTTGATCGGACCATTGTCAATCGATCGTATTTGTCTGATGGTGCTCAATCCTGTGAGAGGATGTCACAATACTCCAACTAGGAATTATCCTTTCTTACTATCTAAGTGTAGTTTCCGTTTTCACTAGATTTTGTCAAACACTAGTCTATTGACTACATTTGTAAGGATCAAGTATTTAACTTATGTTAATAACAACTAATTAAGCTAATATAACTAAAAATAATATTAAAGGATTTGAAAAATTGGATCAATGAGTTAAAAATTTGATTGAATTCAATCTAAGTTTGATGCGTTCTCGAGCCCCAAAAATAGTAGCATTGTGCTTGAAGTATGCTCAAGACATGCTCAAGCCAAAATTCTTGAGGGTTTGCACCTGAGTAGAGCTCGAAGGGTGCTCGAGCACCTAGTGTGAACCGTGTCACACAATGCACACTCGACCAGCGCTCAAGCACTGGGTTCGGGTATAAATAGCATCGAAAATTCAGTGATCACCATTTTTTTAGTAGTGCAAGAGAGAGAAAAAACTGAGGTGAAGAGAGAGGAAAGAGAGAGACGGCTTCCGTTAGCTCAAGTTAAGACGATCAGAGGAAAGATTTGGGTAAATCAAGTTGAGAAAATTGCATCCTAAACTCCCTCTTTTCTTTGTTGTTATTTATTCTCATTATTTTCAAGTATTATTATTTTAATATTCATCCAAAGTAAGATTTTAAAATAAAAATATAAACAATATGCATATTTGCTGGTCTACCATGATGTTATAATAAAATTCATCAAGACTCATATTTAAATGTCTATATCATGATTATGTGTATTATTTTAGAAATTTTTCATATTTAGAAGTATAATAATGGTGCTTACATGTCTGTGATTGAAGTTGTCAATTTTAATTATTATATGATATTCACATATGATTAAAATATAATACATATTTTAAAATATATTGCATATTTAATTATATAGTTTATACTTACTAAATTTGTTCTTCTGCATGTTTTACTTTCCAATTTCATGTTTATGAAATTACCAAGATAAAAATATATATGACATTATGAAAAAGAAAATGAAACTCTATAATTATGTTAAGAAAGTATGAATTATTTCTTAGAAGGGTGAGAATAAAGAATTGAGAAGTAAAGTGCAGAATCTTTCTTAAGGAAAGAAAGTAAGATAACTGGATCAACAATTATGATTCAACGAATAGTATATTTTGATATGTCTTAATATATTATGGTGAAAGATTATCGTCTGATAAGGACCTATATAATTGCGGGTTTGGAAGCGACATCTGGCCCCATCTATAAGAAAATATGTTGACAGTCCACCTCCGAATCTTAAATAAGATCTTATATCTTTTGATTGTATAAACAAGGGAACACAATCCAAATTTCAATTGATCGCTCTTTTAGCTAGTAAGACTTACTGGTCCTAATCCCTAAAAAGATAAATTGTAAGCATATTAATGACTAAAACTAAGAAAGAACATGATAATAAATATAAAAAGGTTTTACTTAAGTATTTTGTTCATGTCTTATATCAATAAATTCTATTATAATCTCTATTCCTACTACTATATTTTAAGTATCAAGATTGTATATTCTTTGTTATAAACTATGCATTGCTAAGTATTTGACTCACTCTCTTATTATTTTTACTAACCCTTAAAATAAATCGCATGAATTTCTATCTGATGAGAAAGAATGAAGATTGACATATTAGTTTTTGAGTCCTTTGAGATTCATATGCTAATCTCTTGACTTGGATAGTATATGATTCGTCTAGATATTATCTTATGATTAGATTAATGTAGTGAGATATTATGGAGCAATCATAGGAATTTTTGGCTATGTATGTTAATATGTGAATGCAAAAAATAATATATTTCAATTGATGTATAGCTTTTATGGACATTTATAGTTTCCACAAATTATGATATGATTTACATGCATCTTCCCTTATAAAGGTTTAACGTCACATAGCTTCGTATCGATGTCAAAGCCACCAATGACATGGTACATATTTTAATCCTGTAATGATATATATATATAGTTTGCGTCTTAATGGCTAATAAATATAATCAAAGGATAATTAGCTATGTTTATGTATAATGACGGCTTCAAGATGTAGTCCGTCACAATTGATATTAGAGAATAGTTTGGAAGATGCCATAGGATTTAGGTTGATTTATTTTGGTTTGAAATTTAAATTGGTCTAATCAAAAATCAAGGCCTAAGTTGAGATATTCATTTACATAGTCGCGTTAAGTATGACACAATGATCTAACCTAACTATAAATATTTTAGTGATAGGATTTCAAAAATGATGGGTCGAGGGAAAGGTACTGAAGCATGCTCTCATCCGAGTAGGGAGGACGAATATCTGAATATCATTTGGAGAATGGCAAATATAACGGAATTAACAGTGCATGGGCAACGCAAACTTGAACTAGCTCTAGTTCTAGTCCCAGCGAATTTAGGGATGACAACCTACAACCGGTTTATAAATGAATGAGTGTAAAAATTCATGGGAGATCTGGATTCACTGAATTTGAAGATTTGCATTAGCAAAATTGAGAAAGTCTTTATAGTAATTTACTATCCAAAAAAAGATAAGGTAACTTTTGTAATATTCAAGTTGGGAGACAAAGCCAACCACTAGTAGTCGATGAGAAAGATGGTTATGGGTCGTATTGATCATGAAATTACTTAGAATATATTTGAGGAAACATTTATGAAAAAAATACTTACCAACAAGTCTTTAAAAACAAAAGGAAGACGAGTTTTCATGGTTGCTTAGGAAAATCAATTTGTAGTAGAGTGTGAAGCTAAATTCACAAAGTTGTCATGTTATACACCACATATAGTTAATGATGAGGCCAAGATAGTAAGAAAATTTCAGTCTAGATTGAGAGATGACATTCAAAACATTTAGTGACGCACAAACTCGGGATTATGGAGATATTTTAGATTGAGCTCTATTATTTAAAAATGAGCTTGAAAAGGAACAATATTTTAGTAAAAGGATAGGAAGCCGTGGAGGTTTGGGTTCTAGACAAAGCTCGGGATTAGGAGAATCCTTTAAAAAGGCAAGGGTAGTAGAGAAAGGAAAAAAGGTTATAGATTCTCCGGTTATGTCGAGTCCTCCAGTAGTAGCTGTAGCAATGGCATGCTCATAATGTGGGAAAATTCATGGGGCAGCCGTATTACAAAAGTTTGGGACATGTTTTAATTGTGGTCAACTCGGTCATCTAATTAGAGATTACCCTCACCCTAAGAGGCAGTTAGCAAAGAAACCTAATGTTGCGACAAAGGCTTTTGCCATGACAATCCAAGATGCAGAGGCATCACCAAATATTGTAAAATGCATTCTTACTATTT
Source organism: Nepenthes gracilis (assembly GCA_033239525.1). NCBI lineage: Eukaryota > Viridiplantae > Streptophyta > Magnoliopsida > Caryophyllales > Nepenthaceae > Nepenthes > Nepenthes gracilis. The sequence goes on along the minus strand of BSYO01000026.1, from coordinate 4,686,740 downwards.
TTAATGCTCTTACCCATGTACTTTTAGATTCAATATCTACACATTCATTTATATCTCCACAATTTGTCAACCCTTTATTATCACCCCCAAAAATTTTGAAACATACACTGCTTATGTCAACACCTACGAGATCATCTATGATTATAAATACTGGCTACCTAAGGTATGGGGTTTGGATTAACGGATTACAATTGACAGTAGATCCAATCCAACTAGATATGTGCAATTTTGACATAATTTTAGGTATGGATTAGTTAGCAAGTTAACATGTTATCATCGATTGCTTCCGTAAAATGTTTTATTTTTCTATTCCGGGATGTGAACCGTTTTATTTCCAAGGTGTAGTGTGGAAGGAATTGTCCTATTTTATCTTGGCTTTGTATGCTCATCACATGATGGAAAATGGATGTCAAGCTTACTTGGCTTATACTAACACAATTAGGAGTCATAATGTGTCAGTAAGGGATATACCAAAAGTTAATGAATTTGAATATTTTTTCCCTAAATATTTACTTGGTTTACCACCGCATTAGGATTTGAAATTGAAGTTATTCTTAGATGGGTACAGATTTTAAAGGTTCCATATAGAATGGAATTGGCAGAATTAAAAGAATTGAAGTAGAAATTATAGAAGCTCTTAGAGAAAGGATTTATTTGGCCGAGTGTATCTCCTTGCGGTACCCTAGTCTTATTCTTGAAGAAGAAAGATGAATCCTTGCGTCTCTCTATTGATTATCGAGAATTAAACAAGATTACTATCAATAATAAATACCCATTGCTAAGGATCGATGATTTATTTGACCAATTGCAAAGGGCATATGTATTTTCAAAGATTGATCTCCATTCAAGATATCATTAATTGAGGATTAAGAACAAGGACATGGTGAAGAAGCATTCCAAACGTGGTACAGGCCATTTGCATTGTCCAATACCCCTACAACTTTTATGGATTTAATGAATCGAGTATTTTAGTTCTATTTGGACAAATTTGTGATGGTATTTATCAATAATATATTAATCTATTTGAAAAGTTACGATGAGCATGAGATGTATTTGAGAATTGTGCCCCAAACTCTTTGAGAAAGGAAATTGAATGCCAAGTAGAAAAAGTATGAATTTTGGCTTAAGGAAGTAACATTCTTGGACCATATTATATCAAAGCATAGTATCTTGGTAGAACCAAAAAATATCAAAGTTGTAATTGCTTGAAGTCGACCCACAACGGTGATTGAGGATTTGAGTTTTCATGAGATGATAGGCCATTATCGAAGGTTTGTGGAGAATTTCTCAACAATTGCCATGCCACTAACTTAGTTAATGAAAAAGGAAGTTAAATTTGTTTGGACGGATGAGTGTGAATAGAGTTTTCAAGAATTAAAGAACTGATTGACTACCGTTCCGATTTTAACTATCCCGAAAGGATCTAGTGGGCTCGTAGTCTATTATGATGCATTTAGGATTGGATTGGGCAGTATTCTCATGCAATATGAGAATGTGATAGCTTATGAGTTGAGGAAATTAAAGGTTCATGAAAGGAACTATCCGACTCATGATTAAGTGCTGGCAAGAGTAATTTTTGCACTAAAAATTTGGAGGTACTATTTATACGGTGAGAAACTTTTGGTATACTCAGATCATAAAAGCCTCAAATATTTATTCTACCAAAGAATGTTCAATATGAAACAAAGGAGATGGTTGGATTTCTTAAAGAACTATGACTTTTAAATCCAATATCAGCCCAAAAAGGCAACATTGTAGTAGATGCATTGAGTCGCCAGGTGAGTTTGATGGCCAATTTAAGGATCAAAGATATGGAAATGCTCGAATGAATAAAACAATGTGATATTAAGATATATGCTTAAGGAAACTGGATGATTTTATCATATTTTCAATTTCAACTAGAGATATTGGAGAAGATCAAAGGAAACCGAATAAATGATCCATTTTTAGTGGATATTACTGGAGACTTAAATCGAGACATAAAGGCTAATTTTAGTGTCCACACTGATAGAGCTTTGAGGTTTTAAAATTGAATATGTGTGCCAGTCATCTGAGAATTGAAGGATCAAATTATAAATGAAGTCCATCGATCTAAGTATACCATCCATTCGAGGATTAATAAAATGTATCAAGATTTAAAGAAAATATTTTGGTGGAGAAATATGAGAAGAGAAATCATAGCTTATGTGGGAAGATATTTGGTTTGTCAGCAATTGAAGAATGAGCACAAGAAACCACCAAACCTTTTGCAACCGATGCCTACTCCTAGCTAGAAATGGGAGGATATAGCTATGCATTTCATAATTAAATTGCTAAGATTGCTAATGAATCATGAGACAATTTGGGTAATTAATGTTCGGTTTATGAAATCGGCACATTTTCTATCCATACAAATGACTTATTCAAGAGATCAATTAACTCAATTATATATTAATGAGATTATTAGATTACATTGGATACCGGCATCTATTGTGTCAAATCGAGACCTGAGAATTATTTTAAAATTTTAAAAAAGCTTGCATCATGAATTGGGGACAAATTTAAAATTTAGCATGTCTTATCATTCACAAATGGATGGCTAATCAGAGAAGACTATGTCATTATTAGAGGATATGCTAAGGGCTTCAATGTTAGAGATAAAAGGTAACTGAGATGGTCATGTAGCATTTGTAAAGTTGGCATATAATAATAGTTAACAAGCAAGTATTGAAATGGCCCCTTATAAAGCAATGTATGGGCAAAAATGTCATTCTCCGTTTCATTGCAAAGAAATAGGAGATAGAAGACTTTGAGACTAGAAGTTATTAAAGTGACATTTGACAAAATCAAATTGATCCATGAGAAGTTAAAGGTGGCAACAAAATGTTGTTAAAGATTATGTCTTTTTAAAGGTATCGCCTGTAAGGTACTAGTTTTAAAAAATATTATAAATTTCAGTAATTAAGTTAATACAATTAAGATTAAGATTGGAATAAAATGAATTAAAGAAGCAAGATGGTTAACACACTGTTGACCGGCTAAATTTGATTTGAAAAATTGTCTAGTCAACAAATGTTGACCAACCGATTGCCCAAAAAGATCGGAAATTATCATCAACAAAATATTTGTCAAATGTAAAGAGACCGGCCAATATGCCACTTGTCCAAAATTACCAGTCGGATTGCCCAAAAATGACGAACACTTTTCTCAATATGCAAAAAATAGGTCGGCTTCTAATATGCAAAATAAACCAATAAAGGAAAATGACAGTCCACGCTTCGTTGACCGACAAAAATGAATTAAGGATATTGTCCGGTCAATATGTTGACAGGATAAAATGCAAAACAAAGGGAAAACTATCCGGTCAAACATTCGTTGACTGGCAAAATGGGAAGTTATTACTGGCTATAGCAGTGGAGACCAGCTGCTTTAGCCACCGTGGAAGATAAGTTGAGTAGTAGTAGTGGGATGTTGAGCCACATTGGCAGCCGTGGGGGAGCCATAGTTTCAGCAGCCAAAATGGTCGGCTACTATTTGATGAAAATGGTAGGCTACCAATAGAGGAAAATGGCCGGTTACAATTTGATAAAGATTCCGGTCAACACCCGTTGATCGGCTAAAAAGGGAAGCCATTGCTAGCTATAGTCACGGAATCCAACTAACTAGCCGCCGTTAGAAGAAAAGTTGCGTTGAGTAGCCGAAGGAAGCCGAGGACAATAGAGCCAAACAGTCGGTGGCTTAAGGCACAAGTGAACAATTATCTTATGGCCCATGCACTCGGTCAACACAACGTTGACCAATTAAGATAGTAAATGGCCAGCTACTAATTTGGGTGCCCGGAATTTATTGGGAGCAGTGGCCAAGGACATAGAACAAAAGACACTAGCTGAGGAAGCAAGACGATAAGACTAAAATAAACAAGGAAAGGGATTGAGGATTTAAAAAGGAGTTCGACCTGCTATAAGAGGCTAAGTCTCGTAGAAATAATAAGGAGAATAAATTTCTCCGAGGACCTTTCCAAATAGTCGAATTATGTGGAATTCTCTGAAATTGTTTGAAAAGAAGAAAATGAATAAAAAAATGGTAGTAGGTGACCTGCCCATCTACTCCCACCAACCCCCAAATGTGCCTATAAATACTAGATGCGGGGGGATTGGGAAGCAAGCTGGAGAGGCAGGGAGACATAGATGTGGGAAAGAAAGTGGAAAGAAACTAAGGGCAAATTGAGTTAGAAAATATGAAGAAAAGGGCTAAGGCAAGTGTACTCTCTATTTTTACTAATTCATAATTTAAATCTATTAAGCATTATTGTTATCATATTCTCTTTGAAAAGTTTCTATGTGAAGCATGCCATGATAATTGCTTGTTCCATATTGTTGTCATTATGAATGTATGCATGCTTCATTGATGAACTTCAGCTATTTACATCATGGAAGAACTCCGATTATTGCTTAATTACATAAAGTTTGAATATTTGCATATCTAAAGAAGTCTGGTCATGAGTATGTTTAAATGAAGTTTGGCTATTTACATAAAAAAGATATCGTGTTATTTGCATTGTTGAGTGACTTTGGCTATTGTGCTTTAAAAGAACTTCAATCTCTTGCTGGTTTAAGAATTTCGAACCTTTGTACATTAAGAACCGCATTGCTTTCGGATTTTAGACGCTCATGATTTATGAAACTGGATTTGATGGCCGACAGCCGTAGCTTTAAATGTAGCTATTTTGTTGGTTAAAAGTTACGGATGATAAATATAGCCATTTTGTTGGTCAAGAGTTACGGATATTAAATGTAGCCGTTTTGTTGGTCAAGAATTCAGACCTTAAATGTAGCCATTTTATTGGTCAAGAACTACAAACCTTAAATGTAGCCATTTATAGACCTTAAATGATAGCCATTTACGATATGTTAGTTCAGACCTTAAATGTAGCTAGTTTTTAGCATTTAGTTTTTGACTTTGCATTTGATTTGGAAATCAATTTTTCATGCAAAAAGGACTTCTGGCCTTGATCATGTTCTGCATACATAAAGCTATTATTCTGTTTATTTTGAGTTCAGTAAACTATATATATATATATATGCATATTTTCATTTATGAGTACTTTGTTGGGATTCTACTTACTCCTATGTTTTCCAACTTTCAGATGATGATGAGTTGCTGTCAGATGATAAAGAGTGAAGCTAGGTTTTGATTGAGAAGAGTAGCTGAATTTTGAAGACTTATTATTTTGGTTAGATTAATGTAGGTAAACTGTTTATAATTTTGAATGTATACTGTAAATTGTGACTTGGTCTATATATATATATACTATTATGGTTATAGTTGTGCTTCTATAGGAATATTATTGGGTTTATACATATTTTCCTAGATGGCATTTCTCTCGTGATCCTGTGAACTGGATGTGGTTATGTTTTGAGGCTTGTAGATGTATATATATGATTTTGACTACTATAAGGAAAATGCTGCCAAATTTTCTTTAAATAATAATATAATTAAGCCTCATTAATGAAAGGTCCTAAAAGATAGGACCCATTCCATCACATCGCCATCCAAGAGGATATTGAGATTTGGGATTGAGGGAGAAATTAAAACCAATGATTAATAAACCTTTCAAGATCTTGGAAAAGATTGGTAAAGTAGCCTATCATTTAGCTTTGCCGCCAAGTTTAGAAGATGCGCATATTATTTTCCATGTATTGTACTCTGAAAGTATGTTTATAATCTATCCCACATTATTGAATATGAGCCATTGACAGTTAACGAAGATTTAATGTATGTTGAGGAACCAGTTCAGATTTTGGGTCATAAAGATTAAGTACTCCAAACAAAGACTATTCCATTGGATAAAGTTTTATGGAGAAATCACACGCAAGAGAGTCAACATGGGAACGAGAAGATAAAATTCGAGACAAGTACCCTCATCTTTTCTTTCAAAGGTATGTAACTCTTATTCAAATTTCGAGAAAAAAAAATTTTAAAGAGGTGAGAATTGTAATGATCGAGTATCTAACTTATATTAATCATAACTTATTAATCTAATATAATTAAAATTGAGGTCAAAAGTCATAAAAAAATTAAGTTAAATAGTCAAAAATTAGATTAGATTAAATCTAAGTCCGATGTGTGCTCCATCCCCAAAAATAGTAGCATTGTACTTGAAGCACTCTCAAGACACGCTCAAGCCCAAATTCTAGAGAATTTGCACCTGATTAGCACTCAAAGGGTGGTCAAGCATCGAGTGCCGAACCATGGTGCTGGATATACACTTGACCAGAGCTCGAGCGCTAGGTTTGGGTATAAATAGTACCGAGCGTTGGTGACTGCCATTTTTTGAGCAGTGCAAGAGAGAGAGAGAAAATAAAGGAGAAGAGAGAGAAGGCTTCCGATAACTCAAGTTAAGAGGATCGAAGTAGAGATTTGGATAAATCAGGGTGACGCAAGTGCACACTAAATTTTCTCTTTTCTTTGTTGTTATTTATTTCTATTCTTTTCCAATAGTATTATTTTAATACTCATTTAAATTAAGATTTTGAAAAAAAAAAAAAACATAAAAAAATATGTATTTACTAGTCTACCATAATGTTATAATGAAATTTATCAAGAACTCATTTTAAATGTCTATATCATGATTATGTGTATTATTTTAAAATTGTCTTCATGTTTAGAAGTATAATAATAGTTCCTACATGTTTGTAATTCTCATTTTTAAATTATTATATGTTATTTGCATATGTTTAAAATATACTGCATATTTTAAAATATAATGCATTTTTAATTATGCTGCGTGCTTATTAAATTTGTTCTTCTACATGTTTTACTGCTCAATTTCATATATATGAAATTACTATGATAAAAATGTATATGACATTATTTTAAAAAAAACTCTATAATTATATTAAGAAAATATAAATTATTCTCCAAAAAGGTGATAATTAAGAACTGAGAAGTAAAAGTATAGAGTTTTTTCTAAGTAAAAAAAGTGAGAAAATGGAACTAGTGATTATGATTTAATGGATAATATATTTTGGCATACTTTAGTATATTACGATAGTTGATCATCGTCTGATAAGAACTTACATAACCGCGGGTTAAGAAATGACATTTAACCCTATCTATAGAAAAATATGTAGATGGCCTACCTTCAAATCTTAAATAAGAACTTATGGCTTTTGATTATATAAACAAATTAGCATAATTTAAATGTCAATCGACTGTTCCTTTAGCTAGTAAGGTCTACAGGCCTTGGCTTCTAAAAAAATAAGTTTTAAGTATGTTGATGACTAAGACTAAGAAAGAACAAGATAAGAAATCTTAAAAGGCTTTACTTAAGTATTCTATTCATGTTTTATATCAATGTATTCTATTATAATATCTACTCCTACTGTTATATTTTAAGTATAAAAGTTATATATTCTTTATTGCATATTATACTTTATTGAGTATTTAATTCACTCTCTTACTATTTTTACTAACTCTTCAAATGGATTCAACAAGTTTCTACCTAATGAGTAAAAGTAAAGATCAATGTATTAGTTTTTGAATCCTTAGAGATTTCATATGCTAATCTCCTAACTTGGATAGCATATGATGTATCTAGATGTTATCTTATAGTTAGATTAGTGTAGTGAGATATTATGGAGCTATCATAGGGATTTTTGCTATATATATTAATATGTGAATGCAAGAAATGATACATTTTGGTTAATTTATAGCTTTTATAGATATTTATGGCTTTCGTAGATTATGATATCATTTACAGGCATCTTCCCTTAAAAAGTCCGACATCGTATAGTTTCATATCGGTGTCTAAAGCCACTGATGACGTGGCACATATTTCGATCCTGTGATGATATATATATATATATATATATAGTTCGCATCTTAATGACTAACTGAGATAATTGAAGGATAATTAGCTATGTTTATGCATAATGACGGCTTCAAAATGTGGTCCATCATAGCCTTTAACTAATGATGCTCATTCTTATGAGAGAACGTTGTCGCATTCATGTATCAGGCCCTAATTCATCAACTATGTTCGACTAATGATGCTTATTCCTATAGGAGGACGTCGTAGCATTCATGTTGATAAAGACCCCTAAGTTTTCCTTTATTTTGACCTCACAAAAATGGGTTGGACTTTTGTTTGCAAGTCCCCCGAGTCTCCATATGATACTATGCATTCGATTATTATTTGGGCCACTCAATTGCTTCAACTCAGGTTTTGACCTACTTTTAGCAGGTCAATTTAACATGTGAGAATTTTATCTGGCTCATGTTGTATTCATGAAATGACATGGAAGCACATCAATGGGCAATTAATGTAACAAATGCATAGCAATTTTATAGTAATCTATATGAGTACATTATACAAGCATCCCATATGTCATACACAAAACTTACCTCTATCCTGCGATAGTTTACTAATAATTTTTTTTAAGGTGGATGGCATTCCATATCCACGGGACTAGCTTTTTTTTTTTTTTTTTTTGAGTGAACAGTTTATATGCACTGTTCCAGAGAAATATTGAGATTAGAAATGGTCCCTCCCAATCATGGGACACTTTATTCCTATTGAGGAAATTACTCATAGCCTCTATGCTCCTTAGAAATAGATCCCCCCACCTCAAAATTGTAAGCTTTCACCTTTTTATTATAATACCGAGCGACTTGTTGCTAGTAAACCGCTATCCACAATCTTGTCATGTCTTAGGCTTCCTTAAATAGATCAAGATACTCTCTCGAAGTTGAAAATTATTTTACGAGTTGAAATCTTTGACTCGGAGACTGGGCAGCCCTATTTATATAGAAATGACCGCATCTATCCCATAACACAAGTTGAATGGCATCTCTCGTATTGGTTCTCCGGTAGGACAGCAAGACGAAGGGTAACTCATCACCCAAGAGCCCCTTACATCTTCTAACTTTGTTTTCAACTCATGTAACAAGGTTTGGTTCATCACTTTTACTTACCCATTCATCTGCAGATAGACAATAAATGCATGAACAAATCTGATTCCCAAACTCTTGTAATAATTAGTGAATTATATTTCATTGTTGATTACTATGACCTCAAGAATCTCAAACACATAAATAATACTCTACAGGATGAACTCAGCTACGTTTTACTTGGTTATCCTCGCCATTGGGGATGCCTCCACCTATTTCGTGAGTAGTCATTGAAAAAACCTTTTCGGTCCAGGTTGCACAATAATATTTTGACCCCGTATAATAATTAGTAGAAGCAGTATACGATCAAATACTCAATACACATTAAAAATATTTATGTCTAGATGATACGAGTAATGCGAGTATAAAAATAAAGCAACAATAATAATAAAAAAATAAGTTTCTTGGTGACGAAGGAAAAACTCGATACCTACGATAATAAAAAAAAACCCTTCGGGCTTCAATGGCCAGGGAAGAAGTGCACTATGAAAATCAATTTACAGACTGGGTGGTAATGACGCGTTAACTTACTCTCGTCTTGTGATCCCTACCAAGGAACTCATTGGATTTGCCTGCAGCAATGGAACTGGACGCCTTCCGATCTTCATATCAATCTTTCCTCTCGAGCCACTTGAATTGCCAAATGCCACTAGAACCCCGTGTTCACACCACCAATGTAGCCACGAAGGTTACTCAATAAGAAGAGATGTAAATGGCGACTACGATGAGTAGAGAAAACTTTGTCAATGGAACACGAGCATTGGTACAAAATTTTCTCAATGATGGAGCAAAAGATAGATGGCATAGCATGAGTGAAAGGCTCCTTCAAATTCTGTCGGGAGAGCATTAGGGTATAAAAACATAAAACATGTATATGTATGTTGTGGCCAAACTCATTTCAAAAAGACAACCGTTGGAGCCAAAGACCCACGCCGCTCGAGCGCTGCTCAAGCGCACTACGAGCGAGGGTTAGGTTTAGGGGATTTTGGGTGTGAGCGCTCGAGTGCTAAAGGGGTGCACAGCGAGCGCTCGCTTCTATTAAATGTGCTCACTGTGCACCTCGAGCACATGCGGCATGGGTTGCGCCTATATGGCGCCTCGGGTTCCCAGTGGGCGCCGATCCCGGGAGGGGTTGAAACAGAGAATAATGTGGCATGAACGCTGAGATGTGATGATAACGATCCACTAGTATGATGCAAATGAAAGTCTTCCAAGCACGGGTGATGTTACAGATAATCGAACGCCCCCATGAAGTCATGGAATGTGCCAATACACAAGGCGACTAACAATCTTCCCCTTTGGCAATTCCGTAACAAAACCCCATAACAAAATGGAAATAAAAATACATAATAAGCATGGGTTCAGACACCATTGAGATAGAACCCGTGTACATCAAAATCTACACCTAGGAAAAAATAAATATAATACAACAAACGAAAAAGGAACTGCACTATCTTTCCAGTGTCAATGTTGTGGCTGTCGTGCCGAAACTGACTGTGACTGTGTTGCCTGGGCAAACATGGTTAGTCCACGCAGATATAAAAGGATATAACCATGCCTAAAAATCGATAGCAACAAGTACGGTAGAACATAACTGGACACAAAAGAAGTGCAGCACAATAAATGAATAGCCATAATACAAATAAAATGAGCATCCTCCCCCTAACAAAAATAAATAAAGGCTCTCCCTAACTCCCTCTCAAAACACATAGTGAGAGGCTCCCCCAAACTCCCCCTCAAACCACATAGTGAGAGGTCTACTCTCCCTTTTTGCCACAGATGACCAAAGGGTAATGGAGTTTACTTTTCATGATCCACAATTTCTTGCCACAGTTTATAGTATTGCTTAAATTCATCACTTGATTATTTAGATATTTGATGTGATGAATGAGATGCTCTATCTTAGAATTTTTCCGTAACTTATTTAGACATAAAGGTACGGAACAATGGGGAAGAATATGGCCAATAATGCCGCACCCATGACATGTTGGAACATATTTAGCCTTGACGTCTGAGCTATATGATTGCTTCCTAACATTTTGGACATTGATCAACTTCTCTGGGAAAACTCTCGACGGCTGATCAATATAGCTAGGCAAGGTGCTACTTTGTCTTGGTGTGGAAGAGGGTCGGACAAATACAGTTCTAGATTTAACATTAGCATTTAAGGAATTTTCAGAGTAACCTAACCCGATTTTATTTCCTCTAATTTTTTCCAACCCGAGCATATGGTCCAATTTTTTTGACCAATTTGAAAATTATTTCAAATCATTACAAGCAGCCTCAAGATCAAATTTAAGAGTTGTAATTTTTTCAATAAATGAGTTTTTCAGGTTGTCAACTTCTTGAACTTTTGTGTTTAATTCGAATTTTAGAGCTAATTTTTCTTTTTCCATTTTTGTCAATTTGTACTTGAGTGACATATTCGTTCTCTGAACTTAAAAATATTCTTTAAATAATTTGTCATAAGCATCCTGAAGGTCATACAGATCAGATTCTAACTCATTTTCAGAGTCATCAGATAGCTTAAGACTTACCTCTAAGCGTTCATTATTTTCACACATTGAAGTCATAAATGCCATGTACTTGACAGGGTCATCTTCAAAATATTTTTTAGCCTCTTCTTCTTTGTCATCGCTCAAGCTCACATTAACTTTATAGGCTTGTCCTTATTGGCATTTAAGGTTTGAACATTCGATACGATAATGACCAAACCCTTTACACTCGTGGTATTGAACACTTTAGGTATTTTTAGATTTGGTTTCTTTAAATTCACTTTGGCCTTTCTTATTAGATTTTAAAATTTGCTTAAAAACTACACTTTGTATGTTAGATGAAGATTTATTTTTTAAAAAAAAATTAATTTCTAACAAATGTGGTAAAATCTTCATCACTTTTTGACTTCTCATCAGAGTCATGATTCCTCTCTTCCCTAGCGGATTTTAGAACTATTGATTTTTGCTTCCTTAGTTGTGGAAGTGTGTGCTCATAAGTTTGGAGGGATCCTACAAGTTCTTCGATCTTCATTTTATCAAGGCCTTTACTTTCTTTGATAGCGGTGACCTTAGGTCTAAATCGTTTAGGAAGTGATCTAATAACTTTTCTAACGATTGTATTTTCAAGAATGTGCTCTCCTAAATTAAATGTGGAATTCACAATATCATTTAATTACGCATAAAACTCATCGAATGTTTCATCATCTTTCATACAGATTTCTTAAAATCTAGTGGTTAGCATTTACAATTTTGAATTTTTGACAAGTTTAGTTCATTCGTGAGTGATTTCAAGTATTTTCCATGCTTCTTTTTCAGTCTCACACATGGATATGCGTTTAAACTCTTTGGGATATACAGCCATAAAAATAGCATGTAATCCCTCCCTATTCCAATTACACGCATCAAGTTCTTCTTTTGACCACAAAGATAGAATTTTTGGTTCATCACCACTTTTGGGTGGAGTCCACCCAATTTAGGTGCTGCTAGCCCACACGCGCTCATCCATAGATTTGAAGAAGATTCTCATCCAAACCTTCCAATAGGCATAATTACTCCCATCAAGGAAGGGAGGTACACTGAGTGTTCCACTCGTATACATCTTGATCGGGAGTTGCGGATCGGGGTAAGGTTCTGATACCAATTGAAAAGACCTTTTCGGTCTAGGTTGCATAATAATATTTCAACCCCGTACAATATATTAGCAGAAGTAGTATACGATCAAATACTCAATATACGTAAAGAATATTTGTGTCTAGATGATACGAGTAATTCAAGCAAAAAAATAAAGTAACATAATATAGAAAGACAAGTTTTTTGGTGACGAAGGAAAAACTCGATACCCACGATAATCGAGAAAAACCCTCTAGGCTTCAACGGTTAGGGAAAAAGTGCACCATGAAAATCAACTTATAGACCGGGTGGTAACGACGCGCTAACCTAACCATCTTACTCTCGTCTTTTCATCTCTACCAAGGAACTCATTGGATTTGTCTGCGGTAACGGAATCGGACGCCTTCTAGTCTTCACATCAATCTTCCCTCTCAAGTCGCTTGAATTACCAAACGCCACTGGAACCCCGTGTTCACACCACCAATATAGCCACGAAGGTTACTCAACAAGAAGAGATGTAAATGGATACAATGATGAGTGGAGAAAACTTTGTCAATAGAGCACCAGCATTGGTATAAAATTTTCTCAATGATGGAGCAAAAAATAGATGGCTTAGCAAGAGTGAAAGGCTCCTTCAAATTCTGCTGGGAGAGCATTAGGGTTTAAAAACATAAGACATGTATATATATGTGGAGGCCAAACTCATTTCAAAAAAACAACCGTTGGAGCCAAAGACCAGCGCTACTCGAGCACGTAACAAGTGAGAATTAGGTTTAGAGGATTTCGGGTGCGAGCACTCGAGCGCCAAAGGGGCACACAGCGAGTGCTCGCTTCTGTTAAATGCGCTCGCTGTGTGCCTCGAGCGCACATGGTATAGGGCATGCCTATATGGCACCTCGAGTGCCTAGTGGGCGCCGATCCCGGGAGGGGTTGAAATAGAGAACAATGTGGCATGAACGCTAAAATGTGACAATAACGATCCACTAGCATGATGCAAATGAAAGTCTTCCAAGAACGGGTGATGTTGCAAATAATCGAATGCCCCCACGAAGTCACGGAATGTGCCAATACACAAGGCGACTAACAATCTATAACGACTATAACAAACATTTTTTGTCCTGATGTAATAGGTAACGGGCCTAATATGTCAAACCCCCACTAGGCAAATGGTTAGTGTGACTGTAGGGTTTGGAGTTTCGTATACGATTGATGAGGGACGTTGTCATGAATCTAACAATTTTTAAGTTTCTTTACGAACTCCATAGCAGCTCTCTTCATCGTAGGCTAGTAGTAGCACTAACACATGACTTTGAATGCCAAGTTTTTACCCCTATGAGTGACCCACAAATTTCAAGATATACCTCACTCAGTGCGTAGTCAATTTTCATTGCCATCAAACATCGCATGTAAGGAATAGAGTACCCTCTTCGGTATAGTTTTTGTCCATGAGAATGTACCACCCGATTATCCTTTTTATGCACTTGACTTCTTTCGAGTTTTCTAGCAAAAGGCCTTCTTCATGGTATCTTCTATATAGAATTATCTAGATATTATCGTTTGAGATCTAAAGTATATCTTCTTCTGGCACTTCTACACTCGAGATCGGGAGGATTTTTCTCATCTCTTTGGCATACTACTCAAGGCTTCCAATTGCTACCACTTTTTCAACTGATCCACCTTCCAATTGTCATCCCTCAAAATGTGAAAATTTTTACCTTGTCAAACAACTTGATCGGGTCCTTTACTCTAGCAAGATATTTTGCAAGTAATGGATTAAACACCTTGAAATTTTTGGATTTCTTGGTTGATAATCAGCTCCAAATCACTATGAATGATTAGGCTTTTGGCTGAACATTCCTTTACTTATTTGAATCTAGCTAATAGGGTTTCATACTCAGTAACATTATTGGTGACAAGAAATCCGAGTGTTATCCGAGCATTTCATTTCTAACCCATCTAGAGTTCTCAAGACTATACCAACTCCGTTCTATGGTTGGAAAGATGACCCATCTACAAATGAGATCTATATCACTGCCTCTTCAAGTTGACGGGGGTCTTCATATTTTTCAAGATCACTTAGAATCGGGGTTTTCGTTTCTACTATAAAATTCGTGAGTGCCTACTCTATTTTGGCCAGTCGCGCTTGAATTCTATGTCAAACTTGCCCAATTCTACAATCCTTTTGAAAATTATCCGGTACCTTGAGTTTGCACTGAATCCCCTTTAAGGGTTGATTAGTTAAGACAACAATCTTATGAATTTGAAAATACACCCAAAGGTTTTTAGCAAAGTGGACCAGCACTAAAGCAATCCTTTCGGCATAGGAGTAATGAATCTCGGTGTCTGTCAAAATTTTACAAACATAGTAAACCAGTCATTATACCTCGAACCCTTACCTGATCAGGACCAAGCTTAATGCCTTGTCGGATATTACCAAGTAAAGGTTTAATTCCTCACTTTCCTTCGGATTAGATAAGAGTGGAGGGTTAGCGAGGTATTCCTTTAGTTCTTAAAAGGTTGATTAGCAATCTTCCATCTGTTGAAAACCGTTAGCCTTAGTTCTTCTTAGTGCTTTAAATAATGGAAGATACTTCTCTTCAAATTTCTCTAAGAATCGAGAGAGTGTTGTGAGTCTCTCGATTAACCTCTAGACTTTCATCTAAGTTCAAGATGGTTTCATGTCTATGATTGATTTTATTTTATCGAGGTTCACTTCAATTCCCAGGTGAGACATTATGACTCCAAGGAATTTTCCAAATGTTACTCCGAACACGTACTTTATTCAATTTAATTTCATTTGATACACTCTGAGCACCTCAAAAGTTTTACCTTGGTCACGAATATAGTCATCAACTACTCTATTTTTGACAAGCATGTTGTCCATATATACCTCCATATTCCTCCCTATTTATACCTTGAATATCTTATTCACCAACCTCTAAAATGTCACTTCTACATTCTTTAGGTTAAAGGATGTGACTCTATTAGGATTATTTATATGTTAGTATATTCCGTGATCATATTTAGCCTACTGTTGATGATGGCTTGTATTAATCTGAAGATCTTCATCAACATATATCAATTGTTATCCTTTCCCAAGGACCTTCGCCTGCCGCATGCCTACATGAGATCAAGCCCATCTCCAACACCATGACACCCGCTACATGCCCGATCTGCTCTCGAGCCCAGTTTCCAATGACAAGCACTTGCTGCTCACCCATCCCATGCTCTAATCCCGTTTCCAATGAGCATGCACCTGATGCTCAATCGCCCTGTGCTCGAACATCAAAACCAGTAGACCCTCGCTTGTTCCTCGCTCAAGCACCTAAGAGGTTTCGCATGGAACCCTGGTGTGTCCACAATGCACTCGAGTCGCGCTCAAGTACCATGATGCATATTTCACCAATGGTCACATATTTGGCCTAAGTTTTCAAGCCACCCCATAAACTGCCGCCTGATTCCATTCCCCAGACCACTTGGTTGAGTATTTGATGTCCATCTTCAGAGCAAACTCCAATAATTCATACTTTAACATTGCTCCATTTAATAAAACCAAAGCTATATACTTGTGCTCTCTTATCAAGGTTTTTCTTACCATTCTTACTTTATCCTTACTCCTTTTCTAGCCCGGTCATCTTCATTGGCAACGTCGATGGCATGGAAAAGGGATTCCAGTGATGTTCTATAATTCAAATGGTTCGTGAGAAAAGATTGACGAGAAGATCGAAAGGCGTTTAGTTTCGTTACCACGGGCAAATTTAAGGAGTTCCTTAGTAAAGATTATAAGATGGGAGTAAGTCAGCTAGGTTAGCGTATCTGTACAACCCAACCTATAAGTTAATTTTTATAGTACATATATTCTCTGACCATTGAATCCTAAAGGCTTTTACTCTATAGACGTGGTTATCAAAATTTTTTTCATCACCAAAAATTTATACCTTTGTTATTATTACTTTTGTAATTTATTATTCTCATTTAGATTAGCATATATTTTTCATATATTATATATTTTGTGTTTTTCATCCCGTAAATTTATTGAGGGGTTTAAATATTATTGTGATTCAAAATAATTTATTCCTTTCAATTGATATCAAAGACTTACCTTGATCCTTGACCTCGATTTGGATGCATACAAATCAATCGTTATCCGTTCCTTCCTATTTTGATGGGATCAATTACGCATATTAAAAAGTTCGTATGAGAGCATTTCTCAAATTGATGGATGAGTACATCTAAGCAAGCACCCAAATTGGGTGGACTACATCCAAAAGTAATCATGGGGACAAACCAAAAGTTTTATCATTATGGTTGAAAGAAGAACTTGATGCATGCAATTGGAATAGTAAGGGTTGCACGTCATCTTTATGGCTGTATGCCCCAAAGAATTTAAGCGTATCTTCATGTGTGAGACCTTGAAAGAGGTATGGGACATCCTTAAGATTACCCATGAAGGAACTAAATTGGTTAAAAATTTTTAATTGTAAATGTTCACCACTAAGTTTGATGAAATTCGAATAAAAGATGACAAGACCTTTGATGAATTTTATAAAAATTTGAATGACATTTTATTCAAAATTGTCTAAAAAGTCCTACAATATTTATCAAAATGATTTAGACCGAATGTTATTACTATTGAGGAAAGCAAAAACCTCGATAAACTAAAAATAGAAAAACTAGTTGGCTCCCTACAAGCGTATAAGTACACTCTCCCACAATTAAAACAAAACAAACTAGTTGTCTTAAAAATTGTAAAGGAAGAGAGACATTACAACTCTGATAAAGAGTCAAGTAGCGATGAGGACTTTGCGTTGCTTGTTAAAAATTTTAAAAAATTCTTTAAAAATAAAAATAACAAACAAACCTCCAATGAAATAGACTTGTCTCATAACTCGATCAATAAAGATAAAAATGAGAATAAACACAAATAAATAAGAATCTTCAAGGAATCTAATGCCATAAATGCTACAAATTCGGTCATGTCATATCAAGTGCCTAAATTTTAAATATCATAAATGAAAAACCTTAAATGTGTCCATCTCAAATGACGAAGAAGATGAAAAATGTGAAAAATATCTGAAAAGAAAGAAGTAAATTATATAACCTTCAAGACTTCCATTATTAGTGGTGATAAAGTCCCAAGTGCAAAACCAAAATAATCGGATTCTTCACGTAAGGAATCAGATAATGAATTTGATGGTCTTCAGGAAACCTATGACAAACTGTTTACGGAATATCTAAAAGTAAAAAAAAAAAAATCAATTAAATCTATAAATAAAAAATAAACTAAATTGGAAAAGGTTAAGGTAGAACTCACAATAAAATTGAAATGGTTCACTGCTGAACATTGCAAACTGAAAATGCTGAATGGATCCTTAGGTGCTAAAATAAAATCTTTAGAATTAGAACTTGAAAATGCCAAGAATGATATTAAAACATTCTCAAGCGAAAAAAGTTAGATCACATGTTGGGATTGGTAAAGTTTGCAGGAAACTAAAAAAGGTTAGGTTATATCGAGAACGCTTCTAAAAATGGTGAACATTTTAAACTAATTTTTGTTCCTACTACAAGAACTCACTACAAAAATTTTGGTACCCCAAAAATTTCTAAATTAATGTATAAAAACGTGAAGAATCAAATTAGTTCTAATCTCATACCCAAACCAAAGAATAACACGAGTGTGAATAAACCCACTAGAACATCACAAACAATTCGGTCTAATATTTTCATTTTCGACAAGAATCTAGAAAATCCAACACAGTCTCTAAGTTTGTGCCTACCAGCCACGCATGTGGACAAAATGGGCACATTCGTCTCCGTAGTCATACCATCAATATGCTATATAATCAAAGACAATGGACGAAAATAAAAAACTTAATTAACCATATTTAACAACTAAAAGCGGTGAACATTTTAAACTAATTTTTGTTCCTACTCCAAGAACTCTCTACAAAAATTTTGGTACCCCAAAAATTTCTAAATCAATGCATAAAAGCGTGAAGAATCAAATTAGTTCTAATCTTATACCCAAACCAAAGAATAACACGACTGTGAATAAACCCGCTAGAGCCTCACAAACAATTCGGTCTAATACTCATTTTCGATAAGAATAAAGAAAATCCAACATAGTCTCTAAGTTTGTGCCTACCTGCCACACATGTGGACAAAATGGGCACATTCATCTCCATAGTCACACCATCAATCTACTATATAATCAAAGATAATTGATGAAAATAAAAATTTTAGTTAACCATATTTAACAGCTAAATGACCAAGTAAAAAGATTAGATCAAAAGGCAAATTTGGAAAGAAAAATATGGATAAAGAAGAGCGATCTAAAATAAGTCTCTAAAATTTATCCCTACAAAGTCACTCATATTACCCTAAAAGCTCAAAATCATTCACTATGGTATCTAGATAGTGGATACTCCAGACACAAATGTAAAAATAAAATTGTATTTTCATCTCCAACTGACAATCTCGGTGGGACGGTTGTGTTTGGTGATGGAGTGAAGAATTCCATCCTTAGCAAGGGCTTGATTAGTATTTTCGGCTCTGGAAGCCGTGTTATGTCCTGTATGTATCCACACTAATGTCAAATCTCTTGAGTATTAACTAACTCTATGATGAAAATTTTGAGATGATATTCTTCCAAGAAAAATGTTGTATATATGATACAAAGGGCTCTATCATGCTGGAAGGCAGGAGAACTCCAAATAATCTCTATGGGTTAGAGCCCAGTCCTGTCTTGAGATGCCATCCCGCTAAAGTCTATTCTACAGAATTGTGGTATCAATGTCTTGGTCATCTAAATTTTAAAAACTTGACCAAAATCTCAAAGAAAAACTATGTTGTGGGCCTTCCAAAATTGTCCAATGACAAATACTATGTGTGCAATCCTTGCCAACTCGGTAAACAAACCAAAACCAATTATCCCTCACTTGGTGACATTCAGATCTCACATCCCTTTGAGTTGATTCATATGGATCTCATGGGATCATCTAGAACCGACTGCCTAGGGGGTAAAAAGTATATCCTTGTGGTTATAGATGATTTTTCTAGATATTCATAGATTGACCTCATTCGTGAAAAGTCCGACACCTTTGATCACATGAAGAATCTATGCAAAAAAACTCAAAAATAAAAAAAGATCTTTTATTATGAGAATACTTAGTGATCATGGAAAGGAGTTTGAAAATTCTAACTTCGATAATTTTTATAGTGAGAAAAGAATTCAATATGAGTTCTCTACTCCTATCACTCCACAACAAAATAGGATTGTGAAACAAAAAATTGAGTCATTCAAAATATGGTTAGAATTGTGATAAAAAGCAAAAATATTGCTATGCACTTTTGAAACGAAGCCGTAAGTATGGCCTGCCTCATAATCAACTGGGTCTACATAAGACCCGGAATGGATAGGACACCCTATAAACTTTGAAAAGGAAAGAAATTGAACTTGTAATATTTTCACATTTTCGAAGCAAATGCTTCATTTTACATGATTGGAAAAATCTAGGTAAGTTTGACTCCATAAGCGATTAATGAATGTTCTTAGGATATTTCCTTAATAGTAGAGCCTATCGGGTGTATAATTTTTGCACTTAAACTGTTATGGAGTTCATAAACGTTGTTGTCAATGATCTACCTAACGAGCTTCCTGACACGAATGATTGCCTTAATCAAGAAGGTGATCAAACTAAGCCTCCACTTAATTCAACCTTAGATGATATTCTAAAAGAATCCCAAATTGTCGTTCCTATTAAGGAACTTTCAGCCATAGTCAAATTAAATCATTCGAAAGACTTCATTATAGATGATCTAAGTGAGGGTATGAGACTACATCATTGAGTTCTAAACCTGATTGCTTATATCTATTATGTATCTCACTTAGAACTAAAAAAGGTTAAAATGGCCCTGATTGATGAATACTGGATAAATGCCATACATGAGGAATTAAATCAATTTGTGAGAAATGATGCATAGTCCTTGGTTTCCCGACCCAAATATACAAATATCCTTGGAATTAAATAGATCTTTAAAAATAATATCGATAAAAATGATAATATTACTTGTAATAAAGCTCATATTATTGCTCAAAAATATACACAAGTGAAGGGCATCGATTACGACGAGACCTTTGCTCTTGTGGCTCGTCTTAAATCTATCCATATCTTGTTGTCCATTGCTTATACTATGGGCTTTAATTTCTATCAAATGGTTATTAAAAGTGCCTTCCTGAATGGTATCATTCAAGAGGAAGTCTTTATTGAACAACCAAAGGGATTTGTGAATCTCGTATTTTCAGACCATGTGTACAAATTTAAAAAGGCTTTGTATGGTCTTAAGCAAGCTCCTAGAGCTTGGTACAAGCGTCTCTCCTTGTACCTTAGTGAACATGGGTTTGTTCAATGCAATGTGGATAAAATCTTATTTGTAAAAACTATCAAAAAATGTATACTAGTTGCCCAAGGTTATGTTAATGACATTGTCTTTGGTGCTACCATTGACTCTCATGCTCATTCATTTGCTGACTGCATGGCCTCTGAATTCGAAATAAGTATGGTAGGAGAACCTACACACTTCCTTGGCTTACAGTTAGGTAACTCTCTCACGGTAGTTTCATCTCCCAAGCCAAGAATGCCAAAGACCTTACAGAACATTTTAGTCTTGATAACACCAAACACACTCGGACACCCATGAACACTTCCTCAAAACTAGGATGTGATTCGGTAAGAAAAAGTATCAATTAAACTCTCTATAGAAGTATGTTAGGAAGTCTCTTATACTTAACTACTAGCAGACCCGACATTATATTTAGTATTGGTGTCTATGTCCGATATCAATCTAATCCAAAAGAATCTCATTTAAGTGTCATTAAGCGTATTATTTTCTATGTCAATGGGACATCCGATCATGGGATTTTCTACTCTAAAGACTCAATTTTTATCTTAGCTGGATATTCTGATTCCGATTGGGTTGAAAATGTTGATGATCGTAAAAACACCTCTAGTAGATGTTTCTATGTTGGCTCAAATTTGATAGCTTGGATGAGTAAGAAACAAAATTCTATCTCTTTGTTTATTACTGAAAGCCGGATACATTGCCCCGGGCAGCTGTTGCACGCAACTCCTATGGATGAAAAAAATACTTCTCAATTACGGTATTGTCTAGGATAATATGATCATATACTATGACAATACTAGTGCCATTAATGTTTTAAAAAATCCTATTCAACACTCTCAAACTAAACATATTGATATTCAAAACTATTTTATTCGTGAACGCGTTGAAACTCATATCATCTCCCTTAAACATATTCCAACCAAGAATGAATTGGCTGATATTCTCACTAAACCCTTGGATAGTGTGTGTTTTGAATTTTTAAGAATGGCCATCGATATTTATTTTTCTCCTGTGGAAAGATGTGAGTTGCATTATCCAAAAAAGGGGGCACCGAAGAACTTGGAGCAACTAGTGCCAATTTTCATTGGTTGTTTTTAATACTGCACACACACACACAAAAAAGAGGCTCGTGTGATTGTTAAAATAGTTTCTTGAAATCCTTTCTATTTTATGCCTTTTAGATTTCAACTCCGCGAAGATCCCTTGCTCGCAAATCTGTTGGGAAGCATCATCGATCGAGTGGGCTCTCTGCTCCTAATCGATTCATCAGTTCTAAGGCTGAATCCCTTTTCACCAACCATATGACCCAAGGGCAACTTTTCCTCGAATGGGAAACTAACCTTACTTCTCTCGACCATTCCATTTCTTCTATGTTCACGAACCGCCAATAGAAGCCAATCTTAACCAATTTACTTGCTCCTTCCACCATTTTAGTTCAATAATTTTATTCAAATATTCACGATTATACTTCTAGTTCATTTTTTACCTTTTTACGAGGGTGTCATCTTTTGGATTACCCCAGACGTGGTCGCTCAAGTTCTCAATCTTCCTTGAGTGTAAAATTTTAACTACCCTTACAACCCATGCTCCATGCCCCCACCAAAATAAGATTGCCACTTTCTTTCAAGGCTCTCCCATGGAATGGAACCGACGGTCCTTCAAAACCATGCTTCTCTCTCCTTGGAGGATACTTGTGAGTCGAATTATACTCACCAATATTTTTCTAGTCACTCACTTCTCCTTCATCCCCCTTGATAAGACCTTATTTCTCTATGCTCTAGGCAGACTATTGATCTACCATTCCACCTCTATTCTCACGTCTTCACCCATTTTGAGTCCAAAAGGGATGACAACCTTCCCATGGTTGTCTGATTCAATGATTGCTTGCAAGTTTAGGTCTCTC
The DNA here is from genome assembly GCA_033239525.1 of Nepenthes gracilis. Classification (NCBI taxonomy): domain Eukaryota; kingdom Viridiplantae; phylum Streptophyta; class Magnoliopsida; order Caryophyllales; family Nepenthaceae; genus Nepenthes; species Nepenthes gracilis. Next base: position 4,663,898 of record BSYO01000026.1, on the reverse strand, counting down.
ATTTTCTGATCTTCCACGTCTACCACTTGCGCAATCCATTACCTCCACTACATTAGCCCAAAGCCGATTGCACACTCATCGCTCCTCCCTAAATCCCACTGAGCCTCTTGATGAGCCCCTCTTTGAGGTGCCTCCTTTCCCTATCAAGGGTGGCCTGTCCTACTTTGCCTCATCTTACCCTGATCCCTCGTGTCTTGATCTATCCGCTCTTCCCCAGCACTCCACCTCTTCCTTCTCTGTACTAATGGGTTGGATTTTCACCCTTTTTGATTGACTTGAGAGGCTCTATTCCTCTCAAGAGCGCTCTATGCTTCACAAACTCAGCTGTGTTCTAATCTCCTTTTCGGTTTTGAGCACCTTGATTTTCATCTGGCTACTCAAGAGGATGAGCATGTTAGTTTGTGGTGACAGTTTTCTTATCACTCTTCTACTCAACCATCTTCCAGCGATTCCACTGGATCCAAGTGATGCCTCCTTTTTTGTTCTTCATCACAAAAAGGGGAAGAAATGTTTCTTGTTAGGGGAGACGCATTTTTATTTAGGGGTTTGTTTTGTTTAAGGAGAGCTTTGATTTTGATAGCCTTGTTTATTGTTGCTTCATTGGTTGTCTTTATTTTTATTACATGCTTACTGCTAATATTATTTAATGCCTATTCCTGTGACTTTTGTAATTATCTATTTATATCCTGCACTTTTATCTATTCTTGTACAAACCATGGTTGACAAGACATAGTAGCTATAGTCTCGGCATGGCAACTCTCTTGTATTTAGTCCTGCATTTTTTTATATTATTTCTAATGTTCATTATGTGTAGATATTTATATATTAGGGTTCTATCTCGGTAGTGTCTAAACTTATAATTCTTTTGTATTTTGATTTTTACTTTGGGTGAGGTTTTATCACAAAATTATCAAATAAGGAGATTTTAGTGTCATTTATGTGTTGGCATATTCTTTAACCATATTTGGTCTGTTATTGATGACGGGTTGTATTAATCTGAAGATCTTTATCAACATATATTAGTTGTCCTTTCCTAATGACCTTCACCTGCTATATGCCTGTATGAGCTTGAACCCCTTTTCCAGCACCATGATGCTCGCTATATGCTCAATCTGCGCTCAAGCCCTGTTTCCAGTGAGCATATGCCTACTGCTCACCCATCCAACGCTCGAGCCCCATTTCCAATGAGCATGCGACTAATGCTTACTCGCCTCGGGCTCGAGCACTAAAACCAATAGACCCTCGCTCGAGTGCCTGAAAGGTTTCTCATGGAACCCTAGGCAAGCCTGCCATGTGCTCAAGCACTGCGGCGGACATTTTACCAATAGTCACATTTCTTTTTTACAAAGGTTTTCAAGCCTCCCTATATATTGCTGACTTATTTCATTTCCCCAGACCTCTTGCTTGAGTATTTGGCGACCATTTTTAGATAAAACTCAAATCCTTTATGCTTTAACATTTCTCCCTTTGAAAAAACCAAAGCTATATACTTGTACTTTCCTATCGAGGGGTTTCTTACAATTCTTACTTTACCCTTGCACCTCTTCCTACTTGTTTACCTTCATTGGGGACATTGGTGACATGGAAAAGGGTTCTAGTGGTGTTTAATAATTCAAGAAGTTCGTGAGAGAAGATTGAAATAAAGACCATAAGGTGTCCGATTTTATTACCGTAGGCAAATTTAATGAGTTTCTTAATAGAGATCACAATACAAAAGTAAGTCAATTAGGTTAGTGCATCTATATTACTCAATTTGTAAATTAATTTTTATAGTATATATCTTCCCTTGCCGATGAAATTTGAAAAGTTTTACTCAATAGTTGTAGTTATCAAGGTTTTCCTTCGTCACTAAAAATTATACATTTGTTATTATTGCTTTTATAATTTATTGTTCTCAATTAGATTAGATTATATTTTATGTGTATTATATATTTTGTATTTTTTATTTTACAAATTTATTGAGAGGTCAAAAAATTATGCCTTTGTTATTATTGTTTTTATAATTTATTATTTTCATCTAAATTAGAATATATTTTACATATATTATATATTTTATATTTTTTATTCCATAAATTTATTGGGAGGTCAAAATATTATTGTGATTCAGAACGATTTGTTCCCTTCAAACTCTATAACAACACGTCCCCTGGTCAATCATAAAGAAAGTGAGCTCTTCATCCTCTAAACTCATCCAAATCTAGTTATACCCTAAATAGACTTCCATGAAGCTTAATAGCTCATACCCAAATATCAAGTCTACCAGCAACTTGATTCTCGATAATGAAAAACTGTTATTTGGACATGCCTTATTCTCCTCAGTAAAATCAACACACATCTTTAACTTTTTGTTGCTTTTCTTGACGAACACTACATTTGACAACTAATTTGGGTATTAGATTTTCCTTGTGAAGCTTGCATCGAGAAGCTTTCTGACTTTTCTCATGGCAATTAGTTTCTCTATAGAGTGATTTTTTCACTTTTGCCTGATTGGTTTGCATTTGAGATCAAGACCCAATCTGTGGACCATCACCTCGGACAAAATCTTGAACATATCTGTGAATGTTCATACAAACACATTTAAGTTTTGTTGAAGAAAAGTCATCAATTGTTCATGCAATTAATCTAGAAAAGAGCCTCCTATCCACACACATTTCTTAAGCTCACTCGGATCTAGTAGGATTCGGTCAGTTGACTCACTGGACAGACTTTGCTACAAGGTTGCTTCGTCTCGAAGGTCGAATTTCTCAATTGGTTGATTTGGAATTGCCTAATTAACTTGAGATAAGTAGAATATTCTGCCGATAATTTTGTCATCTAGGACTTCTCCAACCCCACATGTTGTCATGAATTTTATATTCAAATGAGGGATCGATGTCGCTGCTCCAATATTGTATTGTGGATTAAAGGTAAGTCCACTATGAGGAATGGGAGCATTCGAAAGTCATCTTTGGGTATGTTCCTAATGTGACTTCCAACTGAATAGTCCATTGGACCAACATGGGTTCATTATTTAACCCATGTAAGGATCCCTCAATCGGTCTCATTTGGCCCTTTTTTAATCTAAGCTTAAAGTAGATATCTAGATATGGCAAATTTTTAAAATTTTTATTATCAATGAAGACTCATTTCAATTCATAATCTAGGATACCATTCGAAACAAGTGTGGTTACAACAAGAAGTTTGAAATGGAGAGCTACTATATAAGTCATATCATCGTTACTAAAACTAATATATTATTCCTTACTCCTAACCCCTATTTCTTACTACTATAAGTCTTATCAGAGTGGTCTAGAGTTTTATTTCTCTATGGTTTTTTGATATCATGTTCACCATTCCAACTACTACCCAATTACATGGTTGCTTCTGATACCCTAACTCGTCATTATTGGCACTCCTAGAGGTTTATCCCAAGTCTCTCAAGAATTTATTGAGATAATCCTTTTGGATGAGGGTTTCAATTTCTTTCAGTAGAGTCCGATAATCCTCGATATTGTGACCAAAGATCGATAATAAAATAGTTCTTTGACTTATCTCCTTCTTTCAGTTTCTTGAGCAATTTAGGCCATTTTAGGAACTTCGTTTCAAATATGTATCAAAGCATTCACCCAAGTGTCATTCAAAGGAGTTAGGTTTAAAGGCTTGTATTCCCTTCTAACGCTTGAGTTTCATCCTCGATTACTTCTTAAAATCTCAAGCAGTGAAATTATCTTTGTTTTTCTTTTTTTTTTTTTTTTTTTTGACATTCAATCTTGAATGGTGGTCTACACACTCTAGCCTCTTTGCCTCGTTGGCCTCTTCAGCAGTAATGTATGTGCAGGTGATGGTATTTACCTCAAGAAAGGTCATAGACTCGTGTTGGACCAAATATTTAAAAAATTCACCGGACTGCACATTCTCTATGAAATAATTCAACTTTAACATGTTGATTAGCTTTGATATCCTTCGAACCTCCGCATCAAATCGGGCCAAGAAACACTTCAAACTCTCGTTTAACCCTTGCCAAATACAAATAATGTGTCATGACTGCTTTTCCTTTCCTTAATTGGATGCAAATTGCAATCGAAAGTTATCGACCAACTCCTAAAATACTCGAATCGAATTTGGTACCAGCCGATAAAATCAAATTCAAGTATCTTCCTTGAGGGTTAACAGGAAGTGGAGATATAAAGCCGGATCATCTAAGCCCTGGAATCCCAACAAGGTATGAAAATGATTCAAATGGTCCATGGGATAATAATTTCTATTGTAGGGCTCTAAAGTTGGTATTTTAAATTTAAGAGGGAGTTGATGCATCTTGATCTCCCATATAAATGGTGACTTGCCTAAGTCGACTGAATATTTGTCCATACTTTCTCAAAATAGCTTCTACTCAATTTTTCTAATTCTCTCCTCCACCTGGGAGACAAATGCAACTATTTTCACATTGAGGAATGTCCTCAACTCCGAATAATTCAACAAGATGTGTTGGACTTGTCGTTCATGAACTTTCCTCTTAAGAGTGCTGCATGAAACTTCATCTCGAGCCAAAGGTTTTTTGACATCTCGGGAATAACGCAAGTTTTGCTACTCTAGGCTTTCCTCTTATACTCTAAAATTTAGTTGGCTTTCTTGCCAAGTCTATGCCCTCTCATTCAAGGCCTCTCGGGTTTCAAGGTTGTCAAGCCATGAAATTACCTCTTTGGATGGCTAATTTTTCTTTCAATTCTTCCTTTTGGATGCAAAAGTCTAAGAGTTGGTGGATAAGGCCCCAAATGGGTGTCCCTCCAATTTGTTCCAAATGTTCTTAAGAACCTTGGACATTGTATCAAGTTGGGCTACCAACGTTTCCACATTTATATTTGTGATTAGACAAGTATTTCCATGGCTACCCTCCATTAGGTCATTGCCATAAGAAATGATGTCCTTAGGTGGTACGCTTATCTAGGTTCTAGTGTTAACCATATTCTATCTTCTCGAATTAGTGGCTTGATTATTGACTTTCTATAAACTGCGCCAATAATACGTCTCAAAAACTTAAATTGTTATACGAATTAGGGAACCGTCTTGTCACTCTTGAACGTTCGAATAATAACCGGTCCAATTTTCGTAACTCTAAATCTCAATCCTGTGTACCACAATAGAATAAATTAAAGATAAGAGATATACAAAGCTCGCTCCTCGGTATATCCTCTGATACTCAAATCATTACTATTTTTATTCGGATGTGAAAGATATAAATAAATGAATACGATAATTTAGAGATGATGGAGATAAGTATATATACGTATGGAGAATAATACTCCTTTTTGTACACTCGTCTGGCTAAGTGTTTTTTTATATTTGTATACTCGTTTGGTTAAGTAGCTTTAGCGTTTTTACACTTGTCTGACTGAGTAGCTTTTTTTATCTCCTTTTTTTTCTTCCCTTTTCTTTGAGAGAAAGGGTTTATTTATAACAAAATGCACTATTTGGTTAGTAGACACCTGGAATCATTACGTAGATATGATGTCGTTTCGGGTGATGGGCGTTACTTGCATGTATAACAACCACCTTAATTCAATAGTTGAACTGCTTGTCTACCAACTTGTGGATCGGCTCAACTACCCTCTGTATCTAGTCATTAAGTAATTTATTGTGATCCTTTAATATTTAACTATTCAAATCAAACCTTTTAGTTTAGGGCGTTAACATGTCATTGCCTAATTGGCATTTAACTTTTTCTATTGAACCATTGACATTTGAGACCTCTTATCAAATTAAGTATTTTATCGCTTATCCAATTGAGTATTAATTTAATTAATTTTTAATTATACCCATCAAATTTAATTATAATATTTAAAATAATTTTAAAATAAAATTTTTATAATAAGAAAAAAAATCATAATTGTTAAATTTTCATGTACAATTCTGATTTGAGGCGACGTTTCTGTATCCTATCTCATTGGTGAGGTGAAGGATCGCTTTCTCCTGTCAGACTCATCTTGTCTACAGCTTCAGGCCTCAATAGTGAAGCATGTAGAATTAAATCAATTATCATCGCTTCAATTTTTCCACATTCTTTTCATGACTTTTCCTGTTTTGATCATTACGGGCACTGCAACGCGACTAAGTGTTACAGTCCTTATAATATTTTTATCTATTAGATTAAGATTTAACATATAAAAATTAATATTTAAAAAACATTAAAAATATTTAAATAGTATAGTTTTTATTATTTTTTATCATATTAATATTTCAATATTTTTAATATTTTTTAACAAAATTAAATAAAAATATTTATATATTATATTATCTTAATATATTAGATATTAACTATTAAATTATAGTTGGTCAAAGTAATATCACAGATGCGACATGTTGCAACCTCCCCGTTGGCTTATGGGCAGTCCCTTACAGTAGGTTTTTTATATAATAAAATTAAGAGAGTTGAGTGTTATAGATTAAATTATTCTTTTTAAAAGCAATAAAAAAAATCTCAGCACTACCCCAAAATTAAGCTCTGACTTTATATATATATATATATATTCCAAATTCATGAATATTGCCAATATTAAAGAATTTCTAACTTGTATTTTATGAATTTGGAACAAGTTCAGGATAAATTTTTATTCATAAAATTTATGTATGAGATAAATTTAAATATATAATAATATGAATCAAATGTATGACTATAAACTTAATTATAACCTTTGAAATTATTTTTCCAACTATTTTTGATCGACAGAGACAATGATTCTATATATATATTGTTACTTTGATGTTTTATGTGCTTGTTAAAGGGAGGCAAGGGAGAAAGGGAGCATTGGATTTTAGCTTAATAATCATTGGATATTAATTTAATAGCTCAAATATTTTATTTACAAATAAATTTAAAATTAAAAAAAATTTAGAAAAATTATTTATGATGGGTACTACTGTTAGACCGATCCATAACAAATGAAGTGAATGCCCATTGAAGATCGTCAAAGCTCAGGAAAAGCAACCCAAAAAACGGGTAATGGGTTTCTTAAATAACTTCCCACGTCTTACTGCTGAAAAATCAGTTAAAACTAACTGAAATTACAGTGACCAACCAATCACCCTTATCCAGGGCGGTTATGTCACCAACCGGCCATCCTTATCTAGGGTGGTTATATAACAAATAAAATCGCCTCTTACTTTTATAAATACTCTGCCAACATTCAGCAGCAAATAGAGGAAAAAGGGAATATTCAAAGTGAAAAGCCGGTCTTATACAAGGCTTATAACACAATTCACACCCACACAAGTAATTCTTCCCTCTATAAAATACAAAAATGGTACAAGCTACCCAAGATAAACTTCTTCAACCAAGTTTAAATAACTATATCTTTCTCCTTATTTGAGAAGGATTTACTAACATGTGTGACGGAGAGCTTGCTAGGGAGCAATCACCAATTGTCCTTTAATTTTCTTATTTTCTATTATGTTGTATATGATCCGGGTTTAGAAAAGCAGTAACCAAATCAGATTTAATTTAACTCAAATTTAGAGATTCAATATTAGCATCATCTGTGAGAAGCAACCAAAAGAAGCCAGCTTCACCACCAAAAAACACAAAGGCCGAAATGGTTAAAACTCGAACACATGTAAGCACTTCTACGAGAGAGAATACAACTCCAAGCAACGACCCTCATTTGGCTAGTCAGGGAGAAGATCAGCAGGCACACCTCATGCAAACAATGAACATGTGGATGGACCATATATCTAAAGCGCTTAAGACCCTGTATGAACAGTTGGGTCACGCAAAGCCGGACACCCATTCTTCCGTAACGCACACTCCAACTTCCAAAAGGAATAAGCGAAAGAAGAAACCGCTCGGGCGAATGCAGCAACCTTATGACCAGGCAGGAATGTTTTTCGGGAAAGAGAAGGAGGTCGATCTCAATTAGAAGGCCAGGTAGGTGATAAATTATATGATGACAGCCTAGAACAGCAAAATTTCCATTATTCTCAGAGTGAGAAAAGGTCTCTTGATCAAGAGGAAGCCTCCTCTAACATACTGTCGGCCGGAGAAAACATTCAACCACACCAATGTCAAGTCCAACAAACAGATTTGAAGACTTACCTCAATGCCAAAAGATCCGCCCTACTCCTTGAGTGCAGGATAAAGTCGATAAAGTTTGGCAGCATGTTTTTTGAGAAAAAGTGAAAGGGCACACTGTTGATTTGAGGAGATCTCGGTTCACAACAGAAATACGAACTTGCCCACTTCCTTATAAGTTCAAGATGTCATCCATGGACACGTACGATGAAAGCACTAATCCAATGGATTATTTAGACTACTTCCGCACACTATTAAGTTTTCAGAGATTTGATAAAATGACAATGCGTGAGTGCTTTTCCCTGACCCTGAAAGGGGATGCAACAACTTGGTTCTACCGAATGCCTCCTAATTCAATTCGGTTGTTCAAAAAGTTAACCAACAACTTTCTCTTTCAGTTTGCCTCCCGTTGAAAGATAAATAAACAACCCTAGCACCTTACTCGAATCAAGTAGGGGCCAAATAAAAGTTTGAAGAGTTTTTTGGCTAGATTCACCTCGGAAGCTCAACGGATTCCACGACTCACTGACGAGGTCAAATTAAATACCTTTATATTGAACTTGGATCTAGGTGAGTTTTTTAAACCTTTGGCCAGCAAGAACCCACAGTCCTTTCGTGAAGTAGAAGGCACAGCACGAGTATACGTGGAAATCGAAGAGGCAAATGAGGCTAAGCAGTCCAACCGTATGGACCACCCTCGGTAGGGACCATCGAATAAAAGAAAGAGATATGAAGATAGATTCAGCTTAAAACACTCCAGGAAATAGTCTAGAGATGGATCGGGAACCCATAGGGAGTTCAACTTTCAACCTAACTGCTTTAAATGACTCCAGAACGAACATCCTTATACAAATTCGGGACAAAAAGTTTCTCAAGTGGCCAAAGGCTCCAAAGAATCAAAAAGTAGTAATCAAACTAAGTTTTGTTATTATCATCGATCTCCTAGACACAACACTAAGAAATGTAAGACTTTGCAAAGAGAGATTTAGGACCTCATTCGAAGAGGACACCTCACCAAGTTTTTGAAAAGCTCGGAGCATGCCTCCGGCAAAAAGAAAGAAGAAAAACAGGAGCAGCAACTACAAAAGAATCATGTAGCAGCTGGAGTGGAGAACATGATTACAACCATGGCTCATTCTCTTGACTAGCTAGGTGTTGCTATGGACAACAAGAAGCGAAGGGTTGGAAATGTCGATCATGTGGATTAGTTTTAGTAAAGATGATATATATATCAAATTCAAATCTCCCACTCCGACCCATTGCTTGTATCAGCATTTAGTTTGAATGGTAGCATGGATTACTAGTTGAAACAAATATTTATTAATAATAGAAACTCGAGTAATTTGTTTTATCTTGATACCTTTTTCAAATTAGGATTAAAAACAAATCAACTCAAATAGGATAATGGACAATTGTATGGAGTAAGTAACGAATCAGATTCTATCCAAGGAACCATCCAATTAGAAGTCACTCTAGATACTTATCCCAGAACGGCATCTCATATACTTACCTTCTTAGTTGTTGATTTACCATTGGTTTACAATGCAATTCTTTGTCAACCCTGCCGTCGACATTTGAGGCAGTAACCTCCATCTCTCATTTGAAGATGAAGTTTCCAACACCATTAGGTGTAGGAGAAGTATTAGTCGACCAAGTGATCGGCCAGACATGTTATTTGTCCCAGATCACTCAAGCCGTTTCAAACCAACCGGTAGAAGACTTAAATTATCGAGATGAAACCACTTTGCAGCAAGGCCAGTCCGATGAAGCAACGGATCTGGTTCCACTAGATCTCGGTGATCTGAAGAAATGCATACATGTTGGAGGCACACTAGCTGAACCTTTTCGTGAACAACTAATTCATTTCCTCCAACAGAATTGGGACATTTTTCCATGGTCACCCACCGATATGCCAAGAATTTTAACCAAAATAATAGTCCACAAGTTGACCCTGAATCCTGGTCATAAGCCCATCAGGCAAAAATAAAAAACTATTCAGTTGAAAAGTTCATTGCTATTAAGGAGAAAGTGAAAAAGATACTAGATGTCAATTGTATCAGAGAAGTTTAATATCCAAATTGGCTCTCTGATGTAGTCCTTGTGAAGAAGAACAATGGAAAGTGGAGAATGTGTATCAATTTTAAATAAAATATTTGAAACTCAAATTGGCCGGAATATAGAGGTATATGTGGACGATATGCTCGTTAAGAGTAAAACTACTAATGATCATATCCTAGACCTAAATGAAGCGTTCAAAGTACTCCGAAAACACTACAAGAAATTAAACCCAAATAAGTGCATTTTTACAGTTTCTTCGGGTAAGTTCCTAGGATTTATAGTCTTAGTGTCAGGAATTGAGGACAATCCAGAAAAGATAAAGACGATCACGGACATGAACCCACCCAGAACCGTGAAAGACATCCAGAGGCTCACTAGAAGGCTTGCCTCACTTTCTCACTTCTTGTCTAATTTTGCAAAAAAATATCTTCCATTCTTCAAAATTTTGAGCGAAACAAAGGCCAATGGCTTCCAATGGACGAAAAAATGCCAGGCTACCTTTCAAGAGTTGAAAAACTATTTGGCCAGTCCGCCCCACCTTGCGTCACCAGATGAGGGTGAAGAACTATACCTATATTTAACAGTTTCAGAGGTGACGTTGAGTTCAGTCTAGATCCGACAGCAAACGGATGTGTAGCAACCAGTTTATAACATCACTAAAACTTTGTTTGATGTGGAGAGCCCTTACACACATTTCGATAAGATAGCATTAGCGCTTGTCAACTCTGCAAGAAAGTTGATGCCATATTTCAAGCCCACGAAATAATCATCCTTACTAATCAACCTCTCAAAGGAATATTGCAAAAGTTTGATGCTTCTCAACGATTAGTCAAATGGGCAATTGAGTTAGGTGAGTTCAACATAGAATTTAAGCCAAGACCATCCATGGGCAAGCTTTGGCTGACTTTGTGGTTTAAACTTCAGCTCCAGCTCAAAGCATTGAAACGGATGGCTAAAATATCGACCGGACTGATCCATCACCCATTTGGATGTTACATGTCGATGGATCATCCACAAAGTCTAGCAGCAGAGTCGAAGTGATACTAAAAACACCGGACAGAATGAAAATATATTATTCACTGAAACTTTCATTCCCTACAACCAACAATATTGTCGAGTATGAAACTCTATTGGCTGGACTGCGGTTTGCAAAAGAATATTCAACAAAATATCATGTAGTTCATAGTGACTATGAGCAGATCATAAACCAAGTTCAAGAAAGTTTTGAGGTGTCAAATCCATGTCTAACAAAATACCTTGCCAAAGTAAGGGATACAATTTGGGGGTTTGATAAAATAGAGATAACGCACATTTCGAGAGCAGACAATGAAAGGCCAATCAGCTGGCGAAGGCCGTGGCCATGGAAAATCTGAAGAATATTCCTCGAATATGCAAAAATCCTAACCGCACCAAGAATTGAAGAGTCTGAACAAGTTGTTTAATAGGTCACTAGCAATGAAAGTTGGATGTCCCCTTACTATCGATATATTGCTGACAAAATTGTTCCAAAAAATCAAGGTGAAGCTAAGCACATAAAAAAGATGGCCAAGTGGTATACAATCATTGATGGGAGAATATATCAAAAAGGATATTCTATCTCATATTTGAGGTGTCTCACATTGGAGGAAGTAGACTATACCCTAAGCAAGGTTCACCTTGGGGTATGTGGTTTCGACATCGGAGGAAAGAATATTGCTTTCAAAATAATGTGACAAGGTTACTATTGGCTGACCATAAAAAAAGACGCTGCCGACTTTGTCAAAATGTGTGAAAACTATTAGTTGCATGGCAACATTCTTCATGGCTCCATGGCTAACCGAACTGTGATCCCTATAGGCTCCATGGCTGTTCTCACAATAGGGGCTAGACATAATTGGTCTTTTCCCAATAGCGTCCGAACAAAGGAAATTTGTCATTATAGAAATTGACTATTTCATTAAGTGGGTTGAAGTATCTCCATTAGAAAAGATAACCGAGTATTATACAACCGAGTTTGTCCGATAAAGTATTGTTTACCAATTTGGGATTACTAAGGTAATAATAACTTATAATGGGACCTAATTCATCGGAAAACGCTTTACCAAGTATTGCGCAAACTTATAAATTTAGCTGGCACACACCTCTATCACTTACCAACAATAGAACGATCAGGTAGAAGTCACCAATCAAACTTTGTTGCATGGGTTGAAGACCAAATTAGAGGACGTTGGAACTCTTGGGCAGACGAACTACCCTCAGTATTATGGTATTATCGGACGACTCTAAAGGAATCAACACGGAAAACACCCTTCAGCTTATATTTTGGGACTAAAGCAATAATCCAAGTTAAGATTGCATTACCCTGCCTCTAGGTTGAAAGTTTTGATTCACTTAGCAATACACAACATCTTAGAGAGCATCTTGATCTATTAGAAGAATCTCAGAAAGTAGTAAGAGTGCGAACGGCCGCCTATAAGCAACAGATTGCACAGTACTATAACAAAAGACTGAAGGCACGCCAATTTGATTTTGGAGACGTAGTCCTAAGAAATATACAAACAATTGGTAAGATCATCAATAGGAATAAACTCTCTCCTAATTGGAAAGACCCATTTATCGTCTCAACCATTCTCTGAAATGGTGTGAATAAATTATACACCTCAAATGGCAAGCTGGCACCCAGAACGTGGAATGCAATACTCTTAAAAAATTTTATCAATAAGTCCAGGTAGGTATAACGTGTATTACTCGGTGTGCTTGTATCATGTTCAAATTAATAACATAAACTGTTCGCATATTTTACGTGCTGTTTATATGTGTGCATGGCTTGCATTGCATAAAACAAATATAGGACCTAGATTACCCCTAAGTTAGGAGGATAATGACCTACCTGCTATTCTATCTAGAAGTGGTCAAATAACCTCGGATCTGCTCCAAGCAACTCATACGTAGTCAAAGCAAAACCTTGGACTTGTTCCAAGCGATCCATTCACGATCAAATTTAAACCTCAAATTTTATTTCAAACAGCCCATATATGGTCAAACATTTAAACCTTAGTGGGCTATCAAGCAGGCGTGTGTTAATTCCCTTGCATAGAGATGAGCACCTTTAGTGAACTATGGCCGAGTAATCATACTTCAACAAAAAAAAAAAAAAGAAAAGGAGAGGTTGATATTGCAAATAAGCAATTAACATTAAATCAATGTGCGGTACACTTTTCCATGGTCATCAAAGTCTAAATAGGGGAAAAGAAAGTGAAGCTAAAGCTAGGAGCTCTATAAAGCTAAGGCTGGGGGCTCTCCAGAGGCTGCATCGAAGATTCACCCGAGTTAAAAAAATCTTTCAGATCAGATCGGCGCCGGGCACCCATTTTCCTTTTGTCAAAGAAACCAATTGGGAATTGGAGATCTAGCAGAGAGGCAATCTACCGGTACAAGAGAATACCATCTAAGAATCTGGCATTCAGAGAGGAACCCACTTCCTCTTGTTTGAGTCGAGCCAGCATCTTTGAGCCTAGCCCAACATTATTGCTCCTAAGATTGGCGAAATGCCATTCAGCCAACTGTATGGCATCCTTGGTCTTTTGCAACTCTAACTCAAGCTTGGAAACCCGATCTTGATCTGATTGAGCTTGTGCATTGGTAGCATTTATCCTGCTCTGCATCTCCTCGAGGATGCAGGGATCCACACACGCTTGTTCCAACCGTTGAACTTCTCTCTTAGCTTGCTAAAGATTGATATCCCATTGGAGTAGATAAATCTTCAAAATTTTGCATATCTTATCAGTCTGCAAAAAAAAAAAAAAAAAAGAGAGAGAGGAGAATAAGGATAAAAACATGTTGAACTTCCCTCTCAACAAGGAGAAAGGTTCCGTTTAGAAATTACCATGATATAACGAGCCCGTTGAGCTACAACGTTCGTGGGCAGTCGAGATGAAGAGGCAGGAGTGGATGCTTGCTCTTGCCTTTGATTTGATGGACTCTAATGGTACGAAGATGCAGTCGAGCCTAGTGAAAGAGTGGATTCTCTCTCTGATTAGTCTCCTCTTGGACTTGAAGGGAAGGAGGAGGTTACCGTAGCTGTCACAAAAGCTTTTGAACTGGAATATTCCAGTCCAATCACTTCAGTGCCAATATCTAGGCCGACCGGACAGACAAGGGACTCTTTCGAAACCAGAATCAACTCAACCGAAGGACCGACTGTTCCTTCTTTAGTACAAGCCCTTTCTATGGAGGGTGCGTCTTCCAGGACTGGATCTAATTCATCGATCAGTCCAGATGGACCACCAGCCTCAACAATGCCACTAGTACCATTGGTCCTAGCCCCTTAAAAGCTTCAACAAGTAGAGTATTCCGATGGCCCAAATACAAGGTTCTCCTCCTGAGTTTGACTAGATGGAGGAAGAAGAGTAAATGATGAACTATCTATCCTCTTCAATCTTTCTGATATGGGGAGACCAACATCAGAAGAGGAAGATGATGGGCTTGACAGCGCAACCCGGTGCCTAGGTTCCTTTATTGTTACATTCTTTGCTTTCCTCTTGTGCGCTTTGGGAGATGGAGAAGTTGTTCCTATCCCCTCCATTTGGAGCTTCCACTTAGTGAGCGCAAGAATTTTAGTAAAAACAAATTCTCCTTATTACTAAATGACTCTATATTTATTCTAATCATCTCCATCATTAAATTCAGTAATTGTTCCTCCTCCCAAGAAGTTTTCCTATAAAAGACACCGGTACATTACCCCATTCATTAGAGATACCTAATTTTTGGACGACAAGAAAGAAAAAAATTGTCTCTCCACTTTTTTATAGATTCATGTATCACCCCGCTTATATTTAACTCACGGGGGACAACAAAATCCAATCCCCACTTTGGCAAGACTTAAACAAAACCTTTACAGCCATGATATTTAAAGTCATACCACAAAAATGAAAAAATATACAAATGTTATAAAAATATCTCACAGCATTAGCGTGAAAACGTACAATGGGAACACCAAGATTAGCAAAAATCTTAAACAGTTCAGGCGCATAGGAAAACAAAGACCACTTTTCTAGTGGGCTTCATATACAGTGATGAAACCATTTGGGGAAGAGTATGTTCTATCATTTTCAATCAGAACCGAGAATAAATGGGTTCTTGGTATCTAATATTGAAAAACAAGACTCTCCACCTCTTTAGTAGTAAGAATAGACTTCATTGATTCAACGCGAGGTACCATGGAGATCAGAATTGATAATAGTGAATACAGCTCGAGGGAAGAAAGTAGATTAGTGTTAGAGAGAAACTTGAATGAAGAGTGGTACGAAAGAATGAGGGAAGGTTGACAAAACCTAAATTAATAACCCTCTTTCGAATTTGAAAAGTTTAAAATAATTATGAAGGGGAACGCATGTCAATTCTTCATTGGCGGTATGTCATATGAAATAGTTGCGACAGAGTTAACATTGCCGGATAATTGACGTGTGGCAAACTAGATGGGATCCCTATCAGAACGATATGATTTCCAAGACGTCATTTCTTAGCAGTCCGGCATTAATCCATTTTCGCGTCGATTCAGTCCAACATTCATCCAGCTTCGCATCAATTCAATCCGGCATTAATCTAGTTTTGCGTCGATTCAGTCTGACATTGATCAAACTTCACGTTGGTTCAACGCGACATTAATCTAAATCAATTTTGAATCCAACCATAGTGAACTCAATCTAGAGTGAATCCAGTTTGGTGATGATTCGGTTCGGCGTGAATTCAGTTCGGCGTTGATCCAAACCATCACGAATCCATTTACGTACCGATCTGCTATGGTGTGGATTCATTCCGGAATTAATCCAATCCAAAGTGGGCTCATTTCGGTAAGATCAAAATCTAGAGCAGTTTCACACCGGTGAAGATTAAGGCCGATTAGCATGAGCAAGTCAATAAAATCCTATACAAGGGGCAAGATCCCGACTGACAGCAGACACGTGAAAAGAGTGGAGAATATGTCCCATCAAAAAGCATGACAAAAACTAAAATCTTAACTTCTTGGTATGGGGGGCTAGTGATGGATACTACTATTAGGCCAATCCATAACAAGACCCACGAATAAAGTGAAGGGCCATTGAAGATCGTCAAAGTCCAGGAAGAGCAGTCCAAAAAACGAGTAAGGGGTTCCTCAAATAATTATTCACGTCTTACTCCTGAAGAATCGGCTAAAATTGACTGAAATTATAGAGACCAACCGATCACCCTTATCCAGAGTGGTTATGTAACCAACCGGTCACCCTTATCCAAGGCAATTATATAACCAATAAAATTGCCTCTTACTGTTATAAATACTCTACCAGTATTCAGCAACAAAGTGAAAAGCCAGTCTTATGCAAGGCTTACAACATAATTCACACCCACACAAGTAATTCTTCCCTCTATGAAATAAAAAAATGCTACAAGCTACCCAAGCTAAACACCTTCGATCGAGTTTAAATTGTTATATTTTTTACCTGATTTGAGAAGAATTTATTAATTTGAGCGTCGGAGAGTTTATCGGGGAGCAATCCCTATTTGTCCTTTGATTCTTTTATTTTCTATTATATTGTATAGGATTCAAATTTAGAAGAACAATAACCAAGTCAAATTCAATTTAATCAATTTCAGGGATGCAATAATTTATAACTTTGAATTTATACAATAATTATTGAGCCAAAAAATAAGTGTTACGGAGGAATAGTGCCCCTAGGCTTCTCACAGAATTGGGAGAGTTTTATTTTTTTTATAAAGATGAAAACTTTATTCTCTATAGTTTGACAATTAATTTTAAAATTATTTATTTTAAAATAATTAAATTATAATTATTTCTTAAAAAATATATGATAAAAATATAAAATAATTAAATTATAATTATTTATTAAAAATATATAATAAAAATTAAAAAAATAAATAATTTTATCACTTTTAAGTGATAAAATCCCCTCATTTCGGCTCCGGTCATTCCCACAAGACATTATCAATTGAAGCAGAGCAAATAGTCAACTTTTTTCCTGTTAAGCGAACCTCGCCATTTATTGACGCTTGTCCTATTCCTTCGTGCCCTTGTCCTTCCACTAATGACAACAAAATATAAAACTAAATAATAAATCCTATTGCTTTCCCATCCATTACATATTTGTATTGTCTTTTCACCTTACACACACACACACACTCACTCTCTCTCTCTCTCTCTCTCTCTCTCTCCCTTCTTCCCCAATTAGGGTTTCCCCTATCTGACTGTTTAGTTCCTCTGTGAATCTCACCTGCTCAAACGATCTCATGATCTGCTAGCCACAGCAAATATATTCATTTTCTCTACTAGTGAAAAAGATAAAAAGAGACCACAAGGGGGAAAAGGTAATTCTCTTTTATATGTTCTTCTGATTTTAGAGGACTCTAGATCACAAACATGTAAAGGGTATTTTTACATTTGCAGATTGTGTGAAAACTCTTCTTTTCCAAGTTGATCCCAAAAAAAAAAAAAAAAAAATTATAGTCGGGGGATTTTGTTAGTTTAGGTAAGATCTGAAAGGAAAGCACCTTCCCAGAATGCGCCTATAGATTCTGATCAGCCTGATCTAGTAGTTAGGGTTCCAATTTTATTAAATTTTTAGTCAGCCAACAGGAGAGATGGGAGTTGGAGGGCAGAGAGAGAGAGATGGGAGTTGGAGGGCAGAGAGAAAGAGAGATCGTGCGTGTTCATGTCTTTGTTTCTGCATCTGAACAGGAGATCGTTGTGGCTGAGTTGATAAGTCAGATCCCATGAAATCAGTGTTCAGGAAAAGCTGTTTTTACTTACCACTGGCTCCAACTCCAACTCGAAGTAATTTGTCATCAAAAACAACTTTAAAATGGATGGAGAGAGAGAAGAGAGAGAAAGATTAATGTTGTTTTTCTATCCCAAATTTGCAAGCTTTCAGGAGCAAGAGAAAAACTGTTGTTTCTTCTTCCTCCTCCAGTTTCACTCCCCTCACATGTGAATCTGGAAAGAGGAAAAATACAGACAAAAAAAGAGAATGAAAAAGAATTATTGTCTTTGAGAAGAAAACAGTCTGGCTTACTGAATCATAAATGCAATATTATAATACTTTTCATGTGTATTTTTTATAGGTGATGAGACTCAATATAATCTCTAACATCTATTAGCTATATTTCTTCAATTATAATCCTTGATGGTGTGGGTGTTGTTTGTAGGGAATACAGATTTAGTCTTTGAGAGGAAAACAGTCTTTTTACTGAATCTTAAATGCAATATTATTGTATTTTTCATGTGTATATTTTTATAGGTGATGAGACTCAAAATAATCTCTAACATCTATTAGCTATATTTCTTCAATTATAATCCTTGATGGTGTGGGTGTTGTTTGTAGGGAATACAGATTTAGTCTTTGAGAAGAAAACAGTCTGGCTTACTGAATCTTAAATGCAATATTATTATATTTTTCATGTGTATATTTTTATAGGTGATGAGACTCAATATAATCTCTAACATCTATTAGCTATATTTCTTCAATTATAACGCTTGATGGTGTGGGTATTGTTTGTAGCGAATTATTTCCTTGCAGATGAGAAAATTAATGGGGTCTTCGAGCTCCTACAACACTCCTTGTGCCGCCTGCAAATTCCTGAGGAGGAAATGCATGCCGGACTGCATCTTTGCGCCTTACTTTCCTCCTGAGGAGCCTCAGAAATTCGCCAACGTTCACAAAATCTTCGGAGCGAGCAACGTGACGAAGCTGCTGAGCGAGCTCCTCCCTCACCAGCGGGAGGATGCCGTCAACTCCATGGCCTACGAAGCCGAGGCGAGGGTTAGGGATCCGGTGTACGGCTGCGTCGGTGCAATCTCATACCTGCAGAGGCAGGTACAGAGGCTTCAGAAGGAGCTCTACGCCATTAACGCTGATCTCTTAAACTACGCATGCAGCGAGATTCATCAGACGGCGGAGAGAGCGACGGCTCCATCACTGCCTCTTGGTGGGTCGAGCTTAGTCCGGTCAGTGGCTCCTCCTCAGGGAGGGCCGCTGCCGTCAGTTGATCTGTGTAGTGGTAGTAACGTGAGTAATGAAGTAGGAGGAGGAGGAGGAGGAGGAGGAGGAGGAGAAGGGGGAGATTTTTATCATTTTACTGGTCTTCCACTTCATGTTTACCCTCTTCCATGGAATGGTGATTCCTCCAGAAATTCATTGATTACTATCAATGAAGGAGGAAATGGAAAATACGTAAGTAATGGAGAAAAAGGCCACCCTATATAGGGTTTGAGGTCTTTGTTTCAACATGTGAAGTTAGTCTTATTTTAGAGTGTTTTCATACTTTCAAATATAAAAATTTATATTGATAAGTTAATCATCTAAGATTATATGATATATCTAATGTATTTGTAAAAGTTGATATCTGAAATTTCACAGCGCTTAGAAAATAAAAGTAGATATACCTTCTAATAATTCTTAAATATTTTTATAAAAATAGGTCTTTAAAAAAAAGCATAAAAAGAATTAAACACTATCGTTATAGATCCATATTTATAATCCAAAGTAAATAATATGTTATTATTAGATTTGGGTAGTTACAAAACTTTCAAAAATAATTCTAATTGAAAGTGTACAGACGTAAGTCATACTAGTCATGAGTGTGTTACAAGTAAGCCATGCTATACACAATGAGGACATTGTACGAAGCTGAAATTTGATGTCTAACATTACTTGAGAAGTGAGAATAAATGTATTTTATAGTAAGATGTATATATCCCCATAATAATAGATCATTTCTTAGGAAAGTTCGAAAAGAATAAAACCATGCAATACAGGTTTATACTTGCAGTTTAAAACGGACAATATATTATTACATGAACTCAAATTGATATAATATTTTAATATATTATTATAATTTTAACTCATTAAACTATTGTGATAAAATTTTTTTAGTACGAGAAAAAAATAGAATACTAATAGGATTGGTTGGAGGGATTGTCAACATATATACAAATATTATGTATTTATTTAAGGTCTTTAGTTGTATGTATGTGTTCTTGGAAAAATATGGTGGGTTAATTAAAGATGTGATGTATCTGCTATGATGTGATGAACTTTCATTTTCCTTTTATTCTAGTAAGCTGTTTCTTTTTTAATGAAAAGGCAGAATAAATAATACATATCTATATAATTAACCCCAAATTATTAAAATTTAAAACTATGTTGTTGGTGTTATATTGATAATCTTTAATTACTCATCCAAATAACACTGTTATAGGCGGCTATTAGTCTATGGTGGGTCTATTTTTAGAACCCTTGTTGCACATTCATGTATAGATCCTCTTCTGTTTTTAATGATCATGCTTAATTCATGATATAATAATTGTATTAGTCTTATATGCAACTTTAATTCTCCTTAATTATATCCTTCCTTTTGCTTGCTTTGTCTTGGAGGGCCTCCTATTAATTGCTTTCCAAGAAATTAGCAAAATATTTCAAAAATATTTTTCAAACATTCTTAAATAACATGATATTGCATCCATTAATTTATATCAGTAGACCACATAAAAATACATTGATAAATATTACTAAAAAGATAGATATCCTTATTTTACACTCCACAAATTCTTCAGCATTAATCTTTCCTACCTAAGTATAAGGTATGAATAACTATATATTATATACTTTTGTGGGGTCGGAGGCGGCGATGGTGGTGCTCTCTTCAACCCAACCTTTGGATGCATGGAAATATCAATTATTTGTATATTATATGTTAGATATATTAATTGTATCCCATAATATAACTTCATAAAAACTATGAAAATTTTAAATATAGCAAGATTATATAAAAACCTTTAAGCATTTTGGTTCATGTCAATATCCTTAAAGTTCTACATTTATTGATAAATGGACTAAAATATAGGATGTATACTTACCTTTAACACATGGATTATGGGGGCAAGAGCAGGACTTGAATATTTAAATATAAGGAAAACTAAGACTTTAGAGTGTTATAGTTGATATTTAATATGTAAATATTAATATTTAAAACAAATTTGAGTCTCCTACTAAAATAATAATACTGGCAAAGTCTATTAACATAGTAAATAATAATAATAATAATAATAATATCATGAAGGTGGTCACCATGTGTATTCACCAAACTCTATTAACTTAAATGAAAACCACTTCTATGAGGACTGTTAAAAGTACTATAATAAGTTTATTATTTTTCATAACAAAAAAAAAAAAAAAAACAATGATCATGTTTTATAGACTTGTGTCAAATGTTAAAAAATATGACTTATCTAAAAAAAAATTATATACCTGATAAATCTATAAATATAATTATAAAAGATTAAATTTATAATTACAGGCTTATATTGTTAAATACAATTAGTACTCATAATTCATTGGCCTAATATAAAATACTAATATTGTGTTTTTTTTTTTTTTTTTTGTTCTTCTTTTTTTTTTTCACCTTAGAATTAATTATTTTTTGTCTCTTCCCAAGAGAAAATTGAAGTGCGAATTTCAGAATCCATCAAATCTTTCCTCTCCCTGCCAAGACGTATTGAAGAAGCAAATAGCAGTTAAAACATATAAAAAATCACTCAAAATCATATTTGAAAACATATTTTAAAAAAAAAAAAAAAAACCCATTTTTTAGTTTTATAAAAAATTATTAAATTGATAAAATTTTTAATTTTGTATATTTGACTTAGAAATCTAAATAATAAAATTATAATAAACCAAGAAGTAATAAAAATATTTTAAAAATAATAACATATTTATTTATACATTCTTATATAAGTCTATCAGTATAAATAGATAAATAAAATAATATATTATTAAATATATATATATAAAATAATTTAAAAATATTTTTCAACACCGTCCATTTTCTTTAAAATTGGATATAATTTGACATAACTTTACCATGTTGGCATGCTTTGGACAAACTCTGAAAAGTGAAAAGGTTAGAAAATTTTGTTCCTTGTGAGAGAGCTCACTCGTGAACCTGCAAAACCCAACTTTTCCTTTTTTTTTTTTTTTTTTTTTTTTCCCCCTAATTAATTACTTTACCTATTCTAATTTAATTCCCCCTTAATATAAAATTAGGGTTTTGATCGTTCTAATTAAATCATACCTAAATAATTCAAATCTGAAAGCCATTCAGCATTGTTAATTTTTTTGGCTGAGTTAGATCCTTTAATATCAGATATTTTGATTTTTCAATTAGGTGAATAATATCAGTTCTGACTTTTAAGGTCTAAAAAAAATTAATTTTGACTATTTATTTTACGTAAATATTACTGATTTAACATTAATTTAACATTTATTTATATTAAGAAATTTTAATCTATGAAAATTTACATATATATATATTATATATGTATATGTTTATTTAAATAATTTGGTCAAACAAAAAAACCGAAAGTGTGTTATTTGAACTGCCGACATTACAGTTAAAAGATTATGTTCCTGATTAGAATCCTGACGTCCTAAAATTATGGAAGAATCGTTAGACATTAGACCTAAGACCGGTGTTTTATATTTAAAAATTATCACATAAAATTAAAATTAATGATTAAAATTAATCTCTTGTAACTGATAACACTATAATTGTTCAAATTCTTATAAAATTTTTCACTAAATCTGATTTTCTAAACCTCAATATCCCTCAACGATGGTGTATAAATAGAATATTAGACTTAGGAACTAAATCAAGTATCAACCTTATTTATAGATAATTCTATCAATTATTTATGGTGGTTACCATATAGAGACAATTGGGCAAGGCAGCTACAAAAAAATTGGACCATTATCTCTTGAATTAAAAAAAAAAAAAAAAAACTGAAAAACCAACAAAAATAATCTTATAATTAGGTCAATATTTATTTGTTTAATCCAAATTCAACATATATATCCCTTGAAATACTTTTAAAAGGTTATCATATAGCCATAAAAACTTTAAGCCTCTATATAGGTTTAGAGAAAAAGAATTATTGACTAATGTGTTTGACAAAATTATTTTCATATTATCGTATTCAGTTGACAGGTCAATCAAAGATTTACAAATACTCACGTGAGTGCAATATTGAAATAAAATATTATCGTACTCACCTGCGCGACGAAGTTGCTGATGCCAACCCGTGACAAACGGCGACCGGCTGGGTTGGCGAGACAAAGGCCAACTGACTAGACTGACAAGACGAAAGTGATCGACCGAACTATCTAGTTCGAGAGATGATCAATTGTCGGGCATCTTTAAGATTTATGAAAAATACACTAAACTCTTTTTAAGGTTTATAAAAGGGAGTGCGTCTGAGAGTAATAACTTGTTAATCACTTTGTAAAAATCAGAGAGACAAATGAACGTCATTAGTGAGAAAAAGTGAAAAAAAGATGGTGAAAATATAAAAGAAGGTTTTCTTACTCTTACTTTGGAGTTTTCTACTACTACTCCAGTCCATTGATACGAGACGTCGGATTCTTATATTGAGATTTGTGTAACCAAATTTTATATAGTGAAAATTTGTGGATACACAATCCCATAATTTTTTTTCTTATTTAGAATAAAGTTTTTCACATAAAATTTATATCTTATTTTATTTGTGATTGTCTTCCTATATGCTGTGTTTTGTCATTGTCGTCATTAATCTTTCCTTATCAATTTATCCAAATCGGCGAGTTACTCCTACCATAATGAAGTATAGTGGTGTTTCTAACTGTGTAGACCTTATGATATAAATCCAATGATGCAAGTATAGTATAAAAATACTAAATTTAAAATATATATATATATATATATATATATATATTTATATATTTTTTAAAAGGACAAATTTATAACTACTTGATAGTCTCAAAATAAGGAAAAAGAACCACGTTTCAAATTTCATAAATTTAAAGTGGTGTTATAGAAACACCTTTTGGCTATTTTTTGAATATCGTTGATGACATATTTTCATATATATTTATCTATACAAATAATTTTACATAATAATAAATAATAGATAGGCGTTATTTCACTCAAAAGTGATTCTATAATAACTTAAAAACGTTCCTATAATTTTTGATCGGCATAAATGCTAATGGGAACCACCAATAGCTCTAATAATAATAATAATAAAATATCTATAGTTCTTGGACAATAGCAAATACCCTTTCTTTAATCACTTCGTTGGTGAAAAGGATTGTCTTGATCATGAGCATGCATAAATGAACTACATCTATAAAACAAAACCCAAAAAAAAAAAAAAAAATCTTTAGCGTGCTTTGATTAGATTCCCTAATCAATTATTCATCACGTAACCCCTATATATATATATATAGTCTAGGGTTTAGGGTTCATATTCATAATAATTCATATATATATATTTATAAAGTAATAATCTTTATGTTGTAGAACATGTTTATTAAAATATTTAAAGAACATTAAATAAAGAAAAAAAAATATCAATATTGTGTGCCTAACTTTGAATGTTTATACACCGCATTATTGGTCCTGAGACAAATTTTGATGCAGCAGTGAGTATAATAGATATATAAATAATATTACTCATTAAATAATATATTTAATAACCTTAATAAAAATATGCCTAAGTTAATTGAAAAAATTCTCTTGGTAGAATTATTTAGGCAAACAGCCAATGATAGTGATCATCATGCTATAAAGTAGGTGCCCCTAATTAAAACACTAAAGTATTATAATTTAATTTAATTTGTTTTTATTTTTATTTTTTCCTAATAGCAATGTTAGTTTATACCAAAATGCAGCCATTGGGATCACATACATCATCTAGCTATCATTTATGAAGACTTTATGGTTAGCAATTTATTAAATATATTTTGATATATAATAACAACAAAACCTTATATCCAAGGTCACTTATATAAGTTCATTTTCATTATTTTATATAATTTAATATAAGTAATTTTTATCATATCATTTTAATCAACAATGTCCATAATTTTTCTTTTTTTTAAAAAAAAAATTCAATTTTTTTCAAAATAATAAAAATAAAGCACCACAATGATGTTCTTATTGTCATATGCGGGCAGTAGTGTAAGATTAGCAGTTGCCAATGATTAGGAGCCTCCTTCAAGAGTAAGCCAACCAACACTGTTAGTTAAATCAGTATTAAAACAAAATATCTCTTACTTACTTTTTAAATATTTTTAATAGTATGATATATTATTTACCTATATAAAATAGCAATCTTATATGATAGTAAATATATAAATAAATATAACATTATATCATTCAAAGATATTTTAATAATAATTTTAGAATATTTTCAAAATTCAAAAAAATAGAGTTATTTTTTAGATTTTTATAAAAATCAATTTTGAAATGAAAATTTATTCAATATTATATAAATCTACTAATATAAATAAATAAATTTAATATTACCATCATTTAAAAAATAAAACATACATTCAAAACGGGGTAATTGCTATAACAATTCTTAATTATCCCCAATTAGATTTTCATCCATAGATTGACAGAATAATAGCACATGA
This sequence comes from Nepenthes gracilis, assembly GCA_033239525.1. Classification (NCBI taxonomy): domain Eukaryota; kingdom Viridiplantae; phylum Streptophyta; class Magnoliopsida; order Caryophyllales; family Nepenthaceae; genus Nepenthes; species Nepenthes gracilis. Next base: position 4,638,317 of record BSYO01000026.1, on the reverse strand, counting down.
GCACTCGCCATCGGCTCGGGCCCAAGACACTTAATGTGCATGTGGCCAATGCTCGAGAGGTAGTATGTCCACAAGCAAGCACTCGACAAGAGCTTGAGCACTATGTTTTTTATACGTCTCTTTTGATATTTTTTATGGGTTTTATATATATTCATCCTAAGGTAATGAAATTGAATTGTCACTACTTTAATAAAAATAAGAAGAAAAAGAAAGCCGCAGCTTAGAGTGGTATTCAAACAAATGTCATTAATAATTTTTTATCTATCCTTTATAATATGATATTTTATTTATTTATTTATACCAACAATTTAAAACAAAAATTTATAAATTGATAGCAGCATGAGACTCAAGGGATATCCCAAGAGCGGCTAAACAGTATCCCCAAATATTTCTCTACTGTCAACTACATAAAAGCCGTTAAAAGTCATCCCATTATAAATTTCTCATATTTTTAATGACAAATTTCATCCTACTAACTCGAACAACTAAAATTACAAAATGTGTCCAAACCATCCTAATGTGTCATCGTGATATTGATCGTCCACATCTCTAGGATGAAATTTTTATTGCTACAAGTATATGGAAAGTTAGAAAATGAGATGACCAGAACAATCTCACTCATCGTAATGACAAATTTAAAGGGCAGGAAATGGTTTTGTGACACCCCATAGACATCCTTGAAAACTTCTGATAACATAGTATCCATTCAGCCACTATTCTTGTGAGTCCAATAATATAAATTAACATATGAGATGTTAGGAATGACTTATGTCACCTTTAAAAGAATACTAGGATAGGTTCTACATCTATTTTTAATAATTTTGATATAAGTGGATATGAATAATATTTCTTAGAAGAAAAATATATCAATCCACACAAATAGAACTTAGAACAACTAATCTTGGATAAACCAAAAATATAAACACATTTGGGCTCAAAATCGAACGTCTAATAGCATAAAAAACACGAGATTTCATAAAAAAGTTGTTCGGATCAACACATTGACATTTACAAGGACTTCAACGTAACGTAATTGAAGTGCAAGACGTACTAACCAAATCAGCAGTGTAACCTCATTGTCTGCGTGCCTCGGCCATGCCTCGGCCATGCAGCCAACCAACTCGTGAAATACCATGCAGCAGATGAGACGACATAACATCTCTAGTTCTCTATAGCATTTCGTGTCCTGCAAAATGGTTAGTGTCTTTAATTAAACATCAATGGATAGCAAACTAACAAGAAAATTGAATTTTATTTCACCTTATGATGTAACAGCAACGGTTTAGCCAATTTTTCAAATGGATAGTATCTGGCTTCGGGGCCCTCCTACAAACAAGCTTCTTAAAGAGCAAGACTGCAAAAATCAATGCATCATGCACTCTAACTAGCAAAAGTTCACTGAGTTTTCGTATGATATCCGGCAAGGTGTGCGTAAGAGTTGGTCTAGGCGGTAGATAATATCATTTCATGCTGTGTTTCCATGTACATCAGATTCAAAGGTATGAACAACGTAAAAGGAGAATATAAAAGCATGATTGGCACTGCTTTAAATGTGCAAATCAAGTAAACACTACTACTCCGAGTACAGAATTTACTCATTATGAAGGCACCCCTTCGGACACTCGAAATTTGGAGGAAAACCGAAAATCTAGAAAGAAAAATGAGGTTTCCTCTACATATAAGAATTGCACCAAAGTCTTAAATCTCACTAAGAAAAATTACCTATATGTATTCTCTTAAATCATTCTACTTGATTTAGTATATCATCCTCCAATATAGAAGCATTTTCATATCATTTATATCAACCCAGTTCAAGTTTTTTTTTTTTAATTCCCCTTTCCTTGCCTATAATCTCAACTAAATCATCCTTTCTCATTGTTGTTTCATTTTGCTTATTTTTTATTTGTCTAAATCACCTTAATCGTCCTTCCATCATTTTTTGCTATCAGTGCAAGTGCAACTTTTAAATAATAATTCTTTATTCATTCCTTATTTTAGCAGTTTGAGTAATACCATTCATTCATTTTTACGTTTTTCATTATTGTGATGCTTATTTTTTAAATACTATCCTTATTTATATATAAAAAGCTAAATATCCTTTACACTATCTGCTTTTTTTATTTATTAAAATTATTTAAATAAGTTAGCTAACCAATCTACGGTGCACTCTCCTAAGTACTAAAATCTAAAAACCTTTCGGCGTACTTTCATTTGCAATCAAGCAAACAAGTAGCTCTCTTGAAAAATGCCAATAATATGAAACACATTAGAGACACCGAAAGACTAAACGTGACATGAGAAGTTACAAAAATGGTTAAATCCATGTCTAAGGAGAATCAAACTAATTATATTGGGTAATCAACTAAAATTCTTACACATCCCAAAACCCTGTAACGTCCATTTTTCTAATAGGGCGTTATGGCTAAATGGATGATTGAAGTTATAATGTCATATTCTCATATCTGGCTTAATATTTGATCAGCCGGTGTTGGGATATGTTTATAATATATTTGCCTAACAATGGATTGTGTTTTGAGTTATTGAGATTATTTATTTCAAGTATAAGCTTGAAATTGTATGCTATTTGGATTATATTATGATTTTATTTTGAAGCGTCAAAATCTAGAATTCGGTCAATAATAAGCCCCGGTCGTGACAAACCCAGTACAAGAAACAGCATCAACCATGAAACAGTAAACCAAGATAACCAGTTTAGAAATTTTCAAATGGTCATATAGCATTCCTATCCTCCCCAGTATTCCCTATCTCGTCATAAGCCATGCTTGAAAAAGGGTATATGTCTACATAAAAAGCAACTCACAGCCCTGTTTCTTCTACAAATTTTTCCCTCCAGTTTTAAGAATGCTTAAAAGTATTATCCCAAAAGTAATATTTCCTAATTATCATTTACAACCAGCTATTTCTTGGATTTTTGTCAACTACGTGAATGATAACATCTTAAACACAAAAGAAAGAGAAACTGGGAAAAGAGAATTATATAATCAGTGCTGTATCTAAATATTGTCCAGATAACTCATGTGAGAGAAATAATGCCTTCTCAAATTTTACCTTAAACGAGGAGATTGTCGACGAGGTGCAGAGATTCGCCATTTAGCACCTCTTTCACTGCTTGCTTTCTTGAAGTCCTTGTCAGATTCTCCAAGTAGAGCAGGAGAGTCACTTCTGCTATCAGTAGAAACTGAAGCAACTGGGGCTGACAAAGGTATAGTGGTCGAGTCTTGATGAACATGTGTATTATGGGAAAAGGAAGCTAGTTCACCATGAATCATAAATATACATGTCAGCAACAGCTATTAGTGGTACTTAATCAATATGAGAACAGTCACATTAACACAATCTCATGTTATAACGATTCAAGAATGAGAAATGACTGCAAGCATTCGGCTTAAGGCATGTTTTGGGTATACTACAGAAACTGCATGAAAAATTCATTTGGTTGCCATGAAAAGAAGATTCGTTTGGCAAATCCTTCAAAAAATCAGAGAGAGAGAGAGAGAGAGAGAGACTGTACCTAATCCGGGAGCTTCTTGGAACTTCTCTCTCATAATTCTAACCAATCTAAATAAATCATTTGTTTTGTTCAACTCATGGACCAACTCTTCCATGTCATCTAAGCATGGATTGCAATCAATCACTGAAACAATAATTTCAGGAACCAGGATGTCAAGCTACAAATTAAAAAGATCTGTTCCTATTAAAAAACTGATCAACAATAACCAATGTTAAAGATGCATCACCCACAGGTGTAGGTATCATTTGCATGGTGAATGGTGAAAGAATATTCTGCAGTTGGGAATTTCTTGTTTATGTTAGTGAAAGCAAATTTAACGCCTGCAACAAATAGTAACTAGTAAGAAAATAAAGTGACAAAAACAATTCTGCATATTTCACATTAAGAATATTTGAAATTACCATGTCCGCCTTCAATTTGAAAACCAAGGACCTTATTGTACCATGCCAATGCTACTTGAATTTCATCCCTACATCCAATCTCTTGTTTGATCTTTTCTTCAGATGCGACAAGTTCTTTTGGAATTACCAAAACAAGCCAATGAGAGAAAATGAGAACTCCAGACTCTAAAGCAAAAACTGAGATTCATCTATAAAAACTTCAAAATCTCAAATAAAAGTAGGAAACAATAGCATGGTGATTCATAGATTTAGAATAAGGAAACAAAAACAGAGAGCTTCCAACATGCAAATTTGTAGCTTTAAGAAAAGGACCGCAAGTACACCAGATTTCTGAAGTAGGCATTATGATATCACAATTAAATTGTATTTGGTAAATTGTTTTAAGATAATTGTATATTTGGAAGAAAAACTAAGTATTTGACAAAAGTTGGCTGGTGCCTAACCTACATGTGTGTGCCTCTCAATCGTGGCTTAGCAAAATGGATAGAGCTCCTTCGTGACTTAGCAGAATAGGCAGGACACATGCATGGATGTGTGGCACATGAGTGTGCTTGTGTTTTGTTTTGGCGTCTGATCAATGCTCATGCACCAATCTGATTATATAAGAAATTTTGTGCGTGTTTTTGGGTCATTTGCATTGAGAGAAAAGGAGAGAGAAGGTGAAAGAAGGTGGTTTCGAAATGATTTCGTGTTAGGATATTTACATGCATGTTATCCTTCGATATTTAGTTCTATTTATATTTGGCAATCATGTTAATTTTATTATTGTTTATGAGATTTGAAGGCTTGTGACTACATTTATGAAATTTGTTAAAATATCTTGAAATCCTTGGAATATTTGATCTTAAATATCTTTTTATACAAGCACTTGACAAAATACCCTACTTTAAATTTGTAAAGATTATTTGTTTTAAAGTTTTTCTCTTTAATTGAATAAAATCATCGTAAAGAATTGACGAAATAATTCAAATGTGTCTTAGTATATTATTTGTAAGAGATAATCGTTACCTAACATTCATAGGTTTAAAAAATAGCATTTGACCCCATCTATCTATAAGGAATAATATGTAGTTAACTCACCCATAAGTCACAAATAATGACATATGGCATAGGCTATGAGAAATTTATGTAGCCCAATCTTCAATATCCAATCCTTTGTAGTAAAATTATCACTTATCCTTTATTCTTATATTTGTCTTATAATCTTATACTTTTCATATGTTTTTCATCGATATATCATTGATTTTGGCATTTCTACATTCGATTATCATTGCCTTTCTCATGTTTATTTATTTATATCCATATATATAAATTATACATGTTTTATTAAGTATTAAGCTTACTCTTATGGATTTTCGAATAGGCATTGATTTTCGTAACCATTCACTCTTGCAAGGTTTGTACAAGAGAAGACTTGAAGGATTTTATTTTAGTTGTTAAATTGTTAGATGTAATATGTTAGAATTAGATATATTTGGAATTATGTAATTGTCTCTTGGGTCGGATAGCCCATTGTAGATAAATGGCATTTTAGACATTGATATTATGGATGGTCAATGGTCAAAATTTTCCTAACGTATATGACAAATACTGAACAGGTACTATGATGTTTGGGTCAAATAATGAGTTTGGACAAAATCCTGTGACTTTGCAGATTATTTTCAGATTTGTTTAATTAGGATCGCATTCCAATAGACGGTTAAGTTTTTGATGTTATTATATTTTTGCTTTTGTACTAGGGTCCTGACAATAAGCAAACACTTTTTTGTTACTGGTGATGAGTAAATCGGTGAGCAAAATGCATCACTTTCTTCTATACAACCAGAAAAATTATTCAGCAAAAGAGATGCTTAGGCACTGTTCATTTATACTAAATTAATAATTGCAATGATAAAATAATCAAGTTGCTAAATTCAAATAATTTGCTAACACAATGCGTAGCTCTGATGCTGTTCATATCTATTAAATTAATAATTGGAAATACAAGCACCTCCAGCCATATTGACAACCACAGATCACTCTTCCTTCTGCTAATTCTTACCTGCTTAAGATGATTTTGCAGCCTGCCCACTCATCAACTCTTCCATATCAACAAAAAGTTCTTCACGCCACAAATGATGTGGACATCAAAAGATTCTAATCTACCCGTCATCATCTTCAGCCAATGCATCTTCTTATTAAACGAGACCACCACTTCAAAAAGATCCTCAGTTCATTAAACAAATCATCCCTGTTTCCAAAATTCTGCAGGTGTCACGAATGGAATGAAGGATGAACAAGATTTCATTCCCGTATAAATTTTTGATGCCCAACTTGAATGCTGTTTCGAATTCTTTTCAAACTAATTGGTCAAAATATTTTAGGATTAAACCTAATATCACCCTCAAGTTTCCAATCCAAAGCTTTGGCCAATAACTCAAGTTCTGCGGCAATACCAGCTCATATCCATGAATATGCAGAACCTCAGTGTTCCTTGAGGACCAACAGCTGCCAATAAAAGCTTCTTTAAAAGAATTTCAAATTTAAACAATCACTATATTCAGACCAACGCTTCTAATCTCTGAATATCGAAATCCAAAATCTTGCTCGGTCATTCATAAAAGGCACTTTCAGTATCCTAACATACCAGTCTTTTCCTTTCCTACTAACAGTGAATTCCAGGAAACAACCTCCAGAATTTCATCTAATGAAAAGGACAAAAGCCAGCTAGTACCTTGAAGCTTCATTAAAAGGTTATTGTTCTCAGCTTCACTAGTACTCAATTAAAACATCTACATAATCTTTGCAAACCATGCTTATCAACCCTCAATTTGTAATGGTATTGCCCACCCAATCAATAAGCCGCCAAAGATTAGAAAAAGAATCAAACTCAAGCAAAACAATTTTTCTTCCCAACACAAAATATATACTCTGCTCCATATCAATAGCTAATCCACCTGTGATTGAAACCCAACAAACATTCAAAGTAAGATTTAACACAGAGAGAGTGCATGAGAGAGGATATTTCCAATACTCAGATACAACATATGGTGCTGAAAAGCTTATTAGAAGACATATAAAAGGACGAAAGTTTGAATACTTGCTGGATATTAAAGCTTGATTCTTGTGTTAAAGCTGGCAATTTCTTTACAAAGGCCTATAAACTACTATTGAACCAAACACAACAATTCCAATAGGTGGTGCTCTCTTGTTGTGCCTGGACACGTAATCATTGCTTGGCTGGATTGTCAGCAGAAGTTAGACTCAGGAATACTCTGGCAAATTCTGTGGCTTGCAGCTCAACAATTGTACTCTGTATTGCTCAAGTGAAGAGTCACACAGCCACGTGTACTTCAGCTGCTGGTTTTCAGAGTCTATATGGAGAAGTTTGTTGCAATGGATGGGGTTTGAAAAAGAAGACTTAGGTCCTGGCAAGAAAAACTAGATGGGTCACTAAGATAAAGAAGAGCGTGAACGGTAATGGAACCACTCATCTTTCCAGCACAAAGTATTCTCTGAGCATGGACATTAATCATCAAGAGACATGTTCTAGCAACTCCTAAAAGTTTCAAACCAAACTGATCACATTAATATGAGATTTCTTTCTCCTAAAAAATCATCATTAACAAAGGAAGATGCAGTTCAAGAAGAAGACAGAATCACTTGAAGCTTGCCGGCTTAAAGATCAGAAAGAAATGAACAATTTACACAAGGCCAGCTTAGCGGTGGAAAGTGGTCTTAGGACTATGTTTCTTCACAGTGAATCTTGGCGCAACAACGAAGTTGCTCCATTGCAACCTAGATATCAAGGGTCAAACCATGGTAACAATCTCTTCTCAATACAAGGCTTCAGCTTTGAACATCTTACCCTCTCAAGACCTCACGATCTCAGAGCCTTGTGCACTTGGCTATCCACCTATAAATTCTTGTTCTCACCCAAACATTTTCTTTCCCATAAAAAACTTGCAAATAGAGTTTGCATTGTGAAACCTAGAAAGCTACCCACACAGCACAAAAGCTAAAAAACCTACTCATTGGTGGATATGAAACTTGTACAAAGGCAATGAATAGGCCAAAAAGTTATAAATGTATCGTGAAGAAAAAACAAGATTGACTTCAAGAAAGCAAGCAAGTGTACCTTCTAAATGTTTAGATACAACAGCTGTATATTCATCCTTGCGAGCCTTTATAACCTCCATAGTTCTTCTGAGTTCTTCTACTTTAGCTTTTGTAATGGAAATAGAGTCCGCTAAAGCCATCTGCTTAGCCTCCTTGCGTGTCTTCACTATAATTGAAAGGGAAAGGCACACACAACGAATGCAGTCAGCAGCATGTTCACAAACCCAACAGCAAAAAGTTTTCCCAACATCAATAGAAAAGTTTGGCCTTACAACATAACAAAGATGTCTTTGAAATATTTAGGCTATTAGACAAATAGTAAATAGCTTTAAGTAAGGCATATGCTTAACCTTAACTGGTTCAGTGACTAATAGCTAAAACAGCAGAAAGACATACCTTTAGACAGTTTTGCTAACTCAAGCCACGAATGAATATAAGTGATATGATAACTTGGGAGGCAAACGGAAAAGGGAAATCAACGCAAGAAAAGGGTTTCCAAGAAACATATCTTACAGAATATACAAAATTTTTTAGTAACTCTACAAAATGAAAAGAATAATACAATCAGTCACATTGGTACAACAAGGGGGCAAACCCTTAAGGACAAAGTCTCAATCTAGGAGAGGTGCAATCAAACAATATATTAACATACTCAACTGTGCTTACATTAAAGGTTTTATGTTCAATTAAGAGGCTATATGATATCAAATGTATGCTAATAGGATTGCAGACTTTATTCAATATACTGACACTGAGATCAATAATCAAGACAATGGAAATAATCTTTAGAATATAAAGGAAATAATCATAATAAAGGTCGCAAGACCAAATTTAGGAAAAATATATTAGTTAACAGTGTCCTAATAAATATTATATTATGCTATCTGTAGGATATTTAGGATTAGTACCATCATTATTTGAGGATTGTAAATATTTTCTAAAATTTTAGATTTCACCTAAGGTAGTTTCACAATTGGTTCCCAAGTAGAACATATTGGGAATCATTAAAATGGTGTCCAAGTTAGAATATAGCCTATTTATAGGGCCTAAAACCATATTTTCAATCGTCAATTAATTCATTGATATTGCAGAATTTGAGTCCACCTGTCATCTCTACCTTCACCTTCCCCAATCTATTTTCCTCTAGTTTTCCCCGTAATTGTTTTCAAATCATGTCTAACTTCATCTAATTCTCATCCCTAATTCTTTTGAATTGACACCATACCTCCCATGTCATCCACCTTGGTCTAATTCTTCTTTGCAACCGTCATCTTGCATCAAACTAGTATTTTAGTGAATCATAACTCAAATTTATCACAGTTCCATACATAGTCTAGAAGAAACCAAACCAAACCAAACCACCTTCTCCTTTGTCATACATCAAAAGAAAAATATATACAATAAAAAAGAATGAAGCATAGTGGTTTTGAGATGTGTCAGATCATGAAATGCATACCCACATAAAAATTAAAAGGTCACAAACAATCCGAGATACTGATTGAATGCGGATATTAAGCCAGCACAATCATTATACTGGAACTGATGGAATGAATGGCTTTTGACAGGCAGGCCAACACAGTTATAAAAACATCAGATACAGTGACGCAGTGAGCTAAAAAATAATGAACCAATATCAAGTCCAACATAAAAGCAGGATCTAAAAGTACATACATAGGTCATGGTGGAAAGGAAAGACATGATGAAACTATTACTCTGTAAAGGAAGAGATGGCTATGATGAATATGAATGGATTAACGAATTCAATGACAAGAACCCAATGTATTTAATTCATTTTTGTCTTTATCCTCATGTTCATCCACAATAATATATGTTTCAAGTTGCATATGCTTGCCAATGTTACACCACACACAGAAATACAAGCATCCACAAGAAGTACTCCAATTACCTAGCTTCCTGGCTATCAACGACACAAATTTCAAATTATTGACCGTACAAGAACAATAAATATCTGGGGAAAAAAAAAGCCTGATGCATTCTTTGGAGAGCACTTTCACTCCAAAGAACGCAAAAAGAAAGGAAACAAGAGACATAAAACTATAGTCTACATATTATGGACAGTAACCACAAATTTGGTTTATTTAAATGCAGAAATAATAGCTGACACAATCTGAAGCACACCTGATAGAGCTTTCACCAAATTGTCCTCCGCTTCCCTCAACTGAGCTTTCAATTTTCCTAAATTAACTGCAAGATTAATATAGGATCAAAAATAATTGTTATTTCAGAACTTAAAAAGGCAATATGTAACATAGTAAACCCATTAGTCTACAAAACTAATCCCCTAATCCACTTTCTTAGAATAAGGGGTTGTTTGGCACCACTATTTAACTAGGCTGACAGCTGAAGGCTGAGGGTTGTTGATTTTTATTAAATGTATTATCAAACACTCTCACACCACTCACACTGTTTTCCCCTAAAAGCAGCTGTGGAACCCTTGCAAAGACAAACTAAATTCAATTTCTATTTGTCTTGCAAATTGAGTTATGTTAGGAATACTTATTATTGGAAAAATCCGTGATTAGAAAAAGGTACGCTTAATTCACACCTAAAGGATGCATGAACAACACGTGGATAAAGACTCATGCCTGAGGCACACCTGACCAATGCATAAAGTTATTTCTTCCAGTATCTCCAAGCATGAGGCATGTCTGTCCTGTGCATGAGTAAATTCCTTGTGGTATCTCTACGCCTGAGGCACATCTATCCCACATATGAGTGTATCTCAAAGCTTGATGTGTGCCTAACCTATGCATGTGTTTGTTTCTCCCAGAAGCTCTGCACCTAATGTGTGCCTAAGGTACACACGTGCATTAATGCTGAAGGTCACGCACTTGGTGCACACATGACCTACACACATACACCAGTTCCCTATTTTAGCTCCAGATGCATTTTTAGCCCTGTTTTAGACCACACTATATATATACTACTCTTCTTCTAACCCTAGCCGCCCCTATTGAATGTTTGAGCTTTAAAAGACTGCTATTGTACGAGAAAAGGTCATTCCCATCGGAAAACCTTTCCTTTGATTTTGAAACTTAATTATTAAGGTTTTCTCATTCCAAAAACTTTCTAACATCCTTAAACACTCGTGCTAACATGTGAGCCATCACAATTCTATGAGCAGCATAGAAACTAGGTTTTGCAATAGTGTTTGAAGATTTACTAGCTAATGAGGCAAGACATGTAAGAAGACCAAATGCTGTTCGATTTAACTACTACTAACAAGCTTTAGTAAGAGTCACAAATTGAGAGTAAGTCGGTTATTATTTAATATGCCTATACCATCTAAGCTATATGTTGACTTTCACTGTCATTTTGTTTTCATTGGCTGGAGAAGCCAAAATAATTTTACTCGGAAATAATTAGTTCATGATGTTTTCCTTTATTACAAATACTTGTGTTGATTTTTTTCGATGCACTATGTATGTTATTATTATTTGTGATGATTAACTTATAAAATAGTTTATTGATCTTTCAGACATCTAGAAAGGCAAAGTTTTTCAAGGAACATCTTAAAAATTTTCAAGAACAACAAAAGAACTTTTAAAAAGTAAAAAAGGAATGTCATCTCTCAAAGAAATGGAAAGAAGGATAAAAAAGAGTTCGACACGAAAAATAAATAACATCAATGAGTGCAACGTCATAAATGTTATGAATTTGGCCATATTTGAACTGAATATACAAACTTTAAAAGGACAAAAAAAAAAAAAAAAAAAAAAAAAGCTATAAGTGATTCCCTAACTAATGATGAAGAGGATGAAAATAACAACGAAATCTCTTCAGAAGAAGATGAGGAAAATTACATGGTTTCCCTGCCTTCTATTTTCTGTTCTGAAAATGTGTGTGAAAAAACTAAAATAATCAAAAAAACTCTCAACATGAGTGTGAAAATAATTTTGGAGACTTTCAAGAGGCCTACAATAAAATGTTCAAAAAGTACTTAAAGGTCAAAAGAATTAACAAGTCGATTAGCAACAAATTGACTGAATCAGAAAAATAGAGAGAACAATACCATGCCACACTTGAATATACTGAATGCAAGTATGATGAACTTGAAAAGATCAACACGTCATTGAATAAAAAAGTCAAGATGTTCGAAATTGATCTTGAAAAGGCCACAAATGACCATAAAATCTTTTCAAGTGGAACATAGAAACTCAATATATGTTGAACTAGGAAAGGCAATTGGGCATAGAAAAGGGTTTGGCTTTAATGAAGCCATGTGAAATGCTAAGATCACCCCTAAAACTAATTTTGCTCTTGCCACCTCCATCCCTAAGAAAAACAATATTGATAGTGTTCCCATTCAACGTAAATCAAATGGGAAGACTAGGAAAAATGAGTTTGAGACCACCCATCCTATGAGTTAATCCAATAGATCTCATTCTTTCATTAGGTTTGTTCTCACTTGTCATAGTTGTAGAAAAATTGGTCACACACGTCCACATTATTTTGAAACTAATTTTAGAAATGATCACTACCAAGCCAAGCAAGTTAGCAATCTTGTCAATCAAATTAAACAATTGAATGAGAAAGTGATAAAATTCACTAAGAAACTTGAATTTGAAAAGAAGGTTTGGATTAAAAAACAAATGACCTTCCAAATCAAAAGAGCAACATTGTTTGTCACGTTGCTCAAGGCACAAAACACACTTCCATGTGGTATCTCAATAGCAGTTGCTCAAGGAGCATGTGTGGTACTCAATCATTGTTTTTATCTCTTACTGATCATCCTGATAAATCAATTATTTTTTGTAACGAAACCAAGGCTCCTATTATTGTAAAAAGAAAAGTCAAAATATTTAATATATCTAATTCTTGTGATGTCTATATGTTGATAGGCTGAAATATAATCTTTTAAGCATAAGTAAATTTTGTGATAAAAATTTTGAAAACATTTTTTTTCAAAATAAATGCTCCATTTTTTACGCAAAGGGATCTCTTATGTTGGAAGGAAAGAGAAGTGCTCCCAACATATTTTACGGTGTAGTTTTGCACTGGTCATGGGCTGCCACACAACTAGAGTTGATGCTACCGAGCTGTGGCATCAAGGCCTTGGTCGCTTAAACTTCAAAATTTTGTCTAAAATTTCTAAGAGCAGCATTGTTGAGGGCTTATGCAAAATGATGAACATTAAAAAATTATGTCAGTGGCCTACATCAAATTGGAAAACAGGCCGACCAAATCACAAAATGACAATTGATATCCAAACCAAGAGACATCTTAGTGATTGTTAATAACTACTATACGTATTCATGGATAGGATTATTACGAGAAAAGCCAAACACGTTTGATCTTGTCAAAGTTCTTTTCAGAAAACTAAAAAACAAATGGGATCATCCCACCTCTAGAATTAAGAGTAACTACAGAAAATATTTTGAGAACTCTAGCTTCGAAAATTTTTGTGATAAAGAGAAAATCAAACATGAATTTTCTATCCCTATCACCCCCAACAAACAGAGTCATCGAATAAAAAATAGGGTAATTCAAGAAAAAGCTAAGACTATGTTGCATAAGAAAGATACTACCATGCATTTCTGGGGAGAGGCAGTAATCACTATGCGACATATAATTAATAGGGTATACTTATGACACGAAATTAATAATACTCCCAATGAACTTTGGGGAAAAAGGTCAATTGTTGGATACTTTTACATTTTTGGAAGCAAGTGGTATATTTTGAGATAGGGAATACCTAGGGAAGTTTGACTAAAAAAAGCGATAAATGAATTTTCTTAAAATATTCTCAAACTACTAGAACCTAAAGAGTGGACAATCTTCGTATACTAACTATTATCAAATCGATGAATGTCATAGTAGAGGATTTCCAAAATAAGTCAAATCTTAGAAGAGAATGTAGCCTAGATGTTTCTCATGGCGAGGAATCCAATAGAGAGTCTACAACCGAATCGAACACTATTGAAGGGACAACATTCTCTGCAAGGAACTCTCGTCTAAAGTCAAATTAAATCACTGAAAGGCAACATTATAGGAGATTTAGATAAGGAAATGAGGTAGAATCAAAGAATTCTCAATCAACTGGCAATCATCTATTATATTTCACTCATTGAACCTAATAAGGTTGAAGAGGCTCTCAATGACAAATGTTGGATCAATATTATGCATGATAAACTTAATCAATTCACAAGAATGATGTTTGGAATTTGATCCCTAGGCCTAAAAACACTATTGTCAGTAGCACTAGGTGGATATATCAAATGAAAATGGTATCAGAAACCAATCCAGGCGAAATGTGTGGACGTGAGCTGGGTCAATCATGAGTCATGCCACATGCAACGAGAAAGTTGTTCATTAAGTGAGGTGGAGTGTGAGAATTGGTGTCTGAAATCTCACATTACCTAGGGAATGAGAGGATATATACCTTATAGTTGGCTTAGACATTTCCACTATATTCCTAGGGAAGCTCAAGGAGAACAAAACTATGTGGGTGCTGGCCCCTATCTGCAACTCAAAGCAAATATCTTATCATATAGACTCAAATTGCTATATAATATTATCAAATTATATGGGTGCATCAATTGGGTGGTCCAATTTGGGACCTATTGAAATGAATAGGAACACCCTAATCAATTATTGTTTTAGATCCTATGGTAGAGGGTAACACAACAAATGTGAATATTGGATATGATTCGTTTTTAGATATCATAAAGATCAATCAATAATCCAACAAATTAATCATCACCAATAATAAAGCATACACAGTATAGAAAATAAAATCATCACAAGTATTGATGATGATGGAAAATGTTGAGAACCAACCAATTTTCGAGTAAAACCCCCAAAGCTTCTCCGGCCAGTGAAAACAAAACAATAGTTAGAGTCAACGTACAACCCAAGTAATATAGACTATTGAACAATACTTACTCCTGACTCGTGACCTTGACCAAAGAACTCTTTGGATTTTCTAGCAACATAGGAACTAGACAACATCCGGTATTTTTACAAATCTCGCTTAACCAACTAGTAATCTTTAAACACCACTAAAAACCCAAGGTCCATGCCACCAATAGAACAACAAAAGCTCACAGGCTCAACAAGTGTTTAAAAATGGTATAAAGTTTTTGGAATGAAAAAACATTGGCAATTAGGTCTTAAAAGCAAAGGAAAGGTTTTTGCCTTGGAAATATCACTTCCTATGCAATAGCAGTCTCTCAAAGCACAATGCACTCAATAGGGGCAACTAAAGTTAGAAGAAAGTATATATACTATGGTCAAAAAATAGAGCTAAAAAACGTGTTTGGAGTTGAAACAAGGAACTGATACATGTGCACAAAGGCCTTTAGCAACAAGTGCACATGCATCCATTAGGCGCACATCAAGCACAGAGCTACTAAGAGAAACATGCACATGGCTAGGTTAGACGCACATCAGGCATGGAGATATTGAAAGAAACACGCTTATACACAGGATAGATGTGCCTCGGGTTTAGAGATACTAAAAAAATTAGCTCATACACAATACAAGCATGCCTCAAGAGTAGAGACACCGGAAGAAATGCCCTCATTGCTGATCAAGCATAAGTCCTTATCCACATATTGCTTATGCATATTCTAGGTATGAATCAGGCATATAATTTTCTAATCACAAAATTTGTCAATAATAGATATTCCTAATAATCTCTTTCTTTGGCAATTTCATTACGAAATACCCTTTAGCCACTATAACAAACAAATGAATAATATGTTCAAATACCACTGAGATAGAAAAAAACTACTCCTAAACTTAAAACGTAACAAGGACTCAAGATGTAGAGATTGACTAAGAAGGAGCCACCTGCCTTTCCTAATCAACATGGCTACAAGCAGCACAAAAAATTGTATTGAATATCTTAATGAGAAATAATAATCAATAAGAAAATATAAGTCACATAAGAATAAAAATAATAATGTAACAGTCCTCAGTGGATCAAAAATGTTCAATATCAAGTACATTCACAAAAAATATTTAAAACCAATCATATCCAGCAAATCCGCACAACAAACAAATACTCCCCCTTTTTGTCATGAATGCAAAAGGAGGCTCAATACTCACAAGATTTGTCATGGTCCCGCATAAAATGTAGCTCACAACAAATCAATCCAAGCCTCCCGTAACATACGAATCTTAATCATCCAACCTAGCTTTAAGTCACTGCAAACCATTGGAAACACGAGTCTCAATATGACCAACAGCAGCAGGAAGTTGCGATTGATTCATGAAAATTGGGCAAGCTAATTAAACATTTGAGAGAATTTGTCCATAATAACCGAGGGTAGAGACAGAGAAGACATAGGAGGCGTATAAGGGCCAACAAGAGACTCAAAGAGGGGGTCACTCGGCATAGAGTAAGATAGAGGATCATGTTGATCAGAAGAATGACAATCAGGTTGACGTTGTTCAAACATCATACAGTTTATGGGTTTCCTAAGAGAGACACAATTAACTTTGTTCAAACGTCATGCAGTTTATGGGTTTCCTAAGAGAGACACAAGGAAGATTAAGAAAGTAAACCCCCAACCCAAGGTCAATCTCTAGATCAAACACAAGAGAGGGAGGTTGTCATCCTTCTTGCTTTCAAAGATCGAGATCATATGAGAACAAAGATGAAAGGAAAGATCAATGGACTAACCTATACGTATAGCATAAAGGAAGAGAGTGTTATCCAATGGAGGAGATGCATAGTGTGTCACTGAAAAGAGATTCATTAGCATGATACAACAAACTACTAAATGATGGGGAGAAAGTATTTTATTCTATGATTTTCAATTCCACCGTATGGATGCTCCACGCAAATAGGAAGCAATGCAATCAAATAATGGCATACAATGAAATGAGTAAGGATAGGCAGGATAGTTTACTACAAGAATATGAAGAGCATTGGAGATCATTGTCGGGATAGTCCTAAGAGTCCTTCCCCTCAGATCGGTAAATGAATGGAATTTCTTGTTAATATCATGGATATTAACATAGAATTCTTGGACAAGTAAAAGGGATGGGGCAATCAAATTAGAGAGGATCAATTCCCAATACCGATCAACAAAGATGGATAAAATGGAAGGGTTGAAAGAAACTAGGTCAACTTCTCTTTCAAGAGTAAGTTGCCAATTATTCATCCTTTTACAAAAAAGCTCTTCCAAAAAAGAGTTCACAAAATATTCATTGTTATTGGATGGCTCAAAGAGAGGTTTCTTGCCAAGATTTTTCCTTGACAAAGACATCTAAAAGTAATAATCAAAAGATTAAAAATAATAGGTACATACCGCACACAACAATACAAGGGCGAACATGAAACTAAAGCATAAGAAAACAAGACAAGATATAACCTCAAGGACTTGACAAAAATCAACAAAGAAGGCCCTAATATGCACAAAGAGAAGGGCCAAAAGAGGATAGGTCCCGAGTGGGACCACTGAATCTACACACCCCATATGATCATAGATAAACTACCAAAACCTCCTCAAGCAACAAAGGCCTGTTACCATCTAAACTAGCAGGCGTGCTCATTCTTTTACCCTTCTGTACCTGATGCACAACAGATGAAGGCTCATGCACCAAGCTCCAAACCTACGATTTCGTTGTGCATTGGGTTGTGTGTCCGTATCTCTCCTCCATTTCTCTTCCATTTTCTAGGGTCTCTCTCTCAATTAAGCCACTATTAATAAAAGATTTTCACCCTTATGCAAGATTCAAGGTAATTTCTTCTTTTTCTCACCCTTTAAGGTAATTTCTTATTTCCCTCGATGAAAACATCTGAAAGTAATAATTAGAAGATTAAAAATAATAGTTATAGATCCTATGCAACCATATAGGAGAAAAAATGAAACAAAGCATAAGCAAACGAGACAAGGCATGACCTAAAGAACTTAACAAAAATCAACAGAGAGGCCCCTACTATGCACAAAGAAGAGGGCAAATCCCAAATTGGACCACTCAAACAATACACCCCATATAATCATTGATCAGCTACCAAAACCTCCATAAACAACAAAGGCAGGTTACCATCTAAACTGGCGCACATGTTGATTCTCTTAGCCTTGTGCGTCTAATGGGTGCTTATGCACTAGGCTCCAAACCTACTTTTTCTTCATGCGCTAGGTTGCACAACCGTCTCTCTCCTCCATTTTTGTTCTATTTTCTAGCATCTCCCTCTCTCACTTATGCCGCTATTACTCAAATATCTTCACCTCCTATCATCTTCCAAGGCAAGATTTTCACCCTTCTCTCATGTGATTTTCATTCTTTCATATTAGAGTAAATTATGATCACTTGAGTTAAGTTTAACCTCCATTTTTATGAAATTTCACATGTTTATTGTGAAATATTGTTGGTATTTGTTGTTTATAAAGGTTTTGGTGGTTGATCTATGATTTTATAGGGTGTATTGCTTGGATCAACCAATTTAAGACCTATACTATTTTGGCCTTCCTCTTTGTGCATATTAGTGGCTTCTCTGTTGATTTTTGTTGGGTCCATTAGGTCATGCCTTGTCTCGTTTTCTTAGGCTTAGTTTCGTGTTCTCTCCTCTACTATAATTCTTAATCTTCTGATTATTGCTTTGAAAGAGCTGTTTCAAACGCCATCGTCAAGGAAAAATCTTGGCAAGAAACCTCACCTTAGGCCATCCATTAATACTTACTATTTTGAGAACTCTTCTTTGAAACAGTTCTTTCATAAAAGGAGAGTCATCAGCAATTTACTCTCAAAAGAGAAGTTGACCAAGTTTCTCTCGACCCTTCCATTTCATCCATCTTCGTTGACCGGCACTAGAAACCGGTCCTCTATAATTTAATTGTGCTCTGTCTTTTACTTGTCCAAGAATTAATATTCATAATATTGATAAGGAATCTATCTTATTCTCTACAAATCTTAGGGGGAGGACTCTTAGAATTACTCTAACAATGAATTTTAGCACTCTTAATATTCTTGTGGTAAACTATTCTATCTATCCTTACTCATTCCACTCCATATCATTATTTGATCCCATTGCTTCCTATTTGCACGGCGCACCTATAAGGTGGCATGGAAAATCATTGAAAACAAAAATACTTTCCCCTCGTCTCTTAGTAGTATGTAACATCATGATAACAAATTTTTTTCCGGTAACACACTATGCATATCTTCTATTAGACAAGACTCTTCCTTTATACTCTACTTATAGGTCTTTCCATTGAGCTTTCCTCCCACTTCTGTTACCATATGATCTATAAGGTACAGATCCCAAATTATATTTTCATAATGATTAATTGAATTAAGTGAATGAAAATTTTTAGGACAATTAAGATTTTTGGTCCTGAATGACGATTGATCAATGCCTAATCCACACATATGTGTATTTTAGTCAATAAGCTCGTGCCTGAAAGACATTTCTAGGGCATTTGTACGTATTTTAGGTAGATTGATCACACCGAAAGAACACATATGCATGTTTAGGATAGAATGCTGGTGCCTAAAGTACACCTGAGGGATGCTCATATGTTGTATGGTTTATACCTTGACACCTGATGCACGCCTGAATAACGCACATGTGCCAATTTTCTATATAACACCCCATTCGCCAATTTTCCATTTAACACCCCTTTAGCCTATATTCAGTCATTTTTACATGATTTTGGAGAAAAGAGGTAGAAAGAGAGAGCAAAAAGGCTAAATAAGGGAAAAACTAAGAGAAATTCAATAAATGGTTGTAAGATTCAAGTTTAATGCAAATATATTCAAGCCCTCTCTCCTTTGTTGCCGATCTTTCCTTACCTATTTGAGCATTTATTGCATCAAATGCTCATATGTTTTTATTTTCATATATAAAGTATTTATACCTTACATGCATGTGATCCCACTTCTATATCATACAATTTTTATGAAATTTAAGTTTTGAATCCATGCACAATATGTTTAAGTGCCATATTTCTATAATAATGTTCTTACATGTCATCCATTTTTAATTATATGCTTCTACTAGTTTTGAATCACCGTATGATTATGCATGAATATTTTTTATACTTGAGAAAATTACATAAATTATATTTAATTTCTGAATTCTTAAGCTTAAATGTCATGCATGCTTTAAAAGTGAAAGAATTGATAAAATTATGCTAATTATGTTAAATTCCTATAACAATAACCCTGCATGTTTAAGAAATTACATAAATGTGTTCATGCACGTTTTAAAAATGCAAGCTGAAATTCTCGCATGGATTTGATCTTACTACATGTTATGTATTTGAAAAAATAATAATAATAACTCTACATAAATTTAAAAATAAATGCATTTTCTCCAATATGAGAAAATCTAAGTATATATTCGTATTTGAGTACAATTTTCAGTTCAATTATATACAGATCATTACAAAGAATTGATAAAATATATTCGAATATATCCTAATCTATTATAAATAAATTGAATGTTGCACCTATCATTCACGAGTCAAAAAAATGACATTCAACCTTATCCATAAGGTTATTTGTAGGTGGCCCACCTATGGTTCTTAAACAATAGAGTACGACCTTTAATCATATAGAAACAATTATAACCTAAGTTTTGATATGTCTTTTGTTAGTAAGGTTATCACCAATCATTAATCCCCTATATTTTTACATGATTTGATCATATTTCAAATAATTGTACAGATTGTTAAATTGATCATTAGTTTTGGATTATGCATGATAAATTGATGAAATAATTTTAGCAATTTTTTGAATATTTGATCATAACATATTCCAACATGTCCTTTGATATATATATATATATTTACTTATGAAAATTTATATACCTTATTGAGCAATTGGCTAACTCCTACTTTGTTTCTCTGACCTTTCAAATTAGAAGGCTTGGTGCTTATTTGCAGGTGATTAGATTAAAGGATGGCTATGCGACTAAGATTTAGGAATTTGATCAGTTTATTATTATTATTTAGAAAAGAACAATAGTTTCTAATGATAGTTTGGTTTATTTGGATTTCAATTATATTTAGTCTATAATAATGTACAGTGTTAATGTATTGAATTTGATTCCGGTTTTCTTTCAGTGGTTCAATTGAGTTATAATTTTTGATACTTTGATTTTAGTATAGATACTAGTCCTTACATAAGATTAAGGTTATATATTGTCAGTATCTAGAGCCACTTTCAAATGTAACATTTTTTAATCCTATGATTTGAGTTATTATTTTTATTTCAAATCGTTTGTCGGTATTTGATTTTCAGGATCATATCCCAATACTATTTTAGGTTTTGGTTGATAAAATAAATAATTGAATTTTGAATAATCAAGGACTAAATTCTATTTAGGCTACTTAAGGATTAAGAATTAATATAATCGAATACCAAAATCAGGGATGTGACACGATATTAGCCTTTGAAAGCAAGAAGGATGACAACTTCCCTCATAAGTGTCTGATCCAAAGATTGACCATGGGGATAGGGATTCATTTTCCAAATCTTCCCCGTGTCCCTCTTGGGAAACCCATAGACTAAACGATATTTGAACAAATTAAAGCTCATAATCATTATCCAAATTGATGTGATCCTATATCTGAGTATATGCTGAATGGCACCTTCTAAGTCTCTCGTTGGCCCTTCTACACCTCCTATATCTTCTCTATCTCCTTCCTCGAATATTATGAACAAACATTCTCAAATGTTTGATCAACTTGCCACAAATGTCACTAATCAATCACATTTTGTTGATCATGTGCGTTATCTTGAGACTCGTGTTTCCAATAATTTTCAACAACTTGAGGCCAAGTTAGACTATCAGGATTCATATGTCAAGGGAAGCTTGGATTCAATTTTTAGTGAGTTGTGTTCTATGCGGGATCGCAACAAATTTGACAAGGATTGAGACTCCTTTTACATTCATGACAAAAAAGGGGAGTTTTTATTTGTTTTGCAATTTAATGGATGTAATTTATTTAAAACATTTTTTTCTGAATGTAATTAATATTGAGCATTTCTAACCTATTGAGGGCAGTAACATGATTTTGCATTCTTATGTAACTTATATCTATTTTTTCTAATTAATTATTTATTTGTCATTAAAATATTCGATGTAGATTTTTTGTGTTGTGCTAACCATGTTAATCAGAAAAAATAGAAGGCTCCTTCTCAAGCAATCTCTATATCTAGTATCCTTGTTCTGTTTTGAGTCTTAGGAGAAGTTTTTTATATACTCGATATCTATCTCGGTAGTCTTTAAACTTATAATTCATTTGTTTGTAGCAATAAATAAAAGGAACTTTGTCATGAAATTGCCAAATAGGAAAATTATTAGGAAAACCTACTATTGGCAAATTCTATGATTAGAAAATTGTATGTCCGATCTATGCCTAAAAGACACACAAGCAATGCATAAACAAGGCCTCACGCCTGAGGCACGCCTAATTAGCGCATAAGTGTATTTTTCTAGCATCTTCGCACCTAAGATACACTTATCCTACGCATGAACGTATTTTCTTCCAATATCTTCAAGCCTGAGGCAAGTCTGTCATATGCAAGAGCGTATTTCTTTTGGTACATCCACGCTTAATGTGTGTTTTACCTACAAATGTGCATGTTTCTCCCAATAGCTTCACGCCTCATGCAGTCTAAGGGTTGCACGTGCACTAGTTGCTGAAAGCCTCGTGCCTGATGAGCACATGACTTACACGTGCACTGGTTTTCTATTTCAGCTCCAAGCACATTTTTTAGCCTTGTTTTCGGACCACACTTTATATGTTTCTCTTCTTCTAACCCTAGCCACCCCTATTGAATGCATTAAGCTTTGAGAAACTGCTACTATATGAGAAGAGATCTTTCCAATGATAAAACATTTCTTTTACTTTTGAGACTTAATTGTTAAAGTTTTCTCATTACCAAAAGCTTCTTGTAATCCTTAAACACTTAATCTAGCTTGTGAGCATTTATAGTTCCGTCGGTGGCGTATACACTTGGTTTTCAATAGTGTTTTGAGATTTACTAGTGGGTAAAACAGGATATATAAGAAGACAGAAAGCTATCCAACTTAGCTACTAGCAACAAATCCGATGAGTTCCTTGGTAAGATCATAAGTTGGGAGTAAATCAACCATTATTTAGTACATCTATATTACCTAAGCTATAAATTCACTTTCACTATTGTTTCGTTTTCTCTAGTTGAAAAAGCCTGGAGAGTTTTATTTAAAAACCTTTGTTGCCTATACTTGTGTTAATTGTATTTTCTACATGGCGTATGATTTTATTATTGATGATGATTCACTTATTGGATAACTTATTGAACTTTACCAAATCTAGAAATAAATATATTTTACGTGTATCAAATATTCGTATTTGTTAGGAATATCTTATATTGGCAAATTAAGTAATTAGGTAAATAAGTGGTCTAAAAGATTCTTAATTGTCAATGAAGACAAACGACAGATACACGCGTATTCCACACAAATGCACCCTTTTCTAGTTTCTACAGCTAAACCGTATATGAGCGCATTTTGTCAAATATACCTGTGCTCACTGTGTGCCTAACCTACAGATAAGTGCATTTTACCTTGTATGCTTGCACTTGGTGTGAGCCTATGTGGCGCATGTGTATTGCAGCGTTGTTGCCTTTGAGCCTAACTGGCAACGTTACTTTCTAAACAATTATATATGTTGACCTAATTTTTAACAAAATCTTTATATATATATATATATATATATATATATATATATATATATATATATATCTTCTTCTTGGCTAAAATACAAAGAAAAACTGCTGCAACTCTTAAACTCTTATTGCTTCATGTAAAAAGAGATTCACAGCTTAAGAAAATCAACCTATTCTCTTGAGAAAAATTGCTAAGGTTTTCTTACTCAACCTTTTCCTCCAATATTTAAAGACTTGCTCCAACCTGTAAAACTTTGTTAGTGCATTAGTGACATAGACAGGAGGATCCAACAGTATGTAAGATACAAGTTCTGAATTTTAAAATTTAATCATGATTAATTAAGTTAAGATAAGCAATTGATATCAAATGAAGAAAATTGAGTCAAAGTCAAATTTTAGACCGGGTCAAGTTGAGTTGTTGGATGTTTGACCAACGCCTGACGCGTGCACATGTGCGTCCTGAATAGAGAGGTCGCACTTGACAGATGCCTAACCGAAGCTCAAACGTGCTTTCCAGTGTATTCGGACTCAATGTACGTCCAAACGACACTCAAGCACACTGAGATAGAATGCCAGCGCCTGACACGCCCCAATGCGACGCTCGTGCACCACTATGTTTGATTGCAGCGCCTAATTTACGCCAAATACGCACATGTGCACCAATCTACTATATAAGTCATGTTCAGCTGATTTTCAATTACTTTTTGCCAGATTTTGAGAGATGATGAATAAGGACAAGAGAGAGAGGAAGATAGAGAACGCTGATTGAGGTCAATCCAAGCAAGATTTTAAAAATTTAGAGTTAAGGCAAGTGCATCCCCAAGCCTTCCTTCCTTTGTTGCTATTCTTTTTTTACTTCATTAAGTATCTATTATTTCAAATACTCATATATATTATAATTTCACAGCTAAATTGTTCAAACTTTACATGCATGAATTCTCACTATCACTCTTCACTATTTTTGTGAAAATCATGTTCTTAACTCATGTAAATTGGTTTGCCAAGTTAATTCTCTGCAAAATGTTTATGCATGTGTTGAGAACCTGATTTAATGATCTAAAATGATATGAATTTCATGTACCATGTTCTTACATGCTTAAAATCACTATGTATATGTTTTGTATGCCTTGAAATTTTCATAAATTTGTCCCTACATGCATGTTATTTGAAAATAAATGTTAAAATGCCATAATGTTACTGATTTTTCTGCAATTTTGTTTGAAAAACTAATAATGCAGCTTTTGTATATTCAGGAACTTGCATATTTAAGTTTTTGCCGGATCTATATATACACTACATGATAATTATTTGAAAGGATTATGAATAAAAACTCTACAATTTGTTAAATGACCAAGAATATTTTTTCAGAATGAAAAAATACTAGGATTATATGAAATTATGTATAATTTTCATTTGTCTATACATCGGGACATTGTAAAAAATTTAGTAGTTGTATATTATGGCATGCGTTAATATATTATAGTAGTGATCGAGGTTTGAATCTATCATCTGTGAATGAAAGCGACGTTTGGCCCTGTCTATAGGATAATATGTATGACGACCCACCTACTGGATCATAAATAGTAGCATAAAACCTTTGATTGTGTGAAAATAAATATAACTCAAACTTCGATTGTCCCCTCCTAAATCAGTAAAGCCCTAAGGGCCCTTGGTTCATAAAAATAGCATGTTTGCACAAATATTCTACATAGCACAATCGATTTAAAACCAAAAAGGAAAATTTGGAAACTGTGCATAATTGTTATGGAAATCCACGTCATTACATCTAAATTTGATTTACTATCCTTCCAGCATGTTTTGATGTAAATTATATACCTTATTGAATTTTCAACTCACTCTTACTTTTGTTTTCGCTAACCTCCTTCAGATTAGTGGCCTTGAGCACTTGCAAATGAGGATCTTAAAGGAGTAGCTGATTTGAGGAGAAATTAGTTTAGGATTTTATAAAAATCTGATATTAAATGTAGTTTCCCAACAGTAACTTATGATGTTTTGCATTATTTTGGACAATGGTATTTGTATAAAAAAAATGACATGATGATATGGATGTAGTTAACTCTGATTATGGTTCAGACATAACTCCTTATGCGTATATTGACGATTTGTTTTCCAGCCACATGCTAACATGGCATTTTGAGTCCTATAGTTAGGTCATTTATTATATTTATGTTATTTTTGGTCGGTTGTAATATCGACGTGAAACTTATATCCATCGTTATTTTGGAGTTTTTACCTAATAACATGAGAAATTAGCAATGGATGAACTAATTTTGTTAATTAATGTCGGGATAAGATTTTGAGACGTGACATAGTGAGTAGAAATTCACTAGCAACTGAAACAAATTTGATAAGAAAGCTGAAAGTTGTCCGATTCTACTACTATGAACAAATCTAATGATTTTCTTAGTAGGAATCACAAGTTGAGAACAAGTCGGCCAAAGTTTAATACATTTATACCACCTAAACTGTAAGTTAATTTTCATATTTAATTGTTTTCACTGGCTAAAGAAGTTAGAAGATTTTACTCGATAACTAAGAAACTATTGAGATTTTTCTTCGTCGCCAAAACTCTCTGTTATATTTCTTTATTGCCTAAAATTTATTTTGGTAATATCTTGTTTCTAAAAAATTAATTTTTACTTACATCTAGTAAATAATATACCTTGCTAGCATTACATATTTTTGCATTCTTCCGCTATTATTACAGGATCTAAACAAATAGTGATTAGGGATTCCCTAATCCCTTTCCATATCTATTGTGTTTCCACTCTCCATGTGGTCTGGTAGTTTATTAGGGTATTCCTATACATTTCAGGTTAAACCACACGAAACCATGAGAGTATTACACTATCTGCAATCTTTTTTTAATCTGACTAAGGTCCGTCGCAGAAGTTTGAAAGTCGGGGGAAAAGGGAGGTTTGGGGGTTAGATTGGAGGAATTGCCCAAAGTTCCGAGAATAATCAAAAGAATCCAGGGAACTTTCCTATTATTTTCATCGCTTTTTTCCATATATCCAATGTTTTCACCAAATAAACCGAAACTACGAAGTACTCAAACCCTAATTTTACACGAAACGTCAAATGCGAGGAATACTATCACTATAAGCACACAGCCATAGAAAAAAAACTCGCATAATTTGGCGTAAAGAGGATCACGTTTAAGTCGTGATAACCTGTTCGATTTCTGTTGTGTTCAAATTAGCACATATATTAACACGACTTGGGCATAAAATATGAATTTATGGTGACGATTTCGACTCCCATTACTGTCTTCCTAAACTAATATGGTACATCCTCTTTTAGGGGTGACTGGCCATACACCTTTCGACCAAACAACGAAGTGGGGGCGGGATTTCATTTCCAGAAAACCATAAAAACAACTAACAAATTTTATACATCAACTTAACCTTGATGTTCAGCAGTTTGTTCTGATCTCTTTTTGATCAATTGCAGAGAATTCCGAAAGGAGTTCGCGAAATCGTCTACTCTCAGCTGTTGAATCGCAATGTCTCTCTCGCAAACATTTCGCAGCTCCGAGATTTTCGCCCTCACAGATTGCTCCATCCTCGCTGCTCTGCAAGTCGAGAGGGAGAGAAAAAAGAGTACGGCTCGATAAGAAAGAGATTCCAAGGAGCCTTAACCCGCCATGTTGGGTTCAAATATTCATCCCCTTCATGACAAAATAGTATTTGTACACCCTATTCTACCCTAAGTTGGTACACGACATATTTTATGAACAAAAGAAAATGTAAAAAAAAAAAAATCCAAGAAAAATGTAATAATTAACTTACCCACGTCAGCATAGTTAATACGGTAAGATATTTAGAGGTCTTACACCACCCAAAAAAAAAAAATTAATTTAATGTCTCCTAATTCAATAAATTTGAATAAATTGAATCCAATAAAAAGAATAAAATCACGAACAAAATTTATAAACAAAATTTTGATAGCTATGTGAATTCAAAAAATTATTGAAATAGTTTGCTAAACAATATGACTGTATTTTACGAAGCAAAATTGAGAAGGAGCGTGCTTTAAATTTTAGCTCCTCGAACTCTATGTCCCTCGTGTAAGTTATTTTGTGATTAATAATCAATTTTAGTTGTCTTAGGCATATAAGAAATTTGGTGAGATTTAAGAAGAATTCAAAAGGTTGATGTACTATTATACCATTTTCATTATATGACATGGCACGGTATGTACTTATTATATGAATGATGTTGGGGTTTGAATAACCAGATCCACCTGATTCGGCAGCAGAGGAATACCCGAATTTTTCGTCATCAATAGCTACCATTTAGTATGAATAAAAAACGAATAGATGTACAATATTTTTTACGTGGAAACTCCTTCTCAACTAAAGGGGAAAAACCACGGGACGCATAGTCCACTAATAAATCCATTATGTAAAATGATTATACAAACCTAGAGACAAAATACAAAAATCACTCTGGCTACACAAGCTCTAAAGGCAAAAACGGAAGAATAGAATACGAGAATACAAAGACCTCACACTTTGTGTTTCACTCACTACTCTCTCTTTCTTCTCTATCTTTTTCTCCTCATTGTGGTGCTCTCTGCTATTGTACTTTACATATATTGGTGAAACGATAACCACTGTTTCACCCCCGCACACAGCGGGCACACAGCGCCCCTGGTGCCAAGCACCCCTGGTGTTTTCACACACACTTTGTATTTTTCATACCTCCTCCTGAAGTTCTTGGTGTTCTTATATAGACGTCCTGGCTCCACCTAATCCCATCTACCCAACTGGTCACCTTGTAAATAATTGGTATCACATTTTCACCAGTTTCCGAGCTTCCTGCAGACCCATGCTCTGCAAGACAACGCATGCTTTGCACTGTGCAGATGCGTGCTCTACAACCCAACTGCCAGCCTGTCGACTAATACTGGAAAGACATCTTATTGACCGTTTTCAACTGTCATCCGGTCAACCTCACCATTGATCGTCTTCTACTGCTCGTCTGTCATCCAGTAGTACTCCTGTAACTCTCATCCGATTAACTTCTAGTTGATCAGCTTCTTTACTCAGATGATTAACTTGTTGACCGGATTCAGCTGCCTCTCTCGATTGGTCAACTCTGTTGACTGACATTTTACCTTTCAGCCAATCAACTTCTATTGACCGGTTAATGTACTCCGAATTTTCTCTTCGACAAATGCACTCTATCATTTGCTCTCCAGAAATCCTCCAATAACAAGCCAATTTGTTGGGTTACCCACAAAGAAATAATCAGATCCAACAAATGATGAGACTATGGTAACTGATAACTGCATCAAGACTATGAGATTCACAATTTATTACAACAAAGAGGAATTTGAGTGAATGTATAGTTGTAATTTTTTTTAATTCCAGGATATCATTTGTCAACACACGCTTAATGTACTGCATAGTGCTTGTGGAATACAATCACTACCCACAAATATATGTTTTGCACCAATGGAGAAAGGCTATGAGAACCCCACTTACTTTGGTAAGGTGTAGTTATGACAATGTTGATAGGAATCTCCAATCACAGAGGTAACATAAACTTAGCAATTGCTTCTGTGATGTTGCTATCATTGTTTCGATGAATGATGAAGCTTACTGGATGATCATTTTAGTGTTAGATTATTTGAAGGAGTTACAAAATGTCACTAATGAGCCAAAAACTAGAAAATCATACTTGATTTCTTGTTCATCCGAAAACTATTAAGCCCAGTCGTTGCCAAAAATAAAGGGAGGCCACCTATAAAACAAAACTTTGTGTGACCCCTAAAAATGAGGGGGGAAAACCTGGTGACAAATCTCATACTTGTATAAGGAAGGTACAATATCAATCGGATGTTTTAACATTAATTTAATGTAATGTCAATTTATATATTTCTTTCTACTTCTCATTATATACTTTACCGTGACAATTCATATGATATTTTAGTATACTTTGTATGCAGTGTCGCCTCAATTGGAGCATTCAGAATATATTACCAGTACCAACCAAACTGCTGATATGTTGCAGGTAAAAGCATTGATGTTATCATTAAACTATTTAACAATTTGATATATCGCACTTGAAGTTACTGTTCTGATAGATTGGTTCACAATCAAGCTTGATCCCACCAACCCAAGATCAACTGGGATGTAGAAGTTTGAATAAACAGATGCAGAAATCTGAAGAAACAGGACCATCAGGATGTATTTGCCACGGTTTCTGTCAGAAACAGCTGCCACAATTGAGATGTTCAGTTGAAGAGATGTTCAAAGCATGAGATAAATGCTCAGTTTCCAAGTGACGCTCGGTTCAAGAATGTGTGTTTCCACATTTGTTTCTGTTGTTGAAAAAGACATTGATGTCCATTTTGTTGAGGATGCCACAACTCCAAGCTTAATGCCCACATTTTCCAGAAGAAACAGTTTTATTTTCTCTTTCTGCAACAAATGTATCTGCTGCTGAAGAAGCTTATTGATGTTAGCAGCAATTCCTTGATTCTATGGCTGTTAGCCAATTTTGAGAAAATCAAAATCAAAATAACATCATATTGTATCTGGAGCATAATCTGAAGCACTTACAGCAGGAGAAATGAACAACCAGCAATATTACAATTGGATGAATTCGACCTTTATAGTTGCTGGCGTTGCTTAAGGATTACTTTGTCTCTTAAGAAGCTCAACAGAGAATGCTACACTGATTTTCAGAGAGTTTCCGGGTCAAGAGACAGACCAAAAGGTATTCAAGGTGATCTTAATCACAAACCTTTTAAACAATATCTCATTTCTGCTGAAGCTTCTTGTATTGAGCAATACAAAGTACAACTGCTTTTATATGATAAAGAGGAGTTTGACATGCAAAACAGTAAAAACTTCTCAGTATGCATATCCAAAGCATCTACAACAACTAATATACGATGAATAAAATGAAAATAATTCGTGACAATAAGAGTGCTTGTTTGTCATTATATATTTTATGTTAGAGCTTATTAATGGCTAGACGATATTTCATCCGCTCATTATGTAATCCTAATTGATATCTGTGTTTCACGCTCATTGCCTCCCATGCAAACGACATATTACCTTCAATCCATAAATTCATGGTGGTGGATCATAACAATAAAAAAGTCCACATTACTTTGTGTCATATATGAAAATACAATATAAAATTAACATATTCATTAATCAACCAATAAAGTTTCATAATATTAAATAATGTAGGATTTACCATATGGTTTGAATTGTATATGATACAACAGAAAAAAGTCTGCCATTGTTATTCTCACTATACGATGTCTTCATAACCGCAAATATATTACATAAACACAGTACATCGCATTCAACGTGTTGAGAAGGAGCACTTCATACACTTAAGTTTCCCATGGGCTACAAAATTTACAACTAGTACAACAAAGCAAACTCAAATTACTAAATCGTATCAATAAATAAGAGGGCATCGCTTGTGGATTGGTTTCGGGAATATAAACCTCCAGTTATAAATTGGTATGAATATAAACCTCCAAAAAATACAATATAAAAAAGGAAGCACTCTGAGCTTGATAAGTGTGCAGTTGTATTGCTTAGCACTCTGACATTGCTTTTCTTTCAATTAGCGGCCTCAGCACCAATGCTATTTACTAATATGGTCTTTTCATCATACTCCAGTCCATTTATTTCAAGAACCTAATTACCCACCTAATTACCCACTTGAGTAGCCTGATATACTTTAGATGGTGGGGCTACACAGAGTGTCAAGCAGAGAGTCTCTTCACCTTCGAAGTTACCAATTTGACCAAACTAGAACGAATTGCAGTCAAGACAGATTTTCAAGTCAGCTTCATCTCAATGACCCATTTAGATAAAGAAGTTTGGATCCAAACGATCCCAAGCTAATGACAGCTTGCCATGGTTCAAATGAAACTAGGGCTGGATAGCAAGTCAAACAAATATCTTCAAGCCTTGAATACAGCGCTTTAAGGTTTGGGGGTTAGTGATGGTTTGGCTAAAATTCAGGTAATCAAACCCATCGGCATTAGGTTGGGATCAAGATGATAGATCTAAGTTGTTGGAGACCGAATTTCAAGCTGCTTTGCCCAAGGACCGAGTCTCCATTGGTTGATAGAATCAATGGATTTAATGATAAGATTGATAATTATTCGATCTAGTGATAAAATGACCAAACTACCAAAAAACTAAAAAAGTTAAAGTGTGTCGTTACTAGAAAATGGCCAGTAAAGGTAGATTAAAAGAGGTAAGTTAATAAGGGGGGCTGTCAAGTTTGATAGTCGAGCGTTTTACTCAGTTAATTCTTAATTTCTTAATATTTACTCATTAGTTAAGTTAAATAGTTAGTCTATCAAAAATATTAAAACCATTAATTAAAGTCAAATAGATTAGTACTAGAGGAGGCTCCTAATCAGCACAATCTTTTAGATAATCTTTCAGAGCTACCGACTAAGCTTATGACCACAAATTTAACAGTTGGATCCTGAAAATTGAGAAATAATGACTTAACATCAAGATTCTAATTGACAAATTATTTAGAATTATTAACAAACTATTAATAACTCCTCAAAAAAAAAAAAAAAAAAAAGATAGTTACAGGAGTTTACTTAGTCAACCTTAGCACGGGGCCTACACCCCTACAAATACAAAGCCCTTTCATATAAGAACGGGCATCTTGCAATCTTGCAATCAAAAGATCAAAGCATCTCTTGCATGTAAGCATTTAGAAATTATGATCTCTCTTGTATATTTGATTTCACGCACTTGTAAAAGCACAACTCTCGAAGTATTTCACCTATATAAAGAGATTTGGAGCTTGCTCTCTAGGATTTCTCCTCATAAAATATTTTCTCGGAACCTAGTCCTCTAATCCTTCATACTCTCTACCCATTCTCTCCCCAACTCATTTATTAGAAATCATTAATGATTTAAACGTTAGAAAATAACCTGAAAAACCAGTCCAAATCCTCTGAACTCTTATTTTAGCATGTAATATGCATTGTCCGGTTGAATAGTGAAAGAGCTCGCTCCGAAATCTTTCATTCCAAAATTCAGATTCAATATACGCATCAACATTAGTTTAATTTTTAACAACATAGACTACTAAAGATGTGGAAGGGATTCAAAAGATCTCATGTTTCCTGAGCTTACTTAAGAATGGACAAATTATATTACTCAAGAGTAAGTTACTAGATTGTGAAAGATTATTAATTTTTCAATATTGTAAAGTCCCAAATTAAATTAGCACTTGGGCATGTGCCATATACCACGACTTAAAAGGCAAATTTATATAGTGTATAAGTGGCATATATGTAACATTTTAAAGTTATTTTAATAGTCTCATCAACTAACCTAACTACTAGCCATCATTTCAACCAACCCAACTTTCAATTGCTTTCTCGAACAAACTAGACATTTATTTTTTATGTTTCATATTTGTTTATAAATATTTAAAAAAAATGAAAAGCAAAAGAAAAAATGTGAAAAAGAGGATCTCAAAAGTATCATATCACTATTACCAATTGTTTATATAATATCTTGGATATTTCAAATTAGTTTTAATTTCTTATAATTGATAATATTTAATTTCAAATAATTTTAAAATATGATTTTAAAGGATAAATATTTAATTAAGTGGTTAATTATTTTAAGAGAAGTATCCTGATAATATTATAAAATTTTGAATTAAAATAAACTAAAAATTTTATTTATTAACTTTTTTTTTTAAATGGTGGCATATTTTATCAAAAATAAATGAGTGAAATTTGAATTGGATAAACCTAAACTTAGTGATTTGTAATGCCTTAAATTATTTTGAGTTCCAATTTCTTTAACAATTTCCCACACAAGCCCCTTCGTTCTTTTATTTGTCTAATTTCTTTTGGAAGTGAAAACTTCTACAAATGTGGCCAAATTCATCAAAATTTTTTTTGTTTTTTTTTGGTAATTAAGTAAAGTTTTATAAATGAAAAGATAAAACATACAAACTCAATATTCTATCTCCAAGAATTCAGGACTTGGATGTAGAACAAAGACGGTGGGGTATACCCCGAGTACCGCTAAACAATTCACAAATATAAAAAATACAGATCCACAGATTAAACAGTATTACATTTGCCAAGGTCATCAACTAAAACTAAAGTGAAAAAAATGATCCAAACATTTGAGACCGAAATAAGCGATCATGATGCCCTCTACCAAGAGCAAAGCACGCAGCAACCCAAAGGCAGTAGAGGCTCCTGGTTCTGTTGCTGCAAATCCCCATTATCAACAATTCCACTGTAGAAGGCGTCTCAGGAGCAGAAAGCAGGAAGCAATGATACCTCATCTAGTTGTCAGCAGCTCGGTCCAAGGCGTAAGGGGAAAGAGCAACACAAACTTTTTTTTTGGTAAAAACAACCTACCATAAAAGCCGCATTCAATCAAAGGCCGCAAACGGGGAAAGAAACCTAAAGATCCCCCGAGGCACTAAAGCGGGCAAGGGCCCTACAAGCCATTCAGGCTATACAAGACAAAGGAGCAGACCAACCGATTAGCAACCCACAAATTCTTATTTTGGAACCTACCAAAGAAACCAAGCAACATTCCTTCAAAGCTGCAAACGGGGGGAAAGAACAAAACATCCACCGAGAACCAAATCGGTCAGGGAGCCCATCGAGTCATAACGCCAATACAAGATAAAATTACAAGATAAGATTCCTTCAGATTTTTTTTCCCAACAGGAAAATCGGTCTACAAGGAGATCTGGCCAAACACAAACGTTAGCCAGCAAAAAGGGGAAAACGGTTTTTTTTTAAGCTCCAACCATGTAATAGCGTTAGTCCACCAAGGAGCAAACCGGGCAAGGGCCAGATCGTCAGGAACAAGATCGAGCCATGCCAGCAGAGGAGGAGGAAAGCCACCTAGAATAACGGGAACTCAGCATAATTAGAAGATTTTTTTTAAAATAATTTGATAGGTAAATTCCAGCGATCTAAAGAAGTTTTGTCCATCTTCGTCGAGTCACTGAGAAGAAACTTCAAACGGTTACGAATAACATCTAAAATTTGAGTGAAAAAGTTAGAGGTTGAGTGGGAATGAGGAAATTGGAAAGTGCGGAGGTTACGCTCCTTCCAGATATAATACACTGCAGCGGCAAGGGTAAGTTGGAAGGAGGTAGCTTTGAAGTTTTTCCCTTTCCATTTAGAAGCGGCCCAAATGATGTTCTAGTTCCAATCAGGGTAAGGCCAGTAGAGGCCAACACCGCTACGGAGCAAGTGCCAAAGGTCCTTAGAGAAAAGGCAGTTAAAGAATAGGTGATCATGGTTTTCGATCTCAGTTTGGCACATCACACAAAAGGGTGAGAGGTTAGAAATGCCTTTGAGATGATATGTGGTGCTTAGTCTTCGGCGAATGGCCAACCAAAGGATGAATGCATGGGCCGGGATATAAGAGGGGCCCCAAACAAGAGAAGCCCAAACGACTTTCCCACAAGGTGGGTGAAGAATATAGTAAGCTGATCAGGTCAAAAATTTTCCATCTCTATTAGCTTTCCAGATGATAGAGTCGCTATGAGTGGGATCAGGGGAATAATTTGGCATATGCTCAATTAATTTGGACACTTTCATGCCAAACTGATTGGGCCAAATCCATTGGTTGTGCCTTATAATAGCCTTAACCTTTGTATCCCAATACAATCCAGTGACCGTTCGGATCCGGGAGGATGTGAAATTATCAAGAGGCCCCAGGGGATGCCAGTTGTCAAGCCATAGGAAAGTGTCCGAGCCATCACCAATAGAATGGGCAATCTGATGTCGCATTACAGGGCGGAGCTTCATAATTTTCTTCCAGCTCCAAGATGCTGAAGTAGGGACTTTTAGAGTCCAAATACACCGATCCTTAATGCGATTAGCGTGGATCCAGAGAGACCAAATCAATTCCTTACTTTTGGTAATAATACGCCATAAAAGCTTACACATCTGCACTTTATTCTGGGCCAGCAGGTTTTTGATTCCCAGGCCCCCCTCAGATTTAGAGTAGCAAATATCTTCCCAGGCAACCTTGGACGATGATTTACCCTCATTATGCCCATGCCACAGGAAATTTCTAATGCTTTGTTCAATCGATTTGAGAACAGATCTTGGTAGGAGGAAAATAGAGCTCCAGTATGTATGTATGGATGTGAGTATGAAGGAAATGAACTGGAGACACCCCCCAAAGGACAACCATCTATTCTTCCAAGATGAGATACGCTTGGAAACTTTGTCAATGAGGGGTTTGCAGTCAGAAATCGTAAGCCGTGAGGTGATAAGTGGAACCCCCAAATAACGAACAGGTAGCATTCCCGCTTTAAATCCCATGACGCTCAGAAGTGATTGATGCAATGAAGGGTCCCCCGAACAAATAAATATCTCGCTTTTACTAGGGTTAGCGGAGAGCCTAGAAAGAGTTGTGAATTCTTCAAGGCATCTATGGATGGTCCGTATAGAATTTTCGTCAGCTTTTGAAAATAGGAGCAAGTCATCCGCAAAGACAATCATGACTGTCCTAGTATCAGCACATTTCCAGTGAAATTGAAATATCGCACTACGACGAGCTTTTACCTCAATAATGCCATTAAGAACATCCATAGCAAGAACAAACAAGTAGGGCGAGAGCGGATCACCCTGTCGAAGACCCTTGCCACCTTTGAAAAACCCCACTTATTCGCCATTGATATTGATAGAAAAGGAAGTGGTTGTGATACATTGCTGAATCCATGTGATCATCTGCGAGGGGAAACCCATTAGATCAAGAATGGATGTAATGAAGTCCCAGTGGACAGAATCATAAGTTTTCATGAGATCAATTTTCATTGCACATTGAGGAGGACCTGTACCCAAGTGATACTTGTGTAGAAGTTCCCGGGCCAAAAGCACATTGTCACTTATCAGTCTTCTGGTGATAAAAGTAGTTTGGGATTTATCCACTAGATAAGGAAGAGTGGGCTTTAGACGATTCACAATGATTTTTGATATCGCCTTGTAAATGACATTACAGCAGGATATAGGTCTATAATCCGTCACCCTACATGGGGACTCAATCTTAGGAATGAGACTAATAATTGTTGCATTAATTTGCTTAAGCAGCTTGCCATAAGTAAAGAAGTCCCGAATAGCCTCCATAACCAATGATCCAATAATGTCTCATCTGTCTTTGAAGAATCTAGATAAGAAACCATCAGGGCCAGAGGCTTTAGCATCCCCAATGGAGAAGACAGCATCATGGATCTCATCATCACTAATTGGGGAGATTGAGGGGGCTTTCAGGAAATCCAGGAGGGATTGGAGGATAAACGGACAAAGACGATTCTTATCTACATTACCATGAGGGCGGTCAGGACCCAGCAGCCTTTGGAAGTGGTCAACAATAAGACGATGGACGTCTTCATGTCCGACCATGGGAGTGCCATCATCCTTAATCAAAGAGAGGATTTTGTTGCGATTATAATTGCCCAAGACCGCACGCAAGAAAAATCTGGTGCAATGGTCACCATCCTTAAGCCATTGGACTTTAGCTTTTTACTAGTAGAATTCAAGCTCTTGTTCCATGGCCTGGAAATAGATCTCCCGATAGGAACATTCCTCAGAATTGGTACCCAAAGAAGACGGATGGGCAAGCTAGAAATCCCCCAGTGCCTTATGAGTTTTTACCACCTGCTCATGAATATCTCCATTCTGCCTATTGAGAGATTTAAGCATCCTTTTGACATGATGAAGTTTTTTGACAAGTCGATACATAGGAGTTCCCTATACCTCCTCTTGCCAAGCCTCCTTCATAACACGGGGAAAGAGAGGTGTTTTGTCAAAAAATTGTTAAACTGGAACATACCTTTCCGCTCGCTACTTTCATCATCCGGAAGTAAGAGACACGGAGAATGATCCGAAAGACGGGCAGGGGGAAAGAGGTACGCACAGCACCAAAGTTTTCAAACCCATTACCATTCACCAAAACTTTGTCCAATTTCCTAAAAATGTGAATGGAAGGGTCCCGATGGTCGTTCCATGTATAAAACAAACCATCCTGGCTGACGTCCTCTAAATCACAATCTTTGAGGCATTGATCAAGGTCAAAGGAGCTTTTAGCATGCCAAATCCCCCCAAGGCCCTCAGAGGGGGATCAGATAGCATTGAAATCCTTGAGAACAGCCCAAGGAAGGGAATGGGAGAGCATACTGAACTGGTGCAGACTAGACCAAAGGGCACTGTGCTGGGCCTCTAAGTTGGCACCATAGACAAGCGAAAGTAAACAATGTTTACTGACACCATTAATAGAAACACTGGTGTGAATAACCTGATCCTCAATGGACCGGCAACTAACATCAACAAGGCTAGGATCCCAACCTACCAATATTCTTCCTTTAGAGGAATTTGAGTAGTTCATAATCCATTGCCAATTGGGCATAAGCTTGTGCGATATAGTAACAGCATGACACTCTCGGACTTTGGTCTCGACCAGCCCGATAATAGCGTAATTGGAGGAGCTGATAAAATTTCTTACCTCATGGGCTTTAACTTTGCCGTTAAGCTCTCTCACATTCCAGCAGGCGACCTTAGTCATTGGAAGAGAGAGACGGGAAGGGAATTCTTTTGGGCCCCCTGGAATTTTTTAATATGGACTCTAGAAATTTAGAGGACTTGCGCCTATGGTGACCCCACTTTTTAGCAGAGGACCGAACGGCTCTAGCCCAATCCTAGTGAGAAAGGGGAGGGCCATGACTAGTCGTCGGGATAGGAATGGAAGGATCCATTTGAGATTCAACACCAGCTTTACTAGTTGTGTACGAGGGTCGATCGTCAGTGGATCCCGCCACATCCCCCGGTCAGGATACATCAACGGTCGAGGAAGGTGAACACCCAGACAAAGGAGGGTGAGACTCTGGAGGACCAATTTGCTGTTCAAAAGAGGACGGATCCACATTGCCGAAGGCAAACTGGGATGCCAAATTGCCAAGTGGGACAATCCGACTGTCAATATTGTCAAGGCAGGGGGACCGACATTGGTCAACAATCCGAACGGTAGACATCAGTTTACCTTCAGTCCCAGAAGAAGAAACCTCAATGCAAGAGGGACCGAAAATTGTCTGGTTCCGTTCAACCACACTCCCATCCATACTGTTAGATTCCAAACAGGGGATTGAGCAAGTCTCCTCACAGAGACCATGGAGAGCCGCAAAGGGATTAGAACAACAATGGGAAGGGGATGGTGGACCGGGGACTTTGGGAGGCCCTTTAATAGGTGAAGAAGCCTTGGAGGTCTCACCATGGGAGGAGGGGTGTTTTTGGGCTTACCGAGCGCTTCCAGACGAGCGTGGTTGCTTCGCCAAAAGGCAGCAAGAGGAAGAGTACCCCAGGTGATTACACAGACTACACCAAACAGGGTTACCCTGGTATTCAATACCAATTTCGTAACTGGCTTGGAAATCCATCCCTGGGGAAGGGCTTGATTTAATACGAACAGAGGACGGTAAAGGGGCATCGGCTGCAATCTCCACACGCACATGAGTGTAGTTCATACACTCTAATTTTGCTGGCATAGGGTCCAAACAAAGAGGCCTCCCAACCACACCCGCAATCCAACACAATCCAATGGGAGTCCAAAATTCCATAGGAACGTTAGATAGGGAAATCCAGATGGGAAATTTTTGATGAACATCTTTGGTTAATGGCATCCCCAATTGCCATTTTTGTAGGAACAGGGGATTGCCAGCAAAGGACCATGGACTACACGTAAGACATTTATCAAGCATAAGGCTGGAGGAGAATCAGAAAAAGAAGAATCCTTGATCATTGCCCGCAACATGCTTAAGATCAAACCGTGCCCATATTTTCCTAACAATATGTTTCACGGCTTGAAAGTGCAGTGGGTTACCATGAAAGCACTCCACCAAAGTATCACTCCACATGGCCTCCCCATGTTGAGGAACTTCTAGAGGAGGAGTTAAATCCTCCCCCTCCTTAAACGAATGGGAGAAAAAAGGAAAGGGAGACTGACCTTGAGGATGATTTTGCCCAACAATGGACAACCAAGAAACAGGGGGTGATGCCGAAGTTGATGGACCAGTAACGGGATTCAGGGCATTTGTCCCAAACACAGCATCACCATCAGTGATAGGTAGGGGGTCAGGGCAAATCAAATTGGTGCCTTGAGGACCACAATCCATAAGCTTATCAGGCGGTGGCAAACCAATAGCAGAAACAGAGCCTCCTTTAGATCCACGCAAGCCCACTGCGAGCAAAGACGAAGGACCGAGATTTTTTGCTACCAGAGGTGTACGAGGAGGAGGGAGAGGTGGAAAATCATCTAAGGGTGAGGGAGGGGAGAGGAGAGGTGAATGGTGGGTAACTATGGCAATTGCAGCAGACACAGAGTATGTTGGAAGAAGGAAAGCAAGAGAGGAATTGAGGGGAGGGAGAGCAAGAGAAGAGAGAATTGAATGGGG
This sequence comes from Nepenthes gracilis, assembly GCA_033239525.1. NCBI lineage: Eukaryota > Viridiplantae > Streptophyta > Magnoliopsida > Caryophyllales > Nepenthaceae > Nepenthes > Nepenthes gracilis. Next base: position 4,598,175 of record BSYO01000026.1, on the reverse strand, counting down.
AAAGGTGTTTTGGGTTGTGGGAGAGCCAGACGTATCACTAGGGAGGCCATCCATAGCCGGCGCCGGTAGAAGAGAACAGAGACATAACGGGGCGGGAGGACAGAGACACCAGATTTCAAAAACAGGAAAAGAACATGGGTTGGGCTAGGGCTAGATGGGAGCGAGAGACTAAGAGGGACCAGCCATAGCTGGTGGTTCCGGCGGTGGAGGAGGGAGGAGCGTGGTGGCAACGGATGAGTGCAGGTTCAAATTTTAAAATTTCAGCAATATTATTTTCCTTGAATTACATCTCAAAAACATTCTTCAACAATCTACATTAGAGAAGTGAGATTATGTTCCTTTCCGGTAAAGAACTCATGTTTCAAAATACTTCTTTATAAGTAATTTCTATAATCTTTTGATATTTTCTTGATGAATAATCATCAATAACCTTCTTATTTTAATGTCATGAGTATTCGAAAATTGATCAGTATGTATTTAATCGTCACTTTTGCTCAAAACTGAAAATTTTAGAAAATACTCTGTTTTTATAATAAAATCTGAAGTTTGTTTCAATGGGGCCTTAATTTGTGTTATTCGGGCCTGATATTGTTTAGGACCTATATAAAATAAGTCAATATGCAAGTTAGATAACTAAAGATGTCAAAATGGAGCTTAAATTAGGATTTTAATGTTAGATTTTTTAGCCCATTCTTTGTGGGTAACTCAACAAATAGAAAGTTATCGGAGGTTTGCATGAAACTCGTGCGAGGATCGGAGCGCACGTGCCAAAGGATCAGAAAGCAAGATCAAATCGGATACCTGAGAGGTGCTTGAGCGGAACTCGAGCGCTGATTCCAGATTGATGGAGGATTGTTAGCGCTCACCTTACACTAGAGCGGTGTAGAGGCACGTATTCCAAACTTAGTGAGCTCGCTACACATTCATCGAGCGCTCGAGCACGAAATCCAAGACCAATGCACTCGATCCGTGTTCGCTGAGCGCTCAAGCACCGATATGCGATACAAAATGTGGCTTACGCGTTTTAAGGTTATGATTCTAAAATCATTCTCCATAAGGAGTGCCGCACATAAAGAGGGGAGAGAAAAAAAAGAGAAGAGAAAGAGGTTCGGCGTCCAGATGAGATCCGATTTGAGTTCTATTCTTCGTTAAAGTCGGGCACGTCGTTTTGGAGATGAATTTAGAAATGATTTTCGTTTGGTTACTATTTTTCTCGTTATATTTCTCTTATGAGTTATCGAGTGTGTTTAGAAGATGTTGTATTCAACCATTCTTTATTCGGGTTTGGAGTGAAAAGATCTCGGATGGGATTCTTGTAACCAATATTATTTATAGTGGATTTATTCGGAATTTATCCCGTGATTTTTTTATTGGTTAAAAAGGATTTTCCACGTTAAAAATAATTGGGTATTTTTTATTTCTTATTCTCACAAATTTGATGGTTAACAGTTGACGATGGGTTTGAATTTGTTCTACTGCATTGGTCAGATATATTCGGGTGTCGACTCCCAACATTTAAATGCTATTGTGTTGCGATATTTGAATGTTATTTGAATATCCTGAAGTGTAGTGGGGTATTGTTTGGCTAGCACTCAAATACTGAGTTGAATATTAGTATAGAAAGTTGTTTTTCTCAATCTAATCCATTTAGATAGTAAAATTATGACTTTGTATTGATTAATTGTGAAATACAGCATTGACATTGAGTTGTGAACTGCATCATTCAATGTGCCGTTCGAACACTAGGTTAGCAATTTTGATTTTGAGATTTTGTTTTCAGTTCTAAGTTTCAAAAACATAAGACTTAAGATGACGATGTATTTTGAAATTGTACATTATAATAAGATTGGCTAGTTAGAGTATTTATTCTTATTTTCAATACTCTTCTTTTCAATTTCCTTTATTCTTGTCTTTTATTCTTATTTTATCAATCTAATATTATTGATATTTTATGAATAAGTTAATAAAAGTATACGAAAATACTAAAGTATGGGAATGTATGAGCAATAGTGAATCTTACTATAGTCGACATTTACTCAATACCGATCCTATATCCAATGGTTTGAGGTTTTTCAATTTTATAAAAGGATGCCTATTATCATTATATTGACATATCGTTGAATATCGAGCAACGAGTGTCAGTTGGAACATGAGTAGACTACCAGTGTTAGAGATTGTCTTATACACTGGATCATGGAAGAAGTCTCAGAGTCACAGGGGTGATAACATGTCAATTTGTTGACATAGGGTAACCTCGTGTGGACTTACCCAACTTTTAAAAATGTAAATACCAACCTTTAAAAATATAAAAACATTTGCCATTGATACACAGTGGTAAAAAATAAAATAAAATCCAAGAAGATATCGTTAATATTCTCAATGATAACTATTATGACTTCTTTTATGTTGGGATTTAATAGAATCTATAGTTGTTGATATTCCACGATTTGTGGGATCAAGTTATTTTGAACTGTTATGAATTTTTTAAAAAAATTATTGTTATTGTTGCGTATTCTAATTTTGTACGGCTGTTATTTTGGGATTCCTAAATTTTTTTTGGATATTCATTGTCTTTAGCTTTGGTTATAGATTATTTGTTGGGTAACGACACATTTATTTTTATTTTTCTATATTGGATGCATATTTCTTGAGGCCTATTTTTGTAGAGCGACATGGCTGGCTTGTGTTTTCGATATCTTCTGAGAGAAAATTAATAAGTATTTTATTAGATACTACATTAAATGTTGATAAATATTAGTCTTTATTAACCTATACTTATGAATTTTTATCGGGTGAGACATAATTTTTGTAAAGATGTTTCCACCTATTTCGGAATATATTATAGTTTATAGATGTCATTGTCATTTATAACAGTTTTATAAGTATTGCGACTTAGAATACTGATAGAAGTTTGTGCCAGGTCGTCATTGCTTACTATAGGAAATAGTTAATAAAAACTAGCTAATTTTATTTTCATATGCAATTTTGGCTTTGTTAATATAAAACGTAGTCACATAAGACTTTTTTTATATCACAAAGAGGATTTATATGAATCCATTTGTACTTATAAGAAAATAATATATTATATAAAGTAATATTTTGCATACTTTAAAACCTTATATTTAAAATGTTATTTGATTCATCATATGATTTTTGGAAGTCTCACTTTTTTCCACTATAGATTTCATGATGAGGATAGGGAATAATGACTATTGGCTCATGAAACAAAAGTGACTATTTGGAGATCCTTTAAGAAATGCAAATTAATAAAAATTATCTCTTGGTGAGATGGAGGCTTGGCTACCACCTCCATAGCTGGAAGTTAAGTGGCAATCTCAAAAAAGCGTGTTGATACTCATACATGGGAGAAAATCCTAAGCATCATAAAGGGGGTAAGGTAGTAATAGGTCCAATAAAATTGGTAAAATTTGAACACAAATAACAAAATTAGAGTCATCAGAATAGGATGAAAAGCAAAATTTGAAGACTATCATAACTATTAGTCCGATCAGAAGCCATCATATTAGGATATATCTGTCAAAAACTAAACTACCAAGAATCGTATGTTGACAAGAAGGGTGTTGGGGCCCGACCTACTATTTGAACCGCAAGAAAACATATAATAACATACGACAAGTATACAATAATTGCACATGATCAATAAAGACACAATTTTTATGTAAAAAATTCTCTTTTGGACAAGAGAGAAAAATCACAAGACTCAAAGTTTAAAAATATTTTCACTATATAATATTTTGGTTACACAAATCCCTAAATATAATGTCAAATTACCTTGTCTCAAAACAAGTCCGAACAATAGAAACACAAGATGAAAGAGAAGAAATAAAACTTGATAAACGTTCTTTCAATAGTAGGAAGAACAGTACCCACGGTCAACGAAAACTGTGACTCAATTCGAAATACAAGCGGATACACAAATCTTTATATTCTCAATTTTCTTTCTCTTTATCTTCTTCTCTCTTAAATTGGTGCTCAAATTGTAGTGGTAAAATCCTAACACGCATTAGTCGCATTTTTATCCTCTAAGCCACGCTTGAGCGCCCGACAAGCGTGGCTCGAACATCCGACAGGTGCAGCTCGAGTGCAATGCTTCTAGAATTAGCATCTCAAGCCTTCGTTGTGTATGGTTTATGCTTGAAAATGCTCATCATTCGTACCACCAATTGGTACATCAAATAACATGGATACACACGGGAATGACCCATAACCCAACAAAATGGTATCAGAGTGTCAGAGGCGGCGCTCTATTCCCATAGAATGGCACCAAAGAAGAAGAAGATTTATGTATCCGTTTGTGTTCCAAATTGAGTTCTAATCTTCATTGACTATGTGTGTGCTATTTTTGCTACTGAGAAGAACTTTTATCGGATTTTATTTCTTCTTTTTTATATTATATTTTCTATTGTACGGACTTATTTTGAGATAATATAGTTTGACATTGTATTTGAGGATTTGTGTAATTGAAACATTGTATAGTGGAGATATTTTTGAATTTTGAGTTTCGGGTTTTTCTCCCTGATTCAAAAAGAAATTTTTTACATAAAAATTATATTTTTATCAATCGTATGTAATTATTGTGTACTTATTGTATGTTATTGCTTGTTTCTTCATGGTTCAAATAGTAGGTCGGGTCTCAACAAGTGGTATCAGAGATACGGTTATTTGTACTGTGTATTATGACTTGTTTGAATTGATGAAGGTCAGAAATAAGATGACCTATTTGAATGGCACAAACTAAGATATTTAGGGGAGCAAGATAAAGGATTTGGTATTTATGAAAACAATGCATCATCTAGTATTCGCTACACAAAAACTCAAATCGAAATCGAGAGGAATGGGTGCTTGAATATGAATAAGTTTGTGGCTACATTCGACAATTTGTAGATGACGACATATATAATCACATTTAGAATAAAATGCACGCAAGAACCTTGTGGTAGAAGCTTGAGACACTTCATACTTCGAAGACTGATAACAACAAATTATTTCACTTAATAAAATTAATGCAAGTAAGGTATAAGGAGGGCATGTCTGTTGTTGATCACTTCAATGAGTTCCAAAGATATGTGAATCAGTTTAGTACCATGGGTATCAAATTTGATGATGAGTTGTTGGGCTTGCTACTATTAACTACTTTACGGGACACTTGAGAGGTGATATGAATCACTATCGCCAATACAACTCCAAACGGTGTGGTGAGTTTCAAAATAGCAAAGAAAACTATGCTTAATAAGAAGATGAGACATCGATCACAGGAGTCTTCTTCTTCACACTCCGAAGTGCTAGTCTCCAAGTCACGGAGAAGGAGTAAAGGGTGTGGCCCTAAATCTAGAGAGGAGAGCCAAAGCAAGTCTCGATCGAGATATCAAAACCTCGAAGACTATCACTGTGAAAAGAATGGACATATCATGAAGCACTATTACAAGTGAAAGTGTGAAAATGTAAACGGCAATGATAAGAAGGCGGACAGCTCCCAAGATGAGGAAAGAGCCTCCATTGTTACCAAAAATGATCTTTGGTTAGTGTGTTAGGAAGATGAGGTGAACAATATGGCGAATCACAAGACAAATTAGGTGGTGAACAGCGGTGCATCACTTCATGTCACGTCTTGGAGGAAATTCTTTACATCTTACACTTTCAATGATTTTGGAGTGTTGAAGATGGATAATGAAGGGATATGTCGGATTAACGACTATGGTGACATGTGCCTCACCACCAACAATGGAACCAAATTGCTACTGAGGGATATCTGACACATCCCAAATATTCAGCTGAATCTGATTTCAATGGGCAAGCTTGATGATGAAGACTTTTGCAACACTTTCTGTGAAGTGGTATAGAAGTTGACTAAAGGATCTCTAATTGTAGCTCGTGGAAAGAAAGTTTTCAATTTGTATATGTTACAAGCCTCAATTACAATGGGAGATGTGCATGTTACTAGAGGTGAGGAGTCTTCAAATTTGTGGCATCGACAATTGGGTCATATGAGCGAGAAGGGGTTAAATGATTTAGCCAAGAAGGACTTCCTTCAGAGTGTAAAGGAAGCCAAATTGAAAACTTATTTTCATTACATGGTGGAAAAGCAACGGTAAGTTTCATTCCATTGACACTCATCTACAATGAAGGCCGATCTTCTTGAATTGGTCCACATTGATATACGTGGCCCTTTTAACGTGAAACACTCGGAGGAGCACTATACTTCATCACATTTATTAATGACTGTTCTCGAAAGTTTTGGGTGTATCCATTGAAAACAAAGGATCAAACCCTTGATGTCTTTAAATACTTTCATGCCTTTGCTGAGAGGCAAACGAGGAAAAAATTAAAGTACATTCGGAGTGACAACAAAGGTGAGTATATCGGAGCATTTGACGCATATTATCGATCTCACAAAATTTGACACAAAAAAACTCTATAGAAGACACCATAGTTGAATGGTGTGGCCAAACGGGTGAACAGAATAGTGATGAAGAAAGTTTGCTACTTACTTTCGGAGGCAAAGCTCCTCGACTCATTTTTGGAAAAAGCCTTGATAGGCCTGTGACTCATGTTATCAACTTATCACCGAGCGGTCCACTAAATGGATAAGTTTCAGAAAAGGTGTGGTTTGGGAAGGAAGTATCCTACGACCACTTGCGTGTGTCCCAGTGCAAAGCCTTTATTAATATCCCAAAGATAATAAAACCAAGTTGGAGTCAAAGATAAGACAATTTATTTTTCTCAGCTATAGGAAGATGATCTTATATACCGGCTCTACAATCCGATTGAGAAGAATGTAGTTCGATCAAGGGATGTGGTGTTTGTTAAAAATGAAACGATTGAAGATATTAGCAAAAAGGTGAAAGTTATTTCCAACAACGATGGCAGTCGGGTTTCTAATACAAATTTTAAGCCCTTGATACCGGTGCTTGTTCATCTGATGATGGTGATCAAGGCATTGTCGAGGAGGAAGATGACCATGAGACTCCGATGCTCGATGGAGATGAAGATGATACTGTTCTTCATAATGTTGTTGTGCCTACCGAGACTATACCACTCAAATGATCGACGAGAGATCAAAGATCCTCTGTCGACTAATGAATATGTATTACTTCTCGATGAAGGAGAGCCTAAAAACTTTGAAAAAGTTATGGAGGATGAGTACAAAGTAGAGTGGATGGAAAGCCATGCAAGATGAGATAAAATCATTGCAAGAAAATTACATGTTTGAGTTAACGAAATTGCCAAAGGGAAAGCGAGTATTGAAGAACAAGTATGTCTTTCATTTGAAGGCAGATAAGAATAGCCCACAACCGAGGTACAAGGTAAGGATGGTTATGAAAGGTTTCAATTAATGGAAGGGTATTGAGTTTGATGAGATTTTTACCCTAATTGTGAAAATGTCTTTAATCCGAGTGGTACTCAGATTGGCCGCGATTCTTGATCTAGAAGTACAACAGTTAAATGTGCGGACGACATTTCTTCATGGTAACTTTAAGGAGAAAATTTACATGGAGTAGTCAGAGAGATTTTGAGCTAAGGAAAAGGAACATTTAGTGTGTCGTCTGAAGAAAAGCTTGTAAAGATTGAAGTAAACTCCAAGGTAATTGTACAAAAAATTTGAGTCTATTATGGTGAGTGAAGGCTATTGGAAGACTATTTCGAATCATTATGTTTTTATTCAAAGGTTTTCAGGAGACAATTTTGTTGTTCTTCTACTTTATGTGGATGATATACCAATTGTTGGACATAATATCTCCTGGATCACCGAATTGAAGCGACAGCACAAAAAATTCTTTACCATGAATGATTCGAGGCTGGTGAAATAGATTTTGAATATTAGAATATTTTGTGACCGCAAGGCAATGAAATTATGGATGTCCCAGGAAAGCTATGTGGAAAAGATGCTCCAACTTTTCAATTTGGAAAAATCAAATCCGGTAAGCACTCCATTGGTTAATCACTTTAAATTAAGCAACTGGCAATGCCCTTCCACCGATGATAAAAAAGCAAGCATAAGAAGCATACCCTACTCTTGATCCGTGGGTAGCTTGATATATGCTATAGTGTATACGATGTTGGGTTTTGCTTATACTGTTGGTGCAGTTAGTCGATTTTTATCAAATCTTGGTAATGGGTATTGATCCGTGGTGAAATAGATATTGAAATATTTTAGAAGAACTTTCAAGTTATGTTTGTGTTTTGGAAGTAATAAACCACTTCTAGTTGGGTATACTAATGTAGGCATGGCCAATAATGTTGACTCTCAAATATCCACTTCAGGATATCTAGTCATGTTTGCAAGAGGAGCACTTTCTTAGCATTCAAAGTTATAAAAGTGTGTTACTCTCTCTACGATCGAAGTGAAATTCATTGCTGTGACGAAGATAAGTAAGGAGATGTTGTGGATGAAGTTCATCCGGGAGCTTGGTTTCAAGTAGGAGGGATATGTGTTGTTTTGTGATAATCAAAGCGCAATTCACCTTTATAGAAACTCTTCATTTATTCCAAATCAAAGCACATTAATGTGTGGTATCATTGGGTGCGAAATGTTGTTGACTCGGAGTTGTTAGTACTGGATAAGGTCAAAACCGAGAAGAATGGATTGGATATGATTTCCAAAGTGTTATAGATGGGGAGCTTGAAATTTGCCATATTATTACTGAGATGATAACGATTGCCCCCACAAGGTCATGAGAGAAAGTTTGTTGGTTTATGGGTTGCTCTCATATGGCTCATACTCATTTAATGTGCCAATTGATGGTACAAATGATGGGTATTTTCATATGAAAAGCATGCGCGATGAAGGTCTGAGGTGCTTATTCTAGAAGCATCATGCTTGTGGCACACCTTAGGCGCCATTTCCAGAAGCTTCGCGCTCAAGTCGTGCTTACTAGGCGCTCGAGAACCATTTCCAGAAGTTCCGAGCTCGAGCTGCGCCTGTCAGGCACTTGAGTGCTATTTCCAAAAGCTCCGTACTCGGGCCATACCTGCCGAGTGCTCAAGCATCATTTCTAGAAGCTCCGTTTGAGTTTAAGTCGTGCTTGTTGGGGCATTTCTAGAAGTTCGACTTAAGCTTCGTCTAGAAGTTTCGCAGCTCCATTTCGCGCCATTTCTAGAAGTTCTACACTCGAGCACGCCTTCATTTCCAAAGCCATTTCTAGAAACTTTGTGCTCAGGCCTGCCTAGTGCTCGAGCGCTATTTCTAAAAGCTCTACCCTTGAGTTGCACCTACCGAGCACTCGAGCGCCATTTCCAAAAGCTTCGTGCTTGAGTCGTTCCTGTTGGGCATTTGAGCGCCATTTTTAGAATCTCCATGTTCTACCCGCGCCTGCCTAGCGCTCAAACGTGGCCTTGAAGGATAAAAATGTGACTAACTTGTATTAGGGTTTTACAACTATAATTTGAGCACCGTTCTAGAGAGAAAAGAAGATAAAAGAGGAAAAAGAGAGAAGAGGAATATTTGTGTATTTGTTTGTATTACAAATCGAGTTTTAATTTTTGTCGACTGTGGGAAACTCACGTTCCAATGACGACTATTTTATGATTTAGATATTTATTTTGGATTTAGATATTTGATTTGAGTATGAGATTACCATTGAATTTTGGATCTTGGATTTATATTGAATTTATTTATCGATGATTTGGATTTATTCTTTCATTGGATCGGATATTTATCCATTGATTTTTTCTTTGATTTATTATACTCTTTTTATTTAAATAAGATACTTGTTAAGTAGCTGGTTCATATTTTCTATTTTTTTCCTTCAGAGTGGAAGGTTCGAATGCATTGTAAGAGTTAGGACACGAATTTGTCAGCTATTCGTCCGATTTTGTGAGTTTTAATTTTATTATGAATTAAATTGATATTTGATATGATTAGATTATGAAATTGATTGGATATAGGCTCATTGTTATATTTTAAAAATAGTTTGGATATTATGTTATATTTGATTATGATTTTTGGTTAAATTGTTATCTCTATTACGATAATTATAAAGCTGGTCGTATTTATTTGATCCAGACGGTTATCCGATGAGAACCTGCGTGGATTTTTGATTTATCGGGTCCAGTGTATTTGGTTTGTCACACCGAAATTTTAAAATTTTGTGTTATTTATTAAATTTATTTGAGATTTTAGATTTTAAAAATTATAATAAATTATTTAAATTGACCTATTTAATTTGAATTCATGATAGAAACCTTGAGGACCATGACTCATTATATTATCAACCTATTATGGAGTGGTCTACTATTGAGAAGTTTTCAAAAAAGGTGTGATCTAAGAATGAAGTATCCTACGACCATTTACGTATGTTCGGGTGCAAAGCCTTTATTCATATCTCAAAGGATAAGAGGACCAAGTTGAAATCAAAAACAAGACAATGTATTTTTCTCGACTATGGGAAGATGATCTTATATACCGGCTCTATGATTCGATTAAAAAGAAGGTAGTTCGATCAAGGGATGTAGTGTTTGTTGAAAACGAAACGATTGAAGATATTGGCAAAGAGGCGAAAGTCATTTTCAACAATGCTCGAGGTGCGCCTTAAGCACCATTTTCAGAAGCTTCACACTCGAGCCGCGCTTGCTAGGCGCTCAAGCATCGGCTCGAGCGCCATTTTTGGAAGTTTCAAGTTTGAGTCACGCCTGTTAGGTGCTCCGAGCACCATTTCGAAAAGCTCCATGCTCGGGCCATTCCTAATGGGTGCTCCAACACCTTTTCCAAAAGCTCCACGTTTAAGCCATGTTTGTTGAACGCTCGAGTGCCATTTCTAAAAGTTTTGCACACGAGCCACGCTTGTTGGGTGCTTAAGCGCTATTTCAAGAAGCTCCACGCTCAAGCCACACCTGCCGATGCTTGAGCGCCATTTCCAGAAGTTCTACACTCGAGTTATGCCTATCTAGCTCTCAAAGACCATTTCTAGAAACTTCGTGCTTGGGCTTCTTGGGTGCTCGAACGCTATTTTCAGAAGCTTTGCCCATGAGCCACACTTATCGAGCACTCAAGCACCATTTTTAGAAGCTCCGTGCTCGAGCCGCGCTTGTTAGAAACTCGAGCGCCATTTTTAAAAGTGCCATATTCCACCCGCACTTGCCGGGCTCTCAAGCGCAACCCAAAGGATAAAAACGTGACTAACCCATATTAGGGTTTTATCACTATAATTTGAGTGCCATTTTGAGAGAGAAAAGAGAAAAGAGGTATATTTGTATATCTATTTGTATTCCAAATTGAGTTTTAGTCTCCATCAACCATGGGTATGCTATTCTAACTGTAAAAAAGAACGTTTATCAGATTTTATTTCTTTTCTTTCATCTTATGTTCTCCATTGTACGAACTTATTTTGAGATAAGATATTTTGACATTGTATTTGAAAGTTTGTGTAATCGAGACATTGTATAATGGTACTCACAAAAAAAAAAGACATTGTATAATGGAGATATTTTTGAATTTTGAATCTCGTGATTTTTCTCCCTCATTTAAAAAGGAGTATTTCATGTAAAAATTTTGTCTTTATCAATCATGTATAATCATTGTGTGTTTGTCATATATTATTATCTGTTTTCTCGCGATTCAAATAGTAATCAGGCCCCAATAAAGGCATCCTGCTGTGAGCACCTCAAACACGAGAGACTTGGGCTCCAATCCCGGTGCTTAGTTTGTCAAACGCTTGAATTGTCAAATTGGATATGTGCAAATTGAAAGATTTAATTGATAAAAGTCTAGAAAGCCCATACACCACTTGAGAGATGATGTCAGTCATAACCTAAATGCGTCATTTGAAAAATCATCCATACAATTTAACTATTATGTAAAAGCTCATTAAATCAATCATTTTTCTAATGGTAGTTTAGACCCTATGATTTGGGAAATGTGTTTAATGGCTACACATGACCGCAATGAACCATAACATTTATCCCTAATAAGTTATAAGAATGCCCTGATGTAGAAGAACTATGGAGAAATTAATACAGAAGCAGTTGAAAAGGAAGTTTACAAATGAGGGACCATGTGTGATTACTTAACAAGGACAATAATCTACTCAATGATGCCCATCCTAAGAGTGTGAAAACTTTGCATTCAGGAATACCTCTATGCAATGCCCTTAGCACACAGAGGGCATATTCTGCATGATATTTATTACAATTCACAATATATATATATATATTATTTAGATTTAAGTCCCATAATACTTAGTATGTAGAAAAAGGTTAGGTGCCAAACTCATTCTCCCCCGAAAAATCTTAAGGCACATAATTTGTGTCGTGAAGCCTTATTCGTCTACCCTTTTCATTTTATTTTCCAATTTAGCTAGAATTTGATTAATTTAATTATCGGAAGGTGAATCAGTAAACAAGTCTTGTATCAGTGACCTCTTACTTTGGTTTATAATATGTGAAATTTAGGGTGTAATATCTAAGAGACCAACAATAAATTTTTTTTTTTTAAAATCTGAATTTATTGTAGGTATCATGTAATTTGTTAATGCATAAAAGAGAAATTTACTCACTCTTTGTCATAATGGCATAATATACAATACAATATAAAAGTTCAAAAGGATACAATTTTATTCCTAAGACATCATTGCATCATTGAACAAAGGGGTGGTTGCACGTCACTAATAAGGTGTAATGAATATGCTTTTGTCATAATTTGAATCACAAATATAAAATTAAATTCAAAAATTAAAATTAGATTGCTATACAAAACTTAGTCAATTCTTTATGATGATTTATTTTGAAATAAAACATGAAAAAATGCTACAAAACAACATTTTTTCATAATTTGGAAACAATATAAACTTTTTATGAACTTTAGTGTACAAATTTAAAATGATTACTAAGAAATTTTGGGCATGCAAGAAGATTCTTCAAAGAATTTTAGCATTTTTTATAAAAATAAATAATATATTTTAAAATCTGATAAATATATAGAACAATGGATATGTATACAAGTAAAACATCAAAAGGATTATAGATCAACAACTATATGGAAAAATGGCATAAATTTTAGATTTTAGGCAACATAAATAATAAATTCTAAAATTTTAATAAAAAAAATAAAAAATGAGGTTTGAAATTCACTTTTCTTAACGTAATTTTCAAATAACATTCAAAATTCAGCTCCAATTTATCTCCTTTTTTTCTTTCTCTCTCCATCCTCTTATCTTTTTATTTTCTTTTTCTAAAATCTGTAGTATATAATCTGAAAAGTGACCAACCCACTTATTCACACAAGTTGGCGTATATATGCTAGTCATATGCTTATCGGGCATAAGGCTATCAATAAATGGCACTTGTGCATCTCTTCATGCACGACCTTGTGCAACTATTATCACTTGGTATGTGTGGGCTTCCATCCCGTGCCTTTGACTATTTTCTATGCACAAGCATAAAACAAGCGCCCGACGGGCATTAAGCTTAGCAATTTAATACTTTGGATTATATTCAAATTTACAATTATTCTTGATAAATTTGCTCAATCATTTTTACTTAAATATTAATATATTAAAATTAGTATTCGTGTCTCACGATCTTAATATATGGATTGTTGAATATAAAATAAGCAGTCCAAGTGTAAGATTAGAAAAACATAATTTAAAGAAAAATCTTCTTCTTGAAAAGAAAAAACTCATAATCATTTGATTGGTGTTGAACGACTAATAAATAATACAAAAACCTACACATCAAATGTGAGGTGAACTCTCCAAACTCATTGCATGTAAGAAACTTAAACTTAGGTGAATATTTAACAGTTGATTTGGATATTATTGATAGATTCACTAGCATTTCTCTTATTATTATTTGCTCATAAAAACTTACATTGATAAATATAAATATTTAAATATTTATTAAATATTCTTAAAATATCATCAAAATATATCATTTTTTTCATTAATATATAATCATCTCTCTATATAAAAATGTATAAATTAATAAAACATACATTAGAATGAATATATGATGAGAATTCATACTAACACTTTTATTTCTTATCCCTTTTATATTAAAATTGCTTCATCACTTTAAACAAATTAATTTTTTAGATATAGTTTTAATTTATTTTTTATCTCTTATGATGTATTATTTATTTATTTATATGACAATTTTAATAATATAATTATACACATTATCCATTTGAGGAATATCTAAATTAGTAAGTACATCGAGATATTTTAATGTTACTAATCAAATGCTAATACTAAGTTCTTGACTTAGGAAACAATTCTTCGGCCGTACGGAGAAGTAACCCACAAGAATCTCTGGGTTCATAATGGCAGGCCGAAGCCCGCTTCGTCCCTCAGCCCTCTAGTTCTCCCTGTTTTCCCCTCTCATCAGCGCCGTCGATCTGAAACCCGTCAGTCGAATCTCTTGCTTTCGACGATCTCTTCTCTCAAGTTCCTTCCCCGACACCGGAAGATCTCCAAGTGGTTGAGTCGAAGTCTCAAATTTCTTCCAACTTGACAAATATTCTCTGCCATTTTTCCATTTTTTCTTGCCGAAAATTTTGAATCCGTCTAGGGTTTTCTGCCCGCGAACGTATTTCATAACAGGCAAGTCAATTAGTGACTGTTAAGATATTTGTCGTTGCTATAATTACGAACTTCTCCAACATTTACTTGCTCGGATCGCAGAAATTATGAAAGAAAAGGTTGAAAAAATTGATCGTTCTTTTATTTTATTACGCCAAAGAAGGAAAATTTCTTTTCCGCTTACAAATATGTCGAGCACATTTCTGTGTTGAGTTACCTTTTACTCGGACTTTTCGGCAGTGGATTAGAGAACTAGGGTTTACAAACGATGTAATTGCCTGTTTCCTGATCTCGGGTCCTAAGAATCTTTTGGGGCTGTATGTATATTGAAAATCGTAGCGAATATTTATCCTGGGGACTTTAAATTGTTGATTTGATATTTGATATTTCTGTGTGGGTTGTATGTGATTAGTTTCACATTCTTTTGCGTTCTTTTCCTTCTGTGTCAAAGTATTGTAGATAATTTGTGTGGTTGAGCTTCCTGTCCTTAAAGCTACAACAACTGGTAATGTTTTCAAGCTGGTCCTTTTAAATTAGCAATACTGCTAAGGAAGTAAGGTGGGGTGCACGGGGAAGGACTTGCATATTAGTTTAAAGATCTTGGTGATTTGATCATCATATCATGATGCCAAGGCTTTCAACATAGAGGTTGGAAAGGTAGAATCTGCAGGCGCTAATGCAGCAATAGATATTATGGATGGGTTGTGTCTGATCCTAATGTTTATAAGGCTTGATTGATTTTTGGACTAATACGTTTGATTTCAATGGTGGGGCATGAAGCAACAAAGGTGGCTGTTATATATGGGTCTTCTAAACAGTGAAGGTGAGCTAAAGTGGGTCACACACTTGAGTTCTATCCTTTCCATTTGTTGGTGACATATTATCCATGTAATTTGTTATAATGGTGATTTACTTGGAATCCTGTAGTCCTTTCTCAAAAATGGGGATAAAAATGAAGGGAGTGGGAGGGATTGGATTTTGAACTAGAGAAAGTAGGGAGGAAGGCGGTGACAACAAATTGGAAAGGATAGAGGAGTTGTAAAATATCAAGAAGTACCTATAAGAGAGGTTTTCATAGTTCTGGAGAAATGTAGCTTCTAACCATCCATATGATGGAAATATTTGTTTTATTAATGGGGAAAAAAAAGTTCTAGAATCTTTCGGACTCCACCTTCTGATATCAACATATTATAGATTATGTCTATGGTTCTTTTGATACAAACAGTAAAATTAGGGCCATTTTGAGGTTTGAGGCTTGAGTTTTAGGCAGAGTACTAAGTCAGGAGAGGTGTCAGAGCTTAAATTCTGGTAAAAGGTTTATATATTGGATGGTTTACTCCATTACCATTAAGATTTGCTTAGATGGCAAGAAGGAAACCTGGAAGACAGGAATGCTTCTGCACTGTTGATGCTAGATGGATGGGTGGCCTGTGGTAATAAAGTTGCATATTTGTGTAATGCTTTGTGTGCATATTCAGCTTAAGCATATGGTGCTAGGATGAATGTTTTTTTCAGCAACTTCTATGTAGACCGATCATGGGAGCTGCCTTCATGACTGCACATATTTTTCTATTGTTTCTTAATGATCTCCTACTAATCCTTGAATTGAGGAGCTTCACTTAAATTACTAGCTGTAATATATAACTGCCCTGTTATTTTTAAACATGATGCTCCTCCTCAAGAACTTAATGCCTTATGCAACATAATTTAAAGTCTAATATCTCTAGGGTTTATATGCCATTGTGCTGTCATGTTGTAGTTATAACTCTTACTTCAATTACCAGAAAGGTGCTTACTACCCACAGCTTCATTTGGCTATAGTTGAAATGAAGCTTTAATTGTTTGCATTTGCGTGGATTTGATTGCCATTTGTCTTTATATTTTCACACACATGCAAAACACATTCATTCATTTTGCCATTGATGATGAATGTTTGTTTGAAGCCATTTTTTTGGGGCTCATGGTATTCACTGATGTGATGGTATAGTGTTCGCCTATTAGTGTAAGATAAATGAATCGAAGGGATTCTTTATGGTAGGTGTGCTTACTAGCCTGTATATGACATATTTAGATGCATATGCTCATTATTATCTTTCTTTTCCCCCCTTGATAGGTTGTGTGCAATTCTTTTTGATGACTTTCTAACTGCTATTTAGCTATGGCATCAAGTATGATATCTGGAGACCGGAGGTACATAATGCTTCAGTACTATCCTTTATCTCTGTTGCCATGATTGCAAAGTTGTTAAATTAGGTTTATATATATATATGTAATCTCTGCCTTGTAATCGTGAATGTACTAATGAAGCCATTGCCATACATAAATGATAAATGTATTGATTAGGTGTATGAAGATGTTGATACTTAAAGAAGCTCGTGATCGTATATTGTAATTGTTCATATTTTTGCTCTTTATTGTTCAATTATTGGATTAATTTTTGTTTGACCGGGAAATAAAAGAGAAGCTAACTAAAATTTGGAGAGAGCCATCATGTGGAATACCCTCCGTGTACACTATCTATGATATTTGCCATCCTTCTTTTTCACAACTGAAGTGATCTTTATATGGAAACAGTGAATTACTCTGGAAGCAAGTATGACTTAGTTGCTTTCAAGCTGTTTAAGACAGCAATTTATTGCTCTGGAAGTGAGCAGCTGAAGATGATTGCTTGCTCTTGACCCATTTGAAAGAGAAAAAGAATGAGGAACCTCCAAAAAACTGCTGCTGGCAACTATGAATCATCATCATGAACAGTAAATGCCATTATTAGCTTTTGATTGCTGACAATCATCGCCGGCAACAGGGGCAATGACTCACAATTAACACTAGCTACAGGGCCATTGCCATATCTGACAAAAACTGGCTACATACTGCACCAAGAGACTTAATGAAAACTCATAATTCTAAAAGAATTAAAAAAGAAAGATCAATATATAATCGAAGTCAAAACTCGGTCTATTTGTTGTACTTTGATCATCACCATATTGCCTTGATCACAATCTCTTTGCCTTCATACAAAAATACAACTTGAATTTTGGTTGATCAGAGGACTTCAAACTTGACTGAAGGAGACACGAATAAGAGAAAATCATACAAAATGGCCCAATATTGAAGCAGTTAAATTTGTAAGTTTTAATCCATCTCCTTCATGAAATCTGAAGAGTGGAAAATCATAAGAATTCCTCCTCCTACTTCGCTATACGTCCTTATTTTATGAATTTAAGTCGATTAAGAGGTCTTGACATCATAACTCAAGCAACGAAATCTCTGGTTTTTAGGCCTAATTTAGTGTCACTGAGAATTGCTGCAATAAGTGACGAAAATTAATATTTATTGCTGGAGATCGATAGATGTGTTTAATAGGTCTGTAAGTATTGGAAAATGTGTAGATATTTGATTTCACCCTGAAATTAGTCATAATCTTCTCTAAAGATATCGGATATGAAGTGATTCTTCAGTCCTAACTTTCTCTAAAACTTTCCCTTAAAGATATTGGATATGAAATGATTCTTCATAGTCATAACTTTCTCTAAAACTATCCGATATGACCTCATTTCTCATCAGTTTAGAAGCTGTCAAGATCTACTTCTAAATGAGAGGCATAGCTAATCTTTGTATTGCTGGGTTTTGAGAAAATATGTTGGCAATAATATAGTTGGGGAATTATATAATTAGGGGGTAAGTGTTTAAATAATAGTTTGAATATTATATGTAAAGTGAACAAGTGCCAACTTGTTGTAAAAATAGGTACTAGTATGTTTTATTTTCTTCTGAACTAATGGCTCATGGGTAATAAGTGCTAACACGTGGTAAAATTAGATACTATTGAACATAGCTATATTTTATTTTCTGCTGAACTCATTGCTCAAGAGTAAGAAGTGCTGAGAAAAAAGAGCTGTGCTAGACTGGGCCGGAAGGCCTGTGCTGATTGGTTGGAGTTACAGTGATTTCTTAATGAAATTGCTCTTCATATCTGATTAGTTTAACGTCGTTAGGACCCTTGTACGGATAAGATTTGCCTTTTGATCACCATATTGGTTTTATTTTGGTTAAGTTAATATAATTTTTTGTAAGTTTAAATTTAAATGTTACATCTATAGGATATTGTAAATGTAGATCATCCATGCTGATGTTGCTGACTCTTGAATCCAGCCTATCACTACAACCATCCTCCGCCACCACCAAAACTGAAAAAAGAAAAAGTAGATTGCTAAGTATATTAGTTCACTCACTATTTGAGTGAAGCTCTTGCTCCTTAAAGGCTTACTGGTCGAGTAGAACTGTTGGGGGTTTTGTAACATCATAGCCTAATGTAATATTTGGATGTGGGATGTGTATTTTGATAGTCTGTTACTTGCAAATCAGAATATTTAGTATGCAACATCTGAGTGAATACATTGCATTGTTGAATGTTCTTTTTTAAAAACCTTTGAGAGGTACTTTCTCATTCATTTGACTCCTTGATGAAACTGAGGGGGCTCTTGGTTTGGTTTTGTAACCTAAAGTGAGCATGATCATATTTTCCTCTTTTATGACATTTGTTTGAGAAAAAATGAGGTTCGTGAACTTAAACTGCATGTGAATGTTGGCACCTTCTGCTTCCCCCAGAAACAAAATTTTTAACCAATAAGGGAAAAAAAAAAAAGGAGAGGAGATGGCTATTGCTCCTCTAGCACCATTGCATATAATTCACATTCAACTCGGATCAATTTTTCAATTTTTGAGAATCCGAATCACAAAAGTGAGACTCTATTATCTCTTTGCAATAACAAATTTGGCACTGTCTCAGCTGCTTCTTGGTGCAAACATATCTCTTCATTGTGATTCTTCCTTTTATTTGGAGTTTATCAGCATGCTTAACTCTGCTCTATTTCCAAAAGGCACAAATAAAGCCTCACCATGTTATCCGGCTTTTATTTTGTTCATGTGTGTTGAAAAGTTTTATAGGTCATGGGTTGGAGGATGAGTTGTCAATAATAATGAGCCAACCTAGTGTATGTTACTCCCACATCATGGGGTCTGGGGAGAGTTATATGTGCTCTACCTTATCCTTCCATTATAAAGAGGCTGTTTCCATTGTTTAAACCCATGAAATCTATATCACCATAGAGAAACCATACACTTGAGCCAAGGCTTACCTCAATAAAAGAGGAATCTGAATCTGGTAACTTAACTGGATGGGTCTTTAGTGGGAAAGGACTGATGGATCCTAGAACTGTGGTTGTAATCAGTTGAGCTGTTCAGTGAATTGTGAAACTTACCTTTGATTGTTCTTTACACTTCAGTTGTATTGTTCCCAAAGAAAAATGGTAGAAAATCATTTAATTTTGGTTTTCGAAATCTTTATTGTGCATTTTAATTATTAAGATTTTAGCCACACTATATAATGCAAAGGATGAAAATTGTCTTAGGGAGCAGTATTTCATTTTGTTCCTTACGTTTGGTTTTATTGATTTTGGAGGCGGGCTATGAGAAGAGGTGGCATGACTGTTCTGGGTAAAGTTGCTGTTCCGAAACCAATAAACTTACCTAGTCAAAGGTATTTGATTTCCTTTTGACTTATTGTTTGCTTTTTGTGTTGGTATACTTGTGTTGCCCTCTGAAGTTTTCTTTCTTTTGCCTTCACCTTCAAGGTTAGAAAATCATGGCTTGGACCTGAATGTGGAAATTGTACCCAAGTAAGTAAAATTTGAGCTGTATGTTATCATCTATTGTGATCTCTGTCATATCAGGGAAAAAAAAATGTTTCTTTTACCAAATTCCCGCCATGAATATGGTTTTGTTTTCTGGTGTTCTTTTGAAGTGGATCTGGGGTATTTGCCTTGAATATCAATCTGTAACCAGTCTTGGCACATCTCAATGAGATGCTTATATTAATAATAGAAAAGGAAAGGGGAATTGATCCATATATGTACATTAAATAGGGGTACCCTTGGCTGGGGAAGTCGGCCTTCTTCTGCTGGATCAAATGCATGGGGTACATCAGTGTTGTCACCAAGGACTGATGGTAGTAGTGTGTCACCAAGTCATCTTAGTGGTCGACCTTCCTCTGGTGGCGGTTCTCGGCCATCAACTGCTGGCAGTGAGAAAGGCCAAGATTCCGCAAACGCATGGGGTTCAAACTCAAGACCATCATCAGCTTCAGGGGCCTTGACATCCAACCACATTTCATTGCGTCCTCGCAGTGCTGAAACACGACCTGGTAGCTCGCAGTTATCTCGGTTTGCCGAGCCCTTAACTGAAAGTTCTGTGCCCTGGGGGGCAACTGGTACTGCTGAAAAACTGGTAAGCTCACGGAATTAGTGGCTTGTTTTTAAGAAATTTTTTTTTATCATGACTACCTAATGAAGTTTTGACTTTCAGCTTCTGTAATAAGACCATATTTCATTACTTTGTTGCAAAATAAGACCGTATTTCCTTATGGTTTTGCGAAAATATTAAGGCACTGCCACTAGTTTGTTTTGACTCTTGTTCTGATCCAAATTTTCTTGTTTTAGTTTTATCTACGGACACAACTGTCCTTTTTCTTTTATATAGTTGCACTTGTTCATTTGCATGGTTATATTTGTAGGGAGCAG
The DNA here is from genome assembly GCA_033239525.1 of Nepenthes gracilis. NCBI lineage: Eukaryota > Viridiplantae > Streptophyta > Magnoliopsida > Caryophyllales > Nepenthaceae > Nepenthes > Nepenthes gracilis. Next base: position 4,577,063 of record BSYO01000026.1, on the reverse strand, counting down.
AGAGCTCAGCAAATGATGGGTTCTCTCTGAGTTCTGGAGATTTTCCAACACTTGGCTCTGAAAAAGACAATTCTGGAAAGAACACAGAGTCTCAAGGTGCTATGCATGCTTATAGAATTTTCTATGTTCATTCCATTATGATGAATATGGCTAGCTAATTTCTCTTGTTTGCAAAGTTATGATGTCTTTTGAATGTAATGTATTTGAGAAGGGCCTTTTTTTGAGATTTGCAATCCATGTGTCTTTTCTCTTCCTTATTTTCCTTTGAAAATCTAATGAAGTAAAGAAATCTCTGTTAAATCACTAATACTTGTTGTCATATTTGTATATCTGGGAACATAAAGAAACTGTTTTCAGATATTGAGGTAGTTGTTCTGTAGTTATGGTGGTGGATCGATGATTGTAGCGTGGCACTGAAGGTAAAATAGATAGTTCATTTTAATCTTCTTTTTTCTTTTCTTTGTGATTAGTAAGATTTTTAGCATTGAAACCCATTTTATTTCCCTTTGTTATGGTCGTTTTCGAATTACAAGGACAATATTTTTTTCCTTTTCAACCTATTTTACTCTTTTTTCGTTCTTTTTATATGGTGCGGGGGATGGGGGATGGTTGTTCAAGACTACATTCATCCCTGGTAACCAAGTTGCGTTTCCAAGTATGCATTGTGCTTCTTTATTTTCCGTTTTTCTTTCTCCAGGGAAAATCATTTCAGAGAGTCAGCTCATTTCATATGATGCTCCTGCATTTATTGTGTTGAGAATTGGTGCAACAAGCTTATCTTCTTAAAAAAGATCCATTTTCTTTGTTGTCATTGTCAAATTGCCCAGTCAAGTCTTGCTGTTGTGTCCTTTTAGTTATTACTTTTTTCAAAAAAAATAGTTTTTATGTGAATTTAAAGGTTTTTTATTTTATTTTTTGGCTGATGTGCAATGAGATTTTCCATCACTTGATTTGTCATTTTCTGTATGTGATAGACTGTGGTAGCAACAGTCGCCCCAGATCATCTTCTGCTAGATTATCTTCTGTGGCAGAGAGAACCACAATTTCCCCTGGTGGTTAGTATGCGTGAACTTATTTCAAATTTTTTCTTTCATTAGAAGATGTTCTCTTTTCATTCCATCCATATTTTGTGTCATAATAGAAAGCAAGGATGAAAGTATCAATATCGGTTATGGCCATATTGATATAAGATATATCAGACAATACATATTTATATTGGATATATTAGAAGGGGTAAAATTTTAAAAATTGTAAGCTGACAGGATTATATCAGTCGATATATCATCGATACGAACATGTAACGTAATATTATTATAGTATTGAAAAATATCAATATCAAGAGGCCCCTACCAATGAGAGAGAGAGCTTATTGGGTGGATAGAGTAAATGTGGGAATGATGTACTGGAATGGGATACTACTAAAAAAAAAGCCAAAAACTAGGCCTAAAGAGCCTATGGTTGATATAAGAAGTACTTACTCTCTTTTGGACACAATGTCTACAAGTGATAGAGTGACAGCTAATAAGCTTAGTATACTAGTGTTAGCGGAACTTAGCGGCTGAGGATAGATAGACTAAAGGAATCATTTATCAATACATATTAACCAATATTTACAATATGAGCCGATATTTGCATAAATATTTGAAAGAGTTCTTTTCATTTTGCTCTCTGTTTCAGATGATGTGTCCAGGCATCCAGATGGCAAGTCTGGATTGGCTAATTCCTGGGGAAGGGATAATCATTATGAGAATGGGCCCTGGTCGGGCATGGAGAGGTGGCACGGTGATCCCCACCCTTTCCCAAATCCAAATCTCCGTCCTCATCACTATGAATCTTGGAATGGTGCTCCGGGAGTTAACCCGCCCGTTGGCGTATGGTATAGAGGACCTCCAGCAACTCCTTATGGAGCACCAGTTGCTCCTGGTGGCTTTTCCATGGAACCATTTCCGTACTATTGTCCTCCGGTTTCAGCACCTGGTCTTGCCAACTCACAGCCAGTACAGCATCCAGGAGCAGGACCACATGGCCATCGCCCAAAGAGCGGAGATATGTATGGCCCACGTATTCCAGACTCTTTCATCCGTCCTGCTATGCATATTAGGCCCGGTTTCTATCCCGGTCCAGTGCCCTATGAGGGTTATTATGGTCCTCCTCCAATGGGCTTCTGCAATCCAAATGAACAAGATTTCCCATATATGGGAATGGCCGCGGTGGGTCCCCATGCTTACAATAGGTACCCGAATCATAATGCTGCTGATATAAATAATTCCCAAGCCAAATCTTGTGAAGGGACAACACCTGAAAAATTGGAATCCGGCCCTGTTGATGATTCTCGAGGACATTCCAAGGTCTTAGTGAAAGAAAATCACAGTTGGGATCGGGATGACGGAGAGGGAAAGTGGGGGAACAAAGTAAGATCCAATTCGTCGAATCATGATAAGGGAGATTTTCTAAAATCTTCAGCAGAAGAAGATGCCTGGGGATATGATCACAAGGAGGAAGAGATGAGCTATAGAAAAATAGCACATCGCAATGACTCTTCTTCTCCATCATTTGAAGATAAAGTTGGCTGTATTAATCCTGGTAATGTAAAGTTTGCTGATATGAATCCGGTGATAGAAAATGTAGCTCCTCCGAGAGACCACACTTTGATACAGAAAATCGAGGGCTTAAATGCAAAGGCCCGAGCTTCCGATGTAAGGCATGGGCTTGCATCTAGTTTCTGTGCGGATGAGCCGCATAATAGAGTACAAGTTGTTGAAGCTAAGCCCAGTCGTCCAACAGATGAAGCCGTTGTTGGCATGGTTCACCTTGAAAGACACCACCCTAGTGGGGTCCTCGTTCCTGTTTCGTGTGATACGGGCATTCTCATGGGTGATAAAAGCATTGAAGCTGCAGTGGCCATTAGAACAACTGTCCCCAGGTTTGATTTCATTTAACGTGTATATGTACCATACTTTTTTACTCTAATTCAATTGGTAGGGAAGAGACTAATCTTTGGATTCACAGAAGAGCTACACAAGGTGTTCAAATTCAAGGCGATCATCATCTTAGAGGTAAGTTTAATAACCTGGAAGCCGATGGCTGGCGAAAGAAAAATGCTGCTTCAGAGTTTCCATCAGCTAGTTTGGAAACAACTACTGAGGTTCAGGTGCAAGTGTGCCCCGTAGTTCCGCCATCTAATGAAACGTCCAAGTCTTATATAGAAGGGAAGGATGATGTTGCGTTGCCCGCTTTGATCATAGTGATAGCCAGGTATGCGGTTCTCCGTGTATGCAACCATGTCAAATGTGTTTCATGTTGAGATGTGTCAACTATGGAATGAAGTGGTATGTTTAATATCGGCTGATATATATTGGTATCAAGTCCTCCTTATATTTCCTGATACCTCAACAAAATCATGATATATCAGCTGATATTTCCTCTCAATTACGATTATTAGAAAAGTTTTGTGTAGCAATACCAATATTTTCATCAATTGCTTTCACCTTAGGCCTACAAAGTTCAATTTTGCTCAATTTGTACTTGCCAGCGTGCTAAAATGCGAGAGATAGCCAAGCAGAGAGCTATACAGCGACAGGAGGAGGAGGAAGAGCGCACAAGAGAGCAAAAGGCGAAGGCACGTGCAAAACTGGAAGAGTTGGACAGGCGTGGCAGTGCTAACCAAAGCAAAGAGGGTTCAATTCAGAATTCAGAAAATGTTGCTAGTCATGGTTCTGGTCTTCATAAGCAAGAAGAAGATGAAGAGCGGCCTGGTTTAAGTTTTGACGCTGAGCTATCAAGGGCAGCTTTGACTCCAAGTTGCAATGCCGAAAGAGAGACAGGTGAAAGAAGTGCAAGCAAGGTTCTCGAATCTGCTGTTACTGTTTTGCAGCAAAATCAGCCATTGCTAACTTCACAAGAAGGAATTTCAACTCAGCACAAGAAGCGAATGGGATATAAACAAAGTGTTCCATTTGAAAAGAGTCCAGCCGAAAAGTCAATTTCTGCAACTTTGGGAGATTCATTGTCAAAGGAAGGTAGTGGTACCATTGTGAGTGCATGTGATTCAAACCTTCCTGTTGAATCACTTGCCATTTCTGAGCCATCAGTTCATCATAGAAGAAAGAACAGCAGAACTGTGAAGAACAAGCATAAGTTGGAAGAGTCATCATCTGCTGTTCAATTACCATCAGCGAAACCACAAAAAGAATCTCATCTCGAAAGTACCACTGAAAATGTGATTCCAGATTCTTCCAAATTGGATCCGAAGTCAGTTCAATCATTAGATGATTCTAAAGATGCAATTCCATCTTCAGAGAATCCTTCCTCTTTGCCCTGTGAAAACACTCATGGGAGAGTCACCAACTCCTGGAAGCAGCATCCGAGAAAGAACCCTAGAAATGCCCCGGTTAATAGATCATCGGAGATATTACATGGCAACAATGCTGTTGTGTGGACCCCAGTGCGGTCACTGAGTAAAGTCGAGGTCATAGACGATACCAACCTGAAAGCTGCTGAATCTGCTGCTGCTCCTGCAAAAGGTGATCATTTAGTGCATAATACTTCTAAAAGTAGAAGGGCAGAGATGGAGAGATATGTTCCTAAGCCTGTAGCCAAAGAACTTGCTCAGCAAGCAAGTGCTCAACAGTCTTCATCTCCTTCGGTAGATCAAATGACAAATGTGGAAACGAAAAATACAGATAGTAAGCCTCGAGGTGTGACAAATGCTAGCATGAACATGCAAACATCTCCAGAGCTGCTGCAAACACCAAAGGCCAATGAAGAGTTGCTGGCTGGACAAGCACCGAAACCCGACGAATGGGATGATGGCTGGAACATTTTTGATGAGAATGTCACTGCTCCAAGAGTCGCGTATCTGGGGGTGAAATATCAGGGGTTTTCGGGAAGAGGGAAACAGAATTCATTCAGAGGGAACAGAGGAAGTGGGATCTGTCATCATACTTTAGACCCAAAAAATTCAAAGGACTCTCAAAGTTTGCATGTTGATACAATTCAAACCGAAAGGACCGCCTCTTCGAAAGAAAATCGTGTTGTTGGACATTGGCAACCTAAGTCTCAGGTCTACGTAAACAACGATCGTGATGTGGATCCTCCATCAAAACACAAGGAAGATACTTCTGCAGATATTACCGAGCCACTTCCTGTTCAATGCGCATCTGGAAAAACTGATTTGTATGGAAGGCAGAATGAGGGCCGTCGAGAAACCCAGGGGGACAGGAAAGCTGCCCCACTCGAAGGAAATGATTCTCGTGCAGATCGGAGCTCGAATGTGCAAGACGACAAGCAGCAACATTATGGTAACCGGGACAGGCGAAGGCAGAATCCACAGTATGAATACCAACATGTCCGGCCGTACAATACCAGCAAGTCAAGCAACTCCGAATCACAGACAGATAATCTGAATATGGGTGGTCCAAGGTTCCGGGAGCGGAGGCACAGCCACTCGAGGGGCAACGGAGGGAGTTTTTATGGGCGCGGCAAAGGGGAAATTCTCAAATAGACGGCAGCTGTGAATGAGGAAATGACTGGATTCGAAGTGGGGGGGACCCCTCTTTATGAGGTAATATTACCACCATATATGCAAAGATTTGTGTTTTTGGGTCTAAGTTTGAATTTTGAAGGGAGTCTGTAGACTGCTTTCAATCCTGCAGGTTAGCGGTATAGCCAGATCATTCAGGAACAGTTTCATTTGATTGGTTGCAGGATCGCACCTAATGTTTTTTTTTTTTTTTTGGTTAATTTTTTTTAAATCCATGGATTTTCCGTTGGTGCTCTTCTGCTTGATTTGGTAACAGATTGTCTCGTGTGTCCATGCATATGTGGCAATGCTCACTCTCTCTGTCCTTCCTGTATGTTAGCTCCCATATCCATGGACGGCTAAGATTAAATGTTAAAAAAATGAATGGTTGATATTAAACAACTATTAAGGTGCCCATTTTACATGTGAAAATGCTTCCTCCCTCGGTGACACCGGACCAAGGGGATGAATAATATTAGCCATAGTGAACTTTTATAACAACCCATGAGTAGTAGTGTTACAGCATCCTTTAAAAATTCTAACCTAAGTATCCTATTTATCTATTTATTTATATGTAAATATGTTAGTATAGGTGGATAGATATAATGCTTTGTTATTTGATAGTGTCTGAAAATTGTCTAAATAATTTTTTCTAATAATTTTTCATTATAAATATGGCAAACTCACATTGAGACCTATACTTTTAGGGGAGGATAAAAAGCTTATATTTATAAGATCTGACTGAGGCAAAATTAGAGAGAACACTTGAAATTTCTACACCCAAAATTAAAATGAGAAATTAAAAAAAAAAGTCTGCCATGCATGGATGTATGTATCTCATCATACATAATGGCCCTTTCATGTCAGTACAAGTAAAGATAGTTTTGGAACTTCATCTCCTCTTCCCCCTCTTCACCCCCATTTCAGCTGGGGTAAATTTGCCGTCCGTACAAAAGATGAAATGATAAATCCTGCAAATTTACAGAATTTATATGAATATAATAACATAATGAAATATTACATTACACTGGGATATTTTATTAGTGTTTCAATAATATTTCTTATTTTATTTTTCAAAAAAAAAATCTAAAGTAAGGATGAAAAATAAATTAAACCTAATGTTTACAAAAGCTAATGAACTTGCCTGCTAGTATCTCCATAAAGGACCATGTTGGAATGGTTGATGATGACTCAACTGCATGCAATAAAAATCGAATCCAAGTTATTATTATCAATAAAAATTACCAAAAAAAAAAAAAGTTAATCTAGATTGCAAACAATATAATTTATATTCAAAATAAAATAAAGGGAAAAAACATTTTTTTTTTTCATAATTCATATTTTTTAATAAAAATATAAATATTTTTTTTTATCCCAAAAAAAAAAAAAAAAAAAATAATGGAAAGAAAATTCTCACCTGAATCACAGGTGGTCGTGGAATTCCAACTCCCACACAAGCACAGCTCTACATCTCCATCACCACCAAATCCACACGTGCCACCAGTTGCTTCGCACGCCTTACAAAACGCTTCGTTTCCTTGGAGGGAGTACTTCACACGTATGCCATACGACCAGTCACGGGCCCCATCCATCCTCAGTGGCGCAACGGTATACGCACTGCTATACCCTTGGCAATCAAGCCTAGTAAGATTTATGGCCTTAATTGCCTCAAACGACACCGAACAACATTCCATTGGGCCTGACCCATACACGGAGCCCACGTACTCTGGCCCAATAAAACCCCAAGCCGGACACCGATAATACTGTTCGCAACCCATGCCGGAGACATTTCGGCACGGTAAATGCCTACTTGGAAAACCTTGATAGAGCGGGGACTGAGCCGAGCACCCGATCAGGAGGAACACATTATCGGCCACCGGATTAAGATACGGAGCCCTCCATGGATCAACCATGAACCCGTTTCCCCGGCCTCCGAGCACAATCGAATCGCATGTCGAGATGTGGGGGTCATGTAAAGTGAGTGCCTGGAAAGCATAGTCGATCTCAAGGACCCGGTACGACCCAGAAATTATATGGAACATGAGAACGTCGTTGATACAATATAAGAGGTCCCGAAAACCCGGATGCCCGCATCCATTTCTGAGTGAAAATGGATAATCCACGGTAATGTTGCCACAATATGACCTACAGGTATTAATACGGGCATAGCTAGAACTTAGTGAGATCAATGAAGAGAAAACTATGGCAGCCATGAGAGAATTCATGACTGTCTTATGAGGGTTTGCAGATGGGAGTTTGATGTGTGGCAGAGAAATGAAGTATTTTAGCATGAGAATAATACTTTGCTTGTAATGTTAAGGAAGTGTTCTTAGAAGGGAACTATTTGAGAAGACTTTAATCACATGTAGTGTTGAGGAATCTCCTTGTGAATTGCTGTTAAGCTATTGCTTCACTTTTCCCAGGAAGAAAAATTAGCAGCTTTTATTATGTAATTTGCTTTTTCAGGCATAAGTGTGATATATATTCTATAAATTGAGATAATATTTGGGAAAATTTGTCATAAACATTAAAAACTGGCTCAACTCGTAGGGAACAATGACAGAGGACTAGGTGTTCCGTTGGTCACCCAGTGCTAGCGGGGTCATCGACGCTGGACCAAGGGTCCGATTGGTCACCCGGTTCTGGTGGGTGGTCATAAGTGGACCACCGGTGACCGTGGATCAGAGATGATAATTAATATTTTTATTTATTTGATGATAAATAAATCCACCCCTTATATAAATTTCTTATTCTCATTTCTGTGTCAATAAAATATTTATTTTCAGTCATTTTAAAATCATGCTAAATAATAGAAATATAATATAACTAAATGCCACAACTAATATTTATTCTCAACAAATTTCTTATAACCAAATATGATGAAAGCTTTTGAGTCTTCTATTCTTGCAAAGCCAGAGAGGAAGATCAAAAAAGAATGAATTAATGCCATAAACCCTTCTCTATGATATAAGAATAAACATTATATAAACAATTAACCAAATACAATAAGAACCAATTAGCATTTCACTTGATACTATGGCAAGGAAGATTGAATTTAGCTTTAGAGGCCGCCAAATTATTAATATAAGAATCTTATGAATAAGAAGCTGCATATTTCCAGATTCATCTTTACACTCCAGATAATGCAGAAAATAAGATACATCAATAATTAATTGATCACCAAAACCAAACCCAAAATTCTAACTCAGGCGTCATATCTCATGCAATATCTATCTAAATTTCTTCTTCTTCTTCGAGATTCTTTAAACCCTCGTTTGGTGGCTGAGAATGAGGGTGAAAAAACCCCGCCACCTTCGACCGCCAGTAATGGAAGGGCAGCAACCCTTGAGAATGCAATCTAGGTCCCAAATTCAAGGGGAAAAAGGGGGAGAGATTTACGCAAAACTACAACCGTTCAGTCTGATTTCTATAGTAGTTCCTTCCCTGCAAATTAGAGGTAGAAGGATATTAAGTAATTTCACAATGAGTCGGTCTGAGTTCTGTAGTTGTTTCGGTGATCACAAGTTTGAGTCGTAAGTACGGTCTCTTGCATAATATAAATCAAAAGTAGTCCGACTCGTTTTCAAACCACATAAATAGCAGTCTTTCATTGCTAGCAATGCAACTAGCATATCAGAGGAAGAATTCGACTTACCGTCATTATGGTCGGACAACGTAGTATCCCGTGACTTCTTTGCTGCTCTTTTTGCTTGCTCCACTGTAGCCATGCCATCCAAAGTGAACACATCAAATGCAAAGTAACAGATTGAATGCAACAATTTCCCTCAGCAACCGGTATTATTTACACACACACAGATATCTATCTATCTATCTATATATTTATTTACTTATTTATTTCATTTTAATTGAGAGAGCGTGGATAGCGGTAGAGTTATAATAGAATTGTTGTCCTAGAAGCTTTGGTGCAACAGCATAGTTATTATGGTGTGATCTGATATTTACAAATTCGAGTCATACAAATGACATTTTGCAAAATACAAGATAAAAACGTGTATAATAGACAAACGCTTGGGCGGAAGTGTCAAACTATTTTACTATTATTTTTATGTCAGCACATTTTGGACACAACTTACATAATTTCCAAAAAAAAATGAGATTCTTTATACAAAACTAAAGAAAATTAGAATCATTTGGTAATATAGAAATAACTAAAAATTCAAGCCCCCATTCTTGTATTTTATTGGATGTTAAAATAAGAAATATACATTTCTATTTATAATTCTAATATAAAGTAATATTATCGATAAATTATATTCTTCTATCTAAAATAAAATACGAATTTTAGTTAATCTGCCCACACATTATCATCTCCTCATTTTTATAATGTGTTAGTGTCACGTCTTGTCTTATGTCGTGTCCATAGGACGATGTACACAGGATGTGCATAATTCGCAATAACTCGAACACAAAGGTAATCCTGGTTATGCTTTACCCTATAAAGCTATTATGATGGTCCAACACAGGAAAAAGATTGGAGTTATTTGCATTTTTATGAATTTATATAAATTTTACCTTTGAATTTTCTTTTCTTCTTGGCTCTCCTCTGCTTCCTGTCTTCTTGTGTTAGCTCAGCTTCTTCTTTGATATCTCCTTTACCAGAAAACACCTCCTCAGGAGCAAGCATTGCCGCATCTGATACTGCAATTGGTGCTACCTGTACACCAAAGAATATGGATGTCAAGATGACTCCTATGTTGCACATATGTGGAATGAAAATGTCAGCCGAAATATACATACATACACACATACATACATGTACACGTACACGTGTGTATTGGTATCTAGAGATACAGATATTATTCATACTGCAATAAATCACGATATGCAGCCATATTAGGATATATTGCAATATATCGACTTATGTGTTGCCTTATGAGCAATATGTCAGCCAATATTAGTCCCCAGGTCCCAACTTGTAGAAAGATCACATTGTAACAGACCTATCATCCGATGTGGCCAATACCAACACAGCCACCTTAAAGGCTACATACAGCATAGGATGAAGAGATATAATTGGTTATTTGCCTCATCCAGTCAGCTAGCCAGAACTGGACATTTAGTAGGTGGTCCGGCTCATACAGGATCTATCAGATTCTTAATTAATTTGAAAAAAGTTTTTTCTTTTTTAAGTCCCAGTCTGATAGATGACGTGGGGATGAACAACTGCAACTTCATATTACTTTAATCAAAGATCATGCTTGCTTTTTTTCAAAAACTAATAGCCAAAATAACAATCAGAAGGATTGGGCAATAATAAATTTCATACCTCTTCCATAGCTAAAGCAGGGACATTTACTTGGACATCCATGTCCTCCACAACCTGTCCAGTTCAAATCACATGAAGTAGGAAAGAAATTCAAAAAATAATCAATGCCATTGCTGTAAATAACTTGAATATGATAGAGAGAACGAAAGCTTACAGGCTTGGGAGCAAAATGGAAATGAGAAAGAGCATCCAACTTCAAGCACAACTTCTTGAACAGCATGCTTGCCTGCCAAACACGATGACAACAACATTGACAGAGACACAAAAATGGGTGCTTTTCTTTATTTTGATTTCAAAGAATTTGGCTTGTTTTTGGACTGGCAACCTCTTTCGAGGAACCCAAGACATCTGGGATGTGATTGGTGGTGATGCTGTTGGGTTCAAGCAAAGTCATACACGTTACAAAAAGAAACCACAAACAGCAAATGTTGGACAACGGGCATCCAATGGATGATAGGCACAAAATTATATCATGCTATATTCTTGCATAGCAACAGAAGCCTGCAATTGCTACTTTGGCGCTTTAGAAGGAAAAGAGAAGGCTCTCCCTTCCGTAATGCTTTTTACCATCTATCTTGTTAAGATGCTATATTAGTGTGTAGCAATAGAAGCCTGCTCTTGCTGCTTCGGCACTTCAGAAGAAAAGAAAAGGCACTCTTTCGTAATGCTTTTTACTATCTATTGTGTTAAGAAAAACGTCTGAGGAATACCTAAGAGGATGACGTTGGCGCCTATCCATCAATATAACCCAATCTCGTGCTAAAAAGTGCGGGGTTCAAGTCCTCTTCAATGCATAATATAGAAAATGCTCATTGAATAAACAATTTAATAATTGGGTTTATTGATAGTCCTAGTATAGCATATATTATCACATATACAATCATTACTCGATTTGATGATATTTTTTAATCTTAAAGGAGATTTTCTACAATTTCACACATGAGGGGTGTGAGCTCATTAGTATAGATGGATGAGACGTCACGTTATCCCCCCTCTCTCAAACACACTTTTCAAATGTGAAATAACGCAACAAGACTAAAGGACCATTTGCAAGTCTAGGAAATCCTCCACCTTTTGCACCCTTTTTTTATTCTTTCCCTTTTCGGGTGTAAATGCTGGCTTAAGTTATCTATATCATTCAAGCATTGAAAGAAAATTTGTCAAAGCTGACACCACAAAGTATTTGTTGAAGGACGTCGGAAAGGAGAACAACTTTTTTTTTACAAACACAACAAGACTAATAATGGAATCAACACGGTGTGATCTCTTTCAAACAAGTCAATAATTAAATATGAAGGTTAGGGCTCCTCAATAAGCCAGTTGATAATGATCAACCAGGGACATTGAATAGACCAGCATATGTTGCAATTTTGAACTAGTTAAGTTTATGCTTTTGCATGGCAAAGAAAAGTAGTTTTTACTTTTAATATTAATCCAGCATGGAAAGACCGATTGCCACCCATAGTTACTAAATACTGTAAGGATGTGGAGTGCAGAAACAACAGGACATTCACGACGTAAGAATGAGGTGTTGTTATGATCCTCTCAGTAGGAAAGCTCTCATATCTACTCAATGGTTAGAATTAAAAGTTAGGTAAATGAATATTAGACATTGCATCAAGTTATTTAAATGGATGTTCAATCTCCACGATTAATTTATCCGATTTCTAATCTTGGCTGATGAGTTGATATGGGAGGTTCTCCACTTGGAGGATAATTAGAGCTCTCCCAAAATTGAAGGAAGCACATAAACCAGCAGATGCGAACGAACTCCCTTAGCAACAACATTTGTTTCCACAAACTTTTTTTCCCATTGTTGATTGTTCACGCATCTCTCCTTTGTAACTTTCCCTTTAGATATAAAGAAAGGATTAACCACCACTGTAGGCACCAAGGAGTTCATATATATGCATGAAATATATATATATAATTTAAGAAAGAAAAAGAAAGATGACAGATATAGAAGACTTCTACTAACAAAATCTGGAAAAGCAAAAAAGAGATGTCCCTCCTGTAACCACATCCTGTGAATTCCCTTGAGGTTAATTTGATTTGTGAAATTAGGATTGAATAATATATGTCTAATTTTAATTCTATTAGAATTAAAATTGGATAGAATTCAAATTCTATTATTTGGATTGTATAAGAAATTAAAATTATGCAAGTAAAAAATAAAGCCAAGGTAAGGTTAATATTTCAATTCATACATAAAAATAAAGGAAATAAGTAGCCCAATATAAATTCTAAATTTTTAATATGTGAAATTTGATAAAAAATAATTATAAAAAAATATTTCATTTTTAAATATAGATAATATTTAATAAATATATATTATTTAAAGATATTTTTAGACAACTCTATTTATTAGAACATTGACTTTTAAATTTTAAAATAATAATTTTATATAATTAAAAAATAAACTAAGAAATAAAGCAATGGCACCCAACTAAAAAAATCAAAAATATTTTGTCTAAAAGATATCGTCTTGTTCAATTTTATCATATCTAATTCACATATAATTCTCAACTTCAAAATTAAAATTCGTTACTCCATCCCTAAAAATTATTAAAAAAATACTATCATATATTATTTTTCAATTCCAAGGAATTGGAACATGGAATTAGGATTCCAACTCTGCCTAATGCCAAACAATAAAATTAGAATTAGGCCTAAATTTCAATTTCAATTCTGAATTCCAGAACCTAATTTTAGCATCCAAATGGGGCCTTAACAAATATAGAAATACAGGTTGAAGTATATATTCACCTCCTTCTTCAATTCATCAGAGAAAGACAATGGCGCCGAGATCAGACCACTTTTCTGAGCATATTCTTCCTGTGACAATGACATTTACAAATTTGTTTTAGAACCATATAGTTGCTTTCAAAATTCAAAAATTAGAATTCAGCACTCCTGCAAAATGATACAGATATCTAACGGCTGACATGAGTTCAACTAATGCCAGCCATGTACAACACAACTTAATATAAGAGATTGGGGGAAGTAGTTCACTTCTGCAAGTGATCTAACCTCATAAATTTCAGCAAGCCCCTTCTTGCTCTTATTGTCATCCTGCGAACATTAAAGAAACTTTCACAGTGGATTTCTCTCCCAAAATAGAAATCAAAGATTCAAGGTCGGTGTTTTGGAGAAATCAAACTCACCAACTCTTTAACTTCCCTTGGGCCTTTGGAAGGTAATTTAGGAGCCCTTTGAACATTATCAAAATGCATCTAGAAACATCAAAAAGTTATAATGTTTAGTGCTTAAGATTCTATATCCAATTTCAATGATTCATAGTAGATTCTGACTTTAGCAATCTTGGCAGATGGATGTGCTAGAAGCTCATCATTAGCATTAAAAGCGGCCTAATATAAGCTACCTCACTCCTATGTTGCCAATGGCTGCTTATAACATTTAAACTCATAAGTCATAACTTTTAGGTTACAAACTTATAATAAAACAATTTTATCATTACGTTAAGACTCATACTCTCATATATTAGCATAACCATGTAAAAATTCCCGATCATGTAAATAATTGCATCAAATAAAAATCATCACAAGCTTCCATGTCCAAAAATCTAATATTTGCATTGTAGTAGTTTAAATCACCTTAAACAGAATTTTTTTTTTTTTTTTGAGATCCATGCAGCAACTAAAAACATATCTAGATTTTCAGTGAGCAAATCTAATAAGGTTTAGTTAGATTATTTGAACTTATTAAAAATGAAATAAATTAAACCATGATATATTGTAATTCTAATAGCAATATCAAAAAAATAAAAGGAAATGTCTCGGTGAAATAAAAGGAAAGCAACTATAATAAATAAATCTTTACCTCAGTTACCCTTTTCTTAATCAGTTCTTCAAGGGACAAAGAGTGCTCTTCGGTGATAACAGGAGGCGGCCTCACATTGTGCTCAAAATCTAGATCAACTTCTAATGCACTATTCTTTGGTCTTTTAGATGCAGTTACCTGTTCTCAGCAACCACATAAATGGACCAATATTTGCTTTAGTGTAAAACCCATGGATGAAAATAACAATATCGGTATTGGTCGAGACCATACAAGTATCGGACATATTAGGCAGTACGTATTGGTATCAAATATATCAAATAATATAAAAATTTTTGAAAATTATAAGCTGACAATGTATCAGCCCATATATTGAACAAATACTAGCCGATATATCATAATAATATAGTATGATAATGTCGCAATATCGGGGACCCTAATATAACCATCCATGCTCATCTTTTAGGAACATAACATTACCTCTCCCAGCATGGTCCAAGCTTTTGGATCCAAGTTGGACTTCTCCATCTCCTCTATTTCGGTTCTGAGCTTAACAAGTTGTTCCTCATGTTTAGAAAGTACCTGTTTCTTCTGTACAAAAGATAGCGAAGTGAATGAATAATGAGTGATAGAGGATGCGCTCTGCAATGACACATTCGAATGAAATACCTGACTGCCAAATGCTTTATCATCTTCTCGTTCATCCTCTCCACCCGAATAATCTGAATCGTCACCTTGTTTAGATTTTCGCCTCAAAGTTTTCTTTGATTCAAAGAAATCTTCATACCTGAACATTGTAGATAAAAATCAAAGGGAAAGTCAACCACAACAAAGCAATTCTAGGTGATACATGGTTAATATTGGAATATGAGCAGAGAATGATGACTATGTTTATTAGATATCAGCAGCCTATTTCAATCATTTGGTCAAAGGTACAAGGTAACCAAAACGACATAAATATAAAAGAGGATATAATTGAACTCGGATGAAAAATCAAAATGCTCACAATGAGGTAGTGTTTTAATGACGTCAATGACACAACTAGATATAAATTAGCATAACAAACAATAAATATGGGGCACTCCTATTATATCAATCAATTTCCTTCCATCACTAACATACACTAGCAAAGGAAAGAGCTTCCCCCATTTTGAAGTTCTATTTTATTAGGTAAGAGAATATTTTTCATGGTAATAATGTCAAGGAATCTAGGTCCCTAGGGAAAATTTGAGGATCTAAGGATCCACCCAAATTGTGAACATCACAGTCAGACCAAGATAACCCAAACTGGACATGGATGGTATAACAAAATAGTAAATATTATTATGTCTTTTGAATGAGCTTTGGATAAAAAGTGTCCATTCAGTACATTTAAATGACAAATTTGTTTGGGAGTTAAAATTCTACAACGATTCAGTTTGGTCCTGTAGAAAATTATCAAAGATTGGGAGAAACTAGAGAGGAATCTGATTAAGATTGGGGGAATGAGCGGCAAACATCATTCTGCTATTATAGTTAGCTTGGTTGTGAACAGTAGTTTAATGGTGGCTGCAAAGGATTTGGGAGATTCTGGTGGTCACAATTCAAGATGTGTGGCTCATTTCATAACTAATGATTTGATTGGATATACCTCAGAAAAATAAGGCACGTGATTCCACAATGGGAAAGCATATTCTCATTGTAGTAGAAATTGAGAAAGAAATTGGATGGAGTATTACAGCAAAAGCTATTGGGAAATTCATCATAGCCAATGCTTATGAGTTGCTCAAGAGAAAAAAAACAAGAGCTTTGGTCTAAGGTGGTATGGAATCCCACCATCCCATCAAATGTTAAGGGACATTAGTATGGAACAAAAAAGAGGGAGACTCCACATCTTCCAAAAAGGGATTTAGATATCTGGGAAAAAAAAATCCTTTCGTTTGTAAACATATCTTGGCAGGACTAAAAATGTTATAGGGTTACCTGATACTGTAATCATTGTCAATTAGCAAGAAGAATATACAGGCCTACAAGTGTATCACTTCTCTAGAACCCTTCTTAGATAGAAACAAGATGGAAGACGAAGATGAAGAAGTCATAGTCAGCTCTAAGAGTAGAGTACAACTACTCTTCTTATTGTCTGGCATTTTAAATAAAAGGGAATTTACGATATATAAAAGCAAAGAAAGAGCCGCCTTCTAATCCTACTGCTTTTGCATTCCCCTGTTTCTATTCAGTTATTACTTCAAAGGTGCTATGGACTCCCAACATTACATCTAAGCATAAGGTCATGCTTAGATTGGCTGCTGAGAGAACATTACAAAATAAGGCCAGGCGTTAGAGCTGTGGATTAGATCTCATAAAACCACGAGGCTGCTTGCAAAATGAGGATATAGAGAAAATGATACATCTCAGAACAGATTTAAAATCCACTATTCTATGGTTTGGAGTTACTAATGATCCTCAGTAGCAGCGAACAGAATGACCTTTAGTTTATAAAAAATGAGGAGAGCAGTGAAGATATGCCGCCTTAGCTGCTATAGCGCACAGCAAATGAATTGTCAATAGTGGGTTTTTGGCATTGATGTTAGAGTGCCCAAAAGCACTTTTCAGACAAAAAAATTAGTGTTTAGTTACAAAAATAATAGATTTAAATCAAATTCATTTTTGGGTGAAAGTTGCAAAAAATGGATTTTCAAAAGAAGCAAGCTGGAGATGCTTTTGCAGAAATCAGGTCTTCAACTTTTCAGTCATCGCCACCACCACTGGCCACTACCACCCTACCACCACCACCGACACACAATATATTACAAACTTTACAATTTCATTTCCACTATACTATACATGCTGAAAGAAAAATATTAATCTTGCCAATGTTTACATA
This sequence comes from Nepenthes gracilis, assembly GCA_033239525.1. NCBI lineage: Eukaryota > Viridiplantae > Streptophyta > Magnoliopsida > Caryophyllales > Nepenthaceae > Nepenthes > Nepenthes gracilis. Next base: position 4,559,594 of record BSYO01000026.1, on the reverse strand, counting down.
AATATATTCTGAGTTGATATGTGTTATAGTTAAGATATTGAATGTTATAAAAACGAAAATTATATCTATATTACATAGTAAATGTTATTTTCTTTCAAAAATGAACCTTTACCATAAGACGAAGATCATTTAAGAAATTTTCAATCATCCTACACAAAAATTGCAATTTAAACAGTAATTTTAACCAACTAAACGATAGTTTTAGGTCAACATCAATTCTCATGTGCTGTAGTATATGTTTTTAGGTCAATATCAATTCTCATGATAGTTTACTAAATAATTTAAGACACTCCACAACATTTTTCTAAAAATGCTCTCAGCCCACAATACTTTTATTATACAGTATAGCAAATCTAACTGCTATGTCAAACAAACCCGAAGTGTCCTCCTAGCAATTTAGGCCCCTCCTTGAGCCATATGATAGAACAGATCAAGTTTGAAGTGATTGTTACAATGAATAGGCTGATCTATTATACTGCTTATTCTGGTCCGTTTAAGGCCCATAAAATGCAGTTTAACATTTTATTCGAAGAAAGAGTTATCATTCCTAAAATGCGCATAGGCAAACAAATCAACTCAATAGCAATTATATTACTACACTATCTTATCTGCAGGCAATCTAGTTCATACCTAAATATATTTGTAACGATATTCCTTCAATATTATCTTACACAACAACGCAAGCTATGTACGAGGGGAAAAGGAAGGGCACCTGGCATTTTCCAGGTTATCTTCTTCATAATCATCATCTGCCCCAAACAATGCAAGCTACAACAATGCACAAAGTCAACACTGATAACAAAATATTCAAACATCGGATTGAAAAATATATCAAGAATCTTAATAAGTAATGCTGAGCTGCTAATTTCACGTATTTTAGATACTATCAAGATTTTGAGTATTAAATTCATAAGTTTATTAGCATGGCAAAACAAACTATTCAAGGAAACAACTTCCTCACCCTCTCGTCTTCCTCTGCTGAATCTTTATCACCCTCTTCACCATCTACATTGGAAGCCTTATCTTTACTTGTCTCTTTCTTATTTTCCAACCCATACTCTCTTGCCTCATCCTCCTTTAAATATTTCTCCAATTCCTTAATCTTTAAAAACTCGTCTTCAACACCTGTACCGCCATCTTCACTTTCCACCCCCTTGTCATCCTCCTCGTCGTCCTCCTCTTCCTCTCCACACTCTCTCCCCTCCCCCTCCTCTGGAGCCCCCTCCAAATCGTCATCTTCCTCGTCATCCTCATCATCATCATCATGAGTATGATCATCTAACCCCTCAAGTTCATCACTTTCTTGCTCCAATCCCACCTTCCCATTTCCCCTAATTTCTCCCTCCAACCTCCCATTTGCCTCAATCATTCTAAAAGACTTGGAAATTTGATCTGGGTTCTTCTCAAAGCGCTTGATTTCGCGGCGGATTGTGGAAATCAAAGGCTGAGACTGAAGATCGATTTGCTGCCATATTTGTTCGGCGTCGAATCCCTCAGTGAGGAGCTGATCTAATGGTGATTTCGGAGTGTAGGGCTTAAGGGAAGAGAAGAGATATTGGGAGGCCAAACGGGAAGCGACAGAGAGATCGGTTGAAGGAGACAGAAAAAGAGGTGGGTCTGTTGATTTTAGTCGGAGTAGGGCTTCCAGGCCTCCGCCATTCTCGCTTGAGTTGGCCATAAGGATTCTGCCTATGGGGCTTTCAACGTGAGGAATAGCTGCTAGGGTTTAAGGTTCCTACAGAGAATTTAAATTGGTTTAGTCGCCGGCGGAGAAGAGAGAGTAACAGGGGACAGAGGATTTGACTTACAGTGGTTTCTAAAGTAGAGCCTGAGGGAAGAGGAGAGATATTGGGAGGCTAAACGGAAGCTAGAGAGAGGGCGGGTGCAGGAGATGGAAAAAGAGATGTCTCGGTTGATTTTAATCGGTATAAGGCTTCCAGGCGTCCACCATTGTCACTCCGAGTCAGCCACAAGAGTTCTAATTATGAAGCTTTCAGTATGAGGAATTGCCTTTAGGGTTTAAAGAGGGTTTTTTAAGTTTTCATAGATCACCCAGTTGAGTAGATTTAGTTGCCGACAGAAACAGGAATTGAAGATTTGACCAATGTCTCAAATTACACACTCAATTGTTCCATATTCTTAACAATATTGAAAATTTTAGACAACTTTAAAACCATGTATTTTAAAATTTTTTGAAACACTTCAACCAAAATTATAACAATAATAACGACAGGGTCTTAAATTCTGTCTAATTATGAAAAGCTAGAAAATTTTGATTTATATTTGCTTCAAACTTGATTTCTTGTGAAAGTAGATGAGGAAAAGAAGCAGCCATGCATTATTAAAAATTTTAGAATTACAAAATTTTTAGGGTTTATGATCCTTATCGTTGCCTATGAGGCAAAGTTAGATTCCAGCCATTCCTTATGCAAGCGAAAGTCTACATACATAGGGGATCAACTCAGATAGTTTGAGATTGGGGATAAATTTTCTATATATTAGCCCACATACGATTTAACAAATTGAAAATATTTGGCCCGCATGGTTATGTACAAATATTTGTATGTCATTGGATTATCTTATAAGAATTCTTTAATGATATTTAAACTTAAATTTTTAATTGTTATTATTATTATTTTCTTTATTAAACATTATATAAAAATATAAATAAACATATATGAATTTATAAATATAAAATATTTAGTTTGCAGAAATAACTTATAAAATTAGTGTATTGATTTGCCTTTATCTTGAAGAATTATGAAATAATTTTTCTATGTGATGTTTTGATTTCATGCGTGTAATGATGGAAATACATTATTTAGAATGTCCATTATTTTTATCAAAGGATATATATTAAATGATTATATATATTGGTGAATACAATGACATATAGATAGTTAATCAATTGTCAAAATATATCTTCTCTTGCAACGTCCTTCTTGAATAAGGCAGTAAAGGAAACGGTCAAATTGCCAACCACTATATTGGAACTAGTGTCGCTTAACTTTAAGAAAACATGTCAAACATGTTGAAATTTCTTTTGAACATATTTGAGAACTAAATCCATTGGACCAAGGTCATGTACCCACAAGTTTAAACCTTAAAGAGAAGGTTAAAAAGTAAAAAAATCGTCTCAAAGAAAAGCCACTCCTAGCCAAATATGCTTGCAGATCCTAAAGTGCAAAACAGAGTTGTTCCCTCCAAGCTCAAAAGTTGACTTAACTTCAATATGAGGAAGAAGAGCACAAAGCAACGAAATCTCCAATATACTCAAGAATCTAAGTGCCAGTCTACTTAGGGAAAGAGTCATGGGGCGGTATGCCCTAAATTTTTCCAACCAGGTAGATGCTAAGCAGATCTACTAATCATTCCAAATTGAGAATTTTTCTCAATGTAAAGAGAATTGCCTCTATAATTGAAGTAGAGGAGTGCCATCAAATAGATAGAACAGCAGGTCTTTTGAGAAAGTTCTATAAGTCAGACTATCCAACTAGGTCATATGCCATTCACCTCTAAAATCAAGAGGCACCAACTTTTCTCATAAGTTTAAAATGCCATGGTAGAACCGTATGATAAAAATACTGATTTGATGAATTATTTGGACTACTTCCACAATATGTTTGGCTTCCAAAATTTGGAGAATATCATACTATGCTTTTATTTTCCTTTTACTTAAAGGAAGACACACGAATTTGATCTTATAAATTAGGACCAATTCTATTAAGACTTCCCAGAAATTGGTCAACCAATATTTATCCCATTTCGCCTCCAATACAATGGAAGAAAAGTAACCATAACATCTGATCAATATTAGATAGGCTCTCAATGAAAGTCTAAAGTGTTTTCTAACCTGATTTAATGCCAAGGACAAGAGTATATCAAGATTCACTGACGAGATGAAACTAAATGCCTATATGGTAACTATCCAATTAAGCAATTTTTTTTTAGTCATTAGTCTAATAGAACCTTTAAAATACTCTTGTAGCACGTTTGGTTGTTGGAATGGAATAAAGTGGGAATAGAATAGTTATTCACAGGGAATAAAATTAGATCGGAATAGAGTTGAAAATTATTATTTCTGTGTTTGGTTGCTGAAATATAATTAGTTGAGAATTTGTATTTTAATGTTTGGTTTGTATAATTGTATGAGGAATTAAGTGAGAATTTATCGGAATGACACTTTTATCCTTATTAATTATGGGAATATCTTATATAAAATAACACACGTCTATATGTACATATTTATATATATATTATATGACATACACATACATAATTATATATATATATATTATGTACATATTATTATGAAATATTATTTAATATACTATATTATTGTATCATGCAAAATACGTATTTAATAAATATATAATATATATTTAATTTATAAAAATAATACAAAAAATTATACATATTATAATTACCATATTATTTTATATAATATAACATAATATAATATATATTTATTATACATATTATTTAATATACATAATTTATTATTAAAATAATTTTTTTACAATACAAAAATTTAAAAATATCATCATGCTCTAATTAAAATACATACAAATAAAAATAACAAAATCGTATTCCTGAAAAAAATATTATCATGTAAAAACTGCGTATAATTTACCACGTAACGCCAAATCGGCATATTAAGCTTTTTTCAAAACATCACAACCATTCATTACAACGTTGGAGTAGTAGAAAAAGAAAAATTACAAATTGTTTGATAGTCACATGTTTTAAAGTACAAATTGTTTAATAAATTTCAATCTTTCATCCGATGGAATACTAAGTAGGCCCATCATTAGTGTCGGATCACGTATGCATTTCATATATGCTGCATTTCTTTCACTTGTCGATAATGAACGAATTTTAGCCAACATATTATATAACTGCATCGCTTGCTCCTGCGTGTTGTTTTCTAAACTTTTGCTCAACATTTTACCGATTTTCCCAATATTTGTAGTCAATGAATCAGCTGCGTGAATAATAGAATCAGCTATTTTTGTCATATATGTACTGGCCTTCCATTTCCTTCCCTTGGATGTCCCTGATTCAGTTGGAGTTGACACATGCGATACATTTTGACTCGGCGAATCATTAGTGCCAAGTAAGTCTTCAATCCCCACTTCTGGAGCATCATTTACGCTCCACTGCTCGTTCTCTGGTTCATTAAGTTGCAGCTCAGCAATGATGTCCTTGGCAACTTGTGCATCTGCCCCTGTTGCACGGTCTTTACCAAAGATCATTGACAGATCTTCGAAATATGGGAACGATTTTTTCCTCCAGATAGCAGCTCCCTTGTTGCTCTATCTCCAAACACAAAGTATATCACAATTATTGTTAATATATAATAGATGCTAGATTAATAAGTAATTTTAAGAAGTAATTAAAAATGAAAAACAACTACCATACCGATGTACGCATTCCACACGTGTGATTCCGCGACAACCATTTTCCGTGAATCATCCCACCCAAATCTGGAAGTATTCGTACCCCTTATCATATCATATATAACACTTCAATCCTTCTTCAACGTCTTTATCATTCTTCAACACATAAATACCACCAAAAGGTACAGCAAACTATAATCCATTGGACTATAATGATCACTATCTTCTTTTTCTTCTCGTTGGAGTGTAATTAATCCATAAATTGTAATAACAAATAATAGATACAAATCAAATTGTAAACCAGGATTATCCATGTGATTTCCTCACATCACTGCTTGGACGTCAATTTATCCACCACAAAAAGAGCGACCATAACTTTTCAAGAAAGAGGCAATTCAGCAACAATAGATCTAGATTTCCACTTTTCTGAAATAGCATGGACCACATACCCCAGTGGTGTAGCAAAATACGCTCACTGAACAATAATCTACATCTGCACTTTATTTTGAATAGCAGGCCACGAAAATCTCACTTAGGACATCGAATCTTCAACATCATGATCAACAAGCCAACTAAAATCTACCTATGATCAGCCCCCTTTAGCATTCCACCATCCAAGAGGAACAATCTTCACTTATAACTAACAATCTTCTAACTCTTGAAATATTTGTTTGTAAGGATTGAAACTTCTTAAATATATTTATTTCAATAATTATACTATGAGTTTAAAAATTTTTAGCTGAATTATATTAGCAAAGGGGACCCGACAGCAGTAACAAGGTCTTATTACACTTAGAAAAAATTGGACTAAAGTAGGGAAGTAAGGGGCGGCCAACACTTAACCAATTCCAACATTAAATTAATAACCAAAATCCACTAACCCTCACTAACATTAAATTAATAAAACTTTGCAAGAGGGACACACGGCATTAGTAGATCAATGTGTGCAATACAATACTTAGCCAAAATTTTAGAATGTGGGAAATTAGAGAGGGAGAACACAGCTCAACATCCACTAACACCATTAACAATAAACTAATGAGAAATTAGAGTAACGCATAGCACCATGAGGGAGGAATACACAGAGCGTATTAAAGGCTCAAATATGTATCAACTTCAACTGAATTTAGCCACTAATAATGTATTAATAAGTGGCTAATTGAGAGAGCAGCAGGTCAGCCAAATGTGGGTTTAATTAGCAAGGAAGGAAGCTAATTTGGACAGCTCAAACTGGTTGGTGGCAGCTCCAAATTTAATTAAGAATGACTCAGCCTATTTAGTAACTACATAAATTAAGTAAAAGGACGATATTCAGCTCATGGTAACATATCAGGATAGAGAATGAGTTCAAAAAGCTCATGGTATATAAAGTAACAAGAAACAATATACAGAGTAACAAGAAACAAAGCAGAATATTGGTTGTTTGTGTATATAATTACGGCACGTTTGTGTTGGATTTCTGAGCTTTAATGATCTAGAAAAGGCAGACTGTCTGGGCTTCAATGATTTGCTACTCTTCTAAAGACAGAGAGAAAGTCTAATACATCGCCGTTTTTCTCACTCTGTTTCTCACTAAACAGAATTTGGGAGGGGACGGTGACTGTGTGGTTATGACGTCCGATCCCAAGCCCCGCCTCCGTTGGACTGCTCAATCGAAATAGGAATCGGAATCCACCTCCAGTGGACAGTGAAATTGCATCAAATCGAAATCCAAGTGGAGCCAGAAAACAGAAAACAGAAAAATCTCACAGGCAAATGCTAGTATGGATCGAAATCGATCCAAAACGATTAATTCCAAATGAAAGTATCACATACCTCAACTTTGAACAGATGCTCAATTGGAATGCGAAAGTAGCAGAGAGAGAGAAGCGTATGGTTTCGAGGGAGTGCGGCTGCGAGAGACGATTTCGAGATACAGGGAAGTTAGGGTTTCGAGAGAGGGAAGATTGGCTGCGAGAGAGAGAAGGTAGGTTGTCGAGAGAGGGAGGTTTGGCTTCGAGAGAGAAGAGAAGATGCTGTGGCGAGAGGGAAGAGATGGTGTCGAGAGGGAAGGACGTCTGCGAGGAGGGTGTTGAGGAGGTAGGGTTTCTGGGCAACAAAACGTGCGGCAATAATTAAAATGGAGGGCAAATTTGGGTTAATCAAAATATTGGGTGGGAATTCTTTTTCCTCCCTAACCAAGAATAACAAAAACCTACTATCATCAAGGAATAGTTATTCCTTGTAATCAAGGAATAACTATTCCTTTGAAAATTATTATTCCCATCTAAAGTGCAACCAAACGGTGGAATAATAATTCCACCAAGAATAAGGAGGGAATAGAATTTCTATTCCCTCCAACTAAACATGGGGTTGGAGATAGAAACTATCATTAGTATCTATATTGTAGCAGGGGAGGAAAATGATGCCAAAAGGTTAGAACAACCAAACTATGAATAGCATTTTGGACAGTCAAAGGGCAATAAAAGGAGAGATAACAACAATTAACCCGCACAGGACTATTACAAACAGCAAATAACTGAGCTCAGTGCTCACCGAGAGTTCAAGTGGCTACATCTTATGCCCCTCACAGATGCCCAAACTAACGTTATGATGCATATTCAAAATGAAAAGTTCCTAAAGTAGCCCACATCGATTAAGAACCCAGAAGGAGGAGACCAGTCGAAATATTGTCTCCGCCATCAATCTCTGGAACATAACACCAAGAATTACTGAACAATTTAGAAAGAGATTAAAGCTTGATCTAAAAAGAGTACCTCAAAAAATATTTATAGAATACTAGAGTCGCTAAAAAAAAGATGAGGATGATGAAGAGCTGCCTGAGCAACCATACAATCGAATAGTGGCATGGGTAATCAACAAGATCTTTGTTGGATCTGCCAATGTGATAATTCAAGATCATCCGGATGAAACTTCCTCCAATAAGAGATAGAAATAGGGGTAGTGGAAAAAGTCATTAGTTTTAATGATGATAATATGACACATGTAATCAACCCTCATTCCAACCTTCTTGTTATATCTATATTCATTTTAGATGAAATCTAAAACCACAAACTAAAATGAATCTTCATTGATAATATCTTCATTGATAATGTAAACTCAATGAATATTTTCTATTTTAATGCGTTCATTAAATTAAGACTAATATGTAATCAAATGGAAATATCAAATGAATCATTATATGAGTTAGATAACGAACCAGATCAAATTAAGCAAATCATACACCTAAAAGTTACAATGGAAATGTATCCTAAGATAAGATCCCATTGACTAATTTGTTTGGTAGTAACTATTCCTTCGGTCTATAACACCATACTAAGTTAAACATGCTTAATTGTTAGGAATATTTCATATTGATATATTTCGTGACTAGGTCAATATTTATTTTGAAGATTTCTCAAGCATTAATAAAGGCAAGCGTTAGGATACATGCCGATTATTCACAAATGAACCATCACCTAATATCCATGCTTAACTTGTGTATAATATACACATGTGTGTATTTCAACCAAAATAGCTATGTCTGAGATGCACCCAAGTTGCACATGAGCTCCATTTATCTAAAATGCTCATGCATGATGTGACCTTGAGCCATGCATGAGCATTGTTTGTCCAGAATATTTGTGCATGATGTATGCCTAAGTGATGTACGTGTATTGAGATATGGACTTTTTCTAGAGCTTTTGTGCTTTATGCATCCTTATACGGCACACATGCACTAGAGCGCTAAATTCTAAAAGGTGCATGTTTTTTATTTACTTTTTAACTTTTTTTTATAAATATCTCATTTTTAGATATTTATGAGCTGATTGAGAAAATAAAACATAGTGCATAAAGGTTACATCTCCAAAATTTTCTTTGATTAAAGTGAATAGCCTTCTCTTGGTTGAGAAAATTAAAATCAACACCCTAGATATTAATTATCAAGAATTTTTTCTTCCTAATTTTATCTATTATTTTATACACTAGCTTTAGTGTGTAAGCCTTCATTCGGAACGCTATTGGCGTAGATAATAGGACCCAATAGTGTGCAGAGATTTTGCAGCAAATGAATCAAGATCGATAAGAATGCTGGAAGGCATTCAGTTTCGCTATTGAAAACAAATCTAATAAGTTCATTGATAGAGGTCATATGTTGAGAGTAAGTCAATTGAAATTTAGTACGTTTATACCACTTGAATTATAAATTAACTTTTTAGTGCATTACTTTTCACTAGTTATAGAAGTTTGAAGTATCTTACTTGATAACTATTAGTTATTAAGGTTTTCTTTTTTTACTAAAATTTATATGTTTTTCTATTTAAATTTATTTTGGTATTGTAATTAACTATGAATATATATTGTGATTTTCATCTAGTATAGAATATATTTTATGTGTTTTATATATTCAAATACATTTATTTTTGCGAGCTTATAGGGTCTAAACTATTTGAGATTATAGACATCTAAATCTTTTCACTAATAATTCGGATCAGTCACCTCTATCCCATATTTCAAAATAAATTTTTTAATTAAATATAGGATCGGAGAAGTTAAAGGAAACCAGATCAGTAGATGAAGTTATTACTTAACATAGATTAATGGTCCCACTCCTTAATAGCTAATAGAAGAGCTTGACCTTGGAATGAGATCTTCATTCAGCAAACTCAACTTGCCAAGTTATCGCTTAAGATTCTTTAAATCTAACAAACTCAGATAGCTATGCCCAAATCAGATCTCCATTAAAGAAAAAATTGATAGGCTTCCAATGAAGCAATGTTGAGGTCTTTGTATGGATATTGACAGATATGTCAAAAATTCTAACAGAAATAATGGTTCATATACCAATCTTCATCACCGAAAGCAAGCCTATCAAGTAGTCAAGGCGAATTACTCCATAGAAAAGCTTGTGGTCATTCAAGAAAAACTCAAAAAGTTAACTAACGCTAATTTTATCAAGAAGGTCAATTACATGGATTAGTTATCCAATATCATCCTATTAAAGAAAAGTAACGGAAAATAGATGATGTGTATAAACTCTACAGATGTAAATAAAATATATCCAAAAAGATAGTTTCTTACTTTCAATCATCAACTATTTGGCAAATTCAACATCTAGTTACCAATTATTGAGTTTCATAGACATTTGTTCGGGATATAATCAAATCTAGATGAATGAAGAAGATAATGAGATAACTTAAATCATGATAGATTAGGAAACTACTGTTATAAAGTGATACCCCTTAATTTGAAGAATGTTAGTACCACGTATCAGAAGCCGATGAAAAAGATGTTTGAGTAACAAATTGGAAAAAATATGAAAGTTTACGTTGAAGACATGCTCATCAAAAATGTATTTGCCAACAACCATATTAAAGATCTTGCAAAGACATTCAATATACTGAGGACATATTCAATGAAATTAAACCCAACTAAGTGCATCTTTAGGGTAACTTTTGGTATATAATTGAGTTTTATAGTCTCTAAGCGAGGTATAGAGGCCAACTAGTAAAGATCAAAGTCATTCTAGATATGGTACCCCCTCGAATGATCAAAGATATCCAAAAGGTTAATCTGTTGACTGGCAACTCTATTTCAATTTATAGCCAAGCGAGATGAGAATTACTTATCTTTTTTCAAAATATTAAGATGAGCAAAGACAAATAATTTCTAGTGGTTGAATAACTGCCAAAATGCCATCCAAAATTTGAAAGAATACTTTACACATCTACCATTACTGACTTGTTCCACGGAGGATGAGGTCTATATCTTTACTTAGCTATTCAACACAGCATTGAGCACCATCTTAGTCAGGAAAGAAATAGGAGTACAACAACTGGTGTACTATATCAATAAAATCTCAACTAACTTAGAGACTTGGTATACTCAAACAAAGAAGGCAACTTTAGCTTTAGTTTTTACTGTATGGAAACTTTGACTATATTTTTAGACTCATAAAAATATGATCTTCATAGATCAATCCCTTAAAAAGATTCTACTAAAGCTAGAGATATTCGGGTGCTTAATCAAGTGGTTAATCAAATTAAACAAGTTTGACATAAAGTTTCAAATCCGACACTCTATAAAGGGTTAACCCTTGTGGACTTTATCGTCAAAACAAAGGATTTTAGTCTCGATATGGTTGTTAAAGAATCCTTCGGGGCAACATTCAATAAATTACCACCCAAGTGGAGCCTCCATATAGATGGAACATATTCTCAAGTTGGTGGCGAAGCTGGAATAATCCTAACATCATATGAAGGGATTGAGATCAAATATTTGATCACATTCAAATTTTTGGCATCCAACAATATGGCTGAGCATAAAACTTTATTAACCAGACTAAAGTTTGCTAATGAATGTTCTGTAAAGAATCTAACCGTCTTGTCCTTCATTGATGAGTTTGAAATCATTCGTATCCCCTAAGAAAATAACTGAAAGCTGACCATTTCTCCACAATGGCAATGTCACGCTGCCCTGAGCAAAACATGCTAGATATGCAACAGATTCTCCAAAGAGTTAGTATTTAGAAGGAAAGTGAAAATTATTAAGTATCAAATGAGACAACTTAGATAAGTCCTTATTTGAAATACCTTTAAGACAAAACATTATTGAGCAATTCGATGGAAGCAAAGCAAATCATAAAAACTATAAGCTGGTACACTATATAGAACAGGTTATTCAATACCTTATATTACTGCTTGACTTTGACAGATATTGACTACACCCTCCGAGAGGTGTATCTCAACATAGTGGAGCACATATAGGACGAAAGAATTTATCCTTCAAAGTCATGAAACAAGGCAATTATTGACTAATAATAAAGAAGGATACTATAGAGTTTGTCCAAAAGTGTCTCCAAATAGCCACACACATAGCTCCAAACCTTGTAGGGCCCTTGACCATTTGCACAATGGGGGTTGAACATAATGGGTCCCTTTCCTTTGGCGTTTGACCAAAGAAAATTTATTTACGTCGCAGTTGATTATTTTACAAAGTTGGTAGAAGTCTCTCCACTGGCCACTATTATATAACAAAATACTACATGATCCATATGCTAAAATATTGTTTATAGATTTGAGATATCCGGAATCACAATAATTGACAATAGTACTCAATTTTTGGATAAAATGTTCACAAAATACCATAAAGATATGGGTATTTAATTGGTTCACATATCAATCTACTACCCATAGATAAATGGGTAGGCAAAGATGAGTAACCAGACAATCATGAATGGTTTAAAGACTAAGTTGCAAAAGGCTGGGAGTGTTTAGGTAGACAAACTCCACTCCATGCTTTGGCTATACTGAACAATTCTAAGAAAACTCTTGGGAGACTCCTTTTAATTTATACTATAGAATGGAAATTGTAATTCTAATAGAATTTGATTTACTAAGCTATTGGATGAAAAATTTTAACCCAGGTCAAAATTTTTAACTTCTTAGGCAAAATTTGGATCTTCTGGAGGACTTTAGAGAAGTAGCTTGCATATGAGCAACTGCTTACCAACAAAGTATTGGTCAATATTACAATGGAAAGATAAAAACGCAAACGTTTGAAGTTGATTACTTTGTGTTGAAGAACATTGAAGCCATTGAAAAATTTACATACAAGAATAAGTTATATCAAACTTGGGAAGAACTATTCTTAGTGTCTGCAACATTCTAAAACAAGATGTACAAACTATACATCCAAAATAGAAAGCTTGTCATGTGGACTTAGAACACTCTTCACCTTAAAATATACTACCAATAAAAAGGCCAACCTAAGAGCATAAAGGTACATCCAACATCTCTCTTTAGTTTGCTTGAATGATATAAAAGCTTTGAACATTCATTCATAAAGATAATTTTTTGTCCATGTTTCTATTCATGTACACATTTATTAATTATTACAGATACAATAATTTGACTATAGTTGATCCAAAGTTAGATAGTTGGTTTTAACACACTATCTTTTAAAATATGCCAATCCAAGTGGGTAGTCATAGTATAGGTTCAAGGAAATCGTATGGCCCTAAATGTGGTCACATAACAAAACACAATAAAACTCAAGGGTTTGAGACCAAAGCATTTGATACCATTTTAAGAGGTCAATTATTAGGTAGACTGAGGTCCTCTGAGACTCAATTATCAATATAATCACTCAACCAATTAAACCTTAGGGATATTACATGCGCATAAGTGACGATAAACCTTTCTACGGAATATGTATGATCGGACATATAATCAAGGACTAGGGTCCTCTCTTACTGACAATGATAGTCTAATAACTTAGTTGGGAACAAATTCAGCAATCACATTAACAACAATCCAAATATCATATGCTTGAGGCTAGACCCCGTGATCTATATTCACATATGAGAATCAATTATGGTTAGATAGTAATTCAAACAATTCAAAAAGTATTTATTATGGTACAAATTACATCATCTGTTCACAAAACCATGAATCCATATTACAAATTAAGGGATGGGGAATTTAATAGCATATCCCTATAGCTACAGCTCGACATTTAAGGTGGGAACTCAAGGATTCAATTGAGCCTCAAAATCTTTAACTTTTAAGGCTAAAATAGTTCAAAAGTTCCTCGAATCCAAGTAGCCGATGGAGAAATCAAGAGTTATCAGAAAAGCCGTCTTCTTACAAAGATTGATATCCTCATTAAATAGGACATTAATTAAAGGACCAAGCTCTTGTAGATGGATACCCCTTAGTTTCTCCTCAAGTTGTAGCAATTTGCCTATTGTTCCTCAACAATGCGCCTAAGCTAAAGGCATTCAGTTGACCGTTCCTCAACAATACATTCGACTGCGGAAGCACGCTAGTTTGCCCCAACAACCTTGTCTTTAAGAGAGTCGGCTCTTTCCTCTACACTAATAGTTCGATCTTCAAGTAAGTTATTTTGACTTTCTGACTCTTAAGCTTTACTTTTCCCACTCAATCAATTCTTTCTTTGAGAGGATCAATCTACCCTCGAGGCTCAACACACTAGCCTTGGCGGTCACATCTCCACAGTCCAAGGCCCTAACTATTATCGGGTCAACGTATGACCTCAACGGGTGTGCAACTTCCTGATCCAAAAAGAAGAGCCTTCGCCTAATCTGCTTTGCCAGTGCTAAGGACTATAAAAAGAGCATATTAGCAACAATCATAAAAGCAATAGCCAAATTAAAAGTTAGCAACAAAAATATACCTCCCAGGTGGAAAAGCTCTCTCCAGCAATAGGGACAGACCAAGAGTAACAATGCTGTCGATGAATGTCTCTAGCAAAGGAGTGGCAAGATTAACTGAACAAGTGTGTATCAAAACCTGGAGCTTCCCATGAATTTTTGACATCCTTATCACCGAGAGAAGGGGATACTAAACGAATCTCAGTATCCCTTACAATGTAATGTCACACATAACACCTTTTGGTTCTAAAGAGACAACACAAAAGATTGGAGTCTCCACCATCGGTCTGACTGAAGAAGGGGTACCAGGGATAATAAAAATCCCATACTCAACAATAATAGAAGTAGTAATAGTCAACATGCTCCTACCTGTGGAGTAATGCAAAGAGTTATACTCCTCATCTAACACAACAAATGGGATCATCTTATTCTCATCCAAAACGCATCCCCTCTAGGGGTCTCAGGAGAAGATGCAAGGAATAGAATCCAAGACTGAACAATGTCCTCGGCTTTCACTTTAGCCACACAATTAGCAAAGACTACATTGCCTCTATTGATACTTCATCTGCAATAAAAGCAGCTAAAGAAGTTATTGGATGATTACTTGAGCGGCCAACATCATGATAAACTCTAGGGAGTGTCCCCATTACGATTCTCCTCCGCATTTTCAAGGGGTAGGGAGGCAAATCAGTTACTGTATCAACCCCAACAACAATATAGCAACTCACTACATCCAAGGCAATGGGAATGAGAAAGCTATTGGTCTCATGTAGCTTGATGACATATTTTTTTACGAAGTTTGCACAAGGTTCTGTACAAAAAATCTCATTTTCTCTAACCAAATAAAAGTAGACTAAAATAGCATCAATCCAACTATTCAACAGCACCTAAATGGATGAGATTCTAATTAAAAAAAAAAAAAAACTAATCCTTCTAGTTTTTTAAGGAGTTAGGATTTTCTCCAATTATTTTATACTCGTTACAAGTTAAAGAAACCTAATTATTTTCCTAATTAAAATGAAAAAATGGTTTTCACCATCTTGGTGTCCATCTTGAGCTCATGGCACCTAAAAAAAATGCATAAAACTACCAAGTATCAGATGACATTTGGATGGAGTCGTGTAATAGGAATCTCCAAGGCCTCTATAATCTCTACAAATTCTTAGGCTATTGGGATCTAGAGTCCATTCTTCAAGTGGGCTTTATGGATGGAAATGAAGCCATTACAAAATGATGATATCCTCTCATCTAGCGAGGGAATAATATATGGAATGGAAATCAGAATGTCATATATGTCATAAATACCTAATATGTCAGGTATAGATAGTGACAAAGCAATGTCGGCAACATTCTAAATAGACGAGCCTCCAGTACTTGATGGAGCCATTTACAACAACAAAAAATAAGATTATGAAACTCTGAAAATTT
Source organism: Nepenthes gracilis (assembly GCA_033239525.1). Taxonomy (NCBI): domain Eukaryota; kingdom Viridiplantae; phylum Streptophyta; class Magnoliopsida; order Caryophyllales; family Nepenthaceae; genus Nepenthes; species Nepenthes gracilis. Next base: position 4,543,613 of record BSYO01000026.1, on the reverse strand, counting down.
AGGGTTTTAGAAAATTTGTTTAAAGAAAGTATAAAGACAAGAAGGACTTTCAACTTGAATTTAAATAGAAGGAAAGGAAACACTAGAGAAGAAATTGAAAAAATGGTTGCTGTTTAGAAACAACGCTTTTAAAAAGAAATGCTAATGCAAACTAAACATCTTTTTTCTAAAGCATCATACATTAAAGCAACGTTTCCCATTTTATTTAAAATAATCAAAACATTGCATATTGATAATCAGTAAAAAGAAATACCAAGCGACATGCCACGTGTTTCAAAAAGAAGAATGCTATCTAATGTAGTGTTAAATACGCCATTAGTAGGTCATTTCAATCACAGGAGTCATCATAATATTGATGACATCCTAATTGTCGTTCAGCAGGCTAATCGAATACAACAAAATGAAAATCCAACTAGTTTCAAGAGAGGAACTAGTTAAACTTTTAAATTTTGATTTGGTTTTTTAAGGGCCCCAAATTGTCAGAAAACAAAATTATTAGATTCTATTAAAATCAAAAATTATTTGTTGAGTTATTACTTTACATACTTTCAGGCCTAAAGACCAACAATTAAGAAAATTTTATCCAAATTTGTTGATCAATCAAAACTTTTGTTGACCTTATATTCATAGGTGGATGTAAACAAGTCCAAATGCGAAAAGAATAGATTAAATCATACATTCCGAACATAGAAAATAAGAAGTATGTGCTTTTTAATCATTCTTGGAAATAATAATATACAAGATATATTTCGATATGAAAGCACAAAGCTAATTGGCTTGAATAACAGAAGGTAAAGACATCAAAGTGATGATGATTAGTATTAATAGAAAAATCATCCTGCATTGCTCCAACAGTAGCACATTTGAATGGAGAGAGAATAAGAGAAACACCTAACCAAATGTTTCCAGCAAAATGATGGTAGGCAAATTAATGCACACGATTGCATCTTATCTCATATGCTAGTCTCATCAAAGAAGTATGCACACACAAGAATGCACCCAAAGGTATAAGGTTTCCCTACTAATTACTCAGGTGAAAAATCAGTCCAACTAACGATACTGCATAAAAATGAAGAACCAAAATAATTTTTCCTTTAAAAGAAATGAATCAAGACGAGTTTCATCACTAGCCCCCGATAAATCATCATAGAATCAATATCATCTCTCTTCAATCTAGACTAAAAAATCCGCTAAGTAAGGAAAAGCTTGAAAGATTCAGCAAACCCCATTAGCTGTTAAGGCATGGAAGTCAAATGAAGAAAATAAAATGAGAGATCAACTCCTTTTTGTAACAAAAAATAAATTTAGAAACGATGCGTTTTGGAGCAAAGGCATGTAATCAATAGTTAATGAATCTTTCTTGAAGCTACAGGGTAGCAGGATTTGATTGATGCAACCAATCAGTAATGACTACCCACTAGTTTTGAGTCCCTTGGAAATAAATGGTTGAACAATTCAGAGGTTAGACTGATTTGATCATTCTTTCAAATATTCTCAAAACTTGAATTCAATATTCGAGTATGGAGGTTGGTGTTGAATATAGTATTACTTATGCTAAGCCTAGAAAGGAGAAAGTATTGTTTGGCCTAATAGGCCAAAACACAAAGAACTCAGATTGTAGTCTTAACACAGCTATAGTTAAAATAAATTAAGATCTAATGGACAGTCAGACGATTACTAAGTGGATTACAAATCTGATTGAGTTATATGCCCATATGTCTACATATTTGAATATCCAACCAATCAGTTAATTAAATCAAATAACTTATCCAACCGAGTGGTTTGTATACCATATAGTTAGCATAGGAAATAGCCTCCGAACTAGCCAGAGTCAATTGCTCATCATTATTTGTCTAATATTTAAGCATTAACTGCTTCCAATCTATCACAGATCAGAATGTGTACAATGACGGTTAAATTAATCAATTTTCAACTATCCTAACCATGCAAACTATGGTCAATTATTCCTCTTTAAGAAGTTGCCAATAGCAGTAGTATAGTTATAAATACGTCATATTTTTTTCTAAAAAAGTGAACAAATTTTGAAAAATAAGAAATAGAATACAACCCTATAAATCACTTAATCTTTCACAAAATATAGAGCTAAATCCTACATTTCTTCCCTCTATCTCTCTCATCCTCTGAGTCCCTCCAATATTGCAAACTTATGGGAAATTTACTAATGTAAATGTCAGATAATATGCCTAGGAGAGAATCCTAATTCCTTTAAAATTCTTCTTTACCATTTTGTTGTGTAAGATCTAATAAAATATCACGATCCCAATATAAGCATATAATAATAATAATAATAACAACATCCAATTAATGATTTATCCATGAATAGTTAAAGCCCAAATAATCCAAAATTAGGTCCAACATATCATATAAATATAAAAACAACATCGAAAATTATAACACAATAGTGGACATAAAATCTAATTGAATTAAATCCCATTCATTCTTCAAATAAAATAAAAACATGGTCAAATCTAAATAATATATAAATAAAAGTATCTAATCAAATATCTAAATTATCATAACATAAAAGCATAGTATCCACTTGTCACACCATCCTAAAAAATACAAACTAGAAAATTTAAATTATACAATGATCTAATGCTTAAGTCCCAAACATTTCTCAAAATACAAATACAAATATAACTAAATAAAAACTTTTATCAATCATTCTTTCATATTTTATAAGTATCCAGGCCCACCAATTTGGAAGGATTAGACATTGTAAAATCACGAATCTAACGTTCAACTAGATATATACATATATAGCTTATTACACATATACACATATTAAAATATATAAAATGTTCAAAATATCGGAAGTTCAAAATGTATAATGCAACCATAATACTTATAGGTCCAAAATGATGTAAATCTGAAAATAATATCAAAATCCACGAATCTCGCCAGAATCGTACCAAAATCATACGAAATCATACATGTCTGAAAAATGTACAAATATAGAATTATGTCAAAAGTATATAATACTTATGAAAACATGACATATAAAAATCGTAGTAACATATAAGGAATCAGAATTAGTGATAATTTCACCAATAAATGGTAAATATCAAAATTTAAATTATAATTATTTTCACATAGATAAAAACTATATGCCATCATTCACGACCCACGGATAAGCCAATTTTATATTATTCACTATAATTGATGTCAAATGCTACTTTTTTGATTTGTGAATGTTAAGTTTAACTTTTAATTTACTAATAATATATTAGGATATGTTTAAATATATTTTGTCAATTCTTTATAATAGTTTTTATTTAATCAGAGTTGAAAACTCTATACAAGATATAAATATACATATATTTTTTTCATATTAGAGAAACTAAATTTTTTTTTTATCAAAGTCAAAGTAAAGTTTTTATCAATTTTCTTTCAAATATGTGACAAGCTAAAAATCATGGAGTAAAATTTATAACATGCTGAAACAATAGAAGAGAATTTATAACAGACAAAACCATTTATGCAAAGAATTTTAGCAATACAACATAATTTATATAATTTATTCATTTCCTTACTAATAAAAAATATGTAGGAACAAATGTGTAGAAGTTGTTAATATGTAGAGGTATAAGTGTAAAATTTAACAACATATAAAAATATTTATATAAAATTTAGTAATTAAATATAATTTATATGAATTTAAACATGAACTTTTTAAAATTTTATAAAATGAGAATAAAATTATATACATGTAAAATATAATCAATTTAAATATAAAAATAGTATATACATTAATAGTGAAACAAGAAATGCTTAAGGAATTGTAGAAAAAATGAATAATAAATGAAGAAAATATTTAAATGCACTTACTTTACTTAAATTTATCGAATAATTATTTAATTTTTTTTCAAATTTACATTCTCTTTCTCTTCTTTTTTTCTGTCTTATCTCAAATCTTAGTTAAAAATAAGCAAAAATCAGTAAGAGGACTGATTTATAAAAAATTGGGGTATGAATACTGGTTAAACGTAAATACTAATTGCTCGCATGCGTTCATCAGGCGTGCATCATTCTAGTTCAAACATGCATTTGCGCCACTCGAGCACATCTCAAGGGTAGACATGCTGTCCAAAATATGCTTATATATGAATTAGGTGTACATTAGGTATCACTCAATATAAATTATATTATTAAAATAATCTTTTAAAATCCATACATTATATTTTTCGTTTTTATTATATATTCTTCTCTTCTAAGTTAAAATGTGTTTTAAAATATTGGGTACGGTCACTATCCACTAAGGTTATAATCAAAAGATTTCAGATAATATTATATTTGTAATTAGCGATTATTTTATAGTAAATTTTTTTAAAATTTGTCATGTATTTTTTTTAATTGAGAAAAATTTTATATATTAAATATTATTATATAACTTATGTGTATTTAGTTGCGCAATTTAGTTCATTATATAATTACAGTATTTGGTTGCTAACAATTAATGTGAGATTTGAGAGTTTATTCCTACTATATCGATTGTATATGTTTTTATTTTTAAAAAATTTCAAAAATATTTCTATAATTATAAACAGAAATATTTCTTTGCTAATTTGCTTTCAAATCTACAGTACTTACATCAAAAGGCTAAAATCCCCAAAATACAATCAAAATTAATTAAACTTGTGTAGGATTAAATTAGATAAGCGAAATTCAATCATATAATTTAGTGAAAACCAAATATACAGATCACCTAACTTATAACTATATTATTTAATAGAACAAGTTATATAATTATTCAATCACCTAATTATACATATAACTCTATCAATGTGAGATTATTTGCCATATGTATAGTAATTTATAATAATAATAATTCTCTAATATTAAAAAAAGAGCTCAATGTGTCATAATTCAAGCTTAATTCTTAAAAATTAAAGATTAATTCTTAAAAAAGGTTTAAATTAAATCTATTAAATCATATTTTTATTTATTAATTATTGGTCTTAGGCCTTGGCTGGGAGGAACAGCGAGAGATCGAGAGAGGAGGGGGCCGTTTCACCCTGTGGTCAAAATCAGAGCTGGTAGTTGAAAATGGAAGTGACGATCGTTCGCCCCAAATATCAAACGCTGAATTAAATTCATTTTCGAGATGTATCAAGAACAGTTTCATATCACACACCAATAGTATAGAACACACAAGACAAATTCACACTTTCCCACTATGGAATCCTCTTCGGGCTTCCACCCATCAATTCTATCGCGCGCGAAAAGGTGTAATCTTCTCTCTCTGTCTCCCTGAAGTCCTTGTTTTCAATGCTCGAAATCAGTTCATCCTGATTCAAGTTGGTAAGAAAGACTTAATTACCCTAATCAATTTTGGTGAGTTTTTTTAATTGATCATGCTAACTATGGTGCTCTCAAGTTAAATCCAATCCTATATCACACGATAATTCATCTTGAGATTGGTGGAATGAATAAATTGAGTTGAGCATTGTGAACTTATTTTATCTTGGGAGTGCGAAATCAAATGAATAATGAAGGAGAGACTCGTGGGGAAACCTCTGAAGTCACCTCTGATCTATTTAATAACGAATATCTGCCCCAATTTCAGAAATTTGAAGGTTGTGATGCATCCCCAGTTGCTTCTTCTCGGTACTCTTCGTGTGGAGAATCAGAGTTTGAGCGCTATTGTAGTGCGAATTCGGTGATGGGCACGCCTAGTGTATGCAGTTCGATGGGGGCTTTTCATGAGTGTATGGAGTCAGAGTTTGGGTCAGTGAAGTGTTTTGATGTTGGGGAAAGTGATGCGTTGGAGGGTTTTAGCTTGTGTGGGAGGTCTCCTAGAAATTTTCAAAATAAAAGGTTTTCACTGTCTGTTGAGTCAAGCTGTTGGGATAGTCAAAATGATGTGTTTTCTAATGGAAAGGATGCTGAAGAGGCTACCAATATTGAAGGATTGGTGGGATTTGACGCCGGACTGCAATTTGATGATAATGCTTACTATTCTTTCTCAGGAGAGATGCCCCATGGAGGTACGAATGATAAAAGATTATCAAGGTCAAGTGATGGAGTAGATGAAAAAGAGATTGATAGAATAAATGATTCAAGGGAGGTTAACAGTGAAAGTCATACAGAAAATTCAGAGTTTCTATCAAGTACTGTTGAGAATGTGTTAAAACAAAGAGCTCTTGATTCACAATCTAGTGACGCCAATTTTATCCATGAGCCTAATCACTTGGTCCATAATAGCGTTGGTGTGTTATTGCCACAACCAGCTCAAGTGATTGATGAAAGGGATTGTGAGAGGTGTACAGAGCAAGATGAAGCCTCTTCAAAGGATGAGCATTCGGAAGGAGAGGACTCGATGTTTAACTATGGTTCCGATGAAGAAAACAGTCCCACTGTATACTATGCGAGGAATCTACATGGTTGTCATGAGGTATATGAAGAAAGTGGAAATTTAGTTCTCATGAACACATCATCAGCCTTTGGTTCAAATGACTGGGAAGACTTTGAGCTAGAAAGAGTGGGGACTGATTCAGCACCTCCCATGTTAGGTGAATCTCAGGAGTGCCAAGAACGGAACATTGAAATTAAAATCACCCCTCCAGATTTGAGTTCTAGGAGACCTGGCCATTACAATAATTTTGATATACAAGAGCAAGAAAAAGGCTCAATTGATGTTTCTATAGTCAATGATCAAGTTGAAGGAGTTGATGGGCCATCAGAATGTCCGATCAGTTGTTTGGAAACCTTTACTGATTCTTCACGGTTTGGGGAATCAGTTGGAGATGAGACGGATATTGCTGTATCTAGAAAACAAGTCCTTGATGCTGAAACAGAAGCATACGGTCAAGGCTATTCTGTTCATAATGCTTTTGTAAAACAGGATTCATGGAAACAACCAGAGTTGCAAGGGATGGAATCTATGGATGGTGTCAGAGAAAAGGAGCTCCTATGTGTAAGTGATAATGAGGCCATTTCCGATGATGATCAGCAATTATTAAAAAGTCAAAAACTGTGCAAGTTACAGCAACAATTGGACCTTTTCCCTGATACTATGCATATTCATGCTTCTTTTCCATCAAAGGATGTTTTTGAAGATTTTCCCACTAAAGATGTGTTGGAAGATGAAGGAATGGTGTTCTCAGAGGACTATAAGTTAAGCTCTGTCTCATCAACATCTGAGAGTAATGAGGGAAGGATTCAAAATGATATGAATCTCGTTGAAGATACAAAAAAGGTAAGTTACTATCTTCAGAACCACAAGGAACATCAGAATTCGGTATATTTACCTACTCAGAAGCTTGCATTCCTGGTGATTCCTGATTTATATTTATTTAATGGGCGCACTCAATTCATGAGCCAAATTGAACTTCTTTCTGAAGAACAATGTAATGGACCAAGGATTAAGTAATTTTTGTATATCTTCCATTTTCCATTAAGGAGATTACTCAGTTTTATTAATATATTTACCAGACGAATTTAATTATACATGTGGTGGTAACTTAGATGGTGACTTTGCTATAACAATAAGGTTGCTTAGTACCTGGAGATCATGGGTTTTAAACCATGAAAACTATCTTTTGTATTAAATGGGTAAGGCTGTGTATAGTTGACCATACCTAGGGCCTACCACGAGGGAAGACTCGTGCACTAGGTCACTTTTTTTTATGTTGTGGACACTTATTAAATCTTTTGGTTGTTGAGGAAAATCAATGATATTTCACTTATTGTGTATTAAAAGTGAATTCATGGTGCATTCCTTCCATAACCGATGTAAGATCTCATACTAAAGGGCATGAGTTGCTCTTGTCCTGAAAAGTTGATCGCTGCATAGCTAGTTAAGATGTCTGCTGGGTATTTATGTACTCGCTTGCTTGGTTAATTTGCCATGTAATCATTGCTTCTTACCATTTGAGTTTTTAGAGCTATATTCTTGCAGTGAAGCCTAATTGTTAAAATTGTTTCACTATCCGATATATATGTTTCATGTATAAATCTATTTGTAATATCTTTTTGTGAAAGCCGTATTTATGATGATTCCTGGTGAGCAGTCACTGTTGCTGCACATTTTAACTAATGGCCTTGTAAATCAATCTAGCTCGTTAAAATATACACATTCTTATGTATCTACTTAAGTCATGACTTAATGGTAAGGAAAAAGTTGCAAAATAATCTGATAATGAATATCAATGTCTAACTGTATTGTTGCAACCGAACTACACATCCATATTGCATGTGATTATTGTTTTTTTTGGGATGGGTAGGGAGCAATGATGTTTTGTATAGGAAACTTATTCAATACACTTGCAAGTGCCCTTCAAGTGTCTACACTGGTGAACAAGCACATGGGAAGACGAGGCAATTTATGGGACATGAAATATCCTATTTAGCATCATTCATAGCAAATTGTTCTTTTTCAGCGAACTGTCTTGTGATGACACTTTCCATCGGTAACCCACACAGCACTTGCCTAACACACCCCGTATGATGTTCGACAAGTCAACCTTCATTGATGTTCTTACCTCATAGTGTGTAAAGATACGAGACTTTTGAAGAAAATACTTTTTACTATAGAAATTGAATACAAAAGTACAGAGCCCCTCTCCAACACTCACTCTTGAAAGCTCACCCGAAAAGCTACCCCTCGAGTTCTTCAAAATTAGCCACCCCCTCAGTTACATATCACTCTCTGACTTTATCTCACTTGGCTTTATTTGAATTGTTTGCTCCTTGAGCTTTCCAAATAAGAGAAGCTCATCCCTTTATATAAGAATGCCACCTTCTGAACCAACAATTAGAATCATCTTCCCATTCTCCACTTAGAATGGCTAAGATTCATCTTTTAGAGTATTCTCCGTAAACATTTCTCTTTTAGAATATTTTAAAATCTCCCACACCTCTCTTTTCAAGGACATTCTAGAATAAGTACATGCCTCCTCCCTTTTCTATAATTTTTTAGGATACTATAAAATTTTTTAAAATTTTCTAAATAATAATATATCCTACATATATATTTATGTACCCATAAGTTGTACATGCGGCCATACTCTATTTGTATGTCACGTCTGTATGGCGCATAATCTGTATACTTCTTAGCCATCTTTGGTAGATTGCTCATCATATTTCTTACCAAACAGTTGACTTAAACACCAGAAACTACATGTATCTTGATGGGGAAATCCCGATTCATGGAAACTCTTGACAAGTCATAGTGGCTGTCAGATGAAACCATGATATCCTTTTATTGCCCTTTTTCCCATTTTATTTTTTTGTGTATTTTGCTTGTGGTGGGCTAAAACCTGTCAAAACCTGGATAAAACCTGTTGCTCTTTCTTAATTGTTACTGTGATGCACTTATTCATTGACTTCAACTACTGCAATAAATATGCAGCTTTTTGGTTACAACTCCTTTACGGTTGTGTTAGCTAGGAATCTTTGATTTTACTGTCTAACGTGATTTGCATTGATGAGCCATCTTTTCTTTGTGAAGATGGTTTTCACCATTCCTGGCAATGGTTTGAATTTTCCGTTATCCTCAATGCAATTTTTCTTCTCAAAACTCATTTCAAGGTGCGGAATCTAAACCACCAGGATTCTAATTAGCAATTCAGTGTATTTTATAGGGAAGAAATTTTGAGATGAATGCACTTTATGATGAGGTTGTACACGAAATGGAAGAGATTTTGCTAGAGTCTGCCAACTCTCCTGTGGGTAGATTAAATTCAAGCAGCGTGATGTTCAATTCTCAGCAGCCTTTGCCTATAGACGATGATGGATCATCTTCTTCTGCGTCTGTTCTGAACAATGATTACCTCCAGAATAGTCAACCTGTTAGACTTGATGGGATTGAAGTTGTGGGGGCGAAGCAGAAAAAAGGAGATATCTCATTCAGTGAGAGACTGGTTGGTGTTAAGGAACACACTGTCTATGTAATTCGCGTTTGGAGTGGCAAGAATAAGTGGGACATTGAGCGCCGATATCGTGACTTTTACACACTCTACCGCCAATTAAAGTACCTATTTACAGAACGAGGCTGGATTCTTCCATCTCCATGGTCTTCTGTGGAACAGGAATCAAGGAAAATTTTTTCTAACGCTTCTCCAGATGTCATTTCAGAGAGGAGTGTTCTTATCCAAGAATGTTTATGTTCCATCATAAACTCCAGGCATTCCTCTGGTGCTCTAAGTTCCCTTATTTGGTTTCTATCTCCTCCAAACAGTCTTCTCAGTTCTTCTCTATCAAATGTTGTAGTGCATCAATCCACCACAGCTGCGGATGCAGAAAACATTTCCACATTAGGGAAGACAATATCACTTGTACTCGAACTTCAACCACTTAAATTGGCAAAACAGTTGCTAGAAGAGCAGCATTATACATGTGCAGGATGCCATAAACATTTTGTCGATGGGAAGTCCCGGGTGAAAGAATTTGTTCAAGCATTTGGGTGGGGGAAGCCACGATTTTGTGAATACACAGGACAGTTGTTTTGTTCTTCATGCCATACAAATGATACAGCAGTTCTTCCCGCAAGAGTTTTGCATCATTGGGATTTTACAGAGCATCCAGTTTCTCAACTGGCTAAGTCATATCTGGACTCAATTATTGACCAGGTGAGACTTGAATTTAATATCCATTTGGCTTAAAATTAAAACATAGGTGATCCATCGATATGAGAGATCTCGATTTTGGCAAATTATAGAAAAAACATGAATGCTTCTTGATATATTCTTTTATTGGGATGCATGCTTTTGTCTCGTGTTGTTGTGTGTAGGTTCATGGTCGCTAGATATGAGGTCAAACACCTCGTCATTTCCTCACCACCAACATTATAACTATTTGCTAGTGTATTTTATTTATTAGAAATGCCAAGCAGCAGGTAGGGTTGCCTTGCACATTCAACAGGTTTCATGGACAAAATACCTGCTAAAAGAAATGTTTTCTCAATTCTAAATATATGGTATTTTTTTATCTTGATCTCATACGTGTTTCCATCCATTCTTAGCCCCTTCTTTTATCTTCCCCCTTAATTTTGTATATGTTTGAGGATATGCAAGATTGATGTATTCAGATGCTAGGCTGTGTCATGGAAGATTGAGTGTGAATCTCCATATCTGTTTCACAAAAAGAAAAAAGAAACAAGATTATATTTCCATCTTTGGATTACAAATGTCAGGACTATCCAACCAATAATCTTTCTGTACTATCCAACCAATAATCTTTGGCATAATTTTGGTCTGAGTTAGGCAAATTAACACATGATTTAGTTTATCAGTTCAGTTATTTCTGTCATGATTTTTATTTATACAATCCATTACTTGAAGATGATGAATTTTCTTGATTCTTCCTTGCTTTATGTGATTGTTTCAAATATTCATAAGTTCCTTGCCATATTTGTTTCTGTGAGATCGAGAGAAAACAGAATTAAGAACTGAAATGTCTCTCTCAACAGGCCAGCAAACAATGTGAACAAAGCTAAGCCAAAAAGTTCTATTTCTGAGCATGGGATATGTTCTTAATTTGTTTCCTTGTTTTGCAGCCTATGCTTTGTGTCAGTGCTGTGAATCCTTTGCTTTTCTCAAAAGTGCCAGCTTTGCTTTCTGTAGTCAGCATCAGAAAGAAAATAGGAGCAATGCTTGCATATGTACAGTGCCCATTCCGTAGGTCTCTCTACAGAGGACTTAGGTCTCGAAGATACCTTCTTGAAAGCAATGATTTTTTTGCACTAAGAGATCTCATTGATCTCTCCAAAGGGGCTTTTGCAGGTAGCTTACTTTCTTCTCTTCTCTCGGTTTTTTTTTTTATTCATTTGCAGGGGAGCATTATTTCCCGTGGTGTACAAAATTATTTCATTATCCTATGCAAATTGACTGCATATTTTTTGTTATTTGTTTTTGTAATCTAACAAAATTGGTGATTACATCAAACTCATCTAAATATTGTAAGAACTCACTACTTTCCCTTAACAAGACTTTCAACCAAATAAAAATAATTTTTTTATTTGGATTTCTTCACAACTTTGTGTAGGATTTGGTGAAACGATTTCCTGAGCTTATGTATCTCTCGGTTGCTTTATGAAGAACCCTGAAGAAAACAAAGCACTATGAATTATGACTTATTACCCACTGAACTGAACCTGCAGAACTTATTTCTAAGGATAAAAAAATTATTGGTGTCATCCAAGATGCCATGCTGGACTTGTACAAACTTTAGGAAGTAGATGAAACGATGGAGTACTTGGTTTTACTGGAACCAGAAAAATACTTCTCCTTAAGTTTCTTTAGGGTGCATAAGAAGATTTTCTGTTTTGTTACACCAAACAAAGGTAAAAACCCATAACTCAACTTGACCACAAACCAGATAACAAGCAAACGAAAAGAGAGGAGAGGAGAGAATGACACAATTTGTGTGGAAGACCTCTCAAAAATGGACAACTTGGTGCACAAGGCTCCCACATCGTGGTGTCAAAAGAGGATCATATGTGTGTAGCCTTATGCTTATATTGTGGAGAGTCTACTTCCAACTAATAGCTAAGGTTATGAACCATGTTAGATTCACTTGCCAGAATCCCAATGGAAAGAGTGGTATGTCACTTGCACTGCTTACTTGCTCTCATGCAGCAAAGATAGTTAGCACTATTTTATTAACTTATCAAAGAGCTAACCTTCTTGCATTGCTTAATCGCATGTCATTCTTGATCATGTACTTTTCCCTAATACAATTGTTGATTGATTCTGAATCACGAGATCAGATTCAGTCAGCACTATCATAGATTCAATGCATCCACTTTTTTTCCCATAACATATAAGCCACTTTTTTTTTTTTTTTTTTTTGTTTCCAATCAAGAAATAAACTCTTAAAATCTAACAAACTTTAAAAAATTGATAAACTTAAATTTTCCCAAAAAGGTGATGCATCGGAAGATGATGCAGGAATCCTAGCTTTCTCTTAATGAAATTGTATGCCTGATTGCAGAAAAAAATTAGTAGTCTACCCTATTTTTTCGCTCCACAGAATCAAAGTTGCTTTGTGTTGACAGAAATTTTTATTGTAAATTTGGGGACCCCTTTGTTTTCCTCCTAAACAGTTTGGTGTACTTTTTTGATTCAGGAACAGAAATGGTTTTCATTTGCTTTGATAAGTCTCACTTTATTGATTAGATAGAACTAATATGAAGTTAGTACCTAATTATGCATTCTCAATTAATAATATGCATGTTTTACACTGATTGGATTGTTTTAGTAATGTCCTGCAGCAGGCCAAATTTTGTTGACTTCTGTTTGATGCGAAAAAATGCAGAGTATCAAATTGACATTTGACAAAAGTCAGTATAAGATGTATTTTCATGGTATCAGTTAAATTACAACATGAATTTACATAATTTGAGCCCAAGATTGACAAAAATGCTAACATAAAGCTTAAAAGAATCTAGTTAGCGTGAAATTTTACTTCTTTTTTAATTCTGTACCAAGATGAGATGACATAATGGCACTAAACTTTCAATACCGCTTCACCAAAGAATGAGACACAACTAGTAAATATGATCCATGATACAGTTTGGAACAAACTGGTGATGACTACTCTTGGTAGGGAAGATTGCAGCAGATCCATCATGACAAGATGGAACCTGTCATTAGCATGTATTAGACGTAGCTGATTTCATTTTTGTTCATGTTGTGTTTGGTTCTTTTATGGTCTGTAATTTGAAGCTCGAGGAATGCCCTAGCATGTATGCTCTAATTCCAAGTCTTAGGTAAACTGTGATTTGGAGTTAAAGATATAGCTTTTGTAAATTCTTCTTTTTCAATATACAAATTACTTACCAAAAAAAAAAATTAATGGCACTAGACTACATATGCAACGCATCTAATGAGTAAATTTACATTCTTATCAATAATAAGTCTTCAAAATTTCATGTATGAATTCAAAGAAAAACAAACAATAATGAAGAACTTATGTGATACCCTTAAAGTTATCTATGAACCTGGATATATATGAGAGGAGAAAGATTATAATGAAATCTCATATTGCTTTCTCGATTTTGCCTTTACATGCTGCATCGCCCTAGAGCCTGAATATCCGAATGTGGCTAATTTATACAAGGCTGGTCTTGCTCTGCATCTGGGCAGCCAAAAAACACTATTTGACTTCCAAACATCCCTATCCACGTGTCATGTTTTTCTGGGGAAAAATGGGTGGCCAAGCCCAAAATTGTCAGTAGAACTAATTAAACAGTAAAGTTGAAACTCTACTAGGCTACTGCAGTGGCCTCACCCACTGCCACCGCTCCCATGCCTAACCATCACTACCGCCGCTGCTGCTACCACCCATTGTTCTCCCCCTTCTCTCTAGACTTGCATCCACTCATGGTGAGGCCAGCCAAATCATGGTGGGGCAAGATAGGGAGGGGCGTAGAAAGGGGTGACCAGAGGCAGAGGGCTGACGTTGCCATGGGTGCTGGTGTTAGCACTAGGTGAGGAGGAGGTGTTGGCAACAAGGGGAGGAGCTAGCTGTTTTCTTCCGTCTTTATTAACATTTTGTTTTCTAAATTTTTATTTTTTGGGTCAAACTTTGTCGTCCCAAAGCCAGTAGTTCCAACCAAAGTGATGTGAAACGAAGGATAAATATTTGTCATTAGAAAGCAAATCTGTTCCATGATCATAGTTATCGTACCTATCAGTTAAAGCTAGCAGTGGGAAGCCAACCAACCATTTTAGTTTTACTTTTTAGTTGGAAGCAAATCGTTAGTGGAAAATAGTAATTAATTTTTGTATTGTATTTTTATGATTTTGATCTCAGGAGCACTTGCAAATAAGTAGTTTTATGGAATCTCCAACTTGACCAAACCAGACCTAAGATGTGCACTGACAACCCTATCACCCCAACTTGTGTGGAAAAGGCAAGAGCTCCTAACTGCTTGTTGTACATGAAGTCATTGACACATTGAAGCCTCAGGGGGAGTGTTGTTATGGTCCTCCTAGTGGAAAGGTTTTCATATTCACCGAATGACTAAAATTAAAAGTTTAATGAATAAATAGTAGAGATTATATTAAATAATTTAAATAGCTAATTAATATCTACCATTATATGCTGGTTAGATTTTATCAAGCTTTATGCTAGTGTTGCTAATCTTTGAGCCAAATTATGGGAATTCATCTTGTATTCTTCCATCTGATGCCACTCCTAATGGCAGCACTTCCTGTGATTTTGGAAACCGTCTTGAAGAAAATTCACGAGCATATCACAGAGCAATGCCTTGTTTGCTGCGATGTTGGTGTCCCTTGTGCTGCTCGACAAGCTTGCGATGACCCGTCTTCTCTAATTTTTCCTTTTCAGGTTAGACTCTTTTTGTTTGATTTGCGCTGAAGATTAGTTGCTCCAGAAGGATTGGCTCACTAATTATTTGTGCTGACAAAAAAAAAGATTGAAATGGGTACAAACTTCTCAGGACTTTGGCTTGCCACTAACTGGATTGTCTTGTGGTGTTAAATTTGGGGTCATATGTAAATTTCTACAATCCAGCACCTAAAATCCGCCAAATCTCATTAAGTGGGCCAACTATATGAATCCAATTTTGCTATTTTAGACGATTTATTTCAATATTTTCTAAGAATATAAGCAATTCTAAATCATTTGTATCACTTCACTACGAGTTTTTTAGGCCTACTTTATCATTTTTTTTCCTAATTATAACTAAGTTACTTTTACTCATGAGTATTTTATTTAGTCTATATTTTAAATATCTGAACTATCTAAGATATTATTATTTTTATTTTATCTTTCATATGTATAACTTTTAAAGGTAATGACATTTGATCCTAAATCATTGCATGTAAGCACAAACTATGATGGCTTATGGGTAAGTATATGACTGTTGACCCAAATCTTGGAGCCTTATCTTGTCTCTAATAGACGACAGGTATTCTTATCACGTGGCAGTGAATCAATTATGTAACCACAGGTGAAAATATTAGTATCGGATACATCGATTATAATTTTTTTTTTGTACAAATTAATATTGACTAATATATTATCAATATGATAACATATCGTGATTTTATTATATTATATATCATAATATTTTTTCCATGGCTATAACACAAGATCTTTTATTTGCTGCTGCTGATCTTAATCCTTGCTTCTTACTTCATTCACCTGTATTTATCCTGCAAATCAAATTAACAGGACGAGGACATTGAAAGGTGCGAGTCCTGCAAATCGGTATTCCATAAGCATTGCTTCACAAGGCTAACAAAATGCCCTTGTGGGATGCACCTAAAGTCGGATGACGGAACTGATTCCATGAGCGAGCCGAGTCTCGGGGCCGGTGGCAATGCTGAGGGTGATCTGTCTCTGCTAAGGAAGAAATCACACACAGTCACCGCCGAGGGATTTCTGCCTCGGCTTTTCTCTACGGGAAGACCCGGAAAAACAAGAGGACACCTCGAAGGAGATACTGTCATTCTAATGGGTTCTTTGCCAAGTACCTCAATTTGATCTCTTGTACAATTCTCTTATCACCCCACAAAAACAAATAAAATTTATAAAAAGGTTAAAATGTATGGAACTCATTGTACTTTGTCTCTGAACGTGGAAGCATGAGCAATTATTTTGTACAAATTTCTGTAGATGGAAGTAATGATGCTAATAGCATTGCCGGGTGACTGATGAATAGTGAGGCCTGTTGGCTGTGGGTGTGTTCTGCTTCATAAAGACGTATGTCTGCTTGTAACTGAAATTTAAATTTTAAAAAATATATGAAACTAATTATTTTAGTTTTTTTTTTATAATGTTAAAATATCAAAACATTTATATTTTTAAATTTTCTTTAAATGTTAGCTGTTGAATACATAATTCAACTGTTAATTCTGTGTTGGAGCCCTGCAGGATAAATGATCATCCGACCACCACTACCATCTCCAGAGTATCGTCTGACCGCCACCACCTTCGGCATCAACCATCTTCGCCGTCAACGGTATTCCCTGACCTGGCCTATCATCCAACCACCACCAATCCCTAGCCGTCGTAGAAATTATATTTATTTTTGATACAGAGCCTATTATATTCTTTGAATTTACTCTGCAGTGTTTATTATTGATCACAGTAGCTTGCAGATCAGTCAAAATTAGTCAATTTTTTTTTACTTTCAGAAAAGATAATAACATAACTACTTCAATTTTATTAAAAATATTAAAATTAAACAAAAAGTACTCCCCTTAATGGGAAAAAATTTAGAGTGGCCCTGCTTTGGGTATTCCTCCAACAATTTTTCCGGTAGCGGCCACAACTACAGAGCAGCTGATCATATGGACAAATTCATTATCTTAGTAGGGGAGATTCCAGGGTAGAATTTTCCTACTTTTCTACATAAAATTGGATACTCATGCCCATTCATCATTCTTGTGTCCTTCTTCACTGCTTGTTTGGTATTGATTATGCCACGACAATTGTTGCAAATGGCTGTATTCCAATAAGACCATGAGAATCCCGTAGCTGGGCTCAAATGGAGAGGAAAAAGCCTTTGGGTAGAACACATTGAGGCTAGTAGTAGTCTCACATTTAGAGATATTCCTGTTCTAAATCCATTATCCTTTTACGAGTATAATCCTAAACAGATAAGATTAACATTTTATCGTTGGCAACTTTCTCTCATCTTATCTAGAGAAGATGGGGCATTCATTTTGCACCTTTTCATCAACCGGTTAGTTGGGTGGCGCCAACCCGCTCCCCGAGTACTGGTGTGTTGTTCTTACCAAGTCTTTCTTCCCTCTATTTGATTTATACATAGAACTACATAAAAAAAAAAAAAAACCCTGTAAATAGCACAATGCCACCATTAAAGAGTGCTTTTCTCCAAGGGATCAATGGTACAAAGTCTTTCTCTGATAATAGGCTCACATTCACAGGTTTTGTGATAAACATTACAAACAATAAGCTTCATTATCCTACTGCTAGTCAACATCTATTCATAAAACACAAAGGGCTTAAATTAATATAACATATTAAATTATTGTTTCGATCTTTACATTCAATCATTTTTATAATAATCTCAACATCCGGAGAATACGTGAGCCCAATATTTAGAAAAACTATAACCTGGAAATGTTTTTGTTTGTGAAGAATTTTCCTATTAAGTTTCATGGAAGTATGATCAATCTAACAAAATTTCTACTTTTTGGCTGCATTCCTTTCTCCTTTCTATATATGGAAGGAAATTCATTACCTTCTTGAAAATCAAATGCTGCTTCAGCTATGGCTTTTGAACCCACCAAATCACTTCATCATGCATTGATATAACTGAGGAAAATATCTTGACAGGACAAAATGCTTCAACTTTATAACCAAAACAAACACGCCATAGCACGGAATGTGCATAATCGCCATTGTCGAATACCTGCAGATGAACGGATTATAAACAATGGTTAAGATTGAGCTTGCTAAATCGACAATCATTTTATGATTGTTGATGTTTACTCCAACGTAAAGCATTCCCCTATTTGTTAAGGATAGGAATTATTGTTGTCAGGTTACCTAATAGTTACAGGTTCAAGTCCTAAAAATGACATCCTATATAAAGTAATCTGAAATCACGTACAATAAACCTAAAAATGATTCAAAGTTTCCCCGAATCTTATACATCGTGAGAACTTTGTGCATTGGACATTCTATTTTGTCAACTGACGAATTCTAACA
Organism: Nepenthes gracilis; assembly: GCA_033239525.1. Classification (NCBI taxonomy): domain Eukaryota; kingdom Viridiplantae; phylum Streptophyta; class Magnoliopsida; order Caryophyllales; family Nepenthaceae; genus Nepenthes; species Nepenthes gracilis. The sequence continues at coordinate 4,524,941 of BSYO01000026.1, read as the reverse complement.
TTTTGTCAAGTTAGCTTTTGGGTTCGTGATAAATATCATTTTATTTTCATATATTTGATCAAGAATGGCTTTTATCCGGTTGCAATGTGGTCTTGGGGTTGAAGGGTCGAGAAAAGATAGAGATAGGAGACTCAATATCTTAAAAATGAATCATCGATCATCTTTAAAAGACATCATGACTTGAGGATCACTTTACTTTGTTTCTTTTTTTGCTTCAATTATTGGGTTTACCATGTTCATTCCCAAAGGATTTGTATCTTCTAATTAGTATTAAATAGATGAAAATACTGGTTGGTATCTAAAATATCGACTGATATATATTGCTATTAGTCCCCTGGGTACCAATATTACCCGATACTGCGGTAAAATAGCAATATATTACCTCATTGATTCTATAACATAATATGTGAGCCGAAATTCAAAATATTGGCATATATAACTACTGTTTGGCTGACAAATCCACTGATATCTATTAATTTATGATTCTCAAAATTTTTTCTTCAAATATTCGATACTGATATATATTATCAGATATATCTAATATTATATGGTCCACAACAGATACCGATATTTTCATCCATAAATTAAAGTGATGCATTTTCCCGTCATTTTCATAGTTTTATTTTTTAAAAAAATGAACACTAGTTCACAAAAGCTCAGGGTTCCCAACAAACAAACTAAAATTAAAACAAGTGATGGTTCGAGATTATGTACCATAGTGGAGCAAGGGAAGATGACAAGTCTAAGAATGGATATGGCCACCTGATAACGGACATGGAGAAAACACATCAGGCAATAACAACAATAAAACCTTAAAGTTTCATTAGGTGGCATCGGTTGTATAAATCCGATTCGCCATTTGATGTAGTATAATATCTCCTAAGAAAAAAGATAATTAAAATTATTTCTTATCAATCTCATCCCTTCCTAGATCTATCTCTTCTTTGTTTTCCTTCAATCACAACTACCATATTTATCCTTATAACTGTTTCTTTTGACGAACATTTTAATTGTATTAACCACCAAACATCCCTCAATCTTTTCTTCTAAGTTCAACTTCTAAACATTTGCAAATGTTAACATTTCTTCTCTTATTTTTTAATAACTCCACTCATTTATCTTAACATTCTCATCTCCATAATGCATAAACTATTGTTTCCAAACAAACACATCAAAGGAGGAGACGGTTACCAATGTGGGATGCAAGCATGAACAATCCACTGGAAAATGACGTAAAGGCATGTCCAAATGATGAAATACGCAATTCGAAACCAAGGAAAACTCTGAAAGAAGCCAAAAACTATTCAACAATCCTCATACTGAAAATTAGGAAAATAATGAATATTGGGGGGGAAGAAACAGCTTACCAAAGAATTCAAGGCTGCATCACCCAGCAGAAAAACAGCATTGATGGTGTGCATATTTATTATGAACTGCCATTGATTTACAAGAATAATATTACACCTTCACCAGAGAGGATATAAAAGAAATTGATGAGTTTGTCACCCAGAAGAAAGAATCTCCAGTATGTACTCGTATACTTACAAAGTTGAGATGGTAATCTTTGGTTCGGAGAAATGGAACGATTATAAGCCAAAAGACGAAATCTGTGAGCATCACGGCACCTGCATTCATCTGTTCATGAAACATGCAAAGAAAATTGTCACGGTTTGTTTGGTTAGAAGGAATTGCAATTCTTTTACAACCTAATTCCTAGGAAATACTTATTCCTTTGTTTGGTTTGAATTTTTTGATGAAACTCATTATTCTCCAATAATATTTATTACTAGTAAGTGAGAATAACTAAAATTAGGGGGTGTTAAGTGTGATCTGAATTTTTTTTTTATTGACCAATCACCCGACCAAGAAAGTTTACAAGTGCAATTTGATGTTAAATTTGAAATGGAGATTAGAATGGATCTGTTTTTTTCTAGGCCTGTTGCTTTCTCTATTTATATATCATTTGTTTGGCTTGAGGATTTTTCAAAGAATTTGAAAACACAATTATTGTACCAGTATCTTCACTCTTCTCTTGTAACCCTACATTTGAAAATAGTGAAATATCTCATCCTTTACCTATGGGTTTGGGGGCTTTTTCAAGTCAACCTAGAATTTTGTTATGTAATTATTTGTTATTTCCCTATCGCTAATATCCCAAAATCCTAACAAGAGGAATGTAGTATTTTCATTCCCATGGTAGGGTAAGAAATATTTCTGGCTATGGCAATTGACCATCACCAACAATTTCCACCGGTCACTGCAGTGACCATGGTTCATGAACGCTTAGTTTGTGGGGGTAATATTTATTCCTAGATAGAATAGTTTTTCCTATACAAACCAAACAGTATAACATTTATTTTCACTCTATTTCTAGGTAACATATATTTTAAAGTAGTAAATGACTATAAAAACTGAGTTGTTTTGGTTGATTCCTTGAGCATCCGAGCAGAAGAAATGACAACTCTTTAAGCTATGATGTTAGCTCCGTAGCCTCTCCTGATCATGTTTCAGATTGATGATAGATAATGAAACAAGTGAAACAAGTGATTAAGAAGACTATAAAGTATAGGAAGTATAAGGTACGGGTCTCAAATTTATTTTTAAATAATAATAAATTGTATTAAGTTGATGAAAATATCGATGTCAAATGAATTTTGAGTTAAAGTTAACTTTATAACCGGGTCACATCAAATTGAGTGACGTCTGACCGGCATTGGAGCATGCATATGTATATTTTAAATAGTAAGGATACACCTAGAGGATACTTCTGGGGTGTCCGTGCGTATTTTAGGCAAAATATCCATACCCACTGTGCTCCCAAGAGACGCATATGCGTATTTAAGGTAGAATGCACGCATCTGATATGTGCCTAACAGACACTCGTGCGCTGTACTATTTTTGTCTTACTGCCAAACACATACCTGACTCTTTTGGCCAATTTCAGTCATGACATGTCCTAATATATTATAGTGATAATCGCGATTTGAACCTATCAGCTACGAGATGAAAATAGCGTTTGCCCTCATTTATAGGGTTATATATATGACGGCCCACCTACAGGTCTTGAATAACGTATAGCCTTTGATTGTGTGAAAATATACATAACCCAAGTTTCGATATTTACCCCTTTGTCGATACGGCCATCACTGATCCTTGATCCACAAACTTTTGCATGATTTGGGCACATTTATATGATGCACAATTTAATGAAGGAGATGTGATCATCAATTTCAAATTATGCATATATGCTTATGAATTTATGTCATTATATTTGATTTTAATATTATTCTATTCGAGCATATTTTTAATGTTTGAATATATATATGTTTATTTATGAAAATTACATACCTTGTTGAGCAATTAGCTTACTCTTATTTGATTTTTCACTAACCTTCCATATTAGAGGGCTCGAGGCATGCTTGCAGGTGATGGAATTTAAAGGACGGTTGTTCCGGATTTAAATATAAGAAGTTGATTAGTTTTCATGTATTATTAATTCAAAATGAACAGTAATCTATGTTAACATAATTTATTTATTTAAAGTTTAGTTATAATTAGTTGACGATAATGTATTATATCAGTGGGTGAGTTTAGGTTTTTGGTAGTTTACAACAGTTTGGTTGACTTATATTTTTGTTTACTCTGATTTAATATATATACTATTTCTTATGAATGATTGAGATCATGTGTATCGGTACTTGAAGCCACTTTCGAGTGTGGCACTTTGGATCCTGTAGTTTGAAAATTTTATTTTCACTTATTTTTGTCAGTTTGTAACATTTTTAGGTTACGTTATGACAAAGTGTTAAATTTTGGTCCAAGGAATTAATAAATGGGACCCTGGGATCAAGGATGTGATAGGAAGCATGAAGTGAAGAAATATCAGTATCTGGCCCTTGATACTATAGCAAAGTCACGATATATTGCTAATCCGATGACATTTGCCCTGCAGGTTTCAATTCGCAAAAGATTTTGCATCAAATATCGACATAGCCTCAACTAATATCAATGCTAATACCGATATTTTCAATGATGGTAGAAAGAGTAAGATCATTGAACAAGCAAGAAAGAACTGATCCACCTGAAAAATGATTTGGAAGACATAGCCCCAAAACCCTGCAACTCGACAAGTATTTGGCTGATCAAGTGAACTCAAATTCTTAGTTGCCAGGTTGCCTTGAACTGCATCTACACTCTCATTGTCAGCCCTCTCACCACCGACTTTGTTGTGATACTCATAACATCCATACACGGACAGCATAGATCCTAGCTATAAATGAGAAATAACACCAACGGCGAAGATCATAAAGAGTAAAGAGATTCAATCAAGAAATATGTACATAAAAATAAGGGAGATAAAAGGGAATACCCCAAAATAAATGGTGACCAGAGTAAATGTCCACCTGTTCAAACAATTCCCACAAAAGAAAATCAGTTAAACGCTATGAAAAGCAAATATATTGGGCAAATAGGTCATTTAGCCCAATGCTCTTTGCCTCTTTCTCAATCTGAGAATATATTGCTCAATTTGCTACAAACAAGTATAGTAAGTATTTGATTTTCACAGTAAATTTTGTTGAAAACAGAATTCGCACATAATTTGGTCAAAAAAGTCATGTTTTAGCAGCTCTAAGATTGGATGAAACTATTGATATTAATATCAGTCATAGCTGCATCACATTATAGGTATCTATATTAGAAGTATTGGACCCAATGACAACATAATTTGGGGACATTGGCCTATGAATTGGTATCATTCGTAATTTATTACAGAATATAAAATATTGATATTAGGGGCCAAGCGACCAATATTTTGTTTATCAATTGATGTTTTGAATATGAATGGATATTTCTCGGCATGAGGTAGTAATAAACCTTTTCAGGGAAAATCAAAATTTTGGGTTCATTGTACATAAAAAAAAATCAAATCAAATCAAATCAAATCAAAACAGGCAGTAGCATTGTAGATGAATCAAAGAAGTATGATCAAGATTTTAGTATGCCGTTAAAATTTTGATTATTGGTCAAAGGAAAACTTACTGAGTATAGTAGTAGAAAATGCCAGCTCCGTCAACAATGGCGTTGATAATCAGAAGCACCAAGAGCACAAAGAAAGACAAAACCCTGAAAGCAAGCAGCCAAACAGGGTGCATTCCCTTTAAGCATGGCTTCCAAACTTCATCCACATACAAAATTCCAGGAGCTTCTCTTCCATTTTCACTGCTTTCATGGGTTCTCGAATTTTGATGACCTTCAAACTTTGATATGAGAAAGGACGCAAGAACAATTGAAATAAACACCCAAACAGCGCATAACGATACTCTCCAGTTTAGCCAGTAGCTTGAGGTGGTGGTGTCTGCAGTTATTAATGGCTGCCAAGAGACTCTTGAGAATCCTGTCGGAAAACCCATTTTTGAGTTACCTTTAATGCTTCTTCTCTCTGTTTTCAACTCTGATTTTTTTCATGGGTTTATGAAATTTTCTAGGGAAAGGGACTAATAATGCTAAACGTTGAACCTGATAGGCTAGATTTTTGATAAAATCTACCTACCCCTCATAAAAGAAAGAAAAGATTTTGATAGAATCAAGAGCTACGTGAATGTAGTTTTATTTCAACTTGTGCTTTGGTGATGGAGCAAACGATTATTCCCAGAAGAATATCAACGAGGGCAAAGAAAATCTCTGCTTTTGTTAAATTTTGGGAAAAGAAAATCTCACTCCGACAAAATGTGTTGGAGAACTACAGCTCAAGAACCCAGAAGAACATTATCGAAATTTGGGCTTCAAATTTTCTATTGCATGCAGATTATACCAGAAGAAATTGAACATATATTGAAGAAGACGGAGGAGGATGAGATTTAAGCAATAAACCTTCAGAACCAACACTGAAAATCATCTATTTCATATATGAGAATATGAAAGGGCACTCATATACTGAACGATGCATGCAATCAGTAGCACTAAATGAGAAAACCTTGCTTAGCAAAAAAGACACCCCATCCAAAAAAATAAATAACAAATAAAATTGAAATTATTGGGTGGGTCATTAACTGTGAGATAAGAACAACGAAAGCAGAAACATCAATACGTATGACTCTAATTAAACCCACATTGACTTAATCAGGTAAAACCTAGCAAAGGGTCTAAACTTTGAGTGTGTATTTGTTTTAGCAGAGAAAGCGAAGAAAGAAACAAAAGATTATTAAGAAAAATAATAAAAGGCATATAATATCAATTTTTCGAAATGTGGATTAAAGCTGTTAATTGTAAGCTGAATGAGGTTTGTTCCTGACAAGGTTAAGAGGAGAAGGGGATGCTTTGCTCAAAGAGAGAGGGGTGAGAGAGAAAAGAATAAAAGAGTGGTGTTCTTTCATGCGCATGATCTTCTTTCTGGGTTTGCCATCGCCATGGACAACCTTTACAGCAAGCAACAGTCTTTATGTCACGATCTCCATTTCCATGCAAATGGATTTATCTACTCAAATGGAGATGTTTTGTCACGGCTTTTGAGGTTCTCGTTTTATGCTTTCAGAGGGAGAAACAGGGAGGCAGAGGCAGAGGCAGAGACAGGGAGACAACACTCTGAGTTTTTTTGGAGAAAAATAATTATAAAAAATAACTATTTTTATTTTAAAATTATATTCAAAGCTTTTAATTGAGTATGGATCTTATTATATAAAAGGTTTATCCAAATGACACTTTTTTTTTATTATTTTTAAAATATTTTTTATAATGTATCCTATAAAAAAATATTAATTTAAAAATAGTTAAATTAATTAACAATATATTATTTTAAAATATTTTAATACTAGCTAAAGCTTATCCCATAAAATTTTCTATTTAAATTTTTATAGTTCCCTCAATCTTTTTTTTCCCTTTTCCAACATATATTCTAAAAAATAAATAATCATTTTCTTATATATATATATATATATATATAGTAAATAATATATAAAAGCTAAGGCTACCTTTACAAGGTGGACATAAAAGTAACTTAAATTGGGCAACAATGATATCATATATTTGCAGCTTTTATTAATATAGGATTGGTCATAATAGTCATCTTTTAAAATAAATAAATAAATAAATAAATTATAAATTATTTAAAAAATATTATTTAATCTAATTTATTTATAATTAATTTATAAATTTTCTCTATATTTGAACCAATGCATGAGAATTAAAAAATAAAAATAAATTATTTATATTATAGATAAATTATAGATGAATAATTTGTTTAGGAATATTATAGATAAATTATTTTTAAAACATTATTTAATCTAATTTATTTATAATTTATTTATAACTTTTCTCTATATTTGAGCCAATGCATGAGAATTAAAAAATAAAAATAAATTATTTATATTAAAGATAAATTACAGATGAATAATTTGTTTAATAATATTTTATTTTAAAAAGTATGAAAATAATTAAAATATATTTTTTTTCAAATATTTTTATTGGGATACCAAGGCAGTCAATTATATCTTTGACCCACAAAATCAATAACTTTCGGTGGGCCATAAATTTCAATGATTGAGAAATCACAGAGAGGGGTAATCAATGTAACACTTTTAAGCTAATTTTCAAAATAATATTATATAAATATAATTAAATATTAATTTTCAATTATTATTAATCAATATTATCACATATTTTAGTAATTTTTTTAATAATATTAATTAATATCATACTTTATTAGTATTAGGTGGAGAGCATGAACAGTGCACAATTTACTTTTTTTCTCAGCAAAACTTAAATAAAGGGTAATAATTTAAAAAAAAAAACAGAGAGAGAGAGAAGATAAAGATAGAGAGAGTAGAATAGGTTACAGGCCGGTGACCTATCACCGAAAACAGTCATTCTAGCTGGATTATATTTGGTTCAGATGAAAATTATATTATGATAACTGTAAATATTAGATTTATTTATTTATTAATAATTAATATTATTTTAAATTTGATGGGTAAGATATTAAAATGGACTTTCTATTTAATATTATAAGAATAAATATTGACATTTAAAATGATGAGAAAATATAATATTTAGAAATAATATAATAAAGTTGTAGAAAATTTTGGCAATTAATAATAATAAAATAATAAATAATCATAAAATAAAATACTAAATTTACGTACAAATTTTTAACAAATAAAATAAAGGATGAAATGTTTTAACATTTGTGTGATTATAGTAAACCCTGAGTAATGTTAAAAGCATATATTTTAATTATTATTCAAACATTTTTAATATTAAATTTATTATCTAATTTATTTATCCATACTAAGGTATCTATATAAAAAATAGATAATAAATAAAAATTATATTATTTAAAAATAATTATCAAATATTTCTTAAATATTTCTCATTGTATGAAAGGGTTCATAGTTGGTATATAGTTTATCTCTAGAACCATTGAATATCTGCCTATTTCTACCAAACCATAAAGGGAAAAATAAAGTGCCTACATTATTAGGTAGGAATGATTTAATAATTAATCACAAATTTGTCGGTGGCCGAACTTGCATGATGCATGACCTTTACGGATGAGATCATGCAATCGGTGTTCGAACCCATGTAGTGAAGACAGTCTTTTTCTTTACAAATAAAATAGTTTGTTGGGTAACATACGAAAAATGAAAGAGTTTCGGAGGTGACGGTGGATGAAGGAAAGCAAGCATACCTTCCATGTTGAACTCCGGTGATGGGCAACTGAGGAAGAAGAACGGTCCGAGCGAGGATCCGAGAGAATAGACGAAGAGACAGTAATCTCATGCAACAAATTTGTGAAGGGACAGAAGTTTTAAGGGCATTTGAATTTACACATTTATGAACTTATAATAAAATCGAAGGCAAATTTTGTAAGTTTGTTAGTCATGCAAAAGATTAAGCTGTCTAGGCAGTTTCAAAATTATTATAAGGTTAAGAATGAGATTCATGTGAGAAACTCATCAGTCAGTACAATTTAGAGGGAAAGGAAAATGGCATGAGCAGCTTTTACTGCACTTTATGCGCTGTTATCGACCATATGGTGTTACAATCTGATTTTTATTGCTAAAAATATTGTCTATTGTCATTAATTGATTACTTAGATTTTTGCACCTTCGATTAACGAATTACTTGTGTTATATGTTGATAGATACAGCCGAAAATGAGCTAACTCGGCTCGAAATTGAAGTAAGGCTCAAGCATCAATCGCCCAGATATAGGAGCATAAAACTGATCTGATCTTTTGAATAATAGTTCAGCAGGACATTAAACAGCACATTTAATCCTGTTGAACGGTTAGGGTTGACTGAGAGATAATAATAACCAATAAATGACCAGATTCAGAAACGGTCGAAACGGTCGAAACGGAACTCACATTAACAGTCAGACGACTTTCAAATTAATTCAATGGGTGGTTGCACCCTAAGAGTAATGCCTTCCATTCAATATCATAAAATGCCTTCTAGTACAGGCAGCAATTCTAGGTTGATCAGTCGGTTGGAACCCTGGCTATAAATACAAAACCATGCAAATCAAGAGGAAACAAGAAAAGAGAGCAAAAAGCCACTCAAGTAAAGAGTGCATCCAAACAAACGGAATTAAGTCCTCTCAATTCATACTCATATCTTTCCTCTTTTAATTTACGCTTTTCTTTTACATCTTTTTATTTTCATAAAAATGACTATTAATTTAAGTATCGGAAGATATATCAAAAAACGGATCACATATACCTCTAAACTTCAGGATAAGAATTACATCTTTCAATTACATTTTGCTTAATTTGTTGTAATTCGCAGGATAAGAATTTTCAATCATGAAAACCGAACCCACTGCCACTCAGATCAATGGAAGGATTCACCCCAACTCTCTTATTTGTATAATAATTTAAGTTTTAAGAACATATCATTGGCACTGTCTATGAAAACATGATCAAGCCATCCATTCTCATCACAAAACTAAACTTCCAAAATAGAAGAGCCTTACTCATCTGACAAAGGAAAGCAATCATGGTGAACACCATGGCTCAAACAAGCCCTCCATCCAAGGATATTACTTCTCATAGCAATAACCCAATAGAAGGTAGCTAAAAGTATGTTCGTCAACTGACGAATATAAATGTGGAGTCTTGGCAGCTCAGATTAATACCACGTCAAAGATTTTAAAGCCTCTTTGGGACAAACTTGAGGGTACCCACTTCGGAGTTTGAGCCCCCAATTCTCAAGTGTCCACCTCTAAGAGGAGGTGTAAGGAGAAGAAGCATGCCTCTAAGGGGATGCTGCAGGAACCAGAGTCTTAGAGGGGCGAGAAGCCTCTCTTTAAAAATTTTCATCCTGACTTAAAGGTCATGTAAACTTCAAAGTTGGAGAATAGAGTCCTAAGTGACAAAACCCACCCTACTCATGGGACACAAGGTAGCCAACGATATGGGACAAGGTATCGTTCAGCAACCCTACCAAAAATGTTTCAAGTTGGCAAGCTCTCCGAATGTCAGCCAACCACTCGAAGTTGAGGACATTCCTCAATACAACAAAGATCGCATCCACTTCAAAGATGGAAGAAAGAATTAGAAGGATTAAACAACAACTGTTTCCTGGAAGCATGGCCAATCGTTCTACCGAATTGGGTAGATCTCCATTTATCTGGGAGATCAAGATGTATTAACTTCTAAGTTCAAGATGTTGGCCATAGAACTCTACGACGAAAACTATGATCCAATGGATCACTTCCAAACCTTGTTGGAAAATCAAGGCCTTGAAGACCCTACCTTGTGCCTTTGCTTTCTTTTAACCCTCAAAAGGGATACTCGAATTTAGTTTTATTCGTTGTCGCCAAATTCGATTCAATCATTCCAAGAGTTGGCTGACAATTTTCCATCTCAGTTTGACTCCAATAGAAGGGAAGAGAAGCAATCATGACATATTATCAAGATATGACAAGGTCCAAATAAAAATCTAAAGTGCTTCTTAGCTAAGTTAAATGTCGACGCCCGAGGTATATCTAAACTCACCAGTGAAGTGAAGTTAAATTCTTTCATGACCACTATACAATCAAGTGAATTTTTCAAATATCTGGTTCAGTAGGAGTCTAAGATGTTCATTGCGGCAAAGACTATGCCAAGCATACATAGTTGTCGATAAGGCCAATGAAACTAAATGGCCAGAACACTCAGATCATCATCCAGGATCAACCAGTAGAAAGAGGAGAAACAACGATAACTCATTCACATGAGATCCCAAGAAGTAGCAAAGGATTGATTCGACATCAGACGAGAGTACAAACCACTGAATCTTATACCTCTGAATAACACCCGGATCAATGTCCTAATATAAATTCAAAACAAAAAATTTGTAAAATAGTCAGAACCGGTTAAAAACTCAAAGGAAGGAGATTAGTCAAAGTACTACTTTTACCATCGATCTTCGGGCCATAACATCGGATATTACTAAATTCTACATGAAGAAATTTAGATCTTTATCAAAAAGGAATACCTCAATAAGTATTTGAAAAATCTACGACATGCTCCTGGTAATACTAGCAATGACAATGCAGAGTTGCCTAAGCAACCTCAAAACCAAGTAGCTATAAGAGTTGCAAACATAGTCTCCACGAGGCCTACCAAAAATGAAGCTCTGGATCGTCCCAAGAAGACTTCCACCAACAAGAGACAAAAGTTAGAAATAGGGAATAATATCAATTGATTTAACGACGATGACATAATTCATGTAATAGCTCCCTATTCTGATCTTCTTATTATATCTACGCTCGTTCTAAATAGTACTGTTGACTATCAACTGAAATGAGTCTTTATTAATAATAAAAATTTTTAAAATTTGCTCTACCTCAATACTTTCTTTAAACTAAGATTAAAAATGAATCAAATAAAATCAATTGAGGGCCCTATATATGGGTTAGAGAACAAACTCGTACTAGTCTAAGGAATCATTCAACTAGAAGTAATACTGGGGATATACCCAAAAATAATTTTTCAAATGCTAACATTCCTAGTGATAGATATAACCTCGATCTACAACACTATATTGGGCCGACCCTATCTAGTAGCCTTCGGAGCAATAATGTTTATACCACACTTGAAAATAAAATTCATGACCCCAAGCGGAATAGGTAAAGTACAAGTGATCAAATCGCCGATAAAACTTACTATCTATTCTAGATAGGTCAACTGGTACCAACCCAGCTAACCAAGGAGTTTGACCTCCGAAATGAAGCTACGCTACAATAAGGCCAACTCGGTAAATCAAACTTGCAAATCTCTCTAGATACGGACGATCCAGAAAAGTATGTTCATATTGGTGACTCTCTTCTTGATCAATTGCAGAAACAACTAATGGAGTTTCTTTATCAAAATTCGGATGTATTTGCATGGATACTAGCGGACATACCGAGAATATCAACCGAGGTAATAGTTCACAAGTTAAACCTGATCCCAAGACATAAATCAGTCTAACAAAGTAGAGAAATCACTCCAAAGAAAAGCTCGATGTTGTGAGGGAAGAAGTCAAGAAATTATTTAACGTAGGGTTCATCGAGGAGGTCTAGTAGCCGAATTGGCTATTGAATGCTGTCTTTGTCAAGAAGAGTAATGGATAATAGAGGATATGCGTCAACTTTACGAATATGAATAAAGCGTGTCCAAAAGACATTTTTTTCACTAGCAAAGATTGACATATTGGTGGACTGGACTTCCGGGCAAAAATTATTAAGTTTTATGGATGCCTATTCGAAATATAATTAGATCCAAATGAATCCAAAAGATGAAAAAATGATCATTTTCATGATCGATCAGGGGACCTACTATTACAAAGTATACCTTTAGGTCTAAAAAATGCAAAAATAACATATTAGAGATTGATTAATAAGATGTTCAAAACCCAAAAATCAAAGAATATGAAAGTATACGTAGACATGCTCATCAACAATATATTGATCGAAGACCATATTCGAGACCTAACTGAAACTTTCGAGGTACTCTAAGCATACAAAATGAAATTGAATCCAACAAAATGTGTATTCAAAGTAATGTCAAGAAAATTCCTCAGTTTCATAGTATCTTACTGGGAGATTGAGATAAACCCATAGAAAATCAAAGTAATCACTGATATGAATCCGTCATGATTCATAAAAGAAATCTAAAGGTTAACCGAGAAACTGACTGCACTGTCCAAAGTCCTTACAAAATCTATTAAAAAGTACATTTTCTTCTTCAAGGCTTTGGAAAGTGTTGACATATTTATATGTTAGCATATTCCGTAACCATGTTTGGTCTGTTATCAACATCAGGTACATTCTACTAAAGATTTGCATTGGAATGCATCGCTTGAAGCGCTCTGCCCATTTTCAAGCTTGCTGCGTGCCTAAACTATGCTCGAGCGCCTTTCCCAAGAGACATTGCCTGCTACTCACCTGCCTGAGCTCGAGCCCCATTTCCAGTGCTCTAACACCCGCTACTTGTCCGATCCGCGCTCGATCACCATTTCTAGTATGCTAGCGCCTGCTACTGGCCCGCTTCATGCTCGAGCCGCATTTCTAGTAAACATTCACCTGCTTCTCGCCCAGCCTGCGCTCGAGCACTAAAGATGTAACCCACGAAACCCTCAGCGTGCCCACCATGCGCTCAATCCGTGCTCAAGTGCTGAGATGCATATTTCACCGTCACATTTGTTACCTAGATCTTTGAGCCTCCCTAAATATAGCCGTTATATTTCATTTACCCTAACCTTTTGCTTGAATATTTGATTGTCATTTCAAAGCAAATCAAATCTTTCATCCTTTTTACATTGATCCACTTGAGAAAACTTAATTTCGACGGTTGTACTTCCTAGCCAAAGTTTTCTCACTACATTTACTTTACTCTTTACACCTCTTCCCGCTAGTTAACCTTCGTTGGCGATGTCGGTGACGTAAAAACTGGGTTCCAATAGTGTAGAGCAATTCAAGCGGTTTGTGAGGAAAGATTAATTCAAATATCTGACTGTGTCCGATTATATTATCATGGACAAATCCAAGGAATTCCTCGATAGAAATCACAAGAAGTGAATAAATTGGCTAAGTTAACGTGTATGTATCACCTGATTTATAAATTAATTTTTATAGTGCATATCTTTCTTAACCGTTAAAATTCGAAGGATATTACTTGATAGCTATGATTATTAAGGTTTTCTTTCGTTTTCAAAAATCACAACTTTATTATTATTATTTTCATAATTTACTGTTCACATCTAAATTAAAATATATTTACCAGTATTATATATTTTATGATTTTTATTTCACAAATTTATTGAGGGGTCAAAATATTATTGTGATTCAGAACGAATTATTTCCTTCAATTGGTATCAGAGATTCACCCCGATCCGCGACTCTGATCTAGATACATACCAGTCAATCATTGTCCGCTCCCCCCTATTTTGATAAGAGTAACGACACGTATTGAAAAATTCGTATAAAAATGTTTCTCAAATCGATAGATGAGTGCATCTAAGCCAACACCCAAATTGGGTGGACTCTACCCAGAAGTACCACGGGTGATGAATCGAAAGTTTTTTCCTTATGATAAAAAAGAACTTAATACATACAATTAAAATAGTAATGGGTTGTATACTATTTTTATAGCTATATCTCCCGAGTAATTTTAGCATATCTTCATGTGTGAGACCTCGAAAAAGGTGTGCTACATTATTGAGATTACCCATGAAGGAACAAAATTGGTTAAAAACTCTAAATTGCAAATACTAACTATTGGGTTTGGAAAAATTTAGATGAAAGATGATGAGACCATTTACGAATTTTGTACAAAATTGAATGACATTATTAATTCTACATTTAATTTAGGAGAACGTATTTTTAAAAATAGAACCGTCCAAAAAGTCCTACAATCTCTACTTAAATGCTTTAGACCAAATGTTACTACTGTTGAGGAAAGTAAAAATCTCGATAAACTAAAAATAGAAGACTGGTTGGCTCTCTACAAATGTATGAGCACACTCTCCCAGAATCCAAACGAAATAAATCAATTGCCTTAAAACCCATAAAGGAAGAGAAAGATCGCAACTCTGATGAAAAGTCATGTAGTAATGAGGACTTTACGTTATTTATTAAAAATTTTTAAAAGTTGTTCAAAAATAAAAATAAAAAATAAATCTCTAAGAAAAAGCCTTAAATGTATCCCTCTCATATGACGAAGAAGACAAAAAATATGAAAAATCATCTGAAGAGGAAAAAATAAATTATATGGCCTTCAAGACTTCCATTATTAGCAGTGATGAAGTCATATGTACCAAATCAGAATAATCAGATTCTTCCCATGAGGAATATGATAATAAATTTGATGGTCTTCAACAGGCCTATGATAATTTTTTTAGAAAATGCTTAAAAGTAAAAAGAATTAATCAATTTCTAAATAAAAAATTAACTAAATTTGAAAAGATTAAGGCAAAACTCACAACAAAACTAAATGATTCACTGCTAAACATCGCAAACTGGAAATATTTAATGGATCCTTAATTGCTAAAATAAAATTCTTAGAATTGGAGCTTTAAAATGTTAAGAATAATATTAAAAAATTCTCAAACAAAACTTAAAAGTTAGATCATATGTTGGGATTAAAAAAAGTATGCTGAAAATAAAAAGGGCTTAGACCATATTGACAACGCTTCTAAAAACGGTGAACATTCTAATCCAATTTGTATTCCTGCTACAAAAACTCTTCGCAAAAACATTGGTACCCCAAAACCTTTTAAATCAATGCCTAAAAGCGTGAAAAATCAAATTATTTCAAACATTGCGCCCAAACCAAAGAATAAAATGATTGTGAATAAACTTGCTAGAACCTCTCAAACAATTTGATCTATTACTCACTTTCGAAATAAATCCAGAAAACCCAACACTATCCCTAAGTTTGTACCTACCTGCCATCCATGTGAACAAATTAGGCACATACGTCCCGATTATTACACCATAAATCTGTTGTACAATCAAAGATATGGGGTGAAAATGGAAAACTTGGTTAACCAGATTCAACAACTAAATGACCAAATAAAAAGATTATATCAAAAGATAAATTTGAAAAGAAAATTATGGATAAAAAACAGCGATCTAAAACAAGCCTCCAAAATTTATTCTTGTAAAGTTGCTTACATTGCCCTAAAAACTCAAAATAATTCACTGTTTCAGACACATGTGCAACAATAAAGTCATATTTTCATCTCTGACTAGCCATCCCGATGGAACGGTTGTATTTGGTGATGGAGCGAAGGCTCCCATCGTTGGCAAAGGCCTGATTAGTATTTCTAGACTCTCTAAACAATGTGATGTCCTGTACGCATTCGAGCTTAAATCTAACCTCCTTAGTATTAGGCAACTCTGTGATGAAAATTTTGAAGTGAGATCCTTTCAAGAAAAATATTATATATATGACACAAAGGGTTCTATTGTGCTGAAAAGTATGAGAACTCCTGATAATCTTAACAGGTCGAGCTCAATCCTGTCTTGGGATGCCATCCCGCTAAAGTTAAGTCTGCAAAATTGTGGTATCAACGTCTTAACTATCTAAATTTTAAAATTTTAGCCAAAATGTTAAAAAAAAAATTGTATTGAAGGCCTTTCAAAATTATCTAATGTCAAACACCATGTGTGCAGGCTTTGCCAACTTGGTAAACAAACTAAGACAAATCATCCCTCTCTAGGTGATATTCACACCTCACGTCCCCTAGAGTTGATTCATATGGATCTTATAGGACCATTTAGAATTGAAAGTCTCAAGGGTAAGAAGTATATCCTTATGGTTGTGGATGATTTTTTTTAGATATTTATAGATAGATTTTATTCGAGAAAAATTTGAAACTTTTGATCACGTCAAAATTTTATATAAAAAAACTTATAAATGAAAAGGGCATTTTAATTGTGAGAATACACAGTGATCATGAAAAGGAGTTTGAAAATCCAAGCTTCGAAAAATTTTTATAATGCAAAAAGAATTCAACATGAATTCTTTGCTCCTGTCACTCCACAACAAAATGGGATTGTGAAATGAAAAAATAGGATCGTTTAAGAAATGGCTAGAATAACAATGAAATATAAAAATGTCGCCATACACTTTTCAGGCAAAGCTGTAAGCACCGCCTGTCATATAATCAACTGAGTCTACATAAGACTCGGAATGGATAAGACACTTCACGAACACGGGCCAAACAGGTCAATTTTTGGAGACACCCTACGAACTTTGGAGAGGCAAGAAATTGAACGGGAAATATTTTCATATTTTTGCCAGTAAATATTTCATTTTACGTGATAGAAAAAATATAAATAAGTTTGACTCCAGAAACGATGAAAGGATAATATTAGGATACTCCCTTAACAATGGAGCCTATCGAGTGTATAATTTTCACACTCAAACTGTTATGGAGTCCATCAATGTCGTAGATGATGTCCCCAATAAACAACCCAAAACTAGTTATTGCCCCAATAAAGGAGGAGATCAAACTGAGTCTCCTCTAGATTCAACCTCGCCTAATATTCCAAAAGAGACGTCAATTGTCGTCTCTACTAAGGAATTTTCAGTCACAGATAAAATAAATCATTCAACAGACTTTATTCTAGATGATCTGAGTGAGACAATGAGACTGTATCACCGTGTTCTAAACATGCTAGCTTATACTTGTTATGTATCTCATTTAGAATCGAAAAGGGTTAAAGAGGCTCTGATTGATGAATTCTAGATCAATACCATGCATGAGAAATTAAACCAATTTGTTAAAAATTATGTGTGATCCTTGGTTCCTCAACCCAAACATACCAATATAATTAGGACCAAGTGAATCTTTAAAAATAAAATCGATAAAAGTAAAAATATTACACGTAATAAAACTCATCTTGTTGCTCAAGGATACCCACAAATGGAAGGTATTGATTACGACAAGACTTTTGCTCTGGTGGCTTACCTTGAATCTATCAGAATCTTATTGTCCATTACATGTACCATGAGTTTTAAACTCAATCAAATAGATGTTAAAAGTGCATTCCTAAATTACATCATTCAAAAAGAGTCTTTGTTGAACAACTAAAGTAATTTGTGGATTCCACGTTTTCGAACCATGTGTGTACAAACTTAAAAAAGCTTTATACGATCTTAAATAATCTCCTTGAGTTTGGTACGAACGTTTCACCTCGTATCTTATTGAACATGAGCGTGTTCAGAGTAGTGTTAATAAAACATTGT
The DNA here is from genome assembly GCA_033239525.1 of Nepenthes gracilis. Taxonomy (NCBI): domain Eukaryota; kingdom Viridiplantae; phylum Streptophyta; class Magnoliopsida; order Caryophyllales; family Nepenthaceae; genus Nepenthes; species Nepenthes gracilis. The sequence goes on along the minus strand of BSYO01000026.1, from coordinate 4,506,721 downwards.
TTGTAAAAATAACCGAAAAATATACACTAATTGCTTAAGTTTATGTTGATGATATTGGCTTTGGTGCTACCATTGACTCCGGTGCTTATTCATTTGCTGACTGCATGGCTTCTAAATTCAAAATAAGTATGGTAAGAGAACTTACATACTTTCTTGGCGACACATTAGGCAACTTCCTCACATTATTTTTATCTCTCAAGCCAAGTATGCCAAGGACCTTGTAAAATGTTTCAGTCTTAACAACACCAAACATATTCAGACACCCATGAGCACTTATTCTAAATTGGATTGTGATTCGACAAAAAAGAGCATTGATCAGACTCTTTATAGAAGTATGATCAGCAATTTCCTATACTTAACGACTAGCAGACCCGACATTTTATTTAGTATCGGTGTCTGTATCTGATATCAATTCGATCCAAAAGAATCTTATTTAAGTATTGCTAAACGTATTATTCGCTATGGCAATGGGACATCCGACTACAAGATTTTTTATTCCGAATACTCAAATTTTGCCTTGGCTCGATATTTCGATGCCCATTGGGTTGAAAATACTGATAATCGTAAAAGCACCTTCAGTGAGTATTTCTATGTCAATTATCACCTAGTAGCTTGGATGAGTAAGAAATAAAATTCTATCTCCTTATCTAGTACAAAAACTGAATACATTATCGCTGGCGGCTGCTGCACGCAACTCCTATTGATGAAACAAATGCTTCTCAATTACAATATTGTCCAAGACACTATGACTATTTACTATGACAACACCAATGCCATTAATATTTCAAAAAATCCTGTTTAGTACTCCCGAATTAAACATATCGATGTTAGACACCATTTTATTCATGAACGCGTTGAAACTCATGTCATAGCCCTTGAAATCAATTGGCCGATATCTTCACTAAATCCTCGGATAGTATTTGTTTTGAATTTTTGAGAACAGTCATCGGTATTTATTCCCCTCCTGCAGAATGACGTAAGTTGCATTTTTCTCAAAATAAAAACAAAAAAGGAAAGGAGAAACATGCACTGCTCATTGCGCCTGCCTGACAACTGAGCACCAGCTCCAAAAGCGCACCGCCTGCCGCGTGCCTTTGGGTTGTTTGAGCATCAGGGCCTACGTGTCTTTTTCTTCCGGTGCACAGCGTGTGCAGCCCTCCAAACCTTTGCCTCTCTTCACTCTCTCTCCGCATGATATCTCTTCCTCTAACTCCAATCAATCTCAAAATCCTCCAAATCCGCATGTCCACTCCTTAATCTTAGACGTCTCTTAAGGTAATCTTCTCCTTCTCCTTGGTTTTTTTGGGTTATTAGTAATCTCCTCTCAATGAGCCCCTCCCTAAGCTGCCTCTTTTTTCGTCCGAGGGTGGCCCATTTGGTTTCAGCTAATCCTACCCTGGTCCCTCAGGTCTAGGTCTATCCGCTCCTCCCCGGCACTCTATTACTTTCTCCTCTGCACTGATGGGTCAGATTTTTTGGCTTTTCGATCAACTTGAGCAGCTCCATTCTTCTCAGGAGCACCTCTATGCTTCACACTCTCTACTGCGGTCCAATATCCATGCTGATTTTGAGCGCCTTGATTCTCGTCTGGCTACCTAAGAGGATGAGCTCGTTCGTTTGCGGCGACAGTTTGCTTGTCATTCCTCAACTCAGCCATCTTCCGACTCAGAGTAATGCCTCCTCTTTGGCCCTTCATGACAAAAAAGGGGAGATGCCTTTGTTAGGGGGAGTTGTATCTTATTTAGGGGGGGAGTTGTATCTTATTTAGGGGATTCTTTTGTTCAAGGGGAATGTTTGATGGGGGAGACTTGTTTTCTATTTATATTATCGAATTCTGTTATTTGTTTCCTGATTATGCTATCTACTTCCTGTTATTCTATTATCTGTTTACTCATTATGTTATCTGATTCCTGTTACCGTAACCTTAATTGTTGTTTATTTGTATCATGTGTTTTTCTCTATTCTTATACTAACCATGGTTGAACATGCATGATAGTTGTCATTTTGGCACAACAGCTCTCTTGTATTTTTTATGTACTTTATTTGTACTGTGTTTGGTATCCGCTAAGTATAGATTTTTATATTTACAGATTCTATCTCGGTATGTCAGAACCCATGATTCTCTTGTATTTTGCTTTATCTTGTGGATGAGATTTTGTCACAAAATTATCAAAGGAGGAGATTGTTAGACTCATTTATATATTGGCATATTCTGTGATCGTGTCTTATCTGCTGTCGGTACCAGGTGTATTCTTTTGAAGATCTGCATTAGAATGTATTGCTTGAAACGCCTTGCCCATTTCTATGCCTTCCATGCGCTTAAACCGTGCCCGAGCGCCTTTCTCGAGAAGCATTGTCTGCTACTTGTCTACCTGAACTCGAGCCCCATTTCCAATAAGCATTCACCTGCTGCTCACCTGACCCGTGCTCAAGTGTCAAATCCAATAGACCCGCGCTCAAAGCTCGCTCGAGCCACGGGAATGTATCCCATGAAATCCTAAGTGCGCACACCATGTGTTCAAGTGCTAGGACGCGTATTTCACCTATGGTTACATTTTTTACCTAAGTTTTCAAGCCTCCCTATATATAGCCTTCTTATTTTATTTATCCAAACCTTTTGCTTGAATATTTGATGGCCATTTCAGAGTAAATCAAATCTTTTATCCTTTTCACATTGCTCCACTTGAGAAAACTTAATTTCGATAATTGTACTTCCTAACCAAAGTTCTCTCACCACATTTACTTTACTCTTTACACCTCTTTCTGCTGGTTTACCTTCGTCTACGACGTCAATGGTGTAAAAATTAAGTTTTAGTGGTGTACGACAATTCAAGCAATTCATGAAAGAAGATTGACCTGAAGATCGAAAGGTGTCCAATTTCGTTGCCGCGGACAAATTCAATGAATACCTTAATAAAGATCACAATACGATAGTATGTCAGCTAAATTAACTCGTTTATACCACTCGATTTATAAGTTGATTTTTATTATAAATATCTTTCCTAACTGTTGAAATCCGGAAGGTTTTACTCAATAGCCGTGGTTATCGAATTTTTTTTTCGTCACCAAAAATTACAATTTTATTATTATTACTGATTTCATTATTTACTATTCACATCTAGATTAAAATATATTTTACGTGTATTATATATTATATGATTTTTATTCCGTAAATTTATTGTGATTCGACATGAATTGTTCCCTTCAGAAAGAGCGAGGACAAATGAGTTTCACTGGATAGAAGAATGTCAACTAACTTTTCAAGAGCTGAAATACCTAGCCAATTTACCACTTTGAACTTCTCCTATAGAAGGCGATGAATTATATCTCTACTTGGTTGTCTCAAATACAACATTGAACTCAGTTTTAATTAGGCAAGAAGCTAACATATAGCGATCGGTCTACTATACCAGTAAGATCTTAACAAATGCAAAGACTCAATATTTACACGTCGAGAGGATCACACTAGCTCTAATCCACTCGATGAAGAAACTCTATCCATACTTCCAATCCCATAAGATCTTCGTCTTAACTAATTAACCATTGAAGAGGAGCTTGCAAAGGTCAAAAGTATCCGCATGTTTGATAAAATGGGCTATAAAAGACATGGTGTTTCAAGCACGACCGTTTATAGAAAAATAAACTCTCGTAAATTTTGTAGTTGAAACAATAATCCCAATTTCAGAAAATTTAGAAGAAGGCTACATAGGCCTCCTAGTGAGGAAATCCCAACATGGACTCTATATGTCGATGAAAATCCTCTCAAACAGGAGGCGGTTAGTCTCAAGTACTTCAAACGAATTTGAAATAAAGTACTTGATGATATTCGATTTCAAGTTAAAAACAGGCACAGCTGAGTATAAAGTCCTATTAGTCAGGCACAGATTGGCAAAAGAATGCTCAACCAATAAACTGATCGCTCATAACAACTCTGAGCTAATAGCCAACCAAGTGCTTAAAAATTCTGAAGTGGTAAATCCAAGTTTGGCAAAATATCTTGTTAAGGTAAAAAATCTCCTAACATTTTTTGATAAAGTAGAGGTTCGCCACATCTCAAGGGAAGACAACTAGAAGTCTAACCAATTGAACAAAACAATCACACTCAAAAACTTCGAGCAATATGCAAGGTAAACGAGGGAAATGCTCAAAAACCCAAGCTTAGACAACCCAGATGAAATACTCCCAATCTCGGACGAGGTGACCTGAATGACACCATGCTCCCAATCAAAGGTAATTAGAACAATTCTTAAATTATTTACTAAATTTTAAGCCATAAGCACCCATGTCCAAAATTTGGATTTCAAAACTAAAAGCTTTATGCCTCATGTATTAGAAGACTTTCATGTTGATATGTTTATAAATTTTAAATCCTTGAGACATGATTAACATTTGCTATATAACTTTTACAATAATAGTTGTTATCATCATTATTACTATTTATTGTTGTTTAATTGATTCAATATTCATATATGATACCATAAATTAAACAAATAATTTTTGAGTTAATAAGTTAATTAATCATACTAACTCATATGGGTGTAATGAAATTGACAAATTTACTGTTCATTTATAAGCTCTACATTGATATATCATATTAGGCATCTGTGAAACACTTTCATCATGCTAATTACTAATTTTAAATGTGTTGATTTATATTAATTGAAAGTGGGATTTCACCTTCCATTTTTGCTAACTTTGGTTTTGTCAAATATGAAATCCGTCCAGATATGGAAGTAAAATCGAAATCCATTTTAAAATTCTGCCAAATGAATTGAACCCACCCCTAAGTAAAACAACATTATGGATTCCATTCTACCGAATATCAGGAGAGAACAAGACCTAAAGATAACATCATTGGCAATGAATCGAGTGGCTTCATACTTCATATGGGTTCAAATCCCAACACTTCCTCCTTGTTGATTACTAGCTTTACAAACCGAAAAAAGACAATTGGAGAGAATTTTGTCTCATTATTATTTAGAGCTACTAAAAATGTGACCAAATGCAATAATCTTGGAATATATACAATACATTATTCAACTGGATGTCGAACCTATAGATATTTCAGATTCGTTATTGCAATGAGATTAATAAATACAATACATTATTCAACTGGATGTCTAACCTATACATATTTCAGATTCGTTATTGCATGAGATTAAACGATCATATTCAAAACAAGGACTTCACCTGATTGGACCGGCTTCTTAGTCAGACAAGCTCGACTGAGCATGTGTAGCCAGTGAGCAGGCCTCAAAAGCTGGCGAGAACCGCCAGCAGCTCTTCTTCAGGGGAGTAAATGACAACATGACTCTATGGTTAATTAGAAATCTCCCAAAAAAAAAAAAAAAAATTAGCTGAGGGAATCTGGAAGACTTTTACCCGCCCGTTGTACCTGAGGATTTGGTAATACCAGATTACGATCGGCCCATTTGTATCATCTGAGATGGGGATTTCAGCAGCTTTTTGAGCGTCTCGATGATGCTTTTAAAAGGAGGGCGTTGATTTGGATCACTGCCAAGGAATAATGAAAGCTATCTCATTATAGTGACTAACTAGTTTTATGCTATTTAAAAGAGAGAGTAGTAACAAGCTAGCATTTTCATCATAGGAATAAAAATGGTGGCCTAGTATACTAAGCTTGTGGCCTGTGTTGATAGTCAAATATTCGTAACATTGCCCATTCAAAACCAGAGAGGCTTTTCCAGAATATGGAAAAGCACGTTTCGTGTAGCTTGAAACTCGCAAGAGTAAAGAGAAATACAAGGGAAGACCAAACACTTTAGATTTATTATACAAAATATTATCTTACAAATACAAGAAGCCACCATCACGTCACACGTTATGCATAGGGCCTAGGAAAGATGGACTAAATTGGATTTATTAAACGCAATTTTACCTTACATTATGTAAGAGATTGTTTCCACAAATTAAGCCCACAATTGTCAATTTGGCTATATTACATGTAATTTCACTTTATATTATGCAAAAGTTTATTTTCACGACTAAAGCCCATGATAACCATGTCACATGGCAACAACTTTACCACTGTTTCCACATCTTGGCCACATGACCACTAATTCACATGCTGCACAGGGTCTAAAAAAGGGTTAGACCACTTCAGATATATTATACATGATCTACCATCTATCATATAAGAGGATGATTTCACGACTCGAGCCCATAATTACCAAATCACATGATAACAACTATGCAATTTTTTCTATAATTCGAACTCATGACCATCAAGTTACAAGATGATAAATTTACTATTGCATCAACGCTTCATTCCTTAAAAGAGTGTAAAATAAAAATCCTTGATTGGCATTTTCATTCTAAATGTAACAACATGCAATCGAATTAGGAAGATCACAAAAGTGAGAGATTACATGCGTATAATCACAGTAGATCAGTAGCGAAAGAGCAGGAACATATGGTAAGATGTAGAAATCTTACTCTGCCCAACAAGCTTCCATGAGAGAAGCCAGCAGTGGAGGAGTACTAGGTGGGATGGCAAGCCTTCTGTTCTGGAAAGCAACAGCTCCAACCACCTGACAGGATGTCGAGCAATGAACAACAAAAGAGAGGGAGAATAACCTGATCAAACCCGGCCAATCCAATTAACCCAAAATTTTAGAGGATGTGGTCAAAATATATCAATATTATTAACAGGAACAGTAAAAAAAAACAGACCCAATTAATTTTTCTGGGCCAGGCATGGTTACGGGTTAAAGTGTACAATTTGGCCTGGTCTGAATTTTAAAATTTTTATAAATATAGTTTTAAAAATTATTTCAATAAATTATATTTTTATATAATTGATAATGTTTTATAAAAAAGATTATTTATCTAAATATATACTTATGTAATATTTTAATCAATATATTATAATTTTTAAATTATTTTATATTTTTAGATATTTTTTATATAAATGTGAATTTTAAACAAACATATAAAAATACAAAAATGTCCATAGACCAGCCTGAATTGGCCTGATTTAGATTATAGACGGGAACATTTATGGTTTTTTTGGCCCGGGTGATTGCAATGTCTGATCCATGTCCAGCCTGTGTCAAACGCAAATCCGATTTTAATCAGATCTAGTTACTTGTTATCGCATTACGGCAATCTACCTGAGCAGGGCTGAGTCCAGTCCAAGGCTGCTGCATGGTGACAAGTTCCCATAGGATCACTCCGAAACTGTAGACATCGGATTTCTCATTCGAGGGCTCTCCACGCAGAAATTCCGGAGCCATCCACTCAGGCTGAAATCAAATAGCAAAAGGAGATCCATTCCATGCTAATTGAATATGAGAAATAATATTCATACAATTGATATATAATCCTTTTACAATTTATATATAATGCATAGATGGTGGATCCCTTTTAATTTCTTTTCTTTTTTTAAAAAGAACTTTCTTTATATATATATAAAAAGATTATATAAAAATTATAAAAAATATATATATGTACAAGTAGAGAGACTATTAAAATATTAATGCATTGTCAAGTTCAGCTCTTATTTGGCAGATATTGATAAAGCAAACAAGATTGGTACAGGGATACCAATGTTACACCGTTTTTACAATTTGAGTGATGCAGTGTAAGGTCCACTGTACCTTTATACAAATTTTGGCTTATATGGGGTTTAGTAGATTCCATGCCACGTCACCCAAATAGTAAAGATGGTGTAAAAATGATTTCCATATCCAATTTTTAAGCTCCGCAATGGTGTAGGGTCCGCTGAACCTTTATACAATATTTTCACTTACACAGGTTCAGTAAACCCCACACCATGTCACCCAAATAATGTCCACATAATATTTCTCAGTTCTACAATTTTTGGGTTTTGAATCACTCCCTCGTAAGTCTCACACTTAATGGACGGATTATTTGGATGTTCACATGATGCCCGCTCAAGTAACGATATTCACTAAAGATTGCGAGACTTTCACTTACGCGAAACTGTTCACAAGAGGTTTCACGAGAAGGCTGTAAGCTGGCAACTGAAGCGCCATACTGAGGAGGATTTTCAGTAGCTATCGACCAGAGGATTGCAAGCTAGCCACTTGAATGCCAGGAATGGGAAGATTTTCCAGTAATTTCCGCAAGATGGTCGCAAACTAGCTGCTCAAATGGCTACAGGGGATACACAAAGGCCCTATACTGATTTTATGGCAGATTCAAAATCATTTTCAATATTAAGGAGTGTTGTACGAAGAGAGAAAAGAAAAGAGAAAGAGATAAAGAGAAAGAGGTTCAACAACCTGTTGAGACCTAATTCGAGTTTCATTCTTCGTCAAGGTCGGTTACATTATTCTGGTCTTGTTTTCTAAGATGTATTACTATTTGGCCACTTGTTTTTTCAGTATCTTTCCTACTGGATTGCTAAGTGTGTTAGTGTTATATTCAATCGATCATTCACTCAAGTTGTAGTAAAAGAATCTCAAAAGAGGTTATATTTGCAACCGAACACTATGATAATAGATTTCTTCAGATTTTTTTCATTGGTTGAAGATGATTTTCTATGATAAATACTGTTGTATGTGCACGCTTATTTGCATAATTTTGTAACTTGTGTTCTAGCAGTGTTCGGGGAATTTAGGGATTCAATCTACAACACTGGTTGTGTGCATGTTTGTGTTCCCAAGGAATCCCAACACGGTGTAGTGTCCACATAATAGACCCCACGCCAAGTCACACAAATTGTTAAAGTAGTGTGAAAATGATGTCCATACATTATTTCTAAGATCTAGCGTTATATTTGGTTATTTAAATGGAATAAAATTGAAATTAAATAACTATCATCAGATAATTAAATAAGGTGAGAATAGAATTGTAAATTAATATTTTCTTATTTGATTAGCCATTTTAATTAGATAAAATTAAATTAGGAATTAATTTTCAAATATTTGATATACAATAATACCAAAATGAATAACAAAAAATTTGAATGAAATAACTTTTTTTACCCTTAATAAAAAATATTCCAACATATATGGGGAGATATTTCCTAAAGAAACCTTACCTAAAGATTTGAGGTAGATCTAACCAAAATCGGGTCACCTAATCAACCAAATCCTATCAATCAAAAATTTTATAGGATTTGGTTAAAATATATCGCTATTATAGACAGATAAGATCAAAAATTATACCCAATTAATTTTTTTAGATAAAACACGATTACAGGTAAAAGTAATAGGTACTGGCTAACCCAACTTGGATTATAATTTTTTTTATAATGCAAATAATAGGTCCTTTTAGCCAAATCCAGGTGTTTTAGTTTGTAATTAGGCAACTAAGTGAGTAACAGTTCAATTTAGGTTAGGGCATTTTTTATTTCAAATAAATACAAATTTTTAAAAAATAATTTCAATAAATTATATTTAATGTAATTAATAATTTTTATGTAAAAACTTTTCATTTAAAAATATATTTGTCTAATATTTTAATCTACATATTATAATTTTAGAAATTTTCTATTTTTAGATATTTGTATGTAATTCTAAATTTTTAAAAAAAAACTTCAAAATAAGAAAATATCCATATAATAAAATAATAAAATAGTAATTTCACCTGGAATAAGGCAATAGTAAAATTTTTATTCCATTCTACCAAACATGGTGTATAAGTTTCTCCCACTTTACAATCAAATTTTTTTTACATTTTGTGCAATTAAGGTCCCAAAATCAAGTTCAATTCCTTTGTTGATCACATGCTAGATTGATCATTTTTGAGGCCTTGAGCAAATAACTGCAATGAAGGTCACACATCATACTATTGCATGGAACTACAAGAGAAGTGTTGGAGTTCGACACCCGGATCCACCCGATCCGGTAGCAGCGGAATACCTGAACCCCTCCGTCATCGTCAGCCACCATATAGTAGGAACAAGGAACACAAAGAGATGCACAGCATTTTTTTACGTGGAAACCCCTTCTCAACTAAGGATAAAAACCACGAGATACAAAATCCACCAATAGATTTACTATGTAAGATTGTTACACAAACCCAGAGATAGAGTACAGGCAACCACCCTGGCTACATAAGCCCGAGAGGCGAAAACGAAGAACAGAGCACGAGAATACAAAGCCTCACTCTTTGTGTTTAACTCACTGCTCTCTCTTTCTTCCACTCTTTCTCTCCTCCTTGTGGTGCTCTCTGCTCTCTCATTTTATAAGTGTTGGTGAAACGGCGACCACCGTTTCACCCCCGCACTCATGCGGCCAGCCACACAAGCCCCAGCGAATGCTTGCCCATGGTGATTTCTCTATCACCCAATGGCCACTCTCATGGCGCCTTACGCGCTCTTGTGTTCCTTGTTCCTACTATATGGTGGCTGACGATGACGGGGGGTTCGGGTATTCCGCTACTACCGGATCGAGTGGATTCGGGTCATTCAAACCCCAACAAGTGGTATCAGAGACGGTCAAATCTCTTCTGATCCCAACAAATGGTATCAAAGAGAGCTGAGATCGGCCCAGGCCCGGAAAGGGCTGCTTGTAGAGGATGCTGACTAGAAAGGGCTACCTGCGGAGGTGCTGACCTACTGTCAGAGTGGAGTGAAGCGTCACAAGGGGAAGCCGCCGAGTGAAGTGCCGCAGAAGTGGAGCCGCCGAGGTCTGTGGCGGTCGAAGTGTATCTGGTGTCATCGTGGAGGAGTTTGCCATTTAGTGTAGAACTGGATGGAACTGTAAAAAGCACGGCGGAGTCAGCAGAGACGAGGGCGGAGCTTTGCAGGACCAAGGGGCTGAGCCGCAGACCGAGGCAAAGCCGAGCGAGGGTTGAGTGCGGCCAGCAGGGACTAAGGGCAAAGCCAGGGCCAACGGGAGCTAAGGGCGAGCCGACGCCGAATCCCACCGAGGGGAAACTCACCGGAAGGCGAAGCGATGTGACGGTCGGGCCGTAAAGGCGAAGTTGTTCCCACAAGGTCGTGAGGGAAGTTTGTTGGAGTCCGTCACTCCTTGTGGGTAACCCAACAAATCGGTTTGTCGTCGGAGGATTTGTGAAGAACAAATCCGAAGAACTGATTCTGGTCAACGTCCGTTGACCGGAGGAGAACAGTGGACGGTCAATGGAGATTGACCGGCGGATGGCCAACCATGAATTCCAGTCAACAGGAGGTTGACTGTCTAAGGGCTGCAAGAATACTACTAGATGGCGGACGGGCAGCAGAAGACGGTCAACGGGAAGATTGACCAGATGGAAACAGAGGGCGGTCAATGGAGGTTGACCAGATGAATGCTGAAGACGGTCAATGAGACGTTGACCGGTTGAGAAGGCCGAAAATTACCAGTTGGTATTACTGGTATGGAATCGCCCACGGACATGGCTGAGTGCACAGTAGCGTCCGAAGATATGGGCTGTGCACAATGACGACCAAGGACATGGGAAGTCCGAGGTCGTTGTAACTGCCTGGAGACCATGGAACACCGGAGGACTCTTGTGATGGCCAAAGGGCACAGATTGTTCGGGGACTTGACTGCAGCAATGACCGATGACGACGTCGTGGGCACCGGCAAAGAAGTTGTGGGCAATTGGCTCTGCAGAGGGAGTAGCAAACCCGCAACAGCTGTAGGCCGCCTGTGTAGGTGGCAGATTGCAGAGTTGGTGGGTAAAGTTATCGGCGTGTCAGGAGAGCGGTGCGGCGATTTGTCCCACACGCAACTTGCCTATTGGTTGAAGGTCTCTAGGCAGATCATTATATATATATATATATGCATGCTGGGCATGCTGTGCTGCGTGCGTGCAATGCCAAGGGTGGAGCTGTGCAAAGCTGAGGGCGAGGCTTGTGTAGCCAGCTGCATGAGTGCGGGGGTGAGTGAAATGAGAGAGCTTTGTAAAATGAGAGAGCAGAGAGAGCAGAGAGCACCACAAGGAGGAGAGAAAGAGTGGAAGAAAGAGAGAGCAGTGAGTGAAACATAAAGAGTGAGGCTTTGTATTCTCGTGCTCTGTTCTTCATTTTTGCCTCTAGGGCTTGTGTAGCCAAGGTGGTTGTCTGCACTTTGTCTCTAGGTTTGTGTAACCATTTTACATAGTGGATCTATTGGTGGACCTTGTGTCCCGTGGTTTTTCCCCTTAATTAAGAAGGGGTTTCCACGTAAAAAAATGTTGTGCATCTCTTTGTGTTCCTTGTTCCTACTATATGGTGGCTGACGATGACGGAGAGGTTCGAGTATTCCGCTGCTACCGGATCGGGTGAATCCGGGTGTCGAACCCCAACAAAAAGTTAGTGAGAATTCAAAGGAATCATCACTAAACTTACGGCAATGCGTTGCTCCAACAAGACAAGTTCAATGTATAATTGTCTTTCTTTTCAATCCTCTAAATTTTGATAATTGTCCTTGGAGGAGGGGTGAGGAGGTAAGGACAAACGAAGAGCTATATTGGGCTTGCATGCTACAAATTCTCTAAAAGAGATGGGTCCTTCGGGAATACAAAAACAGATGGTGATATAAGGAGGATTTTATTGAAGTATCCATTAATTACTCAATAATAAAGAAAATTTTATTTTTTAAGTCTTCCTCTTCTTTCTTCTTGCACCAAAGAACTTATAAACAATAGTTCATTATCTAGCAGATCTTTCCTGAAACTCTCGGGAAATGGCCAGTGACTGAAGGAAATGAAAGAACCAGTCCAGAGCACAACCCTCATATTCAGTTGAAATCTCCTAGTACATGACGCACTGAAAAAGTACTTTTACTGTTGTGGAGTAAGAAGTCTTTGTATCTTAACACATATATTTAATTTATCAAATGGAATCTTTCATTCACTTACTTTTTTTTCATTAAGAACGTTTTATGAACTCTTAGGTGTCCTACTTTCATGTAATTCATTACTTTTTTGACAGAATAATTTACAAGAGTTTGGCCATGTCCCATAGACAAATTTCAGCTAAAAGGGGACATATAGAATATGAATCAAGAGACAGAAAGTGGCAGAGACTCACTGTTCCAGCAACAGACTTTGATGATATGAAAGTATTTGCCTTAAATCTGGACAATCCAAAATCACACACCTGGAAAATGTCACAAGAGAGATAGTTGAACTCAAAAGAATATGTAATTAAATAATAAGATAATGGAGAACAGAATACAGACAAGCATATAAAATCTGAGTGAAAATGTTGAATAATAGGAGATGGGTATTGACCGCTGAACAAGAAAATTGGAAAAACAAATGAAATGTCGAAATTCTAACCTTTACTGTCCAATTCTTATCCACCAACAAATTTGGAGATTTAAGATCCCAGTGCACTATAGGAGGATTCAGACAATGCAGATAGTTGATCCCCTTTGCCTATATATATACACACACACACACACACAGATAAACATTAGTACAATGAAAACATTTCAAATATTATAAGACAAATGCAACCAGCACAAACCACATCTAATGCCATGCGTAGTCGCCTGCGTTGATCGAACACTTCCCCGGAATCTGGCCTGTGTATCAGCCGATAGAGACTTCCTCTGTTTTCCAAAGGATCAAGACATGACAGTCCATCAAGTAACCATTTTTATGACATTCCATGCAAATTGTTAGAGCCAGAGTCTAAAATTCCTCACCTGGGCAAATATTCTGTCACTATCGATAAATGAGGACGCTTGGTCACTGCACCCATAAAGAGAACCACATTGGGATGACGCACTCGTTTCATTATTGCAACCTATAAGGTGAAAGGTCAATGACTAACTAAGAGAAATAACAGTTATAATGTCAAAACATTAAATATCATAATATTAGATTATAGATTCATACTTCCTGGATTTTGAACTTACAAACATAAAATATCATGATTAGTGAAGAAAATATAAGGACAGGCAAATTACCAAAATGCCCCATGTCATGTATTGTGGAGAGGGGTAGATGGTTATTTTGACACAAATTATTGAAAACATTACTGATCGACGCGACAATCTTTCATGTCTGATGATGTTTTTGTTTATGATAACAAAAGGCAGTCTCAATCAACTCTGTAACAGCTTCATAACATTTGATAACAAATGAACATGTAGATGTCAGTTTATGGCACATAACATCGATCAATGCAAATGTCTAGTATAAAGTAAATATTGCAACTGGTAGAACAAACATATAGCAAATGGCACAGCTTGCAGCAGTGTACATGAGAAATACAGCATCAAAAGCAAGGATACTCAAGCTATGATGTGCATTTTTTAAAGGAAAGGAAACTTAAGATACCTACAGTTACCAAACAAAAAATTAGGCAGGGATTGAAAGAGGGAAAAAAAAAAGTGAACACGATTGTGTGAATGGAATACATAAATTAAAATATTTGAAGCAGGCTCAAACAGCAGACTCATCAGTCCGTTTAGATGTTCATGCAAGGTAGAAGTATTTTTGGCATGCCATGCAATGAAACTCTTGTCAAGTTCTAGAATGTAATCCGTATCTCAACCCTCCCTTATTTTCTTCAAGGTTTACAAGCAAAATTGATAATACAGAGAGAGAGACACACACATACATATACATTAGGACCGAGGCATGGATGAAGATATCAATATTGGTATCGGTGTCAAATATATCAGAAAGAAAAAGATTTCTGAAAAATATAAACTGACGGAGCCGTATACAAAAACATATTACGATATTGTCACGATATGAAAAATATTGGTATCCCCCCCCCCCCGGCGCCGATACTAACACACATAGGACGATATTTACATTAGTGGACTGAGAACAAGTTTGCTTCACGTGACCTAGAGGGCATGGGCCCAAACTACATAACAAGGCATTTGCACAATTCAATGGTAAGGTGAGAGAAAGGTCATGTACATTTAACCAACCATCCAAGAGTCCATAATGTGAAATCCCAGTGCACTGTAACTATCCTTATCTTTCTTTGGGATTACAGGCAACTTACATCATATATGTGTTCATAACCTTATATAAATTCTGGGATTGCATGTAACTAACCATAGTATTAATAATATTTTCATAGTTGCCTGTGTTCCCTCAATAGCTGATCAATGTAACTTCTTCTACAGGAGGAAAACATCTGACAAGTAGCATGTGCATTGGGCATATAGCAAAAACTTCACACCATCTATATCAAACTAACACCAAAACATCTCGTGCACTGCTATATAAATAACCAAACATCACATGAGATGATAAGCAAATTTACACCCGATTTTCCAATTTATAATTATGATGACATAATTATTATCCGTTGGATTAATGTGAAAAATAATTATATAATGAAAAATTTGAAAAAAAAAATCTAATTTTTGAAGAATTCGGTTTAACTCCTAATGCTCATGCGTATCTTAAGCAAAATTTTTGCACATAAGGGACACATATAAGGTGCTTGTGCGCTGTTCACACAGAATAGGCCACGCCTAAGGTGCACCTGACGATGTACTTATGCATTCATGTAACAAGGCAAGGCGTCTTATGCGCATCCGACCAATAGTCATACACCGATTTAGATATAAAAGGCTTCCTTCTCCTGGTTTCAGTCATTTGCGTAGGAAAAAGGGAGAAGAGAGGGAAAAAGAGAAGGGAAGAAGAAAAGAAAGAAAAGAGAGGAGAGGGAAAGGAAATTCAAGGCTATTTCGCATCAAATCTAGCAAATCTTTGAGTTAAAACAAGTATATTTAAATCCATTCTTTCATCTATTCTTGAAATCTTTTGATTTTCCTTCCTATATTTGTTTAAATGTACATCTATGTTATCCTTTACACGCCTTTTTGAATATTATTGCGTGTATGTGTATTTCACCAAACATTTCAACATTTTACTAGGCTTTATTGAACATTTGAAGAGTTCATTTGATTTCACCAAACACCTGGATATTTTGAAGGATTATATTCTTATATTGAGATATTGTAAAAAAATCATAAAATATTTGAATATTTGACCTTACATGCTATTTTCATGCAAGCACTTGATGATGACTCCACTTTGTGAAATGGATAGAATTTATACTTTTCCCCGATTTGGAAAACTTTTGTATACATATTGTAGAGTTCTCCGTTTAACGAAATGAGAACTATTATATTTTAGATAGTTTATGTTCGGACTTATCCTAATATACAATGCGTACTTAAATAACGCACCTATCATCCACGGGGAGAAAAAAAAAATAACGTTGACATTGTCTATAGGGTAATATAGACCACCAACTTACGAGTCATAAATAATAATGTATCCGCCTAAGGCTACCGAAAATACGAGTAGCCTGTTCTTCAAAGTTGTCCTTTAATTAGTCAATGTGCGAGTCAATGGTCCTTAGTTCTTAAATTTTTACATGTTTTGGTCTTCTTAAGTGTTCACTTATTTCAAGACGGTCCATCAATTTTTATATTTTTTATAGACGCATTACATGTTTTGATCTTTTAATATTTGTTGTACAATTCACATATTTTGAATATTCGTATATATACTGAATAGTTTATATTTAGTCATGGTTTCGAATGTATTTGACAGAAATTGGACTTTTGCATGTAAATTATGATTTTCTATCATTCCATCTGTTTTACTTATGAACATTATTATGTGTGTGTGTGTGTGTGTGTGTATATACATAATTTACAGAATATTAGGTTCATGTTTGCAAATATTTTCAAAATCCTTCCAGATTAGCGGGTAGTGGATTCTTGCAGGATTTAGATGAAAGATTGTTGAATGCTTTTGTTTAGCTTACAATTGTAGTATTACATGTTGTTTAACATTTTGTACTGTGCAGGAATTGTATTCTTAAGTTCCGCAATTTAAATTTGGGCAGGTGTGCCTAAGGAAGTTATGTACAAATTTTCACTATTGTATATCCAGTATTTTGGTTAGATAATTTTCCTTCCAATGATTTATAGATTAAGCAAGCACAATATTGATTTCAATGCCAGACAGGAATAGTTTAACCAATCCTATAACCACTGCAATTTTATTTAATCATATTGCTCATAATGTTAGTATGTCATATCTGACCTAATTTTAGTTATTGGATCATGATTATTCATGAATAAGTTCTATATTTGATATCATTATTATTACTTACTCATGTCGGGATCGTATCAAAATAACTAAACAACAATAATAGAACATTATGTTCCACTAAGTGGGATCGGATATGTGTATTTATTATTGTCATTCCACTCGATTTTACTACGTCATACCTCTCTCAAAAACTCCTTCAATTGATCATCGTGAAAATCTTGAACAGTCAGAACCTTTACGGCAACTTCCTGCAACAAGAAGAAAACGTTATGCAACTCACAAATTCAAAAGAGAGAAAAAGGGAAAAGAAATTAAGTGGAGAAAATATCAGGATAAAAAGGAACAACATGAGTGCGATAGCTTGCTGGCACTAAATGAGCACCATAACCAGGTTACTAAAGGCCAAAAGTGACAATCTGGTACACCATTAAAACAACTCACTGCTGCCCAGACTTCTCCAGAATCTATTCTGGATAACCCAGGCAGCAAATCAGTTAGAAAATCATATGGATACCTGAATTCCATAACTTATTTAATTCTATTTTTCTTGGTTGATTGAGAGAGCCTAATTATTTTGTTTCGCTAAAGATATCCACAGGTAAGCTGCAGAGACTTATTAAAAGCATTACATGTAAATGTTTTCTTTCATTTTTTTTTTTTCCTGACTCCTTCCACAAGAGTAGTAGCTCAAGAAAGACAAAGACAACAGGGTAGGAACCAAAATTGTGACCTCATTGCTAATCGCGCCACCCCAAGTAGTTCCTATCAACTGAATTATCGTGCAGGAATGTCATTTCCTCCGGGAAATATGCTTAAACAAGAATGTAATTCGTATCACTATTAAAATTACCCGAAAAGTTTAGTATAAGTAGATTGTGGAAAGTAAAGACAGAGCCAAAGGCACCAACCGATCCATGCCACTCAGCACGATGCACCGTCCCAAAAGAACCTGAGAGAAGTGGCACAATTCAATGACTTCATCACAAGAAAGCTAAAACAGGAAGAAAGCTGAAAGAAAACCATATGCCAACAAACAATAGACGAGAATATCAGTATTGATCACCGTCATATCAATATTGGACATATCGGATAACATTTATCAATATCGGATATATTGAAAAGGGAAAAAATTTTGAGATTTATAAGTTGATAGAGCCGTATTGGCCGATATATCGCCAATATAGCAACATATTACGATATTGTCGCAATATCAGAAAGTATCGGTATCGAGAAACCCTAATACCAAAATATATCAAATGATATTTTCATCTATGCAGCAAACAAATCAAAGAATTACCAGCTCCAACACGCTCTTTCAGATGCAAGTCATCCCAAGGAATTTCCAGCCAGTCCATAGCAAGAAAAGGCTCAAGATTCAAATATCTGGGGATGGGCACAGTGACGAATCTGCCTTGGTTCTCAAGTCCGATCTCAACCACCTCCAGTTCTGATTGACTTGACATATCCACTTTTGGCTGCTTCCCAACATTAGCCACCTCTTGGCAACTTTCATCTAGATTATGGCCAAAATACTCGTGCATCGGCATGCTAGCAGAAACATCATTAACTTCGGAATCTGTATGTTGGACAGACAGCAAATGTGGACTCTTTAAAATGCCACAATCAGAGCTCCCAAGCTCCAAGGGTGAAATGGATGAATTCATCCCTTCACAACCTTGGACAAGAGAGCTGTAAATAGAGTTCTTTCCATCATCAAGCAATCCATTGTCCTTATACCAACCTCCATTGTTACATCCTACAAAATATGAATCCTTGAAGTGGTCAGTGTTTAGGAGAAAACTAACACCGACTTGAAATTTAATATCTGCCTCATATGGTATTTTGGCTTCTTGCTGATTACTTTCACTGCAAAACGAAGCATCTTCCAACGCAACCACAATTGCTTGGTGGTATAACTGAATTTTGAAATGAGCAGTCCCAAATTCAATGGAAAAAGAAGGGACTTATCTCCAAAATTTAACCAAATATGTAATTTTTTTTGTGAAACAGTAGATACGTAAATTTAGAAGTCCCAGAAGATTGCATTTAATGCCACAGTGCACAGTGTGAGATTGAATAAAGATGGCTTAAAGGTATATTGGTCACACAACAGTTCTAAACAAAAGAAGCATCTGCAGCAGTACCACTTACGAAATTCAGGGGAGTGGAGTAAATGAATACAACAATTTAGATAATTTCTGGATCCCGTTAATAGGGAACTCCTTTGTCACAAAGATCACAGGTCCAAATCATTGAAAACCTCTATGTAGTGTAGCTGTAAGCTTACGCACATCTAACCTATCTTAGAACATGCAATACTGGAAGGCTTGCGTATTGGTTGACCTTTTGTTACTAAGAGAGTGCAACATGGCCCATGGCTAAAATTTTCTAAATGGCAGCCTAATGCATAAAACTTTCATGTGGCGGGACCTGGGGATATCATACACCTCACCCATTTCAAAACATGCAGCACAGAAGGCTTGCATAGGGTGACCTATTTTTTACTACAAGGGTGCAACAGGGCCCCAGCCTTAAGTAGTAAATGGTGGCATAATGCATGATACATGACCTTTAGGTCACAAGGATGATGCAGCCTTACCATAACGTTAAAACCAACTCTCAAGGCTAAATTTTTCTGCACATAAAGAATTAAAATCCTTCACATGATCCTGAATAATTATGAGCTCCAAACAGAATGTTCCTATTTTCATGTTAATGAAGTCTGTCGTGCCCAACCAACCTGCTAGTCCAGTAACTTAGACAAAGCAAGCCTGCCAACGTGACCAAAATGCTCAAGTATGAGCTACCAGTGGCAAGCACTCAGGCTTTTAGATACTATGTCTCATTCTCAATTTATTCAGACAAGAAATGAGGGGATCACAAAGTTCACAGTCAGTTTTGCATAGACAATTGTACATGGAAAAAGTAGTTCTTCACTTATTTACCTGTTTGAAGCTTATATCAATGGATATGCTATATCTGTTCGTCATCCAGTAACAATACCCACTGAACAAGAACAGATCCATACATTTTCAAACATAAAATACAAGAGAAAAATGTCTTAGGTTCAAATCCTATAAAACGACTCAACAGATTTCCTAATTTGCAGTTAGCAGTGACGTTCACTGTGCCATCAATTTTATGTTAGCACAAGATAGAAACAGCAAACGAGTGTAGATTTACCATATGCCACTTAAATGTACAGAATTATAAAATCCGGCCTTAAATGTCACTACTCCAATACGAGCAGGTAATAATAACAAAAATATTCAAATAACAATTATCCAGAATGATCTAAAATCCAAATAACCCAAACCAAGTAAGACATTTTATACCAAACCATAAATCATGAAATAAACCATATATAACATAAATGACTATCAACTCAGCAATGAACACAAGATCTGGTTGAACTAAAACTCCATCCGGCCTACAAATAATATAAATATCTACTCAATGCAAAATGATTGTAAGGACAAGCATCTGACCAAATATCCACTATATCACAAATAAAACAGTGCAAAACATCCATCTAATTCAACATCCCGCAATAATAAACTGCAACTTGCCATAAGCGTAAGTTCAATACATAAGTTCCAAGCGAAAATCCTCAAAATCTACAAAATTGCAAACTAAACAAAACCCTTCATTAGTTTTCCATCCACATCTTATAAGTATCCATAGCCCACTAATCTAAAAAGGTTAAAAAACATTGCAAACCATGAGCCTAGCACTCAATAAGGACATATCTATGATATATAAATACATGTCCATAAAATAGGTGAAAGAATGAGAAAACTATAAAACACATGCGAAAATCCGATATGTAAAAATTTTCCAATAAACACATTTCCAATCATGATTTCATATGAACAATTCGTCACATATACGAATATCAAATCATGCAATCCATATGAAATCATTAGAAATTCAAATCGTGTAATCCATCCGTAAAACTCAGAAGTCCTAAAATCATGCAAATTTGAAAATTATATCAAAATTTACAAAACTCAAAAGGTCAAAACATCTCAAAATAAATAAATACAATGTAAGTCAAATCAAAAGAACCAAATACCAGTGGCTTACATACCGATTAATTAAAAGATCATACTTTGAAGAATGGGCTACTCATATTGCCAAAAACTTTAAGCCAATACACTACTATTCAAGACCCATGGACGAGTCGTCTACATATTACTCCCTATAAATAGAGTCAAATACCACTTTTTTTCACCTATGGATGATAGATGCATTCCTTACAATGTCTCTCAAAAAAAAAAAAGGAAAACTCTATAACAAGTATACAAAATTTTTTCACCCTATGAAAAAAATGCAAACTCAAATCAGATAATAAAATAGAGCCATCGCCAAATGCTTGCACGGATTGGCACATGCACGGTAGAATGCACAATGTTTTATAACTTTTCTTCATAATTCCATGTACAAATATAATCATTCAAAATACACACTTATTAGGTGAAAAACGAACAAAATCTTCAAACTTTCGGTAAAACCAAACAAGATTTCAAAATATTTTGTGAAAAATATACGCAAACAATAATATTCGAAAAATGAGTGTAAAAAGTGACATGCTTGTACAGTGAAGCAAAAATCATAAACAAAATCAAAAGATTTCGAAAATAGACCGAAGATTAGATTTAGAAATACTTGCATTAGCCTTTAGATCTAGTAAATCTGACCTAAAATAGCTCCAAAATATCCTCCTTTCTCCTCTATCTTCCCCTTTATCTTTCTCCCTTCTCTTTATCTCTCCTCTCTCTCTTTTCCCGTGCAAAATGACAGAAAAATCAGCGAAGACCCTTTTATACTCGAATTGGTGCATGTGCACCGATTTAGTGTGCATCAAGTGCAACCTAAACATACAAGCACGCACAAGCGTTACATCAGGCACACCTCAAGTGCCAGCATTCCCTCTCAATCGCGCATAAACACCCCATAGGCGCCACATGTCCTACCTAAAACATGCATGAGGATGGAGATAGGCACTCTTAAGGTGCAAGCTAGATTCTCTCGAATTCAATTTTCTTTAAATTTTTCATTATATAATTACTTTACATATTAACTCAATGCATATAATAATGACACCATAAACCACGAATGAAAAATATCAGGTGTTACACTCAAGCTACATGGGTTTATCATACCTGGATTTATATGCCCAGTAGAGGCATATATGCTTTGAGACTGCTTTAGATAAGAAATGTTTAATGGTGAAGGAACTGATGAAAGTAAACCTCCATTGATGGAAGAATCTGGGCCGTGCAAATTCCCTGGTTCACCAACCAGATCAACTACATATTCCCTGTTAAAAAATGCATCCACGTGAATCCATGCAAGATGAAGGTACGATCACAGTAGGGAAACACCATCATCCACGATGAATTCCATATAAATCTACATGAAAGCAATTATTGTCCGGAATCCAGGACGGAGAGATATATAGTAGATAGCATTATGAGTGGGAGCGTGTGGTGGGAAACCGAGGATTGAGGGGAGGCTACCCCACAGCTTTGAGTGGTTAGATCTCGACGATCCAATGGCTCTTACTTTATATAGTTAAAAAATTATAATATAGGCCTTGTTTTTAAAAAAAAAAATTCTAAGAGTGGAAGAGTAAATTGTTTGAGTGAACGGATTCCAAGGAAAGGGATCAAAACTGGCACATTTATTTTGGTAAACAACAGCCAAGATTTCATCTATCAATATCACTCTCCTCTTCATGCTGCCCTTCCCTTCTCCGTCATTACGGCTGAGGGACAAAGAGGGGGAGAAAGAAATAGAGAGAGAGGTGGTTTGTGCTTGTCATAGAATTATATTCAATCCTTGCACATCTCCTTCTAATTGCAATTTAAACCTCCAATCTAGCTCAAGCATGATGAAAATATCAACATCGGTATTGATTGCAATCGTATCAATATCAAATATATTAAACAATACATATCGGTATCTGATATGTCAGTCAAGGAAAAATTTTTAGAAAAACACAAACTGATAAAACCGTATTAGTCAAATATCTACCATATCAGCTGATATATTGAAATATTATTGCAGTACCGGTGGAATATCAGTATCAAAGGGCCCCAGTACCAATACTTATCGGCCTATCTTTACATCAGTTTGCCCCATTTTATTTTCCGATAGTGCTACTCTAACTTTTTTCCATTTACTAGCTTACAACATTAGTTTTTCCCCTCAAAAGTCCATCTTAGCAGGCTCATTTTCACAAAGCACACACACCATGCAGTACAGTTGATCGTACAGGCATGACAGAAGTTCCTACAGATCAATGTGTTGGAAATTAAAGAAAAAAATAAAAACACTTTATATTTGAGAATATCAAACCTTGACAGCTGTCTGTCATTTTCAATTTTCACAAGGCAGGATGACCTATGATCTGCTTCACAGTACCTGCAACCTCGAGCTATTCGGCATGGCAGTCCTATGTGGTCTGCCAATTTCTGCAAAAGCAAACAATCAGTATTTGCTAGATGCTTCGGCAGCATAACATAAATGGAACATGCAGTTCATCACAGGCCCATACCCATGAAAGGACAGAGAGAAGTAATAGATGAAAGAGGTTTGCATGCCACAAATCATTTTCCAAACTACCAGTTTATGGGAAACTTTTTAAGTGCCAACTTACAGAAGCAAGACATAATTTTCACAAGAAATGGTTGTATTAGAAAGTTTTTAATTAATAGATTCGTTTGCACTACGGAGAAATTTTCTAAGAAAAACAGGAAGTCCAAGACCTCCAGTAATCTTTATCTTTGAATTACTAAGAATTAAGAAAACTTTTCCTAATGATGAACAAAATAAATATGTTTTAGATATTATAGGTGAATTAAATGAGCTTTTAACTAGAGGTGTAAAGAGATATTCAATAACTCTCATTGATAATCATTTGTTAGACAAATGTAACTCTTTAGAGAAATGAGGATAAAGCATTTGAGAAATTAAGGAAAACAAATATATAAAAATCAAAAAGAAAAAAGAAAGATCAAGATTTTGAGAAGTGATAGGGGAGGAGAATAGTTTTCAAGTACATTTTCTCATTACTGTGAGGAACATGGAGTAATAAAACTTTTCAGAATTTTTTTTTTAATTTTTTGTCATAAGAATCTTTTGAAAAAATTCCTCAAGCAAAACCAAATTCCCAAAATAACAAACTGATTGAACTCGTTAGCAAAATTCTTTCTTTTCTGTCATATTGACAGGTAAAAAATGGTGTGGCATCTCATTTTTACAGCGTTTTTAAATTGATTTTATAATATTACATATAAAAATGGAAGACTTTAATGTTTATAGTCAAGAAGAGGACTAACAAGGGGTTTTTCATCAAATAAGGGGGAAAAAAACTTTTCTTCCTCAGTATAAACATAGAAAATCTGCTACTTATACTACAAAACAAAATGGCTTACAGAAAGAAAAATTGGGATCTTGGTAGATATTGTGAATTTTATGCTTTTAGATAATAAGTTGCCATTTCAAATATAAGGTAAAGCTTTATATACAGCATCACACATTCATACTAGCGTTCCTACCAAGAAAACTCATGTTTCTCCCTATGAACTTTTGTAATGGAAACCAAATCTTCATTATTTAAAAGTGTGGAGGTGTGTTGAATTTATAAGCTTCCTGATTCACATAAAACAAAACTAGGTCATAGAAAAATCAAAAGTGTGGTATAGTTATGCACAAAAATATAACTTTTGTTGAGAAAATGTTTATTGATAACACTTTTATTTCTGATCAACATCTAAATAGTTCCAGTCAAGAGAATCAATCAAATTTGACTCCTCCAAATGCAATCAACAAATGAGAAATTGAAAGAAATTGAAAGTTCTATTGAAACAATAAGGAGTTAAGGAGTCAAGGGATTAGAAAAGAAAAAACTTTCGATCCTGATTTTATTTGCCCACAGTCTAGTCCTTTTTGTTGGAGGAGATAAGACCAATATATAATAAAACAGCCATATTACTATTGAGGATGAGCCAAAAACTTTAGCAAATCAATGGCTTCTAGAGATGCAGCTTTCAGGAAAGCTGTAAATGATCAAATTGATTCTAGTGGATCTACCTCCACCATCTAACAAAAGTTTTAGGGATTTACTCTTGTTAATATTCATGAATATGATTAGAACACTGCCATAATAGTGTTAAAGCAATTGAAAAGCTCTTAAAGACATTATACACATATAATGGGTGTGGTTTTTTTATTCTAATAAACTAAGTTTTGGTTTTGTCTAAGGATACCAACAACTTCATTAGAATTCCAGTAATTTTACACAAATTGAAGGTTTGAATTGAAAGATACCTTCTCTGATGCATGTTTTTTGTAAGGTAAAAAGATATGTGAGACTATTGCAATCTGGCAAAGAATTGTTGCAGAAGATTTTAATATAAAGGACTCAGTCCTACATTGATTTGGAACAGCAAAGCTATATCTTCAAAGTGGACTATTAATAAGATAAATTACATATATTAGAAGATGTGACTGCTAATTGGTGTTTGTTACAGCAAATCTAAATTTAATTTTCTTCTTTAAAAGATATTTACTTTCACAATTTCTATAATGAAGTTTGGTGGCATTGTTGTATCCTGCTGCTAAAATACCCCAGATCATTTAAGTGTTAAAGCAATTTCACCTTTAAGATGATATTCTACAAGCCTCAATGGCTTGAATTTCTATCATCCAAAAAGTGTTGTTCTACCAAAGATTACTAGTGAAAGTGCATTAACTAACTATTGCATTTATTTTTGAAACAAATTCAGATAAATGAAGGGAGAAATGGCATGATGCATCCCCATCACCTTAAAGAGAATTGCCCTATGCCTGCAGAGTCCCATAGTGAGGCAGCCAACAGGCAACACTATGCAATTCTGAAATTCCTTCAACCTCCTGCTAACCACTTTCCAGCGCATGTGGAGATCTCCTTGTTCCATCGGGAATGAACCCCTTTAATGCCAACCAATTTAAGAGTTTTTAAGTCCATGAAACAGAGACATGGCAATTTTGAAGTGGAGGAGAAATGTTAAAACCTACCCCATATAGATGGAGACAAGCTTTCCAAGCTTCTCCACCAATACCAAGGTATTTTCAGAAGCACTGGATAGTTCTTGTGCTTTAGCTTCCAGCTCCTTGAGTCGGTAGTCCCCCTGTTTATCAACAAGAACCACCTCCATCGATGTGTCAGTTGGGTAGACAGATTTGAGGGACACTAAAGATGGCATCCGTTTACCATCCTCAAAGTCATTGCACATTACCCAGACATAAGGGTTCATTCCCAGAATGCTGTAAAAACCATCTGATATCTTGTCACTATATGACAAGCATCCAGATACCTGGACATTGAATCAAATCATTGGTTGTTATGTAAGAAGAATCAAATCTTCTCAATTACTAATTTCTTTTATTCTAAACAAGCTTGTTTACCAACAGTAAATAAATATGTAATCATAATGTCATAATTTCTGTACCAGATTCATAAAGTAGAAGATGACAATAACAACTACGAAATTTGAGATCAAAACATAGAGCCAGTATTCCAAGGAAGCTTTGCTGTACTTGGTGCAGCTCACACAGTAGCAGATCGACAGAACAATAATTTGCAATTAGTTGTTCTAGTTCCTGGATATAGTATGAAGGTTCAGTGACAACTGTTTATTTTAATTTTGGAAGGAAAAACATCCAACTACAAAAAACTTCCATCATTAAAATTCTAACTACCTTGCGGCGCACAAAAAAAATTAAAATGCTTATTTAGTAGCTAGATATTTTTATTTTGGTGGTCAGTACAGAAAGTTTACCAAGAGGTTAAACATTGAGCCCCTTTGTAAACAACAAATCATCATCAGCTTGCCACCGTCACCTGTGCCCCTCGGTAAGTTTGAGCTCAAACTAGGAAAGCAATTCCACCCCACCCAATCCCGCCAGCGCACCCAACAAAAATATCCCCAAGAAAGAGGAATTTCATTTATAACAGGTGTAACCACCCCCTTCACCATAATCCCCCAGTTTTCGTCAACACACATTTGCATATATATGAGCCTGAACGTATCAGACAAAATCGCAAGCACAGATCAAATAGCTGGGGTCACCACAGGTCTAAACAGAGGTAAAAAGACAGAATAGAATGGATAGTAAAAGTACCCAGAGACGGTAAGACACTTTTTGAGCATCTAAAGACAAATTACGATCTTCAGGACCACCAGTCTCGAACAAATGCATTGTAGGCTCTAACGCCTGATCACTGAGCCTTTTCGCCAGCGTAAGCTGCAGGCAATAACCTTCTCTGGTCCTCTGAGCCAAAGTGTCCTTGCCAGCCCTCTCCTCGTCGTCCTCCTCATTCTTGGTAATAGAACTCTGCAACGTCGTGTGTGATTCCCTGATATTGCTGGACAAATTTCCATCCACCGTCGTGCCCGAGAATAAGCTACCACTTCCATAGCTACTAGCTCCGCTCGAAAACCCCGGCAATGACACCTGCCTCTCAAAACTGTGCTCTTTTACTGTTAACCTCGTCGATGATAGCTGCCTATAAAAATTGGGGTGCTTCCCACTCAACGTCTCCGATGCCTGAGACGGCAACGGTGCTGCCTCCGGCTCCGGCTCCGGCTCAGGCTCCGGCTCCGGCTCCGGCTCCGGAGGCAACAGGAGTTCCCGCTCGTCATTGATTAATAGATTTTGAATTTGGAACGTTTTGGTGTTGCTATTTCCCGTGAAGCGATTCAATACGGTGACGCTTTTTCCGAACTTGAAGTGTGGCTTAAAACCGCTGAAATCGCTTTGGAAATTCAAGCGGTCCTCCACTCTCTCTTTGGCAGCAGTTGTTGTTTTCTTCTCGTGATCTACAATAGCTGGCTTTGACGTCGCATCAAATCCTCGATTATCACGAAACTGCCTCGGGAAAAAGTAGGTCGTTCGGTGCGGCATTTTCACGAGGTTCACAAGACAACAGCCCACGAACACAACCGACGGTCACACGAAATGATCTCACGCTTTCACTAGTTCCAACTTTGACCAAACACACTTCACCTTCAATGACAATCGCTGCACGCCTCTAAGCAAACTTCTGCAAAGTTGACTATCCGCTTCGCAATTGTAAAACTCCTGCTGAATCTATCAACCTCGACCACTGTATTACTACTCAACTAACAAAAGCAATAGAAAACATAGAAATATACATTCAGATCGATAATGTTGACGCAATAATGACGATCAAGTTGGCGATCGGATTAAATTAGATCAATACATTGCAAATTTACACTTATCAAAAGTCAACTAAAACCATACCATACGCGCCACTCCAATGCACGTAAAACAGCCTTGAAGGTCTCCAAAAGCGGTTTTAAATGGAACAATCAATCAGAATCGGCGTCAAAACGAAAGTTCAAGGCAGAACTACCGTTTTCAACCGGCTGGATGCGTCAACGCCGCTGCTGAGAGTGAGATACGACTGGAAGGCGGTTTCCAAAGTGAGAATTGAAACAAGATCGTTAGTGAAAGCCGGTTCCGAAGAAGCATGGGGACGGCGGAGAGGAAGAACAAATTCACCAACCAAAGGCAGAGGTGATGGCGTGATCGACGAAGACCAGCTTTAAAAAAATATTTTGTGGAAAAAGCCTTTAAGAATGTGACTGTGGCTAAAATGCGCAGCTTGCGTTACTGCGCACCTTCCCTCTTTTTTGTCCACGTAGGGGCCGACGCCCTGTCGTCGAGGCACGTATTATTTGGAGCGTAGTGTTGCGCGGTACGCACCCGGCGTAAGTTAGCACTGAGCCAGCAACCCTCAGCGAACGGGAATCGCTTGTAATAAAAATATGGGCAAGTGGGGCGTACGGATAATACTATGAAAGCATCCTTTCATTGGTTGAAGAGTTGTTTGTTTTTTTTTTTTTTTAACGGTTTATTGTGAAGTTAAATGGGTATAATTATATTAAAAATAAAATAAAAAATTAATATTTATAAATGGTTAAAATTTATATTTTCAGAGGATAAAATAAGAAAAAGAAATAATTAGTAAAAAAAATATAAGATAATTGTATTTAAATATTTTAATTATTGAGTATATAATATATATTTATTAATTTATTAACTTTCCAGAAATATATTATTTATTAAAACACGGATATTGGGGCGAGAAGTTGATGACCAATGTCACCATCGATGCTAAGTGTAATTGTCGAACTATAACAAATTAGAAATAAAATAATTATTTTAAAAAAATAAAACAATATAAAAATATGGTAAAAAATTTATATTTTTACAGTTAAAATAAATAAAATTAAATTAAGAATAATTTTTAATATTTAATATATAATATTAGCAATAGAAATTATCGATAATTCATATAAAATAATATTTTATCGTTATTTTAAAAAATAACATTTTAACATATATAAAAGTATCATGATCTCGACACGAGTAAGAAAAAAGTAAATAATAATTAAATCTAATTAAAATATTTCTTAAATAATTAAAACTCTAATAATTTAAATATCAAATTTAACTTAATAAATTTAATGGGTTCGGTAAATGCGACCCAAAAAAAAAGTACATGAATAAAAAAAAATGTCTAATAAATACCTAATAAAATATAATTTGAAACCCAGAAAATACCTAAGCAAGCCCCCATCGAAAGCCCTTGTTTATTCAGTCTAATGACGACTCAGCAGCTCAACAATTTTCACCCAAAAAGCAAGCCCATGTGCCATACAACTTACAATAACCGGTTGAACAAATCTCTGCAAACTAACCATCAACTTTCCACACATGGAAGCAACCTACAATAACCCGCCAACTTTCCCAGGGAATTCATCTTTTTTCTAAGGATCTCTCCATTCAATTATGAAGCCCGCCTTCCATACCTCCAAATCGTCTATTAGTCAAGTGCATCTCCAAGTCGTCTATCTACAATGCGCATCCGAAAGCTTGATTCACCGCTACATGCATTTTTCATACATCTTTCTACACTCTTGAAAAAATTTGTAATTTAAACGTCAGAGGATATACGGTGAAAGCAATTTCTGACATCCTCTAACCTCTCGTTTTCAGTTATATTATGTAAGGTTCAAGTTCTAGACTATGAAAATCAGATCTGTAGCAGATCGACCCAACATGAAAATCTGATTTGCTGCCCTCTAATTCATAAGACAACCCGAATTCATGGAACGTAATAAAATTAAATCCAAAATATTGTAATATTTATAATGTTCAACATGTACACGGGACATAATTTAATTAAACCCTATCCAATATCCAAAATCATATAATGACTTGCTCAAAACCCTAAATATCCGCATAAGAAAATGTCTAATGAATATCCAAATCATCGTGATATGAAATATGTATAAAATATAATTAATATAAAACTTTCAAATAATATGGACCATTATAAATAGAAATACACAAAAATATCCCAATATAATTATCCAAATATATATCTACACAAAAATAAAAAAATAAATAAAGCATTTAAATTTTTTTATCTGAATCTTACAAATAACCTATAACCCTCTAATCTAAATGGCGTTAAAAAATATGGCAAATTGTGAGTATAAAATTTACCAATTATATATGTATGATATACAAATCGTATATAATAAATCAGATGTGAGCAGTGAAAAATGTAAAAACTTATAAAAATTTAATGCATTCAAATGTCTAAATGCATAATCCAAATTATAATTTCATACACAAAATTTATAATATATATATATATAAATAACAAATTATATGAAAACCGTCTAAAATTCAAATTATATGATTTTAAAATGCTCAAATGTTTAAAATTAGATAAATTTGAATACCGTATTACAATTAGCATTATCAAAAAGGCTAATCATTTCAAAATATAAAATACAATATATATCAAAATTTTAAAAATTTAAATCATGTCAAATTTGAAAACTAATGACTAAAAAACTAATTTTAAAAAATAATTATACGTACCCTCGATAACCTTCAACCAAAATATTACTATTTAAACTTATACGTAGATCATCTATAAATTACTTATTATAAATGGGATTAAATGTCACATTTTTGCCATTTACTAATGATTAGTAAAATTTTTAAGTATGCTTAATATATTAATGCATCCCAGTATATAATTTTATTGATTTTTTACAATATTTTTTAACAAAATAACAAATAGATAACTCTATAATTAATATTAAAAACTTTTACACTCTATTAAAAAAGTATGAATATAAAACCTTCAATATTAAAAAAAAAAGTACAAATAAATATCAAATATCAAAACAAAATCCTTTCATATATCAACATCAAAGTCAAATATACAATATTTTATAATTTTTCTTCACAAATATTTCTATATATAAATATAATACTTTAAAATATTTACTTATTTTATAATAAATAAATAAACTTTTAAATGTCGTTAAAAATTGAACAAAACTCAAAATATTTGGTGAATGCAACAGTATATAAACATGAGTGTAAATTGGTCACGGGCATGTACAATAAAATCAAATAATCTTAAAAATAGATAAAAAATAAGTTTTAAAATACTTATCTTTAACTTCTAATTTGATATATCTGACTTTAAAAAATTTTAAAAATGTTGTTCCTTTTGTTTCTCTAACCTTCTCTTTATTTTTCTCCTATTATATTTTTCTCTTCTCTCCCTTTTTTAGCATAAAAACAATCGACACAAATATAAGCATCCCCAAATATCAAAATCGACACACGAACACTAGTCAGACCCACATCAAGCACTAAAGTCATATACGAGCACACAAAATACCAAATCAAATGAAACTCGAACACTAATATTTTATCTTATCTGCATATAAGCACCACACAAATACATCTAAGACGTAACTTATTATGTTACAAATGGGTATAAGTGCTGTTTAAACGTCCATCAGGTACACCCCGTTACTACCTTAAATATGTGCAAATATAAGGAGCCAATCAGGCACTAGCATGATTCAATTCAATTTATTTTTCTTAAATTTTTATTATATAATTATTTTACAAATTAATCAAGTACATATAATAATGACATTATTAATAGTAAAAAAATATCACGTATTATAAGAAGATTGGGATAGGCCAAATCAAAATCAAATTGTATAGTCAGCCTATTTCTATCAGTGTAATAATTTGGTAAAAATAAGTTGATATTGTGGACAAATATGATAAAAAAAATATACTTTTTAGACTAGGCACGATTACAGGTAAATTTGATCAGTTCGGGTTGATTTGGTTTGAATTATAAAATTTTAAAAATATATTTTTTTATTTTAAATAAATATAATTTAAAAAAATATTTTAATGTATTATATTTTTATATAATTAATTATTTTATATAAAAATATTTTTATTTAAATATATATTTAGTTAGCATTTTAACTTACATATTATAATTTTAAAAATATTTTATACTTTTGAATATTTTTATATAATTCTAAGTTTAAAAATTGTTCAAAAAGAAAAATATTCATGTTAGGATATTAACTAACCCAATTAAAATTATAAATAAACAAGTTATATCCGATCTAACCTGATTTAATAATCACATATTTTTATCTAAATTTAGTCCGTATCTACTTCAAGTTTAATTTTTATCAAGTCTAATTTAAAGATACGATAAATAAATTTTTTTAAAAAATAATCATTTTAAAAAAATGTCAAGGATATTATTTTTTTATTTCTTAAAGTAATAATTTTTTTAAAAAATTATTATTTTTATTATTAAAGCAACTAAATAAAGCAATAATAATTTTACTAAAAAAAATATAAAAATAAAAATTCTATCATATAATTTCAAACATGGTGTAAAACTTCCTCTATAATGATTTGCTTTTTAGAATATGCATATACAATGGGATAAATTGTTAAATTCAATAATTATTATACTTTTGCTAGTAATTAATTTATATTCTAAAATATATCACTCATAATATATTATTATTAATTAAATAATGTTGCGTTCTGGTTCCACGGGTCCGAGAGACGCAAAGGTTGGGGACGTCCCAGCCGGATCTCTTAGGAAGGCTCGTTAATGAGGGGTGTTGGATCCGAGGGGTCCAACACGGCCGAGAGATGCAGAGGCGCGTCCCGTCCGATCCATGGTTACCAAGCAACACGAGTAAATGATATGTTGGACACGAGATGAGGATTGAGACCGGATATTTTACGTGGAAAACCTCCTCTTGAACGGGGAGAAAAAACCACGAAGCTTAGGACCTGTAAAGAGTTTCACAATATGGGTTGGAGATTTTATAGAGTACAGTTGTGAGGGTTAATCCCTTCCCTATCTCACGTTTTGTGTTTCTCTCCTAAGGAAGCTATGCTCATTGGGAGCCTTTTTTTACCCTTCTTTGAGGAGTTAAGTGTGGAGAGAGAGAGTGCCCGGTTGAGGCTTTAGAGCTCAGAGTTGTTGAGTTTGGAAAAGCTCTCCCTTTGAAAGGGACCTTGCTGTGTATTTATAGTGAAAACCGAGCTGTTGGAGAGTAGACACGTGGCGTCCATCCGGCGGTTGAGAAGTTGGTCCACTGGCTTCCTTTAATGCAGCTGACGTGTGGAGAGTGGCATGCGGATTTTGCCATTGCGCAGATCTCGAGTGTGTCGGGTGTCTGAGATCTGGATATCGAACTTTGATTTGGTAGGCGTCTCCTGCACACGGCGCGACCGGTAGTAGTTGCGGCTTTCTTGGCAAAACCGAAAAGAAAGCAATTGGCATTCTCGGCCATGAGCAGGCGGTCCCTCGTGCAGTTGTGAGTCTCCTTGTAAGCTCGCGGGCTTGTGAGATAGAGCACTCTTGGGGCCCTTTGGAAAAAGTCCGAGTATTTCTTCCCTCCGCTCGGGCGATTCACGAACCTCTTGGGCTCTCTACCCCAAGCCTCACTGCCATCTGATCTCCTCTACTTGTAAGAGTGTCTCTGGATTTTTTTTTTTTTGGACGGTGCTTTTATGGGCCTTCATACTGAGGCCCAACAAATAATATCATAAAAAGCAATGTAACACTTACTAGTGTCTATAATTCATAATAATGTTTATTTTTATTTTTCTGTATGAGCCAGCAGCAGCAATGGCCATTCACAACTACCACCGGCCGCCGCCTCCACCGCCACCTCCTCGATTTCAACCTTGACCCAAGGCCGCCGCCACTGATTTTAACACTCCAATCAGCTCGATCAATAAAAATTCAACCCAACTTGAATCTAAGCCTGAGATAACGGTAAATTCAGGAGAGCTTCATTTTTTAAGAGATAGAAACGAACTGATAAAAACTAAAAAATATCTCTAAAGCAATTCTCTTGTATAATATGAACCAACATCAATCAAAGAGAAACGAGAATGAGAATCAAGGTATAAGGTCAAATGTGTCACACCACTTAACAATTCTTTTCCCCTTTTGCCCCCCTCTTTGCTTCTGATACGAATACTGAAACTACAACGCAGCGTTTTTCTACGAACAAAATAGAAAGCGCAGTCTATAGAAACAAAAATTTCTCTTATTTGTTTACTTGCGAGGCCTGCCTCTCTTTCCCTTCCCACGGGAGTTTTGTGAGCTTTTCTTCTCAACTGTACGGCCCCTCCCCTTCTCCGAACGGGGTTTTCCGGCAGCTTTTGCTCGACCGTGCCTCTTCTTCTCCACCCGCCCATTTGACGCCTCCCCATCTTCTTCACTCTCGTCTTCACTATCTTCATCTCCGCCTTCTGACTCGGACGTTTCGTTGCTCGACTTCTTCCTCTTATTCCGATTCTCGGCTGTGGCTCTGCTCCCAACGCCCTTTTTTGCCGGCCTTTTGGCCGAGTTTGGCATCGCCGGAACTTCACTACCTGCACTGACAAAAACAAGAGGATGCAAGAACTACATAAAATTTATTTGATGGTGGTGAAGGTACTCCCATGATTAAGATTAGAAGGTGGATCAATAAATGTTGAGAATTGAATAGACATTTAAATTATTTAATCTAATATTTACCATTCATTCACTTAATTTTCAATCTTAACCGTTAGATTTACCTGAAAGCCTAAAATATGGAAGGATCTTAACATCACCGAAAGTCAATTGGATGGGCTATCAAAAATTTGGCAATTAGCATACCTTCTTCACCAGAAGCTTTGCCATCATAAACGTCAAGCTGTCATCATGAACAACAAAATTAAACTTCACCCACAGATGAAATAACAGCATTGTTATCTGCCATGATATTGCTGTGATACCGAAAAAAATATTAATATCAGGGGCTGATACCGATATTTCATTTCCTGTTTGCAAACATACTGCAAAGAAGTAGAGAAGTATGAAAGCACCAACACGAGGGACCAGAAGAGGACAGGGCTGGACATATAACTTCATCGTATTGATACAAATATCAGCCAATATATAGATATCAATGACTCGATACCAATATTTTCCAATACCGTGATACTATCACGATATATTCCGTATCAACAATACACCTCGATATATCGGCTGAGATTAATACGATCCTATCAACTAACGATATATCCGAAACCAATCGGATAATTTTCGTCCATGCTTCTCGTAGAGGAAAGAGAAATTTTGGGGAGATGTGAGAGAAAGAAGGTATGCCAATCTGAGACAAAAGTAAAAGGATTTACCTGGTCAAGTCGGTCGACAACATCCGTCCGATCGACCACCACCATTGAATGAGCTAACCCACAGGCAACACTACAATAGAAAGGACATTATATCTGCCACTGATTTCTCAGGGTTCACATTTTGATTAAAGAGCATAGAATAATATATTAAATTCCCACCTGATAACATGCATGCCATCCAGGATCTCCACCTTCTTCGGAACGGCAGACGACCTATAAGGGAATAGGGTAGGTACAAGTAAAGATCACTCAGCTAACATAATCTAATATGTAACACCAGATACGGTCACAATCAATACTGATGCCAATATCAATATTTTTGTCCAAAAACTAAAGGAAGCAGCAATAACTAGCCAGAAGGGTGGAGAAATGAAAAAATAAATTACTTTTGGGTGTTAGGTCCATAACCTAACTCTCCATTCTGGGCATGACCCCAACTTATACATGATGAATCTGCACCGACGAAATGGTGCATATTCCCGGAATCCATGCATCGTATATTCCATCCACTGAAAAAATTCCAAGTTGAACAAACTTTATAATAATCAAACGAATTCTATGGACCAAGAATGATGGACACTGACATGAGACATTGACACAATATAACATCAGCACGCCAATAAGCTTTTTGTTTTTTTAATAATTGAGGACACAACACAATGAAGATATATTAACTAAAATCATAGTCTATTATCTTTTAAATTGATAAATAATACTATTTTATACTAAATTAACAATAAATATATATATTTTTTTGTTTCTTTACCTAAAAAACTTTTATAGGAAAGCACGCAATTAAATGAACATAAATGAGTTATATTATAACATCTTCAACAAACTATTCTAATAGAACAATAATAATTATATAACTTAACAAACTAAAGCAAAACTTAATACAGTAAATTTTTTATATATCAATCAATATATAAAATTTAATTTTACCATGTTGCACTTTCTAATTGTCAAAAGATATAAAATACTGACAAAAGTTATGAACTAAAGCGTGTTCAAAATATATCTCAAGCGTATCCAAAATATGTCTAAACGTGTCCCAAGAGGTCTAAAATGTGTCTGAAGTGGCGGAGCACATCCGAATTTCAAAATAAAACTAAAAGATAGACACATGTTCAAGCATGTTTGAGACGTGTCGGAAGAGTGTCGGCATCTATACATGTCGGACACTGACATTTATCCCCAGAAGAATGTCTGTATTTCTTAATCCATAGACACACGTAATTTCTCAAAAAAGGAAGAATGGCTCTAAGTCGAAATCCTATATTCTATACACAAAACATGTTATTAAAATGCAATCGGAGTGTGGAGGGGACAAAGTCAAGTCCACAAATTCAACAAAATGAAAGGGCAGTGTAACATACTGTGAACTTAATTTGGAACTTTTAGACTATACACAAGCTATAGTTGAAGGGGAGGATCAGCGTAACTATAGAGTTGTCACCATATAACCTAGTGATAATGGGTTCAAATCATGAAAATGATAACTTGCATATAACATAAGGTAAAACAGAGTATAATAAACCCAAAGTGACTTATTATTTATGGGGATATCAATGACGACTCATTATTTCGATGAATCATTTCTTCGGACAAAAGAAGATCACTAAAATACCCTTAGGGGCCCGACCCAACACATAGTGGAGCCGTTCTTGTAAATCTATGAGAGAGTCTCTCTCAACTCCTCTCTCATCTTTCTCCTCCCCTCTCTTCCACAATTTCAATCTTGCTTTTACATTGCCATCAGAACCTTTTGATCAAAAGTTAAATCCATGCGAAGAAATGAAAATCGCAGTAAGAATGTGATTCCATCAGAGCTCTAAACTGCAAACATTTTACATTCAATATCATCACACGACAGGGAAGTTCTCTTCCCTTCCTCGCTGGAGGTGCGTCGATGTCACTCTCTGAATGAGAAGTTCTTAAATTCCATTCTCTTGCTTAATAAATGGAATTTTTGAACTAAGAAAGCATTTGGAAAACCAGTTTTCTATCAACAGGATCAAGTGAAGATGCCACGGAAAAATTTTCTTTAGATGGATATCCCATCTAAGATCTGGTTAACAAGCTTCTCTTCATTAGTTACGTGATTATGATCGAGGCCTTGAGTGGACAATGGTCACATCCTTTTGTTTGTTTCCTAAGACATCATATTTATACCTGAAATGACATAAATAATTTTCAAAAGGATAACTAACAGAAATAAATACAGTGATAAATCAAATGCTCAAATCACAAAATTTCAAAACCAGTGTATCAAACCCCATGGTAGACTCTATCCAAAAGAGCTGCAGATAAAGTACAATAACTAATAACTAAGGATCAGAGACAACCTTAAATCCATAAGCGGCTTAGGATACATCCAGTCATCGCCTGTATTCTTTAATTTGCCCCACATATACAACTGCCCACCAGCTAAAAGTCAAGACAACCGAAAAACCTCAAAAAGTTAAGATGCAGAAGAAATTTTTCTGTCAAGCTAAGAATCATCACACAAGAAAAACCAAATCATGAAAGAAAAGATCAAATATTGGTCTGCATTGAAGTCAAAATATTAAACAGAGAAACACACGAGAAGAGCAAAGTACGTGGTCAGTGATACACTAACCAACCTAGCCATCACAAAAGGTCTGATATTAGTCACATGACAGTCCAATTATTAACTAAAAGAATCAGTTTAGTAAATACTATACTCTGTATACACTAGCAAACATGGTCGTCATTAGGCACAATGTTGTCAAAGGCATTCCAGATGCTCGCCTAGGTGCTCGAGCAAGGCACAGGCACCTGGACCATGTCCGGGCAAGGCGAAATGGCCTGGCACTCACCTGAAACAAGGCAACTTGTCGCTCACACACCCACTTTTTTTTAAATGATTTTTTATTAGTTTTTCTAATAAATCTCAAACCTTTTAAAAAGTTTACAATTCTGTATTTCTTTTAAATACATTTGCCCTTTTAACGTCACAATCCACACTACACAATCTATCTCACTTGCTCTGTTGTTTCATCCCCACCACACAAAATCACCATATTTATCATCTTCACTGTTGGTTGAGGTTACGAATAACAGTTCTTGAATGAAGGCTGAAGTTTCAAATTCTAGAGAGCAGGTGAAAAGCCTTCAAGTTTTAGAACAATAAGAGCATAGGAGAAAGAGGTTGATTCAAAGGAAATAGATGAGGAGATTGACGACTGCAAATCTTGTGATGAATTTGATAAGGACTTATTTGATGATGTTAATGAAGATGAGGTGGATATTGATCATGATTAGAATTAGAACATCTTTGGATTTTGTTTGTGCTAAAAGATAATATTGCAAACTAGTGCTTTTATTAATCGCATAACGTGTAATGACATTTATATGCATATTTATAGTTCTTTTCTGTTATTTGAGCCTTGAATAATATTTTTCTACGTGGATTGTAAACAATTTGTGCCACAATTACCTTGGACAAGCGTCTCAGGTAACGCCTAGCACCTCAGGCAAAATAGAGTCTTAACGCTTTAGCTTGCCTAGCGGCTTTGACAACACTGATGGGGCATTGAGAAACCAAGATGAAATGTCTCAAAGACAGAACTCAAATCACACAAAATGCTATTATATGTATTCTATACATTATCATCTAGAGTAGGATACATACTCATGTATAATTCCATTGGAAGTAATCTAAAGCAAGTCACCAGAACTCAAATCACACAAAATGCTATTATATGTATTCTATACATTATCATCTAGAGTAGGATACATACTCATGTATAATTCCATTGGAAGTAATCTAAAGCAAGTCACCAGTGATTAGTCTAATAGCAAAGACAGGCTGTCAATCAGAATCACGAAATAACATACAAACATACCAGCAGTACAAGCAGAGTTGACAGCACCAGCTGATACTACTGCATCAGGGGGTAGAACATTATGCCTTTGAAAGACGTCAACACGTCGAGGAAGCCACTCATCCTTCTGTTCTCTATGTCCCAACCTATTGAAAAGCATTCCAACAGCGCATGCAATGAAACCAACATAGGAAGAAAATATATTTTAAAAAATTACGTAAGAGGAAAAAAGGAGCCCAGTTTTCAAAAGTCAGCCCACAAGTTAATTGTCAATGTACAAGGTGTCATAAGAATGAACTGCATACCTTCCATAGCCGCCAAAACCCCACCTAAAAAAAATCTACCATAAATAATTAGTAACCACATGATGCATAGCAGACTGCTGATGAAACTAGTGTGCGAGACAAACATGCAATGAACGTGATTATGATGGAGATTCTTACGTGTAGACATAGCCATTTGAATCTACAGCCACTGGATGACAAAAAAATAGGCATAGAAAATCAAAAAATACAGATGCAGTAGCTAAAGCAAGTATACAGATGGCGGATCCAGTGGTTATATAAACCTGTATGATTCGTGCCACATGCAACTTTGACAATGGCTTCCCCTGCCAGGGAAGCTATAGCCTTAGGGCGCGGCTGGGCCTCATAAGCAAGCCTTACTGAGCTATCCTTCGTATTGTACTACAAGTGCATCCAGAATCATGTCAGATTATAATGAGCAGCAGGCATTGATACAAATTTCGGTCAATATTTATCGGTATAGGGGACTTCGATACCGATATTTTTTATACCGCGACAATACCACAATATGCTTTTGTATTGGCAATATATCGCAGCATATTACCCGATATTCAAAATATTGGTTGATACGACTTAGCTTATGATATTTCTTTCCTTCCGATAAATCCAATACCGTTATGTATTTTCTGATATGGCCGACAATGATATGGCTGACAATAGCGACTCTGATATTTTCATCCATGGAAGCAGCATAGGATAAATAGTAAAAGACCAAAAGACCCATGCTTCTAAGTAGTTCCATATATGTATTATATTGTTTTAGGATTAGCAACTAAACATCCATGAAAATTATCATAGAGACATCAAACATCCTTTCAAGCAAAGGACACAACTCATCAAGATTTGTTTTTGGTTCCAACAATGCCAAGAAATAATAAAAAAATTCCACAAAATACAGAAAAGAGGGAAAGAGAAAATGTTACTTGTGATAAGTATAAAAGAATATTCATTCAGTACCTTTTGTTGGAAGATGGTCATTGTATTAATAGGTTATAGATTATACATATCCAGAATTAAACTAAGAGCACCAGAATAAATCCTCATATACAACCCAAAAACCAGCACCTTTGGTTGAACACATTAAGATAACATATAAGAAAGGTTAAAGACAGGCCACAGAAGTAACATGAAGAAAAAGAATGGAAAGAAATAAGAAAAACTTCAAATAGAACATGCACACATGCCAGTCAATGGTATCCACATTTTTTTGATCCACGGAAGACAATACTATCATGGATTAAAATATCAGTATCACTACTAATCGCGGGCATTAGCAGGCACCATGAGTCACCATCAAGTGATACATAGCAAAATCAGACTCGACAATAGCAAAAAATGTTTTTCCACATGATCACATCAAAAGTGGGATACATGAAATTTTAACCATGTTTCATTTATATTTACATGTTTTAAGAGTTTTACTCAAATTTATTAAAATTAAGCTTGATAGCCTTTTAGGTCATTGAAAAATTACCTCAAAACTTAACAATATACGCATATTTTATACTTATACAAAGCATGTCAATTTAATGTGCTTAAAAAACTTAAATATATTTTATTTAAAACATGTCGATTTAGGCACCCAAAAAGCAAAGCAAAGTGAAACAAAATCAATAGAATTAGACAATACATATCTTTCAATATACAGCAATATGTCAAGAGACAGAGGCATTGTGATAATTTTCCAATGCCAGAACCCCCCCCTAAAAAAAGCAATACATATCAGCAAATATTTCAATTATCAGCTAATATTTTGATAAATCACCAGGGGATAAGTAGCTTTGTTATTTTTAGCAAAGGAAGAACATCTACATTAAATGAATGCCCTCAGACGACAATATCTTCATACATTACCTCATTGTCAGTTCCATGTCCAAGTTGACCATATTGTGGAAGACCAGCGGTTCTATAAACAACGAAACAGTTAAATGATTAGAAACTACTGTCATAAAAAAGTAACCTTCATGCTTATGAGGTCATTCAGTATGGTGCATTTTTAATCCATACTCCACAGAAATTGAGGAAATTCAATAAGTTGAATTCCTAGCTTTGTGTATTACGTGAAAGTGAAAATTTTTGCTACGTGCATGGGGGCTATGATTATGGGGAAAGAAAATTGGATTTTGCTGCAACTTATGATCTTTTAGTGGCTCTCTCACTTTTTAAAACAAGGGTGTATTAAGAACCATAAGTTACTAGGGGCAACCGGATGCCATACACCACTTATTTATTTTAGATATACATCTTGGGATTCCAGTAGAGGAGTAGACTAGATTGTTTAACAAAATCTTAAATAGCAAGAAGATGCAAGATGAGTGGAAAAAGAGCAAATAATTACTCATTCACAAGAACAAGATGATATACAAAGTTGGGCCAACCGCATAAATACTAAGTTGAGTCTGCTAAAATTAAGAGAAAGGGTGACTGGAAGGAGACTATGGTGAGAGATGACGGTATTAGAAAACTAATTTTGATTCATGTCGTGCAGGTCTATGATGAAAGCTATCTATTATCAAAGGCACATGATGAAGCAATTTAAGAAAACAGAGAAGGGTCTTTATATAGCATTTATCGATTTAGAAAAAATAAAACCATACGACACAACCCAAAGAAAAGTGATATGGAAAATTTTCAGAGGAAGAGAATCTTCATTCAAACATCCTAGCTAAAAAATAAATGTATAATAGACGATGACTTTTTTAGGGACACACATAGGGCAGACTGAGGTTTTCATAAAGGTTTTAGAATTAGTACAACAAAGATAGTATTTATGAAAAGTACAAAAAAATACATGGTTGGGGCGCTGCGATAGGGGTGAGATCCTATCAAAGAGGAATTATTCCAAATAGATGGAATCATTGGTTCAGAAATAATAGACAATCAATGAGAATATTACTCAGTAAACTAAACAGGATTGGATATAGTGAAGAACTTCTTCAGTCTCCTGTGATAAGAGAATGCAGTCAAACTCAAAGAAAAATACTATGAGGTGATAACTAGGTCAATCATGTGGTATGGAGTAGAGTATTAGGTGGTTAAACACAAACATGTGCAAAAAGTGGCAATAGCCAAGATGGAGATGTTTAGATAAATATATGGTCATACAGGAAAAGAAGGTTTGCAACATGTTATACAGGAGAAAGTTTATGTGACACCCATAAAAAAAAAATGCAAGAGACGCAATTGAGGTGGTTTGATCATATGTAACAAAGACTGCCAAATGCACACGAAGAAGAGTTTAGTTATAGAACAGAGAGCAAGGAACGCATGTATACATAGTAGATTACAAGGCCTACAAACTACAGCATAGCCTGGCAAATAATCCATGAATCTAATCTCACTTAATGGGAAGAGGCACAATTTAAGTTGGTTCCACAGAATCTCTCTTTTTTCTCTCCCGATCTCTTTACTTCTGTTGGAGTAAAGAACTTAGGCTACTTTTTCAATTTCATTGTTGGAGTACTTCAAGTGTCACATTATCAATGGTCAAATGAAACCATCTTTCCTTTGACTTCACTCAACCAAAATCTACACTAGCAATTTAGATTATTTGGCCAATCAAATTGTACCAAATGAGCTATAAAAATCTAGAAGATAAAACATATGCAAATCAAAAGCCATACAATATAGAAGATCCTGGAACAGAAGATAACCACACAGTAAATTCGCCCCCACATGTAACATTTTTCACTTCTGACACAAGACAGCGAACAGGAGACGATTCAACTTCTGCAAGAAAATAAACGGAGAAAGTAGCAATTTGTTATGTATTCCAGATAGACAAAGAATCTTACAACAATATCAGAGTTAGAGAACACAGCATTCACTAAAACATTATGCAAATTAGTGTTTTCCATTGGAAATTACAAGAAAAATCCTTCATTATGCAAAATCTGAAGAGCATTTCAGCATTCAACAAGCAAATATGAAGCAAAATTAATATTACAAAATAGGTAAAATTGGCAATGGGTTAAAAAACTATATCCTAAAACTAATCTTAATCCAACATGTAAACTGCTACAAAATATCCAAAACAAAAAAAATACAAAAATAGTAAAATTTGAAAATCAAAAACACTCCAGACTTCTAAAGACAATTGGGTGCAAATAAGGAAAATTACAATGCTATCTAAATAACTATAATATCCTAAGATTATTGGATTCTCTAAAGACTGTTCTTTCAATAGCTTCAATCAGTAAAAATCCCGCATTGCATCTTCCAAGGTACCAGCAAGATATAAAGAATCCATCCTATTGATCTAGCTTCTACCATCTACGTGTAGAGAAGCTATCCTCTCATCTAAAGCTCCCAAAGTGGGCAAACAGCCCATTCCAAACTTTCACAACACCATCAACCTGCTTACAGTAGGACACAACCAGCCTTGGCAAAGTTATCATGGTAGCCATGAGCCATCATGTTTCCTTCAATCACAAAGGATTGAATGGGTTGCAACTTGTAAGAAATGTGAATCTGCTTATCCAACATATATGGACATATATGGAATGTATGAAATAAATATGAATGGGGGAATAAAATCCATTCATTATGGAACCCTTCTCAGCATAGGGAGGTACTTATGACAGAACAGACCAATCTAGTCTTTCATTAAAAAATGATAGATGGAACTATCATGAATCGTAGAAGAATTTTTGGTTGTTTACAAAGGAGTCTTTGTATTATTTCCCATAAAGTTGATAAGCTAGGTGGATATTTCTTTTTATCGTTTCTTTTGCTCTCTTTCCTTTAATGACCAAACAATCATGATAACATCAAGAACTTGCAGTGCTGAAAGCACCTGAATATCAAGCATCATTACTCATGGCATGATTTTAATTTTATATGGTTTTTATCTTCAATATTCCCGCCATCATGG
This sequence comes from Nepenthes gracilis, assembly GCA_033239525.1. Taxonomy (NCBI): domain Eukaryota; kingdom Viridiplantae; phylum Streptophyta; class Magnoliopsida; order Caryophyllales; family Nepenthaceae; genus Nepenthes; species Nepenthes gracilis. The sequence continues at coordinate 4,462,103 of BSYO01000026.1, read as the reverse complement.
AGAAAACAGTGGGAAAACATTATTATTACAAAATAGCCCTAAAAAAAAAGGCACTACAGCAGCATGGACCTCCACTCCAAAGCAGACAAATAAGTAGTCTGCCACACATATTACTACAAAGTTCCGGTTACCACATTAATGAGCCTCAATAGCTCAATGTATAAGCATGTGATTTCCTATGACACATCCACGCTCAGTTCTATTTCCAAATCCTACAGAAGTTGTGGCCAAGTATGATGAATAATAATGTGACGACATACCACCTCAATTCTCTCTTCTTCTTCCTTGAGTGTGTGAGAGTGAAAAAAAATCTGTGAAAGATGGGAGGTAGTGAATATGAATGAGTACTCTGAAAAATATTAACTAAAGATACTGAATCAAAAGGATCTACGGACTAAATTAAAAAGCCATTTCCAAAACCTGTGCCTCATAATTCCACAAGTTCCCCAATCATTCCCTTGCTTGTTCATCTTCTGCAAGTGTTCCAACAATCACAATATCTCAAATCCTAGGTATAGCATAAGAAAAAGAACTCCATATGTTCAACCACAATTTATTCAAGCACCAGCATCCAATTTGCAATGGCTTGACAACAATGATGAAGGGGAAATATTGACGAGGAAGTAAAGTGGTTCAAAACAGTTATTGAGGTGAAGATCCAAGTTCTCACAGAATGTCATAAAAGAAACTCAGATTTCTATTGTTTAGTGAATACATGAAAGTAAAACTTTACTCCCCAGCAGCAAGTTCTATCACTAAATAACCCACTCAAGAGAGAAGCCAGACAAACAAATCCAAATTGTTCATCTCACAAATTAGGGATCTTAACAGGTAAACAAATTACAGTGCTTGCCACAATGAACATCGACTGAGTGTATATTGTCTAAACTTGAACATTTGTGCTTGAACACCCAACTCTAAAGTTCTAACAGTAACCTAGAAAGGCCCTCTCAACAGGAAAGTGAATGATGAACTCTCCATTATCAGTACATCAATAATACAAAATTATGAGAAGCATTCCACACATATGTAGAAGAAATTTAATAGATTATACAAGTGCATACTTATTATAAGTGCCGTATAATTTTTGGAATATAGTACAAACACTAGACTTTTTATAAACAAAGAACCCCAACAGCTTATAGGGAAATAAGATAGAAGCGATCCTTTCCATCTACTTCTCTAGAAAAGTAAAAATACAAAGATAAATAAAGAAAAACCCTACCATTTTTAGATGAACCACAACCCAGCTGACCATGCTTATTCCAGCCAAATGCTAATGATTGTCCATCTTCAGTCACCACAACTGTGTGACTTCGTCCCGCATCTGCTCCAATGATTTTACACCTGCAAAAGAATCGTTACTAATTCTTTTCACACAAGTTTGCATCTTAACAAATATATTCACTTTGGCAGCCAATCAAGTCAACTACAATCATCACAGACACCAACAAATTGCCCTAACTATGTTCTTTTAATCATTGAAAACAAACGTTCATCTATTGTACTAATACTACATAAGAGATGGCATAAGGTGCAGCTGCTCATTCATTCAATTAGAGGCTCTTTGAGACTGCCTATCCCTTTAGTTAGAGGCATTGTTTACAATGCTTATGTTAAGAAGGTTAGACTGAATAACCATTTCTACATAATGAAATACAACAGACATTTCAAAAATCACTCCAATCACCTTTCACAAGGTCATATCTCCAAGTAAATGGAACATCAACAGAAATAAATCTCTTGTCACATAACCCAAAACCATAGCAAAAAATGTCACCTTCATCATGTTTTATATATTTTATGAGCAGCTGGATCTGCACAATCCAGGATGTTTAGGACAGGAATTTGGCAGCTAAGTGGTTGGTCAATCTCATTCAACAAGGAAAAAAAAGGAAAACAAAAGGCCAGATGATTTATCTAGCATTTTCAAGTTTAAACCATGTCTTAGACATACACAAGGCGATAAATCAGTTACCTAATGTCCTACCAGTAGGTGCAAGCCAGCTAATGATTTCCACATTAGCATTCATGCACCACCATTCGAGGAACAAGAACACCACATAAAAAGGTAGACCACAAGCACTCCATGTGGAGGTCAATCATGAAGACCAAACATGAAGAGAAATCTCATAAAGAGCTCACTCAAGTAAGAACTTACTTTGAAAGTTCAGACACAACTGTTGGTCTATCCCTCTGTAGAGTATCTCCTTGACCTAACTGGCCCCTCTGCAAAACCATGCCGCATTAGTCAATCCAGACGCATCATACAACCCTCCATACAGAAAAAAAGAATTAATTAGCTTTATCAAAAGATTTAATCATGCCTCATTCCTTCCCCATGTATAGCACCGTCCCTTGACATCCAATGCTACACAATGACAAGAAACTGCATGAAGATTAACACAAAAGTATCAAAGCCTGCTTTCCCAAGTCAACTAAGGCTTCCATATAGCAAGACGTACTCACAAATAACAAGAAAACATATCAAATAGATAACAACATCATGCATTACTGACTAGAATTACTTTAAAAACTTAAAAACAGCACACATATATCTCACAATACAAAACATATAAACAACTAGGTTGCACACAAAATGGCTTGACATGGTTTGAACAGTAACTCCCAATCAAATTGCACATTATGATTTGGATTCTTACCAAATCTAACCAAACTATCAATCTGAGATGAACTATCCAAACCGTAATGTGTGGGTTGCTTCAGTTTGTACATTGCTTGTGGTTTGTGTTAATAAACTCATTAGCCTAAATATCATTTGTTCAATTTAAGACATCATATTCCTATACAAACATAAGCAAGTACCACCAATAACAACATAATAATTTGCCATCAACCTTTCACTTCAAAATGACATAAAACAAATGAAATAGAAATATGAAAATGGGAATCCTATATCTCCTTATGAAAAGTAGGACCCTAAGGAGACCGTTGGATCAAAATCCAATTGTCGATATTTAAAAATAAAAAATATTAAAGATAGTAATATTTTTAATTTTTTTTGGCAATATTATCAATTGAATATTAAATCTAATATTAAAAAAATAATAATAATAAATTATTTAGAAAATATTATTTAATATTTAAATTTCAGTTACTGGATTTTTTATTCCAACAGCTCAAATTGAAAAACTAGGTCTTACTTCTCCTTAAGAGAAGTAGTTCCGTAGAAATACATAACAAAATGATTATTAGATGCCCTTGGATTATTATGATCATTGTTTTCCATGGAATGTTTACAGATAACAGACACTAAGTAAAACCTTAATAAGTCTTTTGATCATCATTTTTCAAGAAATGTCCTCAAAGTTAATAGGCCTAAATGCATTTGCCTCCTAGATTGGTACTATTATGTCATAATCATGGGTCACAATCCTGCTAAACTCAACTTGGCCAAGCAAGAAAAAAAAAAGAGCTATTCGAATCTTAAAAAAAAAAAAACATAGCAACTCTTGTATTACACAATGACCATTTTACTGCTTTAGATTATGATGAACTTGTCTATTGCTACTTCGATATCATTAACTTTCATATAAAAAAAAAAAAACAAATAGCAGGGTCTGATCAATCAAAAATTCAAAATACTTCACGGACATCATTGGTGAAAAATTGTTAATAGATGCTCTATTAAAAGGAGTACATTTAGGTTTCTTGCAATGTTTATGAGTGGGAGATGGAATATCTCTCATACAACAACAAATAAAAAAGCAGTTTAAAAAACAAACTGTAACCGAATAATATACAGTACAAACCATCGTTTTCGCCCAAATGGAATAAACTTACCACAACCCGAAGCCACATATCGGATGTCAACTCCAACAAGTGGCCGAAGCCGAGTGGGGGAGTACAAATTACCCTCTTCACTAGTTTTCTTCCGACCAACAGTATCCCATGATGTCGCACCACAAAACAACAGCTCACCACCCTTCGCCTTATCCTCTTCTTCTTCACATTTCTTCTCAGCTTCGACCTTCGACATTTTACTCTGAAACTAGAAACCCAATGCAACTATTAAAAAAAATTACCAAACAAGCTGTCCGAAAACAGCAGATCTAACGGCTAGTGACCGTCAGTTTGAATTTGAAGAAGTGGGTCAGCTGAAAACGGCGGGAAACAGACAGTAACTGTACGTTCAGATGGAATCGGCGCCTAGGGTTTCTGCTCAGGATCAGGGAAAAGAGAAGACGAAAACCCCTGTTTTAGCTTCTATTCCTTTTCTGATGAATATAAAACGAAATGTGGAAGTATAAATGGGCAGGAAAAGCGACGGTTCGGGATTTCCAAAGCCTCTCATCATTAATATCAAGAAACATAGTTGTTCTTAGCGTGAAGAAAAACATTACTTATATACTTAATTTTACGTATATATTTGTATTATTTAAATATTAAATAATATTTTTAAATAATTATTTTTATTAATTTTATAAATATTATATTTGATATAATTATATTTTCTAGAGTATAATTTTACATGGGTATATCTCCATAATTTTTTCATTTTAATTATTTGTTAAAATCTAATTTAGTTTTTTAACAATTAATAAATAGTTATTATTGATATTAACATATTTATAATAACAAACATATGAAAATTTATTTTTCTTTCGATCGTTATTAATACTACTACTCGTAATATTAATATAATATTTATTTTTATCTAATTTTTTCCAATCAAATACAGAGAAAAATGGAGTTATTATTTATTCCTCATACAAATTAAATAATATAATATTTATTATTATCTTATTTTTAATGATATTTATTTTATTTTAATAATCAAACAAGATACTACATATTATAATTTACCCGAGTAAGAGAGGCTTATCCCCTCACCACCTTTACTATGATTGTTGTTGTACATATGACAATCTTTTTGGGGTTTACATTTGAATATGAAAGTAACGTTTTGTTTAAAATCACACAAAAATTTTAATTCCTTAATAATTAATAAAAATAATATAAAAAATATTTAATTTACGTAAAATATATTTTAATCTAAATAAAATAATAGTAACAAAAATAATGTATAAAATAATAAATAATAATATAAAGACGTAATTTTTTATAACGAAGAAAAACCTCGATAATCACAGTTATCGAATAAAATTTTTCGGATTTCAACGGCCAGAAAAGATATACATTGTGAAAATTAATTTATATACCGGGTGGTAACGACCCGCTAACCTAACTGATTTATTCTCATCACGTGATCTTTACCAATGAACTCCTTAATTTTGTCAACGGCAACGAAATCGGATGTCTTTTGATCTTCACGTCAATATTTTCTCATGAACCGCTTAAAATGTCAAATACCACCGGAACCCCTTCTTCACACTATCAACGTCGCGCAACAAAGGTAAATTAGTAGGTAAAATTATAATGTTAAAGTAAAAATTGTGAGAAAACCGTTATCATAAAAACACAATAATATAATTGAGATTTTTTCAAATTGAGTAAGATTAAAGTAGTAAAATAGTATTTTCTTCTAAAGTAGACGCTCCATATATAAGCAAGAAGTTAGGGCAATCGAAGGAAGGAAAAAATATATAGGAAGGCTCAAAAAATACGCTTAAAAAAATAATCATTATCGCAGTACTCGAACGCGTCTAGGATTTCAAGAGGAAAATGCATTGGCGCTCGAGTAAGAGGGCAGCGAGTTTCAGGTGCAAGGTTACTGGTTTTAGCGCTCGAGCGGATGGTGAGTGAACAGTTTATTTTTATCTTATTTTTTGAACATTAAAAATAAAGGGGAATTTGTTGTTTTTTGTATGAATATTAATAGTTTAACATATACGTACATAAATAGTACTGAATACTAATATATATTTATAAAATAAATTCCTTTTGAGAAGTCATAAAATAATGTTTGGATTAAAAATCCGAGTCTTACATGCTACAAACATAGATAAAAATATTATAGGATTATAATATATTCATAAAATATGCTTCAACAATTAAATTAATATCACACAAACCAAATTACTGTGAGAAATAAAAAATAATGAGTACAGATGATTGTGAGTTATAATAAGATGAGGATAGAATATTGTGGAACAACCCCATTCCATAGGAGTCCTTGAAGAGATATTATTTAGAAGGTTAATAATAATGGAAAAAAAATAAATGAGAGAATAGATGATATTTTGCCTTACTTTATGAGATTTGCTTGGAACGTTTGTAGAAATTTTTGGATTTGTTATGTATTTTGCACTTGTTGAATTCTAACAAAGAAACTTTGTGTTTATAAAGATGTTAAATCTATTGTTTGGACAACAAAGTATGCGATGGCCAATTTTTTTATCATTGAATTGTAATGCTAATAGTATAATTTTTTGTTAATTTAAAAATAATTATATAATAAAAAATAAAAAAAATTAAATTTGAAAATCAGGCCCAACACATAAAAGATGCTTGACTCCTGTTCGTGCGTGTTTGAGTTAGAAGTCACACACTTGATATACACCCCTACAACTCATGTACATTAGTGAAAGATTGGTGAGACCCGATGTACATATATATATATATATATATATATAACATTAATGTGTGTTTTAAACAAATTGAATAATGTCTGATGTATGTTATTACAGTATTCAAGTGAAATTTGGACAGAGTACTAATACTTGAACAGTGCCTAATGTGACTCTTGTGCATGAGTGTGGGGCATCCAATGTGCACCTATCCAACATTGATTTTGGTCATTTTTGTGAAAAAAAGGGAGACGAGGGAAAAAGAAATGGGAGGACGAAAATAAAGAGAATTTTAGAGTTTTATCTCGTCATATCTACTAAATCAAAATGTTAATATAAGTATATCTAATCATATTCTTGAGTTTATTTTCAAATTTTTTTTAATTTTGTTTACATTTTTTATTGGATATACATATATGTGGTCTTTTAGCTTTTCCGCTTTAAATATTATAGCATGCATGCGATTTTAATTAAAGACTTTGAAAATTTATTTAGTTTTTATATGATATTTAAGGATTTTGTTTGATTAGTACAAAAATAAGTAAACGTTTAAAGTATCATGTCAATATAAGAAAATAATTGTAATATAAAAATTATAAAACTTATACATTTGACCTTATATATGACTGTTTATACAAATGTTACAGTCTAAACTTTGAATTTGTAATATATGTTTATACTTTGTTTTAAAGTGGATAGCTTTGCCCGTGGAGCCTTGTGATTGCACTTTCTCCCGTGCAAAAGTCTCCGTGTTTATACTCCTATTTGATATTTATATTTTTTATTTACAGATAAAAAATTTTATAATTTGATATAAAATTCACCTAATGGGTATAATTATCGTCTGTTCAAGAGGAAGGTTTTCAAAGATTCAGCCTATAATCAAATTTAATTCAAATTAGACACCCATGTTTCAATTCTGAAATAGTATCTGTATTCTTTAGTTGATTATCCGTATTATAAAATAAAATGTATTGCTAAAATGTAATAATAGAGAGAGAGGGGGATTAATTAATTGCTCAGAAAATAAAATGTATTGCTAAAATGTAATAATAGAGAGAGAGAGGGGGATTAATTAATTGCTCAGATTTCCATATCTTCACAGCGAATTAGTGAACCCAGGTAGCAGTTTTAATGCTCATAAAATCAGGATATCTCCCTTCATTATTACATGCGATACCAAATCATGCAATCTGCCCTAATTATTAATTCTGGTCGTTCCCCTCGTAAAATTAATCAAAGCCCTCTTGATTCTGCGGAATGTTTGTGAATTTGGAAGGAGAAAAATGGTGAGGCCGAGGGTGCAACTGGAGAGGTTGAATGGAGAGCTGTCAAGAGAGCATTTCTTCTTGCATAACAGATCTGTTATCAGCAAGAAAGTGAAAGAGATGAGCATTCTCACAGGCGCAGATCTTCTCTTCCTCACCTTCTCTCCTTCTTCTGGTTTTCCTTCCCTCTGCCTTGGCCAAAACACGTAAAATGCTTTCTTCTTCTTCTTCGTTTCTTTCAAAATGAGTATGAATCTGTGTGTAAAAGTTCAGTAAAATGGGAAGAATTTGGAGCCACTGATGAAAATATTGATGTTAGGAGGTTTCAATATCAAAAGAATATCTCGATATATTATTACATCGATAATATGTTATGATCAATCGGCTGATATGTATCAGCCTTCTGCAATGGGGCTTGCATCTTCATTTATCATCGTTGGATAAAAATCCTGCGATGAAAATTCTAAAATAAAAATAATAAAAATAGTTTTTTATTTTTTAAAAAATATTAATATTTGCTAAATATTTATCATAACATAAAATTTAAAAAAATAAATTAAATTTTTTTAAAAATTGAAATTTCTTTTTTTTTATTCCAAATGGCAGGAGAAAGATGAAGGGGCTTATAAACGGGTTTTACTTGAAATCAAGCCGGTTTTATTTTTTAAAGAGATAAAATTTATTTTTTTAATATAAATTATTTATTTTTAAATAATAAATTATAATTTAATAATTAATTTTTAATTTATTTAAAATAATTAAATTATAATTATTTATTTAAAATTAATTTAGATTAAAAAAAAATGACCTCCATCTTTTCAAAAGATCAAGCTCCCCTTAATCTGGCTTCACTTTTGGAGAGGAATTCCATGTATTTTACATATATTCAAAATTTATAATTATTTAAAAAATCTAAAGTTACATATTTTATAAATACATAAAATATGTATAGCACAAAAAATTTGGGATATCCTTCAATAACCTAGAAAATATCAAGTATAACTTTTATAAAATTGTCTCTGATCCTCAAATATATAAATATTTATTTAAAAATATCAAATTTAGTGTGTAATTAATATCAAATTTAAACATTACACTAAAAAATTAATATGATAATGTCACTGTTGACATTTTTTTGCTGAATTTCAGTGATTTTATGCGTATTATAAGTAGGTTTTCAGAGATCTCATACCATGACAGAGAAAAGAGGTTAGTGAGTCTTTCTTCTCTTTTCGAACATTACAATGTTAAAAGGGTAATGATTGTTGAAGACCATTTAATTATTTTTAATGATATAATATTATATTGATATGTTTATTTTATTAATAAATTTATATAAAAATAGATAAATAAATATATATTGTATGGTGTTAAAGTATCTGGGTAATAATTAAAATGCATGCAATTGTCTTTTTTCCCATTTAAATTCTCATTGTTTTTTTTTTTTCTTCATTTGTGAATTGGATGTGTAGGAGGCTTGATAACCTTCATGTAAGTTTTCTCTTTCTCTCCCTAATTACCACAAAATATGTTACATTTTCTTATTATACATTTTCTAACAATATATAATTATTTTTAAAATAATTAATAATAAAAATTAACAAAATATTTCAATATATTATTTCAACCTTAAACATTTAAATTATAAATATATGTTTTAATATATGTGATAAAAAATGAGCTAATGCTGTCACATTGGACCATAACACTGATGTTGTTCCTTTTCAAACCAAAATTCAGACTCTCAGAGCAAATTATCATAAGGATGGATACAACATTGATGTGGAGATGCTTCATAAGGGATGGTAGGTCTTCTTGAAACTTAAAAATATATATATATAATTTTAACTTATTGAGTTTGTGCCAAAAAAAATTCTTAATTAATATACATTATTTAATATATTTGATTAAAATCAAGCTTTAATTAAATTAAGAGGAGAAATCATTATAGTTAAGTTTGGCTGAGCTAGTCCCATTTATTAGACTAACAAACATAATGGTGGCATATGATAGTTCATATTATTTATATATATTGACCATATCTCATAAGATTTTGGGTCAATTGAGTAGCTCATATTTAATTAGGACTAGGATGATCAATTTGTATCCTACTAAATTATGAATTAATAGTTAAAATATAGTAATCGATCAATGATATATATCAATATTTTTTATTAGGTTAGTAAACTCATCAGATGTTACTGTATAAATGATACGTTTTTATATATTTATTCAGGATTGACTAATATATTAATATTATCTGATATTTTCCTATTAAGTTAATAGTTTGTAAAAAAAGGTATTCCCGATACTAATATATTATCCGATTAGTACACACCGATATGGACTCAACAATTATGATACTGATACTTATATTTTTATCTATCTTATTATATATATATATGATAAATAATCTATAGTAACGTAATTTGACTAACAATTTAATCGTTATGTAATTTACCTTTTGGTGAATTTGCTTCTAAGTTATATTAAATGATAGAAAATTGACAAATGTACCATTGATGTGTTCCTGCAGGAAAACTAAAAGACTTGAGGTTAGTTTCTCAACTTGGCATTAACCTAGAAAATTCTTACTTAGAAAATTGCATTTTTTATTTTCTTACTTTATGATTTTTTAGATGTATAATTGTGTGTATAAATATAATTTCTAAGATAAATATTATAGTGAGGACTTTATTTTAATTATAATAGAGTTCTTTTTTTTAAAAAAATTATCAATCATGTAAAATGCATTATTTACAATTCATTGTGATTAAGAGAAGAAAAATGGACAGGCTTTGGATGAAGAGTTGAGGATGCTAAAGGAGAAACTTTCTGATTTGAATTACAAGAAAAGGTAAATCTATCATTTGCCATTCATATTTATTATTTATATCATATTTTTTAAATAAAAAATATTAAAAATAATATTATTATTTAAATAAATTTAACTATTTAAATAGAGTTAATTAAGTCGAACATACTAATACGTGACAAAACATACATAATTGTTTATAGTAAAAAAAATTAATATTTTTTATAAGTAATAATATATACTGATTTTAATAGAGTCAATGTCTTTCATTAAGTAAATTACATTTATATAATCCAATCCATATCAAAGAAATTGAACAAAAAAAACCCAAAAGAAACAAAATAATTCGATCCCATCCAATAAATTTGAGGAAAAAGTCACATTTATAGTTGATTTAGAGAGCACCAAAATAGAAAAATATCTAAAATTATGTTTAATGATAATATTATTCTTAATTATTATTTATTATATATTTTAAAAAAATTCAATAATATTATATATATATATATTTGGCTGAAATTTCTAGTACTCGGGAGAATCAAAAGAGCAAAGGGGAAGTTGAAAAGATGAAAGATATGGAAGGAACTCTTCCCGATTCAATTGAGGAAATGTGCAAATGCAAGGTAAGTATTTGCAATTATTATTATTGTATATATATATATTTCAAATAAAAGTAATATTTAATTTACATTTTTTGATTATTAATTAGAAAATTATCTTATAGTCCTTTACTTTTATAATTTTTTAATAGTTGTGATTGTTTTAAAAATAATAAATATTGATATTCAAATCAATTTTATAAAATGTAATATGATATTATAATTAATGAAATTTAACTAACATTTAAGAAAATTATATGCTTTTTGATGATTAGTTGGTATAATGAATGAATAATAATTTTTATATATTATATAACAATTTTTCTGCTTTTGTATTTATCATACTATCTTGTTTATATCCTTATTTGATTTGTCATTGATTTTTTATTTTAATTTTTTATTTATTTCCTGTGGGAGTGCTATTATTAATATTTAATTGTTGGATATTAATCATTTTTTTATTAATTTATTATTGTTTTTATTATTGTTTAATTGGACACTTGTTATCTTAATAAATATATAATTTGCAGATGGATTCGAAGCAGATTTTGAAAATGAAGGGCATTGATTGAGCTAAGTTTAGGACTATTTGTTCCCCCATTGGATTCGGGACAGCTCTATTTTTATAAAAATAAAGAGATTTATTTTTTATATTTTGACTATTTATTTGTAAATAAATAATTATAATTTAATTAATTAAAAATATTTTTAAAAAATTATTTTAAAATAATTAGATTATAATTATTTATTAAAAAATAATTGAAATTAAAATTAAGTTTTGAAAACTTAAGAAATTCAGCCTAATCAATTTTGTCATATAAGTTCCATATGCCTTAAAGTCCTCTTAATCTATGCTTATGAAATTGATCTGGGGGCCACTCTATTCTACAGAAAGTGGGGTCAATTGAGCCCACTGAAAAAAATCACAGAATACACTAATTGAATTAAAATTTTTATTAGCCCACTAAATTTTTTTATTGACCACACTAAATTTATCGAGTGACTACTATAATAGTTTATATAACTTAAATTAATTAATTTTTTTACTATTTTATTAGGAATATTAAATAATTATTTTTTAAAAAATTGTTTAACTAAGCATAATTAAAAGAAGTTGACGCTATTTAATCGACTATAGTTTTGACCCTGATATACTATTGAAGTATAAAGTTTCTAAATATTTGATACACATAAAGAATAGAATATTTTAGATGCTGCATATAAAAGTAAAAATTAAAAATTTTATTTATTGATCATTATGATAGCATATATGGCTTAAATTAATTAATTATTTTTTACTATTTTATCAAATATATTAAATAATTATTTTAATTAATTGGACACTTTGTTATCTTAATAAATATGTAATTTGCAGATGGATTCGAATAAAAAAGGGCAAAGATATTTGAAAATGAAGGGCATTGATTGAGCTAAGTTTAGAGCTATTTGTTCACCATTGGGTTCGGAAGAATCTCTTAGATCCATTTTTCATCCCAAGAGATAAAGGACTCATTTTTTTATATTTTAGAATGTTTATTTGTAAATAAATAATTATAATTTAATTAATTAAATTTTTTAAAAAATTATTTAAAAATAATTAGATTACAATCATTTATTAAAAAATAATTAAGATATTAAAATTAAGTTTTGAAAACTTAAAAATTGCAGCCTAATCAATTTTGTTTCCATATAAGTTCCATTGAAGGAATGTCCAACCTCAATCTATGCTGGACAAATGGTCCACTCCCAGGGTCCACTTCCACTATAAATATACAGAAGACCTCCTTTCAATTGGGGACTCCTTAAAAAAATCACAGAATACTTTAAACTCACGAATTAAAAGCATCCTCCTTCTCCACGCCCGATTTTATTCACCACAGGTGGAAGAAGGCTCCCGTGACATAGTTTTCCTAAGGAGATAAAACTAAAATTAGGGAAGAGAATTTTCTTACTATTTTAAAATCTCCATATATAAATAATTATTTTAAAAAAATTATTTTCCTCCCATATTAAAAAGAAGGTTTTCCACTTAAAATATTGACTATCGTTTTGATCTCTGATCTAACATCTCACTCACTTGTGTTGCCGGTAAAATATTTCGGATTGGACGTCGAGATTCAACCCCCTCACCAACGATACCTCCCAGATAAAAGTAAAAATTAAAAACACCCTTTATCTGATTATTATGACAGTCATCCGGTTAAATTAATTAATTTTTTTATTTTTTTCCAAATATATTAAATATTTATTTTAATAAGACATTATATTAAACATTACTAAAAGAATTTAATGCTTTTTAATCGACAATAGTTTAGATCTTGAATTAACATTAAAGTATAAAATTTTTAAATATTTAATATATATAAAGAATAAATTATTCTAGACAATGCAAACAAAAAATAACTAATCTAACACATGCATTGCCATCAATGCAATAATAAAATGATATAATTATTAGTGACGAATAAAAATATTAAGAACTAAATATTTATTGAGAAAATTTATTTGGACTTTTTTATATTATAAAAGTATCATTAATAAAAATTAATTTATATTACGAGTTAAACAGGTTTTTTAATTTATAGCCGATTTATTCAAAGCCAATGAGCCATATTGAAGAGCACTTTAGATTTATTCCAACAATGAAAATAAACACATTTCGATCTTTTAGTAGACTTTGCTTTACTAATTTGAAAATTTCCATTACTACTAAAATTTTAATATTCATACTACCTGCAAAAACTTTGAATACTCACATATTATGACAAATGTTAAAAAAATTGTTGAATATTTTAAAATAAGAAAATCTAGGTTTTTTATCTCTCAAAATAACTGATATTTTTCTCATTTAAACAGCTACTCTTATACTCTTTAGCTTTAATAATAATAGAAGTGGTAGCTAGGTCAAGAGAGAGAACATCAGGGATCTTACTTCACGAAATAGATATATCGTCTATTTTTTAAATTTTTTTTGTTTTATAAAATTTGTATTAAAAAATAATAAATAAATAAAATATCTATTTTGTGAAGTGGAAACCCTAATCTCCAAGAGAAAGAAGATAAATGTATAGTGGGACTAAAAAAATAGGGTTTAAAATGCAAAGGAAGGCATTTTAGATGGATTGAACTACATGAGCCAACCATGCTTACATCGGACACTAATCCAATCCCACAACAATATATGTTCGTTCTTCATACTTACATCAAACACTATTTGGTGTCTATTGAAAGTATGTGTGCCACTCATACTTACATTAGGCACTAATTTCTATTTATTCTATGTATATGTGTCATTTATCATTGAATTAAGTGTTAGTTTCTATATATTCTAAGTACATATATATTTCATTTCCTATGATATGCCACTGTTTATTCCATCATATTGATCTTCTCTAAAATCCCTTCATCTCAATTCTATTTTCCTTTTATTAGTTACTTGATAAATAAAAATATCAATCAATATATCAATATTATTTGAGAAAATCTACTTGGAGAGACAATGTTCAAATGATAAGGTCATGAATTTTATACAAATTGTATGAAATAGGAATGAGAGTATATGCATGTACATTATACATATCTTATATATGAAATCATAGTATGTATAAATATTTAAAATAATAAATATCCATATAGATCAAAAAAGATAATAATAAGAAAAAGATGAAATTTGATATACTTACCTTATATTTAAAATTATAAGAAATCTCTTTAGATACACTTAGATTCTCCTTCTTTGGCTTTGTTTTTCTTATTCTTCTCTCTCATCCTCTTCTTTTTCTCTATATTCTCTCAGAATCTTGCATAAAATAATTAAAAATCGGCTAGGGGGATCTTATATAAAAATTGACGTATGTGTGTTTATTAGGCGCATATTAGGAGTTATGACGAAAAATATACGGTATATAAGTATCTGTCATGTGCATATCAGGCATGTGTATTTTACAACAAGCATACACATTCGTTTCTTAGACAATATTGAGCATAACCAATTTATATAAAATATGTACGAGCGCTAGTTGAGCATCCTTCGTATGTATCCTTTCTACTACAAATATGTATGTGTGTGTGTTAACCGTCAGTCTGACATCAATTTGATGTGATCCGGTTAGAATATTAATTTTAACCCAAACTTTATTTGACTTCAATATTTTTTAATTTAATTTTATTAACCATGATTAAAAATTATAATTCAAACTTTGTATCTTACACTTTCTTACATAACTTCCATTGTTTTATTGTCTTTACTATTTTATAGGAATCTACTACCTATTAGGAAGTCAAATCTCTTCTTTGCTCGCAATAGTTAATAACCAATGAAATTTTAATCTTTTAAAAGAATTGCATATGAAATTTGGTTGACTTGTCACCAGAATAATCAGTGATTGAAAGTAAATGATATATAAGATTAATGCTAAGTCTGTTGGCTTGATAGAATATTATAAAGCTCGTCTTATTGCTCATGACTATATTTAAATTTATAAGATTAATTATAATGAGACTTTTGCACCCATTGCCCGATTATTCCTTGATAGTCATTATTGTCATTTGTTGATTGACAACTTTTCATATAGATGTTAATAGTGCATTTCTTTATGATGATTTAATCGATGTGGTCTATATAGCCCCCATCCAAATATGATCATTTTCTAAACAAAGTCTGTTATCTTTGTTGAGAGTTATAAGGCCTTTAACAAGTTCCTAGAACTTGGACCGCCAAGTTTAGTTCTACTATTACCATATTGGATTTCACATCAAGTACTCATAAGCTAACTCATTTCACTAGAACAATACCATGTGATATTATTCTTATTTTACTTTATATAATTGATATAATTATTATTAAAAATGATCGTGATAGAATCATACTTGTCATGACCTCGGTACAAGCAATTAAAAATAATAATATCAATATAAAAATTATTCATAAATAATCATAATCTAATAATCCAAAATCAGTTTTGCCACATTTCAATGTTGTGGTTTTATTATATCTTTAATAATTCTTATTTAACTTGAATCATATTTTGTCAATGATTAATGAAAAATTTATTTATTTATTCTACTAATTAAAATCTAAACAGTGTCAGATTTAAATAAAAAAATCAATATTAATAAAAGATTCAAAATAAAGATATATCAAATCATAAGGTTCAAAATGTTATGACTAAAAGTAATTCTGAATATCGACGAATATGACTTCAATTATACATAGAAAAAAGTCTCAATTCTAAACCAAAATAAATAGAATCATGATTGAACCATATTCTAGGACTAAACCAAAGTCATACTCAATTGCTAACATTATATATCACTAAAAGCTGAATATTGCAATACTACTAAACTATAACAATTACATCCATCCTAAAATTATTGTTCTAAATAATATAAATGTAAAAATTGATTTTAGAATCTTAAATCTAATCCTCAAATAATTTTTTCTCAAACTAAACCACCTATAGTAAACTTTGAGTCCTTTAATTTGAATAGTTGGTGACAATAAAAATAAAAATGAGTCAATTATTTGATAAATTATATAATTTTTATAATTTAATACATATATTAAAAATATGTTGGAATATGACATAATCGCTTAACTATAATATAATAACAATAATTGTATACAAATCATATATAATCTATACAATACAAAAAATATATTTAAATCACGCAAAAAATATAAGGATTAAGGATATATGATGACCTTACTAAAGAGGTAAATTATCTAAAATCAAGTTATAATTATTTTCATATAGCCTGTTACGATCCTGAACTAAAAGTAAGTAAGTAATAATAATAATAATAATAATAATAATAATAATAATACATAATAATGATAATTAAAATCTATGAAATAAATTCCTTGGCAAAAGGGGTACACTCAAATATGATATCCAATTTTGGGCGGAACTTGATGAACGATTAAAACTGTTGATAATAATTTTCACATCAATTATCACGGGTCCCTCTTTAAAACTACTTGTCCAAATATCAAACACCAATCATAACTTACTGTACAATTCATAGGAAATAATGACAGTTCAAATAAAGCAAATCACATTATCGATCAGGCATAAACCATAGAAATGCCATAATCCCAATATCAAAATAATCTAAAACATGCCTCCATCAAAGTTATAAAGTACTAACATCAATCAATATACATAATCCTCTCCATACCAAAAATACATCAAAATATGAATATAAATGTAACTGCAAGTCTAATAATCTCAAAGTATGACTAAAATCTTTATAAATGTCATCATCCAAGCTCCCTAAAAGTAATCCATAATCATTTAATCTAAAATAATTAAAAATAATAAAATCATAAATCAAATATTTTATAAGTATTAGTGAGCATATATATATATATATATGAAACCAATCTATCCGTAAATCAAAGCGAAGGGATAAAATCAACAAAATATGTATGGAATTTCATATAAGCTAAATGTTTAGACATGATAAATCTAAATGGTGGTAAAAACTTACAAATTTTAAAGTTAAATATCTTAAATATCAAATCCGATATAGATAAAATATCAAAAATTCAAAACATATCAAAATTTAAGAATCAAAGACTAATATATTAACTTTGAGAAAGAGTTACACGTACTATTGGTAACCTTATGTTGAATCACTACTATTTAGATTTATAAGTGGATAGTCTACATATTTCTTTCTATGAATAAGGTCAAATGCTACTTTTTTGTTGCCCATTAATAATTCTTAATTATAGGTACAATCTTTAAATTTGTTTGAATATATTAAAATATTTGAATATATTAGTTTTATTCAATTTTTTACGATAATTATTAATAAAATATCAAATCGGAGGACTCTATAATAAATGTCTAAAACTTTTTTTTTGACAAAAAAGTGCAAAACTTTTACTTTGCGAAAATATTAATATAAAATTTTTTACTCGGTAAAAAATTGTTAATATTAAAGTAAATGACAAAAAAGAGTTCAATTCAAAATACATACATGAAATATCAAATGTAAAGTCCAAATGTAAGGTTTTTTGACTTTTTCTTTACAAATATTCCATATATAAATATATTATTTCATACAAACAAGCAAAATTCTCAAATATTCAAAAAAATCAAAGCAATAACTTTAAAACAATTAATAAACATACATGCATGCATATGTAATCAAAGTGAGAAAAATAAAGATGATATATATGTATAATAAACTATCAAATGTAAACAAAATTAGAGAAAAATAAAAATAGACTAAAAAATAAGTCTAAATATACTTACCTTAAATCTGATAAATTTAATAAAAAGATGCTTAAAAATCACCATTTTTGTCCTCATCTCTCTTTTTTCCCTTCGTTTTCTCTCTCCCTTTCCCCCTTTTCTCATAAAAACATCCAAGAATTGTGTTAGGCTTGTTTATATAGATGAATCGATATACGAGTGCTATTCGAACGCACATCAGGTGCCATTTCATTCCTCAATTGCACACAAGCGCAATATCTAGCCTGACTCAAGTGTAAGCAATCTAGCAATTCTACATATGAGCATCGCAGAGGAACACTTCAGGCACCATACAATCAACCTGAAACATACTTGAACTCTTGTCGAGCACACACAATCAACTCAAAATGTGTATGAGTGCACGAGTGCACGTTAGACATGCATTAGATGCCAAGCTTGATTCTATTCTCAAAATTTTCTTTTAAATTTTTATTATATAAATATTTTTAATAAACTTAAAATAAATTGATAACATAAAAATAAATTGATAACATAAGAAATAAATTAATTGAAAATCAGCTGTTATGTAACAAAGAGTCATACAATACTATTCAAGATTTGTATATGGGTGTCAATATATAACTCTATAAACGGAATCAAATATTACTTTTTTGACTCATGGAAGATAAATATAATATTTTATTTTACTTATAATATATTAGGACATGTCATGATATATTTTATCAATTATCTACAATGGTCCGTACATAATCAAATTAAAAACTCTATTTACATACGATCATATTATTTATATCTTTCAAATTAGAAGAAATATCATTATTATTAAACTCATGTAGACTTTTCTTTTCTTCTTTCTTCAAATTTGTCTTAAAATATGAATATAAAAGAATTCAACTATTTAAAAATATGCTGAAACTTTAATATGCTTAATGTAAGAAAACACAGTAAATATCATATATAAATTTTGGCTTCTAATCCTAATGCCAGCATGCCTTGTCACCAAAGAGTGACATCCCTAACACAGCATGACCAATAGCAGCATGCCTTTTCTAACTTACCAAACACGCCCGACAAGCGCGCTAACTCTACTAAACACGCTGGGGCCGTGTTAATACAGCATGAGACTGTGAGTAGGTGGCCGGCCTCCCAGTAGACGTCAGTAGCCGTGTGGATATTTCCAACGGCTACATTTACCCTTATAAATATCCACTTAGGGCATACGAGTGGAGGATCTTCTCTGGCAAGGGAAAAAGCTCAAAGAAAGAAAAGAAAGTGTTTCTCTGTCAGATTTCCAGATCTTGTTCACAACAAATGATCAAATAGTAAAGATCCTTTTCAGGCTTCTAGCCTCGTGGTTTTTCCCTCATTTTAAAGGAGGGTTTTCCACGTAAGAACTTCCGTGTTCTCTCTCTCTTTCACAACTCCCACTCGCCCAAAGCTTACTTTCTCTTGTGTTGCGCCTGGTTCTGTCCACTTGACGTCATCACACGTCAGCTTCGTACGGCGATCGGGCTCGGACGCAACATTGGCGCCATCTGTGGGAAGAGGACTAAAAGTCAACTTCTCACTCTCCCAGACCACGTTTAACTACACATCACAACCTTTGCACCAAAGCATCCCAATATGGTGAGCACCAGGGCGCAGGCGAGCGCCACCGGCTCGGCCATTGACTCACAGACTTAGCAGAGGATGTCCCCAACCCTCGTGTCGGCATCGAAACCATCCCGATTCAAATCGTGGGGACTTAGCGACGAAAGTGGAAGACATGTCCAAGGCCCTCTTCGCCCTTGCGCGCAAAGAGGACGAGAAGGCGAAGGGAGCGCCTTCCGGCTCTCGTGGCGGAAGCATCTCAAAGTGGAGGAAGGGAGGCGCCCGCCATGCAGGGCGCCCACCCTACAGAGCTACCAGGACCCGGAGTTGCCTCTGCGGTAGGATCCCTCACGAGACTAGAGGATCGCCTAGGTCCCGATCTCGGGTAATCAGAGCACCACGCCCGAGAGGCAACATGTGCGTGAGTCCGTAAGACCCCAAAGGCCAAGAAGCCACCCGGCCTCAACGAGTTGAGGCACCTCCTCAATGCGAGGAGAACGCAGCACTCCACCCCCCATGTGGAGGAGAAGTTAGCAAAAGTTTGAATCGTGTTTTTAGGGAAAAGTAGCGGAGCAAGTATCCCCCAATCTCCATTCACAACGGACGACGTCGGACGAGGCGCTACCCCAAAATTCAAGATGCCAAACCTGGAGGCTTACGATGAAAGCGCCGATCCAATGGATCATCTTAACTGTTAAGGAGCATCCCCGAGTCTCAAGGTCTAGATGAAGCAACCATGTGCCCAATGCTTCCCTTTGACGCTAAAAAGGGGCCTTGAGAGTGTGGTTCTATGGGATACTGCAGGCTCCATCGAGACATTTAGCGAATCAAGGCGGCATTCTTGGGTCGATTCTCCTCAGCATAAGGGCGGAGAAACAGACCACTGCACCTCACTCGCGTGAAGCAAGGTGCCGAGAGAGAGCTTGAGGGGAATTCCTGCCGGGTTCGTAGTCGAGGCCGACGCAAATTCAAACGTCGGATGGAGTGAAATTGAACGCTTTCTGTCCGCTGAGAGGTGCTTTCTTTAAACACCTCATCCACAAGGGCCCTCACTTTCAAGAGGCCGAGACCGTGCGAGGGCCTACATAGCGGCTGAGGAGGCGAAGCGAAGCAAAGCGTCCCGAGAAGGGACAAAATTACTGCTCGAGGACGCGAGTAAATGAAGAGAAAGGCCGGGGACTACCGTAGTCCCATTCGTGACAAAGCACCGTAAGTTCGAGCCGGCCGTCGAAGAGACACCCATGGTGCACCACCCCTCTAAACGACACTCGTGCGAGCGTCGCGTCTGCGGATCAAGGGAGAAGTTCGAGTAAGTGGCCCAAACCACTAAGGAATCCAGTGGAGGTGATCGATGAAATCTGCGACTTCCACCGCTGCGGAGGTCATGTTGCGAAGACGCAAGTCATTGCAGGAGGAGATTGAAGAATCGAGCAAAGAGGGGGCACCTCAACCGTTTCAAAAGACCGGACAATCCTCCGGAATGCCAGTCGAGCACAAGTCACCCCAAGAAATCAGAGTGGCGGCAAATCGTAAACATGGTGTCAACCCGGCCGGCCGGGAGAGAAGCGACCTAGAGCCCAGTGCCTCCAAAAGGCCGAGGACGAGCACTAGGGATGATGTTATATACTTTAGCAAAGAGGATATGACCCATGTAACTTCCCCTCATTGTGATCCTTTGGTTGTAACGACACTCGTTTCAGACGGAGCCAATGACTACCGCATGAAACGAGTCTTTATTGATAATGAAAGCTCTAGAAATTTGCTCTACCTCGACGCATACCTTAAGTTAGGATTGAAGAAAAGTCAAATGAAAGCCCCAGAGGGGCCACTGTATGGACTCGACAATGAGTCAGTCCGAGTCCAAGGCATCATACAGCTGGAAGTCACGCTGGGAACCTACCCGAGGACGGCGTCAAGGATCCTCACCTTTCTGGTGGTGGACCTCTCGTCCGTGTACAACGCAATTCTCAGACGCCCGTACTTTGCTACCTTTGAAGCGGTGACTTCCATCCCGCATTTAAAAATGAAATTTCCAACTCTGTTCAAGATCGGGAAGTCCTGGTGAATAGGCCACCGGGAGAATGTGCTGCACAGCCGCAGTCACGCAAACTCCTTCCGGGCCAATGGAAGACCTCGATCTCGAGAGATGAGGCAACTCTGCCAGACATGACACTCGTGAACCTACCACTGCGACCCTTTGGATTCCGAGGACCCTGAGAAATGCATCCAGATAGGGAGATCTCTCGAAGAGTCCGTCCGAGATCCACTCACGAAATTCCTAAGGGAGAACTCGGACGTGTTTGCTTGGTCCCCTGCGGACATGCCGGGCATCTCTCCCGAGACAATAGTGCATATGCTTGGCGTGGACCCACACCGCAAGCCTATTAGGCAGAAGCGAAGGAATTACTCAACAGAAAAGCTGGTGGCCGTCCGGGAGGAGGTGAAGAAGCTCCTGGACGCAGGATTTATCCGAGAGGTACAATACCCAGAGCGGCTCGCCAACATGGTCATGGTGAAGAAAAGCAGGAAAGTGGAGGATGTGCGTCGACTTCCACAGACCTCAACAAAGCTCGTCCCAAGGGCGGCCTTTCCTCCCCGAGATCGACGGTTGGTGGACTCGACGTCGGCCATGAGGCTGCACTTTATGGACGCTTACTCGGCTACAATCGATAAAAATGTATCCCCGAGGACGAAGAGCATACATCGCCATGGCCGACCAAGGGACGTCATCGTTACAAAGTGATGCCCTTCGGTCTCGCGAATGCGGGCGCGACATACCAACCAGTGTCAACAAAATGTTCAAGGACCAGATCGGCGTGGAACGTGGAAGTCTACGAGCGACTTGCTCGTGAAAAGCACCATCAAGAAAACCACATTGAGGATTTTGGAAACCTTCCGAGTGTTAAGGGCCCACGAATGAAAGGCTTAACCCCAAGAAATACACATTTGGGGTGACGTCCGGGAAGTTCCTCGGCTATATAGTGTAGCAGCGTGGGATCGAGGCGAACCCCGAGAAGATCCAGGCTATTCTAAACATGCAATCTCCCCGGACTATAAAAGAGGTCCAGAGACTCCTTTGGGCGGGTGGTCGCCCTCTCCGTTTTACATCAAATTGGTGGAGAGGCATTTGCCTTTCTTGAAGCACTCGAGAGGACCTAAGACCCAAGGCTTTATTTGGAGCGCGGTTGGAGGCACTTCGGGGCCTCAAGACATATCTTGCTAACCCTCCTCTCCTGACTTCTCCTCAACCGGGAGAGGAGCTCTATTTGTACCTGTCAGTGACCGACCATGCCCTGAGCTTGGTCTTGGTAAGAGAATGCCAAAGGAATCAGCAGCCAGTATACTATGTCAGCAAGATCCTGGCAGACTCGGAGACCCGATATCCGCACACGGAGAAGATCGCACTGGCGCTGGTGTACTCTGCCAGGAAGCTAAGGCCTTACTTCCAAGCGCATAAAATAGTGGTCCTGACTGACCAACCACTAAGAACCGTCCTCCGGCTTGAGGTCTCGGACGACCGATAAAGTGGGCCATCGAACTAGACTGATTCGACATCGGACCCGAGGCAAGGCCCGGCGCCATGAAGGGCCAGAGCCCTTGCGAATTTTTGTCGTAGAAGCAACTGCGCTTGCTAGCGATGATGCTGAGAGTACTGGAACGAGCAAAACAGGATCAGCGCCAGCATGGACGCTCCACGTGGACGGCTCCTCCATGAAGGATGGTTGCGGGGCGGTGTTGTCTTGCGGGACCCAGTAGGGTCGAGATTAAGTACTCGGTAACCTTGGGGTTCCGGCCACCCAATAATGTCGCGGAATACGAGGCCTTGCTTACGGGACTTCGGTTGGCGAAGGAATGCTCGGTCAGGGCCTTGGTGGTTTACAGTGATTCCGAGCTAGTCATCGACCAGGTCCTTGGGAACTTTGAAGTCAACATTCCTCAGCTCTCCAAATACCTCATGAGGGTAAAAGGGATGACCTCAGATTTTGAGCAAGTAGAGTTCATACACATTCCGAGGACAGAAGAGAGCGAAAAGGCGGACTCATTGGCAAAGGCGGCAGCGTCACCTTGAGCAAAAGATGCCCGAGGAATGAGGGAAACCACAGAGCGACCCACGATAGAGGAGCCAGAGACCAAGATTATGCGAGTGTCGAGCGGTGATACGGATGACCGCATGCTTGATATCTCACGAACGAAACTGCCCCGATGACCTTGTCAAGCCAAGAGGATAAAGAAGACCACGGGTGGTATTTGCCATAGTGGACGGCCGTTTATATCACCGTGGGTTTTCGGCCCCTTATTTGAGGTGCCTTACCCCGAGGAGGCGAAATCGCCCTCCGGGGAGGTGCATCTTGGAATCAGGGTCTCATATTGAAGGTAAAAATCTGGCGTTCAAAATAATGAGGCAAGGGTATTATTGGCCTACGATGAAGTATGACACCATGGACTTTGTACGCAAGTGCGAGAATTGCCTGGTCCACAACAATTTGAGCAGTCAGCCACACACGGAACTTTGGGCATTGCAGTCTCCATGGCCTTTTGCACAGTGGGGGCTTGATATCCTCGGACCACTCCCCGTCGCAGCCGCTCAAAGAAAGTTCCTCATTGTCGGGATAAACTACTTCACTAAGTGGGTGGAGGCAACACCTCGCACGAATAACGGAGGCTTAACGCCGCCCGTTTCTCTCCGGCGATTGCATCGCTCATCTGCAATTTGGGGTCCACGAATGCATCATAATCGCCATAATGGAACGCAGCCACACCGGAAGCGGTTTTCTAATCTTCAGCTGCCTCAGAATCAACTTTGGTCCATACATTTGTCGCCTACCCTCGGGCCAACGGCCAGGTGGAAGTCATGAATCGAACTATCTGCACGGGCTTAAGACAGCGATACACTCTTTCTGGGCTCACGGGCGGATGAGTTGCCCTCCATCCTCTGGTCTTATAGGACTACTCCGAGAGAATCAACGAAGGAGACCCCCTTTAGCCTTTGCTACGGGGTAGAAGCGGTCATACCAGTAGAAGTGGGCCTCCCAAGTCTTCGAGTAGAACACTTCGACCCAGACCTCAACGGCCAAAGACTCCGTGAACACCTTGACCTGCTTGAGGAGGCCCGCGACCGAGCGCGACTTAGCATAGCAACATATCAGCAGCGGGTGGCCCGTTACTACAACAAGAAGGTAAGGGCGCGACAATTTGAGGTTGGAGACTTAGTATTAAGAAGCATCGAGGCAACGGGAAAGAATGTCGGCCGAAACAAACTTTCTCCAAATTGGGAGGGACCCTTCCTGATCTCGGCGATCCTTCGGAACGGGGCATACAAGCTACGTAGCCAGGAGGGTAAGGTGATCCCCCAAACATGGAACGCCGCGCACCTCAAAAAATACTATCAGTGAAAGCCAATAGTAGCCCAGAAGCGCGCGGACGCAACATAACTCAAGAAGTAAAAAAGAAAAAACTCGGTTCCGTCCGAGCGGCCCAAAGAGGTCAAATTTAATGAAACTCGGTTTCGCCCAAGCGGCCCAAGAGGTCGAATGTAAAGAAACTCGGTTCCGTCCGAGCGGCCCAAGAGGTCGAATTTAATAAAACTCGGTTTCGCCCGAGCGGCCCAAGAGGTCGATATTAATGAAACTCGGTTTTGCCCGAGCGGCCCAAGAGGTCGAATGTAAAGAAACTCGGTTCCGTTCGAGCGGCCCAAGAGGTCGGATTCAATGAAACTCGGTTTTCGTCAGGCGGCCCAAGAGGTCGAATTTAAATAAACTCGGTTTCGTCCGAGCGGCCCAAGAGGTCGAGTTTAAAAAAAAAAAACTCGGTTCGGTCCGAGCGGCCTGAGAGGTCGAATTCAGAAACTTGGTTTTATCCAAGTGCCACTAGAAGGTAAAGCTTAACGAAAGCGTAACGAAAAAGGAAAAAGGACACACAACCAGACGCTGTCAAAAGTTTAAGTCTTATTCCATCAAAGAATACATATACAAAAAAAAATTTAAGGAAGCGGGGCTGGCTTCAGAAAAGTGCACTGTGGGAGAGACTCTTCGAGGCTGGAGTTCTTGAAACCCTAAAGTCCCTACCGAGTCTGAAGGTCCTGAAGGCCCTGGAGAGAGAGGGTCACGAGGCGGCCACGCTGAGAGGAGGCTGGGAAAAGGCCTCACGGTAATCCCGTATAAGTCCTCCGCTGTTAAGGCATTGGCGTTTCGAGGATCAAGTAAAACAATGGGGAACCGCGGATTAATTAGACGCAATATTCGACGGCACATATGAACGCCATCCCAGTACTTGCTCTCCAATAAAGGCCCAAGGTCCGCGGGTGATATAGACGCCCTCAGCCTCTCGTCCTGACGATACAGCTTGTCTTGGAGCACCGACTGCTGAGCCCGCTGAAGCTTCACAGTGTCCTCCAAGGAGGCTATCTTTCTTCTAGCCTCAGCTAGCTCCGTCTCTGCCCTTTGAGCCGCCTCACTGGCAGTCTTCAGGGACTCCATTTGGGAGAATCCCTGGGCAACCCCTCCGATTATTGCGTTAATCTTTCCAGCCACATCTTGGAGCTGCATCAAAGGGCAAAGACCATTAGAACAGGGAAGGAAAAAGCAGAAGGCCAGGACACTCAGAGAAAAATGAAAGTACCTGGGAGACGAGAAAGTCGCCGCTTACAATGGCCTCCCCACTGGTCTCGGGTGCTTGGGCCTCACAGGCAGGCGCCACAGAAACCTCAACCTTTGCCTCAGATAAAGGAACGCCAGCATGAGGAGCGGCGCCCGAGGACTCAACAGTAATAAAAGGCGCCGCCGTCCCCTCCTCAGCAACACACAAATCTTGGGCGCCCTCAGTTTCTTCATCATTGGCACAGGCTGATTAGCAGGCTGCGGCGCGGCAGGCTCGGCAAGCACCTCGAGGGCGCCTCGGCAATCGCTCCCACCTCAGCCTCCTGTCGGCCGAGTTGGCGCTACACCTACTTCCCCCTCAGCCTGAGCGTTCTCTGCATTGATGTCCTCGGCCGAATCATCAGTCCAATTCGAGACCTCACCAGTAAATTTAGCAGGAACGTCAGGTATTGGCACATCATTGGGAAACTGGACATCAGGGATCTCCACGATGTCTCTAATGATCCAAGAGACAGGGCTGAAAGGAGCGGATTGAGTCATCGACCTCTTGAACAAGGGAGCAATAGCTTCGTTGTTGTCATCATCGGACGAGGACGGCTCAACAATGGTCACCGAGGGCCTAGAGCCCTCGGCCCGGCTTAGAGCTCTCGCCGGGCCGGCTTATTTTCGAGCGATGGGACGGCCCCTTGATCCTCAAAAGGCTTGGCCTTTTCTTTAGTCTTTTCCCTTTCTTCCCGGAGGGCAAAGAGGCAAACGGGCCACCGGGAGAGAGTACCCATTCAGCATTAGCAAAATTTTCGGAGTGATAGTAAAGCGTTTTGCTTATTCTCGTGGAAGCTCCCCAAGTTGGCCATTACCAGTCTAAGAGTCCTTGGGCGGCCTCCCTCTCTTCCCTCGAGGATCGGAGCAATAATGATTGGCCACATTCCCCCGTCCAGTTGGGAATGCGCCAATCCTCCAGGGCGCATGAAAAGAAAAACTTATCTTTCCACCTTTTGGTGGAATGCAGATTCCCATACATGAGAAAAGTGCAGGTGGGGGCTCATGAAAACCATCGAAGATTATGCGTGAATCTAAACATAATCTTGACCATCCGTCTTCGTTTAAACGCTTTCCATGGCACCGAAGAAAAACACGCAGAGAGACCAAATACCTAACAGCGTTCGGCTGGAGCCTCGCGAAGGGTACCTCAAGCGCTGCCATGATCTCGTGGAATTTCTCTGGAACCGAAAATCGAAGTCCACCCTTTAGGTGGACCTTATAAACAGTGATGAAGCTATCTAGGGGATTGCGTGCCCTCTCAGTAGGCCCTGGAACCGCCATCGCCATAGAGTCAAGGATGGTATACCGCTGCTAGATCTCATCCAGCTTCTCCAGCGACAATAATGAGGCGATATCGATCACACCAGGAGCCATGGGAAGTAGAAAATGGGAACTCAGGGAAATAACAAAGAAAGCGTCGAAGGAAGAAGGAAGACGAAACACAAAGGAGCAGAAGTGATTTTGTGGGAGGAGAAAACCGATTTATAGATTTGAAAATTTAAAAGGCGCCATCATTACCCTAGCCATGCATCGCACGGCCATTGGTTCCTAGAACATGATGGCTCTGCATTCCCGAGACGTCTAAAAACACGTCAATCTCACATTTAATGCTCTGCAGAACCCAAAACGGTGGCGCCACAAGTTCTGGGACAAAGGAAAACTCTCGGACACCACAGCATCAGATCTTTGGTTAGTCGCAATTCCGAGGACATTAGTTGTCTCGGACCAAGTTCGAAACCAAACCCTCATTTAGAAGCGTCATCACTCCTCGGACGATCAGCACGCACACGGACGGACTCCCCCAGGAAAACCCATCTTAAAGGACGGTAGTGTCGAAAGGACATGCCAAACGGTCGAGGACTTTGAACCCTTTGGCATGGGGGGCTAGTGTTGGATTCCATTATCCGGGGACCCTAAAAAGAGTACGAAAAAAGGACAAGTGCTTGACTCGAGAAGCCCAAGTTATCAGATGTCCGAGACCTCATGCGACGCGAAATGCCCGAGAACATTTCGCGAGAAGCCGAAGCCTCGTGAGCAACAACTGCGATTGATGACCGAGAACTTTCTTGTGGCGTCCAGAGAACACACGTGAGGCTGATTGTTATTACTGACTCACCAAACGCCAAAATAAGTCGATAAAGGGCGAGGACTTTCTCCGGTATCGAAAATGCCGGCTCGAAGCCATTTCACCGATTACCAAAGAGTGCGTAAATCTGCCACTGCTGCCGCATTGTCGATTAACAATCCCGAGCATACCTTATCACCTCAAGGCCGACATTCCCGACACGGCATGGCAATAAGCGGCATCGGTTCTAAGTTACCAAACACGCCGGGCGTGCGACGACGGCATGGCCATGTCGGTATGAGTAGGTGGTCGGCCTCCCAGTAGGCGTCGTGGCCGTGTGGATATTTCCAACGGCTACATTTACCCTTATAAATATCCACTTAGGGCATACGAGTGGAGGATCTTATCTGGCAAGGGAAAAAGCTCAAAGAAAGAAAAGAAAGTGTTTCTCTGTACTCTGTATCTTGTTCACAACAGCGATCAAATAGTAAATATCCTTTTCAGGCTTCTAGCCTCGTGGTTTTTCCCTCATTTTAAAGGAGGGTTTTCCACGTAAAAACTTCCGTGTTCTTTCTCTCTCTTTCACAACTCCCACTCGCCCAAAGCTTACTTTCTCTTGTGTTGCGCTGGTTCCGGTCCACTTGACGTCATCACACGTCAGCTTCATACGGCGATCGAACTCGGACGCAACAAAACAAGAATAATATAGTTTCACCAATTTGTTTCAAATACAAACATATAGGAAAATATATCTAAAAATCAAGGAAATATAAAAGCATTTAAACATAATTTAAAGGTATATATGAGTATTATTGTAGAAAATTAATTTTTAAATACAATGTCCATAAATTGAAGGCATAAATTTCATAAAAATTATATGAAATGAGAATGAAGGTACATGCATATGAGGTATGAATATTACATATAAAAAATTAGAGTATTTATGAATATTTAAAAAAATATTTAAAGAAGTAGAAAAGATCGACAATAAATAAAAGAGAATTTGAATGTACTTACATTATATTTAAAATTACTCAAAAATCTTTTAAATTTTATTTGTTTTCTTTTTCTCATAACATGTTTCCCTCTCTTCCTATCTTTTCTTCTATTATTTTTCTCTCTCTTTTCTCCAAAACCATATGAACATAACTAAAAGTTGGCCAAGGGTCCTTATATAAAAATTTGGCATATATGGCCCTGTTAGGCACATGTTAGGTATCAAGGCATAAGCCATACGACAAATAAGGATTCCTTATGTGCATTCTAAGTGCTTACATTCTACATCAAATATGCACATACGTTCCTCGATGCACATCAATCGTGACCAATTTGTTTAAAATATGTACAAACATTCTAGAGGCGTCATCTAGGTGTAATTTTATTATTTAAAATAAGCATATGTATGGGTCAAATATTTGTTAAACGTCACTTGGTTTGATGTAATTTGATCAAGAATTAATTTTTTGACTCAAAAATCTTAATTGATATTAATATTTTTAAAACTTAAATTAATTAATTATTATTAAAATATAATTTGGGATCCATACTTTGAAGGTTCAAACACTGCATACCTAAACCACAAGTGATACAATTAAAATATGAAATATACACGATTACAGATCTAGCCAAACTATACTTGTCTTGCCTCAAAATCATTCAAGTACTTGCTCAATCTTTAATTTTTGGAAAGAAAAACTATCTAACCAAAATATCCAAATATACAACCAAAAAAAAATTATCGAATATGAATTCATTCTAGCTCACTGGTCTAAAAATCTCAATTATGGGAGCAAAAAATGTATAATCTAATAAAATACCTAAAATCTATACAGTTCACAAAATTACAAATACAATTGACAAAAGTTTTCATCAATGTTCTATCCATATCATATTAGAACCAATCACTAGCTAATATGGGAAGCATTTTTAAATAGTTATAAAATATAAATTTAATACTCAACAAAGTATTTGTTGCGTCCCGGGCCCAAGGTTGTCGTACGGATTAGGGAGCCTTCGGATTCCTAAGCGCGCGGGGGCTCTGGAAGAAGATCCGGTCTCCGTCTCTCGAACACGGACTGCACAACACAAACAACAAATAAGAGGTGAAGGGTCAGGCGGGATTTCTCCCACGAAGGCCACTCAGAGCGCTCAAGTCGACAAATTCCCGCATTGACGGAAATGCGCACGCTAAGGTGGTGCGCGTAAAAATCTTGTGATGCGTAAGAAGAACATGTGGTGATGAGTAGAAATGCGGTGAGCGGGTGATGGAAGGCACGGCTTCCTTGATGCACTTGCGATGAGTGGCTAACTTTCCCGCTTGATGGGATGGGAAGAAGGAGAGCGATTTGGTCCCATCCGCTCGAGAGGATTGGAGCCTTATGGAAGCTGGATTAGAGCTTGAGATCCAAAGGTTACCCTTAGTCGCAAGATCGCGAGCAGGCAAACCGTTCTCGAGTTGGAATCCGGTCGAGGCAGAATCCTTTCTGGGAGGGTGAGGGCGCTTATATGCCTCCTCCCCTTTGGACTCTTGGCGCTAAGACGCCTGGTTGCTCAGGTCGTTGCGCCGGCCCCGGTCGTTATCACGGACCCACTTGATCCACGCTTATCCGTTCCCGTTATGCGCCAGCTAGCTTGGCACAGCTGATCACGCTCGATTTTCCTTGAGAGAGGAGTGGTTGGCCGTTTGCGGGGCGGTGATGGCGTTAGCGTGGTGCCAGCCATGCCTCTATTGGCTAGCCTTTCCGCCTTTCACGCCCGTTCCCGGCGCATTTAATGCTACTGCAGGTTTCGTTGGTTTCAGTGGCGTGACTTGGCGCTATTCCCGTTGGGCCCCGGCGACGCTTTCTCGCGAGCTCCTTATTTTCTCGTGGGCTGTTTGCTTTATGGGCTGGACTGTCTCATGGGCCGGGAACATGGGACCAACACTAACCCCCATTACACAGGCCGGTGGTCGTGCACAGCATGTCCGTTGAGCCCATTTCCACGGTCTCTGCCCTTCCTCGTGCGCGCCACTTTGTCGTCTTCCCGTTCGCGCCTTTCCCGGCCAGGCGAGGCTTTTCGGCTGCGCTGCGCCGTCACCTCGCCGGCGAGGGTCCCGCGCGCCCAGGTTGCGTCGGCCGGTGGTATTGCCATCGCCTAAAGGCGTTCTTTGGGCCGTGTTGTCTTTGGTGTGAGAGGGCACCCGTGTCTTGCCTATAAATAGCTGGTTGCCCCAATGGTTGAGCTTGTGCCTTAGCGGACCTTTGGTGGAAACGATGAGAGGATCTGGTTTTGCCTACCCAGTGGGTGCTCGAGAAGGAATTGGGTGGATCGGCCGCATGCTCGCTGAGCTCTTTGGTATTCACTCAGTCATAATCCAAGCCTCATGGCTTGCTTTCTCTAAAAATGTGAGTGGCTTGGCCATTCTGGATTGTCGTGCGCCTCCTTCTTGGTTGTGGCTTGGTGGGTCAGGCGGGATTCTTTGACTTCCTCAAGTATCTTCTCCCGCTCGACGGCTTTGGAGGAGAAGTCTCCGTGCCCGGTAGGTGCGACCCCGACCATAGAGGGGTGCGAGTAAGTATCCCTCCGGAAAAGCTGGGCTTGACATGGACTTTCCCGGAGTGCCCGGCCAGTGCTTCTGGATGGCGGTGGATTGGCTCTTTGGAGACTTCCACCGGCTGCTCCTTGCTTCCTGCCCAGCCGCGGGCAAAACTTCAAATTTCACCTCCGTTCGCGGGCTCACACAGGGCGAGTGCGGGGGCATACCGGCTTCGTTCATGACCTTCTTTTATTTTTCCGTAGCTCCATGGTTGTAGATCTTGTACTTTGTAAGAAGCATTTGTTAATATGAAGTAGTCCATTTTGTCTTCAACTTTCGTCTTGCCTTTGTGAATGCGTTTTTCCATTTCCCGGGCATATTGCCCTGAGGGTCCACGTGTCATTCCCAGGAGCCCGTGGGGTCTCTGCCAACCCGTCATGTCCCTTGAGACGGCTGGCGCATTTAATGCCTGCCAGCCATTGAGACTTCATTTCATCACGGGAGCGTCAGAGTTTTGAGAACTCTCCACGCGGCAAGCCTTAATTTGCCACCTTTAAATGCATTACGATTTTCGGTTTGCCGCCTCTTGGAGAAAACTTGCTTATTTAAACGTTTTCCCAGGCTTTTGGCTCCCCTTACATACTTGCTCGTCCTCTGGTTGTCTTGACCTTTTGCGCTCGATCTCTGGGCCGTGAAATCAAATGGCGGACTTTCCCAGTGACTCAGAATATTCTTCTCACGAGTCCGAATCCGGCTCTCACGGCCTGCTCTTTCGGTCGGGCGTCTTTGGAAGCGCCTTCTCTGGAAGGCCCACGGTTGCTGGCCCTTCTCGGAGTCGAGGACACCTCCTCGGTTCGCAATGGTCCCCGCGAAAAGTGGAGCGGCTCGGGCCCGTGTTGCACTTGGAGGCGCTGGGGCGAGTCGAGGCTCGGGCCGCTCGTCTGAGCGGAAGCTAATGCGGGCGCGAGCCGCATTTGGCCCCATGAAGGAGCTCGGCGACAAGAAGCGGCATGAAGGCGAGGTCGCCAGAGTTGCGGTCGAGTTAGGGTCGAGGCTTCATGAAGGACCGGAGTCGATCCGGGACGGGCCTACGGGACGCCGCCCGGGTATACCAGGCTGGGCCTTGCTTTGGAGGATCCAAACTTCCGCGCAGTGTCCTAGATCCTCATGACTTGCGTTATCCGATCTCGTGGTCGGTTGGTGGATTATCGCGCCCAAAATTCTTACGCTGCCTCTGGTTCCAATAATCGCTTTGATCTTTGTGGAGCACTTCTTTTTCTGTTAGCGTTGTAGAAATATTTTGTCGTAGTGAGAACTCGCCTTTCGTATTGTTTCTCCTGTCGGATTTTCCTGTTCCTTGGCTGTTTTTCTCTCTTCTCTTTTTTTTTTTTTTTTTGCGCACGTCAATTGGGGGCTCTGCTATCGTGAGCCCGCATTTAATACGGCGGCGCCAACGCGGGTGCTAGCTCCCACTGAAGGGACGCGTCACGCTGCTGTCGCCTAGCCATCATGGCACTCGATTGGAGTTCTGCGGTGTGCTGGGATGCTGCCACGTGCCTCAACCTCCGCTGGCGGTGGCAATTCAGTTTCCCGCCTCTTTGTTCGGCGTTGTCTATTTAAACCGGACGCCAATCGTTTCTTTCCTTCCGCTGACTTCTTCTTCCTTCATTCTTGAAGTTCTTAAAAACAAATGGCGGCAAACAAGGCCCTTCTCCTTCCTGTCCCATGGTATGCGCCATGGTGTTCGCAACACCCCGGATCGATTTTGAGAGGCGTATATTGCCTCCCTTAGGGTAGACTATGCGATTCCCGTGAGCTGATTTCCCTTGCTCTGGTCCTCGAGATAGAGCCGACGCCCCTCGGAGGGTTTATAGCAGTTTATGAGTACCACCTGAAGGAGGACTTCATATTTCATTGCAACCGCTTGCCGCATGCAATAGTCGATGCTCGGGAGTTCCCATGGCCGGGCTTCACCCTAACGCCTTACGCTACACTCGTGTCTGTGCGTCTTCGCCATCATGCACCGGTGCGACTTCGGCGAGGCGGCGGGAGTAATTTTGGGCCTCGGAGTCGGAGGATTGGATATCGCTCACCCCGGGCGGGATTCAGCTTGCGTGGCACAAATCCCCGATTCCGTTAAGGGCCGGAAGGAGCGCTTCTTCTTCCTCAGGGCGCCTTTCGGTATGAGCTTAGAGAGGGTGGGGCCCGATCTCGGAGTTCTTCCTGAACAAGCCTGCGGTGAGGGACATCGCCCAATCCTCGGCTGATCTCGCCGTTGATCGGAGGAGGAGAACTTTAAAAACGGGGCCACTACCTTTCCCTATCCACGTTTGAGATTGCCGGATAGGGACCTCCCATTGGCCGGGCGGCGGGCCGGGCAGTCCGGGAGGTCTGGAGATATGGAGACTCATCCGCGGACCGCGTCTTTGCGGAGGAGGTTGTTCTCTGCTGCGTTCTTGGCGGTGATGAGGACGCGGCGGCCCTCAAAAGGTTGAGGAAGCGCGCCTCCCAGGAGGTCGAGAAGGCGAGTCGTCGGTTCTTGGTGCGGGAAGTTCGGCTCAGACGAGATCTGCCCGGGCGCGCCGCTAAAGGGAAATGCCGTACCTTCGTCGACTTGATCGCGGAGCCATCCGCTCACGAAGTCGGCGAGGTCGAGTCTCCCACCTGCCCCAGGGACCCTCCTGGCTGGCTGTATCGGCCGAGGCGTCGGGGGCGTTGTTGTTCGGATAGCCACGAGAGGCCATCGGTTTCAGCACTGAGCCGGCGTCGGAGGCCGGGGGCTGCATCGTTGCGGCTATTCTTGTCGAGCCCGTCTCTGCGTCACGGGCCTCTGGGTCTGGTGGTATTCTCGGAGGCCGGGACGGCCCCCTGCCGTTGTTCGGAATAGGCCGACGAAGGGAAGCCGGTCGCACTCGTGGCGGGAGCCCCCGAGTGTTCTTCCTGGCTGCAGTCCTTCGGTCGACCCTCCTCACGCGATCGAGGAGACGGAGCCCCAGTGGCCCTTTGGGATGAGTCTGCGCACGGTCGCATGCTCGGCGGTCGGCGGCGCTCTGCGGGGCCGATGTGGTTCGAGACTAGCGAAGGGCGGCCGGGGGTCCTCGCGGCGAGGCTGCGGCGCTCCTTGGCGGCCGGCCTTCCGGCCAGCCCTCCCCATGCGGTCGGGAGGGTGAGCCCCGAGAGAAGCCTTTGCAGGCGGTTTCGCGCGCTTCTGTGGCCAGAGTACGGGGTTGCTGCGGTTGTTTCCTCGGACTTCTTTCTTTGCCGCTCATCTTGGTCGCATACCTTTTCCTTTTCTCTTTGCTGAACTTGACGATACGGTCCCCCTCGAGGTGCGTGCTGGCTCTTTCAAGGAAGCCTTCAACGGACCATCATCGGCGGGCATCATCTCGTCCGCGGTGATGCAGCTCGAATCGCATCCCCTTACGGAGGAGGTCGGGCAGGCTGCGGCGGAGAGTTGCGCGATTAGAGGGCCTCTTTACTGGCTTGGAAAGGATCGCTGGACTAGTCGTGGACGCGGTTGGGCGGCATTCTCCTTGAGTGGCGGTCGGCGATGGACACTCGCTTTGGGACGGCATCCGCTTGTCTTGCCGCGAGATCGTCTCCACAGCGGCTCCTCACGTCCCAGTGGCGTCCTTCATCCGAGAAAGCCCGGTAGGAGAAGCGTCGCGCTGAAGACGTTCACGAGGAAGCGGGCCCGTCGAGTCCTGGGGCGATTAGCCACATCGCCCGTTAAGTTTCGAGTTCGGTTTTGTTGTTGCATCATGCTTGTCGCTTGTATAATGTCTGTATAAATGAGAAGCTTTTGCTTGCGCTTCGCGTCCATGCTTCCCTTATCATATAGCGTTGTTCGCCTTTTGCTTCTCTTTACTTGTTGGATCATGCTTCGCGTTTGAGTATTGGGCCCTTTGGAGCCGTTTTGATTAAGGCCCTATACAGGCGCCTTCTTGCGTGGTGCTCGTCCTTCGTAAGAGGATATCGTCACAGCTCACGCGTTTGGGGAGCTCGATCCGGTAAAGCGGATGTCGTCGCCAAGCCCACGGAGCCTCTGCGAGGCTAGCGCGCGGTCGAGCGGCGTTAGGACTCCCTGGGTCTAGGCCTCGGTCGCGTATAATTGCGGGAGGTGTGTCGCTCACCTTTCAAAGCGTTATGAACACCAAGTTGAGGTCTAGCCCACGACCATTGTAGGCTGTAGGTGCTCTCTTACGTGCAAGAAGGTCGTCGCACGCCTAAGGTTTTGTTGGCCGTAGTGGGGACCCCAAGAGCCCCAGGCCTATGGGTCTCACCGCACGGGTCGTGGCGCGTAGCCTTTGGAATGGATCGCACAGATCAAGGTGTCTCGACCACTGTGGATGCCTCCAGTGACTAGCACGGGCCGAGTCTGCGGGTGGCAGCCGGGGCCTTTGGCAAGCCTTGGTGGGTAGAGCCGTCCCAGGCCATCTAGCGTGAGGACGGAGTCCGTGACGTGCTCTTTCTGGACCGCCTGGCTTGAAAGCCAGGAGCGCTTTACGGACGGACGCTTGTCCTCCCGACTTAGGGGGCATCTAGGTCGTTTGATTTGATTATGCAATGCATGCCATCGACTCACACGAATGAATATGCAATATGACAATAAGAGTGATAATTTTTAACCAAAAGACAGGAAACATGCTCAAGCACTCATCATGATGTATGCGCGTGCGACTTACCTGGATCGCCGTTGCGTCATTGATAATATTTCCTTAAGTTGGCGGCATTCCATGTCCGTGGGACAAGTTGCCGTTAAGGCGCGTAGGCTTGTGCGCTCCATCCGGAGGATTGCGGAGGCGAAGAACGCCTCCCATCCCGGGGAGAGTTTGTTCTGTTCGCGGTCTTTCCCGTGCCTCTACGCTCCGGAGGACCGGATCTCCAACTTCTAGCGGGCGTGCTTTCACCCGCTTGTTGTAGTACTGCGCGACTTCGGCTAGCCGGTAGGCGGGCGGTTCGGGCGCCGCGGCATCCCGAACTTCGAGCAAGTCCGGACTCTCCCCGAAGCTTACGCGCGTTGGTAGCCGGGTCAGTGTTCGACCGCGAGACAGCATTCCCACCTCTACGGGGACCCCGCCTCAACCCCGAAGCAAAGGTTGAAAGGCGTCTCCCTTGTTGATTCTCTCGTAGTTGTCCCGTATGACCATAGCACGATGGTAGCTCCTCAACCGGGGCCCCTGCGTCTTCGGTCGGGTCTTTATCCCATGCGACAACGTGCGGTTGGTAACTTCAACCTGCCCGTTGGGCTGCGGGTGCGCCACGATGTGTGCACCCCGGCGATGCGGAGGTCGCGGCGAGTACTTTGTAAAGCGTTTCCCGGTGAAGGCGGGTCCCGTTATCGATCACCACAACCTCGGGGATCCCAAGCGGCAAAGCAATGCCTTGGCGGAGGAACTCCGTCGCATTGTGCTCGATGATCTTAGCGAGAGGGCGACTTCCACCCATTTTCGTAAAATAGTCGATCACCGACGATCGAAATTTTCTGTCCATTTTGCCATTGGGAGTGGACCAAGTATGTCGAGCCCCATTGCGCGAACGGCCATGGGGATGGAGATAGTGCAGCTCGGTGTCAGGCTGGTGTGTCATGTTGCCGTGGACACACTTTCACTTTCACACTTACGACCCGAACTCTAAAGTCCTTCTTCATGGTGGGCCAGTAGAAGCCCTGCCGCATGACATTGAATGCCAAGTTCTTCCCGCCAATGTGTGATCCGCACAGCCCCAAGTGTACTTCTGCCAACGCGTAGTCGGCCTCCTCTGTGGTAAGACATTTCAGGAGGGGAGCTGAGTATCCCCGTCTGTACAGCCTTCCGTTCAGAATCGTGTACCATCCCGCCGTTTTCTTGACCCGCTTGGCATCGCTGGCGTCTTCTGGTAGGGTTCCCTCCAACAAGAACCGTATGTACGGCGTCATCCAATTATCTCCCGTGTCGATCTGCATTACTTCTTTGTCCTCGGCGTCGATCTTTGGTGCGTTTAGGACTTCCTGGGCTCCCTTGCGTCTTGCTCCATGATTACATGCGCCGCGTCCGGGCGGCCGGTCGACGTTAGTTATCGATCTCGGGATATGCTCGATCTCGGGTGGCCGAACTCGGGGATCGGGGTTCTTACTCTCGCGGATACCTCACTAGTTGCGGGTTCGCGGCTTGAGTTCCCTTTCACTGGTTGACCACGAGCTCGGAATCACTACGCACGACCCGACCGCGCGGAACACTCCCTCGCCCGGTCGCGGGCCGCGAGAGGGCTTCATATTCTAAGCGTTGTTCGTGGTAGGAAGGCCCCGTAACGGCAGTATGTGATCTCCATGCCTTGGGCGTCCTTAGCACAACACCGGCTCCATTTGCTGCACTGGTTGACGATCAGTCCACGTTGAGAGTCCATACGGCGAGATCTCCGTCCGTCTTCTTCTCGCGTTGTTGTCCTCTGCTTGCTCTCCGCGTTGCGCCCGAATAATGAAGTCCGCGGGGCACAGCCCTTTCACGGCCGGTCGCGGCCCGGAACTCAGTCGAATTCCCCGGCTCGGCCCACTGACCCACTTGACCAGTGGCCGGACGTCTCGGCCTGCAAAATCGTCCTCAACGGGGTGGTGCAGTAGCACGACGATCCGATGTGACCGAAGTAGGTCACGGCTTCCGCGCTGCATAGGCAGTGCGGCGCCATCTTTCGGCGTGCGGATAACGGGTTTCTACGTCCGTCGGCACCGGCTCACGTAGTACACCACTGGGCCGCTTGCCTTCATGTTTCGCCACTAACACGGAGCTAAGGGCGGAAGGCGTCGCCCGGGTAGAGGTAGAGATCTTCTCCTTCGCGCGGTGAGCTCAGGAGCGGCGCGCTGGAAAGATAAGTCTTCAGTTCCCTGAATGCTTCGTCGCATTCTTCACTCCATTTGAACCCGTGTGACTTGGTGCCCCTTAGCGCCTTGAAGAAAGGCAAGTATTTCTCAGCTGACTTGGCCAAGAACCGTGAGAGGGCGGCTATCCGCCCTGTCAGCTTCTGGACTTCTTTTACTGTGCGCGGAGGGTTCAAATCGAGTATTGCCTTGATCTTCTCCGGATTGGCTTCTATTCCGCGCTGGGATACAATGAAGCCTAAGAATTTTCCAGAGGTTACCCGAGACGCGCATTTGGCGGGGTTAAGCTTCATCCCATGTTTGTCGGAGGATCTGGAAGGTCTCGTCCGGTCGTCGACGTGACGGCTTGCGACCTTGCTTTTACGAGCATATCGTCGACGTACACCTCCACATTCCGCCCGATTTGAGCCGCGAACATCTTATTTACGAGGCGCCGCGTTGCGCCCGCATTCTTGAGACCAAAGGGCATCATTTTGTGCAATCGTCCCTTGAGTCTGTCATGAACGAGGTGTGCTCCTCGTCCTCTGGGTCCATCCGGATCCGGTTGTATCCCGTACACGTCCATGAAGCTCAGCAGTTCGTGCCGGACGTGGAGTCCACGAGTTGGTCAATCCTTGGGAGCGGAAAGCTATCTTTGGGGCGAGCCTTATTCACGTCGGTGAAGTCGACACACATCCGCCACTTGCATTGCTCTTTTTACCCGTACGACGTTGGACAGCCACTCCGGGTGCTGGACTTCTCTCGATAAATCCCGCGTCGAAGCCTCTTCACTTCTTCCACGATGGCGACCAACTTCTCGACGGAGTGGTTCTCCGCCTGCCGGACGGGTTTCGGCTGTGTCCAAGGCCCGGCTTGTGGACTATGACTTGGCCGATATCCCAGCATGTCGTCGTGAGCCCCATGCAAACACATCGGAGTTGGTCCGTAGGAAGGTAATTAGTCTGTCGCGATCTCCGGGTTGAAGGGATTTCCCTATCTTTGACGCATCGTCCTGGATCGGGGGGATCGAGCGGAATCGCCTCAGTTTCCTCCCCTGATTGGGCCTGTTGGAGCGACGTCTCGTCGCGGAGGTCCAGGTCTTCACTCGGTCCGCATGGTGTCATAGGACTGATTTGGGACAAGTAGCACGTCCGCCCCATTTCTTGATCTCCGAGAACTTCTCCCACTCCCCAAGGGGTGGGAAATTTCACCTTCCGGGTGTGGGATGGACGCGTGGCGGCAAGGCCGTTAGGAATGGTCTGCCCGAGTATGGCATTGTAGACAGGGGCGAAGGTCGGCGGCGAGGAACGCCAACTCGCGCGTCGTCATAGAGCGGGTGAGTCCCCATCGTGACTTCCAGGTCGTATAACCCCTTACCTTGGAGCAGGCTCGTTGTCCAAGCCGTATAATGGTCCGTTTGCTGCCTTCATTTGGCTACGTTTTAGTCCCGATTTGGTGAGCGCGGTAAGATACAACAAATTTTGTGAGCTTCCATTATCGATGAAGACCCGTTTGGTGGTAGTCATCTCCACCCGGCGAAAAGGGCGATACAACAAGGGGGCGGTATGGGGGGAAGTTACATGTGCCATGTCTTATTTGCTAAAGCTAATGACATCATTCTAACCCTAACTTCGCCCCGCTTGCTACTGGAAGCTATTTCCGTGATCCGTGCCTCAGCGTTTGGCGGCGTCGGCGGAAGAGATCATGTGGACTACGCCGCCCGTCGTGCGGGCTCTTGGTGGCTCGGCCTGGTTCTCCCGTCGGAGGGGGCGAGTTCTTGCCCCGAGCCTTTCACGAATCTCTTTCAAGTGTCCTCGCCGGATCGGATCTTCAATCTCCTGCTGCAGGTGCGGCGGTTCTCGATCAGTGCCCCCAGACGGCGGTGGTGCGGCGGTACTGTGCAGTCGCCGCCGCCGGACCCTTGGGTGTCTTCGGCCACTTGAAGAATCTTTCATCCTGGATCTCGCATCGGGATGTTTGTGCGGCTATCATTCGGCCCGGGGTCGAGAGAGGCCTGCTGTAATCCTTCTTAGGCCCGCGGCCGGCATTTCTTGCTTTCAGCTCCATGAAGGGCCCGGCATCGCCCGTCCCTCTTTCTTCCACCGAGGGCTGCGGAGGTCTCCCGGGCCGATCCGCCCGCTTCGGGCGTTTTGCTTCGTTGGCCTCTTCGGCCGTGATATACGCCGGGCAATGGTCTCGCCCCCTGAAAGTCTGCGGGCGGCAGTGCGACAGTGCTTGAAGAAGTCCCGCCGCCAAAGTGGCGGAAGGCACCGAGCTTCGATTCGTTGGAGAGGTGCGGGGATCCGTCGCGCCTCGATG
The DNA here is from genome assembly GCA_033239525.1 of Nepenthes gracilis. Lineage (NCBI taxonomy): Eukaryota > Viridiplantae > Streptophyta > Magnoliopsida > Caryophyllales > Nepenthaceae > Nepenthes > Nepenthes gracilis. Next base: position 4,420,743 of record BSYO01000026.1, on the reverse strand, counting down.
AAACGGTCCAGGGAATCGCTTGAGGCTTTCATCCGTCCTCTGGCGGAGCGGACTAGGTGCCATGGTTGCCTCTCCTCCCTTTCTTGGAGGCGGCCCGACTTCGAGGAAGCTGTCGGCGAGCTCGTCGAGCAGAGCATATGGAGTTCGGGGAGGCCATGGAACCCCGAGTAGCGCGTCGCCCCTAAGGGTGACGGGAAGCTCCCGACACATCGGGCCTCGCTTGCCCCTTGTAGAGTGAGGTGGGTGCGGAAGCGATTGAGATGGTCCATGGGATCCTTGCTTCCGTCGTACCCCTCATGACCGGCATTACGAACTTGCTCGGTAGCGGCTGTGTCAGCGAGTCCATGGCGAAGGGGGACTGCGGAGATTGGCGGAGGAGGGCGGGCTCCTTATGCGGTGTCCCACAACACCTTGACTTTCTCCTCCATCGAAGGATCAGTAGAGCCCCTTCGCGCGTTGAGGACGGCGCGCGAAGCCCGTGTTCCCACGGGGTTAAATGCAGTGCTTGTCGGGGTGGCGGCTCTGCATGGGAGGCGCGCTCCCCATTGGAGCCCGCGGCCGGTGGCCTCCCGGTTGCCGCGCGAGTTGCGGAGGAGCGTCCTTCAGGCTGTCCTCCCATGTCGTCATCGCGAGCGGCTTTCCGCCTCATTCTCGGCCGTTTTGCAGGGTGCGGTGGGGCCGCTGCGTGGTCGAGTCGATTGGCTCGCCTCCTGCGAGTGGCCTCTCGACGCCTTTCTTTCTTGGAAGTAGAGGCCTGGGCCGCTAGGGGGGCAGCCCCTGGCACGGGGGTCCCGGTGTTCGCGCATACGGCGAGGAGGATCTCCTTCAGGGCGTCTAACTCCGCGGCTAGGTGGCGGGTGCCCGGCTCCGGTTGGTTGTTCGCTTGGTTCCCCGTGGGGGGAACTCCATCCTGGACGGTGGTCTCCACCGCAGGAGCACTGGCCTGCGCTCTGGTGTTTACCATGCTTGGTTGTTCAGCTACTTGTTGGGTAGGAAAGTGACACTTGGCTTTCTGTCAGATTCCCACAGACGGCGCCAATGTTGCGTCCCGGGCCCAAGGTTGTCGTACGGATTAGGGAGCCTTCGGATTCCTAAGCGCGCGGGGGCTCTGGAAGAAGGATCCGGTCTCCGTCTCTCGGAACTGGACACCGCACAACCTGAACAACAAATAAGAGGTGAAGGGTGCAGCGGATTTCTCCCACCAAGGCCACTCAGACGCTCAAGTGAAATTCCCGATTGACGGAAATGCGCACGCTAAGGTGGTGCGCGTAAAAATGCTGTGATGCGTAAGAAGAACTTATGTGGTGATGAGTAGAAATGCAGTGAGCAGGTGATGGAAGGCCTGGCTTCCTTGATGCACTGCGATGAGTGGCTAACTTTCCCGCTTGACGGGATGGGAAGAAGGAGAACGATTTGGTCCAATCCGCTCAGAGGATTGGAGCCTTATGGAAGCTGGATTAGAGCTTGAGATCCAAGGTTACCCTTAGTCGCAAGATCGCAGAACCAGAAAACCGTTCTCAGAGTTGGAATCCGAATTCAGAGCCAGAATCCCTTTCTCTGGAGGGTGAGGGCGCTTATATGCCTCCTCCCGTTTGGACTCTTGGTCGCTAAGACGCCCGTTACTGCGGGCCGTGCGCCGCCGCCGTTATCACGGACCGCCCGATCACGCCGGCTGTCCGTTCTTGCCGTGCGAACCTTATTCTTGCGCCCCAATCACGCCGATTTTCCTTGAGAGAGGAGTGGTTGGCCGTCTGCGGACGGTGATGGCGTTGGCGTGGTGCCAGCCATGCCTCTATTGGCTAGCCTTTCCGCCTTCACGCCTGTTCCCGTGACCGACGCATTTAATCTTGCCCCGGAGTTTCTTGGTTTCATTGCGTGACTTCGCGCCTATTCCCGTTGGATTTGGTGGACGCTTTCTCGGCTCCTTATTTTCTCATGGGCCGCTGTTTGCTTTATGGGCCTGGACTGTCTCATGGGCCGAACATGGGACCCAACAGTATTTATCCATGTTAATATACAAATATATGTTAATAAATAAGATGGAATGATAAAAAACTATAGAAATTACATGTGAAAACCAATATTGTAGTCAAATATATTCCACATTATAATTTCATATAAATAGTCTAGAATATACAATATTTCAAAACAAGCTTATTGTACAAAAATATTAGAATATCAAACATATAATATGCCTGTAAAATATAAAGTCCAAAAAATTATATAAAAATTTTATAAACAATTCAGAATGCCAACATATCTTGAAATATAAAAATACTAAGTATGTCAAAATATATGAATCCAAATCATATAAAAGTATAAGAATCATGGACTAATGACTCATATACCGACTAATCAAAATGATAACTTTGATGTTTGAGTCACTCATATTGTTGATAACTTCAGGCAAACATCCTATTATTTAAGACCTATAAGCTAGCTGTCCATATTACCTATAATTAAGGTTAAATATCACTTTTTTTATTTATAAATAATAGGCGTGGTTTTCAAGTATACATAATATATTATGATATATTTAAATATAAATCGTTAATTTACTTATAATAGTTCTCATTTGTTAAATAGGAAACTTTATCATAAATATATAAAATTTTTTTATCATCTTAGAAAAGTACAAATTTAGATCATATCGTAAAATAAAGTCCTTATCAAAAGCTTGTGAAAATAGTATTAAGGTTAAATGCACAAATATTTCGTGATTTTCTTTATAATTGTTGCGTCCCACGAATTCAAGTTGTCATACAGGTGATAGAGCTGCTCGATCTTTTACGTTGGATCAAACCGGAGCCGATCTAATCCCCATCTTTTTGAACTTAGACCCTGTGCAATACAACTAAAAATGAGAAATCAGTGAATGGTGAAAATTGCTCCCATCGTATATTCTCCGATACTCAAATTAGAAATCTTTCTAAGAGTATAGAAAGATGCAATGAGGATGCATGTATCGGTAGATCGACCATTTGGATGCGCCTAATTAATGGACGGTTTAGAGGTACGCTTAGTAGAAGGATGGCTCAGAGATGCGTTCGACGAAAGGACGGCTTAGAGGTGCACTTGGTAGAAGGACGGCTTAGAGGTGCGTTCATAGAGGGGCATCTTAGATGCGCTATTATAAATTATATAGCTATTTAAGGATTATTGGGGTACTCTAGAGGGATGTCCGATCACTTAAATGGAAGATCTTCTGGAGGGAGAGCCTTTCTTTGATGGACTCATGGAGGAATTAGGTGGAAGCTTTCCTGGAAGAATTGGTGGTCAAAGTTTCTCTCCCCACTCTTTTTTGGATTCTCCTCTTTGGCCTCTTCTCCCGATCCCCTTTTTTAGTGGGAATGAAGGGATACTAATAGAGGTAAAGGGCAGTTGGATTATTCCTATTCAGTGACAACCGTCCACAAATAGGATAAGACTAAACGGTTATATTGTTCTGACCGGTCGGTTATGGTAGGTTGCTTCTATGTGCGAAAAGTTGGTGGTTGCGTATGTCAATTATTTTGTAAAAATTTGTTCAGTTGGTTATGGTAAGTTGTATAACACATGAGCTCGCTTTCTAGGCCAAAATTGTTGAGCCGTTAGGCCGTCCTTGGGCCGAATTAGTAAGGGCTGTTGACTGGTGCCTACTTGGACGTTTCCTGGGCTTCTTGAATTTTATTTGACCTTTATTTTATTTGTGAACCTTTCTCTTGGGTTATGTTTACCGAACCCATCATTAGCTCTCCATATCGGGTGGTTCAAAATTTTTAACCCTCGACATGCTTTTGATGGGATTCTATCTGTAGGTTTGGATAAGACGCTATTGCTGTTTAAACCTTACAGTTACTGTTGCCTAGTTTTTACACGTACATTTGATTGTTCGCGCTCGCCTGCCAGGAGGAGGTCGCAATGTCGACAAAAGGGTGGTTGTTGGCTAAGCCTTAAAGCTTTGTTGCTGGACTTTTACTAGTCCGCATGTACCCATCGGCACTCGATCCAATCAAAGGATGTCGTGGCTTTCATGTGTGTGGTCCTACCGTTGACTATTATTGACTAATGGTGCACGTCCCTTTAGGAGGGAGTTGTCACATGTATACTGAAAAGCCCTCTAAAGTTTTGAATTCGACCACATGTGAGCTTCTCGGTGATGAGACCGAGGTTCAAATCTAACCTCATAAGGGCTACTCGATACGGGATCGAGATTTTAAAATAGGTGAATGAAAAATCACGTGATTTACGGGCAATCTAGGTCGTTTGTCGTGATGAGATGGTACGCAGGCACTCACAAGAGCAGGTAAAATGACTATACTAGTAATTAAAGTATGGTTCAGGCAATCAGTATGATGCATGCAAGACCTACTTAGATTTGATATGGAATCGTCGTTGGCGTTTATGATATCCTTAGGACCAGTTGACCGAACTAGTTAACCGCCTCGAGTGCACAACTTGCATGCACTGCTTTAGAGGGTTGTTAAGGCTCTTTGGCTGACGCCTTGGCCTATGACCCAGGATAGAGTACTTCACCATGCGCTGGTTTGGTAGCACATTGCTGTCGGGTTGACACCTACAGGCTACCGGTTTAGGTCCTATTGTGGGCTGATACGGCCTCAGGTAACCCGAACTAATATGGGGCTTAGTTGGATGATGTCTACTGGGTAGCAAGCCAAGCATATTATAGGCCCTCAGTGTGTGGATCGTGACAACTTCTGCAAGGGTTTGCAGCTATGCAATGGGCCCATAAGAGGCGTTGTAGTGAGACTGGTCTTCTACCTTGGAGTTAGTAATAACTGATAAGTCTTGCTTTGGAGAATTACCAAGGCCAAGAATGGTCCCATCAGTAGTGGCAATTGGTCACTCACGTTGGCGATCTCGAGTCTGCAGCCCCTAACTTTCGTGATATTGCATGAAGTTCCTTCTAGAGAAGGGGGCCTTCATCAACCAAACGGAATGACATCGGGGCGGATTATAACCAACTACTTCGAATTGCGAAGTAGCAAATATGGGCTAATACTCTGTAGCGGCATCAGTCTGTAGTCGTTCTTCTTGGGTAGAATGTGGCCAATCAATCAGGAATTAAATTGAGTGGGAGCGATCAAATTTCTAAAATGGATTTCAATTTTGAAGTAGACAAACTTATAGAGTGACCAAACTTTCGGAGTGGATTATAATTTCGGAGTGAACAAACTTTCAGAGTGGCTAAACTTTCGGAGTAGATAAGCTTCCAGAGTAAATTATAATTCCGGAGTGGCCACATTGGAGTGGACAAACTTTCAAAGTGGCCAAATTTCTGGGGTGGATTTGGGCTGCTTCTAGAGTGGCTGTCAACACCCATTTGAGTTGCTGCTGGAGTGGCATTATGGGTGCTGGGAAATGCTGGAATGACCTTGTGGACGCCGGTTGGACAAATAGGAAATACCTGTACTTGTGAGAGGGAGAATCGGAATGGATTCGCGTTTCGTTGCTTATGAGATGAAGAACTGGAATGGACTTGTAGCCAGCATTTTGAGAGAGAAAATGCCGATATGGATTGTCGGTGTGGATTTGCAATCGGCATTTTGAGAGAAGAAATGTTGGTATGGATTGCTAGTATGGATCTGGGACTGGGCAGAGTAGAGAGAAAAAGTACCGGTTTGGAACTATGACCAGGCATTTTAAGAGAAGAAATGTCGGAATAGATTTACAGCGGGTATGGATTTGCGGCCGACATTTTGAGAGAGGAAATGCCGGTATGAAGCTTTGTCCGGCCTTTTTCTCTTCTCTCCCCTATCTTTTTTCTTCTTTTCTTCTTTGCTGCTACGTCGTCCGACTATTTTTTACTTTTTCCTCTCTTTTTTTAATGCTTCACCGAGCTTTTCTTTGGCATAGGGCATCTTATGGTATTACCATCTGGTCAGTCCATTGATCGAACTGAGATCTTATCTTCTATAGCCGATTTGACTATTGATTTTTCTAAGTAGAGTAGCATCTTCTTCTGATTTTTCTTTTCAGGTGTTAGATACCGATGTTGGAGGGGAAGCTCCCAGCATGATATCTCCTGATTGGCCATACTGTGTCCTCACGTCAGGTTTATTACTCCAGTGAGATAGCTCGCAAGTAGAGGTCCGAATAGTAGATTGTCCTTTGATACTGTATAAACCTCTTTGTAATCAAAGAGATTACCCGCCATCTTGGGAGTGGCGAGGGTGTTGCCCCTCTAGACTTTCATGTCCTTCAATCTAAGATCTAGTAAGCCTTTTATATCGAATGAAATTCGATTATTAGAGCCGACTTAGATTTGGATATTAAGCCAATATGTTTTCTAGGCCGGGCACTTTTTTCATTTCTTCTTTTTAAAGTCGCAGCATGTTCGCTTGAAGAAGGAGCCTCCAATTATCGATGACAACGTCGCGCGGAAAGAGCTTGGAATGAATGTATTATACATTCGAGTATTGATCTCTTTCATGATGAGCGTCTGTCGGTCTCATTCATGGCTATTTGCGATATGGCTAGGCGTGGTGGTCTCCTTGTTAAGAGCGCTCGTATGAGTCTTGGTATTAATCAGTTTTATTTTTGTATTTTTTGGTGGTAAAGTTGGCCTTTTAGTCACTTCCCATAGACAACGCCAATGTTACGTTCCACAAATTCGGGTTATCATACAAGTGAAGGAGCTACTTGATCTTCTACGTTGGGTCAAATTAGATCTGATCTAATTTTCGTTTCTTTGAACCTGGACCTTATACAATACAACTAAAAATGAGAAGTTAGAGGATGGTGAGAATTGATACCACCGTATATCCTTCGTCACTTAAGTCAATTTTTTCAAGAGTATAGAAAGATGCATGGAGGATGCATGTATCAGTGGATCGATCATTTGGATGCGTCTAGTTGATAAACAGCTTAAAAGTACACCCAACAAAAGGACAGTTTAGAGGTGCGCCTATAAAGGAGCGGCTTAGAGATACCCCTGATAGAAGGGTGGCTTAGAGGTGCACTCATCAGAAGAACGGCTTAAAGGAGCGTATTAGATACGCTATTATAGATTTTACGGCAATTTAAGGTCTATTAGGGTGCTCTAGAGCGATGACCAGTCACTTGAATAGAAAATCTATTGGAGGGAGAGCCTTTTGTTGATGGACTTTTCGAGGGATTAGGTGGAAAGTTTTTTGGAAAAATTCTCTCCCCTCTTTTTTGGACTCTCTTCTCCGGCCTCTTCTCTCAATCCCATTTTTTTAGTGGGAATGAAATGGTACTTATAGAGATGAAGGGCGGTGGATTATCCCTATCTAGTGACAACCATCCACGAATAGGGTAAAACCAAATGGTTATATTGTTTTGACCGGTTAGTTATGGTAGGTTACTTTTAATTGCGGGAAGTGGGTGTTACGTATGGTGGTTATTTTATAAAGATTTGTCGAAATGGTTATGGTAAATTATATAGCACATGGGCTCATTTTATGGGTCGAAATTATTCAACCGTTGAGCCGTCATTGGGTTGAATTAGTAAGGACTGCTGACTGGGGCCTACTTGGACGTATCCTGGGCTTCCTAAATTTTATTAGGCCTTTACTTTATTCGTGGACCTTTCTATTAGGCCGGATTTACCGAGCTCATTAATAATATTTCAATATAAAAATATAATCTTTTAAATTTCCTAAATATTCAGTGAAAATAAATAAAATATCAAAATATTCGATAAAAATCAACAAAATTTTTAAACATTTTATAAAATATACATGCATGTAATAATATTCAAAAATATGTGTAAAGAATAATTTGGATTTAAAGGATTATCAGAATAAAATATTCAAAAATATGTGTAAAATGGCTTAAAATCCATTTCTCTATTTTTCTCTATTCTTCCATTTCCTTTCTCTTTCTTTTCTCTCTTTTTTCAATACAGAGGATAGAAATTGGATGAAAGAAGATTTACATATCCAAATCGGTGCACAAGTACTAATTAGATACTCATTAGGCACTATTCCTATCCACATATACGTACATGCACCACATCAAGTATATTTTAAGTTTGACACATTCTATCCAAACCATATATGTGCATTTTATAGGCATCTCTTAGGCACGAACTTATTGCCTAAAACATGCACAAGTACTCTATCTTGTGCATCTGACAGGCTGTAATTCTATTGAAAATGCTCACATGCAATACTCTTTGTTGATCATGCGCTAATCATATTTCCTTAAATTTTAATTTTTCTTAAAATTTTTATTATAAAATTATTTTTTCACATTAACCCAATGTATAATAACTATAATGTTGTAAACATAAATTGAAAACTCTGATATTACAATACCATTAAAACTTTTTACACCAAGAGTTTGAGATGAAAGATGTTAATAATTTCACTTACTTCCCTGGTTTTAAAATAATTTCATATTTTGATGGATATTATATTTTTCAAGCAAAATATGCATTAGATCTACTCATTCACGTTTCCATAAATGATAATAATATTGTTCCTACTTCATTGGAATTAAATGTCAAATTTACTCCGTCCAATAATTTTTCTTTGTTAGATGCAACACATTATTGGCAATTAATAGGAGTACTTTTTATATCACTATTATGTGTTTTGATATTATTTATACAATTCATCTTGTTAGCCAATTTATGGCCACACCGTAATTTACTCACTATGCCACAGTGATCAATATCATTCGATATATTAAATAATCTTTATTTTTTAGATTTTATTTCTCTATTCACTCATCTCTCCATCTATATGCTTTTTTAATACAGATGGAATAAATGATCTCGCCAATCGACAATCTATTACTATATATTGGTTCTTTCTAGAAGCATTTTTATTTTACAGTGAAGTAAAAAATTCTGTTATATCTTGCTCAAGTAATGAAGTAGAATATTATACCCTGGCTAATAAAATTGCCAAAGTTATTTGGTTACAATGACTATTAGAAGACATGGGAGATATACATCATAATATAGTTATCTTACATTGTGATGTTCAAAGTACCATATAAATTACTCATAATAATATATTTTATAAGTATATAAATATATTACAAATGACTATCATTTTATTGTCAATACATTTAATAAGATAGTATACATTTTCATTGCATTCCATCGATCATTTTCATCAAATTTCTTGCAACATGATGGTTCCAAGATCTAGTTTCCAAACTTAAACCAATATCCATTTTACCTTCTCAAATTTGAGGGAATGCCAAATATAATGAAACATATATTATCATATTCTATAATATTATATTTCTAAGAATATAATATTATATAATTAGAATATTTCATAAATATTATTCATATATTTATAATAATTATTTTTTTTATAAAATTTTACATCGTCTACTTTATATAAGTAACCTTCTATTATTAGATGAATCTATAGTAGATTACACAGTCTTATCTACATTTGTTTGTATATTTTATATACTGATCAATTTCTAAACACGTATTATCTAATATGTCAAATACAGATATAACTGATATTTTATTGATTTACTTTCCTCTTAGTTTAACCCGATTACTATTTAAAATTGCTCTCTTGATTACATAACATAATACTAAAGTATTGTCCATATTTAAACATAAACCTACATTCCATTATTTTTTCTCCTAAATACTACCATTGATTTATATATTATGTAGATGCCCTAAATAATTCTCATAACTTTTCTTAGCCTTGTCTTCAGCCATTTTTATATTGGTAAGGTTCCCAATTATTCAACCAACTACTCACTTTATTTATGATTAATTTATGAAAAAGTTACTATTAATTTTTTATAAGCCAAAAAAAAAAAAACAATTATTATGAGTATATTATAATGCAACAAAATTATGATGTAATATTTACTAAATATTTCTATATAATAAATATTATATAATTATTTTTGATGAATTTACAATTAATTTATCATAGTGTATTCATTATTGTCCATTTCACCCACATTTATCATCTCAGCCTGGAGACAGCAACACAGCGGACGATGGAGAAGATCCTACTGAAGTTGTTAGGTTCATTAAGCTCTTAACCAATGGCGTAAGGTTACTCGGCTGAAAATGCAAAGGGTTTAAGCTTGAACGCAGTAGGGTGCGGAAGCGGAGTTGTGTAGCGGAGGGGAAGAGTTTGAGAGGGTTTTAGCAGACTGCAAAAATGGAATCCCTGACGTCGCATTTGTGCTTTGGCTACGGTTGCACGAAACCTCCATTGACTCTCTCTAGGAGATCCTTCTTCAGAGTTTACGCCGGAGTCAGTAGCGGTGGCGTGCCAGCAGCCAATTCCAGCACCGCCACTTTCTCCGCCAGCAAATGGGCCGACCGGCTTTTTTCCGACTTCCAATTCTACCCCTCCATCGACTCTTCTCCCACCACCACCACCACTACCCTCACTTCTCTTCCTCCCTCCCTTGCCCCTCCCGATCGCCACCTCTCCGTTCCCCTCAATTTCTATCAGGTACGGCCAGTTGCTTGATGTTCCTACAATTAGCCCTGAAAAATGCCTTGTTTCTGTTAATTATTCTCTCTGCTTCAGGTCTTGGGCGCTGAGATGCATTTTCTAGGAGATGGAATTCGAAGAGCCTTCGAAGCTAGGGTTTCGAAGCCACCACAATACGGATACAGCCAAGATGCTTTAATCAGTCGAAGGCAAATCCTGCAAGCTGCTTGCGAAACGCTTTCGAATCCTAGCTCGCGAAGGGAATACAATTTAGGACTGTCTGAAGCCGAAGTGGAAACCATCCTCACTGAAGTTCCATTTGATAAGGCAAGTCTTCGTTCTATTTTCTGGCATTGTGCGTCAAAAAGTTTAATAGCAATGTAGAAGAGAAGTTCCATGCCATTGTACCACGCAATTAATCACAGCAAAACAGCATGCTCTCAGTTTCTCTAGCTTGCAAAGTTGCCATTCGTTTGACTGTAATTGGCTTTGTAATATGCTGAAGCTCGGGCTTCTGTGAAAATAATTGTTATGAGTCGTAAAAAGCGTGCAGATTGAGAGTCAGTTGTAAGAACTAGATAATCAGAATCTTCGCGTTATTTCACAGTTTTATCATGCAAAAGCAAATATTATAGAAATACCTGAATGCATAATTAAAGCTTTTTTTCTCGAAGAACTTGAAATTAGTTTTTCTCCCTTCACCCTAATCTTTCTTCCTTCATGATAGCAAAGAATTTGTGTGTGGAGGATTGTCATTCTCCCATTTTTTCTAAATTGCTGTTTTTTTTTTTTTAATGAGAAGTTGAAAACTCATTCAGGAAAAAAAAAAAAAAAAAACTGCCATAATCATTATCAGAGAATTGCCCAATCTTATTAACAACAAATGATTGGCAATTCTTTCATTTATAATGTGGAAATGGACTGATTTTTTAATTATGTAAATGTCATCCTTTTCGTAAAATAGCTGGCCTACTAAAGAAATAACTTCTCTAGTAATATATAACAAAATTGTATTGGATCGTAATATCTACTTATTCCAATAAATCATTAAATATATACTGTGCCATGTGGAAAAATTCTAATAAGAAATTGCTGGACTATATAGGTGCCAGGAGCATTGTGTGTCTTGCAAGAGGTCGGAGAAAACAAAGTGGTTATTAGGATTGGGGATAGCCTGTTGAAAGAGAGGCTATCGAAGTCCTTCAAGCATGATGTTGTGTTAGCAATGGCCTTGGCTTATGTCGACATCTCAAGGGATGCCATGGCATTTTCTCCTCCCAATTTCATTGAAGGTTGTGAGGCTTTGGAACTCGCTCTGAAGCTGCTACAGGTGAGATGTTGAGCTAATGTGCTTGGTGCTTATGCCTTGGATCCTTGTCCTATATAATTTTAGATTTTGCATCCCTCTGTTACTTTTCATCAAAAGGGCATTCTTTGATATCATCGTTCACTAAAACTATGGACATATTATATTGCATTCACTTCATATTTATGAGTCAAGCAATCATTTGGAGAAGGTGAAAATCCTGTGTTTAAAGGGGGTGAATATATGAATAATGTAAAATTTAAAAATATTACGCAATAATCAATAACACATTAAAGATTTCACTAAATAGCTGAGAATTCACTTATGCTTGCACATACAACAACCAAAAATTAGAAAGTTGAAAATAAATTAAAATCCAAATTTGATGACAAAGGAAAAACTAAAATGACAAAAATCTTTAGATTTTTGCAGCACGCTAAATGAGAAATTTATTATGAAATGTTTAACTTATAGACAGGTGTTCTAAACCCAAGACACTCTTTGACTAATCCTGAGACTTGTGATTCTTCTAAAACAATTCTTTTGATCTACTTTTCAGTAATGGATTTGAGACATTTAGACATCTTCTCCATGTGAATCTTCCTCTTTTATTTCTCAAACACAATAGTGGTGAACAATTGACAATCAATCAACTCCACAGTGGCATGACCTTCCTTTTATTTAAATACTTAATCTTCTCAAAAAAGCAAACATCTTGTATGAAGATCAAATCACTCCATTATAGAAAAATCTCTCTCTTGATGGTTTTGGTTCTTGTGCATTGGATTGACATAAAGCCTATTCATTCCATATATATATATATGGAACTAGAAATGGAGCTAAAAATCCGTTAGAAAATTTGACTTGAGCGATCAGTGCACGAGTTCGTCAACCATGCCTCAAGTGCCACCTCCTACACAGAAGGGCGCACAAGCGCACCTTATACTATTACTTGCGCATAAGCGTGCTATAAGTGTGTACGAGCGCTACCCATTCTGCTATTTACGTATGAGCGCGCTTTTAGTGCGCTCGAGCACAATCCATTTTGTTTGTTGCACATGAGTGTGTCTCAACTATGCACTAGAGCAACCCATTCTTTTACTTGTGCATAAGCGCGCCTCAATGGTGTAGGAGCATAACCCATTCTACTACATGCACATGTGCGTGCCCCAGGCACTAATTTGGCACAGGTCATACTATTAGTAATGCTAGAGTATTCATCTGGCGTACATCAGACCTGAACCGATCCTATGGATGCAAGGATACCCCTTATGTCATAATAATCACAAACTATGGGTGGCTGATCACACACATTCAAACTCCACAAGCCGGCTACAGTAAATATAGAGATAATTGAGGGATTGGTGATTTTTATGTTAGTAGATGTTCCTTATCTCATGAGAACTTAAGATTTAGTCGACCGCTAACTTAGTCACAGAAATTGCCAATTACAAAAATCAAAACAGATTGTACGGTAATTATTCTCATGAAGTGGCTTGCAATCAGATGGGAGACAATCATTTTAGCATGGAGTGAATACCCGATTAGAGTGAATAATTTTGTCAAAAAGCCTTTTTTGTTTGAATTACTAAATTGTGTTATATGGATTATGTTAAATTATAATGTCAGAGGACCGTTTTAGCATGGAGTGAATACCCTTTTGGAGAATGAGATAATTTTTTGTCAAAAAGGCTTTTTTTGTTTGAGTTACTATATGTTGTTATATTGTTTTAAGTTTTATAAAGTTTCTTATATAATCTTGATGATCCTGGGTCAGTTTCCATTGAATTTTAGTACTCTTTTTTTTTATTGTATGTTATGTGGTAAGATAAAGGTGCTGGCATAAAAGGCACAAGTGGATGGCTCTGAATTCAAGTAAATTCATAATGCCTGAAGTCTATAATTTTGCTTGGTTGCCTGACGCTACATTGCGCTTAAAATATCTGATTTTATGATGGTACAGTGATACTGTATGCTATTGTATGGAAGCTGTTGAACTGTTTTTGAGCATCTTCTTTTGTAGTGTGGTGCTTAAAAATGTGACATACGAAAGATATATTAAAAATTCATGAGGCAAAATATTTTTAAAGAAGGGCCAGAGTCATATTCTCATATTGCATAAAGATAGTTTTCATAATTTGTACCCATAACTTCATACTGCAATAGGTGCCAAGGCTATTCTTTGGTTACATTTCTTATTTGCTAGATCATGCATTGATGAATATGTCCGAATGACGAAAGATTAAGGCTCTAAGCACTCGTCTGTTATAAAAAAAAAAAAAAAATCAATTTTATGCTGACTTATCTAGCCAAAACAAAGAAAAAAAAATTAATTCTTTGCTGCCTCTATGACACTAGAAGTTGTACTTCCTTTGAGATTTACAGTAATATCATTGTTTTCCTTTTCTGTCCTGGTTCTTTGCTATTTGTATTTCTTATTTTTTTTTAGCCATTTTTAATTTCCTTTTTTTCGTATGTATGTTTCAACACCATTTTTACAATTTTTACCATAACAATTTTAATATTTGGGAATAGCTGCTAGATGTTTTGAACCTGTTGCAAGTTATGAGTAGCTAACATTCTACGTGAAGCTACATATTTTGTTTGATAAGTCACGTTGAATTGTTTATTTATTTTGAGAATGTTTAGTACAGGAAGATCCTCAAATAATTGGAGGTGCAAAATACAAAAAATTATCATACTAGAAGATCCACCAAATACCAAACAAAATCATGATAAACCAAATCCGATTAAAATAAAGGATCAATCAAACAAACAAAGAATGGTGTTAACAAAGATGACGTTCTGCCAAACATATGCTTCGCTGCTCTTTTCCCTTATTGAGGGACTTCTGCATATCCTTTGTAACTCAACTATAAACAATGTGAAAATTGGTCTTCTCCATTATGTACTCCAAATATATTGTCAGGTTGGTTAGACTCTAATAGCCTTCCTTCTTTTGAAGAGTGATATAGATTTAATGAAAGGAGGTCACAACAAATAAGAACTTAAAAAACACACTGTTGAAGGAGGCTGCCCAAAACTAGTTGTTGGCATTTCATATTGACCACTGACATCCTAGTAGAGTGGACACCTGCACCTAGGCTAGAGAACTCACAGGGAACCATAGGCGAGACAAACCAACTAAACTCGTAATCTAATATTTGCCAAACAAGTCACTGTTGAGATAATGGGCCAAACTATAACACGAACCATCTGGAATCTTCTCAACAAAGGCATACCCACTGAACAATGATGGGGTTTACAAAAGGTTTGTTTGGTCACAGGTAATTTTGAAGGAAAGGAAATTAATGAGAAAAAATAATATTTTTTTAAAAAAATTTTCCTTTATTTCAAACTTTCTTATATCTAAACAATCCTTTAGAATTTGTTTGGATCTAAAACGTTTGAGGAAAAGAAAATTAATGATAAAAAAATTAAAGGAAAAATATTTTTCTCAAATATAAAAATTTTAATATATATTTTTTCATCACATTTTTTCCTTGTGATTTTCTACACAACCCAAACATAAAAACGTTTTAACAATTAAACAAGCCCTAGCAGAAAGAAGAAGATGGAAGCCTTAAAAGAGCATGAAGATGGGTTATGGAGATGGATGGAGGGAAGGAGAGAGAGGAGAGATGGCTAGAGTTTTATTACAAGAACTATGATCAAGCAGCTCTGTTTTCCTTAAATGAAGTTGTGGGAATGTAGTGAAAATGGCATCGGATTGACCTGTTTTTTTCTCTCTCAAAATAGATGACCCTGCTCTTGACATTCAGATGTTTTATCTCTCTCAAATAGATGACCCTGTTCTTGACATTCTCTGTTTGGCAAATGAACCTGATGGATGTACTATTGCAGAGTATTAGGTTTGATGAACAGGTGCTTTGCATCTTCATACATGAATATTAATGAACCCAATTATAACAATTACTTAGGATACCCTTTTTCTAGCTTCAGGAGTCTATTTCTTAGCTCAAATCCATGACTAGACTGGCTAAAAAAAAAAGACCTATTGATGATATTAAAAAGCAATTGCAAATTTGTATCCATTTTTCAATTTGAAACCCTCGAGGAAAAAAAGAAAGTTCTCCGGTTTCTATTCATGATTGATTCTTTCTAAGATTCTATTTAAACAAGAGTGACTATGAAAGCAATAAAGTTTTTCATCCTAAGTAGCTTAGGGAAGGCTATTTTATCCTCACCTAATGCTTGCACTTTGCGATTATATGATGCAATTCTTCCTTATTTAGGAAGAAGGCTCGAGCACTCTTGCACCAGATTTACAAGCACAGATTGATGAGACACTTGAGGAGATCACCCCACGTTGTGTTTTGGAGCTCTTGGCCCTTCCCCTTGGCGACGAGCACAAGAAAAAGAGAGCTGAGGCCCTTCAAGGCATGCGCAACATTTTATGGTCTGTTGGAGGTGGGGGTGCGGCAGCCATAGCTGGCGGCTACACTCGCGAAGATTTCATGAATGAGGCCTTTTTACATATGACAGCAGCTGAGCAGGTACTATGATATATAAAAATATCGGTATCAGTGTCGGATATATAAAATAACATTTATCGGATATATTAGAAAGAAAAATTTTTCTAAAAATTGTAAACTTTTAGGGGCCGTACCGTATCGGCTAATATATTGGTCGGTATATTGAGATATATCACCGTTACGGTAATCCATCTTGATATTGTTTCAATATCAGGAAATATTTATATTGGAAGGCCTGATGTCAATATGTACTACCATTTTCTTACTCTATTGGGTTCAGCACTTGCCATATGGCCCATAACACTCTGTGTTACTTGACTGCCTTTCCAAAACATCTTCTTGATTGGTTGACTATATTTGAAAACAGGTTGATCTATTTGCTGCCACGCCAAGTAATATCCCAGCAGAAAGCTTTGAAGTTTATGGGGTGGCACTTGCACTGGTTAGTCAAGCTGTCGTTAGCAAGAAGCCGCATCTCATCCAAGATGCCGACAACCTGTTTCAACAGCTTCAGCAGATGAAAGTTGCAGCTATAGAAAATTCTATCTCCATCCACGCTGTCCAAGAAAATCGTGATGTAGATTTTGCATTAGAGAGGGGTCTCTGTTCTCTGCTTGTGGGCAACATTGATCAGTGTCGTTCGTCGTTTGGCTTAGACACTGAGAGCTCGCCTTACAGAGATCCTTCAATCGTGGAATTCATTTTAGAGAATTCAAAGGATGATAAGGAAAATGATACTCTTCCAGGTCTTTGTAAACTGTTGGAAACTTGGCTAATGGAGGTTGTTTTTCCTAAGTTTAGAGAGACGAAAGGTATTCAATTTAAACTCAGGGATTATTACGATGATCCGACGGTCCTGAAATACTTAGAAAGATTGGACGGGGTTAGCGGCTCGCCACTAGCAGCAGCGGCAGCAATTGTAAGAATTGGAGCTGAGGCTACTGCCGTGCTTGATAATGTTCGAACTACTGCAATTCAGGCATTATGGAAGGTTTTTCGCCGTCGTCCCAGGGAAGAAAGCATAGAACATGAAATAAATGTTGGGGCCAATAACAATGTTGTAACTGAGGAAAGTGAGTGTGAGGAGAAACTTTGTCAAAATAATATTCTCACTGTTGAGTCGACTAGTCACCTCAAACAAATTGATGAACAAGAAATGATTAAAGGTGACATAAAAGATTTGAGCGTGAAGATTATGTGTGCAGGTGTGGTGGTTGGGGTTGTGGCGTTAATCGGGCTGAAATGTTTGTCTCGGAAAAATGGTTCCCCAATTCCTTACGCATCAGCTGGCTCTGCGATGGCTTCTAATTTTATCCATGTGGGTATGATCTAATGAATAAGATGATTCCCCTTTCTTATCATTGATAGAAATATCTATTTTAGTATCGGTTGTGGATATATCGATATCAGATATGTTTAACAATACGTATTGATATTGGATATATATTAAATGAAAAACTTTTATAAGAATCGTAAGCTGATAGAGAAATATCAGCCAATATTTTGACTATTGGCTTATATATTGCAATATATTGTTGATACGGTAATATATTTTAATACTATGTCAGTATCGGAGGCTTATATTGTTATATTTTGACCGATATTTTTATCTATTTATTAAATGCAGTTTGCTTAAAATATTGTAATTGATTATTGAAGGAAGCAAAGAGTGGATGTTAACGAGAATTTGTTACTTGTGCTTTTTATGTTTCAATCATAGTTTAAAATATCAATATTGATACTTGTTGCGGTTATATTGGGTGATACTTGTTGCGGTTATATTGGGTGATACTTGTTGCTATAGATTTTTTTTTTTTGTAGCAAATTGGACCTAGGGGCAAAATTGGTAGATATACCTGAGAAATGTTTAGTGTATTGGCCAATATATTATTATATATTACCAATATACTAACATATTGCATTTTTGTTGCCGCTATTTCACACCATTGTTCCAACCAAGCAGGGACTATGAGCTTCAATGCAATGAATTGTGCAGGTTTTCCCTGTAAGTGAAAATGTTGCCGAGGAAATACCGAAGATGGATGCTAGACTTGCAGAAGCTCTGGTTCTTAAATGGCAGAATGTCAAGTCTCAGGCCCTCGGACGTGATCATGTCATTGAGAAACTCCATGAGGTATGTAAACTCATGGCTATGTTCTTTGCAAGGTTCATCAGATCTCTAAATACTAATATATATCAATTAATACTTTACATATCGGCCGATGTATCGTTCTATGCTTACCATGGATGAAAATCGTTATAGTCGTAGCAGCTATATTAATAAATGATATATTAGATAATACGTATTGGTATTAGATATATCAAAAAAAAGTTTCCAAAAACTATAAGTTGATGTGACCATATCAACTGATCTATCGGCAAAATATTAGGTATTTCGGCCAAAATGGTAATACATTACGATGTTGTCGATGTATTGAGGTGTGTCGGTATCGGGAGACTTAATATGGTTATATATCGGTTGATATTTACATATATATTGCGTACTGTACTTAAAACGTGCTAGCTTATTGAAGTAGTCCTAATTTGACTCCAATGGTTAGGTTTTGGATGGTAAGATGCTAAAGCTTTGGACCAAACGAGCCACTGAAATTGCAGATCGTGGTTGGTTTTGGGACTACGATCTGTCAGGTGTGACCATCGATTGTGTGACTGTCACGCAGGATGGCCTGCGTGCTGTGGTGGAAGTGACCCTTGAAGAGTCAGCCCAGTTAACCGATGTGACCTATCCTGAGCATGATGACTCGTATGACCGCACCTACACTATGAGGTATGAGATGTCTTACACCTTGGCTGGGTGGAAAATTACAGATGGTGTTGTCCTCGAGTCTTGAGTTGTAGTTTTGGGTTTTCACTGAGTTTTGTGTACATAAAGTTAGTCTTGTTTTGCCCTCTGATACTTGTGGTTAAGTGGCTCGGTTTAATTTTATATTTGGATAAAAATATCGGTATTGCTTATGACTTTATCGATATTAGAGAATATAAATCGATATCTAATAAAAATAAAGAAAAAATTTCAAAAGTCATAAGTTAATTTGTAAATACTGGCTTATATATTATTAATATGACTATATATCTCGATTTGATGCGGTATCAAAGAAAGTTGATATTGAAAGCCCAATATTGATATATATTGATTGATATATTTAATATTTATTGATATTTTCATACATAATTATTGGTATGAGTATTTTAGAGGCCGCCTTTCCCCTCCTTTTTTTTTTAAAATTTAAATAATGGAGAATTTTTGCTTTTATCTTGGAAAATGGGGATTCAACTTCTCTTGAAAAAAAAAAAAATTTAATAGTCAAAGTCAAGATATAAAAATACAAAAATAATAGTTATATTTTAAAATTTTTTATGATATTAATATCTATTAAATTAAATATAAAAATTAATAAAATAAATATTCAGAGAATATTATTTAATATTTAAATTTTTAATTCAACGGCCTGATGAGCTTTGGTTAAGCTATGGATTAGGTCTCTTACTCATGAGGATTATATACTAGATAAATACAAGTGTGTAGGACCGATAATCATAGAAGAGAAATGGTTGGGGGATATTCTAATACTTATTGAAGATTAAATTATAATTGTAAAACAAATCAAAACTTGTGATCCACAAAATTAGAAAATTAGAATTCTCTTAAAAATTTTATTATGTATATTAATAATAAAATTTGTGGTGATTAAGGCAATTAAAATATACAATTAAAATTTTCTATTCTCAATCTTTTAAGGTTGAATAAGTGGATTAGCTTAAAGTATGAGGGAAGTAACTTAGGGTGACTTATCCTTAGTTGAGACTCTATTTTTTAATTCTATCATTAAGACTATCGTCGAGAGTGGGGTGAACACTCTTTGTTTACGGTATGAACCCAGCGTCGGTAAGAGCTCAGAGAGCTGCTTTTGCTCTTGGCATTCCTTCGTAGATCTTTGGATTTCACTTTTCACTGCCTTACTCAAGTGAATTGCAATGTCACTATAGATAGTGGTTATGCCATTAATAAAATAATTATCTTCAATTAGGATAATATGATTCTCCCCTGGGTTGGAAAAAACTCATCCTTGTGTTAGCTTTCTTAACATACAGTTGAAGATCAGCTATATTTAATGAACCATACTTTTTTGAAAAGTTCTACTTTACATGTATTGTCGCCAATCTTTTTAAGGACCTTGAATGGCCTATCCACGCGTGGGTGGATCTAAGAAAATTTTTTAGGAAAAAACTACTCCTTTCGCTAGTGAACCCATATTAAATCACCTTTTTAAAATTCTTGTACTCGTTTGTGCTTATCCGTTTGATTTTTATTTTTAGCAATTTGTTTGCCTATGCATTGTTAGACATCGAAATGGACCTTTTGATTTGTTAGGCTTTGATTTTGAAGTCTTCACTAAAAGTTAAAAGTAGTGGAATCAGAATATGATCGCTCGGGCTAATGAAATTATCACCGTAAACCACCTTGAATGGAGTTTTTCCTATGAATTGGCTTTGGAACCGATTATAGGCAAACTCAATTAATGCAAGTGTCAAGTCCCGTTGTCGGATGTTCTTCTCGACAATGTTTCTTAATAAATTTTCAATACTTTGATTAACAACCTCCATTTGTCCACCGTTTGTGGACAAAAGGGCGAACTAAATTTAAGTTGAATGTCTATTTTCTTTCATAACATGTGCCAAAAATGTTCCACGAATTTGGAATCTCTATTCAAAGTAATTGTTGTCAAAACTCCATAAAGTTTCACTATCTCTAAAAAATATGAATCGATAATGCTTGAAAATCCTTGTTCATTTAAATGAAACAAATGTGCAATTTTAGAATATCAATCAACTACTATAATGATAGAACCTTTATTTTATTACGTTTGTGGTAACACCCAAGTACAAAATCAATGCGTACATGTTCCCTAGAAGTTGTGGCAATTAAAAGGGGTGTATATAAGCTCATATTTTAGCCTTGAGTTTCGGCCACATGACATATTTGGCATTATTTGATAGATTATTTTACAAATTAAACTATCTTTTGCTAAAAGAATCTTTCTTGTGTAAGTGCTAAAGTCTTACCTCAATCAAATACCCTTGCTAATCCTCCCGCATAAACTTATTGTAAAACGGCTTCTCTTAAAGAACATTTATGAACACAAAGTTCTTTAAAAAGATAGTCATTAATGAACAAAAATTGCTTAATCAAGTAGACCGAACACTCCACCATAAGTGAACTAAAGAATGAATCATTCTTATACAAATCTTTTACCACTTCAAATCCAATAATTTTAACCTGTAAAACCAAAAGTAATAGTACCATTGGGTTAAGGTATTGGCCATTTTATTTTGGAATCCAGATTTATGTCGAATGAAAGAAATCACATGATTGGAGGAATTCAACCCAAGAAACATGTCTTGAATTTGTTTTTGCTACTTGTTCATAAATCTCGACTCCTCATGATTAGAGAAGAGAATAAATTTTCTTGATGACAAATAGTGACTCCAATGCTCAAAAACACAAACGATGTCAAATAATTATTTGTCTTAAGTGTTGTACTTTTTGTGAAATTGATTAAGTTTCTCACTAAAATATAAATTGTGCCTTTCTTCTTGCTCAAGAACCGCACGAATGTCAAGGATAGAAGTATTACGATCAACTTCAAACATGTTATTGAAATTGGGAAATACCAAGACCGATATCGCCATTAGGAGGTGTTTTGGCTGATTAAAATTTGTATTCATCTCTATTATCCATTTGAACAAGCTCCCCTTCAAACATTCAATTGTTAAAGCTACCACTATGATAAAGTCCTTGATGAAGCATTAGTAAAAGAGAAGTCAAAGTGTAAAAATTTTGAATGCTTTGTAAAGTGGTAGTAGTCAGCCAACTTAGTATGGCTTCAACTTTAGTTAGATCCGCATTTATCTCTTGATTATAGACAACAAAACCAAGGAAAATAAGAGTATTAGTGAAGAATTTGTACTTGGACAAATTAGCATAAAATCATTGTTGTTGGAGAATCAAGGATACTTGCTGAATGTACTCCTGATGTATTGCTTTATTCTTGCTAAAAATCATAATATCATTAAAATATATTACTATAAATCTCTCAATAAAAGAATTAAATATATGATTCATAAACCTCATGAAAGTAGACGGGGTGTTTGATAATCTAAAAGGTATGAACGTCTGCTTATACAAACCTTCTCGCGTTTTACAAGTGGTTTTTCACTCGTCACCGATATTCATCCAAATTTGATGGTATTTACTTCGTAAATCAATCTTTATAAAGTTGGCCACTCCATGAAGTTGGTCTAAAAAATTGTTCAACTGAGGAAATAGGAACTAGTACATGATAGTGATTTTATTGACATCCCTGCAATTAATACATATTTCTATATGTCGCTTTTCTTTGGAACAACTAAAGTTGGGACAGCCAAGGGATTGAGACCATTATGAATTAGCCCCTTCGATAAGAGCTCATCTATTTGTTGTCATAACTTCCCATGGTCCTTAGATTCATTTGATATGCCGGTCTATTTGGAATTGCTGATTCAATATAAAATCTATGCAATATTGGATATCCTAAAGGGGGTAAATTGGATGATAGATCCCTTGGAGTAACAACTAAGAATTGCTCTAAAATGGATTGGACAATGGCCAAATTTTTGATATGGTCTTTGACCTGCCATCTTGATTACATGGGTTTTCAATTTTTTTTTTTACAAATTGGTCAAAATTCAAAATTGATAACAACACATTTTCATAATTGGTAGTCTTTGAAATTTTCAAGTAAGATGTAGGAGCCAAAGTAGCTCTTTTTTCATCCTTCACAAAAAAATACATGTTAGTAAAACTATCATGAGTGGATCTTTAGTCAACTTGTCAAAGTCTTTCAAAAAGGAAATGGCAAGAATCCATAGGTATGGCATTGTATAAGACTTTGTCTTTATATCTTTTTTTCAACCAAAAAGGTAATCAAACACTTCTTGTCCACCGTATCTCATTGCCTCGGCATAGACATGACAACTTATAAGGGTTCGTGTGATCTTTCGCATGTAGTTTGAGTTTGTTCACTATAATAGTGGATACGATATTGATACAACTTTTACTATTTATAATTAAGTCATATACCTTCCCATACTTTGTGCAATCGAATGCATTGCCATGAAGGATCCCAATTTTGAGATTATAAGATTACAAGTTCTCCGTTGTTTGTATAGATGACATCTTCCGAGGCCTCCATTTTGTTGGATTTTTCCTTCACTTGTTTATCCTCCATGAGAGCAACCCGGCAGTTTGGACAATTTGAATCGATATGGCTGATTCATTGACATTTGAAACACCTAGTGGAGGTTCTTACTGGTTGGGATTGAGTTAGATTTGGAATTGGTTGGACCTCCCATGTTGGTGCTGAGGAGAGGGGGCCTTAGGACTAGTTGGTTGAAGGACCTCTCGATTGGGTTAGTTTTGCCGGACCCTTTTCATACGTCTCATTGAGTTGTTTCTCTACTTTTATGGCTAGCTTTTGAATATCTTTGAAGGTCCAATATGGTTGTAAATTCACCATGTTCCAAATCTTACTCCAAAGCCCATCGATGTATTGAGCAATAGATTGCTCTTTGGCTTCTCACATCTCACAATACATTATGAGTTGTTCGAACTTGTAAGTATACTACTTAACCCTTAGATTTCATTGATAGTGATTAAGTAGTTTGATACGTAAGTCTTACTTGAAATTTTTGGGAAAAAATTTTTTCTTAAGTTTATTATTTTTATATTTTTTTCATGTTTGAATTTTG
Organism: Nepenthes gracilis; assembly: GCA_033239525.1. Classification (NCBI taxonomy): domain Eukaryota; kingdom Viridiplantae; phylum Streptophyta; class Magnoliopsida; order Caryophyllales; family Nepenthaceae; genus Nepenthes; species Nepenthes gracilis. The sequence continues at coordinate 4,396,729 of BSYO01000026.1, read as the reverse complement.
CTTTTTTTTTTTTTTTTTTAAGTTTATCTTTTTAGTAGATTCTCCTACCATATAGAAGCATATTTCTTTAATTTGATGGCCACAAATTTTATTCTTATTGGTCTGTCATCTCATTGAGTTTGAAAATGCATTCAACCATATACATCCAATCAATAAAATTGTTGGGTTGGAGTTTTCCTTCAAACTCTAGAATTTCAACCTTATAGATTTGTGATTGTTGATAATGTCAAAATGTTTCAGACAAGAAGAGGTAGGTATATCATAATCTATAGCAATCGAATGGTCGTCACTATGGAGAGGATTATCATTTTCACCGGTCTATCTTATAAGCCGCCCATGAGTCTCCATGTGCTCATGGTGCTGTTACAATTGTTGAACTCATCTCCTTAATTTGGATATCTCAATATCATGGAGGTCGCATTTTTTTTTTTTTTTTGTGAACTTTAAAATATTATTCTGTCATTTTTGCACGGCTTGTCATAACTCTAATACCAATTGATACTGTTTGAAAATACATAAAACGATTTGAGAGAATATTAAAATAAGAGAAAATAATGAATTAATATTTTGAACGTTAAGTTGGCAATTATGATAAACGAACAATATTTAAAATCTATCAAATTGAACAATTAGAGCTCTCTTGAAAACTCTAGATATATATTAATAGTAAAAATTTATAATGATTAATCAAATAAATTGTTCCTAATTTATAAAATTTAGAACACATAAAACAATTAGAATATACAATTAAACTTTTCTAGTTTCAATCTCCTAGAGTTGAGTAAGTGGGCTGGCACAAGGGATGAGTTAATTTTCTCTTCGAAACTTGTGGTTAAGAGTAAAATCTTGAATTTTTTTTTTTGGTCATTTCACTAATATTTACAATGTTAATACGTCATTAATAAAATAATTATCTTTAATTAGGATTATATTATACTTATTGGACACATTTGAAATATTATTAAGTACCGTGATACTTATTCATCAATTAATTCTTATTGTATGTGCTTATTAATAATTGGATGAATAAAACTACATATCATTTAAGGATATTTTAATGATATTTAAAGTGTATCATTTAAAAACAAAAATAATAATACCCCACAATTTTACAGTGGATAGGAAATGGAAAAAAAAATCAAATCAAATTGATGGGTCAATAATCACATGATTGGAGTCAAGTCAACCCAACCAACATGTCTTGAAATTGGCTTAACAAGTGGTTCGGGCTTGACCCCCAATGATTATTGATCCAAATAAATTCCTTGATGATTAATAGTGACCAAAATGCTCAAGAACGATGAGTCAAAGGGAAATAACAATTTGTCTTTTAAGTCCCCAACTTTTTGGAAATTGATTAAAAAATCTCGAATCATCCGAAATATAAAATGGGCCTTAAATTATATCATTAATCAATATAAATGAACTCAAAATTATCGAATTACTAAATTTATGACACCATAAATAATTATCATAATTTTATCATTAAATAATATCCATAATACTAACAATAATTTACTTTAAATAGACTTAGCATTGATGTCCATTTGAACAAGTCTTTAAAACATTAATATTAAATAAATATTTAAGTCCTTGGTGAATCATTAAATAATCTTAAATATCTTATCATGGAAGTCTCAATTTTTGATATCACATTTATCCAAAATTTACACGACAATACGTGATTTCTTCAACTTAGTATGGTTTCAACTTTGGTTAATAAAATTTATCTAGCGAGTTAAATAACAAATAAGGGAATATAATCCACTAGTGAAGAATACAAACTAAGTAAATTGAATAATAATATTAATTGTATAAAATTAATAAAAGCATGTGATATGTATTCTTGCTAAAAATCATAATATGTCGTATTAGCAAGAATAGCTAAATGAACGATTGGATATCAAAAAGGTACTTGACAAATGGATTCTATCGAATTTTGTTCTTAGCAAAAATATAATATCATTAAAATAAATAACTATAAATCTCTCAATAAAATAATAATTAAATTTATGATTCTTAAACCTCATGAAAGTAATCAAAGGCACCGTGTTTGATAATTAAAAGGTAAGTACGAGATTACCCAAACTTTCTATCATTTTAAAAGTGGTTTTTCACTCCAAAAGATACTTATATCATCTCAAATTTGATCATATTGACTTTCTAAATCATCATTATAAAGTTTCACTATATTAGAAGTTTCATCCTCAAAATAAATAATCAACATCCTCAAATGGAACTAGTACATCGAAAAAGATATATTGATTATTCTAAAATTTCTATAACTCCCATTCGCTAGAATAAAGTTGGGATTCGCCACTCTCCTCTACTTATCCATTAAGTGTCTTTGATAAAAATACACACATGGTTAAAGCTTCCCAAAAGTCCTTATCACTCAAAATAGTAGAAAATCCATGAAATTTTGAATATTTTGCTTACCATTTTAAATATCTGACTCGATTATCACCGATCCTCTAAGTGTACTAAATCTTATTTCTAAGGCTATAGAATACCCTTTTTATTTCATCGCTACCGAACAAACTCACAATTATCCAACTTATCCAACTATCCCAGTTCATTTCATAATTGTCCAATAGAAATAATAATTATCATTAATTTACTCCTCAATTAGCTTATAATTTAAATGCAAAATATATCAACACATTCTATATACATATATATATATAGTAAAACTATCATATGGATCTTTAGATTGTCTATATATTTACTCAACAATGGTATCATCCATGGGTATGACATCGTACAAATATTCACCCACAATCATATAACATACGCCCTATATACAACATTCATACATACTATTCGTGGCATACACAAACCCACTCACATTCACGCACATACACATACATATCCATCATCACATACACTTCTCGCTCCTATATATGTTATTATATACGTATATACTCATGTATAACATATATTTATTATATTCTCAAGATGCATTGTATACACGTGTAAATATATATATATATATAAGGACATACACACAGCAACACACACACACACACGACTACACACACAAAGCAACCCACACACAGCTACACACACAGCTACACACACAACATAAGCGCGGCAACACACACATAGCAACACAACCTTACCCATACATATGCACATACCCTCTACTATGTATGTATGTATATATATATATACACACACATAAACGACTAAGTGCCTCTGTGCATACATGAAAGCCTATATGCTTACGTACATATATTGCCATAAACCTACGGCTCCATATAAAACATCCTATAAATCCACATAAGTATAAGCTGGCCTATATACATGCATGTAAATATTTATATATTGTATAATTGTACATATGTACACATATATATTCCATTGCCATCTTCAGATTTTGGTCGCCCAATTAGGACGCATGCTCTATTTCTCTCATCTATTATTTTGGAACATAAAAACATAAAATTCAAACCTTAAAAATCTCAATTTGAAGCATAAAGATTGTTTGTAATATAACTTGTTAATTATCGTGCCTCAAATAATCATAAACCCTCGAATCTTCTGTCATTCTTCACCACCTCTGTTTTTTCCCAAAGTTTTGATTCACACAAACGAGTGCAAATTTTTCAAAAATCAAGGCATGCAGCACGAAAATTAATATCAACAATGAGAAGAGAAGAGTTTACTTGCCTAAATTTCTAGTTTTTCTTTCGGCAATGGTATCAATGGTAGCTTCTCTTTGACTCGTGCGTGGCTACCTTCATCGGTTCTTCCCCATTCCTAATCCCCACTATCTCCTTAAGTAATGAAGGGAGTGATTTAGGATTTCACTGGGTTTCTATTTGGAGTGCCAATTACTTCCTTTGCCCTATCGATTCATGTTGTCATCTCTCTCCCTCTCCTTTCCTTTTTCATCCGCTTTCTTCCTTTCTCTCTTCCCTCCCTTTTCTTCTTTTTCTTTCCTTTACTTAACCGTTGTTGTTGTTATTATTATTATTATTATTATTATTATTATTATTATTATATCTTACAATTATTATTTATTTTATTATTATAATATTTATATTATTATATATATGTTTGTGTATTTATTTATCTCTCATTAAAAATATTAGTTAATTATTTAATTAGCTATCTAGTTACCCCCATAATAATATTTAAAATTTTAATCTAAAATTTTAATATATTAATATTATTTTAAATTAATTGTATTTTTAGTCAACAAATCTTAATACACTAAGATCTAGTAGATAAATATTTATTTAATTAGTTTGATTCAAAATTAACTTAATTCTCTATCTAATCTAAATTTTAATTAATGATTCAAGCATCCAGGCCCAATCCATCGATCTATCTAACTTCTTAGGCCCAAGTATTTAATATCTATTTAATTTAAATTTATACAAATTCACTCAATAACCTAATCCATTAATTAAACTAAATTCAAACTAATAATCCAACTATCTAAACCCAATTTACCAGTTTAAATATTCTAAACTTTAATTTAAATTGCATTATGAAATTTTGTTAAAGAATCACTAAAAATGGTGAAATAATTATCATAACTAATCAGATAATTTATTTTCATAATAAAATCTTATTGTAAATGTTATTAATAATTGTTATGAATAAAATTTGGCTAAATGGAACATTTAAGGATATTTTAATAATATTTAAAGTGTATCATTTAAAAACAAAAAAAAATATCCCACAATTTTACGGTGGATAAAAAATTAAAAAAAATCAAATCAAATTAAACCAATATATTATTATTATTATAAGATCTTTATGTTAAATTGTCAGAATGGATACGTGTAGGAAGCATCCATTTGGTTTTTCTAAAATTATTGAAAAAATATATATATATATAAAATATATTTTCTTATGCTTAATTCATAAGAAGATTATAATAATATATTTAATTAATGCCCTACTTAAATCCATAAGGGTCTTTTTTGGATAGGTAAAAGCCTTGGTCCCCCAAAAAGTATATGGAGAACCAAATTCTCTTCATGTATAGCTCTTCCTCCTTCTTACAAAGTCACTTCCCATCAAGTATATCGCTGTTGAGCCAATTACTCAATGCATTCATAGTGAGCCACTTACAAGATGAAATCCTAATGAGCCACTTACAAGATGAAATCCTAATGAGCCACTCGCCGAGTATAACTTTAATGAGCCACTGACCATATACATCCAAATAAGAACCTAGTCCTCCTTCCTCTCTAAGTTACCCCCGTCGGGTGCGTAACAAGACACAATCCTCCTCTCACAAATCAATATGTTATTGTTAAACGTAAATAATGAAGGGTCTATTATAGGATCATTATGTTAAATTGTTAGAATCGATCTGTGTATAAATTTAAAAAAATATATAAAAAATATTTTTTTATGTTTAATTCATAAGAAAAATTATAACAATATATGTAATTAAAAAAAAACATTCACAACAATACAAAAGAAATATCATTTTCAAAAATTTGTGATTAAGACGTTTATCCTTTACAATCAATAATTAATATTATATATTTATTTATTTTAAAAAACAAATCTATGTGGTGGTTATAGGATTTTGTTTTGACGTTTTCAAAAAATATTATCCTAACAGATAAAATAATTAAGATAACATTATGTTTAATTTTTTAATCTAATATTTTATAAAGTAAAAAATTAATCCCAATAATCAACAAAATAAATTTAAAAAGAAAAATATAATATTTAGAAAATCCATATGTCACGCTTATTTCTCCAACAAACTTGACAAGAACCCAGCGATTATTTCTCAACGACTACTGACTTCAAATATCGATCACATCCACACACCGTTTCAACCAACAGCCGAGCAAAACGACACCTTCTCTCTCTCCTTATCTTTGACAATTTAAGGATTTTGATACCCATTAATAATTTTTTTGATATTTATGGATAATTAATTATATTTATTTATTTATATATAAATTTATTATTAGGGAATTTTAAAATTATATTGGAAAATCTTCTTTAAAATCACGAGTATTTTAATTATAAATAATATAAATATGGGTGCTGGCCAGTGCGGAGTATCGGTTGTTGAATGAGATTCAACTCTTCAGTGCATTCTCAAATTCCAGCAGAAATGGCGACGAGAGGGACGAGATCGGAGAAAGTGAAGAGGATTTTCCTCCAATTTGACAGCAACAAAGACGGTTGCCTCAACAGGGCGGAAATGGCGGCTCTCGTGATGGCCGTAAACCCTAGGGTCAAGTTCAGCGACGAGCAGATCAACGCCATTCTTGACGAGGTGTTTCGAACTTACGGCGAGTTCATCGACGGCGACAAGGGCCTCACCTTGGAAGGCCTCCTCCGCACTTACGACGACGGAGCCGGCGACGTAGACCGCGACTTCGAGGCCCTAGGGCTCGATCTCGCCGCTGATGATGCAGAGATTGTACTCGCCGAAGCCTCCGCTTCGTCGTCGATCGCTGATGAGAGGGCTTTGGAGCCGCAGAAGAAGCAGAGGACGGCGGCGTGGGCCGCCTCGCCGAACCACGGCATCGTGTTCGACGATACCTGGAAGCTGATGGATGATATGGAGATACTAATAAAAAGGTTGAAGGCGGCCAAGGACGGGAAGTTAAAGAATGACAATTCTGATTCTTACTCCGACGCTGGGTGGTCGAGAGAATTCGGACCGTCATCGGAGCTATCGGAGAGTGGTAAGAAGATGATTTGGGCAGAATCAGGGCATGATTACGCTGCTTTTGTGAAGGATTTGGGGGCTTTGAGGAGTAGGGCTGATGGTGCTAGGTCAAGAGAAGAGGCGTTTGATGGGCATATGGCAATCGGGAGGGTGCTGTCTGAGCACCAGCTTTTCAAGGAAGCTTTGGTGAGTTTCAAGAGGGCTTGTGAACTGCAGCCCATAGACGTGAGACCTCATTTTAGAGCAGGAAACTGTTTGTATGCTCTTGGGAGATGTGAAGAAGCAAAGGAGGAGTTTCAATCGGCTCTCGAAGCAGCCGAGACTGGTGGAAACCAGTGGGCATATTTGCTTCCACAGATTCATGTCAATCTGGGAATTTCTCTTGAAGGTCAAGGTATGATCTTAAGCGCCTGTGAGCATTACAGGGAAGCTGCAATTCTGTATCCTACTCATTATAGGGCTTTAAAGCTTCTAGGCAGTGCTCTTTTTGGAGTAGGAGAGCATAGAGCAGCTGTGAAGGCCTTAGAGGAGGCTATTTTCTTGAAACCTGACTATGCCGATGCCCATTGTGATTTGGCTTCAGCTTTGCACGCCATAGATGACGATGAGAGGGCAATTGCTGAGTTTCAGAAGGCCATTGATCTGATGCCGGGTCATGTTGATGCTTTGTATAATTTGGGCGGGCTTTATATGGATATTGGTAGGTATCAGCGTGCTGCCGAGATGTACACAAGGGTTCTCACCCTGTGTCCGAACCATTGGCGAGCTCAGCTCAATAAGGCTGCATCGCTGCTGGGCGCTGGAGAAAACGATGAAGCGAAGAAAGCTATGAAGGAAGCGCTGAAGATGACGAACAGGGTCGAAGTTCATGATGCAATAACTCATCTGAAGCAGCTTCAGAAGAAGGGGAATGGAGGAACTAATGGGGCCACTCCTTTCATTGTTGTGGAAGCCTCCAAATTTAAGACTGTTAATGAGAGGACTACGATGATGAAGGACTTAGCCGATGCACTTGAAATTAGGGCTTTCCAGAGAATTACAAGGCTGGGTAAGTGCGATGTGGAGCTTTTGAAGAAGGAAATGGATGAAAATGACGTGCCAATTTCCTTCTCTGGTACTCGTGTTCCTCAGAAATCCATACGCAAGAACACCCTTGAAGGAATTCTCCGCAGGTTGCTTAGTTTCTTGATGCCTGAGACATTTCAAGAGGCTGTAAGAGCTATAAACGAGAGAATCCTCACTGTTCTTGACGAATCGGGCGTCGGTAGGGTGGATATCGGCATGCTTTATGCCCTAATTGCCCCAATTTGCGGTGGTTCACCGGAGAAGCGAAAACGGGTTGCATTTGAAGCACTTCTATGGCGGCAATCGAACGACGGAACTTCGCAACTAACAAAATCTGATGCTGCGAGGTATATCAAGGTGTTGAGGGCTATCTACCTTCCTTCTCATGCAGTCAGCGAGTTGCTAGAAATCCATGGCGATCCAGATTCTTCAACTCTTTCTTCGACTGAGTTCCTTGCGATGTTCGACGATCGTGACTGGGGCTTCGGCATAATGTCGACTCTACTGAAGCTAGAAAGTGGAGATAGAACCCGCCATGGCCGCCACTTCTGCTCAGTTTGCCGATACCCCATCATCGGTTCTCGATTCAAGGAGGTGAAATCCAAGTTTAATTTGTGTAATCACTGCTATAGCCAAGGCAAGGTTCCTTCTTCAGCGAAGCTTGAACAATACACGTTTAAAGAATATGAGAGAGAATCTGATGCAGTGAAAGATAAGCTTACTTTTTTCAGTTCGAAGCGAAGAAGAATCCCCTCCTGAAATGATCACCATAGGTAAATTAATTGCTTTGAAGTATGTAGATTTCTGAGTTTGTAATGGCTGTTTTGCCCAGTGTCTGTGTATTTAATCTTTCCTTCTATTTCATTGGAATTACATTGCCGTTCTTGTTCTTGTTCTTGTTCTTGTTTCCTTCCTCATAATGAAGGCCTTTTATGAGTTTTTATCCAAGATTGATCTCCATTTTGCTCAGGCTGCATTTGCTTTGGGAAACAAGGTTTTCTGGCAATGGCGATCTGCTTATGATCTCCATTTGGATGATGATGGGCATTTACCTCCAAGCTTGGATTTTTTTAAAATTAATAAAAATTATTCCCATTTTTTTTTCCTTTTTTTGGTAAAATACTGTTAAAAACTATAATTTACAGTAATTTGCCAAAAGAATTTTTTGGATATCTATGAAAAAATATTAAATTAAAACCTGTTAAATAAACCCCAAAATCATAAAAAAAAAATAAATAATAAAACCTTAGTCAACCTTTTAATTTTTTTTATAAATAATCCGATTAAAAAGAGTATTATAGATAATATATTATATTTTTAAGATTAAGGAAAGGCCTTGTAAAATTCCTTCCATTTTATAATCCTTGTAAAGATTCAGACGGTTGAGATTATATGAAAATTTTAATTTATTATAATATATTATTATAATCTTATTCATTTAAACTATCAAAATAAAATCCTGAGAGTATTAAAAAATAAAATAAGCATAACAAGAGACTCTTCTGCAGCCTATAAAATAAAAAAATAAAATAAAATAAAATAAAATAAAATAAAATAAACTACATGCAACAATCATGACCATTTCATCCACCGCGTGTGAGCATGAGAGGCAACAACAATGCAATTCAAACTCCTCTCCCTCTTCTTCTTCCGGCAAATAAGTTTCATCCCCAATCAAATAATAAACTCCATGGAAGAAAATATTTCACCTTTTCATGCTTAGAAAACCAGTAGCAGAGACATAGCAGCTGAGGCACATCAAGGAAAATTTACAGAAAAAAAATCATGCTAAACTTATTTGCAAGGCTCCTAACCCTAACTACCCTCATGCCCATGATCCCGACGACTTCACTATCACGGCCGTTCCCAACGTCATCTATTGTCCCGTTGCTGTCACCGAGCCCATCCCCAGAACAAGTCATCCAACGGTGGCGAGCGGTTGAGAGGCAGAAAGACATCGGCTATGTTCAGCCAGAAGGTCTAGAAGAAGATTATGGTTACTGGAGTCCTGAACCCTATTACAGAGGTGGTGGTGGTGGAGCCCCTATTCCTCATGGTGAGGTTTGAGCTTCAGATTTTGATGGGTTTCTTTCTTTATATGTTCACTACATAGAGCTGTTATGGTCCTTCCAGTAAGACTCTTATATTCATTTAGTGGCCTGAATTAAAAGTTAGTTAAGTGAATAATAAAGATCGAATATATTTTCATCACTTGATATAATCTTTATATTTATCAACTCAACTTTTAATCTTGACCGTCGACAAAAGTAGGAGCTTCCACAATAGGACATTAATAGCACTCTTCACTACAACCCACAGAAAAGGCTTGTTGAAACCTTGCTTTCAATTCAATCATTAAGAGCTTGATTTTGACATACAGATTAAATTCTATCATTTGTTGAGATTCTTTCATTTTTTACCCTTCTTTATACTGCCAACACTGGGGAATTCACCATTACAACTTAGACGATTAAAATTAAGACAACCGCATGAACTGATAAAGCTCCTCCATAACAATGTCAAACAAGATCTTAACTAAATCACCTGGCACAGGGAGCACAGGAAACGGGCAGGCTTAATGCCAAGCAAAGTATATCATAATGCTGTAGCTACAATCAGTCGCAAGCAGCAATAACTATGCCAATATTCTCTCTAAAAGTATCATGCTTCCATCATTTTGATGTTTGTTAAACGTGCAGCCAAAAGAAGCAGAAGAAGAAATTCTAAAAATATTCATAATGCGACATAGACAAATATCAGCCATCAATGTAAATTTGTTTTTATGTATGCTATGCTTTATATATCAAAATGTTAGACAATCAATAATATGTGTAAACATTAAGCTTTACATAGATGATAATACTTGGAAAAATAAAGAGAGTCATACTAAAAGATGCATCAAGGAATGATGAGATCCATAACTATTTAAAAATGATACCTATAGAAGACAAGCTGAGGAATGTAAATTTAAGATGATCCAAGCATTTAAAATAAATACCAAAGAAAGACATGTGAAAAAATATGAGTTGATTGTGATTGGAGAAAAATAAAGTGGCAGAACTAACAAAATATGGAGTGAATTGACAAAAAAAAACGTTTTAAAATATTTGTACTCTTGGAAAATGTTACACTAAATCGAGTATAATGGTGGAAATGGATGAATTTATATAGTGGGATATAAAACTTTGCCATTATTATTATCCGTTCAAATATGCTAATAAACATGTAAAGGGAAGAAAAACAAAAAAATGATCTATATGCTAAGTTCTAATTATTATCTCCATACCAACAATGTTTTTGTCATTCTGGGTATGAATATGTCAAATAAGAAGCTGCAAGAAGCAAAAGATAAAAAATAACATTAGGTAAATCTTAATAATATTATCAACCTATTTGGCAAAATTTAAGAAGGCTAACAAACATTTAAAGGGAAGAAACCCCATAAAAATTCAACAAATATGCTTTGGTGAAATAAATATCAACCTATCCAGCCAAATTTTAAGTTCCAGTAGACCAAAAAACTGTAAGCATCTTTTGTGCCTCTCAAAGTCCAATCACAGCAAATCCCCAGGCACCACTTTTCTCACATCACCAGGCGGACTGAAGGAGATGAGGATCAAATAAAATCAAACTAACTATGAAAGGTAAAGTGGCAAGGAATGAGACCTATTGGATCTAATAGAGTGATTTCTTCAAAGTTGCTATTTGCTACAACAGCCATCCGCTGCGATGGAGAAACACAGCCAGAAAACAATGCCTTGACCACGAGTGTCAAACCACCTAACAAGGAACATGAGGCAGTTGGCTAACTGTGCCATCCCTTGATCATACAGGACACTACAATAATCAACAATTCAAACTATTTCAATTAGATTAGTAGAGGTTACTCGATGATGGCCATTACCTGCAGTTACTCATATAAAATAATTGACTACAATTATATGATAAACAAAGAGAGCCTTAACGAAATTGTGGAGTTATCATCGTGTAATCTATTGGTCACGAATTTGAGTCGTGAAAATGGCATTTTGCATAATATCAAATAAGACCGTATGTAATTAGAAACGAATCCAGGATTCTTTTCGGTGGAATTATTAATTTTTTAATTTTAATATTTTAGAAGAATAAATTTAAAATATGAATAAATGAGTTACAATGACCAATAATCACCAATAGGTAAATTTTATGGGGTCAATTAAAAATATTTACCAGGGTCAATAAAAATATTTAGTTTAATTATTAATATTTTATATACCTAAGTTTTTTTGAGTGGGGTCAATCAACCACACACCCACAATTGCATAAATAAACCTAAACTGATCCGACCATTTTCCGGCAGCAAACTCCAAGGTTATCACCTCTTCTGCCACCAAAACTATTCTTACCTCTTAATCTTCATCAGCGTTCACAACCAGTCCACCACCAAACTAACTTAAGCATCTGCATCTACCACCAAACCAGTAACTATCTAACCAAATATATTTATGAAGGAAATAAATTTATGTTGCGATCGAACAAAGGAAATTTGAAAGGACATTTTTTCCCTAGAAAAATATTTTCCATTGCGAGTTCTATTGAAAAGAATTTTCCGTAACCCCAGTATGAGCCTACATGTCAAGTACAATCTCAAGGTAGTCTAAGTCGCTAGTAGATTCCCTTTACCTTTCCCATTTAGGTCACCTTTTTCAGGGATCAGGGGAGCTCTATCGAGCTCAAGCAATGGAGGCCATCCATCTCTCCCAGGACGGCTGGATTGGGCAAATCTAGAGGCCCAGATTTTTTGATAAAATTTTTTTGATAATTTATAAATATTAACAGATGCATAAATAATTGTTTGTTGTAGTTCTTTTTCATAATTTTTAAGTGCCAAAATACTCATTATAAGAAAAACAAAACAAGAAGAACCACTTGCATGTTTTTTAATCTTTTTGAAATTAAAATCTGGCACATTGGATCCCCAATCCAATGGCCCTTGGGGCGATGGATGGGGGAACAATGGAGGCCCCCCCAATTCCCCTTTTCAAGACAAGGTTGCTCATACTAAATTCTTCTTACTACATATCACAGGATAGGCACCAACACTTTCTTTGCACCATAAATTCACACACTAAAAACAAATGCAGATGATAAAGCCACATGCCATATTTGGAAAATAATCAAGAAGAAAAGAGGCTTATGCTACAAGACATACGCAATACAACGATGTTCTCCAAAAAAATATATATATATATATAATATTCAAGAAAATTTGGACAAGGTAAAAAATGCCCACCTTGCAATACAAAGAAAGCATATAAAGATCAGACAGTGTAAGGCTGTACGTTTTCACCTGAATCATTTGTTGTTAAACATATAATTAAATAAGGTGGATGGACGAGGGGCCAGAAACAGCAGCAACTTTCTGAGCATGCTTTGCTTGGCAACGATAAAGTTCCTTTATTTCTTTTTTCATATGTCGTGCCTCTCGTCTTTCTTCTTTCACAGCAGCCTAGGTGAAAAAGAATTATATATTGGTAATATAGTGAATGGTCTAAACTCTGAAACATTAAGAACATAATGAAAAGGAACATAATTTCTCACACCATCAAATATTAATGAACCAAACAGACAGAAAAAAATCAATTGCAGGATTGGCAATACGTGATTTCCCAAATACATAGTTTCTTACAAAAATAAATATTCATTCAAAGATTCAATTCCTAGGGCATCGAATGAATATCAAAGCCATCAAAGAATGGCAAGCACCAACCACGGTAAGTGAGAGGATCTATGGAAGGTTATTTGGTGGAAAATCCAGCAAGCACAAATGCCAAGAAGGCTTCCAAATTTCATAAAATTTGATCCTAACATGAAATGAAATATCACCCAATATATATCGGTATTGGGCACTCCAATATTGTGCAAAAATCATTATATGTCTCCATAGCGGCAATGTATAGACTGAAATTAAATATATTGGCATATATAGCTAACATATACCAATATTTAGCTGATATATTGATTAATATTTTCCTACTAAGATATAGTTTGCCAAAAAAAATTTACTTCCAAATGTCTAGTACATTACATATTATATAGCCAATACCTATATGGTCACAATCGATATTAATATTTTCATCCATAGATCGCACCCATAGATGCCCTTTTGCTACTAGTGATAGTAACAGTAACACCAGTAGCATCTTATAAATAAAATAGTTGCTACAATTCCTTTATCAACTATAGTCAACATAATAAAGTTAATAAAAAATCTAAATACATGTTATCAGATGTAAAGTCCAATTTCTCATTCATCATAACATACATTGGGTTAATATGGTAAATAATTGTATAATAAAAAATTCAAAGAAAATTCAAATTTGAAGATAATTAAGCCAATGCCTGAATGGCATCTATCTCAATACCCGTACGTGTTTGAGATAGAAGCTATATGCCTAATCAGTGCCTATGGGGCGCTCATGCATAATTTAGGAGGCAATACGTGTGGCGCCTAAGATGCGCCTAATGAAATGCTCATGCGTGGTTGAAACAAAATATTAGCACTTGATGGGGTGGTCATGCGTGCCTATGTGTGTATTGACACTTAATGTTGCATTTGATTGACTTTCATGCGTTGATAGAGTATAAGTAGGTTTTTTTGCTAGAGTTCTGTCATTTTGTGCAAAAAAGAGAGAAAGAAAGAGAAAGAGAAGAGAAGAAGGAAGAAGAGAGAGAAGGAGAAATAAAGAGATTTCGAAAATGTTTCATGTCAGATATGTTAAATCTAAGGTTAAGGCATGTGTATCTAAACACGGCTATTTTAGAATCCTTTAATTTTGTTTTACGATATTTATTTTACTATGTCATCTTTTACACCCATATTTCGAATATTATTGAGTGCATGTATCTTTTACTAAATGTTTTAAAATTTTGTTTAGTTTTACTAAATATTTAAATATTTTATTTATTTTTCACAAAACAAGTGAATATTTTGAAGGATTATGATTGTATATAGAGGCACTATGAAGATAAGTCATAAAACATTGTGCATTTGACCTTACATATGACATTCCATGTTTAAGTTTTGATAATAACTCTATTTTGTTATCTGATATGAACTTACACTTTTCTTAGAGGGTAAAAAGTTTTGTAAATTTCTTATAGAATCTTCCATTTCTTTTTATTGAGAACTATTGTAAGGCGGATATATTTGAACATATCCTAATATATTAAATATACTTAAGAACGCACCTAGCATCCATGCTTGGAAAAAAAAAAGTTTGTTTGACTCCATTAATAGAGAGGAATATAAAGATGGCCGGCTTATGGGTCTTGAATATTCTGTATCGGTCAAAAGGTACCGAGAATATGAGTAACTCGTTCTTCAAATTTTGACCTTATATTTAATTAGTGTGTGAGTCATTAGTGCTTGGTTTTTGAGTTTTGACCTACATTGTATTTTATATTTTGAGATGTTTTGATCTTCTAAGTTTTGCAAACTTCAATATGATTTTCAAATTGCTTGATTTTGGATTTGAGTTTTACAAATGCATTATTTGATTTTAATGTTTGATGATTTCATACAGTTTGCATAATTTGATATTCATATATGTAACGATTTATGCGTATGAAGTCATGATTCAAAATGTGTTTAATGGAAAGTTTGACATATCAGATTTCGCATGTGATTTATGATTTCTCTATCCTTTCATCTGTCTTGTTAACATGTAATTGTATATCATATATATGTACTTGCTGAACTTTAGGCTCATAATTTACGATATTTTTTAACATTACCAAATTAACAAGCAATGGATACTTGTAGGATATAGAAGAAATATTGACAAAGATTTTTGTTTAGTGTATTTATATTTGTATTTTGAGAAATATTTGGTATTTTTGTATGGGATTATTAGGGATTATTATATGTTTCAAGTTCCACAGTTTGTATACTTTGGGGCAGTGTATTTGGCGGATATTATGCAAGATTTTATATTGTGATACTTTAGATATTAGGTCAAATACCTTTTCTTACAGATATTTTAAGTTTGAGCAAGTACTTATATTATTTGAAGACCGGATGGGGTTTGGTTCAACCATGTCTTGTATCCGCTAATGAGTTATTGTTTATGATGTTGTTTTTAGTATGAGATGTTCAACTCAGTATTTAGATTATTTGAGTTTTAGTCATTTATGGATAATAAATAATTGGATATCTTTATTACTATTATTACTTGCTCGTACCAAGGTTGTGACATCAAATGTAAAAGAATGTTAGCTCAATTTAGCTTGTGAGATCATCAAGAAAGAGGAATCAGTTACCTTCCTTCCCTTCTTCTCCTCCTTGGACTCTTGAGCATGCTGTCTGCTCTTGGGCTGCTCAGATTTTGCCACGACTTTGACCTTCTCTTTGGTAGCTTTTCTGCCCTGTGGCAAATAATCCACAGGCAGCTTAACCTTTCCATGAAGGGAAATCACATTTTTGTTGCTGCTTTTCAAGGTTCCAGAAACAGTTTCAGCCAACTTATTTTTTCTAATAATTTCTGGAACTCCAATTCTTCCAGGGTGGTTATCCAGATTTGAATATGTAGTGATGATAGTCTCGCAATCCCAAGCCTCTGATTCATCACTACTTTCTTCACTTATTATAACCTCATGATCATCTTCATCAGTGTTCTCATAATTTGCAGCATATTCAGCACATCGACGAAGCACATCAGCAGCAGACTTCACTGTTTCTTCATCTTTTGAAATCTCGTCACAATGTAAGAATTCTGCAGGAGCCCTGTAGTTATCATCAAGTTGAAGACTGTCTCCCTTATGACCCTTCAGGACACTATTAAGCTTTTCTGCCAAGGATTCATCTTCGTTGGCTAATGTATCACCATGATCATCATCACTGTCTGCCCCATATTCTTGAAGCTCTAGCTGTCATAACAAATATTTTGCATGAGAAAAAGGTTAAATTTCAGTAAATGAATTGCTAGAGAGAGCACACAATGCAGCATCTAATGGATGGTAAATTTGGAGAAATAGCTGCAATAAGGCCATATTGAAGATAATGGAGAGTGGACGGTGATCAAGGCACAATGCTTTTTGCATTGCGTGGACTGAATAATGTCAAATGTATGCAGCTTCAACCCTTAAATGTTAAGAAGTGGCTCCTGTGATTTGAGCAAGTGACCTCCAGGTCATAACGGAGCAGTTTTATTATTGTATCTTATCATGGAAGGTGTTTAAGAACAGATCAAGGCATTAATTTTTGAATAAAGGAACTTGATTCTTCG
Source organism: Nepenthes gracilis (assembly GCA_033239525.1). Classification (NCBI taxonomy): domain Eukaryota; kingdom Viridiplantae; phylum Streptophyta; class Magnoliopsida; order Caryophyllales; family Nepenthaceae; genus Nepenthes; species Nepenthes gracilis. Next base: position 4,379,737 of record BSYO01000026.1, on the reverse strand, counting down.
GTTGTATAAGACTTTCTATCATGACCCCAATATCAAATATAAATATAATGATATAAATAAAACAAACCAAAAATAAAAAATTGAAACTGGGTCAAACATTACAAGCCAAAAAGCTAATACTCAAAATACTAGAATTATTATGTCAAAGCATCCCAGGATTGGCCAAACCCTCCTCGTTTGACCCTATAGTCAATGTACCTGATTAATGCTCATTAAAAAAGTAGGAAAGTCGTCTACTAATGACGATCCAATAATAACATTATCAAAAGCATAAAATAGTCTATAAAACGGGGTCCCCTAGCCCAAATATAATAATGTGACAAATATACAATCATCAAATAACAAGCACAAATGTTTGCAAAGTCTACTATAAATCCCCAAAATACAAGATTTAAACAATTAAAATCTAATCTTTTAATATCTCCTCCACTTCAAAAACCTTACAAGAAATCTAAACCTGCTAATTTAAAAAGTTATGAAATATGGAAACAATAAGTCTAGCACTCCACGAAACATGTATATATATTATGTGGAAATACATGATAAAACATGATGAATGACAATAGTAATTGAATGCAGAAATGCTGGATAAAATGATAGGATATCAAAAACATAAGAACCAATTATTAGTGACAATCTCATCAACTAGGGTCAAATATTGGATGTCAGACTACAAATTTCCTCATAACTAAGTTATACGTTACTATTTAAAATCTGTAGATGACCCAACTGCATATTATTTCCCATAAACGGGATCAAATACCACTTGACAAACCCATGGATGTGAAATAACAACCTTCACTTACAAATTAATGTGTTTAGAAATGTCTAAATATACTAAATTAATTCACTATAATGGTTTTCATTTACTCAAAACGAAAAATTATACAACAAATAATAAATATACAAATTTTCTAATAATAAAAAAAATAATTTTTATAAATTTTAAAGTAGAATTTTTACTAAATACTTGCATAAAAATGACATATAAGGTCAAATATCCAATGATTTCAAGATTTCTTCACGATTTTCACAATGTCAGACACAAATCTTCAAACCTCAAAATTCTCAAATAATACAGAAATGCATACAAAATAAACTTAAGAAGAATTATAAAGGATCACATGCCTAAAAATTTGAACAACAAATAAAGAAGAGAACTTATATGCACTTGCTTTAAGTTGATTATTACTTAGATCTAACACGATAACTTTACAACCGCCTTTCTTCAGTTTCTCTCACCTCTTCTATCTCTTCTCCTCATCTTTTTCTCTCTCCTCTCGCAAATTCTTAGGCAAAAATGTTCCAAAAAATATTGGAGGCCCTTAAATAATCAGACTAATACACAAGCGTTAATAGTGCGCCTATTAGGCATGGGGATATTACACATGCACGCACGAGCATCCCTAAAACCAAACACAAGCATTGCCTATACTGCCATGCACACATGAGCATGCCACAACCACGTAAAAGTGCCACTTATTTTGCTAGTCACGCCCAAGTGCTATATGCACAAGTCAGCATAGGCCCTCTTTCCTCCTGTACTTGATTTTTCATCCAAATGCACAATTATTCTCAAAAACACACTCAATATAATTGATTTTGGTGTCATAATACATATTTCAGTAATCAAGTGCTATAATTTTCCAATTGAAGTGGATTTTTTTCTACAAATTCCTTGCACAAAACATCTAGTATGGCTGGGAAGCCTACATGTACAGCTACTAAAGGAAATAATTTTTTATGCTGAGGCACTAATAAGTCATTACCTGATGAGGTTAAAATCATAGACGAGATGGCAGTATAAGCTTCCAGACAGTTGAATTTGAATGGAAGTTTATTGTTTGCTTCTTTTTGGTAAAATGGGCCATCAAAGGACTTTTGCAGAGCCAAGACTAAGGACATAAGGCCAAAAAGCTTTAGATACCACAAAAGCAAGGACAGTCAATCAGATCTGCTTAAAGAAGGTAAAATAAACAATGATGCTGGTGAATCTAAGAGTGATATAATGGCCAAAAAAAGATGCAAGCATTGCTGCTTTTAACGAACATGGTGAAATGATTGCTGATATTGAAGAGTAGAAGTGACAACAAGAGGAAAGACAATGATACGGATAGCTGATCTAGTATTTACAAAGGGCTACGTTCTATCAGCTCTTATTGATCAGCATCTTGACAACATTCAGATGATTGGGAAACTGATGAGAAAAAGATAGATAGTGGTTGATGAAATGCTAATAGATTCAAAACAAAATGGAGTAAAATACATCTTTGATTTTTTTTCCCCACTTTGCTTCTGTCCTTTTTCTATGGAAAAGAATCTCCTCTCTGAGGTCCATTATGGAACAGAAGGTTTGGAGCAAACTCCAAATCGATTACCCTTCCCACAGGAACCATGAATCAAATAAGAAAATATGCACATGGCAGGAATTAAACTCAGGACCACATACCCAACCATGCAACTCAAAGACACCTTTACCAACTGAGCTACGACCATGCAGCTATACAGACTCTTTGATGATTGGGGTCTGAATCACCCAAATAAACAAAGGGAAATAAAGCAATCTATTTTAAACCTGAAAAGATCACATATAACAGAGGAAGGAGACAGAATGTTGAAGAACTGTTCAGTATTGGTTGTGAATGGGACTGTTATCACAATTACAAGTTTCCAGATGATGGAACTTGAAATCCTTCTGACCACCAAGTTGGTCTCACTCTCACTAAAGGGTGTGCCCAATATAGATTGTTTTATGATCACTTTAATCTATTCTTTTATAAATTGTTGTTGAGAGGAGGAGATTTAGTACACTTCCACTCATAATTTAACTCAATTACAATCTAAGAAGTTCAGCGGCGGTTCTTCTCAGTTAGAGATCGCGTGAGTGAAGATCAGTTGGATAACCTCTTTACCAAAGAAAAGTGGGAAGCGGCAGCTGTTCCCTAACTCACCAGACCCTATGTTGACCTAAGCCCCTGTGTTGGGGCTCTGCTCCTGACCTGTACATGAGCTGCCTCCTACGGCTCTTCATAAGAACTTGAAGCCCCTAGTAATACAAAAATAAGTACGTTAAGGTTACGAAATCACTTAGCCGTCTACAAAGGAAAAGGCATCGGTACGAAATCATGTCAGCTGTAGATATAGACTCGGCTATAAAGAACAAAATCTTAAACTAGGGATTCTTCTCAAAGGTCACACTAGCCATGTCTACAAGCAGCTACATGTTGATGGAATTGGGTGGGGAATCCAAGACAACCAGCTCTTCTTGGGTTACTCCAATGTTCGTCAAGTAGTCAGTGCAATTGTTGTCTTATCTAAATGTGTGCTGTGGTTGAACTTGAAGTCTTTCCATGAGATATTTGCAATCTTTCAAGATAGCTCTGTTAGGATTGCTTTCGATTTCTGCATCTGTTATCAACCGCCTCAATAACATATCTCAGACAGGAATTGGGTAGCGACTTCCCCTTTCCATACAGTATCTTTCGTATATGCAGAAATAGCCTATTTTATAGGCAAAGTCACTATAAAGGTAAATCAGATAAACTACCTGAAAAGGCAAGTCTAGATCACACATCTTAAATGAAACCTTCAACATTTTCACCAATGCTCCTGAAAATTGTGATGATAAGTATGTCCAATGGTGTAAAACTTTTAACTGGCTACAATTCTGGGCTTTGAGCGAGTGTCTCAAACCAAGTTTATGATATTGTCTCAACCATTATATGCACTAGATGCTTGGGTCCCAAGAAAAATAGACTTCAACATAAAGGGAAAGAGGGAGAAATGGACTGAAATAAGGGAGAGAGAACTAGACAAATAAGAGAGGAGAAACACCATTTATGTCAATAGTTTAACAATACAGAACATAATAAAGAATCAAAGGTGCGGTTATATATGCACCAACACCTAATTCTAGTAGGAAACAAAATCTCAAAATGAGCATAAAACTTATCTCATAAAATAAATATGTAAATGCATAACAGATACTGGACCTCCTGAATGACAGTAGATAACAGATAATAAACATCCTAGGAAATTACTGATCAATCAGTATTACACCATATTATTGTGGAAAATAACCAAATTTAATTATATATAATATAATTACTACCTTCTAGCTTCAAATTCATTCTCCTTGGTTGATGAAAACTCAACCTCATGCTTTGACAAATTGCACGAGTAGAAGAAAGCGGAAAAACCTAAATTCATGTACAAGTACCTCTACCGGGGCTTTAAATGATCTGGACTGATTTACTTAAAAATAAACCATTCTAAATAGTGCAATCAGGTTAAATAAAGAATATAAAAACAGGACATAGGAGACCAATTACTTAACATGGTAAAACCCTCAAAGTAGCCAAATAACCAGAGCCCAATCATGCAAAAGTCTTCATTATAAGAAATGGGAAAGAAGTACGAGAAAGAAATTGCTTAAAATAATGTTTACTAGCAGAAAAGTCTCCTAATTCCTCAAACAACAATTGCACAAGCTCTCTTTCAATTCTACCCCATTGCAACTAAAAACAACCTAAATACATAACACAAGGAAAGAAAACAACCTAGCAGCCTCCCCTCCTGCAGAATACATTCATAATCATAGCATAGCCACCCCTTACAAGTTACAGGTAAGTGTTTTCTACAAGATAACTAAGCTAAAACTATCCACTAAAATCTTCAATCACGAGTCATAAATAAAGGATAAGTAACGACACAAATTTATAACTTCCAACCTAATATCTTAAAAGAAGCAAAGCAATAGGTTCATCATTATACATCCCTCCGGTTAATCCTCTGGGCAGATCACTTAACGAATGTAGGAGTTCACCATCAATTGCTTATCAACATAAGCAAAAAGAAAGTTCTCAGGAACCACAAAGTCGACATGTGGTGCTGACATTGAATCATCGAAGTAACCACAAAGTTGGCATGTGGTGCTTACAGTGAATCATGGATCAAATAATGAACAAGTCCAACAGAACTAGCTTAAATTAATTACTTACAAGTTGCTTATTATAGGAGAAACCAACAGCATTAAAACTTTACAAAGAAACTCAAGTAGAATATCATCATAATCACATTCATGGATTTTTCTTTCTTTCTTTTCCTTTTCCTGCTATTTCTTTCTACCCTTTTTTCACTTTTTCTAATATAATCTATAATAGAAAAGCAAGAATTTTTTTAAGACTTCTGACATGAAAAGAATGAAGCTAAAATAACTTCTTCCATTGGGCTCAACAACTGAACAAAAGTGTTACTTCTAGGATTGACTTAAAGCTGGATGTGCAGGCCCACTACCCAAAATCAGAAAAATGTTGTTCTCACAACTCACAGCACGAAGGGTTCACAAAGTAGCAGAAGCAATAGCGAACATGAATAATACTGATGACAAAAACAGCTATCAGAGAATGTGGCAGGCATCAAAAGGAGATTCTGGAGAGGTTGTGCCAGTGATCTTCTCAACTGCACACGACTTTCTCACTTATCTCACGTTAAGACCCTCAATCTCTATTTTTCTCCGTGTTTCACTCCGAATCAATCATTCATTCTCTCGGTCACAATGCTCTCACTCTGTCACTAACACTATATTGGTTCCAAGAATTTGGCAAGGTTTTCAAATGTGGTTGTAAGATGGTGTTTGTGGTGTGGAATATGGAATACTGATTAGTCATGATGATGGTAAACAGGAATTAATATTCCAATGGGGAGATTTGATGGTGAGGTGTTTGACACTGACAGCAGTAGAGTTTTTGAATTGTGGAAGATGAGAAATCAGGATTTTAATAACAATTTGATGCTGGATTGGAAGAAAGAGGTAGGGGGCAGAGAGAAAAGAATCAGACAGAAATAGGGAGCAACAGATAGAAATTCTCTCAATATGACTCACTCCTTACGGGGTGGGAGGAGAACGGTTCAAAAGTATCATTGAGAGGTTGATCTATCTTGACTTCAAAAGGTAATATGGTTGATTGAGAAACCAACACCCAATACAGCCTAAGCCTAGAGAGGTAGGGTACTTATCTTACTTTTTCTGTGTGGCCTGAAATGGTCCCGCGAAGCTGATCACTGCAAAATAGTAATTGTTCACCAGTAGAATTTCTTATTAATTTATAAATGAGACATGGAGATATCCCATAAACTAATAGATTGCTATATATTAAATGAGGGGATGGGACATCTTGAAACAAATTGATCAACAAATAAAATAGGAGGGTGGGAGTATGTGACATCAACTCATCATATTTGTATTCCACTGCAAGTGATACTGCCAAATATAAACTATGATAAGCAATGATTTCCACATTAAAGAATATCCACTTTGTTCACGAACATGTGCAAGGGAGAGAAAACATATAACACTGAACAACTAAGCATTCAAATGAGAGAGTTTCAACAAATCAAACTGGTCATCCGAATTTAGATAAGCCATGATATTGAAGTGGAAGAATATCCACTCAAATCATGAGCATGCGCCAGAAAGAGAACAAAAACACTGAACTAAGTGTCCAAAACAAAGTGTCTCACCAAATCAAACTGGTCATCTAGAAGGCGGCGGACCCTTAGCTTCTCATCAGTATTTCCACCCTCAATATTCATTGGATGATTTCCTGCATCAGCTAGAATCCCATTTGAGCCACGGGAATAAGCCGCATTAATCACTGTTTCAGGTTTACCAACCAAATTCAAGCTTCTGACAGCAACTATATCTGCTCCTTCCTCAGGTAGATTAGCACGAACAACAAAATCCTCCTCCAAATCCTCAACATCAGAGTCAAACTGAGATTTAGTCTCATTAAGCAACGCTTCTATTTCAGGATCCACAGCTTTCTGAATTCTCACATTCACAGTCTTCTCTGCAACACTGTACATTGTTCTGTCATTCGTATCAGCATTCTCTTCACTTATCCGTACTCTTGACGCATCGTATGCCTGATATACAAAAACACTTTCAACAATTAATCCTCAAACCTTAGAGTCTGAGGTTAAGTAGCCACTTATGTCAGTCAAGATGAAATAAAGAAACATTTTAAATTTTCATATTGTGAGAAAAGAAACCCAACCTTAATGTCAAGAGGAAGCCGATCAAATTTTGCCTTGGGATTGTGATAATATACTGAACCACCGCCACTATTTTTAATCTCTCTCAAATGAATCAAATAATTATAACCATCATCTTGAAAGCCAAGCTCCAATATCTCTCTTCTTATGTGATCTGGTAATGGTGTCAATTCCATGGAAGATTGCAACAACAATCTATCTTGTCCAGCAAACTCTTCAGCATCTTTGTCATCAGGTGAGTCAGCAAAGATCGAATTGGGGTCATCCACGAAGCCTCCATAGTTAGAATGATTGTCATGACTTTCTTCAAATCCAGTGAATGAAACATTATTCCTATCCACTCTTACAAAGACACGATCACTCCCTGGCTCATTAGCATAAATCAGATCAGAAGTGTCCCGAGAAAGTAGTTGAAACGTTGCTGCTTTTTTCTTATCAATGAACTTCCTGTTGCCCATCTGTGGTAGAAAGGGATGTAAGGAAAGCTATGGGAGAACGGTAGAAGCAGAAATACCCTAATTGCACTCACACTCGTACGTCACTTCAAAACCTCTAAATCAGACTATCTATATTCATTACTTTAAATTTAAACATCCGCTATAATATATATCACATAGTCTATAATAATTAAATAATATTTTTAGAAATATTTAAAATTAGTTGAACATAGTTCATCGTCATCCAGTTTGGAGGATTTTTTTTTGGCTCTGTGCTCTGGAGGGATTGAAATCAGAAATAGACACCTGCTGTTTGGCCACAGCCGAAACGAAGCTCAATTGTCACCTTCTGTTGCCAAATACTGAAGTGAAACAGAAACCAAGCAAGGAAAATCAGAGCAGATCAATAATCAAACATTTTAGGGTTCCAATTTCGGGTTCCAATTTCAAATCCGTAAACTACTCATTAATCAAATTTAGGGTTTCAATTTCAATCCGAAAAATCCACAATAATTAAAGAAGCTGATTGAAAACCAAAAAAAAAATTGAGAGGCGGGATAGACAGATGCAAGAAGTACGTTAAAACCTCAAAAATGTACAGGCAAAGAGCAGGCAGAGGGGGAGGGAGAGAGAGAGAGAGAGGCCAACGGCGTAAGCGTCGGCGTCGGCGTCGGCGTCGGCGTTGGAACGACGCGAGTGCGAAGGATGACGATGCGCAGAAGAGACGGTGAGAAGAATTGGGGTGTCTAGTTTTACTGAACCTAAAAAGAGGTTTAAATTCTAATTAATTTATAAAAATGAAAAAAGTATTTATTAAAATTATAAATATATAATCTTTTTTTTTTTTTTTTTTTATGATTTGGTTTGAATGTGTTATTTTTTTAGCCTAATTTTTTAATTTAATTTAATAGCTCTCGAAATTTTAGGGTTTCCAAATAAAATCTTTCTCCTTGTAAAGTCTAATATTTTATTTTGTAATGTAATTTAATAGTTTTAATTTGAATATTTATATTTAAATTTAAATATTTATTTAAATATAAGAATATTAGTATTTTAAAATGAAATTAATTATAAACAATATTTTTATCATTAAAATATCAATACCAAAATGTAATACATTTTTTGACTATTTTTAAATATTAGCATAGGAGGTATTAGGGAATGCACCTGTTTTGAGGCTTTTTGAGACTCGTTTTTATATTTTAATTATTTATATTTTGATAAATAATTATAATTTAATTTAATTATTTTTTAAAAAATAAAATTAAAATTAATTATTTTAAAATAATTAAATCATAATTATTATTTTAAAAATAAATAATTAAAATAAACAGAATAAACTTATTCATCTATCAAATGGATGGAGCCCCTCCACAATCTCTTCTTGAATGTCTCATAAATTTTTTAAAAAATTAAATTATTTCTTTTTAAATTATCATTATATTTTAATTATTACTTAACTTTGTATGTGCAATTTGAAATTAATAAAAGTATTGAATTGTTGTTTAAAATAATTATTATAAATTATAATTGATGAAGACGCCAGTAATTGACCAGCCTAAAAATGAGTAAATAACCCAAATCGAATAAAGGCCCAACCGCATTCCAGACGGTTAATAGAGACACTGACTAGAGAGCAACAAGTAAGCTGGCTGAAGTCCAGAATATAAGCAACCCAAGTCAAAGACAACCCACTCATGCTTCAACGGTCTCCTGTCTTGATTTTTCGCATATCCAAGAAAGGTAATTTCTCACGTAATGGTAACCTCCTAAAATCAAAGTACATCCCGGGAGGAAGGCGTGGATATCTTCCTACAATCTATAAGAAAACCCTAACGGTTACCATGCGCAGAAGAAAGAAAATTTGCCTCCTTGATCGTTACAGTAAAAAATGACACTTACGCCTATGCAAGAAAAACAACAATCCTTTCAGAAGGCAGACATCCAGTCTTACTGCCAAAAGAAGGCAACCCAGGGTCATAGTTATAAAAAGTTATGGAGACTCACTCATTAGGACACACTCTAAATTGCCTACTAAATGTCCTTAAACATACTCAAACTCTTAAAAACTTTCTAAAACTCTTGAGCATTCCAATACATACTCTCTCTTTTACTAGTTCCTTACAAATTGAGTACTTAGAGAGATTGCTTCCCACGAGTATCTAAAGCCACACTCTCTACGAATACACTTCCTACCAATATCCATAAAATACACTCCTATCATTCATTTTTGTATCTTTTGTATCCACCTTCTATTATCAAAAAACTATTTATTGATTTGAGTATCGAAATATTTTTGATGAGATCAAATTTTACCGTCACACCGACTCTTATTTGAAATTGTGTTGTGTATGAACTAAAATTCAAGAATAAAATCAAAATCAATCGACAATTTCAACTCGAATCTATTTAAGATTTAGATATTTGATGCATCAATAATTATAATAATAAATTTATATTTAAGGATAATTATTTAATAAAAAAATTTGTGATCAAAGTTATTTCAATAAATGAGGTTATGTGTTATATAAAATTAAATAATACATACCTCTAGGATTACTCTATTAGAATTTATAAATAAAAAAATATCTAATAAATTAAGTTAATTGGTAATACTATTTTAAATTTTTGATTATTATATATTTATGATAAATTATATTTATTAATTATTTTATCTTATAATATTATTTAAGATATAAATTTATAATTATTAACTTTAATAATTAAAATTTTATTACTATAATATCTTATAGAAGTATTTTATTAGTAAATCATCTCACTTCCATCAATCATGTGCGTGTCCCTTGGCTTAGACAAAACGTTGTCGTTTTAAAGGCATTGGCAGCTGCATTTTTTTAGGTTTTCACGAATAACTAGCATTAGTAACCTTGTATTGTTTGAATTTAATGAATTGATTAGTTAAATAAATATTATTTTTAAAACGAAAATTAAAAAAAAATTCAGATAAATACATTAAAACCTATTTTTTTATTAAAAAATAAAAAACGGTGGAGATAAATTATATATATTTTTTATAATATTGAAAAAAATAACAAAATGATATTTTTTGGTGATAAAAAATGATTTTTAGATACTTATCTAAAGCTAGTTTATATAAAAAAAATATATTATTTATTGTAAATTTTTTTCTATAATATAGACATATTTAATTAAAATAATGTTTTTTAAATATATACTAAAGATATTTAATTGAATTTTTGATTTTATTTTCTTTGTAATGTTTAAATATTTTCCATAAAAATTATCTAAAAAATTCTATACTTTTATTCAAATATTAAAGCTAATTAGCTATATTTAAATTCATATGGTAGTACACATTAATAATTAAAAACTATAGAAGTATAAAAAATAATTATTTTATAGTTTTAATTTTGTGCATCATGTGGCAACACACTGTTGAAACCTCCAAAATTAAAGTATTTTTTTCTTAGAATTATTTCATACAATATCATATATATTAATTAATTTATTAAAATAAATAAATATTATAAATTTTATATGATTTTATTATACTTATTAAAAAATTTATTTTTTAAATGGGCTAAATCTATAATAGAAATAATGATATTTTTATAAATATGAAAACAATTCTCTTCATATTGTATAAATAACAAAATTATTGATATTTATTAAGAATAATCTGTGATATTTTTTTAGATTATGTGAGATAATTTTTAAATTTAAATTAGATAAAGTTATAGTATTTTTCAGATTATGCGAGGCTGTTTTTAAATTTAAATTGGATAAAATTTAGTTAACTTACATCAACTTGAATTTAAGAATTTTTTCAAAAAAAAAAAAATATATACACTCTGTTTTTATGCATAAAATTATGTAATTTTCATAAAGAAATAAATATATGGATGGAGAAGAGAAATCAATTTTAAATTATTTGAGAAAAAAGGCTATGCAAGGAACTAGATATGTTATTGTTGTGTCCCGAATTCCATGTTATCGTACGGATTAGGGAGCCTTTAGATTTCTCGTCGCCGAGAGGATATCACAAACAAGTCTGATCTCCATTGTTGTTAATCTGGAACCTATACAATACAAACTAACAAATAAGAGGTCAGAAGTCAGTAGAATTTTTCTCACAAAAAATACTCCGACGCTCAAATCAGTAACCTCCTACAATGAACGAAAAAGGAGTGCACGCTTAGAGGTGCGCGAAAATATGCTTAGTGTGCGAAGGGAGTGTGAGTGGGACGTATTTGGAGGCCTGAGCTCTATGAATGCGCTCGGCAGAGAGGTGGCTTAGTGGTGCGCTAGGCAGATTAGTAGTTTAGAGGTGCGTCCGCAAAGGGGGCTTAGAAGTGCACTCGACAGAGGGGGGCTTAGAGGTGCGCTCCCAGATGGCGACTTAAAGGTGTGCCCGGTAGATGGGCAACTTAAATATGCGCCTGTGGAAGATGGCTTAGAGATGTGCCCGCCTCCCGGTGAGACGGTGTGCCCATTAGCTTTGTTGATATTTGGAGGCTTAGCAGAACATGCCAGGATGAGTGTGGAGATGTCGAGCCTTACCCACCCGGGTCGTGCCGATGGCCCGCTAAGTATAGAATTGCCCGCTTGGCTCGAATAGGATGAACAGAGCGACCATGAAACTAGGAGATGCAGGACGTTATTGTAGAGTCCCACATCGGATTGGATGGGAAAATGAAGGGTGCCTTATAAGGACGTGGATATCTCTCCATTGTAGATGTGTTTTGGGGGCCGTGGGCCTGCCAGGAACAAAATCGTGCGAGTTGGGCCCAAAGTGGACAATATCTACAAGTGGGTACTTAGGAACGCTTTACTCATTTTGGGAGAGATCCATACTGCATGCGGAAGGACCTGACAAACGCCATGGTGAGGGTTTTGTGCTTCACCGATTGAGGACATTCTCTTTCAAGCTGATGGGCATCCATTGAGGAGCATGCCTTCATGCCTTGATCTACCGAGAGGCTTCGGGCTCCACTTTGGGAGGACCTCTACCAGGTACTCCTGCCGCCATTGAATGAGCTCTACAATTTTTTTGGGGAGAGCATCTGGGTGACATCGTGGAGAACCATGCCTCGTCTTACGGGAAACGAGGGTGGACGAGGTAGATGCCACTGGAGGGCGGTCTCCATGTTCTGTTGAAGGCTCCGAGCGCCGTTAATGGAGGCTCTTCTAGGCTTCATTAATGGTGCGTCTTGAACACAATGCTTAGCCAAGAGCTTCGGAGAGCCCTGGGAGGCTTTGGCGAAAGGTTGGGTGATTTCTCTTGACCAAGAGCCCCGAGCTTCGTCTTAGAGACCTTGAATCTCTATCTCGCCATGAACAAGGTGGTGGGGCTAGACGACAATTTCAGGGGACCGTACACCCTATTTGGTGAGGGATTTTGGGTGCCATTGTTGCGGGTTTAGCTTCACCAGCGGGCCGGAGGATCGGGGTGACGGTCTTTGGGCGTTGCTTTTGAGAGATTTTGCTCCCCTGTTTAAGGACTTGTTTCTCTCTCCTTTTTTTGCTGTCCATTCTTTTCTTTTTATCGGGGGAATGAATGAAAATTTTTCCGCCATGATGAGTTTCTATTTCTTGCCAAGGGGAATTTTTTTCACTAAAACGAAATCTTTTTCGTCATGATGAAACTTCTTCACTATGCGTTGAGTTTCGGGTTGGCTCGCGATATTAGATCTATCAATTATGAAAGTCTAACTCTGCAATATAAAATAATAAAATAATATAATAAATTTGGCAATTCAAAAATGATTTAATATCATAATATCTTACATTATGATGAATGCCACTCTCATTATAATCTCCGTGACAATTCTAACACTATCAACTCTGGAAAAATTTTTTTTTTAAAAAAAGATAACAGTGACTAGAAGAAATATCTATTGAGGTTCGACCAGAATACTTACAACTCGATACAATAGAATAAAATTTGAATATCCAATTAAACGTTAACCATCAAATTCGTGAGTATAAGAAATATGATAATGTACAATATTTTTAACGTAAAAAATTTCTTTCAACTAAGAAAAAAATATGAGATAAATTTTAAACAAATTTACTATAAAAGTATTGATTATAAATAATTCATTTTAAAGTTCATTTACTATAATCCCGAATAAAAAATTATTGATTATAACATCTCAACATACTAAACAACTTATAAAAAAAATATAACGAGAAATAAGAGTAACTAAATAAAATATACTTTAGAACAACATACTCGATCTTAACGAAAAACGAAACTCAAATTGAATCTCAATTGGATGTCAAACCTCTTCCTCTTATCTATTTTTCTTTTATTTCTTTGTGCAACACTCCTTGTATGAGATTTGATTTCGAAATACCTTAAAAGTTTGTTAGACGTATTTTTATACTATGAGTCACGATAGAGCACCCGTCAGTTGCGTTTTAAGCACGAACACCACTGGAATTGGAACTCGAGCTTCCGTTAGGCACATCTCAGGTGCGAGCGCCCCTAGGTTTTCACTCGGGAGTTGGTCACGCGCACGAATATCATAATACCCTCACGAATATCACGTGACCATTCAATAACTATCAATTTATTATGACACCAATAAGAAGTGACCAAGACCTAACAATATCATGTTTCACATATAACCAAGAGGAAATAATATAATGACAGATGTGTCTATAAGTTTAGCTGTATATTTTACATGTAACGATAACACCAACACACAAACAGCTTTCATACATCTGTAATCACTTGCTTATGATATGAATTTTTATACGTAGATTCCTGAAGTATATATCATCTATAACAAATATCTTTCACGGGAAACACCAACAATGTTTATTTATAGAAACACCTTCTGCAAGAAGTAGTTCTTCAAGGAGCGACATGATAGCTATTTCAAAGATGGTTGCAACTGACGCAGTTGATACCACTGAGTCCACCCCCACAAACATGATAGCTATTTCAAAGAGAGACACGAAACCTACCGCAAAGAGTAACATGATAATATGAAGACACATAAATAGTTAGCATACATTTATAATAACTAGATCGATAGATTACTTATAAAAATTATCAGCTGATATGTATCAATATGTCAAAAATTTATATCAATTTTTCTTGATGTATTAACAATATTTCAGCATGTTGTTATAACTTGTTATATTACAATTTTTTAACTTTTTTTTTCAATATATTCGATATTGATATGACTGTAATTGATACCGACACCAAAAATTTCATCCATGGCATAAGTTGCAAAGTATAGGGCATCAATGATAATTATCTTTCATGAGAAATACCAACAATGTATCTTTACAAAAGTACCTTATATAAGATGTAGTTGTCCAAAGAGTAACATAATAGCCATTGGTGGTGGTAATAGTAGTGGTGGTGGTGGATGCAGTTGAGATGCTGAGTCCACTCCACATAGGTACAGAACTCCGTCGGTGTTTTAACGTTCCTGAGCACCCGCTTGTGAATATTATCCGCTTTACCACATAGACGCACAGTTTTATTTCTGACAGACTGCCTCCACCGCCTCCAAAACGCATCCCCCAAAGTGGCATAGCGGCGGCACAGTGTGGCGAGATATTGTCATCTTTGGTCCGGGAGAACTTTTCGGCGCCTCCAGCCATACACAGGCCTCAAGGTTTTCTCCTGGTGAACCCCCACAGGCTCCCAAGACACGTCAACAAATGAGAGGTATTCACACCCTTATAAGGCACGCTTCGTTTTCCTCCCCATCCGACGTGGGACATTACAGTTCACCCCCCTTGGAAGCCTAGCGTCCGCGCTGGCACACTGAACCGGGCCCCATCTCTGATACTATTTCTAACGTCCCCGGGCATCCACTTGTGAATATTGTCCTCTTTATCACACAGACGCACGGTTTTGTTCCTGATAGACGGCCTCTACCGCCCCCAAAATGCATCCCCCAGAGTGACGCAGTGGCGGTACAGCGTGGCGAGATATTGTCCTCTTTGGCCTAGGAGAACTTTCTGGCGTCTCCAACCCTACACAGGCTTCAAAGTTTTCTTCTGGTGAACCACCGTAGGCTCCCAGGATGCATCTACAAATAAGAGATATTTACGCCATTATAAGGTACGTTTCGTTTCCCTCCCCATTCGACGTGGGACATTACAGGTGTATGTCAGCATGGACACTATATTTATACCCACAACAACAAACAAGATGATGATCTTAGTAATTGATAAAACTTGGGTATTTATTTGGATTCAATAGAACTTAATCTCCTATTTGGAGTGTAAATGTTTGAAAGGAAAGGAAAGATTTAGATGAAACATGAACAAAAACAACTAAAATTTTAAAGAAAATTTGCCTTTGTTTTTCCCATTTTTTGCTTTTTTTTTTTTTTTTTTTGAATTCCTGAATTAGAAGAGAAGATATGTTTCTACAGGGGAAAAGGGCCTATAATATTCTATAATATAGATATTGGATATATTAAAATATACTGTTAAAATATACTGATAAAATATATTTTTAAATATGTTTTTCTTAAATTTTTTTTATAAAGATAAATTAGTATTTTTAATTTAATTCGATTCTCATTGTAGATATTAGGCGTTGATTTTTTTTTCCATTTTCAAAATATATATAAAATCAATGCTTACGATGATGGTAAGAGAAATATTTATGCAAAAATTAGAAATCATATATGAAAATCATACATAAAAACTTTAATAAAGCTAAAGCATAAATTTAATAAATATTATGATTTATTTAATAATTATCACCCAAATTAACTTAAATTATGTGTAGCTGATAAAAGTATCATAATTACAAACCAATTCATGATTATAGGATAAATTATATATTTATGAATATTACGTCTATAATTAAAATATTATGAACCGAAAAATAGATAAATCAATTTATGAATTTTTATTATGGCGATCAATTAAATAATATAATCAGAAAAAAATAAGATAATTAGGACCCTGTAATATTTCGGACCTCATTGAAAATATTTAATTATTTCAAGAATGAAGTATATTTAATTATTTAATTAATCTGCTTGGTCTAAATTCATAACAGATCATTTTTTTGATATCACATGCAAAAATTCTTCAATGAGATATAAACTTTAATTATCAAATTCTTTATTATTATTTTTTTTATAAAATAATTATGTGTAAAAATAAATTTATATATCTAAATCTAGAAAAATTAACTTTTAAATTATTAAGAATAATCTATAATGAATAAAATCACAACGAAGTCATTCTTATTATATCAAATTAAAAAAAAATATCTATTTTTTTTCTCTCTTTAGGACTTGTAGAGATTTTCTATAATTTTATATATCTCAAAATAATAAGTATATTTATTTTTAATATAGTGGGAGATTATTATTTTTAAATTACCAAAATATTTCACATTTTTATTAAAAGACATATCATGAATAGATATTTTTTTTTTCAAAAAATTTATGTTTAATTAATTATAAATAATTATATATCTAAGCTAATCATATGAAATTGTATATAATTTAGTCAACATAAGGTGGTGGGTCACATTAGATGGGTAATTTAGTCAACATATTTAAAATATTTTTAAAATTTTTTAGTGATTTAATTTCAGATTTATCTATCTATGATATTAAATTTATATACAAATAAATAAATACCACATTATTTAAAAATATTCTTAAAATATTCTAAAATATTTTCCTTATAAGACATTCTAATCCTATGGTAAACAAATTATATTACATTAAACTACACTTATTAAAATCGAAGAAAAAAATCAAAGCAAAAGAAAATGATTGGCATCCACACGCCCTCTCCCCAAAGTCACCTAGGTAACAGCCGCAACCACCAACCGCAACCACCACTTTCCGCCGTAGCGTCGCCGTGGAATATCCCCTTCTTTATAAATTTCCCCCTTTCACGTTGAAAAAAGAATAAGGGAGTAATTTATTAATTATTTTTAAAATATTCATAAATAAAATAATATACACCTATACATCTATTTTAACATTTATGTAGATTTTCTTGTGCAAGAAGAACCAATTCATGGCCATCAACCATGTGTTGGGTTTTGAAAACTTTTTTATTGGTGTTATAATAAATAAATAGTTCTTAAAAGTTTTACAAAATTTATGCAAATTACAGTCGCGCATAATAAGTGCCTAAGCGTCGAAGACAAGGACGCTTGTGTCCAAGATATGCCTGAGGCGCCGATTTACAAAGGGGTGCTCGAGCATCAATCGCAATATAAAATCGCGCCTATGTGATTTCAAGGTATTTCAAAATCAATTTCTTATATAAGGAGTGCCGTAAAATATGAAAAAAGAGAAAGAGAGAGAAAAGGAAGATATTCGATATCCGATTGAGATCTGATTTGAATTCCGTTTTTTACCAAGGTTTAATACATTATTCTATAGTAATTTTTTGAAACGTATTTCGTTTAGTTATGCTTACTTGTATTCTATTTATCTTGTGGGTTGTTGAATATATTGAGGGGGTTGTAATCATTTATTCTTCATTCCAAATTAGAGTGAAAAGATTTCGAAATGAGTTTTTTTGTAACCAACACTTATTATAATGATTTATATCGAAATTTGTCTTGTGATTTTTTTCCTTTGTTAAAAAAAATTTTATACATTAAAAATATTGTGTATTATTATATTTCTTATACTCACGAGTTTTGTGGCTAATATTTGACGATAAATTTGAATTTTATTTCATTATATCGAGTTGTGTATATTTGGGTCTAACCCCAACACCATGTAGTTTTTCATACCCCTCAAGATGATGAATTTGTGCCCATGAATAATAAATTTCACCGAATATTACATTCAAATGGATCTTTAAACACTATACCTTATGAAAGTTTTGTGTACTATACTGCTTTTTATTGAATTTACCTGTATCGGCTTGTTTGGTGTCCGATAAACTTAAAAATCTAATATATTTTTCTATACTAATTTCAAACTTGTCTTTGCATGCTAAAAAAATTCAAAACTTTTGGATATAATTTTATATTCTTATTTACTTTCCATACGTTATACCATATTTGTTGATAAGACTTAGGCTTATCAAAACCATTTTGAGATTAGTTTTGTGCTCGTTGAGAAAATATGACCATTAGATCCAGGTCAAGCAAGGTTACTTGAGCTAAATATTCGATCTATACTTGTTTATCAATAAAATTATATCAGATCACACTCTTATCATTTATTTATTTTAACTTTATTGATTTGAAAAATTATATTTAGCAAAACATAACAATATTAATTATAAACAAAATCCATATTAAGAAAAAAAGCATCCTAACAAGGGGGAAATAATATATGCATTAAATTTATTATTTACATAAAAATTAAAATTTTAAATTAATAACTAACATTAAATCATCTAAATAACATGTTAGTCTTGAATTTTGATCTGTCTTTAATTAATAATAAAAAATATATTTTGATATCTGTTATTATTTTAATGATTGTTATTACATGATATAAAAAATGATAAAGGGAGTTGCAGATTGAAATGGATAACATATTTCTATCTGAAGGTAAGTAATGGTATCCCGAACATATCTCGATGGACAAATTGGATAGAGCAGATCCACCCACGATTCGAGACGGTTTGGTTTCCAGTCCACACCACAAATTCGCTTCTCGCGATCTCCGCCTGTTACATTGAAACAATGTAGACTGTTAACGAATGAAAAAGAAAAACGAATTGAAATCTGAAATTTGGAGCAGGAAAAGAAATTTCGAGGATGGTGAACCTGATTCTTCCAAGCAAACCAAGAACTCCCGTTCCAATCCCATCCAAACAAGATATCGCGTTCGAGTTGTCTGCAAAGCCCATCAAAGCAACGTTTTCTCTCACCAAAACCCAGCAAACAATGACGCCAAAAATCACAGACGCCCACTTGCATTATCTCTGCAGAACTGGCCGTTTCAATGAAGTAATAACTGCTCTTGATGCCATTTCACAAGATGGGCGCAAGGTAAAATCCTCTACATTTACTCAGTTGCTTGACTGTTGCATTGAACACAATTCAATCCAGCTGGGTCGTGAACTTCACGCTAGAGTTTGCTTAGTGGATGAAATTCTCCCATTTGTAGAGACTAAACTGGTTAGCATGTATGCGAAATGTGGGTCTTTAGTTGACGCGCGTAAGGTGTTTGATGAAATGTCTGAGAGAAACCTGTACAGTTGGTCGGCTATGATTGGCGCATACTCTAGAGAGCAAAGATCGACTGAAGTTCTGATCTTGTTTAGTATGATGATGGAGGAGGGCACCTTACCTGATGATTTCTTGTTTCCCAAGATCTTGCAAGCTTGTGGTAATTGTGGGAATTATGAGATTGGAAGGATGATTCATTCACTGGTTGTTCGATGTGGGATGATTTCCAGGGGCCGTGTCAATAATGCATTGTTATCGGCATATGTAAAGTGTTCGAGATTTCAAATAGCTAGGAGGTTTTTTGAGAAAATGGATTGGAGGGACAGGGTGAGTTGGAATTCAATTATAGCTGCATATTGTCAGATGGGCAAGAATGACGAAGCACATAGATTGTTTGATGCGATGCGCAAAGAGGGGATTGAACCGGGCTTGGTGACTTGGAACATATTGATTGCTAGTTATAGCCAATTGGGAAATTATGATACTGCAATGGAACTTATGAAGAAGATGGAGAGTTTCCATATGATTCCTGATGTATTTACCTGGACATCCCTGATTTCTGGGTTTTCCCGAAACAATAGAATAATTCAGGCACTTGATCTTTTCAGGGAGATGCTTTTTGTCAGAGTCAAACCAAACAGAATTACTATTACTAGTGCTGTTGCAGCATGCGCAACTCTTAAAGCTTTAGAGAACGGGAAAGAAATTCATTCTCTTGCTGTTAAGATTGGATTTTCAGAGTGTGTTTTGGTAGGAAATTCACTGCTCAATATGTATTCTAAATGCGGTGAACTAGAAGCTGCTCGCCGGGTCTTCGATGCCATGTCTGAAAAGGACACTTACACTTGGAATTCAATGATTGGAGGGTACTTCCAAGGTGGCTATTGTGGTGAAGCCTATGACCTCTTCATGAAAATGCAGGTATCTCGTGTGCAGCCAAATGCTGTTACGTGGAATGTGATGATCTCGGGCTATTTTCAGAATGGCGATGATGATCAAGCTATCGATCTTTTTTGGCAGATGGGGAAAGGAGGCGGAGTGAAGCCAAACACATCGTCGTGGAACTCTCTTATTTCCGGTTACTTGCAAATAGGTGACAAAAACAAAGCATTTGCGATATTTCGGCAGATGCAATCCTTCAGTATTGAACCTAATTTTGTCACCATTTTAACGATCCTACGTGCTTGTGCCAATCTAGTTGCTGCAAACAAGGTGAAGGAGATTCACGCCTGTGTGATACGTAGAAATTTAGAGCCCGAGCTGGCTGTTGCTAATTCTTTAATCGACACATATGCTAAGTCAGGCAACTTTGTTTACACAAAAGCTGTGTTTGATTCAATGTCTTCAAAGGATGCTATCACCTGGGACACACTAATTGCTTGTTATGTTTTGCATGGTTTTCCCAACGATGCAATTTATGCATTTAACCAGATGAAAATTGAGGGACACGTTCCAAGCAGAGGTACTTTTGTGGGCCTCATAACTGCATATGGCCTTCTGAAAAAGGTAGAAAAGGGAAAGCAAATTTACTCTAACATGACTGAAGACTATCAAATTTTACCTGGATCAGAACATTTTGCAGCAATGGTAGATTTATTCGGTCGTTCGGGTAAGCTTGAAGATGCAATTGAATTCGTCAAATGCATGGATATAGAACCCGAGTCAGCCATCTGGGATTCGTTGCTCACTGCTTGTCGCAGCCATGGAAATGTTGCAATGGCAATTCGTGCAGGTGAGCATTTGCTTGAACTGAATCCACAGGATAATGTCACACACCAGTTAGTCTCGCACGCATACGATATGTGTGGAAGATCTGCCGAGTTTTCAAAAGAGAGGCCGATCCATAAAAAGAGTAGTGCTACTACTAACACGGTTCGTGGCTGCAGCCTCGTCGAAGTGGAAAACACGGTTTATTCTTTTGTAACCGGTGATCTGTCGATACATGGTTTTGATTCGATCGATATTTGGTTGAAAGGCATAGCCCGAAACATGAAACAGCCCGATTCTCATGATTTTCTCTGCATTGAGGAAGAAGAGAAGGAAGCTATTTGTGGAGTTCACAGTGAGAAACTTGCTATGGGTTTTGTTCTTGCTGGTGCTGCTTCCAATGTTAGGTGTGTACGGATCATGAAGAACTTCAGAGTTTGTAGGGATTGCCATAGTACAGCTAAATTTGTGTCTTCATCATATGGATGTGAGATTTATTTGAGTGATACTAAGTGTCTACACCATTTTAAGGATGGGCTGTGTTCTTGTGGGGATTATTGGTAGTGTAAATAAAACATTGCGGAATTTTATACAAATGTGTGTAAAATGGGGGTTTTGATGAGAATCTTTGTTTATTTTTTGATATCTTTTCACAATTGTATTATTCGGGATGATTGTAATTTTTATAATTTTAATAGTTTTTAGGATATTTAGAAAGAGTTATAATTTTATTTCATTATTTTTATATTTCAAATCGTCATTGTTTAAAAATATAAAAATTAAACACTTATAGAAAGATGGTAATTTATATGTTTTAACAATTTTAACAAAAAATATTATAAATATGACTATTGCCTGATTATGCATTACTTCAGTCTTGCTTATGCCTTTCCTACCTTCTCGTATTCCTCTCCTCTCCTTCTCCATTATCATTAATGTTTCTTCATTTTCTTCTTTTTTATTCTTTCCTATGTCAGGTCATATATTTTACTTTTCGTTTCACCAGACCCATGAATCCCCGCAGTAGTGAAGTATCGAGTCCACATTGATGAGTAATGTATATTTTTACGATAAAATGACGTATATTTTTAGGTGATAATGTATTTTGTTTGGTTTATATGGTTGAAATAGTATAATTTTATTTTTTTTATCCATAAGATTTGAAAATTTAATAAGTAATTGTATCATTTGTATCCATGGCTATCAAGATATTATTATTAACATGACAAATTGGCTAGTTTATTAGATTTGTTAAGTCCCAATATAAGCCCTATAAAACACCAAAGTAAAGCGCAGTGAAAAGCAGAAATGTTTTCACGGATCAAGAGAGGGACGGGGCCAGGCAAGCCCAAAACTCATGCTAACTTTTTACGTTAGACTGACCTAACAAGCCTGTAACAAGCCCGAGAACACAGGCTAGTGTCCCAAAAGTCAAACTACGACAAATGTTCGAAAGGTCCGTTCAAACCAAAAGGAGCTCGAGGACATCGCAAGTAGCTGACGACATCCAGGTACGAGGATCAGAAGAAGAATCCCAACCTTAGAAGTTCCGTCAGGCTTCAAATTAGTTCGAGAAGTCAAGGAAAGACCCGAGGACCCTCCACGAAGGACCAAAAATCTCTCAAAAGATAGTTGATATCCAGGAGCTGCATTCTTCAACAAGTCCGCGAACTCACAAAGAGACGAGGCACGCCACACAAGGACAGGGACTATCTCGTACACGGCCGAGAGCGCCAACTAAGCAACTTCGCCGATTTCCAAGGGACCTGCAACCATTACAAGATGCCGCATCTACAGAGCACGTCTAGTTAAATCAAGACTGGCGCCTAGAGTTTACATGCTTGACACGCTCAGACCCTACCAGCGGCGCCAGTAGCATACTTCCCTGCACATGCTATCATTCTTGACATGGACAGCAGGGCAGGTGGACGGCTCGCTTAGGCCTTAGACGTGACCCGATAGACAAATGGATGCCTCTCTGCCCGCCCCTACCGTCACGTGTCTTCTTCCCAATGGCATAATTTTTCCTATAAATACCCAACGGAGGCTCTTGCCTCGGGGCTTTTGGCTTCCTCTTTCCCAGAAGAACTAAGGAGAAGAATGAAGAGCTCAGGAGCTTCCAAACGAGAAAGCCCTTCAAAAGAGAGAGATTAAGAAAAGAAAGAGGGAAGATATTCCCAAAACTTGTACTTTGTAAGACTTCCACCCATAACAAGATTTAAGGTCAAAAGCCGTGATTTTTCTTCTCCATTCAGCCTGATTTTTTCTCCTCATTCAAGAGGAGAACTTAGTGAAGTAAACCCCGTTGATTTTAATCTTTCCTTCTCCACATCCTTCACTCCCAAATACTTGCGTTACATTGGACCCCCAAAATCCGAAACGCAACAAGATTTATATTTTCAAAGTATTTATTTTATTAAATGAGAATAAATAAATATATTAAATAAAATAAAAAATACTATTAACCATTTAACATTTAACTATAACGTATACTAATAATCTAATCAAATATTATTTTTATCATATATATTATCATATATATTGGCAGTATTTCTTAATTATATATATTATGTTTTAATATATATATTATTTTTTAAATATGTATACAATACTCTAACAATATATATATTATTTTTCTTAATTAATTATTAAAACTTATATTTTCTTTATAAATAATTAGAGTGTTATTTCATAATTTTTCTAGAAACAAATTTGAATTCAAAGTAGCGAAGCAGAGAGCGGGGCATTCTGCCTTGAGAATCCCACAGAAATGGAGTAGGCAAAATTCCTTCATTTTGCAGAGAGAGACAGCGACGATCTTCACTGTCGCAAGCTGAAGAGGAGGCTCCATTCTTCTCTCGTCGCGCTCGGGTTGTTTCGTTTGCATAAGAATTTCATCGCTAGTGTTTCTCTCCCATCAAATTGCCCTTTAATTTTCTGTTCTTCTTTCACGAGTAGTTCGAAAATGATGAACTGATTTCACTGGGTACACGGCATTCCAGGTTTTCTTCCCAAAACCTGCCAATCAAAGATGGACAGTGACGGCGTCTCCAATTCATACGAAGAGGCTCGCCAGCGCCGACTTAAAGACAACAAGAGGCGGTTTCAGGTTTGCTCCTCATACCTCCATTTTTCAGCATCCATGTCTCCATCCTATTTAATTTATTTATTTTATTATTTTAGCTGGTCAGTATAAATACTTCGGTCAATGATAAAAGGGATGTTAAAGGGTAAACCTCCAAAAACCCTCCACCTATTTTTGTGGGTTTGTTAGTGTAGGACAGACCTTTAGAAGCCATCAATCGGTTAGTATGGATGCATCAATGACAAGTAACGTCAACTTAATACTTTTGGAGAGTATCTATATAGTGTGCTCCAAGCATTTCTCAAAAGCTATATATATAATCTAATTACTTTGATACGTGCTCCATGGCTATATCATGGTAATCGACGGCGAGATGGTGAGATTGAGGAGCAGGAAGGGAGTTCTGGCGGAGGAGATAGAGAAAAAGATTTGAGAGAGAGAGAGAGAGAGGGGAAGAGATAAAGGAAGAGGGAGAGCTGAGAAAAGCAACGCAAAGATGACTCTCTATTTTCCTTCTCAACCCAACACAGTACACATTTTATACACCTCGGTCTCATGCATCTTGGCCACTAACAAAATACCTTGGCCATTAAACAAAATAACCACCTAACAAATTAATAACAAACTCATTAGCAGGAAGGGAGGGAAAAACCAACTAAACAGAACAGTGCACGTGTAGGAAAGGGGATCACATTTAATCAGTTCATAAATTAAATATAATCGTGGAGCTTCAGTGGAGATGGTTGGATAGTCGAGTGCTCTGCCGTATTGCTACGAACTGTTGCCGGTGTATGTCTGAGGAACCGTTGAGTAGCCCCGAAACTCGTAATATTGCCTTCCTCATAAAAAAACCTTGTCCTCAATGTTGAATGAGAGATAAGTTTGATAACTGTTACCGCTGCCCTGATCGACCCCTCTTGTGGATCTTGCTAGCTCAACAGCTCCACTAGGCTTTCCATAACGATGAAAGATATTCCACTTTGTGGAGGGTTTTATCTGCGAAACCTTTTGTGACGAATGCTAGTGGCAACAAGCTGCACAACAGGAATGTTTGTGAAAGTTTTATAACTTCACTAGCCACACCTTGCAGGTCAACAGCTGCAGTAGATGCCAGCTCACTTTGCATAACCAATTTCCTCAAGGTGTATCTGCGTCTGTACTCGGAGTCCATTTTCTTCCTCCAATAGCAGGGCATGTACCAACTACAATTCCTCATGTTCCATCTCCTCCTTATCACACAAAAAGCCTTCAATATTATGTCCTCCTGCTGCTGGTGCTGCTTGCCTCCCATTTTCTGAGCCATTGCCTGACTTAATCTCTAGCGCCAGCCTCATTGGAGTCGTTGGATTGTAAAATAAGATGCCATCTGGCGCAAGTTTAGTATTATATTGGTATAACCCCTTTCCATTGATGAGAACTCCATCTGGTTTTCCTGACTCTTCTCCAGAATCAAGGGCAACTCTTAGTGCTTTATGGTCTTGATTATATCAATCGCTAATCATGCTGGGAATATCCCCATAAGGAACAGCATAGGGCAACGGAATCATTGCCCTGGTATTGACAATGATGGGGCCATATCCACTAGAAGCCCTTGGGGAATTAATTGATGGAGAGTAAAAGAAGCTGCCAATTTGATCCTTGACCTGAAACTGGTAGGTGAAATTTCCATTTGGATTGATGGGGCAGTTTGTGCCCATAACACCATCTTGCAAAGAATTATGTCGCATTTGAATCCTGAGCCAATTAACAAGTACATCTTCATCTAAGTTATTGATCACATTAACAACAATAATCATATTTGTTGTAGCGTTGATCAGAGGTCCTGGGGATTCATCATTGACCACTATAACAGCAGGGCATGGCCAACTTCCGCATCATCGAGCTGATGCTGGCACTTGTCCGTCTCCTACCAACTCTTCCAACTATTCCTTCAGCTGCTCGATTGTGGCCTCATTAGCCGACAATTCAGTGATTCCAGCAGGTGCTGGAACCGCCTGGCATGTCATTACGGCCTAGTCAATTTCAAAAGCCCTTGAGATGAGTAGCTTTGGCCTCGTAGGATTATAGGAAGGAGAGTTAGGTGCTAGGGCTGTCCCACACTTGTAATTGGTGAATCTTTTCCCCTTGTTAAGCCTATAAATCCAGGCTCTTTTTTGCTCATCTCCCTGGATCAGCCTCTTTGCCTCCCAAACACACCAACAATTTTTGTCCTTTAAGGGAGGAATTGACTTATTTTCTAGGGCCCACAATGTGTTGAGGTGGAGAAACTTAAATAAAAAGTTAGGTTCAGTGGGAATGGTGATTTGTGCCCTCATTTAGGGAGAGCAAGCCTTGTCACTGCATGACACCCCCATTAAGGCTACATATTTTAAAAATTCACATCCCCAAGCACCAGAACCTACAACGAACACTCTTGCATCCACAAGTTTTTTCTGCAGCTTGGATCAAAAAATAGAAGTCGGGGCATCATAACGTCTGTGGAAGGGCCGGAAGTCATTCGGATCCAAGTGTTGAAAGGGAAGAGGATCGGTAGAATAGAAGTAGAAGAACTGAAAAGGTGGATGGAACTTAATAATGCAGGCCTTAATAATGTCTTGGCCAACAACATCACCAAATATGGCAATCATGAAATTAAAAACAGCCCATGCACCTAAGGTGTCGAAGGACATTGTGCCCACTCTCTCCAAACCTTCTGTCGCCAGAATCCTAAAGCACTTCTTGCAACGGGTTGAATTTCAACACCTTAGGCTGATTGCTGGATAGTTCCCGAACATTCACAACTCCACAGATCCATAAATCCATAGGAGCAAGAGTTGTCACTGACTCCACACCAGTGATTGAAGTCGTAAATTGTGAGGGAGTTGGAAGAACGGGGGAAGTTGCGGGCGGTAAAGTCTGTTGGTTGTTCCGGGTTAGGGCTTAAGGGATTTCAATGGGAGATTGCTGGAATGATGCCATGGTGGAGGCGGAGCAGGTGATGCAATTGGTAGAGAGTGCCGAATTTGTTTTGTGGTGGGAGCAGAAATGGCTATTTGAAGTACATGTTGTTGTATGGAATAAGCGGTGGAAGGGATTGCAGGTTGGGGAAAGTGACGATGCGGAGCAATTTGAGTATCTGGTAGAACTGGTGGAGGGGAAGTAACAGTAGAAGAAACCACAGAATGTGAAAAGTTCACTAACTGGTTAGGGTTGTGCTCGTTTCTGTGGAGTGATTGGCTGAGCACAGTGATGGACGACCGGATTTGTGCTGTGGTTGAAGCCATGGTGGATGAGTTGGAGACAAGTCGGTTGGTAGCCCGCCGCAAGTCCTTCATCGCATTGGCCAGCTCGGCCATGGACGTTTCAAGTGCGTCGAGTGCTCGTTCTTCGATCTCCTCCGCTTTTGTCTCAATGAAAGCACCATTTGATACGTGCTCTATGGCCGTATCGTGGTAATCGACAGCGAGATGGTGAGATTGAGGAGTAGGAAGGGAGTTCTGGCGGAGGAGATAGGGGAAAAGAGTCGAGAGAGAGAGAGAGAGAGAGAGAGAGATAAGGGAAGAGATGAGGAATTGGGAGAGCTGAGAAGAGCCACACAAAGATGATTCTCTATTATCCTTCTTTGCCCAACACAGTACACATTTTGTACACCTCAGTCTCATGCATCTCGGCCACTAAACAAAATAACCACCTAACAAATTAATAACAAACTTATCAGTACGGAAGGGAGGGAAAAACCAACTGAACAAAACAGTGCACGTGTAGGGAAGGGGACTACATTTAATTAGTTCATAAATTAAATATAATCACGGAGCTTCAGCGGTGATGGTTGGATAGTCGAGTGCTTTGCCGTGTTGCTGTAGACTATTGACGGCGTATATCCGAGGAACCGTTGAGTAGCCCCGAAACCGTAACATACTTAAACCGAATCACAAATAAAAAAGGATGGGTATAGCTAAGACGGATGTATAAAAAGGAATTGAACATACAAATTCTTCATACCCAGTCCATATAAAAACCATTGAGGTACAAAATAAAAGTCCTTTTGTTTTGTCTCAGTTACATTCACATTAATATTCATCCCTCGAAAGAATGAATAATGGATGGGGAAAATTGTTTTCTCAAGGTGCGATTTTGAATGTTCTAGCATAGATTTTTAATATTGTGTTTTTGAGAGAGATGGGTTTAAACTATGTTACCTCAGATGGATGGTCAATTTTGGTATGATAGTAATGAATGTGTGATTTAATTTAGTGAGGATGCCGTCATTAGGGGGTGAAATTTTGAGCCATCTCAATTCTCTTGATTTAAGTGCTAGAAATTTAGGTCTATAGAAGTTAGAAAGCCACCTGCTCCCGGAGATTTGTTAATGTTCATGCTAATGATTGCTTGTTTAGTCTCTATTTCTTATGGAACCTTGTATACTAGAAATCCTAAGTCTTGATCAATTAGCACCATTTAAACATATTGCAATAATCATCATGGAAACAAAGGATTGAGTTTTGTAAAATGTCTGTATAAAACTACACAATTTTTTTACCTACATCTTTCCTTTCATGGATCTATCTGCCATTCCTATTCTTGATCACAACTTCCTTATCTTCTAGTAATAGTAGATATTATTAAGTTTTGATTGCACGAACAAACGGATAGTTATCGGAAGGTTGTATGATTTTTGTGCGAGAATTGGCGTGATCGGTTGAAGGTTAATAGAGTGGTGCGTGATAGGTACTTGATTCACGCCTGTATGACGATTCTAGATTGGGGGTTGCCTGAAGCACACCTGAGTAGGCCCTTGTACACCGATTGTAGTAGGCATGCGCTTTAGTGCAGCTCTTGAAGCGATTTCAGGGTAATTCGAAATCATTTCTCACATAATAAATACCGCATAGAGAGAGAAGGAAAAAAGAGGGAAGAGGAAGGGGTTTGATATCTGGTTGATATCCAATTTGAGTTTTGTTCTTCACCGAGGTTAAATATGTTGTTCTAGAGTGGATTTCTAGGACGTATTTCGTTTTGTTGTTTTTATTTCTTATTGTACTTTTTCTTGTGGGCTGTTAGGTATGTTGAGGGGGATTATAATCAACCATTTTTCACTCGGAGTTGTAGTGAAGGAATTTTAAATGGAGTTATTTGTAGCTGACACTATTATTATAGTGGATTTATTCAGAATTTGTCTTGTGATTTTTCTTCAATTGAAAAGGATTTTTCATATTAAAAATGTTATACATTATTACTTTTATTGTACTCACGAGTTTAGCGCTTGACGTTTGACGGGGGTTTTGGATTTTGTTCCACTGCATCGGGTTGTGTGTGTCCGGGTTAAGCCCTAACAAATAGTATTAGAGAGTCGGTTATAAAATTACAATTTGATGACGTTAATGTTGAGGAGCTTGCCATTCTATGTCGAGCAATTTAACGGGCAAAATAGTTTCATTCTTTTGTAAGAAAGGTTGAGGAATATTTTGGCCTAAGAAGGAATGGAAAAAACACTTTAGAGTAATGAAGATAAGTCGTAAAATATAAAAGATGAGGATTGGCAAGATATGATGAATCTTGCTAATTGTATGATCAAGTTATATCTCGTGGATAATATTCTTCAAGAAGTTATTGGCCTGTTGGATTTTGTGGAGGTTTGGATAAAGCTTGAGAGCCGATATAAATTCAAGTCATTAGCAACAAGGTTGCATGTGAAGGAAAAATTCTATAACATTTGTTTGTCAGAAGAAAAAAGTTTTGAGAAGCATTTGGATAAATTTAACTTAATTTTGACACAAATATCGGCACTTGATGAGAATATCAAGGTGAAAAATAAGATGTTAGTGTTGTTGGCTTCTTTGTCGGCCTCGTATAATCATATTGTTATGACACTATTGTTTGAAAAAGATATAGTCTTGATAAGGTTATGGCTTTCATACTTATGAATAATGAGTCAAGGTAGAAGGGAAGTGTTAAGGTTTCGGAGGAGTCGAGACTTTTGGTATCCACTAATAGTTAGGGACATGAGAGATTGAGGGATAGAAGTGGCAAATCGGAGAGAAGTAATGGTCGGTTTAAGTTTTAAGACATGGAGTGCTTCCATTGTGATAAGAAAGATTATATAAAGCGGGATTGTTTCAAGAGGAAGTAGGAGAAGAATGGCGTAAGCGAGTGTCAAGAGAGGAGCGATCATGACGAAAATAATCGAGCCTCTATCGATTCCTACAAAGACCCTCCAATTGTCCACATGGGGAAGACACGGAGCTTTCCGAGCCAAGAGACAAATTGGGTGATGGATAGCGGTTTTCTCACACCATGCGAATCAAAGAAGTCTCTCTTCACCTTTCATAAGTTCGGAGTGTAATATCCCGGATTTTTGTTCGAATTATTTTAATATTAATTGTGATTTTTGGTAATTTTGATATGGTAAAAAAATTAATTAAATATAATAAAATTTTGGATGATATTTGGATTAGTTAGGTTGGCGTTCGAGTTGCGTCCGTGCTATCACCGGAATACTAATTTAGATTTTAGAATAAAAGAAAAGTAAAATAAAAAAATTTATATAGTAATAATAATAATAATAATAATAATAATGTATATAAAAGGAAAAAGAATGGGAAGCAGAGAAGAGGAGATTGGGGAGAAAGAGAGAGCAGAAGAAGAAGAGAAGAGAGAGGAAGAAGGTGGCCGTTCGACGGTGGAGCACGATGGAGAAGGGTTGGGTCGTCAACGTTGGCGGCGCACGATGGAGGCCGTGTGTTGGTGGTCGGCTATGGCGCACGCGTCAAGAGTCGCGAGAAAGAGAGAGAGAAACGACTCGAGACTACGGCCCGGTAGGGTTGCTTGGCCGGGCCACCTGTGTGAAGCGGAAGTAGCAATGATAGCGCAGCGTAAGGTCGTGCGCAAAGGAGTGAGAGAGGGGGTGCGCCGATAGGAGAGAGAAACACCTGATTTGGGTGCTTCACGATGTCCTTTCTTCAGATCTGCAGAGTATAAAGTCGAGGCAAGTATTTGTAACCCATATTCTTAGTTTAATTTAATTTCTGATGTATTTTGGATATTATTTGGAATTTTTATTATGTATGTATTTTTATACACTTGTTCTGTTTATTCTGGACATGCATGTATAATTCATTGACTTATTTTGGGGGTTTCTGATATGGATTTTATGATTCTGGGGGATTTATTATTTTTCTGAAAGTATGAAAAATTTATTGAATATTGTATATATTTATATCAGTATGCATGATGAAAATATGCACGAAACTTGAGTAGGCTATACATTTTCATATGCGTTTGTCCGGTTGTGGTCACTACATTTGGATTTGAACATTGGATATTTTGGCTTGCTTTCGATGGGGAGGTTTACTTGAAAATCCTTTTCTGCCGTAAAGAAAGGTTTGAAGTAGTAACCATTTCCATTTGGATAATTTGATTTGACCTTATAATATATTGGAATGTCCTAATATATCTGACAAGTTTGAGAATTGTATCTAAAGTCTGGGGTGGTAAAACATAGTGAGCAGCCTTATCCATGGGTACAGAGTACATGGATGGCCATATATACTGGCCTAATTTGCATTTGATTTGGCCTAATATTATCGGGATTATATGTAATCCTTTCTCAAATTAGTCTTTAAATAATCAGAATTCAAATTTGATGTATGATTTGTATCTCTACATTAATTTATATTGGATTTTGATTTGGATTCTGGATTTGGATTTAAAATTCACTGATTTTGCCTTCAATTGAACATTGGTATGTCTTGTACAAATGATTTTGACTATATGTTTTGATCCGAACTCTTGGACTATCTGTCACAGTACTGTTTCAATTTCTGCGCATGCTATTAGATCATCCGACTATCAGATTTTGCTCTAGATTACAAGTTAATCAGGCCTTGGACTCGGATTCGGACTTGGACTTAGATTTGGATTGGATTTTGGAATTGGCTAATTGCCTATTGGAATTGGTCTGAATTACTTCTGTTTTGTTTATATATATATATATGCACGTCCCAATGAGGACTACTTTATGATTTGGACATTTTTTTTGGATTTGAATATTTGATTTGAGTATGAGATTACCATTGGATTTTAGATTTTGGATCTTGGATTTCAATTGGATTTATTTTATCAGCGATTTGTATTTATTCTGTCATATGAATGAATTTTTATTCATTTGACATTCCATCTGATTCATTGGACTCTTTTATTTAAATATGATATTTGCTCAGTATTTAGCTTATGTTTTCTGTTTTATCCCTTTAGCGTAGAAGGTTCGGACGCATTGCAAAAGTTAGGATGTGATTTTGTCAGCTATTCATTCGATTTGGTGAGTTTTAATTTTATTATCGTTTGAATTGATATTTGATGTGATTGGATTATGGAGATGGCCGGGTATATGTTTATGATTATATTTTGAAAATAGTTCGGATATTATATTATATTTGATTATAATTTTTGGTTAGATTGTTACCTCCCTGACGATGATTGTATAGCAGGTCATGATTATTTTGTCAGGACAGTTGTCCGATAAGATTTTGTGTGGATTTTTGATTTGTTGGATAATGTGTATTTGGTTTGTGACGCTCGAATTTTTAAAATTTAGTACTATTTATTGAATTTATTTGACATTTTAAATTTAGGAATTATAATTAGTTATTTAAATTAACTTGCTTGGTCTGGGCTCATGACACAAAGACTATGAGATATTGAAGATGAGTAATGATGGTTCATCAAGAGCTGTTGGTATTGGAAATTTTAACTTGCAGACAAGTAATGAGACGAAACTCATGTTGAAGGACGTGGGACATGCCTCGGATTTGCGGTTAAATGTGATTTCAACCAGGAAACTTGATGAAGAAGGATTTTGCATGGTGTTTAGAAATGTTTAATAAAAACTCACCAAAGGTGCCTCGATTATAGTAAGGAAAAGCAAGCAATTATGCCAGTACTTGATAAAGGCTTCGATTGTCAATGATAACGCTAAGGTGACCAATGGAGACATTGGTCAAGGTCGCGGGAAAAAGGAGACTGAGGAGTGTAAGAGGAAAGGTACTCTACTATGGAGAAGCCGAAGGGGAGTGGAAATACTCCGAGTTCGATAGAGTGGAAGAGGGTATCATTCAAATTTATGGAGGCCAACGCCAAAATCCCATTGGAGGGGAAGTTGTCGAAGGGCAAGTGATGATGGTCACCAATAAATGTGAAGGTCCTCCACAAGGTCTTGAGGGAAAATTTGTTAGGTTTTGGTCGTTCCCTTATGGGTGGCACAACAAGCGAGTAGTTTGTAGAAGGTCATGCGATGTTTGTGTGAGAGTCGATCGAAGGTCGATTGAAGGTCATCCAAGTGGCAAAAGATACTGATGGGTTGCACGATATTCGTGCGAGGGTTGGCCAAAATCGGTCAAAGGTAAGCAAAGTTGTGTAATACCTAATTTTCAATTGATACATTTTAGTATTATTTGTTATTTTGGGTATATTGAATGTGTTAAAATTAATTTTATATTAAGGAATTTTGAAGGAATTTAGAGTAACTCGTTGGCGCCTAAGCGTCGTTTCTCGAGAGGATGGTGCTCAAAGTGGGCCTGAGTGGCGCTCGAACGCCGTTTGGGTATTTAAGGGGGAGTGGTGCACTGCTTAGCCATTCACGTGGGAGAAGGGAAGAGAAGAGAGAGAGGAGGAGACAGAGGAGAGAGGAAGTAGAGATCGGGTAAATCTGAGTATCTTTTTGTTGGATCTGTTTAGTATAAGATTGAGACAAATATTTTTAAACATTATCTTTGGTCTGGTTTTGTATTTGATAAGTTTTGTGTATGATTTGAAGGTTTAATATTCATGCATATTATTTTCATTTAGTCTATTTGTTTTCTTTGTGCATGCATAATATTTTTACCAATCGTTTGAAAATTTTTGAGGGTTTGTTATTTTATGAAAAAATTAAATAAATATCTAAAACTTTATATTTATATATCAGTATATTTGTATGAAAAAAGAATATAAAACCTGCATAGGCCGTGTATCAATGCACATATATTGCTGTCTGGGGATTGAGGTCTCTACCTCTATTATCTATTATTAGTTCCTCTTCCGATAGGGCAAGCTCTATTTCAACGAGAAAATATATGTGAATCCCTTTCTTACAGGTAAGAAAAGGCTCTATTTGTAGATAACCCACCTCATTTATGTTTTAATGAGAACTATCGTAAGCAAATTGAACGAAAAACTAATATATTCAAACGTCTTAATATATGTACTAAATTTGAGGATTGTATTCAAAGTCATGAGTGGTAAAATATAGTAAGTACGTTTATTATCTATGGCAGGTAGAGTACATTGATGGCCCTACCCATGGGTCTAAATAGTTGTTTATCTGGCTTAAGGTTTAGTATATGTAACCGTTTCTCAAATTAGACTGTTGGTTTTTGGTTTTTCGATTTCGTATATACTTTGTATTTCTGTATTGATCTGTGTTTGGATTTCATTTTGAGATTCGCAGGTTTGCCCACTGTTATAATTTGGTTAGTATCGTATATTTGGATATATGATTTGTTCTGAAACACGTTTTGATTTATATGATTTTTTTTTAGACTCTATTTTGTTCGTATGTGATTTAAATTTGAACTTTATTTCGATTAGATCTTGTTTCAATATGGATTATGACATGATTTGGATTATATGGTTTCGCTTTGGATCTCTGTTTCGTTTAGTATATGTCTCGATGGGATTATATTTCGATTTAAAATATGATTTGAGTAAAAGATTACCTTCAAAACTTTCGATATCGGATTTTTGGATTTGGTTTTACACACGTTTTGATGTGTTTATAGACCTTCCCTTTGATTGGGGACACATTTGTTTATTATTTATGATATAAATACTTGCCGAATTTTATACTCACGTTTTTACTTTTTATCTCTTCAGATTAGTAGGCTTGGATACATTGTAGGAGTTTGGATGTGATTTGATCGCCGCTCAGCTATTTTGGTGAGTATTAGTATTTTTGATTAGTTTGTGTTGGCGTGGGCTGTATTTTAGACTTTGAGTTTGGCCGGATCTACTTTAGATATGTGTGAGACAGTTGGGTCAGTGTGTATGATCGGCTATGTATTGAAAATAGCTTGATTGTTGTACATTGGTTTTGTGTTGTTATAGTCGATTTGTTACCTCCCTTATAATATCTGGAGAGCAGGTCATATATTTTATTATTCAAATGGTTATCCAAGGTCCTATAATGGGTTTTGGATTCTGTTCATTGTTGTTATTAGATGATGAAAATTTATGGTTTGTTTTGTCACGCCCGAGTTTGGGATTTGTCGGTTCTCGATGTAATATTTTGGATGTTTAATTTTTATGAATTATAGTTGTTAGACCTACTTTAGTCCAAATTTGTGACATGTGGCACATGACAGGTACTTAATTCACGCCTTTGCGTCGATTATAGATTGGGAGTCATCTAAGGCGTGCCCGAGAGGGTGTTCGTGTGCCAATTTCAGTAGGCGTGCGCTTGGTGCACTTCTGATGGGTACTCAAGTGCTGCTCATGATATAAAATCGTGCCTAACTCAATTTTAGGGTAATCCAAAATCATTTCTTGCACAATGAACGCCACACGTAGACAGAGAAGAGAAAAGGAGAGAAGAGGAAGAGGTTTGATATCCGATTTAGGTCTAATTTGAGTTTTATTCTTCTTCAAGGTCGGATATATTATTCTAGAATGAATTTCTAAGACGAATTTTATTTGGTTGCTCTTATTTTTTGTTATACTTTTTCTTATGGGTTCCTAGATGTGTTGAGGAGATTGCAATTAACTATTCTTTACTTGGGATTGTAGTGAAGGGATTTCGAAGGGGGTTATTTGTAATTAGTACTATTATTATAGTGAATTTATTTGGAGTTTGTCTTGTAATTTTTCTTTTACTTGAAAAAAAATTTTAATGTTAAAAACGTTATATATTATTATATTTTTTGTGCTTATGAGTTTGGTGGTTGACGTTTGTGAAAGGGTGTGGATTTTGTTCTGCTATAGTGGGTTGTGCTTATTTGGGTCAAACCCCAATAGATATTTGGATTGATATACTGTTTGTATCTCCATCATTTTAGCCATCAAAGTTAAGATTTTTGTCTCCTGTGGCTCTCTTCTTGCTTGCATACCTCTAGGAATGCATCTTGCCACAAAGTTATAAACCACTCAGACGTGACTGGCAGATGGAGAATGTCTGCATATATAACCAAGATGTATAGAGATATAAAGGTAAGGTAAATAATTGCCTAGGGATTTGAGATAGTCTTAGGATAGCCTAAATAATTATAGAAAAGGGAGGAGACATATACTTCACTTTAAAACATCTGTGTGGAGAGGATGTGAGTTGTTCTATACTATTATTAAGAGAGATGTTTGTAGAATGCTCTAGAGGGTAAATTTTAACCATCTATAGTAGAAGATGAAAGATAATCTTGGCTATTAGTTGAGGAGGTGGCATTCCCATATAAAAGAATAATATTCTCTTATTTGGAGCAAGCTCAGGGAAGCTTATAGAAGCTCAAGCAAGCAAGTCAAGCTAACCCAAGTGAGATGAAGCCAAAAGGTAGTTTAATTAAGAAAGTGATTAGTCTTGAGAGCTCTATCAGATAGCTTACAAGATGTGAGTGGAGAGGTGCTTCGTACTTTTACACTTAATCTTCTATAGTTAATAGTATCTCCTTAAAAAGTCTTATCTCTCTACACACTTTAGGGTGAGAATATTAGGAAAAAAAACAGACTTATTTACATTACACGGGATATGCAAGTCTAGCATGGGTGATAGAATGAAAGTGTCGATCTATTAAAAAACCGCCCTAGTGTTAGCATCTATGCCTTCTTCCAACCGTACCTTGTTTTCTTTTTTTGTTTGTCTTTCTACATTTCTGATCTAAGCAGGCTTTTTTTATTTTCTTTCTTTTCAGTTAGTAGTTTCGTTGTAGCAATAACTTCTTTCCATTTGTGGCTGTATTAAAACATTACCAGATCAATATTCTTGCTTCAAATCTCTCATCTCACTAATATTTTCAAATATTTTCTCTGATTTTCTTTTCCCCCTATACTAAAGCTCTTGGAATTGAAATTCCCTTTGAGGCAATTGATCACATATATCAACTAGCTATAGGACAATGACTGTCTTATGCAGGCCCAAAAGGGGCTACTTAATAGGACTATAACATCAAATAGACACTCAGAGTTGAGATTACAAATGAAGCTTGTGTCCAATTTTTTTATTAGAAATTTCCTCATATATCTTGTTTTTCCATGACAGGATTTGGGAATCTTGAAAATTTCTAAAAGTCTGTCAGATCTTTCAAAATCTGAGAAGACATCTCCGGTAGTATGCTTGCTTTCTGACAAGTTGGTTCAATTTTTTTATGAAGGACATCTGGGTATCAACTTTTAACATCAATGAGCTTCATATTTGTTTTGAAGTTATCTGTTTCACTTCATTTATATTTTCCAACTAATACTTCCCTTCCCATCTTGTAGCATCGTTCTTCAAAACAAAAGTTGAAAATTGACTACACCTTGGAGTTGAGGCGCTCATCACGCACTAGGAATCCAGTTCGCTCATATTGTGAGGATGTAAGTGCTATTTCACAAGACATAAAATTGATGGGGGCAGCATTTTGATATTGATCAATTTTTATTTCATCTGTTGTTCATAATACACATTAACGATTCCTTTTTTTATTTTCTAATGTCCATGAATGTAGTGTAGTGTACCTATGATTTGGAAACATCACTGACTATTGAAGACTTTCTTTTTTTATTGAATTGAAGGTTGACATAGAGCTTCCAAATTTACGCAAGAGATCAAAATCAAGGGGATCGTGGGCATGGTAAAGTCATTAAGTTTATTGACGAAAATTACTTTCATAAATTCCCCCCTCTGCCCCCCGCCACACACACACCCCAAAGAAAAAAAAAACTTATGTCAAGAATAATTGTGGAAACCATATTTCTCTCAGCTACCTTGCAAGGCCATTGAATGAAGTTAGAATTGCGTCTTATGATGAGAGGGTTCAAGCTATCAAGACTGCTGAAGAACTCCAGAGGAACTTACAATCAAGTAATCCTTCTTTTGTAAAATCAATGGTGCGTTCTCATGTTTATAGCTGTTTCTGGCTGGTACGTACATGTTCTTGAAGAAGACAAATTTGACATTATACCCATTTTTGTGTCATGTTATTATGTTTACTGTACTTTTATTTTCTATTACTTTAATATCTGTTAGCAGGGATTTCCTTCCAGTTTTTGTGAAGATCATCTTCCTAAAACTGTGGTGGATATGATTTTAGAAGATGAGGATGGAAAAGAGTACGAGGCTATTTATATTGGGAAGAGAACTGGACTTAGTGGCGGATGGAGAGCATTTGCTTTAGATCATAAGCTAGACGACGGGGATGCTTTGGTGTTTGAGTTGGTTGAGCCAGCAAGATTTAAGGTGACAATTTTGTTTTTGACTTAGAATTAATGTTGAGCTTGTTAAAGAAAAAAATTATAAGACAGGGTGTTAGACTTGATATACTTTATGAGTTAAAATGCCAGACCATCAACATGTGTAAAAATTTAGTATTCTTGTTGATTGAGCCAACAAGATTCAAGGTAAAGATAGTTTTGTTCTAGACTTAATTGAATTAGTGCTGGGTTTGTTGAAAGATTACTCAAAAATACCGCTATTAAGCCTGTTATATTTTATGATTTAGAGTGTTAAACAATTAAAAAACTACACATGTAAAAATAAAGTGTTGCAGAGGTGAGAATGCTAAAATGGATTAGTAAAGTCATAATTAAGGATAAGATAATGCATGATGACATCTGTAAATATTTAAAAGTGATACTTATAACATATATAATGATAAAAGAATGATGAAGATTTTTCTTACACTAGAAACATTGGTGGAGGAATTATTTGTCAAAAACTGTTTAATTATGGTTGAGGAAAGATAAGAATATGTAACTTAGAAAATAATTATATGATATGATAAAAATGATTTAGAAATACTTATACTTTCAGATGATCTGTATTAAACTAAATGAAATAATGTAAACAAATTTATACTACAGATCACACCTAATACTGTTATTATTGTTATTTGCTGTTGTATGTTGAGCTTGCTAAGCAATGGAGATACTTGTTTCAACATCTAAAGAACACAATCTAATTACATTCTTCATTGTTGCAGATTTACATTGTTCGGGTGTACGAACTGCATGGTGAAGTCACAAAGAATGAAGAAACTCCTACCACTGAAGGATACAACGGCCCAAAACTCAAAAATTGAAAGCAAACAGCAAAATATCAGTCTTTGTTGGAATGCTGAGAACATCATTGGGTTAGAGGAGCTATTCTCACTATTCTTCTGTTCAGGGGTGTTCGTTGGAGCTCTGGACTCGACGAGATATCGGGTGCTTGCCCTATTGAGAGTATCTTCCATTCTGTCTTCCCCAGACAGAAGACAAATAGGCAATCTGATAGATAGATTATGGCTTCCTTACTATCACTAAGCTCCCATCGGCGATGAACTGCTTTTGACTTTTT
This sequence comes from Nepenthes gracilis, assembly GCA_033239525.1. Lineage (NCBI taxonomy): Eukaryota > Viridiplantae > Streptophyta > Magnoliopsida > Caryophyllales > Nepenthaceae > Nepenthes > Nepenthes gracilis. The sequence continues at coordinate 4,339,787 of BSYO01000026.1, read as the reverse complement.
CATTCGGTTAATCGATCAAATCAGTTTAGATCAGCAAATTTTTTGAAGAATACTTGCTATTTTTCTGGTTATGAATGATTTGTTAGTATTAATTGATCTTTTACTGGTTAATCTTCTGTTTGAGTTTATTTTTAAGCTATGGTTGAGCAAGAATAAATCGATGAAATATGATTTACTTAGGATTGATATTTTGATTTGGAGTTAGACAATTCTAATGGTCTTATATTCTTGATTTCACAACATGTGTTGCCCTTTAAAGTGATACACAAATCATTTTTGCCCACATTTGAAGATGTTTATGGCCAAGAAGATATATATTTTATACAGATTTATTTGTTTTTTTTTTAATTTTATGTTTGTATTCTAATAAATAATAAAAAATTGTATATAACAAGTCAACCTTATAAATAATAGAATACGCATAGGTACACGTTGGGTGCCGATCAAACATCTATCAATTTAATGTAACCTAATCTAACTTTAATTTTTGACGTAATTTTTTTCTTTCTTGATCTTAATTTTAATTATTTTAACTTAATTAATTATGATTAAAATAAAAATTTAAACTCAAATTTTATATGGGTTAGATTTGGTATCAAGAGAGTCAAATCTAAATGTACACTTCAATCACATAATTTAAACTTAGCTTGTAGTATTTAAAATAAGGTAAAAATATAATAATTTGGATTATATTTAAACATGATCCTAACCCAAAACTCTTTTTCTTCTTAGAGAAAAAAAATTAGAAAATTGAATATTAGTAATGCGTCTAATTCACCAACATAATTTATTATTAAATACCTAAATTTATTATTCATTAAGTATATTTTAGCTCATAAAAAAACTTTAGAATAATATTTCACCAATCAATCATGAAGTTTAATTATTTTAAATCACAAATTCATAAATAAGCCATAGAGATATTCATTAATTTCAAAACCAGTAACTCATTAAGCTTACATAATTTTAAAACTAGATTTTACATTATGTAAACAAAATGAAATTTAAAACTAGATTTTATATACTAATTCACGCATAAAAATTTTTTTATTCTTAAAAAAATTATTATGTCTTATTTACCTTTTTATTTCATCGTAGTTTTCATGACAGAATTATTATAAATTATATGACTTCAGCTATGTATTGAACATTCATTATAGTAAAATTGTTAAAAATGTTAATGTGTTACAATATAACAAATTATTATTCTTATTTCGTACTATTAATAATTGACTACTAATTATACCTATCACGACAGTATCAAAATCTTTTTTACAGATTTGATTTCGTCGGTTTCTTTTGAACGTAAATTATTTGGCGGAATTTTTAGTTTGCAAACAAGTTAAATTTGAACTGAAATTACACAAATTTGGTTCACAAACAAGTTAGGGGTGGCAAGGAGATCATGGAGAGATCTCATACTATTTTTGGGCGTATTTATTTATTTATTTAAAAAATTATTAATTGTAGCTCAAAATTTCAGTCGAAATTAAATTGGCCTTACGGGGGTGGGTCCCAGTGAGGATTATGCATTTTGCATGATAAATGATCGGGTCCCACAAAATCGACTGCTTTTCATTGAACAGTGAGGCATAACGTTGATGTGTCCATGCACGGTTTGGATAATGTGCGAATTAAAATTACGCAAGGATTTTCCTGTCCATTCATTATTCGACACGTGGATGGCCGTGCTGCCGTTCAGATCTGGAACACCTCACTGACGTCTGATCTTTTCTGAGCGGGATCCAGCGGATGTAGATGGCTGGATTTTGTCCCCTCGTACTCTTTTAATATTATCCGGAGGTGTAATATATCACCATTATTATATTACCTATTTATTTTTCTTTTTTAGTAAAATTAAAATTGTTATATATATATATATATGATAATTGTATATAATTTAATAATTAATCAACATATTGCTATATTATATATAGTATTACAGAAAAAAATATTCTAATATTTTTAAATAATAAAATTTTTAAATTGTTTAGTAAATCCTAACCTGTGATGTTAGTGGGACATATTAGATAGTACGACATGTGATATTTTTAATAGTATTGATAAACTTATATAAAAATAAATTGATATATAAAATCTCAGATCATTTAAAAATAATTATTAAGTCTTAAAAATATTTTACATTAGATTATACCAGTTAGATTAATAATTTTCTATAGTAGATAATTTAATCATAATGTAAGATATATATACTAATTAATTGTTGCAAGGAGATTTAAAAAAAGATAAAGAAAAAATGCTTCTCTAATCAATTCTTTTTGAGGAATACTTAGAAAACAAGCTCCAAGCTTGTTTAAAATGGATCGTTAGTTGATTTTTCTGTTAGACAATTACTCCAAGTATAATTATGCATATCGATAAAGAGACAGTAATAGTTTAAATAACATAAATAATTATCTTACAGTATAAAAGTTTAAAATATCATTTGTTTAAATAGTTGTTAATCATTCTATAAAATGTCCATTTAATTCTTTTTATAGTCAGACACTGTAACAAAATATATCTGTAATATTATGAGACAAAATTCAAAAACGATTACGGATGTAGATATCGAAATATGTGTTTTTGTATTGTTGTTTCAATTCATTCATTATGCAAACACAAAAGTAGATAAATTTGGGCCCCCTATTCTTGGTCCTGATCAAGATCGATGGAATTATGAGTGTATGTAAAATAATGTTGATTCTCATTGCCAATGGGGCAAACATGAAAGTTGGTTGTGTTCCCTCGCCATGCAGCTTTGGTCTGCAAATTCTCAGTTGGGTGGGTCCATATGGCAAGTCATTTTTTTAAAATTTTCATATACTATAATAAATAAATAATTATTATTATAAAATATGCTATGGTTATAATTTAGATATGGTCAAAATAATATTTTTTATTTAAAATTTTATAAATTTTGTCAAAATATATCAGTATTACGAATGAGTACGGTTTAAAAACTAGAATAGATAATTTTTTAGATAAAGCACAGTCACAGGTGAAAGAGATCAATTCAATTTGGTCCGATTTAGATTATAGATTTTTTTTTATAAATTTATATATTTTTTATTTCATTACTTGGGAGATTAGCAACCTCTTACGTAGATATTACATGATATCTTAATCTAACTACTATATGTATTTTTAAATATTTTATATTTATATGTATTTTTTATATAAACATAGATTTGTAATTAAAAAATACTTAAAAATTAAAAAAATTATGGATTAGTTCGAACCATCCTAGTGTACATTATTAACGGATATAGTTATGATTTTTTTGTTGATGTGTGACCAAGCCACTTGCTTGATTCAAAAATTATAATTTTTTACTTAAATCAGCCAGCATTGATCCAAATTATGAGTGTTTATATAGTATACATTTAACTATTATTCATATTACAAAGTAATATAATCATCAATTTTCACTGCTTTTTTCAAGAAGGTGAACAAAATAATTTTTTGCTTCTTAATTTATTTTTGTAGTTGATCTTCATATGATAAATTTTTAACATGAAGTATCGATTTTAATCTAATATTATCATATCAATATTTAAGACTATTTCACTAGTGATATAAAGTATAGTGTCTGATGATTTTTGTAAGGTCTGATTTAATCTGAAAATTTTCATTTTGTAAGATAAAAATATTAAACTTTTTAGAGCATAATAAAAATTTTTATGTAGATAATAATAAAACACATAAAAAGGAGGATTTATTCAAACTACATAATTTAATAAGTATTGAGAATAATCCTCAAATCATCTTTTTAGACAATTTATTTAAAAATAAAACTACTTTTTTATAAAAATTAACTAATTTTATTTCTTTAAAAAATAGAACCTCATTAATCATTTTTTTTCTATCTAATAATTACATTTGTTTAATTTTTTAGATCAAACAAAACTCACTTTACCAATTTATTTTTCATAAGTTCTATTAATTTAATCGTATTTGAAAACTTTTGAAACCCCATTTTCAAACATTAATTTACTAAATTTTAATTTAATATAATTTTAAAAAGTAAATGATTATAGTTGACTATGTTAATCCAAAAATATTTAACATAATCATTAATTAATATCTGATTCTCACTTTACCCTCATTTTTGGTGTCTGTGTGGGGGGCTTGTCATCGTGTTATGTCTCACTTTAGGCTGTCGATGGGCGTAGCTTTTGGGATTTTGTTTCTAAGTGATTATGTGTTTAAATAACTTTTTAGTTTAATATAATTAATTTGCATTCGGTGAGGTTATAAAATATTATAAAACACGTGCGGCTGGCTTATCGATTAATATTATTAAATTTATATAAAAATAGATAGATATATTTAATAAAATTATTTTATAAGTATTTAATAATTTTTAAAATAATTAAATATTCTTAATCATATACTATTTTGTTATATTTTATTATATAATTTAATTCATTAATTAATTTAATTTTTAATAAAAAGATTGATATTTTTTATTATTAATAAATTAATTTACATTCTATTTTATAAATGACAGAATTATCTATCTTTTTAATAAACTAAGATTAAAGTTTCTTGACTTCCATTCTCTTCTTTTAACTTCTTTAATAGAAACATTCTACAATTCTCAAAAGCTTTGAGAGAGAAGGAATAATAGAGAGAAAACCGGTTTCAAAATTTTTAAAATAAGAACATTTAACATAAATTTAGAAATATTTGATATTTAGTTTTATATTATAAAATAATGTAATAATTTAATTATTTATATGATGATTTCTTCTTGTAAAGTATTGCAATAGTTGCATAAAATATATATGAGAAAAATGTTATGTTTCACAATCAACGACATTGTTATTTACCATATAATAAAATATACACCAACTTAAGTATCAAGTGGGTATTTTTATTTCCTTATTTTTTTCATATTTTTGGAAACTAAGTAAAGAAGAATACTTTATTAACACCCAATATGCAACTTTCACTTACCAAAAAAGCAACTTTTTATATAATTTAATTAAAATTACAACTAATTCATCTAACCCAATAAATTTAAAGTAATATTTATAAAAAATAAAATTATAAAATATGCTTTTTTTATCTATAATTTTGAATGGATAACTTTTACGTTAAATTAAAGCTCATAAATTAGGTTGAAAATCTATTTGTTGCATCATAAGATCTAAGTTACGGTACGAATTAGGGAATCACTCGATCTTCTACTACGAGTTGAACTGAAATGGGTTCGGTCTCCAACTCTATTAACCTGAAATCTATACACCACAAACAATGAACAATAGATCAGAGAATTGGTGAAATTCACAATGTAATTTTTCTTTGACGTTCAAATTAAAAATTTTTAATTAAAAATAAAAAGTTGTAAGGATGATATAAAGGAATGTAGAGCTGCATGTATGCGGGGAATGTGAGAGGAAGATTGAACTCTTGTATGCGGTCAATAGGGAGCGGCTTGGTGAGATGGAGGACTGGGCTCCAGTATGTGGCACTCGGTAAGTAGCTCACTAGAAGACACTCAGCAGGGAGTGGCTTAAAGAAGAAGAATGACACTCGATTGGAGTAACTCACTAGAGATACATTTTGTGAGTGACTCATTAAGAGAAGAAAGGTAGGAAGGCACTTGTTTGGAGTGGCTCACTAAAAATACGCTTGGTTGCAAGTAGCTTTGTAAGGAGGAGAAACGACTACATTGGGAGAAGAGAGTTTAGTTCATTTTGGACTCTATTATCTCGCTCTAGTGTTGCTCTTGCTGACGGTTTGATCGACCCTACGGGTGTTCGAGAGTCCCCCCTTCTTTCTTAAGTTAGTAAGGAGTATTTATAATACTTTGTAGAAAAAGCTTTGGCACCAAGGCCCCCGATAGCTGTCTTATCAGGATTCATCAGCCGTTGAGGCGTTGACGGGAGCCACTGTTGTCAGTTGTCGCTTCGTGACGGTGGTGCAACCGTTAGAGGTCTCCATAAAGCATTCGTCAGATTATTGTGGCGATGACTATAGGCGGCGCTTAAATACAGTGCTCTGCCCACTACATGCGTATAATCTTACCACTCTGGCCGAGAGACTTTCTGATTGGTTCGTCCGCCTACATTTTTGGCTAAGTTGTTAACACTTGTCTCATTGGTCCGTTGTTCTTTAGACCCCCAACTTGGTCATTGTTGTTGTAATTGAGTTGGGTTGGATCGATTTCTTTCACGGGCTTTGGTTGCTACTGGCTTGGGCCCTTGCCCTCTTTTGTGTGCCGGCAATTAGGCCTAGGATGGGATCGGCCCATTGTACTATTGGGCCCATCACTATTCTTTTAGTTTTATCTTTTGTGATAATTATTTAAAATTTATTAAGTAAAAGTAAATATAAACTTATATTTAAAATTTAGACACGAATTATATATATATATATAGCATTATTCATAAAATCATACCATTGTATTTATTTATTCAATTATTACTATGCTTACAAAACTCAAAAGATTAAAATATATAAAAATATTATTAGCCAGGACACCTTTTTGATGTTAGAAAATTATAAAGAGGGAGATATTTATCTAACGTAAACCGACCGAAAGCGCGAGGCGGCGAATGTTAGAAAATTACACGACGCCACGCAAGAAGCCGTGTCGGCCTGCGCCCACGTGAGTAGCCCCGATGCCCTGCTGGCTTCCCTTAAGGTTATTTTTTTATATTTTAATTAATTATTTTAAAATAAATAATTATAAATTAATAATTAATTTTAATTAATTTTTAATATTTTAAAAATAATTAAATTATAACTATTTATTTAAATATTAATAATTTAAACTAGAAAAAAAAAGTGCCTCCCTAATCTACGCTGTTTTTCCCCACAAATATTCTGAATATATCCGCGGGGCCAACCAATGGGATTGATTGATGAGGTATTAATCAATGCGCTACTTTTTAAATAGATAAAAATAATTTATTTTTTATTTTAATTATTTATTTTTAAATAAATAAATATAATTTAATTATTTTAAAATAATTAATTTTAATTTTTTATAAATGATTAAATTAAAATTATTTATTTTAAAATATATAATTGAGATTAAGAGAGTAAATCTTTTTATTTTTATAAAAGATAAAATTGTTGCAAATATTTTGAGGAAGAGCTCAACCATTCGCAGTTGAATCCTTAAAAATTTAATGCCATTTCTATTTAACTATTGAATCTTTTCAAAATTTAACATTATTTGTTTTATATAATTTTAATAAATATAAATAAATTTTTTTAGTTTTTAAATATAATGTATCCTAGAATTTGAGTTCACTACAGATTGGGAGCCGGTCGGGTCTTCCTTGGTGGGTCAAACAAAGCGGGTCTAGTCTCCATTCTAAATTGACTGGATCCTGTGCACCACAACTAAAAACAAATGGTTTAAGAATTGACGGAATTCACTTTTCGATATATCTTTCGATACTTAAATCAGTAATCTTTTTCAGGAAATAAAAAGATGCAAAGACAATAGATGTATGTGGTGATGCATGTGAATAGCGATAGCGTCTGTGTCAGAGGTTGCGCTTGATGATGAGCAGCTTTGAGATATTGATGCGCACGGTGGGGACAGATTAGAGAGGAGGTAGAGCGCTCGGAAGAGATCATCTTTGGACTGTTGCTGACTAGGCACCAGAGAGCCGCTAAAAGTTTTGCTGTCGTGATGGCCAAACTGAAATTTGGGCTTGACAATATCATTATACTTAACAGTCTGTTTAGGTGACTCTCCTCTTTTCGGGCTGCTCAACCCGAATTTCATTATACTTGTCATTATAATGACAATATCATTATACGGGAACGAGGTTCAAATTCGACCACGTATGGGCCGCTCGATATGAGATTGAGGTTCAAATTAGACCGTCTTTGGGCCGCTCGATTTGGGAATGAGGTTTGTAACAGGTGAATAGAAATTCACCCAACTTAGGGGTAGTCTAGATCAATTGTCATTATGAGATGGTACACAGATACTCACATGAGTAGGTAAAATGATTATACTATTAATTAAAATATGGTTCAAGCAAGCAATATGACACATGCAAGATTTACCTGGATTCGATGTGGAATCTTCGTCGGCATGTGTAGTGTCTTTGGGACCAGTTCACAACCCCGAGTACACGGCTACATCCATCGCTTCAGAGGGTTATCGAGAACTGGTTAGGCAGCGTCTTGCTGCCTCATTGGGTGGCCTACTGACCAGTATTCTGGATCCCGTTGTCAGTTAAAGTGAAAAACTTAGTATTACGGAGCATTGAAGCCATTGACAAAAATGACGACTGGAACAAGCTTTCATCTAACTTGGAAGGGTCGTTCTTGGTCTCGGTCATTTTTCAGAATGGGATGTATAAATTACGCACCCAGAAAAACAGATTAGTTCTCAAACTTGGAATGCCTCTCTCTCAAAAAATACTGCCAATGAGTGTATGTATGAACAAGTAAGGTTTATTTGCATCCTGCGGAGTGTTTGTAAATCTGATGACGTTTTATTAATAAAATAACTATTTATTTGTCCATATACTTGTCTGTTTTTCTATGATATTGTATGACTAAGGCTACTCCCAAGTCAAGTAAGATCCGTTCACCTGCCCCACGAGCTACACTTGATGGTCGATAAAACTTAGTCATGCAACTAATCGATCTAGACGAGGTTGATATATTAAAACTTGTTCATGAAGCCAAATGGTCCAAATGAGGCCGACGGTTAAAAAACTTAGGCGACTTCCTTGAAAGCACGCATGTAAAAACCTTAAAAGTGGTATCGTTAGCTGACGATGGTCTAAAAAACTTGAATCAGATACATGAATGCTTTGATACCCTCCAATCTATCCGGGAGACAAAGGCCGTGTGTGAATGATAACTTAAAAATATTAAGGGTCCGACATTTATAATATTTGGCTATCCTAAACTTACGTATATATATCTGTATAAGTACAAACAACCAAGATAGAGAGAGAATCATATAAAAAAATCTTCCATTATATGAAATGTAACAATTACAAGTATAAAAAAAGTACAAGTGTTAGTTCTGGAGGAGGACAAGGCTCTGAAATTCCCAACAAATGCCCTCAATAGTCCACATTGTCCCTAGAACGGTATAACACATCAGAGTCATGGCGAGCGCAAACATTCCTTGGATGAAATACAAAAATTGGAACACTGGAAGCCACCATTTGGACGATGTGCTGATATAGGCTGATACTGTCCCGATAATTGCGCTCCAATATCTTCTTGATGTCATCCGGATGAATAGAAATCCAAAACTCACTTTCTAACTTGAAGTTCTGGTTTCGAAGGAGGGCGTACTTCTACTTTGTGTCCATTAGTTAGCATTGAAGTTGGGAAATATGTTCCTCTAAAGCCAGAGGTTTCTCTTTCTCAATATAATTGTGAGCTAGGCGGTCGGTAGTGCAGGTAAGACAATTAGCCATTTCTTGGAGTTGCAAAGAAAAAAGGACAAGTTAGTAACTAAGAAGAAAGCAATATAGGTACCAAGGAAGGGTTTGAATAGTACCTCGGAGATGGAGATACTTCCTAAAGGAGTGCCACTTATGGGGATCTTAGATATCGCTTGGACCTTAGGTTCTGAGGGCTCTGTACTAGCCACCTCTGCCAACTCATGGACTCCTCCAGTAATAACATCCGCCTCGGACTTAGGCACTTGGGGCTTGGAATAAGATGTTCTAGCTGATGCTTCATGAGTTGCTTCTAGCTCGACTTTGGGAATGGGACCCTCCAAAAGAGGCACATTTGCCGCAATGACTTGCCCTTCGGTCTCGTCTTCTGATTCGACCTCGGGCGATGGGGGCTCAGGAGAATGAACTTCAACAATTTCAGTATGTAATTTCAAAGTGACCATCTCAATGATATTGGCTACCTGGAACTCAATTAGTGGCATCTACTCGGCCTCACCAGATTGAATGTCACTAATCCAGGATGTCCCTTAGTAAAGTTAGTAGGTATGTTGGGTAGGGACTCCTTGGACAGCAGGGATAGAACGGCCAGCACCCCATATGAAGCAAGTGTTGGGATAGGGATCGGTATGTCTTTAGCTCCAACCTGAACAATAGATTCTAAAGGCTCACAGCCTTCAACTAGCCCAACGACCTCAGAGGCTTGGGTCAGGAAAGATGTAAAAGTTGGGCCACTCTGACCGATGGCCTCTTCTTTCTTATTAATTGATCGATGGTGACCTTGTCTTCAGAAGTGGGTGTTGCCGAGGCCTCCTTACGTTCGGGTGCTTTGAGCAACGGCTCTTTTATTTAAAGAGACTTTGCCTTCCTCTTATACTTCCTCTTATAAGTCGATGGTATTCAGGGATCGTTCGACCCCTCTAGTACAGGCTCCCTGTGACGGATCGACCACATGCCACCACATACGGCCACCGTCAAACCTAATCTTTACACATATACGGTATAATACTAACCTGGTGAACAATAAAAATTTTCTTTTCTTTTTAAACATACCCAATCGCGTACACAGGATCGCTTAAGGCCGAACTCCTTGAGTTGGCCATCAAGGTTTTAACTCCATATTAAGGTTAGTCGACACGAAGTCCTTGACATGAAATGAGATGCTACTAGAAATATCAACTTCATCCTTCCATATTATAATTACGGAAATGTGCTAACATCCATAAATTTTTTTACAGCGGAAATGTTTTACAAGTCCTTCTCAAAATATCAAAAGAAAATACATCAATTCCTCCACTGATCAGCTCCGGCTAGCTATGTCGTCTAGTTACTTCATATGACTCTACTCAATTTCGTCATCTATAAGCTTTTTATTATCTGAAAAATAGCAAGAGTGAGCTATAAAGCTCAGCAAGGTACCCACATTCAGAAAACATTAATATACATATAATCGGATCAAAGTAACATAAACTTAGCGTACAAAAATCACCATATCATTTCTTCTTAAGTTTAGAGTTTCTTGTTCTTGTTCTTAATATCTTGTTTTCAGAAAGTTTATAAAAGTCGAACGAAATGCTTATCATGTTTAGGGACCGGACGGGAGCGGACAGTATTCGAGAAGGATTGTGTGCTACCCCACAACCTAAGGTCGTATCCTTCTATTATACTCCCAGAGGTGGGCGGTAATGCCTTTTACCCGACATACGGGGCCGTAGTCTATAAGCCTTGTACTACCAAAAATTTTCCCGTGGCCCAGGGGCAATCCTCGAGTGTCACTCCAATATCCTTCATCCAATTGTAACAGTAAGTTTAATAAAAACTCGGTTCTTAATTCATATATTTCGATGGCCATCTATCATAGTTCAAAAGTCGGAAGTCATAGAATTTCACTTGCTGTCCGAATTATATACATTTTTCCTTATTCTTATAGTCTTTGTTCTTAACTTCAGCATTTGAAGTCCATAAAGTTTTTCCTTTAATGTCTTAAAATCGAAGATCTTTTATCACAGTGTCGGAGGTCTCATTTATCAAAGCCGAAGGTCTTATGCCAAAAGCCGAAGGTCAATCATATACTTTAAGTCGGTTTCAAAATTATATTACAAATGCCAGTTTCAAATTTGTGATACAAGGCCGCTTTCAAAATCATACTACAATTGCCGATTTTAAAATGCGATACAAGGCCGGTTTCGAAATCATAGTAAAATTGCCGGTTTCAAAATGGGATACAAGGTCGGTTTCAAAATCATAGTACAATTACCGGTTTTAAAATTTCAACATAAATGCCGGTTTCGATTAAGGCTAATTTCAATTATTCTATAAGACCGGTTTCAAATCAATGCCGGTTTCAAAATCAAAGGCGAATGCCAGTTTTGAACTTTTAATCCAAGTGCCGGAGGTCTTTTTACTCATGTCAGATATCTTAAAAGCTAGTTTGTGGCCAAAATTCATGCAAGTAAGGTAAAAGCGAAGATCTTTATAAAAACATATAACATAGCTTCCTTTAAATATGGCATTAACAGAAATCCAGATGATCAGAACAAAAATCATGCATACCGTAACATAAGTTCATCAAAATCAAACATACTTGTATTGCAAACATGAACTATAGAAAGACGAGTACGCTTATAGTAAATTATGAATTTAAGGGGGATATACTTGTATAACAAACATGATCTTAAAAGGGTGCATCATAAACATGATCTTAAAAGGGTGAATACACTTGCATTATTCTTAAAAATATGAACTTAAAAGGTGAGTACTCTTGCATTATTCTTAAAAACATGAACTTAAAAGGTGAGTACTCTTACCTGGATTGGATCTATGAATTCTCTACTTAGTTCTAGCTCGAAGTTCTTAGCGCCTTCACTTAGTCGTCTGCCCAGCTTTCTATCCTAACTCATGGGGCCATTACTTATAGGCGTTGGAGTTGGTGGTAGTAAGTAGGACATGTCAACTACTTGTACTTCTTTTCTATAAGGTCATCAGGGTGGTTGGGAGTAGGTTACTTGCTCAGGCATGGCCACATTGACTCTACTTTTCGTACAGGCTTCCTTATTGCTTCCGGTCAACTTGCATTGACCGGTTATATATCCTTTTAGGGCTTTCTATGGTCTCAGCACTTCCGGCCTCCATCTTATCTTGATTTGCCTTTAACTCTTTTTAAATATTCTTCCTTCATTTTTGGTCAACTATCGTTGACCGGATTAGGTTTCTCTTTCTCGTTTTCGGTCAGCTGGCATTGACCAGATTTTTTTGCTCCTACTTATACATTTCGGTCAACTGGCGATGATCAGATTTTACGTATCCTGGTCAACAAACATTGACCGGATTATCTTACCTTTAACATTTTCCGGTCAAACTGGCGTTAACCGGATTACTTTCCTCTTTCCCCTTCCATCAACTCCTTGTTGACCGGATAAGTCTTCTTTTAAGCTTTCCGGTCAACAGGCCATTGACAGATTACGATTTTCCTGCGCCTCAAAATGATTTGGTCCTTACACTCCCATTTGCTCAGAGTAAGGGATTCATCCAAAAGACATCGGTTCTTCTTATTTTCATTGAAGGAGCCAGCCTTTTCCTTAATAAGATCTGTCAACGCCTGGACCCATGCCTTCTTGTGTTCCATAGTTTTAGAATAAAAAAATATAGAGACCCAACCCCACTCATATGATGCATTTAATGCTACAATTGGCGGCAAGGATAAAGACCGTCAGGTTAGTTACCATCATATAATGAAAGCCTTCAAATTGAAAATGCTTGTTTGATGAGCCAATGAAGCTCGTCAGAATAGAACCACGGGTTCCGATTGAAGTTGCCTTCGGACGTCATACCTGAAAGATAAGTTTCATGCCACTTGACATGGGGGCTAGTGATGAGTATTGTAACCGATTGCCTAAGAAAAATTGGCCCAAAATAAATTTAAATCAAGATACAAGTTTCAGCGGCGCAAATGACCCGTGTGGCCCAATTTGGTGGACACGTCCGACGGCCTAAAGCGGTTTACTCTTAGGGTAAAAACAGAACCAACCTAACGGTTAAAATAGTTTCCTATTCTTATCTCAAAATAACGACCTCGACTATTGATTGAAACTACCGACTAGGCTAAACCTTATCTCCCAGACAGTTTCTGGATGGTTGACAAAGATGAATGAATCGTTTTTCAACTTTTATAAGATTTTCTTCTTTTTAATAGGAAAAGGGGTTAGCACTTTAGACAGAAAAAACGATTAAAGAACATCAAGTGCGCACTCCCTTTCTATCAAACTAAAACGCTTTCATAAAAATGTAAATCTCTGAACTAAAAATATAATCATGAACGCTTAATCTTGCATCTTCTTTCTTTCCTCTCTTTTAAAAAGGATATTGGCTTGGGTATCGGATGATATACTAATGAGTAAATCCTGCCAAATCCTTTAACTGTATTTTATATTTCACAAGATTCAGATTAAATACGTACGAAGACCGAGCCTACTTTAAGCCCGATGGATAAATTTTGGCTCTCCTAATCCGTACTATAATTCGAATTTTCGAACGTATCAAACTAAAATATTAAAATAATAAAATATTTAAATTATAAAAAATACATACAAAAATATAATTATTAATGCATGTATATATATATATATATATATAAAATATAAAATATAAGCCATTAAATTTTTATTCAACAGTCTGACAGTCCTTATTTTATATAATGTAAAAATCAATAAGATATGTTAGTTTTTTTAAAAAAATTATAAAATATTAAAATAATCAAATATATATATACATTATAAAAAATTCACACAAAAACATAATTATTAAAATATATTTTATCTTTTTAAATAAAAAATATGAATTATTTAACAGTCTATTGGCAAGGGACCCTGACCTTACAGGGTTGAGTTCCTAGTTTCATTTTAAATTAAAGTGATCCCGTAAAATTAGAGTTTTTTGCTACTTATCTATTGGACCTTTAAGAACCAATAATTTTTATTTATGTAATTTAAAAAATAATAAAAATTATTTAATTTTTAAACGTATTAATTTTAAAAAAGTTATATAAAAATATTAGTATTTTTTTATTGTTTAAAATATAAAATATGTCCGGTTAAATTTTTTTCGACTACAGTATTTACACGTGTCCAAATCTTCTCTCGCACGTGAAATCCGACATGGCACATACTCATCCTCCTCTCTTTGTTTTTCTACAAATCAAATCCGTCACGATACAAAAGAGATTTAAATTTTTTTAAAAAGTATTTCAATAGTGATATTTTATTAAAAAAATATTATTTACTTAAATATTTAATAAATATTAATATTAAATAATATCTATTAATAATAATAATTATTTGATATTAAATAAATAATTATTTTATATTATTTTTTCAAAAAAATTAATTAATTAAAATAATTTTAAGCATTTAATATTAATTAAATAATTATTATTTTTCCAAAATTAAATTAACCCCACTATATAGAGGCTCGCATATGCTTCGAAAAAGCATCGGAGGAGTACCGCAGAAAGCTACAGACAGAGAAGAAGCTGCCGTTGCCGATTCTGCTGCGGATTTTCCATTGATCTCCTCGTTCCCTTCAATTTCTTCATAGCCGGAAGAGAGAGAGAGAGAGAGAGAGATGAGAAAGAGATCGACGGAGAATCTCTGCGTTTCGGCTAGTAAATCTTTAAAGTGAGATCCCCGTTTAACGTTACAAGATTTTGTTCCCTTCCCCATAATCCACAATCGTCACCGTCCCATCTCTTTCATCTATCAACGATTGCACCATAAATCCAGATCCCATCTGCATTTTTCAACAACCCAGAACAAACTCAGATAAGTCGAATCACAATCAATGGTGACCAGAGGTCTGCTCGTGGTAACGGCAATATGCCAGCTTATCGTAACGGTGGGGGTGATGCTGTGCCCCACGGAACTGCTCAGCCTCGGAGTCGATGGTCATCTCAGCGCCGACCCATCCGACATCGCAGAGGCGGGGCTCGACTTCGGCCGCACTGCTCGAGCGGAGCCCCTGGCTGTCCTTCACCCGGCCTCGGCGGCGGACGTGGTCACGCTGGTTAAGGCGGCATACGGGTTTGGGTTCCCGGTTTCGGCGAGGGGGCACGGGCACTCGTTAAACGGTCAGGCTCAGGCCGCGAACGGGGTGGTGATTGACATGAGCGGAAGGTGGCTGAGGGTGGCGGACGAGCGGCGGAGGGTGGCTGTGGAGGAGAGGTACGTGGATGTGTGGGGAGGGGAGCTGTGGATCGATGTGCTGAATGCCACGCTGGCGTACGGACTGGCGCCCAGGTCGTGGACTGATTACTTGTACCTCTCGGTTGGGGGTACCCTCTCTAATGGGGGGATTAGTGGCCAAACTTTCAACCATGGCCCTCAGATTACAAATGTCCTTCAGCTCGACGTTGTTACAGGTTAATTGATGACCCTTTCGAATTTTGCACTGAAATTTAGATCGCTGTATAAAACTCATATTATCTTTTAAAAATTGATGGAAATTTAAAGTAATTTTTAAAATTTATTATAGGTAATTTTACCATAATTTAAAATTTGTCGGTCTTTTTGAGAGAGTTGGGTCACCTCAAGAACAAATGCATGGAGCGTTATTTAGCCAGATACATTAAATCGTCAACATGTAAAAAAATTCGAGAAAGAAATTATTATATGCAACATTATCAGCTTCCCATGAGAGTGGTGAGTGGGACAATTGGAGAGTCCATAGCTTTTAAAAAGAAATAGATTTAATTTCTCTTAACGATACTTATCTTTTATCTATCAAATTATTGTATTATATTTTATAAAAAAAATTAGTTAGATTTTATATAAAAATATAGTTTAACTTTTTAATATTAATTGATAAAAAAATTGATAAATAAGTCATAGTTACTGTTACTCTACAAAACTATATATGAAATTTTTACCTCATATGGTACCTCCCTTAATTCTTTCAAAATCATTGGACCAGTCCTTCTATTAGAGGGATAAAAGTCATGAATTCATTGGGTTGGTCCTCAGTAAAGCTTGAAAGTAAATGCATGGAGTAGTTAGCCTCATGCATAAATTTTTTACCTCATGTAGAAGCTTGATGAAAACTGAATCAACTTCAAATTTATTACACGCTGCTGGGTGGATCGCCCGCGATGTTGAAAGTAAATGCATGCAGTATTTTCTTTTAACAGTTAAAACGGGGAACTAAGGCTTATAATTTCATATTTTTGTAGCTTAGATTTGTTATTTTTGTATTATAATGGGACCAAACTATATAAATTAAACTGACTCTCTGCAACTGGGGGAAACACAGGCAAGGGTGACCTGGTGACATGCTCGGAAGAAGAAAACACAGAGCTTTTCCATGGCGTTCTTGGTGGTTTAGGGCAGTTTGGTATCATCACGAGGGCTAGAATTGCTCTCGAGCCCGCTCCTCATAGGGTACGTGCATGGCCTCTGTCTTTCACTTATCTTGTTTTTTATTTTTTATTTTTTTACAACATTATGTATATCGTACTTTTTAACAGTAATATTTATATAATATTTATTAATGGTTTATTATATTCTATACTTGCTTTTCTACCGAGGGCGGGAGGTATAAAGGGATAAATAATTTCAGCCAAAAAGCAAAAAAAAAAATAAAAGAAAAGAAAATAGGCTTGGATTTTACAGCCTTGTGGGATCATAACATATATTATTGAGAAAAAAATTTCATAGTACTAAATACAAATAATTGATTAATGACAAACCTAGAAGGAAGCCAAGAAGAGGAAATCAAAGGGGCCACCATGTCCGAAAGAGAGAGAGGCAATGGATGGGTCCATGCACGGTGAAGAGCTCTCAAGCCTCGTTCAATCCTTCTCGATCACAATTATTAAAACTAATATTAAATAATTGAAATTTTTTTAAAAAAAAGGTTAACTAATTTTTTTGGTTAGAAAAAATAATATAATTATTTAATTAAATATCTTACTCTTAGTCCAAATAGGACCTTTAATTTCTTAAATCTTTAGTTTGTTTTTTTAAAAAAAAAAAAAATTGGGTAACCCGATATTATTGAGATTTTTGACCAAAAACTTACTTAAAACTCTGAGAGAAAATCTCCATTAATAGCTTTTTTTCCTGAACAAAAGCTGATCTGCAACATCAATCAATTCTCGACGGATCCACTGTTTGCTGGGGTGATTCATCTTTTGTTTTTCTCCTTGTTTTTGTGTTGTTATTTTCCACGATCAGGTGAGGTGGATAAGAGTACTTTACACGAATTTTTCAACGTTCACAAGGGACCAAGAGTACCTGATATCTCTGCATGGGACAGAAGAGGAGGAAGAAGACAGTGGGAAGTTCGAGTACGTGGAGGGATTTGTGATGGCGGACGAAGGCCTCGTAAATAATTGGAGGTCGTCCTTTCTCTCTCCTCAGAACCCCGTCAACATCTCCTCTCTTGCCGCCGCTGCTCCCGTTTTCTACTGCCTGGAGATCGCCAAGAACTACTTCCGATCATCTCCCGACGCTGCTCTCGATCAGGTATATATGTATATAACTTAACCTTTAGAAGACAACTTCAAGTTATTATTTATTCATTTGTGAAATTCAAGTTATATATATTTTTTTTAAAAAAAACTTATATTGATTACAAATATGAAGTTTAGAAAAATATTTTAATAGGTAAAGGAAAATATATATATATATTTTTTTTTGTTTGTAATGTGTAAATATATATTTATTTTTTGTTATTGCCCTTCTACCACCAAAGGTAAATTTCAGATTATATCTAGTTTACTATTTTAAGGTGGAATAATATATATATATATATATATATATTCTACTTTATTTTTTAAAAATATTTTAATTGTTGGATATTTTTTATCTAATAAATGAAGAAAGTAAAGGAGGCAACGCCACTTGTTCCCAAAAAATATATATTAAAATTTATATTTTTATAATCAAAAATAAGAAAAATTATTTTTAAAAAATAATATTTAAAATATTTATATTTATTTTTAATATAAAATGGGAGCCGTCGGAATTTTAAATCCGACGGCTCCCATCTCGCGAAGGAGGGTCCTTCGCCTGAGGGGCGAAGGATTTCCCCTGATTCCGTTGGCCCACTTCTTGTGCCCCACCCACGCCAGCCTTCTCCGGCTACCCCAGCCCGGCCAACTTCTGGCAACCCACCGCCGTTGTGGTCTGGTCGTCCACCGGTTCTCTACACCCATCTCTCACCCCTCCTTCAGCTACAGTGTGCTATCTTTGTTATATTTCAGGACGTATTATTTTGTTCAATGTAATATATATATTTTTTCATTCATGATAACATATTAATTCATAATAATATAATTTCATCCATACATGCAGGAAATTGAGGCGTTGATGAAGAAATTAGAGTTTATACCAGGATCAGTGTTTACCACAGATGTATCGTATGAGGATTTCTTGGACCGGGTTCACAAGGCCGAGTTAAAACTCCGGTCCAAGGGCCTGTGGGAGGTGCCGCACCCATGGCTAAACCTCTTCGTCCCAAGATCAAGGATCGCCGACTTCAACGATGGGGTTTTCAAGGGCATTTTGGGTAATAACACAAGTGGCCCCATTCTCATCTACCCTATGAACAGAAACAAGTGAGTTTCCTTTCATGCTCCCATCATATATCACAAGCATGAGTGCTACGCGACATCCTTGCATGCATGCATGGCATGGAAGCATATATTATCATATTCATTTTGATGCATTATGCTTCATGGTGATGATGATCATGTATGCATGCATGGCATGGAAGCATATATTATCATATTCATTTTGATGCATTATGCTTCATGGTGATGATGATCATGTATGCATCCATGATATAATTAACATCATCCATGTAGGGTGTTGGGGCTGCTCCTCCCACCTACCCGTTGGATTAAGGAATATGAGCCGATGAGATTAAATTTTTTTTTTTTACTAACCAAAAAAAAAAAAGATTAATTTTTTTTAAAAAAAATTATATGATTTTTTATTTATATAATATTAAAAATATTTAAAAAATTAAAAACTATCTTTACTTTATATATATATATATAATAAGGCCAGAATCTAATTATGTTAATGGGATTTTATAATTTTAAGGCAAGACTCAATTCAATAATTATTCAATTATTTTTAAATTTTGGAGACTGATATATTTAATTGTCTTTTTTTCATATATGAATTATGTTTTCAACAACAAGCAACGTAATCTTGTCTTTTCTAAGGAATAATTGTCAAAGATATGACATTAAAAATAAACAATATAGTTTGATAAAGGTATAATAGTTGTCTATAAGTATAAAAGAATAAATAATTAATTTGATATATTAACTAATCTATCTATTTGTGTTACTTATACCTTATAAAAATAAATATAGATATTTAATAATACTTTAAATTAAATAACTAAATAATATTTAAAAAATAATCATATAATTTTATTCTATATTAATGAGATAGATTACTTAGATATATTGACTTATATAAAAAAAAATTATTTTTAAATTATTTTTAATATTTTAAAAATATTCTAAAATAATATCAGTCATTTGTTAATACAACTAAAATAATATAATAAAAATGTATAAAAATTGTCTGTCCAACTATCAATAAAAGAAAATATAAAAATATTAATTATAAATAAATAAAATAAATATTAATATTTTAAAAATATATATAAAAAAATGCTTGACAAACACTTGAGCTTTTCACTCAAACTTGACGAAAAATTGCAGCGGTGGCGACCCAAATTTGGTCAGATTTTCATGTCAGAAGATCTTCTGCGGGGCACTGTCTTTTCGTACGTCTTGTTGCCCCAAAAAGATATACAAATAATTTAAAATTATTTAATTACTCATTGTAATTATAAATTTATTTTTATTATCGTATTATTCGTATATAAAATGTAGTAGTTAAATCTTATATATATATATTTATATAGAATATTACGGGCATATAATCAAAAAAAATACTTTACTCGTGTTAATAGAATTTCATAAATTTTATTTTTATAAAAATTATTACTAAATATTGGATAAATAAGTTAAAATTTTAATATATAATATTCGTATGGATCTATATTTAATATCAATTTGAGTATCATTTTATTTTAATTCTTTTGCTATTAGGATTACTATAAATTTATAAAAAAGCAAAATGTTATAATTTTTAAAGTGATTGTTTGCTTGTGCCAAAAGGTGGGATGATCTGATGTCCACGGTTACCCCAGATGAGGATGTGTTTTACTTAGTGGCTCTACTAAGATCAGCTTTAAATGGTGACGACAGGACTCAGACACTTGAGTATCTTACTGAACAAAACTCTCAGATCTTAAAATTCTGTCGTGATACAGGTATAGATGCCAAACAATATCTACCCTACTATACTACTCAAAGGGAATGGACTGACCATTTTGGCGAAAAGTGGGATCAATTTTATAAAATGAAGATGAAACATGATCCACGGCATATTTTAGCAGTCGGCCAGCATATTTTTCTACCGAATCCTAATAATTGTAATGATGTCTCGATTGGATAATAAATTAGTCAATACATAAATTACAGGTTAGGGGTTCCTACTTCTCCCATGCCTATCTTTTATTTGCTATTGAATCAAAATCTAATAGTTATAATTTAAAAAAAAAGGATATTTAAAATAATTATATCTTTTAACTTTTTATAACATAAATATATGTTAAATATTAAAATTATTATATAAAAATATAATAAAAATAATTATTTAAATAATATTATTTAATATTTAAATTTATATAATTAATTTTTATTTAAATTTATGATATAAATAAAAAAATAAAATTTTATTTCTTTCAAAAATAAGCCGGACCCACTCCCCATAAATGGCCAAAAATTGGGGACACCAATTAATTGCAATTGTCATTATCATTGTTCTATTTTTTCAAGAGGGAATATCTATTGTTTGACTTAATAGTACCTGGGATTACTTAAATACAAAAAACTATACATTGTAGTAATAATATTAAATAATTATAAAATTCTATTAATTATTAACCAAAATATTATAATTACTTTCAAAATGTTAGCTTAATTTTATTATTATTAAAATAAATAATTATGACTTTTAATAACCAGTTACTTCCATAAAAATAACACAATAAATTTGATGTATTGTATAAATTTTCAAAGTTTTAAGTACATTGGATGAATGAAAATAATTGGTTGGATCCACCATTATGCCCATGTGACATGGACACATTGTCCTTTTGTAATTTTTTTCTCCTGTGCAATTGATCAATGAATATTAAATATTAAAGTAGCCGATATTATCATTATTTAGTGGCTTTCATATAATTTAATATTATGATATATTTAATAAAATTTAAAGAGGCCCAAAAATAATATGGTTAATATATAATTTCTATAAATTTATATTTATTTTATATTTAAAATTTATTTATTTTAAGGGTTTTGAACGAAGGCCGTATGGTCAATTTTAAGTTCTAATTATATTGCCCTTAGTTCAGAATAAAACTATTAATAGAAAATTTAACTTTAAATTACTAAATTAATTTCTTATTTTGATAATTTATTCATTATTCATCTATCAATTACCATTAATGCCCCGACTCTGCTCCTAGCCATCGGCCGATGATGCCTTAACCCATGTCGGTTGTTGGCCATTGCAACCCTGACCCTAACCCCGAGCCGATGAAACCCCCAACTCACCGCTATTTAGAAAATTAATGACCGATAAAATATTACTCGTGAAAATATCTAAATACATTATGTATAAAAAATTAATTTCTATGAAAGTAATTTTAATGGCTAATCTGAAAAGAAACAGAACCAAAATATTATGCTATTTTTTAAATAATAAATATTTGAGGGACGTTAAT
The DNA here is from genome assembly GCA_033239525.1 of Nepenthes gracilis. Taxonomy (NCBI): domain Eukaryota; kingdom Viridiplantae; phylum Streptophyta; class Magnoliopsida; order Caryophyllales; family Nepenthaceae; genus Nepenthes; species Nepenthes gracilis. Next base: position 4,317,516 of record BSYO01000026.1, on the reverse strand, counting down.
AAAAACAAGTTTTAAAGGAACATTTTGCATGTGTCCTTATTATGAGCTCTTTTAACGTTTTTCCATCTTGTGGTGGGCAAAATTCTGGGCGTCTACATCTATCACATGAGCAGCTTTTTCAAGTAAGGGTATTGAAAAGAATTTTTGTAAGTATTTTTAAAATATCTGATAATAATGTAATATATTATCTATTTATTAATATTAATAAATTTATATAAAAATATCTTATTTATTTATATTACTAAGTAGGGATAAGATAATTTTTTTAGAGGGTCGATAATTTTTATTTATTTTATCTGATCAACTAAAGGGGTTGCTATAAATATGCCCTTTGATCATTATTGGAAAACTTTTGATAATATTGGCTTGCTTTACTCTTCGTAGGGATGAAACGGTCTTTTTCTTTGGTGAATGAATTTATTTATATTTTTTCAACGTGATATAATTAATAAGATTTTCTCCTGAGCGAGCGATGAACGTTACACCGACACCAACCTACAGAAATGACAAGCTATATAGATCTCTCGAGTCAGACGGAATCTTTGGCTTTTGGGTATTATGCTGTCAATTGCTTTTTCGATTGTGTCAAGGATCCTCCCTCATGGATTCATCTCTCCATAAAATCATCCCTCTCTTCCTCATTATTCTAACTGTGGTTCAGTTGTGTGAATCGCAATGGTCCTAGAATTTGAGTTATTGAGCAGCTGCGGCTGGTTCATCAGCCGTTGGGAGCGCAGGACATGGGCGGTTGTGCCCAGGACCTTGGGCGGTGGCCGATAGTGAATTCCAAGAATGGGGTCCCTATCATATTTACCCGTTGGGAGTGCGAGACATGGGCGGTTGTGCCCACCATCTTCAGCATTGGAATCTGATAGTGAATTCCGAGAATGGGGTCCCTATCATCTTTACGGACAAGAGAGAGAGAGAGAGAGCATCACCTGCATTCAAGCGTATCATAATGTTCTTCCAGTTTGAAGCAATTCAATAAACAAAACACGATGCATCTTTAGGTTAGTTGCCCATCCTAGACAAAGAAGCCACCGGAGCTTTACATGTAAACACCACATCTCTACCGAAGCTGGTGGTGTGCCCAACATTTCGACCAGGGAAGCCAAAAAATGCCTTTCTACACTCGGCTTCTCAACCTTGTAATAACTTAAGTACTTGATCCGTGAAATCCGTTACCAATGGAGTGCTACGGGTTTCGTTCATATACTTAAACCTTATCGTCATGGAACCACCACCTTGTCTCCTTTGGAGATCTGCCATTTTTACAGTTCTTCACATATCGGTCGTTATCGGCAGGTCGTTGCTGCACACAACCACAAATCCCTTCAATAGTGTCTACTTGCATGCTTGTTAAAGAATATTTTTTCAATATTTGCAATGAGGTGAAGTCTCATCTATCTACATATTCTAACAAGCCCCCATAAAAATAGATGGAATTGTGTTCTGTTATCAAAAAGTGTCCCGAGGGGGATGTTAGGTTGTCCCTAGATGGTCACCAATTAGGGGCACTTTTTAGAGACCATTTGAGACAATCATGAGAGACATGACACATCATCCATCTATTCATACTATAAGACCCACACAAGAACAGATTGATGAACAGATGCCTCGCCATCAAGGTTTGTTTATCCAAATCATTTCCCAGTTCAAGAATGCCGTATCCAAAACACTTGTCTATTTAAAAGAATAGTGTTATGGGACATCATTTGGATATCATTTAGGAGAACCTTGAGAGATGTGGCATTTCAACATCAATCTATTCATACAATTGATATAAATATTAGCTAATATATATTAGTTTTAGGCCCTTGATATCGATAAATCCCATTACTGCAATAATATTGTGACATAACAGCCAATTTATCGGTCTATGACAAGCTTTTTCTTCTAATATATCTGATATTGATATCTATTATTTGATATATACATTATCGATATGGCGATAACCGATACCGATATTTTCATCCATAATTTATACCATAGAATCTATACAAGAATAGTTGAATGGATAGGCACCATGTTACCCAAGGTGTGTCCCCGAATCATTTTATAGTGTAAAAAGCACAGAAAAAGTGTCAATATCAATAACAAAATAGCTGGAAAGTGGAAATAATTTGGAACAGACCTTAGTAGTGGAGCTTGACAACATGGAGAGAATACTGATACAGATAGAACTAACGGTCATTGCTGGGGACCATGAATCATACAATATATCTGCAAGCACAAGAAGCATGAGGCGAAGAAATGTAAATAACATTCGAGCTATAATTAAACCACCAAAACTAAATAAACAAAATTAGTTAGGTTATATATATACACGCATATGGTAATTTTTTATTTTTTTAAGTGAGAAGAGTCATTCAAAAAATGCAAGATATGGACGTGCCTAGGTCAGTAGCAATCTTCTAGCAGCCAACTTTTTAAACAATAGAAATACTGAGCCTATTTGGTTCTATGAAGATTTAAAGAAACATATTGGGGGTCTTTTTTGCCACATCTCATACCCTGATCTTGGCCACATAATTAAAGGCTTTAAAAGGTATATGTAGTTAAATATTTTTCATGTCCATGACATTTTGTTTTCACACTTTTTTAAATTATACAAATAGCTAGTGACTTAATAGATCTATTGTAGGCCCCCACAACGAATAAGGAAAAATTAGAAAAAAAATTTTTTTTTTTCTTTTCTATATTTAGATGTTGACAAAAAATCATATTGGAAAGAAAAATAAGTTTCTAATAGAAGTATTTTCTTTATTTGGTTGTCAAAGAAAAATAAAGAAAAAACATCATAGGCCCTTAATGTTATGAATTTTTTTTTTTTTTTTTACTTTTTCATTGATTTTTTTAAAATAATTTTTCTCGTAAAAAAAAATGCAATCTGTTATATTCCTCCGGTATTCCTTTGAGTTTTTCCAGATACAAATAGGTCCTAAATTTATAAGAAAAAACTACCAAAACTTTGGAAGGGGAATATTGCCCATCCAAAATACATCCAATAAATTTTAGATACCAATTAATAGAATTGGTAAAAAAAAAAAAAAATCAGCAAAAAACAAAAAAGTTCTATCTTCTAACAGTAGGGGTCCAAACTTCTCAAAAAAATGACACAAATTCAACATGCATATGCACAAAGGGACTTTGAATCTTCAACTAGGCAACAACCCCCTCTGACCAAAGTGCAAAAGGAAGAGCTATTATGGTCCTCATAATGGATAAACTCCCACATTCACCAGAGCCTAGGATTAAAAGTTTTAAAAAATAAATGGTGGTAATTTCATCAAGAGATTTAAATAGTTATTTAATATCCACCATTTTTTTTTTTTTTACTTTTAATCTTAGGCCTTGAGTGGATATGGGAGTCTATCAACTGTAAGAACCATAATAGCACACAGAAATAAGATGCCCGTGTAAAAGCAGCACAGTAGAAAATTCAACAAATGATCCGCGCCCCACTAAAAATGATAGTTCGGTTCAATTCTGACCTTTAGCATTGAGTACAGAAAATAGAAATGAGGGACAGCAGAGAGAGAGAGAGAAAGCATGAAATCCCTTTCCCTCGCTAAATTTGATCCTGTTTTCACATTGGAAAACATAAAATTTGGAAATTTCACACATGTTTAACTATACATCATGTGCAAATTTGCCAAAATAAAGCACGTAAAGACAGCTGTGCAAGTAGTTCAATCTTATACTTTGATTCACTTTCAATCAGATTAAATGACTGATTTTTCATTGGCTGAGTGAATGTATGCGATCTGGTGTAAAGATAGAAAACTGGATTTGAGGCTGGGAAAGGGAAACCTGGTTTGGAAGAGAGGAATGAGAAGGGAAAAAGCTATGGATTCTTTTCTTTTGTAGTCCTTGGGGGAAATCAGTCTTCTTCAAACGATCTTCTAAAGCAGAGCCTATATGAAGCAAGGGCAGATAGAAAAGCTTTTCTTGGATCAAAGACTGCTTGGCTTATTGCCTTGGTGGAACAGGACGAGAGTCACATTTTCTTTTTCCTTCTTGACGCTTTTGTTCAATGAATTGTGGCCTAACTGTGAGGTTGTTCTGTTGTGAGATGCAGATTAAGAGTTCAAGCTACAGAAAACACATCTCTTTGATGTAGAAATAAAGCTACGAATATAACATACTCCAGATCTCAAGAGATGGGAGGTCTGTGCACTGAACAGCAGCCTAGGAAAGTACCTCCCACTTTGCCCACTCTAAAACGCTGATGAACTTTTTTTATCCAAAAGACAAAGACAAGCCTCCAAAATCAAGACACAAGCACAGCCAAATACATAACTTCACATCTGTTGAAAAATGAATTTCCTTTTAAACTGATAAAACAAACATTATTGCTGATAATCGTTTAGCAATGATGATCATCATATTGCCATATCCATAAGAGAGCAAGTTTCCCATTGAAGTTCCTTTTTCATAAATAAAATGAAGGCATGATCATAAAACACAGCAAACAAGAAATGTTGAGAACAGCAACTGAAACCTTTGTAGAATTCAAAAATAAATGCCAGGACAGATGCTTCAAAGTGTCTCATTAGTACAATCCTAATCCTGTGTCCCCTCCGTTTCAACACTGCAATGGTTTCTATAAAAAATGTACCTTAAATGACAGTTGATAATCTAAAGTTCATTTCATTTTTCTTCTTCTACTTCTTGGGAACAAGTCAAAACAACGAAATTGAGCAACATTTCCATTACAAAAAGCAAAAGTCATGCATCTGAACTCGTTAGGACAGGTTCCAAACATTAAGTAGCTGCATAGTTATGGGCTTCCAAACATTATAGGTGCCCTGCCCCCCAAAAAAAAAAAAAAAAAAAAACCCTATAGGTGGTCACTCTCTTTGAATGCAGCAGGGGCACAAAATGTGTTGAATGAGTTTATTTTCATGTTCAGATAGGCTTGTAGACAGGCATTCCTTGTGTTAGCCAGATCAGTTATGCATAGTAGTAACTATAGACAATGATTATTGTAGCTCAACTTAAGTTTATAGGAAGTGTGTACCCAAGTGTAAAAACGATAGTTCAATAGGATAATGAGTTTTTCTGGATGTGTGGAGCACCCAAGTATTACTAGCATTAAAGAGAGAATTTCATTAGTTCCAAGCAATAACTCTCGGGTAAGTCATTTCCAAGAAACTCCCAATTGCAGCTTCAACTTTTGGCCCTCAAAACGCTTATTTGAACAAATGGAAAAACAAGATCTGAAGAAGCCGACCTCTGGTAGTTTTTCAGAATATTTGGAATGAAAGAATTAGAAAGCTTTCAAAGGTAAGGAATTCTATTTCATAGCTTCTTCTAGTTTGTTCAGTCTGCTACACTTGCAGCATCAGGACAGTACCCCCTATGAAATCATTATTAGCATTGGTCGATGTAATTCGGTCATTAAGGACATTCATTGATCCATCCGGTTGATGCATGCATATTGTATTCAGTTTAATAGCAGTCCAAGGAAGATTGTTTAGCAATGATTGTTCCAGGGAAATTTTGAGACACTCATGATGGCTTGATCACAGAAGGAGGTACCACGGTTCAAAAACCAATGCCTTTGAATGTTATTTATGTCATATTGAAAACTCACACTTTAATTAAGTAGTACAATACATGCATCTACTTAAAGAGATAAATACAGTTGATTGAAACCACTAGCAAGCATACTAGCTGGTTAAGATATCACAGCTAGCTTAGTAGCTTAGCATAAGGGTTTGATTGGGATCCTTTTGTCCCTTTGGAACTGGAATGAAGTGATTCCATCACTTATACACTTTTGACAGATAGTGAAAGCCATCGTCATCTTATTGCCAGTGGACATAACTCTCTTCCTGAGAGTAAATCACATAAATTTGGTATTTTTTATGTTTGAATTATTGTCTTAATTCTGCTATTACGCACAACAAGTTGGTATCAAAAGTATTCAGTCAACATGACATTAAGGGTTTTGAATGCCAAGTCTGAGTCGGAGAAATTCAATGGCAAGAATAAATTTAGTTTGCGACAAATCAAGGTTAATGATTTGCTTGTTCAATAAGGGCTCCACAAAGTGCTCAAAGGAAGATCAGCTAATGCTTCTACTTCAGTCATATATTGGAAGGATCTGAATCTTCGTGCCTATGTTTGATGTCCTCTATAATGTGGCTGAGGAGAAACTGGCCAAGATATTGTGCACCAAATTGGTGAGCCTATGCATGAATAAGTCTCTCATAAGCCGACTCGAATTTGAAGCGCAACTCTATATTTTAGAGATAAAGGAAGATACTCCTATTCATGAACGCTTGAATAACTACAACAAACTAAGTTGCCAATTGATAAGCATCATGCTGAAATCAATGATTCAGACAAAGCATTATTGCCTTTACTATCTCACCCCCTTCTTATTGTTATTTACTCACTTTACTGACCCATGCTAAGGAGACCTTAGTTTTGGATGGTGGGATTATAGCTTTGTTGTTGGAAGAAATCATGAGAAAGCCAATTATAGATAATCAAGCTTCAGTTCTTAGTACAAGAGGCCGAACTAATTTTAAGTCTAAAAATCAAAACTAGTCTAGATCCAAGTCTAGAAATGAAAAGTTCATCAAGTGCAATTATTTTAAAATGTCGGTACACATAAGAGGGATTGATGGAAGCTAAAGGCTAAGGAGGGCAAAGAAAGCAAACCCAAAACAACTAGTAAGTCTGAGAGCTCTAGTGAGAATCAAGAAGGTATTGTCTCATCTGTATCTTTGGGTGTTCATTCACATGTGCCCAAATAAGAACTTGCTTCTACGTATAGACCTTTCAATGGTGGTACAATTTTTATGGGAAATAATACTACATGTGAAACAATTGGAATTTGAAACATCAAAATTAAAGATGTTCGACAGAATTGTGAGGACTCAACAGATGTCCTAAATCCAAAAAGAAATGTAACATCTTTGGATATTTTTGATTTTCTTGGTTGCAAAGTGGTTACAGAGAATGCCTCCATGAATATTATGAAGGGCTCATGGTTACAAAAGGTAATAGAGTTGGCAATCTCTATGAGCATGTAGGAAATAATGTTACTGTTGGAGCATTCAATGTTACTTCATATGAGAATGACCAAACATAATTATGGCATATGTGGTTAGGCTATATGAGTGAATATGTTTTGAAGAGCTTTACAAATGAACCTTCACAAAGGTATAAAGTCTCGTAAATTTGACTTTTGTGAGCATTGTGCCTTTGGTAAACATCACCAGGTTATTTTTCTTGCTTCTTTTCATATCCCTAAAGACATTCTTGCTTACATTCATTCAAATGTGTAGGATCCTTCGTAAGTCCCACAAGAGAGTATCCAATTATTTTGCTTCATTTATCGATTATTTTTTGAGAAAGGTGTGGATCTACACCATAAAGCAGAAATTCAATATTTTTGAAACTTTAAAGTGGTGGAAGGCTATGGTTGGAAAATAAACAAGAAAATAAATAAACTCCACACGAGCAACCGAAATGCATAGATCTCAATTGCATTTAATAAGTTTTGTGAGGAGGATGGGATCATTTAGCACTGGACAACCCCTTGGGTTCCTCAACAAAATGGTGTCACTGAACACCTAAATAAAACATTACTTGAACAAGCTTGAGCCAAAAGCAAAGTGTATCTTTCTTGGCTATGAATGGTGTTAAAGCTTTCAGGTTGTGATATCCGAGACAGAACAACCCTCAATTTATAATCAGCAACGATGTCAAATTCAACAAGTATGCCATGTTAAAAACTGCTAATTCTGAAAAACAAGTAGAACTCAAGAAGGCTGGAGAAGAAGCTGCTGGACTGGTTGAAGAGGGTGTAAATGTTTCTCCAGATATGCGAATTGAGTCCCATGAAGAAGACTTGCAAACCTACAAAAACTGGCGGTCTCCACAGACGAGAAAGCCCAGACAAATTCTGAACATGGTAGCTTATACCACACTGGCCGAACATAGAGAACTGAAGAGTCGTGGCCAATCCAGAGGTTATCAAGTGGATGCGTGATGAGATGCAATCTGTCTACAAGAACAATATGTGGAAACTTGTGAAATTGCTGCAGGGTAAAAGAGTTGTTAGTTCCAAATGGGTCTACAAAAGAAAATCCAGTGGCATTTACAAGGCATGACAGGTTGCTAAGGGTCTTACCTAAAGGGAAGGTATCGATTTTTCTAAAATGATCTCCTATTGCGAGACATAATTCCATTATTATCTTGTTGGCTTTAGTTCCTTTTCATGATCTTGAACTTGACCAGCTAGACGTGAAAACATTCTTACACAGAGAATTGGAGCAGGATAAAGTGTATCAACCTGAGGGGTTCAAGGCAAAAGGAAAAGAAGAGCACGTATGTAAGTTGAAAAAAATCATTCAGTGTGAAGCAATCTTTGAGGCAGTTATAGAAACTTTTTGATTTGTTCATGGGTAAGAATGGTTTCACTCGAAGTGAGTATTATTGGTGCATTTATTTTAGAAAGCTTCCCGATGGATGGCTGATTCATCTATTTGGTGACTTAGGTCCATGATATATTTATTAATTGTGGCCAAGAATATTTCTAATATTAGTTCTTTAAAATCTCAATTAAGCAAATAATTTGAGATGAAAGATTTAGGAGTGGCTAAAAAATTTCTGGGCATGGAAATTTAATGAGATAGAGCTGCAGACATATTCTCAATCCCAAATATATCCAAAAAAATATTTCAAAATTTAGTATGGATAACATTAAGCATGTTTCCACTCCTTCAGCATCACATTTTAAGTTGTCTGTTAGTCAGGTAACATGCACAAATGAATAAAAGATGAAATGGCATGTGTTCCATATTCTAGTATCATTGGTAGCCAAATGTATTGCATGGTGTGCACACAGCCAAACCGGTGTCATGCTTTGAGGGTGGGTCTGCCGTTTCACATCAAATTCAAGAAAAACACATAGGCTTGTAGTGAAATAGATTATAGTATTTAAAAGGAATGCAAAATTATGGCTTGATTTAGAAAAAAAAAAGCTCGATTGACAAGGATTGAATGGTTGGTTTCATTAGTATTGATTTTGCAGGGAACTTTGACAATAGTAGGTCCACAGATATATTTTCACACTCATTTGAGGACCAACCAGTTGGAAATCAATGTTTTAGTCAACAGATAACATATCCACCACTGAAGTTTAGTACATGGCAAGAGCTGAGGCTGAAAAATAATCAATTTGGTAAGCTAGACTATTGGGCGAACTCCGACTCGAGCAAATCAGCATGTAGATTTTATTTGAGAATCAAAATGCTTTGCATCTCACCATGAAAAAGGTATATCATTTGAAAATGATGCACATGCAAGTTCAGCATCATTTTCTCAGATAATTAATTGTCGAAAATGAGGTTTCCTTGCTGAAAAATTCACATGGGTGAGAATCCCGCAGATCTTCTTATAAAGACTATTTAGGGAGAAAATTTCAAGATCTGATTGGATTTCGTCAGTCTTCAACACATTGGTTGATGCACCATATTTATGAGTTTCTGAGAAATAAAATGAACTGATTGTTGGCACTCACTCTTGCCAAGGTGGAGAATAATGAAGTCATTATTGGCATTAGTTAATGGAACTCAGTTATTAAGGACATTCAATTGATCCATCCAGTTGATGGAAAGATAATGCATTCGGTTCAATGGCAACCCATGGAAGATTGGGTAACGACGATTGCTCTATAGAAATTATGAATCATTTTGGATAAATTGATGACAAGAGGAAGTACCTTGGATCAAATATTAACATTTTCGAATGCTATTAACGTTATCCTGAAAACTCACACTTGTAATTAACTAAGTTGTATAATCCATGTATCTACGTGAAGTGATGAATACAGTTGGTTAAAGCCATTCACACTAGCAAGCACACTACTTGGGTGTTAGGAAATCATAGCTAGCAAATATTAGTTTTTTATTCGGTTTTTTTTTATTTTTTATGTTACCATCGTATTTGGCTGATGCCTTGGCATCATATCGATAACACACTATCTTACTGATTCTTTAAAGAAAAAAAAGAAAAAAATCTTATTTGACAACTAATGTTGAAGCATTAGGTGCTTTTGGCTATAACCCTTGTTTGACCTAACTCTTATCTTTTGGAGTAAAAAAGATAATCCAAAAGACAGTGAAATAGGTAAAGAAGCCAAGTCTGATAATACCTCCACCTACTCCTAGGAATTCTAGACGAGGCATATGTGAGAGGATACCGAATTAGAAGCTACATTACAAAGACTAACCACGAAGGTTTATAAAGCTCCTGAATTGACCTCTGCAAAGGAAGAAGAGTAAGAGCTATAAATGAGAAAAACTTCACCAGCAGGCATTCCAAAGGGGCATACAAACCTTTCCTTGCACACGCTGCCATGGAAAGCATACTTCCCTTCTTGATTGTTCAAAAGAGAAATGTCACACAAGTTCACGTGCGACACCTGTATGAAGATATCAAGAGTTTGCCTGATGGAAGTCTCCATTCTCTATTAAGAACACACTGATTTCTGTGAAAGTGAAGGATTGTGTGTGTGTGGATTGAGGTCAATATTTTAGGGAGGGAAGGGAAAATTGAAACTATGCTTAGGAGAGTTTATATGTGGTGGATTGAAGAGAGGGAAGGTAACTCATTTACCTTTTCTCAAATCCTTAACTTTTGTCCCCCCATAAAATTGGTAACCAATGGAGGTATTACGAAGAGTAAAAGATTCTAATGAAAACTGGGAATGATATGAAGAATTACCCCCTTTCCTCTTGTTTCCTTCCCTTTCCATACTTGACCTTGACTCTATCAATTTGAAATTTTAAACAATTACGCTTTATTATGCTGAACTTGGGGAAAAATCAACAGGCATATTACTTATGGGAATGGAATAGTGTTGTCAAAGAGGGAGACAAGGGATCACTTAGGCAAGGCCATACGCTGCCTCAGAGCCTTGCCTTGGTCAAGGTCAACACCATCAGCCAGTTCGGCTCCAGGTTCCCAGAGCAAACAGGATCTTGATTCTTGAGCAATGTTTTCATGGACTGCTAACGTTGTGTAGTGGTTGGTATTCTGGCTATCCTGCTGCTTTTTCTTTTACTGCTCTCTTCTCTTCGAGTCAACCTCTCTCCATTCTCTCTCATCCACCCAATAATTCTGTGAGTCACTCTATCTCAATGTCTCTGAGAATCACTCTCCCTCCCCCTTACACACTTTATGCACATACATCAATCATCTTATATTTATGTTATGAAATTTCAGACTTAATTGACTTCTTTAGGTGAAATGATTTATGTTTCTAAGAAAATTAGAGTCTCACATGACCCTAGCAAGTGTCCACAACGATTTACCTTTCTTTTATAATTTTTATTATTTATATAATATTGTGAGTGGAAGATGCCCTTCTGTATTTTTCTTAAAGATGTTGGGGTTATTTTCACATCCTTTTTATGGGAGTACTTAGACCACCATAATACTTAGAAGTTAGAAAACTTTATAGCTTAGAATGTGAGCCATCAATAAAGCATAAGAAGAGAGGAATTAAAAAGCATTTAAGATGATGCAAACTGGGAAGGCAGGAGGATGGTATTACGGTGGAGAATAAGAAAATGAGGGGGATGCAGCTATTGGGTGTTTAACTTAATTGTTCAACATAATCTTGTAAAGCATGAAGATACCATAATCTTGTAAAGCATGAAGATACCATAATCTTGTAAAGCATGAAGACACCATAATCTTGAAAAGCATGAAGACACCGGAGTGGAGAAATATTACACTAGAACCCATAAGGGATTTGTATAAGCATTTGAAGACTGGTAGAAAAGTAAACAAAATGGGAAGAAGCTGAACAGTCCAAAACCAGGTACTTCAAAACCAGTGGAGACAAGATCCTTGAAGCCCTTTCTTTTTCTTTTTTCACATTCTCTTCCACCCAATATATAAGACTGAAACAGACATGTGAAATGTGAATCACAGAATTATCAAGTTTATGAGAAGTACAATGAAATTGCTAGAAAGGACAACTAAAAAGTAGTTTTGTGATGTGTGCATCAAAGAACCACATGGGTTCACACTAGACAGGTCTATTAAAGGCATCTATATCTTAGGGGGCTAATAAAGCAATTTAGGGACAGATAAAACATCCTACCTAAGAGTTAAGACCTTTGGCTAATTTTAAGAACCAAAGAAGTTTTAATAGTGCAAATCATTGCCATACAAAACATGTATGATCATAGGGAGAATACACATAGGGAAGACTGAGCCTTTTTTGAGATTGGCTTACAGAATTGGTCATCTTTGAGAATAGATTTTTTAACTTCTTGATAAATAACATAGGGTCCATCAGGATAATATTCTTTGATACATGTTATTTGCAAATGATAATGGATAATGTGGAGGTGAGGAAAAAAGACAGACCCGTCAATGAAGGACTATTTCAATATCTAGGGATCATTGTGTAGGATGACATGGAGGTGAGGAGAGGGATTGAAATCTGTCAACGAAGGACTGTTTCAACATCTAGGATTCATTATGTAGAAAGATTAGGTGATCAATGAGCATATATCATCAAATCAAAGCAGATTGGATGAAATAGGTAGGTGTTTCATAGGGTACCACTTAAACATAAATGCAAATACTATAAGGTGGCTATGCTAATATCAACATGTCAAAAATGATAGCAGCTGAGATAAAAATGTCAAGATAATTACATGGCCTTACAGGTAGGGATATGATTAGTAATGATCAACACAAAGTCAAAATAAAGCCAATGGCTTTACTTGCTTTAGGTGATTTGACTATGTGAGACAAAAACCGTCTAGTGCACCTATATAAAGATGTAAAGGATACATGAAACCTTACAAAAAAGATATAGCATATCAATGAAAAGTCTAAAAGAACTATTAAGCAGGAACATACATATTGTGATTAACAAGAAAACAAAAAATAGAATACATGACTTCAACTGACGAAGGAAAAGGCTTTAATTAGTTCGATTTAGTTTTACAAATTTTGTCCTTATCTATCTAAACAATGTAATACAGAGTTATAGAAAGCATAAAAGTTATATAACCTTCCTCGTAGAGGCAATCAAATATAAGCAAAGATATAAGAGAGCTAAGAGGAACGATGTGGATGTTAAGGTATACATGTTACACCACTCCAAAAAGATACAACATGAGCTTGTTCTAACTAAGACGAAAAGATAAATAACAATGTTTAAGATGGTTTGAATACTTAAAACGTAGGTTAGATGAAGAACTAATAACAAATTATTTGCTTGAGATTAGGGCTTGAAAGAGGAGAGATATATAGGAGAACTTGATGAAGTGAACAAAAAACTTTAAAATTATTTCTAGTATTAGATGAATGTGTAGAAAAAACAAGCAAATTTCAATTCATAAACTAAACAGATGACCGACTGGATTCATAAAGCAACAAACTAGGTGGGATTTAAGCATTTGTTGTTGTCATATTGTGTAACAAAATACAGTACCAGCTGAAAGGGCCATAATCGATACATATCCAGGAAGGTTGTTCATGTATGTAAAACTAACATAAGATATGCTGTGATGCTGGAACTGACATATGATGCACAATAACATGAATTTTCTTCAGTGCAAGCTGTAAAAATGTTTCATATGTGATTCCTGCTTTGGATAACTAACATCTAAATTTGTTGAACGGATATTTTAAGGAGACAGAATTTGGCATTAACTCCAAAATACAACTACAAGCACAAAACTTATTTAATATCCTATTTTTTGTCCTACACCCCACCCAAAAAGGAGACAAAGCAAAAAAAACACTAAAGGCATCTTCTGATATATAAGATATTTCCAGAATCTAATCAGTAATGAGACAAAATTTCCAAATAGCACAAAAGTAAAAAGAGAACTACTCTTCCCATATAATTGGTCCTAGAATTTTTTTTTTTTTAAAAAAAAGCAAGAAACTTGAAACACACCTCAAAATGCATAAGTTAGGTGACACATAGGTGTTTATTCGGAACATTCGTCTGCCAAGTAATTATCACCATATAACAAACGAACAGAGCATATAACATTTATACATTTTACTGGATAAATATTTTCTTTCAGGAACCTAATTAACAGGTGCTCATCCTATTTTCGACAATAAACTAAGGTTAAGATTCGGAAATAAACCAATGGACATAATATTGGTCCGAGAACATAGCAAGAAGCTCACGATCCTATGAACCTACTCAGCAACAGCACAACGTCACAATCATAAAAATTAAATCAGGAAAGAATAAAATTATACCCAAGCATATATGCCCATTGCTATAAATGTGAGGATGCAACGGCGCGGGCGGAAGAAATATAACCTATTCAAGCAAAAACAAATAAAAACAAAAAAATAAATGAATACACAACTTTAGACATGATTAGAAGGCACATAAGAACGGCGAGCGGAAAGAAAACCGGAATTACCTGAGGTGCTTCCATGGGATAATGTTCAGGAAAATCAACCTGAAGTTGATAGGTTTCGTTAGCGTAAAGCGTACCAGGCGCCCCATTGACTTCGATCACCCATCTAGAAAGAAAACAATGCAACAACGAAAAAAAAAAAAAAACAGCAATAGATTAATATTCAACAGAACGAAAAGGAAAAGGAAGTTAAATTTCATGAATTAAATGACAGAAAAGAGACTAAATCGAAATGAAAACCTTTGAATATTATCGGTGACTTTGTGCTTGAACCCTACCGGTGGATTAACCTGCCACTCCACGAGCTCTTTCTGCAATCGATTCTGCGCGATCTTGCTCAGAGCCTAGAGATCAAACAATCACGAAAAGGAGAAGTGAAAAGATTCCGATGAAAAATAAAAAATCTTTTCGCAAAAAATCAGCGAGCAAGTCCAAATTAGGGCACACAGTCTGTAAACAGGGAAAGTGACCTTGCGAGAAGGGGCGGAGGAACTGGTCATGGTTTCCCGGCAATAGCGAAAGTGAGATTTAGAGAGAGAAGTTATTTGTTGTCGTGGATAAGAACTGACAAATCTTGACGAGCAAGGGAGTGAGAAGTTATTTAGTGGACGGGACCTTCTGCTGGAGAAGAACACTGCCGGTGTAGGGGCTGCGGGTGACTCCGTCTCACAATGTTATTTCTTTTATATATATAAACTATTTAATTTAAAATAAATAATTATAATTTAATAATTAATTTTTTATATTTTAAAAAATAATTAAATTATAATTCTTTATTTAAATATTTACGTCTTAAATTTAAAAAAATATATATTCTATCTCCTTAAAAAATAAAACCTAACTAATACCACCACTTGTAGTATAAATCGCTTTGAAATTAGAAGAGTTATTACATTCCTCCTATATTTTAGATTCCATAAAAATTAAACAATTAATAATAATTATATATTTATTTATTTATTAGAATTTTTAATATAAATCTAATTTTTAATTTCAGCTATTAATTTTTTATAAAAAAATATAAATATAATATTATATTAATAACACTTTGAAATAGGGTATATTACTTTCTTTTATATACAGTAGTCTTTATATGTACCTTAATTAATGTCTATTTAAAATGAAATTAACTCAATGTGTAATTTAAATTTAAATATCTTTATTTGGGTTTGACGTATTACAATTAATAAAATAAAATAATTTTAATATTTTTAAAAAAATTATTTCAAAGCCTAAGTCAGTATATACTTAAAATGGGTAAGATGATAAAATAAATTATCAATTTTTAAAATTTAAATTATAAAGCTTTTATTTTACGCTATGGTGGAGAGGTCAAGCTCATCTAAAGGGCTTGGTGGAAAGTTGTTGATTGGTCTTTGATGGTAAGGCTCTTCTATCTGTATGCGTAAAAAATAACTTCTTTAGAGTATCAGTCGCTTGTCAATGAGAATATCAAACTGTACTAATGAGATAATATTGTCTTTTAAGTAGAATGAGTGCTTCTTTCTGAAATATTTATAGACAAAGACCTGAAAAGAACAATTAAAGCAACTATTTCTAATTAGATGTACGTTTAAAGGTCTGAAGACAAGTATATATTTTATTATAATCTGCACTCAATGCTAATAAAGCTTCTGTTATTAATCCTTTTTTTTTGATATAATATGCTTCATTTTGACATAATGAATATTAAAAAAGTACTGATAGACATATTATTTATAAGCTAAATGAATAACTAATAATTTTTCTCGTAAATTAATATCAATAGGGCTATCTGTTGGGATTCAGTCCCCATCGGCTACCACTCCTCTTAAGACCAAGTCACCTGGCATGGACAATAACATGCCTAATAGTCAATAATAGCTTATCTAAGTTTATTATAGTAAAAAATATTTTAATAATAATAATATTATTTTTTTAAATTTAAAATATATACAATCTTGGCATATGTAATTAATAATTAATATTATCTAATATCAATATTCTAAAATAAGATAAGTTATTAAATAAATATTTACAAATAAAATTAATCATAACCGTTAAAAATTAAATAAATATTTGTAATTTCCAGAACTCTTAATCCAAAATGGCTGTCACTTAAACAAAAAACAAAAGCCAAAACGCTTGTCCCTCAGTCTTAACACTTTTCGGGTATTTATATGCCACGTGTCGACGACGTACAAATTGTATCGGTCATTCGGATGATGGACACGTGGCAGATAAATTAAACGAGGGTCACGTGATAACAGGCCAGAATTGATATTTGAAATCTTTTGAATGTGATATTTTAGTTATTAACACAAAATAAATATTTAATTTAAAACAAAATAATCACAAATTACCTCCGTGGCTAATTTTCCAAAATTATAACAATTCTCCGTAAAATAGTTATATTTTTAATGTATTTACATTTAATTTTATATTTAATAAATATTAAAATTATAAAAAAATAAAAAAAAAGCTAAATTTAGTTATTTTATATTTTAAAATTTTCATAGTTGGATTAGAAAAAAATAATATATAATTCAAATTAGACCTATTAAAATTAAGAAAAATAACACTCATATTTCCAATGTATTCCACCCTTGTCAAAAAAATATGTGAAGAAAAAATTTAATCATTTTTAGCAATTTTTTATGAGCTTTTGATATTAATGCATCATTGATTTTTAAATTATGGAACGGATTGGGGAGCCACTCGATCTTTCATTGTGAGTCTTGTTAGAGTGAATCCGGTCTCCGTTTCTATTAATATGAAATCTGCGTACCATAAATTACAAATAAGAGGTCAAAAGATTGATGGGATTCACTCCCTAATTTATTTTCTAACACTCAAATCAATAATCTTTCTCAGAAATGTAGAAAGATGTAAAGAGAATGTGAAAGAATGTAAAGTCAAAAGATTGATAAGACTCACATTTTAATTTATTCTCTAACGCTTAAGTTAGTAATCTTTCTAAAAAATGTAGAAAAATGTAAGAAAGATGTAAAAAAAAATATATAATGTTGCATGTATGTAGGGGATGTAAGAGGAGGACTGTGTTTCTATAGTGCGCTCGACAGGGAGCGATTTAGAGTGATGGAGGTTTACTTGGGTGCATGCAGTCAGTGGCTTCCTAGGATCGCACTTGGTGAGTAGAGGTGTACTCGTGGGGTAGCTCACTACGAAAGGAGATGCAAGAGGCTATATCTGAGGGAGAAAACTTGGCTCTCCTTTTACACACCCCGGGAGTTGATGACAATTCCCTAGGTTGAAGAGGACCTTGAGGGCTAGAGTAGTGATCTTATTGCTCTGGCCGGAATCCCCCACCTTGTAGTGGTGAGAGATATTTGTAATGTTTTGTGGGGAAAAATTTGCCGCCAAGGTCCACGATAGGTATTGCTTCTGAGTTCGCTGGACACTAGGGTATGTCAGGGGCTGCCTTTGTTAGGCGTCGCTTTGCATCGGGGTGGACGCCGCGCATGGTCTCTTTAAACCAGTCATTAGAAGGTTTCAAGTAGCTTAGAGCATACACATGCTTTAACCACCACAGTCACATGCTCTGATTACTCTACTAGCTACTTGGTTGAGGATCTTCTGAATTAGTCCGTTTTGTTCCGTGCCGTTTGGGCCATTAATGCTTGTCCCTTAGGCCCATTGCCTCCTGGGCCTTATCTTGGCTGTTACAATGGTGTCTGGATCGGGCCAGATCGATCTCCTTTTTGAAGTTTTGCCTGTTATTTGTTGGGCCCCTTGTCGTGATTGATGATTAGGCCTGGGGTTTGCCAGCCTGTGGTATTATCGAACCAATCATTAGCCCCCATACTAGGTGACTGTGCTTTGCCAGTTCTCAGTATGTTCTGTGATGGGATGTCTCTGCATAGGCAAGCTTGCATGTTCTTTTCCTAGGTGCCTCCTTTCGAAGCTTTCTTCTTTGGTATTTGTTGTTTCTTTTCATACAAGGCACCATCTAAGCTAAACCTTAACTTAAAAGTTTCTAGGTAGCCCCGAGGTTTGGCACTAACCTTTGCTAACGATGCAGCGAATGTGACCCTTCGTATTAATATCCTCGTCTACCTTTACTCCAGCTATAAATAGGGGGAGCCTTTGTATTCCACGCCATGGGTCATCCACCCCGTAACAAAGTGATGCAAGTGATTGAGCAAGGAGAGGGTCTTGACTGCCATGGCGGAGGACCTATGGGGGTCCTTTGGGGCTGAAAGCTGCGCTCAGAGCTTGCCCGAAGGCCACATTATTGTCGTCTGAGATTAGTGGGAGTCTTGGGAGGGTGGAAGCTGTGGTTAGAGCTTGTCGTCTTGTCTCTTCTAGGGTAGTTCCCCTATCGTGACGGGGGTGACTCAGTTTTCTGGCCACTTCCATGTTCCTTCTCGATACTAGTGTCCGACAGTGAAATCTTTAAAGGAATTTTAGGGCACAAGCGTTCTAGTCAACCATCTCGGCTCGAGGGGAAACGCTTGATTTTTGGTTCCTTCCGTCAGAGGGTTACTTGTGGAGCTTGCTGGAGAGGTTGCTTCTGGAGTTTTGCCGTGGTTGAACCGTCATCGTTGTTATCGATCGAGCTTTACCCTCATAGGCTACGGTCGATTTCAACAGTGGATCTCCTGTCGGAAGGGCTTCCCTAGGAGGGTGGTAGCATTTTGCCCCTTCCCTTGTCCGGGGGTTTGATAAGTAACGAATAGCTATTAGGGACTTCAGTTGCTATTGTCTTATTCAAACCTGCCCTCCCAGAACAAATTCACCATCTTGTGTAGTCGGGTAGTTGTCCCATATATTCCTTTTTTCCTTCTTTGTCATGTATGTCCGCCAATGTAAATATTATACTTTGTAAAGGAAATTAATGAATGGAATTTCAGAACTTTGCACCTTCTCTTACCTTCTGTTTCTTGACTTCTGGCTTTGTTACATAATTTTTGCATGGCTAGAATGCCTACGTGCTGTGGTGACCTGCCGGTCATCCGTCGATGTTGTGGTTTAACTTTGTGGGGATTCGATGTGTGGTAGTCCGTCTTGATGCCCAATCAGGGGATGGCCGGTCGAATTGGCCCTAGATCTGCCAAGTCAAAAATGATCGACTGATAGCATCTGAGGAGTGGCGCGCCTGGGGGCACCATGCTCTCCTAGATGACGACGCTACTCGTGTCCTCTGAGTAAGTGTTGTATTTAGGTAATGGATTACCGGTCTGGCGTTGCTGCGGCTAAGGTGACTCAATGTTAATAGCGGGCTGGCTCCGTCGACCGAGAGTTGTCTAAGAGCAAATCGGGGTCTTCAAGAGCTCTCAGAAGGCTTTGGATCGATCAGGTTGCCCAAAAACGTGCCTCGAGGGAGCTGGTAGTAGCTAGCTGACCCGTTAATCATGTGCCCAAGACTGGGAAAAACTGAAGAGTAGGTTTTGGCCAGCTTGTGGTTCTTCATGTCAGTCCCTGCTGAAGAGTAACCTTTTCAGACGCTCTAGGTCTTCATGCCAACCTTTCAGCTTTCGGGAATGTTTGGGACCAATCTTGCTGGGTGGCTCGTGTACCATTGTTTGCTTTGCTTGGTGGGAGTATTTCACTAAAGGAGCCTTGGACTCTTTTGTCTTGGTTCGGCCATCGTCCCCTCGCCCCAGCTCTTGGTTAGGGAGGTCTTGGGCGGACCCAGTTCAAGGTCATCCGTTTTATGGGCCATCATCACGTAGCATTCTCTTGGTGATGCTTTTGAGAATTGTCTCCTGCTGGTCGGCGAGTTGAGGCTGACGTGTCTAGGAGTCGTCTTTGGGGGTCGCACAGCCATGAGGGCACGTGTCACTGCCATTATGGCGGTAGGGCCCTTCAGCTTCTTGAGAATTGACTATATAAGCGTTGTGCCTATCCCTTACTTCCTCGACCCTTTTACCCTAGGTGTGCTTTCTCTTCTTTCTCTGCAAGTGTTCGCTAGATTTTGATTTGTCACTTTTCTCGGCGCCCTCACAGATGGCTCACCATAATGCCACCGGCATTCCCATTCTTATTGCTTCCTCGTCGGAAGTGCCGCCCTCCTCAGCCTCTGTGTCTTTGACAGAGGGGAGTAGTGATGACGACCGATCATCGGGGGAGACGGAAGCTGCCATTTCAAAGAGCACCGTTGCTGGTGGTGCTAAGTTCCACTCAATTGCTCGTGCTCTAGAGCATTAGGAAGTTCTAAGGGAACCTCCTGGCCTTAAGTCCATTGGATCTTTTCATCATCCTAGTCGTGAGGTAAGATTTTGGAAATTTTTGCCCTTTGCGGTTGTGCTTATCAGTGGCTCTTTCGTTTGATTGATTGGTTACTCTCTTTGGTTGTTATAGGGGTGCTATGCAAATTGGAGGAGAACGTCCGCTTTTCGGGGTACGAGGTTGCCCGCCTCCTACGTGACCGTGTGGACAGAGAGGAGATGGAGCGAAGAGTCAATGCTGCTGTTAGCAAGGCACTTCAAAGTCAGGAGTAAGCCAACTACCTGAACCAGGCTCTATTTGACTCCGAGGTTAGAGCAAAAAGGCTCTCAGATGCCCACGCTCACACCCTAACTCGGATTGCTACGCTCGAGAATGAGTCTTGGGTGAGCCAGTAGCATCTCCTTGACTTGATGGGTGCGAGTGCTAAACGGGAGAGTGAGTTGATGTCCAAACTCTGTTCGGAGGAGGTGGCCTTGTTGCAGAGGAGTCAATTTAAGGACGGTGTCCGTTTCAGCCGGTGTATAGTCTCCCCGGCTACTCCAGACCTTCATGCCGGTTATCTTGATGTGAAGAATGCTAGAACCAGACGCTGGGAAGACCTCATTATTTTTCCGGAGGAGGGACCGTGCTCTTTGGGCAATGATCACTCCAAATTGCCTGTAGGAGTATGTAGTTCTTTCGTTTTGTTTTGAGTTCACTAGACGCCGTCATTGTATAGTATAGCTTTTAATAAAAGGATCTAACGATGTTGATTATTGTTACTCTATTCTCCTCGTGTGTTGAGCTCTTTTAGCCAACTTTGCTTTGATAATTGTTGTAAGACATGCGTTGTTGGCCGAGATGTTGTCTCTTTGTTCGGACCGTGTGGGCCGTTAAGGCTCAGGTGGAGAGTTTAAGGGCGCTGCTAGGGCTGTTGTGGGGTCCCACTCTGAGCCACCGGTGTCAGAGGCCTTTAGGGCTAAAGGAATAGTCGGGTAGGTAGGGATCACTGGGGCATCTCCTTCGGCGCATCCTCAAGCTAGGGTCTCGGCATTAGGCCGGGTTTTGTCTCCTTTGGATGGCAACCTGGCTCATTATGCTAGACCTTCCAGCTGCTATTTCCCTTCTGACAAATGTTGGTGTTGACGGTTGCTAGAGCTGAAGAGCTTCACCAGGAGGGCCGTCTGACACTTGTCTTGTCCCGAGGGGAGCCCTTGGCCGGAGAGTGGTCTTTCTTCGGACCGGTAGGCGACTTCTTCACCTCGGGTGGGCGACCAACCTTGTGTATGTTTGGTTTGCAATGGGGCAGGCAGGTGGCATTGCTACTTTTGGGGCAACTCTTACCTTCTTTCTTTTTTTTTTTCTCTGAGTGCCCTAACCCTCTTGTACTTATTCTCAGTAGAGGATGTCATGGCACGGCAGTGGGTGAATCTCTCTTACAGTAATGGGTCTTTAGGGCACGACTACTAGGCTCTGAGGAAGTCGTAGGTCGTCGCCCATATGCTACTACTTTGGCACTCTTTCTTGTCCTAAGGACGTCGTTGCTCACATGCATCTGAGCCTAACCCACTGACCATGGTTGGCTGATGGTGCTCGTCCTGTCGGGAGTCACCACACGTATGTTTGGAGAAGCCCCCTACGGTTTTAATGGCCGCCTAATGGGGGGTCTAACGCTTGGCCTGCGAGCCCCCCGAGCCGTGTGATTTTGACTGTTTTTTTGGCCCTTCGATTGCCTGAGCCTAAATTCTTTGACCATTCTTAGGTCAATTTTACGAGCGAGCCACAGCTCACCCGATTTAGGGGTACCCTAAGTCGTTTGATTTCATGCGATATCATGTAAGCATTTATACAGGCACACACGTGATGAACATAGCAACTATTTTATTAATCCAAATGTCATATACATTACAAGCATGTTTTGTGATGCATATCAAGCATACTTGGACTTAACACGTGGAAGTGGGTGGTGCCCTCAGAGATGGATGGTGCCCTACGCCTTTAGGACCAGTCGCTGCCCCAAAGCGTGTAGCTTTTCGCATCAGGTTGGAGAATTGCCAAGATGAGGTATGGCCCTTCCCACTTCGAGGGAGTGGCCTATGCTTGATGGTGGTCTCGCGAGTTGTCTCTCTTCTCCTCGGGGCTAGGTCTCCCAACTCAGATTGTCAAGGCAGCACTCTCGGGTTGTAACTTTACGAGGCCCGCTGTTAATGATCCATCGCAGTTCCCTTGCTCTGCCCTCCCCCTAATGCACCGGGGGTCTACCTCGGTCTTGGTTGGAACTCAACGAGATGCCCTCTCTAAATTAGTCTCTTGATCTCTTTTTTGCAGCTTTTGGCAATCTTTGGTGTTGTGGCCCGAGAACCAATGGTAGTTGCAGTACTTTAATGGGTCTTTTGCCTTTGGGTTCTTGATGGGTTTCGGTCGCTTTAGAAACTTCTCTTCTCGAATCCTATTAAAGATGTTGGTTCGGGAGTCCTCCAGGAGGTTCCGTCTTTGAATTCTGGTCCCCTAGTAGGTTCTTGGAGTCTTCCCTGATCGTTGGTGGAGACTCCAAGGGTTGACGCGGTTCGCCTTCCTCTTCCCCGGGATGGCGGCAAAATGTAACACAAAATTGTTACAGAATTCCTGGAATACTTGGATGGAGCCTGGCTAGAGGTAATAGAATCAGACCCGAGTGCCCCATTGGAGTGTCATGGGAAGCTTAGGCACACAGCGGCCTCGCTTAGGCCCTAGGAGCCTATGAGGGCTCAAAAACAGTGCAGGTGATTGATTGGGTCGGAGGCCCCTACTATACGGCTCCATTGGCGATATTCGAAGCTCGTGGGCGAGCACCTAAGACCAAATCTCCTTTGCGAACGACAAATTTTCCATGTTTGTGGAGTCTTTGTCGACATCATCCTTGAATCTGCACAGTTGTACCTCCTTTGATTCCTCTTTCGCCCAAGGGGAGAACGCAACCCTCAAGACGTCAAGGGGGCTCTTCGCCCCCGAATGCTTCAACGAGGAGTACAGGTCAGTTCAACCATCCTCTTGTGGCCGTTAGACGTCGCAAGAGCCTTTTCTGTGGCTTGTGGGTCGTCAGTCATGGTAGCGGCGGTGCCGATCTTTCCTTGGCCTCTATTTTGGTGCTTTGGAGGTGAACTGGTCCTCCAGGCCAGCCATTATTTCATCGAATTCGGTCCTCTAAGTCCGAGCATTGTGTGGGGGCAAGAGGATCCTCTAGCCATAAGCATGCCAGGGGCAGGCTGTACGTCTTCGTGGCTACCCCTGAGGGTTGCTACTAGCGGAGGTGTCATTTCTGACTAAGGTGTGCATTTGGGCATTGGCGTTGACCATACTTGTTTAGTTGATGAGTGGTGGTCAAACTTTTAGTTATTTTTCATAAATAGCACCAATGGTGCGTCCCTGGCATTCAAGTTGTGTTACAGATTAAGGAACTACTCGATTTTCTATTACGGGTCTAGTTGGAGCAAGTTTGGGTTCGGGTTCAGTCTCCGTCTCTATTAACCTGAAACCTCCACACCACAAATTAAAAATAATAGGTTAGATAATTGGCAGAATTCACTTTCTAATTTATCCTCTAACACTTAAATTAGTAATCTTTTTCAGAAAGGTAAAAGGATGTAAGGAGAATGTAAAAGAATATAAGGTTGCATGTATGTAGGGAATGTAAGAGGAGAATTGGGCTCTTGCAGTGTACTCGGTAGTGAGCGACTTAGAGTGATGGAGGTCTAGGCTCCTACTTCGGTGCACGCGGTCAGTGGCTTAATAAGGTTACACTAAATGAGTGGCTCAATAGGGTTACACTCATGGAGTGGCTTTTTACGGTAAGAGAGGGAAGAGGTTGTATCTGAGGAGGAGAGCTTGGTTCTCCCTTTTCACACACCTGCGAGTCAATGACAATTTCCTGGGCCTAAGAGGACCTTGAGAGCTTGAGTGGTGCTCTTCGTTGTTGCTCTGGCCGGAACCTCCCGGCCTTGTAGTGGTGAGGGGTATTTGTAATGTTTTGTAGGGAAGAATCTGGCACCAAGGTCCCCGACAGGTATCGTTTCTGGTTTTGCTAGCCACTGGGGTGTGTCAGGAGCCACTTCGTCAAGCGTCACCTTACTTCAAGGTGGAGGTCGTGCGTGGCCTCCTGGCCCAATCGTCAGAAGGCTTCAGGAGGCTTAGAGTATACGAGTACTTAGGTTGCCGCAGGCGCATGCTCTGATTGCTCTACTGGCTACTTGATCGTCGTGGGCCTTTCAAATTAATCCGTTTAACTACGTGCTGTTTGGCCGTTGACGCTTGTCCCTTTGGCCCATTGCATCTTGGGCCTTATCTTGATTGCTATAATGGCATTTGCATTGGGTTGGATCAATATCTTTCTTGAGGCTTTACTTGTTGCCTGTTGGGCCCCTTATTGTGATGATGATTGGGCCTAGGGTAAGGCTAGCCCGTGGTATTATGGGACCCATCAGATATAAATAATGTATAGGGATAAAAATTCTAATATTAAACTACTAATTATTCAAATCAGACCTAACTGAAAAACAAATGGACAATTTATGGCTTATTTATTCAAATCTATAGTCAATTAATAAACACCGACACCTTTTAAGAGATTGCATATCTCATGGAGACATAACCATTTCATTTCTAAATCATAAATATATGTTTTAAAATAAATAATTATGATTAATTATTTTAATACTATGAATTTTAGCAAATTTTTATTTTTTATAAAAATAATTATATCATAATTATTTTTTAAATGAACGGTTTAGATTGAAAAATATATAAATTACATATTTATAAGAAAAGCAGCCGGGTGGGTAGAGGAATAATTTGCATCGAAATCATGATTTTCGATTTTAGCTTCAACTTTGGATGAGATCTCAAAGCAGTTCTGATTCTGCTTTTAAATATGAACGAAAGACACAATTTTTGTATTGAAGTATGATGAGTACTGATACCTAGGGCCCATTTAGAGGGTCCAGAAACTAATCTCACAATCCTAGGAACCAACAAGGCTGATTTAACCCCGAGGACTAAATTGACCATAGGGGCCTAAGGATTTGGTCCCATGTCCCAAGAGGTCCATGAGATTGATTTGGCCAAGAGTCTAAATTAGCCTAAGAGGCCCGATGATAATGGTCCGCATCCCAAGAGGCCTAAGGAGCCGATTTAATTCGAGAGGTTAAGTTGACTTTAAAAGCTCGAGGACTCAGGCCAACGCCCCAAGAGACATAAAGAGCTGAATTGGTCTGAGAGATTGGCATAACTTAGGAGGCTCAAGGACATCGTAAGAGGCCACACAACTTCTAATAAAGACCCGAGGACATAGAATAGAGACTACAACTCTAAAAGTCCGAAGACTCATCGCTGACTAAGCCTTCAGTTGAAGCCCGAGTACATTTGCAACCAAAACATCCGCAGACTTGATAAATGCCCAGAGCCTTTATTAAGGACGAGGACTCTAAGAAAATTCCAACGGCATGAGCGCAGAAAGGAGGCCCAGGACAGTCGAGAGCACTAGCTCAAAAGGTTGACTTCTACAGGGCATGCGTAATCTCTGCAACATGTAATCTGCGCAGAGAAGGACGGCTTCCAGCGTACACGAGATGTGACGTCTCACAAAGCATGCCCGAATGCACGCCACCTCCACGTGGCTGTTCCATGCAGGAAGCCTCAACAACTATATAAGCCTTCCTTATACACCAAACGAAGGACCTTTTTTGGGAGCTCTTGGGAGAGAAACCTTTGGAAAGTATTCTAAACTTGCATTTGCTCTGAAAACGAGAGAAAGAAACAAAAGAAAAGGACGGAGGAAGTAAAGCACCTCTCACTTCTCGTTCTAAGTCACTCCCCTTTGTAAACTTAGACAACATAAAATCAGCTCAAAGATAGTAAAATCTTTCCTGGACTTAGAGTCCCATAATTTTTTCGTTCGAGTGCAGCCAGAAAATCCGAGAAGTTATTTAGATCTTCGTTTGTACGGAGGCCGAAATTCGAGAACGCAACAAAGTATAATAAAATCATATTAATATTGAACAAATAATATTCATTAAATTTTTATTTTAAATCTTGAAGATTAAAGCAATAATAATGACAAAAACAAATTAATTGGCATTTAAAATAAATAAAAGCATTTTCTCAAAAACTATAAAAATTATATCACGAACCTAAAATTTAATAAATCTAATTAATTATTTTTTATACATTTAAAACTTCAATTAATTTTAAGAAGTAACGTTAAAATCTAAAAATTTGGATATGACAAACCAAATATATAAGATCCGATAAATTAAAATCAACCTGCACAGGACTTCATTGGACACCATCCGAATACAAAAACTATGACCTACTCACAAATAGTCGTAAGGATAAAATACTCACCAAGATAATGCGATACTGTGCTGAATCCTACTCAGCTCCTATTGCAAATACAAGTGTCATACTCTGAGGGGGGAAAAGAGAAAACATGAGTCGAATGCTTAACAAGTATTGTCATGAATAAAATTGTGCGTGCAAATAAGAGGGAAAGCACATAAAATCAAATATCAATGCCAACAACCAATTCTATTATAAACTCCACCACATATACTAAAATTACCGCACATCCATAGCAAATGCCAATCAAAGTCCAAAACCAAATCCGAATCCAAATTTTCAATATCGGCTACATTTTAGGCTTGTAACTATTCGAACATCTTTTATCATATCAGTTATATTTTAGGCCTACAATTATTCAGCCATTTTGATCATATTAGCTACATTTTATACCTGTAACTATTCGGCCATTTTTATCATATCGGTTACATTTTACGTTTGCAGCTACTCGACCTTCTTTTATTATACCGACTATATTTTAGGCCTGCAACTATTTAACCATTTGATTCCCAATATCGACTATCTGGGCCTTGGAATCCCCTATCCCCAAACACATAACAACCCACCAACATCTTGGACCATCACGGTCTTGCATGCATACTAACCCACCAGGTTTCGGACTCTGCCCAAATCCATACATACATATAGATATAAAATACACATATAAAAATATCATATATTAAATGAGATTATAGGAAAGAGTTACAAATACTTGCCTTGACTTTACTCCAAGTAGGTTTGCCAAAAGGATACTCCGAGGCATCCAAATCGCGCACTTCTCTCTCTGCTTCGCGCGCCTCGCTTCTCTCTCCTCCCTTTTTCTCTCCTATTGCGCCGTTCCTCTACCTCTCTTCACATTTTCCTTCATTGACGGCGGCTCCAACACGGGCAATGGTAGTGACCACAGCGGGCAACACCCGGCAATAGCAACAACGGCGACGATGGCGCATGCAAGCCGACGACAACTTTCTCTCTCTTCATCGTAGGTCAAACCCATTTTTCATGATTCGATATATTTTTCCCAAAATCGATACATTCAATCTTATAATCGGCATCTACAAGGAGAAGGGAAGGACTTACTTGCCTCGATTTTACCTATTTCCTCCGGCGACGACAGTGGCTCCTCCTTCGGCTCGCAATTTTCTTCCTTCCCTTCACACCATTGTACAAATTGGAGGGTAAATCACAGAGAGGGTTTCATCAACTTCTATTCCCGATGTTGGCTCCTTCGGTGACGGCAGCTACTCCTCCCTCCCTCTTCTTCTCCCTTTCTTTCCTTCTTTCCCTCCTTTCTTTTCTTTCTTTCCTTTTCTGCAGCCTCGAGCCTACCCTTCCCTTTTATAATAATGTAGATTATTATTAATATTATATATATATATATATATATATATATATATATATATATATATTATAATATCCAACCGAAATATTATAAATTAACATCAACATTCAATATAAACACACATCAAGAGAAGAGGAAAAGTAAGGAGGCATTAGGAGAATGAGAGATAGTGTAAATAAAAGAAAGATAATGTAACATTTTGATATTTTGATATAAGTTTATTAGACTTTTATTTCATATGAGGTTACTAATAAGGGTAATTAATGAATAAATTATTAAAATATGAGTTTAAGTTAATTTTTTGAAGAGATCAAATGTGTTGAATTTGCGAGATCTTTAGAATCGTGCTTTGATAAATTTTTTTATGATAGCCTGTAATTATTTCAACTCTTTAGAATAATAATTATGACTTATATATATATATATGTGCAATTAATAAAATAAAAAATTAATCAAACTAGTTCAATAAAATATTATAACCAAAATTCAAGAAATAAAAAACCAAACACAAGTCCCGCAAACACACACCGAGTAGCCTTCCCCAACTCTTGGCTAATGTATGAGGAAATTGAGGAGTCTCATTTAGATCGAGAGGCTATGAATATTAAGGAAATACGAGGGGGCTTTTCATGTGATGGGAGGTATAAGGTTTGAGTTTGAATTTTATTTTAATAATAATTAATTAAATTAAGACAGTTAAAGTTGATATCAAAAGAGGAAAGACATTTGGTCAAAAGTCAATTTTGAGCCGAATTTTTATAAAGTGATTAATATTTGACCAACGCCCGATGTCTGCCCATGCATGTTTTGGGTTGGGAGGTCATGCTTAATTGTTGCATAAGTAGAGTTTGAGCGCGCTTTTTAAGTTAGCCCACGCTCGATGGATACTCAAGCACATTGAAGCAGAATGCCAGTGCTGGATACATGTTCGAGGCAACGCTCGTGTGCCACCATGTTTAGCCGTAGTGTTTAACTCGCGCTCAAGTACCACTTTGCTATATATATTATATCTGACTGATTTTTTATTATTTTTTGTTAGATTTTGATAGAGAAGAGCGAAGGAGAAGAGAAGAAGAGAGAAAAAGACAGAAAGAAAGTTAGAGAAACCAAATTTAAGTAAACTCAAGTAAAAAATTTTTGATAATTTAGAATTAAGATAAGTGTATTTCAAATATTTTTTTTTGTTACTATTCTTTCCTTACTTCATGGGTATTTATTGTTCCAAAAGTTTATGTATATTGTATTTTCGTAACTAGATTGTATATATTTTATATATATGCAATATTCTTTTTATTTTTCTACAAAATTGTAAAAAATTTATGTCTAAATCTATGTACATCATATTATTCAATTGATTTCTATAATTTTTTATCATATATATGTTAAAATCTTGACTAAATGACTCTTGCATATTTTAAATTCGTATAGAATGTCCTACATATTTAAAAATATTCCTATATATTTAAATTTATCTTGCATATTTTAAATTTTTTTTAAATTTCTACTACATGTATATAATATAAGAAAATATTGTTGAATATTTTTGCAATTTGTTTAAAACAAATCATATGTTGTAAATTTTTGAATGTGGCTTTTATGTACTTTTAAATTTATATATTTAAGTTTTTGTACTGATTTTATATAATGCATGGTAAAAAATCAAATAAAATTAAAAAAACTCTATAATTTGTTAAATAATTAAAAATATTTTCTCCGAAATAAAAAAAATACAATGATTATGAGAAATTATACAGAGTTTTTAAATGTTTAAATATCAGACTATTATAATAAATTTAACAATGATATATTATGGTATATCTTAATATATTATAACAGTGATCGAAATTCGAACCTATCACCTGCGTTTAAAAACAGTGTTCAGCCCCATCTACATAATTATATATATGATAACCTACCTAAAAGTCTTGAATAGTAGCGTAAAGCTTTTAACTATGTAAAAAAAAATATAACTTATGTTTTGATTATTGGTTCCTTTAGTTGGTAAGGCCCTATTGGCTCTTAATCCCTCAAAATTAATATAATTGAGTATGAATTTTATAGCACAATTTGAATAAAAATATAAAAAAATTTAAAAATCTGTGCATATTTATTATGAAAAATTTATAGCATTTCATTGACTTTACTTCATTATTTCTTGTGGTATGATTTAACAAAAATGATATATTTAATTATATAAATTTATATGTATTGTTGAGTTTTTAACTCACTTTTACTCTTATTTTTCATTAAACTCTTTCAAATTAGCGGCTCGAGTACTTATAAGGTGAATACGATTGAAGTAAGAGACATCCAAAGAGATTAGGATTAAAAATGTTAGTTATTTGATATTATATTTAGTTTTCAAACAGTAATTTAATGTTTATACTACTTAAATTATGGTTTTGTATAAAAGACAATATGTTATCGTGAATATGTTAACTCTAATTATATATATATTTGTGTCAATTGTGATATCAACGTAAAACTCACATCCTTCGCTAATTTAGACTTATATTCTGTTAATTGAATGATCGTGTTAATTATTGTAAAACAATTGAGTATTTGGATGTGACAAGAGGGAGAGAGTAGAGACTTGAACTATTGCACCGTGACCGTGAAGGATCTGCCGCTATCTTGAAGAATAGTTGATGATTGTTGTTACTGCTATTGTCATTGTCGTGGAGGAAGAAAAAAAGAAATCATATGAGAAATCATCTTTTGACCTTTATATCTTTACCTAAATCTTATAGAATAGAGTAGTATAACTTTATATAAAAATTTTGACTGTTTGAGAAAGTTTCATTCACTGCAGATTAAAGAAAATGAACATATGAACAATGTTAGCCCAAAGGTTGGGGATGATGAACAAATGAACATATGATTTCAATTTAGAATCACTTGAATTGAGTTTTTCTAGTTTTCTCTCTCTTCTCAAAAGTTTATAGAAAATAACTGAAAATTAGTTGGATCTTTTATTCATAATAATAGTGATGCTCGAGCGTTAGTCGGGCCCGTGTCAAACGCCACGGCTAAATACTATTGTACACGAGCACCGTCTTGGACACGCTTCAAGCATGAGCATTTAGTCTCAGCACGCTCGAGCATGATTTGAGTACAAATATACCAGGAAATACACTCAGGCGCCTATCAAGTGTCCATCAAAGTTGACCTCATTGTCCATTCCACATATAGGAGTGTGTCGAGTGCCGGTTAGGTATCCATCATTTTAATGTAATCCAATAAAATTTTTGATTATTTTAATAAAATAATCATGTCATGCCCCCATTATTTTATTATTTTAATAAAATAAAATTTTGATCCCATTATAATAAAATTTAAACTCGAACCTTACATATATATCATATTCGATTGATTTTTTATTAATTTTTGTCAAAATTTGAAAAATTAGGGAGAAAGAGAAGAGAAAAAAAGAGAGAAAGAGAGAGGAAGCACGAAAAATCCAATTCAAGTGAATCTAAGTAAAATTTTTGATAATTTGGAGTTAAGACAAGTGCATCTTAAACTTTTCTTCCTTTGTTGCTATTCTTTTCTTACTTCATTGATCATTTATTAATATTCATACATATTATATTTTTGCAATTAGATTGTATATATTTCACATGCATGTAACATCCTTCTCAATTTTCTACAATATTACAAAAAATTTATATTTAAATATATGTATATTATATTATTCAGCTGATTTTTATAATTTTTTCATGCATGCACTAAAATTTTGAATAGATGATTTTTACATACTTTAAATTCGTATATAATATCTTATATAATTAAAAATATTTCTTCATGTTTAAAGTTATCTTGCATATTCCAAAACTTTTTTAAATTTTTTCTGCATATATACAATGTAAGAAAAAAGTTATTGAATGTTTTTGAAATTTATTTAAAATAGCACATATGTTGTAAATTTTAAAATGTGACTTTTCTTTGTTTTAAAATTTACATATTTAAATTACTACACTAATTTTATAAAATGTATGGTAAAAAATTGAAGAAATTTGAAAGAAAGTTCTATAATTTGTTAAAAAATTAAAAATATTTTTTTTCAAAATATGAAAATATAATGATTGTGAGAAATTGTGTAGAGTTTTTATATGTCTAAATATCAAACAACTATAATAAATTTAACGGTGGTATATTATGACAAGTTTTAATATATTATAGTGGTAATCGATATTCAAACCTATCATCCGTAGGTGAAAACGGTGTTTGACCCCATTTATAGGATTATATATATGATAATCTACCTACGAGTCTTGAATAATAGTATGAAG
Organism: Nepenthes gracilis; assembly: GCA_033239525.1. NCBI lineage: Eukaryota > Viridiplantae > Streptophyta > Magnoliopsida > Caryophyllales > Nepenthaceae > Nepenthes > Nepenthes gracilis. Next base: position 4,284,922 of record BSYO01000026.1, on the reverse strand, counting down.
TTTTTGGTTATGTGAAAATAAATATAAATCGAATTTTGATTATCCGTTTCTTTAGTTGGTAAAACCTATTAGCTCTTCATCCCTAAGAATATGCATAATTGAGTATAAATTTTATAACATAATTTAAATAAGAATATAAAAAAATTTAAAAAGTCGTGTACATTTGTCATGTAAAATTCATATTATCTCATTGAATTTGCTTAATTGTTCCTTTTTGGTATGATTTAACGAAAATAATATATTTAATTATGCAAATGTATTTATCTTATAAAATTTTTGGTTCACTCTTACTTTTATTTTTTACTAACCTCCTTTAGATTAGCGGCACTAATACTTGTAGGACGAGTAGGACTTAAGGAATAGACATTCAGAGAGATTAGGTTAGAAATATCGGTTATCTGATGGTATATTTAGTTTTCGAATAGTAATTTAATGTGTACATTACTCAGACAATGATTTTATATAAAATATTATGTTATTGCTGATATTTTAATTGTGGTTTATATTATTTAAATGTATCTTCTTACGTATATTTTGACATCCTAGTATTTTTGGTATTTCAAAACCACTATCGAGTATGACATTATTCGGATCCTGTAGTTAAATTTAATATATGTATTTGGGTCAATTTTGATATCGACGTAAAATTCACATTCTTTCCTAATTTAAACTTATTATTTGTTAATGGAATAACCACGTTAATTACTGTAAGATAATTGGATATTAGGACGTGACAAGGGGGAGAGAGTAAAGACTTGAACTATTGCACAATGATCGTGAAGGATCTGCTGCTATCGTGAAGAATAGTCGGCGATTGTTGTTACTACTATTGTCATTGCCGTGGAGGAAGAAAAGAATAAATCATATAAGTGAAATTATCTTTGGACCTTTATATCTTTACCTAAATTTTATAGAATAGAGTAGTATAACTTGTTATATAAAAATCTTGACTATATGAGGAAGTTTCGTTCATTGCAAATAAAGGAAATGAACATATGAACAATGTTAGCCCAAAGGTAGGGGATGATGAGCAGTACCTTATGATTTAAAAATTTGATTCTGAATTATTTTTGGGTCAATTATTTATATATTATATTAATACATTTATATTATGATATACATAATATAATCTTTCATTAATGAAACATGATCTGGATTTGAGGTATTAGTAATTGAGCAACAAAAATATTTTGATAAATATTGAAATCCATCAATCTTATCTTTGACTGTGATGACAAATGATTATCATTTAAGCCTTAAACTGATACGTTTATACCTTTGTGTTTATTAATATTATACTATAAAATACGTAATTTAATATTATATTATTAAATTTTAATTTTAATTTTTTAGAGTAGTAAAAATCAAGTAATTAAGAGGCCCTATTGTTTACTAAATCTCATCTCATCTCACTTTTAGTTGATGTGGCGATCCAAGTTTGGGTTAATCGTTTGTATAATAAATAAATATGTTAATGATAATAACTTTATTATTATTATTCTTTGCCATTTTAGATTTAATATTATATCGATAAAATGTAATTTTGATTATTTAAAAATATGGAAATTGATTGATGAACATGCAATAATAAGTACTAAAACTTAGTCCTTGTGCAGTTGTGTTGTTTGGAGAGATAAAATTCTGATTACACTATATATTTTAATTTGGGTTAACTTATATTTTATTGTATATTTTAAATATTTTATTATCTCTGTTAAACTATATTATAAACAGTCAAGACGGATTGGATAAGATTGGCAATTTGCAAGTATTATTCTGTATTGATAAAATGCAATGTATTTTATAGCATCGAAATGATATTAGTACACTGGTTAGTCCAGTTAGGATCGATAGAATTTTAAAGGTAATCGGATATTTAGTTATTTATGAAATTCTTCTTATTTACTCGATGTCCATTCTTTGCGTTAACTAAATTTGCATGTGTGACTTTTTTGATTATCTATGATTAAGATAGAAAAAATTACATAAAAATATCATAGTGTCAATGATTATAAAATGTATAGTATCATGATATAATCTATAATTGTTAGATATTGATTTTCATATCCTGAGGGGATTGAGGACTTTTGAAAAAAAATATTTATAATCTTATAAATAATATGGATTGAGTTATCAATGTACATCATACTGAGGGATGCTGGACTTGCTATATAGTTAAAATTAAGTATTTTGTGCCTATTTGGGTATAGATCCTGTTTGTACCAAGAAAATATGAGTGTGGCATATTATGAGATTAATCCGAGATGATAACAATGATATTGATTGTCTGAATTGAGTTTGATACTCATATACTATATGTGGCAAGTGTCATAAAATTATATAATTGATTATTTGTCAAATTTATAAGTATCAGTACATCATAAATTTTACCTAACTATTGATGACAGGTGTATAATTATTAGTTCACAATGACAAAATAAGATTTAATAAAATTATTATAATACATCATATAGTTGATATATCTATTAAGATAAGTTTGATGAAACTTATATTATTATTGATATTCAATTTCTATGGAATCTCGATTCCATTCTCGATGTTCTAGTTACTCTTATAACTTTTGAATCGTGATTACGTTATGATATTGAGTCTCGAATAATTATTGACTTATTGTATGTTATTATTAATATTTTTTATATTTGATGATATTATCAAAATATTTTATTATATTATAATGTTATTAATTATATTTATTTATTGGATATTTAGCTCACCATTATATTTTCTTGCTCCAGGATATAACAAGGTTGATAGCAAAGCTAATAGAGATTATACATTTATTGTGAAGATTTCAGGTAAATACAATCTCAAGGTTTAGAAGTTTTTATATTGAGAGATGATGAAACTTCTCAATTTTTTTTATTAGTTTTTAAATTTTTTAATTGGGAATATATTTTTATAAGTTTATGTTGCATAAATATTTATGTGATCTCTACTTTCAAGAAGTTTGATATTTAATATTTATATTCTATTTATAATATATTTATGATGAGTATTTATAATTTAAATTTTTTATGAGGTAAATTTAAATCAAATCAGTTGATTCGAGTCTAATTCATCATAAATAAATTTTAAAATGTATTAAATGGCTAAATTTAAATTTTATTGTAGAAAATTTATAGATTAGATAAACACTAGGTTTATAAATCGAATTTAAATTTTATTATAAGAGTTTATAGATCAAATAAAAACAAATTTTATAAATTATCTCATTAGACCCAATTTTATGTAATTTTCATTTTTTAATACAATCTTTTATATAATTTTATGTAAAAATGAAAAGAAATACTTAATAATCAAAATAGCAACGAGTCAGTTCAAATTGGTTTGATTTTGTTGGCCTAACCTACTTTAATTTTAATCAATCTGTCAAACTTGATAACCTGATCCGATGATATAATAAAGATTCAAAATTGATCAATGCAGGCCAATAAGAACACACCAAAGGCAGCCCAATGGATCCTGACCTAAAAAAGAGTTTAATGATCAAAATCCAGCTGAAATCCTAAGAGTTTAAGTCAGTTGGTTAGATTACTAAACGGCTAAAGTTTCAAATCTATGCCATGTCTAGAGATAGGCAATGCTGAACTAGATAGATAAGATGAAAAATGTCAAATTGCTTTCCTAAGCGGCCGACCAGCTTTATACATTTAGCAAGTGTTCTGTGCGCTAGTCGAACACCCCTTGACTATGCATGATCACTATGATCCACTATGAACAACACATACTATAATGTATGACTCAGAATGTGCACGATAGCCGGTGACCTAACTAGTCAACAATCAACCTAATTCTTTGCTCATAGCTTACAAACTCACTTTGGTGGGAATTAATCATTGGTATTTGAACCTTTATAAATGTCTATCTCCTCATTATAAGAAGGAAATTGGTCAAAATATGAGAGGAAAAAGTTATTATCATATACTACTTTAGAGCATTTTGGTCTCCAATATAGATCAACTCGACATTTAGGATTCAATCCTACAGTACTTAACCTGCACTAAAGAAGGTTCGAAACTTATTCTCCAAGATGCTTCATCCTTCTCATAAGATACTTGTGAAGTCTAGTTTTCCATTCACGTACTATCTCTTTCCTTAACTCAATTGTTTGGTTCAAAAAATTAATTTGTGTATCGAAAGATATCCTAATGAGTAAGTCTCAATTCCTCTAAAACTCTTGCTATAACTTGTGATATATAGGATTCTGGTTAAAAGATTTAAAACCCTGATCCAGAACATTCGAACCAAAATCCAGTCTCAAAGCACACATCAAATAGTAATATAAATATACTTTTTAACTTTATTTTAAATTTATCGATAATATGACGTTTTATTCATATCAAATTATTTTAAAATATTTTAACAATAAGTAAAGTCTATAATAAATTATATATCTAATCTTTGCCAATGCTCTTTTTTTTTTTTGGGTTGTTTGACTAAATTTCAAACTAATTTCTTAGTAACCGTTCTTTTAGTGAGCTTGTATTTGACCATTCTTGCAATCTTGAAGAACCAGTAAGCGCTGACCAATTGCAATGCCAATGCCATTGCCTGCAACACAACACTCCCAACTAGTAAAATATAGAATCGGGGAGGCTCCATCGCTTAAAGAGATAAAATTTATTTTTTTTAAATTTAAATCGTTGACATTTAAATAAATAGTTATGATTTAACTATTTTTTAAAATAAAAAAAATCAGTTATTAAATTATAACTATTCACTTTAAAATTGATGGTTAAAATGTAAAAAAAAATAACCTTCATCTTTTAAAGAGATAGAGCCACCCCCAACTGAGTGAAACATATAGAACTCAAGTAATATCATATGATTATCATTTAATTATTATATAGAAATCTATTTCGATGTGGTACCTTCTATTTTTTTTATATTATACTGTAAGTCTATTTGTATAAATAAATAGATAAAATATTATATTATTTACTCATATATGAAAGATAATTAAAGAATCTTTTCAAACTTTCTCTTACACCTTTTTGCAAATATTATATATATAATACATAAGTGCTTTAGGAAAACATTATTTACAAGTTATTGAAATAACATGAATAACGTAATATCTCATCTATTAATTTAAATACTAATTGGCCCCACAATTATAGATGAATTAATAAACATCATATTATCAAAAAGTAAAAGCAGATGTATCTCTTACTCATCAATATATAATGTATATAGGATTAATATTATATGTTGGTAAGTAAAGGGATAGTGCAATTAGACGTAATTAAAACTAAATTGCTTGATTGTTCAAAATTTGCAGAATATGGTCAAGGTATATAAGTATTATAAATAGGTATAATAAAAAACTTAGGTCCAAATTAATTTTTTGGCCAGGGCCGGTACAGCCCGAGCTTGCCCAAATCAGAATAAAATTATCTTAATAAATGATATTTTATATAATCAATAACAATTTCATGTAAAGGATTTTTATTTAAAATATTTAGGCAATATTTTGACCTATACTTTTTCTAGTATTTTATATTTGAAGCACTTTTTATATAAATATACAACTTTAAATAAAAAATATTATTAATTAGTCTGAATCCATCTAAGTTTGACTATATACTGACATGATTATAGTTTTTAGCCTAGATAATTGAGTCAAATTCATGCCAATTCGACTTATACAGATCATAAATTTTTCTCTAAGCTCCAGCCATATTTGGTTTAAATTCAATTTTGATCAGATTTAGTGTAAATGTCATGATATTACAAAGTGTTGCTTTCATTGAAATCATGCTTCTCCTTGAAAATTACTTAACCTGATGGCCTATTGTATAAAATATCATCATAACTAGTTGAATAATACCTATAAATTATTATAAATATATACAATATTCACATAATTTAACATTACTCCTTTTATATATATATATATATATATATTTCCTATTATATGATTAAGATATTTGTAGTTATAAAATCATCATAGGGAAATATTTACCTTGACAAGGAGCGGATTGGTTGGTGCAGATACGGTAACATAGGTGAGAAAAGGTGCAAGGCCCATTCTCGCTACCGAAAATATGATCGCGAACATTATCTGTAAAATTCAAAAATCACAATCAGTATTTTTACATTATAAATAAGCAGTAGAGTTATTTAATTTTAATTTAAATAACATAAATATATCTGTAAATTATATTCAAAAACATGATTATTATTTATTTATTTAACTATTTATGTGACATTTTAGGTAAGAAATCTAATACAGTGGCCCTTCCTTTTCACAAGGGGCAATCAGAGTTAATTAGAATTGCAAAATTCGATTGGGTATTTGAAGTGCAGTGTTAGTAATTCATTGATTAATAAATGATATTATGGGATACCCTTTAATTAATATTTACATATATTTATGCCAAATCACTCAAAAATATTCAAATAATGAATAAAGAATGTTGTCAAATTATATCATGATTTTTAGATTAACTAACACACATAAAAATAGATGGACGCATTTGATATAAAAGACTCTAATACGATTTTGATACGATTTTAGTACAGAATTTGAAAACATTTCAATGTAAAGAGTATCCCATTAAAAAAAGAAATAAAAAAATGAGAAAAGATGAATAATTTGGTATCGAATTAGATCCGATTTAAATTACATTATTCATTAAACTCAATTTTATTACTTTAGTATTAGTTTTAGGATATTTTATTGATTGATTACTCATTTTCTCATTATATTATTTTCTACTGAGTTGATATGCATATTAGGGGTTATATTCAACCAATTATTCATATAAACTGTTATAAGTTATTCTTAAATACTTTATCTATAACCATATGCTTTATAGCAGAAATTATTCAGAATTTATCTTATAATTTTTTTAATGATTGAAAAAGACTTTCTATGTTAAATATTATTTTATAATTTTATATATTTTATTGCATATTGTTATCCCATATTTTTAGATGGGGTTTAGGGGTTGTTTATTGATTGTGGATTCAGAGTTTGTCTTTGGGGGCCCAACTATGTGTGTTGCAAATTCTAACACTTTCGAATTGATTTTGAAAGGAAAAAAAAAAAGATTTAAAGTAAAGTTATAATTTATAACATCTAGCTAATTTAATTTTAAAATTTGTTTGAAATGAACTTATTAAGAAATTAATAACAACTTAGACAATACCATAATTAGCTGTTAATGATGATTTTTTTAAGAAAATATAACTCATACATCCTTTTAAAGTTATTTTAACAAAAGCGGCCAAAGGTCATTAAAATTTTACTGTATTTATTTTTTGAAAAAAATTACAAGTTATTTGTTTGATTAGAACTATAAAGTAGGAAATAATATCATTAGTCATAAATTTTCAATTATTATATAAGTCATAAACTCCATCGGCCTAAAGCATCAGTATTTATAGGTACGGTTGAAAATGGGTCTACCCAATACCCAATTGACTAAGTGGTCAAATACTTAATTTGATAAGAGGCCCAAATACTGACGGCCGGGCAAAAGATATCATAGAATCCACCAGATAATAGCACTTGAACGCCTGAGTAAAAAAGACGAAGTTTGAATATCTAAATATTAAAAAACCATAATAAGTATCCAAGACGACGCTGAACCTCGAAATCGAGTGGTCCTATCATTAAATAGAAACGGTCGTTACACACTGTTAGCAACGCCTCTTACAATTGATCCAAAGCAGCGTCATGCACACACATTAACATTAGGTGCCAATTAGCCAAATGATGTATCTGTCTATAAATCAAACCTTTTCCTCAAAGAAGAAGAGAATAGATAAAGCAAGAGGAAAAATGTTACCCAATCAAACGAGTATACAAAAGGAGTTTAACCCTCTAGACAAACACTATCTACATCCTCTTTTATTCTGTACATTTTTCTTCCTCTGTATCTTTCCAAATCTATCAAAAAGATCACTAACTTGAGTGTTGGAGAATATATCGAGAAGTGAGATTTGTATACCTCTTACCTCAAGTTTATTTCGTTGTTGTGCACATGATTCAGATTCATAGCTATAAAAATTAAATCTATTTATATTTGGATATCCAAACGAAATAGTCGACTCTTTAATTCATACGACAATCCTGATTCTTGAGATGCATCAAGTATCGTATATAATTACAGATTTCAGGACGGTGCATATTCCTAAGGAGATGCATTAAGTATCTCTCTCTCATCTGTTGAATGAATAATATTTCACTAATGATATTTGAAACTCTAAAAAACTATCTAAATAGTTTTTTAAAATTATAATTGAACTAAATATTTAATAAATATTAATATTATAAAAAACTATATATATATATTTATTTAAAATCTTTCTCATTGATTTTTTATTCAATGGTGAAAATAAAAGATATACTAAATATATCCTCTTAAAGAGATTCATGCCTCCAAATTCCTGTAATCACCATGGAGCTCCCCATGGAATGCAGTTACAATTCATACACAATAAAAAATCTAAAATTTCCCCTTTTTGGCACAAAATAAATAAAATAATTTTTATTTTTACCTTATTCTTAATAATTTTATCCTCGAATAATACTTATTCTATTGTTATCTTATTATATCCATTGATTAAAAAACACATTCCTAAACATAGACTAGTGGAGGAAAGGACATCTCTTATTAGGGCCATATCCATCACGTTTTATGCTTTTAGATGGATTTTGATGGGTTCAATAGTTTATTAAATCAGCCCAGAGTCCTACTAACAGAAGAAGCAATGGCCCGATAGAGATCTTTTCGACCCAAGGACCAGAAAGCACCATAAAAGGCCTTGACAACATGACCTAGATCCACTTATATGGGTCATTGAAGTCACCTATTGGCCCACAAACGTAACTCCGCAGATCCAATTCAACAGGCAAGCCCATATGACCACTGCCAGCATGCGGTTCCCATGGCCGCAGAGACAGAATCTGTGGGTGGCTACCACCAGCTGGCCATGTCCTTGATTGCCGACACAATGTGGCTAGTCCTCCATCACAAGATTGGCGCCCACAGAATGCAGAACCGCAATACCAGCGGAGCCCCAACAACAACTAGCGAGTACGCTCTCTCTACAAATATCCACTGTAATATCCTAGATCTTGTTTGAATTATTTAATATTTATTATAATTTTGGGTATTTTAGACATTGTAAAAATAAATTAAAATATTGTAAAATTTTAAGGAACGATCGAAATTTCGGAGTGGCGCCCAGAGTACACCTGTGCTGTTATTCAAATACCAAATTAAATTTTAGAATTAAAGAAAAAGAAAAATATATGTATATATATAATATAATAATATATAAAGATAAAAAAAGAAGAAGAAAGAAAACGAAAGAAGAGAGAGAGAGAAGAGGAAGAAAGAGGGTGCGTGGGGGTTAGGGTTTGCAGAGGGAGAAGGAGGAAGAAGAGGAGAGGAGGAGACTAGTGGCCATGGTAGCGCGCGGGTGGTCGACGGTGGTGAGCGGAGGCTGCGGCTTGCGGTGACAGAGTGAGCTGTGCGAGGGGAGAGAGATCGACAGCAAGTCACGCGAGGAGAGAGGGAGAGACTGCAGCGCAATGGCGCTAGTGCCAGCGAGGTGATGCCGAGAGGCTGGCGATGGCCACGTGAGGCGGCACAGTGGCAGAGCGGTGGCAGAACGGGGTGGCAACAACCCATGCGGAGAGGAGAGAGAAAGCCACATCAGCATGAGAGAGAATATTTGATTCGGGTGTTTCGGGATATCCTTTCTTCAAATTTGTGGAGTATAATGTTAAGGTAAGTATCCCCTAACCCTATCCTTAGCCTGATTTAATTTCTGATTATTTTGACTACCGTTAGAGATTTTACTAATATGTATATATTTTTATATACATCTAATTTATTAATTATATATATGCATATATTTTTATCAAATGTGCAGTAGTTTTACACTGGTATTTATAATTTAGAGAGTTTTCGGATATTCAGACAGTATATATGTATATTTGTGTATTCGTATGTTGTGAAACCATAAACCAGACCGTGCGTCGGTCCACACACATGCTGTCGGGGGCAAGGTCACAATGGGACCATGGTGGTCCGAGACCCGATGGGTCATATATGTGATCCGAGGCATGAGATATTGCTACCACTCCGGACTGGAAGGTTTAGTCCCGACAGGGACGTATATGATGAGGCCCCCTTCCGTCGACAGGAAGGTTAAGGCGTTTAATAGTTGGCATGCCTCACTGTGTATTTAAATGAGAACTATCATAAGGAATTAATGAAAAATTAATATATTCGAACGTCCTAATATATAACACAAACTTGAGGTTGCACCAAAAATCGTATGTAGTAAAATATAGTGAACAAGTTTCTAATCTATGGAAGACAAAGTATATGGATGGCCTTGAGCTGCTGGCTTAAATCATTGATCTTTGATTTAAGATCAAAGATCTTAAATCAAGTTGAAATTATTGATCTTTGATTTTATAATTTCATACATACTTTAGATTTCTACATATATTTGGGTGGATTGTGATTTGAGATACAAGATTTGGCCCACGGATGGGCAATAGGAATGTCTTGTGTGTTAAGCCCCGAAACATGTTTTATATTTATATGTTATGGTTCCGGTATTTTATTTGATTTCAGTATATGATATATGAGATTTAGATCCAGACAATGGTAGGTGTCCCACACGGATGTGGTGACTGTTGCGATTATGTAATATAATCTCAAATCATAAGATATGATATCGTCTATGAGATTTGACCGGATCATATTTATTATAATTATATCCCGGAGTGACTGTTTAATACGGACAATGATTTAGTACAAGACATCTCCTCGGTTTTTAGAAATTTTACGGACATTATATTTTATTTTTACATGGTTGTGATTGTTATTCTTTCCTCTGATTTATATACACTATTTACATATATATGATACTTGCTGAATTTCAGGCTCACATTTTTATTTTTTATTTCTTCAGACTAGTAACTTGGATATGCTTATAGAGTTTGGATGTGAATTATTGTGGCAAATCTCTATTAGTAAGTAGAGATATTTATATTCGTTATATTTCTAATCTTGGGAGTATATTATGATTGTGTCTTCGGCCGGATGAGGGCTTTGATCCATGTATGGGATATATTAAAGTTATTGTGTTATGTTGATGAGTTGTTGCAATGTTGAATACCTTTTTTGTGATGTTTGGATAGCAGATCGTATATTATGTTATCTGAATTTCTATCTGATGAGATCTTATATAGATTTTATTATATTGGGTCTTGTATATGTATGGATTGTCACACCCAGGTTGGGTTTTATAATTAATGAAATATTTTATTTTAGATTTTATTTTGACCTGTGTATATTATTTTTTAAGATCTTAATAGAGGTGGTATTAGAGAAAAGGTCATAAGAAGAGATATTTTTGATCGTCTTGGGTAAGAAATTGATTGAATATTAGGTACGATAAGTGTAGCTAACGATGAAGAATGGAATTTTAGGTCGCGAAGGTTTAGGTTCGAATCGAAAAGTTGACTATTTGACTTTGATGAGTCACGTGAGCGACGTAATGGGTGATTCGATCTAGCAGCTAGATGAGTGTTTGATTGCTTTGTGAATGATGGTTTGTTGTAGGTAAGATAGAGAGCCCTTCAAATGATTAAGTGTGAGCCAGTTCAAAAAATTTTTAGAATATTTGATCCAATTATGACTTTTATTGAGCTTCAAAAGGTAGAGGATGTGTTTGAGATTTTTGGTTGTTCAAATGAAGTTCGATTTATTGCCCATAAGTTGGAAAGTGAGGCAAGTCAGTGGTGGGCTTCTCAATGCCGTATTCCACTTCTTGTAATGCTTTTGTAGAGGCAATTTTTAAAAGTCACTCTTTATTTGGCACTCAAGATAGTTAGAAAGGTGAATTTAGTTGATAAAAGCACGAGAATAAGTCTATAGCCTTTGAAATTGTATATAAATGTTATAAGCTTTTCTAATTTCTAAAATGAGCATTGAGGATGTTTATCCCTGATGGGTAAACTTTGGTTTGCTAAAATTGTGGACTCTAGTGTCCGATCTGGGTCCATAAATATAAAAGATTGGTCGATCTGATTTTATTTGAGGTGCCGTACTTTGATGTGATATTAGGGATGTTTTGGTTGGCGAGTCGCCATGCTAGTATGGATTGTTCAATAATAATATTTTGATTTATAATATGGGTTGTGAATTTTGAGTATGAGGAAGAGTTGATCGAGAGGCGATGAAATTAATAGTAATGTGCCTGTAAGTTAATTGATGAGAATGTGTACCAAATTTATTTGGCATATGTGGCCACATCTGAGAGTCGTTATGTGGTCATAAATGATTTTCTGATTGTAAGGTAATTCGAGAATGTTTTCTAGAAGAAATGATTACCCCATATAATATTTTTATCGGTAATTGAGATTGTTGTTGAGATTGTGTTGGGAATGGCATCGATTTCGAGAACCTGTATAGAATTGTTGAGGTATCGGCTGAGTGTTTTTGCCATGGGTATTTTAGTGCCTTTGGGATGAGTTAGATAAATCGATGAGGTTATCTATGAATTATTAAAAATTTAAGTCGTTTGAAAAATGAAGCATTTGATAAGCAAATGTTGAAAATTAATAGGTGATTTGTTTGATTAATGGTTAGGGCTTAATATTTTCTAAAATCGATCTGAATTCAGAGTATTGTCAATTAGAATGATCAGGAGATTGTGCCTAAAATAGCCTTCAAGATAAAGGTACGGTCGTTATAAGTTTCGGTGGTATTTTTGGGTTAGTAATTTCGTTGGCATCTTTTATGAATCTTATGAATCGGATCTTTCGATCATATTTGGGTCTATTTGTGATGGGTTTATTAATGATATTTTGATTTGTTCAAGAAATTTATGCGGGGCATGAGGTCTATCTGAGGTCTGTGTCATAGCTGCGAATGATAGTTTATTATTTGCCCAATTGAGGAGATACGAGTTTGGTTGGAAGTAGTATTATTTTGGACATGTTGTTTCTTCGATGGCATGTTTGTAGATTTGTCAAAGATTGAAGCGGTGGCCGATTAGGAAAGGCCGTTGTTTCTCACGAAGGTGCACAATTTCTTGGGTCTGGTTGAATTTGTTAAGCGATTTGTAGAGGATTCCTCGAGAATTGTAATTTTCGTGGGACGTTTGGCTCTGAAGTGGTTGGTGTTCGTTGAAAATTATGAGGAGAGCTTTCAAAGGGAAATGAAGGGCGGATTGTCTGTAATATCGATTTGGTCCATCCCTGATGGATCGAGTTAATCTGTGATAAGTTGTGATGCATCCGAGAAAGATTTGAGGTTTTGTTCTAATGAAGTGTATTTGGGTGGTTGCCTATGGATTGTAGCGGTTGAATGTCTTTTATCAAGGTTATTCCACCCACTGTTTGAAGTTAGCAACTGAGATTTTTACTTTGAGAATTTAGAAGTGTTGTTACATGAAGAGGGAATTGTGGTTTCATTGATCATAGAGGCTTGCTGGAATTATTTCGCAAAATGAGTTAATCATGTGGTAATGTAAGTGGGTGGATTGCTTAAGGGCTATGATGGCGAGTTTCGGTGTCAACCATAAAGGAGAATGTTATTGGCAATATTTTGGGTCAGAAGTATTTGGATTCGATGTGTCATATGTTCATAAGATAAAGTGGAGCATGAGCAACCTTCATGAATTTTGCTTTGGGAATTGCCAAGGACGATGAGAAATATGGACGCACTTAGGATAATTGTGGATTGGCTGTCAAGGTTGGCCCATTTATTACCAATTCGGATGATGTATTTACATGGAAAGTTAGCTCGTTGGTATGCCAACGAGATAATGAGGTCGCAGGATATTATTGTTTCGAGATTTCGATTGTCATCTGATGTTATGCTGAATTTCGACGTAGGTTCGTATAAGAAATTCAAGCACCGAATTGAAATTTGATGTGACGATAATTCACAGTCTGGTGATTAATTTGAGTAGTGAAGCGAAAGCATGTGGGTTCGTAGCTCTCGGTTGTAAGATTCGATTTGGATTCTTAGGTAGAGAATCTAATTTGAAATCTAGTTTGAGGACATTGATTATGTGGAGCTTTTGTTGAGTTTTACGATTTTGGAAAGTGGCAGCTTCAATTGGATCGGTATGAAATCTCACGAGATAGATGGAGATTTTTGCCGATGAAGTGGTAGGTAGGTGGATCCATTCTCAGCCTATGCGTATGCTATTCAGGATCAAAGTTATATTAGGAGTTTGCACTACAATGTCTTCTGTCTTCGTTTTGAGCAGAGAAGCTATAGAGTTATCGATGAATAATCCCTGGCAGGATTGGGCTCCGAAGCAAGCTCCTTTCTGCAGAAGAATCTCCGATGAAGATTAGAGATGAAGTCATTTTGGTTGAGCCGTTATGAAGTTCGACGTAATCAAGTAGAACTTCGATTGGTTGATGAAAGCTCGGGAAGCAATTGAGGTTATCAGCAGCTATAGTGGAGTTAGAGTGGTCTAAATTTGTAAGAAACGTCAAAGATTCTCTACCTAGCGTTGTGGCACGTTGATCATGTGTCTTGTGCCTAAAAGAAGAAGCCTTCGAGATTTTATTTCTGGTTTGCTTTGGACAGCGAGGTGTTTGGTGGCATTTTGGATGACGATGGATAAGCTGAGGAAGTCGGCTCATTACTTGCTAATCAGAATATCATTTTCGAGTTTGGCCGTCGACACATTATCATGATGAGAAGATTGCAAGGTATTCTAATTTTGAGACCCTTGATTGCGGTTGGAAGCAAATGATCAATCAGAGTTGCGCAGTGAAATCGTGTGGACTCACAGCTATCGATTACAAGATTTGATTTGAGGATTGAAGGAAGAGACCAGAGTTGCAACTTGATTAGACGTTTGAGAAGAGTGGTTAGATGTTTTTAAAAACATCTTGAAGAAAAAAAAATTTCGAGTTTCAGGGGCAAATGATATTAAGACTGAGGTTCGATAGGCATTTTGAGGTTTTGCAGCAAATTGAAAAAGGTGGCCAACAGATTAGCGTTGCCTCAATTTTGGCAGATCGTGATGTTGTGTTTTGTGTATGTATGTTCAGAGAAATATGGGTTGATCGTTGACATGTGATCGAGTGTGAATTGTTGCTGATTTTGAGGAGCTATTTTATGCTGGGGTTTTGGCTCGGATTTTAAGGAAGAAGGGATTAGGTGTTGATAAATAAGACGACCATTTTGATTATAATATTTTTAAAAAAATTTTTGGTTGAGAAAATTTATATATAATCCGTCCCATATGATTGAGCATGAGTCGTTAGAAATTAAAGAGAATTTATCATATGCTAGGGTTTTGGTTCCTATATTAGGATAGAATAATCAAGTATTGAGGATCAGATTTTTTTTTGGAGGAATCATTTGATTGAGGTTAATTCAGAAGAATTGTCCTTATTTGTTTAATGATTGATGTACGTAAATTTCAACGGAAAAATTTTTATAAGAACGGGAGAGTGTAATATCCTAGATCTCGTTTGAATTATTTTAATATTTATTATAATTTTGGGTATTATAGAAAAAAGAATATATAATAATAATAATAATAATATAAAGATAAAAAAAAGAAGAAGAAAGAAAACGAAAGAAGAGAGAGGGAGAAGAGGAAGAAAGGGGGTGCATGGGGGCTAGGGTTTGCAGAGGAGAGGGAGGAGGAGAAGAGAGAAGAGGAGAGAGAGAGAAGACCGATGGCCATGGTGGCGCGGGGGCGGTTGACGGTGGTGAACAAAGGCTGCGGCATGCGGCGGCATCGTGAGCGATGCGAGGGGGGAGAAATCGATGGCGAGTCGTGCAAGAGAGAAGGAGAGACGACTAGCGGGGTGATACCAGGTGGCTTGCGACGGCCACGTGAGGCAGCGCGATGGTGGAGCGGCGGCAGCAACCGCACGGAGAGAAGAGAGAAAGCCACGCTAGTAGGAGAGAGAACGTCTGATTCGAGTGTTTCGGGATATCCTTTCTTCAAATCTGTGGTGTATAATATTAAGACAAGTATCCTCTAATCCTATCCTTGGTTTGATTTAATTTCTGATTTATTTTAACTACTGTTAGAGATTTTACTAACATGCATGTATTTTAATATACACCCAATTTCTTAATTATGTACATGTATGTATGTTTTATCAGTTGTGCGGTGGTTTTACACTGATATTTATAATTTGAAGGTTTTTGGATATTCAAACGGTATATATATATATTTGTGTATCCGTATGTTATGAAACCATGAACTAAGCCGTGCGCCAATCCACACGCATGCTGTCGAGGGC
The DNA here is from genome assembly GCA_033239525.1 of Nepenthes gracilis. Taxonomy (NCBI): domain Eukaryota; kingdom Viridiplantae; phylum Streptophyta; class Magnoliopsida; order Caryophyllales; family Nepenthaceae; genus Nepenthes; species Nepenthes gracilis. Next base: position 4,268,634 of record BSYO01000026.1, on the reverse strand, counting down.
CGGGGTCCCTATAGAACCATAACAGTCCGAAACCCAATGGGCTATTATATGTGATCCAAAGTATGAGATATTGGTACCGCTCCTGACGGTAGGGCTTAGTCCCAACGGGGACATATATGATAAGGCTCCCTTTCGCCGGCAGGAATGTTGGGGCGTTTAGTAATTGATATGTCCCACTGTGCATTTAAATGAGAACCATCGTAAGAAATTGACAGAAAATTAATATATTCAGATGTCCTAATATATAATTAAAATTTGATATTGTACCCAAAGTCGCGAATGGTAAAATATAGTGAGCAAGTTTCTAATCTATGGGAGACATAGTACATGGATTGCCTTGAACTACTGGCCTAAACCATAGCTGAGCATTGAACTGCTGGCTTAAATCGCAACCAATATAGTTGTAATTACTGGACGAGGGTAACCCTTCCTTAAGTTGATATTATTGATCTTTGGTTCTCTGATTTCGTACATACTATATATTTCTGCATGTATTTGAGTGGATTGTGATTTGAGATATATAGTTTGACCCACGGATGGGTAATAGGAATATCTCGTACGTACTGATGTGTTAAGCCCCGAAACATGTTTTATATTTATATGTTTTGGTTCCAATATTTTATTTGATTTCAATATATGATATAAGATATTTAGATCCGGACGATGGTATGTGTCCCACACGGATTTGGTGACGGTTGCAATTATATAATGTGACCTCAGATCATATAATATGATGTCGTCTATGAGATTTGACCGGATCATATTTATTATAATTATATCCCGGAGGATCTGTTTAATATGGACAATGATTTAGTACGAGGCATCTCCTCGGTTTTTAGGGATTTCACGGACCTTGTATTTTGTCTTTACACGGTTGTAATTGTTATCAATTCCCTCTAATTTATATGTACTATTTACTTATATATAATACTTACTGAATTTCAGGCTCACGTTTTTATATTTTATCCTTGCAGACCAGCAGTTTGGATACGTTTATAGAGTTTGGATGTGAATTAATGCGGCGGATCTCTATCGATGAATAGAGATATTTATATTTGTTATCTTTGTGATCTCGAGAGTATATTATGATTGTGTCTTCAGTCGAATGATAGCCTTAATCCATGTATGGGATATATTAGAATTACTATATTATATTGATGAGTTATTATAATATTGAATACCTCCCTTGCAATATTTGAATAGTAGGTTGTGTATTATGTTGTCTGGATTTCTATCCGATGAAATCTTGTGCGGATATTATTATATTGAATTCTATATATGTATAGATTATCACGCTTAGGTTGGGTTTTATGGCTAATAAAATATCTTATTTTAAATTTTATTTTGACATGCGTATATTATTTTCATGGGTCGTGACATCTCCTTTCATCTACAGGAAAGGGGGAAAAAAGTCTCAACTTCATTGGGGATTCCGAAAATTGAGAGGCATGAAGAGCATCTCTCTCTGTCCCTCTCCATTTGGCTTTCTTTTCTTTCCAAGTTCCTCAACCTCTCCATGGCAAAAGGGGACACCCTAGGGAAATCAAGATAACAAGTCCTTGTCTGCAGAATATGTCCTCGAACCTTAGGCGTTCAAGCATATTGAGAGCCCGCAAAGTTGCTCCCTAACCGAGTGCACTTATCGGAGCTCAATCCTTCATCTCAAAATTACTCCTAGTCGAGCGTACTCACCAGAACTTAATCCACCATTTGTAAGCTACTCCTCAATTAAGTGCACTCATCGGAACTCAATCTTCCGTCTCTAAGCCGCTTCCTAACCGAAAGCACTCATTGGAGCTCATTCATCAATCTAAAAGCACTCCCTAGTCAAGCGCACTTACTAAAACTAAATCTCATATTTGTAAGTCGTTCACCGGTCGAGCACACTCATCGAAACACAATCCTCTATCTCAAAACTATTCCCTTACTAAGCTCACTTATCGGAGTTCAATCATCTATCTGTAAGCCACTTCGCAACAGAGTATACTCACCAAAACTCAGTTCTCTATCATTAAACCGCTTCCCAACCAAGCGCACTCATCGAAACTTTATCCTTCGTTAACACTCAATCCCCTTATTAGGAGTATTTTTGTCGGCATGTTCCTTGACCGTATCGGATTGTTCGTTGATGAAAATTTTGCATTGCCTGGAAGATTTGTATCTGTTACACGTCAGATGGTAGTCGAAGCAACTCTCCCAATACCCACACTTACCTCACGCCTGTTCTAAGCCCAAAGTGCGACTTTCAATCTGTGGGTGCTCGATAACCGCCCGAGGCGCTCTCAAAGCACCTCTTCCAAAAAGTCCCCACTCAATGCACGCCCAAGGAGTGATTTCCAAAATATGAGCACTCGATGCATGCTTGTCGTGCACTCGAGCGTCAAGGTGCTCGATCCACGTTCAAGCGCTGATGCGTGCATGTCTCCAACGATGATATTTTTAAACGTTGGTTTTGGTTTTCTTTATATATTTGTCGCCTCCTTTTTCTTGAGGATCACTTTTTGACCTAATTCCCACGACTACACTAAGCGTAACATCACCTTTTAAGTTTCCAATTTGTGCTCGATAGGGAAAATTCTCCTTTGATTCTTGTGCTTTAATTCTAGCGTTCTCTTCTTCACCATTCGTTTGATTACACTTTTTTCGGCTTGTAAACCCTTATGGGAGATATTGGTGGTGTGAAAATTGGGTTCCAATGGTGTGTGATAATTTAACAATTTGTGAAGAAAAATTAACAAGAAGATCGGAATGAGTCTGATTTCGTTATCGCGAATAACCTAAGAAGTTTCATGGTAAGGATTATAAGATGATAGTAAGTTGCCTAGGTTAGCATATTTATACTATTCGGTCTGTAAGTTGATTTTCATAGTATATATCTTTCTGGCCATTGAAGTCCAAATAGTTTTATTCAATAGCATGATTATCGAGATTCCTTTTATCACCAAAAATTTATACCTTTTTTATTGTTATTTATTGATTTATATTATATGTTTTTTTATTAATTATATCATTTAGATTCGAATATACTTTACGTGTATTTCAAAACTATTTGTACTTTGGAACACCTAGTTCTTTTCGCCCGTGATACATGCATCTACGCATGATTCACTCACCCTCCTATCTTTCTATCAAATTGAGAAAGATTTCTGACATAAGTATTAGAAGGTATACCAGAGAGTAAGTTTCACCATCCTCTAACCCCTTATTTGTTAGTTATGGTATATAGAAATTATATTCGGAGTAACAAAAATCGGTCTCACTTCAGCTTGACCTAATAAGAAGATCAAATGGCTCTCTAATTCGTTCAATAATTCGAATCTAAAGACATATCAGATTTGATAGTATAGGTAAATAGATAAGATACCATATTATTAAAAATATCTCAAAAATAATTAAATTTTGTCATTTTAATACCATTCAAAAGTTATAATAATGGTGAAGAGCTAATGAAACTTGAAACGAATGTACGAACAGCTCTTATATTAATCTAACGGTCATAATTATAAATAATAAAAATTAAATAATTATTTTATTTGTTATAATATTTATTTAATTTTAGTCATAATTGTTAAATAAATATGAGATTTGGCAGAAAGAACTTACATCGGCTGCTAAATTAAGGTCGGTGCCCTTGTAGCCAAGCTCTTTGAGAAGCTCCCTCAAGTGAAGAAAAGGGCTGGATAGCTCCGTAAGCCACAATGATGCCACCATTTCTGATCCACACTGCCCCAATTCAAAATATTTTATTTTTAATTATTTTTATAATTTTATGCATATTTTCTATTTTCCAAAAAATATATATATACTTCTTCGTCTTTATTAAAAATGTAAATTAATTAACCATTATGTTTTAATTTAAAAATCATTTTGTTAATACTGTAAGAGAGAATTTTTTCAATACTTTTATAATTTTACTACTTTAAATAAAATAAATTTGAAAGATTAGATTAATTATCTTGACAAATTAATTACTTAAAAATCCACTAATATTAGAGAAATATATATTGATTAATTAAAAAATTTAATAAAGTTAATAAAAAATATTAGAAAATTACTAATAAATCTATATTTAATTATATATAATATTATTTTTTAAAAAAATTAAAATTAAAATAGAGGGAAATGGAGAGGGAGAGGACCTTCTGGTAGGCAAGACCAGCCCCAAGTCCAAGAATGCTCACCAAATGGTGGATGGAGTTGTCCACACCGGATCTATCATCGAACTGAGAGCATATTATATCATATATCAAATATGATACCGATACCGCTATCGTTTTCATCTGCATTAAAAATTAATTAAATATATACAGTCTTATTTTTAAATTATAATAGGTATAATTTTATTCTTAAATTATTAAGAAAAGTATACGACTTTATGTTCCAATTCATTATTAAGAAAAGTATATTATGATGGATTTAAATGGGTCTATAAATAAGCTAATAAACAATTATGATTATAAATTCATAATATAAATCTATTTACGAGATTATAAAGCCAAATTAATTATTTCCATACTAAGGCTTGTAGGTTTGTCTGAGGAATTTTAAAATTAAGGTTAAATATTAATTTTTTAAAAAAAAAGAATAAATAAGCTCGTGTTGCGTCTGCGTATTTCGGCCGCCATACAACAAGAGTTCGAGTCCGCTTGTTGCGCTCTTGGACGGACGGAATAGTGCAACACAAGAAGGAATTGACAAGTTTGACGAGAATAACGTTTCGGGAAGAAAAAGGGGACGACGACACAAGGCACGAGGACTTTATGTGGAAAATCCCTTTTTGTATGAAAGGGAAAAAAATCACGATGGTAGACGCTAGGTCCAAAAGATTCCACTATCGTGAGAATGGGGTACAACTTGTTCACAGTAGCACTATTTGTTGCCACACGAAGTTACAAGGCGAGAGGTCTTATACTCTCTTCTCTTTTCTCCTTTTCTTTCTCTTGGTAGCTGTTTACAATATGTATGCAAATGACAACTGTTCGAATTCTTTTTCTCGTTGCTTGAATGAGGGGAATCATGCCGTTGGCATGGGGACACGTGGCGTTGGCATGTGCAGGGACGCCTGCCACCAACTCTGCGGATCCGGTGTGTCAGGTGCCGTTAGACCCATCATGATGGCGCGTGCTCTGAGCGCCGTGATTTCCTGCGGGGGTGGCGTGTTGCAGAGAACGCATGCTCCTTGGTAACAGTGAATCATCTGAGCTGGCGCGCCTGGTCATCTTGGATCCTCTTTTCCGTTCACCTGAGGGCCCAAAGGCGATGAGATTGTCCTCGTACCCAGAAAGCCTTCTAGGTATTTGCCGAATCCTCTGGCTTATTGAGTTAGGCTCTCGGATGTTTCGCTTGCCAAGGGTCCTTGGAATTTCGGTGTCATATTCTTGGCTTTATGTCCTCGGGATTTTGTTGATGATGTCATCCCCTCATAGCGTCCTCGTGCCTCTTGGGTCAAATTGGTCTCTCGAACCATCATCGCTATTTGGGCTTCTTAGGACGCTAGCCCAGGTCCTCGGGCTTCTAGGGCCAACTTAACCTCTTGGACTAAGTTGGGCTTTTGAGCCTCTTAGACCAGATTGTCCTCGTAATCCTCTTGGTCTATGGTCGTGGCTTTGGGCCTTCCTATCTGGGCCTTGGGTGCCGGGACCCATCATTAGCCCCCATGTCAAATGGTTCGAGGACTCCAACCGTTTGACATGTCTGGAAGGCACTCTTCTATTGTGACGGTTCGCGGGGGCCGCGCCTCGCTGATGAGAGCTGTCTCTTATCCATCCAAGACCTTCTTACCAGTTCGAGACCCATCTGTCGCCACCGTTTGGTTTTCCTGTAAGGCATTAAATGAGTCACTTGATTGAGGTGACATCGCCTCGGGAAGCTAAAGCCCACGTTAGCTCCCTGCATATGGGCTACTAACGCGTGGCAAGGGCCATGATAAGGCGCTATTTTATGTTTTTGAATTTCCTAGCGTCTCTTTCGTTTCCCGAAACCGTTTGCCGTCGTTCCTCTTCTTTCTTTGTCACAGAGACATTTCTCCTGTTGCCATGGCTCCATGCATCAAGAAAATTGCTTCCTCTCTCACCCTTAAGGATCTTGAACAGATTCAGGTAAAGTATAGCATCCCAGACTCCATTACGATGGTGGTTCCTGGAGCCACTGAGAGAGCTTGCAGCCCTCCGGATGGCTTCATTGCCATTTATGAAGTTTACCTTAAAGGCGGGCTTCGCTTCCCTGTTCCACTGGAGTTATACCATCTGATGAGGGAGTTGGCCGTTTCGTTCGCCAGGCTCCAGCTGAACGCTATCAGGTACTTAGTTTCCCTCTGTGTATTTGCACGTTGTCACCACAAAGTTCTCGAGGTTGCCATGGTGAAAGTCATGTTTCGTTTTACCGACAATCTGGATTGGATCACTATGACTCTTCGTCCGGAGTTTACCGTGATGAGTGGAGGAAACCCGGATTCCACTAAAAGGTGAAAAGACAAATTCTTCTTTCTGGACATCCAGGAGAACTGGGAGCTCTCGGTCACATGGGGAAACGTGGCGAGCAAACACCGCTCGAATGCCACTGCTGAGGAAAGGGAAGTAGCCAGGGTGGTCACGGACATAGTGATGGCCAACTTTGGCAGTTTTAATGTTGGAAAGAAAAACACTTGGTTATCGCCCGAGAGGCTTGCGGAGGCCAAATGAGTGACAACATCCGAGGATTCCACTGCTGCTGCAGCTGCGAAGAAGAAGAAAAAGAGATTAAGTCAAAAAAGGGGTTCCTTTATTGTTGAGGAGCCATCCGAGAGGCTGCAGAAGAGTCAACGGACTGAGGCCTCGGAGGATCCATAGCAAATCATTGAACTGTCCTCGGCCAATGATGATGGCGCTGCTATTGCGCCTCTGCTCAGGAGGGCCAGGGGTTTGGTTGCCGGAGCTTCTGCGGTGCCTGAGGCTGCCCGCCCTTCTTCTTTTGCTGCCGAGATCCAGGGTGGGGTCTTGGACTTTCCTGTGGGTCTGTTTGAGAACCCTATCATTTTTGAGGCCTCGGAGGACGTTGGAATTGATCAAGGCGAGGAGGCGGCTATGACTGCGACCGCTCCCGCCCTGGAAGCTGTTGATACTGGGGAGCCTTGTGGGATGGAGTCAACCATCGTCGCCCCCGCCGAGAATATTTTTGAGATTCTTAGTGGCGATGAGGCCGAGGTTGCAGCCTCAGAGCTCCCGAAAGTTACTGCGCCCTCGGGAGTTGCCGGGTCCTCGAAAGTTGTTGGGACCTCGGAAGCTGTGGAGCCTCCTATCTTTGAAGGTCCTCCATCCGAGGCTGCTTTTGATGCTCCTGCGGCGTCTGTAGATGAGCCACAGGAGCCCGAGGTCCCAGGGGAGTGCGGCTAAAGTCATGAACCTTTGGTCTCTAAAGTACTTCATCGTTTTTTCATCTACCTTGCTTCCTGCTGCCTGTGCCTTAACAAACTTGCCTCTTTTTGCAGCTTCAGGATCTGGCCAAGAGCCTTAGTCAGCTGGTTGGCAAGGTTGCCCAATCTCGCTAGGAGATGGAGTCTTTGAGAGCTGCTCGAGAGGATAGCCAGCGGCTGCAAGTGGAGCTTGTTGAGGCTACTACGAAGAACGGCTCTTTTGAGGAAACCCTAAGGCTTCGGCAAGTCCAGTACGGACTCCTTCGAGAGAGGAACCTCCAGCTGGAGGAGGCGTTGAGGGCGTCGGTGAGAGTCGTGGATATAGCGCCCCTGTTGGAGACCAAGTATTGGGACGACATTCATTTGTGCCGTCGGCTGATGCGGCTGCTGTATCCGCAGTTCCCCGCTGCCGTGCTGGATCCTTCGAACGCGAGCGCCACACGCCCCGGGGACGTGTATGGTATTGCAGGGAGGCCATTTCCTGGGTCCCTATGTCCGAGTCCTTCCCGGGTCCTCACCCCTCCAGATCAGCCGGGGAGCTCGAGCCGTGCATTGGCCTCTCCACTTCAAGAAGAAGGGCAACCCGGGGCCACTCCTTCGCAGGGTCCCACTGAAATCTAGCTTCTCTTTCTTTTCTTTTTTTTTTTGGTTGTGTTGTACATTGTACATGAATAAAATGGATATTCAATTTTAGTACGAGTGTTTGATTTCTTCTCCTTGACTTCTGGAGTATTTTTTTCACAGCGTTAAACAAGTTAGTCTTGTGCCCAACTGACGTCCGAGTTCTTTGTCAAGCGACCTCTCGGGCCACTCGAACGAATATAAGTCTCGAATATGACCTCTTGGGCCGTTTGGACAAATCCAAGTTTTGAATACGACCTCTTAGGCCGCTCGAAAGAATCCGAGTTTTGAATACGACCTCTTGGGTAGCTCGGATGAATCCGAGTTTTGAATACAGCCTCTTGGGCCGCTCGGACGAATCCGAGTTTTTGGGATACGACCTCATGGGCCGCTCGGATGAATCTGAATTTTTGGAATACGACCTCTTGGGCCGCTCGAACGGATCCTAGTTTTTAGAATACAATGTCTTGGTCCGCTCGGATGAATCCGAGTTTTCTCTCCACTTTTTTTTTATATAAGGGGCGAGAGGGCCGTCTCACCTAAGGACAGCCTAAGTTTGGCAGGTTACCTGGATAGCAGGTGATCCGTTTATTACTGGTAGTATCTCCTGAAGTGCGTGGCGTTCCAAGTCCAGGCACCAGCTTGCCCTCTTGGGTGCGCAGTTTGCAGGACCCGCCCCGAAGGATGGCAGAGACCAAAAATGGTCCCTCCCAATTCGTGGAGAGTTTGTTTCTGTCGACTTTTTTTCCCGTGGCCTCCACGCTTCTCAGCACCGATCCCCAATCTCGAACTGCCGCGCCTTTACCTTCTTATTGTAGTAGCGGGCAACTCGCTGCTGGTACGCCGCTACCCTTAGCCTGGCCTGATCGCGGACCTCCTCGAGCATGTCGAGGCTTTCCCAGAGTCTCTGGCTGTTGTCGGCTGTGCTGAAGCATCCAACCCGCGAACTCAAGAGGCCTACTTTTATCGGAATGACAGTCTCGACCCCGTAGTAGAGGTTGAAGGGAGTCTCCCTCGTGGGTTCTCTGGGCGTCGTCTTGTATGACTAGAGGACGGAGGGTAGCTCGTGTACCCGTGAGCCCTCGGAATACTCCAGCTTGGTCTTGAGCCAGTGCAAGATCGTGCGGTTTGTGACCTTTACCTATCTGTTGGCTTGGGGGTACGCTACTGACGTGTTGACCAAGTTAATCTTTAGGCTGGTGCAATACTTAGTAAACCATTTCTGGTAAATTGTGTCCCGTTGTTGGTCACAATGCACTCTGGGATCCCGAACCTGCACACAATATTCTGCTGGAGGAACTCAGTGGCATTTTGCTCCGTTATCCTTGCTAGGGGTACTGTCTCTACCCACATGGTGAAATAATCTATCCCTACGATTAGGAACTTCCTCTATCCAGACGCGAGTGGGAGAGGTCCGAGGATGTCGAGCCCCCACTGGGCGAACGGCCACGGAGATTGAAGTGCCCGGAGATCTGTGTGGGAGCGATGACTCACGTTGCTATGGAGTTGGCAGTTCTCACATTTGCACATGAAATCCATGGCATCGTACTTCATCGTTGGCCAGTAGTATCTTTGCCTCATGAGCTTAAAGGCCAGGTTCTTCCCTCCGATATGGGACCTGCATATCCCGAGGTGTACTTCCTGGAGGGCGTACTCGGCCTCCTCGGGGGTGAGACGCCTTAGGTAAGGGGCTAAGAAGCCTCGCCGGTACAACTAGCCGTCCATGATTGTGTACCACCTTGCTGCCTTTTTTACCTTTTTGGCCTCATTCGGATCTTCAGGCAGTGTACCATCGGATAGGTACCTTAGGTAAGGAGTCATCTAGGTGTTGCCGCTAGATACTTGCATTTCCTCTGGCTCGGGGTCTTCGATACTGGATCTGCTTAGGACTTCACGCATTCCTCGAGCATACTGTTTCGGATCTCCCGAAGCCACAACCCTCGCCAGCGTGTCAGCCTTGGCATTTTCTTCCCTTGGGATGTAGACAAACTCAGTTGCCTTGAAGTCCGAGATCGTACTTCTGACTTGGGAGAGGTACTTGGATAGCTGTGAGTTGTTGACGTCGAATTTTTTGCGGACTTGATTGACAACCAACTCGGAGTCGCAGTAAACGACCAAGTTTCTGGCCGAGCATTCCTTGGCTAACCAAAGCCCAGCCAGCAAGGCCTCGTACTCCGCAATGTTATTGGTGGATGAGAATCCCAAGGTTAGTGAATATTTTATCTCCAGCCCCTCGAGCATGCGCAAAACAACACCGTCTCCACAACCATCCTTCATCGAGGAGCCGTCCATGTGCAGGGTCCATGTTGATGCCTCGCTGAACTCGTCTACGCCAAGCTGGCTTCCCTCGCCGTTGGCCAGCGCTGTTGTCTCGACAACGAAGTCCGCGAGAGCCTGTCCCTTCAAAGCTGGCCTCGGATGAAACTCGATATTGAATTCTCCTAATTTGATGGCCCACTTGATCAGTCATCCGAATATCTCAAGCTTCTGCAAGATGGCCCTTAGTGACTGGTCGGTCAAGACCACTATCTTGTGTGCCTGGAAATATGGCCTAAGCTTTCGCGCGGAGTAAACCAATGCTAAGGCTACCTTCTCTGTGAGTGGATATCTGGTCTCGACGTTCGCGAGAGTCTTGCTTACATAATACACGGGCTGCTATTTTCCGTGTTACTTCGTACTAGAGCTGAGCTTAATGTCGTGTCAGACACAGAGAGATACAGGTACAGCTCCTCACCCAGTTGGGGAGAAGCTAAAAGAGGTAGGCTCGAAAGGTAGCTTTTGAGCCTTTAGAATGCGTCTTCACAGTCGTCACTCCACCGAAAGTCTCCGATTTTTGTTCCCCTCAGGGCTTTGAAGAATGGCAGGTGCTTTTCAAACGATTTTGCCAGGAAACGTGAGAGGGCCGCCACCTGCCTGGTAAGCTTCTAGACCTCCTTCACTGTCCACGGAGATCGCATGCCCAGTATTGCCTGTATCTTTTCTAGGTTTGCCTCGATTTTTCGATGTGACATGATGTAACCCAGGAATTTTACTGAAGCTACACTGAATGTGCACTTGCTTGGATTGAGCTTCATCCCGTGGATCCTGAGCATATGGAAGGTCTCGGCCAAATCCTTTATGTGATCGCCGCTCGCCCTGCTCTTGACGAGCATGTCGTCAACGTAGACTTCCACGTTCCTGCCATATCTGACCCTCGAACATCTTGTTCATGAGCCGCTGATAAGTTGCACCTGCGTCCTTGAGACCAAAGGGCATTACCTTGTAGCAGTATGTCCCTTGATCCGTCATGAACGACGTGTGCTCCTCGTCCTTGGGACTCACTTGATCTGATTATAGCCCGAGTACGCATCCATGAAGCTTAAGAGCTCGTGGCGGGAGGTCGAATCTACAAGTTGGTCAATCCTGGGCAGTGGGAAGCTGTCTTTGGGGCATGCATTGTTGAGGTCGGTGAAATCCACACACATCCTCCACTTCCCACTGTTCTTCTTTACTATGATCACGTTGGCCAATCATTCCGGGTACTGCACTTCTCGGACGAACCCGGCGTCTAGAAGTTTCTTGACTTCCTCGCGTATGGCCACCAGCTTCTCTGTTGAGTAATTCCAACGCTTTTGCCTGACGGGCTTGTGACGAGGATCAATGCCCAGCTTGTGGACTATGACCTCGGAGGAGATTCCCGGCATGTCACTGGGGGACCAGGCGAACACGTCAAAGTTCTCCCGTAGGAAGCTGATTAGCTGGTCTTAGACGGACTTTTGCAGTAAGCTTCCTATATGGACGTACTTCCCCGGATCCACCGGATCCAACGGGACTTGGACGGTTGGCTCCCCAGGCTATGCGTGTTGCAACGTGGCCTCGTCCCTGAGGTCGAGGTCTTCCATTGGTTGTGAAAGGGTTGCTTGCTTGGTTTGTGCTAAGTAACACATCCATCCCGTTGATTGATCCCTGAGAACTTCCCCCACACCACACGGGGTTGGAAACTTCATCTTGAGGTGTGGGATAGAAGTCACCTCACCGAACGCAGCCAAGCATGGGCGTCCGAGTATTACGTTATAGACAGAGGGCAGGTCCACGACCAGAAAGGTGAAGACCTTGGACGCTATCCTCGGATACGTCCCCAGGGTTACCTCTAACTGGATGATACCTTGAATGGGTACTGGCTCATTGTCCAGCCCATAAAGTGGCCCTTCTGGCGCTCTCATCTGACTCTTCTTAAATCCTAATTTGAAATAGGTATCAAGGTAGAGCGAATTTCGGGAGCTTCCATTATCAACAAATACTCGTTTCATCCGGTAGTCATTTGCTCCGTCCGAAACGAGTGCCGTTACAACTAGGGGATCGGATGAGGAAAAGTTACATGATCCATGTCCCTATTGCTAAAGTAGATAACTTCATCTTCGCCTCCGGGTCCTGTCCTCGACCTTTTTGCTACTGTGAGCTCCTACTCGTTCCCTTTGACTGGCCGGCTCGATATCATGTTTACAACCCCCGCAGCCACTCTAATCCTAGGGACTGAGCTTCGTCGTCGTCTGCTGCTTTGAAAGGTTGTCCGGGTCTTTGTAGGAAATGGTTGAGGTATCCCTTTCTAATCAGCTCCTCTATCTCCTTCTGCAGAGTCCTGCAGTCCTCCATGCTGTGGCCCTCGGGACGGTGGTAGTCATAGTATTTCGTCTGGTCCCCACCCTCCAGGTTCTTCAACGGCATGGGCCACCTCAGGAACTTTTCCTCCTAGATCTGCATCAGGACGTTGGTGCGGACGTCGTTTACTGACGTGAAGTGCATAGGCTTCGGCTCTCTCCAGGAGTTCTATTCGGCCTTGTGCTACTTCTTCGCTGTCTGGGGACTCTGATAATCCCCGGCCTTCCTTTTACCTTTTGCCGCCTTTTGATGGGGGTGCTCGTCCCTCTCTGGCCGCTTGGCGTCGTTGGCCTCCTCGGCCGCGATATATACCCTAGCCACAGCCTCGGCCTTCATAAAGGTCTGGCGACCCTTATGGATGAGGTGCTTGAAGAAGGCACCTCCCTCCAAGGCCGAGAGGAAAGCGTTTAGCTTTCCTCGTCGGTCAATTTTGGGATTTGCCTGGCCTCGGCTACAAATCAAGCCAGGAATCCCCTCAGGCTCTCCCTAGCACCCTACTTGATCCGGGTGAGGTGCCAGGGCTTCTTCTCCACCCTCTTGCTGGAGGTGAACTGAGAGAGGAAGGCTGTGGCCAAGCCGCTAAAGGTGTGGATGGAGTCTGCCGGCATCTCGTAGAACCACATCCTTGCATCACCCTTTAGAGTCAATGGGAAGCATTGGTACATGGTTGTCTCATCCAAACCCTGCAGGCTCAGAAGCTCCCGGAAGTGGTTGAGATGATCCATGGGGTCAGCGCTGTTGTCGTAAACCTCCATGTTTGGCATTTTGAACTTCGGGGGGAGCGTCATCGTTCTGATCTCTGCTGAGAACGGGGACTGGAGCGCACTAGCTCCTCCCCCGCTGCTCTCTCCAGGGACTCAGTTTCATCCTCTTTCTAACCTCTCATCCACTTGAAATAGGGCAGTTGCCTTCTTCTCGTTGAGATAATGCCTCAACTCATAAGGCTCTCGATCCGTACGGTGTTCGGGGGCTGCCCTGGCTCCTTGGGGGGAGCATCTCGCGGGACCGCCTCTCGGTTGCTGCGCTCATGGCGACTCCGTTGGGTCCCAGAGTTGCGCCTCTCTGGGCTTTCTTCTCGAACCCGAGGACTCAGACGACCCTCCAGCCCACGTGGGGCCCTGCTGCTAGAGGCAACTTGGGTCCTCAGGTTTTCATGCTGGCTTGGTGGCTTCTCTCAGCGATCTCTCTCCCAGTCCCCGCCTTGGGACGTTCCAGCCTGGGAGGCCCTAGAAGGGGCTCCTCTCACCGGCTCGTCAATATTAAAGCAGAGTGTTTCGAAGGCTTTGGACATGCTTTCCATTTTGACCGCCAAGGCCCTGACCACTGGAACAGGGTGATTTTCTATCCCAACGCAAGGGTCGGGGCCGTCGTTGTGTGAGGCCACCTCTCTGGCAAGTACGCTCGCCTGTGCCATTGTGTTCACCATTCTGGATTTTGGAGTTGGAGGTGTTGCAGTGTTTCTGTATGTTTTGTGAAGATATGAAAAGTAGACTTTTAGTCGCTTCCCACAGACAGCACCAATGTTGCGTCCGTATATTTCGGCCGCCGTACAACAAGAGTCTGAGTTCGCTTGTTGCGCTCTTGGACGTACGAAATAGTATAACATAAGAAGGAATTGTCAAGTTTGACGAAAACAACGTTTCAGGAAGAAAAAGGGGACGATGGCACAAGGCACGAGGACTTTATGTGGAAAACCCCTTTTTATATGAAAGGGGGGAAAACCACAGTGGTGGACGCTAGGTCTGAAAGATTCCACTATCGTGAGAATGTGGTACAACTTGTTCACAGTGGCACTATTTGTTGCCACACGAAGTTACAAGGCGAGAGGTCTTATGCTCTCTTCTCTTTTCTCCTTTTCTTTCTCTTGGTAGCTGTTTACAATATATATGCAAATGACAACTGTTCGAATCCTTTTTCTCGTTGCTTGAATGGGGTATTTATAGAGGGAAATCATGTCGTTGGCATGAGGACATGAGGCGTTGGCTTGTGCAGGGATGCCTGCCACTAACTCTGCGGATCCGGCGTGTCAGGTGCCGTTAGACCCATCATGATGGCGCGTGCTCTGAGAGCCGTGATTTCCTGTGGGGGTGGCGTGTTGCGGAGAACGCGTGCTCCTTGATAACAGTGAATCATCTGAGCTAGCGCCCCCGGTCATCTTGAACCCTCTTTTCCCTTGACCTGAGGGCCCAGAGGCAATGAGATTGTCTTCGTACCCAGAAAGCCTTCTGGGTCTTTGTCGAATCCTCTGGCTTATTGAGTTAGGCTCTCGGATGTTTCGCTTGTTAAGGGTCCTTGGGATTTCGGTGTCATATTCTTGGCTTCATGTCCTCGGGATTTCGTTGATGACGTCATCCCCTCATAGCGTTCTCGTGCCTCTTGGGTCAAATTGGTCTCTCGGACCATCGTCGCCATTTGGGCTTCTTGGGACGTTAGCCCAGATCCTTAAACTTCTAGGGCCAACTTAATCTCTTAGGCTAAGTTGGGCTTTCGGGCCTCTTGGGCCAGATTGTCCTCGTAATCCTCTCGGTTCGTGGTCGTGGCTTTGGGTTTTCCTTTCTGGGTCTTCGATGCTGGGACCCATCAGCTCGAAATAACTTTATCAGACTAAGTTTCCTAATTGTTTATAAATAATTTTAAAAGTATATAATTATTTTTTTATTTTTAAAATATTAAAATATTTATATTATTAAAAATAGAAAAATACATATTTTTTTAATTTTTTTTTTTCAGTTGAAATCTTCCACCACACCAAAAAAACAAAAAAAAAAGGGGGGGATGGATAGGAATACCTGCATTGGAGAAGACGAAGAAGCCAAAGGGCACACAGGGCATCTCCAATCTTCAACAGAGAGAGAAGCTAAAATGACAGCCGAGCATGCATGGATTGTGGAAACAATGCGGCTGCAGAATTCAAAAGACCGCTTTGGAAGAAGCCTTCTTACCAGCAGGAAAAGAGTCGCCCATGAAATCACTCCAACTATTATTATCTTCACCACATAATCTTCCATTCCCCACCCCCTTTTCCTCCACCACCGCCGCCGCCGCCTCCTTCACCCACAAAAAATTAATAAAAAAAAAGATAACGAAGGAGGAGACTTCCTTACCCTGCGAGCAGAAGGAAAGAGAAAGCAGCAAGTAAATGTCCACAATGATGAGAAAAACTGCAAATTTAAAAGAGAGGCTGCGGCTCATTCAATATCTTAGGTGGGTGGGTGGTTGGTCGTCGTTTTTATTAATTTAGACCAAAAATTGCACTCCTCTTCTGCTTCATCTTGGTCATCTAAATCAATGATCTATCTAACTTTTTGTTATTTTATAATTTACATAATAATTGTAAGGAGTTTTGAGATTAAATCATATTCTAGGTCATCAAATTTGTTGGGATCACTCCAATGTGAAAAATTTTCAAACTAAGAGTTGACCGGAGTGAACGTTGACCAAAAATTTTCAGAGAAAAAGTTGATCGAAGATTTTCGGAGTGAAAATACTGACTGGAAAATTTTCGGAGTGAATTTTTTGGAGAGAAAAATTTCTGGAGTAAATTTTTGGAGAAACAAATTTTTGTAGTAGTAAAATCTGGAGAAGAAATTCGAAAAGCAGATAGCCGGTTTGAAATGTTAAAGACCGAAATCTTTGATTAACACCCGAGGACATGGGATAATGTTCAAGGATTTTCATCAACATCTGGGGACCATAACTCCTATAATATCTACGCAAGCAACTTTTCAAAAAGAAAATTGACTGTCACCCGATTGATTGAGTAGGTCAACACCTTCAGACAAAACGACGATCAGCAGAGTTTGTGGACAAAATTGTTGGCAGGTTGCATAGTTGGTTGTAGGATTTATCCACACGAAACCTGCCTACTAATAGTCTATCTCCATGCAAAACTTGTATATATATATATATATAACGTAAGAGAGAATTGTATTCTTACTCTTATTTAGTTCTCAGCTCTTCAAGGGACTTCTGTAATCAAAAGGTTTCTGTAACCATCTCCATATAATAAAATTTATTTGTGAAGTAAGCGTCCCGTGATTTTTTTTTCTTATTTTAAAAGAGAGTTTTCTACATAAAAATTTGATATGATTGCTTCTCTCTCATTCTTCCATCGTGTGTGTTTTGTACATTCTATCATTCCTGTTTGGCCTGTGTTATCCAATCGGTAATTTTTTTTCTAATAAAATTTTCATGATATTTTATAAATTATAAGATGAAAAAGGACATAAATGATGTATCTCAATCGGTGCGTATAATCAAATTATGTGATACGTAAAATTTGAAATGCAAAAAACAAAATAAAAAAATATAGAAAACAAGTTATTATTTCAAAAATTGTGGAATCAGATTTATTCCTATTTTCCTATGCTTTAAAAAACTAATATTAATTTTTGTCGGTATTTTCATATTATGTATTAATATTACTGTTTCGATATTAATCTAATCTATGTATTTTTTATATTTGATTATAATAGTTAGTGGTGGGGCCAGGAAAAGCAATTTCGTTTGAAATATCAGATCTCGAGATTGGATCTCTATCATTGTGCTTATGAACCCATTTTATACAAAAATTTGATGGACCCACCGGTAAGATAAGACGATATTATCTTTCATATTTAGTCTTATTATGATAAATTCTATCATTTATAGTAGTAAAAAATTATCAAATGATATTATAAAATATTCTTTAGATGCATTTAAAATATTTTTAAGGATATGGTATTATCTATTAATTTAATTTTATATAAATTTATTAATATAAGTAAATAAATATTATATTATAATGTTACCAAGTAATGTTTCTTCGGATTCGAGTTACTGGATGAATTAGAGAGTTGCTTGATCTTACCCGATAAATTAAATTGAAGCGCGTCCGATCTTTGTTATTCTGAACCTGAATCCTATACAACACAATTAACAAATAAAAGGTTAAAGGATTTGCGAGACTCACTCATCGATATATCCTCCAATGCACAGGTCAAAAATCTTTCTTAGCCAAGTAAAAAATGAAAGGATGAATAGATAATACATAAATACATGTTTTGGGGGATTTAGTGTCAGTGGAGGATTGAGTATTAGCGGAGGACTAGGCTTTAGCGAGTGTACTTAGTTGGGGAGCGGCTTTGTGGTAGATGATTAGATTCCGATAAATACGCTTGATTGAGAAGCAGTTTTAAAATGAATGATTGAACTCTAGTAAACTAGCTCGATTGGGAGGGACTTTATGATTGAAGATTGAACTCCAGTGAATATATTCGACAGGTGAACAACTTTAAGATGAAAGGTTGAGTTTCAGCAAATACGCTTGGTGGGTAAATATATTTGAGAGACAGGTGCGCCCAACGGAAAGTAACTTAGAGAGAAAAATGCAATCGATGAAAAGCAACTTAAAGAAAGAAAGAGACAGATGAGCCTTATAAATATGGATGCGCTTGATAGGGAGCGGTTTTGTGACGTCTCGTCGCGTTTGAAAGTTAAAGGATTTGGGGAGCGCCTCAAAGTCCGGCCTTAAGGATGCTTTTTTTAACCAAAAGTCTCCCTCCGCCACATGGATAAAGGAGTAGCTATAATACTGAAATCCATGTAACTTTCCTCAGACCTCAAGGTTAGTGCTGTATAGGTTTATTGAGTTGTCTCAGCGATCATAGGTAATTGCAGATGGTATTTATCACTTGAGAATATTTGCTGCGCTACTGTTACCTTTTTGATACGATCCGCAATCATTGAGTAATATTTTAAGAATATTTGCTGAGCTAAAACTGTAAGCTGGGGTTATTGGGCCGCGTTCATGGCCCCCCTGGTGGGCAATAACGAAGGCTCATATGCCGCTAGATGGATTTGGACCGCACAATTTAGGCCTTAGGCCTTAGGTTCAATTGTTTAGCCAAATTTTAAGCTGGCCTAATAAATTATTGGACCCATCCCCGAGATATCTTCCAATTATCATTTATTAGTAGTACAGCAAATTGGTTTGGTGGCATTATCATTCTGTTTTTTTTTTTTTGAATCTGACGTAGAATTTACTCAACAATTGAACCTTACAGAATTTGTGGTCATCGTTGATTCCATTCACTGTACTTAATTACTGAAAATTGGAATTTGGGTGGACCTCCATCGTTTAAGATTTACATTAAAACTCCATTTTTTTATAGGAAATTGACAATTTTTTTTTAATTTTTTATAAAATAATTTTTTTTATTTTTTATGTTTAGTTTTACACAGCTAAATCTATTTATTTTGCATCAATTTTATTTATTAACAGGCATTGGCCTTTTCTTTTCCCTCTCACCTCATTGTGGGAAAATAGGGTTTCAAAATTCAAGACCAAAGAAAAATGATTTTGAGATATTATTTTTTTAAATAATATTTGGCCATTAGGGATATAAATAATTTTATTTAATAAATTTTATGTAAATTATCTCAAATATATAATAAATTATTAATTAAATACTTTATCTTAATTAAGTCTGGAACACCAATGGAGCTGAAATTGTCAAGCACTAAAAATTCACATTCTCTAGCAAATAA
Source organism: Nepenthes gracilis (assembly GCA_033239525.1). NCBI lineage: Eukaryota > Viridiplantae > Streptophyta > Magnoliopsida > Caryophyllales > Nepenthaceae > Nepenthes > Nepenthes gracilis. The sequence goes on along the minus strand of BSYO01000026.1, from coordinate 4,249,457 downwards.
TTTTTTTAATAATATCTAGTACTGTATTGTGTTTTCATTCTCATATTTATGCATGGTAGTTCTGTCATGTATAAGTTTAAATAGGACTAATTGATTGATTGATTAGTATAACAAGTTCATAAATAATAAACTCAAAAAAAAATTAATTAGTCCATTAGACCCAAATTAAAATAATAGTGTCCGGTATTGACGCAATTTTAATCAAGAATCGAAATCAGGTGGATGATTGAGTGGTTGAGCAACTGATACTGAACGAACTCAAAAAAGATTAGGACATAAACCCAAATAATTGAATATTCAAATGACAAACTGAATAGCTAATTTAACCAAGCAGTTAATCCAGATGAGCTGTTAAACCAAATAAATAATTTATATACTCTACAATTATCCTAAATAAAAATCTCTTAATTAATGTCAACTACTTGTCATTGTTAACTAAATTGCTTTCAGAAAATCCTAATGTTAGAATGTGCATAATGATGGTTAAACTAATAAGTTTTCAACTGCCCTAACCAGCCAAATCTTGGATAGTTATTCGTTTTTAAGAAATCGCTATTAACTAACAATGTAACTATAAATACACCTGTTTTCTTGTAAAATGGGGCATAATTTGGAAAGTAAGAATAAAGCAAAATCTTTTAAACATATGTTCTTCAACATAGTACAAAGACTGAGTTTTCCATCTCTCTTTCTCTTATCCTTATAATCTCTCTCATTTTCTAATTTTTTTTAAAAATTACTAATTTAAATATTGGATGATATATTGAAAAGTAAGTCTATGTCTTTTAAACTATTATTTGTCATTGTGGTGTATAGGATGTTAATAGAAAGTTTAATAGTTTGACCCGAATTTATTCAAATTATAATCTCACTTCTAAGTATGAATGATTAACGCCGTTTGTGAAAATTACAATCAATCCATTCGTTCCTATATAAACCAGATCACAACCCCAAAAATCCACTAACCCACCATCTTTGATAAAACGGGTCAATATAGTGAATACAAAGACACATAGACAATCAACATAGCTATAGAAGAATGTCCCCTCTTGCATCATCCTTCGAGAAGAAGGTAGCTCAGGAAGTACCCATTCGCTTGCTGCTCTAAACGTTGGCGTCCAGACAACTTAACTACAAGATTTGACAAAGATTTTAAAATATCTTTAGAATAGATTTGAGGACCAAACTCATTGGATTGAGGTCAATCATCTGCAAACTTTGCCATTAAAGAGGAGGTTGAAAGGTAAAAAAAGCCACCTCAAGGGGTAGCCATTCTCTGCCAAAGACAACCATGTCCCAAGAGGCGAAATTGAGTTGTTCTTTCCCAACTTAAACGCCGTCTAAACTTTGAGGTCATGAAAGAGAACCTAGAGCGCCAAAATCCCCAATATACTTAAGATTCCAAGCATCACTCAATTCAAGAGGAAATGTCATGCTGTAGCATGCATCGAATCCTTCCATCCAAATAGATACCAAACATATGTATTAATCATTCGGAGTTAAAGGTATTCATTAGTGCCAAAATAACTGCCTCCACAATTGAAGCAAAGGAGCGCATCAGAAGAATAGAGTAGCAAGGCTTCTCAGGAAGCTCCACTGGCCCGACAACTTAATTAGATCGTACACCATTCACCTCGAAGATCAAAAAATTCTAGCTACCTTATAATTCAAAATACTCATATTGGAGTTATTTGATGAAAATATTAATCCAATAGATCATTTGGACCACTTCCGCACAATGCACAGCTTCTAAAATTTGAATGATGCTACGTTGTGCCTTTATTTCCCTTTGATTTTAGAAAAGGATGCACAAATTGGATTTTATTTGTTATAACCAAATTCTATTGGGACTTTTTTAAGAATTAGCTGATCTGTTTCAATCCTACTTTACCTCCAAATGGAGGGAAGAAAAATAATCCTAACATTTTGTCAGGATTAGATAGGTTGCCAATGAGAGCCTGAAGTTTTTTTTTTTTTTAACCCCATTCAACGTTGAGATTAGAGATATATCGAATCTCACCAATAAGGTAAAGTTAAATTTTATGGTAACATTCAATTGAGTGACTTTTTCAAGCCACTTTCTTAGTAGGAGCCCAAGACGTTCTTCGAGGAAGAAGTGATCACCCAAACCTATATTGAGACAAAGGAAGTGAACAAAAACAAAAGGTCATAACACTCAAATTATGAGCATCATCTGGCAATATTGTATGAGGAAAAAGGAAAAAGAAAGGCAATCAATTCATTCAGGACCATCATAAGCAATAGAAGACCAAGTTAGGTATTCGTTGAGAATAGAAGCTGTTACATCTCATGCCCCTAACTGATACCCGGATGAATATTTTTATGCAAATCTAGAACAAAAATAGGGCAAGCCCATCAAGAACCCAAAAGGAGAAAATTAATTAAAATACCACTTTTAGTATCGATCTTCGGGACACAATATCAAGGTTTATAAGATGTTTCAAAGGAAATTAAGGCCTTCATCAAGAAATGATATTTTAATAAATATTTACAAAATTCTAAGGCTGCCCCAAGCAAAGAAAAGGATGCTGAAAAGCTGTATGAACAACCACGAAATTAAGTAGTTGCAGATGTCATTAACAAAGTGTCCACTAAACCCACCAACTTTGCAATTTTAGATCATCTGGAAGAAATTTCTTCTAACAAAAGATAGCAATCAAGGGTAGAGAAAGATATCATTAGTTTTAGTTATGATAATATGATACATATAATATTTTTCTATTCCGACCCTCTTACTATAAATGCACTTTTTCAAATGAGTCTGAAACTATCAATTGAAATAAGTCTTTACCAATAATAGAAACTCAAGAAGTGTATTCTATTTCAATACGTTCATTAAGTAGAGATATACATGTAATCAATAGAACCCATCGGATGAACCATTATACATGCTAAATAAATGAATTAGTTTAGGTTAAGGGAATCATATACCTAGAAGTTACGATGGAGACATAACTAAAGATGACCTCCCATTCGAACACCATACTGAGTCAATTTATGACACTATACTGAGTCAATCATGCCTAATAATATTTGGAGTGATTACTTCCGATATCTAGAAATGAAGTTTCTAACTAAATATGACGTTAAAGAAGTTAAAAGAGATCAAATAACTAAACGAAGTTGTCACTTAACACAGATTAACAACTCGGCTCCACCACAACCGATAGAAGAATTTGACATCGAGATGAGGCTTCTCTTCAGCATGCTTAACCCAACAAGTCATCCCTTCAGATTCCTTTAATTTGGCATATCCAAATGAATATGAAAATATTGGGTTTTCATTAGATCAAAATTTTGACGCAAAAATTGATAGAATTCCTAGGGAATAATGCATAACCTTTCACTTAAACACCAACATGCCGGGCATTTCAATGGAGATGATGACACACAAGTTGAAGGTCATCTCTAGAAGCAAACTTATTAAACAGAATAGATGAAACTACTTTGTGGAAAAACTTGTAATAGTTCAGGAAGAAGTTAAAAAGCTAATCAATGGTAATTTCGTGGAAAGTCAATTATCCATACTAATTATCTAATGCCATCCTTTTAAAAAAAAAGTAATAAGAAATAGAGGATATGCGTCGATTTTATAAATATAAATAAAGTATGTCTTAAAGATAGTTTCTCTCTCAAAAGGACTGACTAGTTTGTAGTTTTGACATCCGAACATCAATTACTAATGGATACTTATTCAAAATATAATTAAATCTGAATGAATTTCAAATATGAAAAAATAACCTCATCTATAACAGACTAGGGAACCAATTATTACAAACTGATATCTTTCAGTTTGAAGAATATTGGCACCGTATATCAAAGATTGGTATACAAAATATTTAAATAATAGATAGAAAAAAATATAAAGATGTGCATTGACAACAGACTTGTCTAAAGCTTACTTGTTGATGATCATATTCACAATTTAGTAAAGACATTCGATCTACTCAAAATATACTGATTAAAGTTAAATCTGATCAAGTCCATCTCCTGGGTAACTTTTGGTGAGTTCTTGCGCTTCATTATTTCTCAATGTTGATAGAAGCTAACTTAGAGAAGATTAAAACAATTGTGGATATAAAGCAACCTTGGATAATTAGAGACATCCAAAGGCTAACTGAACGACTTGTATCCTTATCCCAATTTACAGTTAAACATGCTAAGAAATACTTACCATTCTTCAAAACATTGAGTTGAGCAAAGATGTATTGTTTTCAATGGTTAGATGAGTGCCACCAAGTTTTCCTAAATTTGAAGGAATATTTGGCACATCCTTCTTTTCTAACTCATCTTAAGGAGGATGAGAAATTATATATTTACCTGGCTATTATCATTCTGGTCAGTCAAGAATAAGAAATGCAACAACTAATATACTATGTCAATAAAATCCTAACAAAGTGGAAGACTTGGTATTAAACATAGAGAAGACTATTTTAGCCTTAATTTTTGTTACAAGAAAACTTTATAATATTTCTAAACCCACAAAATCATGGTCCTAACATATTAACCTTTTAAAAAATTTTATAAAAATTAAAAGTATCCTAAAGCTTAAACGAGTGAATGATCAAGTTGGGCAAGTTTGATATAAAATTTTAAGTCGAACTCTCCATAGAGGATAGAGATCTTGTAGACTTTATTGTCAAAATAATGATCTCAATCTCAAATGAGATAGTTAAATCCTTCGACGCTACACTAGACATATCACCACCCAAGTAGACATTACATATTAACATAGCATCTTTCCAAACGAGTGGTGAAACTGGAATACTCCAGAGTTCACTAGAATGGACTAAAATCAAATATTCTATCACATTTGGGTTCCCAACTACCCATAACATGATTGAGTATGAGGTCCTACTAGCCAAATTAAAGTTGGCTAAGGAATACTCTGTGAAGAATTTAACTGTTTATAGTGATTCCGAATTAGTAATCAAGCAATTATTAGCTAACTTTAAGGAAATGAATCAAGAATTGGCCAAATATCTCGCAAGGCCCTTGCTCTCTTGCACTTCATCAACAAGTTTATGATCATCCATATCCCAAGAGAATATTAAAAACTACTTGTCTTTCCATGATGACAATATTAAATCCAAAACAATATGTTCAAAATATGCAATAGATACTCCAAAGATATATTATTAAAGAACAAAATAAAATTTTTGTAGTGCTTGATGAGACCAATTTGGATGAGCCCTTATTTAAATTATCCTCAAGGAGGAACGCTTCCAAGTGTTTTAACAGAGGCAAAGCGGATCACAAAAATCGCGAGTTGGTACACAATGGATGGGTCATTGTATAGGAGGGACTATTTAATACCATATATGTGCTGCTTAACTTTAGCAGAAATCAACTACGCAGAAAGTGCATCTCAGCATATATAGAGTGCATATAGGAGGAAAGAATTTGGCCTTTAAAATTATAAAATACGACTATTATCAGCCAATAATGAAGAATGATGCAATGAAGTTTGCTAAAAGCTGTCAAATCCAAGTAGTGTCCCCAAGCAATCACACACATAATTCCAAACTTGGTAAACTCCCTAGACATTTGTGTACTAGAGACTCGACATATTAGGTTCTTTTCCTCTAGTGACAAATTAAAAAAAAATTTATTATCATCATGATTAACTACTTTAGAATATCGGTAGAAGTCACTCCTTTGGTAAATATTATAGAACAAAATGCTTCAAAATTCTTGCGCCAAAATATTGTCTGTAAATTCAAGATACCGGAGTTTATATAAATTAACAATAGTATTCAATTCTCAAGTAAAATGTTCATTAAATACTATGAAGGCCTAAAAATCTAATTGGTTCACACATTAATGTCTTACCCTCAAACAAATGAACAAATAGAGATGACTAATCTAATGATAATTAATGGTTTGCAGACTAAGTTAGACAATGCTAGAAGTTGTTGGGTAAATAAACTCGCATTTGTATTCTAAGCCTACCAAACGACCATAAGAGCACCCACTCGGAAGGCTTATTTCAATTTGTGCTATAGAGTGGAAGCAGTGATTTTAATGAAAATAGGTTTGCCAAACTAACGAGTGAAAAATTTTATTTCAGATCAAAATTCTCATATTTTCAGACAGAATTTAGATCTTTTGAAAGACATTAGAGAAGCAACTTATATTCAAGCGACAGTCTATTAATAAAGAGTCACTTGATATTACAACATATATGTGAATGTACGAACGATCAAAGTAGACGTTTTAGTATTAAAAAACATCAAGGCCACCCGAAAGCTTTCATATAGTGATAAATTATTTCAAACTTAGAAAAGACCATTCCTAATGTCTACTATAGTCTCAAGCAGGACATACAAGTCTTGCACCCAAAATGAAAAGTTTGTCTCTCGCATTTGAAACGCCTTTCACCTTAAAATATATTATCAGTAAAGATGTCAACCTAAGAGTTTAAAGCTATGCCCTATCCCTCAATTTGACATGCTTGTACAACGTAAATTATTTTGCATATTATCAACTAAAATAATTGTTTAATTTGTGCAAGTTTATATGCATGTATATTATTAACAATTGCATGAAATTGACCACGATTAACCTTGAATTAAATAGTTGGTTTGAATGCCATGCTAAAATGCCCCGATCTAAATGGGCAATTATGGTATAGGTTCAAGGAAACCATATGATTCCAGTGTGATCATACACTCAAAATACAAATAAGACTCAATAATTTGAAAATCAAGTATTCGATACCCTTTCAAGAGATAAAATAGTAGACAGGTTGATGTCCTTCAAGTCTCGTCTATCAACAAAGTCACCTGACCTATTAAGCCTTAGGGATGCTACATGTGGATAGGTGATAATAAACCGAACTACCAGACAAGTAGTTGGGAATCAATTCAGTCATCACATGGTAAAGGATCCAAAGATCATGTGCGCGAAGGCTAGGCCCCATGATCAACATCTATCAAATTTAGCTCTAGATATATAATGAGGCAAAAAATTTAAGGAATATTTATCGAAAAATAAATTACATTATCCTATAACAAAATTATGGTGCCAAATTATAAATTAAGGGATGGGGAGTTTAACGGTAGTCCTGCAACCGATGCTTGGAACTAGAGTCAGAGACCTGAGGATCCAATTAGGTGTCAAAATATCTGACTTCTGAAGCTAAATAGCTCTAAAATTCCTTACTTCCAAACAACTAATAGGTAAAGAGCCACTAGAGAATTATTCTCTTACAAATATTGATACCTTTACCAAATGAGGAAATAAGTAACGAACCAATTTCTTTTGGTCAGATACTCCTTCTTAGTGATTCCTCAAACTGCAATTAGTCTGCTTATCTTCCCTTAGCAAAGTTCTTACCCATAGAAGTACGTCAATTGGCTTCAGTATCCCTATCCTTAAAAAAATTGGCCCTCTCCTCCATAACAACACTTCAGTTTTCAAGCAAATCATTTTGTCATTTGAAATCTTGACCTCTTATTATCTACTCTGCCAATTCTTTTTCCGAGTGGATCACTCTATCTACAAGACTCAACACTCTAACTATGGTAGCCACCACTCTGCATTCCAAGGCCACGATATCAACTAGATCGATGCAACATATTCACAGGCGTGCAATTTCTTGATTCTAAAAGAACAGTTTGTGCCTAACCTAATTCACTAGCGCCAAGAATTGCAAAAGAGTGCATTAGCAATGTGGAAATAGGTAAATGAGTTAAGATTTAAGGAAAAAAATATACATTGCGGGCGAGAAAATCCTCTCCTATAGTAGGCCTATCAAAGAACCAATGATACTAAGGTCCGAAGAAGATGAAGGCCTACAACAAAAAAACGACGAGGTTGGCTGAAATATTGGCTTGTCAAAGCTTGGAAAACTTTTAGCTTCCATACCGCTAGGAGATTGGATATCAATCAAATCTTAGTATCCCTTGCAACAAAGGTATCATCAATAAGACCTCCCACTCATAAAGAGGCAAGGGCAGTGATTGGATCTACCATTACTTGTCAAACTAGAGGAAAGCCAAAAATAATAGGATTCCCATATTTGGCAATGATAGAAGTACCAATGATTGGCACGCTCTGATGCATCACTAGATCTGAGTTATACAAATTAGAAAGCCTCCCAATCTTCCTCGGTTGTGTCAAACTCAGGTGGGTCCGATCTCCGTCTCTAATAATTTAGGTCCTACACAACAAAACGAACGAATAAGAGATCAGAGGATTGACGTAACTTACTCCTCGATTTATTCTTTGACGCTCAAATTAGAAATCTTTTTCAACGGATGGAGAGTTACGATAATGTAAAAGGATGCATGAGATGGGGGATTGAGTGTAAATGCGCCCAACTAAGGGGCAGCTTATAGATGTCTTCGGTTATGGGGCGACTTAGAGGTGCATTCGATTGAGGAGCGACTTAGAGGTACGCCAAACTGAAGGCCGGCTTTGAGATGCCCCCAATTGAGGGGTGACCTATAAGTGCACCCAATTGAGGAACGACTTTGAGATGCGTCCAAGGGGCTTAACTTATTGAAAGAAAGCTTACTGGAAGGTAGACTGACTTTTTAGAATGATGGCTCCCTGAAAAGTGGGATGACCTCCTGGAAAGGGGATGGTCTCCTGAAATGAGGCAATTGGAAGGAGGGCGAGCCTCCTAGAAGTACTAGACAGGCCTCTTGGATGTATTGGCGGGCAGGCCTCTTGGATGTACTGGCGGGCAGGCCTCTTGGATGGACTGGAGGGCAGGCCTACTGGACGAAGGACGGCTCCTAGACAGAAAGAGGCCTCCTTAACGAAGGCCTCCTGGATAGACGGGAGTGCAAGACTCCTAGTTGGATTGGAGGACAGGCCTTGTAGACGGAGTGCATCTCCTGGACGAATGGCGGCTCCTGGACAGAGAGTTGGCCTCCTTGACGAATGGCGGCTCTCGGACAAAGGGTGGCCTCCTGGGGTACACCCAACCAACGAGCGACTTATGAAGATGCACTCGTAAGAGAATGGCTAACTAGCAACCATTGATTATTTTTTCGTGCCACTAGAGCCTTGCGGAAACTTACTGTGGCAGCTGCTTTTATAGTGCGATTTGTAGAGTTCAACCTACTAGCCCGAGCTATGTGAGACCTTAGGCAATATGCCTTGAGAAGAATTGTTGGGTTAGAACTATTAGGCTGTACTGCAAGCCCGTCCAATACTTTGCGATGGGCTTTGGAAAAATTTTTGACAGGCTGTCTCTACTGTACTTCGAACCTTGAATTGGCACACGATGCTGAACCCATCACGCTCTTACAAGCGAAGAGATACAAAAAATAGTGCACCTCATCTAACAAAATAATTAGGATCCTCTTGCTGTCTAGCAAAATAAGAATCTTTTTTGAGGACCTCAAAGGAGACTAGGCAACAACTAGAGTCAAAGATCATGCAACCTCTTCTACACTCATTTCAATTCTCACTTCAATCACACACTCATCAAAAATAGCATCAACCATCCTCGATAACTCCTTAGTAACGGAAGCCACTAGCGAAGTCATTGGATAATTGCTGGACTAACATCAGGATGAGCCATAGGAAGTGAACCTAGCATAATGCTCCTTTTCCTTTATAAGGGACGAGGAGGCATGTGATGGCTCAAACACTAAATATCAAATATAGTTTTAATTGCTTGTGCGAAAAAATCTCAAAATTTAAAATCATTAATTATCCATCATAATTGTAATATTATTCAATTAAACAACTACCAATTCATTAAAACATCAAGTAAATATTCCAAAATAAAAACTTTTAAAGATCACAAGTCATAACCCGAAGGAAACTACCCAACTTCTGTCAATAATATATCTAGTCTGTCTTTTACTGACAGATAACAACTAGCCTCCAAATCCTCTATATATGAAAGTCTCATAGCATAAATCAGATTCCTCTACTGGCGCTATAAAATCAACTCAATCTAAAGCCAAAAAAATATAATGGTAAGTCAAATACCCAACAAGTGACAATAACCAAGAATGTAAAATAATAATAAAGATCTCAAATATTAAAAATATATAAGCCACAACAGAAAGGTAAAAATTTAACTATATCTGATAAATTATAACTCGTCATAGTCACGACATAAAAGTAAAAGCAAGATGGGTCACCCCAAACCCCCATATGGCAATAATAGGTGGAATCCCTATTAGGTGAAATCCCTATTATTTACTAATAATAGGTGGAATCCCTCCAAATCCAAAATAAAAGGAAGAACAAGGATCCCTTGGTCTAAATATCAGTACGAACAATTTAAATATCAAATAACAACATGCATCATGGATTTCTTCAAATCTGAATCTCACTGAACCGACACAAGGATTCCACAACGACAACTCGTGGATTCTACTGAATCCCAAACTCATGAGGTGTCATTAATAACAAGATATCATGAAGTATCTCTAGGATCTTATCCTGCCACCATAAACCAAACGCTCATATATCTCCCAATAGTTGGATACTTGCACAAAATAACTGATACTTGTAAGTTTGACGGACAACCAAATACATGGTCTATTAAGACTCTACCCGATAAAGTACAGACATCTCACTAACACAATGTTCGCCCAACAAAATACGAAGCCACACATAACATTCACCCAACAAAGTACAGTGCCACACATAACGTCCGTCCAACAAAGTATGGAGCCACACATAATGTCAAACCTAACATCTTCTGCCGTAATATCCCGCGACACCATACCATATGATGGTCACATGGTTATGAGTATTCCTCCACACGAAATAAAGTGCCTCATCACCACCAGGATATGAGCATCAGTATTGGATGGCTATCAACCACATTACAGTGCCATAGGTCCTATATTCTTTAATATTGTAATGTTTTCATATAATCTCCTTTATCCCGACCACAGGAAGCTAACAATCCAAATACTCATACAATCGAATAAAATACAAAAGAGGCTTTGCAACTACAACGACAAAAGTGTCACTCTGTACTAACGACTATACACACACGATTAAGACTAAACACAAAGAAGGTTATTTGAGGAAAAAGAAAGGATTCGGGGACACTATAAATATTTGAATAATATCAACCCACTAACCAACATCTGCCAACCCAGTCCTGTCACTCCAAACAATCCTGCTAAATATTTATATCCACCATCAAACCCAAAAACTAGCCTAGTTTCTTTGACATTTAAACATTCACCCAAACATCACTACATCCGCTGGTTCAACATATGTAAATCAAACAATATTACCATTACCGATTTATTAGACTTACTTCCAAGGTCATAAATAATAAATTACTCACCAACTTGAAACTACCAAGCAAAGGCCAACAATTTCCACTTTTATTTAAAATCCGTCCCAACTAGATTTTCAAGATTCCTATCAAAACAATCAACACTATTAATTTCATCCTATAACCAGCTTATAAGCTAAAATATACATATGTACCTACAAACACATACCAATATAATACATATAAATACATATATACAAACCGTAAATGCCCTCCGCACACACTTTCATCTGTGTTCTCATGTAGACATACATGCATATGCACCGCACATTGTACACACACGCATGCACCCGCACCAATATAAATAAGTATATACGCACAGCTACACACACTGCCAGTTTTTGCGCTGTCAAGACACATACACCCACCGACAATTTACACACACTGCCAATACACTCAGACGCTGTCAATATACACAACCCTCTACTGCCGTCTGTATATGCTAGCATATAAACATATAAACTGGCATATATTCTTACACAGCCCGTATACATGAATACATAATTATTACATGTATATACCTACACATGTATATCCCTGACAGCCAGACACACGCGCACATCTAACTCTGTCAAACACAGCCACCCATATATATACACACACACTGCCTAAACAACCACACAAACGTGTCACTGCCATATATATGAATATATATATACTCATCCAAAAACGCACAGTTTACACGCATAGAGATACGTATATGTTTATTTCCTGCGTACGACTACATACATAAAAACATACGCAATCTCCCGTATATTAACACACGAATATACATGCACACATCCCACAGTCTTTCTTACTACACATTTATACAACCAGAATATTATTTAATTTCTGACCATTTTAGCCGGCCGTGTAAACGGAGCACGAGGCTCTGCTCTGTTATCCATTTTCGAAATCCCCAAATGAAACAAGAAACCCAGTTTTCATAATTATAAATGTAGAACCGCGAATTATGTAGCATAAATCCACAATTTGCCGAGCCCCAATTGCCGCGTCAATTCTACGAATATATCGACTTCCACTGTCAGAGTCGAGACTCTGATTATTCCCAAATTATGCCTCACAGCAGAATAACCTTTAATATTTCTGTACACATGGAAGACGTGGAAACAATGATTTGTAGAGGAGCAAAGATTGCAAGAGGAGTAGGAATTTTATTTGCAGAAAATAGGAATGTTTACTTGCAAAATAGTAGGAATAGGTAAAATTATGAAGAACCAAGTACAGATGTGCAAAATATGGAAATCACTTGCCTGATTTCAATTTCGATAACCGAAATCAGAGCATCGACTCAGCAATGGAGACAATGTCAAAGGCACCTCATCGCAACGTCCATCCATAGCTTTGCCAATCATCGTATCTGGCAACGATAGAAGTAGTCGACAGCAAGGATAGTAGCTTCTGCGTCTCCTGCTTCGATTTCCTCTCTACTTTCACCGTTCTCCACTCCGCTCCCCGTTGTCTCTCGAAGGAATGCCCCCAAATGGAATGGAAGGCTTGCATATATAAAGAAATGGAGGCAGGAATTATGGAGGCAATGTTTGTTGCGTAACAAATCGACCGTTAAGACGGAATCTTCAGTCAGTCATGTGAAGAGAAACGGCACGCTAGCGGTTAGGTTAACGTAGACAAAATCACTCTGTTGGAGAGGAGATGGAGAGGAGCTGCTGGAGAAGGGAAGGATCGAGAATGAAAAGCGTTGGTTGAGACCATGAGGAGCGCTAGAAGATTCGAGAGAAAACGAAAGGCAGGAGAGAGAAAGGGACGAAGGGTTTGCTGGGATCCGGGGGGCGTCCTTCTCCCTTGTGGAGAAGGATCGTCCTTCTCCTCATCTGAACCGTCGGATGTAAAATCCGACAGCCCACACGTTTTGAATGGATAATATAATGTGGGCCGTTCGATTTTAAATTTAATCATCCAAAACACGTAACCGTCGGATTTTACATCCGATGGCCCAAATTAAGAGAAAGGCGGTCCTTCTCCACAAGGAAAAAGGACGCCCCCTCAACCCGGTTTGCTGAGGGGAGACTGGGAAGCGTTGCGGAGCGAGAGAGCTGGTCGTGGGTTATTTGAAAGAGGAAGCGAAAGATCGTCCTTCGCCCGTTTTGGGCCATCCCATGTAAATTGGATGGTCTATACATTTAATATATAAAATATAATTTTAACTGTTTGATTTTAAATTTAATCGAATGAATGACATTAATCTTAGCTGTTGGTTTCTTTTAATCTGACGGCTAATATTTTAGTGTACAATAATCCTAATTTTTTGAACAGTAGACGACGAACATTGACCGTCGTGTTCATTTTGCTCTTCAAATCTCCTCTCCTCTCCAGCTTCGATCTGTTCTCCAAGAAAGAGGAAAAACGTGGGCCGACTAACGGCTATTTTCCCTCGAAGTTTCTTCTTCTGCAGAATCTTCTCTCTCTATTCTCTCCTCTGCTCTCCATTTTCAATATGTTCTACAGGATAATGAAGGGACAAGAAATTGTCAATGAAAATAAAAGGGTGGATGGACGTTAGTTCAATTTGAGTGCTTTTGTGCCCATGGCGATGGAGCGCCCCCGTTCCCTCACACAATCTAGTCTACACTGCTGCTGCCACCGCCATTTCCAGCCCCTTCAAAGTTAGGGCGTCCTTTTTATCTCCTAGCCTTCCATCGCAATCAAATACCCCCAAAGCCCTCTCGTATCACCTCGCAAGCACTCCTTTTTGTTGGATTTGATCACTCTCTTGTGGGTAACCCAACAAACTAGTTTATCATCGGCAAATTTGTGGAGAACAAATCCGAAGAACTGTTTCCGGTCAACGAGACGGTCAATAGAGATTGACCGATGGACGGCCAGCTGAATCCGGTTAACAGGAGGTTGACCGTTTGAGGGCTGTAGGATTACTGCTAGATGGCGGACGGGTAGCAGGAGACTGTCAACAGGAAGGTTGACCAGATGGCAACATAAGACGGTCAACAGGAAAGTTGACCAGATGGCACTGAAGACGGTCAACGGCGAGATTGACCAGATGGAAGTAGAGGACGGTCAACGAAGGTTGACCGGATGAATGCTAAAGACGGTCAACGAGAAGTTGGCCGACTGAGTACTTGGCCTTGGAGATTATGGAAAGTGGTAGCTGGTAGTGGACAGATGTCTTTCCAGGATTAGTCGACAGGCGGGCAGTTGGACTGTAGAACATGCGCTTGCACAGTGCAGAGTATGCGCCGTCTGCAGGGCATGGGCCTGCAGGAAGCTTGGGAATTGGTGAAGATGTGGCACCTATTATCTGCAATATGACTAGTTGGGCAGATCGGATTCGGTGGAGTCAGAACGTCTATATATGAGTACCAGGAGCTTCCGGACGAGATGGCCCAGAGCGTGCCTAGAGTGGTGACCGGGCTGGTGTGGGAAACAACACCGGGGGCTTGTGTAGCCGGCTGCATGAGTGCGGGGGTGAAACGGCGGTCGCTGTTTTACCAACACTTGTAAAATGAGAGAGCAAAGAGCACCACAGTGAAGAGAGAAAGAGTGAAAGAAAGAGAGAGGGCAGTGAGTGAAACACAAAGAGTGAGGCTTTATACTCTCGTGCTCTGTTCTTCATTTTCGCCTATTGGGCTTGTGTAGCCAGGATGGTTGCTGTACTCTATCTCTAGATTTGTGTAACCATTTTACATAGTAGATCTATTTGTGGACTTTGTATCCCGTGGTTTTTCCTCTTCGATTTGGGAAGGAGTTTTCACGTAAAAAATGCTGTGCATCTCTTGTTCCTTGTTCCTAATAAATAGTAACTGTCGATAATGGGGGGGGGTTCGAATTTTTTGCTGTTGTCGGATCTAGTGGATCCGGATCATTCGAACCCCAACACTTTTATGTCTTCCAATGATGGAGAAAGAAGTCTCAAAAGATCGATGCCTCATTCTACGCCCACTCTATCGGCAAGGTAAAGCCCCTCGTCCCTCTCCTTCAGAAGTTCCTGTTTTTGAGAATGTTGTATTTCTATAGCAATTGATCTGAATATCAGATATTTCTATGGAAATTGACTTGGATTTCGTCTACATAAAAACATACATTTTAGGTATATATTCCCGTTTTCGATCCCCTGTTGGCTCAATGTTGCTCTCAGATGTCAAAGTTTCGTTGTCGATTTCAATTTTGTGCTATTTTGAACATGAACACATAAATCGAAGATTTCATTTTTTGCTTCGGTTTTGTGGTGTTACGAACACGGCTTCAACTTCGGTTTCTGATTCTCATTGTTCTTATTTTGATTTTATGGTATGTATTTGATGTGTGCCACAACAAGTCCTTGCTACAGTAAGATCTCGGTCTTTTGATGGAGCTCCAGTGAGACTGCGGTCTCCTATTACTGTACAGTCGAGATGATGCAAGTTGGCCAAGGTAATAAAGGCACGAGGCGGTGAAGAGCAGAGAGTGAGAGAAGGGGCGAACAGACAAGTGATGAAGAGAAAGAAAAAGAAAAGGGGATGGAGAATTGACTGAAGGGGAGAAAAGAACACACTGACCCTAGTATTTTGATTTGAACAACGAAAAACGACCGACGTTTTTGTTTTTTTCGTCTCCTCTCCGGCCTCCTCTCCTCTCCAATCTTCATATTCGAATGAGAAACAAGCTTTTTTCTGTTCGAAGCCTTCGAAGCTGCCGCCGCTGCAGTCGGCTATAGACAGCCCCCGAATCCAACGTACATGCAGCTCTAAGCCCCCCAATCTCTTTTGTAAACCCTAAGTATTCACCGTCTCAAATCTCTTGGAAACCATGAGTTCGAAGAAGTTTGTGCCCTCTTAAGTCGACGGCGTCAACCCTGGGTACGTTTTCTCTTTCTCTGCCTCTTTTCTATTTCTCTACCCAGAAATAGAAATAAAAATCCTGTAACTTCTCCAACATAATTTGATCGTTACTTTTCTTTTCAATTTATTCTTGGATTGGATTTGCTGGCTTTGACTTTTTCTAATTGTGAAGTTGCTTAGAAACTTTGATTTCCATTCCATTCGTCGCATATGTATAGCGATCAAAGACGGAATCGTTGACGTGATTGGCATTAGAGTTTCATCTTCTTCCTTCTCTAACATCAGGTTTGTTTTCCAAGTCTAATTTCCCTCTTCTTTTATTCATTTCGCAATTAGTTTCTGTTTGATAGCGAATGATTTGTTAAACGAGTTTGAGTTATTTACAGGATTTTGTTTTGAGAATTTCGTTGCATAAATATCAGCAAATATGTTGGGAGATTTCATAAACAGAGGACTAGTGTATGTCATTTGAATTTGCGAAATCCCATTGATTTTTCTTTTCTTGTTTTTAATCGATCTTAATCCCTCTTCTTGTTTCCGGACGAACTGGATGATTCTTCGATACGCATACCCTGCCCTTGAGTGCTTCAAAACTGTAGAGAAGAACAGAGTTAATATCGATGAACTTAGATTTTGGTGTCAGTGCTGGTAATGAACTTTAATTTAACCATTGCACTTGATTCAGTGCTAATTATCATTCATTGGGTTCCGTAACTACGCAAATTTAATTTGAATGCTACGCTTTAAGTGCCCTTTTTGATCGATTTTTTCTGTAATTAATGAAGTTCTCTTGGTTCATTAATCAGAGTTTGGGGTGCTTGAATCCGATGATGCAGCAGCTTAATCTGTTTGGTATAATCAAAGTGGCTGGGATGGATGAGTTCTTGGCTCCATATAATTTATTTTACATGAATTAGTTTACATTGGCTTATTATCCTAAAATCTAATTTGTTTCAATGAAATTGGGATTGGTAGCCGGGATTTTGGGGTTTGTCTTATCGCATGTGATTTGTTTGGACTTTCTCTGTCCATATTTGACATTGAATTCAAAGAAGTTGATGGATACGGGATGTTATTTGTTGGTTTCTTTTGCGGTTCTATTGCTGGAATGCACGGGCATTTTGGCTTGCGACCGATCAAATAAGATGTAATTTGTCGTTAATATAATGTGAATGGATTCCCCAATTGGCTTTTTATGAGAATTATTTAGTATCAGCCTATACTTCATTAATTTGAATCAACGCATTTGCTGAATTTCTCTCAATCAAGAGCATTTCTGATGATAAAACAAACCTCATGATTGATGGGGAAGAAGCCTAAGCTGATTTTCGTAAGCTCAGATTTTGCTGCTTGTTACTGTTGGGGTCTTGCAGATTTTTTCTGTGCGCTCAAACTTGCAAATTTATCTGAATGAGACAGTGCTATCTTGGTATCAGAGATTGCATCCTAGCCGAGTTCCTCACTTAGGCTATAGTAGGGCAAAGGTCTTCCCGCATAATCATTACCTATGTGTTGCAGTTCTGCACTTTTTTGCTCCAACAGCACTGATACTTCTCTTACTAGGACTATCTTAGATTGATGATGGTGCTTTTGAGAATTTTCAACTGATTGATGATGCTTTTTTGTAGTTTTGCAGGGAACATCGCAATGTGACCTTATTGTGGTTTTGTGAAATTTTGGGTACTCGATGCAGGATAGGGACCGAAAAATTAGGATATTAATTTGGTGATCGACCTCTTGAACCTTACATCATGCCTCCTCGAAAGGTACGAGAAATGCAGCCCCATGCAAGGCGGGCCATGATTCGTGCATAGAAAAGAACTGAGTAACAAGATCAATGTGCATTGAAATGAATTTTGCATTGAATATTGGTGTCAGATCGTGATTCATGCTAGAGCTAGAGATCGCCAGAATGTGTGCCACTCAGTGAGTGTCCGATAGGAGTTCGAATGCAAGATTGATACAAGTAGCTTGGCACTTGCGTGTAATAGCGAGATTAACAGTAGCTGAATATTTGAGATTTGGTGTAGAGTTTTTCTATCTGTTTAATTTTCGTATTTACTCTTTTTTTATTGATCTCAAGATTTTCACTTTTGTAGTAGTTTGCAAAACTTTGTTGTACAGATTATATAGTCAAAATTGAATGGAGTTATAATTTATACAATTGAAATATATAAATTTTTTTTTACTAAAATTGATTATTTATTTTTTTTTATTGTATTCTATTCTTATATTTATTATGTGTGTTAAGAATTAATGTTTAATCAATTGTTCTCATAGAAGTTTATAAAAGGCTATGAGAGGGAGTTATTTTTAATTAAATATTTTTATAGTGAATTTGTTTAGATATTATCATTAGTTTTTAATTGGGTAACAAAAATTTTTCATAACAGTACATTTTGTGGTTTCATAACAAGAGTTCTTTAGAACAAGAGTTTTTCATAACAAGAGTTTAACCAAATATGTCATGATGTTTGAAATAGTTTGGTTACCGGTGGGCCCCAGGATAAAGGCCCATAAAAATACGGCCCAGAAGAAAAGCCCAAACGAAATACCAATGGCCCAAAGACTAAGACCACGGCAGAAGCCCAAGAAGTCCCGTCCGCTCATCAGGAAGCTCGAGGACAACGTCAGCGATACCCAAGTGCACAGACATGGAAAGGACCGAGAACCCTAGAAGCCCTGCTGAATCTCAGAATCGCCCGAGAGGTCAAGAAGAGACTCCCGGGTTTTCCCCAGAAGGTCCTCCAAGAGCAGCCTCCTCTTACGAGTCCACGAACTCACGAGGAGCCCCACCCAGGAACAAGGAGTACCCCATACTCGGCCAAGGATGCCAGCTAAGCGATTTCGCCGGTTCCCAAGGAAACCTGCAACCACCGCCAGTCTCCATCTAAATAGAGCACGTCACGGTCAAATCGGGATCGACACCTGGCCTCTTGGCTGACCGACACACTAGGCCCTACCACGCGCTAGTCACATGCCTTCCCCGCGTCGGCCAAAGATTAATGAGCGCAGTGGGACATCAGACAGCCTTCCCATCCGATGGTACGCCACGCGTCTCCTCCCCCAACGGCCCAGTCTTCCTATAAATACCCAAAAAGTCCTTCTCTAAAGGGACCCGGATTCTCTTTTCCCAAAATTTGCTCCAAGAAAGAAGGGAAAAGGCCCACTTCCTCTCGGCCTTGAATCCCTCTCTTCCCTGAAAAACAGAACAGAAAGACTGATAGAGCCTTCCAGCGAGCGGTACCCCCTAAGAAAGAGATACGAAACAACAGACAAAGAAGGGATTAACCCCAACACTTGTACTTTGTAAGGACTTTAATCCAAATAGTGAAGCATTTTTAAGGTCCTGAACCTCGTGGTTTTCCTCCCCATTCAAGAGGAAGTTTTTTCCGTAAAAGATCCGGTTTCAATCTTTCTCTCGTGTCCAACACCTCACATATTTGTGTTGCACAGGGAAACCACTGGATCCGACCGACCCTCGCGAATCCGAGCACGCAACATTGGCGCCGTGGCTCAGGAACGCGAAAATCGATGGCTCGTAGCTTCCCACCCTCCTACAACACCATCGTCCTAAAGATGATCAGCAGACAAGACAGCACGTCCACCCGGGAAGAGGAGCACTACGACAGGTGCCTCCCATCGGGTGGCAGAGTGAGCGGCTGCCCTAAAATTAGCGTACGCAAGCTAGTACAGAAGGTGGACAGCCTCACAAGAGCCGTCTGTACCCTCCGAGAGAAGGTGGACAAGCAATCTAGGGGCACGCGCCCCGAAAGCCAGCGTCCTGCAGCTCCTCAGAGGCAACACTCGGCGCAGACTCCTAGCGAGTTGAGGGACTACCTCAACAGAAAAAAATCCATGAGCCAAGCCCCGACGAAGAAAGGGCTCAAAAGGCTTTCGAAGACGGTCTTCGGGCCCAAAACCGGTGAAACAAGTCAGCCGGGAGGACGAGAAGACCCTCTGCCCCCGAGGACAAGGGAAGGAAAAAGAAGGGCGAGCGCCCAGCGGAAGACCCAAGGGTCGTCCGAGCAAGAAGAGCCCGAGCGGATGGTCATTGGAGGAGACGGGCCCTCGGGCCCACTTGCTCTCACCGACTCCCTCACCAACATCCTGAGGCAGATCAGGGACGAGGAGTTCCTAAGATAGCCCAAGGCGTTGAAGAACCCAGAGGGAGGCGACCAGTGGGAGTACTGCCATTACCACTGCAACCGTGGCCATGACACCGAGGACTGCCGGAAGCTCCAGGCGAAAATCGAGCGGCTTGCAATGGAGGGCTACCTCGACCACTTCTTGCCACGACCCGGGCGTACCCGGTCGCGCCGCTCAAAGGGCAAGGCCATAATGGGCGCGGAGCACGCGTGACCACCCGCTGGGGGCGCCAATACCGGCGGGGCCAGCCCCAAACGTGACTGTTGCAAGGACCAAGGAGAACGCAGAAGAGGAGCATGAAGGCCCAAGCGCGCGGACTGATGTAAAAAAAAAAGAGAGAAAAGGCCCTGGAGGCTGCTCAATGTAAAACCTGTACATCAATGAAAACATCCCTTCATTACGCCTATTCTGAAGCATTCTCATGCTCCCTCACCAACGATGAAGCAACTCACAGCAAAACACAAAAAAAAAAAAAACTCAGCCGCCAAGCCGAGCGGTCCCAGCGGTCGGACCCCAGTGGTCAAGCAACAAAAACTCGGCTGCGACCGAGTGGTCCCAAAGGCCGGACCCCAGAGGTCAAAACCAAAAACTCGGCCACCAAGCCGAGCGGCCCCAACGGTCGGACCCCAGTGGTCAGGCAACCAAGACTCGGCGCCAACCAAGCGGCCTCGAGAGGCGCACCCCGTGTCGGCGCAACAAAAACTTCAGGCATCGAGCGGTCCCGGTCAGGTAGGGCCCAGTCAAACTCAAAAACTCAGCTGTGACCGAGCGGTCCCAGAGGACGGGCCCCAGAGGTCAAAACTCTAAAAATTCAGTTGTGACCGAGCGGCCCCAGAGGTCGGACCCCAGAGGTCAGAAGAGTAAATAGGTAAAGGCTAGAAGATCCTAAGAGGGTCACACGCCCAAACCCAAGAAGTTAAAAGGCCAAAGATCTTAAAGA
The DNA here is from genome assembly GCA_033239525.1 of Nepenthes gracilis. Lineage (NCBI taxonomy): Eukaryota > Viridiplantae > Streptophyta > Magnoliopsida > Caryophyllales > Nepenthaceae > Nepenthes > Nepenthes gracilis. The sequence continues at coordinate 4,228,282 of BSYO01000026.1, read as the reverse complement.
GATCACGCGCTCGAAGCTAAGGAGTTAGGCGTCGTATATCGCGCTGCAAAATGAAAAAAAAAACAGAGAAGAGACACGCACATACAAACAAAACAAAAGGAAAGTCCGAAGCTTTGATGCAAAAAAGGACATGTCTTATTCATAAGGAAAATTTATGTATAAGTATAGTAAAATAAGAAAAGAAACAACGTATCAAGGGAGCGCCTCTCAGCTCCCTCCTTGAGCCTCTTGGGCTCCTGAAGATCTCGTATGGTCCGCCGGAACTGGCTCCTCGTGCGTAAGAGGTTCACCATCAGGCCCTGCCCGAGGAGGTCCAGGGAAAGGCCTACCAGCAACGCCGTATAAGTCTTCTACGCTCAAGGCACTGGCGTTCATAGGATCAAGGACGGCTACAGAAAATTGCGGACGGACCAACCGCACCACTCGGCGGCACATGCGGATGCCGTCCCGAACTTCGGGCCCAACACTTTGGAGCTATCTCTGCACCTGCACAGATGTCCTCAATTGCTCCTCCTGGCGAAGGATCTGATCCTGAAGGAGGCCCTGCCGAAGCTGCAGGAGCTTGACAGTGTCCTCTAAAGAAGCAATCTTCTCCTTAGCTTCAGCCAGCTCCGCTTCCGCCCGTTGCACAGCCTCATGGGCGGCCCTCGAAGACTCCATTTCCAGACGGGATTGGGCGATCACTCCCACCAGTTCACTGAGGCCAGCAATCAGACCCTAGAGCTGCAGCAGAAAAGCTCATCGTGATACGAACAGCTAGAAGCAGGGCAGGAAGGGAAACAGTGGATTACCTTAGAAACGAGAGGATCATCCCCTGTGCCACGCTCCCCATGGGTCTTAGACTCCTGAAGACCGCTCCTAGGCCTCGCAGGCGCCACCTCAGATACGGACTCAGCGGCTATAAAAGGCACCGAAGAGCTTGCCTCAAAATCAACGTCCCCAAAAAACTTGGACGACCGCTCGACCTCGACCATAGTCGGGTGCTTAGAAGGATCGAGGGCCATGAGCTCATCGACACTTAGGTCCTCGACTTCCACCACCTCTCGGACCGTTTCAGCCGTCATCCCCCTCTCAGAGTCCACCATGACGCTCCCGCCTCCTATGTCCTCAAAAGGGTGATCAATCCTGTCCAATACGTCATCAGGCAAATTAACGGGAGCTCCGAAGACGAAATCATCACCGGGGGGCTGGACGTCCGAGAGCTTCGCGGTCTGAGCAAGCACCCCCACGGATGCAGCAAGAGGATTAGCAGTGGAAGTGAAGGCGAGACCATCAGATCCCGAGGACCCCGGAGGAGGGACTCTAGTCCTCGGCCTCTTAATTAGAGGAACATCATCATCATTGTCATCACAGGGGAGCCGGACGACCGGAAGCTCCACGATCTGTGCAACAGCTCCCAAGGACTCAGCGGGAGGATTAGCAGTGGAAGTGAAGGCGAGACTTGCAGACCCCGAGGACTCAGGCAAAGACCCGGTCCTCGACCTCTTAATCAGAGGAGCAGCCACGTCATCGTCGCTCAGATCATCGATGTTGAAATCATCGTCATCATCACTAGAGGAAGGCTCAACGTCGGCCGCCCGCAACCCTGAACTCTCGGCGAGGAAGTTTCCACCCAGGCGGTCAACGGGACCCTCGATCCTCAGTGTCCCAGCTCTCCACGTCAGTCCCTCCTTAGACTTCTCGGAAGAAGCTGTGCCAGAAGCCTCAGCCCGCGGTACCCACTTGGCTTCCACGAATTCCTCAGGGGACAGCCAGATGTTGCGCTTGTTCAGATGAAAGGTCCACAGGTTGGCCAGCACCAAGTCCGTGTACACCTTCACATTCTCCCTATCCCCCCTCGAAGGGTCAGAGCTATACTGGAAAGCCACCTTCCTCCACTTAAAAGGGATGGCCTAGTGCTCGTGGGACGCGGAAGAAAAACTTATCCTTCCACCGCTTCGTGAGTCCTAAGTACTCCGCACATCAAGGAAAATTGCAGGCGGGAGTCATTACAATCCGGTCGAGGTTACTTATGCAGCGAAACATCACCTTGACCGTAAGAGCATTCAAGAGCTTCTCGTGATACCGGAAGAAAAAGCACAAGGACACCAGATACCTCACTACATTTGGCTGAAGCCTGGCGAGAGGCACCCCGAGTGCCCTCATAATGTCGTAGAGCTCCTCCGCGATGGGAAACCATAGCCCGCCTTTGAGGTGGACTTTGTAAACGGTAATGAAGCCATCCTGAGGATACAATGCCCTATCGTGTGACTCCAGAATCATCATGACTGTAGACTCAGGGATTCAATATCGAGCTCGAATCTCCGTGAGTTTATCGAGCGTCACCATGGAGGCAATCTCTCTCACCCCAGGCGCCATGAACGCCGAAAAACAAAAGTGAAGAAGAAACTCGAACGTAGGAGAAACGGAAGGCCTCAACACTCAGAGAAGAAGACGAAAAGCAAGCGCAAAGGTGGAAAATCGAAGCAATGAGGCGTTTAAATAAGCCCTGGAGTGCAAAAGGCGCACTCATTACCCTTGCCACGCGTCGACCGGCCATTCGTTTCAGAGGGATGATGGCCTTTCCTTCCCAAGGCGCCTATCAGCGCATCACATCAACCGGATACCGCATTTAATGCTCCACAGGGATGCGAAGCGACGGCGGCGAAAAGGCCTCAGACCCGAAAGGAGCCCTGGAACGGCCTCCCATCGAGCTCAACACCGTACTCGCCACAAGGGCGCACGTGCTCGGACGATCATTATAGAGGGCCCGATCCGGAACATAGACTGCCGCACTCTGACCCACTCAGAAACGTCCGTGTCGAGTCATGAGTACGTGCACGGCCACAATCAAGCAAGAAGCTGCCAACCCCTCGAGAATACCAGCGACATCATGCCAAACGACCGAGAACCTCGGACCCTTTGGCATGGAGGGCTATGTTGGGCTCCAGTATAAAGGCCCATAAAAACACGGCCCAGAAGAAAAGCCCAAACGAAAGGCCAATGGCCCAAAGACCAAGACCACGGCAAAAGTCCAAGAGATCCAGTCCGCTCATCAGGAAGCTCGAGGACAACGCCAGCGATACCCAAGTGCACAGACACGGAAAGGACCGAGAACCCTAGAAGCCCTGCTGAATCTCATAATCGCCCGAGAGGTCAAGAAGAGACTCCCGGGTTTTCCCCAGAAGGTCCTCCAAGAGCAGCTTCCTCTTACGAGTCCGCAAACTCACGAGGAGCCCCACCAGGGAACAAGGACTACCCCATACTCGGCCAAGGATGCCAGCTAAGTGATTTCGCCGGTTCCCAAGGAAACCTGTAACCACCGCCAGTCTCCATCTAAACAGAGCACGCCTGGTCAAATCAGGACTGACGCCTAGACCCTGCTTGACTGACACACCTAGGCCTACCAGCGGCGCTAGTCGCATGCCTTCCCGTGCACGTCAGCAGCATTAATGAGGCCAGTGGGACACTGCACAGCTTCTGGGCCATCCGATGGCTGCCACGCGTCTCCTCCCCAGCGGCCTGGTCTTCCCTATAAATACCCAGCAAAGTCCCTCTCTAAAGGGACCCGAATTCTCTTTTCCCAAAATTTGCTCCAAGAAAGAAGGCAAAAGGCCCACTTCCTCTCGGCCTTGAATCCCTCTCTTCCCTGAAAAACAGAACAGAAAGAGTGATAGAGCCTTCCAGCGAACGGTACCCCCTAAGAAAGATATACGAAACAACAGACAAAGAAAGGATTAACCCTAACACTTGTATTTTGTAAAAACTTCAACCCAAATAGTGAAGCATTTTCAAGGCCCTGAGCCTCGTGGTTTTTCCTCCCCATTCAAGAGAAGGTTTTCCACGTAAAAGATCCGGTCTCAATCTTCCTCTCGTGTCCAACACCTCACATATTGTGTTGCCTGAAAACCACAGATCCGACTGGACCCCGAGGATCCAGAACGCAACAGTTACTATAATTTTTATAAGAACCATAATAAATTTTAATATTTATTTGTAAATAAATTAAGAAGCCTGTAAATTGATATACAAAGTGTTTATTTATTTAAGAATAAAAAATTAAAAAAATAATTAAATTAATTCTTCACCTTTTAAAATTTTTGCATAAAATATTTAAAAAAAAAAATGAACTTATTCTTTAACTATATTTTAGTGATAGAAACTAAAATGAGGGATTACAAAATTAACAAATTCTCTGATTGGAATTTGGGGGACTAGAGAGAGATCAGATTGCTTTGATGACATTCCTTCATCAAACAACAAAGGCACATCATAAATAAAGTAGTAGAAAAAGTAGATTGAATAGAAAAATTAAAAAATATATATATATAAACTGAAAGCTGGAGGAATCACAGAGAGAGAGAGATTGAATAGATAAAGCAGTAGGAATCAAATATAATATAGCAGAGTATGAACTATACATTATTCTGCGCCATAGCTGTGCAGATTGTGGTGAAATATAGTATATTGTTCACAAGTGAAATAAAGCAGATTGTGAACTTTGAAAAACAAAAAACTGAACACAGTATTAGTGAAACACTAAACACACCAATTATGCCAACTAAACCCTAATTAACAACATCAGCGCAATAAAATAAATAAATACTGTTACGGGCCTCGTGTCAGACTACCCTTAGCTAAATATATTATAGGAATTATAAGTGTTAGTTAAATATATAATTAGTTTATTATTAAGTAATTAGTTAAATTTTTGGTTTGTTATTTTGTTAGGGGCTATGTTCTGTTTGGTTGTTTTCCAAGTGAATTGGTTGGATCCTTACTGTTATAATGACTTGCTACGGAGAATGCAGAAGGTAAGAGAATATTACTCACTAATCTCTCTCATCCCTCGTCTTCTTTGTGTTCTTCTCTCCCTTTCGGTCAATTTTCCCTCCCCTTTCCTTTCTCTTCTTCACTTGTCTATTCGCCCCTTCTCTCACTCTCTGCTCTTCACCGCCTCGTGCCTTCATCACCTCGACTGACTTGTATTATCTCGCCCGTACTGTAGCAAAAGACCGCAGTCTCACCGTAGCTCCATCAAATGGCTAAGGTCCTACCGTAGAAAGGACTTGTTGCAACACGCATCAAATACATACCACAAAATCAAAATAAGAACAGTGAGAATCAGAAATCGAAGTCGAAGCCATGTTCGTAACACCACAAAACCGAAGCAAAAAATGAAATCTTCGATTTACGTGTTCGTGTTCAAAATAGCACAAAATTGAAGCCGACAATGAAACTTCGACATTTGAGAGCAACATTTAGCCAACAGGGGATCGAAAATGGGAATACATACCTAAAATATTTGTTTTTATGCAGATGATTTCCAGATCAATTTCCATAAAAATATCTAATATTCAGATCAATTGCCATAGAAATACAACATTCTCAAAAACAGGTACTTCTGAAAGAGGGGCAAGGGCCTTTACCTCGCCGACAGAGTGGGCGTAGAATGAGGCATCAATCTTCTGAGACTTCTTCCTCCATCATTGGAAGACATAAAAGGAGTGCTTGCGAGGTGATACGAGAGGGCTTTAGGGGTATTTGATTGCGATGAAAGGCCAGGAGATAAAAAGGATGCCCTAGCTTTGAAGAGGCTAGAAATGGCGGTGGCAGCAGCAGAGTAGACTAGATTGCTTGAGGGTGTTGGGGTCACTCCCGAGTGGTATGTCCGCGGACTCCATGTCCGAGAGGTATCCGAGAAGACTTGGACGAGGACTCCATCCACGTGTGCGTTGACTTTCCTCTCATTAATGATCTGCAGCAGCAATAAATGCGGCCACAACTTCCAAGGTGTTGCGGGCACACAAAGGCGTGCTTTGGCAGCGGCTGGCTGGCTGCCCGGCCTAGTGCTAGGGTGGCCGGGTAGCCTCCTAGCTCCTTTTTTGAATATATATATATTATTTACATGTATATATATATGGGGTGGTTGAGATCATTTATGATCATCAAGTGAGAAGGCTTTGTGAGTTGTGGGTCAGGCCTTTGGAGCAACCATTTTGTGAGACTTGAGAGAGAAATACTTGGATAGAGAGATTTAACACTTGTGATTCTTTTGTCTTTGTGCTTGTGTAGCTAAAGACTGTAATCATTATACATAGTGTATTATTCTTTGGTGGTTTTTCCTCAGTTTAAGGAGGGTACTTCCACATTAACTCTCGGTGTTATCTCTTGTTTCTCTATCGGTTTCTTTGTGTCCGTCCGAGAGCCTTTGCTCTGTGTTCTGTCCGAGTGACTTTGTCCGACCGGTCACCGTGACTTCCGCGAGCTTTGCTCCAACAAGTGGTATCAGAGAGTTGGTTCTTTTTTCTACACGGTGATCTTTATGGAGTTTGGAAGCAAGATGGTCTGTTTGAATGGTTCAAACTTTGACATCCGGGAGCAAGATGTCGACTTGCTCTTAAATCAAGTCCATGCGATCCGGTTTTTGCCTCGGAAAAACCACCGATAAAACTGGACGCGGTATGGACTCTGAGAGCACAAACAGTGTGCGGGTTCATTAGGCGGTTTGTGGGCGAACGTGTACAACCACGTTCGTAGGGAGACAAATGCCAAAGCCCTTTGGGAGAAGTTGGAGAAGCTCTTTGCCTCCAAATCTGGCAACAATAAAATCTACCATTTGATGCGGCTGGTCCATATCCGATACAAGGATGGGTCCTCTGTGGCCGACCACCTGAACGAGTTCGAGGGATGCGTGGACCGGCTCAACAGCATGGGCATCAAGTTCGAGGACGAAGTGCTAGGACTTTGGCTCCTAGCAACCCTCCCGGACTCATGGGAAACCATGAGGGTCACGATCGCCAACACAGCTCCGAACAGTGTGGTGACACTGGAGATGGTAAAGGGAGCTGTGCTGAACGAGGAAGTAAGGCGACGTTCTCAGGAGACGTCTACCTCTCAAGAAATTTCGAGGTCCTTGTTACGGAAACAAGGGAAGAAGCGAGGACGTGGCCCAAAGTCCAAGACAAAGGGCGGAGTAAGTCACTCCCCTACCAAGATATGGAGTGCCATCATTGTGGCAAGAAGGGCCACATCAAAAGTTCTCGCTACAAATGGAAGCGTGAGAACGCCGGGAAGCGAAAGGGCGAAAAGAGACGAGGCGAGGAAGAGTCCTCGGTCTCGTTGTGACAAAGAAGATCTCCTCGTGACTTGTGAGTCTCGAGGACTTGGTGGTGGCGTGGCGAAACAGTCCTCGGATTGGGTAGTGGACTCCGGCGCTTGATCCCACGTTACCTCCGAGAGAGAATCTGTTCTCCACTTATGCTCCTTGTGCCCAGAGTGCCGAGAATGGGCAATAAGCGACGTCCGAGTTCATAGGGCGAGGAGACATCACGTTGGTGATGAGTCACCGAGCCAGTTGACTCTAAAGGACGTCCGCACACGTCACGACATCAGCCGAACATCATCTCGGTTAGGCGACCGGATGACGAAGGTTACCGCAGCGTCTTACGTGACGCGAGATCAAAATGACCAAGGGCTCCATGGTCATTGCCCGAGGACCTAAGGCATCGGCCTTTATGTTTTGAAAGCTCAGTGAAGTGGTGAGGTGAATGCCACGAGGAGTGTGGAGTCCTCGGACCTTTGGCACAAGAGGCTCGGACACATGAGTGAGCGTGGCATGGGTCACTTGGCCAGGAAGGGTCTCATCCCTGAGGTGGATGGAGACATGCCTAGGACGTGTCCTCACTGCATGGCGGGGAAGCAAAGAAGAGTCTCCTTCTCCGGAGACATAACTTCCAAGAAGTCCGAGATCTTGGAGCTTGTCCACACGGACGTTTGTGGTCCCCTCCCGGAGAAGTCTTTCGGAGGTGCACAGTATTTTGTGACCTTCATAGACGATTGCTCAAGGAAGCTGTGGGTGTTCCCACTGAAGTCCAAGGATCAGGTCGCGGAAACTTTTCAACAGTTTCACGTCCTTGTTGAAAGGGAGACCGGAGGAAGCTCGAGGCCGTGAGAAGCGACAACGGTGGTGAGTACATTGGAAGGTTTGATGCCTACTGCAGGGCTCACGGCATCAAACACCAGAAGACTCCGCCAAAGACGCCACAGCTGAACGGAGTGGCCGAGAGGATGAACCGTACCCTCATGGAGAGGGTGAGATGCATCTTTGTCGAGAGGCGAAGTTACGAGGATCATACAGGCCGAGGCCTTGAGGACGGCAGCCCATGTTATCAACCGCCGCCCAATAAGCCTCCTGCATGGGGGAAGTTCCCGAGTTTATTTGGACGGGGGACGCAACCCACGTCTGATCATCTCATGGACGTTTGGCTGTAAGGCTTTTGTTCACGTGCCGAGAGATGAAAGGAGCAAATTGGAGCCAAAGACACTGCAGTGTGTCTTTCTGGGCTATGGTGAGGAAGAATTTGGGTATAGACTCTATGACCCAAAGGCAAAGAAGTCAAGTTCGTTCGTGATGTGGTCTTCGTTGAGGGCGAGACCATAGAGGATTGTGGAAAAGAGATGAAGTCTTCTCCCAACACTTCCCCGGACGGACAAAGTTGAAAACGTCCGTCCAGTGCGTCTTGGGTCCGAGGACGGTGGACCAAGACCTAGTGCCAACCAGGATCAGGCGATTCCAGCGCCTCTGGATCAGGTTGATGACTTGGTGCCTCAAGCAGATGAGGATGCACCTTTGAGACGGTCGTCCAGGCCGAGACGTCCGTCCGTCCGCCTCCCAGCCAGTGAGTACGTCCTCCTCACTGATGCTGGGGAACCTGAGGATTTTAATAAGGCTGTTAGTAGCACTCAAAAGGATGAATGGTTGGAGGCTATGAAGGAAGAAATGGCCTCCCTCCATGAAAATCACACCTTTGAGTTGGCTACATTGCCTAAGGGGAAGAAAGCTCTGAAAAACAAGTGGGTTTTCAGACTAAAGGCGTCCGAGGACCCGAGTGCTCCGAGGCACAAGGCACGACTTGTGGTGAAGGGGTTTGGTCAACGAAAAGGTGTTGACTTTGACGAAATTTTTGCACCAGTCGTGAAGATGTCCTCGGTCCGACTTGTACTCGGACTAGCAAAGCGATGTTGGACCTCGAGATAGAGCAATTGGATGTCCGACGGCGTTTCTCCATGGAGATTTGAACGAGGAAATCTACATGGAACAACCGAGGCTTTGAAGCCAAAGGAAGGAAGGACTTGTTTGCCGATTGAAGAAGAGCTTGTATGGGCCAAACAAGCCCCAAGACAATGGTATCGGAAGTTCGAGTCCGTTATGGTCAAGTGAGGCTATCATAAGACTTCTTCGGACCATTGTGTCTTTATACACGAAGTTCTCGGAAAACGACTTTGTCATCCTTCTCCTTTATGTGGATGACATGCTGGTTGTCGGATAGAGCGCTCGAATCAAGCTAAAGGAGCAACCCGGGACAGTCTTTCGCCATGAAAGACCTCGGGCCGTGAAAACAAATTAGGCATCGGAATTTCGCGACCGAGAGGGCCGGAAGCTTTGGCTGTCTCAGGAGAGCTATGTTGAAATGGTGCTTCGAAGATTCAACATGGAAGGTTCCAAGCCTGTCAGCACCCCTTTGGCCAACCATTTCAAGCTGAGTAAGGAGCAGTGTCCGTCCTCGGACACTGAGAAGGCGCGTATGAGTAAGATTCCTTACTCCTCGGCCGTTGGCAGTCTCAGATGCGCGGCCGTGTGTACGCGGCGGACATTGCTCATGCGGTCGGCCTTGTGAGCGATTTCTATCAAACCACGGGATGGAGCAGTCCCCGCGGTAAAATGGATTTTCGGATATCTGCACGGGACCTCCAAGACGGGCTTGATATTTGGAAAAGGAAAGCCTCGATTGATCGCGTATACGACGCCGATATACGGGGGCGTTGATTCTCGGAAATCAACGTCCGGATACTTGGTGAAGTTTGCAGGAGGGGCGGTCTCCTGGCAGTCCAAGTTGCAAAAGTGCGTTGCACTTTCTACGACCGAGGCCGAGTTCATTGCCGTGACCGAGGCCTGCAAAGAAATGCTGTGGATGAAGAGGTTCGTCCAAGAGTTGGGTCTAAGGCAAGGGGCGTACGAGATCCTTTGTGATAGTCAGAGTGCCATTCACTTGTGCAAGAACTCCTCATTCCATTCTCGGTCAAAACACATTGACGTGCGATACCATTGGGTGAGAGATGTTTTTGAGGATGGGCAGCTATCCATTGGAAAGGTCCGAACGGAAGATAATGGCTCGGACATGATGACCAAGATTTTACCAAAGGGAAAGTTGGAGACTTGTTGTGACATTGCTGGTTTAAACAGCTTCACTCCCACTCGGTCGTGAGGGGAAGTTTGTTGGGGTCACTCCCGAGTGGTATGTCCGCGGACTCCATGTCCGAGAGGTATCCGAGAAGACTTGGACGAGGACTCCATCCACGTGTGCGTTGACTTTCCTCTCATTAATGATCTGCAGCAGCAATAAATGCGGCCACAACTTCCCGAGTGTTGCGGGCTGCCAGCGTGCGCTGGCGGCGGCTCCGGGCTGCCCGACCTAGTGCTAGGGTGGCTGGGTAGCCTCCTAGCTCCTTTTTTGAATATATATATATTATTTACATGTATATATATATGGGGTGGTTGAGATCATTTATGATCATCAAGTGAGAAGGCTTTGTGAGTTGTGGGCTGTGCCTTTGGAGCAACCATTTTGTGAGACTTGAGAGAGAAATACTTGGATAGAGAGAGAGATTTAACACTTGTGATTCTTTTGTCTTTGTGCTTGTGTAGCTAAAGACTGTAATCATTATACATAGTGTATTATTCTTTGGTGGTTTTTCCTCAGTTTAAGGAGGGTACTTCCACATTAACTCTCGGTGTTATCTCTTGTTTCTCTATCGGTTTCTTTGTGTCCGTCCGAGAGCCTTTGCTCTGTGTTCTGTCCGAGTGACTTTGTCCGACCGGTCACCGTGACTTCCGCGAGCTTTGCTCCAACAGAGGGAACGGGGGCGCTCCATCGCCATGGGCACAAAAGCATTCAGATTGAACTAACGTCCATCCACCCTTATATTTTCATTGACAATTTCTTGTCCCTTCACTATCCTGTAGAACATATCGAAAATGGAGAGCAGAGGAGAGAATAGAGAGAGGAGATTCTGCAGAAGAAGAAACTTCGAGGGAAAATCGCCGTCAGTCGGCCCACGTTTTTCCTCTTTCCTGGAGAACAGATCGAAGCTGGAGATGAGAAGAGATTTGAAGAGCAAAATGAACATAGCGGTCGATGTTCGTCGTCTTCTGTTCAAAAAATTACGATTATTGTACACTAAAATATAACCGTCGGATTGAAAGAAACCTACAGTGAAAATTTTATACGAACATATTTAATCTCATTCGTCTGATTAAATTTTAAATTAAATAATTAATATTATATTTTATATATTAAATGTGTGACCATTCAATTTGTATTAGACAACCAAAAATTATCGAAGGACGATCCTTTGTCTCCCTGACAAATGACGCCCTCCGAATCCATTTGACACTAATATAACAATTAATGAAGTCCAAAGTACTAGGGGTAAAAATATTACAAATATTTCGCAACTCGGTCACGAGTTTTTTCACCAAATCCACGAGTTTCAATAGCAAAAAGCTCATTCTCAATGACTGATTTAAAGTACTATTGATTTATATCACTTCAATTATTCAATAAAATCTAGATAAACAAGACTTTAATAAAGAAAATTTGATTCTTCTATTTTTTTCATAGAATTATAATTTTCTTCACTTATTTTAAAATCTTTTGTGATAATCAAGGAAATTAAATTATTTGCCTAGTTAAAGTAGAAAATGACTTTTATTATCCAGACTTCTAATCTAAACTCATAACATCAGAAAAAGATACACAAGGCCAACAAATACTAGATGACATTTGGGTGAAGTCATGGCATGGGGGTCACAAGGGCCTCCATTATCTCTGCAAATTTCCTGTCAACAGAGATCTGACGCTCATCTCTCAAATAAATTTTATAAATTGCAGTGAAGCCATCCTAGGGAGAGCAAATTCTCGTCCAGTACAGCTATAACGAACAGATTGGTAGATAAAATGTTAAACTTATCATAGATATCTATTATATTTAATAGTGAAAAATATGAGATAATTTTGAATAGAACTTCACCAGGCCATTGTTAATAGTAAGCAAAGAGATTGAAAGGCTCTGAGGATGAAGAGCTTAAAAATTTTTATGTTAAGAAAGCATAGAGGTGGGAAGAGGACTTGGCTCAAATTTAAATAGAGAAAAGGAAGACATCGAAATTTGAAAAATAAAAACAGTTGAGTTTGGAAATAATGTCATTTTAAGAAATATGTAGATCCAAATGATACAACTCTTTTGCAAGACCTCTAATATGAAGACATGTCTCCTGCTACATTTAAAATTAAATTATTATATTTTGATAATCGACCTTATAAAAATTTCTAGCGATGCGTTACATGCCTTGAAGAAGGAAGATGTCTGATAAAACATTGAATATGATACCAACAAGTCATTTCAATTATAAAAATCATTATGACGTTGATATCATCAAACTTATTGTCAAACAAGTTATTCAAATGTAATGACATCAAATTCAACTAATTCAAAGAGGTGAATCAATTGGACTCATAAAGTTCTAGTTATTTAATTAAGAGCCCATGTTTATATTAAAATTAAAAAAAATCACTAGGTTATTACTCAGTAAATTCTTAAGCCTCAATAACAGAAATCAAGAAATTTTCGTTTAGATATATTGATCGATCTAAAAGTTAATAACTTACAATCCCACATAAATAAACATAAGTTTCAGATATGAAAGAAATAGAATAACAAATATAATATGAATCTAAAAATTAAAAAAATGTATCATCTTTTTTTTATTTGTTTTTAAATATTCATGTACAAGATATATTTTGACATCAACTTAAACAAAAACAAGGATAATGAATCCCATCAATAGTAGAAAATTCAACATATCTCTATCCAATGGCAACTCATGTAAGTGGAAAGAGAAAGAGAAGCAACATGCCAAACAACTCCTACAAACTGATGATAGGCAATTAGATTAACCATGGTGGACACATTCTAACATATATGCTAGTCCTATAAAAATAAAATGCATGAGTCAAAATGCACTCATTTGTATAAGGTCCCATGGGCTACTATGCAGGCTAAAAAGCAAAATGATAAACAATATTATGTAAAAGTGAAAAAAAAAGATAATTTTTTCTCTAAAACCAAAATAAACTTCATTGATAACCCCCAGAGAAACACTATGACATCAAGATTGTCTATTTTCTTCTTAAGAAGAAAGATCCACTAAGCACAAAAAGATTTGAAAGATCTACCTAACTCAATTAGCTATTAGGGCATGAAAATTGGCCGAAGAAGTTGGAATGGGATATTAGTTCATTTAATAGCCAAAAAAAGCTAAACATATTAAGTATTTTGAAGTAAAAGTATGCTATTAACAACCAAATAATATCTGTAAAAGCTACATAATGACAAAAATTGATTGATACAACTAATCAATAGTAATTGCTTATTGAATACAAGTCCCTTAGAAAGAAACACTCGAATAGTGCGAATAATTGATTGATTTGATTCTTCTTTCAAGTATATTCAAAGTATAAATTTAACTTCCTAGTATAAGGGACTAGTATTCAGTATAGTCTTAACAGGGATAAATCGATTGATTAGTATAACAAGCCCATATACAGTAAACCTAGACAGTGTAAAGTATTAGTCGGCCCATTAAGCTTATGTGTGAAGAACGGCGTCCTGTTTTGATCTAATTTTTATCAAGAATTGAAATCAAATAAATAACCAAGTGGCCAAGTGGCTACAAGTATGCAAAAAAGAATAGGTTAACGATTTGAATAGGTAAACATTTGAATAACAAATCAAACAATTAAACTAAATGAATGGTTTATATAATAAACAATTAGTCCAAATAAGAGTCTTCTAACCAATAATAACCGCTTACTATTGTTGTCTAAACTAACTCTAAAATATTCCAAGATCTATAAGGGGGTCAAACTAACCAATTTCAACTAGTCTAAACATTCAGATATTGAATAATTATTTATTTTTAAAAAATTATAATTAATTAACGACGTGGTTATAAATATATTCACTTTCCAAAAAAAATGATATAAGCTAAAATTAATAATAGAGTTAAGTATTCTAAATACTTATTATTCCGCATAATATAGAGCAAATCCTCTATCTCTCTCTCTCTTATTCTCACAATCCCTTTTACTTTTCAAATTTTTTTAAAAATTTATTGATTTAAATATCGAGAGATATATTAGGAAATAAATTTTATATCCTTTAAACTTTTATTTATTATTATAATATATAATATTTGGATAAAATATTTAATAACTCCCCTCAAAATTATTTGAACCATGATCCAAAATTTAGGTATGAATCAAATTTGATAAGTATGTTTGTTGTATGTTAAAAAATGTTTTAAATGATTTTCAAATGTTATGTAAGCGGCAAAAGTAGGCCACAAAGATCTGCCATTGTGGAAAGTGGCAAGTGACATGTGTGCATATTAAAAAGCACGTAAAATGAGTATTTTTTTGCCTGATGCCTAATTTTTTAATTTATATTTATGATATTATAATTATTATATATTAAATTAATATAAAAAATAATTATATAATAAAAGTTTTGAGAATAATTAAATTTTATGAAATAATGTTAAGCACTTAATAGGCGCTAATCTCACACTCATATGCGTTTCTAGAAAAAGTTTCACACTTGAAAGGTGTATATGTGATACTCATACGTGATTTGGGTAAAATAGATCATGCCTACAATAAATATGATACAACACTTGTGCACATATGTATAAGGTGTGGCACTTAATGCATGCTAGATTGGCATTTATATACCGATTTAGGTATATAAGTTCCTTTCATTTGATTTTGGTCATAGGAAAAAGGAAGAGAAGAGAGAGAAAATGAAGGGAAGAAGAGAAGAAAGAAGAGAAAGAGAAAAGAAGTAAAGGCATTTTAGAGCTATTTTCTATCAAATCTGATTAATATAATATTTAAAGAAAATATATTTAAACTCACTCTTTAATTTATTTTTAAAATTATTTAAGTTTTTTCTAATATTTATTTAAATATACATGTGTATTACCCTTTAGACTCTCTTTTTGAATATTATTGCATATATATGCTTTTGATTGAATATTTTAAGATTTTACTAAATATTTAAATATTTTATTTATTTTTACCAAATACTTAAATGTTTTAAAAGACTATATTTTTATATTGAAATATTATAAAAAAAGATTATAAAATATTTAAACATCTGACCTTATATGATATTTTTATATAAATATTTGTGATATGAATAGAGTTTATACTTTTTTAAATGGTAAAAAAATTTTATATATTTGTTATAAAGTTTTCTATTTGACAAACAAAAATTATTATAAGTAAGTTAGCGACTTATATCTGCACGTATCCTAATGTATTAGACGTATTTAAAGAACATGTTTATCATTTATGTGTAGAAAAAAGTTACTTTTGATCACGCTTGTAGAATAATATAGGCTGCCTACCTATAAGTCTTAAATAGCAGTATATTTATAATATTTTAAATATTTTTAAATTAATTATTTTATAAATATAAATTATTTGGCATTTGTTTGGTTATTTTTAGAAATAATTAAGTTGCAAAAAAATGTAATTGAGTAAATAATTTTATTTGGCCTCAAACTTAGAATTTAGTATTTCTACTTAAAATTTTATGCTTAGTTATTTCTTAGAGAACCCAAATATTCTTAGCTACACAAGTGAGTAACCTTATAAAGCATGCGGGATAACAAATAATAAAAAATATATTAAAATAAAAAAAATAATATTAATAACAATAATAAAAGCCACAATAATAATAATAATAATAATAACAATAATAATAAGCCAATAAGGGAAGAAATAAGACGAAAAAGAGGAAGAAGAAGATGAAGAAGGAAGAAAGAGAATGAAAGATGAGAATCGCAGCTAACGACTAAGGGAAGAAATCGACACGAGAACGGAAACAAGATAAACCCTAGGATTGACCCCTCAGTATTATATAGAGGGTAGTCAATAGAGAGAAAGGCGGAGGTCTACGCACTAGCTGAAAAACCCACCGCCATTACCGCCAGCATTGGGAATAAAATAAGAAATTGAGGCAAGTAAATCGTTTCATTCTCTTATAAATACCCGTATTTTTTCTTATTGATGTTAATCTGTATGCTTGCATGCTGTGATTTATGGGAATAGGTGACATTTTTTTTGTAAGGTGAAGATTTGGGAGAAACAGAGCCTTCAACTTTGGCAATGATGAACAAGTTCCCAAAGACTTTAAGATGATTGTTGAAATATGGTCACTCCCTTATGGGTGATTCAACAAACTATTTTATCATTAGGGTGCATTAGTCGGTCAACGTATGTTGACCGACTAGAAGGAGAAAACGGTCAACTGGAAATGTTGATCGGATGGCTGTGGAGAACGGTCAAACTCTCCGGATAGCAGCAGAAGATGATAAACAGGAAAGGTTGACCGGATGGCTGTGCAGGACGGTCAACGGGAGGTTGACCGGCTAAGGCTGGACAAGAAATCAGGAGAGGATTTCCTGATAGTATTTTCAGAGTAGAAAATACTGGAGCGCCTTGGATTGCCGGTCAACATGTTGACCGGATGGAAAGAAAGTATTTACCAATTGGTATTACTGATATGGAATCAACCCATGAACACCGAAAGATTTTTGTGATAGCCATTGGGCGCAGACGGCCAAAAGACTTGACTGCAGCAATGACTGAGGACGTCGTGGACAGCTGGCAACAAGTTGCTAGACAGCAGAGCAGGTGGCAGATCTGCTGCGCGTGCGCCGTCTGTGCAGGTGGCAGGTTGCAGAGTTTGTGGATAAAGTTATTGGCAGGCTGCAGAGCAGGTGACAGGCATTTGACCACATTCAACCTGCCTATTGGTTGAAGGCTTTTGGGCAGACCACCATATATGCGCATGCTGGGCATGCAGTGTGAGCCAGAGAGAGTGAAAGAAAGCATCCGAGCACGGTAAAGTGCAAGGAGGGAAAATCCAATGGTGAAGGAATAAGAGAGGAGTGTATCACCAGTGAGAAAGAGAAGAAATAAAAACAAAAAGTAAAAGAGTTGAGTGTTTTCCGTTTACTCCGGTGAGATTTTTTCTTTGTTATTATCGAGTGTGTAGCGGATACTCTATCTTGGAGGCTTGTAACCTATTTTTCACTTAGTGGATTTGCTGTCGACTCTACTCCCGTGGTTTTTCCTTTGTTCATAAGGGTTTCCACGTAAAACGGTGTGTACTTCTTCTTCCTCTTTTCTTTCATTATTTATCATTCTGTCCCAAACGCCCTTTTTCCAACAATGATTTGGGGCATGAAATTTAGTGGAGCCAGGCAACAAAATTCTTAATTTAACATGTTAAAATATGAAAGTTAGGATTTTCTGTAATTACGGTTGTAATCGGAAGAGAAGGGAGTAACAGAGCATCTTGCTCTGTTTGGTTGCTGATTTCGGATACAGAGGTTTAAAATGGCAAGATCAGTGGCTAATTAATTCGGTACATACTGCTGCGTTCTAGATTATAGTATGTATATACATATTTATATATATGTATGTGACTTTGAAAGTTAGTTGTTTTTGATAATTGGTTCTGCAACGAATGTCAGGCAACGGAAAGAGAGGAGCTTTTAGGCTCCCGGCATCCTGGTTTGTATAACGGCAAAGCAGGGCCCTATTCCGCGCATCCGAGCAGTTGGATTTCTTTTGGTTAAATCTGACCGTTCAGATTAAATTATATTATAAAAATATTATAATAAATTATAATAAATTTAGACAATTGAATTTGATTAAACGTGAAATTTAATCCAGACAGAGAAAGTCGAGACCTACTTTAGTTGAGACAAAATCTATTTTAATTTTAGAACCGACACTAAGTGAGCAAGATCCCCATTTCCGAATTGTTTTATTATAAAAATATAATAATAAATTATAATAAATTTAGAGCCCATGCTACCGTATTTTTAGATTTAGTATAAAAGTATTTAAAAGTATTTAATATAGGATATTTTTCTAAAATTCTTATAAGATAAAATTATTTTATAGATCGATCTCATTGTTTCACAATTATATGTCATAAAATTAAAAATTTATAATATAATTGAATGTGTATTTAAAATTTATTTTGAAGAATTTGGAATTGATTTTGATCCCTTCACTTTTTCTCCATTTCTTTAAATAAGATTTTAGAAAATTTATGTAAAGTTATAGGCTGTATAATTTTTTGAAGAGTTTCTAAATTAAAAAAAAAAAACCAAAAGTTAAGAAAATATTTAAATTTGAAAACTATCTATTATAATTCATAGAACTGCCACTTATTATTTTCTATAAATGATTAATAATTATGTTATTTATACAATAAAAAATATGATCAATTTTTTAATTACAAAATTATCATTTTTTTATTAAATATTATGTTAATTAAGAAAACAACATCACTAATAAAATTATATAATATTATAATAGTTATATATTTTAATAAATTATTAAATATGTGTTATATTATTTCAAATAATTTTAACAATTTGCTCTCTTTTCAAAATTAGAAAGAGCTTAACAAAAAGTATGATAAAAAGTTGTAATATTAGAGTCAATGAATCATCTTCTATCATTTCTAATAAATTAAAATGATTTTATTTTTGTACATATTTTAGTAACGTATTTAATCTTAATAATTTATTTTATATTACATAATTTTACCCGGCATTTTTAATGCGTCCCTTGATGTTTTGATTAATGGAAAACTACTCTTTAGGGTTAGAATATGTGCCTAAAACTAACTTATTACAAATGATAATTTGAAAATTTGATCAAAATAAATAATATAAAAAATAAGATTTATTAATCCAATCGAATGAGAGGAAGGCATAACTTAGAGGAGTGTTATTTAGAGAATAATTGAGGGGAACTAAAAGTCCTACACAATACACTCAGGACAAATATGACATTATTGTGAAAAATTCAAAAGAAGAATAGTCTATGGACAAAATTAACGCATTAACTCTGGAATTGTATCAGAGAAATATTTTTAGTATTATTTAGATACTTTAAAAGATGTAATATTTCATCTATTTATTTATACTAACGAGATCATATAAAAATAAATAAATAAATAGATATTACATCATCTGATATATCCTTATAATGGGATGTCAAAGCGTGGGATTCACTAAACACCATATGAGTAATAATATTAATATTTGAAAAATGGAGTCACAATATAAAAAAGGACCCACAATTGTAAAACTTATATGTATGGAGTGTTAGTGTACCTCTTTCATTGTACAAACTTTTTAAGGTTAGGTGACATTGCATGGATATCTTTGTAAGCCATTTTACGATTGAATGAATGACATAAAATTCATTAAACATCGTATAAATATTTATGGCATATTCAAATTCATATTTAAAATTATTTTCTCGAAGAATTAGAAACTGATTTATTTTCATTCATCAATTTTCTCTTCCTTCATGAAAGTTACAGAATTTGTGTGTAATGTTATATTATGTCTAATTTTTTGGAAGTTATTTTACAAAGGAGCATTAATGAAAGTTAAATAACATCCACAAATTCAAAAGTAAAAAAAGAAAATGACATCTTCATTATCCATAAAATTGTTATTTTCTTATCTAAAATAAATAATAGATGATTCTGATACTTATAAAGTAGAAATATAATCAATTATTTAATTATATAAATATCCTTTTTTATTAAAAATTAAACTTATCAAAGAAAATAATCCATTTAATAAAATATTACAAAATTATAATATTTAATTATTTTAATAAATTATTAAATATGAGTCATATTATAAAAGATAGTTCTAATATATTCTACAATTATAATTCCAACTAGGTTGAACCTATTAGTATGGAAATAGGGACTTTGCCCCCATATGTTAAAAATAATCATGTACATACTTATTTTCTTGTCTTATTGCTAGACAAAATGTCTTCTAAATTCAGAGTGAAGAAAGAAAGGTAGAAAAAATCTTTTGTTCTCTAAATGTGGCTGCCTTGGTCAATGGCATTACTAGAATGGGGGATCCTATACTGCAGAGCAAGTGTTTCGTCCCATGTTTTTTTATAGTTAAAAAATCAAATTTGGGACAAAATACCTACTTTACAGAATAAGAATCCTAGTCTCTGACTTTACTTGCAGTTAAAGTGCTAGTATGTCCTTTAGACAATACTTGGACATTTTAGTCTTCAACTATGGATGATGTTCTTTGGTGCCATTGCTTGTCCTAGGGTTTACTGTCAATAAACCAGTCAAATGTATAATCTTTGTATCATGGCTATCTCATAGAATAATTATAAAAGTCTTCACCTGAACTAAAATTTATACAAACACTGAGCGAAAATCCTACAAGTACATTGCTAAGCTTTTGTTCATACAAAAATTCACACAAACATCACATGAAATTTTTTACTGGCAGTAGAAACCAAAAATAGTAAATGATAAATATAAGACTTATAATAAAATAACCTAAAATTTAATATCATAAAAGCATTGAGTAACTCATGGTAGGAGTAGCAAGGTTGCATACACACATGTGATTGGTGTTTGTCGATCATTATCCCTAGATACAACAGAGGCAATTGCTCAAAATGATGATTACATCGAGTAATATTAGGGTCATCGATCACTGCATGCAATCAGGAAAATACTCAACCACTTTGAGTGGCCGACTACAAGGTTGATCTTAGTATGGTTAGAATTCTAATACTAAAAATAGTTTAAGGTCGAAAGATGGCTTCTGCACTTCTCTAAAGAGATGCAATGACCGTGTTTTACTACGTAAACTATTAAATATGAATTTAACGATTCAAATATAATATTAAAAAATTAAATTTAAAATAGTTTTCCCTTTAAAAAGAGAGAAAGAGAGAGATAGAGAGAAATTTTAAAATCATTAGATTACATTCAACAGTTTTAGACTGAGGCAAAGGTGTTGCACCTTGAAGGAGAGGTGCAAGCCCCCCAACACCCTTTGAGGTAAGTTTGTTGAGTTCCTATCACTAAGGCAAAGTTTGATATTGGAGTTGAGGTTATTTCTTCTATGTTTGGGCGCTTTGAGCTACTCGGTCTACAACAAGCATCTAATCTCAATCCTATCGTTAAGTTTTACAATCAAACTTATTTTTATTTGAGATATCATATGCTATGGAGAAAGATTTCAAATGTCTCTGATTACTAACTCCACCAAATATAATTTATCATCGAAAAGATGACTCAAATAGAGTAAGAAATTTTCTCACTTATAAATAGGAGATTGCATATTTCATTCAATAAACGCAGAATAATACACCAAGTAATGAAGCAGTGCTCATACTAATATATTGGAAGCACCGATATATATTCCCATAGGACGCCATTATTGAGTTTTGAGGTCAGGCATATTTTATTACCGATCCCTTCTAACATGATTTTATCATTAAAAATATGTGTCCAATAAAAAAAAATATTTTCGTTTATTGATAAGAAATTACATCTTTAATCAATCAATATGAGATAATATATCATTATAACATAACCCTCAGTGAAGAAATAAATATTTTTATATTTTATGAAATAATTTAACATAATTATTTGACAATTTTTTTTACATAAATAATATTTTATTATTTTTTAAAATAAAAATAAATGTCAATTGAACTTCCCCGACTCAACCGGATTTATACAGTAGACGGGTATTGATATAAATTTTGGTCCAAGTAATCACAAATAATAGTTTCTATATACATATTAATTAGAGATATTTTTAAGCAACACTCAATCTTTCAACATTAATTTTTATAATTTAAAAACACTTTTATATACTTTTTATAAGATAATATAAAAGATAAAGCTATGATCAATCTACCTTTGGGTAGCCAAAAATTAAAAAATAATTTATCCACTTGGTCTCAATTAATTTAATTTAATTATATCTAATTATCAAATAAATTTTAACCTTAAAATTATAATTATTTTCTATTTTATTAAAAATAATAAGAAATTATCATATTTTATTTTTTAATTAAAGCTTTGTATTACCATTTCTAATTTATATGACTTTAAATAATAAAATTAAAATTAAGTCTCAAATTTTAATTTTAATTCTAAAATTCATATCTTATTATGTGATTTATAATAATAATGTATTAAATAATTAAGTCCAAAATATTATCAAACAATATAACAATATAATTATTTATTTATATAATAAAATCTTATTTATTATATTTCTCTTCATAATTCTACCAATCTGAAGCTTATCGCCGCCGTTTATTTATTTATTTATTTATTTATTGTCACGTTTTCCGCCACTGGCTTCCAATGTCTCGATTCAATGCGCACGCTCCTGTCGCGGTCGCACGTTTGACCAACTGCCCGGCTGCGGAAGGCTCTTCGACGTGATTTGAAATTTAATCATTAGAAATATTATTTATTTATGATTTATCTAAAATTTATTTTTTATTTGTTAAATTGATTTATTTAAAAAATAAAAAATTAATTGGTCCCTCTCTCTATATAACGAATAAGTTATAAATAAATATAATAATTAATATTTTATATCAATATATCAATAATCTTTAAAAAAATTATAAATATAATATTATAAATTTTATCTATTAATTCACATATAAAGTCATCTTTTTCTCTGAAATAATTAATTTATTTCTTGTTTTATTTAATAGTTATTATTACTTGTTTAATTTTTTTATATTTTATTTTATTTTAAAAATAGAAAATTATAATTTAAAAAATAATATTCTTATTTTTACTCAAAGGGTCCTCAAATTTGTTCAATATGGATTCAAGTGCACTCTTTTGTTGAGAAAAAATAAGAATTTTTTTAAAAATTATAATTATTTATTTAAAATAAATATTATACTAAAAATATAATATTAGATATAATAAATTATAAAAATAAAAAATTAAAATATATTCAATTAGTAATGATTCAACTTGTAGTCAAGCTTAATTCTTTTAAGCACAAGTCACGAGTTTAATGAGTCAAATTTATAAATTAATATCACTAAATTTATAAGTGGAATCTAAATTAAATAATGTTTAATTTATTTACAATAATAACCATGATAGTTTACTAGTCATAAGAAATAACTTTTATAGTACGTTTAATTATTATAATAAAATAATATGAAAATAAAATAATTATTTTTAAAAAATAAAATAAGATAAAAATTAAGTGAGAATTATTATTCTCATATTTAATTGTTAAAATAGAATATAATAAAAATTAATATTTAATTATTTAATTTATAAAATAATATAAAAATAAAATAGAAATAATAATAATAATAATATGGGAATAGTCATTTTCATATATGCAGAAATAAAAATTACCTAATAAGAGGTAATAATTTTTATTTTCATATTTGTTAAAATAAATATTTTTATAAAAATATTTATTTTTAATTAAATTATAATTAAATAAAAAATATTTATTTTTAATAAACAGAAAAAATAAAATTTTTAGTCCCTCTGATTAAATATAACCGTAGTGGCACAAGTCTTAGGAACGACAACACGTGAATTATTGAAGATATAATTAGGTTAATTTTATTATTAAAATGGTAATTTATAAATTATAAAATTTATTTAAGTTATACAAATATTAGATGATAAATTAATTATTGATAAAAAGTGTCGTACTTTTGATTCCCCATGTCAAATGACATAATTTTATTCTCCATTGCGTAAAACTTAGCATTTGCAATGATTAAAACTTTATATAAAGCTATAATTATTTTTTAAAATTAAAAATTAATTGAAATTATACCTCATATTTTTTATTATATATCATAAATATTACTTTAATTTACAAAATATTTTAACCTATTAAACCATTGTCATATTACCATAAATATAAGATGTTACAAATCGATGTGTATTTTAACTATATTCATCATACCCATTACTATATTTATTAATATTCGATTTCATCTTTCAATAACTCCATTTTGATTGGGCGTGTCACACGTAACATCTTGTTCTATGATACCATATTCTTGAAAAAATCGAGCAAATAAACCCATTCGATATTATGATTTAAAGTATCTGCCATTTTAATCACCACCTCTATTTGATTTTTCTACTTTGGTTCTTTTATTAATTTATAGCTCTTCTTCTATCTCAAAAATTTTGAAAGCATATAGTATTTGGGTTTTATCAAATAATAAGTAAATATAACAATAACGTAAGTAGTCATTAATAAACATAATAAAATATTTATGACTTATAAGAAATTTAAAATCATAAATGGCTCACAGATATTTATATGTAGAATATCCAACACACATGTACTTCTAATAGCTTTTTTTTTTTAATTTGTTAGTCTATTTATCCTTTATATAATATATATAAATATGAAAATCTAAAAAAATTAAACATTGATGATATTTCATTAATCACTAATATATTTATCTATTTCATAGAAATCTGCCTTAAAATATTGTGTCACAATTTAAAAAATATTTATTTAATATTGATGGGGACGGCTGTAGTGGGCTTACCTAAAAGGATAAGCGGCTCATAATGTATAATGGTTTACTTACCCATGAGACGGTCAACGCTCCAGTTAATCGGAGAAGCATCTCACGCAGACCGGAGACAGCGCAAAATAGCTACGATCCAAACCAAAATCAACCCACGTGCCCTTCCCGTGTGTAATAGTCATTTGCCATAATTTTTCAAGACTCTAATGATGGTAATCTTTTCTGTAATGAAAATCCCCTCGAATTAGAGTACATCCCAGAATGAAAGCTCTCAAATCGCACGACTCGTAATGGCAACCTCAACGTTCATTGCGTGCAACATCTCCGCGGAAGAAGAAAATTCACATTCTTGACCATTACAACCCAGAATAGCGTCTGTATCCACACAAAGAAAGAAAATAATCCCCTCAGAAAGGTGTTCGTCAATCTCGCTACCTAAAAAAAGTAGCAAAGGCCCACGATTATAAAAGGCTATGAAAACTCACTCTATAAGCACACTCTGTTGCATACTCAAACCAATATAAGCTTTCCAACTCTCAAACATTCAATCACTCTACCCCCTCTTCTACTATTAGTTTCCCGTGAACTTAGTAATCAGAAAGGTTACTCTCAACGAGCACCTCATGATCAAAGCCACTCTCCACAAGTGTACTTCAGATTCTCACTTTCAAATTCCACATATTGTATTCATTTTAGCAGACTTTATTTTTATTTTATTTTTCTTGAAAGGTCGATTATTAATTTGAATGTTAAAAGATAAATTAGGGTACGAGTCCCACCATTTTTTTTATTTCTCATTGTCTATTGTAGCGTGCAAGATCCCAAACGCATAGAACGGTGATAAAACTCAAAGAGTAAGTGAACCTAAATCTGTCCAAAATTCAAATCCATGACGCATAAAATATGTTTCATTTTAATCCATAAGTTTGGGTATTATGTTCAAATAGTTTAACAAAATTATCAATATCTAGTTTGAATAAATTATTAATTAATGTACTATTTTTAATTCATAATATTATTTTGGTATAGATTTATATAAAAAAAAAACAATCCAAAATAGATATCACGCTCTATAAGAAATCAGTTTAGATACCAACAAAATATTTTTAAAAAATTCAACAATATAAAAGGTATTAAGTAAATATACTTTGCAGCTAGTCTTCAAAACCAATCTAAATGCTTCAATAGCTTATACATATAAATATATATTATTACTCATTATGATGTAATACTTACTTTCTATCAAAATTATTATATTTAGTAATTTTTGCATGTTTTGTATGTATAAATAATAGTATCAGAGTCAATCCACCATATTTTATGATAAATTTTTATAAAGTTTGATTCATTGTATACAAAAGAAAAAAAAGCATATCTTTTTTCTCTAGTCATTTCTTATATTCAAGATAATCTTTCTTTAAATTCTTTTCTTATTACAAAAAAAATACTTCAAAAAATCCATTTTGTCACCATAATTGATTCATAATTATATATATATATATATATATAATTAAAAATTTATGACTTTTTTTCCCTTTTTACTATATTTTTTTTCTAAAGAGATACTAATTAAATGCTATCTTACTTAATGATCTTCAATCTACACTCATTGTCTATATACACAACTAGAAATTGATTCATAAATTATTTATATTTATGCATGTGGTATAAAATTTTAGATGGTATATATTCTATAGCTAAAAAAATTAGGGACAAAGTGAACAAGAAATATTTCGGATATATAAATTTTAAATAATTTTAATTTTGTTACGATAAAATGTAATTTTATAATCTGTTTTCATGTGATGCTAGAGCCATTATACCTCAAATATGCAAAATTTGATATTAGGGTGTTGAAAAATATTTTATCAAGATTTATAAATTATTTTTCAAATATAGTCATAAACTTTTTAGCTGTTTTTAAAACAAAGATAGAATCCCTTAACTTTATAGAAATATGGCACAGCCAAATCATTCAGGTCGTGTCTGGTATGATATGAAACTTATATATCCCAACTTAATACAGTATGTGACCTGCGCTGTATTAAGCCTACATAATACAACACATATTTAAAAATAAAGTTAAAAATTAAAATTTAAAAATTTATGGGTAAAAAAGCCCAACATAGCACACATGTGTCACATAGATACTTATCAGATGCAAAAGCTTTAGTACGAAGGTTGCGCCCCAATGAATGTGTGTTGTTGATGCGCACATCATATGCGAGTATTTTGGATAAAATGGCATTATTATGTGGTTTATGATCAATTTAATTGTGGATATTTTGGTCAAAATATACTAATGCGTATATTAGACACATGTAAGGTGTTGATAGTTCTAACAAATACAAAATATTGCTAACAAAAAAATACATATTTTATCAGTGACAAAATATACAAATATTTATAAAAAAAATAAAAAATATTTAAAAATAAATTTGTTGGACAATCGATCTTTATCTTATTATAATTTAGATTATTTTATCTGTATAACGTTTTAACTGTTACTTAAAAAAATATTCTAATAAATATAATAATATTTTTATTTTCTTCATATAAGAAAAAATTATAAATTATCATTAATATAAAGGTTAATAATATAAAATATATATTTTATATAAAATAATTTACCATTTAAAATTAATAAAAAATTAGATTAATGAAGAAATAGCATAATATTATTTAAAATATTATCAAAAGTATTAAAAATATTTTAAATAATTTTAAATAATTTTAAATTTATTTATAATTAGTATTATTTGTTTTAAAATTATAAAAGTAGTACATGGATATTCAAAAATTTTAAAACTAATAATTTTATTTATAATTTATAATTTTTAAATATATGATATGGTGTAACACAAATATAAAAAAATTTATTACGTGATAACAATGTGTCACTAGTTAATAAAATATTTAATTTTTCCGTGTGGTAATTTAACAAAATTTATTTAAATTATAAAAAAATAAATAATCTCACTTTTAATAATTTATCATAATATTTTTACATGCAAAAATATTTCTGATCTTCAAGAAAATATCTTTTAAACTTGTTTTATATTTAGTCTATCATAAAAATATCAATTTAATTTGAGTTGAATCTAAACTATTTTTATATTTCTTTAATCAATCTTTTATATATATAATCTTTGATTTAATTATTAATTAATTTATTTAAAAATATTATATATTACTAGAATACCTTTTTAGGTGGCTAGAATTATAAGGAGTAGAAAATCCCAAACCCTATAAAAATATTAGAATTACATCACCTTAAAAAAATATATTCAATTTAATTTGATTAATTTGAATATTAATATATTATCTAAAAACTTATAAATTTTTTATATGTCTCTTCAATTGTCTTGTTTGCTTAAAATTTATATATATATAATCTTTTTATATATTTTTTTTAAATGGTTTATTCATAATAATTAATTAATTTAATTTAAAAAATATTATATATTAGTAGAATACTTTTTAGGGGATGGCCAGAATTAAAAGGAGTAGCAATGATATCTTAGCCAGAATTAGGTCATAATTTTGGTATTTCAAAACTATTATCAGTGTATATATTTTATATAACCGATATAAAAATATAAGAATTATTTTTTCATATTCTTTTACCATTAAATTAGAAAAAATATATTCAATAATAAATTGATAATATTAATATATAAATATAAATAAAAATTAATAAATTTAATGTAAATATATTAATAAATATCACACTAATATTACTTTATTTTATTAAAAAATAAATAATAGAAAATCGAAAGAGTAGAGAAAAAGAATGCCGTTGTGTATGTTGTATGGGAGGTATATATAGATTTTTTTTTTATTTAAATATTTAATTTTGAAAAATAAATTAGGAGGCAATAATCACGTGACTATTTAGGTAAAAAAATTACAAGTCTTACCTAGTATAATGAAATTAAATTATAGGCTGACAGAATTTACATATTATTTATTATTCTGCCTGGCATGGTCTAAAATATCAAATTATATTAAATAAGGTCTAACACTATTTATCATTAACCGTGGTCTATGATGGGTTGGATTAGATTGTGTCATTGTATTTAGACCGTGACAAATGTAATAAAATTATTTAAAAGAAAAATATATTATTTAATATGATAAAAATTACAGAATAATATTTAGTTGCGTGTAGTTTTCATAGACCAACCTCATTAAAAAATATTATTTTAATAAAATATAATATTATAACATAAAATTTTAAATTTTAATTATTTTAATAAAATTATTAAAAATATATTACCCACATGTATAACAATTTTAACCCTCTTGTCACGTGACTATCTTCATCTTCATCTTCATCACCATTCACCCACTCCTCTCCATATATATTTAAAAGTATAATTTATATTATTCAAATAAAAATAATTATTTATAATTTATTTTTAAATATAGAATTTAATTTTATTTTTATATATTTTACTTGAAAAAATAAGCCGTATCGGGCTTTTCGAGATGGTGGAAATCGTTGAAAAAAGAAAACAATAAATAAAAGAGCACTACACGAATCAAAAACGTTTGACGGTGACGGATGCCCTGTCACCGTACGCTAAAGTAGAACCTCCTGTATCCTTTCACATCCTCCACTACCCCTAAATTAAAAATAATAATAAAAATAAAAATAAAAAAATAAAAAGAAGGAGGCCCCACTGAGCTGGCGCACTTCCATGAAGTAAATTCATAATTTTACCCCTGGTTTAAAAAAACTATTAAAATTATTTTTATATTTTCAAATTTATCATATATTTTAGGGATTGAGGGAACATCCTTCTCTTAATTTAGACCGTCGGATATAAAATTTGACGGTTACGTATTTTGGATGATTAAATTTAAAATCGAACGGCCCACATTATATTATCCATTCAAAACGTGTGAGCCGTCGAATTTTACATCGGACGGTTCAGATGAGGAGAATGACGTCCCCCGGATCCATATTTTAGATGACTTTATTTTATACTAATAACATTAATTAATTAATTAATTTTCATTAATAAAAATTGTAAAAAATAATTTTAAATTGGAGGATAAAAATAAAATGAAAGTTGGACATCATATAAATTGACCTTATCAGGAAAAAAAAAAAGAAAAAGTCTTGCAAGTGGCTTAGTGTTTGATTGCAGTGTTAAATTATAATAAAATATATTTTTTGTTAAATAATATAAAAATAAAAATAAATATTATATTATTTAGTTTGTGTAGAGTGAGTATTTTTTATTAAAAATTTTTATTTGTCTAATATTAAACATATTTAAAAAATAATTATTCTAATATTAATTTTTTAAATTATATTAAATAATAAAAATTTGATAGAATGCAACAAGAACATTTTTGTTGTTTTACGTGAAAAATTATAGAATCTGTCATCAACTCTGTCCACCCAAATCAGCGTTGCAGATTATGTTATTTGAATAAATGTTTTATTATAATTTTTTTAAATATAAATTTGATTTATTTTTTTTAATAGTTAGTATCTATTTTATAAAATTAAATAAAAACTAAAATTAAATCAAAATATTAATTTTTTTATATTAATATGAAATTTCCAATAATATTAATTATCGGGAAAAGAAAAACAAAAATCTAATTTTTTAAAAGGTAGGAACAAGTTGGCTTCTGATGTCGTTGATACGTTTCAATCACGGAAGACTTAATCTCGTATGTGAAATTCCTAAAACACCCTTGCCTTACCAACGAATACCACCTCCATTCCCACATTCATTCCGCACTAGCCAAGTTGGACAGCTGTGTCAGATAACTGACCGTACCATAACGGTAACGGCAACTCGGACCCTGACGGTAAGAGAACGGTAAAAAAAATGACAATTATTTATTTATTTTAAATTATTTTATGATCTGTTTCTTATATATATATATATATACTGTTTATTTTAATTTTTAAATTTTAATAAATCATATATATAAAGTAAATAAAATGAAATAAATAATATTAATTAAAAATTATTAGGAAATAAAAATTAGATGAGATAACAAATAAATAAATACTTTGATAAATTTAAAATATTTTCCGTACTGGCTTAATGGGAACTTTCGTCTTCACCTGTCAGCCTTCACGTGCTCCGATGATCCTTCCAACCACTCTCATTGGCATTCTGATTTTTTTTTTTTTTTTTTAATTTCCCATCATGATTTTCTCTTTTTATTTACATATTTTAGAAAATTAATTCCGAAAATTTTCTCATTTTTTTAAAATTAATTTTCTCTCCGGCACCTCTTAGTTGTATATAATCCCTCATCGGGAACTCAGACAGCCTCTTCCTCTTTTCTTCTCCTTCTCCATCTAGGCTTCTGTTTTCTTAGTCTGCGGATCTTCTTCTCTGATCCAATCAATCGATCTAAACTTATTTTTTTCTCTTGGATCTGGGTTTTTTTTTGCTGATCGAGAGAAAAAAAACCCATTTCTTAATTTCTGTCGCAGGAAGCTGTCCCTGTTTTTTCTGCTTGAAGAATTTTGATGATTAAGATCTTGTTCTTGATGCTTGAAATTCATGTATACAGTACTCAGTGAAATTCTTCGTTCTGGGTTTATGATTAATTCCTCACTTAGGCGCAGGACCCACCTTGTTCAATCCTTCTCTGTTGTCTTCCTCTACTGGTTCTATGTTTTCTCAGAAATCAGCTCTCTCTGTTTTCTTCGTATCTATTAGTGTCTAGATACCTGATCTGTGTTGTCGTCGAGCTGAAGTAATAAGCTGTTAGAGGGTCCAATAATATCAAAAGCTTAAGTAATATATTTGAGATTATTAAGCTTTTGAGGTTGTATATTTAAGTTGTGTTGGTTTTTTCTTTTTTTCTTTTTTTCTTTTTTATTTTGATTGAAGTTGAAGGGAAGAAGCTATGGCTTCTTCTAGTGGTAATTCTTCTTCAGGGACAACAAGTACTACAGATCTTCAGGGCTCGAAAATGAAAGAGGATTTACAGCAACCGAAGATGGATGAGAGGAAGAGGAAGAGGATGGAATCGAATAGGGAGTCCGCGAAGCGATCCAGGATGAGAAAACAGAAGCATTTGGATGATCTGACGGCCCAAATTACTCACCTCAGGATAGAGAACACTCAGATCCTCTCAACCATCAACACCACCACTCAACACTATTTGACCGTTGAGTCTGAGAACACTGTCTTGAGGGCTCAAATGGCAGAATTGACCCAAAGGCTGGAGTCTCTTAACGAAATGTGTAGCTACATAAACACCTTCAATGGCGTAGCCATGGATTCTGGAGCCCTTGACATTGCTTCTGCTGGTGTTTTAGCTGATAGCTTCATGAATCCATGGAATATGCCTTATCTTAGCCAGCACGCCATGGCTTCTGCTGCTCATATGGGTTAGAAAAACTCCCATATCTACAATAAGCTTTAGTGGTGTGTTGGTTTTAATTCAATATTTTAGACTTTTGGGGTTGACAGTATGCTCAGCCATGGTTGAAGAACAAAGCTCTGATTAGTGGAGATTCAAGATATAATTAAAAGGGAAGAAGATGATGGAGGAAGAAAGCAGGGCTCTGGTTCTATGATGTATTTTGTTCTCTTTTAGTTTATGTTTTAATTATGAAGTTTTGTCGCGGTTGGTGGTTATGATCAAGACGATGATATCTGTAATTTCATGATTTGTGTATGATATATTATTGTTTTTCTGTTTATTATAATTATATGGAAATATATTAATTCTATTATTAATTATTTATTTTTTAATTTTATGCTTAACTTCAATATTTTTTAAATTATATCCTTAATTCTTAAATTTTATAATATGCTAACTTTCAATCTAAGTTAATCATATTTTTAGTCATAACGTTAGTATGTTTGGGATGTAATTTTTTTATATTTATATATAAAAAATAAAGTAATTATTTATTTTAATTTTTTTAAAAAAAATTTATCATCAAATTATAACAAATTTGATTAAAGTTTTTTTCTCATTTGGCATAATATATCAAAATAAAAATATCATATAATAATAATAATAATAATAATATACTATTTTATATTTTTTTAAAATTAATTTTTATCCGTTGGATTGAGATCCGGTGGGTGAGGAGAGAGAAGTGGGGGCTGCAACACCTTGTGCGCCGTAGCCTCCTTCAGTCCTACCTACCCACCCACCTTTTAGATATTACAGGTTATATCTGGAAAAAACAAATTTTATATTTTCTTATTTTATTTTATTTATTTAAATATAGAATATCATAATTTAAATATTTATAAATAATTAGTTTTAATTAATTTTTAATTTTTTTTAAAAAATAATTAAATCATTATTATTTATATTTAAATATACAAACTACTTGCTCTTTAATTGTTGTTTTGAGGGCAAACCGATGGGCAAACTTGCGAATGATAAATCAATCTTATCTTAAACAGTAATAACAATTATTAAAATAAAATAATATAATAATAAAATAATTATTTTTAGAGACTTAAATAATCTAAAAATAAAATTATAAATTTTTATTTTGATATTTGATTATTTACTTAGAATAATGATAAATAAATTATAAATTAATATTCTAATATTTAATATGTAATAATAGTATAAACAATTGATTAAAAATTTATACTAACAATTTATTTATCATTGTTTAATAAAAAATATTTTAGAGGTAGAATAGTATAAATGATACTTATAACAGTAATTATTATTACTATGCATAGCAGAATTTTGATATTTGTTCCGTTTCCCACAACTTTCAGAGCACTCTTCCTACAAATACAAAATTCTCAATTCACAATTCACGAGAATAGTATAAAAAGAAATAGACCTTCTGTCTATATTTATTTTTCCAAACAAATAAATAGGCAAAATTTACTGTTTTTTTACTGGTAATAAAGTAAAAATAAAATTTCTATTCACGCCAACCAAATATGTCATAATATTTTAATTAGAGAAAAACAGTTTAACAATTAAGAATTTTCCAAATAAAACTACTTATTAAAGTTTTTCATCTCTATCATTTTATTGTTATTTTATATGTTTGGATTAAATTCTAAACATACAATCTTATTCAAAAGATATCATGCACCAAATAATAAGATTATATATACAATCGTGTGAATCAAACTTATAATCATAAATAAAATTGTAACCCTTAAATTGTCATCATTTACTGTACTAACTCGAATTGGTTTGGAGCACTTATTCTGGTGTTTTAATTATGACACAGAATCATAATTTGACCGATTCATCTGATTTTTTCTATATTTATATAGGTTGATTCATTGAGTTTTATCATTTGTATATAATTAATTATATAAGGTATGGTCAAAGAGAATAAGAAATTTCTTTTTTGTAAATATCAAAATTTATTGTATATATGTATGTGTGTGTACATGTATACATATATTTCTCCAGACTTTTAATCAAACTATACAATAAATTGTTATATTGATTTTATAAATTTAATTTGATTAATTTACTCAATTTTATATAATATCTTATAAAATTATAAATAAATTTTAAATTTTTTTATGGTGCCACTGCACATTTTTCATGGGCTTCTTCTATTTCTTTTATTAAATTATAATCAACTAATATTTTTTAATAGATATATTTTTTAGTTTATATTTTAAATATTATTTTTGATTTTATTATATATATATATATATTTTAAAAGTGTGTAAGATCCAACCTGTGAACGGAGATCAACGCCACAACAACAGCAGATCATCCGAATCGGTTCGCAGCTCGATCCAATTTACGCCATTTTCCCACAACTTTCAGAGCCTTCTTCCTACAGATATAAAATTCTCAACTCACGAGAAGAGTATAAAAAAAAATAGACCTTCCGTCTATAGTTTTTTCGATCTTTACAAGCAAATAAATAGGCAAAATTCACTGTTTTTTTATTGGTAATAAAGTAAAAATAAAATTTTTATTTACACCAACTAAATATGTCATAATATTTTAATTAGAGAAAAATAGATTAACAATTAAGAATTTGCCAAATAAAACCACTTATTAAAGTTTTTCATCAAAGTCATTTTACTGTTATTTTATATGTTGGATTAAATTTTAAACATACAATCTCATTCAAAAGATATCATGCACCAAATAATAAGATTATATATACAATCGTGTGAATCAAACTTATAACCATAAATAAAACTGTAACCCTTAAATTATCATCATGTACTGCACTAACTCAAACTGGTTTGGAGCACTTATTCTGGTGTTTTAATTATGACACAGAATCATAGTTCGACCGATTTATCTAATTTTTCTTGCATTTATACAGGTTGATTCATTGAGTTTTATCATTTGTGTATAATTAATTATATAAGGTATGGACAAGGAGAATAATAACAAATTTTTTGTAAATATTAAAATTTATTGTATATATGTATGTGTGCATGTAGACATATATTTCTCTAGACTTTTCATCATACTATACAATAATTTGTTATATTGACTATATAAATTTAAATTGATTATTTTACTCAATTTTATATAATATCTTATAAAATTATAAATAAATTTTAAATCTTTTTTATGGTGCCACTGCACATTTTTCATGGGATTCTTCTATTTCATTTGTTAAATTATATACAAACTAATATTTTTTTATAGATATATTCTTTAATTTATATTTTAAATATTATTTTCTCATTTTATCTCATATATATATATAACTTCTAAAATTTTTATTTCTTATATTATTTTATAGCTTGACATATTTATTTATATTAATATTTTTATATCTATAATATTAAATTATTATATATGTTATTAATTTTTATATTGATATTAATTTTTATTTTCTCATTAATATATAGCAATATTAATTGGACAACACACACTTTTTTTTTTTTGGTAAGTTGGACAACAAATATTAAAAATTTGTCAACCACTTGAAATTGACAAGATGGACGGCTCAAAAAACACGTATATTTCTTATAATTTTAATATTAATACGTTATTAAATAAATAATATCATTAAATATTGGTTGGAATATTTAGTTATATATATTTTTCTTCAATGCTATTTATCATATCTGAATATTGAATTTTATATTATTTAATGCAATTAAAATAATTATAAAAAATAAAAATATATTTTTTTAATTTTAGAATAATATCCGTGATATAATTTTTTTGTAAATTTTATAAATTTTGTTTTAGATTTATCAAATATTTTTGGGTAGGTAAGACTTATAAGATCAGGTGAATATAAATTTAATTTGGAAAATAAAATTAAATAAAGGTTGACTGATTAGATGGAATGAAATATATTTTCATTAATTATTGGTAAAAAATGAGGATGAATTTATTGTGGTATTTCCTCTCTTCGTACGCCCGCTGTAACAAGCGTCGTTGTTCTCTGCTCGGAGTTCGCTCTCATGGTCGGCGTCCTCCAGCACCGTCTTCTCCATATAAAGCACCTTCCAACCTCCTCCATCTCTCCACCTGAGCTGAGCTGCGGAGGAAGACGAAGAGCTGTCACCTTTCCACGCTCCAAAGTTGTTGCCCTCAGAAGAAGCTTCCTTCGTTTAACTTAACTCGTCTTGTTCTCTTCGACTCTGGCTTCAACCCTAGAGGGTAGCTAGCTTTAATTTGGCTGCTGAATTTGTAAATTCCATTAGCCAAAGCTTGATTTCCGAGGAACTTGATGTTCGCACCATTATACCCTAGATTTTTAAATTCACCGCGATGCTGTCATTGCTTTGTGTAGTGAATGCGTCTGCCTTTACATGCGTTTTCGCAAGTTTCTTGTATCTGACGGATGAGGTTTGAGCTTCAAATTGCTTTGGGAGTTCAGTCGTTCATTATTTTACGTGTTTGTTTGTTGCGTGTTCTTGAAATCAATTTACTTAGTGGTGTTTCTCAATTTCTATGCTTTTTATATATGTGTTCACTTTTCATAAGCTTTCTCCTCATCTGGGGAAAAGTTTGTTAGCTTGCAGTGATTAGGCAATAGAAGTTATATGAATGACTTGTTAGATTTGATGTTGCTTTCAATTAGGTGAGTTGGCATGCTCATTTGAAGAGAAAATGTGTTTTTTTAGCAAGGGTAGGGACTTGGTTATTTTGGTTTAGCCTTTTTTATACCATTTCAAGAAGAATGATCTGCACCAGGAAATCACATCTCTCTATTATACATTTACTGTTTTTTAAACCATAAAAATAATGTAGCATGGAAATTTTAACGAAAAATGGAAAATGGTACCATATGCAAACAAGAAAACGGTTACCCCCAAAACTATAGGAAATGGAAATGCAGTGGAAACGCTGACTTACAAATACCGGTTAGATAAATGATATTCTATTGGTATGTGAATCTATATGGAAAACATTATCCGGGAAATTCCTTCGTATATTGACTTAAAGAACAACACAAAACAATTGAATTGAAGCACTAAATCATGATTTAAACCATCAACTTAACGTTTCCATTCAAGATTCAAGAAGAAGAAAGCCCAGAGGTTTGTATTAGTCAAAGGAAGGCACGGACAATTAGCTCCATTACTAACAATCCGAGGAATAATTTATAAGCAGAAGTCAAGCCTAGAGGTTTGTAACCCCGTCCTTCCTAACCTTCCAGGAGCCTTCGTGACTGGTATTTCAAGTAGGCTGACTAAAAGGAGTTGTTCAATTCTGATCCTCAATCTACTCGACTCAGGTGATTAAATAGGTAAAAAAGAGATTAGAGGTCTCTTGTATCATTTTGAGTGAAAAATGGCAATTCCACAAAGAGAAACCTCCCAATGAAGTTTTCCTCAACACTCTGTTTGAAAACCCTTTCTGCTAATTCTCGGTATTTCACTCGCTATTGAAAAGGCAGAATACTGGATTGAAGTGGCTGGTAGAAATATAGCCTTTTTACATGTTGCTTTCAAGGAAAGATCTGCCAACAGAATCTCTGTTATCTATAATGATCGAGGGAAGAAATTTGATGATCCCAGAGTTGTGAAGGCGTGATAATAAAATACTAAAGGTGCTCCCTGGTGTTGCTACTTACATTGATCCTCCTGACTTGCATTTAACTAACAAGGGTGCCGCTTAGGCTCACAACAAGTTTAGATTAATCCTTACAATAAGCTTAAATTGCTCCTTGGTTTTGCTACTCAGATTGATCCTCTTGACTTGCATTTAACTAACAAGGGTGCAGTCTTAGATTCACAACAAGCTTACAGGTTTCATAGAAGATTGCTGATGCAAAGATCAGATAAGTCACGTTTTCAATAGAAGGGGATAAAGCCCCTGGTTCAGATGACTTTTCATGAAAACCTGGGAAATAGTTGGAAAGATTTACACGAGGCAGTCAATAACTTTGGTATTAGGAGGCTTTTGAAATATACTTCTATACACTTGTCCCTCCTCAGAGACACAACCTTCTAAGTGGAGTGAATTTTGACCTACTTCATGTTGTAAATCATCTATAAATGCTACTTATTTCTAGTGGATTGAAAGAGTTCCTAACTGGTTTGATTGATAATTCACAATTTGCTTTTATGGAAGGGAGGTCAATCTGCATAATGTGGTTACTAGACAAGACGTGGTGATGGCACATAAGAGGAAACACAATTCACCGAAGATGTTTGATGATGATAGACCTACAACGTCATGTCATACTGTTAATGGTTTTGGGGGTTTTTTTTTTTGAAGATCCTTTTTGGCCTAGGCTTCCTTCTTTTTTGTCAACGGGCATATGAATGACTTGTGTGAGAACTATTGAGTTGTTTATATTTATTATTTATCAATGGTGAGTTATGTAGACTTGTTGGAGACCCAAAGGGGTTCTAATGCCTACAATCAAGTAAAAAAATGAATTTCCATGAAATGGTCATAATTCCTAGATGGAGAATTTGGAAGCCAAAATTTTACAATTCGTCAAACTGAACTGTATAGTGAGGGTGAGATACAAGTTTAGTTCTAGTATTAGGTCAGTGGATGATGGGAAGTTGAGAATAGGCTTTGAAATCCTGTCATGGAGGGATTAATTCAGATTCCTTGGGCCAGTTGTCAAGAAGCACTACAAGGTGCCAAATGTTTGAAGTAAACTTAAGAGAAGAGAGTATGGCCAGCCAAAATGTTCATTTCAAATTGTTCTAAAACATTCATATCTCTCTTTTATGTCCTGCTTGTGTACAAGATACTTGGCCCTTGGAATCACCTTGCAGCAGAAACATATCGTATTAGCCGATATGTATCGGTATTGGAGCTATCTGATATCGATATTTCTTGATATCTTGACAATATTGCGATATGTTTTTGTATTGGCTGATAAAATCGAAATATCGGCTGATACGATGCTACCAATTTACTATTTTAGATTTTTTTCCATCCGATATATCTGATAATGATACATGCTATTTGATATGTCAAATATCGATATGACCGTAACAGATACTAACACCAATATTTTCATTTAGGCATTGTGGTGAAGAAAACACGTTTCAGTGACTATGTAGATCAAATTTTATACCTAATGTTATTTATTGATATGAAATATATCATACAATTATCCTCGATGTACCCATGTAGGTGGAGCTTACCTAACCCTAACTGTAGATAGTGTCCTAGGCATGCTTTGGGTGGGCATTCATTATATTTTTTGGCGATGGGTGGGTAGGTGGCATGCTTTAGATTCCTCATCTGCTCATTAGGTATACTATGCCACTTATGTTACTTTATAGTTTAAAACAAGGGAAACAATGAGAAAATGGAAACAAATTAAAAACGCCATCGATACTAGTCTATACTTGGAGGTCCTCTGATCGCCTGAAAAATATGGCATATATTGAAGACTCAGTCTACCATGTATTTAGAGTTGAGATTCAGCAACTATTGGGGTTTCTTTGGAATTTATAGATTTAAAAGCTGATGTATTTAGAGTTGAGATTCAGCAACTATTGGGGTTTCTTTGTAATTTATAGATTTAAATGCTGACAGTGTTGTACTTAAGGTGTACACTCACGGTGCCTTTACAATAATGTTAATTCATCTGGTGCCTATGTATGGATGCATGTATATTTGGAATTTCTTTCATCTTCATACATATTATTCTCTATCAGCAAAAAACATCAATCAGCTCTTGTTTGAGCTTTGGTGCACACATTCACATTCCAATTAGAACCATCTTATCTTTTTTTCCCCTGTAAGAAACATGAAGTTCATGCTGACAATAACTTTACTTGGGATACATGTAGGTAGTGAACATCGTCCTCTCCTCAGTGCTTAAGAAGAAAAGAAAAAGAAAGAAGAGAGAGGGCGAGTGTGTGTGTGAAAGAGAAAGAGAAAGAGAAAGAGAAAAAGAAAGAGAAAAAGAGAAGGGATGAGGACAGTGGTATTTGTTTTATTATATTTTTTCACGTATTTTGTCATATTTTGGAGATTTCTAAAATTCTGTAAGTTTAGTTGTCTTTAGAATACCTATAGCAGTTTCTTCTTCACTTCCTTTTTCTTCTTCCCTGCATCAAGAAGTCTAAAAATTATTGACATCCAATCAAAATTATTGGACCACTGATTTGTTTGACAATTGTCAAATTTATGAGCATGAGCAATGTTGCACAATGTTATGCATAAGTAACTTTTCATTATCTTCTTTCCCTTATGCTAAGCCCACCAATGCAACATGGCTACTTTTCCAGTCCTTTTGAAATGCATGAGAGATATTTGCTGATTTAATTTATATTGGACAATTGCCAGTTTTTGAGCATTTGAATGGGTACTACATGTAACTTGGTTTTTTTTGGCATTCCCTACAAAATAGGAACCCAGTGCATGAGAGTTTCTACATTAGGGGCTTTGGGAAGAGTTAGGTATTGAGGGCTCTGAGAAAGTTTAGATACATGCAACCTTACCCCTAGATTGTAGAGATGTTTCATAGTTTGAATCTAGGATCTCCAGATTATAATGGAGCATTCTTACAATTAGAGGCTTTCCACATTAGGGGATTTTGGGAGGGGTAGGTGTTGAGGGTTTTGAGGAAGAGTAGATATATGCAGCCTTATCCATATCTTGCAGAGAGGTTCATAGTTTGAATCCGTGACCTCTAAGTTACTTTTAGCAACCTTACAATTATGCAAGAACTATCCATTTCCCTAATTCAGGCAAAAAACTTAAATTCCATACAGTACAATTTATTTAAGATTCTGGTAGTCATGGATGCCTCAAGTTAGATGTGCTTTTCCCCTTTCTGATGTAGGGATTGTATTATGCATTTTCCTGGTAAGCTGTTAAGTTGATTCCAAGTCCTTATTAAGCAAAAATTTGCATAGTTTTATTGATGGCATTCGCTTCCTTTTGCCTTTTCTATTACCACAGGATGTTCTCTGAATATCTTCGCGGAGCTGTTTCTTGAAATTTAAGGGAGCAATTGTTGATATATCATTTGAAACTGGACCCTTTTTTTTTTTTGCATGAGTGGGCATGGGTTCAGTCTGTTGTGTTGCTTCAAGGGATAGAAAACTGCCTGAAAGAAGCAGTGGTGAAGGTTTTCATAGAAATGCCACACAGTCTCCATCATGGAGCTTTCAGTGGGACAATCGTCGGTGTGTGGCTGATGAAATTGATTATCCGTCACATCAACCATGTGAAAGAATAAGCAAGGATGTTGTAACAGAGATGAAAGGTACTTTAGGTTCAGATGATGGGACTATTTCAACTGCAGAAAGTCCTATGGAAGATTTTGTGACTTCACCATCTCAGAAGTCTCCAACTCATGAGGGAGTTGGCTTACACTCTATAGCCAATTCAGGTAAATCGTTGCAATATCGTGTTTCCTTAGCTTCTATTGAAAAAGTGTCTTTGTTCATATATGGCTGAAAATGTGTTTTTTCAGTTGGTTTACTTGCATCTTTCCTCTGCTCTGGGAGTAGTCTGAATTTGTTTGGTTGCTTCCTTTGTGAAATTAATTGTTATAGATTTTTTGTGCAAGATTTTATTTTATATTACTAATTTTGATTGGGTTGAAATGGCAGAAATATAGTGATCATTGTAATCACCCCTATTTGCAGTAACAGAAATTGAGGGGGCATGCTACTTGTGACTGAATCTTTGAAGTCATTTTAATGTTTCATAATATGCTTGACATATTTTATATCTGAGGAATGCCTGTCATATATTCTTTGCACAGGGTCCAAGAACTTAAGTTCATTTCACATGTTTTATATTTATGAGTTCTGGTCATTGCTATCTGGTGCTGTCTCTTACTTAACTATTTATTTGTACAACTACTGCTTGGATCTTAGGGTAAATTGATGGTTTGAATGCCAGTGCATACCCAAGAGGTTATCTTGATACACATGTGGCCCTTTTCATGATCAGGATGTAAAATAGGCTGCTATTACTACTAGGCCGATGCAGCATCAAACAAGTATAGCGACAACTAATATTCAACTAATGCCATACCACAAATTATGTTCTTAATTTGTTTTAGTAAAATCTACTAAAAGATAAGAGAGAAAAGGGTGCCGCCTTGAAGATCACTGGTGCAGAAGGCCGAGAAATGTGGAAGACAGCTCCAACATTGACTTTCTTTAACTTCTGAAGCTCTGTCATTCCTTTCTTTCCAAATCATCCAAAAATCTGCTAAAGGAACTTCTCTACACCTTGCTTTTCCTTGTGCTTCCAATAAACCAGTCCAATTCCATTGGCTCATGGAACACCACAAAATGCACACAACAGATACCCATTATTGGAAAATTAGCAGAAAAAAGATACCATGCCACATGACAAGACAGGGTGAGATCCTGAATCTATCCAGCTTCATTTCACACAGATTACAACTGTTCACTAAGTTGAACCCCCTTATCTAAAGATTGTCAAAACTACTTTCCCAAGCAATCTCCCGAGCAAAGAAGGCAAAGTTTTGTAGGAATCTTAGATCTCCAAATAAGTTTGGAGGGAAACCAATATGGGCAGCAGAAGATAAGTGCACAAAGAAAGAAGTCAGAAAACAACCCTTTTCTCCAGATTCCTGATGATACCATCCCAAATCCCAGTTTGTACATTCACAAATTTAAAAAAAAATAAAAAATCAACATATTCAATTGGTCCGAGAATCCTCATCATTAAATGCCCTTCAAATCAATTGCAGACTCCAAATCAATCTTCCATCCTTCAGGCCTGCATAACTGGCAACAGGGCATTCTTATTCATTGCAGGTTGAAACAGAATTGAATAAATCCGTGAAGGCACTTACTATTATGGAGCATTTACTTTTGCTTATTTCTTTCTTTGAGGATCAACAAATTAAACTCTTGAAAACTCTCTTATAGGAAGAATCATGAGGGATTTATATAGTCCTTTAGAGGGGGTCCATCTCTCAAAGAGATGGAGGGACTTGTTCACTCTATCTTGATCGTTTATTTTTAAATAATTAATTGTGATTTAATTATTTCAAAATAAATGATTTTACCTGATTTTTTATTCTTTTTAAAAAAAGTCAAATCACAATCATCTATTAAAAAATAAACGGTTAAGATATAGAGAATGAGCCTTTTCATCTTTATAGAGATGAAGCTCCCCTGAATCCATAATCTATGGCATCACAATCCTACTTATGATTCCACTTATCCACTAAAATTCTCTGTCAATAGTTTTTATTATTCTATTATGAGTTAATTAAATTTTTTAAGAAATTTATTAACTTACTTTGATGCCCCATAGACACATTGAAGCTAGTGAATTTGACTAAAAGGTTTATGAAACAATGTTGATTGAACACTTCATAAGTTGGAAGTTTGGCTTTAGTATGGCTTGGATTTGTTGGATATGCAAAGAATTTGTTGGTGGTCCTCTGACAACCAGATCAACCATACTTTTTTCATCAATAAACTGTTGCAGAAAATTTTTGAATGATAAAGAACTTTTCCACTTATACCTGGGTGTGGATGAAAATATTGGCCGATAAAATACATATCCACCAATATGAATCGTTATCGGGGCCCCTCAATATCGTTATTTTTCTATATTGTGACAGTATCATGATATGTTTTTGTATTTGTCGATATAGTCAATATATCGGTTGATATAGTATTATTAGCTTACAATTTTTAGAAATATTTTTTTTGTTCGATATATCCGATACTGATACGTATTAATTAATATATC
Source organism: Nepenthes gracilis (assembly GCA_033239525.1). NCBI lineage: Eukaryota > Viridiplantae > Streptophyta > Magnoliopsida > Caryophyllales > Nepenthaceae > Nepenthes > Nepenthes gracilis. Next base: position 4,184,636 of record BSYO01000026.1, on the reverse strand, counting down.
TGATACAAATATGATAGCGACCAAGGACTGATATTGACACCACACTGATAACGATATTTTCATCCATGACTTTGGGTGAACTGTCATATACTTGTCTAATGATCGTCCATGATCTGTCGAAACAAGCAGATATAGAACAAAGATCTTGCCAAAACATATGTTTGGGGGGCTGATTTGGAGTTCTATAAACAAAAGTTGCAGTTCTGTTGGATTTACATTAGTTCTCAAAATTGTAATTGTCTGATCGCCCAATAGCGTCAAATGCGAGAGAAGTTTGTGTAACCCAATCCCTGACTGAAAGACTAGCTCTATGGGAAGTACTTTGTGTTTATGTCAGCCACAAATATCAGTATTTAGGGAAGCTTTTGCTTGATTAAATGCTGAGGGAAGCCCCTAACATTTCTGCTTGAAGATCCTTACTGTGATGTATGCTTCTGAACTTGGGGACCTTCATACAAGTAATATCGATCCTTGATAAATCAAACAAAGACAGCCTACTTGATGCTTAATGGGATGATAAATTGCAGGGAAATTTTTTTTTAAGGTTATAAAACCCTCTGAGTTAGCTGATAATTTCAATTGCTTAGCTGTAGAAATTTCCCTAAATTTTCTTTTGCTTAATGGGAAGCCGCACTTGTGAATGCTGCTTCTTACTTCTATCAGTTGGCTTTGAGAATAAATTCCTTTTAATTGTGCTAAAATAGCCTGAATGAAAGTGCCCTTCGAATTCTGAGCTAGTAACACAAAACACATGCTCCAAGTTGAAATGGCGATAAAAAACTATAAGATGAGGTAGGATGAAGCTCAGGAGAAAAAAATTTGAATGGAAGGTAAATACCGTTAGAATGTCACACTCAATAAATAGACCTTTTTTTTTCTTTTTAAGTTTGAACTCCATTTGAACCTTAGATCATAGAAAGTGATCCTAATCCAACTGTAAGTCGATTTAAGAAGTAAATAGATGGTCATATTGATTACATGGATTTAAATTTGGGTGACTTTTCAAAAGGGTCTAGATCAATTGGCGTTAGAGCACTGCTTGAATACTAGAAAAAAAAATTTGGGGAAATGACTTTTGCAAGACCTGAAAGTGATTGGAGATGATGCCAAAAACATGCTTTTGGGGATTTGTCATAAAAATAAGAGATTTAAATGAGTATAATCTCCGGATTTGGTTATGTTGCATCTTGTGACATTGTTAATTATGCTCCTTTATTTTGTGGCCTTGGCTATCATTATATTATTATTTGATTTTGTTTATTGTCTATCATTTATCATGCTTTTTTATTGTTGCCCTCTTGGTTGAGTGGGTTAGTGGACTACGTGTGAGAACGACATGAAACTCTGGTCTGTGGATCTAGGTGATTCTATGTCTGGGCCTAGTGTAGTGCAATACTTATTCTACATTTCGTAAATAAGGTTGATGCGGATATTATGGATATTTCAGGTTAGAAGAGATTTGATTTTATTTGATTAGAAGTAATTATATTTTATTTGATTTTGATTTTATTTTATTTTAAAAAATTATGTCTTATTATTTCCTTATTAGTTAGGAAATTATTTTGTTTCCTAATTAACTAGTAGTAAAATTTTCTATATAAAGATTATAATTCTAATGTTGAAGGTATTATTGATGAGTTGAATAAATATTGAGGAATTGTGATTTTCTTATCTCTCTGCTGATCTCTACTTCTCTTTTCTCCGTTTACCTCTCCTGTTTCTTTCTCTTTTCCCATTTTCTTCTTCTCCTCTCCTCCTTCCCCCTTCCTTGCATCAAAGGAAACGAAAGATATACGAAGATATTAAAGTATTTGGATGTCTGACACTTCTTACTCCTATCAATTAGCTTTGAGAAGAAATTTCTCTGAGATGTGGTAAAATTGCCTGAATGAAAGTGCCCTCCGAATTATGAGCTAGAAACACAGAACACATGCTCCGAGTTGAATGTCAGGAAAAAGGTATAAGCTGAGGTAGGATAAAGCTCAAGAAAAAAAAATTGAATGGGAGGTTTGGCTTGGTCAAAAAATAACAGGAGGGTTTATGATAAAGCTCATATGGAGAGGACCCTGGAGGTTGGAAGAGTTTCACTAGGGATACCTAGATAATGGTGCATTATAATCTTCAGTAAGTTAAAATAGTATTTTGGGAGAGCGGTTCTTTTGCGACATGGACAAACCAACCTTTGATGTCTTGTGTGATCGTCTATTTGGATATTGAAGTTGTTTACCTAGAGTTTTTTTATTTTTAGCTGATAGTTTTGGCCAAAATGTTCAATGGGCTTTTCTTCTGCTCAGTTCATTTCTCCTTTTGCATGCCTTCCCTGATCATTTATTTGGCTTTAGAAGTTGCTTAGTAATGCGGATGTGTGTTTGATAATAAACTGAAACTCAGATTTATAAAGGATAATTGAAAATGTAAGGACAAAATCCGGGGAATCACTCATTCTTTAAAGAGACTTGTTCACATTGGATAGTTTTCTTAAGGAATCACTCAACCTAAATGTTGGAAATCATTCAGCCAGTAGAGGGTTTGCTATTAGAGAATAACTCAAAGTCCGATTACTACTCAGCCTAAGTATCTTGGACCATTGTGATTCTTTGAATGGAAAGCAAAATACTGAGAGAAGCTAAACAAGGGGTTCATTTTGGCTGATCCTTGGAACAAAATGATAATTGAAATTATCCTCCAGCCATCACATGCCTGTCATGGAATTATTCAGCCAGCACATATTTGTCTTCTTTGGAGCCTGGTGGGTACTAAAAGCTATCCTGGAGCTCCTCAGTCAAGCAGGTGAAATTAATGGTCTTGATTGGATGGCCTTTGCAGATCAGATGATTCATTTTGGTCGGGTTTCTTGGGTTGTTAAGCTTGAGGGTCCGTACTGCGTCACTTTACCTAGAGTTTCTTTATTTTGGCCAGTAATTTTGGCTCTGATGTTTGATGGGCTTCTCTTCTGCTTAATTCATTTCTCCATTTGCATGCCTTGCTTGGTAATCTACTTGGCTACCAAAGTTTCTGACTTGGAGTTTCCTTATTTTTGGCTGATAATTATGGCTAACATGTTCAATGGGCTTTTCTTTTGCTTAATTCATTTTTCGATTTGCTTAATGTTGTTCTCTTGCATCCCATGTATACAATCTGATATTTTTGTGCTTGGGGTTGTAGATCCATCGACTGCGAGCAGATATTTTCCTGAGGTGAGTTCGGCATTGTAGCAGAATTCTGATATGAGGCTTTCTGCGGTTTCTGTTGACTAATCAAGCTCGATATTTACTTCCTTCTGTATACTAATAACTTTTGCAGGAAAAGACATCTGCAGAATCGCCCGAAATATCAGCAGCAGTTCCCACTAAGCTTGCATTTTCAACGTGTTCAAATTCATCTATCTCACAGCCAACCACCGATCCTTTTTGCTCCCATTGTCAATTGTCCCCTGCCACCACCATCCCATCCCGATTGATCCGCCATTCACCCGGACACCAGCTGTTTCGCCAAGTTTCAGACAGTCAAATCCAGGGATTGAAATCACCAAACAACACTTCACTTTCCGATGGCCAGCCATCATTTGTATTCTCAGCTATTAGCAATGAACTAACCACCGGTTCCCAAGGCGGGTCTTCGGATAGCTGGTCACTCCGGACCTTTTCTGAGCTTGTCGCCTTCTCCCAAAGAGAAAGGTGGTCTTTCGACAGTGGGCATTTTGGTTCCGGCCGTAGCAAGATTAGCGGTTCAAGCAGCAGGTTCTCATCTTCCCTATCCTCTGATCTCCAAACTTGTGGTGCCTGCTCGAGGCCCTTGGCCGAGAGAGTTTCAGTTTCTGGTCATGAACTGTCTGTCGCCGCAGTATTAGTCTGTGGGCACATATATCATGCCGAGTGCTTGGAAACCGTGACCCCAGATGCTGACAAGTATGACCCAGTTTGCCCGGTTTGTTTAGTAGGGGAGAGGCAAGTCTCCAAGATGTCCAGAAAAGCTTTAAAAGCAGAAGCAGAGTTGAAGATGAAGTTCCATAAAATTTCAAAAAACCGCGTTATGGACAGCTATTTTGATGGTAATTTCAACATTTCTGAACATAAAAAAACTTCCGCTGGAGAAGGAAAGTCGATCCAAACGGAAGCAAGTTCCAGCTCAAGGATCTCGCTCGGGAAGAAGCCTTTCTTGAGGCGGCATTTTTCGCTCCGGTCCAAGTGGCTTAGATCAAGTTCCGAGAGTGAATCTTCTGGGAAGATCGGGTTTTGGGCAAGATATCGCCCAAGTTAGCTATCATCATCTGACTATCAGTGAGCAGCTGTTCCCTTTCTAGTAAGCCCCTCATTCTTCCTATTAAGGAGATCCATCGTTCGAAAAAATTTCCCGTAATTTTTTCCATAATATGCTATGGGTGTGCAGGTGAAAATTTTTCCTGAGAAAATGATTGACTGATGAAATTTGAAGCTAAGAATTTCACAATCAAAGCGCGCTCACGTAGAAAGGTTGATAGTTGCTGGTTGCATTATGTGTAAGAGAAAATGAAGAAAAGAGCCAAGCAAGCATGCGAGTTAACCAGTTAGGTAAAGATGACTCAGCTGAGTTCATTTAGCACAAACTGGAAGAAGGGAAGCAGTTAGATTATGCTATTTTGATCTCTAGCAGGTTAAGCATGTCTATTTAGAGCATTTTACTGAGTGCTGTCACGATTCTCTCAGTATTGGGAAAATATTAAGCTCCCTTATTTAGAGCTTTTCCCATGATTTCTTTCTTTAGCAGGTTATCTTCAGCTGATACCTTTCCCTTTCTCTTGTTTTTAGAGCATTCTACTGGTTTTGTTATTATCCTTTCAAATATTAAGCTTCTTTATTGTCGTATTGGTTGAGGTTTATCTTTATGTTATGTGTTTGGAAAAATCGATCCTTTGAAAATCATCTGGTGAATAAATAATATTTTAACACTATGTTTGGTTAGAAGGAATAAAAATTTTATTTTCTCCTTATTTTTGGAAATAAATATTTCTTCGTTTAGTTATAATTTAATTAAAAATAAATATTTATGTGGAAATAAAAATTATCATATTTTATTAGGTAATTTTTATTTTCACATATATAAAAATAGTTATTTTTATATTATTATTATTGTTATTATTATCATTATTATTATTACAATTATTACTATTATTATTATTATTATTTTTATATTATTTTTTATATTATTATATAAATTAAATAATGATATATTAAATTTTATATTATTCTATTTTAATAATTAAATATAAAAATAATAATGTTTATTCTATTCTCATCCTATTCTACTTTTTAGGAATAATTATTCTATTTTTATATTATTTTATTCTAACAACCAAACGTACAATAAAGATAGTGCTTTAATGTCACCCATTACATCTGCTAATGGGTCTATGCGAATTGTTTTGAAAATATAATAAAATTTTACTTGATTATGTTTTGTATTGATGAAATTAAACCCAGAATCTCTAACAATAATAAAATTATATAGCATATATTAATTATTAAATAAAATAAATAATTAGTGAGAATAATATGATATTTGTAAGTTTTTTTATTATGTTTTTTATTTTTTTAAAAAAACTAATATATATGAGTGTCTATTTATAAATAAATATGACATATAAAAAAATATCTAATTAATTTAAAAAGCATGCCACATAGGTGTCATATAAATCCATTATTTATGTGTGGCACATTTTCGGAGTTTAATTATCAATTTAATATGAGTTTTGATAATATTTATAAAATCAAAAATCTATAACAATACAAAGAATTAAGATTAAATAACAGATTAAATGTTATATTAATTTTATTTTTTTATAATTTTTAAAATAATTTTAACTATTAAAAAGATAAGAGAACTTCATACTTTGAACGATCACAATGGATGAAAGTTTTATATTCATCCATCGTTGCATTCACTTAATGGAGCTTGTTGTCAGTGATACGATTTCTAATGTCAAGATATTCATTTTACTGGTTTATGTGAAAAATAATTATATATATTAAAATTTTATATTTAAAAAATTTTAGTTAAATTTATCAAAATTAATATTATTACGTTATTTCAAAACTTTTTGAAAAAAATTATGTGCATATTTTATACTTTTATATAATGTTAAGTTAATTAGTTTATCTCAAGGTTTTAGAGGAAGAGTTTTAAAAATATTTATATTGAATTATCTCTTTAAAATATTTAAATTAGACTATTTATATTATTATTTTAAATTTAGACATCTATTTTAATTTATCTAACACATCAAATTATTTATACTAATTATCTATACCAATTAAATAATATTTTTATGAATATTTTATAAATAGTTGAATAATTGTTTTAACCTACTCATTAATAGTCCAATTCTACTTGTTATATTATTCAACAGTATCATTTTTAAAAGAATACATTTTTAAAAATATATTTTTTTGACACAGTAAGCATCTAAATTAGAATTGAAATGAGTAACGCAGTGACAGCTGTGAAGAAAAAGTCGAGTGTCAAAGAGACGAAAAGAAGAATGAGAGCATGGAGAGAAGGCTGAAGCGAAGGAGAGAAATAGAGATGAAAGAGAAAAAATTTAGTATCAGTGAGGATGGATATATATCAGAATTTAGAGTGATTAAATTAAATAATTATATTTATAAAATCTAAATTTTAGACCATCTAAAAAAATTAGACAGTCCAATATTATATTTTTTTAAATTTGAGTATATATATTTAAATTTTTATCGAAAAATATCATGCCATCTTTATTAAAAAAATTTTGTGAACAAAATCACACCTCCTGCCAATTACTCATAGGATTTTCAACAGTTGGATATGCCAATTATATGAGTTTGAGTTTCAGAAAAAAAATTCTAAGTACAAAACATACAATGTGAAGAGGATTAGATCGAAGACATGGTAGATAGAAGAATAAGCCACCAAATAGCTAGCAACAAGGTAACATAAAGTTAGTGTTCCATTCGAATGGATCTGTGTTGAACGTGAGTTCGAGTATCATCCCATTTTCGTTTATTGGTTATCGGCATTGTAAGCCAAAAAAATCACAGCAAATTTGAATGTAAATCAAAATGATTCATGAATAATAGTTAGAGGACATGAATATTGCATTTTGGTGTGAGTTTGGCTATTTGACACGCAAAAGAAATCATCAAACCTGACTTGACAATAATAATTCATAAATTAAATAATCAAATCGAAGACAGACAATCAAGGCAGAAGGATTATCGTAGATTGCAAGACTCGGATGACACGAGATTGGTAGTGCATTGTAGCATTCCTCAATGCAATGTAAATAAAGCGATAGATGCATTGGCAAAGGTAACGTAAGTCTCGTAAGCAAAATTGAATCTTCCATTACACTCTTTTGATCACTTGTTTTGTTAATAGATGACTTGAGATGAGATTTCTCATTATAGATTGTATGTCTATTGTGACGATAATCTAGACAGAAGGATTACCGTAGATTGTAAGACTCTCATGACAGGAGACTGGTAGTACACCGTAGCATCCCTCAATGCAATGTAAATTAAGCGACAAATGCATTGGCAAAGGTAACGTAAGTTTTATAAGTAAAATTGAAACTTTCCTTTTAAAGAAGTTACACCATTTGATCACTGGTTTTATTAATAGATGACTAGAGATGAGATTTCTAATTATAGATTATATATCTATTGTGACAATAATCTAGACAGAAGGATTATCAAAGATTGCAAAACTCTCATTCTAAGAAGTAACTTCTCATTTGTCAATGCAATGTATATAAAGCGACAGATGCATTGGCAAAGGTAACATAAGTTTTGTAAGTAAAATTAAAGCTTCCATTCTAAAGAAGTAACTTCTCTTTTGTTTCATTATCTTGTCTGTCATTCTCTTAAATTCTCAAAATTTCTGTCACTCATCTTGGGATGTGTTTACTATTTAGATACTTTTCGCAATTATCCGTTATGCACTTGCCTACCCAGCGTTTACTGTGGGCATGATAATTGGTACTCCAAAGGTGCGTCCTTTCCGGTCTTACCTCTATTCCAATCACTAGTTTTGTTAATAGATGACTCGAGACAAGATTTCTCATCATAGATTGTATATCTACCGTGACACGGGCCTAGTAGTACACCATAGCCCACCTCAATGCAATGTTAATCAAGCAAGCAATTGATGCATTGTTGAGGGCAACCTAAGGTTCGCAAGAAAGACTAGAGCTCTCCTTCCAAAGAAGTTACCATATTTTTATCACCGGTTTTGTTAATTAGTAACTCAAGATGAAATTTCTTATGATGGTGATTTTTTTCTCTTTTTCGATGGCTGTTTCTACCAAAAAAAAAAAAAAGAAAAATTGTATAAGAGATTGTTATGGGAGCTTCTAAATTATGAATAGATTAATCCTTCAAATGAAAAAATAAATAAATATAATAAATAAATAAATAAAAATATATTTATAATCCTTTGGTTGGATGTAAGTTCAACATAAAAAAAAATTAAAGTTAATTAAAGGTTAGATAATTTCGTTGGACAAAAACATATTTCTCTTTTTTTAAAAATGTTTTGGTGATATTCAATGAGTATTATTAGAATAACTTTAAGTGATAGTGATATACATCTATCCATTTATTTTTATATTGATTTAATAATTATAATAAATAAATAAATAAGATATAATGGGTATAGTTGCTATCGGCATGAGAAGAAAACCTGTCGAAAGATTCGGCTCATAAAAGAATGGAGGCCCAATCGGCCCATATGACCAAAATTAAGTGGATAAACCTGTTGGCTCTATCTGAGTGATTTATTTATTAAAGGTAGATGGAAATCAACTCTAATCGACCAAAACGGTTTCTTTCTCTTATATAAATTTAAAAGTCTTGGTCACCAATTAGAACTACCAGTTGAATGATGTCTTATCCACTCGATGGTTTTTAGACGGTTGATAGGAAAAAAATTAACTATTTTCTAACTTTTATATAAACCCCTCATTCTCAATAAGACAAGGGGGCGACACTTAATCAAATAAAAGCTAACCAAAGACAACGTAAAATATTTCAAGCACACGTACACATTCTCTCATTAAGATACTTTCTGAAGAGCATACACTACAAACAAAAATTATTTTTTTCAAATATTAGCACTTGCATCATTCCTTTTCTTTTCTCAAAGAAAGATATTGACATAAGTATTTAAAAATATCCTAAGGGATGAGTTTCACTAATTTTTTAACTATACTTTGTTATATTGTACATGATTCAGATTAAAAGTGTGTGGAGATCGGATCCGTTTCAAATCTATCGGACAGTTTTTGACTCCCTAATGCGTATAACAATTTAAATTTGATGATGCATTAAGATACCATATCAATTAAGAGCATTTGAAATATATCACTTTAATGCTATTATGTTGGTAAAAATAAAAAATTGATATGAGGTATTAACGGGCAACAATGAGATATTTGCGAAGCTTTTATGAAGAGGTTTTCCTAAAGAACATATACCAACTTGTAGATTGAAAATATTTGTGAAGCTTTCATAAAGAGATTCTCCTTAGGTTGGAAGCGTATACCAACTCAAAAATTGAAGACAATTTTGAAGTTTTTACAGGTAGATTCTCTTTAAATTATGAACATTTACTAACTTACAAACTAAAGTAAGAAAATTCGTGAATATAAATACATTTTTAGATATCTTATGAGAATGTAAAGATTTACAATTGTGTATTCTTAGCATTTTGATTGTTCACATCTATGGGATCCTCCGACGTATCGGATCTAGGATTCTTTAGATATTTGGCTAACTGTTTGAGAAATCAGGTTATAAAACGAATCATAGGAAGTCAAAATCTCTTATTCGAACAGATTCGCTGATTATTTATTGTTCTCATAAGCTCTTTCTCATTGTAGTTTCACCACGCATACTTAATACAGATACAAAGTCAAAACCAACATGCCCAACTAATGAGATCTGATAAAATGTTATGGATGCTTAGGAATGAAAAACTTAAAAAACTTTGAAATCATTAGTTGTTAGATGATAACTCATTATTCAATATCAAAAGCAGTGCTCAAAATCATATCTGTGTGATCTCTCATAGATACGAAAAAAGGCAACTCGAAATCATTTTTCCAACGGCGAATACCCAACTGACACATCAACCCACATTTGAAATCATTTCACTTTCAAATATATAATAACTACCACACTTTTTTCAAAATGAATATTCCCAAATTAGTGGCCAATTAGTATATATGCCAAGTAGGTTTCTTTCACTTTCATTAACAATATTTATTAGCAAGAGGGCATGTTGACCCCTAAATTCTTAACCTAGGGATATTCTTGCATTAGTGGTATAGCCATTAGCCATCCATCATAGCCAAGTGGTTGCCCCAATGCAATAAGAACATTAACATATTACATATTTTAGTTATATTCTTTTTAACTATTCTTTAGATATTTTTAAATAATATAATATTTATTTATTTATCTATTTTTATATATACCCATTAAAAAATAAATAAAAAAAATACTATATTATTAAGAATATTGCTGATATTATTCTATAATATACGATCCATCTTGTATTTTTTTGTTAGAAAATTATCTTATTAATTTTATTTTTATATTTCTTTGGGTGAAAAAAATGCATGATTAAATCTTGGGGTTGATCTTGGAGGAACAAAATCCAACAGGATTTTAGTGAGAGGCTTATAGAACCTGATTCCATTATATTGCTAATTGAGACTTCTTCTTTTATAAAAAAATTAATAATTTTATTTTAATATTTTAAAATTAAAATTATCAATTTTTTTAATTAAAAAATATATTTTTTTAAAAAACAGACACGGATAAATGATGATTTGTTATATTTAATACTAAGTAATGCGGCATATCACAAAGATTTTGATATTAATATTATCAAATTTAATGTGGGTGGCATATTTTTTTTTATTTTATATGAAAAATATGAATTGATGAAACAGAATCAATTTATAGGTGCAGAATAAAATTAATTTAAAATAGAAATAAAATTAATTTAACATAAAAAGTTAAAAAATATTTTAATAAAATTATTATTTTATTGTTTAATTACTTTAGTGATAGAAATAATAATTTTAAAAATTAATATTTTTTAAAATAAGAAATAAAAAATATTAACTCCCTCTAATATTTTTTTATATCTCATTATTAACTAATAACTATATTAATATATATTTTTATTTACCCTTACTTCAAACTAGATAAAATTAAAGTCAAATTTATGTTAGATATTAATTAAATTTATATAAAAATTTATAACCGTTAAATAAAATTGGGTCAAATATATTCATAATCTAAATCAGGCAGGTTTGAACTAAAACATAGATATTTTTTTATTTTAAAGTATTTTTATTTAAAATTTATGGATTTATAAAACATAATTAAAAATATAAAATATTTTAAAATATTATAATATATATATATATATATTAAAATACTGCCTAAATATATATTTAAATAAAAAATTTATATATAAAAATTATTAATTACACAAATATATACCTATATATATTTTTAATAAAAAATAATTATATAAAAATTATTAATTATATGAAGATATAATCTATTAAAATAATTTTTAAAATTTAATATTTATTTAAAATAAAAATATATTTATAAAAAAATTTATAATCGGGGGTGAGTCGGTCTGAATTGGTCACTTTCACTCGTGATCATATCGTGCCAAAAAACTAAATATGCCTAATTTTTTGACCATATCTACATATAATATTTATATATTTTGACTAAATTTTATAAAATTTTGAGTCAGACAAATCAGGTGACTCGATTTTGATCAAGTCTATCTGACCTTTTTAATATATGTTTGAATATTATTTTCCTATGTAATGATAAAGTAGTAATTTTATACTACTTTTACTTATTTTTTATTATTATTGTATATTAAATATTAGAATTAATTTTTAACTTAATTTTATATTTTTAAGTGACTAATTAAATAATAGAATATTAATTTTAAACTATATTTTTATATTATCATATTTTTAAAAGTAATTATTTTATTTTTATTATATTTTATTTTAATAATTAAATATAGTATAAGTATACAAAAAATGAATTTTCTCTTATCAAAGTAAGACGTGAAATAAAGTGAAAAAGAAAAGAAAAACAAAAAAAAAAAAAACCGAGTATTTAATAAAGCGTTATTTTAAAGAAACTTTTAATTCAATAGAAACAAATAAGGGTTAATTAAGTTGATGAGTGGCTTCATTAAGACTGAATTATGCTAATTAATTAAGCACTAATTGAGTAATTATTAACCCATTAGTGATAACACGGGAGTATTTATCTGCTTCACTTGACACAGGAGATTGGCGTGAGCTTTGCATGACCTCCGAGTCACGTCGGATAGACTATCCTTATTATATATTTTTTTAAAAAATTAAAAATATGAATATAAATTATATTATTGATTATTTTTTTCATAATATTTATATTTTAATATTTCAATAAAATAAACAATTATTTTATATTATTTATAAAATATAAAATAAAAAAACTTATTTAATAAAAAAAAGGAACTCCGCATGATCGTCCGAGGTGGATGCATCTCAGCTTCTTATTTATTAAATAAAAAATTTAACAGATAAAATTTAAAATTTTTAAAAAAATTTTAAATAATTATTTTTATTTTTAATTATTTGATTAAATATTTAATTGATATTAATATTATAAAATGATTATAAAAAATATTATGTATAATTTTTTATATCCTTCAATCTCCATAATTAATTTCTTATTTAATTGTGAAGATTAGAGATATATTAAGTATATCTCACTTAAAAAAAATATAAATCTAGTTAAAGTATCATGATTTGCAAAGATTAACAAGCCATTTCGTCCACACAAGGTGGATGCTTTACCTAAAAATAGGGGATTAGAGATAATCTAAATGAATGGAATAATTAATTAAGGCAATAGGCACTAATGACCTAAGTATATCTTAATTAATATGATTAGAATCTAATTAAAGATTAAGTGGTAATTGATCTATATATATATATATAACAAGTGTGTACTTTATATTAGAGATTAAGAGGCCCAGCTATAATGACTCTTTATTTTATATATATATATATTATAAATAATAAAAATAATAAAAAATTTATTTATATAATGTATTTTCATTAGTGTCTAATTGTTTTTAAGTACTTGACCACAATATATATATATATTTAAAACTTCTATTTGTTGGGTAAATCGAATTATTCTTAAATGACAATAAAAAATATTTTAGTGTTTTTAAATAAATTCTTAAATTTTATTTAAATATTAATTATTGAAACCTAAATAATTATAAAATAAACTTAAACAATTTTTAAATGTCATGTATGTCACTCGAAACAAGATTGATTTAACTTAATTCTAGATTAAAATTACAAAAATTTAAAAAATATATAATAGAAAAAACCAAAAAAAAAAAGTAATTATTTTTTTTCAATTGTTTTTATTTTCTGAGTTCTGACTCCCAAAATGACACTTGCACTGCAACCCCTGGAGAATATCAGAGAAAGAGACAAACTTTGGTTAGTGGACTCTATCTCATAAATGCATAGTTATTTTATTTTATAATATTAATTATTTATTTTTAAAATATATAATTATAATTCAACTATTATTAATAAAATTAAAAAAATAATTAAAATTAATTACTTAAAAATAATGAAATAAATATCTCCAAAATGACTTGAAAAAGCAATGCTAAAGTGGAAGGAGGTGGAAGACAAACTGACCCCAAAATATTGCATTTGCTTTTGGAATCTCACCGTACATTTGCATATCCACCCTTAGATTTTTCCCTCCCTCTCTATCTCTTTCCAAATTAAATTCCCATCTCGCCACCACCACCACCACAATCTCCTCCGCCTGCTCCTCCTCCTCCTGCTTCTCTGTGACCGAGTGTTTGTGGGTTGGCGACCATGACAGCAGACAAACTTACTTCACCGGAAATACCAGACTGCCATAGCCAAAACCAGCCAATCTTAATCTGCCCAGACCGCCCAACACCTCGCCATTCTCTTTACCTTTCAAATCTCGACGATCAGAAGTTCCTCAGATTCTCCATTAAATACCTCTATCTCTACCAGAAAGCTGTCAGCGCCGACGCCCTAAAGGCTTCTCTCTCTAAGCTTCTCTCCCACTACTACCCGCTCGCCGGAAGGCTGGTCAGGACCAGCTCCGGCGACGATCACAAGCTCGAGGTGGACTGCAATGGCGAAGGTGCTCTCTTTGCTGAAGCGTTCATGGACTTCACCGCCCTTGAGTTCTTGCCTTTTTCCAGCAAGCCGAACCGTTCATGGAGGAAGCTCCTGTTCAAAGTCGAAGCTCTCACCTTCTTGGATATCCCTCCCCTTGTAATCCAGGTCATGACTGAACTTCCACTTCATTCTCATCTTCCTCTTCAATTTCTCAAATATCAAACTTGAAAGAAAAAACAAAAAATAATAAAAATAAATAAATAAATATATATAATTTCATTTTGGTGGATTTTGTGAATTATTTCTAGTGATTTTATTACAAAGAACTTTATGGGCAGCAGAGATTTCAGTTGAAAACAACAAAATAAAATCTAACTTTGGAACTTTAATATATGCCTTTTGTCAACCATATATGTGTAAAATCATATGCCTTTTATCTTGTGAGGGGAAAAGAGATATTAAAGTAGAAAAAGGCCAATGTGCTTGTGTTCTTTTGTCCACTTGGCCAAAACGCATGGCCATATACAAATAAAGAGAAATGATAGGGAACATGTACCATTTTGATACCCACAAATATTATAATATGTATTTATATATTTTTATACGGTCAAATCCATATAAAATAATAAATAATCTATCAAGTTATTATATCAGTCAAAAAAATACCCCAGTACCCTAATCTTTATCTTTAAGGGTCACTTTTTATTTAATTTTCTTTGTTAAGGTGTTTATTTTCCTCCAATAGTTCCATCCATTGTTAAAAGAAAGACAGAAGTCTCTTCTAGATTAATTTATTAATTAATTTATATGATTAAGAGCTAAAAATTTAATCTTAATTAATTATTTAAAAAATTTGAAAATTAACTAAAATTTTGCTATCTTAAAATAATTTAATGACAATCATTTGTTAAAAAATAAATAACTAAAATTGAAAGATATATAAAAATTCCACAAATCTATAAGGGTCAAGCACTTGATTAGCACCAAGGAAAGATACATAATAGGAGAGCTTTACCCTTAAGTCTCTTTTTACAGGAGTAAACTGCATGGCATATCTAAATATCTTTAGAATATTTATTATAAATTGGCCTTTCATCCATCTATTAGCTATAACATGATTTTTTTAGTGTAGATAGATCAATCTAAGTTATTCGTAATTAAATTCATATTTTAGCTAATTTCGGATGTCAAAACCGGTAAACCCAGATAAAAAAATCCGACAGAATATGGTAAAATAACCTTTATTGTCTATTATTTTTATCACTAAATCTCGATTTGTTATCGACTAAAATCACTTGTCAGCGTTATTTTTTATTAAATAAAGTCACTTGTCAGCGGTATATCTTTTGATAAAATCTTTTCTAAGTACCCTTTTCTAAGATAATGGTGAATAATCCTCTTTACCAAATTAAACGTGTGGCTCAGATTGTGGCTACTATATTTAAATGGTAGAATTTCTGCCCTTCTCTTTTTATTTGCCGGATAAAGTTATAGAAAGGAGAATTGAATGAGTCATTTTGTTTCCAAAATCTATGAAAAGGGTCAATAAAGTATGTAAAATTTTTACTTTGTATAAAATTAAAAAAAAAAAAAATCAGACCACTTTAATTTTAGAACCTATGTCCTAAGTAATTTGGCCAAGGTCTGATTAGACTTAGGAAAATTATATATATTTATATAGTTAGGGACAGGAGAATTGAAATTATTATAAAATACTTATGGCCAAGCATCAAAATTAAATCACTTTTTCTGAGAGGGATTGAATGTTGATAACATTGACTGGTGCAGTGAAGTTCAGTTGCTGTCAGCTTGTTCTTTGCCTGAGATGGAAAAGCCAAGGGTAACGTTTATAATGACCAGTAACTATAGTAACAGTCGACCAAGTACAGACAGAATAAATGAAGGAAATTGAAAAAAAAAGTTAAAATAAAATATTTTTTAATATTTAGATTATATAATTTTTTTAAAAAATAGTGAAAATTCATTTTATTCAAAAATAAGGAAAAATCGTGAAACTGAAAGATAAAAAAAGGGTTGAAATCAAAACCCTGTTTTTTACTTAATTATAATTTTTTATGACTATTAAATTTAAATTTAATAATTATAATTTAAAAATAAAAATTATTAAAGATAATAATAATATTTATATTTTTTTATAGTGCTAATAAATATTAAATATTAATTTTAATATATAAAAAATTAAATAAATATAGTTATTTAATAATATTATTTAATATTTAAATTTTATTCGTTTATAAATCAATGGTCAATATTAGAGAGATAGGGTCCTACTTCTGATTAAGAGAAGCCAGATCCCAGCTAAATTCTCTTAGTCTAAAATTATTTTATTTTCAATGTAAATTTTTATAATACCTAAAAAATAATTTTCTTTTTATTTTTTAAATTTTTTTTAAAAAAATTTTCAATGTAAATTTTTTAATTTGAATTATTAAATTAGTATAAGAGCTACTCTAATAATAGTACCATAACAGTGCTCTTTTATATGTTTTATTTTTAAATAAATATTATTATTTATTATATTATCTATAAAAATATCTGAAAAATGTTGGCTTTATTTAACAAATTTTATAGGTTCAAGTATAACATTAGACGGCCACCATTGGATCAAATTGTAGACATCCATCGTGGCATAATATCTCGTTATCTATTTATTTTTATATTAATTTAATTATATAAATAAATAAATAAAATATTAAATTTTAAAAAGAAATATTTTTAAGGTTAAAAAATAGCTCAACGTTATTTATTTATTTATTTACAAAAGTATTATTTATCTATTTATTTATTTCGACGACGTGCAGCTAACCAATCTCCGGTGCGGCGGGATGATTCTATGCACCGGAATCAATCATTGCCTCTGCGACGGCGTCGGCACGGCCCAATTTCTCAACGACTGGGCCCGCATAACGACCAAACCGGATTCAAATCCACCAATCACGCCCTTCCACCACCGCCACGTGTTAAAACCCCGTTGGCCTTCTCAAGTCACCTTCACCAACCCGGCGCTAATTACCCAAACTGACCCTCAAGAACACAACAATCTCCACAAGTTTTTACAGTCTCATCCCCTCATCCCCTCCTCGATCACCTTCACGCCAACGCAAATCCTTCCCCTCAAGAGGCAATGTCTGCCATCTCTGAAGTGCACCACCTTCGAAGCGCTAGCAGCTCACACATGGCGGTCGTGGGTGAGATCGTTGAACCTGTCTCCCTCTCTCAATGTGAAGCTCCTCTTCTCCGTCAATGTCCGGCGGAAGTTAAAGCCCCAGTTACCGGAGGGGTATTACGGGAATGGATTTGTATTAGGCTGCGCTGAGGCAGAAGTGAAGGATCTGATCACTGATAACTTACGCCATGGCGTGAAACTGGTTCAAAATGCTAAAGCTGCTCTTACTGATGATTATATAAGATCGACGATAGATTTGTTAGAAGGAAAAGATGTGAAGACAGACGTTTCGGCTAGTCTGATTATATCTCAGTGGTCGAAATTAGGGCTAGAAGACCTGGATTTCGGAGGCGGTAAGGCCTTGCATATGGGTCCTCTGACTAGTGATGTATACTGCTTGTTCCTGCCGGTTGTCAACGATTTCGATTCTGTTAGAGTGCTCGTGTCGTTGCCGGAGAACGTCGCCATAAAATTTGAGTCTTACATGACGGAGTTTTTGGATGGAGAAGCTGATAATGACGGACAAACCGTCATCAATGGAGAAAAAATAGGTTAAGATAAATTTAAAATTTATTCTCTCTCCCTCTCTCTCTCTCTCTCTCTCTCTCCTTGTAATCTATTTTTTACAGTTCATAGAAAGTAATAAGCCTGGTTTTGATGTATCGTCCTTCACAATAGAATGAATGAGAGATGATGTAGGTGGATATAATTTGAGATTTTTAAAGGTTATGGGCATGCATGTAATTAATGTTAAAGTTTGAACATATATTTTATGCCCTCTTAAAACTAATTTAGCCTTTGTTTATTTATTACAAATAATGTAATTGGATTCGCATGTGGTTTGGATACAGAACGGGTGATTATGGGCCCGGGTGCATTGGATAAAACCCGCCCGTATGAGTTTGGATTGTGGGGATTACCAACCCATGTATATGTTGGTGGGTAATCGGGAGAGTTGACCGTTTAGAAGACTCCGGTCAATAAAATTAACTGAAATTTTTTTCTTCTAGTACATTTGTGTTCTGTGCAAGTCCTTCAACCAACAAAATTTCTGCACGGACGTGATTTTTAACAGTATAATAGTTAAAATGTGGGATCTTTTAATATGAATTATGTGGTTGGTGGTTTTTTTTTCTTTTATTTTTTGGCAGAAATTTTGAT
The DNA here is from genome assembly GCA_033239525.1 of Nepenthes gracilis. NCBI lineage: Eukaryota > Viridiplantae > Streptophyta > Magnoliopsida > Caryophyllales > Nepenthaceae > Nepenthes > Nepenthes gracilis. The sequence continues at coordinate 4,166,046 of BSYO01000026.1, read as the reverse complement.
TTTATTGACAGTTTATATGGCTGCATCGAAGAACTCATGCCAAAGGCTATCATGGGTCCCACTAGTGGAATGTTTGCAAAAATTAAAAAAAAAAGAAAAAGAAAATTGAGGACAAATGAGAAAATCTCTGTGTAGGCTAATAAGAGGCTCCACACACATGGCTAAATCCTATTGCCTGACTAATATGAGGGCAATAATTGGATGCCTCTAAGGTGCTGGGTTAGCCCCATAGACAGATGTACCTACCATTTGAGGGTTATCACGTACATTATTGAAGTAAAATATGGATATTGATGGGTACATCAATGTTAAAGTTTGAACATTATCATTTTAACGGCTATAAGAGGATGGGCCCAGGGCTCAACGTCGGCGTTGGCCACCAAACTCCTCTTCCTGGCTTAATCAACCGCGTTAGCCTTTGTTTTATTAATTACAAATAATGGCCTGGCCCGTGGATTCGAACGTGGTTTGGATACAAAATGGGTGATTATGGGCCCAGGTGCATTCCAGGATAAAACCCACGTTGGCCGTCCTCTCTCTGCATTTGTTTCTAACGGTAATGGGCGATTTAGGCCATCGGTCATTAAAGCCACCCACGATCTTCGAGATATTCCACGATCTTAAAGGGAATATCGGCCAAGATTGGCGAATAAGGAAGGCGCCAGGATCCTTCACCCCGGCCTCTAACAGAAGGAAGGAAGTTAACTTGGAAAAATTGCCTCGAAATCCACCACATTCTCGGCCTCGAGAAGGAAGGCTTCCACTCACAATAAGGATGATTCCTTCCAAAGAAGGAAGATCACCATCTTTGCCATAAAAGTTTCCGGCATCCGTGGACACGCCCTCTGGATGCACACAATGAAAACTCTCTCTTGAACACTTGCATCTGGAGACTCTTTTTGAATAGGAGAAAACCTAAGTGCTGCGAGTTAAACCTCAATACTCCAAGGCAACGATCTTTTAATCTGCCTTCCCCACCTTATGAAAGGACTTGCGTTGGTCCTGGCAAGACACTCCATTCCTCTTTTAGCTTTCTCTTTCTTTCCTTCATTTGAAGGTTTTTGATTTTATCGGTGGGATTACATCCCGCCGCACAGTTTCTCGTTTGTTTAGTGGTGCATTCGTACTCGGTGAACTTCAAGCCATCCCGAAAGAATCAGAACCCGTTGATCGGATCAGTGTCATTGGCGCCGTCTGTAGTGGAATGTCTTCTTCACATAAAATGGTGAACAAAGAAATCCGCTAGAGACAGGACAAACCACTGATGTCCTCAGCAACGGACCACAGGCGGGACTCCGCCTTATTTCCAACTACTGGTGGAGGAGATGAGGCTAATAAGAGGCTCCTCTGCGCCCGGTAAAGAGCCACATGGCTCCACCAATCCCATTCTTCCGGCCACCATTAGGGGTGGCAAAAAAAGAAGGCGCCGCGAAGAGGCCCCAAAGCAATAATCCGGCGCCGCGTCCTCCGCGTTCCCGCCCTGGGTTCAGCCGTCCCCGAGAGAGCTCCTCGGTACTCTCGGGCCATTTGAGGGTTAGCCTCCCGACGGTCGACCAAGGCGGCGCAGGCCAAGCTTGAACCCTCCCGGATAAAGTTGAGGGATTACCTCGGATCGAAAGATATAATGGATCAAATCTGATGTTCCCAAACGGCCTTGCGTGATAATTTAATCTCCCCTTTAAAGATCTGGGCCGTCGATAAAAGATGCCAACTCTTGATCATGATGGGACATATAACCATTATAATTATAAATTGGAGGACTAATGTTTTCCCTCTCACCATTAATAAATATTATTCTCCCTTATCCATGAATTTATGAGTTCTCACGGATCTCTTTATATGATAAAATAATTATCTCTCCCACATAAAAAAGAGAACCCACGGCGCTTCACGGATCGCCGTGTATTATTATCCCGAGGATTCTGAGGAGATGAATTTTATCTTCTTACTTCCGCGACTTCTTGAAGCACCTCGCCCAAAATTTAATTTTTTTATAGAACTTTGGCTGAGGAGGCTAAAGGCAAAACGCCGGGCGGGTGGATCGGCCTATTCCAGAAAAAGAAAGTTCATGGGCGGAGAACACCCCGCCATAAGGTTTGAGTGTTTAATTTATAATTAATATTGCCCCTGAATGATTAAATTAATATAAAAAAAATAAAAATTAAATAAAATATTGTGATTATCAATTGAGGGATTGCAAAAGCGGCTAAAAGATTGAGGAGGCTTCCAGACACCTTAGGTTCATCAAAATCTCGCGATTCTCCGATCGCGGGGGGGTGGTTAACAATGATCACCACCCGACCCGCCAAAAATCCCGGACTACAAGGAGCTTGGAGGAAGGCCTGCACGCACGATTCATCGGCTAATTTTCTAACCATGTTATTTCCCCCATGCTCCCCCTTGTAATTTTTGCACTCGTTTGGATGGTGGTGACTACCGGTTAGTCCAAAATGGAAGCTAAAGATTTGCTTTACTTGGACGCATTCTTTAAGTTTAAAAAGAATCAACTAAAACCTAGGTTTTTATACGGCCTTTTTTAAAACAATCCAACTAGAGGTGACCAGTATAGGCAAGTCGAACTTTGACCTTCACGTGCCTCCCCTCTGAAAATACTAGGCGATGCCTAAAATTATCAATCCCACACCTTAAAATAAAGTTTCCAACACCTTATGGTGTCGGAGAGGCCATGGGCGTCGTCGCGGGGCGGACTGTTAATTCGCCTGGCGGCAATACTCACTGACCATTTTGACATCATCCCACTTGACCGATTGTGTGCAGATTTTGATGAACTTTTTTTTCGGGCGAACGCAGACCTATTGCATGTCTTAAATTTGTATATTGATCTTATACATGTTTTAAAGAGGAGGTGAAAAAGCTGCTACAAAATATATGGCTTCTAATGTAGTTAAGAAAATGTGCAGAATGCAACCTCGCATGGCATTCCCAGTTTTTCCTTGCCAGATAATTGTTGAATTAGCTTCATGGACGCCTATTGTTATATCGAATGAGTTTCTACATTACATGTAATTTAGCATTTCATTAAGAAACTTAAGTTTAACAAGATGTTTGAGAACCAAATCGAAACATTTACGGAATGCTCGTTAAGAGCGGGGTCACTCGCGAACAAAAAAAGAGTCATTTGAAGTTCTCCGTAATTAAGTGAAGAATTATTCGATCATTTTTTCATCGTTTCCCGATGGGTTAGAAAAAAATTAAGAACTATGTGTAAAAGACGTCCAAAGGCTCACATCGGATGGAGAGGTCTCGCTTCCTCGCGAGTCTGCGACAAGTGCCCTTCTTGATTACGCGAACAAAGTCCAGGATGGACGGTGGAGTGCCAAACTCTCAAGAATTAAAGCGGTGGCCACCCCCGCTTTGGATCAGGTGGGCGGGGAGTGTTATACCTCTACCTCGCTACATCGGAAACAAAACCCTTGTGCGGCAGGACACGGCCCACAGCGATGGGTCTACTACGTGAGCAAAATGTTGGCGCCGTCGCTAAAAAAAATTGGCCTTGGCGCTAATATCCTCATGGCCTAAGGCCTTACTTCGGATAATAGTGGTCCTCAGCGATCAGCGGAAAACCATCCTCCGGAAGCGATGTTTGGGAAGGTTGGTCAAATGGGCCATCGAGTTGGGATCGACATCGTTCCAACCGAGTGCCATAAAGCGCAGACGTCGAGACCACGATCAGCTCTCGGCAAACAGCCCAGAAGATGAAGAAACGGCTCGTAGGAATCCCGAATGGGTGCTCACGTCGGATGGAGATGGACCTGAGCGAGGCGCGGGAGTTGTTCTCGCAACTCCCCGGGGTTTGAGATAAAATACTCACTCAAACTCGACTTTCCGGGGACCGACAATGTTCTTGAGTACGTTTTGGCTGGCGGTGGAGTGCTCCGTGAAGGCTGGCGGAACTCGCCGACTCCAGCTCATCGACAACAGTTAACGGTGGCTTCAAGCAAACAACCCGCTCTTGGCCAAATACTTGGCTAAGGCAAGAAATGATTCAAGGTTTGAAAGACTAAACCTTGTTCACATCCCGCGCAGGCCGAAGGCGGACAATATCCAAACCGAGCGATGCGGGGACATGCGGGAGATCCTAGGCGCTCCCGGCGATCGGAAAAGCGGGAGGCCATGCAGTTTCCGAACGGAAAACCTTGACACCTACCTCACTTACTTGGGACGGCTCACTTCCAGGGGGCCTTGAAAAGCTAAGAGTCAAAAAGACAGCGGGTGGTATCTTTTAGTTGGCGGACGGCGTATGGTGGGTACCTCCATACCTCATTGCCTAACTCCCGAAGAGGCGGACTGGGGCGCTAAGCGAGGTCCACCTCGGGATCTGGGAATCTCATATAGGCGGAAAAAACTTGGCCTTGAGGTCAGAGGCGGGACACTTCTCCTCAATGAAAAAGGACGCATTGGAATTTGTGAAAAAATGTAAAGCTGGACTACGTGACCTTCACCACCGTAAATCCAAGACTTAAAATCGCTCATGTCAAGCCCAGACTCGATATTCTGGCCCTTTTCCCATTGCCACGGGCGTTCATCATAGCGGCATCGACTACTTCACCAAATGGTATCGGCCGAAAATCACGAACACAATGCCAAGTTCCTTCGCGAGCATTGTCTGCGGTCAGCGTCCCAGGAGGTCGTAGTAGCAAACAGCGGGACCCCGATTCTCGGGCCTTCACCAAGTATTGCACCCGAGTGGGTATAGTGTCCACACACTTGGATGGCATACCCCGGGCCGACGGACAGTGGAGGTCACAAACGAGCGTTGCTCCACGGGTTAAAAACTAAGTTGGAGGGCGGGAACTCTTGGGTCGACAGCTCCCTTCTTCTGGTCTTACCGAACAACCCGCCAACACGCGAGACGCCCTTCGGCCTGCATTGCGGGTTTGACGGTGGACGAGATCGGGCTTCCAGTCTAAGAGTGGAGTCCTTTGACCCAAAAACTCCCAGTCGGAGCACTTAGACTTGCTCGAGGAGGCCCGCGATTGCGGGAATACGGACAAATGCCTACCAACATCGAGTGCCCCGATCTTACAATAAGAAAGTGAAAGACAGTTCGAGGTAGGCGACTTGGTCTGCGTGGCGTCGAGGCCAGCAAGCTCGCCGCCGTAAAAGCTCTCCCGGTGGAGAGGACCTTTCCTCGGATCATGATCTGCATGAGCCCCAAGCTCCGGAACCGGGGCGGAAAGTTGGTTTCCACGAACGTGAACCACCCACCTCAAACGCTGTAGAAGTTTGAACTCCATAAAACATTATATTGTGACCAAAAATTATAATTCAATAAAATACTAGGACCTATATTATCCATCCGACCTAGTATGTTGGGAGGGTTTTCACAAACCCTAGTCATAAGGTGGCCAAAAATGGCCTAAAACCTGATCATCCAGGTGAATATCTAGTCGTCAGTGGCGCGATCTAGTCATCTAGGTGGCCCGCGATGGTCTCAAACCTTGGTCATCCCAGTGGCCCATTAGGGCTTTTCAAATAGAAAACCTTGGTCATCCAAGTGGCCCATGCGGTCCAAAACCTTTGGGGGCAAGAATGGCACGTTTGACGACCTCTTTTCGGGAGAATATACGAATATAGAAGCATTTCTTCTCCGTTTGCTCATCTTCACTTGAAAGGTTTAGTGGTCCTAATTCCACCCCACGCATTAACCTTCTCGAAAATTAGAATTAAGTATGATTTAATAATTTAAATTGAGAAAAATATAATAAGAACTTTAAAAATACATTGGCCGCCTCAAAACTAAAGCGGCAAGCACAAAGCATTAAAAGGCAATGGATAAAAAAGGATTTCCATTTCATTAAACATTTTTTGCTAATTATCCAGAAAACAATAATACAAGGCTTCGGCGGACCACCCCTTTGTCTCGGGGCTCTCCCACGAAATCCTCTTTGCATTCGATATGTTTTTATTGATGAACTCCACTGGGAAGTCCGGATATCAACCGTGATTATTGATCCAATATTGTGTGTCTTGAGGCCAAGTTCTCTGCGGCTCGATCTCATTTCTTCGGGCGACTATCTTTTTAACCTTTTAAATGAGATACGCCCGCCATAGAATTATTCTGAATGAATCCGGCCCGAATGAATCCTTCTCGGATGTCACGCACCATTGCCTTAAAAAAGTGCGGCGACCTTGGCGGCTTATAATATGAAAAGACGGGTTTAAGGGCAAAGCACGGAAATTAACCATCAAGAACCATACCTCCATAAATTTCCTCGTTTCCCTTAGGCCCGGCCTCGAGACCGTGCCTCGTGGTGGAGGGGCAGCATCCTCTCGTAAATTGTTGTTCTTTCCAAGGATAAGTCATCTTCAACGGCAATAGTTAATGTATCCTCTCTGCCGGCCTGTTAACTCTTGCATGCGGAAAGCTTTAAAAATAGGTTCTAGAATGATGTTTCATGACTTTTCGGGGCACGGCTCTAATTGTTGGTACATTATATCCCATGAGTTCGCAGCTAGATTTAATCCTTACCCTTAACGGACCTTTGATATTCTAGACCCGCAGTTCTGTGAAGAGGAAGATGAGGGCGTGGCAATCGCCCTCGCAGCTGTCCTCCCGGACACCGGACGGATGAGCAACTTCTTGAATCATCCTCAGTTTTAATTGGAGGGTACGACTTTTGGGTGAGCGGCGGTCCCCATTAAGTTTTTGTTGATTTTACATGTTGGATAGTAGCATTCTCCGTACCCATGTATTAATTACAAACCGTGCGATAGGCCACTTGTCTCCCACCGAAGAACCGGTTTTTCCGGTTTTGAGGGAGTCATGGATGGTTTTTTATTCCACGTGCGGGGTGAAGAGATCCATGGATATCTTAAAGATTTAAGGCCGACATTTTCTCGAGCTTTATATAATATTATATTTTTAGATAGACAATGGGAACATGGAGGGCCTTATGATTGATTCGAGCTCCTCCCAGATCGGGCAGGGCTGGCCACTCCTCGGGTGAGCCTCGTATTAGCCTTCGGTGGGCAAGAGGCTATTTGTTTCGGATCTTTTGTATTGATTTAATTTATTTCCCTATCATGAGAAGTCCGCAAGATGCCATGGTTGGAAATTCTAGGGTTTCAATGAAAATAAAATTGTAACCCATTTCGAAAAAGCGGAAGGAAAACTAATAAAAGGTAATTTGGTCAACTCCTAATACTCCCGCAGAAATTTAATGCTAAGTGTTAATTACGAGATCGAAATTTGACACGATCTTCATCCAACCCAAAGGAGGACTCCATTGACTCCGGGTAAAGCTGGCGATAATTCCCCGAGTTGGCGGGGTGGAGTCTATTGATAAAAATGAAAAAGAGTTACACTTTTAAAATTTTAAAATTATAAAATAGCATATATTTTTTAAATTTTATAAAATGATCTACAATTTTTAAAAAAATTATAAAATTACTTAATATATCAAAAACATTTCTATACGGCCCAATAAGAGGATGAGCACAAGGCCAGAGGCGTATTCAAAACGCCACTGTCAAAATGATGTTGACGTTGGGCCTTGAAGCTTTGCAACACTAATGTTCAAAATATTGCCGCCTGCCACTCTCTTCAGACAAAAATAAATAATCTTAACAGGCCCTTCTATGTCACGACACTCGGCGGTACCTGGAGTCAACGTATCGCTAACATATCTGCGGTGTATTCTCTCTGCACGCATTGGTATTTCGATATATATCAAATACCACGATCTTCCATTTTAAAGGAAATCAAAAGATTGTCCATACTTTCTAATTTGATAGTAGGGTGGTTGGGGACAATCCATCATAAGATTTCTAACACCATCTTTGCCATAAAAGAGGTCACAATCCGAGACCGCCTTATTTTTAAAAATTTGAACATTCATCAACTTTTCTTTAAGCAAAGAATTTGAAACCCCTCTCCTCCAGCTCCAAGGCAACGAGCGGTTCCACCCAGTGCCATGGATACGAATTTTGTCTCAAACACTTTCCATTCTCTCGAGTTTGTTTAGTGAATGAAAAATTACATTACATCCCGCTCTTTTTTGTTTAATTTTTAAGAAAATAATTATTTTAAAATATGATTAATATTATTACATTGATCATTTATTTTTTAAAAATTAAGAATATAATATGTTAGGATATGTAAATTAAAATTAAAATTTATAATTTTTTTAATTAATAAATACTATTTTTTATATTGAATTTATGAGTTGTCGCATTTATTTATGATGAAATAATTAAATTATTGTTTCATAAAAAATTGACTGTGTTATTATCTTTATTTATTTTATCTTCGTATTCGTCTTTTCTTTTTCAAAATTTAACATTATAACCTATGAAAATTTGGTGAAAAAAAGTGTTGCATATTACGAAAAAAGTCTGTAAGGTTTGAGTGTTTAATTTATAATAATATTGAATGATTAAATTAATATAATTAAAATAAAGGTTAAAGGATGTGAAAAATTAAGTTAAAGAGTGAAAAATTGAGTTAAAGTGTCAAAAATTAGACCGGTTGAATCTGAGATTGATGCGTACTTGAATTTGTGCTTGAGCTTAAGGGAGGCCTGACGCGTGCCTGAGCGTCAAAACCCATGGCTTTACGCTTGCTGTGTTTCTGATTCTACACTCAAGTGTACTGCTATATAAATATCGCACCTGAGCCATTTTTAGTCATTTTTTCAAGAAAATTTTAGAAAAGAGAGAGGGAGACGAAAAGAAGAGAGAAGAGAAGAAAAAAGAAGCTTGATGAAGCTCAAATTAAGTGAATCAAATTTGAATTTGGTAATTTGGAATCAAGGCAAATACACTCCATACTTTCAATCTATAGTTACTGTTTCTTTTCAACTTTTATGAATAATTATTATTTCTTTACTAACTTATATTATAATTTTGAAGCTAATATGTTTGTATTGAGCATTTATATCAAATTTCTATGATTTTGTAGAGCAGTTTGATAAGAACTTATACTTAAATTAAGTATAGTATATATATATACCGAATATTATATTTTAGCTTTATGTGTGTTTTGGAATCTTAGTTTAATGATCATGCATGCTTAAATTTGTGATTAGCTCTCTTGCATATTTGAAAATTGTTAAAGATATGTTATATATGTTCTAAAAATTCATGGAATAAGTTGAGATTATTAATTTTTTACACTTTCTCTGAATTTCTTACACTATTTGGTTTTCATGTCTAGAATTATAAAATTTATAATTTTTGTAAGTTTCAGAGTCGTACATAGGTTTTTTAATCTTTTAAATTATTAAGTATAGGTTTTACATGTGCTGAAAATATAATAAAATTATCTCGTATGTTCTGAAATTTAGTAGTAAATTTTGCACTTGTTGATTTTTACATCACTTGCTAATTTTGCTGATTTTTGATAAATTTTTAATTATTACATGTCTTAAATTTGTATATTAATTTATATATGTTTTAAACTACAAAATATATGCTTTATATGAGTTGAAAAATGTGCATAATGTAACCTCACATGGTATTAATTTTAAGATAATTGTTGAATTATGTGTTATATGTTAAATTTTCTACATTACATGTAATTTAGCATTCAACAGAAAGAATAAGTTTTAAATGATATGAATTTACGGAATTATGAACAGAAAACTTAATAATTAAGTAAAAAATTATGATCATTTTATCAAGAAGTTAGAAAATTAAGAACTATAAACCAAGTTGTAGATTTTTTCCTAAAAATTATATTGGGCCAAAATTATGATTCAATAGATAGTGTATTATAGTAGTATGTCGATATACAACCCTATATAACCATAGTATTAAGAAGTGACATCTAATGTCGTCTATAAGATTATATGTAAACGGTCTACCTTTAAATTTTAAATAGAAGCGCATGACTTTTAATTATGTGAGAATATACACAATAAGGGTTTCGATTGTCCACTCATTTAGTTGGTAACGTTTAGTGGTCCTGACCCCTAAGAAAAGTTTGAATTAAGTATGATTTGATAATTTAAATTGAGAAAGAATATAATAAGAATTTAAAAAGTATATAAAACTGAATTTTTTGCATATTTTATAAAATTTTATATCATTGCATCCAATTATAATCTTTAGTCATTCTGATATGTTTTTAATGCAAAGTATATATGATTATTGATATATTATGTGTCTTGTTGAGTTGTGGGCTCATTTCTTATTATTTTTACTAACTTTTTAAATAAGATACTAGAATTATTGTCGAATGAATAGGAATGAAGGATGTTGGAATCGATAAGCTTATAATATGATATTTAGTAAATGTTTAATATTGTTTATAAATTTCGGACAGTAGTTAGTAGTTGTAAATTGTTGTATCGTAGGTTTTAGACATTAGTTAATGTATGTTAGTATGTATCGGAAAGTTTTAATAGGTTCTAGAATGATGTATCATGGTTTTTCGGTAATCGTTGGTACATTATATTGAGTTCCAGCTTATTTAATTTGTTGTTTGATATTTCAGATAGTTTAGGACATGCTTAATAATGTAATATTAGCTTGAATTTCAGTTTCGAACGACAGTAAATGTTGATTTTACATGTTGGATAGTAGCTGTAATTATTAGTTCAAATGTCGGTTGTATCGTATTTTGATTATGGTTTATTAAGTCATGAATGTTGATCTATTTTCTCAAATTTGTATAATATTATATTTTTAGATAGACATCATACATTATATAAGGTTCGACGTCACAGTTAGTTTGATATCAGTGCCACATGGGGCGTGACATGTGTTTTGGATCTTTTGTATGATTTAATTTATTTTTTCATGATCAGTCGAGGTATCGATATAAAATTTATATTCAAATGCTAAGAAAAAGGTAATTTGGTTAATTAATAAAAAATTGGCTAAGTGTTAATTACGGAATTTGGGACGTGTTAGAGTCTCTCTTGACAGTGAGATAATCTTGGCGGGTGGGGACTATTGATAAAAATGAAAAAGAGTTACGCTTTTAAAATTTTAAAATTATAAAATAGCTCATATTTTTTAAATTTTATAAAATAATTTACAGTTTTTAAAAAATTATAAAATTACTTAATATATCAAAAACATATATGGACGTGTTCAAACCGTCTCCAAAACGTATTCAAAATGTGGCGAGATATGTTCGGAGCATGTTTGAAATGTATCTGACAAAAATAAATAAATTAACACATGTCAAAGTGTACCCGACAAGTATCCTAATGTATCTGGGGTGTGTTGGTATTCAATACATATCAAATACTGACATTTTAAATCCGAAAGAATGTCCATACTTTCTAATTTGATAGTAGGGTGTGGGACATATTAGAAGATTCTAACGTGGCACAATTTATTTTTTAAGAATTTGACATTCACAATTTAACAAAGAATTTGAAACCCCTCTCCTCCGAAAGCCACTGCCATGGAGAATTTCGTCTCAAACACTTCCGAGTATGTTTAGTAAATGAAAAATTACAGCTCACTTTTTAGATTTTTTAGGAAAATAATTATTTTTAAAAATACATTTAATTTTGTCTATTTTAATTCAGAAAACTCAAACATAATTTTTTTGTTTTTTAATTTTAAACTAGAATTTAAAAAGCTCAAAAAATTTAAAAAGATTGTTTTTAGAATTTTCATTGCTATAATACAAATTTTTTTTTACCTTTTAAATTTTATTTATATAGTAGTATTTTAAAACTATGTATTTATAAAGATATTATTTTATAAGTCTATACAATATAAATATATATATTTAATAAATAATAACAAATTGATTCAATCTATAAACAAATTTATTTATATTTGCCTTAATTTTTAATTTTAGTTAACATTTTCTTAAGAATTACTAAATGAATAAGAATTATATTTACACATTTAAAAATATTTTAGTTATTATTTTTTATTACTATAAAAAAATTAAAAATATGGTGTTTAAATTAATTTCTATATTATTTGATATTGACAATATTTATGTTATTATTCAATATCTTCTATGACTTAATAAAATGTTATGTATTATTAATTTAATTAAAAATTAATTAATTTTATTATAATAATCTAAAGAATCATCGCTATTAAGCATAATATGTCATTAATATATATTTTTGACTTGGTAATAGTTAAATATATAGGTAAGTCTATAAAAAGTTATATATTAGCAATTAGATTCAAAAAATTAATTTTACAATAATAAAATTAAATTTAAATTTGATTTAATAGTTTATTAAGTTTATCTCAAATGAGTTAAATTTATAACAGAAAAATAATTAATGATTAATATTAAATATGCATATTATATAGAAAATATATAGACACATGTCATTTTAAATAATATATTATAATTAAGAACCATATTCAATAAATAATTAGTTATTATGTGTTACATATATTTTTTAAATAATTATTAATAAGTTTATTATTTAATTTATTAAAATATTTATTTTTTTTATTAGAAATAAATAAAAGTATTTTTTTTAAAAAAAAGTTTAGAAGACAAAATAAAGTCAAAAAATGAAAAGAAAACCCAAAAATGAACAACAGATTACTGTTTCCCAATTAATAAGGGCTTCAATTAAGAGATAACATCATAGTCATTCTTGGAACTTTGGAGGCCAAACTTTATAAATGTTGAGGGGTGCTGTGACATCGTATGAATATTGCATCATTTATAATCTAACAGTTTATATTTTTATTATTAAAAAAATAATTTTTTTTATAAAAAAATAGTGAGCCGTTAGATTACTGCGACATTCATACTGCGTCGCAGTGCACACACTCTTGACTTTAGGAGTCCTTCGCATCCTCCTTGAGTGGCAATCTTCACCAATATGACATTAGACTCTCTCGATACACACTAAGTTTGCCTCGGCTCCATGGCTCAACCAAGCTTCCAAAGGCCCTTATCTCCCGATCAAGCTCCCAAGAGCAGCTTGACCTCTCCATCGACGTCTCCTTTATATATTCATTATTCAGGTTTAAGAAATAGGTAACTTTGTATTAATTTTTTTTAACAAAAGTAAATATCGACTTATTCATTGTATGATTTTTCCTGAAGCATAATCCAGGCTCCTTCAAACTTCTATTTGTTGTGCATAGAATCTGGGACTAATATTCTATTTGTTGTGCATAGATGGCGTTTCAGATGAAGAAGATGAACAATACGAACAAACATCAGTCGGCGAATTTCAACTTACGCGACAAATATTATCCTCCAGTTTGGTTGATTAAATTTAATGGCCGTCATTGGTGTTATCGTTGTTAATGAGTAGGAGGACTAAGTTGAGATTACAGCGGGATGGGGGATTCTGCATTTAAAAATCGGATCTGTGAAGTACTGTGTAAAATTGAAACTCATGGATATTGAAATTGAATAAATACTGAAGCAACTTAACTTATTTGGTAAATCTGAATTGTCGTGCTGCAGAAAGAATGAATGCTCTGGATCCGTGCTTTGTAAAACTGATCCATTAAGGTTTGTAAAATATCTCCTTCAAGGTTTCAGCCCCCTGGGCAAACTGGTAGCCGATAGTCGACATTCTTGCGGTTAAATGCAGCGTATTTTCTAGTTTTTTATGTTACTAGTATTGAAGAAGAATGAGTTTCTGCTAGATCGCCCCCCCCTTCTCTCTCTCTCTCGTCCCCAAACCTAATCTCTGGTTCGTCACCTTCTTCCCGCCCTTGCCTTTTTTATTTTTATTATTAGATTATTTTTAATTTAATAGTAAAAATTTAAAATTTATATAATAATATTTAAATAAATATTTTTATTAAAACTATTTATGATACTTAATTTAATATTTATTAAATATTAATATTATAAAAAAATTTTAAAAATAACTATACATAGTAATTTTTTTTTTTTTTAAACTTTTACTATTAGATTTTCATCTAATGATGAAAAAAGAAAAAACAAATCCAGTTTCTCCCTCCCCATTCCCTCAGTAAAGGGCCCTCAGGATCATGCTTCATGAAGCTGGTGTTTTACAGACTTTTTTTTTTTTTTGCCTATTTTAGTATTTTTTTAAAATAAAATGTATATTATAAAAAATTAAAAAAAGAAAAAAGGCCTATGAAATTTCAATTTTGCAAAGTAGAAACCCCAAACTCTTAAAGGGCAGAGGTCTTTGATTTATTTAAATGCATTGAGCATCATTTAGATCTAAAAGCAGAAGAAATTAGATCATATGCCAAAATACATTTAGAAACTACTATAATTCTTCTCAATTTTGAATGTGGGTTTGATTTATATGCCAAAATAATCGAGTTGACATTAAAAATATTATATTTGCCAACCTTAGTTATGATATTCATTCAATTGGTTCAATGAGAATCGATAAAATGATTAATCATATTCTCAAACAAAATCAACGAGGGATAGATAAACGGGTCATCAGAATGATGTTTTGGTTTCGATTAGGAATACAATATATGACCCATTTCCATGGCATCTTCCTTGTTCAATATTTCATGAACTAAATTTACTTTATGCAAATCATCATCATTATCATTAAATCTAGGAAGTAAATTTTAGTGGATCTTTTCTTCTATTGAGGCTGAAATGTTTGTAATATTAAATGGGCTAATTTTTACTTTTCAACTAGTTAACCTCGAATTATTTTTATGAAATGTTCTAGGACGTCTGCGAGTTTCTAAGTGTTTTAAACGTTAATGTAATTGAAGAACTTATCTTTTTAATTTAGTAATCTCAATTTTCTCAAGGTTGTAATTTTGATACGTGAGTTCGAAGATATTATTCTTTGTCATATCCCATGACTCGATGTTATTCTAATATAAAATTAATATTGTTTAAAATGAAAAAAAATAGAGATTTTTAAAAGGATCATAATGAAAAAAATATCAAAATTAATTATAAAAAAATAAGAACTACAAATTGTTAAATGATAGATCAGATTTGATATTCAATTTGAAATCCATTAATAATTGATTTTCAGAATCTTACAAAAAGCTCAAAGATAATAACATTTTTAATAAAAAATAAAGTATCGAGAATTTAACAAAATAATTATAATTTATACATGATTACTAAATTACTTCAATACTTTTCCATAGAAGACCGATCGAATTAAACAAATAACATCTTCAATGATAATATAATCATATTATACATAATTATAATGTTTAACCATTTCTATAAATTACTAAATATTTATCATATAATATGGACAATTCTAATTAAAGTTTCTCTATATCCACAACTGTATTCATTAGAAGCAAGCAAACTAGAAAGTTCAGTGAAACATGAAATTAAATTTTAAAAAATACCCTTATTTAGACAAGAAAGAAAAGGTAAAAGTAACCAAGAGCATAAACAACCACCACTTATGAAGGAAAACCTTCAACACCATCTCAAATTATGATTTGCCAAAACAAAAAAGAGGAAAAAAAGGAGGTATGGTGGATAATCTGATTGATTATACAAACTGATCGAGGTACTCATCGACAGTGGTGTAATTGACATTGGGATAAAGTTGAGAAGCTTCGACACCGTATGATTCATCGATCTCGGAGTTGGTTTCCTCTCCCATGACAAAAACTGAAAAGTATATCGCCAATGTCAGGTTGATGGGAGCAGGCGACTCTGCATATTCAAACAATAAAATAAAATCAACAAATTAAAAGAGCAATATTACCCGTATTACAAGTTTACTACCATTTTTTCAAAAAATGATGATAAGTCACCTATTGTGTTGTCCACTTGGTAAAAATGAGAAGTCAATAAGTGACACATTATATTATAAGAAAAGATAATACTACTTTTTCTAAAAAGGGTAGAGTTTTCCAATGCTATACATGCTAGATGTTCAAAAGCTAAAAGCTTATATCATTTAGCATTTATTACTACTAAATCCATCATCCAAAATAGCATAGCCATATAATTATTTAGAGTGACGAATTTTGCTCCAAGTTTAGACTATGGTGACCTTGGATGTCCTTAAGGATTTTGTGCTCAGGAACGTAGATCCTCTTGACAGTCTTGCCAATCTTCTTCTCCCACAGAGAGACGAGGTCGTTGAAGGAGTAGGTGTTTCGAGGAGGAGCAATGTAGAGGATCTTGTTCAGTGTTCTCGGGTCATCCACAGCTTTAATGGTGAAGGTGGCTATATCTTCTTCCTTGTTGAATGCAACTGCAAAGACGTTGTAATTAATCACGAGATCATATGCATCGTTTATATGGAGGAAATGCCGAAAGCTAATGTGAAAATATCAGTTAGCTAACCAAGTTCAGTTTTTGTCACACTTTAATTTTAACAAATTAGGGATTGGGTCATCAAATAGCTGATTTGGTAATTACCGTTATAGACTATTTTAAAATTCTTCTTTTCTTAGTTGACTCATACGCAAAAGCTCGGCATCTATTTATTTTATGTCTATGTTTAAGCTTTGAAAGGTGCAACGACGATGCATCAAATAAAGCCTCTCTTCCACTATTACACGTTATTTGCAGAAAAGACTTTTACGAAAGTCTATAGTAAGGTTGATGAAAAGTTAAGTTAACCTTTTGTATAATTCAAAACTAAGTATGATTTTAGATAGACCATAAAAAGAAAATTTTCTAGAAAGGAACTATAGTGTTATGAGTATAAAGCTCGTCTTTGAGTTTCAACTAACTACTTAAACTTTTGAATTTGTCGATTTCTTGACATGACATGGAAGACTTATTGATCAATTGATCATAAGTTTAACTATCAAACACCTCATCGTTCTTATAGTTATTTATCAGCCCGTGGCATGTAATAAGATATTCTTAATTTACACTTTCGGCCAAGAAAGGCAATTTAATTAGACCTTCATCTAGTAGTTTGAGTTTTTGAGTCTCTTGGCTTTTTTGACAACTAGGGTATGCAAAATAAGTATCAAGAGAATGTGTAATTAGAGAGTGAAATGATTACCCCTAACATTTCCTTCACCCATGATAATGAGTTTGTCCTTTGGGGGAGGAGGCGCCATCAGTCCTGGCTGTGACAATGTCGTTAAGAAGAAACTGGCAAAGCAGTTGCAGACAACGTAGGTGTGTGGGATCCCTTCAGCCTCGATGGCTCGACGGATTTTTGCCTTGGCTGTCAATATTGATTTTGCTGGCTCCACAGCTGTTGACCGATCTGCATCTCTTACAAATTCTGATGGAAAGAATCTCTACACAATATTATGACATTAATCACCCAATCTCCATGATGAGTGTGGTGATTAGGTTTGATTCATTTTTGTAAAATGGTTAGGATTAGAGAAGATTATGTGATCAGTAGAATTGATGACTCATTTTAATCTCTTTGACTGAATCAGAAGGAGATTTTGCTTATTCAGCTTTTGCTTTTAAAAGTAAGCGGCAAAGCTTAAAAATCTAGAAGCAAATTTTCTTTTTCAGATTTTGGCCTTGGTAGAAGCTGTATTTGATTAGGAATTAGATTGAAAAGGGCTTGTCTTTAATTTACACTGTTGTTAGAGTTTGGCTTGTTGTAAAATAAAAGAAACAGAGAGACACGAATAAAAATAAGAAGATGAAATAAAGGAACCTAGTTGTGCAGGAACAAGCAGTAGTTATTCCAAAACAAATAATATTTTTCAATTCCTTTAATCAATTTTCTTCTCTATTCTCTTGTGTACACATCATTCTCCTCAAGGCACCATTTTATGTGGCTAAGAATGAAAGAGGAGATAGAGTGACCATCATGAGAAGATATGACTGACATAATTGACATAATTGCAAGACAACTAAAAAAGATTAGAATATAAGAAAGTGGATGAATATAAACAAAATACTGTCATCTAATAATTCCAACAGGTGAAAAAACCAAAGCCGCAGACAATCAAGCCGTGATCCACAATTAATGATGGATTTATAACATGACTCACTTTTTTTGTTGGGTTATGGGTCACTTTTATGTGGGTCCATAACCATTTAATGTGTCAATTGATGGTATGAATGATGAGTATTTTTGCAGGCCTGAGGTGCTGATTCTAGTAGCATCATACCCGAGCTGCTCCTTAGGCGTCATTTCATGAAACCCCGAGCTCGATCTGTGCTTTCCGGGAGCTCGAGCGCCATTTCCGAAAGTACCGCGCTCAAGCGGTGCCTGCCGGGTGCTTGAGCGCGGCTCGAAGGATGAAAACATGGCTGATGCGCGTTAGGGTTTAACCACTATAATTTGAGCGCCGTTTTGTGAGAGAAAAGAAGAGAAAGAGAGAGAACATGGAGAAAAGAAAAATTTGTCCATCCGTTTGTATTCTGAATAGAATTCCAATCTCCATTGACTGTGGATACGTTGTTTTTGCGGCTGAGAAGGACATTTACCGGGTTCTATTTCTTCCTTTCATATTGTATTTTCTATTGTATGGATTCGTTTTGAGATAAGGTAGTTTGACTTTATATTTAGGGTTTGGGTAACCAAGACTTTGCATAGTGGAGATATTTTCGGACCTTGAATCTTGTGGTTTTTCTCCTTCATTCAAAAGGGAGATTTCCACGTAAAAATCATACATTTATCGATCGTGTATACTTGTTGTGTGCTTGTTGTGTTTTACTGTGTGTTTTCTCACGGTTCTAAGAGTAGGTCGGATCCCTACATTTTTATCACATTGCCAAATTTGTCAGCAGCTTGAAGAATAAATATGAAAATTATTACTATGTAATATCATTGTTCCACTAAGAGAAGACAAATAATAAAGGAAAGAAAGATGCAGAGAAGAGATAAGCCAACCACCTTCACATTGCCAGCTTCTTTTATAGCTGCAATGATCCTAGTTTGATCAGCTAACTGTTTTATTGCTGAAATCACCACATCCACCTGCTTTATTGCCTTCACCAGGCTCTCATGATCGTACAAATCTCCCTGAAATTCCATTTATTAATTGACTAAGGCTGAAGTAGATGCAACAATAAAGTCGCTTCACCATGGCTACGAGGACACAAGAAGGGATAAGACTGTTTACATTTACCATATGCCACCCTTTATTAATTTTAAACTAATTAAATTTCCTTCTGCAATGAGTCACAATTCACAGACAGCTTTTTTGAAGTCGATACACCTTGAACGATTAATCAAGATCACAAATTGAATTACATCATTTTTAAGAATCCATTCAAAAATATTTGCACTTGGCATCAAATACACAAACCACAAATCATATGAGAAATGAAAATCCAAACCCTCAAGTAAGTTGTCTGTACAAGTTAATTGTCAAGCTGTTCAGATAAATTAGAAATTTCAGTTCATAGATGTTATCTCAATTGAAATAGTGATTATCAGATCAATGATGATAACTTACAACATGGGAAGGGTTATTATTCATTCCCGGAATGGGAGAGAAGAAAAGAATGGGAGAGAAAGAAAAGAAAGAGAGAAAAAGGTCTTTATTGAAAAGGCTTTGCACCTGAAATAGGACTAATGAAGATCCAGAAGAATGAGTCTGGGCTTTCGATGAAAATGCAAGGGATAAAAAGCATTTTGAACAACCAACCTGACATAAGGATTCTAGCTCGCCCACTTAGAGCAGATGGAGATTCTCGGACAGGGAAAAGCGGCACTCGACATCTATTAAACAACACCAAGAACAAAGCCATACCATGTCCTCGAAAGAAAGTACTGCCGCCCTCGAGGACGTGTATAAATATTTCCCGTCCGCAGTAATTATTCACAATAATTCACTTCTCATCTGTTGATTTATCATTCCTCTCCTCTTACAAGAGATCCAACCAAGAATTATGCTAAGCGATTTTACCAGTTAAGTTAGCAACCTATCACGCGCAGCAACAATTTCATAGCAACAATGACCAGAAAAGAAAAGGAAAACTGAAAAACTAGCTCAATTTAAGGAGAGAGAGAGAGACAGACAGACAGAAAGAGAAAGAGAGGGAGAGAGAGAAGGAGATTTATTAACGTGGAGCAGGGAGACGCCGGAGTTCTTGAAGCCGTCAATAAGGTTAGCCTTAGCAGGGTCGGAAGCAGAGGACTCTCTAACCATGGCAAATGTAGGATGGCCCTGCTTAACGCTGGCTTCCACGATGAATTTTCCCATGAGGCCGGTTCCACCGATGATCAAAACCCTGCTTTTCTCAGCCATTAATTTCAACCGACAAGTGGATGATGATGCTGATCACGCCCTCTCCAACAACTACGAGCACCACCCCAAAACCACAGGGAGTGGGAATGCTTCGCGCCATTCCGCAGGCACTAATTTATATTACAGCGAACAGGGCCATCGAATTTCCGGAAATGACCTTTGCCTCTGCCTTCTCTTTCTTACCCCCACCCCCCTATTCCACCCTCATCACTTTAGCATCCCACGCCTTCTATATCATCGTAAGATTAATGTTACGGAATATCTTTTATTTTGTAACCTTCTTGGCTCCTAAATCCTTTAGTTTAGTGTGAATGCAGATGATATTTCTCCATTTATTACTAACACAATTCTCGTTAGCTGTTCCGTGTATTTGGTTGCCTTCGTGTCTGTTGAGGAGAGTAGAGACCATTTTTTTTTAGCTCTGGGGATGAGAAGGTGCCTGGGCGTGACACTTTTCTAGTGTCGGACTTCGTTAGGTCTAGTAAGTTCCTTAGCAAATCATTGCTACTTTAATCTGCTTAATTCCTAAAGCTTTGGCCTCGATTAAGATTTTTAATTTTGGATCAATTTCATGTTGTAACGTTTTTCACAAGACTGTTTTAAAGATCATTGTAAATCGTATTCATCCTTGCCTCCGAGAGATTATTCACAAATCTCAATCGGCATTTATTCGTGACAAGAATATTAGGGATAATATCTTACCTGGTACGAGTTCATTCGCTGCTATTATCTAAACAAGGTTGTATCAATGTGTGCCATATGATTAACATTCAGATGGTTTATGACTTTGATGAATGGAGGTTTGTCCTTAGTGTCATGCAGGTTATGAGGTTTCCGAATCAGGTGGTTCCTTGGATTAGTTAATTTATTTCTACTACTTCCTTTTCGGTGCCGTTAAACGGAATGTTGCTTGGTTTTTTTTTTTGTTGGAGCTAGATGCCTTCTCCGAGATGATTCTCTCCCCCTATATGTTTACCATTGCAATGGAATTATTGTATTGTATGATTGTTGTTTAATTTAGGGCCGATAAGAGGTATGGGATCCATTGAAGAGATAGGGTCACAAGGACCATGATTCTTAATTTTTTGGATGACTAGCTACTTTTCTCTAGAGTTGATTTGCATTAGGTTTGCATTCTTAAGGAGTGTCTTTTGTAGTTCACAAAGGTTTCCAAGATTTATCCCAATCCGGATAAAAAGTGAGATACTTTGTTGTAATTTGTGGGGATGTAGTCACTGTAGATATCTCTTCTTACCTCAAGCTATGCATTAGTAATCTTCTAATTCGGCACCTAGGTGTATCCCATATTTTATCTCAATTGATGATTGCGGACTATATTCCTATTAATGATAATATCTCGTGACGTATTATAGCTTGAAGCGGTAAAACTCTTTCATTTGTTGAGAGGTTACGACTTATTAGATCTATTTTATCGTCCACTCATAATTTTTAGGTATTTGTATTCATCATCATCGTAGAAGTCCTTAAGAAAATTGATGCTTTCCTTCGTAAGTTCCCGTGGACAATCTTTAAGGAAGGTCAGGCGGCTATTAGAGTGGTTAGGGTTGATGTGTATGAACCAGAGGAGGAAGGGGGGCTAGGCCTTTGCATTTTGAATGTTGATACAAGGCTATTTTGGCTCGGCAATTGTGAAGGATCTTCTTGTTTGGGGTGAATATCTTTGGATGGATTAGTATTGTAACACCGAATGTTAAATATGAGATATTGTTAATATGATAATATATGAGAGACATGATATAAACACATATTAATTGATTTTTTTTTATATATATGATCAAATGTAATAGCTTGAGCTAAAAAATTTAGTCCAATTAATATTACATTATAAGTTTGATTATTGATTGGGATTGGTGAATCTTGAAAAGGTAAAGGGCTGATTATATAACTTTAGTAGAGATTGTTAAAATATATTTTTAACATTTTGAAAATTTTGTTCTCTATGAATATATATATATATATATATTAGAATTTATTGATAACTTATCTTGAAGACTAAAATTTAAAATACATAAAAAATTTACTAAGTTAATAATATTTTTGAACATGTGATATATAAGTGATGTAAAAAATTATAAATGAAAAATTTCGAGTCCTTTTTATACATTTTTGGATTTTTTAGGAAAATATATACATATTAATATATAACCCAAAATATCATTCATTCTATATATATAAAAAAAGGTTATGTAGTATAAATCTTTGCTAAAAGAAAATTTAGAGAATAAAACCTTAAAAAGGGCAATAATTTTCCAAATAATAGAAATAGAAAATAACTTTTGTTATTTTCTCCACGTAACAGTATTATGAAAAAGGAAGCATAAATCGAAAATTACCCATTAAAGGCAAAAGGTAATGAGTTGCAAATTTTTTCTCATCGGCTTCCCATTGTATCTACTTAACCTTAAACTACTTAGCTATTGTAGTAGAAAAATGGACATAAATTAAGGATAATCATATTAAAGACAGAAGTTAATGAATGGTTGAAATTCTTCCTCATGGGTCTCGACCCAATTCACTTAAACCCAAATTAATAGCCTCTCCCACATGAAAAAATAAAACATAAATAAAAGATGATCGGATAAAAGTAGAAACTTACTAATAGTAAAAAAGTGTCCCTCATGCACTCCTTCCCTATTCACTTCAAGCTCAAATAGCTTGGCTTTGACACATGAAAAAAAGGGAGCATATATTGAAGATGATCATGTTAGAAGCAGAAAGTAATAACTGATAAAAATTTCTCCATCATAGGCCACACTTTAGTCACTTAAGGCCAAACAACTTGCCTTTACCAAATGAAAAAAAAGGACATAAATTGAAGATGATGACCTTAAAGATAGAAGATAATGAATTGTAAAATTTTCTCCCTCACAACTTCCAGCCTATTCATTCAACTAAACTAGTTGCCTCTGCTAAGTAAAAAGATGTAACAAAAAAATGAAGATGATTACATAAAAGATAAAAAGTAACAGATTGTGAAAATTTTTTCATCATGGGCACCCACACTATCCACTTTAAGCCCAAACTAATTGCCCCTCCCATATGAAAAAATAGATAAAAATTTAAGATAATCATATTAAATGTGAAAATTGGCATATGGGAAAAATTTCTCTCTTATGGGCCTTTATCTTGTTCACTTAAGTCCAAACTAGTTACGTCTCTCACGTGAAAAAAAAAGTATAAAAATTAAGAATGATCACATCAAAGATATCAGATAATGAATAATTAAAATTCTCATTTATAGCCCCCCACCTATTCACTTAAGCCCAAATTAATTGTCTTTTCCCCATGAAGAAAGGAACAGAAATAAAAAATAATTATTTACAAGCAAAAGGTTGTGAATGGCAAAAATTTCTCTCTCACAGCCTTCCACCCTATTCACTTAACTAAACTACTTGCCTTTTCCTTGTAGGAAAAGGGGTATAAATTAAACATGATCACATTAAATGTAGAAAATAACAATTCGTAAAAATTTCTTTCTCATGGGTTTTCGTCCTATTCACTTAATGTAAAGCTAGTTGCCTCTCCCAACCGGAAAAAGTAATATAGAACGAAGATGATCACATTAAAACTAAAAAGTAATAAATTGTAAAAATTTCTTCATCATGAGCACCCACACTATACACATTAAGCCCAAAGTAATTGCCTCTTCCACATGAAAAAGAAGATAAAAATCTAAGATAATCACATTAAGGATGAAAAATAACATATGGAAAAAATTTCCCTATTATGGGCCATCATCTTGTCTATTTAAGCTCAAACTACTAGCGTCTCCTACGTAATAAAAAAAAAGATATAAATAAAAAATGGTCATATCAAAGATAGAATACAATATATAGTTGAAATTTCTCTTTCATGGGCCCCCACTTATTCGCTTATGCCAAAACTACTTGCTTTTACCACATGAAAAAAGAGATATAAATAAAAAATGATCACATTAAAGATAGAAAGTAGTGAATGGTGAAAATTTCTTCCTCACAGCTTCCCACTCTATATACTTAACTAAACTACTTGCCTTTCCTTTGTAGAAAAATGGTATAAATTAAATATAATCACATTAAATATTAAAAATAACAAATGATAAAAATTTCTTTTTCATTGACTCCTATCAAATTCACTTGATGTAAAACTAGTTGCTTCTCCCACATGAAAAATGTAACATAAAATGAAGATGATCACATTAAAAATAAAAAGTACTAAATTGTGAAAATTTCTCCGTATTGGGCACCCACACTATTAACTTTAAGCCCAAACTAATTGCCCCTCTCACATGGAAAAATAGATAAAAATCTAAGATAATCATATTAAATGTGAAAAATGGCATATGGTGAAAATTTCTCTATTATGGGCCCTCATCTTGTTCACTCAAATCCAAACTATTTGCATCTCCCAAGTGAAAAAAGGGACATAAATTAAGGATGATCAGATCAAAGATAGAAGACAATAGATAGTTAAAATTTCTACTTTATGGGTCCCCACCTATTTACTTAAGCTTAGATTAATTGCCTTTTCCACTTGGAGAATGTAATAGAAATCGAAGACAATCATTTACAAGTAAAATGCAGCGAATGGTGAAAATTTTTCCCTCATAATGTCACGAACTCAGACCAAATAGGTCGATTAAATAATTAAATATAATTTTTAAAATTTAAAATTTCAAATAGATTTAACAGATAATACTAAATTTTGAAATTTGGGTGTGACAAATCAAAACACACAGGACCTGAGAAATCAAAACCTTCATAGGATCTCATTGGATGATCGTCTGGACAGTATAAATACGACCTACTCTACAATTGTCATAAATGAGGTAATAAATTAACCGAAATCATGAATCAGACATAACTGATTCCAAAATATAAGCATGAGCCTATACCCGATCAATTCTCGTAATACAATCATATCAATTTTTAATTAAAATCATAACAAACTAAAACTCACCAAATCAGATGAATGGCTGACGGATCACGTCCTGACTCCTACGGTGCATCCAAACCTTCTACTCTAAATGGTCAAAATAGAAAATGTGAGTTAAATGCCCAACAAGTATCATATTTAGACAAAATGAGTCCAGTGAACCAGATGGAAGGTCAAATGGATGAAAATCCAGTCAAATTATAGAATAAATTCAAATCGTCGATAAAATGAATCTAATAGAAATTGAAGATCCAAAATCCAAAATTCAATGGTAGTCTTATACTTAAAATAAATATCTAAATTTAAAATAAATGTCCAAATTCCTAAAATAGCCATTATTGGGATATATATATATATAAATAAAATAGAGGCGATCCGGACTAATTTCAAAACCAATGTTCAATACGAGTCTAAGTCTAAGTCCAAATCTAATACCCGGTCAGTTTGTAATTTGGAGCAGAATCTGATAGTCGGATGATCCGATAGCTTGTGCAGAAGCTGAGCAGCATTGTGACAGATATTCCAAAGGTCTGGATCAAAATATATAATCAAAATTAATGTACGAGACATACCATGGCTCAATTGAAGGCAAAATTGGCGAATTTCAAATCCAAGTTCAAAATTCAAGTCCAAATCAAAATCCAACATAAATTGATATAGAAATACAAATTATACACTAAATTTGGGTTCTGATTATTTAAAGATTAGTTTGAGAAAGGATTACACATAATTCCGATAACCTTAGACGAAAATCTATGTACTCTGTACCCATAGATAAGGTTGCTCATTATATTCTGTCACCCGCAACTTTGGATGCATTATTTAAGCTTGTTAGATATATTAGGACGTTCGAATATATTCTAAGGTCAAATTAAATTATTCAAATGGGAAGCGTTACAACTCCGAACATTTCCTGTCGACGGAAAGGGATTTCTAAATAAATCTCCCCGTCGAGAGTTGGTTAAGGTGTCTAATTTTTAAATCCAAATGTAGTGATCACAACCCTGCACATGCATGTAATTGTATGGCCCATACAAAGTTTCATACTCATTTTTATATGAATACACTAATATAAAAATATACGGTGTTCAATAAATTATTCGAGCTTTTATAAAAATATTAAACCCTCTAAAATTATAAAACCCAATCTATAAATATTTAATTTAGCCAATGAACTACACATGCATACTCAGATTAAACTAATTGGGCAAATAAAATTAATACATGTCAGTAAAAATTCTAAACAGTATACAAAATATATCAGAAATTAAATTAGACCAAATAGGAGGTTTACGGATACTTGCATTGACCTCATACTTTATAAATTTGAAGAAGAGATGTCCCGAAATACCCGAATCGACACTTTCTCTCTAGGCCTCACGCGCTGCCTGTGCCTCCCCCATTTTCTCTCTCCTCATCCTCCTCCTTTGCCTTGCATCCCGTTCTGCCTCTCTCTTCACCAACGGCAGCTCAGGCACGACGACGACAGAAGCACGACGACAGCACTCGGTGACGGCACGGTAGCGTTTGGTGACGGTGGCAACGGCAGCGGTTCGATCGATCTCCTCCTTCCTATCACACCACGGCACACAATGGACGGTGACTTCACCGGGCTTCCATCTCTGGCACAAATTCCTCCAGTAACAACAGCGATGGCGACCGCTCTTGTGCCGATGCTCCCTCTTCTCCTCTCTTCTTCCCTTTCTCTGCTTCGAAACCCTCTCTCCCCTGAATCCTTATCTCTTCTGATTTATTTTTCTCTTTTTTTTCGTTTTTCATATATTATTATTATTATTATTATTATTGTTATTATTATATATTTTTTTCTATTTTAAATTTTCTTTTATATATTATATTATATTATTTATTTAAAATTCTTTTTCAAAATTCAAACCAATATTTGGGCGATAGCACAGGCGCACCCTGAGCGCCAGCCTGACTTGCCCAAATATCCTTCTAAAGCTTATAATATTTACTAAATTTTTACCACGCCCAATTTGTCCAAAATCAAAATTAATATTAAATTAATTCCAATGAAAATCTCGGATATTACATTCTCTCATTCTAATAAAAATTTCGGTCTCAATTTATGTATCTCGATCTTAACCTCGATTATCATACAATAATAATATTCTTTTGAACTTCATATTCAGTCTTCTTAATAGACTTCCTCGATCAAATGATTTCTCTAAATCATATTTTTAATAAATAGGGATATTCTTTCAAACTTATCATCAGTATCTCTTAACACTTTTTCAACTAGAAGATTCCTCAAAAGTATAATGGCCAATGAAAATATCTTATTCCTCTATACCAAATCCTTTCTATTCCAAAAATTAAAATCACAACTTTAACCTATAACGCTTCCTGTTGATAAAAAACGACTTCAACCCAAACACAAGCGAAAGATTATTCATACAAAATATATTGTATCCATCCATCAAATTTAGAAGAAAGGCCAATCTATAGGCTACTTCTCTAATCTGGTGAAAGCTTCAATTATCTCAATAAACTTATGTTTCCAATTGTCCTTTGACTCCAAAATTTAA
Source organism: Nepenthes gracilis (assembly GCA_033239525.1). NCBI lineage: Eukaryota > Viridiplantae > Streptophyta > Magnoliopsida > Caryophyllales > Nepenthaceae > Nepenthes > Nepenthes gracilis. Next base: position 4,138,522 of record BSYO01000026.1, on the reverse strand, counting down.
AAATCTTCTCTCCGAGAAGCTTCCAGAAATATGAGACCATTCTTTTGAACCTTCAATCAGATTACAATTTCGATCTCCTACATCAACCTCAAATGAAGTCTTTAGGCACGAGACACATTTTTCCATGACACATGGTTAAACCGCCATCAATCTCTCTCTCCACTCTGCTAGATGGAAAGTCTTCGACATTTTCGTCGAATTTGGATAATTCCAACTCAATCACAATTGCAGATAACCTCATTTGCTCCTGAGCTTTCATCTAATCAGCCAAAACTTAAATGAGAGAATTCTTGAAAACATACCTCCTCTCGAACGTGCAATGAAAAGCACTCTGTGTAGAATGTTTGAGATTGCCTCCTCAATCTCTTCCAACTTCAAGACGGCTCATCTAAAAATAATATCACCACTGATCTTTTTAAAAGTTTCTCCCATAAATAAAAGTTTCATTCAAAATTCAATCCTAACAACAAAGAGAGAAAATCCCTCTGACCCAAACTTCATATTGGCATTCTTACCACAGTACCTCCATGCAAAATCCTCCAAACTGTGCAGCATTCCAAACTTTCCTTGGATAACACGCCCAATTATGCAGAATCCAAACATATCTAGATCTCTCATTGGGAGTATCACTGGACGCTGTCAATCTTTTTTTTTTTGATCCATCAGGGATCGACAAAATCGACACCGACAATAATCCATTCTTCAATTGTTGAAAACTTTTCTCACAAGTATCACTTTAAAGTTTCTATTCCAAGGGCACCATCGACAATGCAATCCTCGAGAAACATTCAACGAATCTCCCAACAAGACCAATTAGATCGAAGAAACTTAGCACTCCCGCGACTATAGTTGGTCTTTTCCAATTAGACAATGCTGTCGTCTTCTTTAGATTCTCAAATGTTATCTTAAGAACCAATATGACCCAAGATGATACCTTCTCCAACCATAATTCACGCCCCTTTCAATATTTTTTTGACAAATAACTGCCTTCTCAAAATTTACAATAGACTTTCTAATAGGTTCTCATACCTTTCAAAATTCTTCAAATAAACTAGAATATTATTACCAAAACCCTCACAAACCAAACCACCACAACTGAACCAATTACAGCAAGAAACCCAATCGACAATATTAATAGAGGACGCTAACATATTCAACAATCCAAAAGCACCATCAAGACTTTACAATAGCTATACTTGACTTAAAAGCTATCCTATACATATCCTCTCGCTTACTTCTTAACTAATGGTATCTCAAACACGACTCAATCTCAGAGAAAACCCGAACTTTTTGAAATGGATCAAATCCTCGATCATTAAGAGTTGATACATATTCAATTCCTGAATAATCCAAATATAAATCCATCAATCCATCTTTCTTCACTAAAGAGTACTAAAGTACCCCACGCTAAAACACTTAGCCAAACAAAACCTTTCACAAACAGATTCTACAATTGCAGACAAGACAACCACGCACGGAGCCTTCGAAATAGGCGTAAATCCAAGCACAATATTGATAGCAAATTGATTACATGATACCGGAACAATCCAGTCAAATTCTCTGGAAGAACATTTTCAAGTTCACAGATGGTCAAAATGTCTTCAATGATCACAGAATAATTCCCATATGTGACCATATATACATAAGAGGCTCAGCACTCATCTCTCAATAGGTGACTCGCTTCACCAAGATCAACCCTAAAACCTTTTTACTAATCCTTTTTGGAATTCTGATGACTCGCAGCCCAAAATATATAATGGAAAGGTCTTGTCAAAACAGCATTCTACGACTAAAGATCAGACTCTAACTTCATGAGTTGTATATGCAAAATCATTTATTGGAACCATCTGACTCATATCTAGACGTCTCGAATTTAGACACTTGAAATTTGAACGATCCCATGACAAATGGCCTGTCTAGCTGCAATTTAAAACAAACTTCATTTTTTACGAAGCAAACTCGTATCGTGTACATATTCCTGCTAAGCTTGCATGCTAACCTTGCAAACTTGAACTTTGGGGAGAAAGACCTTGCTTTATCTAACTTTCCTCTAGCTTGTCCTCTGGAGGATAAGTAAGTTCATCTTTCGAATTTTGATTCCAATATTTTGATTTCTTTTAGAAAGATTTCTCTCGGAGCTACTCCTACTCGATCAACAAGGCCTGTTCCACCTTCTCTCAATAGTCCAGAGTTGGAACGGTACTAACTGTTTCCAAATTGAATATTAAAATCCACAACTACCATCATGTTTCAACAAAATCCTTCATATTCTTCAACATCTTATTGAGTATTGCTTTAGGAGGCGGAACCTCGAACCTTCATCTATCGATTCTTCAGCGGTGAAAGATTTGTGGGGATGATTATCTACCTGATCACAGCGATAAATGGGAATAGACAATCCTTGAGTCTTCCTCTCATTCCAACCATAGTTTCAAATCTCTACACGATCGGTATCTTTGAAAGAGAAACAAATTGACTTGACTTGAGCTTCTTCATCTTCATCTGCTACTTCTAATCCTAAAGAATCTTCATTTCTTCAATCGAACACAACGATCACTTCTCGCTTGCATCAACTCAGCCAAAACCACCTTCTACTCCGTGAGATTTTTGATCGATTTACTTTATCACCTACCACTCTGCCGACCAAAATCTCCTTTTACTCCACGAGATTTCAGATTGACACCACCCAAGGTCACAACTTTTCCAAAATTACAAAACCCAACAAAATCTCCACATATCCATGGAAACCAAACAAAATCCTCATACAAAGGCTATATCAAATCATACATTATATCGCTAGCGCGACTTATCATGATCAGGTGATCAACCTTCTAATCTAAACCAAATCTCTACGACTTGACCTTCTGATTCAAACCAAAATCCCACAATTCAAATTTTTTTTATTATTGACCAAAGGTAATACTTATTATACCCAAATATTCAGCCAATTATTTATCCAAAATGACGTAAAATACCTCTCATTACGACTTCTCTTTGATACCACTTCTGTCACGAACGCGAACCAAGCAGGTCAATTAAATAATTAATTATAATTTTTAAAATTTAAAAGTTTAAATAGATTTAATAGATAATACTAAGTCCCAAAATCCGAGTGTGACAAATCAAAAACACACAGACCCGACAAATTAAAACCTTCACACGACCTTATCCGGATAACAGCCGGACAATATAAATACGACCTATTTTACAATCATCGTAAGCGAGGTAATAAATTAACTAAAATTATGAATCAGACATAATAAAATATCCCAACTGATTTTAAAATATAACCATGGGTCTATACCCAGTCAATTTTTATAATACAATCATATCAATTTTTGATTAAAATCATAACAAACTAAAACTCACCAAATCGGATGAATGACTAACGGATCACGTCATAACTCCTGCAGTGCATCCGAACTTTCTACTCTAAATGGTCAAAATAGAAAACATGAGCCGAATGCCCAACAAGCATATATTTAGACAAAATGAGTCCAAAGAATCAGATAGAAGGTCAAATGGATGAAAATCTAGTCAAATTATAGAGTAAATCCAAATCGTCAAAAAATTAAATCCAATAAAAATCTAAGATCCAAAATCCAAAATACAATGGTAGTCTCGTACTCAAAAAAAATATCCAAATTTGAAACAAATATCTAAATGTCAAAAACAGTCCTCATCAAGATATATATATATATATAAACAAAATAAATATGATCGGACCAATTTTAAAGCTGATGTCCAATTCGAGCCCAAGTCCAAGTCTAAATTAAATATCCAATCAGCTTGTGATCTCAGGCAGAATTCAATAGTCGGATGATCTAATAGCGTGTGCAAAAGCCGAGCAATATTGCGATAGATATTTTAAAGGTTCAAATTAAAATATATAATTAAAATTGATGTACGAGACATACTAAGGCCTAACTAAAGGTAAAATAGGCAAATCTCAAATCTAAATCCAAAATTCAAGTCCAAATCAAAATCTAATATAAATCAATACAGAAATACATATTATGCACTAAATTTGGGTTCTGATTATTTAAAAATTAATTTGAGAAAGAGTTACACAAAATTTCAATAACCTTAGGCCAAATTCATATACTCTATACCCACAGATAAGGTTGCTCACTATATTTTGCCACTCAAAATTTTGGGTGCATTCCTCAAACTTATTAGATATATTAGGACGTCCGAATATATTCTAAAGTCAAATTAAATTATCCAAATGAGAAGGTCACTACTCCAAATGGGAAGGTCACTACTCTCCCCGTCGGGAGTTGGCCAAAGCGTCCAATTTTTAAATCCAAATGTAGTGACCACAACCCAACACATGCATGTGACTACACAGCTCATACAAAGTTTTATACTCATTTTTATATGAATATACTGATGTAAAAATATACGGTGCCCAATAAATTATTCGGGCTTTCAGAAAAATATTAAACCCTCTAAAATTATAAAATCTAGTCTAAAAATATTCAATTTAGCTAATGAACTACACATGCATGCATAGATTAAATAGATCAGGTAGATAAAATTATATGCATGTTAGTAAAATTTTAAATAAGCATACAAAATATATCAAAAATTAAATCAGACCAAAGAGGGGGTTTACATATACTTTTTTTAACCTCATACTTTGTAAATCTAAAGAAAAAATATCCTGAAATGTCTGAATCAACACTTTCTCTCTCTGCCTCCCACGCTGCACGTGCCTCCCTCATTTTCCCTCTCCTCGTTCTCCTCCTTTGCTTTGCGTCCCGTTCTGCCTCTCTCTTCACCGATCGCAGCTCAGGCATGGCGACGGCGATGAGCACAGCGACAGCACCCGACAAAGGCACGGCAACGTCTGGCGACGGTGGCAACGGCAGCGACTCGATTGATCTCCTTTTTCCCATCACACCAAGGCACACAATGGAGGGTGGCTTCGCCGGGCATCCATCTTCGGTGGCGATTCCTTCGGCAACAATGGCAGCGGTGAGCGCTCTTGCGGCTGAGCTCCCTCTTCTCCTCTCTTCTTCCCTCCCTCTGCTTCAAAACCCTCTCTCCCCTGAATCCTTACCTCTTCTAATTTTTTTTTCTCTTTTTTTTGTTTTTCACATATATATATATATATATATTTCTATTTTAAATTTTTTTATATATTATTATATTTATTTATTTATTTAAATTTTTTTAAAAATTCAAAGCAATATTTAGGTGATAGCATGGGCGTTAGCCCGACTTGTCTAAATATCTTTCCAAAGTTTATAATATTTAATAAATTTTTGCCATGCCCAATTTGTCCAAAATAAAAATTAATATTAAATTAATTCGAATAAAAATTTCAGATATTACACAAAACCTCCCACACTATTCACCCAACTAAACTAGTCGCCTTTTTCTTGTGGGAAAAGGGATATAAATTAAACATGATCATATCAAATGTAGAAAATAACAATTTGTAGAACTTTCTTTCATATGAGCTCCCATTCTATTCACTTAATGTAAAATTGGTTACCTCTACCAAGTGAGAAAAGTAACATAAAATGAAGATAATCACATTAAAGATAAAATAATAATAAATAGTGAAAATTTCTTCATCATGGGCACCCACACTATACACTTTAAGCCCAAAGTAATTATCTCTTTCACATGAAGAAATAGATAAAAATTCAAGATAATCACATTAAATATGAAAAATAACATATGGTAAAAATTTCTTTATCATGGGCCATCATCTTATCTACTTATGCCCAAACTATTTGTGTCTCCTAGGTGAAAAAGGGACATAAATCAAAGATAATCATATAAAAGATAGATGACAATATATGGTTGAAATTTTTCTTTCATGAGCCCCCTCTTATTCACTCAATCTGAAACTACTTAGCTTTACCATATGAAAAAAGAAACAAGAATAGAAGTTGATCACATTAAACATAGAAGGTAGTGAATGGGAAAATTTTCTCCCTCATGGACTCCTGCCCGATTCATTCAACTAAACTAATTGCTTTTCTCTCATAGAAAAGGGGCATAAATTAAATATAATCACATTAAATATAGAAAATAATAAATGGTAGAAATTTTTTTCTTATGAGCTTCCATCTTATTCACTTAATGTAAAACTAGTTGCCTCTCCAAAGTGAAAAGGAAAAGAAAAAATAATGATGATCACATTAAAGATAAAAAGTAATTAAAACTAGTTGCCTCTCCAAAGTGAAAAGGAAAAGAAAAAATAATGATGATCACATTAAAGATAAAAAGTAATAAATTGTAAAAATTTCTCCGTCATGGGCACCCATACTATTCACTATAAGCCCAAACTAACTGCCCCTCCCACTTGAAAAAATAGATAAAAATCTAAGATAATTACACTAAATGTGGAAAATGGCATTTGGTAGAAATTTCTCATTTGTGGGCTCTCATCTTGTTCACTTAAGTCCAAACTACTTACGTCTTCCACCTGAAGAAAAGGATATACATTAAGGATGATCACATCAAAGGTAGAAGACACTGAATAGTTAACTTTTTTTCTTTATAGGCCTTCACCTATTCGCTTAAGCCCAAATTATTTGCCTTTTCCTTGAGAAGAATGGAACATAAATAAAAAATAATCATTTACATGCAAAAGAAAGTGAATGGTGAAAATTTCTCTCTCATAGCCTCCCATCTTATTCACTCAACTAAACCAATTGTCTTTTCCTTCTAGAAAAAGGGGCATAAATCAAATATAATCACATTAAATGTAAAAAATGACAATTGGTTAAAACTTCTTTCTCATGATCTTCAATCCTAATCACTTAATGTAAAACTAGTTGAATCTCCCAATTGAAAAAAGTAACCTAAAATGAAGATGATCACATTAAAGATTAAAGGTAATAAATTGTGAAATTTTTTTCATCTTGGTCACCCACACTATACACTTTAAGCCCAAAGTAATTGCCTTTTCCACAAGAAAAAATAGATGAAAATCAAAGATAATCACATTAAAGGTGAAAAATAACATATGGTGAAATTTTTTCTATTATGGGACCTCATCTGATCAACTTAAGCCCAAATTACTTGCATCTTTCATGTGAAAAAGGGGACATAAATCAAAGATGATCATATCAAATATATAAGACAATATATAGTTGAAATTTCTCTTTCATGGGCCTCCATCTATTCACTTATGCCAAAACTACTTTCTTTTATCACATGTAAAAAAGGATATAAATAGAAGATGTTGACATTAAAGATATAAGGTCGTAAATGGTGAAAATTTCTTCCTCACAACCTCCCACTCTATGTACTCAACTAAACTACTTGCATTTTCTTCAAGAAAAATAGGGGTATAAATTAAATATAATCACATTAAATATTAAAAATCAGAAATGATAGAAAATTTTTTTTTATGGTCTCCCATCCTATTCACTTAAAGTAAAACTAGTTGCCTCTCCCAAGTGCAAAAATTAACATAAAACAAATATTGTTACATTAAAGACAAAAAGTAATAAATTATGAAAATTTTTCCTTCATGGGAACCCACACTGTTCACTTTAAGCCCAAACTAATTACCTCTCATACCTGAAAAAATAGAAAAAAAAAATCAAGATAATCACATTAAATATAAAAAATCACATATGATGAAAATTTTACTCTTATTGGCTCTTATCTTGTTAACTTAAGCCCAAATTACTTGCATTTTCCATGTGAAAAAAAGGAACATAAGTCAAGAATGATCACATCAAAGATAAAAGACAATGAATAGTTTGAGGGGTCCCCACCTATTCACTTAAGCCAAAATGAATTGCCTTTTCCACTTGGAGAATGTAACAAAAATCAAAGATAATCATTTACAAGTAAAAGGTAGTGAATGGTGAAAATTTCTCCCTCATAGCTTCCCACCCTATTTACTCAACTAAACTATTTAACTTTTTCTTGTAGAAATAGGGGTATAAATTAAACATGATCACATTAAATGTAGAAAATAACAATTGGTAGAAATTTCTTTTTCATGGGTTACCATCCTATTCACTTAATGTAAAACTAATTGCCTCACCCAAGTGAGAAAAGAAACATAAAATGAAGATAGTCACATTAAAAATGAAAAATAGTAAGTTATGAAAATTTTCTCATCATGGGCACCAACACTATACACTTTAAGCCCAGAGTAATTGTCTCTTCCACATAAAAAAATAAATGAAAATCAAAGGTAATCATATTAAAGGTGAAAAATAGCATATGGTGAAAATTTCATTATTATGGGTCCTCATCTTGTCCACTTAAATCCAAATTGCTTGTGTCTCCCATGTGAAAAAAGGACATAAATAAAAAATAGTCATATCGAAGATAGAAGACAATGAATAGTTAAAACTTCTCGATCAAGAGCCCCCGCCAATTCACTCAAGTTGAAACTACTTGCCTTTACCATATGAAAAAGGGACATGAATAGAAGATGATCACATTAAAGATAGAAAATAGCGAATGGTGAAAATTTCTCCCTTATAGTCTCACACGCTAATCACTCAACTAAATTACTTGCCTTTCCCTCATAGAAAAAGAGGCACAAATTAAACATAATCATATTAAATGTAGAAAATAACAAATAGTAGAAATGTTTTTTTCTCATCGGCTCCCATCCTATTCACTTAATGTAAAAAACTATTTGCCTCTCCTAAGTAAAAAAAAAAAGTAACATAAAACAAAAATGATCACATTAAAGATAAAAATTAATAAATTGTAAAAATCTCTCCATCATGGGTACCGACACTATTCACTTTAAGCCAAACTAATTACCTCTCGTACATAAAAGAATAGATAAAAATTTAAGATAATCACATTAAATATAAAAAATAACATATGGTAAAAATTTCTCTCTTATGGGCTCTCATCTTGTTCACTTAAATCCAAACTACTTACGCCTCCCACTTGAAAAAAGGAAAATAAATTAAGGATGATCACATCAAAGATAGAAGACAATGAAGAGTTAAAATTTCTCATTCATGGGTCACTTATGCCCAAATTAATTGCCTTTTCCACGTGGAGAAAAACATAAAAATCAAAGATAATTATCAACAAACAAGATGGTTGGGCTGGCTTTTGATTGGGCTAAGGAGAGGAAATAGTAAATTTGGAACAGGTTCGAGATTTCTTTACCATTTCATCGCCGCAAAAAAATAGAAAGAGATTTGAGCTAACGCATAAGACTACTAGATAGACCATATTTAAAAGGTGAAAGCCCTTTTTTCGAACGAACCTCGTGCGATTCAATCCATTTGTTTTAGATCATAAAATAGCATATTGAACTAGTGAATAGAATAAATCAGTGCTAGTCATCCCATTCTTTTTTGGTTTAAACCCACCACCCTATTGTTGTTTGTTACGGGTGTCTTTGAATGGAATTGTAATGAATGGTGAAAATTTTTCTTTCGTAAGTCTCCTCCCTATTCACTTAAACCTGAATTATTTACCTCTCCTATATGAAAAAATGGACATAAATCGAAGATAATCACTAAGTAGAAAGCAATGAATGGAGGAAAGTTTTTCCTCGTGTGCCCCCACCCTATTTATCTAATACCAAACTACTTGACTCTCCGAAGTGAAAAAAAAGTGAGCATAAGTCGAAAATAGTTACATTAAAGTTAGAAAGTGACAAATGGTGGAAAAGTCTCCCTTATGGGCCCCGACCCTGTTCATTTAAACCGAAACTACTTGCTTCTTCCATGTAGGATTATACTGACATGTCCTTTTTTTATAATTTAGATGACTAAAAGTATAAAATAAATTATTCTATTTTAATATATTATTATAATTTTAGTCATTTAAACTATTAGAATAAAATTTTTATTGTTAAAAATAAAAAATATATGGATATATATAATAAAATTATACTAAAAGTCTCTTTAAATTATCGAATTGAAATAGAAAATTGAAATTATGTGATGAGTTCCAATTATATTGGAATAAAAATTATGTAAAATTTAAATTATATTATTTGAATTGTATAAAAAATTTAGTTACGTAAGAACTTGTGAAAATTTCTTCATCTTGGGCACCCACACGATACACTTTAAGCCCAAAGTGATTGCCTCTTTTACATGAAAAAATTGATAAAAATTCAAGATAATCACATTAAAGATAAAAAGTAACATATGGTAAAAATTTCTCTATCATGGGCGCTTATCTTATTTACTTAAGCTCAAACTACTTGCATGTTTCTCACGTGAAAAGTGGACATAAATAAAAAATAATTATATCAAGGATAGAAGACATTGAATAGTTCAAACTTCTCTTTCATGGCCCCCCACCTATTACTCAAGCTGAAACTATTTGCCTCTACCTAATGAAAAAAGGGGCAAAAAAAAGAAGATGATCACATTAATGATAAAAGGCAGTGAATGGTGAAAATTTCTCCCTCATAGCCGCCCACACTATTCATTCAACTAGACTACTTCTCTTTCCCGCATTGAAAAAGGGGCAAAAATGAAATATAATCGCATTAAATATGAAAATAACAAAAGGTAGAAATTTTTTTCTCATGGGCTCCAAACCTATTCACTTAATGTAAAATTAGTTGCCTCTCCCAAGTGAAAAAGGTAATATAAAATAAACACGATCACATTAAAGATAAAAAGTAATAAATTGAGAAAAATTCTCCACCATGGACACCGATACTATTCACTTTAAGCCCAAACTAATTGTCCCTCCCACATGAAAAAATAGATAAAAATTCAAGATAATCACGTTAAATGAGAAAAATGGCATATGGTGGAAATCTCTCTCTTGTGGGCCCTCATCTTGTTCACTTAAATCCAAACTATTTGTGTCTTCCACATGAAAAGAGGAACACAAATGAATGATGATCATATCAAAGATAGAAGACAATAAATAGTTAAAATTTTTTCTTTATAGGCCCCCACCTATTCACTTAAGCCCAAATTATTTGCCTTTTCCTCGTGAAGAATGGAACATACATAAAAAATATTCATTTACATGCAAAAGGAAGTGAATGGTAAAAATTTCTCTCTCATAGCCTCCCATCCTATTCACTCAACTAAACTAATTGTCTTTTCCTTCTAGAAAAAGGGGCATAAATCAAATATAATCACATTAAATGTAAAAAATAACAATTTGTAAAAACTTCTTTGTGAAGATCTTCAATCCTATTCACTTAATGTAAAACTAGTTGAATCTTCCAATTGAAAAAAAAAACCTAAAACGAAGACGATCACATTAAAGATAAAATGTAATAAATTGTGAAATTTTTTTCATCATGGGCACCCATACTATACACTTTAAGCCCAAAGTAATTGCCTCTTCCACATGAAAAAATAGACGAAAATTCAAGATAATCGCATTAAAGGTGAAAAATAACATATGGTGAAAATTTCTCTATTATGGGACATCATTTGATCAACTTAACCCCAAACTACTTGCATCTTTCATGTGAAAAAAGGGACATAAATCAAAGATGATCATATCAAATATATAAGACAATATATAGTTGAAATTTCTCTTTCATGGGCCTCCACCTATTCACTTATGCCAAAACTACTTGCTTTTATCGCATGTTAAAAAGGATATAAATAGAAGATGATCACATTAAAGATAAAAGGTCACAAATGGTGAAAATTTCTTCCTCACAGCCTCCCACTCTATTTACTTAACTAAAGTACTTGCCTTTTCTTCAGAAAAATAGGGTTATAAATTAAATATAATCACATTAAATATTAAAAATCAGAAATGATAGAAATTGTTTTTTTATGGGCTCCCATCCTATTCACTTAAAGCAAAATTAGTTGCCTCTTCCAAGTGAAAAAATTAACATAAAACAAATATTCTTACATTAAAGACAAAAAGTAATAAATTATGAAAATTTTCCTTCATGGGAACCCACGCTATTCACTTTAAGCCCAAACTAATTAACTCTCCTACCTGAAAAAATAGAAAAAAAAATCAAGATAATCACATTAAATATAAAAAATCACATATGGTGAAAATTTTACTCTTATTGGCTCTTATCTTGTTAACTTAAGCCCAAATTACTTGCATTTTCCATGTGAAAAAAAGGAACATAAGTCAAGGATGAACACATCAAAGATAAAAGACAATGAATAGTTTGAGGGGCCCCCACCTATTCACTTAAGCCAAAATGAATTGCCTTTTCCACTTGGAGAATGTAACGAAAATCAAAGATAATCATTTACAAGTAAATGGTAGTGAATGGTGAAAATTTCTCCCTCACAGCTTCCCACCCTATTCACTCAACTAAACTATTTACCTTTTTCTTGTAGAAAAAGGGGTATAAATTAAACATGACCATATTAAATGTAGAAAATAACAATTGGTAGAAATTTCTTTCTCATGGGCTACTATCCTATTCACTCAATGTAAAACTAATTGCCTCTCCCAAGTGAGAAAAGAAACATAAAATGAAGATAGTCACATTAAAAATGAAAAATAGTAAGTTATGAAAATTTCTTCATCATAGGCACCAACAGTATACACTTTAAGCCCAATGTAATTGTCTCTTCCACATGAAAAAATTGATGAAAATCAAAGATAATCATATTAAAGGTGAAAAATAACATATGGTGAAAATTTCATTATTATGGGTCCTCATCTTGTCTACTTAAATCCAAATTACTTGTGTCTCCCATGTGAAAAAAAGGACATAAATAAAAAATAATCATATCGAAGATAGAAGACAATGAATAGTTAAAACTTCCCTTTCAAGAGCCCCCGCCTATTCACTCAAGTTGAAACTACTTGCCTTTACCATATGAAAAAAGGGACATGAATAGAAGATGATCACATTAAAGATAGAAGTTAGTGAATGGTGAAAATTTCTCCCTTATAGTCTCACACGCTATTCACTCAACTAAATTACTTGCCTTTCCCTCGTAGAAAAAGAGGCACAAATTAAACATAATCATATTAAATATAGAAAATAACAAATAGTAGAAAATTCTTTCTTATTAGCTCCCATCCTATTCACGTAATGTAAACCTAGTTGCCTCTCCATAGTAAAAAAAAAAAAAAGTAACATAAAACAAAAATGATCACATTAAAGATAAAAATTAATAAATTGTAAAAATCTCTCCATCATGGATACCCACACTATTCACTTCAAGCCTAACTAATTGCCTCTCCTACGTAAAAGAATAGATAAAAATTTAAAATAATCACATTAAATTTAGAAAATAATATATGGTAAAAATTTTTCTCTTATGGGCTCTCATCTTGTTCAATTAAGTCTAAACTACTTACGCCTCCCACTTGAAAAAAGGAAAATAAATTGAGGATGATCACATAAAAGATAGAAGATAATGAATAGTTAAAATTTCTCATTCATGGGTCACTTAAGCCCAAATTAATTGCCTTATTCACGTGGTAAAAAGCATAGAAATCAAAAATAATCATTAACAAGCAAGATGGCTGGGCTAGCTTTTGATAGGGCTAAGGAGAGGAAATAGTAAATTCGGAACAGGTTTGAGATTTTTTTACCATTTCATCGCCGTAATAAAACAAAAAGAGAATTGGTCTAACGCATAAGACTACTATATAGACCATATTTAAAAGGTAAAAGCCCTTTTTCCTAACAAACCTCGTGCGATTCAATCCAGTTGTTTTAGATCACAAAATAGCATATAGAACTAGTGAATAGAATAAACCAGTGCTAGTCATCCCATTTTTTTGTGTTTAAACTCACCACCCTATTATTGTTTGTGACGGGTGTCTTTGAATGGAATTGTAACGAATGGTGAAAATTTCTCCTTCGTGGGTCCCCTCCCTATTCAGTTAAACCTCAACAATTTATCTCGCTTATATGAAAAAATGGACATAAATTGAAGATAATCACTAAGTAGAAAGCAATGAATGGTGGAAAGTTTTTCCTCATGTGCCCCCACCCTATTTATCTAATACCAAACTACTTGACTCATGTGAAAAAAAAAAAAGAGACCATGAATCGAAAATAGTTACATTAAAGTTAGAAAGTGACAAATGGTGGAAAAGTCTCCCTTATGGGCCCCGACCCTGTTCATTTAAACCGAAACTACTTGTTTCTTCCACGTAGGATTATAATGATATGTCCTATTCTTATAACTTAGAAGATTAAAAGTATAAAATAAATTATTATATTTTAATATATTGTTACAATTTTAGTCTTTTGAACTGTTAGAATAAAATTTTTCCATCATGGACACCCACACTATTCACTTTAAGCCAAACTAACTACCTCTCATACATAAAAGAATAGATAAAAATTTAAGATAATCACATTAAACATAAAAAATAATATATGGTAAAAATTTCTCTCTTATGGGCTCTCATCTTGTTCACTTAAGTCCAAACTACTTACGCATCCCACTTGAAAAAAGGAAAATAAATTAAGGATGATCACATCAAAGATAGAATACAATGAAGAATTGAAATTTCTGATTCATGGGTCACTTAAGCCCAAATTAATTGTCTTTTCCACGCGGCGAAAAACATAAAAATCAAAGATAATTGTTAACAAGCAAGATGGTTGGGCTGGCTTTTGATAGGGTTAAGGAGAGGAAATAGTAAATTTGGAATAGGTTCGAGATTTCTTGACCATTTCATCGCCGCAAAGAAAAAGAAAGAGATTTGAGCTAACGCATAAGACCACTAGATAGACCATATTTAAAAGGTAAAAGCCCTTTTTCCGAACGAACCTCGTGCGATTCAATTCATTTGTTTTAGAATATAAAATAGCATATAGAACTAGTGAATAGAATAAATCAGTGCTAGTCATCCCATTCTTTTTTGGTTTAAACTCACCACCCTATTGTTGTTTGTTACGGGTGTCTTTAAATGGAATTGTAATGAATGGTGAAAATTTCTCTCTCGTAAGTCCCCTCTCTATTCACTTAAACCTGAATTATTTACCTCTCCTATATGAAAAAATGAACATAAATTGAAGATAATCACTAAGTAGAAGGCAATGAATGGTGGAAAGTTTTTCCTCATGTGCCCCCACCCTATTTATCTAATACCAAACTACTTGACTCTCCGATGTGAAAAAAAAGTGAGCATAAATCAAAAATTTTTACATTAAAGTTATAAAGTGACAAATGGTGGAATAGTCTCCCTTATGGGCCCCGACCCTGTTCATTTAAACCGAAACTACTTGCTTCTTCCATGTAGGATTATAATGACATGTCCTTTTTTTATAATTTAGATGACTAAAAGTATAAAATAAATTATTCTATTTTAATACATTATTATAATTTTAGTTGTTTAAACTATTAGAATAAAATTTTCGTTGTTAAAAATAATATATATATATATATATATATATACAATAAAATTATACTAAAAGTCTCTTTAAATTATCGAATTGAAATAGAAAATTGAAATTATGTGATGAGTTACAATTCTATTAGAATAAAAATTATGTAAAATGTAAATTATATTATTCGAATTATATAAAAAACTTAGTTACATAAGAACTTGTGAAAATTTCTTCATCATGGGAACCCACACGATACACTTTAAGCCCAAAGTAATTGCCTTTTTTACATGAAAAAATTGATAAAAATTTAAGATAATCACATTAAAGATAAAAAGTAACATATGGTGAAATTTTTCCTATTATGGCGCTTATCTTATTTACTTAAGCTCAAACTACTTGAGTGTCTCTCACGTGAAAAATGGGCATAAACTAAAAATAATCATATCAAGGATAGAAGACAATGAATAGTTGAAACTTCTCTTTCATGGCCCCTCACCTTTTCACTCAAGCTGAAACTAGTTGCCTTTACCAAATACAAAAAGGGGCAAGAAAAGAGGATGATCACATTAAAGATAAAAGGCAGTGAATGGTGAAAATTTCTGCCTCGCAGCCGCCCACACTATTCATTCAACTAGACTACTTCTCTTTCTCTCATAGAAAAAGGGGCAAAAATTAAATATAATCACATTAAATAAGAAAATAACAAATGGTAGAAATTTTTTTGTAATGGGCTCCTAAGCTATTCACTTAATGTAAAATTAGTTGCCTCTCCCAAGTGAAAAAGGTAATATAAAATAAACACGATCACATTAAATATAAAAAATAATAAATTGAGAAAATTTCTCCACCATGGACACCAATACTATTCACTTTAAGCCCAAACTAATTGTCCTTCCCACATGAAAAAATAGATAAAAATTGAAGATAATCAGGTTAAATGAGAAAAATGGCATATGGTGGAAATTTCTCTCTTGTGGGCCCTCATCTTGTTCACTTAAGTCCAAACTATTTGTGTCTTCCACATGAAAAGAGGAACACAAATTAATGATGATCATATCAAAGATAGAAGACAATAAATAGTTAAAATTTTTTCTTTATAGGCTCCCACCAATTCACTTAAGTCCAAATTATTTGTCTTTTTCCCGTGAAGAATGGAATATAAATAAAAAATAATCATTTACATGCAAAAGGAAGTGAATGGTGAAAATTTCTCTCTCATAGCCTCCCATCCTATTCACTCAACTAAACTAATTGTCTTTTCCTTCAAGAAAAAGGGGCATAAATCAAATATAATCACATTAAATGTAAAAAATAACATTTGGTAAAAATTTCTATCTTATGAGCTTCCATCCTATTCACTTAATGTAAAAGTAGTTGAATCTCCAAATTGAAAAAAGTAACCTAAAACGAAGATGATCACATTAAAGATAAAAGGTAATAAATTGTGAAAATTATTTTATCATGGGAAGCCACACTATACACTTTAACCCAAAGTAATTGCCTCGTCCACATGAAAAAATAGATGAAAATCCAAGAAAATCACATTAAAGGTGAAAAATAACATATGGTAAAACTTTCTCTATTATGGGACCTCATTTGATCAACTTAAGCCCAAACTACTTGCATCTTTCATGTGAAAAAAGGGACATAAATCAAAGATGATCATATCAAATATATAAGACAATATATAGTTCAAATTTCTCTTTCATGGGCCACCACCTATTCACTTATGCCAAAACTACTTGCTTTTATCATATGTAAAAAAGGATATAAATAGAAGATGATCACATTAAAGATATAAGGTCGTAAATGGTGAAAATTTCTTCCTCACAGCCTCCTACTCTATTACTCAACTAAACTACTTGCCTTTTCTGCAGAAAAATAAGGGTATAAATTAAATATAATCACATTAAATATTAAAAATCAGAAATGATAGAAATTGTTTTTTTATGGGCTCCCATCCTATTCACTTAAAGTAAAACTAGTTGCCTCTCCCAAGTGCAAAAATTAACATAAAAAAATATTCTTACATTAAAGACAAAAAGTAATAAATTATGAAAATTTTTCCTTCATGGGAACCCACACTGTTCACTTTAAGCCCAAACTAATTACCTCTCCTACCTGAAAAAATAGAAAAAAAGAAATCAAGATAATCACATTAAATATAAAAAATCACATATGGTGAAAATTTTACTCTTATTGGCTCTTATCTTATTAACTTAAGCCCAAATTACTTGCATTTTCCACGTTAAAAAAAGGAACATAAGTCAAGGACGATCACATCAAAGATAAAAGACAATGAATAGTATGATGGGCCCCCACCTATTCACTTAAGCCAAAATGAATTGCCTTTTCCACTTGGAGTATGTAAGAAAAATCGAAGATAATAATTTACAAGTAAAAGGTAGTGAATGGTGAAAATTTCTCCCTCACAGCTTCCCACCCTATTCACTCAACTAAACTATTTACCTTTTTCTTGTAGAAAAAGGGATATAAATTAAACATGACCATATTAAATGTAGAAAATAACAATTGGTAGAAATTTCTTTCTCATGGGCTATCATCCTATTCACTTAATGTAAAACTAATTGCCTCTCCCAAGTGAGAAAATAAACATAAAATGAAGATAGTCACATTAAAAATGAAAAATAGTAAGTTATGAAAATTTCTTCATCATGGGCTCCAACACTATACACTTTAAGCCCAAAGTAATTGTCTCTTCCACATGAAAAACTAGATGAAAATCAAAGATAATCATATTAAATGTGAAAAATAACATATGGTGAAAATTTCATTATTATGGGTCATCATCTTGTCTACTTAAATCCAAATTACTTGTGTCTCCCATGTGAAAAAAAGGACATAAATAAAAAATAATCATATCGAAGATAGAAGACAATGAATAGTTAAAACTTCCCTTTCAAGAGCCCCCGCCTATTCACTCAAGTTGAAACTACTTGCCTTTACCATATGAAAAAAGGGACATGTATAGAAGACGATCACATTAAAGATAGAAGATAGTGAATGGTGAAAATTTCTCCCTTATAGTCTCACACGCTATTCACTCAACTAAATTACTTGCCTTTCCCTCGTAGAAAAAGATGCACAAATTAAACATAATCATATTAAATGTAGAAAATAACAAATAGTAGAAATTTCTTTCTCATCGGCACCCATCCTATTCACTTAATGTAAAAAACTAGTTGCCTCTCCTCAGTAAAAAAAAAGTAACATAAAACAAAAATGATCACATTAAATATAAAAATTAATAAATTGTAAAAATCTCTCCATCATGGATACCCACACTATTCACTTCAAGCCAAACTAATTGCCTCTCCTACGTAAAAGAATAGAAAAAAAATTTAAAATAATCACATAAAATGTAAAAAATAATATATGGTAAAACTTTTTCTCTTATGGGCTCTCATCTTTTTCACTTAAGTCCAAACTACTTACGCCTCCCACTTGAAAAAAGAAAAATAAATTGAGGACGATCACATCAAAGATATAAGACAATGAATAGTTAAAATTTCTCATTCGTGGGTCACTTAAGCCCAAATTAATTGCCTTTTTCATGTGAAAAAAAGCATAGAAATAAAAAATAATCATTAACAAGCAAGATGGTTGGGCTGGCTTTTGATAGGGCTAAGGAGAGGAAATAGAAAAATTCGGAACAGGTTTGAGATTTTTTTACCATTTCATCGCCGTAATAAAACAAAAAGAGAATTGGTCTAACGCATAAGACTACTACATAGACCATATTTAAAAGGTAAAAGCCCTTTTTCGGAACGAACTTCGTGTGATTCAATCCATTTGTTTTAGATTATAAAATAGCATATAGAACTAGTGAATAGAATAAATCAATGCTAGTTATCCCATTCTTTTTTGGTTTAAACCCACCACCCTATTGTTGTTTGTGACAGGTGTCTTTGAATGGAATTGTAATGAATGGTGAAAATTTCTCCTTCGTGGGTCTCCTCCCTGTTCACTTAAACCTTAACAATTTACCTCTCTTATATGAAAAAATGGACATAAATCGAAAATAATCACTAAGTAGAAAGCAATGAATGGTGGAAAGTTTTTCCTCATGTGCCCCCACCCTATTTATCTAATACCAAACTACTTGACTCTCCGATGTGAAAAAAAAAAGAGACCATGAATCGAAAATAGTTACATTAAAGTTAGAAAGTGGCAAATGGTGGAAAAGTCTCCCTTATGGGCCCCGACCCTGTTCATTTAAACCGAAACTACTTGCTTCTTCCACGTAGGATTATAATGACATGTCCTATTCTTATAACTTAGATGATTAAAAGTTTAAAATAAATTAATATATTTTAATATATTATTATAATTTTAGTTTTTTGAACTGTTAGAATAAAATTTCTCCATCATGGGCACCACCAATATTCAGTTTAAGCCAAACAAATTACCTTTCATACATAAAGGAGTAGATAAAAATTTAAGATAATCACATTAAATATAAAAAATACAATATGGTAAAAATTTCTCTCTTATGGGCTCTCATCTTGTTAACTTAAGTCCAAACTACTTACGACTCCCACTTTAAAAAAGGAAAATAAAATAAGGATGATCACATCAAAGATAGAAGACAATGAAGAGTTGAAATTTCTCATTCATGGGTCATTTAACCCCAAATTAATTGCCTTTTCCACGTGGAGAAATGTAACGACCCAGACTTTAAAAGTATAGAAAAACCCGAGTCATCGAGTCCGGTCAACGCCAGTTGACCGAAAAATGCAATAGGAAAAGTAAAAATTGGCCTTAAGATGAAATCAACTTCGGCCCTTATTTAATGAAAACCCACTCCGGACTCCTATTCAAAATCTAGTCCGGATTCCCTTGAAAAAGGAGTCCAAAATATCCCTTGAAAAGAAGTCCGGATTTTCGTGATGGAAATCAAGTCCAACTATGTAAGGCCGAAGTAGCCTTGAAGGCCGGAGTGTATTTGTGGTTGGTAAGGCCGAAGTTGTTGATCCGATCAATGCCAGTTAGTTGACCGGAATGCGTAAATAAGGAAACCAAATACGGGGGAATAATAATTAATAAGGAAATCCTTATAATAAGGAAACGGAGCAAAAAGAAATAACCAGTAAGGAAACTTCGTAATAAGGAAACCGTGAATAAGGAAATGATAAATAATAAGGAAACTTTAAAATTTAGAAACCCTGCGAATTTTTCCGAAGGTTGTCAAACCCTAATGACGATTACCAGGCTCAAGGGCCTATAAATAAGACTTTAGAGAGCGGAAAAAGGGGGGCACTCGATAGGGCTTGACCAAAAGTTCAAGGCGAAATAAAGAAATTCAGGCAAGAGTACTCACCCTGTTTTTAAAGTTCATGATTATTATGCATGTTTGCAATACGAGTAAATATGATATTTTTATGAAAGTATGTTTTAGAATGTATGAATGTTTATTCTGTTCCTTTATCTGATATTTTGATCAACTTATGTTTCTGTACGTACAATGTTTGTTCTGTTATTTGAATTAAGGAAGAATCGTTCGTAATCGCATGTTTAAAAAGAAGTCCCGCTATTCATGATGTTCGGTTTTCTTCTGCTTGGAAACATGATTATTTGTCAATTGTTATGAACTTCGATAAATGCATGTTTAAGGTAAACAACTTCGGCCTTAAGATGGAACGAGAACTCCTGTAAATGAATTCCAGTTTCTGTCGAAAAGATCTCTGGTTTTAAGAAAAAGAGCTCCGGCATTTTTAGAAAGTTACTCCGTCCCTTTTTGGAAAAAGAACTCCGTCCCTTTTTGGGAAAAAGAACTCCGGATTTAGGGCGTCGAATTTTTAAAGAAACAGAACTCCGACTTTTAGAGCTTCAGCTTTTAAAAGAAAAAGAACTCCGGATTTTAAGGCGTAGAATTTTTAAAGAAACAGAACTCCGGCTTTTAGAGTTTCGGCTTTTAAAAGAAAAAGAACTCCGGATTATAGGGCATCGAACTTTTAAAGAAACAGAACTCCGACTTTAGAGCTTCGATTTTTAAAAGAAAAAGAATTCTGGATTTTAGGGCGTCGAATTTTTAAAGAAACAGAACTCCGGCTTTTAGAGCTTCGGCTTTTAAAAGAAAAAGTCACTCTGGTTTTAGACTCCAGATTTTAAAGAAAGAATTACTCCGGATTTTAAAGAAAGAAACACTCCGGTTTTAGAGCTCCGGATTTTAAAGAAAGAATCACTCCGGATTTTAAAGAGAGAAACACTTCGGTTTTAGAGCTCCGAATTTTAAAAAAAGAATCACTCCGGATTTTAAAGAAAGAAACACTCCGGTTTTAGAGCTCCAGATTTTTAAGAAAGAATCACTCCGGATTTTAAAGAGAGAAACACTCCGGTTTTAGAGATCCGGATTTTAAAGAAAGAATCACTCCGGATTTTAAAGAAAGAAACGCTCCGGTTTTAGAACTCCGGATTTTAAAGAAAGAATCAATCCGGTTTTAGAGCTAAGCCCTTTTGAGAAAGAACTCCGCCTTTGAAGAAGAACTCCGCCTTTTGAGCAAAGTACGCCGGCAAGAGCTCCGATTTTCGAACTCCGTCTTTTTAAGAAAACGACTTCGGCTTTAAGATGATTAAAGAAAAAAGTACTTCGTCCTCTTTAGAAAAAGAGCTCCGAATTTTGATGAGAAAGCACTCCGTCTACTTAAGAAAAAGTACTCCATCCTTTTAAGAAAGAACTTCGGCCTTAACGTCTTTAAAGAAGCACTCCGTCCTTTGGTTTGAAAATGAACTCCGGCTTGACAAAAGAACGCCGGCTTAAAGAACTCCGGCCCTTTGTATGAAAAGGAACTTCGGCCTATTTTTAATGAACATGGAAAATGCATGTAATACGGACAGCAAGTGGAACTCTATGACTTCCGACTTCTGAACTATGATAAATGGCTATGAAAAGATATGAACCATGAACCTAGTCTCCCTTAAACTTGCTGTTAAAGATGGATGAAGGATATTGGAGTGACACTATGGACTACGGTCCCGTATGCCGGGTTAAAGGCATTACCTCCCACCCCGGGGAGCATAATGTGGGGATACGGGTTTAGGTTGTGGGGTTACACACAACCCGTCCTCGATGTTATCCGCTTTCGTCCGGTCCCTAAAGATCCCTAAAGATGATTAGAATTTTCAATGATTTTATTAAGACGACAATAAGAAAAGGAACTTCTGAACTAAAGACATGATGATTTCAAATCTCTGTTTTATCCGCTTATATATATATGATTTCTGTTTTCTTCATGTGAGTATCTTGCTGGGCTTTGTGCTCACTCTTGTTGTTTTTAGATGATGAAAGGCTCATGGATGACGAAGTTGAGCAGAATCTCATGGTGTAGCCAAATAGTCCGGTTGACCGGAGCTGACTAAATGAAGAGCTTGTTTAATTTCTTTGATGTTTTGTGGAGACTTGTAAAACTGTTCCGCTGTTTTAATTTATCAATGTTAGCATGTTTCGGTATTATGAATAAATGTTATAATTTTTAGTAAGCATCTCAGGGCATTTAGGTCCGGCAAACATTAGAGTTGGCCGGACAAGTTTGAAATCAAACCAGTGGGCCAACTTATATAGTCCGGCCTCACGAGATCCTGTGTATGAGTGAAAAGAAAAAAATTTATGTCCATTTATTATTTTATTTTAAGGCAAGAATTATGGACTAATGGCGGCTTTATGAAGTGAAATAAGGCCGGGCTGTCACAGTTGGTATCAGAGAGAGTACTGAGATGCTTTAGGTCAATTTAAATTAATACGGAAACTTAGGATAGGATTAGTTACAGAAAGGGGTAGGGGTTGGTTTTACTCATACTCTGGACGGAGTAAGTTGTGATAGTCACCCATGCCTAGTTGACTAACGAAACTGTTATTTCAGAAATCAAGGTCATCACCGAAGTCATGTCTAACAGAGGAAGACCACGACGGACTAACAACACTCCGGATAAGGAGGCGAGATACCTAAACCTACTAGACCGGATGGCTGAAGTCATAGAGGCTTTGGCTCCACCAACTCCGCCCGCTCCAGTGACCACCCCAATTACGGTTCATCATGAGAGGTCGGTTTATGACCGTTTTACCAACGAGCGCATTCCTGAATTCTTAGGGGAACCCAACCCGTTGAAGGCTGATACTTGGATCTAACGATTGAAGAAGGTGTTTGCGGTAATTAAGTGTCCTGCTGTAGACATGGTTCTCTATGCCACCCATAAGCTGACGGGTGAGGCCCACCACTAGTGGGAAATGCAGAAGAGAGTTTTCAATGTACCAGATCGGGATATTAGTTGGGAAATGTTTGAAGCAGCTTTTCTGGAGAAGTATTTCCCTGCTCATCTTCGTGGACAGGAGGATGAATTCCTTCGCCTAAGGTAGGGTACTCGCTCTGTAACGGAATACGATGCAAAGTTTACAGAGTTATCTCACTATACTCCTTTTGTGGTTGAAGACCCAGAGAGGAAGGCTAGGAGGTTCTTTCAGGGACTAAGGGATGATATTAGGAAGCATCTCTCAACTCTGACGTTGGCCACTTACGGAGAGGTGCTCGCGAAGGCTGTCATCTATGAGAAGGAGCTGGAGAAATGAGCATTGCTCAGATAAAGGACGTTTAGTCAGACTTCAAGGGCCAATGCTAGTGGAGGCCCTTCTAAGAAAGCAAGACCTTCGAGTTCCAGTGGAGAGCAGAACCGATCAGTGCAGATTTCCCAAACTCCGGCTAATAATGCATGTGATCATTGCGGGAGATCACACAAAGGGAAGCCTTGCTATAAGAAGTTGGGGGTTTGTTATAACTGTGGCTAGGCTGGACACATGATCAAAGATTGCCCACTTGCCAAACAAGCTCCAAGATCTAAGTCCCCTATTCCAGCTAAGGTGTTTGCCATTTCCGCAAAGGAGGCCGAAACGTCTACGGAGGTCGTAGAAGGTACACTTTCTATCTGTGGCACTTCTAGTCATGTGCTCTTTGACTCTGGATCTACTCACTCTTTCGTCTCTCATAAATTTTTAAAATATCTTACGACCCTTCCTCAAGTTATTGGCTGCCCATTAATGGTCGCCTCACCCACACGGTCATCCGTAATCTTAAATGTAGTATATCCAGAATGTCCAATAGAATTAAATGAATACATGATGCCTGTTAACCTGGTTTTGCTGAAAATAAAAGACTTCGATGCAATCTTGGATATGGATTGGTTAGCCAGGTATCATGCTAAGATTGATTGTTTCCGAAAAAGAGTAAAATTTGCCATTCCAGGAAACAAGCCTTTCTACATTCAAGGAATCCGGCGTAAAGAAGTATCTTGCTTCATTTCGGCTCTTCATGCCAGACACTTGATTGGTGATGGGTGTCAAGCTTATCTAGCCTTCGCTAATGTGACTACTGAAAGTCAAGAATCGCTGGCTAAAGAGATTCCTGTGGTACGGGAATTCGAAGACATATTCCCTGATGAATTGCCTGGGCTACCACCCCAACGAGAGTTGGAGTTTGGAATAGAGTTGATGTCAGGATTAGCACCAATATCCAAAGCACCGTATCGGATGGCACCGGCTGAACTCAAAGAATTGAAACAACAACTGCAGGAATTGTTAGATAAAGGTTTCATTCGGCCAAGTGTGTCATCATGGGGAGCACCGGTTCTCTTTGTCAGAAAGAAAGACGGGACCATGAGACTATGCGTGGATTATCGCGAACTGAACAAAATTACCACCAAGAACAAATATCCTCTGCCAAGGATTGATGACCTCCTTGACCAATTACAAGGAGCTTGCGTATTTTTAAAAATCGACCTTAGATCCGGGTATCATCAACTTCGGATCAGAAAGGAGGATATAGCAAAGACGGCGTTCCGGACTAGATATGGGCATTATGAATTTGTAGTGTGCCTTTTGGGTTGACTAATGCCCTAAACGTCTTTATGGACTTGATGAATCAAATTTTTTAACCATACTTGGACAAGTTTGTGATCGTCTTCATTGACGACATTCTTGTGTATTCGAAAAGCCATGAGGAGCATGAGGTGCACTTACGGACTATGCTCCAGATTCTTAGGGAGCATCAGCTGTTCGCCAAATTGAAAAAGTGTAAATTTTGGTTAGAGGAAGTGTGATTCCTTGGTCACGTCATCTCTAAAGAAGGGATTTTCGTCGACCCTAAGAAAGTGGAAGCAATGGTAAATTGGAACCGGCCAACCTTTGTGACTGAAGTGCGAAGCTTCTTAGGCTTGGCTGGATACTATAGACGGTTCATGAAAAATTTCTCCCAAATCGCTTTACCACTCACACAGTTAACCAAGAAGGATGCCAGATTTGAGTGGACCAAGGATTGTGAAGAGAGTTTTCAGACACTTAAAGACCGGTTAACTTCGCACCCGGTCCTGACCATCCTAAATGAATCAGGAGGACTAATTGTTTATTACGATGCCTTAAAGATTGGGTTAGGCTGTGTTCTAATGCAACACGGAAGGGTAATCGCCTATGGGTTGCGGCAGCTGAAAGATCATGAAAGGAATTATCCAACTCACGATCTAGAATTAGCCGCAGTAGTGTTTGCATTGAAAACTTGGAGGCATTATCTGTATGGTGAGAGATTCTTGGTCTACTCCGATCATAAGAGTCTAAAGTATTTATTCTTCCAGAATGAACTAAACATGAGGCAGAGAAGGTGGATTGAATTCCTGAAAGACTATGATTGTGAAATCCGGTACGAACCAGGAAAAGCCAACGTAGTTGCCGACGTACTAAGTAGACAACCTGGTATTCTAGCCAGAATGTAAGTCAAGCAAATGGAAATGCTGGACTGTCTCATGTACTGTGACGTCCAGCGTTATGTGCAAGGAAAGCGAATGATCTTGGCGTACCTTCAAGTTCAACCTGAGGTGATAAATGAGGTAAATGGATGTCAAGCGAATGATTCTTTCCTTGTAAAGATCATGAGTGAACTGGACAAAGCATCCGGAGGTGACTTTCACGTTATGCCAGATGGAGTATTAAAATTTAGAAATCGGTTATGTGTGCCGGATAACAAAGAATTAAAGGAGAAAATTCTTAAGGAAGCCCATCGATCCCGTTATATGGTTCACCTAGGAGCCAATAAGATGTATCAGGATCTGAAAAAAATATTTTGGTGGAGGAATATAAGAGGGATATTACAGCTTACGTGGAAAAGTACCTTGTGTGCCAACAAGTAAAGGCTGAAAGAAAGCAGCCGTCTGGGTTATTGCAACCAATGCCATTTCCAGGTTGAAAATGGGAAGACATTGCCATGGATTTTGTAACCGGTTTGCCAAGGACGCCAAGGAAACATAATGCTATTTGAGTGATTGTTGACCGGCTAACAAAGTCAGCCCATTTCCTGGCAATCCGGACGACTTACTCCCATGATAAATTGGCCCAACTGTACGTAAACAAGGTTGTCAGACTTTATGGTGTGCCTGTTTCTATTGTATCAGATAGAGACCCTCGCTTTGTTTCAAAGTTCTGAAAAAGTCTACACAAAGAATTGGGGACAGAATTAAAATTCAGTACCGCTTTTCATCCCCAAACTGACGGCCAGTCAGAACGGACTATCCAGATCCTTGAGGATATGTTAATGGCCTCGGTTTTAGAGATGAAAGGGGCTTGGGATAATTCATTAGCTCTAGCAGAGTTTACTTATAATAACAGTTATCAGGCTAGCATTGGCATTACTCCTTTTGAAGCCTTGTATGGGAGAAAATGTAGGTCGCCGATTCTCTGGGAGGAACACGGAGATAAAAGGATTTTAGGTCCAGACATTATTAAAGAGACGGCGGAAAAGATAAAGTTTTTACATGAAAATCTCAGAGTAGCCCGGAGCAGACAAAAGAGCTATGCAGACCGGATGAGATTCGCATTAGAATTTAAAAAAGACGATTTTGTATTCCTAAAGGGATCGCCATCCAAAGGGAAATACAGATTCGGGATAAAAGGGAAGCTAAAGCCACGATTTATTGGCCATTTTGAAATTCTAGAAAGGTCGGAGAAGTATCTTACATACTTGCACTACCTCCAAACTTGGCAGAAGTACATGACGTGTTCCATGTATCAATACTTCGGAAGTATGTCCATGATCCTACTTATGTAATTGAGTATGAACCTCTGATAATCGACAATGACTTGTCCTATGTAGAGGAACCAGTGAAAATCTTGGATCGAAGGGAACAAAAACTACGCACCAAATCAATCGCTCTAATAAAGGTGCTCTGGAAGAATCACACACCCGAAGAGGCAACGTGGGAACGAGAGGAAGAGATTCGGAACAAATACCCCTATTTATTTTCTCGAGGTTAGTAATTTTATTTAAAATTTTGAAGATGAAATTCTATAAGTGGGGGAGATTGTAACGACCTAGACTTTAAAAGTATAGAAAAACCTCAGTCATCAAGTCCGGTTAACGCCAGTTGACCGAAAAATGCAATAGGAAAAGTAAAAATCGGCCTTAAGATGAAATCAACTTCGGCCCTTATTTAATGAAAACCCACTCCGGACTCCTATTGAAAATCTAGTTCGGATTCCCTTGAAAAAGGAGTCCGAAATATCCCTTGAAAAGAAGTCTGGATTTTCGTGATGTAAATCAAGTCCAGCCATGTAAGGCCGAAGTAGCCTTGAAGGCCGGAATGTATTTGTGGTTGGTAAGGCCGAAATTGTTGATCCGGTCAACGCCAGTTAGTTCACCGAAATGCGTAAATAAGGAAACCAAATACGGGGGAATAATAATTAATAAGGAAATCCTTATAATAAGGAAACGGAGCAAAAAGAAATAAACCGGTAAGGAAACTTCGTCATAAGAAAACCGTGTATAAGAAAATGATAAATAATGATGAAACTTTAAAATTTGGAAACCCTGCGAATTTCCCCGAAGGTTGTCAAACCCTAATGACGGTTACCAGGCTCAAGAGCTTATAAATAAGACTTTAGAGAGCGGGAAAAAGGGGGCACTCGATAGGGCTTGACCAAAAGTTCAATGCGAAATAAAAAAATTCAGGCAATAGTACTCACCCTGTTTTTAAAGTTCATGATTATTATGCATATTTGCAATACGAGTAAATCTGATATTTTTATGAAAGTATGTTTTAGAATGTATGAATGTTTATTCTGTTCCCTTATCTGATATTTTGATCGACTTATGTTTCTGTACTTACGATGTTTGTTCTGTTGTTTGAATTAAGGAAGAATCGTTCGTAGTCACATGTTTAAAAAGAAGTCCCATTATTCATGATGTTCGATTTGGTTCTGCTTGGAAACATGATTATTTGTCAATTGTTATGAACTTCGATAAATGCATGTTTAAGGTAAAGAACTTCAGCCTTAAGATGGAACGAGAACTCCTGTAAATGAACTCCGGTTTCAGTCGAAAAGATCTCTGATTTTAAGAAAAAGAGCTCCGGCATTTTTAGAAAGTTACTCCGTCCCTTTTTGGAAAAAGAACTCCGTCCCTTTTGGGGAAAAAGAACTCCGGATTTTAAGGCGTCAAATTTTTAAAGAAACAGAACTCCGGCTTTTAGAGCTTCGGCTTTTAAAAGAAAAAGAACTCCGGATTTTAAGGTGTAGAATTTTTAAAGAAACAGAACTCCGGCTCTTAGAGCTTCGGCTTTTAAAAGAAAAAGAACTCCGGATTTTAGGGCGTCGAATTTTTAAAGAAATAGAACTCCGGCTTTTAGAGCTTCGGCTTTTAAAAGAAAAAGAACTTCGGATTTTAGGGCGTCGAATTTTTAAAGAAACAGAACTCCGGCTTTTAGAGCTTCGGCTTTTAAAAGAAAAAGTCACTCCGATTTTAGACTCCGGATTTTAAAGAAAGAATCACTCCGGATTTTAAAGAAAGAAACACTCCGGTTTTAGAGCTCCAGATTTTAAAGAGATAATCTCTCCGGATTTTAAAGAGAGAAACACTCCGGTTTTAAAGCTCCGGATTTTAAAGAAAGAATCACTCCGGATTTTAAAGAAAGAAACACTCCAGTTTTAGAGCTTCGGATTTTTAAGAAAGAATCACTCCGGATTTTAAAGAGAGAAACACTCCGGTTTTAGAGATCCGAATTTTAAAGAAAGAATCACTCCGAATTTTAAAGAAAGAAATGCTCCGGTTTTAGAACTCCGGATTTTAAAGAAAGAATCAATCCGGTTTTAGAGCTAAGCGCTTTTGAGAAAGAACTCCGCATTTGAAGAAGAACTCCGCCTTTTGAGCAAAGTACGCCGGCAAGAGCTCCGGTTTTCGAACTCCGTCTTTTTAAGAAAAAGACTTCGGCTTTAAGATGATTAAAGAAAAAAGTACTCCGTCCTCTTTAGAAAAAGAGCTCCGAATTTTGATGAAAAAGCACTCCGTCTATTTAAGAAAAAGTACTCCGTCCTTTTAAGAAAGAACTTTGGTCTTAACATCTTTAAAGATGCACTCCGTCCTTAATGAAGCACTCCGTCCTTAAGAAGCACTCCGTCCTTTTGTTTGAAAATGAACTCCGGCTTGACAAAAGAACGCCGGCTTAAAGAACTCCGGCCCTCTATATGAAAAGGAACTCCAGCCTATTTTTAATGAATATGGAAAATGCATGTAATATGGACAGCAAGTGGAACTCTATGACTTCCGACTTCCAAACTATGATGAATGGCCATGAAAAGATATGAACCATGAACCGAGTCTCCCTTAAACTTGCTGTTAAAAATGGATGAAGGATATTGGAGTGACACTCGAGGATTACCTCCTGGGCCACGGGAGAGGACTTTCTGGTGGCATAAGAACTATGGACTACGGCCCCGTATGCCGGGTTAAAGGCATTACCTCCGGCCCCGGGGAGCATAATGAGGGGATACGACTTTAGGTTGTGGGGTTACACACAACCCGTCCTCGATGTTGTCCGCTCCTGTCCGATCCCTAAAGATGATAAGAATTTTCAATGATTTTATTAAGACGACAATAAGAAAAGGAACTTCCGAACTAAAGACATGATGATTTCGAATCTCTGTTTTATCCGCTTATATATATATGATTTTTATTTTCTGCATGTGAGTATCTTGCTGGGCTTTGTGCTCACTCTTATTGTTTTCAAATGATGAAAGGCTCATGGAGGACGAAGTTGAGTAGAATCTCATGGTGTAGCCAAATAGTCCGGTTGACCGGAGCTGACAAAATGAAGAGCTTGTTTAATTTCTTTGATATTTTGTGGAGACTTGTAAAACTGTTCCGCTATTTTACTTTATCAATGTTAGCATGTTTCGGTATTATGAATAAAAGTTATAATTTTTAGTAAGCATCTCAGGGCATTTAGGTCCGGCAAATATTAGAGTTGGTC
The DNA here is from genome assembly GCA_033239525.1 of Nepenthes gracilis. Taxonomy (NCBI): domain Eukaryota; kingdom Viridiplantae; phylum Streptophyta; class Magnoliopsida; order Caryophyllales; family Nepenthaceae; genus Nepenthes; species Nepenthes gracilis. The sequence continues at coordinate 4,108,002 of BSYO01000026.1, read as the reverse complement.
GGACAAGTTTGAAATCAAACCAGTGGGCCAACTTATATAGTCCAGCCTCACGAGATCCTGTGTATGAGTGAAAAGAAAAAAATTTATGTCCATTAATTATTTTATTTTAAGGCAAGAATTATGGGCTGATGGCGGATTTATGAAGTGAAATATGGTCGGGCTGTCACAAGAAAAACATAAAAATCAAAGATAATTATTAACAAGCAAGATGGTTGGGCTGGCTTTTGATAGGGCTAAGGAGAGGGAATAGTAAATTTGGAATAGGTTCGAGATTTCTTTACCATTTTATCGTCGCAATAAAATAGAAAGAGATTTGAGCTAATGCATAAGACCACTAGATAGACCATATTTAAAAGGTAAAAGCCCTTTTTTCCAAACAAACCTCGTGTGATTCAATCCATTTGTTTTAGATCATAAAATAGCATATAGAACTAGTGAATAGAATAAATCAGTGCAAGTCATCCTATTCTTTTTTGGTTTAAACCCGCCACCCTATTGTTATTTGTTACGGGTGTCTTTGAATGGAATTGTAATGAATGGTGAAAATTTCTCTGTCGTAAGTCCCCTCCCTATTCACTTAAACTTGAATTATTTACCTCTCCTATATGAAAAAATGAACATAAATTGAAGATAATCACTAAGTAGAAGGCAATGAATGTTGGAAAGTTTTTCCTCATGTGCCCCCACCCTATTTATCTAATACCAAACTACTTGACTCTCCGATGTGAAAAAAAAGTGAGCATAAATCGAAAATTTTTACATTAAAGTTATAAAGTGACAAATGGTGGAAAAGTCTCCCTTATGGGCCCCGACCCTGTTCATTTAAACCGAAACTACTTGCTTCTTCCATGTAGGATTATAATGACATGTCCTTTTTTTTATAATTTAGATGACTAAAAGTATAAAATAAATTATTCTATTTTAGTATATTATTATAATTTTAGTTGTTTAAACTATTAGAATAAAATTTTCGTTGTTAAAAATAATATATATATATATATATATACAATAAAATTATACTAAAAGTCTCTTTAAATTATCGAATTGAAATAGAAAATTGAAATTATGTGATGAGTTCCAATTCTATTAGAATAAAAATTATGTAAAATGTAAATTATATTATTCGAATTATATAAAAAATTTAGTTACATAAGAACTTGTGAAAATTTCTTCATCATGGGAACCCACACGATACACTTTAAGCCCAAAGTAATCGCCTTTTTTACATGAAAAAATTGATAAAAATTTAAGATAATCACATTAAAGATAAAAAGTAACATATGGTGAAATTTTCTCTGTTATGGCGCTTATCTTATTTACTTAAGCTCAAACTACTTGAGTGTCTCTCACGTGAAAAATGGGCATAAACTAAAAATAATCATATCAAGGATAGAAGACAATGAATAGTTGAAACTTCTCTTTCATGGCCCCCCACCTTTTCACTCAAGCTGAGACTAGTTGCCTTTACCAAATGCAAAAAGGGGCAAGAAAAGAAGATGATCACATTAAAGATAAAAGGCAGTGAATGGTGAAAATTTCTCCCTCACAGCCGCCCACACTATTCATTTAACTAGACTACTTCTCTTTCCCTCATAGAAAAAGGAGCAAAAATTAAATATAATCACATTAAATATGAAAATAACAAATGGTGGAAATTTTTTTGTCATGGGCTCCTAACCTATTCACTTAATGTAAAATTAGTTGCCTCTCCCAAGTGAAAAAAGTAATATAAAATAAACACGATTGCATAAAAGATAAATAGTAATAAATTGAGAAAATTTCTCCACTATGGACACCAATACTATTCACTTTAAGCCCAAACTAATTGTCCCTCCCACATGAAAAAATAGATAAAAATTCAAGATAATCATGTTAAATGAAAAAAATGGCATATGGTGGAAATTTCTCTCTTGTGGGCCCTCATCTTGTTCACTTAAGTCTAAACTATTTGTGTCTTCCACATGAAAAAAGGAACACAAATTAATGATGATCATATCAAAGATAGAAGACAATAAATAGTTAAATTTTTTTCTTTATAGGCCCCCACCTATTCACTTAAGCCCAAATTATTTGTCTTTTCCCCGTGAAGAATGGAACATAAATAAAAAATAATCATTTACATGCAAAAGGAAGTGAATGGTGAAAATTTCTCTCTCATAGCCTCGCATCCTATTCACTCAACTAAACTAATTGTCTTTTCCTTCTAGAAAAAGGGGCATAAATCAAATATAATCACATTAAATGTAAAAAATCACAATTGGTAAAAATTTCTTTATCATAAACTTCCATCCTATTCACTTAATGTAAAAGTAGTGGAATCTCCTAATTGAAAAAAATAACCTAAAACGAAGATGATCACATTAAAGATAAAATGTAATAAATTGTGAAATTTGTTTCATCATGGACACCCGCACTATACACTTTAAGCCCAAAGTAATTGCCTCTTCCACATGAAAAAATAGATAAAATCTAAGATAATCATATTAAAGGTGAAAAGTTCTCTCTTATGGGACATTATCTTGTCTATTTAAGGTCAAACTACTTGCATCTCCCACGTGAAAAAAGGAATATATATCAAAGATGATCATATCGAATATAGAAGATAATGAATAGTTAAAACTTCTCTTTCATTGGCCCCCAACTATTTACTCAAGCTGGAACTGCTTGCCTTTACCGTATGAAAGAAGGGACATGAAAAGAAGATGATCATATTAAAGATAGAAGGCAGTGAATGGTGAAAATTTCTTCATCACAGCCTCCTATCCTATTAACTCAACTAAACTACTTGCCTTTCCCTAATAGAAAAAGAGGCATAAATTAAATATAATCATATTAAATATAAAAAATAACAAATAGTAGAAATTTCTTTCTCATGGGCTTGCATTCTATTCACTTAATGTAAAGCTAGTTGCCTCTCCCAAGTAAAAAAAAGTAACATAAAATAGAGATGATCACATTAAAGATAAAAATTAATAAATTGTGAAAATTTCTCCATCATGGCACCACACTATTCACTTTAAGCCAAACTAATTGCCTCTCCTACATAAAAAAAAAAAAAAATAGATAAAAATTTAAGATAATCATATTAAATATAAAAAAATAACATACGGTGAAAATTTCTCTCTTATGAGCCATCATCTTGTTCACTTAAGTCCAAACTACTTGTGACTCCCACATAAAAAAAAGAAAAATTAATTGAGAATGATAACATCAAAGATAAAAGATAATTAATAGTTAAAATTTCTCCTTTATGGGTCACTTAAATCCAAATTATTTGCTTTTTTCATGTGAAAAGAAATGGAGAAATCAAAAATAATTACTAGCAAGCAAAAGGTAATGAATGGTGAAAATTTCTTCTTCATGGGTCCCCTCCATATTTACTTAAACCCAAACTATTTCCCTCTCCTATATGAAAAAATGGACATAAATTAAAGATAATCACTAAGTATAAGGTAATGAATGGTGGAATGTCTTTCCTCGTGTACCCCCACCTTATTTATCTAATACCAAACTACTTGACTCTCCCATATGAAAAAAAAAATGAACATAAATCAAAAATAGTGACATTAAAGTTAGAAAGTGACAAATAGTGAAAAAGTTTCCTTTATGGGCCCCAACCCTCTTCATTTGAACCCAAACTATTTGCTTCTCCTACGTGGGATTATAAGGACACGTCTTATTGTTATAACTTAGACGACTAAAAGTATAAAATAAGTTATTATATTTTAATATATTATTATAATTTTAATCATTTAAATTATTAGAATAAAATTTTTATTATTAGAAATATAAAAATATATATAATAAATAAAATTATGCTAAAAGTCTCTTTAAATTATTGAATTGAAATAGAAAATTAAAATTATATGGCGTATTCCAATTCTATTGGAATAAAAATTATGTAAAATTTAAATTATATTATTCAAATTATATAAAAAGATTAGTTGTAAAAGAAAAGAAAAGTAAATTTAAAGCCTTATTAAATATCTAGTCATCTATCAATATAAAAAATATTAATCAGTCTAATATAAATTAAAAATATTTCAACATACAAAATTTTATATTAACATAAATTATAATTTATATTTGTCTATGCGTAATATTCATCATATATTTTAGATTATACTCTTACATATATATTTATTTTTATTTTTAGGCAATGTTATTTATAGATATTACTTTTAATATTTTTTTAAAATAGAAGCGCCAACTATTTGTTGGCCAATGGTTTAAAAACTAATGCTTGTCTTTGGCTTTTCCATCCTCCATGGTTGGTGGTTTTATTAAAATAATAATTATTTTCCTACAAGCATTTAGTAAAATAAAAGTTAACCATAAAGTGATCAAAACTATTCCATTGAAGTCAGAGTTGATGGAGGAAGATCATACTGGTAAGACAATATGCCGAATACAGATAAGAAAAACTCATACAGTCAGTTTATGATTCCGCTTTTATAAAACAACATTCTCTGTATATACCTTTTGTATAATTGTTAAATCATCTTGCTATTTACCTTAAAATATTGTCAATACCGAGTCATTCATCTAACAGTGATACCATATCCCACTGATTCACTTTATTTAGGTTGGGTAGTGCAGGGAACTTGCATTGGCAATAAGCATTGGTTTATGGGTACTAGTAACTTCCAAAGAAATACTCTTTTGGGGGAATTTGATGTTACCGGCATGGAATTTTTGTATATGGAATTTTTGTATATGGGCTTTTGGTTCGTCAAGCTCGTCCTCCTCTCCCCTATACTCAATCTCAGTAGGCAATTTGTGGATTGAAGGACTTATGATAACCAGTGAGTGGCATCATCTTCGATCTCAAACTAGGGTCAACAACAATAAAATGAATAATAGAACTCTCATTTTACCTTGCCCGTAAACCTTCTTCTAGTTGTTGATCAACCATCCCTGGTTGTGGAGTAATCAAGGTCAAAAAATCATCCACTTCATAGAGTAAGAGATAAGCTTGGCAAGACTACAATGACATCAATAAAGATTAGTCAATCATTCTAAGAGGATGTTTGCTATCTTATTGCCAACCACAAAAATATAGTGAACTGCATCATATAACCAATTAGAGAACTGTGCACACATATTCCAGGTGACTTCCACACTAGAACTATTTGGAGAACCACACATGCAAGTTTTAGGTGGCTTCCACATGGAGCTGCTCAAGTAAATGTTGGAAGAGGAGCATGGGGAGAAGGAAAATAGCCAATGGCTATGAAACTCCATATCTGCCTCAACTTATTCATTTAACTTTGATCACCCACGATTATTGGCGAAAATATTTTTCTATATATTTGTCTGCGGATGACTTTCTAGTTAAATTTAGTATATGTCTTTGACAAGACTATTGTACGTCTGATCTTATTCCCAGACTATTGGGTTGGTTATTCCGCTCATTGCTAGGTTTAGAAAAATAATTAATCAAGCTTTTTTGTCGATGTCCACTCCTATTTTGCCTTTATCTTCAAAAGATTTATCAAGGAAGAGGCCTTTGCCGAGTTGTCATAGATAAAATGCTGATAGTAGTTCACCAAGTAAATAAATGACCGTAGCTTGAAGACATTCTTTGCAGGCTCCCATTCTTTAATCAGAGGGATATTAGCCTCATCCATGTGAATCTTCTCCCCCTTTATGCCATGTCCTAAGAAAATCACCTCATGTTGTGCAAATGAGCACTTCTCTAGTTTAACATAGAGCTCATCTTATCCAACTTAAGATGATTTATTTTGTTCATCAACATATAAAAAGTAGTTGGGACATCATTTTAGCCAAAAGACATTACAAAGAATACAAAAGAGTCAAACCTCGTAATAGATGATGTCTTTGGCTCGGCTCGTCTCTTTTAGTGATTCGCATTTGTCAGTACCCCAATCATAAGTCTAGCTTGGAAAACCACTGTGCTCTCCTAAGGCAATTAGATAGATCCTCAACTAATATTATCTGGTTAGTTTTTTTATAGTTACCTGGTGCCAAGTAGTTAATACACATTCAAAGACTCTCATCGTGCTTCTTCTAGAATCATATTGAGGCACAAAAAGGGGCTTTAGAAGGCAATATAAATCCAGTATCAAGTTATTCTTTAAGTTACCTTCTCGACTCCTACTTTGGTGGAGCCATGCCATAGGGTCACATGGTCGGTGGCTCAACTTCCCACCTAGGTGGGAGTTTATTCGGTAGTTCTCGTGGCATCAAATCTCGAAATTCATTAAGCACTACTATGATGTCTTTCGGCATCTTGAGGGGGTTTGGCTTCTCTAGATCATCTTTTTGTGTCACCAAGTATGTTACCTCTCTCCGCTAGATGCCCTTAGAGAAGTGCAAGGCAAGTGGCATACGTTCTCCCACATTCTCCTGCTTGATGGGTATATTGAAAGACTTTTGCCCCATTGAAATCTGTACAGCGTCATTGCTTAGAAAAGAAAGGGGCATTTCCTTGCTGATGAATTCCATGCCAAGCACCATATTGTAGTCATCCATGGGCACCACCATCAAGTCCACAATGCCGTTCCATTTCCCAAGTGGACAGGGACACTATGAGCAACACATAGGATAGGCTACGATGAAGAGTTGATGGCCTTCATCTAACCCAGCTCCTTGCTATGCCACAATCTGAATCTTGTTGCTTCCCCCGTGACCATGAAGTTATGCAAAGCACCCATGACCATGTTAGACTTCTCCTTCTCCTTGCCTTTGTCTCTATAAGTAGGTGGCTTATCTCCGTTGTTGTGGGATTTGTCTCCCCCATCTTTGTTGGAACCACCCTTCTTTGGCTTGTCTTTTTCCATGTCGCACTAGAACTTGATTAGTGACTCTGCCATCTCAATGGTTGAAGCAAGGTATTGTATGTTTTTCCATTTCAACTCCTATTTTGCCCATCATTGTAATCCATCTATGAAGTAAAGAAGGTGGTTCTTCTCCATCATATTGGGGATCTTTAGCATTCTAGTAGAATACTACTTGATTTGGTCTTTGAATACTCTATGTGCTTAAGGCCACATAGCTTCTTAATGGTCATCTCCTTGATAATCTTTGGATAGAATGGACATTTAAGTTCTTTCTTGCATTCATCCTAGGTGCCTAGGGGGCATACACCCCGTTCTATGTCACCATGGTACCCCCTCCATCATAGCATGGCATCAGACTCAAAATACAGAGTAGAAATACTTATTTTCATGACATCAACATGAATATACATTGCATCTAGATAATATATTCAATGTGCAAGATAAAATTATCAAGTTCCTCCGCAATATGCTTACTGGTATATTTATGGGTTTTTAAAACTTTCATTTCTGGAGCTTTGTTGTCATCGTATTCAACATAATAAGGTCCACCTCTACAATGTAGGTCTTCTCCCATAAGAAATGGAATTCCCCCATTACTAGGACACAAAGCTCCCCTATCTTATTCTTTAAAAAGTCGGCCAAAGGATTTGATTTTTCCTAGGAGCGTGCCATCTAAGTCTTTGGCATCTTTGTGCTCCCCCATGCTAAAGTCGTTGGAGATGAGGCACTCATCAATGTCATCCATTATAAACTACACTTCAACTATCCTCGCCTTGAGGTTGACTAGAGTATCTTTGGTGAAAGTCCATCCCTTAGACGAGTCCTTTTTCTCTGTCTCTCAAGCGTGGTCTCAACCATGCTCATCAACAACTTTAAATGAGATTACTATCCTCTTTGTCATTGAACATAATTACAGTCCTTATAACTTATCTCTAATACCACGTGTCACGAAATGATACTCTCGACTAGTTCACCCATATAGTATTTAGTGTCACTAGCACTTTTGGATATATTAAATGAGTTGAACTCTAACACTTAGGCACAAGCTAAGTGACTCAAAAATGAGATAAAAGTACTAAGGAATAAATTCAAAAGTACAAAAAAGAGAATATTAAAAAAATATAAATATTATATTACTTGAGAACTATTTGCTTGGATATTACAAATGAAGTTTCCTTCCACTTTATAGTGAAGATCTTCCCATCCATCTTTCATAATAATGGTCATGATCATCCCAAATGGATTGTTAGGATTTAGCTTGTCTTTAATGTGCATTTATGTCATTAGAGTTTGATTTGTAATAAAATATAAGAAATAGAGAGACACCAATGACAATAAAAACCTAAAATAAAGGAAACTAGTTCTACTGGAACTCGTAGTAGTTGTTCCAGAACCGATAGTATTTGTTAATTCTTTCTATCATTTTTCTTCTCTATTCACTTGTGTACACATCGTTCTCCTCAAGGCACCATTTTATATAGTGAAGAATGCACAATGGGGAAATAGAATGGCCATAATGAGAAAATATGATTGCCATAATATAAGACAATTAAACAAATAAGAGAATATAAGAAGGTGAATGAACGTAAACACTATTCACTTTAAGCCAAACTAATTGCCTCTCTTACATAAAAAAAAAATAGATAAAAATTTAAGATAATCACATTAAATGTAAAAAAATAACATACGGTAAAAATTTCTCTCTTATGGGCCATCATCTTGTTCACTTACGCCCAAACAACTTGCACCTCCCACGTGGGAAAAAGAAAATTAAATTGAGGATGATAATATTAAAGATAAAAGATAATTAATAGTTAAAATTTCTCCTTTATGGGTCACTTAAATCCAAATTAATTACTTTTTTCGTGTGGAAAGAAACACAGAAATCAAAGATAATTACTAGCAAGCAAAAGGTAATGAATGGTGAAAATTTCTTCTTCATGGGTCCCCTCCCTGTTTACTTAAACCCAAACTATTTACCTCTCCTATATGAAAAAAATGGACATAAATCGAAGATAATCACTAAGTATAAGATAATGAATGGTGGAAAGTTTTTCCTCATGTGCCCCCACCTTATTTATCTAATACCAAACTACTTGGCTCTCCCATATGAAAAAAAAGTGAGTATAAATCAAAAATAGTGACATTAAAGTTAGAAAGTGACAAATAGTGGAAAAGTTTCCTTTATGGGCCTCAACCCTGTTCATTTGAACCCAAACTATTTTGCTTCTCTCATGTGGGATTAAGGACACGTATTATTGTTATAACTTAGACGACTAAAAGTATAAAATAAGTTATTATATTTTAATATATTATTATAATTTTAGTCATTTGAATTATTAGAATAAAATCTTTATTGTTAGAAATATAAAAATATATATAAGAAATAAAATTATACTAAATGTCTCTTTAAATTATTGAATTGAAATAGAAAATTAAAATTATATGACGTATTCCAATTCTATTGGAATAAAATTATGTAAAATTTAAATTATATTATTCAAATTATATAAAAAGATTAGTTGTAAAAAAAAAGAAAAGTAAATTTAAAGTCTAATTAAATATCTAGTCATCTATCAATATAAAAAATATTAATCAGTCCAATATAAATTAAAAATATTTTAACATACAAAATTTTATATTAACATAAATTATAATTTATATTTGTCTATGCGTAATATTCATCATATATTTTAGATTATACTCTTACATATATATTTATTTTTATTTTTAGGCAATGTTATTTATAGATATTACTTTTAATATTTTTTTAAAATAGAAGCGCCAACTATTTGTTGGCCAATGGTTTAAAAACTAATGCTTGTCTTTGGCTTTTCCATCCTCCATGGTTGGTGGTTTTATTAAAATAATAATTCTTTTCCTACTAGCATTTAGTAAAATAAAAGTTGTTAACCATAAAGTGATCAAAACTATTCCATTGAAGTCAGAGTTGATGGAGGAAGATCATACTGGTAAGACAATATGCCGAATACAGATAAGGAAAACTCATACAGTCAGTTTATGATTCCGCTTTTATAAAACAACATTCCTTGTATATACCTTTTATATAATTGCTAAATCATCTTGCTTTTTACCTTAAAATATTGTCAATACCGAGTCATTCATCTAACAGTGATACCATATCCCACTCATTCACTTTATTTAGGTTGGGAAGTGCAGGGAACTTGCATTGGCAATAAGCATTGGTTTATGAGTACCAGTAACATCCAAAGAAATACTCTTTTGGGGGAATTTGATGTTACCGGCATGGAATTTTGGTATATGGGCTTTTGGTTCGTCAAGCTCGTCCTCCTCTCCCCTATACTCAATCTCAGTAGGCAATTCGTGGATTGAAGGACTTATGATAACCAGTGAGTGGCATCATCTTCGATCTCAAACTAGGGTCAACAACAATAAAATGAATCATAGAACTCTCATTTTACCTTGCCCGTAAACCTTCTTCTAGGTGCTGATCAACCATCCCTGGTTGTGGAGTAATCGAGGTCAAAAAATCATCCACTTCATAGAGTAAGAGATAGGCTTGGCAATACTACAATGACATCAATAAAGATTAGTCAATCATTCTAAGAGGATGTTTCCTATCTTATTACCAACCACAAAAATATAGTGAACTGCATCTTATAACCAATTAGAGAACTGTGCACACATGTTCCAGGTGACTTCCACACTAGAACTATCTGGAGAACTACACATGCAAGTTTTAGGTGGCTTCCACATGGAGCTTCTCAAATAAATGTTGGAAGAGGAGCATGGGGAGAAGGAAAATAGCCAATGGCTATGAAACTCCATATCTGCCTCAACTTATTCATTTAACTTTGATCACACATGATTATTGGCGAAAACGTTTTTCTACATATTTGTCTGCGGATGACTTTCTTGTTAAATTTAGTATATGTCTTTGACAAGACTATTGTACGTCTGATCTTATTCCCAGACTATTGGGTTGGTTATTCCGCTCATTTTTAGGTTTAGAAAAATAATTAATCAAGCTTTTTTGTCGATGTCCACTCCTATTTTGCCTTTTTCTTCAAAAGATTTGTCAAGGAAGTGGCCTTTGCCGAGTTGTCATAGATAAAATGCTGATAGTAGTTCACCAAGTAAATGAATGACCGTAGCTTGAAGGTATTTTTTGGAGGCTCCCATTCTTTAATCATAGGGATATTAGCCTCGTCCATGTGAATCTTCTCCCCCTTTATGCCATGTCCTAAGAAAATCACCTCATGTTGTGCAAATGAGCACTTCTTTAGTTTAACATAGAGCTCATTGTCTCGAAGTATCTAAAATATCTGACTTAAATGTTGTACATGGTCATATAGATACTATACACCACAATATCATCAAAGTATATCATGACAAACTTGTCCAACTTAAGATGATTTATTTTATTCATCAACGTATAAAAAGTAGTTGGGACATCAGTTAAGCCAAAAGACATGACTAAGAATACAAAAGAGTCAAACCTCGTAATAGATGATGTCTTTGGCTCGGCTCGTCTCCTTTAGTGATCCGCATTTGTCAGTACCCCAATCATAAGTCTAGCTTAGAAAACCACCGTGCTCTCCTAAGGCAATTAGATAGATCCTCAACTAATATTATCTGGTTAGTTTTTTTATAGTTACTTGGTGCCAAGTAGTTAATACACATTGGAAGACTCTCATCATGCTTCTTCTAGAATAATATTGAGGCACAAAAAGGGGCTTTAGAAGGCAATATAAATCCAGTATCAAGTAATTCTTTAAGTTACCTTCTCGACTCCTACTTTGGTGAAGCCATGCCGTAGGGTCACATGGTCGGTGGCCCAACTTCCCACCTAGGTGGGAGTTTATTCGGTAGTTCTCGCGGCATCAAATCTCGAAATTCATTAAGCACTACTATGATGTCTTTCGGCATCTTGAGGGGGTTTGGCTTCTCTAGATCTTCTTTTTGTGTCACCAAGTATGTTACCTCTCTCCGCTTGATGCCCTTAGAGAAGTGCAAGGCAAGTAGCATACGTGCTCCCACATTCTCCTACTTGATGGGTATATTGAAAGACTTTTGCCCCATTGAAACCTATACGGCGTCATTGCTTAGAAAAGATAGGGGCATTTCCTTGCTGATGAATTCCATGCCAAGCACCATATTGTAGTCATCCATGGGCACCACCATCAAGTCCACAATGTCGTTCCATTTCCGAAGTGGACAGGGACACTATGAGCAACACATAGGATAGGCTACGATGAAGAGTTGATGACCTTCATCTAACCCGGCTCCTTGCTATACTACAATGTCAATCTTGTTGCTTCCCCCATGACCATGAAGTTATGCAAAGCACCCATGACCATGTTAGACTTCTCCTTCTCCTTGCCTTTGTCTCCGTAAGTAGGTGGCTTATCTCCGTTGTTGTGGGATTTGTTTCCCCCATCTTTGTTGGAACCACCCTTCTTTGGCTTGTCTTTTTCCATGTCGCACTAGAACTTGATTAGTGACTCTGCCATCTCGATGGTTGAAGCAAGGGATTGTATGCTTTTCCATTTCAACTCCTACTTTGCCCATCATTGTAATCCATCTATGAAGTAAAGAAGGTGGTTCTTCTCCATCATATTGGGGATCTTTAGCATTCTAGTAGAATACTACTTGATTTAGTCTTTGAAAACTCTATGTGCTTAAGGCCACATAGCTTCTTAATGGTCATCTCCTTGATATTCTTTGGATAGAATGGACATTTAAGTTCTTTCTTGCATTCATCCTAGGTGCCTAGGGGGCATACACCCCGTTCTATGTAACCATGGTACCCCCTCCACCATAGCATGGCATCATACTCAAAATACAGAGTAGAAATACTTATTTTCATGACATCATCATGAATATACATTGCATCTAGATAATATATTCAATGTGCAAGATAAAATTATCAAGTTCCTCCTCAATATGCTTACTGGTATACTTATGGGTTTCTAAAACTTTCATTTCTAAAGCGTTGCAATCATCCTATTCAACATAATAAGGTCCACCTCTACAATGTAAGTCTTCTCCCATAAGAAATGGAATTCCCCCATTACTAGGACACAAAACTCCCCTATCTTATTCTTTAAAAAGTCGGTCAAAGGAATTGATTTTTCCTAGGAGCGTGCCATCTAAGTCTTTGGCATCTTTGTGCTCCTCCATGCTAAAGTCATCGGAGATGAGGCACTCATCAATGTCATCCATTATAAACTACACTTTAGCTATCCTCGCCTTGAAGTTGACTAGAGTATCTTTGGTGAGAGTCCGTCCCTTAGACGAGTCCTTTTTCTCCGTCTCTCAAGCGTGGTTTCAACCATACTCATCAACAACTTTAGAAGAGATTATTATCCTCTTTGTCATTGAACATAATTACAATCCTTATAACTTATTTCTAATACCTTGTGTCACGAGATGATGCTCTCGACTAGTTCACCCATATAGTATTTAGTGTCACTAGCACTTTTGGATATATTAAATGAGTTGAACTCTAACACTTAGGCACAAGCTAAGTGACTCAAAAATGAGATAAAAGTACTAAGGAATAAATTCAAAAGTACAAAAAAGAGAATATTAAAAAAATATAAATATTCTATTACTTGAGAACTATTTGCTTGGATATTACAAATGAAGTCTCCTTCCACTTTATAGTGAAGATCTTCCCATCCATCTTTCATAATAATGGTCATGATCATCCCAAATGGATTGTTAGGATTTAGCTTGTCTTTAATGTGCATTTATGTCATTAGAGTTTGGTTTGTAATAAAATAAAAGAAACAGGGAGACACCAATGACAATAAGAACCTAAAATAAAGGAAACTTGTTCTACTGGAACTCGTAGTAGTTGTTCCAGAACCAATAGTATTTGTTAGTTCTTTCTATCATTTTTCTTCTCTATTCACTTGTGTACACATTGTTCTCCTCAAGGCACCATTTTATATAGTGAAGAATGCACAATGGGGAAATAGAATGGCCAAAATGAGAAGATATGATTGCCATAATGCAAGACAATTAAACAAATAAGAGAATATAAGAAGGTGAATGAACATAAACACAATCCTGTCATCTACTAATTCCAATAGATGAGAAAACCAAAGAGGTGGGTAATCAACAGATCATCTATCACTGATGTTTAATTCATAACATAGCTTACATTTTTATCACAATGCCCAATTTCCCAGCTTTTTGAAGAATAAATATGAAAAATATCACTATATAATATCATTGTCCCACTAAGATAAGATAAATAAGGAAAGGTAGAGGCAGAGAAGAGAGAGGCAAACCACCCTAACATTGCCAGCTTCTTTAAGAGCAGCAATGATCCTAGTCTGATCAGCGAGCTGGAAACCTTTTACTGCCGAAATCACCACATCCACCTGCTTTATTGCCTTCACCAGGCTCTCATGATCGTACAAATCTCCCTAAAATTCAATTTATTAGTTGACTGCGGTTGAACTACATGCAACAATAAAGTCGCTTCATCATAGCTTGGAGGACATGAGTTCAACACGAGGGAAAAATTATTGGAAACATGAATCAGTGGGAAAAAAATTTAACATGAAATAACTAAAAGAAGTTTTAGCAGCTTATAAATATGTAATGTCTCATAACCTTATAGTTTAGACTATTAATCATTGTTGGATGTTTTTTGTTACTCTCTTGTTGGATTTTTTTTTTTGTTACTCTCTTGTGGGTATTCCAATAAACAGAAAGTTATCAAAAGATCACGCAACATTCGTGTGAGGATCGGAGCGCGTGGTGAAGTGGCTGAAGAGCAACCGGCTTGTAAAGCCCGAAATGTGGACTAGTTATAGAGACCGGAGAACAACCAAGTTGCACAGGCGGAGTGCGAACTAGTTTTAGAGACCGGAGGGTAGACGGAATGCAGAGGCCGGAGTATGGACCAGTTGCTAAGACCGGAGGGCCAACCAGTTGTACAGGCTAGAGTGCGGACTGGTTGTGGAGACCGGAGGGCAGATTGGAGCGGAGGCTGAGGGACAACCATATCGGAGCTCAGGTCGAGGGGTGACGAGGCAGAGCCAAGTCTGAAAGGAGACCGGGCGGAGAGGCTAAAGGCCGACCAGACTGTCTAGTCCGAGAGCCAACTGGACTGCTAATTCAGAGAGTTGATCAGGCTGTAGAGTCAGAGGGACGACCGAACTGCTTATACAAAAAGATGGCCGGCTGTCGTTCCCAACAGCCCACATTGTAAAAGCGTGGGAATTGCATTTTAGGAGCGTGGAAAATGTGTTTTGGGCCAAACGTCATTATAAAGCATGCGAAGTGCTTTAGGATTTGTGCGGACGGTGAGAATTTTGCAAAAACACTTGTAAAATTAGAAAGTAGAGAGCGTTGCCAGTGAGAAGAAGAGAGAAAAAAGAGAGAAGGAGATTTTTCCTTACTCTGGAGATCTGTTTCTTGCTCTGTATCAAGTTGGTTGTTGGTACTCTGTTTAAGGAATTTGTGTAACCGATTTTACTCAGTGGAAATTTTTTGAAATTTATCCCGTGATTTTTTCCCTGATTAAAAAGGGTTTTCCACGTTAAAAGTATGTGTGTCTCTTTTTCTCTCTATAATCTGTGATTGTCGTTGCCCTATGTGTCATTGTCATCACCGCTCATTTTTCCTCTTGATTCATCCAAGCCGTCAGCCAATTCCCAACAATCATTTGGTTTAATTAATTGCCCAACAATTCGGTGCCCTGATCTTTGTATTTCCAACATTCCAATTATTTGGTTACTCGGTAGTTCGGTTAGATCCTCTTTCATTTTAAGCCTAATAACTCGATTGATTCATATTTTTTCATAGGCGTATGGTTTGAGGAAAAATATTGATAGATTAGATCAATCTTGTCTTAAACTATACCCAACACATTAGAAAAATACTTGCGTTTTGCATCAAATACACAAACTGGAAATTGTATAAAACATAAAAATCCAAGCCCTCAAGTCAGTCGCAAGTGCAAGTTAAATATCAAGCTGTTTAGATAATTTAGAATTTTCATTTCACAGATTTTATCTCGATTGAAATACTGATTATCAGATCTTCGATGATAACTTACAACAGGGGAAGGGTTATTATTCATTCTCAGAATAGAAGACATAAATATTTCCCATCCGCCGTAAATATTCACAATAATTCACTTCTCATCTGTCGATTTATCACTCCTCTGCTCTTACAATAGATCCGACCTAGAATTATGCTAAGCGATTTTACCAGTTGAGTTAGCAATGTATCAATCGCAGCAAAAATTTCATAACAACAATGACCAAAAGAGGAAAGGGAAGGAAAGAGAAAACCTAGCTCACCAATTAAGGGGAGAGAGAGAGAGAGCGAGAGAGGGAGGACGAAATTTACTAACGTGGAGCAGGAAGACGCCGGAGTTCTTGATGCCGTCAAGAAGGATAGCCTTAGCAGGGTCGGAAGCAGAGCTCTCTCTAACCATAGCAAATGTGGGATGGCCCAGCTTAACGCTGGCTTCCACGATGAATTTTCCGATGTAGCCGGTTCCATCGATGACCAAAACCCTGCTTTTCTCAGCCATTCGATTCAAGGGCTAAGTGGATGATGATCTTGATGAACAACCTCTCGAACAACTACAAGAACCAGTTCACACAGATCACCTGCCCTATTCCATTCACCAGAGAGAGAGAGGAGAGGGAATGTTTTGCCGAGAACTGTCATCGTCGCCCCGTCAACTTAACGGTAAAGTTTAACAATTAAAAACATAAATAATAAAAATTAAATATCATTTTATCATAATATAAATTTTATAATTTAATTATTTAACTTTTAATTATTATCATTATATAAACATAAAAGTTATTTAAATTAACCAAGTAACCAAATTACCAAATTTTTTTTATATTTTTTTATTTACACTGCATAGATTACTTTAGATCGAGTAATTACCTATCGATTAACTTATAAATTAATAATTTTAAAATAATTTATTTTAATTAATCTTTATTATTTAGAAAATAATTGCATTATAATCCCCTAAATCAAAATTTAGCACTTATTTTTAAAATTTTTCAATCCAAATAAGTTTATTTTGAAACTTTAAATCATTAGTTATTGATGGTTCATGCATGAATTGATAACCTAAAAATTTATGCTTGCATATGATAATGTATTTTTATTATTGTAAATGAGAAACATATGAAAATGATTAGATTAATTATACATATCATGATTTGTATGAGATTTAATCATATATTTTAGTAGCCCAAATAATTTATATTGACATGAATAAATAATTAAATGAAATATTCTAATAAAAATGATTTAATTATTATGGATATCATTTAATTTTTAAAATAAAATTTATAATATTGCAAAGAGTTGATAGAAAATATTATAAATTATCAAGTGGGTAATTAAATATGTTGTATTAATTTGCTAGAAAAGATGTAAATTGGTTCAAGAGATATGTTAAATTGATAGCCTTGTGACCTTATAAGAAAGCAAGTCGTATGTGAGATTACGTATAAATATGTACGGTTATTTGGACAATTAAAATTATTTAAATAAATATGATTATTTGAACAAAATTTTATTCAAATAGATATATTTTATTAAGAATTATTCAAATAGATATTGATGTGTCACTGGATCCGAATTTCGAACAGATTCGGGTGATCATCCTGGCCGTAGCTCATTTCAGATTCTCGAGTTGGATCCTGCACACCACTAAATAGAACAAGAGGTCAGCGTGTTCGGCCGAAAATTGTCCCACCGAAAACACTCCGACGCCTTTCAGAAACAAAAGAGTCTTGAGAAAGAAATCAAATTGAGAAAAGAGAAGAGAAAGAGTGTTTGGCCTGGATGTAAGAGAGACGTGAGGCCTTCTTGGATCTGGGAGGTGGGAAGGCAGTAAACGGCCATGAGGGTCCGCTTGTTGCCTTAGGGTTTTTTGGGAGAACGAAGGTGGCAGAGAAGGCAGACTTCCGTGAGCACTCGATCGTCCCAGAAAGCGTATACAATTGGATGCCTTCAAAAAAGTGTATGCGGTTGAAAGTATGGAAGAAAGCTTGCCCTTGATGGTGGGTCAAGGGTTTCTTTTGTAGCTGGGAGGTCGATCCTCCTTCTTTGGAAAGAGTGATTGCCTTCCTGATTTGTTGGTTGGCTTGCCTTCTGGAGCTGATGCCAATTGCCATGCTGATCGAGATTGTTTCCTTGTGAGGCGGCCAACAACTTTTCAAGTTGGTTTCTTTCCTCCTCAGCATATTACCGTTGGAGTGCCTTGGTTGGCAAGGAATTGGGAAGATCCAGCGCTTTCCTTCTTTGAAGGGCGCCAATATTGTCAGTGTCCTTTTTGGTGCCTGCTGAGATCGTGGAATATCATTGGAGAATCGTTGTTGGCTTTTTAATAATTGGTGGGCCTAAACGAGTCAAACCCGTTACTGTTGAAAGGTTTATTGGGGCCCAACGTGCAAAACGCGGACGGTCAACGCTCGAGTTGACCGTCTACTTGCATGTTGGCCGCCCTTATGAAGGATATCCGTCGTCAGCCGCCAGATGGGCCATGGGCCTGAGTGAGCCGGGCCCATTATTGTAGAAGAGCCTCTTTGGGCCCAATGCGTGTAAGGCAGATGGTCAACGTTTGAGTTGACCGTCTGTTTGGGAGTTGGCCGCCTGACGGTCAACACCAGCGTTGACCGTTCTGGGCGTTTTAGCTCTTGGGCCCGTTTTTCAATTGGGCCATTAAAGTATTGATCGTCGTCTTGGGCCTTTGACTTTTGTGGGGCCAGCTCATTTTTGGTATACCTATCAGATATGACTATTTAATAATAATAAAAGGCACAACCGTTTAGGGGAGATATATATATATATATTTTTATCTTATTATCAATAAAAGCCATATTGATATTTAGTTTATAAAAAATTACATGAAAATACAATTCTTTTTAATAAAGGCTATAGATTTAATTAAATTAGTATAAAATACAGTCAAATAAGTATTTATTTTATTCTTAAGATGATTCTTGCAAACTTACATATGAGTAAATAATATATCTCATAAAAGTAATATTATAATACACTTCAAAATCTTTCCTAAGATATTTTTTCATTCACTCAGACATATTTTTTGAAGGGTTCGACTTTTGTGAATACTGCTTAGGATAAAAATCCAATACCTTGGTGTCCATGAAAGTATACCCATCTCTATTTCTATGTTTTGGAGTAATGTCATACATGAGAACAATGAAAATATACAAAACACAGATAGCATATAGTGGCAATATGACCAATCTTTCCACACCTGTAGCTCATCCTCGGACCAGCGAGTCAAGAATCGTATCGTTTGTTTGGAGACATGCAGCCGCAGGGTCCCGATAGAGTTGTGGTCGAAGAGTCTTATATGGGGAAAAACCGTCTCTATACCTAACAATCCTCGGCCTCACTAAACTCTCGATCTTACTAAACTTATAAATTTTCTAAGTTATTTTAAGAAACTTCTTATTCATGGTAGTTCTCAAAGAAATCATCAATTATGTGAGAGGTGGGTGGATACTCAAGGCATTTCACCATGGAGAAGCAGAAGTCTATCTCTGAACTACTCAGAGCCAAGGAATGGGATGAGTGTAGAAAGCTTAGGAAGAGGTGAGAGGGGGAGTATGCTAAGGACATAAAACTTAATAGCATTAGAATTGTAATATTTATCATTGAATAATTAGTATGTTACTTTAAATAATAATTATTCGGGAATCTATCTTCATGTTCTAATATAGAAAAATTTAGAACCAATTTATCTCCTGTTTTTCATTCTGTCATCACAATAACAAGAGTGTAAGGTTTTGAGTTGAAAAGAACACTTTCTTCTCTGAAATTGAAATGGTAAAATATGCAGGATATGATCATCCTCACAAACTGCCATTAATTAAAGTCATGAAATATTTGTCCTTCCAATTATTTAAATAATGGGTAAAAATGGATTCTATTGGATAAAAAATAAACCGACTTCTTAATTACTTAAATATGATTTTTTTCATCAGAGATCGATCTGATTAATGACATAAATTCTCCAATAATAATATAACTCAACTGCACTAGATTATAACATTTAATTATTATTATAAATTACTAAATATCTATCATATATCATGCATGACAATTTTAATGAAGGTTTCACCTTGTCCATAAGAAAACTAAATTCATTAGAAGTAAATAAACTATGAGTTCCGTGAAATATGGAATTAAAATTCAAGACAACCCATCATTCAACAAGAAAAAAAAAAGGTCAAGTAGCCAAGAACATATCCAAGCACCACTTTGATGGAAAAACATTCAGTAACTCCTCAATAGATGATTCAAAAAAGTAGGAAAAAGAAAAGAGGGATGGTGAATATTTCGATAAATTAGACAAACTGATCGAGGTACTTGTCAACAGTGGTGTAATTAACATCGGGATAAAGCTGAGATGCTTCGACCCCGAATGATTCCTCGATCTCGAAGTTGGTTTGGTCTCCGTTGACAAACACGGCATGGTTTATGGCCAATATCACATTGATAGGAACTGGCGACTCTGCACATTTGAACATGAAAAGAGTATCATCAAACTAAACAAGCAATAATGGTGATACTGTAAGTTTACTACAATTTATCTAAAATGATGGTATGTCAAATATTATATGGGTTCACTCAACAAAAAAAAGTTCAATCAAGTGCCACATCATATATTTTTCAAAAAAATAATTTCAAGCTTATAGTTTAAGTAGTACCCTTCCAAACTATATATGTTCAATGTTCAAAAGCTAGCAGCATATGTCCTTTGGCATTTATTACAACTTAATCTATCATGAGTTTAGACTTGTGTACCTTGGATATCCTTGAGGATTTTGTGCTCAGGAACATAGATCCTCTCGACAGTCTTGCCAATCTTCTTCTCCCACAGAGAGACAAGGTCGTTGAAGGAGTAGATGTTGTAGGGAGGAGCAATGTAGAGAATCTTGTTCTGTGTTCTTGGGTCATCCACAGCTTTGATGGTGAAGGTACCTATGTCGTCTTCCTTGTTGAACACAGCTGCAGAAATGGCATAATTGATCATAAGCATCATATTCATCATTATTATGGAGAAAATAGGTGAGTCTTAATGTGATAACATCCGTTAGTTCACCCGATAAAGTTTTTTGTCACGCTTTTGTTTTAAGAAATCAGAGATTAAATTTCATCTGCAGCAAGGTCTAGGGAGGGTTAACCTTTTTTGTAATCCAAATCTCAATTGACTTCAGATAGACCCTAAAAGAAAAAAAGTTTATAGAGGGACTTTTTTTAAAATATAAAGCTATTTTTAGACCTTCACCTAATAGTTTAAGTCTTAGATTTGTCAGTTTCATAGCACAGTATTGGAGAATTATTTATCAAATTGTCGTAAATTTAATCTATCAATAACCTCGACTCTTTTATGAATATTTATCAGCACATGGTATGCAATCAGATATTCTTAATACAGAGTTCATGCCTAGAAAGGCAGTTCACTTGTGTGCCAATTAAGTATCGAGAGTGTGCTGATTAAGTATCGAGAGTACGTGTAACAAGAGAATGAATTGATTACCCTTGACATTCCCTTCACCCATTATAATGAGCTTGTCCTTTGGGGGAGGAGGAGCCATCAGTCCAGGCTGTGCCAATGTCGTTAAGAAGAAGCCGGCGAAGCAATTGCAGACAACGAAGGTGTGTGGGATCCCTTCGGCCTCAATGGCTCGACGGATTTGGGCCTTGGTTGCAAATGCTGATTTTGCTGGCTCCACGGCAGTCGACCGATCCACATCGCTTCCAAATTCTGATGGAAAGAATCTCTGCATGTAATTTTATTATATTAATCATTTGCATGATTGATTCAGAACATATAGATATGTATGTACATTTCCAATAGTTTGCACTATGTCATTAGAATTTGGCTTGTTATAAAATAAAAGAATAGAAAGATGAGTAGAACAGTGAGTGTGGTGCCGAGATTCAATACATTTCGTATAAGTGTCAGTATTCGACGAGATCATGGTTAAATTGATGACTTAGCTTCAATCTCTTTGATTGAACCAAACGAAGTTTTCAATCATTCAAATTTTGTTTCTAAAGGCAAGTTGCAAAGCTTGGAATTCCACAAATGTGAATTTTGTTTTTCAAATCGTAGCATTGGTAGAACATATCTATGATTAGGATTTCATTTGAAAATGACCTGTCATTAATTTGCACTATGTTAATAGAGTTTGGCTTGTTATAAAATAAAAGAAATAAAGAGACAAGAACAAAAATAAGAACACAAAATATAGGAATCTAGTTCAACAGGAACTATAAGTTGTAATTCGAGAACAATAATAATTATCAATTCTTTCTAATCTTACTCTTCTATATTCACTTGTGTACATATCGTTCTCCTCAATATACCGTTTTATAGATCTAGGAAGGCAATGAGTAGATAGGATGATCATAATGAGGAGATATGTGTTGGGATTTTGGATCAATCCCGTGTGGGAAGCATTGTTCGTTGTGCTCGTTTGCGCACGTGGCGATGTGGCCCGAAGTGGAATAAAGGCCGGTATGGTTACACTTGACCAGAGTGAAAATTTCCGGAGTGAAATTTCCTTCTCAAGGCCGAGGACTCTAACTGAATGCCGAGGACTTTGATTGAAGGACGAGGACTCTAAGTAATAGTCAAATACACTAACTAATGACTGAGGACAATGGCTAAAGGCCGAGGACTTTGACTAACGGCCGAGGACATTGCTTGAAGACCAAGGGTTTTGGTCAACGACCGATGATAACTTGTCTGGAAAAGTTGGTTACCTGTAAAGTCTGTGCAGACAGCAGACTTTGCTGAAAAGGAAGTTAACTTTCAGAGTTAGTAGCCGATTTGCAGAGTAGGTCAACTATTCTGGGCAGGAAAGCCGTTTTGCGAGTTGGTGGCAGGTTTTGTTGTGCATGCAACCACATTGCAGAAGCAGGCGGTTGCCCGGTACCTATATATATATATGTATGCTGAGCGATAGTGAGTAGAGAGAGCGCCGAAAAGAAAAACAAAGAGAAAAACAAAGAGTCGCCAAGTTTTACTCTTGTACTTTGTTCTCTACTCTCTAAGAGTTTGTGTAACTAGTATTTTTGTAACCAAAATTTACATTGTGAAATTTTTGTAAATTAAGTGTCTCGTGATTTTTTCCTCTTATTCAGAAGAAGGTTTTCACGTAAAATTGTGTGTTCCTAATTCTCTCCTATTTCTCTGTTGTATGCGTGAGCGTTCGTCATCTTTATCCTCTCGGATTCACTGATCAACTGGCACCCTTTCCTTACAAGTGGTACCAGAGAGAAGTTGTTAGTGCCGGTTGTTGAACGTTGCTAGAATCGATGAACGTCGAAAACATGATGATCTGTCTAAACTGCACAAACTATGATACTTGACAGAGTAAGATGTCGGACTTGCTACTTATAAAATCGATGCACCTTTCGGTATTCGCCACTCAAAAGCCTGAGGCGAAACTGGAAGAGGACTGGGCTTTTGAGCACAGGCAGGTGTGCATCTATATTCAGCAGTTTGTGGATGATAACATGTATAATCACATTCAGAGTAAGACAAATGCCAAGACGCTGTGGAAAAAGCTAGAGAAACTCTATACTTCCAAAACAGGTAACAACAAGTTATTTCATTTGATGAAATTAATGCAGGTGCGATACAAGGACGGCTTGTTCATTGCCGACCATTTGAACGAGTTTCAAGGATGTGTCGACCAACTAAACGGCATGGGCATTAAATTTGAAGACGAAATGTTGGGCCTGTGACTCCTGGCAACCTTGCCGGACTTATGAGAGATGATAAGAATCACCATCACCAATACTGCGCCAAACTGCGTGGTAACAATTGAGATGACAAAAGGAGTTGTGCTAAACGAGGAGATGAGACGGCAGTCACAAATGACCTCTACCTCTCAACACTCCGAAGTGTTGGCAATTGAGTCACGGGGAAAGAGTAATATGCGAGGTCCAAAGTCTAAAGAGAAGGGCCGTAGTAAGTCCCGGTCGAGGTATTAAAACCTCGAGTGCCATCATTATGAGAAAAAAGGCCACATTAAAAGGAACTACTATAAATGAAAGCGTGAGAACACAGAAAAAGAGGGCAAAGCCAAGAAGGGACGAGGTGAGGATAAGGCCTCGATCTTAGTCATTACTGAATGTAATCTCCTGTTGACTTATGATATGGATGATGTAGTAAATGTGGCCGAGCAGGAGACCGACTGGGTAGTGGACACTGGTGCGTCCCTCCACATCACATCTTGAAGGTGACTCTTTACATTTTACACTCCGGGTGTCTTTGGAGTGTTGAAGATGGGAAACAGAGAGACGTTTAGAGTCGTTGGCTGTGACGATGTGTTTCCTGTCACTAATAATGGGACCCGACTGCTGTTGAAGGATGTTCAGTACGTCCCTGATATTCAGATAAATATAATCTCGGCCAGCAGACTTGATAGTGAGGGCTTCTCAAACATCTTCAGCAGGGGCAAGTAAACTAACAATGAACCGTACGCTGATGGAAAGAGTCAGATGTGTACTTTCAGAAGCAAAGCTCCCCAGATCATTTTGGGCAGAGGCCTTGAGAATCGCTGCCTACGTCATCAATAGATCGCCAAGCAGTCCGTTTAATAGAGAGACTCCAGAGAAGATGTGGTCCGAAAAAGAAGCATCCTATGACCATCTTTGGGTATTTGGATACAAGGCTTTCGTACACATTCCTAGGGATGAAAGAACAAAATTGGAGTCGAAGACAATGTAATGTGTCCTCTTGAGCTATTGGAAAAACAAGTTGGGATATACTATACGACCCAATTGAGAAGAAACTTGTCGAATCAAGGGATATAGTATTTATTGATGATGAAACTATTGATGATATCGATAAGAAGAAGAAGGTTGCCTCTGACACCAGTCAGATTGATAAGATGAGCATTGAAATTGTCCACCCAACACCTCTTTGTCAAGAGGTTAATGGCCAAGGTATGGCCAGGAAAGGAAATGAAGAGATACCAACGTCTAACAAAGATGAGGATGGCGACAATGTTACTAAGCCGATCGAGATCGTTCCTGTTAGACAATCTTCTAAAGACCGACGGCTATCTGTTCACTTGTCGGCCAGTGAGTACGTTTTGCTCACTGATGAAGGGGAATCAGAAAGCTTTGGAGAAGCTATGGGAGGCGAACACGATGCAAAATGGATGGAAGCCATGCAGGATAAGATGAGTTCGTTACATGGGAACCATACGTTCGAGCTGACTAAATTGTTGAAGGGGAAGTTGGCCCTGAAGAACAAGTGGGCCTTCCATTTGAAGACTGATAAGAGCACCTCGCAATTGAGGTACAAGGCACGGCTGGTGGTGAAATGATTTAACCAGCGAAAGGGCGTCAACTTTGATGAGATATTCACCTTGGTTGTGAAAACGTTTTCTATCCTAAGTGGTGCTCGGATTGGCCACTGTCCTTGACTTGGAGGTGAAACAACTGGATGTGCGGACGGCATTTCTATACGGTGATCTGGAGAAGGAGATCTACATGGAGCAACCGGAAGGATTCCGGGTTAATAGGAAAGAACATTTGGGGTGTCATCTGAAGAAAAGTTTGTGTGGGCTAAAGCAAGCTCCGAGACAATGGTACAAGAAATTCGAGTTTGTTATGGTGGATCAAGACTACCGGAAGACTACTTTGGACCACTGCATCTTTGTTCAGAAGTTTTCAGAAGATAATTTTGTCATTCTCCTACTCTATGTGAATGATATGCTGATCGTTGGGCGTAATATCTCCTAGAAAACTGAACTGAAGCAATAATTTGGGAAATCCATTGCCATGAAGGACTTGGGGCGGACGAAACAGATTCTGGGTGTCAGAATATTTCGTGACCGCAAAGTAAGGAGATTGTGGATGTCCCAATAGAGTTTTGTGGAGAAGGTGCTCCAACGCTTCAACATGGACAAATCCAAACCGGTAAGCGTTCCATTGGCGAGTCACTTCAGATTAAGCAATCGATAGTTTCCAACCTTGAATGTTGAAAAAGCTACCATAAGAAGCGTACCCTACTCTTCAGCCATAGGTAGCTTGATGTATGCTATGGCATGTACGACGCTGGACATTACACATGCCATCGGCACAGTTAGCCGATTTTTGTCACATCTAGGTAAGTAGCATTGGTCAGTAGTAAAGTGGATACTAAGATATCTCAAGGGGACTTCCAAGATATGTATGTATTTTAGAAGTGACAAGCCTCTATTGGTAGAATACACTGATACTGATATGCCTGGCGATATTGACTCTCGGAAGTGCACATCAGGATTCCTGGTTAAGTTCGACGGAGGGGCTATCTCTTGGCAATCAAAACTACAAAAGTGTGTTGCTCTATCAACAACTGAATCAAAGTTCATTGCTATGACTGAGGCCAACAAGGAGATGCTATGGATGGATAAGTTTACCTGGAAACTTGGTTTTAAACAGGAGAAGTACGTGATATTTTATGACAAACAAAGTGCTATATACATCTATAAGAACTTATCATTCCACTCGAGATCGAAGCATATTGATGTTCGATATCACTGGGTGAGAGATGTCATTAACACGAGATTGCTGTCACTTGAAAAGGTCTGAACTAAGGAGAATGGGTCAGACATAATAATCAAGATACTGCCAAAGGGAAAGCTTAAAACTTGTTGCACTATAACTGGACTGATGGATTTCATTCTCCCACGGTCGTGAGGGAAAGTTTGTTGAGATTTTCCGTCACTCCCGTTTGGGAAGTATTGTTCGCTGCGCGCGCGACAATGTGGCCCGAAGTGGAATAAAGGCCGAAGTTACGCTTGGCCTAGGTGGAAATTTTTGAAGTGAAATTTCCTTCTGAAGGCCGAGGACTCTAACTGAAGGCCGAGGACTCTGATTAAAGGACGAGAACCCTAAGTGATAGCCGAACACACTAGCTGATGACCGAGGACATTGGCTAACGACCGAGGACTTTGGCTATCTGCCAAAGACATTACCTAAAGACCGAAGACTTTGGTCAACGGCTAATGACAGCTTGTCTGAAAAAGTTGGTCACTTGCAAAGTCTGCACAGATAGCAGACTTTGTAGAAAATGAAATTAACTTTCAGAGTTGGTAGCCGATTTGCAGAGCAGGTTAAGTGCTCTCAGCAAGAAGGCGTTTTGCAGAGTTAGTGGTAGGTTTTGTTGTGCAACCAACCACCTTGTAGAAGTAGGTGATTGCCCGATGCCTATATATATATGTATGCCAAGCGATAGTGAGTGGAGAGAGTGCGGAAAAGAAAAACAAAGAGAAAAACAATGAGTTGCCAATTTTTGCTCTTGTGCTCTATTCTTTGCTATCCAAGGGTTGGTGTAATCAAGGTTTTTATAACCAAAATTTACATAGTTAAATCTTTGTAGGCTAAGTGTTCCGTAATTTTTTTCTCTTATTCGAAAAAGAGTTTCCACGTAAAACTGTGTGTTCCCAATTCTCTCTTATCTCTCTATTGTGTGTGTGAGCGTTCATCATCTTTATCCTCTCGGATTCACTGACCAACCAGCACCTTTTCCTTACAATTTGATGGGAATAATGACAAGACAATAAAACAATAAAATATGAGAAGGCGGACGAATGTATATATATTGTCATTTAGTAACTCCAATAGGTGAGATAACCCAAGAAACGGAAATCAAGTGGTCATCAATCATTGATGGTGAATTCCTAACATGGTTTACTTTTGAATCACAATGCCAAATTTCCTGGCTGTTTGAAGAATAAATATGAAAAATATTAGTATATAATATCAAAATGCCACTAAGAGAATATGAGAATTAAGGAAAGATAAGGGCAGATAAGAGAGAGGGAAATCACCTTAACATTGCCAGCTTCTTTAATAGCAGCAATGATCTTAGTTTGATCAGCTAATTGGAGACTTCCTACTGCTGAAATGACCACATCGACATGCTTTATTGCCTTCACCAGGCTCTCATGATCATACAAATCTCCCTGCAATTCCAATTATTATTATTTCAAAACATTAATTTCTAATTGGCTGAGGATGAACTAGGCACAACAACAAAATCACTCCATTGTGGTCCATTGTGGCTCAGAATACATGAGTTTGACACATGAGGGGAAATTTGTTGGAAACACAAAGGAGTTAGAAAAAGTTCAACATGAAGAATCAAAAGTTCTAGTAGCTTATAAATGTGTATTGTCTCATACTCAATAGCTTAGACATTGTAGGATTTATAAGGTGACCAACATATGTGGGTAAGCCCCAGATGAATTATTGATTACATTTTCCTCAACCGTCCGAGGATTAAGGGAGGAGGTTGTTTACATCTGATCTTACAAACTCCCTCTTTGACAGGTTTTCCTTCAAATTTCCCAATAAGGGATAAGACTGCTTACTTTTAACTCAATTTTCAAGCACTATGCCACCCTATATTAATTTCGAACTAATTACTTTTTTTCATTCTGCTATGCATCACAATTTACAGACAGCTTTTCTGAGGTTCATACACCTTGAGGATCAATCAAGATCACAAATTGCATTAGATCATATTTAAGAATCCATTCAAAATATTTGCACCAAGCATCAAATACAAAAACTACAAATCATATAAGAAATAAAAATCCAAGCCCTCAATTGTGTGTTCAGTGCAAGTTAAATATCAAGCTCTCTAGATAAATTAGAAATTTCATTCCAGTCTTATTCTCAAAATAAATAAATAGATGCCATCTGAATTGAAGTAAATAGATCGATGATGATAACTTACAGCAGCGGTAGGTTTATTAATGATTCTCAGAATAGAATAAATAATGCTTCCCTTCCGCAGAAATTATTCAATATAATTACTTTCGTATCTGATTCTTATTACATAATTAGACAATATAAATCATATTTTCACTTCTCATCTGTCAATTTATCGCTGATCTGCCCTTACAAGCGATCCGATCTAGAAATATGCCAAGCGTTTTACCAGTTAAATTAGCAACCCATCACTCGCAGAAACAATTTCATAGCAAAAATTACCAAAATAAAAAAGAAAGGAAATAGAAAACCTAGCTCAATTTAAGGAGAATGAGAGAGAGCAGGAGAATTACGAACGTGGAGCAGGGTGACGCCGGAGTTCTTGAAGCCGTCAAGAAGGCTAGCTTTGGCAGGGTCGGAAGCGGAGCTCTCTCGGACCAGAGCAAATGTACGATGGCCCTGCTTAACGCTAGCTTCCACAATGAATTTTCCGATGTAGCCTGTTCCTCCGATGATCAAAACCCTGCTTTTCTCAGCCATTGATGAACGCCCTCTCCAACAACTACGACGACGACAAACCCAAAACCAGACAGAGAGAGACAGTTAGAATGCTTCGCGCCATTCCGCTGGCACTAATTTATACTACACCTAAGAGGGGGTCGAATTTACGGAAATGTCCTTCTCCTTTTTTTTTCCCCCTCTTCTTTATACCACGCCTGTCACTTTAGCATTCTAAGTTTCTATGCCGTACGATTAATGCCATGGAATATCTTTTATCTATTTTTGATAGTATATATATATTTTTTTTATTTCATAATATTTTATAAAAAATATAAATTAAGATATAATTGATGGTGTTTCTAAAATATTTATCATAATTTTTTAATATATTTTTAAAAGATTTTAAATAATATAATATTTATTATTTAAAATAACTTCACCCCACTATGTCCATACCTATAAAATCTCTTGTGTGTGCAATTACGATTTTAGATTTTTTTTTAAAAAAAAAATTATGTGGTTTGGTGGAATTCGGACAACCTAACCCCTTTAGAAAGACAATTAATTTAATTTTTTTAATTATAATAATTTGATATTAATTAAATAATTATAATATTTATTATTAAAAATATTATTTAATTTTTATTTATTATTATAAAAAATAATAATATTTTTATTTAATATTAATTAGACTAATATAATTAAAACAGATTGAATCAATTTATTATTTTTTATGTAAAAAATATTAGAAAATATCATTTGCTCATTTTCAAACAGTTTTAAATGATATAATATCTACTCATCTACTCTTACATAATCTTATTATTAAAAATAAATAAGATATTACGTTATGAATAATATTTCAATAATAATTATAAGATATTTTTTAAAAATTATTAAGGAATTATAAAGTAGAAAAAAAATAGAAAAGCTATGTAGTGTTGTTTTTAGTGCTTGGATTTTATTTATTTATTTATTTATTTATTTTTGCAATTATGGTGTGTTTCTGGTGTGGGTGACAAAAATTTCTTAAAGTTGAAGATAACATTGATAAAGAAAATGACCATAAACTTATACAATCATGTTGCCATGCACTTTGATTGTTGTTGAAGTTATTTAATTTATACAAATTCCAAGAAGCATGCATGGATGAAATTAAGTACTTCTCCTCAATAGTGGTAGTAGAATGATTATATTAAATTTTAATAGTTAAAATTTAAAAATAAAAAAAATATTTAAATTTTTAAAAATTTTTTTATAACATTATATTTCTTAAATATTGAATCCTATTGTAGATTTTTTTTTAAAAAAATATCTATTTATATAATATTATTTAAATTTTAAATATCAATCGTTAGATTTTTTAAATCCAATAGTTGAAATAAAAGAAATAAATCATTAGATTATATAATATATCTGTACGATGTTTGTGCCTGCCCTTATAAATAAATTGTTAAAATATTACATCATCTAAAGTTTATCTGATTGGACAGCCTAATTCGATCGTTCCAAAATTTAATGAGATTTAATCAATATATATGAATATTATAGATAGATACAGTCAAAAAATTAAATTTGATTAACTCTTTGTGTCAGATATAGTTACATGTGAAAGTGGCCAATCTATCTTAGCCTGAATAATTAATTTTTTTGATAAATATATCTTTTATTTTACATCAATACTAGTTGTTTTGAAAATTATTTTAGCATATTATGTTTTTTATATACTTAAAAACTTATTCATGTAACTGTTTTTCATTTAGATATATATTTAAATAATATATTGATTTAAATATTATAATGTTTAAAATATTTTATATATTTATATATATATAATTTTAGATAAAATACTCAAAGATTAAAAAAAATGTCTATTGGATTACTCCAAAGTAGCCCGATTTGAATTATTAATAGTCACAATTATGATTTTTTTTACTTGAATGATTGGGACATATTCAATTTAGCCTGATCTAATAATCATAAATTTTTACATAAATCTAGTTCATATATAATCTGATCTGATTTTGATCAAGTCTAATCTAAAAATATTTAAAAATGATGTTTAATAGCCCTAACCCATTTTTCTTCGTACGTTACCACAACAATCTAAGTTGAGTTTTTCAACACCCGAAGACTGAAAATCAGTCATCGGGCTCACTGCGACCGGTGCGAAGGGTTCAACAGCTATTGCTTGGTGCCGTAGTTTTTCCGACGGTTGCAACGCGGTGGAGGTTCGGTGCCAACCACCTAATCCGCTGGCTACCTACTTTGATGACACCCACTCTAAGGGTTCAAGGCCCAGTATCGTAAATTGTAGCCGTTCAGTCAAAATTAGACGACTGTAATTTATAAATTTTTTTTTTATTTAAAAATATTTAAAAAGTCATCTGATTGTTAAATTTACGATAAATGATCATAATTACGGCATAGGACCCGCGGAACTCTAACTCGTCAACAACCACAAAGTGACCAATCAAACGGAAAAGTCTTCCCTTACCCTCCAATAATCAATAACATTTTCAGAAGCAGTTCATCTGTCCAACTCAACACCTACAAGGTATAAGTAGTAGGAGAGTGATATTTCAATCGTTTTATTTTATATATTATTTTATATTTTTAATGACAAAAAATTTATTATAATAACATAAAAAATTAAAATTATATTATAATATATTAAATTTATCTTACTATTATGATTATTTAAATTATAAAAATAAAATTTTTACTGTTAAAATATAAAAGATTCTAAATTTAAATACCGATCGATTAATAGGTGATAGTATGTCACACAAATACTGTTCTTGTGGGTCAAATATGTGTCCTTTCTATCATAAACAGTAATTTTATAACTGTGTCAAAAATATAGATAATAATATTATTATCAGTATTTATCGTGATTATATCGATAATAAAAATATAAAAATAATGCTTTTGATATTTTTTTTCCTCATAATAGTAATATTATGAAAAAAGAATATAAATAGAAGATAATCACATTAAATATAGAAGATAACCAATGGTGGAAAATTCTCCCCCATGGGCCCCCCACCCTATTACCTAAACCCATGCTACTTGCCTAACTCACATGCATGACAGTGATATGTGTCGTTCTTATAATTTAAATGACTTAAAAATATAAAATAAATTATTTATATTTTAATATATTATTATAATTTTAGTTATTAAAAATTATTAAAATAGAATTTTCATCATGGAAAATATCAAGAAGGCCAAAAAAAAAAAAAATCATAAGAGTGTATTTGAAATATGAAATGGGAATTGACATATGAATTTATAAGTAAAATTTTAATTTTATTGAAATTAAAATTAGGTAAAGTCTAAATTTTATTATTTAGATTATATAAAAATATAATTCTAAACAAATGAAAAAAATTTAAAGCCTGATTAAAATACTTGGCCATATATAAAAATTAGAAAAATAATTAGTGAAATATAAATTTAAAAATTTTAACATTCAAGATTTTATATAAATATAAATCGTAGTATATTTGTCAAGATTTAATATTCATTTTATACTGTAGAAAATACTCTTATATAAATATTTATTTTTATTATTAAACTATGCTATTTATAGATATTATTTTTTTATGCGTTTTTGGTTCTGGATTATTATACGAATTAGGAAACTACTTAAATCTTGTGACGGGTTAAACTGAAATCAGTCTACTTTCTGTTATTTTAAAGCTAAATTTTATACAGTACAACTAACAAATAAGAAATCAAAAGATAACAGGAATTCTTTCATCAGTATATTTTTCAATACTCAAATTAAAAATCTTTATACGATGAAAGAAATATAGAGAAATGCAAAATGTGTATGCATAGATGCATATATAATGAGGATTGAACAGTTACCAGAAGGCTAGACTCTGCTAAACTTGCTTGGTTAGAGGCCGCGTTGTGAGATGGAAGACGAGGCTCTGAAGGGTGTACCTATGGGCTTCAGCCCAAATAAAATAACTGAGCTGGCCCACAAGCCGATCCAAGCTGCCAAGAGAGCCGAGAGCCGGCTTCAATGAGCCGTTTTCGAGCCAATTTTCAGCCCCTAGGGTTTTCACTTCATTTCGTCTTTTTTGATCGATTTGTAACCTTCAGGCGTTTAACTCAGTTAATTGCTGAAGTATTAGTGGTCCATTAAGTGATGATAACTCTTCTATTAAGTCAATTAATCAATTCTGGCCGATTTGAGTACAAAACGCTCGACTGATGCGAGTGATGATTTTACCTATAAATTGAACCTTCTGGTTTTGTCCCTGACACCCAACTCAAGCATTACACCATCTAAAGGAGTGAAGGAGTGTCCAGAAATACGAAATCCGTCCGAATCCAAAGTTTAAAAACAGAGCACGTAAAATGGTTGGATGTATAAAGTCGATTCTAAATTCCGCTTTAGTGATTATTTTAGCCACATTAATGTCTAACAGTTACTGGTCAGGGGGCGATTTGATAGATGGAAGATTTAGCTCAAGGGTTCAATGGGTCAGGGGGCGGCTTATAGAATTGGAGGACCTAGCTCTTAAGAATGTGTCCAATTAAATGGTGACTTTAAATAAAAATAATAATAATTTTTAATTTTTTTTCAAAAAAATGACATCACTATGACATCATTGTCAATATTCTGTGGCTCTTTTAAATATATAAATTATACTATTATTATTTTTTATGAAATAAACACCAATTTATTGCTTTTTTAATTATAAAAAAGAAGAAAAAATTACACCCAAGTCTTATGCTGCAATAATTCAACCATAAGACACCCCAAATGTCACATCACCTGACAAGGCAAGGGACATATAACAGTATGTTTGGCAGATGAAAATAACTAAACAAATAACACTGACTTTCACAACCCAATATCAAAAATACAAATATTATAAACTTATAAAAAATTACAAGTTAAAAATTAAAATCAATTCAAATCCTATAAACACTGATAGTTAGTTCTCACAATTAACTTCAAAACATGATAATAATAATAATATTTTAAAATTGGCAAAATTATCAAGTTCTTAGTCCCAAAGTCTGATTATTAGATTTTTTAATTTATAATTAAATAAAATTTAATTTATTCTTATTTATTTAAATTTTATTTATCTATCATACCAACCAAATTCAAAAATAGTTATCGAGACATAAATCTAAAAAATTAGCATCGACAAATGATTCAAGACAATATAATAAATTAAATCAGTGAATTTAAAAATATTACACTCAAAAGTAACTTATAAATAATAACAAAATATGATATCAAATATCCGTGAGAAAAGCATTCATATTAATTCGGAGTAATCAAAATCATGACTCAATTGAACTATTAGATGAGGCTGAGGTCAAACTCAATTGCTAAAATTATACATTACCATAAATTGAATATAGTAAAATTCAAATTAACTAAAACTAATATTATAATTACTATTATGATCTGACATAATACATAAGCTGACTACAAAGCCCTAAAACTAATCCCAAACAACCTTCCTTCAATCTAATCACTTGTAAGTGAGTATTGAACCCTCTAATTTATAAGGTTAGTAAAATTAAAAGTAAAAATAAGTTAATTACTCAGTAATGCATATAATTTTTATAAATAATTATATAAATATAAAAAATGCATTGGAATATGATATGATTGAATAATAAGAAAAAGATAATATTGATTTATATACATATTATGTATAATCTAAACTGATGATTAATTTAATTAATTGTATAATATCTAAATTATAGTCAAATCATGCCTAAGACTTAGCAGATCAAGAATTATAATGACCTTATCAACAATAGACAAATAATGAAAATTGACTTATAGTTATTTACACATAGTCAAAGATTATACGCTACTATTTAAAATTTATAGAAAAATCGTCTATATATAAACCCATAAAAGGGATCGAACATTACTTTTTTGATCCACGAATTATAGGTATGACCTTCAATTTAACTTATAATATACTAAAAATATCATAATATATTTCATAAATTTTTTACAATAATCCGTATATAATTAAATTAAAAGCTCTACTAAAATATGAATATATTTTTATATTTTTTATACTAGAAAACATACACATATCATTAAACTTATACAATATTTCTTTTCTTATTTCTTTAAATTTATGCCATGTATTAAAATATATACACATAGGAATTCAACTATACAATTTCAAAAATGCCCTACAACTTTAACATGTTGATTTAAAAGCATGTAGTAATATATCATATAAAATTTTAAGAAATTAATAAGAATAACATAATTTCATCAAATTGTTTCAAATATATACATGCATTAAACATATATTTAAAAATTAATGACATATAAAAGTATTTAAATATGATCTAAAGGAATATATGAACATCATTACAGAAAATTAATTTTTAATCATAATATATATGAATTCAAGGCATGTATTTTATAAATATTTTATGGAAAGGAAGTAGAATTACATACATATAAGATATAAAATCTTTAGCTACTAAAGTAGTAATGTATAAATATTTAAAATAAAAAAAAATATTCAAAGAGGTAAGAAAATATCAGTAATAAAGAAAAGATGACTTAAATGTACTTGTCTTATATTTAATTTTATGCAAAGATCTATTAATTTATCCTTCTACAACCTTGTCTTTATTTTTCTATCTTTCTTTCTCATTTTTTTATCTTCTCTCCAAAACCATGCAAAAATGACTAAAAATTGACCAATGAGATCTTATATAAAAAAAATTGTCACATGTACTCTTATCAAGTGCCCGACAATCATCAAAGCATAAATCGTATGGCGCATAAGCATCCTTCAGGCACCCATTAAGTGTCCATATTCTGCATGAAACACGTACATGAATCCATCAAGCGCACATTAGGCGTGATCATTATATCTAAAATACGTACAGGCACTTTAGAGGACCAAACGCATATGCGTAACCATATTATCCAAAATACGCATATGCGTGGGTTAAGCACCGATCAATGGTCATTCGACCATATGTAATTCTGTTAAAAATTATTTTTGACTAAAAATTTTAATTGACATTGATATTTTTATTAATTTAAATTAATTAATTGCCATTAAAAATATAATTTGGGATCTATATTTTATATAAATTTTCCTCATTTGGTCCTCTGATTTGGTCCTCATTTGGTCTTCTCGTAACTCATTAAAACTTGAAGGAAATTGTTTACCGACAACAACCAATAGCATCATCTTAAACATAAAACAATCAACAATACATGATCGACCACTCCAAATATATAAATGCATCAATGTATACAAGCCAACATAACAAAACCCAAATGTTTATAAATCCGCCAACAATTTCTAATATAATAAATCAACAATAATCTAATCCTTCAAAACTCCTCTCCATCTAAAACCTATAAGTTATCTATATATATTTATATTTGTATTTATATTTATATTTATATATCTGTATGTGTTAATATATATGACGAAAATATAAGAAAACCAACAAAATAATTAAATGCAAAATATATTAAAAGTAAGAATAGAGTTAAAAGTAAGATGTAGTAATAATAAGATATATTTTATCAATTCTTTAAAGCCGGTAAATATTAGAACTTCCCTTTCTTTGACTCTTACACAACCTAGCACTACCATTAACACACGAGTATTACTCTGGCATTGCTCCACTTCTCTTATTTATTTCTTACCCTAAAATATAATTATTTTTAATAATTTGTTTAATTTAATCAATTTCTAACATTATAAGTACGTGGGTCTTATAATTCTCTCATCCTTATAACATTTTATTCCCCAAATTTACATACCTCAGTGATAAAACATGTGTGAATACTACTCCCAAATCTCTTCTTCTAATTCCCAAGTGATTTCTTCAAATATGCCATCTTTTACGATACCTTCACTAGAGAGATCACTTTGGTGTGAAAAACTTAATATTGCCTCCCCAAAATTTGAACAAATTTCTCTATATATATGCTAAATCCTCATTAATTGTCAAATATTCATGCTAGATGACATGGGACAAATTAAATACATATATATGGAGCATCAAAATATGGAATATGTCATGAAAATCAGCTAAGCTAAGAGATATGGGTGTTCTATAAATCACATTCTCAATTCATTAATGTGATGTCCCAAATTTTTATCTTATATCATATTTGGAGATAATTTTTGGTGTATTAATTTGAGTTATTTAATTGTTATATTTAGGGTATATGATTGGATATAATTACGGAATAATATTTCAAGTAAAATGGTTAAATATTATTACTATATCTTAAGAGTATTTAGTCTATGTGGTTGGCTAGGATGATAGATCAGATTCACTAGCAGATTGAGGATTGATGTGGTTATCACACTTACACATTTTTGGTGACTAATCTACTCATGAGATTAGTGTCCTTAGGCTTAAAAGGAAGAGAGAAAGAAGGGGAAGAGGAGGAGAATAGAGTTTCCTATATAATGGGGTAAAAATCTGAGCTTATATTTCAAATACTGTTCAAATTAGTGAAATACAGGCAAGTGTATTCATTTAACCTTTTCTTCTGTATTGCAAGGATATTTCACAATTCTTTCATCATATTAATCGAAATATTATTGGTATGAACCAATTTGTGAAGTTTATTTACCTTCGTTATGTTGACTCTACGTATATTCTTGTTCAATTATGTTATGTTGTTTAGACATGGTTGAGGACTACATATGAATACAATACAAAATTACTAGTGTTTAGATCCTAAATATTTTGTATTATAGTCTAATGTGATATGATAATTCGTTCTATATTACATAGATAAGATAAAGAAATATATATGAAGACAATTGCATTTGGATGCATGAGCACCGGAGTACTTTTGTCTAGTCTGTGTTATCTAACATCAAGGC
Organism: Nepenthes gracilis; assembly: GCA_033239525.1. Classification (NCBI taxonomy): domain Eukaryota; kingdom Viridiplantae; phylum Streptophyta; class Magnoliopsida; order Caryophyllales; family Nepenthaceae; genus Nepenthes; species Nepenthes gracilis. The sequence continues at coordinate 4,070,069 of BSYO01000026.1, read as the reverse complement.
TATGTTGATAGTTTCTAGGGTATATAATTTGTATGACATATTTTTCCTTTAGAATCTATGTATACAAATATATATTATATTATGGATATTTGGCCGGGTCACAGAAGTGTGGTTGGATGCTTGTGGCATTACTCGGTGCAGCGATATAGAATAGTTTAAAAAAAAAAAATATCCCACTAATGGGAACATAAATACATTAGACATAGGTTCACAGTGTTGGGAGACCTATGAGTTGCTACTTCATAATTTGAGTTCAATCAATTTTTATTGACTTCATTATGCACCCGATTTATTTCATCGGCCATCAGTATCATTGTATATGTATATTTATTGAGCATTTAGCTTGCTTTTGTATTCCTTGTTCCCAAACTAAATGAAAGGTGTAATGAAAGGGTCACATTGGAGATTGATGATAGATTTAAAGACCTTTGTTAATCTTTTGTATGAAGGCTCTCACCTTGTTATTTTGGAAGATTTCAATAATATAATAGTGACATATAAATATGGGAAAGAAATTGTTTTTTTTTTAGTGATTGGTATTGTGTTATTATGAGGTCAAGGTAAAGTATCAGAGATTGTTTACCTTTTAAATTTTCAATTAATGTTTCAAGTTGTAGAACTTAATTTTAATGATTTGATATTTGATTTATAGGTTTTATTTTAGGTGCGACGTCATTATTCAAAATGCCTATCATAGTATTTCGGGTTGTGACAGTTGCAATACTTCAAATGGTCTAATATATATTGACTTCAATTTTCCTTTCAAGCCGAGCGTCACTACTTCATTTTTTTGATACACCTTTAGAAGCACGTGATTATCCACTTTAAAACTCAAATTAAATCTCACACAATCAACATAACTCTTCTGTTGACTTTGGACAACTTGCAAACAATCTCAAATTAATTTAATTTTGTCCAAAGTTTTTCAAGTTATTTTTGGACTCAAAAGCCTACAATTGCTTATTTCCCTCCAATTAATCACTGACCAACATCTCTTCTCATACAAAATCTTAAAAGACGCAACAATAATACTTGATTGGTAGTTATTATTGTAAGCAAATTTGGCCAACGACAGATAATTGTCTCAACTATTCTTCATCTCCAAAATCGAAACTTTAAGTATATCTTCTAAATTTTGAATTGTTCATTCCAATTGTCCATCTGGGTGTAGATCAAGAGCTATATTGAATTTTAATTTCATGCATATTTCTCTACGCAAACTTTCTAAAGTTCAGATACAAATCTTCGATCTCGATCTAATACAATCGACATTGAAATTCCATGCAATCTCCTTATTTTGTCGATGTAGAGGTGAGCTAAGCAGTCTCTTAAAAAAATAATCATTATTGCATTGAAATGTGCTCAGTCGGCCGATCCATTATCATCCAAACGGTATCATGGTTTCTAGTCGTCCTATTCGACTAAACCACAAAATTCATACTAATATACTCCCACTTCTAGTGGAGAATAGAGCAGCAAAAGTTTTGACGACTTTTGGTAATTAGCTGTAATTTTTTGACAAATAAGATATCTTTTCACAGAAGTTGTAATATCTCCCTTCATGTTTTTCCGCCAAAAGAACTTTCTCAAATCTTGATGCATGTTAGTTCTTGGGTGGATTGTGTTCTTGATTTTATGAGCTTCATTTAAAATTTCTTTATTTATTTTTTTATTAGTTAGGACATAAAAACGATTTTGAAATCAAGGAACATCATCAACTCAAATATTAAAATCCGCTCGTGATTCTTTTTTTAAAAATCTCTAACAATATCGATAAAAAATGGATCTTCTACTTGCATTCCCTTTATCTTCTCAATGATTATCATCTACAACTAAAAATAGAACAAAATCATACGTGAGCTTTGCGAATGCAATCAAATGTTACAATCATTTATTCCATGCAACATCTCTCATTCTTTGATCATTATGTGAGCTATCATGCTAATTGATTTATGACTTAAAGCATCTGTAACTATATTTACCTTTTCGAATTGTTATTGAATCTTACAGTTGTAGTCATTGAGTAAATTCATTAAATCTTCATGGAGAATAAACATTTTCAAGCCCTGGTGGTCGTAGTACACCACAATTCTTTCGTCATATAAATAATGTCACCAAATTTTTGAAATTAAAAATAAATATTACTAATTCTAAATTATGAGTGGGATAATTTTGCACATAGGTTTCAAGTCATCATGACCATAAGTGATTATATTTCCCTTATGTATTATTATGCAACCCAAACCTTTTTTTAAATGCTCACAATAGGCAACAAAATCTCACATTCATTCAAGAATTGCCAATGTCAATATAGAAATCAAACAACCCTTTAATTCTTAAAAACTCCTTTCACTCTCATTATTCCAATGAAAAGCCACATTCTTTGGGATCAAATAAGTCAAATAAACTGCAATCCTCAAGAAATTATGAGCAAATGCCTATAATACCAAACCAATTCAACGAAACTATGAACCTCAATAATATTTGTCAATTGTTTCAACCTTGTGATTGCTTACGTCATTTATCTCTAAAGGTTTGTAATGCAATTCTCAAGGAGCTGTCATGCTCCTCAAAATTTATCAAATATATTATGATATCATCAATAAAAATCACAAGAAAATAATCTAAATACTATTGAAAAACTCAATTAATCAAATCCACAAATGTAGCAAGAAAATTAATTAAACCAAATGACATTATCAAAAGCTCATAATAGTTATACCTCGTCTAAGAAATTGCTTTTAGTATATCCTCCCCCGTGATCATCAATTGATGGTACTCTATATCCAAATCAATCTTAGAAAAAATATGTGCCCCTGCAGATAGATCTTCAATTTCAGTAGGGGATACTTATTCTTAATTATAATTTTATTCAATTCTAATAATCAATATACAGCCTCTTTGATCAATCTTTCTTTTTTTTACAAATAGCACGGGAGCTCCCAATGCAACATATTTGGTTGGATTAATCCATTCTCCAATAGTTCTTACAATTACTGCTTCAACTCCCTTGACTTTAAAGGAGCCATCTTATATAAAATTTTATAAATGGATGTGGATCCCGACACTAAGTCAATGTAAACTCAATTTCTCTATTTAGTGGAAAACTCGACAAATCTTCTTGAAAAACATTAACAAATTCTCGTACTACTGCTATCTCTTAGATTGGCACATTATGGTTTCTGACAAATGTAGCATAAGCAAGCTATGTTTAACATACATCTCATATCAAATGACATGCATGTAATGCGAAACTCAAACATGCCAACTCTTTTCTTACATACCCTTGAAACTTAAAGGGTTGACATCTTGGAATAAAAAATTGTACTCTCATATGAAAATAATCTGCATTCACGTAATAACATATTAACCAATCTATCCCAAAAATAATATCAAATATGGACAACACAAATCCATTTATCCAAATAATACACCTAAAGTACATGATATTTGTTACCAAAGTCTTACTTACCAAAGTGGACACTACTATCGAATAGTCCAAAATTTTATATAGGACATGCAAATGGCAAACAAATTTAAGGACTATAAAAAAATGCATAGACTTCAAATCAATCAATACAAGCGTTGAAGACTCAAAAAATTAGTATATTACCTTCAACCATCAATGGGGAAGCTTGAGCGTCCCTAGTTGTTTTCGCATAAATCCTTCCCAACAGACTAGACTTCTGGCCTACTTGTCTTATTGAAAATGGGCACGACTTCACCACATGCCTAATTTAAGCATAATTGAAATAAGCTCTAATTTGCTTGTAACACAACTTTCCTCATAAAACTTTCCACAATGATCACATACTGGATTCAATTATTGTTGTTATTGTTTTCTACCCAGTTTTCTACTCAATGTAGCTTGAACTTCAGGGGAGTTCCATGTCGCCTTTTCATGGGACTTCAACTTCTTATAGAATCCACTTGATCACAAACTTTATCCACCTTGGCTAGTACTGCTTTTCTCAAAATGTTATACTCTCTCTAGCTCCTACACAAAGAATATGGTCCGATCGAGCACTTCTTTATAAGTCTTCAAACATAATGGCATTGTCGCCTTATCATATCATCCAAACTGTAGAGGAACTTTCTCGCCCTCCTAGTCTCAACCATGACCACATACAGAAAATATCAAGTTAATTCTGTAAATTTGGCATCATAATCCACTACTATAATGTTTTTTTTACCTCAATCGAGTGAACTCATTCTCATTTTACTCTAGAGGCTTGTCAGAAAGAATTTGTCAAAAAACACTTACATAAAAATATCCCATGAAATATCTTAGTTCTTCGGTCCAAAATCCACTTCTTTATGGCCCCACATATGGTCAGCTTTGCCATACAATTTGTACGTGAAAATTTTTACTGTATTCTCATCAAGACAATTAATCACCTCAAATCCATATCTTTACATTCATCAGATATGGATCCCCTAAGAATACTGAAACTCATTCATCAATAAATCTATCATATGTCGCCATCCCTCTTCTTAGATTTTTCCCTTGCTTTGCATCCTACCTTTGTATGACACAATCCATTATATCAGCCATCTTAGCCAATACAGCAAAATAATCATCTTCCCAACAAGAACCAGCATCATCTTGACCTTCTTAAATTTTGTATCTATCACATCATAAATTACAAAGTCTAGCTACACTATACTATTTAAGGCATTTCCCTTACAACTTGCTTTGGTATCTCCTTTTTGACATGACCTCAGTAACAAAAATACAAATATCATGAACTTATAAAAAAAGAATCATAAACCAAAAACCGAATCCGAGATGGACCCTGCAAACACCAATAGTTGATTATTGCAATTAATGTCAAAACATAATTATAATACTAATATCTTATGATCGACTAAATTCTCCTTGTTTAGCCCGATAATCAATATATTTGGTTAAAACTTATCAAAATATAAAGGAAACCATCTACCAATAACAACTAATAATATCAAAGTCTTAAACATAAAACAATGTACATTAGGAGGCCCATCGGCCCAGATATAAAAATGCATCAATATATACAAGCCCATGTAAAAGCCTAAATATTTGCAATTTTAAATGCAACAAACCAACTATAATCAAATCATCTCCCATAAAAACCTGCAAGATATCCCTAATGCTAATCTAAAAAAGGTTTAAACAAGACAAAGCAAATCCAAAAATTCTACAAATCATATATATATATATATATATATATATATATATATATATATGTGTGTGTGTGTGTGTGGGGGGGTGTTAGTGTTAAAAACCAATAGCCAGCAATAACTTTATCAACTAATGTCAAATATTAAAGGTCGGATTACATGATTCTTGCCTTATAGTTTAGGCTATACGCTACTATTTAAAATTCATAGTTGAGCTGTCTATATGTTATATTTTATAAATGGAAACAAATACAAATTTTCAAACTTATGAATATTAGGTAACAACATTCGCTTACAGATAATATACTAAAATATATCTGAATAGATTTTATCAATTCTTCATGATGACTCTTATTTAGGTAAAAAAATGACTCTATATAAATATAAAATTTTCTTTAAAAAATTTATCAACTTCAAAGTAGAGCTTTATTCAAATGTTTACACAAAAAGAGACACACAAGACTTGTTACTCAAAGATTTCAACATTTCTTAACAAATTTCAAGAAATTAGGCACATCCCTTCAAAATATCAAAATCTATAATAATATTTGTAAAACATATTAGGAAATCCCTAATCTCAAATAAATTTGACCCTTTTAACTCACAAAAATAAATATAGATAAATATACAATACATATAAAATATATTCATGATTAGATATAAATTGAAATATATATTAACAGTTAATTATAATACTAAAATAAATCTAAATAATAAAAAAATAATACACAGATTTTAGTGGTAAAAAAATACGATAATCAATAATTATCGAGTAAAACCTTCCGAACTTCTACAAGTAGTGAAAGTAATGTATTAATAAAGTTAACTTACAACTTGGGTGATACAAACGCAATAAACCTTAGCCAACTACTTACTCCCAACATATAGCCTTTACTAAGAAACTCTTTAGATTTACTTCTTATAGCGAAATCGGACACCTTTCAATTTTCTCATCAATCGTGCTTCATTTGCTATAAAATTTTTGCATACTACTGAATCCTTGTGTATATGCTAGGCTTACGGGTTAAAACTAATATGTAATACAATAAAAAATATATTAGATTAAAAATTCTTGATAGTTCATCATAAGAGTAAATGTTTAGTTTCCTCAAATGAATGATGGCTTATTACTTTTTATCGAGGAGAGCCTTAAGATAGCAACTATTTTTTCATTTTTCACTATTTCTTCTCAAACTATACAAATGTGTGAAAATGAAATATTCATAGAAGAAGTCAAAAATTAGGTTAAACATACATGATCGATAAAAAAGCAGCGTCCCAACGTATATGCGCACATCAAGCACGACATATTAGATAAACGATGCTCATGCACGACTTGAACGCGTAGCAGACATAGTCATTTTGGATAAATAACACTTATGTACAGCTTGGGCATATATTAAGCGTAAGTAATTTGGATAAAATAAGCACATGCGTTTATTAGGCACAAGTCAAGTACAGATATTAGGAATTGACACATTTGCAAACAACGGATGTCTATCCGGCGCTGGTCTTCATCAATACTTGAAAATTCTTCAAAAATACATATTTTATTTAGTCACGGAATATATCAATATAAAATGTTTTTAACAATTTGTATATATGCTAAATAAAGTAAAGAACGACAATAAATGGCCACATGCATATATGTAAATCTCATCAACAAATAAAGAAAATGACTTAAATATATTTGTCTTAAATAAAATCTTACCAATATCTAAAAAAAATGTTTCAAAATCAACTTTCATCTCTTTTTTTCTTTTCTTCTCCTCTTTTCTCTTTCATTTCTCACAATCACAAGCAAAATGACCTAAAAGATTGCTAGCGATCCTTAGATACCTAAATTGACACAGTAGTGTCATTTGTGACCCCCTTCAGACGTGAGGCCAAAATGCTACAAATGCATATGGGTCCAGCATGCACGACCTCAGACACAGCGGTTGACATGTATATATGACCAAGCTTCATGTGCTCCTTAGGCACCACTTTATATTGTTATAGATGAACGGGCATGCTTCATGCATCCGACATACGCAATTACATACAGCTATACACACACGAGCGTAATTCTTTCTCACATTAGGCACAACTGTATACTGACATGTACATATGAGCTTCCCTTCTTACGCCGCACATATAACCCAATACTGCCATCAGCGCACAAGCGCCACTCGGGCATGGGCCAAGCGTTGTTCTACTTCTTTTATTTGATTTTCTACCTGAAAATATAATTATTTTTGATAATTTATTTAATTTAGTTAACGTTATAAGACATATTTTAGTGATGGAATATTATACTAAAAATGTTGATTCCAATAAACTCCAAATCTATTCCTCCATTGCCATAAGCAACCTTCACTGAGATTCTTTCTTTTATACTTAACGGAAAACCTTTTGTAGCTTAAACAAGAGCACAGAGCGATGGGACCCTGTTACGATTCTTCAGAACATGTTCACAGTTGGGATTGATAATATAAAATAAATAATGAAGATTAAAACACATTATTAAAGCAGAATTCGAATCAGAATCCTTTATTTTATATCATGCAATTTCAGCAGTTGAAATGACAATGGAGCTCAAAATTAGGAAAATCACACCAGGTTCCAAAGCTTGGGCAGACAGATGAAGCTTGCAGTTGCAACCAAACGGGTTTGATCATCCTCTACAAACTCAAGGAAGCGGCAATGATCTCATAGGGAGAAAGACAATTCTCACAGGGTTTATTAAAAAAAAAAAAAACAGAGGCTTTATCAAAGACCGGGCAAAATTGAAGGGTACAGGATGGAGTATAAGGATTATAATAGTGTCTTACCACCGGCAAGAAATGTTTGGTGATAAAGAGGAAAATTAGCGAGATATTTTTTAATCATTTTTAAAATATTTTTGATAATATAATCTATATAAAAAATATACATAAAAATAAATAAATAGATAAACATGGCGTCATTTGAATTTATTTCAAAAGTCTAAAGAATGTCCTCTAAATATTTCTCAAAAAGAGATTTTGTAGGAGGATCTAACGATAGTTTGGAATTTTTATTGAAGGACTGTGGGGCTGTTCTTGCCCTTTAAGAATTCCACTAGCAAGTGTTCTAGGATTAAGAGTGGCTTAAATTTGGTATTAAAAGTGATGGGTCCCGTAGCACTACAGGCCGACCTAGCACTAGGCCAATTCGTTAGAGTGCCAAGGAGACGAGGCCCAATAAGATTCTGCCAGGCGCAAGGCCGATGAGGCGCCACGATCGGCCCAATCACAGCCCAACTAATGATGAGTAGACAAAGATAAGCTCCAAATAGGCCCAATAGACAGCCCAGATGGTCTGGCCAATTGCAGCACAGGAAGCCCTCCAACTTGGCAGTCAACAATCTGGTCGCAGTAGCATGAACATGAAAGCGGCACCTGTAGCCACCGGTAGGACAGTCTGACAAATGTCCGATGAGGATCACCAATTGTCGCACAACCGTCCCAAAATAACAGCTGACATCGGCGGCCTTCACTGTCACCGAAACAATCAGACGAATCCTATTGGGACAGCTATCACCAACCTTGGCGCCAAGGCCACATCAACACCAACATTACAAATACCTTTTACCCCTGTCAGTGAAAGAGAGGAGAATGATCCTGCCTCTCAATTGCCCAAACGGAACAAAAGCCTCTCTCTCTATCAAAGCAATCAAATCTCAGAGAGAACTATCTCTCTTTTTCTTTCTCTCAACCGCTCCCCTGCGAGCACACTCATAAGCCACTCCACATCGAGTACAAGCATCGAAGCCAGGACCTTCGCCATTATTCTCATTCCCTTCACCCATGCATCATTGTATTTTGCATCCTCCATCTTTCTCTTACTTCAGAAAATTTTTGACTTGAACGTTGAAGGATAAATCGATGAGTGAGGCCCACCAATTTTCTAACATCTTATTTGTTTGTTGTATTGTGCAGAATCCAAAGTTAGCGAGACGGAGACTAGACCCGCCGAGCTCGACCCACCATGGAAGATCTGGAGGCTCCCTAATCTGTATAACAACTCGGATTCAGGAGCACATCATTGACATCATCTGTAGGAACGACTTAAAAGTCCAACCACTACACTCACGAAAAAACATGGTCAACACCAGGGCACAAACCAGTGTGCTAGCCAAGGACACTGTTACCTAAGGCGATGACCCCTCAGTGGGTAGCCATGCAAGTAAACAGCCTAAGTCTGACGTGTGCACACATGTTGCCCAGGTGGGATGTGTTCAAGATAATGTAAATGACCAACACGCGTCTCGACGAGCAACAGTTGGGGCCTCACGTCTCTGTCACACAAGCTTCGACCTTGAAGCAAATAAATCGGGGAAAGAGGCAACCAGCCAAGAAGACCCCGTAGCCTAATGACATCGAGGCCCACATGGCCTCGAGTAGTAGGGCTCGGACACGGTTAGAGGGTTGACTAAGTCACAGTGTGCAAAGGAACAGCCCAAACTGGTGGAATCCCTGTTACTCTCGTAGAGACAGGAGGCCCTCGACCTAAGGAGAATTCTGCCTCTTGAGTACGTGTCTACCTCGAGCTGGTGGTCTCCAAGACCCACATCCCTCTCCAAATCATTCGGAGCTAAGGACCTTCTTCAATGCCAAGAGAATTGCATTCTCCCCTTGGATGGATGAGAGGGTGGAGAAAATATGGCAGCACTTGCTCAGAGGAGACGTCGACAGATGTTCCACAGATCTGAGGAGATTGCCATTTACGATAGAGATCTGGACATAGCTGTTCCCTCACAAATTCAAAATACCGGCCCTGGAACCTTACAACAGGAGTTTCAACTGGATAGACCACATAGATCACTTCGCACTCTTGCTGAACTTCTAGGGCCTGAGCGAAGCTGCCATGTGTAAGCGCTTTCCTTTAACCCTTAAAGGGGACACTCGCACCTAGTTCTACAACTTTCAGCCGAACTCGATCCAGTTGTTCGAGGTGCTCGCTAACCACTTTCTGTCACAATTTGTCTCTAGTCAAGGGAAGGAGAAATAACCATGGCACCTTGTTCACCTCTAACAAAAGCAAGGCGAAAGCTTGAAGCGCTTCCTGGCCCAATTCACTGTTGAGACCCAATTCACTGAAGAGGTGAAGCTGAGCACCTTCATTGTTACTATAGAGTCGGATGATTTCTTCAAGCACCTGGCCCGTTAAAACTCTCAAACCTTCCGGGAGGTTGAACCATAGCTCGCGCCTACATAGTGGCAGAGGAGGACAACGAAACGAAGCGACCAGAGTACGCAGACCAACCCCCAGAAGGACCAACAAACGAGAAGAAGATGAGCGTAAACGAAAATCGCTTTTGAGGCCCCCAGAAGCAGCTACAGGCAGAACCTGGGGTCCGAAAGGAATTTAGGCCCCAAGCTTGATTTCTCTTAATGACACTCGTACAAATATCCTGATATAGATCTGAGATGAAAAATTCTTGAAATGGCTAAAGGAGTTGAAGAACTTGGAGGGAGAAGGCCAGTCAAAGAACTGTCACTACCATCGATCTCCAGGTCATAACATGAAAACTGCTAGACGTTACATATGGAGATAGAGGACCTAGTTCATAAAGGGCACCTCACCAGGTTCCTATGGAATCCGAGGCAGGCCCCCGGAGGAGCAAGCAAGGATAGACCAGAGCAGCCGAGGAACTAAGTTACAATTGGGGTCGTTAATATGTTGACAACTTATCCGGCCAAGAAAAACGCCCCAGATTGCTCGGAGACAACTTCCAGTAGCAAAAGGTTAAGGGTAGGAATTATGAATGATATCATTAGTTTTATTGATGATGATATAGCACATGTAATAACTCTACATTCAAACCCCCTGGTTGTATCGACCCTTATTTCAGCCGATACGATTGATTACTAGTTGAAATGAATCTTCATTGATAATAAAAAAAATTAAAATTTACTCTACCTCGATGTGTATTCTAAGCTTGGCCTGAAAAAGAATTAAATGAAGCCAACCGAGGGACCCCTGTACGGGTTGGACAATGAGTCAGTACCCATCCAGGAGGTCGTCCAACTAGAGGTCATGCTGGAGACTTACCCTCGGACGGCCTCTGGGATGCTCACGTTTCTCGTGGTGGACCTTCCCTTAATCTACAATGCCATCTTGGCATGACCTTGCCTGATTGCCTTCAGGGTGGTGACGTCAATCTTGCACCTATAGATGAAGTTCTCGACTCAATTCAACATTGGAGAGGTCCTAGGTGACCAGATGACCGGCCAGATATGCTACTTGTCCTAGATCACTCCGGCAACCCTCGGTCAGCCAATTGAGGACCTCAATTTTCGAGATGAGACCACTCTGCAACAGGCCCAGTCCGACGAATCAACTGACCAGGTTCCCTTGGACCCCAACAAACTCAAAAAATGTATGCAAATCAAAAACTCCTTGACAGGCCCTCTACAGCGCCAGCTGATAACCTTCCTCAAGTAAAATTCTGACGTCTTCATATGGATACCTACTGACATGTCAGGGATACCGACCGGACTAATGGTCCACAAATTGGACCTCGATCTCAATCACAAACCCATTTGACAGAAGTACAGGAGCCACTCCAAAAAACTAATTGCCATCCGCGAAGAAGTGAAAAAGATACCGACATGGGGTTCATCAAGGAGGTCCAATACTTGAACCGGTTTTCCAACGTGATGCTCGTCAAGAAAAGCAATAGGAAGTAGCAGATGTGCATCGAATATATCGACGTGAACAAAGCCTCTCTAAGGACAGCTTCCCATTACCGAAGATCAACCTACTGGTAGACTACACATCCTACCACGAGTTACTAAGTTTCATTGACGCCTCCTCAGGCTACAACAAAATCAAGAAGAGTCCAAATGACGAGGAGTATACTTCCTTCATGACAGACTAGTGGAAGTACTGATACAAGGCCATATCATTCGGCCTGAAGAATGCCGGAGTAATCTGCCAAAGGCTCGTGAACAAGATGTTCGAAACCCAAATCAGTCAAAACATGGAGGTGTATGTGGACGACATACTCGTCAAAACTAAAGCCATTGACGACCATATTTGTGACCTGAGTGAGGCTTTCGAAGTCCTCTGGATGCACCAAATGGAGCTAAGTCCAACCAAATGTATGTTCGGCATGACATCAGGGAAGTTCTTGGACTTCATTGTCTCTTAGCTGGGAATCGAGGCGAAACCCAAGAAAATAAAAGCTATCATCAATATGAACCCGCCTCGAACAGTGAAGGAGGTCCAGAAATTCACTGGAAAGTTCACTGCTCTCTCCCGGTTCTCGGTGAAATCCACTGAGAAGTACCTGCCCTTCTTCAAAGTTTTGAGGGGGACCAAGGCAATAGGCTTCCTGTGGGCGGCCAACTATAAAGCTGCCTTCGGAAAACTCAACGAATATCTTGCCAACCCTCTTCTCCAGACTTCGCCTGAGGAGGGCGAAGAGCTATATTTGTAGCTTGTGATCTCTGGCATGGTGCTAAGTTCGGTCCTCATCCGGCAGTAATCCAACGTACAACGACCCATGTACTACGTCAGCAAGGTCCTGACAGACACTGAAACTCGTTACCCGCATGGCGAGAGGATTGTACTAGCCCTTATCTACTCCGCCTGGAAGCTGCGCCCGAATTTCCAAACGCACAAGATCATTGTTTTGATTGATCAGCCGCTAAAGGGAATCTTGTAGAAATAAGACATGTCTGAGCAACTGGTCAAATGAGCTATAGAATTAGGCGAGTTTGACGTGGAGTTTCGATCGCAGCCGGCTATGAAAGGTCAGGCCCATCATGGCCTAAACCCAGTTCCGATTGCAGCGGACTTCATCGTTGAAACAGTGACCCCAGTTCTAGACACCCTCGACCTCACCGAAGACATTGACTAGCCAGAAATTTCGGCTTGGACCTTGCACATCGATGGATCATCAACAAAGGTGGGCAATGAAGCAAGAGTGGTTTTGAGGGCTTTGGACGGATCGGAGATAAAATACCCAATAACTCTCAAATTCCAAGCCACTAATAACGTCGCAGAGTATGAGGTGCTGCTCAGTGGACTCCGACTAGTAAAGGAGTGCTCGGCTAGATCCCTAGTCGTCTACAATAACTTCGAGTTAGTCATCAACCAGATTCACGGGAGCTTCGAAGCGTGGAACCTTCTGCTCACAAAATACCTCACCAGCCACCAATAACATTGCCGAGTATGAGGTGCTGCTCAATGGACTTCGACTGGTAAAAGAGTGCTCGGCTAGATCCCTAGTTTTCTATAGTGACTTTGAGTTGATCATCAACTAGATCTGCGGGAACTGCGAAGCATCGAACCTTCTGCTCGCAAAATACCTCACCAGAGTGAGGGGCTTGACTTAAGCGTTTGGCAAAGTTGAAGTGGTCCACGTACCGAGGAAAGAGAATTGGAAGGTAGACCAGTTGACAAAGGCTGCGGCAATTGGAAATCTAGAGCAGTATGCCAAAGACATGAGAGAAGTCCTTGCTACTCCAAGCATAAACGACCTCGAGCGTGAGGTGCTTCAAGTGGCTGACAACGATAACTAGATGACTCCATATAGGAGGTACCTGACCAATGGCATCCTACCGGAGAGCCCGAGGGAGGCCAAGCATATCAAGAAGATAGTAGGCTGGTACACTATCATGAACAGGAGGTTGTACCGTCATGGGTACTCAACCCCCTATATGAGATGTCTCATGCCAGAAGAGGCTAATTACGCATTGGGTGAGGTGCACCTCAACAACTACGGGTCACACATCAAAGGCAAGAATCTAGCCTTTAAGATCATGCGGTGAGGCTTCTACTAGCCCTCTATGAAACACGCCATGGATTTCGTGAAGAAATGTAAGAATTGCCAGATCCATAGGAACACGCCTCATCAATCGCATACGGAACTGCAGGCCCTATAATCACCTTGGTCATTCGCATAGTAGGGGTTCAACATACTCGACCCTCTTCCCATAGCACCCGAGTAAAGCAAGTTCGTCATAATTGGTGTCGAATACTTCACTAAGTGGGTCGAAACATCCCCACCGGCGCAAATCACAGAATAAAACGCAACGGAGTTCATTGGCTAGAACATCATATGTCGGTTTGGGATTCCTGAGGTCATAGTGACCAACAATGAAACCCGATTAACCGGCAAGCAATTCACCAAAGGTTGGTTTACACTTTTGTTGCCTATCCACAAGCCAATGGGCAAGTAAAAATAACAAACCATACACTATTATACGGGTTGAAAACAAAGTTAGATGACGCTGGGGGTTCTTGGGCGGACAAGCTATCGTCCGTCCTGTGGTTATATAGGATGACGCTGAGGGAGCTAACCCGCGACATACCCTTCAGCCTATGTTATGGGATTGAGGTTATAACAACGTGAATATTTTATATAATTAATTATGATAATTATTCTTAATCACCCTTAGGCTTGAAATTTGTATAATTGGACTAATACGTGGGCCCAATAAATTAGAATATTTGGATCAAAGGATTTAGGAATAAATGCTTAAGCCACTAAATTAAATTTAGAGTAATTAGCGAATTCAGTTAAGTTAATTTAATTACGAACTAAGTTAAGTAAATTAAATGTGACAAGTGGGCCTTAATATATCAAAATACTAAAATTAAGATATATATATATATATATATATATATATATATATATATATATATATATATATATATATACGAATCAGACAAAGGAAGGAAAGAAAAGAAAAGAGAAGGAAAGAAAGGAAAAAAGAAACAGAAGAAAGGAAAGGAAGAGAAAGGAGAGAAAGGAAAAGAAGGAGAATGAAAGAAAGAAGGAAAGAGTAGAGGGAGGTGCGGACGGTGGCAACGAAGAAGGAAATGGGGAAACAGTATACATGTCAAACCCTAACCAGCCACCTCCATTATATAAGGAGGCGGTACGATTGAGAGAGAACAGGACAAACCGAAGGGGAAGAACGAACTAAGTAGAACCGCCGTCGACGATCACGAAATCGAGGCAAGTAAACTTCATACCTCGCAAAATAAACTCTTCCTTCATCTTTGTTAATGTCAAATATTTGATTTATGCCTTGATTTGGGTGGGAAACCAGTGAGACCTAAGGGTTACGAATTGGGAACCCAAATGCAGAGTCACGGCTCTGTGAGAAAAAGACCAACCTCGTGGGCTTGATGATGAATTGGGATCTAGTAATTTGCCTAATGGAGTTCTAAAGTATCGATTTTACACATTACACCCATCTGATTTTCAGGATTTCAGCACAGTCATGAAAATAGAGCACTGTGCTCTGTTTCCGATTTCTGACTGGGTCCAGTGACCTGGCAGTGGCAAGAAGAGTTGAACTCCGTTATTTTGCAAGTAAAACTCCTCTCCTATTTGCAAATAACAATCCTCGCAAGCAAATCCCTCTTTTCTGTAATTGAATCCTTCCTTTCTAATTATGGTTGTTAATTTGCAATAAATGGTGAGAAAACAGAGCCTCGTGCTCTGCCGGTTGGAATTGAGTATATAATCGGTCCTGAAATTTATACGAAATACGGTATACACATTTGTACGTACAGGTAAGTGTGTTTGGGTATGAGTATGTGTGTACACATACATATTAGTATATACATATATTTATTTATTTATTGTGTACTATGCGTATATATATATACGTGGCCATATAGGTACGTGCATGTATATAGTATATGGATGGGTGTATATGGTGTATATATACTTATGTGTGTGGTGTGTGTATGACTGGTATGTGCAGGCGTGCATTGTGCGTGGCGTGTGTGGCATATGCAGTGTGTATATATGTGTGTGTCTGTATGTGGCAGTGCGCAGTGGGTGGGTTGTGTGGTGGTGTGTGTGTGTTAGCAGAATATATATATATATGTGCTGCTATGCTATGTTCATGTGTAGTTTGGTGAGTTTAGAATAATAATAGTCGGTTAAGTGATTATTTATGTATCTCATTGATGAATTTCGGTAAATTATTTTTCGCGTTAACTTTGTTGGCGTGCGTACATTTTATTGGCACTCTATGGATAAGTAAAGGAGAGTGTACGAAGATTCCACAGTATCCGGACGAATGGAAATTCGTGAGACCTTAGAATAGTCATACTTTTCCAATACTGATTCCATTCCGGAAATTGAGGTAGTTAATATTGATGAGGGATGCTTATAAACTAATAAACATCGTAGATGATATCAAGGATATCATTGACGAGGGGCATCGGAGATGATATGAGTATGCTCAGGTACAGCTTCTAGGAGGATTGCAGGGGTAGGGGGATGCCATGGATACTGGATAACCTAATTGGACTTACCCAACCGTTAGGGGTGTAAATACGCGACCTTTGATTTATTATGTGTGTGTCTGTACATGGAGGTGCGCAGTAGGTGGGTTGTGTGGTGGTGTGTGTGTGTTAGCAGAATATATATATGTGCTGCTATGCTGTGTTCATGTGTAGTTTGGTGAGTTTAGAATAATAATAGTCGATTAAGTGATTATTTATGTATCTCATTGATGAATTTCGGTAAATTATTCTTCTCGTTAACTTTGTTGGCGTGCGTAAATTTTATTGGCACTCTATAGATAAGTAAAGGAGAGTGTACGAAGATTCCACAGTATCCGGACGAATGGAAGTTCGTGAGACCTTGGAATAGTCATACTTTTCCAATACTGACTCCGTTCCAGAGATTGAGGTAGTTAATATTGATGAGGGATACTTATAACCTAATAACCATCGTAGTTGATATTAGGGATATCATTGGCGATGGGTGTCGAAGATAATATGACTATGCTACAAGTACAGCCTCTAGGAGGATTGTAGGGGTAGGGGGATACCGTGGATACTGGATAACCTAATTGGACTTACCCAACCGTTAGGGGCGTAAATACGCAACCTTTGATTTATTATGATAGAATAAGATCCATGGAGATTTTTGGTCATTTAAACAGGTGTGACCTCGTATTGAGCTGATGATCGGATTTGATGGAATCCATATTACTTCCTTGATACCTAGCCGTTCATATGGCCTTCGAGTCATGGACACAACATGTTATTGAGTCTCGAACAGTAGTTAGTACATCACCTGTTATTATTAATTTTATTTATTATTTTATCATTCGGGATACTTAATTGTACTCATCTATTATTGATTATTTTTACTTACTAGACATTCGGCTTATTCTTATGTTTTATTGGCTCCAAAGTAGACAGGTTGACATCAGGATAAAAGAGATCGCGTGATTATTGTGTAGTTACCAAATAGAGGTGATATCAGATATTAAGGCTTCCATAATAAAGATTTGAGATTTTTGTTATTCATTAACTTTTAGATATTTATCAGATTTTCATTATAAGGATTTGACATTATAGATATCAATATTTATTTCCTTGTAAGTAATTTATTGGTATTATGGATGTTTAATTTAGGATACAATTATGGTGATCCTTTATGGTATCTTAATTGTTAGTGATGTGATGATTAGAGTGCAATCAAGTTGTTCGGTGTTGTAATTTATGACTTATAATTGATGATTTCAGATAATTTAAGATTTTATTTGACAGTTCAGGTCGGGTTTAGGAACTCAAGCTTGAGTCGTTACAGAGGTGGTTATCTCAATAGATGTCGGACTGTCCAACCTTAAAGTCAAATGTTCAGACCAACTCAACAACTTCCAAAAGCTTAGGGAGCATCTTCACCTGCTCGAAGGAGCCCTAGATGTGGCACGCCTGCGTACGGTGACCTACTAGTAGCAAATCGCACAATACTATAACAAGAAGGTAAAATCCCGCCAATTCGAAGTGGAGGACCTAGCCCTGCGGAACATAGAGGTAACGGGTAAGATTGTCAACAGGAACAAGTTCTCCCCCAATTGGGAAGGACCGTTCCTCATCTTGGCCATCCTCCGAAACGATGCGTACAAGTTGCGCACCCAGTATGACAAGCCAATCCCAAGGATTTGGAACACCTCCCACCTCAAAAAGTACTACCAATAAGGCTCAACCGTGCCCAAGTAAGATTAACATGTATTATCCCAAATGCTAGTAAAACATACCATATTTCAATTAATAAAATGACTGTTGTTTATTCATCCATACTTGTTCATGAATTCTGCTTGTTTCTCTCACGAAATTGAATGATCTAAATTGCCCCTAAATTGGGTGAGTTTCCTCTCACCTATCACCCAATGGCAGTGACTCGGTTAAAACTTTAGTCCCGTAAACCGAGTGGCCTAAAGACGGTCAAAATTTAAACCTCAATTCCAGCAACCAAGCGGCCCAAAGACGGCTAAAATTTGAACCTCAGTTCTAACAACCAAGCGGCCTAAATACGATCGAATATCTCGGCCTGGGGGGCTCGTAGACCAAGCGTCGATCCCCCATCAGACGGCAATTAAAACCTTAGGGAGCTTCCACGGTATGCGTGCAACGACTTCCTCTTAAGGGAACAAGCAGTATCAGTCAACCATGGTTAGCAGGTTAGGACCAGATGCACAAAAACTACGACGTCATCTAATAGGGCTGAGCGCTAGTGATTACGTATGAACGACAGCCTATGACTCTGCCAGAGCCCGACGGCTGCAGCCATGAAGCCCAACTAATCCTAGTGAGGCTCATAGATGTACAACAGCGTCTCATTCACGAGAAAGAGCACCACCACGTAGAATCAAAGTGTTGAAACATTCCCCCAAGGGAACGAGCACAGTCGAGCTAATGCGCCCAAAACAAGCCCAACAACGATAGCAATAATGCTTAGCTAGCAAAGCCAAAAAAAAAAAGGAAAGACGGAAGGAAAGCTCGCTATGTATGCCTAAATCCCAGCAACAATGCCTCGATGGTCTACTTGTTTCATTAAAAAAAATCAAGATATACAAAGTGGGTCATCTGCCCAAGAAAAATACAAAAGCAGCCTACTAATCAGAGGAGGGACAGTCCTGGGGCTAGGGGCTCCCAGACGGATGAGGCAAAGGTCTGACGACATCCCTAGCAAAACCCAACAAATCTAATCGCTGCGGGGTGCAGGCATTCCTTGGATAAAAAATGAAGACCGGAAAGCCCAAGGCCATCAAATTCACTAGTGCTGGCAGAGATGGATGCCAACTGAATATCTACGATCCAATGCCTGCCTAACCTCGTCTAGGCTGAGAGAGGTCATAAGCTCGCCCTTGAGCCGGAGGTTATTGTCCCAAAGGCAACATAATGTCGCTCTAACTCGCGGAGCGAATCCTTGAGAGAGGAAACCTTCACCCTAGTTTTAGACAACTCATGTTCGAGATAGGAAGCCAGCTTCACCACTACTCTAAACTCCTCTGAGTTGACGTGAGTTTAAACCAGAAAGTCGACGATGGCGGCAAATTGACAGACCCTCTCCTACAATTGCAAGCCAAAAACCAGTTAGTTGAATGACGACAGAAGCAAAGGAAGGAGGCAAGAAGGTGCTCGGAATATACCTCAACAAAGAAGGGCCTCTCCAAGGGTGGACGACTCGATGTGGCCTCAATCGCCTCCAAGATCCCAAGCTCTTGAGGCTCGCAGGAAGGCACCTTAGCAGCCTCTGTGGCATCCACGGACTCCACTACCCCCCAGACCTCAAGTTTAGGGGGCTCAAAGGAAGGTCCTTCGGTAGTATTTCCAACCTCCACAGCACCTCGGACCTCAGGCTTCGAGGGCTCGAGGTAAGGCCTTTCAGCAGCCTCTATGGCTCTAGCCACCTCGACCGCCTCCTAAACTCCAAGATTCGAGGGCTCAAACGGGGAATCTCAACAGCCTCCTCAGCCTTGATGATTGCTTCGACCTTTGTCACACTGGTTCTCACCGCCTCGTGAGCTTCATCGGCCTCCTCGGCTGGGACATTAGCTGTTAAGTCATCACAATGAGCCTCCTCAACAACGGCAGTAGAAGGCAGGGCATGGGCTCCTCATGTGAGGAGACGGTAATAGCGGGAACACAGACTCGACGCTGGGAATGGCTCGACCTGAGAATTTTCCCCCCAATCGCTCACAACCAATGTGAGAGGCCTAGAGGACTCATCACCCTAGGCCTACCTGACGGCCCCAGATGCCTAGCCCAATGAGGAAGTGAGTGCGGGAACCATCCTCCTCAAAGAACTTCCAGACCTCTGCAGCCATTCCAGCATGGCCTGATCGTTATCGGAAGAGGAGTCAAATGAGGTCTCCAGCTGTTTGGCCCCCTTGTCGGAGGACTCCCGGATGAATAGCACCCCAGGCCTCCTCTTGGGCACAGTAGGCGGCACTTGGGCTACATCAGCCCACTCGGAATGAGGCTTCCACTTTGCCTTAACGAAGGCCTCCACAATCAGCCAATGGCCTCTCTCATGGAAGGTATTGGTATGCACCTAGACAAGGTCCATTAGTGGCTTCTTTAGGTCCTTCTCCTAGTCACCCACAGCAGTGATAAGAGAAGCCCACCTGTTGCCCCATTCATTTGAAGGGGCCTACTCAAGAGGGGTCGTCATAATAAAGTAACGGTCATTCCACTTCTTCGTTGAGTCCTAATTCACCACTCAAAAATGGAACTCCGGGTGCGGGGATATCAAAATCCAGTCTGCGTTTGATTAAAGCGAAAGATCACCTTCACCGACCTAACGCTAAACTTGCGACCATAGTGGCGGGCAAAGACACAAATGAAGACCAGATATCGGATGGCGTTAGGCTGAAACCTCGCCACCAAAACCCCCAAAGTTGTAAGGATCTCATACAGCTTCAGAGAAACCAAAAAATGAGGCCCTCCCTTTAGATGGGACTCATAGACAATGATATACCCCTCCGACGGGAAGCACACTCTGTTGTCTGCGCCCAACGGCTGTACTCTATGGTACTCAGAATCTCATACTGAGCAAACAAGGACTCAACATCGCAAGTGATGAGAGCAGACTGGATCGTGTAAATGTTCTCGGGAGCCATGAATGAAGAAGCAAGAAGAGAATCACAAGCGCAAAGCGACTTGAATCAAGAAGAAATAGTGCGGGAAGTGGCAAAAACCCAGAGTTTAAATAAGCCTCTCCCTAGAGTGAAATGGCGTCGTGCGAGGAAATCGAAGAGACACACCCCATAATGGCACGATAAGTGCCACATCATGATGACGTCGTAGCACATCAATCACACATCGCCAGGATTGATCGCTTGACACTCGCCTCCCCGCATAGGCGGCTAACTCCGACATTCAGTAATGATGATCTGACAGATTTGGGTTGACAATCGGCAAAATAGTGCGCAGGTTTGAAGACCCTGATGCCCCATTTTCCAAAGTGGCAAACTGGTGGCGCGCTAGCCTGGCAAGCCTGAGGCCAATCCGACAGGCCCACGTCCCAGCCTAGTGTTCAAGACAGACTGCCGCAAGTCTGGATCACCAAAAGAATGGGCCACCAAAGGTCCACGCAACCCAATTTGACCATCATCAAACAACAGAAAGCAACACTAGAATACTCAAATCACACACAACATGTGACAATAATTGAAACGATTTGGCATATTTCATTAAAGAATTCAAGACATACATCATAAAGGGATCTATCGGCCTCAAAATACACAAAACACTACAGTAGCCTAGTAGAGATGCCATCCTACGGCCAAGGGACCCCCAGAGGATGCGGCGCAGGCCCTCTACCCTCCAGCTTCGTGTATCCGGTTAGCTCTGCACGGTGGATAACTTCAACGTTCTGCAAGTCCAAAAAGCCAACAGGAAAGTCTGAAGCCGCCATGGAGATGATCCGCCTACAGAAGCAAATACCCTCCTCAAAAAACCACTCTAGTATCGAGGCTAACTCCTCGGGGCAGAGTCTGTGTAAGGTATAGATTTTCAGGATATGGTTAAAATGAATGGTGAGATTCTGAATTTCAAAATATAGTAATTAAGAGGTAATTAATTTAAAATAAGTGAATTGACGTCAAAAGACATGAAAGGAATCAAATTAAAAAGCCCAAAAATCTAGAATTGGCAAAATCGGGAAACGGAATTGTAAATCGTGAAATGTTAATCCGTGAATAAGATTTCAAGTTTTAAATGATGATAATATTGGCTTATTAAGTTAATATAATCAAAATTAGAGTTCAAGGATGTGAAATATTGGGTTAGAAGGGTCAAAATTGGTCCCGGATGGCAAAAACATGAAGTTGACTTGCTACAGACTTGACGAAGCCTTGACCCATGCCTGACCAGCGCCCCAAGGCGCCACCCGGGAGCAAAAAATAGAATTCTCACACCAGAGGAGTGCTCAAGGCGCGGCTTGGGCAGGAAAAACACAACATGCTCGCCTGATGAGCACTAAAGCGCGTCCCTTTGGGTCTCTTGGCGCTTAACGAGCGCTCAAGCGCCGATACGCATATAAAAACGCGTCTAGGTTCGCAACAGTCATTTTAACACGGAGAAAAGAGAGAGGAGAGGTAGAGACACGCGGAGAAGAGAGAGACGGAGGATTTATATCGGGTTCGATTCCGACTTCAAATTAGTTGGAAAAATCGTAGATCAGGTCGAGACAAGTGCACTTATATCCTTTTCTTCTGTTCTTATTAATTTTTGTTTGATCCCCTTTGGGTATTATTTCCCGATACCCGACCCATGCATATATTTGTGATGCCCACAGGTTAATTATCCATATATATGAATTTCGTACTCGAATTTGAGGATTTATATCAATTTTCACATATAAACCCTTACCCCGCACCTAGGTGATTTCGGCCCCTGATTTTTGGGTTTTTTGCATAAATTGAGATTAAAATATCATTATATCCTAATTATGTATATATCTCAGCCGGGTGTCTGATTTCACAAGTATCAACCCATTTGCGACGTTCGAACGCTCTAAAAAGACCCTATCACTGTTCACCCAAGGACAATTGGAAATTTTGCATACTTCCATTATAATTAATTGTTATGTAAGCTATATCTAATTGTATATGTCCAATTATAAGCTTCGAAAAAATGTGTTGTGTTCCATTGTGAAGGAAATGTATTCTGAAGGCCCCCAAAGTAATAATTAACTAATGATGGTAAGAAATCCTAATCTTTCCAATAAATTATGATGACCATGCATCCAATTAACGTGTGAAAATGCTTAAATCCGAAGGAAAGATAATAATCGCATATACGTTTGGAGGGAAGTCAACAATGTGTTATGTGATCAATTGTTCTCCCGAATGGAGATATTATAAATCGAATTGTGGTGGACCTTCCTTCAAATAAATAAGTAACCATGAAACAGGACCACGGATTTATGTTATGAAGGATAATATCCTTTGACCTACTATTAGTGTTACAGTAGAGACTCATGGATTATCTTGGCTGCATATTGTAGCGAGTAATACTCTTGGCAAACCTTAAAATATTACTATAGAAGGACGATGACTGCCTGTGGGCCTCAGAAGAACATGTGAGGGCCTTGTGTTATCGACCCGTCTACAGGCATGATATATAGATAGCCCGCCTCTAGGTCGATAATAAGAGCTTGTGACCTTAGATCATATGGGATATCATAATCATTTTCTCGTTCTCCCACACCTGTAGTTAGTAAGGCTTACTGACCATGATCCGCAAAGATGAATAATTATGCATAAATTATATTCTAAAGAGAAATAAATTATATTCTAAAGTATAATCGAAAAGCATATTGATCATGTTCTTGTCTATGCATCGTGATTATAGATATCTTTCATTACTTAACCTTACTTATATTGTCTACGGTTTTAAATATGATGCACTTGTTGAGCATTTGGCTCACCCTTACTACTTCTCCTTACTTCCAGATTAGCGACCTTTTATGCCAATGGGACAGAGCAGAGACTAGAGGTGGACTAAGCTCTGGACTTAGAGGACTGGATCGGAAGACTTATATCTTATAGATCATAGTTAATTGTATATATTCATATTTCAGTTGGGTTTATTAATATATGTTGTACAAAATGACTAATAATTCGATGGTTTAATTTTCGCTGTCATTTGGATTTATTTATACTTCCGCAAGATATTGTGATTTATAACAAGTACCGGTGGCATCTTTCTTTGGCTGACGTTGTGTATAGATGCACCACATTGGAGCCACATCTAAGTAGTGGCATTTGGTTCCTGTGTAGTTTGTGTACTTATTTTTATATGTTGTTGGAACTTTGAGCTAATAGGATATACATGTGTGAGTTGTTGAGATGTTGTGACATTTTGGAAGGATTTATATATGTTGTACAAGATATTTCACAAGTATTTGTATAGTTGAACGGCCATATTACAGAGGAAACTCTACCGGTTTTTTAGTAAAAAAATACGGTCTGTCACAATCAATATCAGAGAAAAGAGATGTCTTAGATTTGATTTGAATTGTAAACAAAAGCTTAGAATAGATTAAGATTGATAAAATAAGTAAACTTAGGCGTAAGGACAATTAAGTTAGATTGAATAGTTCTCATTATCTTGGTTGGCTAACTTAGGTTCGAACTAAGTTAGAGATTGAAAATGAGTTTAATTGTCCAACTTACGCGTCCTAATTAGTGTCCTAAGAGTGGCCTAACCTGTGTTGCATTGCCTTCAGATAAGATATGAGTAACCACGATGGATCATAGACGAGGGACTATTTGTGATAATGGTCGACCGTGAGGTCGGGAAGAACTGTAGGGAGGCACCTTGAGTTTTAAATTTAATTGGTGTCGATTTAGTTTTGAATTGATAAATATTAATTCGAGGCCTGAGTTAATTGATTTTGGTTTGAAATTTAGGGTCGATCGGCTCAGGCTTGAGGTTAAGATAACTTAGTGTCAATTTTGGTGTAGCGAACCCAAGGATGTCAATTTATAGTCGATTTAGTGATGCTTATGTTCCTGAACTTTTGGGTAGCTCAAATCCTATAGGGGTGAGATATGGACCCTAATAATTAAGATGATATTGCGGTCGTGTAATGTTCGAAAGAAGATAAGGTAATACTATCCCATGTAAGATAAGAGATGAAGTCAACCTCAAATGGTTGACGTGAAAAGGATCATCGGCCTCGAGAATAAAAAAATATCGTAGAATATGTTCATGGGTGCCCTAGGGATGAATATCTTATTTTCGAAGGGATTTTTGGGAGCATGCTTCAAGTGTGGATGATTCGACTGTATGATTAGAGTTTGCCCTTATCCCAAGGGTTGGATGGTTGATGAGCCCAAAACCTTAAATTGAAGCTTCGCAGTGATGGCACAAAGTGTAAATAGTGTCGTTTTGTCTACAAGTCTCTTAATGAACATAAGTGCCGAGTTTAGTTAGCGTGTAAGACCACACTTTGGCATTGTTTTGTGGTCCCTAATGGGTTAAGGGTCCAATGGAAGAGTAATTCGATGAGTATTTCTCGAGGATTGTAGTGCTGTGAGGTGTTTGGCTTGGAGACAACCAGTATCCATCGGTATGGATCATGCGAGAGTAGCCTTCAAGGGATCAAGGATTTGTTATTAACCTTATTGTTTGGGTTGACTCCTGTTAGGTCTAGTAAGAAACAGTAGAATGTGATCCTTTCGAGGGAGCCCTAGAATGGTGTTTCTCGTGACTTGTATGGGTGGCTGCCATTGGTTAAGAAGGTGAAAAGCCTATGATCAGAGTTACCGCACCCATAGTTTGGGGTTAGCCACAAAGGTCCTTACCTTGAGGATTTATAAGTGTTGCTTATGGAAATGGTTATATTTAATAATTTTCAAGGTTTGAGGAGTGTGTCAAAAAGAAGAAGGGATCATTCGACGTACTAATGGATTATTTGCTTCAGGATTAGAAGGGGTACATCGGTATCCTTCAAAAAGGTGAATATTATTGCTGATAATTGGATGTCAAAAATTTTCGGTTTGGGCACTGTCTCGGTGCATCATCGGGGATGTTGTAGGGTGAATCTCGAATAGCTCCTAAAATCTAAACGAAGAGAGTGCTCTGTCTTTGGTTCTAGGAGGAAGAGTTGCCTCCTGAGTAGTGAGGTCATATAATTATAAGCTAAGAAGCCCTCACCGTTTTGGTTTTGGGGATGTTAGGACAGTAAAAATTCTGGATACTATGTGGGTATTTGTGGAATAGGCAAACTAGGATAGCTCATTCCTCGTGATTCGGATGATACGTTGAGATAGAATAAATTGGCTCGTCGACATGCCAACGAGATTGTAAGTTTGCTTAACATTCGAATTTTGAGGTCTTGGTGGTAATCTGAGCTTACATTTTTGGGTGGTTGCTTCAATTACATTTCTTAAGTTAATTGTTATTTAAGGAATAACTTGGGCCTTGCCTTAGTTGTATCTGTAAATATGGGATTTCTCTTAGGTTTATAATTATTAGGTAACCTAAGTATCCAATGGGAATCTTTGAATATGAGTTGCGGGAGAATTTTTATGTCCTAATAACGATTAATCAAAGTAGTGCAGCAAAAGCATGTGTCCCTTAGCCTAAAGATATTGGAATGAGATTAAGGTCCCATGTGGAAGATTCTTCTCGAGGCATAGGAGGTATAGAGGTGAGAACCTATTGGTTCATTTGGAATTTTGTATTAAATCGGAGGGTTAGCCAATAATTAGGCTTACCTTTGAATTTAGGTAGATTATCGTGATATCTTCCATGTACCGATGAATCAGGAAGTAGGATCATGATCAGGCCTAACCATTGTGGGAGATTAAGGATTGTCTTATAACAAAGTTTTAATCTCGATTTTAGATAAAATGCATTAGACGTTGAGGATCAGGATGATTTAAATGGTTAAAATTCTCTAGGAATAATCATCTCACCAAGATAATGATTGGGAATTCAGAGGTGAAATCTAGAAAGACCATCCCCTATTGTTAAACTTTGAGATTCGTCAAATTCCGATGACGAAATTTCTATAAGTGGGAAAAAATTATACAATACCAATTTTCAGGATATGGTTAAAATAAATAGTAAGGTTCTGGATTCAAAAATATAGTAATTGGGAGGTAATTAAGTTAAAATAAGTGAATCGATGTCAAAAGACACGGGAGGAATCGAATTGAAAAGCCCAAAAATCTAGAGTTGGCAAAATCGTGAACCGAAGTTATAAACCGTGAAATGTTAATCTATGAATAAGATTTCAAATTTTAAATTATGATAATATTGACTTATTAAGCTAATATACTCAAAATTAAAATCCAATGATGTAAAATATTAGGTTAGAAGGGCCAAAACGGGTTCTGGACGGCAAAAATGTGAAGTTGGCTTACTACAGGCTTGACGCGGGCCTGACTCGCACCCAACCAGCACCCGAGGCGCCACCCGGGTGCGAAAAATAGAATTCTCGTGCCCGAGGAGCACTCAAAGCGCGGCTTGAGCGTGAAAAACAAAACATACTCACCTAATGAGCGCTCGAGCGCATCCCTTTGGGTCTCTTGGCGCTCAAGCGCCGATATGCGTATAAAAACATATCTGGGTTCGCAACAGCCATTTTAACGCGGAGAAAAGAGAGAGGAGAGGGAGAGAACGCACGGAGAAGAGAGAGGAGGAAATGGAGGCTCTCGAGTTCGATTTTGACTTCGAGCTAGTTGAAAAAATCGTAGATCGGGTCGAGACAAGTACACCCATACCATTTTTCTTCTATTATTCTTGATTTTTGTTCAACCCCCTTCGAGTATTATTATTTCGATACCCGACCCATACATATATTTGTGATGCCCATAGCTTAATTATACATATATATGAATTTCGTATCCGAATTTGAGGATTTATACCAATTTTCGCATATAAACCCTAACCCCACACTCGAGTGGTTCTGGCCCCCGCTTTTTCGGGTTTTTACATAAATTGAGATTAGAATATCATTACACATATCCAAGTATAATTTATTTATCGTTTGATACCTGATTTCCCCTCAGATTTGTCCAGTTTGGCCTCGCCAAACCCTAACTTGCGCTCAACTCGGGATTATCCCATTTCCATTCGATTATATGTTTAATTATCATGTCTTAATTATGCATATACCTCAGCCAAGTGTCCGATTTCACAAGTATCGACCTGTTCGTGACATCCAAAAGTTCTAAAACGGCCCTGTAACTGTTCACCCGAGGACAATTAGGAATTTTGCATGCTTCCCTCATAATTAATTGTTATGTAAGCTATATCTAATTGTATATGTCCAATTATAAGCCCCAAAAAAATGTATTTGTGTTCCGTTATGAAGGAAATGTGTTCTAAAGGCCCCCAAAGTGATAATTAACTAATGATGATAAGAAATCTTAATCTTTCCTATGAATTATGATGACCATGCATCCAATTAACTTATGAAAAGGTTTAAATCTGAAAGAAAGATAATAATCGCATATAAGTTCGAAGGGAAGTCGACAATGTGTTATGTGATCAATCGTTCTCCCGGATGGAGATATTGTGAATCGAATTGTGGTGGACCTTTCCTCAAATAAATAAGAAACCATGAAACAAGACCACAAATTTATGTTATGAGGGGTAATATCCCTTGGCCCTCCATTAATGTTACAGTAGAAACTCAAGAATTATCCTAACCGCATATTGTAATGAGTAATACTCTTAGCAAGCCTTAACATGTTACTGTAAAAGGATGATGACTGCCTCTGGGCCCCAGGAGTACATGTGGAGCCTTGTGTTATCGGCCCGTCTACAGGCATGATATATAGATAGCCCGTCTCTAAATCGATAATAGGAACTTGTGATGTTAGATCATGTGGGGTATCATGATCCTTTCCTCGTTCTCCCGCACCTTTAATTAGTAAGACTTACTGACCCTGATCCACAAAGATGAATAATTATGCATAAATTATATCCCAAAGAGAAATAAATTGTATTCTAAAGTATAATCGAAAAGCATATTGATCATGTTCTTGTCTATGCATCCTTTTTCGTGATTATATATATCCTTCATTACTTAACCTTGCTTACATTGTATACGGTTTTGAATATGATGCACTTACTAAGCATTAGACTCACCCTTACTATTTCTCATTACTTCCATATTAGCACAGGCCTGTTATGCCGATGGGACAGAGTAGAGACTAGAGGTGGACTAAGCTCTGGACTTGAAGGACCGGATTGGAAGACTTATACCTTATAAATTATAGTTAATTATATACATTCATATTTCAGTTGGGTTTATTAATGTATATTGTACAAAATGACTAATGATCAGATAGTTTAATTTTCGCTATCATTTGAATTTATTTATACCTCCGCAGGATATTGTGGTTTATGACAGGTACCTAGTAGCATCTCTCTTTGGCCGACGTTGTGTATGGATGCACTGCATTTGAGCCACATCTAAGGAGTGGCATTTGGATCCTGTGTAGTTTGTATACTGATTTTTGTATGTTGTTGGAGTTTGGAGCTATTAGGATGTATATGTGTGGGTTGTTGAGATGTTGTGACATTTTGGGAGGATTTATATATATTGTACAAGATATTTCACAGGTATTTGTATAGTTGGACAGCCGTATTACAAAGGAAATTCTGTCGAATTTTTGGCAGAAAAATGTGATCTGTCACAGTCTAGACGTCCGCTCTTCATCCAATCGGGCGCACACGTCCTGCAAATCATTGGCCCGCCACCAACTCTTCCGAAGCACATCCTTAAGCAAGGTAATCTAAGCCAGAGCCCGAGAATTAGCCTCCGATAGCTCTTGTGCTCTCACCTCAGACTCGGACAGAGCACGATTGGGATAATTGGCCCGCCGTTAATTCTACAGCGCATCACTAATGGCAACATTAACCTGACGTTTGGCCTCCACAACAGCTTGCTCCGCACGAGCAATCAACACACAAGCAACCTCAAGCTCCCGCAGATGTAGGGAGTTCGAAGATCCAAAGGACTCAAAATCATTGGGCGCCCTCAGAAACCCTAAGAGTCCAGGAATCAAGGCCTCCGAATGGCACCCTTCCTTAGCAGTTGCCACGCCTACCAAGTCTTTTGCTCCAACTTCCAACAATATCTCCTTTTTGAAGCTTACCTCCTCGGTCGAAGATGCAGGTTCAAAAGAAGACGATGATCTAGCTAGCCAAGCTCTCAGGTTAGGAATGTCAATGAAGCCTTCATGAGCCATTTAAATGCCAGGGCAAATCAAAAAGAAGGGTGACGAAGAATTGAAACAAAAAGGTTTGTAGTGCAATGGCCCACAGAAACGGTGAAGGAGCTAGTACTTACATAGCCCATGCCCTGGCCTAAAACCGTGCGTTTAAAAATGCTAAAACGATGCACACTTTCATTAGCGCCATTATGGCATGTGACGGCGTAGGGAGCCCTCTAGCCTGGCGATCGACAATTGGGTTATAGCAGCATGCGGATGCGGGCAACACCTGCAGCCACCAATGAATCCTTCATGAGCTATTTAAACGCCAGGGCAGATCAGAAAGAAGGGTGATGAAGAATTGAAACAGAAAGGTTTGTAGCGCAAAGGCCCACAGAAACAAAGAAGGAGCTAGTACTTACATAGCCCATGCCCTAGCCTAAAACCATGCATTTAAAAATGCTAAAACGGTGCGCACTTTCATCAGCGCCATCATGACATGTGATGGCGTAGCAAGCCCTCCAGCCTAGCTGTCGACAATCGGGTTGTAGCGGCATGCGGATGCAAGCAACACCTACAACCACCGATGGGATAGTTTGGCAAATGTTCTGTGAGGACCACCAATTGTTTCACAACTCCCCCAAAATGATAACTGAAATCGGCGGCCTCCACCGTCGTCGGGACAGTCCGATGAATCTTGGTAGGACAACTGTCACCAGCCTCGGCGTCAAAGCCACATCGACACCAACATTACATATACCTTTCACCCCTGCCAGTGAAAAGGGGGAGAACGATCTTGACTCTCAATTGCCTAGACAGAACAAAAACCTCTCTCTCGCTCTCAAAGCAATCAAATCCCAGAGGGAACTATCTCTCTCTTTCTTTCTCTCAGCCGCTCCCTTGTGAGCGCACTCATAAGCCGCTGCCAGTCAAGCACAAGTATCGGAGTCAGGACCTCCGCCATCATTCTCATTCCCTCCACCCGTGCATCACTGCACCTTACATCATCCATCTTTTTCTTTTTTCAAAAAGATTTTTGACTTGAGTATTGTAGGATAAATCGGGGAGTGAGTCTCACCAATCCTCTAATATCTTATTTGTTCATTGTGTTGTGCAGAACCCAAATTATCAGAGACGAAAATCGGAACCGGCTGAGCTTGACCCACTGTAGAGGATCAAGAAGCTCCCTAATATGTTTAACAATCCGAATCCATTGACGCATCAAAAAAATAATTAGAAATCAATACACATTACAGGACCAATTCAAACCCGAATCCCACACAGTATCAAGATTTGTTGCTTGTTTTTAAATGAGGATTTTGTCACAATATATGTTCTAGAAATATGTTATAGCCATCCTTATGATACCTTCAAATGAAATGACGTCCTTCATCAATTATAGGCCCATTAGTATATTTGAATTGATATAATATCATATCATCTAAAGCGTCTAAAAGATGGTTAAAAGATGTCCTCCTAACACCACTCTTTAGACATACAGAATGTTGTATTCTATAAAGCTACCTTTCTTTGGACACAATTCTTTCTCTCGTTGTTTTTTGCATTGTTCTTGTTGGTGCTTTTATTGTTTTACTAGGACGAATGGCAGATTTAATTAAAATAACAATCTGGAGTATAAAAGGTCTAATTATGTGGATTCACGAAAAAATCAAACCACATTAGGTATATTATATGTGGCCTAATCTTATATTATGTAAGAGATTATTTATGTAACTTGAATTCATGTCCTCCAAGTCAGACAACCATAACTTAGTAACTTGTGCAAATGATTCCTTCTAGCGTCACATTTAATTTTTAGAGAAATTTTCTTCTCCTTTTTGTGTGTGTGTGTGTGTGGGGGTTATAGAATACCTGTTTCCTTAATACTATAATTCCTGAAAATAAAATAGAATCTTGCTATTATACAGTTTGCTTTGTGGAACATTTGTTGGGGTTCAAAACCCGGATTCATCCGATCCGGCACAGCGGAAACCCGAACCCCCTATCATCATCAGCTACACATTTAGTAAGTATAAGAAATAAAAGATATACAACATTTTTCACATAAAAATCCTTCACAAATCAAAGGAAAAAATCACGGAATACTAAATCTAAAAATGCGTCCACTATGTAAAATGATTACAAAAACCCCCAATAGAGTATATGTTACACACCCGAAATAGAATAAGAAAAATCTTTTCAGAGTAAGGAAACTCTCCTTCAATCTTAACTCTCTATTTTTCTTCTCTCATTCTTCTCACCGGTGGTGCACTCCACTCACTTTGATTTTACAAGTGTTGCAGTAGAAGGCCATCTACCGCACTCGCGGCCGCTACCGCGGCCGCTCACCTCGCAGCCCTCACATTGCTGCTGTTGCCCACACACACACTTGTGTGTAGCACTCTTGCTTACTTCTCTTTCTCCAAAAGCCACACTTTATAAAAAGAAAGGTCTAGCCCAAGTTTCACAGCACGCATGCTCTCCATGCTAGGTCGCGTACATCAGAAATTCTGACATCTACAAACTGTTTTCTGCCACTTTGCAAGCAACTTTCGGCACATGGTCTGCAAATCTACCAACCCTAGAAAGACAATTGTCCACTACGTCAGTTACCAATTTTTCACAATGTCCTTGAGCCATTACTCAGCTGGTCAATATCCTGTCGACCGGATTCTGCTTTCAACCGGTCAACCTCCCATTAACCGTCTTCTACTGTTAGTCGGTCAACCTCCCATTGACCGGTTTTTGTTGCCCAGTCCCCAGCCGGCCATACTCTTGCAGCCCTGCTTGGCTGTTCCGGCAATTGCCCCTCCGGCAATTGCCACTTTGAGATTTGCCGCTCCGGCAAATGGTCTCTTTCGAGGTTTGCCTGCTCCTGCAAATAGACTCCCTGGACTTTGCTACAACCAGTTTATAATACTCCGAATATCACACAAAACCTATGTGATCCGATGACGTCCATTTATTGAGTCACCTACAAAAAAGTGACCAACAATAACAACATTCACATATTACGTATGCAAATGTGAACTAAATAATCATGTAATATCCAAATGGTTGCCTTCTTATCGAAATGTACGTTTGAAGAAAGGCGACATGAAGCCGGTGGATATCGTGATTGGCTGCAGTAGAAAGGCAGTTTGTCAAGGCGCCAATAGTCAATAGTGGTGGTGGCTGCCACCGGCCAACAGGTGTGTTCATTGGCGTTTTGTTGGGCATGGTTTAGTAGTCAACAGTGGCAAACAGTAGCGGTGGTGGTAGTGTACGTGGCGGGCAATGACAATGGCCAGGCACCAGTGGCCACCTGCCAACCACATGGTTGTGATCAACGACTGTCCACCACTGCCACTTGTGATGACCACAATTAATGAGAAGAACTGCCAGTGTTTGATTTAACCGCTAAAAATGTGAAAAATTATCGAGAAGTGAAGCTGTGGATAGAAAAATCAGACACACAATTTCAAGCCTAAAAGGATATAAAATTTTCGTGTATATCTTTATCCTCTTTTTAGAACCCAATTTCAAAAAGATAGGTAAATTACATAAATAAGGCAAACCTATCCAATTTTAATTACTGCAGGAATCATCTTCTTAGACAGTGTAAAGTTAAAAAAAATGATCTAATCATTATAATAATATAATAGTATCTCTTGGTGTTTAATTTATTGTAATAAAAAATGTTGGCCCCCTATTATTTATTTTTATACCTTAACTAGTGGCCTCATGAAAAACTTGAGCCCTATTGTTTGGGAGGTATTTTGGCACGGGTAGTAGAAAATTTCGCATTTTATTTGTTTTTGTCCCTATTATCTAAAGGTGAGCATGCAAACTATTTTGAAACTGAAAATTCTCGTTGCTTGACAAAAGAAGGGAACTATCTCACCCAAGTCAAGTCATTGTACTTTGACAGTGTTCCTATGAGTAATTGTTGTAGGCGCTAATGCCATTAGAAAGGATCTGCCAAATGAGTGACCCCTAGAACTTCCTAGCTAATGATATGTACCTTGTCTTTTGTTTGTGTGATATAAAACGATGGAAATTTAACTTCTTTGTTTATGTGACTCACAAGGTTTACTAGAATTTTTCACAACTATCCACGGTTCTGGATTTTGGATTGAAAAACAGGAGTCTCCTACAATGATAAAGTACAATCAGAGATCTCCATAATTTAATTTCCCGTAAGTTTTTCATAGTTTTCCTCCATGATAATAAACAAAACATATTTTTTAAATCATCCAGTTTTATATAAATTGACTTAATAGAATGATAAATTTGTGTCAACGAGAGAGATAATAGCTATTCTCAGTTAAAAGTTGAAGGAAACACACCTTTGCACATCATTGAAGGAGTGGATTGGTGTGTCTACCAGCTTTGCCCGATCTGCTTCGTCATCTGCTCGCTTAGCACAAATTAGGCCCGCATAGCTTCTTTGAGTATGAATGCAGGATTCACCCATTTGCCACGCACATCTTAAATGCCTGTTGAAGGATCTTAGGTCTCTGAAACAAGTAAATAACCAAAAGTTCTGAACTTTAGATTGTTAGAAGATCATGAATTACACTGTCACTGTGATCGCCAAATTGAGACCCGGCAAATCTAAGAACATCACAATGACAGTTGGAAACTTGCTATCAAACAACTGAAAGACCAGAAAAAAGAACCCGTCCAATACTTTACATTGTTTAAGCAAAAAGGCACCATAAAAAGTTGGTTTTGCGTATATTTTATTGGAGATTATATGAAACACAAATATAATTCTGTTCAACTTCTATGATTACAGTCATCATATGTATTCTTTGATACCCATTTGGCATCAGTTATTCTGATATCTCATGGCAAATTCAGAAATAAACAAGCGAGGTGATTATAGTTTCAATGACTTATTGCCTACTTCCTGCAAGAAGCAGAACAATATAAGATTTGCTTTTAGTTGATTCCAATTGAATTAGGAAAAGCAGAGATTGAACTCTTAGAACATTTGACTTCTCTTGGCAGATGGCCCCCACAACTCAAAACAGAAGGATTCTGATTTGTTCCTGCAGAAAATCTCCACACCAGTTAAAAAAAAAAAAATGCATCTAATCTACTGAATGAATACCACAAAACACTAATGGTCAGGAATTTTAACCAGTAACATGTCATTGATTTGTCGTAGTAGCATGTCTAAAAGCATTTTATTTGCCCCTAGATCACAATGCTAAGCGATTCCAATTGGTTGGTTTATAGGTTATGGATTTTTTATCTTCTTATCATATGGAACATTACATCACCAAAAGATCCTCTTCCTCCTTTTTGCAAGTAGATTCAGCAATGAAAGACCTTTTCTTCAGCTCATAATCTTACTTTATTACAAAATTTTGATTTAGCGTGTTGTTCAAGCTTTATGGAGCAGATCACCGACCAACTGATACGCAGTTCTCTCTACTCCAGCGCTACCACAGTTTTCTGCTTTCCGAAACTAACAAATCAGTATGCAGACCTGAGAAGACAAGAAATACCATAGGAAGAAGGAAACAATATTTCAAAAGAATTTGAGAGAAACATAATGGATTGCAAGAGAACAAAGTAAAAGAACTTATTCTTTGGCCCTCACTTAATAGTTTAAAGTTGCTAGGATTAATTATTCCTTGATGAGGCCATTTACAGTTGCTTTCTTCAAGGTGGACTCAAATCGATAACGATTCTGAATACCTGGGAGTGGTGCTCCCAAGATTGCCTTTAATCTGGGTTATCGCTGGGGCCCCTCATCTTGATTGTGAAAGTATATTGACCCAAGGATCGAAGCAAGTTGTATGAACAGAGCAACCTTGTTAAAAGGATATTTCCAGTTGGCCACGGTTAAGATGCTTTAAGCATCTGCATCTTTAACGTAGCAGTCAGAATTGCGGGTCTCAGCAAGTGAATTCAGTAGGAAATGGAAATTAAGTAGACGTACAGTTGTAAACCCATCTAATGTTTATAAAACACAAACTACGAATGTGTATGGAAAACTTTATTCATGTGAATCAACTAACTCTCA
Source organism: Nepenthes gracilis (assembly GCA_033239525.1). NCBI lineage: Eukaryota > Viridiplantae > Streptophyta > Magnoliopsida > Caryophyllales > Nepenthaceae > Nepenthes > Nepenthes gracilis. The sequence goes on along the minus strand of BSYO01000026.1, from coordinate 4,033,928 downwards.
TTTCCTCGTATGCACAACTATTCATTAGCAGGAATGGTGACAGAAAGTTATCAACCATACAGAGTACTATTGTGACACTGAAAAGCAGAAGTTGATCACATAAAGAAGATACAACATCAGCAACTGGCAGCCTTAACTGGATTGGCCAATTATACTCCCATAAATCAGTGGATTTTTTATCATCAAAAAATACATATATGCATATACCACCCTATATTAAAAACATGTGTATGTATGTGTGTGTGTGCACGCACACGCAAAATCTTGATACAATGATAAAATTATCACCGTATGATCTAATAATTACGGATTCAAGTCTTTAAAAAGATTCTCATATAATACAAGCTAAAACCGCATGCAATTGTCTCAATAGTGGTCAATTCTTCCTTGAATCCTAGGCATAACAGGAATTTCATGCAACAGGCTACCCTAAGTGGAATACAAACAGATAAACAAAGCAAAAGGAGTGCAAAGAGAAATGTAATGAAGGGACAAAAAAAAAGGAGCATTTAGTTTTGGCTAGGACTTGACACCCACAAGGTATGGAGCATGGAGCCATCAAATTTTCAGGAAAGCGTGGATAATGTAAACAGCTACAGGAACTCGGATTCTTACAGAAAGAGGGTCAAAATTCCCTTAAATGACCGCACTCTATTATCAGAATAAGAGCTTACTAAATTTGAGTAGATTACGTCCAGGTTCAACAACCCGATGAGAAAATTCCTAGCAAGAAAGGGGATAAGAATATGTACTACAGTTTTCCTTGGCCTATGAGTGGCAGCATCTATAATAGGTCACGTAAGCTTGTATTTAATCCTCCATATATTATAACATTGCAGAAGTCCACTTGGCCCCTCGTGTAAATATTCAAAGAAAAGAAAAGGGGCTTAAATATTGTGAAAGGCTCATCCTTTCGACGCAGATTCTCCATGGCCCCTCATATCCTTGACTAGCTTGATTTTGTGGTCACAAGAATGAGAATCACATCCAATTTTAACCTTTTGGAGAAAAAAATTAGCCAATTTGCTCCACTCTGAACTTCTCTCCTTCTTATAAAGAGAGCTTGCCATGCAGTCTCATTCAACCATACTGCCCCTCAACTTCAGTCTTCTCTCCTGACTGAATCAGTTTCTTCATTCCAAGTTTCTCGGTTTTTTCATTTCTTCTTTTTCTCAATTTTCCTCTTTGTTTTCTATACACTAAAACATTGTCCTCTTCATTGAGGTCATTTTGATTCCAAGGCAATGGCTTCTGGCTCCCTGACTTCTTCCCGTTGCTCAAGTTCCTCTTGGACGCCAAAGCAAAACAAGCAATTTGAGAAGGCTCTTGCATTATACGACAAGGACACCCCAGATCGCTGGGAAAATGTTGCCAGGGCAGTAGGAGGGAAATCACCGGAGGAAGTAAAAAGGCACTATGAGATTCTAGTACAGGATCTTGAGCATATAGAATCAGGACAGGTCCCTATCCCCATTTATAGGAATACTTTGGTCAATGGCAGAGGCATCGCCGATGAACAGAGGTAATGCCCTCACCAAAATTTAGTTTCAATCGTTTCCATACACACAGACTTCGTTCCCATTATAGCAGGCCATTAACTCAAGCTTTCATCCATTTTTGACATGCCTGAGGTTTGGATTGGTAATAATATTCTAGAATTGCCCCAGGTAATTAAGCCACATTGTCACCTACCATACTATGAAAGATAAGATAAAGAATCAAAAATTAATGTGGTTTAGATACCTTAAAAAGTCTGAAAATATAGGCTAAATAAAATGTCTATGAGAAAGCGTGAATTAGTTATAATTATAAAAAAAAATTAGACATAAGAAAATTTAGAATAAAATAATAAAAGATGATTTAAATTACTTTTAATCTTAAAAAAATATTGTATTAAATTGAATAAAATGACAAAAACAAGTTCTTATAACTGAACCCACCGAGTGAGACTTAAAAGCCTTGTCATTGTTGGTATTGCTATTTGCCACCTAACATACTAGACTTTCGAAAGGTCAGAGAAACAATTGTGCACCATGGAAAAGCTCAGGTTCTTGGAAAATTATTAGGTGGCATTTGAAATTCATGTAGAAAGCTTGTTCACAGCAAACATGAGATTTCAGTAGTTATCAAACAGGAGAACCATGGCAGTCCCTTTCTCATATGGCCTTGAAAGGTTGTTCCCATCGGATGTGAGGTTTCCATGGAACACCAAAGTCAGTGTCTGCCATTTATAACAAGTGCAAGGAGACTGAAATTCTACTTTTAATCTAATTAGTAACCAACGCTAATACTTTCTCGGGGGCTTACATAAAGCACAACAGAAATATCAGCCTATAAACCTTTACTTAATTGCATAGGAACTGCCAAAAACTTGGCATTGTTTATAGCTGGCAGATGGTAATCAATGTGTACATCCTTAGGAGCATGCATGAACCTTAAGAAATATCAGCTCGCACATCTATAGTTGATATATTTCAACTGCCAAGAACTTGGGGTTTCTTATGGCTGACAGATGATAATCATATGATCTAATTGGTGCTTCACATTTCTCGCAATCATTAGGCAACCAGATTTCTTCTTGAGTCGGTGTCCAATTTTGGTGCCTTTCCCATTCAGAAATTTTCTAATCAGGGCCTTCAAGTTTTCTAAATGAAGCTCACATGAAATCTAATGCTGCTTATTTCGAATAATAAATGCACATAGCCCAATGTTTTGTTTTGGAGCTCTGACAGATATTGCATTAAAATACCATCCAGTGCATCTAGCTTTGATGAGAATTATAGTAAAGAACAACATGAAAAATATTCATCTATAGAATTACTTCCAAACCTTTCACGAGTTTGTCCATGACAATATGATTGAGATCTTAATTACTAGTTATAAAATTTTGGCAAGACTAGTCAGCAGCAGTTCAACAAAGTCTTCCTTTCGAACTTCAATATTGACAATAACTTTTGATACAATGGTAATGTTGCTCATTTATAGGTCACTGAGTTCAAATATTAATCATCTATTAGAAATGTACACATAACACTCCGCTAACTCTGAAATGTAAAGGTCTCGTAAAGTAGGTCGCCCTTTACTACCTCCACTAAGAAGTTTGAGTGAGCCCCTCAATCACCCAGAAAAAACTCCCCTGTAGACCCAGAGATGGCATCTCAGCTGCCTGCAGTTAGTGACAAAGCACCAACATTTCTCCTGAGCTAGCATGTCAATGTCGGGATATTATTTTTTTCCTTTTTTGGACTCCAACACACTTAAATACATTTTTGGACACATGACCCATTTTGTGATTTTTAGAAAAATAAAAATCTTAATATAAATTAAAGAAAATTGTATCTGTTTAGTAATTAAAAATAATAAAAACTTAGTTTTCTTTGTCTTCATTCATTATATGATGTATGTTATATTGACTCACTTATACACTGGTTTTTTGCATGAATTTTGTTAGATGATAAAATAAAAAATATGTATATTCTATAATAATTAGGTTTATAGTAATATTGGTGATAAAAAAGACCTGTACATATATAAATAAACCATAAATTTTAGTTAAATTATTACTAACACATCATGTCCTCATTTTGAAAAATGAATGTGCAGTCGTATCTACCCATATGCTGTGTCAATGTCAATGCTAATGATGTTGTAGTCTAAAACAGCAAATAACTCTCACACAAACTAGAAGTTCCACGTTGTTTGACATGAAAACAGTACCTCAAACATAGATATATCAGCATTTTTAACAACTAATTGTTCTATAATTTGCTCTTTCCCTTCTTGTTGACAGGCATCTTAGGAATCTGAGGCTCCAGTAAGCAAGAGTGAGATCTACGCTGAGATCAAAAACTGTGAACAGACTAAATAGCAAAGCATAGGTGATCGAGTAGCTCATGTGTAATACTACTTTCTCAACCTTAAGTTTGTATCTAATCTATCTGCAGAGGTGATGATGGATAATTTGTGTGTTGTCTTACTGAAGTTGTCTACTGTGATGTATTAAGAAATTTAGCACACAATGTCTGAGTTCTGTAATGATTTCTCTAGCCCTAAATTTTTATCCCGTACTTGATCGATCTCTCTCATTCTGTAAGTTGGATCTCACCCTATTAGGTTTAAACTTGGGATTTTTCCACAACCTACTGGTGCAATCAAAAAGAAATGGGAAAAAAACTAATAAACCTAAAAGGATGCACATTCAACAAAGTAACAGAGTCAAAGACTAATAATTCATGTTTGGATCTTACAGCAAGTAGATGGATCCTAAAAGTTCTATTCGAAATGTCACTATTGTCGATGAACCGAATACATCTGTTGGACCATCGAAAACTTCCGACAATTTTCATTCGATACAAGCTCAAAAGTTGAAGTGCTTTTGAACCCTACCGGAGAACCGAAAACGAAATCGGAGATTCAGAAAGAGAATACGGATGGAGAAAACTCCGTTGAACAGAGAAAAATGTTGAAAAATGAAAAAATCGGCATGGAGATGCGGGGTATCGATCCCCGTACCTCTCGCATGCTAAGCGAGCGCTCTACCATCTGAGCTACATCCCCTGGCTGTCATCCTTCAACCTATAATGTTATATATTTAATAAATTAGTTGATAAATATTAATTTATATCTTTTTTTCGCAAGTAATTTATTTATTATTTAAAATTAATTACTTCTTAAATAATATTAATCTACTTATTTTAGTTTTATTATATTTTTCGGATTAACGTTTGTGCTCCTGATTTATATAAGACGTCAAAAGAAGGATAAGAGGGATTATATTTCTTAAAAAAAATGTTGATAATTATTTTTTAAATTTTGATTATTTATTTTTTAATAAATAATTATAATTTAATTATTTTTTAAAAAATTAAAAAATTAATTATAATTAATAATTAATTATTATAATTTATTTAAAATTAGACGATCTAAATTTAAAAAATAACCTCTTTATCCCATCAAAAGGATAGTTGACTTATTTGCTAAATTATTTTATGGTTGTTTAGATTATATATATATATACAACCTCCATCTAACGTTATTTTTAAATTAAAGTTATATTTATTTAATTAATTAATAATAATATTTAAAAATTAAAGTATAAAAAATATATTCTTCTTGCTAACTTTAGGGTGTAAATTTTCTGGTATGTCTAATTTTTTAAATTTATTTGAAAATTTGTTTACCTTTTTATAATTACTATTTCAAATTTATTAAATTAAATAAGTATAAAATTGATGGGTATACCAAAAATGGGCTGGCCCAAAAAAAGTCAACAGAGACCGGCGCGACGATTAACACATTGACGGCCCAATTGGAAAACGGCCCAAAAGCTGAAAAGCCCAGGCGGTCAACGTTGGCGTTGACCGTCCAGGCGGCCAACTCTCCAGCAGACGGTCAACTCAAACGTCGACCGTTCGCATTACGCGCATTGGGCCCAAAAAGGCTTTTCTACAGTAATTTGCCTGTCTCACTCAGACCCATGGCCCATCAAGCGGCCAACTGCAGACATCCTTCACAAGGGCGGCCAACACGCACGCAGGCGGTCACCTCGAACATTGACCGCCGGCGTTTTGCTCGTTGGGCCCTAATAAGTCCTTCTACAGTAACAGGTTTGACCCGTTTACCAATAACGATTTTTCAAGGATATTCTACGATCCCAACTGGCGCCAAAGAAGATATTAGCAATATTGGCGCCTCCCATATAAGAAAGGTACCAGATTTTCTCCAAATCTTTATCAGCCCAGGCTTTCAAACGGCAACATGTATGAAAGGAAAGCGCACAGTTTGGAAAGCTGTTGGCCGCCTCACAAGGAAACAATCACGATCAGCTTGGCAATTGGTATCTGCTCCAAAAGGCAAGCCAGCCAGATCAAGAAAGCAATCACTCCTTCCAAAGAATGAGGATCGTCCTCTCGGCTACAAAAGAGGCCATTGAATATCATTCAGGGCACGCTTTCATTAACGCATGCTCTCAGTGACACAACATAAGCGCTCTCAATTACGCTTCCAATTACACTCTCAATTACGCTCTCTACAACACAACGAGTACTCTAAGAGATCTGCCCTCTCTGCCGCCAATACTCTCCACAAACCTTAACGCAACAAGCGAGCCCTCACGGCCGTTTACTGCCTTGCCACCTCCCAGATCCAAGAAGACATCACATCTCTATTACATCTAGGTCAAGCACTCTGTCTCTATTTTTCTCTCAATTTCAGTTTCTTTCTCTCGAAGACTGTTTTACTGACTTGAGCGTCGGAGTATTTTCGGTGGGATAATTTTCTGCCGAACACGCTGACCTCTTGTTCTGTTTAGTGGTGTGCATGGTCCAATTCAGGGAACAAAGTCGGAGCCAATACTAGAGGATCATCCAAATCTGTTCGAAATTTGAATCCAGAGACGCATCAAAAATTAATTTTTAAAAATTAAAATTAGATAAAAGTCTAATTATTATAGTTGTTTTACCTGGCTACAATAAACTGTTCATTATAGACACTGCAATAACATATTATCGGGTAAGCTATGCTGGAATTCTGGGGCACTGCAATGCCAAACATCAGCAGTTGGATCATATTTAACGGCTAATATTTTTAATTTAAAAAAATAAAAATAAAAAATACTCGTAATTAAAATTGTTATTCATCTTGCCATTATCATAATGTTATTCAATGGGTTAGTTAATTTAGTAGGATTTGGGAAATTATATATCAACAAAAGTAGTTGAAATTTGGTAATGAAATTGTTATAATTATAGAAAGTGAAAAGTCTTCATAGTTGACCCTTTGCAATTTAGTGAGTTTATTGTCCTTTTTTATACCTGTGATGGTTAATATTTTGTAATATTTGGCTTTTTATTTATAAATTATGATATAATTAAAATAATTTAGGTTAATTTAAAAATAATTTTATAATAAAATTCAACGGAAGATTAAATTTTGAAATCAAACTTGGTGCCTATTAAGTGCCTGAATTGTGCTTACACATGCTTTAGGCAAAAACCGCTTATTCGATGTACACTTTTGTAACTCCAGTGCATATTTTCGGTACACTGAGTAGCATCTAAATTATGCATATGTAACGTTTATGCACAATTCTGATAAAATATTAACATATGAGTCATGCCTGATACGATACTTATACGTGCCTGAGAGTTATGAACAGTATATGATGTGGGCCTATGGGACACTTGTGCGCCTATTTGATTATATAAGCAATGCACGTTGTGTTTTTGGTCATTTTTTGTGAGTAAAAGAGAGAGAAAAGAAAGAGTAGAAAAGAAGACGAGGAGAAAATGGGATGAAAAGAAGGAAAATAATTTTATAGTTTTATATCGTCAGATTTATAAGATTGAAAGGTAGAAGCATGAATTTTTAAAACTAATTATTAATCTATTTTGAAATCTTTTAATTTTGTTTATATTTCTTATTCGGATATATATATACATGTGAGCTTTTTAATTTTCTTATTTTATATATTATTGTATGTATGTAATTTTTACTGAAAGTTTTGAGATTTTTTTTTATTTGACCGAATGATTTGAAGATGTGTTCGTTTTTCACTAAATAAATAAATATTTTAAGATAATATATTTATATATTAAAATATTTATAAAAAAAAAGTTGTGAATTTATGCATTTGAGTGTTACATGTAATAATCTATACATATGTTTCATATCGCTCTATTTTGTTATTTGATTTAATATTTGTACTTTCTCATAGGAAATGAATTTTACATATTTTTATGGAGGAAAAAAATTTTAAATTTTTTATTATGAAGTCTCCTAATTTGGTATATTTTGAGAATTATTGTAATAAATTAAAGCAAATAATACATTTAAATATTTTAATATATATCAGACAGATTTAAAATTACATCTATCCCCATGAGTGGCAAAAGAAATTTATGTTTGATAATGTTTATAGTGATTAGTATCTAGACAACCCATCTAATAGTGTTTTAATCTAAGATTATCAGGAATACATGTAATTATTTCTCAAAATTACTCTTTGAATCCTAAATTTTTTATTTTAGCATGTTTTAGATTTTTAAAATTTTTCTATATATAATTTGATTTTGAATTTTGAACTTTAGATTCCAGACTATGAACATTTGAATATTTTTATAATTTTGTATATTTGATTATTTCTTATTCATATATAAACTATAAATTTTGTGTATAAAATAGTATTTGGACTTTTAACATTTATATCATTTGATATATTGAATTTTATATGTGTTTCATGATGTTTGACCATTCATTCTATTTTGTCAGCATGTGTTTTGTAATTATATACACATACCTATTGCGCTTAATGTATGGGCTTCAGCCCAATTAACCGAGCCGGCCCAACAAGCCCCCAAGCCAAGCCGTGAAGTCGGCTTCATCAAGCCATTTGAGCCGAATTCGAGCCGTAGACTAGATTTTACTTCATTTCGTCTTCCTCGATCGTTTCATCACCTTTTGCCTTTTTACTCAGTTAATTACTAAAGTATTAGTGGTCAATTAAGCAGTGATAACTCTCCCATTAAGTCAATTAATCAATTTTGGCCGGTTTGAGTACGAAACGCTTGGCTGAGGCGGGTGGTGGTTTTGCCTATAAATTGAGCATTCTGGCTTTGTCCTTGACATCCAACTCAAGCAATATACCATCTAAACGAGTGAAGGAGTGTCCAGGAGTATGGAGTCGATCCGAATCGAACGTCGGAAAACATAACACCAAATGGCCGAAGGTATATTAATCGATTTTAAATTCCGCTTTTGTGGTTGTTTTAGCCACATAAATTTCTAACATTTGGTATCAGAGAATGGCTTCAACTCTGCCTTTGTTGTTCTGTGTTTTTTTAATTTTTTTTGAAATTAAAAAAAACCTAAAGTCTTCGTTTTTTTGAAGATTCGGTTCAAACGAGCACTGAAAATTGATAGAAAATTAAATTTCTGAAATTTTCATATATTTTTCATCATTTATGGTGTTCGTATGGTACTGTTTGAATCTGGTCTGGAATTCGGGTCGAGTCGTTCGTTGTCGGGTTCGGGGGAAACCGACGAAGGTAGAGGACGACTTGTCTTATTTATTTTTTTGGGTTTTGTCACGGAATTGTCAAAGGGGAAGATTGTTAGAGACATTTGTCTTATTGACATATTCCGTGACCATATGTATTATTTTATTGATGTCGGGTTGTGGGTTGTCGGTTTAAAATTTCATTAAAATTCATTCGGTCCGCCCTCTACGCGCTCGGGCCCGTCCAAGGACCGCCCGCTCGCCTGGTGCCCGCTAGCGGCTCGAGCCTAAAAACCAGAACCTCCCCCGCTCGCTTCATGCTCGATGGCCGCTCGAGCCGAAATCCCAGAATGGGGGCCGTTCACTGCGCGCTCGATCCCGACTCGAGCGCCCGCAGGGTTTCCCACGAAACCTTACTGCTGCTCGCCGCGCGCTCGAGCCCTGCTCGAGCGGCGGCTCAACGGGCAGAATTTTAAACGCGATTTTTGGCTCCTCTATAAATATTGGCTTATGTTTTTGAAACCCAAGGACGTCATAAGCTCTCTGGACAGATTATTTTGAGCCCCCATTTGAGAAGAAAGCCTTTCATGCTCCATTAATCTTGCTTCTCTTGAGAAAATTTTATACTACAAGATTGATCTACATGCTATAGAAGTTTTCTCACCAATTTTCTTTCACTTTTTAAACTTTGCCTTCTACCATCGTTGGAGACGTTGGTTCGTGAAGAAGGAGACTTGTTCGTGATTGGCGATTCAAGTGGCACGAGAGGGAAGAGTGGCTTGAAGACCGGAAGGTGTCCGGTTCCGTTGCCGCGGATAAATCCAAGGAGTTCCTTGGTAGGGATCACGTGTCGGGAGTAAGTCGGCTAGGTTAGCGCGTCGTTACCACCCGGGCTGTAAGTTGATTTTCATAGTGCATTGCTTCCCTGACCGTTGAAGCCCTGAGTGTTTTTCTCGATACCGTGGGTATCGAGTTTTCACTTCATCACCAAAAATTGAGTCTTTATTATTCTTTGTTATTGTTGTTTATTATTATATATATTGTGCATACTTATACATCTAGAGTTAAATATCCCTTACTGTATCGGATATTTAATTTAATTAATTTATTTTATTGCTTCCGCTATACTTGTAACGGGGTCGAAACACGGTAGCACCGAATCGTGCTTTTTCAATTACTAATTGGTACAGAGTACATGGATGGACATACATGTTGGCCTAACTTTTATTCAATTTTGCCTAAGGTTATCAGGATTATATGTAATTATTTCTCAAACTAGTCTTTAAATAATTAGAATTCAAATTTGATACATGATTTTTATCTCTATATTTATTTACATTAGATTTTGATTTGGAATTGGATTTTAAACTTAGATTTAAAATTTACCGATTTTGCCATTTGTTAGGCTTTGGCATGTCTCGTACAAATAATTTTGGATTATATGTTTTGATTTGGACCTTTGGATTGTCTGCTATAACGTTGTTCCGGCTTTTGCGCACATTATTAGATCATCTGGCTATCAAATTCTATCCCAAATTATAAGCTGATCGGGCTTTAGATTTGAATTTGGACTTAGACTCGGACTCGAATTGGACTTTGGAATCGACTAATTGCCTATTGGAATCGGTACGAATCACTTCTATTTTGCTTATATATATATATATATATATATACACGTCCCGATGAGGACTATTTTCTAATTTAGACAATTGCTTTGGATTTGGATATGTAATTTTATACGGGACTACCATTAGATTTTGAATTTTAAATGTTAAATTTTTATTAGATTTGTTATATCGACGATTTAGATCTATCCTATCATTTGAACAGTTTTTTATCCATTTGACCTTCGATCTAATTTATTTGACTCTTTTTATTTAAACTTGATACTTACTGAGTATTAAATTCACATTTTCTGTTTTATCCTTTCAGAGTAGAAGATTTATACGTCTTGTCGAGTATGGTCGTAATCTATCAGCTATTCATTTGATTTGGTGATTTTTGGTTCTATTATGATTTAAATTGATTTTTATATATTCGGATCATGGAATTGGCCGGGTATAGGCCGATGGATATATTTTGAAAATAACTGGATATTATATTATGTCTTATTTATGATTTTGGTTGGAATTTACTCCATTATGATGATTATAGAGTAGGTAGTATTTATTTTTATCCGGACGGTTGTCCGATGAGATCTTGTATAGATTTTGATTTGTGTTGGATCATATTTATTTGGTTTATCACACCCGAATTTTAAAACTTAATATTATTGGTTTAAAATTTTTAAAAATTTTAAATTTAGGAATCGTAATTAATTATTTAAATTAACCTATTTAATTCGAGTTCGTGATAGATGTACTCGGTGAGTGACTCATTAGACGTGTACTCGTGGAATAGCTCAATACGGATAGATAGGGAAGAAGTTGTATCCGAGGGAGAGAGCTTTGGTTCTCCCTTCACACACTTTTGGGGATCGAAGACTTTTCTCTAAACCGAAGAGGGCCTTGAGGGTATTGGGTTGCACCCTGAGAAGTTACCAGAAGAAGGACCCCTCGCCTTGTGATAGCAAGGGGTATTTATAATACATTGTGGAGTAAGATTTGGCACCAAGGTTCACGACAGGTGTCGCTTCTATATTCGCTGGTCGCTAGAGAGTTGACGAGAGCTACCTTTATTGGGCGTCCCCTTGCTACAGTGAGGAGCCCGTGTGCGGTCTCCCTAATCCAATTGTAAGAAGGTTTCAAGTGGTACTTTGCATACGCATGCTCTGGCCGCCGCAGACGCATGCTCTAATAGCCCTACTGGCTACCTAGCCATAAGCCTTTTGGATTGGTCTGTTTGATTGTATTGCCATTTGGCCGCTGACGCTTATCTCTTTGGTCCATTACTTCTTGAGCCTTATCTTGGTTGCTGTAGTGGCATCTGGGTTGGATCGGATCAATTTCCTTCCTAAAGTTTCATCCGTAGCCTACTAGGCCCTTTATCATGATGATGGTTAGGTTTGGAATTGGGCCTGCTCATAGTATTATTGGACCCATCTTAGCCCACATGTCAGATGACTGTGCTTCGACAGTTCCCTATATGTACGGTGATGGGATGTTTCTGTATGAGACAACTTGCATGCTCCTTTCCAAGACGCTTTCTTTCATGGCCTTCCCCTTTGGTGTTTCTTGCTTCTTTTCATACAGGATGTCATCTCAGTTAAGACTTACTTGGAAGGATTCTAGGTAGTCTCGAGGCCTGGTGCTAATCTCTTGCTGACGTTGCTGGGGGTATGACTCTTCATATTAATGGCTTCGTCCACCTTCACCCTGGCTAAAAATAGGGGGAGCCTCCGTTCTCCTCGCATGAATCATCATTTCCTTAATCAAATGATGCGAGCGATTGAGTAAGGAGAGGGTCCTGAGCTACCATGGTGGAGGACCGGTGGAAGTCCTCGGGGGCTGAAGGTTGCATTCAGAGCTTGCCTGGACTCCATGTTGCCTTTGTTCGTGATCGATGGAATTCTTGAAAAGCTTGACGCTACTATTGGAGCTTATCGTTATATCTTTTCTAGGGTTGTTCCCCAGTTATGACAAGGGTGTTTCGGTTTTCAAACCGCTGCCATGTCCTTCCTCCATGCTGGCATCCAACGGCGAAGCCTCTAGAAGAACTTTAAGGTGCAAACGTTCTGCTCTGCCACCTCAGTTCACGGGGGAGCGCTTGGTCCTCAATTCTTTCCATCAGAGGGTTATTTGTGAAGCTTGCTGAAGGGGGTGCTTTCGGAGTTCTGTTGTGGTCGGACTGTCATTTCCATTATGGGTCGAATTTTACCCTCATAGGCTACGGTCGGTTTAGGCAGAAGATCTCCTAATGGAAGGCCTTACTTGTGAGGGTGGTGGCATCTCGCCCCTCCTCTCGTTCGGGAATGGCTTCCCTTTCTTCTCTTGAGATGGTCAGCCTCTGGTCTGGGTGCCTAATAAGTGGCGAATAGTTGTTGGGTGCTTCAGCCACTACTGTCTTACCCAAGCCTATCATCCTAGAACAAATTTTCAGGTCAGTGTTGTTGATAGTTGTCCCATACATTTCCTTTTTCCTTTTTTGTCATGCACGTCCACTAATATAAGTTTTGTACTTTGTAAATGAAATTAATGAATGAAATTTTTGAAACTTTACTCTTTCTCTTGCCTTCTATCTTCTGACCTCGTTGCATGATTTTTACATGGCAGAAATGCTTGAGTGTAGTCGTGACTTGCTGGTCGTCCGCTGACTTGGTGGTTCAATTTTATGGGGATTTGACACACGACAATCCATCTTGACGCCTAGTTAGAGGATGGCTGGTCGGATCGGCCCCAGAGATGTCAAGTTGGATATGATCGACCGATTACACCTGAGGAGTGGTGTGTCTAGGGCTGCCTCACTTGCCTGGATGATGAAGTTGCTCGTGTCCTCCGGGAGAGTGTTGTCTTCGAGGCAATAGGGTGCCGGTCTAGTGTTGTTGCGATCAAGGTGCACCAGGGTTAGCGGGCTCCGGTCGTCCAAGGGCTGGCTCCGTCATCCAAGGGCTATACAAGAGCAAGACAGGATCTCAAAAACTCTTAGAGTCTCTGGATTGGATCGTGTCGCTCAGGAATGTGCCCTGGGAGAGCAAACGATGGCTTGTTGACCTGTCAAACATGTGCCCAAGACTAAGGGAAAACCAAAGGCAGGGCTTCGGTCGGTTCGCGGTTCTCCCTAGATCTCTATTGAACAGTAATCTTTTCGGATGCTTAGGGTTTTTGTGCTTTCGACTTCCAAGAATGTTGAGGCCACCCTTAACTAGCGGCTCGAGTATCCCCGCACACTATAGCTAGTGAGAGTACTTCATTCTTCCGTTCTCTGTGGTTCTGATCTCTGTTGTCATGACAAGAAAGGCCTCAGATGCCTCAGCCCTAGTTCGACCTTCGGCCCCTTGTCCCAGCACCTAACCAAGGAGGTGCCGACGGACACAAGTTTAAGGTCATTTGGGCTGAATGCCATCGCCATGTGGCACTCCCGTGGTGATGCCTTCAAGAACTATCGCCTGCTGGGTGGTGAGTTGAGACTAATGCATCTGGGAGCAGCCTTTGAAGGTCACATAGTCATTGCATCAATCAAAGCGTCTGAGTGCTTTGATTGCGGAGGCGATGCAACGGCCGCCATAATGGCTCATAATGACAAATGGGAAAATATATGTTGTAGCGCGCTGGGGTGAGGGCACATGTCACTACCATTATAGTGACAAGGCCGTTCAGCTTATTGGGGATTAAGCGCTGCACCAATCCCTTGCTTCGACGTCCCTTTTGCTCTGTGCGAGCCTTCACTTCTTTCTTTACGAGCATTTTTTGGGTTCTGCTCTGTTGTTTTTCTCTATGCTTTTACAGATGGTTGACCATGATGCTGCCGGCATCCCCATTCTTATTAATTCTTCGTCAAAGGTGTTGCCTTCCTGTGCCTCTATGCCTTCAACAGAAAGGAGTAGCAACAACGACCGATCGTCGAAGGAGATGGGAGCTGCCATTTTAGAGAGCACCACTACTGGTGGCTCTAGGTTTTGCCTAGGTGCTCATGCTCTGGAGTGTCAAGAGGGTCTAGGTGAACCTCCTAGCTTAAGTCCACCGGATCTTCTCGTCCTTCTAGTCGCGAGGTAAGATCCTGATAACTCTTACCCTTCGCGGTTGTGTTTCTCAATGGCTCTTTCACTTGACTAATTGGTTCCTCCCTTTGGTTGTCATAGGGGATGCTCCGTAGATTGGAGGAGAACGACCGCTTTTTGGAGTAGGAGGTTGCCCGCCTCCTACAAGACCACGTCGACAGGGAGGAGATGGAGCGGAAGGTCGATGCTGCCATTGGCGAGGTGCTTCAAAGTCAGGAGCAAGCCAACTATTTCAACCAGGCTCTATTCGAGTTTGAGGTCAAAGTAGAAGGACTCTTGAACGTCCATGCATGCTCAGGCCCTGGCCTGGATTGCCACGCTCAAGGACAAGTCTCGGGCGAGCCAACAGTGACTCCTTGACCTTATATGTGCGAGTGCTGAACGAGAGAGGGAGTTGATGTCCAAACTCCATCTGAAGGAGGTGGCCCCATTGTTAAGGGGGCGATTTTAGGAGGGTATCCGTTTTGGCCGGCATATAGTCTTCCTGGTTGCCCAAAACTTCCCTTCCGGCTACCTTGATGTGAGGAATACAAGAGCCAAACGCTAGGAAGACCTCATTATTTTTCTAGAGGAGAGCCCACACTCATTAGGGGGGATCACTCCAGGTAGCCTGTAGGCAGATACAGTTTCCTTCATTTTGTTTCGAGTCCGCTAGATGCTGTCAATATATGATATAACCTTTAATAAAATAATTATAATTGTTGCATTGTTTTTCTCGCGTGTTGAGTTTCTTTGCCCAACTTTGCTTTGACTATTATTATACGTCATGCGTTGTTGGCCTTAGCATTGTCTTTTTGTTGCTCAATTGCTATTGTCTGGATCGTACAAGCCATCTCGGCCAGGTGTCCAAAGGGTTTGAGGATGCCTCTTGGGTCATTGTGGGGTCCCACTCTAAGCCCATGGAGTCGGAGGCTTTTGGGGCCAAAGGAATCATCGGATCCGCAGGGATCGTAGGGGCATCTCCTTCGGTGCTTCCTAGAGTTAGGGTCTCAACTTCATATTAGAATCTATCTCCTCTGGTTGGCAATCCGATTGATTACGCCAAACTTTTCAGTTACTGTTTCCCATCTGATAGGTGTTGGTGCCAACGAGAGCCGGAGTCGAAGAGCTTCACCAGAAGGGCCATCTAAACATTGTCTTGTTTTGAGGGGAGCCCTCAGCCGGAAAGTGGCCTTCCTTCGGATTGGTAGGCGACTTCTTCATCTTGGATGGGCGGCATGCCTTGCCTATGTTTGGTTTGCAATGGGGCAGGCAGGCTAAGGCGATCATCTTTGCTGGAACTGCTACCTCTTGGGGCGATTTTTGCCTCCTTTCTTTTTTCTCTCGGTGCCTTGACCCTCTCGTGTTTGTCCTAATCGGAGAATGTCGTGACATGGTAGTAGGTGAGCCTCGCTCAGGGTAACAGGTTTTTAGGCCATGGCCACCGGGTTCTGGCAGAGTCATAGGTTGTCGCCCACATGCTGCCACTTTAGCGCTTTATCCTGTTATGAGGATGTCGTTGCCCGCATGCGTCTGAGCCTAACTCGCAAACCATAGTTCACCGATGGTGCCCATCCCATCAAGAGTCACCACATGCATGCTTGAAGAAAGCCTAACTTGCTGACCATAGTTGACTGATTGTGCTCATCCCATCGAGAGTCGCCACATGTATGCTTGAAGAAGCCCCCTAAGATTTTAATGACCACTTGATGGGGGGTCCAACGCCTAGTCTGCGAGTCCCCCAAGCCATGTGATTTTGAGCGCTTTTGGGCTGCTTGGATACTTGAGCAAAGTTTCTTTGACCATTTGTAGGTCAGTTTTTCGAGCAAGCCACAACTTTGCTAACTTAAATGTAGCTTAGCTCATTTGATTTCATGCAAGTATTCATGTAAATACATTCGTGACGTACACAACAACTATTTTATTAATCCAAATTTAATGCACATTACAAGCATACTTAGTGATGCATGTTAAGCATACTTGGGCTTGATACGTGGAAGCGGATGGTGCCCTCTGAGGTGGGCAGCGCCTAGTGCCTTTAGGACCAATCGTCACCCTGAGTGCATAACTCTTATGCGTCATGTTAGAGGATCACCAAGATGAGGTACGACCCTTTCTGTTTTGAGAGAGAGGCCTATGCTTGATGACGGTCTCGGTTGTTGTCTTTACTCCCTTCGGGCTAGATCTCTCAGCTCGGATTGTCAGGGCGGCATCCTCGGGTTGCAACTTTTTGAGGCCCATTGTTGATGGTTCGTTGCGCGTCCTAGTTACATCCTAGAAGTCCCCTAGACATCTCAGTGGTTAGGGGATGTTGAGTGGATGGAGACTCTCGATTCTAAAGCAAGGTTGTCTATTCTTTACTAGGACAAGGCCGTAGCGTGGGGGAGACTTCCTCGTTCAAGGATTCCCATGGTTCCCTCACTCCACCTTCGCCCTACTGCATCGAGGGTCTACCCAAGTCTCTATAGCAATTCGACGAGGTGCCCTTTTTGAATTAGTCTCTCGATCTCTTTTTGTAACTTTTGGCAATTTTTGTTGTCATGGTCTCCCGCCTTCAGGTTTTTGACTGGCTTCGACCACTTCAAAAACACCTCTTTTTGACTGGTCCCAAAGTCCTTTGGGAGGTTCCATCTTGGAATTTTGGTCCCCTTGTGTGTTCTCAGTGCCTTCCTTGGTTGTCGGTTGAGATACCAAGTTTCAATATAGTTTGCCTTCCTCTTTTTCAAGGCGGCCCCGAAATCAGATACAAAACTGTCACTGAGCTCTTGGAATGTCCAGATAGATCCTGGTTGGAGGTGATAGAACTAGACTCGAGCGCCTCCTCAGAGTGTCATGGGAAAGCTTAGACACATAGTGGCATCATTTAGACCCATGGGGCCTAATAGGGCTCAAAAACGGTTTAGGTGATCGACCGGGTCGGAGCCCCCTCTATACAGCTCCATGGGTGGTATTCGGGGCTCGCTACCAAGCGCCTAAGACCGAATCTCTCTTGTGAACGACAAACTTCCCAAGTTCGTGAAGTCTCCATCAACATCTTCCTTGGATCTGCACAGTTGTGCCTCCTACAGTTCCTCCTTCGCCTGGAGGGAGGGGACAACCCTCAAGACGTCGAGGGAAGTCCTTGCCTCTGGCTGGTTTGGCAAGGGACACGGATCCTCATGACCATTCTCCCTTGGCCGTCGGATGCTACTTGAATCTTCTTCGTGGCTTAGGGGCTGCTAGTGGCCACAATGGCGGGGCAAATCTTATCTTGGTCTCTAGTTCGGTACTTTGGAAGCGAAATGGACCTCCTTTTGGAAACAGGCCACTGGGCTCGGATCCTCCTCAATGCCAAGGCAGATGGGCTAGCGACACGGGATCCCGCTGGCCGCGCTTTCTTTTGATCCTTTCCTCTGAGTGCTAGCATTGCATGGGGATAAAAGGAGCACCCGGCAGCCAACCGCAGGCATGCCAAATGTAGGCTATATGTTTCCCTGGCTACCCCTGGGGATCATTACCAAGGGAGGTGTCGTTTTTAATTGAGGTCTGCGTTGGGGTATTAGCATTGACAGTACTTGTTTAGCTGGTGAGTGGTAGTTAGACTTTTAGTCGTCTTCCCACAGACGATTCCAATGATGCGTCCCAAGATTTGGGTTGTGGTACGGATTAAAAACCCGCTTGATCTTCTGCTGCAGGTTGAATTGGAGTAGGTTCAGTTTCTGTCGCTATTAACTTAGAACCTGTACACTATAAACTATAAACCAGTTGTTAGAAAATTGGTGAGACTCACACTCTAATTTATCTTCCAACGCTCAAATCAGAAGTCTTTCCTAAGAAATAGAAAGAATAAGGAGGATGTGAGAGAATATAGAATTACGTATATGCATGAATGTGAGAGAAGGACTGGACTCCTGTAATGCGCCTAACGAGGGGTGGTTTCGAGAGATGGAGGCATGTGCTCTTATTCGGTGACACACAGTCAGTGGCTCACTAAGATCGCACTCAATGAGTGGCTCACTAGAGATGTATTTGGTAAGTGGCTCACTAAGGGGGTACTTGTGGAGTGGTTCACTAGAGATGTATTTGATGAGTGACTCACTAGGTGTGCAACTATGGAGTGGCTCACTATGGATAGATAGGGAAAAAGTCATATCTGAGGGAGAGAGTTTTAGTTCTCCCTTCACACACTTTTGGGGGTCAAAGACTTTTCTCTGAACCGAAGATAGCCTCGAGGGTATTGGGTAGTGCTCTTAAAAGTTGCCAAAGAAGGACCCCTTGCTTTGTGGTGATAATGGGTATTTGTAATACTTCGTGGAGTAGGATTTGGCACCAAGGTCAGCAACGGGTGTGGCTTCTAGGTTCATTGGCCGCTGGGGCGTTGACAGGAGCTGCCTTTGTCAGGCGTCACCTTGCTACGGTAAGAAGCCCTTGAATAGTTCCCCTAATCTAATTGTCAAAAGGCTTCAAGTAGCGCTTTACATGCACGTACTCTGACCGCTGTAGACATGTGCTCTGATCTCCCTGTTGGCTGCCTGGCTATTAGCCTTCCAGATTGATCTGCCTAATTGCATTATCGTTTGGGCCGTGGGTGCTTATTCATTTGGCTCATTGCTTCCTAGGCCTTATCTTGGTTATTATAATGGCATTTGGATTTGGTCGGATCAATATCCTTTCGGAGACTTCATGCGTTACCTATTGGACCCCTTATCGCGATGATGGTTGGGCCTGAGATTGAGCTAACCCATTGTATTATCAGACCCATCAGTTGGATAAAAGAAAATAAGATGTATATATAAAAAAAACTAGAGCCAGATGACAAATTAATTTAAAACATATTTTTATTTAAAAATTTGTTATACTCAATTAAATATCATGGTAAAAATAAATTTGCATATTTATTTATATTAAAATTATTAAATGTAGATGTGAGTTATATTTTATTTTAGTTATTTTTATTTTTTATTTTTATTTATAATAATTTTGATAATTTTAATATAAATAAATATATTAGCAAATATATAAATATTATTTTAAATTGAAGATATCCTGTAGTGTGAATTTTATCATACTGTAAAAGAAAGTCAATATATCCTGGTCAAATATTAAAATAATATTTTTTTACTGTTTAGATTATTAAAAAACATAAAAAATAAAAAGAATTTAACATGATTAGGTAGCTCCAGTTTACGTGCATGCTATGCATTAAGATATTATGACATACAAAACAATTATTCTTAAAAGAAAAAATATTTTGCCAGCTCAATAAAAAAAATATTAAAAAATTTTAGATATTTTTTATTATTTATATATAAGAAATAACTATTCTCATAATAATTATTATTTTACCCCTCATTCTTTTATCCTTCGTTCGAAACCCCCACCCCTTATCCGTTTGTCCCTCTTTTCATTTCTAATTTGGCGTCGTGCAAATTCATTATCGTCGCCTTCATGAAAAAATTTTCCCCGTACAACAAGTTGAACATAGAGATGGGTTTGACTCAAACTACAACACATACTTCTCTGACTAGTTTCTGAATATATGAGTTCAAAGTCTATTGCTACACTCATAGCCGTAGCCACAATTGGACCAACTGCCCGTTCACCCACTGTGGCAAAAAGGCTGGTCGACAGAACCTACAAAAGTACCACTAAGCCGGTAGCGTATTCCCGAAATACCACCGAGGCAACTATAGTAGAAAAAACTATTGTGATTTTTTATATGAAGTGTTTAAATGCTAGTTTCACCAGACACAGTACTGTACAGAGGCGTATAAGGATGAGAAGAACTATAAGTATAAGGTCTATTTTTTTCGCACTGTCCTTATGAGTTGATGATTTTGCCTTGGCTGTAAGAAGGCTCTGAAAGTTATGAGGAGGGAAACAAGTATCAAAGTTCTTCTATGTATAATATTAGTAGTCACTGTTGTAGGCATTATTCATATTTTTTGACTTTTAAAAATTTTTTTTTCTTAAATAAGTGTAAAAAAGTTATTAATATAAATTTTTATCATATTTTTTATACTATTATTATATATTAAAATTTTAAATATTAATTTTTAACTTATTTATAATTATTTTAAACAAATAATCAAATATAAAAATAAAAATTTTTAGTTATATTTTTATTTTATTTTTTAAGATAATTATTTTATTTTTATATTATTTTATTTTATTTATTAAACATGTTAATATAAGAATTGATCCGCGGATGGTTCCCAGGATACTAATCAACTCACACTCACACATTATTTATATGTATATTTTTATAAATTATATTGCGATTTTTCTAAATGTAGAATTAAAATAAATAAAAGAATATTTTTAATATTAGTTAATTATTTTTAAAATGTTTTTTAAAAAATATTTTTATAATATAATTATTATATCAATTCATCATAAAAATAAATAATTATGTAATTATATAATTATGATATCATTTCATCATAAAAATAAATAATTATGTAATTATTTAATGTGTTAACAATAACTAAAATATCGTATTGTATACTTATCGGTCACCCACAAATGTATCCAATCGATCAATCAATCAACCAAAACCAAAAAAAAAAAAAAAAAAAAAATGGAGGATGTAGGGTTTAGAGAGATGAAAAGTCATAAAAAGAAAAATAATTATATAATAAAATAATAAATTCATTTGAAAAACTTTAAAGAAAAAAAATAACAGGACAAAAGAAAAAATGTTTAATTATTTTTTTATTTTTTAAAAAAATTATACTGCAAATTTTTCATATTAAGTCTTTAAAACTACTGATAGTTTAAATTCAGACAAAAGTTAGGGGATGAAAAAACCTCTATCTCTTAAAAATATAGATAATTATTATCTAAATTTAAACTGTTTATTTTTAAATAAAATATATAATTTAATAATTAATTTTTAAAATTTTTTATAATTAAATAATAAAAATTTATTTAAAAATAAATAGTCTTAATTTTAAAATTAATCTATCAGCCTCATGTCATTTGGTCCCTCTGACACGAACCCGAACTAAGCAGGTCAATTTCTAAAATCTGAATTCCCAAATAATTTTGAACAATTAATACTAAGTCCCAAAATTCGGGTGTGACAAACCAAAATATACTTAACAAAATTAAAATTATCACAGAACCTCATCGAACAACCGTCCGAGTAAAATAAATACGACCTGCTCTACGATCATCGTAAGGGAGATAATAATCCAACCCAAAAATCATAATCAAACATAACAAATATTCAAGTATTTCCAACATATAACAATAAGCCTATATCCTACGATTCCATAATCCAAATTTATCAAATATCAATATGAACCATAATAAAACTCAAACTCACCAAATCGGACGAATATCCGATCGATCACGCCTTTACTCCTCAGACGCATCCGAACCTTCTACTGAAGGACAAAACAGAAAAATGGCTGTCTTACGTGCAAGATATCACATTTAGACAAAAGGAGTCGAATAAATCGGATGAGAAGTCGATGGATAAAAATCCAATCAAATTCCAAGATAAATCCAAATCGCCGATAAAACGAATCCAACTAAAATCCAAGATCTAAATTTTAAAATTCAATGGTAGTCTCGTACTCAAATCAAATATCCAAATCCAAACAAATGTCCAAGTTTTCAAAATAGTTATCGTCGGGACATATATATATATATATATATATATGAACATATATATATAATCAAAACCGAGGGGATCCGAACCAATTCCAAAACCGATGTCGATCCGAGTCCAAATCCGAGTCCGATTCCAAATCCAAATCCAAATCCAATGCCCGATCAGCTTGTGATCTGAGGCAAAATTCGATAGACAGATGCCGAGTCCAAATCCAATTCCGAGTCCAAGTTTAAGTCAAATGCCCGATCAGCTTGTGATCTGAGGCAGAATCCGATAGCCGGATGATCCAATAGCGTCTTAGATCCGAAAAAGACCGCGACGGATACTCCAAAGGTTCGGATCAAAACATATAATCAAAATCTTTTGTACGAGACATACCAAGCCCAATTATAGGCAAAATCGGCGAATCTTAAATCCAAGTCCAAAAATCCATATCCAAATCAAAGTCCAATTCCAATCAATGCAAAAATACAAATTGTGCACCAAATCTGAGTTCTAATTATTTAAAGACTAACTTGAGGAAGGGTTACACATAATCTCGGTAACCTTAGGCCAAAATCCATGTATTGTGTACCCATAGATAAGGTTGCTCACTATATTTTGCCACCAGCGACTTTGGGTGCATTCTTCAAATTTGTCAGATATATTAGGACGTCCAAATATATTCTAAGGTCAAATCAAATCATCCAAATGGGAAGGTCATTTCTTTCCAAGCCTTTTCTCCCACGAAAGGGATTTCCAAATAACAAAATAATCTCCCCGTCGGGAGTGTTTGGCGAATCCAATAATCCAAATCCAAATGTAGTGACCACAACCCAAAGACGTGCATGTGAAAATACACTACGTACAAGTTTAAGTATACATTTTTATATAAATATATTAATATAAAAATATACAAATGTCAAATAAATTATTTGAACTTTCGAGAAAATTATTAAACTCTCCAAAATCATAAAACCCAATCCAACAATCACCAAAATATTCATGAAACTACACATGCATATCCGAATAATTAAATGGGTGTACCAAAATTCATGCATGTTAGTAAAAATCCAAACAATACCCAACATATGTCAACAATTAAATTTGACCAAAGAGGGGTTTACGATATCTTGCCTCGGGCCTCATCATGCTGCAGATCCAAGAAAGGATGTCCCGAAGTGCTCCAATCGAGCCTTTCTCTCTCTACTGCGCGCGTCCTCTCTCTCACCTCCGCGCACAGCCCACTGCCGGCCGATCTGCTGCCGCGGCTCCACCACCGCGCCGCTCGTCTAGCCGTCACCGGCCTCCCCGACACCACCCAGCTAGCACCGGCGTCGATTTGCGGCCTTCGTCTCCTCTCTCCTCACGTAGCCGCTCTCTCTCTCGCAGCTTCGGCCACCACGCACCGCCGCTCACCCACGGCTGTCACAGTCACCGGCGAGCCAACACCAGCCGCCGTCGACCACCGCAACATCACCTCCAGTCGCCGCTGCAAACGCCGTCATCAACCACCGACGGCTTCGATGGCTTCTCCTCACTGCCACCGACACCGGCCAAATTCCAACCGTCGACAACCACCGGCATCAACGCCTCCTCGCCGCACGACGCCATCGCCGGCCGCCTCCCTCCTCCTCTCTTCTCTTCCTTCTCCTTCACCGACAGAAACCCTAAATCTCCTCTCTCTCCCCATTTCTCTCTCCCC
This sequence comes from Nepenthes gracilis, assembly GCA_033239525.1. Classification (NCBI taxonomy): domain Eukaryota; kingdom Viridiplantae; phylum Streptophyta; class Magnoliopsida; order Caryophyllales; family Nepenthaceae; genus Nepenthes; species Nepenthes gracilis. The sequence goes on along the minus strand of BSYO01000026.1, from coordinate 4,010,014 downwards.
GATCCGCAATCCTTATCCATATTTTTGTTTTCTTTTTGTTTTTCCTTTTCGTTATATTATATATATATTATATATATATATATATATTTCAATTTAATTTTCTTTTAATCCAAAATCCAAAACGATATTTGGGCAACACCGGCGCACCCCGGGCGCCAGCCCAACTGATCCAAATATCCTCCCAAAATTTCTCAATATTTAATTAATTTTATCACGCCCAAAATACTCAAAATCACAATTGATATTAAATTAGTCTAAATAAAATCTGGGATATTACACCCTTGTTTTTGCTTTAGAGAGAAGGTATCAGTAGTTGGAATAGGGGGCCTCCATTTTTTTAAGAGATAGTAACTATTTTTTTTATATATCAACTATCCAGTTTTAAATGAATGATTATAAATTAATAAATAATTATTACTAATTTTTTTTAAAAAAATTAAATTATAATTATATATTTAAAAATAAATAACTTATATTAAAAAAAATAAGTTAAATCTTTTTTAATAAATGGAACCTAATTGATTCATCACTAATTGCCCTTCCAATATCTAGCAGCCCGCATCTTCTCGCATTCCCACATTCATCAAGTACGAGAGTAGGGGCGCTACAATGCGAGCTCATATGCTGCGCATACAATGCATGAAGGCAACTGTAGGATTCCTATTTAATACTCAATGTTAACTTTTTTATTTAAAATAAATATTTTATCTTATTTTTTTAATAATAAAAAAATGATAGATATTAAATGAAAATTTAATAGCTACCTTGTGTGTCATACTCGTACTGTACAAAGCTTGCATTGCGGCGCCCTTCAAACTCATCAGAGAGTAGGGGTACTGTAATGTGGGCTTATACGGCACACGTACCATACACAAAGGCAGTCGTCGGATCTTTATCTAATGCCCATTATTAATTATTTTATTTTAAAAAATTTTTTTATTTTATTATTTTAATAATTAAAAAACAAAATGCAATAAATAAGGATCTGACGACTACTTTTGTACATTGTATAAAGCCCACGTCACAGCGCTTCTCATAAATTCAAAAAAATAAAAATAAAATTCTTTGCAATCAATATATTAATTATCTCTTGATGCACGTGGGTCGTCAATAATTAATTCCTCTCTTTCTCATTGACCTATTAGATTAAGAGCTATTCGGCCTAAATTAGGGTTACTTAATCAATGTAATTAAGGGCTGCCACGGGCCTGCTAATTGAACCACCCTCGCCGCTATCAACTCCGTTATCAACTTAGCTATCAAAGCCTAATAAATTATTCTTGACCCGTTATCAACTCTGATACCAGTATTGTAATGTGGGTCATTGGCTGAATGATCGAGCCTCTTAAATTTTATATATTTTTTAAAATAAAAAATGTGTATGTATATACATTTTTTTATTTTTGAAGTTCTATATATTATTGCCTGGATATGTTGCTATAAATTTGACAGTTTTTGTACTTCTTTATGAATTTTACTGTATTTTTTTCATCGTTAGCCAAAAATAAGCTTATTTATATGAATTTAAATGCTAAATTTTTACCTCATATATGTGCTTAATATATGCCAAAATACACCTTGCTAAGGGTATAGTCAACTTCAGTAGAAGTTAGGCAATATATGTGGAGAACCGAGTAGCCCTTTCTATAAAGTCTCTCGTATATGAGCGTGTACCATCCAACTGTAATATTTTAATATTTTTAGTTAAACATATTATTTAATTTAATAACACTAAAATAATAACAATAATAATAATAATAATATAATAATAAATAGATAGATTAATAAAATATCTCTCCTCTGTCTCATTCCCTCATTTCCCCATTCTTTTCCCCAAACAACCCCTCAGCCATCGTTCATGGGAATGGGGATCCTGCTTCTCCCCATTCCATGTTTCTCCCTGCTTCTCTCTTTTTAGTTATTAGATTAAAATTTAATGGCTAAAATTTTAACATATTAAAAATATTATATATAATTAATTTTTAAAATTTTTTATAATAATAATAATATTTAATAAATATTAAATTAAATATTTAAAAAAAAATTTAATAAAAATTTATATTTAAATATTTTTATTTAATATTTAAATTACCGCCATTGGATTAGAGATAATCCAATGGTGGTAGATGGAAAAGCAGGATCCTGCTTCTCCCAATGAGAAGTAGGATCCCCCGATCCATCTTTCACCGGCCCCCTCTCAATTCACATCTATCAAACAAATCTTTCTTTTCATGCCGTCGGACAATTTTTTTCTAACCGATTCGTGTATTGCAGCACCTACTCTCGCCAATCCACTTCTCAGAAATTTTATTTAAGTCATAAATGGTGCAGAACTCGCTGAAACTAGAGAGAGAACAAAGAGAAAGAAAAAAGAAAAAGTAGCGAGAGAGGCGACCAAAAGAGAAAAAGAAAAAGTGATAAATCAGTAATTTACTCCATTACCGTCGATTATTACCGTTAGATCATTGTTGTCATTGCCGGAGCTATCACCAAAGATACTGCCGTCAAAGCTGACGTCGTCGCTATAGAGTGAATTTAAAGCGAGTGATGCTCTTGTAAGTGTTTTTCTCATTTATTTACTTGAGTTGTAAGTGATTTAGAGAAGTGAGAGAGAGAGAGAGAGAGAGTGATCGACTGATCGAAATTAATGGATAAATTATGATTTTTATGAAAAATTTTATTAATAGTGAAAAGAATTAAAATTATTTAGAGGTTTCAGTGGCCGATGTCGTCGTAGTGTGCCGAATTGCCGTCGTGCGAAGGAAAGTTAAGGCAACGATAAGTAAGGACTAAGGGAGAAGGAATAAGAAAAGAAAGGGGATGGGAAAGAGAAAGAAAAGAAAGAATAAAAAAAAAAGAAAGAGAAAAGAAGATTTGGAAAGGAGATTAACGTGGAGAGAGAGAGAGAGAGGGGGGGGGGGGGGAATTTAAAATATTTATATATATTTGTTGCGTTTCGGATCCGTAATTTCGGAGCAACACGAATGTTTGAGATTTAGGGTCGTAGAGAGAGAGAGATTAAGATCGGATTTTTACGTACAAAGCTTCCTCGTAAATAGGGAGGAAAAATCACGACGCTCAAGGCCTTCAGAAATATTTCACTATTTAGATGGAAGTTTTTATAAAATACAAGTTTTAGGATCCATTCCTTCCTTAGCTATTGTTTTGTGCTTCCTTCCTAAGAGGTTTTACTCGCTGGGAGGCTTTATCACTCTCGTTGGGAAGCTTTGTCACTCTTTTTTATTCCGTCTCGCTGGGTAGAGAGGGATTAAGTGGCCGAGAGAGAGAGTGGGGCTCCTTCTTCTTCTGGAATAAGTTCAGAGAGGAGAGAGTCGGGGGTCCCTTTGGAAAGGGACTTTGTTGGGTATTTATAGGGAAGAATGTGCCGTTGGGAAGGAGACACGTGGCAGCCAGTGGGCGGCCGGGAAACTATCCACTGTCCCACTGACCCTAATTAATGCTGCTGACGTATGTGGAAGAGCACGCGGCTGGCGCTGCTGGTAGGCCTGTGCGTGTTAGGCGCATAGGGTCCAGGCGTCAGTCTTGATTTGACTAGGCGTGCCCTGTTGAGACGGCGGCTGGCAGTGGTTGCAGGTTTCCTTAGAAATCGGCGAGTCGCTTAGCTGGCGTCCTCTGCCGAGCACAGGACAGTCCTTGTCCTTGGGTGGAGCTCCTTGTGAGTTCGTGGACTCGTAAGAAGAGGCAGCTCTCGGAGGATCCTCTGGGGAAAGCCCTTGAGTCTCTTCTTGACTTCTCGGATGATTCTGAGACTCGGCAGGACTTCTAAGGTTCTCGGTCTTTTTCCTATCCGTGTATCTGGATGTCGTTAGCGATATCCTCGAGCTTTTTTATGAGCGGATGGGACCTCTTGGACTTCTGCTGTGGTCTTTATCTTTGGGCCATTAGCCTCTGCTTTGGGCCTCTCTGGCTGTCCAGCCTTTCTAGCTCATGGGCGCCTTTCTGGGCCTTCCACGTGGGCCCTTTGGGCCGTGCTTCTATGGGCCATTATGTTGGGGTCCAACAATATTTATTATATATAAGATATAATTATATATATTACATTAAATATATGTTAAGATATATATATTATATTATATATAATTAATATCGGATTTTCCTTGTTCGTACCAGTTATGAGTCAGTTGTTCGACACCCGGGGAATGCCACCGAAGGAGCCATTTTTAGTTCGTCCCTCGGTTGGCACGAGACGACCCGTTCTCGCCGTAGAGGCAGCTCGAGCAGTCCATCGATAGCCGACAGGTTTGGGATTGAGACCTCATGCCCAACACTCAAAGCCAATCATTTTTTCGAAGTTACGGATCCATTTTGCTAACTTCCTTTGCCTACATTGTTCCATCGACCAGAGGTTGTTCACCTTGGAGACTTGATGCAGTTATGAATACAATCGGGCTGGTCGGCACTTGGTCCTCTGAATTTTCAAGGGCCATTAGGGGCGCACTGGAGACCATGCAATGTGCAGTGTTCTTTTAGCTGTTGGACCCTACCTCCGGCTGAGCCGTTTCCATGGTGAGCAGGCTGTTAAACAGAAAAAGATAACTCTTTCTGAGGCCACGCCGACGTCTCTGGACTCCCTAATGTTGCCGTCAACCGCCACGTCCCAGTTCAGGAATTTTAATCCAATTCCCTTTTGAAGCTCATGTTGACGCGCTGTCGGACGGGCTTCCCCGTCTCTTAGGATCGGCTAATCCATGTGCAAGTGCCGTTCATATGGAACATTTTCTCTCTTTGGCCTTCAAAGTTCTCATTTGAATATTTACTATTACTACCAAGATCTGCACCGACGATTGCTTCGCTCTAGCTCGAGCCACAAGTTTTGCAGCGACTGTCGCGCCCTCTTTCTCATCGGGGCCTGGCACTTGCCCCGATGGCCGGGTGTAGGTTGCATGCTTAAGTGCCATTTATTTTTCGGGTTAGTTAATTCGGCAGATGAGTTGTTACACACTCCTTAGCGGATTTCAACTTCCTTGACCACCATCCTACTGTTTTAATCAACTGACACCCTTTGTGGGATTTAGGTTAGCGCACGATCTGGCACTATAACCCGGCTTCCAATTCATTCCGCATCACTAGTTCTGCTTACCAAAAATGACCCACTTGGAGCTTTCGATTCAAAGTTGCGGCTCATCGAAGTAATTGCATTGTCCTACCTATTTAAAGTTTGAGAATAGGTCAAGGGTGTTGTGCAATCAATACCTCTAATAATTGGTTTTACCCGATAAAACTTTCATTTCAACTCTAGCTATCCCGAGGAAAATTTTAGAGAGAACCAGTTACTAGATGGTTTGATTAGTCTTTCGCCCCTATACCTAGGTCAGACAAACGATTTGCACGTCGATATTGCTTCGAGCCTCCACCAGAGTTTTCTTTAGTTTTGCCTCACTTAGGTATAGTTCACCATCTTTCAGGTCCCGACAGGTATGCTCTTACTCAAACCCTTCTCAGAAGATCAAAGTCGGTCGGCGGTGCAGCCTACGAGGGGATCCCACCAATTAGCTTCCTTGCGTCGTACGGGTTTACTCGCCTGTTAACTGGCACACATGTCAGACTCATTGGTCTGTATTTCAAGACGGGCAAATGGGGGGCTCGCAAACTGACGCCCGGATAGAGCAGGTGCCAAACACGGCGTGACGGCGTACTCTGCCTTCCATGATCGCTAGGACAATACTCCCGAGCTCGTCTATGGCTCGGGTTGCAGCCGCCTCCTCAATTCGGGTCGGTCCACGCCCCGAGCTGATTGGTGGGGCAGCTCGTAACCATTCCGCATCGGACCGGGGAGCATCACCGGCCCCATTCGCTTCTCTCCCAACAATTTTAAGTACTCTTTGACTCTCTTTTCAAAATCCTTTTCATTTTTTTTTCGCGGTACTTATTCGCTATCGGTCTCTCATCGTTATTTAGCCTTGGACGGAATTTACCACGCGCTTGGAGCTGCATTCCCAAACAACCCGACTCGTCGACAGCACGTTATGGTGCCACAGGGACCGGGCACGATGGGGCTCTCACCCTCTCTGGCGTCCCTTTTCAGAGGACTTGGGCTTAATCCGTCATGGAGGATACTTCTCCAAATTACAATTCAGACGGTAGAATCGCCCGATTCTAAAGTTGGGCACTTCACAGTTCGCTCGCCATTATTAGAGGAATTATTGTATATTTCTTTTCCTCCGTTTATTGATATATTTAAACTTAGTGGGTAGCCCCGCCTGACCTAGGGTCGCTGCATTGGTGCTGTACGGACGACGCGACGGGGTCATGCTAGCTTCACAGGCGATGTGCCAGCGTGACGTGATGTAACCTTGGCCTTTACCTTGTCGACCACCGAATGTCGTAAAAGAAGATTCGGGAAAGAGATTGACGCGAAGAGAGGGGGAAATTACAATATTTATGTATATTATATATAAGATATAATTATATATATATTAATATATATATTATATTAAATATATGTTAATATATATATATATATATATATATATATGTATATTATATTATATTATATATATATGTATATTATATTATATTATATATATATATATATATATATATATGTGTGTGTGTGTGTGCGCGCGCGCGCGCACGCACACACGCGCGCATACTTAGTAAATTATATTTATATATTATATTAATTAAATGTTAAAATGCATTTTTATGTTAATCGATTTCAAATAATAGTAAAAATATTAGATTATATTTGATTGTGGTAGTATCAAGTGTAATTTTGATTTTTGATAGTCATATAAGTAAGATTAGCAAAAATTAAAAATTAATAATAGTAAACTAGAATCCTGCTAAGTCAACAATATGACCACATGCAAGTAAATGTGAAAATATTAGATGAGTCAAGCTAATCTTAGTTTAATATTAAAATTTAATAATTATTGGAATCATCAAAGGTTACAAAATCTAAGGGGCTATTAACTAATAGAGATTAGGTAGATGGATACTTAGTGGGACTATGGTACTTTTCCTCTTTTCCAATAATGATATTATTTATGTTAATTTCAATTGTGTATGTATAGTCCTTATTAGTATCGAATGACACTTTTATTTTTAAATTTATTAAACTCTTTCGTGTATACATTTGGATGTACGAATATATGTATCATTGGTTTCCTACGGTTAAGGTGGATGGAATTATATGAAAATACTTTGGTATCAATGAATATATAACCTGCAATACTTTAATGTAGTCCATAGTCATCTGATACTGATTTTCATATCATAGTAGTGTGAGATATATTACTTAGTGTGGTAGGATATTTATAATTATTTTACCATTATAGAGTATGATATAGAGGGTATCATTACAGGATATATTGGGTTTGACGTATAAAGATATTTTTTCTTACCTTGATCGGTGGATGATGAGCGCACTGGTGAAACATTTGTATTTGGTTTGGTAGAATTTTTGTGGACGATGGATTTATTCGGTGGTCAAACTTTTAAGTATCAATTAGCCCATATAAGTATCCAACTGTTAGGTCAACATACATAGTCTTTGGCTTACAATGATAGAATAAGATCCAAGAGTTTTTTTTATAGTATCTTACTATTGATGATACCTCTTGATTTAGAATTCGATGAAATTCATAAATTATATTTAGTAGAATCTATATATTAAATTCTATGATATCCGAATTCAGTGAAATCCATATTATTTATTATTATTTGATATTCAAATCATTGACGCTGATATTTAAACAATGAGATTCCTTATTTTTCGTGATGTCAAATTCTGAAGAATTTTTGCTATTATTGATAAATTTTATTATCTCTGTGATATGAGGATTCGGGATGACTTACCTTACTTTTACTTTTGAGTCGTTAATACGACAAAATATAGATTCTCGAATAAGTTTATTTGTTAGATTTTATATTACTATTATGACTTTTGGTATATATTACTTATTGTGTTTCTGATATATTTATCATTATCTATTTTTTATTTATTATTATTTGTTGGACATTTGATTCAATCTTTTATTTATTTTGCTCCAAATCGAGTTAATTATATAAACTGGCAAGTGATCCTACTTTTACTATAAGACTTCCAATTAGGGAGGATTTTAGATGTTAGTTGTTATCATATAGTGAGAGGCACATCCGATACATTTTGATAGAGGTTTAATTTTAGTTTTATTTTAGTAGATATATACTCGATATATAATTAAAATAATGAATATATTATTAAAAATATCGAGACTATCATGGATATTTAATGATTTTAAAATTAGAAATTTTTTACGTGAGCAATTTGAACTATGACTGATGATTAGGGCTCGAGTCGTTACAATATAGCTATCTTTGCAACACCTTTTGCTTCAATTGGATTGTTCGAAGGTGTTTTATTCTTGAGGTATTTTTGATGTAAAGTTATTTAATATTATAAGAAAAATGCAATAAATCATTTATATATTTTTTCATATTTGTTTAACTTTGAATTTGGCCATTAGAATCCCTCAATACGATGGCCAATTGCTCAAGTTTTATTTTTTTCGATTATATGAATTAATATTATTATATTTTAATAATATAAAGTGCAGTTGGATCATTGTAATTAATTTTATTTTAAAAATATAAATATATATTTTTATTTTTTAAAAAAATATTTAAATATTAATATTATACAAAATAAATAAAAACTAATGCTTAAAGTATCCTTCAATCTCTTCCTTTTCAAATTGAAGGGGCTCTTTTTTTTTTTTTATTTTGATAATTTATTTTAAAATAAATAATATGATCTAACTATGTTATAATAATTAATTTTAAATTTTAAAAAATATTTAATTAGAATAATTTATTTAAAATCGGGAAGGGCCATCTGTCACCCAATCCCTCTTGATAGGGGGTGTCAGTCGAGGAGACAATCTTTATTTAGATAAAAAAAAATAAAAATATATTTAAAATTAATTTGCTTATTTTTTAAATAAATAATTATATTTTAATAATTAATTTTAATTAATTTTTTTAAAAAAATAATTAAATTATTAATAAATTATTTTAAAATAAAAATATCTACCTACGAAGAATAATACATGGGGCCAGCCCCCCTTATTTGCCGCAAGCCATCCCTCGGCCTCGTTGTCTGTCCTCTGAAACTGCAAGAACCCAGAAATTCCGATGGAAAACCACCATCGCCAACACCGTCACCACCGCCAGCGCCGTCGACACCACCAGCTGCACCGCCGTCAATATCTTCCAGCTCTAAACTCAACTTCATACTCAGATGGACAATCCGCATCCATCACCACTCCGATCCGACGAGCCAGAAAAACCCAGCTCACCCTCAAACAAAGGAGGCGCAATTGTAGCCGTCGAGAAGTATTACTCTCCACTGACGTCGCCGCTGCCCGTCACTGCCCTCGAGAATGCCTCCGCAGCCGTTAACTACTCTCACCCCAATTTACACGTGATCACTTTCAATCGTGCGACTAGGCAGGACACGACCCCGTAACTTCTGGCATTACAACACAGAGCTAAGAAGGCGACCAATTGACGATAGAGCTGATTTGTCGGAGGCAACGCCACACCAGAAGAGGTGTGGCGTAATTCTCCATCTCTTTTCTTCGGAATTTTGATTTATGCGTCTGCTGTCTGCACTTCAGCAATTGAATTTCTTTCTCAAGGGTGTAGGGAAAGAGAGAAGATGAGTTTCAGAGATGATGAAACAGAAGGAGGGGATTTGAGAAAGCCTTTTCTGCATACCGGAAGTTGGTATCGAATGGGGTCGAGGCAATCGAGTATCGTGGGCTCCACTCAGGTCATTCGTGACAGCTCTATATCTGTCGTCGCTTGCGTTCTCGTCGTCGCATTGGGTCCTATTCAGTTCGGTTTCACCGTACGCCCCTACTATCTCTTTCTTAGCTGCTTTTCTTTGCTCCCATTGTTTGCTTTTTCCCCAAGAAATTGAAAAACGAATTCATCTTCACCTCCCCTTTATGCTTGATTATGCCTTCTTACAGTTGTATTTTAGAAATGGAAAGTTTCTCTGGAAGTCTTAGATTTTCGAACGGCTTACCCCATTTTTCTTTCTGGCGTTTGTTTTTCATGGTTTTAGTCTGGTTATTCGTCCCCAACTCAATCTGCAATCACCGAAGATCTTAGTCTCACGGTTTCGGAGGTTTGAATCAGCCTTTTGCTGCTATTATTCATGTGGGTTTGTTGAAATTTGGTTTCTAACGTGAAGTTTTGTGTCAGTTCTCTTTATTTGGTTCTCTGTCCAATGTGGGTGCGATGATTGGGGCAATTGCTAGCGGCCAGATTGCCGAGTATATTGGGCGAAAAGGGGTAGGGTTTCAGTTCTTAATTTCTTCCTGAGGTTATAATCTATGTTAGGGGTGCTTATTTTTAATTGTGCGCACACTAATGCACTGCTATATCGGTTTTCATTGCAGTCTTTGATGATTGCTGCTATGCCTAACATTATTGGATGGCTTGCTATATCATTTGCCAAAGTGAGTATTAATGTCATGTTTATCAATGCAAATTCATCTGTAGTTGCCTGAATGCCATTGTGTTTGGTTATTGATTAGTGTTTACTATTTTATTCAGGATTCTTCTTTTCTGTATATGGGAAGATTGTTGGAAGGATTTGGTGTGGGGATAATCTCATACACGGTATTGGCTTGGTTTATGTTTGTTATTGCATATGACCATGGATAAAATATTGGTATCGGCACTGATTGTGGCTATATCAAAACTAGATAATACGTATTGATATCCGGTATATTGAAAAGAATAAATTTCTAAAAATCATAAATAGATAGAGCAGTATCGACTGATATCTCATGATATGATTATATTATATGGAGGTATCTGTATTGGGGCCCCGAAACCGATACATATCAACCGATATTTATATAATATGACATAAAAAGGTATTTAAATGTGCTACATCTTTTATTTTTTTAGGTGCCAATGTATATTGCTGAAATAGCGCCACAGAACTTGAGGGGCAGCTTGGGTTCAGTTAACCAGGTTGACTATGAGTGACTGGTTACCTTCTTTCCCTGACTGAATTTGTTACACTGTTGTGTTTTGGACATACTCAGGGTGTTTGGCTTATTGATTAAGTTATTATTTCTTGACTGCTAGCTCTCGGTCACTATTGGGACAATGCTGGCCTATTTGCTCGGACTTTTTGTCCAGTGGAGAGCTCTTGCAGTGTTAGGTAATCCTGTTGCTTGTTTTTGCCTTCTCCCCAAAAATAAGAAATTATGCATTCCATTTCTTCTTTTGCTCTATTATTTTTTGTGGGTAGTGATCTAACTCATCATAAAGTCACCTTTATTGTAGTTTTTATTTGAACTAACATTTGATCCCAATCCAAGATTAAGGAAAAGGGTTCTGTTAGGTTGCCAATAGCAAAGATAGAACTTTGTCAAATCTGCTACAAGATTAGTCTCTGTTAAAACTTTTGGTGGGGCTTCTACTCAGCAATTGACCATACTTTATCATGAAAACAATGGTTGGACAGAGAAGGGAGTTGGATGCTGGCTGGCAATAGAGCTAGTCCATGAGAATGAGATTATCCTTAGTGAAAAAATATGGACCATGGAGTTAAACACAGAATAATGGTTAGGAGAAAAATAATATTATTTGTTTGCAATTGGATCAATTGCAACCTTCCAACATATGACTGGGGCATGTCGACTGATAGCTGCTAATGTACCAGCAAAATCTAGTATGGCCAATATATTGTGATATATTGCCAATATGATAACATATCACGATTTGTTGTAATATTGAGAAAAATCGGTAGTAGGGTGGCCTGATACCAATATATGATGGCTGATATTTCATTTCAAGGCGGGAAGCCTATTACACTGCACTTTATGTGCTCTTTTTTGTGTTTGATTGGGTTTTATTTCAGCTTTATCAGGCCGAGAGGAATCCTATCCTACCAGATTATTGTTTTTGTGAGAGTATTCTTTGGATTCCTACCTAGAGTGCTCCAAATAGTGAAAACTTGAAACATCCTATTGACTAGTTGAAATAAGCTTCTGGTGAGCTAATGCGAGTTTGCATTTTCCTCTTTCAGGAATATTGCCATGTACTATATTGATTCCAGGCTTGTTCTTCATTCCAGAATCTCCCAGGTGGTTGGTACGTTTCATAAGCATCTTGCTCCCCTGTTCTGAATTGACATATCATCCTTGATATTAATGGTGGTTTTTGTTTATATTCAGGCCAAAATGAGCATGATGGATGAGTTTGAGACATCTTTGCAAGTTCTTCGTGGTTTCGATATTGATATATCTGTTGAAGTGAATGAAATCAAGGTGTTATATGTTCATCTTACTTTATCTCCAAAGGTTCCAATCATGGATGAAACTATTAATATCAGTATCTACCACGATCATGTCAGGATTAGGCATATTAGCCTTGTATCATTAACGGTTATATCGAAAAGAAATATGAAAATTGTAAGCTAATGGGGCTATATACATTGATATATTAGCCAAATATTGGGTATATTGACTGATATATTCCAATATTATCACATTATTAGGGTTCTTAAAACCAATACATATTATTCAATATTCTCATTAGTGGATCGAATCCCCACTCTGGCAAGACACAATCTTCTTCTCCAAATGATGGGGTAGAGTTAGATAACAACTTTTCTATACATCGCACTGCCCAGTCTTATAAATTTGGCAATAATGTGCATTATCCAGAGGTCTGTGGCGTCAACTAGCCGAAGAACTACCATACGCTTTGCTGATCTTAAACAAAGAAGATTCTGGCTTCCGTTAATGGTAATGGCCGTTTGCCTTATCTTTGATTATTTGTTCAGGTATAATTATGAAAGTTTTTAATACTTGATGTCCTGCAGATAGGTAATGGACTACTAATACTGCAACAGCTCAGTGGAATCAATGGTGTTCTGTTCTATTCCAGCACCATCTTTAAAGATGCCGGTAGGTAACACATTGGCTTCTCATCTTTGATAGTCTCTTCTTAGGCTATGTGCAACATTGATGCATAGCACGGGAACAATCATACCATGGATGAAAATATCAGTATCGGTATCAGTTGTGGTTATATCGGTATTGGATATATCAAACAGTATATATTAATATCAGATATATCGGAAGGGAAAAATTTTCTAAGAATTGTAAACCGACAAAGCCATATTGGCCAATATATCATGATATATCGTTGATACGATAACATATTATCGCAATATTATCACAATGAAAATATCATATCAATGGACCCTGATACCGATACATATCGATTGATATTTTCATCAATGAGTCATACATAATATTTTCTGGTTATTATATCATCACTACAAGACTCTAAAAACTGCCAATTCTGCTGGATCATTTTGTGTGTGCCATGTTTTCCCATTTTTGTACTGCCAATTAAGCCTAAAATGATAATTGTTTTCAGTAATCACCGGAAGTATTTTCCTTTAAGTTTTGGTTTTCCTAGAGCCTTTTTATCTAGTTTTTTCAGTTTGGGAGGGTGGCATGCTGGTTCAATAGTACTTGTGTCGGAAAACTTACGTAGAATCTTTAGTGCAGTGTTTGGTATATCTTTTTTGTTTAAAGTTTCAAATGGTTAAGAAAGGTTTTTAAGCTTACACTTCCTTATTTACAATGAACAAGTTATTATAGCTTCTTTTTTTTAAAAAAAATAATAATAATCAGCAAAATGTTGATGTTGAGAAAACATCAAAGTCAGGAAGCAAGAAACAGATGTACTTTAGAAAAATGGAGTAAAGCTCATTCGTAATCCTTCTTCTCCAATGGTCTTGTTATTTCCCGTTGTGTTTCTTCTGACTTCTCCAAAGTTGGACTTCAACCATCCATAGCCCTTCACTAGACGCCCACACCCATGGTTGATCCTATAAAATCCTTTGCCCTACTCCTTAATCGTATACCCTCAATAACTTCGACAAAAATGCCCAGATCCCTGGAAAGCTAAATCGATGCTGAGCATGGAGTTGAAAACTCGAGTTTTTCACGGGCAATGTCATCTTTTTAGTTTCCAAGAGGTTGCTGAAAGTGATTTTATTGTTGGTTGTGTGAGGTAAAGCCATTGATGCAAATATCAACCGACATGTATTGGTATCGGGGCCCCCCTGACCCGATATTTTTCGATACCACGACAATATTACGATAGGTTTTCATATCAACTATATATTGGCCGATACAATCCTATTAGCTTACAATTTTTAGAATTTTTTTACGTTTGTTATATCCGATATTGATATGGTCACAACCGATATTGATACTATTATTAATATTTTTATCCATGGGTAAACCCATTGGTGAAAGTAAAATGGGATTCGAAGCAAAGTTCGAGAAGAAGTCTTTTGGTGATTTCAGTTAATTTATTTGGTATTAGAATACTAAATCAAATGCCAATTATTATGTGCTTAAACATGCATTTTTCAATGCTTAAGATTTGTGGGCATGTAAAGATTCTGTGTGATTTTAAGCATCCTTAATCTTTGGCATGCTATAAGCAGTTTCTATAGAAGATTTGAACAGTTCTGATCCCCCATTGAAGGGGACCTTGAAAAGTCATTGATGCCGTGAAACCTGGATTTTTGCCTGAAGAAATTACTAGACTATAGTAATTTGCAGATGTCTTTTGATAGTTTAAAGTTGTAGAAAAGAGACAAATTCCTATATAATGCCAATTCATAAATGAAAGATTATCTTAGAAAAAAAAACAGAAGAGAAATTGAGTAAAGCATGCAACTGATGACATGAATGAAATGGATAATAAAAAAAAGGTGTAAATTGTGAACAAAGAACACCTTCTGTTTTATGTTTCTGCTTCTTTTCAATTGAAAATGTTACCAAACAAGTCTTTCAGTACAGAGTGGAAAACAAACTCAAACTGAAATAGCCTACTAACTAAAAAGGATATAAAGTCAGAAATAAAAAGTAACCAATAGGGGTTACTCATATTTATTATCGACATTGTTCAATAGGAGTTACATCAAGCAATGTTGCAACATTCGGACTAGGCGCTACTCAGGTGCGGTTGGAGATATCTATGTCACTCTTTTGATCAAAATACAATATGCATGATATTTGTCTGCCATTTGATGCTTATGCTATTAGGTCATTGCAACAATAGTTACTACATGGATGGCAGACAAAGCAGGGCGTAGGCTTCTTCTCATTGTGAGTTTGAACTTGACTTTTGTTTGGCAAAAATTGGCTTTTGAACTTGACTCTTTTGTTTTTTTTTTTTTTTTTTTGACATAGGTCTCATCATCTGGGATGACACTCAGCCTTCTAGTGGTTGCTGTTTCCTTCTTTGTGAAGGTAATAATGCAAAGCATGGATGAAACCATCTGCATTGATATAAGCTCTACCGGGCAAAAAAAATTTCTACAAAAGACAAAATGAATAGGGAGGAGACATCAGCCTTACTGGCTGATGCAAAGACATAAATATCATTATTGATGGGGGACTTGATAATGATATATCGTTGTAGATGAAACTATCCATCTTACTATCAACTCTGTTGAGTGGAAAAAAAATTCTGCTACGAAGAACAAAAATGAATTTGGCAGAAATGTCGATTGTATCGACCAATATCTAGGCATAAATATTGTTATTGATAGGGCCCAATACTGATTTATCGTTATGGATTAAATTATTTTTATCAGTGTCAACTCTATTGGGCAAAAAATTTTTGTAAAGAACAAAATAAATTGCAAGGAGATATTGGGCATATCGGCTGATACAAAGCCATAAATGTTATTGATAGGGGCCTAATATTGATATATTTGCCAATAAATATCATTATGGATGAAACTATCTGTATCAACTCTATTGGGTGAAGAAGAATTTCTATAAAGCAGAACAAAATGAATTAGGAAAAAAATTAGCCATATTGGGTGTATCGGTTGATGTAGAGATATAAATATCATTATTGATGGGTAGCTCGATACCGATATATATCGGCCAATATTTCATCCCATGTCTCAGAGTGATAATTCATAAGTTAGGGCAACTATGCACACTTCTGTATTCTCATGTTTTAAAAAGAGCATATTCTAGGCATCATTTTGGGTCCGCCGGGCCTTCAAGCATCTGAAATATGCCATTTTTGGTTCCTTAAAAGGAATAGTGGACTTGCTAAAGACAACTATTACCGAAAGATGTTCTGTTATATTGTGTATTTGATCTCAGGATGCTGTATCTGGTGGATCTACCTTGTATAATGTATGTTGCATGCTCTCAGTTGCTGGAGTTGTGGTATGTTTGACTACACTGTGCTAGTTTGATAATAACGTAACGCTTTTGGTTTTAATTTTAGGACTGAGTGATCTTTTGCATTCAGGCAATGGTGGTTACTTTCTCTCTAGGAATGGGAGCCATTCCATGGGTTATAATGTCAGAGGTACATCTACACTACCAGTCTGTAATTATGAATTTAATTAGTGCTTCTTGCTTGCTTTGTGAGACTTGCTGGATTCTAGCTCAAAGGATAAATACTTGTCCTTTCAATTTCTTACTGTTCTAATGCCTTGCAACATGGATGTGTATCTCAAATTCATTGCGATCTTAGAAGGTTCGTTGTCAAGCTTGTGATGGGCTTACTTAGTAGTACTTCCAACTCTGACTAGGAGAGGCAGGCGGGGAAAATGGGAGAAGAAGAAGCAAAGATGAAAAGTGAAAGGGAGAAGAGATACATAGGGGGAAGAGAGAATTAAGCAACAATTACACTACCAATTTCATTTATCAATATCAATTCAAACAAAACAATTAGAATCCTTATTTAGAGACATCCTACTCATAGGTCAACTAAGAAACGATATAATTTTTTAATTAACGAGAATTTAAAATAAGGAAATTATGAGGAGAGGTAATAACATTTTCATAACTTTCCTATAAACTACCGAACTTAAAAAATTTCAGAAATGTCAAAAATATTATAAATAATGAAAGTAAATATAATAAAATTAACTAAAAAGTCAAATATTCAGGATGTCCTTATCACTTAGTGGTGGTTGTCATCTTTTTTGGGGTGTTGGGTGGGGTTGTGGAGGTTTGTAAAGAAGACGTAAATAGAAGAAGCCAAAGGTTTGGTAAATATTTTTTCCAATTATGCTCAACTTCCGTTTCTAGTGGTATATTGATCGGTAAGCTTATGGGAGGTTGCATAGATGAAAATATCGATATTGATATTAGTCGCAATTGTATTAGTATCGAACATATTGGTTATTATGTATTGATATCGAATATATTAGACGGAAAAAAATTTCAAGAAATTGTAAGATACATAATTATATCGGTCAATATGAAAATATATCGTGATAGTGTCGAGATATCAGAACATATTTGCATTGAATGGCCCTGATATCGATACATATTAGCTAATAAATACGTATTGGCTGATATTTCCATCGATGGAGAGTTGCTTTGGTGGTTTAAATATCATGATTAGAAGGATTAAAGACTATGAGAGACAATGGGCAGTGGAGAAGCGAATGATATTGAGAGAAAGGAGCCGCCCGTTGCATAAAACTCTCGCTATGAGCCGGGTCCAGCAAATGATCAAACAATTTTGAATCTAATGTACATGGTCTTACCTTATATTAACAATAAGTATTCCCATGACATGAATTTATGATCATTAGGCTACATTACGATGTCTCCATCGATTGCACCAAATCTCCCCTTTATATTGAGAGAATGAGATATAAATCACAGAACTTTGAAAAGGATAGGGTTAGAAAAGCAGCTGGTTTAATTGAGTTGAAAGGGAGTATGAAAATAATTGGGGATAGTTATAGCCATCAGCACAAAAAGAAAAAAATTATGAATATTATTAGACTGTATGCACCCAAAGTCTGGCCAGGCAAAGATTTATGTGCAAGATTTGTGTGAGTTTGGTTTGAGAGGGAAATTAGCAGACAGTCATCTGTGAACAACAAACCGGTTTTTGTATAAATCAGGCACAGTTATGCACTATTTTCTCAGCAGTTTCACTTCAAAAATTGAGGGCAAACACGAGAGAGGAAAGGGAGGAGGGAAAAGGGGAAGGTTCATTCTCAGACTTCGGCAACCTTCTTGCTTGGACTTTTTATTATGTTGTACTAAATTGAGTGTAGAGCACTTCTATCTATTTGGGTTTCATATTTGCACTCTTGTTTGGGGGCAATTCTCTAATGTTAAACATGTGTAGTGGTTTGTGAAATTTTATTGATAGGAGATTTGAGCGCTCATGTTTGAGAGATGTAGCGGGTTTTTATAATAATGACTAATTATAATGGAACACTATTTGGACGCAAAAGTTCCATAGTTTTTACCATTGGTTTTAATGATTTCCATGTAGTAACTCTCTTACATGTGATTTAGGTGCATTTTTTATCGCATGTTATTTATTATTAAAATTTTGATATTATTTGTCTCCCCATAGAGTCAAGCAGGGGTGGTTGCCTTTCCCCCACAATCCCGAGTTTTTATAAAGGGAACCAATAATAATTCAATTTGCTCCTTAATTTCTTCTGGGCGATATTTTTTATACATAACTTTAGAAGGTGAACTGGTATAATACACTGGATTATTAAGAATTTTTTGAGGACTAAGATCATAGCTCGCTCACCTTTAATAGTCAGTGCTATTGTCACCTCTTCCACTCAAAACCAAAGAGGACACTCATACTTCATCTTATAAAACCATATGAGATTCTAAACATACTCCGGATTATTCAATTATCACATTATTTTACAAATAATAATACCAAATCAATCATAAATGAAATATCTAAACCCATATGTATGTTTCTTTTTTAAAAAAATTAAGAATTGATTTGTCTTCCTTCTTCCTTTCTCTCTAGCTTTAATGAGTGCAGAAAATGTATTAAGAGCCCATTATTTTCCTATCTCAAATCCAATACAAAAAATGCAAAGACGGTAACCAACAACTCTTGTAATACTGTCCTTATATATGCCACATTAAAAACTTCTCTTTTAATACATACATGGGATGGATAAATTTGGCATTTATAGGGTAGGAATAAAACCGATTCTTTAATTACTTAAAATATTATTCTTTATTAAAAAATCATGAACATTAAGAAACTAATGCCTCAGATGATATTCATAATTAAGCCGTGCTAATTGTAATCTTAATCATTTTAATGAATTAATTAATATGTGTCACATTGCATGAAACAAGTCTAACACATCCTGTTTCTTAAACTGGCAGATCCTTCCAATTAGTATCAAAGGCCTTGCTGGGAGCATCGCAACACTTGCGAACTGGTTCTCCGCATGGGTGGTTACAATGACTGCAAACATGCTGTTGAATTGGAGCACCGGAGGTAGGTTCCATCCTCTAATCTGTGTAAAGTCGAGTGATTCTAAAAACTGTTATTTTTGGTTAGCTAAGAGAAAAACTACAAAATTAAAACTGTGAAAAATTGTAAAAATTTATTAAGGTCTCTAGTTATATTTTATAAAAGTAGGACTGTATGGTTTTTCATCTAAAGTCCAGGGAAGAAATGTGAAAAGTTATGGAAACCTCTAATAAAGATGTGGGTCTCATAGATAGGAAAATTAGATTTTTACCCTTTTTTATGCATGGGGACATTGCAGGAAAGAAGAGAAAGTAGGAAGGGGAGAGATTACTGAGACTTGTTATGGTCTTCCTACCATTTAGGATTTTTAATCCATTCACACAGTCGGGATTAAAAATTAAAAAATAAATGATAGAGGATGTATCAAATAATTAAAATATCTGTTCAATATCAACGATTCATTTTTTTCACTTTTAATATTGGCCATTGAATGAATATAAGGGTCTAAATTATAAGATGACAATAACGCACTAAAAGATTCCCAGGAGGTAAGAAAAAGGAGAAACAAAATATTTTAATGATATTTTAATTCATTGATAAGATGCTAGATGATAGAATTATGGTTCTTATATAAAGGCATCCTACTCCTAAGGTTAAGTAGGAAACAAATATTTAACTCCCTAAAATTAGAAAATAATAAATATAAAATATAACATTCTACAAGTAGCCTAAAAGCTAACAAAATTTTTAAAATTTTAGAAAATCTCGAGATATTACAAAGCAAATAAAATCAAATATAAATTAGCAAATCAAATCTAAATACATAAATTTCTGATTATACTTTTATTCAAGTAGAATATCACAAATTTTTATTTCACTATTTTTTTATTGAAAATAGGTTAGGAATCGATTTCCTTTCCCATGATTGGCGCTCCTGTCCCTGGGCATTGCCATCTACTGCATAACCCTGTAAATAATTGTAATAGATTGTAGAAATTTGGAATAAAATTTGTTTTTTTCTTCCACTATATTCTTATCATTTTTTCCTTCCTTCTTGTCAATTGAATCAATGTTATTAGCTGAGAATTCGAACTTTTTGATATTTCCAGTTTCTTCGGATGATATGATGGGTCAATCATTTGTTTTATTGGTTCCAACGGTGGCAGCAGCGGAATCTGCTATTGGGTTAGCCATTTTCATTATTACTTTCTGAGTCCAAGGGACTATTGCTGTAGAATCTATTAATAGTATTCAAGGTTAAACATTACTCCTAGAAAGTCACCAAAATATGAAGTTCTTTTTTTTCCTTTGATTTTTACTTGGTTTATTTGTAAGCCATACAGAGAAAAATACTTTAATTTTTATACCTTTACATCATATAAACTGAACAAAATACATTTATTAGGTTTGTATCATTTCTTTGCCCATCAGTTTACTTCTTTATAGTTTTTCATAGAGATTTGCACGCAAAAATATGAGATTTCAACTCCAATGAAGACGAAGCCATAAATAAGAATATCAACCAATATCTAATAAACATCTGTACCAAGGCTTCCGTAGCCGTGGCAAAATCACATATATTGCCGTATCAATCAGTGTATATAGGCTGTATGTGGCCGATGTATATCGATCAATATTTGTAAATCAGTTTATGATTATTAGAAATATTTTTTTGTTTTTGACACATTCAATACCATTACGTATTTTTGATATGTTTGATATTAATATTATCACAAATATATGACTAACCACGGTTGTTTCCAATGGAAATCTGGCAGGAACCTTCACCATCTACATGCTCGTGGCCGCTTTCACAGTTGCATTCGTTACAGTTTGGGTTCCTGAGACAAAGGGTCGAACGTTGGAGGAAATTCAGCGGTCTTTCAGATGATAACTCGATCTCCATCGCTGCTCACTTATGCTAATTTTTCGATCCCCAGCAGCTGCAGCAGCTCTTTTTGATGATGATGGTGATGAGAACTGTTTTCTTTTCTTCTTTATTCTTTGAGGTTTTCTTCCAGGAGTTCATGGACGTCTCCAATTCCTTTGCAGGAGAACGATGACCAAGCCCTCAATTGAATGTGGATTTGGTCTGCAATGGCAACATCTGCGGCCAATCCAGCATTTTCATTAGTATGAGAGCTGTTTTGTGGGTCACTCTTTAGATACTTATTTTGATATGATATTTTATTTATCTATTTATTTATACGTGAATCCAATAATAAGAATAAGATCAATCAAATATCAGTTTGTCCAAAGGTACCTATAGCCCAATAATGTACAAGTGATGTCAAAATTTTAGAAGAATAAAACTTAAACCTGATTTTTTTATATAGAATAATATTGGTATTTAAACAAAAAAGGTATAATCTTGGAAAAATAGTTAAAAGTGAAAATAAAATAAAAATAAATTTATTGTACCTCGTATAAATATCTATAAATAAAAATGTCTAAAAATAGTTTAGAGATGGCAATTTTCTCATTTGGAGATTATAAAACCAAGAAATATTTCATATTAGAGCTTCAAGCAATTGGGGCCATGCAATATGATATTATTATAATTTTGTTTTTATTATAAGTTAAAATCTCTTTCTTTTTTTAAATATGTAAATATGGTAAATAATAGTAGCTGAATAATAATTTTGTGTAAATAATATTAATAATAAATGAAAAAAATGCAACATTGAATAAAGCAAAAAATGATTTTTCATAATATTTATAAAACATTACCAAAAATTTTATGATAGAAAATGCATGAATAGATTTACTACAAAAAACTAAAAAAATTTATAAAAATTTCTAATAAATTCAAAAATAAACTCATTGTTTTGTTTTTGCTACTGTTCAGGGGCATATAAGTAAAAACTCGTGACAAGTATAGGGGTAAAAAGGTAAAAAGTGAATAATTAATTTTCATAATATTTATAAAATGTTACCAAAAATTTTATGATAGAAAATGCATGAATAGATTTACTACAAAAAAGTGAAAAAATTTATAAAAATTTCTAATAAATTTGAAAATAAATTTATTATTTTGTTTTTGCCACTGTTCAAGGGCAATTAAGTAAAATGATATGACAAGTATAGGGGTAAAAAGGTAAAAAAAAATTTAGACCATTTCTCGATTTGTGCGTGTCATCCTTGCGCAGGGGCCATGCTAATCTTCTCTGTATCGTTCCAATTTTATCGGATGTCTCCGAAGAGACACACGTCGTCGTTTCAATCAAGCTTATAAGCTACAAGATACTGTTTCTCACAGCCGATGTGGGAGAACGCCAGCCATCCGTTTCGCGACTGCCATGATGATTAGACCGCCGTCTTCCTCTCGAGATTGTCGATCTTCTCTGAACGTCTTCACACAGCGATGACAGAAAGAAGAAAGACCGACGCGAACCGTCGGATGATCTCAGTGTTCACGATTTGACGTCTGATGATGATTACTCGTTCACGTTTCTCGGAGTTTCTTCAGGTTTGATGGTGGAGGTGGAGATATTCATTTTATTATTTATATTTCCCTTCGTTTGTGTACAATTTTCATTTTCATTTTAAAATTTGAAATTAAGTTAAATTTCTTAAGATCTTTAATTTTTTGTTGATTTTATTTTAATAATCACTTGTATACAATCCTTTCGTGCAATTTTTTTGAATAAAATACATTTATAAAAAAAATAAAATTTAAAAACCAAGTTCATAAAAAAATATATTTTTTTCTTTTTTTACATATAAATTTTAAGATGTATTTTTTAAAATTTTAAGACTAGATTTCTTTTTATTTGAGATATTATCTATTTTTTAGAAATAATTTGAGAAGTCTTTTTACTAATAAATAAATCAATTTTTTTCAATCAATATACGATAATACATTCTATAATATAGCCCCAGGTGAACGTTGATTGTGTTGCGATATTCCGGGTGTTATTATAGATTTTAACAGATAGGGTTGTTGAATCTGGATGAAGTTGAGTCGTCGTATAGGACTTCACCGGTCGTATAAAGATTGGCACTCTAATATTGAATGGGTAGCTCGAAAATAGAAAGGATCAAATATCAAGGCCTAATCCATTTGCCTCACCGTGGCAGCCTCAATTTATTTCATCCAATAAGAACGAAACCATAGGAAGTTCCAAAATTTGTGCCCAAGAGACAAGATCCAGTTGATTAACCAAATCACAGACACAATTCGACGCAAGTTGAAATTGACTATTATATGAAAAAATAGTAGTCACAGATCCATCGCCGATCACTGAAAATTAATTTTAAGGATGTAAGAGTCTGATTAAGAATGTGATTTCTCTTTTTGTTACTGTATGTAATATTTTGCTTTGCAATTGATTACCTCATCTCTGTTTGGAAGCTCAATGGATACCCTAGTTATTTAGTTCTAACCCCAAGTTGATAATAAGACTTGATGATAGAATAAGATTTTATAATTTTTTAACATACCAATTTACAATCACACAATACTTATAAAAAAAAAGGGTTATTGTTGAATTTTGAAGCTAAATCTATTCTCACGTAGGATGTTAATGGCTTTGGGAAAATGCATAAATTTTTTTTATATATAAACAAAATATTATCTATCTTTTAACCAATATAGAATAATCACTCATATAACATAACTCCCGTAAAAAATATGGTCATATTGTTATATTAGAGCGTTGATTTGAATTTTAACGTGCGGTGTTGAGTTTTGATATCGACTCCAATCTAATTTATAGTATTGTTTATATTCGATAAAGTACAGAATATATTCAGTCTGCTAACTACATCTCATATAATTTTGTCGTTGAAAAGACAACCCGATGTAAGAATAATGGAAGAATAACTACATCTCATAAGAGTTGTCCCAACTGACCAACTTGGTGGGGAACCAAGGCCATGCACAAGTATTGCCAAACTAAGAAAAAACATTACAGAAATGCGAAAGCAATTTGATGCTCCTAGAGCTCGATTAGATATTTCCCCTCCTGTCCCTACTAACAGCGTGTCACCTTCTTTTGAAGGAGGGGGACACTCTAGCCTCAAAAAATCTAAAAGGCACGAGAAGAAACGTTCTCCTATTCCGTATATTTAGCGCTGATACTTTTATTATTTTACTATTTATGAATAGTGTCAAGTCATGTTCATGACTTGTGATGTGTAATGTTTCTTAGTTTTCATGACATGTTCATGAGGATCAGAGTATATCCCAACGTCTTTGTTCTAACTTTAAGTTAAAAAAACACATGGAGTAAGAATATTAATTTTGTATTTTTTTTTATTTTAATACACTTTTCTTACTTAAACAAAAGTATTTTTTTAATATTATTAAAGGCATAAATTTCATTCTCTCAACTTAAATGACTATAATTATAAAATATACTAAACATAATTTAATATATTATTAGTTTTAGATGTCCAAATCGATAAGATAGATAACCATAACTACTGAAAGTGCTAAAATTCATAACAAGTCCCATTAATTAAACATGCTATCAATAAGAAAACCTTGTGATGCCATAATATACTACTGTAAATATTCTTATAATGATATGATAAATAAATTAAAACTCTATACAATTTGAATAATCCTTATATTTTTTTTTTATTCCCAAAAAAATATTCTTAATTTTTTAACAAATTATAGAGTTTTTTCTCAAATTTTAATTACTTATCGTGAATGACTTAAACTTATCTAGGATTTGAACATGTTTAAATTTAAAATATGAAATGTTAAATTATAAGATTTTTTTTTTTAGATATACCGAACTATTCTGGGTAAGATAGTATAAAAAAATCAGCAATAATTTAGCATTTTATTTCCATAAGCAAATATGCAAGGTAATTTTTAAGAAACTTTTAGAATATATCAGTCATATATTTAGCGAATTAACTATACAAAATATTATGTATAAATTTAAATGACTGTAATTATAAGATATATTAAACATAATTTAATATATTATTAGTCTTAGATGTCCAAATCGATAAGATAAATAACCATGACAACTGAACGTGCTAAAATCTATAACAAGTCCCATTAATCAAACATGCTATCAATAAGAAAACCTCGTGATGCCATGTGTAGAGCGCTTGTAATAAGCTAAGGAGATCTTGTTTCTTCGTATGTCTTTGCCTTCTGCATAGATGGATTATCGATGTGACCAATACTGTAATTTAGGGTCATTGCGGACTCATCAATATCAATAGAGTTTTCATGTGCTTTTCATAAGAAATCTTTTTTTGTTAATCAATATTACCCCTGTAAAAATCGATGGGCAAAAAAGTCAAACATGAGAATGACTCATCCTAATACACATCTCCCATACCGATCAAGCTAGCTTCGAAGAGAACTACCTCAACGATGTAGCAAAGGTAAAGAGACCTTAGGACACCCCTAAAATTACATCTACCATGGCGAATTGTATGGTTTTATAAGTAATCGTTGTTGTGGATATTTCACAAACTTCTTACAAAAGCTTTGGAACAAACTATAAATCCCCCCAAATAGCAACTCCTAATGCCAAAATGGGTTCTAGTTGGTGTGGTAGGGCATGTTGCCATAAAAAATAGTTGTGATTTGGATGATAGATGTATGCCGGTTAAGTCAATTTTCAAGTCATTCTAGTATTAGACTAGATTAAAATCGAGTTGTATTAGTTTGTTTAGATCAGTCCAAAATTTTATAAAGTATGGTCATTATACATAAGTATTATAAATAGAAATGGTCAAAAAATGTCTAGCTAATTTTTTGTATTAGGAATTGTCATGGGCGAAATCAATTGATTTGGCCTAACTCGGATTATAATTCTTTACAAATATTTTTTTATTTTTGATAAATATTAATTTTTAAAAAGTTATTTCAATAAATCATATTCTTTATAGTTAATAACATTTTTATATAATGATTTTTAATTTGAAACATGTAATATTTAAATCTAAATGCTATTTTTTTGAATTTTTTATATAAATGGTAATTTTTTTAATAAAAATGACTTAAAATAAAATAGTCCATATACTATCTCAATTTTATTCATGGATGAATACGATAGAAGTTCGCATCCTAATAACAAACTTGAACCCAAACTCGCCCTGCTCAAGGACAATAAATTTTTCTCTAAAATCACATTTTGCCCGCTTTAGATCTAATTTTGATCAAATATATCTTACAATTGCATTTAGTAGACCCAAACAGTATCACTTTTAGTAATTTCACCACTACTAGAAGAGGGCATCTGTCACAAGCAAGATGATTTCCTCATCTCTAGTGTCATGTCCCAAAAGTTTTATATAATACTCAAATTTTTATTTAATTTACTTTGATATTAATTATTATTTTAGATTATTTAGATGTGTTAGAAATTAATTAAATTTTATAAAATTTTAAAAAAAAATTAATTCATAGATTGGTGCCTAATACGCACCTAAAGGACGTTTAAAGCACAAAATGCCGAGAAGGAGCGTTCAAGGGCAGCCCAAGTAGTGCCCAAGGTGCTGATTTTTTAGGGATGGTGCTCGAGGGGTGCTTGAATACGCGCTCAAGCATCGAGACGCCTTTATAAGCAGCTTTAGCTGCACTGTGTGGCCATTCGTGCAAAGGAAGGGCAAAGAGGAGAGAGAGGAGATAGGAAATGAGAATGGATAGATTAGTGTATTCTTTTGTCATATCTATTTGGTATAAGATGAGACAAGTATTTATAAGTCATACCTTTGGTTTAGTTCAATGTTTGATATATTTTTTATATGTTTTGGAAGTTTAACTTTCTTGTATGCTATTTTTATTTAGTCCACGTATTTTCTTTGTACATGTATGATATTTTTGCCGATCGTTTGAGGGATTTTATTCAGATTTTACAAGTATTTTAGGGTTTTATTATTTTATAAAAAATAAAAAAATATTTGAGAACGTATGTTTAAATATCAGTATATTTGTATAAAAAAAGTTATGAAAACCTGCATGGACCATACATTACTACTCATGCATTGCTACCTGGGGATCAAGGCTGCTACCTTTATGATATGATTCGGATATATCATTTGTAGCTCCACTTCCGACGAGGAGATTGTGTTTCCAATAGAAAAATTATATGATTCCGTCTTCCGTTGGCAAGAAGACACTTCATTTGTAGTTGACCCATGCCATTTGTGTTTTAATGAGAAATATTGTAAGTGTATTAAACGAAAAATTAATATATTCGAACAACTTAATATATTAGTTAAACTAAAAAATTATACCCAAAATCGCAAGTGGCAAAATATAGTTAATAAGTTTCTTATCTTTGAGAGACAAAGTACACATAATACTTTACCCATGGGTCTAAATAGTGATTGATATGGATTAAGGTTATCGAGAGTATGTGTAACCCTTCCTTAAACTAGTCTTTTAAACCTTTGATTTTTTAATTTCATGCATATTTTATATTTCTGTATGGATTCATATTTGGACTTTACTTTGAGATATGTAGGCTTTTCCTTAGTTGGGATTTGATTAGTCTTGTATATTTAGATATGTGAATTGTTCTAGAACATGTTTCGATTTATATGATTTCTTTCTAACTTTTATTTACTCATATGTGACCTGGATTAAGATTTCGTTTTGTTCAGTATACCTTTCGTATGGATATGATATGATTCAGATTATGTGATTTGACTTTGAATTATAATTTATTATGAGTACGTTTCGATGGGATCATATTTTGATTCAGATTATGATTTGATTATAAGATTACACTTATGACTTTCAATTTTGGATTTGTGATTTGGCTTTCGTTATCGGGTTTTCAGATTTGTGTCTTTTATCCATTTCGATTATGTTTATGAACCCTCCATCTGATTTTGGACTCTATTATTTATTGTATACGATAGGATACTTATTAAATTTTAGGCTAATATTTTTTATTTATTATACCTTTAGAGTAGAGGGCTTAGATATCTTATAGGAGTTAGACATAATCTAATGTGGTATTATTCATTTTGGTAAGTATTATATTTGTTTGGATGTTGTTGATATAGGTTGTATTTAGTTATTTCAAACTCGTTGTATGTAGGTCATTGGATTTATAAGAATAATTGGTCATGTAACATCTCAAATATTTCTAATTTTATTATTTTATGAGAATAAATTATCTAATTAGTTATGATAATTATTTAACTATTTTTAATAATTATTTAGGCATAAAATTTTATAATTTGGCTTAAAATATGAGTTTAGAGTATTTAGACCATTGAATTAGGTTTAGATATTTGAGATGTTTGTTTGAGTTTAATTTAATTAGTGGATTAGGTTATTGAATAAACTTGTATATATTTAAATTAAGTAAACATTAAATATTTAGGCATAATAAGCTAGATGGATCGATGGATTAGGTTTGGATATTTGGACCATTAATTAAAGTTTAGATTAAAGACCAAATTAAGTTAATTTTAAACAAAACTAATTAAATAAATATTTATCTGGTGCACATTAATATATTAGGATTCGTTGACTAAAAAAATATAATTAATTTTAAAAAAATTAAAATATTATAAATTTAAATTAAAATTTTAAATATTATTATAGGGATAACTAGATAACTAATTAAATGATTAATTAATATATTTAATAAAAGATAAATAAATATACAAATATATATATAATAACATATATAATATAATAACAAAATAAATAATAACTATGATTTATATAATAATAATAATAATATGTATGGGGGATAAAAGAAAGGAAAGGAAGAAAAAGGAAGAAAATGGAGAAAGAAAAGAGAAAAGAGAAAAGAAAATAAGGAAAGGAGATGAAGAATGAAAGAAGGAGAAAGGGGGGAAGGTGGCGCAATGGTTGCAGTGACAAGGAGAAGGAAGGAAATCGACGCCGAAAATGAAAGCTAAAAAACCCCTAATATGATTTACCCTCCATTAGTTAAGATATGCTATGGGGGAGCAAAGGGAAAGAGAACGGAAGTTGAACAAAGTAACCGTTGCCGTCGTCACCGTAGTCGGAAGAAAAGTAAGAAATTGGGGCAAGTAAATTTTTTCATTCTCTTGGTTGATATTTGTTTTCTTGTTGCATGCTTTGATTTTGTAAAAATCGGTTGTATTCTTGATTTTGGAGTAGAAAAAACAGAGCAACAACTCAATCTGGTGAAAGGCCTAAAATTTTTCAGGGGTTTACATTGAATTGGGAGACAAAACTTCGTGGATTAATACATTAAAATTATTATTTGTCATATTGAGAATAAAAAAATTGAATTTATTTTGAGTTCGGTGAGAAACCTCATGGAGTCGATGAACAGAGTGCTATGCTCTGTTTGAGACACTAATCCGGTTATAGTAGGATTGAGTGGCTTCTCTTTGATTTGGCTTATATTAAGGTATCCAATGTTTGAGTATAAATATAGGATTTTAGAAATTATTTTCTATTGCTTCGGAATTGCTCAATGAAGAGCAGTGGCTGCTAAATTTTGTGTTGCTCAATTTAGTATACTTAGTACTCAATCTAGAAGCTAGAAGTGACATATGTGTATATGATTGTGTATATGCTTGGGTGTATACATATATATGTGATGGGTATACCAAAAATGGGCTGGCCCAAGGAGAAGTCAACGGAAGCCCAGGAAGGCGGTCAACGTTCCCGACGGCCACTAGGGAGATAGGCCTGAATCTGAAAGGCCCACATGGTCAACATTGGCGTTGGCCAGTCAGGCGACCAACTAGCTCAAAACGTCAACTCGTTGACCAGGTTTGTTAGGCCTCAGAGGCTTTGCAATGATGATGGGCTGTTCCATTATGGCCCACGCCCATCGGATGGTCGCCCGCCGCTCTCACGAGGGCGGCCGTCACCTGACGGTCAACTCGGGGCGTTGACCGTCCGCTTCTTACGTTTGGGCCCTAAAATTGGCCCTTCTACGGGAATGGGCCTGACTCGCCTGTGCCCATAGTCCAAATGAAGGCCGCCCGTGCGCACGCTCATTGACCCAAGAGTTCTAGGGCACGATCCACGATGGAGAAGGGCAACTTAACTGCGCAACGCATTTAATGCGGTCGCCGGAGACACGCAATAGAGGCGGAAAGGCTAGCCACCAGGGGCATGGCTGGCATGCCACCAACGCCACCTGCTTCCATCAGCAGGTGGCCACCCACTCCCCGCAGAGGGAGGAGCCAAGCATGGCAAAACGACATCCAGAAACGTGCCGGTCACGGCAACTGGGCAGCCGGCGTGACCAGCAGTCCACGACAGTAACCAGCGGTGCAGTGGCCCAAACGACGATCACCTTGGTGCCCAAAGATCCAGCATGGTGAGGTGTATAAGAACCCTCACGCCCCACAGAGAAAAGGGAGCTTTTCTGAGATCTTCCCAAGCATCTTACACTCTTCACTTCTCTTTCAAGAACTAAAAAGGCAAACTGCATTGATCTGCTTCCCTCTGAGTAAACTCCCAGAACTGCACGAACTCTAGTTCCCAGCAGCCAAATTCCCAAGCACGATCAAACTCCAAGGCAACGAACGGGTTGATACACGCGTTCTCTGCCTTCCCACCATCCAGATACGAGGAAGGACCTGCTCCTTACTGACATCTGGAATTAAACACTCTTCACTCTTCTCTCTTCCCTCATTGCTCTTTCTATCTTTCAGCTCCTTCCATTGAAGGCTGTTTACTGACTTGAGCGTCGGAGTGTTTTCGGTGGGATTAATTCCCGCCGTGAACGCTGACCTCTTGTTTGCTTTAGTGGTGTGCAGGGTTCGCACTCGGTGAACGAAGCCGGATCAGCTCCTCCAAGAATCCGAATTCGTTCGAAATCGGATCCAGGTACGCATCAATATATAAATATTGAAGAGTGTATATGAATAATCATGTATAGATTTATACGAGTGTGTGTATGTGGGTGCTCTGTGTGTGTGTGGGGGGGGGTCTGTGTACTACGTGTGTGCTGCTTATGGGCAGTGTGTGTGCAGCATGTGTGCTGCTGTAGTGGCAGTGTATGTATGCATTATATGAGTGTGTATATATAAGGTAGGATGTGTATAATTATATATATGTGCATAATTATATGGGTTGATGTATATGGATGGGAAAAATAAATGTACATAATGTATGTGTACGTGTATGTATA
The DNA here is from genome assembly GCA_033239525.1 of Nepenthes gracilis. NCBI lineage: Eukaryota > Viridiplantae > Streptophyta > Magnoliopsida > Caryophyllales > Nepenthaceae > Nepenthes > Nepenthes gracilis. The sequence continues at coordinate 3,978,629 of BSYO01000026.1, read as the reverse complement.
TTGAGAAGAAAATTAATAGTAATTATTATTTTAATTGACATTCGTGAAATTAGTTGAAATAGTAGGATAGACAATAATAGTGAGTTGGTTCAATAACAACAAACCAAAGACAATTTATGCCTTTGAAATGAGATTTGATATGTCGGGAGGGATGGTTATGATCGAATATAACATTTAAAAATAGTCGGCCGAATATTCTAAACTTCCTTGGATTTGCTCCTATTCAAATGATGATCGATCTTTGTATTGGCTTTAATCGCGTGCGTATATTTTATTAGTATTCTATGGATAAGTAAAGGATAGTGCATAAAGACTCTACAGTGTCCGAGCGAATGAGAATTCGTGAGACCTTAGAGTAGTTTATACTTTTTTAATATTTATTTTATTCCGAAAGTCGAGGTCGTTGATATTGATGTGGGATGCTTATAACCTAATAATCATTGTAGAGAATAATATCGGGGATATTATTAGCGAATGGTATTAGGGATAGTATGAGCAAGTTACGGGTACAGTTTTTGGGAGGATTATAGGGGTAGTGGGGATACCATGGATACCGAATAAGCTCATGGTATTTACCCAACCATTGGGGGCGTAAACACGTAGCATTTGGTTCAATATGACAGAATAAAATCTATAGAAATTATTGTTATCTCGCACAGTGAAGATTATTGTTATCTCGTATAGTTATAATTTCGTATTGAGCTAATGATCGACTTTGGTGCAATCCATATTGTACAACCAATATTCAATTGTTTATATGATTTTTGAATCGTAAACACGACATATTATTGAATTTCGGATAACAAATTGTATACTGCATGTTATTATTGATTATATATATCTGGTATTATAATTTGAGATACTAATGTATTCCTGTATTGTTACTTATATTTACTTGTTGGATATTCGACTCAATCTTATATTTTTTTTGGCTCCAGAGTAAACAGATTAATATCATATTAGTAGAGATCTTATATTGTTGTGGCGATTTCAGGTAGAAACAAGCCTCAAAGTTGAGGCTATCATGTTGAGAGATTTAGATTTATTTAGTGTTTGAATATTTATCAGGATTGCATTTACAGAAATTGAATATTATGAACAGTTATATTTTCTCTTTATTTCAAAAAATTTTTTATTATGGACATTGTATTTCTTAATGTATTTATAAGGATTGTTAATGATCATTAATTTTTGGTAATTAATAATTTTGAGCTCATTTATATTGATAGATGTTTATGATGGATAATTGACAATTTCAATGAACTAGAGGATCTTTCGTAAAATTGGTCCGGGCCGAGTCTGGGGACTCAGGTTCGGGTCGTTACACGTTATGTGTATGTATTTGGTCTATCAACTCCATTGCGGTATTTTTGGATTGAGTCATATGTATTATTGTCCGGATGGTTGTTCGATGAGATCCTGTGATAGGTTTGGGTTTGTTTCTTATCATTATTCGAATTATTTGAAATTTTATGAATTGTCTGGTTTGTCGCACTCGAGTTAAAATTTGTTATATGTTATATTATTGTGGATTTTATTAATTTATTATTTAGGCATACTTTGGTCTAGGTTCATGACACATTATTCCGATATTAATTAACAAAATTAATGCATCCATTGATAATTACTTATGTTATTACCCAATACTAATAATAATTAACGTAATCATTTTATTAATAAATAATAATCCAAAATAATGATGGATGTAAGTTTCACGTCAATATCACTACCCACTTAAATAAAATAAATATATTAAATAAATCTAACCACAGGGCCTGAAATATGTTATACCTAAAAATGGCTCCAAAATACTGACTATGCTAAAATATCAAATTATACGTAAGGAGATATATTTAAATAATATAAATTAAAGTTAATAACAACACAATTTTCTTCCACCGGACAAGTCAACATTCCATTACACCTCTCACGCCCCGAAACTAGTAGGTTTAATTATTTGTTATTGATGAAATTAAAATTTTAAAATTTAGGTGTGATAAATTAAAATATAAGACCCAACAAGCCAAATCCGCACAGGACTTCATCGAATAACTGTTCAGACAATGAAAATATAACTTACTCTCTACATCGTAAAGGAAATATCCAAACATGATAACAACTTATCTACATTATATATATACATGATCCAATGGTCATAATTACGCAATCCAAAGGCCTACTTTTGACCAATTTCATTATCCGAAAATAACAAAATCTATAACAAACTCAATCCAAATAATAAAAAAATACAACCAATGACATTTGAGTCGTAACAGATGTCGAACCCATCAATTCACGTGACGCCACATCAGATCTTGTTTAACTCGTACAAGTTATTATAGCCCTCTATGAATCTAAAGAGATGGAAACATAAAATGTAAGTCAGAGGCTCAACAAGTATCATCATAAATATTCATAAAATAGTATACGGAAATCAGAGGAAAAATTAATAAACGAATATCAAAACAAATGATAGATATAAATCCCAAATCGCTGTTTTCAAAAGCCAAATTATCATATCCAAAGCAAGAGTTCAAATCAGAAGCCAAATCAGCAACATACCCAAAGCAGAATCTCATTATACCTTCTCACTAATATGAATGGATAACAAATCGTGCTCTAATATCCCGACACATAATCAAAGGCCACGACACACCCACATAACAGAAGACATGGTATATTCACATAAATTGAAGGCACGACATACCCACATAAATAGAAGACTACAGCACACCCACATAAATAGAGGATTGCAACACACCCACTTAAATAGAGACTAGCGGCAAATAGAAGCCGACAATATATCTACATAAATAGAGACCAACGACAAAAAAGAAACCCATGACACATCCACATAAATTGAGGCAATTCAGAATTCAAATTTACATATCATAACGGCTACGTCTTAGGCCAGTAACTCTAGGCCATCTCATATCATTGATGCCCATCTATATTTTAGACTTATAGATCTCGATCCGACTATATTTTAGACTTATAGTTACCAAACATCTCATATCATTAGCACCTGTCTACATTTTAGGTCTGCAAATCTCAGCCTTGTTACATTTTAAGCTTGCCACTTATGACTATCTTATATCATTTGGTACCTATCTACATTTTAGACTTATAGATCTTGATTCGATTATATTTTAGACCTGTAACTCTCGATCACCTCATATCATTAATACTCATCTATATTTTAAGCCTGCAGATTTCAACTTGGCTATATTTTAGGCCTACAATTTTCATCTATCTCATATCATTTTGTACCCGTCCATATTTTAGGCCTGTAGATCTCGACCCTTCAATATTTAATATTGGTTTCATTTTAGACCTATAACTCTTAACCATACAAATTTCAATATTGACCCACCAAGGGTCTTGGACCACCACAATTTTACACAAATCGACCCACCGGGTCTTGAACTATTAGGTCCCACATAAGTCGACCCAACGGGTCTCGGACTATCACGGTCTATGCATAAATTGGCCGACCTGGAGCCTCAGTGGTGCTCATGCATGTTCATAGCTCTAAGAACGATGGGATACTTGAATATTAATAAAGACAAAATAAAACCTCCACATCAATTAATAAAACTATCATGCATGTTCCAAGAAAACATAGGAATTAGCTAAAATGCACGCACAAACCCTAAACATCCAACTTGAAAGTAAAATACATTCAACGGAGAAATAAATGAAGGATAGAGTTAGAGGATACTTACCTCGACCTTATACTAGACAAATCTAAAGAACGAAGGGTCTGATCTACCCGAATGCCACTTTTGCTCTTTTCCTTTTCCTCCTCCCTCTCTTTTCTCTACTACGCGACGCGAAAATAGCAAAACCCTAACTCGTGCACATATTTATAACCCAGCCTAAGCTTGAGTGCTTCTCAAGCGTGGCCCTCTCAGGTCTAAGCGCTCAGCTCCACTCAACATTACTCAACCATCAACCATTCTAGAATCGATGCTCGAACTCCGCTCAAACATGGCTTAGGTGCAGATTTTTAAATCCATATTTCATTAAATTTTCATAAAAGTACCCTTTATTAAATACATCAGAAAAATTTAAAATTAATAAATATATTTAAAATATCTCAAATGAAAATTTGGATATTACAACACCGCTAACCAGAAAGCACCGAAAGATATACATTAACACAGAACGACACAACCAAAGTAAACATTTTAAAATTACTATCTTAAGATGATTACAACATCAAATTTTAAATTTTATCCTCATTGGTCAGCTCTTCCAATAATCCTATACCCCCGCAAATGAACAGATCACTAGTCTGAAAGTATTAACAAAAATAAAAGTAAAAGTGAATAAAAAATTTAGTAAGATATATAATTTATATAGCAGATGAAATTCAAATGTAATGACGTAGACTTTCATAATCTTTATGCATGATTTCTAAATTTTCTTTTTCGGGTTTAAATAGATCATGCTATGTAAAATTATGTAAACTTTGTGGATCAAGGGTCAGTAAGGTTTTACAGACTAATAAATTTATAATTAAAATCTTGGATATATTTAATTTTACACAATCAAAAACCTTATACTATTATTCAATACCTATAGATGGGATGTCATAAATATTACCCTATAAACGAAATCGATCACCACTTTCACCCGTAGGTGATAGATCCGAATCTTGATCTCCACTATAATAGATTAAGATATACCATAATATATCACCATAAATATTCTTATAATGATCTAATATATTACCCTATAAACGGAATCGAACACCACTTTCACTTGTAGGTGATAAATTCGAATCTTGATCTCCACTATAATATATTAAGATATGCCATAATATATCACCATAAATATTCTTATAATGATCTAATAAATAAATAAATAAAAACTCTACATAATTTAAATAATCCTTATAGTTTTTCATTTCTAAAAAAATGTTTTTAATTTTTTAACAAATTATAAATTTATTTCTCAAATTAATTACTTGCATGAATGACTTAAATTTCTCTAGAATTTGAACATACTTAAATTTAAAATATAAAATGTTAAATTATAAGGTTTCATTTTTAAACATGCAAAACTATTCTAGGTAAGATAGTATAAAAAAATCAGCAATATTATAAAATTTTAACATTTTATCTCCATAAGCAAATATATAAGACAATTTTTAAGAAACTTTCAGAACATATCAGTCATATATTTAACGAATTAAATATACAAAATATTATGTAGAAATTTAAAACATATAAGAGTCATTTAACCATAAAATCAACACATGCATGAATATAATTGTAGAAATTAATTTGATAATACTAAGTGTATAATATTGAAGCATGGATTTCATAAAAATCACAAGAAATGGGAATTAAATTTTGTGAATGTAAGTATTGTTATTTTAACTATGAAAATATGTCATATATGAATATTCAAAATAATAAATACTTAAAAAATTAAAAAAAATTACAACAAATAAAAGGAAAATATGGAATACATTTACCTTAGTTTCAAATTTCTAAAAATCTTGCTTGGATTGATTTCAAAAGCCTTTCTCTAGCTTCTTCCTTCTCTTTCTTCATCTTCTCCTTCTCTCTCATTTCTCAAAGTTTGGTAAAATAATCAAAAATTATCTAGACATGATTTATATAACAAACTTGGCACTCGAGTACTCGTCGGGTGCGCATCAGGCACAGTGACCAAAACCAATGGTGCACAAGCATTGCATCGGGCACACGCCAAATATTGGCATTCTACCTCAACACGGTCGAGTGTTCCTCAGACGTGTATTGAGTATGAATATATTAAAAATTGCAATTGAGTTCTAGTCAGGCATTCATCAGGCGCAACCTTTTTACCCATGACATGCATGTGCGCGCATAGGGAGCTAGTCAAACATCCTTCAACTCGTGTAACCCAATTCAAAATTTGACTTTGATCCAATTTTCTTTCTTTAATCTCAACTTTGTTTATCTTAATTTAACTAATTATGGTAAAATTTAAATTTTGAAACTTGTTATTTATACCCAAACTATAATATTTAAAATTTTATTTAAAATTCCTATAAAATTTATTAAACATTCTTATAGTTTCACATAATTTTTTCATGTAATTTGAGCGAAAAATATACAAAGCTTGATTGAATAATATATAATTAGAGGTCTTTATGATTTTATATAGTCTTAGTTTATGCAATTTTTGTCTATGCTAATTTAACACAATATATACTGAATTTACTAAATATTTTCAATATTTGTATCCAATTTTATACATAAAAAAGGTAAAGTTTCATTTGGTTGTACCAAAAATTTAAAATTAAAATTTGAATTACACGTCTGATTTTCAATTCTGCTGTCTGACATTAAACAGAATTAAAATTCTATATCAATGTTTCAATTCTTTAAAAATAAAAAATAGAATAGGATAATTATTTATTAATTTTAGATGTAGAATAAAAAATTATAATTTTAAGACTCACATTATTTATTAATCAGATATGATAAAATTAAATAATGAGATATCTATTAAATAAAATATTTTAAATTATTTTAATTGGATAGAGGTAGATAGGCCATAATTTTATTTTTTAATTTATTTTTAAAAAAATTATGTGAAAATATTATTTAAAATTTTAAAAGTTAATATTCTAATAAAAATAGTATTTAAAAATATATATATATATTATCTATATCTAAAAATATGATATTATAACTTTATATTACATTAAAATTTATAATTTATATTGGACACATTATTTATTTTATTTTATTCATGAATTAAAAATTAAGGATACCTCGACTTCATATATTCTTTCATAATTATATTTTTTTATACAATCTAAATAATAAAATTTAAATTATATAAAATCCTAATTCTAAAATAAAATCAAATTTAACATTATAATATATTTGTAAATTTACATTTTAATTTTGCATTCAAAACGAACTCTATATCAAATCAAACGTTAGTTAAGAATTGATGGGTATACCATAATATGGGCTGACCAACGGTCAAAGAAGGCCCAAATGATCTGCTAGACGGTCAACTCAAATAACGGCCAAATAGGAGGCGAAGGCCCAAATCCTGAAAGGTCCAAGACGGTCAATACCAGCGTTGACCATCGGATATCAACAGGCGTCCAACTCACGTACAGACAGTCAACTCGAGCGTTGACCGAATGTACTATAGAAGCAGGCTCAAAAAAGCTTTAAACCTGCTACGGCCCAGGCCCAAATTGGCAGTCAAACACGTACATGAAAAATAACGATCCTTTCATGATCACCTGCTTTCCTAAAAACTGATCTTCTTCAAAAAGGCGACAATGAAGTTAGCACCACCGTTAGAGTCAAAACGGTTACAAAGGGCTGAGGCAATTTGAATATCCATGCAATTTTATGCATGGAGACATTGCAGGAAAGAAGAGAAAGAAGGAAGGGGAGAGATTACTGAGACTTATTATGGTCTTCCTACCATTTAGGATTTTTAATCCACTCACACAGTCAGGATTAAAAATTAAAAAATAAATGATAGAGGATGTATCAAATAATTAAAATATCTGTTCAATATCAACTATTCATTTTTTTTCACTTTTAATATTGGCCATTGAAAGAATATAAGGGTCTAAATAATAAGATGACAATAACGCACTCAAAGATTCCAAGGAGGTAAGAAAAAGGAGAAACAAAATATTTTAATGATATTTTAATTCATTGATAAGATGCTAGATGATAGAATTATGGTTCTTATATAAAGGCATCCTACTCCTAAGGTTAAGTAGGAAACAAATATTTAACTCCCTAAAATTAGAAAATAATAAATATAAAATATAACATTCTACAAGTAGCCTAAAAGCTAACAAAATTTTTAAAATTTTAGAAAATCTCGAGATATTACAAAGCAAATAAAATCAAATATAAATTAGCAAATCAAATCTAAATACATAAATTTCTGATTATATTTTTATTCAAGTAGAATATCACAAATTTTCATTTCACTATTTTTTTATTGAAAATAGGTTAGGAATCGATTTCCTTTCCCATTGATTGGCGCTCTTGTCCCTGGGCATTGCCATCTACTGCATAACCCTGTAAATAATTGTAATAGATTGTAGAAATCTGGAATAAAATTTGTTCTTTTCTTCCACTACATTCTTATCATTTTTTCCTTCTTGTCAATTGAATCAATGTTATTAGCCGTGAATTCGAACTTTTTGATATTTCCAGTTTCTTCGGATGATATGATAGGTAAATCATTTGTTTTATTGGTTCCAACGGTGGCAGCAGCAGAATCTGCTATTGGGTTAAGCCATTTTCGTTATTACTTTCTGAGTCCGAGGGACTATTGCTGTAGAATCTATTAATAGTATTCGAGGTTAAACATTAATCCTAGAAAGTTACCAAAATACGAAGTTCTTTTTTTTCCTTTGATTTTTACTTGGTTTATTTGTAAGCCATACAGAGAAAAATACTTTAATTTTTATACTTATACATCATATAAACTAAACAAAATACATTTATTAGGTTTGTATCATTTCTTTACCCATCATTTTACATCTTTATAGTTTTTCATAGAGATTTGCACGCAAAAATATGAGATTTCAACTCCAATGAAGACGAATCCCATAAATAAAAATATCAACCAATATCTAATAAACATCTGTACCAAGGCTATATGTGGCCGATGTATATCAATCAATATTTGTAAATCAACTTATGATTATCAGAAATATTTTTTGGTTTTTGACACATTCGATGTCATTACGTATTTTTGATATGTTCAATATTAATATTATCACGACTTATATATAACTAATCGCGGTTGTTTCCAATGGAAATCTGGCAGGAACCTTCACCATCTACATGCTCGTGGCCGCATTCACAGTTGTATTCGTTACAGTTTGGGTTCCTGAGACAAAGGGTCGAACGTTGGAGGAAATTCAGCGGTCTTTCAGATGATAACTCGATCTCCATTGCTGCTCACTTATGCTAATTTTTCGATCCTCGGCAGCTGCAGCAGCTCTTTTTGATGATGATGGTGATGAGAACTGTTTTCTTTTCTTCTTTATTCTTTGAGGTTTTCTTCCAGGAGTTCATGGACGTCTCCAATTCCTTTGCAGTAGAACGATGACCAAGCCCTCAATTGAATGTGGATTTGGTCTGCAATGGCAACATCTGCAGCCAATCCAGCATTTTCATTAGTATGAGAGCTGTTTTGTGGGTCGCTCTTTAGATACTTATTTTGATATGATATTTTACTTATCTATTTATTTATATACGAATCCAATAATAAGAATAAGATTAATGAAATATCAGTTTGTCCAAAGGTACCTAAAGCCCAATAATGTACAAGTGATGTCAAAATTTTAGAATAATAAAACTTAGACCTGATATTTTTTTATATAGAATAATATTGGTATTTAAACAAAAAAAAGTATAATCTTGGAAAAATAGTTAAAAGTGAAAATAAAATAAAAATAAATTTATTGTACGTCGTATAAATGTCTATAAATAAAAATGTCTAAAAATAGTTTAGAGATTGCAATTTTCTCATTTGGAGATTATAAAACCAGGAAATATTTCATATAGAGCTTCAAGCAATTGGAGCCATCCAATATGATATTATTATAATTTTGTTTTTATTATAAGTTAAAATCTCTCTTTTTTTTAAATATATAAATATGGTAAATAATAGTAGCTGAATAATAATTTTGTGTAAATAATAGTAATAATAAATAAAAAAAATGCATGAATAGATTTACTACAAAAAACTAAAAAAATTTATAAAAATTTCTAATAAATTCAAAAATAAACTCATTGTTTTGTTTTTGCGACTGTTCAGGGGCATTTAAGTAAAATCACATGACAAGTATAGGGGTAAAAAGGTAAAAAGCAAATAATGATTTTTCATAATATTTATAAAATCTTACCAAAAATTTTATGATAGAAAATGCATGAATAGATTTACTACAAAAAACTGAAAAAATTTATAAAAATTTCTAATAAATTTGAAAATAAATTTATTATCTTGTTTTTGCCACTGTTCAAGGGCAATTAAGTAAAACCACATGACAAGTATAGGGGTAAAAAGGAAAAAAAAATTTAGACCATTTCTCGATTTGTGCGTGTCATCCTTGCGCAGGGGCCATGCTAATCTTCTCTGTATCGTTCCAATTTTATCGGATGTTTCTCAGAGCCGATGTGGGAGAACGCCAGCCATCCGTTTCACGACTGCCATAATGATTAGACCGCCGTCTTCCTCTCGAGATTGTCGATCGTCTCCGAACCTCTTCGCAGTGATGACAGAAAGAAGAAGGAACGACGCGAACCGCCGGATGATCTCCCGTGTTCACGATTTGACGTCTGATGATGATTGCTCGTTCATGTTTCTCGGAGTTTCTTCAGGTTTGATGGTGGAGGTGAAGATATTCATTTTATTATTTATATTTCCCTTCGTTTGTGTACAATTTTCATTTTCGTTTTAAAATTTGAAATTAAGTTAAATTTCTTAAGATCTTTAATATTTTGTTGATTTTATTTTAATAATCACTTGTATACAATCCTTTCATGCAATTTTTTTGAATAAAATACATTTATAAAAAAGATATAAACTTTAAAAACCAAGTTCATAAAAAATATATATTTTCCTTTTTGTACATATAAATTTTAAGATGTATTTTTTAAAATTTTAAGACTAGATTTTTTTTTATTTGAGATATTATCTATTTTTTAAAAATAATTTGAGAAGTCTTTTTACTAGTAAATAAATCAATTTTTTTTCAATCAATATACGATAATACATTCTATAATATAGCCCCTGGTGAACGTTGATTGTGTTGCTATATTCCGGGTGTTAGTATAGATTTTAACAGATAGGGTTATTGTTGAATCTGGATGAAGTTGAGTCGTCATATAGGACTCCACTGGTCGTATAGAGATTGGCACTCTAATATTGAATGGGTAGCTCGAAAATAGAAAGGATCAAATATCAAGGCCTAATCCTTTTGCCTCACCGTGGCAGCCTCAATTTATTTCATCCAACAAGAACAAAACTATAAAAAGTTCCAAAATTTGTGCCCAAGAGACAAGATCCAACTAGTTAACCAAATCATAGATACAATTCAACGCAAGTTGAAATTGACTATTATAGGAAAAAAATAGTAGTCACAGATCCATCGCGATCACTTGAAAATTAATTTTAAGGATATAAAAGTCTGACTAAAAATGTGATTTCTCTCTTTGTTACTATATGTAATATTTTGCTTTGCAATTAATTACCTCATCTCTGTTTGGAAGCTCAATGGATACCCTAGTTATATTGTTCTAACCCCGAGTTGATAATAAGACTTGATGATAGAATAAGATTTTATAATTTTTTAACATACCAATATGCAATCACACAATACTTATAAAAAAAAGGGTTATTGTTGAATTTTGAAGCTAAATCTATTCTCACGTAGGATGTTAATGGCTTTGGGAAAATGCATAAATTTTTTTTATATATAAACAAAATATTATCTATCTTTTAACCAATATAGAATAATCACTCATATAACATAACTCCCGTAAAAAATATGGTCATATTGTTATATTAGAGTGTTGATTTGAATTTTAACGTGCGGTGTCATTGTTGAGTTTTGATATCGACTCCAATCTAATTTATAGTATTGTTTATATTCGATAAAGTACAGAATATATTCAGTCTGCTAATTACATCTCATATAATTTTGTTGTTAAAAAGACAATCCAATGTAAGAATAATGGAAGAATAACTACATCTCATATATTCAGCTGGGAGTTGTCCCAACTGACCAACTTGGTGGGGAACCAAGGCCGTGCACAAGTATTGCTAAACTAAGAAAAAACATTGCAGAATCGCGAAAGCAATTTGATGCTCCTAGAGCTCGATTAGATATTCCCCCTCCTATCCCTGCTAACAGCTTGTCACCTTCTTCTGAAGGAGGGGGACACTCCGGCCTCAAAAAATCTAAAAAGCACAAGAAGAAACGTTCTCCTATTCCGTATATTTAGCGCTGATATTTTTGTTATTTTGCTATTTATGAATAATGTTAAGTCGTGTTCATAACTTGTGAAATGTATTGTTTCTTAGTTTTCATGACATGTTCATGAAGCTCAGAATATACCTCAACGTCTTTATTCTAACTTTAAATTAAAAAAAACCTGGAGTGAGAACATTAATTTTGTATTCTTCTTTTATTTTAATACACTTTTCTTACTTCCAAAAAAAAGTATTTTTTTAATATTATTAAAGGCATAAATTTTATTCTCTCAATTTAAATGACTATAATTATAAAATATACTAAACATAATTTAATGTATTATTAGTCTTAAATGTCCAAATCGATAAGATAGATAACCATGACTACTAAACGTGCTAAAATTCATAACAAGTCCTATTAATCAAACATGCTATCAATAAGACAACCTTGTGATGTCATAATATACCACTATAAATATTCTTATCTGATAAATAAATAAAAATTCTATACAATTTGAATAATCCTTATATTTTTTTTATTCCCAAAAAAATATTCTTAATTTTTTAATAAATTATAGAATTTTTTCTCAAATAATGACTTAAACTTCTCTAGGATTTAAACATGTTTAAATTTAAAATATGAAATGTTAAATTATAAGATTTTTTTTTAAAATATACTGAACTATTTTGGGTAAGATAATATAAAAAAATTAGCAATAATTTAGCATTTTATTTCCATAAGCAAATATGCAAGGTAATTTTTAAGAAACTTTTATAATATATCAATCATATATTTAACGAATTAACTATACAGAATATTATGTATGCATTTTAATGACTGTAATTATAAGATATATTAAACATAATTTAATGTATTATTAGTCTTAGATGTCCAAATCGATAAAATAGATAACCATGACAACTGAACGTGCTAAAATCTATAACAAGTCCCATTAATCAAACATGTTATCAATAAGAAAACCTCGTGATGCCATGTGTAGAGCGCTTATAATAAGCTAAGGAGATCTTGTTTCTTCGTATGTCTTTGCCTTATGCATAAATGGATTATCGATCTGATCAATACTACAATTTAGGATCTTTGCGGACTCAGCAATGTCAGTAGAGTTTTCATATGCTTTTCATAAGCAATCTTTTTTTGTTAATCAATATCATCCCTGTAAAAATCGATGGGCAGGAAAGTCATACATGAGAATGACTCATCCTAATACACATCTCCCATACTGATCAAGCTAGCTTCAAAGAGAACTACCACAATGATGTAGCAGAGGTGAAGAGACCTTAGGACACCCCTAAAATTACATCTACCAAGGCGAATTGTATGGTTCTATAAGTAATTGTTGTTGTGGATATTTCACAAACTTCTTACAAAAGCTATGGAACAAACTATAAATCCTCCCAAATTGCAACTCCTAATGCCAAAATGGGTTCTAGTTGGTGAGGTAGGGCATGTTGCCATAAAAAATGGTTGTGATTTGGATGATAGATGTATGCCGGTTAAGTTAGTTTGCAAGTCATTCAAGTATTAGACTAGATTAAAATAGAGCTGTATTAGTTTGTTTAGATCGGTCCAAAATTTTATAAAGTATGGTTATTATATACAAGTATTATAAATAAATATGGTCAAAAAGCTATGTTTAGCTAATTTTTTGTATTAGCAATTGTCATGGGCAAAATCAATTGATTTGGCCTAACTCTAATTATAATTCTTTACAAATATTTTTTATTTTTGATAAATATTAATTTTTAAAAAGTTATTTCAATAAATCATATTCTTTATAGTTAATAACATTTTTATATAATGATTCTTAATTTGAAACATGTAATATTTAAATCTAAATGCTATTTTTCTAAATTTTTTATATAAATGGTAATTTTTTAATAAAAATGACTTAAAATAAAATAGTCCATATACCAGCTCAATTTTATTCATAGATGAATATGATAGAAGTTCGCATCCTAATAACAAACCTGAACCCAAACTCACCCTACTCAAGGACAATAAATTTTTCTCTAAAATCACATTTTTCCCGCTTTAAATCTAATTTTGATCAAATATATCTTACAATTACATTTAGTAGACCCAAACAGTATCAATTTTAGTAATTTCACCACTACTAGAAGAGGGCATCTGTCACAAGCAAGATGATTTCCTCATCTCTAGTGTCATGTCCCAAAAGTTTTATATAATACTCAAATTTTTATTTGATTTATTTTGATATTAATTATTATTTTAGATTATTTAGATGTGTTAGAAATTAATTGAATCTTGAGAAATTTTTAAAAAAATTAATTCATAGATTGGCGCTTAATACGCGCCTAAAGGACGTTTAAAGCACAAAATGCCGAGAAGAAGCGTTCAAGGGCAGCCCAAGTAGTGCCCAAGGTGCTGATTTTTGAAGGGTGGTGCTCGAGAGGTGCCTAGATACGCGCTCAAGCATCGAGACACTTTTATAAGCAGCTTTAGCTGCACTGTGTGGCCATTCGTGCAAAGGAAAGGCAAAGAAGAGAGAGAGGAGATAGGAAATGAGAATTGATAGATTAGTGTATCCTTTTGTCAGACTTATTTGGTATAAGATGAAATAAGTATTTATAAGTCATATATTTGGTTTAGTTCAATGTTTGATATATTTTTTATATGTTTTGGAAGTTTAACTTTCTTGTTTGCTATTTTTATTTAGTCCACATATTTTCTTTGTACATGTATGATATTTTCACCAATCGTTTGAGGGATTTTATTCAGATTTTACAAGTATTTTAGGATTTTATTATTTTATAAAAAAATAAAAATATATTTGAAAACGTATGTTTAAGTATCAGTATATTTATATAGAAAAAGTTATGAAAACCTACATGGACCATACATTACTACTCATGCATTGCTGCCTGGGGATCAAGGCTCTTACCTTTATGATATGATTTTGATATATGATTTGTAGCTCCTCTTCCGACGAGGAGATTGTGTTCCCAATGGAAAAATTATATGACTCTGTCTTCCGCTGGCAAGAAGACACTTCATTTGTAGTTGACCCATCCTATTTGTGTTTTAATGAGAAATATTGTAAGTGTATTAAATGAAAACTTAATATATTCGAACAACCTAATATATTAATTAAACTAAAAAATTATACCCAAAATCGCAAGTAGTAAAATATAGTTGATAAGTTTCTTATCTTTGAGAGACAAAGTACACATAATACCCTACCCATGGGTCTAAATAGTGATTGATATGGTTTAATGTTATCGAGAGTATGCGTAACTCTTCCTTAAGCTAGTCTTTTAAATCTTTAATTTTTTAATTTCATCCATATTTTATATTTCTGTATGGGTTCATATTTGGACTTTAATTTGAGATATGTAGGCTTTTTCTTAGTTGGGATGTGATTAGTCTCGTATATTTAGATATGTGAATTGTTCTAGAACATGTTTCCATTTATATGATTTCGTTCTAACTTTTATTTATTCGTATGTGACTTGGATTAAGATTTCGTTTTGTTCAGTATACCTTTCGTATAGATATGATATGATTCAAATTATGTGATTTGACTTTGAATCATAATTTATTATGAGTACGTTTCGATGGGATCATATTTTGATTCAGATTATGATTTGAGTATGAGATTATACTTATGACTTTCACTTTTGGATTTGTGATTCGGCTTTCGTTATCGGGTTTTCAGATTTGTGTCTTTTATCCATTTTGATTATGTTTATGAACCCTCCATCTGATTTTGGACTCTATTATTTATTGTATATAATAGGATACTTATTAAATTTTAGGCTAATATTTTTTATTTATTATACCTTTAGAATGGAGGGCTTAGATATCTTATAGGAGTTAGACATAATCTAATGTGGTATTATTCATTTTGGTAAGTATTATGTTTGTTTGGATGTTGCTGATATAGGTTGTATTTTAGTTATTTTAAACTGGTCGTATGTAGGTCATTGGATTTGTAAGAACAATTGATCATGTAACATCTCAAATATTTTTAATTTTATTATTTTATAAGAATAAATTATCTAATTAGTTATGATAATTATTTAACTATTTTTAATAATTATTTAGACATAAAATTTTATAATTTGACTTAAAATATGAGTTTAGAGTATTTAGACCATTGAATTAGGTTTAGATATTTGAGATGTTAGTTTGAGTTTAATTTAATTAGTGGATTAGGTTATTGAATAAACTTGTATATATTTAAATTAAGTAAACATTAAATATTTAGGCATAATAAGCTAGATGGATCGATGGATTAGGTTTGGATATTTGGACCATTAATTAAAGTTTAGATTAAAGACCAAATTAAGTTAATTTTAAACAAAACTAATTAAATAAATATTTATCTGGTGAATCTTAATATATTAGGATTCGTTGACTAAAAAAATATAATTAATTTTAAAAAAATTAAAATATTATAAATTTAAATTAAAATTTTAAATATTATTATAGGGATAACTAGATAACTAATTAAATAATTAATTAATATATTTAATAAAAGATAAATAAATATATAGATATATATATAATAACATATATAATATAATAACAAAATAAATAATAACTATGATTTATATAATAATAATAATAATAATAATAATAATAATAATAATAATAATAATAATAATAATAATAATAATAATAATAATAATAATATGTATGGGGGATAAAAGAAAGGAAAGGAAGAAAAAGGAAGAAAATGGAGAAAGAAAAGAGAAAAGAGAAAAGAAAATAAGGAAAGGAGACGAAGAATGAAAGAAGGAGAAAGGGGCGAAGGTGGCGCGAGGGTTGCAGTGACAAGGAGAAGGAAGGAAATCGACACTGAAAATGGAAGCTAAGAAAACCCTAATATGATTTACCCTCCATTAGTTAAGATATGCTATGGGGGAGCAAAGGGATAGAGAACAGAAGTTGAACAAAGTAACTGTTGCCGTCGTCACCGTAGTCGGAAGAAAAGTAAGAAATTGGGGCAAGTAAATTTTTTCATTCTCTTGGTTGATATTTATTTTCTTGTTGCATGCTTTGATTTTGTAAAAATCGGTTGTATTCTTAATTTTGGAGTAAAAAAAACAGAGCAACTACTCAATCTGGTGAAAGGCCTAAAATTTTTCAGGGTTTACATTGAATTGGGAGACAAAACTTCGTGGATTAATACATTAAAATCATTGTTTGTCATATTGAGAATAAAAAAATTGGATTTATTTTGAGTTCGGTGAGAAACCTCATGAAGTCGATGAACAGAGTGCTATGCTCTGTTTGAGACACTAATCCGGTTATAGTAGGGTTGAATGGTTGCTCTTTGATTTGGCTTATATTAAGGTATCCAATGTTTGAATATAAATATAGGATTGTAGAAATTATTTTCTTTGCTTCGGAATTGCTCAATGAAGAGCAGTGGCTGCTAAATTTTGTGTTGCTCAATTTAGTATACTTGGTATTCATTCTGGAAGCTAGAAGTGACATATGTGTATATGATTGTGTATCTGCTTGGGTGTATACATATATATGTAAATATTGAAGAGTGTATATGAATAATCATGTGTAGATTTATACGAGTGTGTGTGTGGGGGTGCTGTGTGTGTGTGTGTGTGCATTATATAAGTGCGTGTGTGCCGTCTGTGTACTACAACGTGTGTGCTGCTTATGGGCAGTGTGTGTGCTGCTGTAGTGGCAGTGTATGTGTAGTGTATATATATGTATGTATATATGTATGTATGTATATATGTATGTATGTATGTATATATGTATGCATGTATGTATATATGTATGTATGTATGTGTGTATAAGGTAGGATGTGTATAATTATATATACGTGCATAATTATATGGGTTGATGTATATGGTTGGGAAAAATAAATATACATAATTTATGTGTGCATGTATGTATATTGAGAAGAAAATTAATAGTAATTATTATTTTAATTGACATTGGTGAAATTAGTTGGAATAGTTGGATAAACAATAATAGTGAGTTCGTTCAATAACAACAAACTAAAGACAATTTATGCTTCTGAAATGAGATTTGATATATCGGGAGGGGTGGTTATGATCAAATATAACATTTAAAAATAGTCTGGCCGAATATTCTAAATTTCCTTGGATTTGCTCATATTCCCGTGATGATCGATCTTTGTGTTGGCTTTAATCACGTGCGTATATTTTATTAGTATTCTATAGATAAGTAAAGGATAGTGCATAAAGACTCTACAGTATCCAATCGAATGGAAATTCGTGAGACCTTAAAGTAGTTTATACTTTTTTTATATTTATTTCATTCCGAAGGTCGAGATCGTTGATATTGATAGGAGATACTTATAACCTAATAACCATCGTAGAAAATGATATCATGGATATTATTAGCGAATGGTATCAGGGATAGTATGAGCAAGCTACGGGTACAGCTTTTAAGAGAATTATAGGGATAGTGGGGATACCATGGATACTGAATAAGCTCGTGATACTTATCCAACCGTTGGGGGCATAAACACATAGCGTTTGGTTTAATATGGCAGAATAAAATCTATAGATATTATTATTATCTCACGCAGTGAAGACTATTGTTATCTCGTATAGTTGTGACTTCGTATTGAGGTAATGATCGACTTTGGTGCAATCCATATTGTACAACTGACATTCAATTGTTTATATGGCTTTTGAATCGTAAACACGACATATTATTGAATCTTGGATAACGAATTATATACTGCATATTATTATTAATTATATATATGTAATATTATAATCCAAGATACTAATGTATTCCTGTATTGTTACTTATATTTACTTGTTGGATATTCGACTTACTCTTATATTTTTTTTGGCTCCATAATAGATAGATTAATATCATTTTAGTAGAGATCTCATATCGTTGTGGTGATTTCAGGTAGAAATGAACCTCAAAGTTGAGGCTATCATGTTGAGAGATTTAGATTTATTCACTTATTAGCGTTTGAATATTTATCAGGATTGCATTCCCAGAAATTAAATATTATGAACATTTATATTTTCTCTTTATTTCAAAAAAAATTTTATTATGGACATTATATTTCTTAATATAAGGATTGTTAATGATCATTAATTTTGGTGATTAATAATTTTGAGCTCATTTATACTGATGGATGTTATGATGGATAATTGACAATTTCAATGAACTAGAGAATCTTTTGTAAAATTGGTCCAGGCCGAGTCTGGGGACTCAGGTTCAGGTGGTTACATGTTATGTGTATGTATTTGGTCTATCACCTCCATTGCGGTATTTTTGGATTAAGGCATATGTATTATTGTTCGAATAGTTATTCGATGAGGTCCTCTGATGGGTTTGGGTCTGTTTTTTATCATTATTTGAATTATTTGAAATTTTATAAATTGTCTAGTTTGTCACACCTGAGTTAAAATTTGTTATATGTTATATTATTTTGGATTTTATTAATTTATTATTTAGGCATACTTTGGTCCAGGTTCATGACACATTATTCCGATATTAATTAACAAAATTAATGCATCCATTGTTAATTACTTATGTTATTACCCAATACTAATAATAATCAACGCAATCATTTTATTAATAAATAATAATCTAAAATAATGACGGACATAAGTTTCACGTCAATATTACTACCGACCTAAATAAAATAAATATATTAAATAAATCTAACCACAGTGCCTGAAATATGTTATACCCAAAAATGGCTCCAAAATACTGATTATACTAGAATATTAAATCATACATAAGAAGATACATTTAAATAACATAAATTAAAGTCAATAACAACACAATTTTCTTCCACCGGACAAGTCAACATTCCACTACACCTCTCACGCCCCGAAACTAGCATGTTTAATTATTTGTTATTGATGAAATTAAAATTTTAAAATTTGGGTGTGACAAATCAAAATATAAGACCCGACAAGCTAAATCCGCACAGGACTTCATCGAATAACCGTCCGGACAATGAAAATATAACTTACTCTCTACATCGTGAAGGAGAAATCCAAACATGATAACAACTCATCTATATTATATACATACATGATCCAATGGTCATAATTACTCAATTGAAAGGCCTACTTTTGACCAATTCCATTATCCGAAAATAACAAAATCTATAACAAACTCAATTCAAATAATAGAAAAATACAACCAACGACATTTGAGTCGTAACAGATGTTGAACCCATCAATTCACATGACGCCACATCAGATCTCGTTTAACTCCTACAAGATATTATAGCCCTCTACGAATCTAAAGAGATGGAAACATAAAATGTAAGTCGGAGGCTCAACAAGTATCATCATAAATATTCATAAAATAGTATACGTAAATCAGAGAAAAAATTAAGAAACGAATATCAAAACAAATGATAGATATAAATCTCAAATCGCTGATATCAAAAGCCAAATTATCATATCTAAAGCAAGAGTTCAAATCAGAAGCCAAATCTGCAGCATACCCAAAGCAGAATCTCATTATACCTTCCCGCTGATATGAATGGATAACAAATCGTGCTCTAATATCCCGACACATAATCAAAGGCCACGACACACCCACGTAACAGAAGACATGGTATACTCACATAAATTGAAGGCACAACATACCTACATAAATAGAAGACTCCAGTACACCCACATAAATAGAAGATTGTGACACACCCACTTAAATAGAGGCTAATGGCAAATAGAAGCCCACAATATATCTACATAAATAGAGGCCAACGACAAAAGGAAACCCACGGCACATCCACATAAATTGAGGCAATTCGGAATTCAAATTTACATATCATAACGGCTACGTCTTAGACCGGTAACTCTATGCCATCTCATATCATTGATTCCATCTATATTTTAGACCTATAGATCTCGATCCAACTATATTTTAGACTTATAGCTATCGAACATCTCATATCATTAGCACCTGTCTACATTTTAGGTCTACAGATCTCAGCCTTGCTACATTTTAAGCTTGCCACTTTTGACTATCTTATATTATTTGGTACCTATCTACATTTTAGACTTGTAGATCTTGATTCGATTATATTTTAGACCTGCAACTCTGGATCACCTCATATCATTAATACTCGTCTACATTTTAAGCCTGCAGATCTCAACCCGACTACATTTTAGGCCTACAGCTTTCATTTATCTCATATCATTTGGCACCCGTCCATATTTTAGGCCAGCAAATCTCGACCCTTCAATATTCAATATTGGTTTCATTTGAGACCTATAACTCTTAACCATCCAAATTCCAATATTGACCCACTAAGGGTCTTGGACCACTACAGTTTTACACAAATCGACCCACCGGGTCTTGAACAATTAGGTCCCACATAAGTCGACCCGTTGGGTCTCGAACTATCACGGTCTATGCATAAATTGGCTGACCTGGGGCCTCAGCGGTGCTCATGCATGTTCATAGCTCTAAGAACGATGGGATACTCGAATATTAATAAAGACAAAATAAAACCTCCACATCAATTAATAAAATTATCATGCATGGTCCAAGAAAACATGGGAATTAGCTAAAATGCATGCACAAATCCTAAATATCCAAATTGAAAATAAGACACATTCAACAGAGAAATAAATGAAGGATAGAGTTAGAGTATGCTTATTTTGACCTTATACTAGGCAAATTTGAAGAACGAAGGGTCTGATCTACCTGAATGCCACTTTTGCTCTCTTCCTTTTCCTTCTCCCTCTCTCTTCTCTACTCCGCGACGCGAAAATAGCAAAACCCTAACTCGTGCACATATTTACAGCCTAGCCTGAGCTTGAGTGCTTCTCAAGCGTGGCCCTCTCAAGTCTAAGCGCTCAGCTCCACTCAACATTACTCGACCACCAACCATTCTAGAATCGACGCTCGAACTCCGCTCAAACGTGGCTTAGGCGCGGATTTTTAAATCCAAATTTCATTAAATTTTCATAAAAATACCCTTAATTTAATACATCAGAAAAATTTAGAATTAATAAATGCATTCAAAATATCTCAAATGAAAATTCGGATATTACAACACCGCTAACCAGAAAGCATCAAAACATATACATCAACACAGAACAACACAACCAAAGTAAACATTTTAAAATTACTGTCTTAAGATGATTACAACATCAAATTTTAAATTCTATCCTCATTGGTCAGCTCTTCCAATAATCTTATACCCTTGCAAATGATCAGATCACTAATATGAAGGGATTAACAAAAATAAAAGTAAAAATAAATTAAAAGTTTAGTAAGATATATAATTTATATAACAGATGAAATTTAAATGCAATGACATAAATTTTCATAATATTTATGCATGGTTTCTAAATTTCCTTTTCAGGTTTAAATAGATCATGCTATGTAAAATTATGTAAATTTTGTGAATCAATGGTCAGTAAGGTCTTACTGACTAATGAATTTATAATTAAAATCTTGGATATATTTATTTTTACACAATCAAAGTCCTTATATTATTATTTAAGATTTATAGATAGGATGTCATAAATATCACCCTATAGACGGAATCGATCACCACTTTCACCCGTAGGTAATAGATCTGAATCTCGATCTCCACTATAATATATTAAGATATGTTATAATATATCACCACAAATATTCTTACAATGGTCTAATAAATAAATAAAAACTCCACATAATTTAAATAATCCTTATAGTTTTTCATTTCTAAAAAAATATTCTTAATTTTTTAACAAATTATGAATTTTTTTCTCAAATTAATTACTTATCATGAATGACTTAAATTTCTCTAGAATTTGAACATACTTAAATTTAAATTATAAAATATTAAATTATAGGGTTTCATTGTTAAACATACAGAACTATTCTAGGTAAGATAGTATAAAAAATCAGCAATATTATAAAAATTTAGCATTTTATCTCCATGAGCAAATATATAAGACAATTTTAAAGAAACTTTCAGAACATATCAATTATATATTTAGCAAATTAAATATACAAAATATTATGTAAAAATTTAAAACATATAAGAGTCATTTAACCATAAAATCAACACATGCATGAATATAATTGTAGAAATTAATTTGATAATACTAAGTGTATAATATTGAAGCATGGATTTCATAAAAATCACAAGAAATGGAAATCAAATTTTATGCATGTGAAGTACTGTTATTTTAACTACAAAAATATATCATATATAAATATTCAAAATAATAAATACTTAAAAAATTTAAAAAAAAATTTACAACATATAAAAGGAAAATTTGGAATACATTTACCTTAGTTTCAATTTTCTAAAAATCTTGCTTGGATTGATTTCAAAAGCCCTTCTCCTTCTCTTCTTCTTTTCTCTCATTCCTCAAAATTTGATAGAAAATGATCAAAAATTATCCGAACATAATTTATATAACAAACTTGGCACTCGAGTACTCGTCAGGTGCGCATCAGGCACAGTGACCAAAAACAATGGTGCACAAGCATTGCATCGGGCACACGTCAAATATTGGCATTCTACCTCAACACGTTCGAGTATTCCTCAGACGTGTATCGAGTATGAATATATTAAAAAATGCACTCAAGTTCTGGTCAGACATTCATCAGGCGCAACCTCTTTACCCATGACACGCATGTGCGCGCATAGGGAGCTAGTCAAACGTCCTTCAACTCGTGTAACTCAATTCAAAATTTGACTTTGATCCAATTTTCTTCCTTTAATTTTAACTTTATTTATCTTAATTTAACTAATCATGGTAAAATTTAAAATTTAAAACTTGTTATTTATACCTAAACTATAATATTTAAAATTTTATTTAAGATTCCTATAAAATTTATTAAACATTCTTATAGTTTCACATAATTTTTTCATGTAATTTAAGCAAAAAATTTACAAAGCTTGATTGAATAATACATAATTAGAGGTCTTTATGATTTTATATAGTCTTAGTTTATGCAATTTTTGTCTATGCTAATTTAACACAATATACACTGAATTTACTAAATATTTTCAATATTTGTACCCAATTTTATACATAAAAAAGGTAAAATTTCATTTGGTTGTACCTGAAATTTAAAATTAGAACTTGAATTACATGTCTGATTTTCGATTCTGTTGTCTGACATGAAAAACAATTAAAATTCTATATCTGTTGCGTCCGGAGAATCTGGTCGTACGTCAGTTGAAGCGCGAGCGGCTTCTTGAGTGAGCGGACGGACAGAAACGGGCAACACAAAATGAATGGAGCTCGAGTAAAAAGAAAGAAGTATGGGGCAGTGGGAGAACACGTTGATTTACGTGGAAAACCCCTTTGTCTGACGAGGGGTGAAAAACTGCGGCAACGGACGAGCAGTCCGAGAAATGTCACTATAGTGTTGAAAAGATACAATGGACGTTTGAGAAGCTGTTCGCTTTCTCAGAGTATTACAATGAAAGGAAAACAGATTTCCTCTTTCACTCTCTTCTCCTTGCCTTAGTTTTTCTCTCTTGTGAATTCCCTTGCTCGAGTGTAAACAGATGGATTCAGAATCAGGACCTTCCTTAGTGGCCAGGAAGGGGTATTTATAGGGAATGTGATGCCGTAAGGGAGGCGACACGTGGCGCTGGCGTGTCAGGGCTGCCTGCCACCATCGCCACTACTGTAGGTGCGGCTGTGACAGGGACACCTGTCACAACCTGCAGATACGGCGCTCAGGGGCGCATGGTCTGCAGGTACAGCGTGTCAAAAGCCGTTGGTCGCTCGTGGCAGCATGCGCCGTGCAAACCATCTGAGCTGGCGCCTGGGCTATTTTGGCCTTTCTGGTGGTCCCCGTCCTCAAATGGATCTCAGTGTCCGCTCGGGTTGCCAGTGCCTTTGTCACTCGATTTGCTTCTTCAGGCGCTCGGAAATGAGCTAGTCATTTGGGCCTGATTAGACTTGTGGGCCTTTTGGGCCAGCCTTTTCGCGTGATTCTTTGGGCCTGCACTTATAGTTTTGGGCCTTGGGTTCCAGGACCCATCATGATCCCCTCATGTCAAATGGTTCGAGGACTCAGCCGTTTGACATGCCTGGTAAACATCTTCCTGTTGACGCGAAAGATGTCCGAGATCTTTGGAAAATACGAGACCTGTCTTTCGCCGCCGTTTCACCTCCCCGTGGAGCATTGAATGCGATAGGTGATTGATGTGATGTCACTTTGGGAAGCCCTAAGGCCTACGCCCGCCTACTGCGTATGCGGAGCCGACACGTGGGATGGTTATGATGAGGGCGCCTTTTCACTTGTTTGAAAATTTCTTTAAATCCTTCGTCGCGCCCTCATTCAAATCCTCCCGTTCTCTTCTCTCTTTCCTTGGCGTTCTCTGAGAATCTTCACGACGCTTCGTTTTCGTTCATTGCTGCCATGGCTCCTGGCGTTAATGATATTGCCTCTTCCCTTTCTTCTCAAGATCTTGAGCAGATCAGGGCGAAATATAGCATCCTGGAGTCTGATTCAATGGTGGTTCCAGGAGCCGCAGAGATGGCGTGCAGTCCTCCGAGCGGTTACATTGCCGTATACGAAGTTCACCTCAAAGGTGGGCTTCGTTTCCCTGTTCCCACATAGCTCCACCGCCTGATGAAGGAATTGGCCATCCCGCTCGCGAGGCTACAGCCCAACGCTATCAGGTACTTAGTTTCTTTGTGTGTATTTGCGCGCTGCCATAGCAAAACTCTTGAGGCGGTCATGGTGAAGATCATGTTTCGCTTCATCCATAACCTTGACTGGATCGTCATGACCCCCCGCCCTGAGTTTGCTGAGATGAGCGGTGGGAACCCAGATTCCACCAAAAGGTGGAAGGACAGGTTCTTCTTCCTTAAGGCGGCTGAGGACTGGCAGCTCTCCTCCGTGTGGGGAAACGTCGCGAGCAAATATGGCTCCTATATTACTGACGAGGAGAGGGAGGCCGCCAGGGAGGTTACGGACTTAGTGCTGGCGAATCTGGGCTGCTTCAGCGTGGGGAAGAAGAACATCTGGCTATCCCCCGAAAAGCTGACGGAAGCCAAGTGGGTGGCGCTATCCGGAGATTCTGCCATTGCTGCTTCGAAGAAGAAGAAGAAGAAAAAGCTGAGGAAAAGAGAGGGTCCTCTTGTAATCCAGGAGACATCTGAGCGGCCTCCGAAGAGTCCGCGGATCGAGGTCCTAGAAGGTCTACCGAGCGCCGCTGGTGAGTCTTCTTCAGACGGGGACTCCGTTATTGCCCTCATGGTTAAGAAGGCCATGAGGTTGGCTTCTGGTCCTTCTGCGCAGCCCGAGGCCGCCATACTTCCATCTTCTGGTACCGAGACCCATCCTGAGGTCTCGGTCGTCTCTGCGGGTCCTCCTTCTAATGATCCCGTAGCCTTTGATGCCTCGGGGGAGGCAACCTTGGACGAGGCCGTGGAGCCTTGTGGGATCGGGGCAGCCGTCGCTGTTACTGCTGAGGATATTTTTGACATTCTTAGCGGCGAAGAGGCTGAGGTCGCGGTCTTAGAGATCCCGGCCGCCGCTGACGTCCCGGATGTAGCGGAGCCCCCCATTCCTGAAGGTCCTCCCTCCGAGGCCCCTTTTGATGTTCCTGCGGTACCCGCGGAGTACTCGCTTATGCCCGAGGCCCCAAGGGAGAGCGCCCTCACTCCAGATCCTGTGGTTTCTCTGGCACTTTGCTACCATCCCATTTGCTTCACTTTCTGTTGACTGCTTCTAAGCGGCTTTGGTTCCTTTTGTAGCTCCAGGATCTGATCAATGGCCTCAGCCAACTGGTCGGCGAAGTCACCCGGTCTTGCTCGGAGGCGAAGTCTTCGAGGGCCGCCCAGGAAGAGATCCAGCGGCTTCATGCGGCGCTTGCTGAGGCCACCGCAAGGAGCGCTTCAGCTGGGGAAGCTCTGAGGCTCTTGGAGGTTCGATATGGCTTCCTGCTAGAACGAAACTTTCAGCTGGAGGAGACGCTAAGGACCTCGGTGAAGGTTGCTGACATAGCCCCCCTGCTGGAGACCAAGTTCTGGGACGGCATCCATCTATGCCGCCGGCTGATGCGGGTCCTGTATCCACGATTTCCTACAACTGTGTTCGATCAGCGTAACTCGAGCGCCGCACGCCCTCAGGATGTGTACGGTCTTCAAGACAGGCCATTTCCTGGGTCCTCGGGTCCAAGCTTCTCAACGGGTCCTCGCTCATCAGACCAGCCGGGAACTTCAAGCCACGGGGAGGATTCCTCATCTCAAGGAGAGCCGTCTGGAGCCGTTCTACCTCAGGGCCCCGACGAGGGCTAGACTTTGTCTCTCCCTTTTGATTGTTGTATTATATTTTTATGAAATAAAAGGAGATCCTTGAGTTTATCACAAGTGCCTCTCTTTCTTCTTCTTGTTTTTTTTTTTTTTTTTGTATACTCGGACAAATCCGAGTCTTTGGTATGACCTCAAGGGTCCGACCTCTGGGGCCGCTCGGTCGCAGCCGAGTTTTTGGTATGACCTCAAGGGTCCGACCTCTGGAGCCGCTCGGTCACAACCGAGTTTTTGGTGCCTGACCTCGGGGGTCCGACTGCTTGGGCCGCTCGGTGGGCAACCGAGTTTTTGGTGCCTGACCACAACGGTCCGACTGCTTGGGCCGCTCGGTGGGCAACCGAGTTTTTGGTATGACCTCAAGGGTTCGACCTCGGGGGCCGCTCGGTCGCAGCCGAATTTTTGGTATGACCTCAAGGGTCCGACCTCTTGGGCCGCTCGGTCACAGCTGAGTTTTTGGTATGACCTGAAGGGTCCGACCTCTGGGGCCGCTCGGTCACAGCCGAGTTTTTGGTGCCTGACCTCGGGGGTTCAACCGCTTGGGCCGCTTGGTGGGCAACCGAGTTTTTGGTGCCTGGCAACAGCGGTCCGACCGCTTGGCCGCTCGGTGGGCAACCTAGTTTTTGGTATGACCTCAAGGGTCCGACCTCTGGGGCCGCTCGATCACAACCGAGTTTTTGTTTGTTGGAGATAACCCGCCTTTTACTGGTAGTATTTCCTTAGGTGAGCGACGTTCCAAGTTCGGGGTATCAGCTTGCCCTCTTGGGTGCGTAGCTTATAAACTCCTCCTCGAAGGATAGCCGAGACCAAAAACGGTCCTTCCCAATTTGGTGAGAGCTTGTTTCTTCCAGCTATTTTTCCCGTGGCTTCCACGCTTCTCAGTACGAGATCCCCGACCTCGAATTGTCGCGCCTTCACTTTCTTGTTGTAATAGCAGGTCACCCGTTGTTGGTAGGCCGCTATTCTAAGCCTTGCCTGATCGCGAACTTCCTCGAGGGCGTCGAGGCTTTCTCGGAGCCTCTAGCTGTTATCCGTTGCGCTGAAGCACCCAACCCGGGGGCTTGTGAGGCATACTTCTATTGGGATGACAGCTTCGACCCCGTAGCAAAGGTTGAAAGGGGTCTCTCTTGTGGTCTCTCTGGGCGTTGTCCTGTACGACCAGAGGACCGAGGGCAATTATGTACCCACGAGCCCTCGGAAGATTCCAGCTTGGTTTTTAGCCCATGTAGGATTGTGCGGTTTGTCACTTCTACCTGCCCGTTGGCCTGCGGGTATGCCACTGACGTGTGCACCAGGTTAATCCTCAGGCTTGCGTAGTATTTAGTGAACCGCTTTCCCGTGAACTGTGTCCCGTTGTCAGTCACGATGCACTCAGGCACTCCAAACCTGCACACAATG
This sequence comes from Nepenthes gracilis, assembly GCA_033239525.1. Taxonomy (NCBI): domain Eukaryota; kingdom Viridiplantae; phylum Streptophyta; class Magnoliopsida; order Caryophyllales; family Nepenthaceae; genus Nepenthes; species Nepenthes gracilis. Next base: position 3,950,003 of record BSYO01000026.1, on the reverse strand, counting down.
CTCTGCCAGAGGAACTCCGTCGCGTTCTGCTCTGTTATCCTGGCCAGCGGTACTGCTTCCACCCATTTGGCGAAGTAGTCTATTCCAACAATCAGGAATTTCCTTTGTCCGGGAGCGAGAGGAAATGGTCCGAGGATGTTGAGCCCCCATTGGGCGAACGGCCATGGGGATTGTAGCCCCCAGAGGTCTGTGTGAGGGCGATGGCTCATGTTACTGTGAAGTTGGCAACTTTCGCATTTACGTACGAAATCCATGGCGTCATACTTCATTATTGGCCAGTAGTACCATTGCCTCATAAGCTTAAAAGCTAGGTTTTTTCCCCCAACATGGGATCCGCATATTCCGAGATGCACCTCTTGTAGGGCGTATTCGGCTTCCTCTGGAGTGAGACACCTTAGGTAAGGGGCTGAGAAGCCTCGTCGATATAGCTGGCCGTCCACGATTGTGTACCAGCCCGCCGTCTTCTTTATCTTCTTGGCCTCGCTCGGATCCTCGGGCAGTGAGCCATCGGATAAAAACCTCAGGTAGGGGGTCATCCAGGTGCTCCCGTCCTCGACCTACATCACCTCCCGCTCGGGGTCTTCAATGCTGGACCTGCCCAGGACTTCTCGCATCCCCCTGGCATACTGTTCAGGATCTCCCGAAGCTGCGGCTCGCGCAAGCGTGTCGGCTTTGGCGTTTTCCTCTCGCGGGATGTGGATGAACTCGGCCGTCTTGAAACCCACGATCATGTCCTTAACCTTCGAAAGGTACTTGGACAGCTGCTCGTTGTTGACGTCGAAGCTTCCGCAGACCTGATTGATGACCAATTCGGAGTCACTATAGATGACCAGCTCTTTAGCCGAGCATTCCTTGGCAAGTCGGAGTCCAGCCAGTAAGACTTCGTACTCTGCGACGTTGTTTGTGGCCGAGAACCCCAGAGTTAACGAGTACTTTATCTCCAACCCCTCAGGCGTGTGCAACACAATCCCTGCTCCGCAGCCGTCCTTCATAGAGGAGCCGTCCACGTGCAAGGTCCAAGTGGAGGCTCTGCTGAACTCGTCCGTGGTAGTCTGGTCCTCGTCGCAAGTTGGCGGTGCCGTCGTTTCAACGAGAAAGTCCGCGAGCGCCTGTCCCTTTAAGGCTGGTCTCGGACGGAACTCTATGTCGAATTCTCCCAACTCAATGGCCCACTTGATCAGTTGGCCGGAGATCTCGGGCTTCTGCAAAATGGTCTTTAAAGGCTGGTCGGTCAGGACCACTATCCTGTGTTCCTGAAAGTATGGCCTGAGCTTCCTCGCGGAATAGACCAACGCTAAGGCCACCCTCTCTGCCAGGGGATACCTGGCCTCGGCGCCCGCGAGAATTTTGCTGACGTAATACACGGGTTGCTTCTTGCCATGTTGCTTTCGTACTAATACCGAGCTCAGTGCTGTGTCAGACACTGAGAGGTACAAGTATAGCTCCTCGCCCTACTGGGGAGAAGCTAGCAGAGGCAGACTCGAGAGGTAGCCCTTGAGTCCTTGAAATGCGTCTTCGCAGTCACCATCCCACCGGAAGTCCCTGGATTTTGTCCCTCTTAGGGCTTTAAAGAATGGCAGGTGCTTCTCTGCCGACTTTGCTAGGAAACGGGATAGGGCGGCCACTCGTCCGGTAAGCTGCCGAACTTCCTTCACCGTTCGCGGAGACCGCATGTCTAGGATCGCTTGGATCTTTTCTGGGTTTGCTTCGATTCCCCGGTGCGACACGATATAGCCCAAGAATTTTCTCGAGGCAACACCGAAAGTGCACTTACTGGGATTCAGCTTCATCCCATGGGCTCTGAGTACGCGGAAAGTCTCAGCCAAGTCTCTCACGTGGTCACCGCTTATCTTGCTCTTGACGAGCATGTCGTCGACGTACACCTCCATGTTTCTGTCTATCTGGTCTTTGAACATCTTATTCACGAGCCGCTGATAGGTCGCTCCCGCGTTCTTGAGACCAAATGGCATTATCTTATAACAGTATGTCCCTTGGTCTATCATGAACGACGTGTGCTCCTCATCCTCATGACTCATTTTGATCTGGTTGTACCCGGAGTACTCATCCATGAAGCTTAGGAGCTCATGGCCGGACGTCGAATCTACGAGCTGGTCGATTCTGGGCAATGGGAAGCTGTCTTTGGGGCACGCCTTATTGAGGTCGGTGAAGTCTACGTACATCTTCCACTTCCCATTGCTCTTTTTTACCATGACAACGTTGGCCAACCAATCCGGGTACTGAACTTCTCGGACAAATCCAGCGTCCAGGAGTTTCTTGACCTCCTCGCGGAAGGCCACCAACTTCTCTGTGGAATAGTTTTTGTGCTTCTATCTGACCGGCTTATGCCGAGGATCGACGCCTAGCTTGTGGACGATGACCTCAGGCGAGATCTCGGGCATGTCACTAGGGGACCATGCGAACACGTCTAAGTTCTCCCGTAGAAAACTGATGAGTTGGTCCCTTACTGTCTCTGAGAGTGAACTCCCTATTTGGACATACTTCTCCTGATTCGCAGGATCCAGTGGGACTCGGACCACTGGTTCTCCTGGCTGAGCGTGTTGCAGTGTTGCCTCGTCCCTGAGGTCGAGGTCTTCCATGGGCTGCGGAAGTGTTACTTGCTCGGTCTGCGCCAAGTAACACATCCGTCCAGTTGATTGGTCCCCGAGGACCTCTCCTACCCCACACGGGGTGGGAAACTTCATCCTGAGATGTGGGATGGAGGTTACTGCGTTGAACGCGGCCAAACAAGGCCGTCCGAGTATCGCGTTATAGACCGAGGGCAGGTCCACAACGAGGAAGGTGAGAACTTTAGACGCTATCCTCGGATATGTTCCCAGGGTCACCTCCAACTGGATGATACCTTGGACGGGCACTGGCTCGTTGTCCAGTCCGTAGAGTGGCCCTTCCGGCGCCTTCATTCGGTTTTGCTTAAGCCCTAATTTGAAGTAAGCATCAAGATACAGCAAATTACGAGAGCTTCCATTATCAACAAATACTCATTTCATCTGGTAGTCATTTGCTCCATCTGAAACGAGTGCGGTTACAACCAGGGGGTCAGAGTGAGGAGAAGTTACATGGTCTAAGTCCCTACTGCTAAAGCAGATAACATCGTCTTCACTCCCAAGCCCCGTCCTTGGCCTCTTCGCTGCTGCAAGCTCACGCCCGTCTCCCCCAGCTGGTCGGCTGGAGATTATGTTCACGACCCCCGCAGCCACTCGGTTCCTGGGGGGCTCTGCGTCTCCACCGTCCTCGGGCCCTGAGGCTTGTCCTGGCCTCTGAAGGAAACGGTTGAGGTGTCCCCTCCTGATAAGCTCCTCGATCTCCCTCTGCAGAGTCCTGTAGTCCTCCGTGCTGTGACCCCCGGAGCGGTGGAAGTCAATATTTTGATTGGTCTCCACCGTTCGGGTTCTTCAGTGGCTTGGGCCACTTTAGGAATTTTTCTCCCCGGATCTGCATGAGGACATTGGTGCGGGAGTCGTTCAGCGGCATGAGATGGATAGGCTGCGGCTCTCTCTGAGAGCTCTGCTCGGCCTTATGGTGTTTCTTTGACGTCTGGGGACTTTGGTAGTCCCTAAATTTCCTTTTTCCCTCCGCGGCCTTCTGCTGAGGGTGCTCGTCCATCTCAGGTCTTTTGGCGTCGTTGGCCTCTTCGGCCGCAATGTAAGCTCTAGCCACAGCCTCGGCCTCTATAAAGGTCTGCGGGCCTCTGTGGATGAGGTGCTTGAAGAAAACACCTCCTTCGAGGGCCGAGAGGAAGGTGTTCAGCTTTACCTCGTCGGTCAGCCTCGGGATCTGCCTGGCCTCCGCTGCAAACCGTACGAGGAATCCCCTCAAGCTCTCCCTGGCCACCTGTTTGATCTGGGTGAGATGCCAGGGCTGTTTCTCCACTCTTCTGCTGGAGGGGAACTGTGACAGGAAAGCCGTCGTCAGATCCCCAAAATCGCGGATAGAGTCCGCGGGCATTCCATAAAACCATATCCGCGCATCCCCCTTCAGAGTCAGAGGGAAGCACTGGCACATGGTCGTCTCGTCCAGGCCCTGGAGGTTCAGGTGCTCCTTGAAATAATTAAGATGGTCCATAGGATCACCACTGCCATCGTACAACTCCAGATTGGGCATCTTGAACTTTGGGGGAGCGTCCTCGTACTAATCTCTGTGGAAAACGAAGATTGGAGCGCGTTAGCTCCTCCTCCGCTGCTCTCCCGCAGCATCAGATTCCATCCTCTTTTCGGTCTGGCCTCCACTCGAGGTGGGGCAACCGTCCTTCTCTCGTTCAGGTAGTGCCTTAAATCGTAAGGCTCCTGAACTGCACGGCGCTCTGGGGCCGTGCGGGGCTCCTCTTGGGGGAGCATCTCGGGGTACCGCCTCTTGATCATCGTGCTCGCGGCGGTTCCGTTGGGCCTTAGAATGGCGCCTCTCGGGGCTTTCGCCTCGGACCGGAGGACCTGGTTGGTCCTCAACCCTTCGCGTTGCTCTGCTGCTGGAGGCCACCTGGGTCCTCGGGTTTTCACGCCGGCTGGGAGGCCTTTCGCGGCGATTGCCTCCTTCGTTCCCGCCTTGTGGCGCCTCAGACTGGGAGGCCCTGTCGGGAGCCGCCTGCTTGAGCTGGTCAATTTTGGAGAAGAGGGTAACGAAGGCCTGCGACATGCCGTCTACCCTGGTGGCCAAGCCCCTCACCACCGGGTCGGGATGATCCTCAACCCCAGCGCAGGGGTTAGCGCCACCGCCTTGTGAGGCCACTTCTTTGGGGGCTGCACTCGCTTGCGCCCTTGTGTTCACCATTTGGGGATTTGAAGCTTGCGTTGTTGTGTACTTGTGGAAAATATGAAAAGCAGACTTTCAGTTGCTTACCACAGACGGCGCCAATGTTGCGTCTGGAGAATCTGGCCGTACGTCAGTTGAAGCGCGAGCGGCTTCTTGAGTGAGCGGACGGACAGAAACGGGCAACACAAAATGAATGGAGCTCGAGTAAAGAGAAAGAAGTATGGGGCAGTGGGAGAACACGTTGGTTTACGTGGAAAACCCCTTTGTCTGACGAGGGGTGAAAAACCACGGCAACGGACGAGTAGTCCGAGAAATGTCACTATAGTGTTGAAAAGATACAATGGACGTCTGAGAAGCTATTCACTTTTTCAGAGTATTACAACGAAAGGAAAACAGATTTCCTCTTTCACTCTCTTCTCCTTGCCTTAGTTTTTCTCTTGTGAATTTCCTTGTTCGAGCGTAAACAGATGGATTCAGAATCAGGACCCTTTTTTAGTGGCCAGGAAGGGGTATTTATAGAGAATGTGATGCCGTAAGGGAGGCGACACGTGGCGCTGGCGTGTCAGGGCTGCCTGCCACCATCGCCACTACTATAAAAAGCGGGCCAGATAGGGACACGTCAGCCCCACAACTGCGGAGATATGGCGCTCGGGGGCGCATGGCCTGCAGGTACGGCGTGTCAGGAGCCGTTGGTCGCTCGTGGCAGCATGCGCCGTGCAAACCATCTGAGCTGGCGCCTGGGCTATTTTGGCCTTTCTGGTAGTCTCCGTCCTCAAATGGATCTTAGTGCCCGCTCGGGTTGCCAGTGCCTTTGTCACTCGATTTGCTTCTTCAGGCGCTCGGAAATGAGCTAGTCATTTGGGCCTGATTAGGCTTGTGGGCCTTCTGGGCCAGCCTTCTCGCGTGATTCTTTGGGCCTGCGCTTGTAGTTTTGGGCCTTGGGTTCCAGGACCCATCAATATCAATGTTTCAATTCTTTGAAAATAAAAAATAGTATAGGATAATTATTTATTAATTTTAGATATAGAGTAAAGAATTATAATTTGAAGGCTTAAATTATTTATTAATCAGATATGATAAAACTAAATAATGGGATATCTAATTTTATACATAAAAAGGTAAAGTTTCATTTGGCTGTACCTAAAATTTAAAATTTAAATTTAAATTACATGTCTAATTTTTAATTCTGCTGTCTGACATCAAACAGAATTAAAATTCTATATCAATGTTTTAATTCTTTAAAAATAAAAAATAGTATAGGATAATTATTTATTAATTTTAGATATAGAGTAAAGAATTATAATTTTAAGACTCACATTATTTATTAATCAGATATGATAAAATTAAATAATGGGATATCTATTAAATAAAATATTTTTAATTATTTTTATTGGGTAGAGATAGATAGACCATAATTTTATTTTTTAACTTATTTTTTAAAAATTTATGTGAAAGTATTATTTAAAATTTTAAAAGTTAATATTCTAATAAAAATATTATTCAAAAAATATATATATCTAAAAATATTATCTATGTCTAAAAATATGATATTATAACTTTATATTACATTAAAATTTATAATTTATATTGGACACATCATTAATTTCATTTTATTCATGAATTAAAAATTAAGGATACCTCAACTTCATATATTCTTTTATAATTATATTTTTTATACGACCGAAATAATAAAATTTAAATTATATAGAATCCTAATTCTAAAATAAAATCAAAATTAACATTCTAATATATTTGTAAATTTACATTTTAATTTTGCATTCAAAACGAACTCTATATCAAATCAAACGTTAGTTAAGAATTGATGGGTATACCATAATATCTGTGTACCCACTGACCAAGTCGAGGAAGCTGAATGAGTGCAACGTGGTCTCAAATAACGGCCAAATAGGAGGCGAATGCCCAAATCCTGAAAGATCCAAGACGGTCAATACCAGCGTTGACCGTTGGGATATCACAGACGCTTGGCAACTCACGAGACATGGTCCAACTCGGCGTTGGCCAAGATATCTTGTATGTAGCAAGCCCAAAAAAGCTTTAAACCTGCTACGGCCCAGGCCCAAATTGGCAGGCAAACACGTACATGAAAAGTAACGATCCTTTCATGATCACCTGCTTTCCTAAAAACTGATCTTCTTCAAAAAGGCGACAATGAAGTCAGCACCACCGTTAGAGTCAAAACGGTTACAAAGGGCTAAGGCAATTTGAATATCCATTACACTGTTCAGCAGAAAAATGATTCATCAAATCACGACTATCAAAACCCACCAACTCTGAGAAGGCCGCCATTGCCAGTCCAGAAAGAGCACACCACCTTGCCCAGAGATGGTGGCTCTCCTACTGTTCATAAAAGCTTGAGGTCTTTGTTCTGAAAAACACATGCATTCTCAGATACCCATACGCATACACATAAGCTTACGAACAAATACGAAAGCTTACTCAGAAACAGAAGCTCTCTTGCTCACTCTCTAACTGGTCTTCCTGATAACACTGAGAACCAACTTTCTGAAAAGGCCGCCATTGCCAGTCCAGAAAGAGCACACCACCTTGCCCAGAGATGGTGGCTCTCCTACTGTCCATAAAAGCTTGAAGTCTTTGTTCTGGAAAACACATGCATTCTCAGATACCCATACGCATACACATAAGCTTACGAATAAATACGAAAGCTTACTCAGAAACAGAAGCTCTCTTGCTCACTCTCTAACTGGTCTTCCTGATAATACTGAGAACCAACTTTCTGAAAGACTTCCTACAGCCTCACCCACGAACGCTTATAGAGCTTGAACAGAGGTTCATTTTCTCTTTCTCTCTACATAAGCGTTCGTCCTCCAATCCCACAAAAGGCTTCCAGATTCCGGGAGACCTTTTCGACTTTCTGAGAATCGTTTCCTAAAGCTTCCACGCTTTCGGGACGTCGCTTCCCCACGCTCTCGGTAAGCAGTGAGCGAGAGCTCACATTCTCGACAAGCCAACACTCCCGACCATCCTACTCTCCCTCTCTTTTGCTTTTCAGTTTACCTTCATTACTTAGAAAGCTTTACTTAAACGTCGGAGTATTTTCGGTGGGATGACCTTTCACCGACACATTGACCTCTCGTTCACTTTAGTGGCGTGCAGGATTCAGACTCAGTAAACGGAGCCAGGTCAAACAATCCAGACGAATCCGAATTTATTCGAAGTCGAATCCAGCTACACATCAAGAATACACCATGAAAAAACTTAATTTATTATATAATTATTTTATTTTTATATATTTTTTCGTTCTCATCTAAATAAAATAATATATATATTTTTTATTTTTTTTATATTTTTATTTTATTTTCTTTGTAATTTCTTTTCTCTTTAAATTTTTTTATCAACTAAATAAGCCCTAAATCCAAATTGAAACTTTACCAAAATATTCATCTATGAGACAAGTCTATGTCTATATGTTCTATATATTTAGTAATTTATTTTAATAGTTAAATATTATAATTTTATATGATTTTATTATTTTTTTAAAAAATTATTTTTTAATTATTTAAATCTTTAACAAAAAAAAATAGTAGTTACAAATAAAAAAATATTCATCATTAATTATGAATAATGTCTGTCATTTATGCATTTTTCAGATTTAAGTTTAAATGAGATTTTAAGACTTTCCATAATTTCTGAATTTAAGTGACCATCCAAAAAAACTATATAACATCTTTCATCTTATAAATTATGTAACTTCATATTATAAATATTATAAAATAATACGGCAATATTCTAATTATCTGCATAAATGTTTCAATTTTATAAAATTATTTATTTATTTTTATAAAATTAGTTAATTTTTTTTTTAAAAAAAAGAGTAAGATACATTTTTCTAAATTTACCCAACTAAAAAACAAATTATTAATCAAATTAAAGAAGATCCCGAATCTACCCCTATAGACACGTTTTTCTTACCCCCATCAACCCATAAACTAAGAACAGAGAGACAATAACGAAAGGAAGAACAAAACAACAATAGAAATATTTTATAAGTATTTTTTTAGTAAATTTTAAAATAAAATAATATAATATTTAATAATTTATATAATTTTTTAATTTTTTAAATTTATATATTTTTTAATTTAAAAAAAGAACAGTTCAGAAGGCAAATTAATCATCATATGATAAAGAAAAAAAATATACAGGATTGGTATTTTCGTAATTAACTACTCTTACGAGGCTTGTTTTTCTTACTGGTTCTGCTTTTCGGCTGGGCCTTCGATGATTCTTTCTCCTGAACGGATGATCCTAAATGCCCCTTTACCACCACCACCACTGTAGACGACGCCGTTTCCTTCTGCACGCTTTCTTCTTCTTCTTCTTCACTCATCTTACTCTTCTTCTTATCTCCTTGTGTGACTTCTTCTTCTGGTTTTCCTTTCTTCTCTCCATCGTTATCTCCTTCTTCTTCAGCCTTCTTCTCAACGATCTTCCTCGGCCTTCCTCTTTTTCTACGAGCTTGCTGCTGCTGTTGGGATGAAGAAGCTTCAGCCATTGCTAATGATATTTCCTTCGCCTTCTTCTTCTTCTTCCTTGCCACCGTCTTCCCCATCAATTTTTCTCAGTCAGTAAACCCAGCAATTTCAATCTCCCTCTGTTTTCTTCAATCGTATCCTACCTCATACAATCCAATTCGAAACAATTTTTTTCTTAAATCTTGTCTTTCTCGAGGATTTTACAGTCAGAACTTCTCCTTCTCCCTCTGTTTTTTCACTAAATCAATCCAAAACCAATCCCAACTTTCCTTACCATTTGAATTCCCTGAACTTTCCCTCTCTTCAGCAACACCCAGATATTCAAAAGCTCGTCAATCAATAAACTCTTTAAAAGAATCATAATCTCCATGGAATCTCCCCATCGTGTAGAAGAAACAGAGCCCTGAATCTCAAGTCTGTCTTTCTCTGACTATGCCCTGTATCATGTAATCGCCAACTGGTGATGTTTCTTCTTTTTTCGCTGTAGATGATGAGACGGGAAAGGAGCAGATGCACCGGCACTAGAGAGGGAAAGTATAGGCTACCGAACTGAGGTTTGCAGTCTCCTTAACCGTGGTTAGGTCTCTGAACCACCGCGGTCTTCTTCTCTCCCTATATTTTTGAAAACAAAGAGCTCTATTTTTTTAAAAATTAAAAGTATATTTTCAAGATTTTTAAATAATTTATTTTTAAATAAATAAATATAAATTAATAATTAATTTTAATTAATTTTTAATTTTTTAAATAATTATATTATAATTATTTATTTAAAAGTAAATAATTTAAATTATAAAAAAGGGGTCATTGTCTGTTTGGAAGAGCCATCCTCGTACCTTTTGTCTCTGATGTTGTTGCTTTGTTGATTTTTTTTAAAAATTTAAATTATTAATATTTAATTAAATAGTTATAATTTAATTATATTTTTAAATATAAAAAATTAATTATTAAATTATAATTATTTATTTTAAAATAAATAATTAAATTATAAAAAAGTAATTTCTATCTCTTAAAAACATAAAATCATCCACAGTCCGTTGTTCTTATCTTTGTCTTCCTTCTTAGCCACTCCATCCCCTTTGTCAATCCCTTTTCCTTTACTTTTAAATTTATTCGTTAAAAAAAATAATCATTTAAAAAAATAATTATTATAAATTAAATATTCTAAAAAATAATTTAATTTAAAATTTTTTTTGTTAGAAATGATAACGACCGAAAAAAATGACCGGAGCAAATTCTGTTCAATTTATAATTTTTTATAAAAATATTTATTTTTAATTATATAATATTAATAAAATTATCCTAATTAATTATTTTTTATAATAATTTTTTAAAAGATTTTTAATGTAATATATTTAGATAGTATTTTAATTTATATTTATTATATTTTTAAAATATTTTATATATCTAATATATTTTATATAAATATAAATTTTAAATAAATTAGTTTAAAATGAACAAAGAAAAGCCTACACATCCATCCAACCGGGTCTAATTTTAATTATAAACAAAATATAATTACAATTTAGGCTGCCAAAATTTTTTATTTAAACTATAAGATTGTGTTTTTAAGGAATAGCTCCATATAAAATTAAATATTTTATTATATTTAAAAAATTCTAAATGGTGAAATATGTTACGGCTCTTCTAGATTTTAGGTTTATTTAAATTATAAAATAATAATTAAAATTTAAAATTATAAGTATAATTTTAATTTTATTAGAATTATAATTTAATATGATTTAAGTTATAGTGTTTAAATTGTATAAATAATTATAATTTTGAAAAAAAAAATTTAATAATTGATTAAATTTTTCTATCATTGTACAAAAAAATAACAAAATAATTAATCCAACATCTATTTTTAATTTGTTTAAAGTAAAAAATTTTCTACATGATATTTTAATTGTTTAGAAGTATTTTGCTAGAGTATATATATTTCCCAAATTATAATAAAAAGGGTAAATTTAATATATTTAAACTATAAAACCAATCTTTTTTATAATGATTGAATAGGTTGTGTATATTTAATTATTTAAGTAAAAAGAGTGAAAATGATGTAATGAAAATAGATGATATTATGTCCAATTAAAAATAATAATTTTGATGGGTTTGGTATACTCGACCCGGGAAGAGAAATCGCTCAACCGTTTCGTCTTATTCACGAGCGATTGTTATACGGGCGATTGTCGTAGACTATTGTCAATTGATAAGGACAATCACCCTTCAACTTTATAAATATCCTCATCTCAACGGAAGGAAAGGGAGAAAGGGAGGAAAAGAGGAGAAATGAGCTAGTATTGTAGAGAAGACTCTCTCTCCATAAGTCCCCTCATAAAGTCTCCAACAAAGGAAAAGTTATCCTTCTAGAATATTGCCCATCTAAAATACCGCTAAATTGGGTATACCCAAATATACAATCTTCTATGTATATTGTATTTAAAGTATACTCTATCTTCCTCTCTATAAAGAATAATTATTGACTTAAGTGTTGGAGGATAAATTGAGAAACGAGTCTTGTCGTTTTTCTCTAATATCTTTTTTTTTTATTGTATTGTGCAGGCTCCAGATTAATAAATATGAAAATCGGATTCACTCTAATTCGATCCACTGAAAAGATCGAGTAGCTTCTAACCCGTAAGACAATCCAAAATAATATATGCAACAAATTTTATCATTGCTAACTATATATTCGTTAATTATTTATTAATGATAACAAAATAAATACAATTCTAAAACTAAAATTTCTTCAATTTATATTTATTTTGTTTTTCAGACAAATAAACCTCCACTATTTCTCTTATATTCCTTTTTTTTTTTTGTCTGTATATCTTATATATTGTAATATCCTAATTAAAATATAATATTAACTTATTTTATTTGAGCCCAAACCACATCACTTTTAAAGATGTTAAATGGCAGCACGGTCAATTTATTCGGACCGTCAAATATAAATGAGTCATATAGAATAAGAAATGTCTATATCATGAGCCGTGCTTTACACGGTACAGGATTTATATATGCCAATTCAATACAACACATGGCCCGTGTTATATTGGACTCGCAGTGCCCTATGGGTTATGTCGTTTTACAAGCTAAAATGACAAAAGTTATTTTTAATATATAAACAAATAAAAAATACTTAAAAATTAAATATTATAAAATATTATAAAAATACATCATATATTATTTATTTCATCAAATATTTTTAATATATTATAATTAAAAATTAAAAAATACATCAATTAACAACTCTCAATTATTTTTAAGTCTCATGTACAAATTCACCACCGCTACTTATAGAGTATTCATTTCACTAAACTTAAAAATGATTAGATTTTTTACGGGATTTTTTTACATCCAACCAATACTTGAAAAGGATACATATTTTTATATTCTTCGGTGTTATCCTACTTAATTTTCTATCAACTATTCGACTCTCGATATTGAATGTGGACTTTGATGACCCTGTACTTACTAATGGGGTTAAGAGGTCCTATACTATTAATGCGAGTGTAGAAAATATGTGATCATTGGTCTTTTACCAATCTAAAATTTAAAACTCTAGTATGTTACTTTTAATATTAAAAACATGGTCCGACTATAAATAGTAAAAAAGTTTGGCTGATGTTATATTTTTACTAATGTGGTATGCAGTTTATTTTAGGCCTATTAAAAATAATTGTGTGATAAAAATTTAAAGAAAAGTTTGAGAATAGAAGCAGGCTTGACATCTAAGGCATATTTGACGTGCGGTCATGTACATTGAGTAGATTATATGTCACGACCTCTAATTGCAACATAATGCAGTGTGGTAAAATCAATAATAATATTTCCATCATCAACAATAACCCATCCCGGATGTGATAATCAAACATACGCAGGACCCAATATAAATAAAACCCATGACAAGATCTCATCGGATATAAATCCAGGACAAATAATACATGACCGCTATCCTTAATCGCAGCTTATTATTCACATTTACAACAACTCATCCACATAATACAATAACTCCAATATTTCATACAATGATCAAGGCACCATCCGCCATAAATAATAACCATAACATATCCCGAGATCGTAAATATACCAAAAGTAATATCTCCACTGCCAAAAGGAGTATCCGAGCCCCGATCACGTCCGAGCTCCCGGCAAGCGTATCCACGCCACTAAATCGAAGGGATAAAACACGAAAACGTGAGCAGAAGATTGAAGTATCATCGTATAAAAAGCGATCTTCGTAAATCGAAGCGTGGATATCGATAAAGAATCACGAAACAAAACATCATGTCCGTGAAATCCTCAAAATCGAAATATCTCGTCTTTCAAATCTTCGTCGCATTAACTCGTCCCTCCGGACAAAATCATATAAACCACGATCCTAAAAACCTGCATGACGATATCATATCATACGATCCGGCAATCACATCGCCGCAACCGTCACCACATCCACGTGAGACACATACCGTCGTCCGATCTAAAACTCATAATGCAAAATCAAGAGAAAACCGCCGAACTAAAACATAAATCAAAACACGTTCCGGTTTTATCACATCAAGACGCACGAGACATTCCTATCGCCCATCCGTGGCCAAACCACGTATCTCAAATCATCATACACCCAAATACGCGGAAATACAAAGCACCCACGAAATCGGAGAACCAAAGATCAAATGATACCAACTCGAGGAAGGGTTACCCTCGTCCGAGAACTACTTGCCTATATATCGACTACTTAATTGTGCCCGTTAGGCTCAAGGCCATCCATGTACTCATCTCCCATGATAAGGAACTTGCTCACTATGTTTTACCACCCGCGGCTTTGGTGCAACCTCAAGTTTTATTATATATTAGGGCGTCCGAATACATTAGTTTTCCGTCAATTCCTTACGATGGTTCTCAATTAAATACACAATAGGCGATACCTCATCTTCCTTATGGCTAAGTAGCGATCCTCATCTTCCTTACTACGGAAGTAGCTAATACCTTATCTTCCTTACGACTAAAGTAGCCAATACCTCATCTTCCTTACTACTGAAGTAGCTAATACCTCATCTTCCTTACGGCGGAAGTAGCTAATATCTCATCTTCCTTACGGCGGAAGTAGCCAATACCTCATCTTCCTTACGGGCGGAAGTAGCGATTACTCGGATCACGTAGTGATCCCACCCCCGGCAACATGCATGGTTAGTGCAAGGCCCTGTTCATGGTTCCACAATATACGGATACCAAACATACATATATATCGTCCGGTGTCCAAAATTCCTCCAAATCATAAATACAAGTACAAAACCACCGCACAACCGATAAAACATACATGCATGTACACAATTAATAAATTGAGGTATTTAAAAATACATGCATGTTAGTAAAATCTCCCATGTGATGTCAAAAATACACCGGAATTAAATTAGACCAAAGAATAGGGTTGGAGGATACTCTGCCTTAACCTCATACTGCAGATCTCAAGAAGGATGTCCCGGCACTCCAATCGATCCTTTCTCTCTCCCCTGCCTCCAGTGCCTCTCTCTCTCTCTCCTCGCGCCTCTGCCGTAGTTGCCAGCGCAGCCCGGCCCAGGCCGCTCGTCTCTGCCACCACCGCCTCTCCGACACCACCCGGCCCACCGTCGACACCGAAACCGGCCGCCTCCTCTCCCGTGACTTCTCTCCTCGCGGCACTGCCTCATCGATTTCCTCCGCACCACGCCACCGCCGCCTCAGCCCACGAGCACCGCACACCACTGCGACCACCACACAACACTTCGCCACCAATTTCGCCGCTACCATCCCGAACGGTTGCCGACTCTTCCGGCACCGATTTCTCACCCATCGCCGCCGTCGCCTCAATGCGCAACTACCGCAACAATCGCGGCCAACCCACAACCACCATCGACCTCCTATTCTCCACCGATCTCCTGCGTCACCGCCGCCGTCGCCGCCCTCTTCCTTCTCCCCCTTCCTCCTCCTTCTTATTCCTCGCACAAACCCTAGCCGCCCCCTTCTCCCTCTCTCTCCTCTCTCCTCGATACTTCTCCCCCTTTCTTTTTCTTTCATTTTCCTTTTTTTTTCTTTTTTACTTTATATATATTATTATTATTATTATTATTATTATTATTATTATTATATATATATAACTTTTCTTTATTTTAAACCCAACTCGGCCTCCGGACAACATTACGGGTGCACCCCGAGCACCACTCCGCACCTTCGATCATTTCCAAAAATTTTACGATATTTTAAATTATTTTCACCACGTCTGAAATACCCAAACATTATAATTAATATTAAAATAATCCAAATGAGATCCGAAATATCACATTATATACTCTCGAACAAGGCTTATGGAACGCTCAAACGTGCTCCAGGCAGATTGTAAAGCGCTAGATGTGCTCCTTTTTAGAGCTCATATGCAAAATTGGTAGATTATTTGCGTCTGATATAGTATTCGTGCATGACTAAGGAATGAGGCGACACTTGATACACACTTGACTGGCGCTTGTACACCATTTCGACTATATAAGCATACCTAACACTGTTTTTCACCATTTTCTTAGGAAAAGAAGAGAGAGGAGAGAGAAAGATGAGGGAAGAAAGGGATAAAGAAAAAAAGAGTGATTTTGAAGCATTATTTTGTCAAATTTAAGGTTGAAGGTAAATAAATCTAATTATCGTCTTTGGTCTATTTTTATTTTTTCCTAATTTTACTTACATTTGATGGCTTATTGTATATGTTTGTCATCTTTTACTTATCCTGCTTTAAATATATATGCACGTATATAGTTTTATCAGACGATTTGAGGTTTTGCTTGATTTTGCCAAGTACTTGATAAGTTCGTCAGTTTGAAAAAGATAGATAAATATTTTTAAATATTGTATTTATATAAAAATTATTTATAAAAAAAAGTCGTAAAAATTTGTATTTATTTCTTACATGTGATATCTAACACATGTACTTTATGTTAGACTCTATTTTATTATCAATTCGATATTCATACTTTTTCACAATATAAAAATATTTATGTTTGTACTTTACTAGAGTGAAAAATTTTTCATTTTTTCGTTAGGGAGGAAAAGTTTATGATGTTTATTATGAATTCTCCTTATTTGGTATTTTATTAAAAATTATCTTAAGCAATTTAACAGAATTAATATATTTGAACGTTTTAATATTATAATACCCATTTCCCCATCCAATAAATTTAGTAATCTAAATTTGAAGAAAATTCAAATTTGTGATTCATTTGATTAATTTTAGGTATATTAAAAATAATTATATAATGTGAATTTGAGAAAAATCTGAACAGTAAAGCAAATTTAACACGTGAGGCACACCTGACAATGCTCGTACATATTTGGCATTTGGGTGCACTTGTGGATAGCTCGATCATGAATTCCAGAGTGTTTGCGCTTGAGGAGCGCCTGAAGTAGCACTCGTGTACAGATAGGCTTAGGCACAACGCCTAAAGTATACCTAAGGCAACGCTCATGTACCGATTCGCTCGTGCACCAACTTATTGTTTTTTGTCATTTCACGTGGGAAGATGAGAAAGGAGAGAAAGAGAGATGGGAAGGAATAGAAAGAGAAGAAAAATTTGAGGTATCGTTTGGTTAGATCTATAAGATTAAAGATTAAGAAAAGTATACCTACACTTTAATCTTGGTTAATTTCAGTTTTCCTTTAATTGTGCATATATTTGATGATTTTTGTAATATTTCGGACCTTATTAAAAATATTTTAATGTTTATTGAGATTTTTGATAAATTGGACAATTTAATTAATATTATGAAAATTTAAAAAGGAATATCAAAATTTACAATTTAGCACTCGTTGTGCATTTGAGGGATATCGGATTGATATATATATATATATTATTTGGTTTGAAAAAAAGAAGTAGAAGAAGATAAGATAGGATGAGATAAGGGGATGGCCGTTGTTGGATAAGGAAAAATAATAATAATAAGAAGAAAATAAAATAAATCAATATAAGGGATTTTTGGGCACAACTCTGGAACGGCAGAACAGAGGCGAGAGAGAGAGAGAATGAGAAAGAGGAAAAGAAATAGAGGAGAGGGTAAAATTCGGGCACCATTTTTGCCGCTGTGCAAGTAAGAAGAGGAAGCTGCGAAGGTCGGCGACGGCATCGGACGGCAAAGTCGGGGCGATGAGGGTGGTCGACGGTGGCTTGAAGTGAGTCAGTGGAGGTGTACGATGAGGAGAAGCCATTGAAGAGCCGACGGTGGTTGTTGGCGGCATCTGCAGCGGCTGTGTTCGGAGGTATAGCAGAGGTGGTCGGCGGCGGCCGGTGGTGGCACGCCGGTGACCGGCGACGGTTGTGGGTGAGCCATGGCTGTGCGCTGAACTGCGCAGAGAGAGAGGGCTCGGGTGCGTCACTGGCCGCACGGCAGTGAAGAAGAAACCGTGTGATTCGGTATCTCGGAGCACCTATTTTTTAGATCTGCGAAATATAATGTCAATATAAGTATCTGTAACTCTTATTTTTGGTCTAATTTAATTTTTGATATATTTTGGATACTGTTTAAAATTTTTGTCTAATATGCATGTATTTTTATATACTTGTTCTATTTATTCTGGTCATACATGTATAGTTTATTGGCTAATTTTAGGGGTATTTATGATTTTGGGTATTTACTATTTTTCTAAAAGTTTAAAAAATTTATTAGACACCGTGTATATTTATATTAGTATGTGTAATGAAAATGTACATAAAACTTACATAGGCCATATATTTTTATATGCACATATCGGATTGTGGTCACTATATTTGGATTTGAATATTTGATAATCTGGCCAGCTCCCGACGAAGAGACTTTTGTTAATTAGAAATCCCTTTCCGTAGGTAGGAAATGTTTAGAATAGTGACCTTACCCATTTGGGTAATTTGAATTGACCTTAGAATATATTCGAACGTTTTAATATATCTGACAAGTTTAAAGGTTGCACTTAAAGTTACGGATCGTAAAATATAGTGAATAACCTTATCTATGGGTATAGAGTACATGGATTTTGTCCTAAGGTTATCGAGATTATGTGTAACTCTTTCTCAAATTAGTCTTTAAATAATTAAAACTTAAGTTGGTACATGATTTTGTATCTCTGCATAGATTTGTATTGGATTTGAATTTGAGATTCACCGATTTTGCCTACAATTGGGTGTAGTATGTCTCATACAAATCATTTGACTATATGTTTTGATTTGGACATTTAGAATATTTATCGCGATACTGCTTCGATTTCTGTACACATTATTGGATCATCCGGCTATTCGGATTCTACCAAAATCACGAGTTGATCGGGTTTTGGACTTGGACTTGGATCGAATATCAATATATTGGAATCGGTCCGGATCACCTCTATAATATATATATATATATATATTCTAACGAGGACTAGTTTTTAATTTAAATATTTGTTTTAAATTTGAATATTCAATTTAAGTCCGAGATTACCATTGTATTTTAGATTTGAAATTTTTATTTATTTATTGACGATTTGAATTTATCAATTTGACCATCGTTCTGGATTCTTTAGACTCATTTGTTTATCTATGATACTTACTAAGTACTAAGCTTATTTTTCTATTTTATCCCTTAAAGTAGAGGCTCGACTTTATTGCAATAGTAGGAAGAGTTTTGGCGCAGCACTGTATACCTCTGGTGAGTGTCATATCTTGAACTTTGATATTATTGACTGTGTATATTAATAGATTTTGCTTGGTTTGTTTTTTGATATTAGAGTCGATCGAGCATAGGCCATGGTATTGTATATTAAGAATTTGTGGGATTGATTTTCTACGTAGATGAGTTATTGTCTTTATTTGGTTATTTTCTTACGACTGTCTATAGAGTAGGTCATAATTATATTATCTGATAAGATCTTGTAAGGATTATAAAATTTATTTTTTGTATATTTTGTGGTCACACCCCGGTTTAAAAATTATAAGAATAATAATTAACCTATATTTAATTATTTAATTGATATGTTTAGTTCGAGTTCATGACAATTTTATTATACATGCATAATATATTTACTTAGCCTACGTTTTCTGCTCATGCATACAAATAGATTTAGCAAAACATTTAAGGTTTTGTTGAAGATTTGCAAATGTTTAAGGATTTTATTTATTTTGTGAAAAACGAGTAAATATTTTAAAGTATTTTATTTATATAAAAGTATATTTGTAAAGAAAAAATTATGAAAATTTGCATATGAGTCTTAAATATGGTATCTATGCAATTTGCTACTGGTCGGGCTCTATTTTTGTATATTTGATTTGACATGTGTATATTTATTGAGTGAAAAGCTTTGTATTTGACCTTTTCAATTGCATATGAGTCTTGAATATGGTATCTATGCAATTTGCTACTAGTCGGGCTCTATTTTTGTATATTTGATTTGACATGTGTATATTTATTGAGTGGAAAGCTTTGTATTTGACCTTTTCAATTGAAAAGTGTTAGTCGTATTTTGTATTTGCATATTTCATGACCATATCCCGTTCTTGGTTTGGTGTTTATTGGTACATTTTCACGTAGTTGGAAGGTTCATCAGATTTTTGTTCATGGATCGTCATCGCACCTCTCCCAGTGACCATGGTTACCCGTCCCTCGACCAGTGTTCAAACACTACTCACAGAGTAGTCGGAACTCAAGGCACCTCATTAGATTTCCATTCGAGGACTATTATTGCACCTCTCCCGGTAACCACGGCTGCTCGTTGCCGGCGTTCGAGCACTGCTCATAGAGTAGTCGGAGCTCAAGGCACGCTCAAATATTATTTGAGAGCCGATTCCAAAGAAGCCGAGCTCGAGGTACGATCGATCCACACTCGAGCGCCGTATCCAATAAGCCCCACTCGATGCATGCTCTTCACGCACTCAAGCCCCAAAAACAGTAAACCCCCGCTCGACGTTCGCCTTCTTCACGCTGAGCGGTGTTTTGTGTATTTCGAAATTTCATTGTATTTCGGAACGAAAAGTTCTCTTCAGAAAGTTGTGTTTTACCTTTTCGAGTAAAATTTTTGTACCTTTTTTCACCATATATGAAAAAGTTTTGGATTTATGATATAGAGACTCTCATCGGTTTGTATTTTATGAGAACTATCATAAGAAATTAAATAAAATTAATATATTCGAATATTTTAATACATTTAAATAAATTTGAGAATTGTACCTATTATCAACAGGTGGTAAAAGAAAGTGGCATTTTTTTTCTTCTATAAGGAAGAATATATAGACGGTTCGCATATGGGTCTAATGGTAACTTATGACCTAAGGTATCGGCAGTATCTATAACTCTTCCTAAAAGTCAATCTTTCGGTCTTTGGTTATCCAATTTGTTTATGTTTTAGATTTTTGTTATGTTTCATTAGTTTTGATTTGGATGTTTTGATTTCGATTAAGATTCATAAATTTCGCCTGTAATTGGGATTCAACCGGCTTCGTATATTTGAAACATTTGGCCTTTATTTTTGTATTATACGTTTGAGTATGAGACAATATTTAAACCTTATTAATGTGATATAACGAAAATTTATATTTTGGCTTTTATGGATTATGTATATGTTTTGTCTATCTTTATTCTCATTATAGGCACACCTGTTTTATATATTATACACTAATATTTGTTCAATATTTGACTTACGTTTTTATTATTTCTGATTCTTTCATATTGGAGAGCTACGGGTGTCTTATAGGAAGCTTAGATGTGATCATTGGTAGAGACTTGGTATATATTTTGTGAATACTAGTTTTTTAGTTAGATCATCTTCATATCAGTTGTTCATTTAAAATATACCAAAAGTATGTATAACAATTTTTTAAAATCTGTCTTTTGGTCTTTAATTTTTAAGTTTTAGTATATTTTAAATTTTTGATATTTTTATTTACATCATATTTGAGTTTTATAGGTTTGACTAATATTTAGATTTATGATATCAAATTTTAGACGGTTTCATACATTTCTGATATTTGTATTTGGATTATAAATTTTATGTACGATACCACTTTTAAATATTTGTTCATTTGTTATATTGCGATGTTTGAACTCTCAATTTATATGGAGTTTCACACTTGTTTTATTGATTTTGTCCATTTGCTTGGATTTTATTTGTATAATGTCTTCTATTACTTCCAAAAATATAAAAATGAATAGAATAATATCATTTATTTTCTCCACATAATGATAAATAAATTACAATATACTTTTAATATAAAGATTAATAATATAACACGATACTTTCTGTGAAATAATTCATCATTCGAAATTAAAATGATTATAATTTAAATAAAAAGATAAAACTATTATTTGTCGCACTATCAAAATTAATTGAAAAAAATCTTATTGAATATTCTAAATTTATTTGTAATAGTATTAATTATTTTAGAAATTATAAAAGTAGTGTGTGAGTGTTTAAAATTTTTAAAACGTATTTCTTTTGTAATTTTTAATTTTTAAAAATTTAATGCACTGTAATACTAATATAATGTAAATTATTACATAATGACCACATATTATTAATTAAAAAAAAATTTAGATTTTACATGCATTTGTTAAAAAAATAATTTTTATTTAAATTATGAAAAAATAAATAACCTTACTTTTAATAGTTTGTCAAAATATTTTTACATAAGTTTCAAGCACTTCTATACGTACCGTTCAAATTTATAATCATTTATCTTGAGAAAAGGGATATTCAATTGAACTATATATTCTATCTGTCTTTTCCGATTTACCAGCTAGTTATACTGAAACATTTTTAGGCTTATATCATTTAAAAATATTAGTTTAATTAGAGTTAAAAATAATTATTATATTTCATTTTTTCATACGTTGCTTCAAATGTCCAGTGTCTTAAGAATTTTATCACGTATAATCTTTTTTATATTTTTAACAAGTGATTTATTGGTAACTGTTAATTAATTTAATTTAAAAAAGTTATCACACACTATTGAAATATTTTTTAAAAGGCGGCTAGAACTAAAATGAGTAACAGTAATAATATCTTGGCCAAAATTGGGTTATGATTTTAATATTTTAGATATATTATCAGTATATTTATATGAAATGAATGGTATGGAAATGTTGGAATAATTTTTTCATATTCTTCACTATCAAAATTTAACAAATGATGTTCCATAATTATAAATTAATTTATAAAATAATAAATATAAATAAAATTATTAATAAAAATTAATATAATTAATATAAATATATTAGTAAGTTTAACACATAAGAGAGTAGAGGGAGAAAAAAAAAAGTTATATATGTTGCATGTAAAAGGGGGATATTTAAAGAACTTTTTAATATTTAAATTAACTTTTTTAATAAAAAATGGGGTGCCTGACACAGTCTAAAATGTTGAATCGTGCCAAGCACGGTCCATTTACTACCTCTGCTCACGTCTTTCAAAACATACAAAGTGTAAATTATCAATAAATAATATTATTTATACATTCATTTATATATATAGTTATATCAAAATTATTATTATTTGTATAAAAGGAGAGAAAATAGGTATAATAAAAATTAAAATATGGTCAAATTTATGTTTATTTTATACATTTTTATTATAATTATGATGGGTCATACAATCCAATACCCAAAATTACAATCATAGGCCCAAAGGATCGCAGGAAAAGGCTGGCCCAAAAGGCCCACAAGCAAAATCAGGCCCAAGTAACTAACCAATTTTCGAGCGCCTGAAGAATCGAGCTAATCACTGGCCGTCCGAGAGGAAGCCGTGATCCATTGGAGGACGAGGACCGCCAGAAAAGCCAAAATAGCCAGGACGCCAGCTCAGATGACTTGCACGGCGTATGCTGCCACGAGCGACCAAAGACTTCTGACGCGCCATACCTACAAGCCATGCGCCCCTGAACGTCGTATCTGCAGACTGTGGCAAGTGTCCCTGTCACAGCCGCATCTACAGTAGTGGCGATGGTGGCAGGCAGCCCTGACACGCCAGTGCCACGTGTCGCCTCCCTTAAGGCATCACATTCCTTATAAATACCCCATTTCAGCCACTGAAGAAGAATCCTGATTTTGAGTCTATCTACTTACGCTCGAGCAAGAATCCTCAAGAAAAAAGGGCAAAGAGAAGGGAGTGACGAGAGAAATCTGTTTTCCTTATGCTATAATATCTTGAGAAGGCGAACAGCTTCCCAAACATTCTTTGTATCTTTTCACCACAATAGTGAGATTTCTCGGACCGACAGTCCGCTGCCGTGGTTTTTTACCCCTCTTCAGATTAAGGGGTTTTCCACGTAAACCAACACGTTCTCCCATTGTCCCCATACTTCTCTTTCCCTGCTCGAGTACTGTTTACATTGTGTTGCCAGAATTTGTCCGTCCGCACGCTTAAAAGGCCGCTCGCGCTTTTGCTAACGTACGGCCAGATTCTCCGGACACAACAAATTAAATGTATAAATAATATTTATTATTATCAAAAGTTATTAAGAGCATCTCGTAAATGATAATTATTATGGTTATTTATTTACATGCATTAAACCTTTATAGGTAAGTTTTTAAGGCTATATTTTAAATATTTATTTTTTTTGTAATATATGAACTCGTTAACATATATATAGATATATAAGATATCATGGGATTTGAAAATATCTCAACAATTAATTAATGTCCCTAATACATATTCTCAATGTTTCCATTTGTGGTAACATGCTTATTAAATTAGGCAAAATATTCATGGTATTTATTAATAAATGATTAATTGAAAAAACAGTAATAAATGAGATATTTTCCAAATATAATTCCAAAAAAATCCACTGAGATCCTCTAAAAAAATAATTTCTTATATAAGCAGAATATAATAAATTTTAATTTTTTAATAAAAATTTAAATTAAAATTAAAATTAAAAAATTATTACAGATTCTTTCAGGCATCCACCTCTAAAATAACACTAAAATATTTCCATCCCAATATATTTTTTACAATTTTAAAAATTAAAAATTCGAAAGGGCCTATCATCTTCTTCTCTCTTTCACAATTGGAAAGCCTAATCTTTTTTTTTTAAATAATAAATTTAAAATCTTTTAATAATAACTGTTTGATATTAATCAAATGATTATATTATTTTTCTAAAAAATAAAACAGAATCATAATTATTTAATATTAATTAAACGATTATAATTTTAAAAAAAGATTAAATTAACTCATCTCTTATAAAAATAGAGACCCTAAATTTTTATATCTATATATATTTATTAAGAAAATAAAAAGGGTTAAGATCCTACTACCTATTATCCTTTTTTAATGGAATATGCCCCATTTTCTTATTTTTTTTCTTTTTTTATTTATTATTTATTGGAATGTAGGCCCCATCTCAGCTACTATATATATATATATATATATATATATATCAAATCTCACACAAATTATTCATTGAGGGCCATCAAATTTGACATTCAAAATTGATTATCAAGCTGAATAATGGCAAAAACTAGCACCTTGTTATCTATGTTTCTCCTCCTTATTCTTATTCTACATGGAGGTTTGTTCCCTTGAACTTATATATTCCAATTTATTAATAGATATATTTTTTTAGTTATGGTCAATTTTATTTATTTGATTGTCCATGATACTCTAACATTATGAAGTCTTAGAAGGATCATATATAGATTATTTTTAATAATTTTTTTAAATAAAAGTTATTTTTATATTTTAAATTCGTAGCTTTTATATCACAATAAAATAATTTTAAGATACATAACTATTGTCTGTATAAATTTATCTATTTATATATTTTTGGATAAATTTGTCAGTATAAATTCGTATTTTTTAGATTATTGTGGAATGATTTTGTTGTGCTCGTCACTGTACTTTATGATATTTTTAAGTTAGATATTTTTAGGAATGCTTTTTCAGTATTTATTTATTTATCTATATTAGTGTGTTTATTCATCGATCTATTTTTATATGCTTATTAATTTAAAATGATGAATGAGATGTGTATAAGTCCAGTGTGTTTCAATTATAAAAATAAAGTATTATAATACATATTTTTAATATTATTGAAATATTTTTAATATTTTATTTATTTATTTATATTGATAAATTTATATAAAAATAAAAAATATTTATTATTTAGAATTATTGCAAGACTTATTAAAGAGTTTCAAAAATATTTATATTATGCAAATTGGCTTAACTAATTTATTGATTTATTTATTTCCGAAGGTGATGGCAGGGCGGCCGTTGAGGGCCAAAGTTGCAGTGGCAAAATTGAAATTACTGGAGTTTGTACGGATCCCAAATGCCTGTCGGAGTGCGAAAATGCGTTTCCTGGAAAATCAGTCAACGGTTCTTGCCTTCAAATGCCGAAGCCACCGGGGGAAATGCTCTGCGTGTGTTACTGCCGTTGATCTTGATCACCAGTTCGTTTGAACTCACGATCGGCACCGTTGAAAAAGCCCGTGATTTCTAAGACTGGCCGCAGTGCATTGTGCCAAATTACATCTATGGAATTTCTTGAAAGATATTATGGAAATAAATCAACGAAATATATAATATTTCATTTATATTACATTAATTATTTGCTTAAAATTATGAATTTCTTAGTTATAAAACATTTTTTTTTCTAATCTTATAATATAAAAAATATATCATTTATTTTTTTATTTTATTTTTTGACATAATATTTTACATTGATATAATTACCAAAACCAATATGAGGCAAATAGTCTTCTAAAATTATTTGATTAAAAAACTTAGAATGAATAAATAGAATAAAATAAAAAAATATAATTTTTTTTTAATTATAACAGCCTGAATTTAAAAAATATCAAATGGGTTTAAAGGATTTCGTTTGATATAAATTAAGGTTTCAAATGAGCTGGACTGCCTGATATGGCCCGACCTATCATAAATTGTGCCAAACATGGCTCATGATGAATATTTTTAATCCGTGTATAATACAGTCCAATATTTTAAATTATACCTAGTCACGTGGTAAACGACTTGCGAGTTGTGCCTAACTACGGCATAATCATGCTGTGCCTAGGCACAAAATGGGCCATTGCATGGCCCATTTGGGATACAAAGGGGGAACGATAAAGAGATTGAGGATTGAAAATAATTTTATTTTTAATATATATTTAATTTTATTTTTAAATATATGAGCCTTGTCGTGCAAGCTTGTAACACGGCACGGCCTAAAGGTGGTTCAAATTCAATATCGCATGTCACATATAGTGTGGCACCCTAGACCGAAGTTGCTTGACTCGGCGCGAACCGACCATACGAAAACCCAAACAATGAATAACCTCATAAATGTATCATTAAAGTAAAATAAAATATTCATAATAATTTTTTTCAAAACAATAAATGTCTCTAAAATAAATATTTGGAAACACAGTCATGATAATATATGCAAATAAGATCACAACCAATGAAACTAACTCTAAAACTTTTTGTCTTAAACTTTTATCATCAACATCGTCTTTATCTTAAATTTTCTCAACAATTACATGTTCTCCTTTAATTTGTTATAAATTCTCTACCCTAGAGCCAAAAAAACGTAAAAATGAGATAAAATATCTAACAAGTAAATAAATTATTAAAATAATAAAATATAACATAGCGACATAGATATTAATATCAGCATAAATAAATAAATGTGTAATATAAGATAAATCAACAATTACTTGAGATTTAACGACTTATTATATTTACGACTCAAAAGTCATATATGACAATAAAATATTAGGAATATAAATTAGAATTCTTCAAACTTATCTCCACAAAGGTGTCAATTATATAAAATGTCATAAAATCTTATCAAATTTTATACATCACTGTGAACTAACAACTATACACATTCCTCTAACGATTGGGCAAGTAATAAAAGTATCAGTGCTCACAAGTTTAACAAGTAATAAATTCTATGGTCGCATAATACTTGACAGTTATAATATACAAGTATCGATCTCAATCCACACAAATAATATTCCCATTATGACTCATATGTATTCCTATAATTCGCTATGAACATGCTTAATTGGGTATAAAATATTGACATCCACAACAAGTCAAACCTAACATCCCTCATCGATATGGTATTCATCGATATCCTACACATAATATTCACAGTATTATAAATATCCATCTAAATGGCATCAATCTTCAAAATATGAATTCGGTATCAGAAAAAAGTAAACCACGCTAAAGTACCATAACATCTCATTTGATTAGATATGTTAGTATTTTTATATGCTTTCCTCAATTTACCCATAGACTGTCAAAAAAATTCACACATGCTAACTAAGTTAAATAAAGAATAGATTGTCGAAATTTATCAAGGAAATCCAATATCAATAATTAATTAACCAATCTTAAATGTTTACCTAGTCCTCCAGACTACTTCAATATAGAAATCCTATTATTAAGGCCATAATCAATTGTCACATTTGAACAAACCCTACTATTACTAATTTGATTCAACTGTCCCAAATTTATCTAGTAATTTTCAAATAAAATTGTATAAGACATTTAATCTTATTCTATAAATCAAATTGTATTCTAAAATGTATGCACACATATTTATGACTACTATTAATATAAATATACGCACACTGCTAACCTTATATATATATACATTCATGTATTCTGGGAGTACGTGTATGTAGTGTTTAAATGTGTAAATTTATGTATTTATATAAGGGTTATGTGCGTATATAAATATGCATTCGCATGGATGTGTGTGTGTTTGCTAGTAGAAGCTCAGTGTACAATAGTTTTGAGTAAAAATATAGGTGTAGTTTGGGAATCGGTTCCTTACAAAATAGTGTGTACATGTATGTGTAATACATATATATACGCACTGCACACTGTACACACACGGGCAAACGCACCTATATATTATATGTATATAAACACAGCCACATATATATGTACACATATAAATATATACATACATACTTCAAACATATTCGTATATACATATACCCGAAGTCACCCACACCTTCCATTTAGACACTCGGCTCCCAAATCCATTCCTCACCGTGCCAATAGTAGGATGCCTAACAGAGCATGAAGGCTGATTTTCTTGATTCCACTTTTATAATGATTTCCACAGAAATCACCATATATATCTTAGATTCAACAACATCAATAAAGTTTGAGAGAGAGGAGCAAATTTATATCAAAGTAAAGGAATATTATTTGCAGATAAGAGGAGTTTTACTTGCCTAGTTCAACTATGAATAGTGACGGTGGACAACGGCGACACGAAAACGTAGTGACGACAACAGTAACTCTCTCTAGCGATAGCAACGACAAGAATCACAGCAACGGCACACACTACTCTCTCTCTCTCACACACACACTCTCTCTCTCTCACACACACTCTCTCTCTCTTTCTCAACTACTTCCAGGATTGAATGCTAATGCATAGGTTGTAGGGTTTGATCACTCATTTGTGGGTAACTCAACAAACGGATGTGTTATCGAAAATCATGTAAAATTTATGTGAAGTTTGGAATGCTGTAAACTGGTTGCAACAAATGGCCGAAGTGACATTTACCAAAGTAGCATTTTTTAGAGTGGGCAATTACCGAAGTGGCAAATACCGGAGTGGGCAATTGCCATAGTGAGTAAATGCCGGAGTGGTGAATTCACTAGAGTGGCGATTGTTGGAGTAGTAATTGTTGGAGGGAGCATTTGCCAAAGTGTCCAATTTGCTGGAGTGGGCAGATGTTAGAGTGGGCAATTTACTGAGTGGCAATTGCCGAAATCATGCACGAGGCTAAGGGCGAAGCCGGTAGGGTTGTAGCCAAATGGGCTACAAGAGGACGGTTGGTTAGGCAGCTGGGTAGCAAGAAGCTGGCTAGGGAGGCCAAACGGTTGAGCTGAGATGTGGACGGCCGGAAAGGCAGGCCCTGGACGGCCTGTCTTGAAAGCTTACAGGTGATTTTATGGAGTAGTTAACTTTTCAAAATTTGTGAACTTTGTAAAACAGGGCAAACGAATTTACAGAGTAGGTTGCAGTCTTGTAGGCACACTTATCCAAACTGGCAGAGCATGTGCCGTCTATGGAAGCGTGGGAACAAGTGAAGACGTAGAAAATGAAAAAGTTGGTGTGATAAATTACCTACAAGATTAGGCCAAGTGAGCAGATGGATTTGGAACTGACGTATTATAAATCAAACCAGGTGCTTCAGAAGGTGGTACGATGGAACGTGAAACGAAGGGTGAAATGGAGCAAAGTACGGAAGGAAGCTCTCGCTATTTGCCGTTCGCTGCCACACTTGTAAAATTAGTGAGCGAAAAGCACCACCAGTGAGAGAAGGAGAGAAGACAAACAGAGAGAAAGAAGAATGAATGAAAGTTTCCTTACTCTAGAGATTATTTTTCTTATTCTATCTCAGGTGAGTTGTTGGTATTCTGTCTCAAAATTTTTTATAACTAATTTTATATAGTAAATTTTTTTTAAATTCATCCCGTGGTTTTTCTCTTGGTTGAGAAAAATTTTTTACGTTAAAAATTATTATACATCACTATAATCATTGTATTCACATTCTTAGTGGTTGACGACCAACGGGGAGTTTGGATTTTTGCATTGGCTGGATCGGGGTGTATCTAGGTCGAACCATAACAGGAGTAAGTTTTTAAAAAGAAAGAAGAGAAATCGAAGCATTAAGAAGAATAAATGAAAGAGAAATACGAGAAAGAAAGGCAAAGAACGATAAAAGAAATTTTAGCTTTTTTGCGTTTTTCGAATTCAGGTTGTCCTATGAATTAGGGAGCCGCGAATCGGATCTTCATGTTGGGTCAATCTCATGCGGAGCTGGTCTCCATAGTCTCGAACCTGAACCCTGTACAACACAACTAAAAACGAGAAGTTGGAAAACGATAAAAATTGCCCACATTGTATATCCTCCGACGTTCAATTTAGATATCTTTCCAAGATAATAGAAAATTGATGGAGGATGCGCATATGCACGTAGCGGTAAATTGAGCGTTGGGTACGCTCGGAACAAGGGCGGCTTAGTGATACACTTGATTGAAGGGCAAGTCTAGTAGAGTGGTGTCTTGGATAGTTGATGTCCTAGAGGGATCACCTTTCACTGGTTGGAGGATTTTATGGGAGGCTTTCTAGAGGGAGAGTCCTCCCTACTAGGTTGCCCATTTTTCCTCTCCTCCCCCTCTTCCTTTTTCCCCGGAGGCCTCCCTTTCGCTGAGATAAAAAGAAAATTTATAGAATAGGTAGGCAGTTTTAACCACCTGCTGAATTGACTTCAATGGACAACCGCCTATTGAACTGCCTCCACGGATAATGATATACCGGTTGAGCGATTTTTTTTGGGTCGGGTATACTAAACCCATCACTAGCCCATCATGTCGGGTGGTTCAAAATTTTTAATCCCCAGCATGCTTCTAATGGGACCTTATCTGTAAGTCTAGATTTATCAGCTTGCTATCCCTAAAAAATTTGAATTTTAAAACCTGGCCTCCTCTGAGCCGCTTAGTGATATAATCGAGTTTCAAAATCTGACTTCTTCTGGGCCACTCGGTGATGTAATTGAGTTTCAAAATCTGACATCTTCTGGGTCACTCAGTGATGTGATCGAGTTTTAAAATCTGATCTCTTTTAGGTCGTTCGGTGATGTAACCAAGTTTTAAAATCTAAATTTTTCTGGGCCGCTCGGTAATGTAACCAAATTTTGGTAACAGGTGAATAAAAATTCACTTGACTTATGGGCAGTCTAAATTGTTCAAAAATATGCAATGATATGCAAGCACTCATATAAGCAAATAAAGTAATTATATTATATGATTCAAGCAAGTAATGTGATGAATGTGAAACTCACCTAGATTCGGCTTGGAATTGTTGTTGGTGCTTAGGGTAGATGGTGTGTTGTGTCATTGGGACCAATTGACCGTTTTCGGCGCACGCCTTGCGTGTATCGCTCCGGTGGGTTGTCAAAGTAGTTTTTGTCGACGCCTTGACCTATCGCCTCTATACACCGTGGGACTCGATCCTCAATCATGGTTTGGTTGGCCAGCACCTTGCTATATTGCGAGGAAGTCTGCTTTCTTATGACTCAGGCTCTCTCACTAGTCGGTAAAAATTCCGGCCGACATGGAATTTAGATGGGCGACATTGATTGTGGTGCGACGGGTAATGGGTTGGTCATGCTCATCCCCCCATCGTGAAAACTGTGGCAGCTTTTGTAAGATCTACTTTTCATCGTTGAGCCCGGTGAGAGACATTGTTGTAGAACTGGGCTTGTTGCTATTCTTGGATAGATTTTAAATGGAAGCGTGTCTCTATCCTCAAATAGATTTTCAAAAAAAGCTTTTCCATGTCCTCGGATATATTCTGGACGAAAGCTTGTCCCATGTTCTCATACAGATTCGAGATGAAATCTTTGTTCCTGTCCTTGGGTGAATTTGAGATGAAATCTTCATTTCTGTCCTCGGGCAGATTAGGGACGAAATCTTCATTTTTATCCTTAGGCAGATTCGAGAAGAAATTTTCGTTTTTGTCCTCGAGCGAATTAGGGTCATTTCTGTCCTCGGGTAGATTCGGGACGAAATTTTCGTTTCCATCATCGACAGATTTGGGACAGAATTTTCATTTCCGTTCTCGAGTAGATTCAGGATAAAATTTTCGTTTCCGTCGTTAGACCTGCTCATTCCTGTCCTCGTATTTGGGTGCCAGAATTGAGTCGGCCAACTTGTTAGATAAGGCTGAGCCTATATTGTCCGAGAACAGGAAACAAGTTTTGCCTAAGCACTTGGAGCTAAGCCCCCAGCGCAACGTTAGTGGAGATGATCGATCGGAGTGGACTGCTTCTTGACTTGAAAAATGATGCCCCTGCATGGTTTTTGGAGCTGTTGAGTGGATTCAGGAGTTGGAGAAAGAGGTGATGATGATAAATACTAGTGGAGGGTGGTCCCAGCATGGGTGGCGTCGCCGGCCACGATGACATCCACCCGACGACTGAGATGGCAACTATAGCAGCTCACGCGAGCGCCGTTTGTGCCTTATCTCTCTCCACTGCGCCATATTATACAATCCACAGAAATCTCGCCGGATCACCTCAAAATCGCCACATGCAAGCACAATACCGGCATCCTCAAATATGAAGGAAGGATTTACTTGCCTTTATTTGTTGATTTTGCTCCAATGATAGCGGCGACGATGGATGTGGGTTTTCGCATCTCATGCTTCCTTTCTTCCCTTCACACCGTAGCGAAAATCCAAAGAAAAAACATGGAGAGGTCTTCGCCAACGTCTAATCTGGGCAATGATTCCTCCATCGATAGCGGTTGCCACCCTTCTCGTCGTGCTGCCCTCTCTCTTCTTCCTCCATTCTCTCTTTTTATTTCTCTTTTTCTTTCCTTCTTTTTTTGCTCGTTACCTTTTTCTTTTTTTTATTGTGCCACCAACCATTGGGCATTTTGCCCGACTCCCTCTTCTTTTTTTTAAATGTGTCGCTAGCCGTCGGGCATTCTGCCCGACTCCTTTTCTCTTAGCTATTAGAGTTTGGGAGATAGAGGGGAAGCCCCCAGCCATTTAAGCATGCTAAGGGCAAGGTGAGCATCGTCTTGAAGTCGTCACTAAAAGAGGGGATTTCTTTGGCCAAAGTATTGGCTGGAGTATGATAATTGAATGTGTTTGTTTCGTTATTGTACTGTGGTTAGACTGTTCAGTTATTTTTCACAGACGGTGCTAATATTGCATTCCACGAATTCGAGTTGTCCTACGGATTAGAGGGCTAAGAATCGAATCTTCACGCTGGATCGATCTAATGCGAAGCCGGTCTCCGGAGCCTCAAACCTGAACCCTACGCAACACAACTAAAAACGAGAGGTCAAAGGATGACGAAAATCGCTCTAATTATATATCCTCCGATATTTAAATCAGATATCTTTCTAAGAGAATAAAAGGATGTAGAGATGATACATAAATGCATGTAGCGGCGGATTGAACGTTGAGTGCGCCTGAAAGAAGGGCGGCTCGGTGATACACCTGATTGAAGGACATGTACAATTGAGTGATGCCTTGGATGGTTGATATTTTGGAGGGATTACCTTTCACTGGCTGGAGGATTTTATGGGAGGCTTTCTAGAGGAAAAATCCTCTCTACTAGGCTGCCCATTTCTCTCCACTCCTCCCTACTAGACTACCCATTTCTCTCCTCTCCTCCCCATCTTCTTTTTTCACCGAAGGTCTCCCTTTCGTTGGGATAAAAAGAGAATTTATAAAATACCGTCTGCTGAATTGCCTCCAATGGACAACCGCCTATCTAACTACCTCCATAGATAACAAAGATATACCAATTGAACGGTTTCTTTTCCTCGGTCAGGTATACTAAACCCATCAAGTTTAGTTTTTTTTTTTCTTTTTTTTAAATATTATTTTTGTAAATTGTACCTTTTCTGTAATTTTTTTAAACCCTTTTAAATTGTTTTCATAGTTATTTCACCTTTTCATTATTTTATAAAAATAATTTATATTTTAATTTTCTGTCGTGATTTTAAAAAATTGACTTCACTTTTATTTTTCCTACTTTGATTGGCAAAATAAATAATTTATACAGTTCATTTATTTATTTTTATTTTAAAAAATCCTTTTTTGGAATCCATAAAATAAAAATATATAATTCAAATATATAAATCTCAATTATTATTAATCGGAATTAGACTATTTTTTAAAAAAATATAAAAATTAATTAAAATTAACTATTCAAAAATATTGAAGCTCCCTTCCATGAGGATCGAAGAATATCAGTTGAATCGTCTCGGTTGAACAGAAAATTTTCAAAATCTCTTAAACCAAATCAATTAAAATAGCAAATAAGAGTTTGTTAATCAAACTAAATTTAAGAAATTAAATCAAACTAAACAAAACTAAATTACGTACATATATAAATTAACATAGTTTTCTATTACAATTGAATTTCTAAACCAAATCATTTTCATCATTTTCAAAGAAGCATAAAACAAGTAGTTGAGACGAGCATTCAACAATGGAAGATAATCGATCGGATAACGAAGCGAGCAGTGAAATTAGGGATGAGGAAACGGTGCGCTTTTGCCTCGTCACTCTAAAATTTATAAATTCAATAACCTGGAAATCTCGAAGAAAAATAAATTAATAAGTGAGAGGAAATGGCATCAGATAATAAGCGGAGTTGTAGTCAACACAGACAATCAGTGTGTAGGATAAGATAATATTCATCATCTGCCATAATCAACAACCAAAGAATGATTTCGGTATTAAAATTATTGATCCAGACAGGGAAGGAGAAGAACTGAAAGAAGTGCATCGGCAGATCCATAAAAGGAAAATGCCAATGGTAAACCAACCTCTTCTCTTTCTTCATCCGATGTTTCTCCTCGAATGCTCATGATTTGCTTCGAAGAGATGGATAACAAATGCGCAAAAACAAAAACAAACGCCAATAAAACAAAATTAAAAATTGAGAGAGACAGCTCAAAAGAACTGATTATGAAAAATATTGAGAAGAAGAACTACGAGAAGAAATTTCCACTCAAAAATCGGCCAATTTTGGATTTTGGTTTTTGAAATTCTGAATTATCAGGTGTAGAGAAACGCCATCGACGGGCGATCCACACACAGTGAACTCGTCTCTTCGAGACGGCAGAACAAGACGAGATTGAGCAAAGCTTAAATAGGGGTTTTTTAGATTTAGGGTTTCAAGACTAGACATGTTGGAAGGACAAGGATTAAATTACTAAAATAACCTCTATTCTTACTTTTAATTTTAATTTTAATTTTCATTTTCATTTAATATCTAATTTGTTTTAAACAATTATCAACTTATTTATTTACAATTTTTCAAATTAATTAATGCGTAATTTATAATTAAAATTTTAAATTCAAATTTCAAAAATAAAAAAAAATTAAGAATATCTTCCATTAAATACAGAAGCTAATGGGTCACTGGGTTTTTGTGGGCTATTCGTATGGAAATTAAATGGACTCTTCTGATAATTATTTTTGTTAGGATTTTCTGATATTTTATTAATTAGATAAGACTCAAATGAATTTAGGATCCTCCATTTATTTTAACCATTTATTTTAAAAAGTAATCATATTTTTCTCATTTAGCCCATAAAATTGAAAAAAATCAAACAGATGAAATTTAAACATCAAATAATATTTTTAACAATTTTTTGATATTTAATTTAATATTCAATAGTCATTAATATTAATAAAAAAACAAAAAGATAATAATTATTAATATTTTAAAATCATCACCACTGAAATTTGATTTAATTGTCTCTTTGAGAAAAACAAGATCCTACTTGACATAGTCCATTTTAAGATAAAACGAGGGAGTAACAGAAAGAAAGAGGATATCAAAAATAATTTTATTATATATATATATATATATATGAATCGTTTCGTATTCGCCTATAAAATAGTACTGTCCATAGGCTACTTGACCCGATATTTCATAGGTCATGTGCTATGTTAGGCTAAAATACATGTTTATAAATATAATACATCTTACTTATAAATAGATAATCCAAATAAATGGGCCAACAAGACCTATATTTTATACTGTTCGCATCATGTAAACCACTTAATATACCTTTCATAAGCTTCTATAATTTTTCTAAATATAACCGGCTTATATTGTACCATACAATAGCTTTTAGTCTACTTTCAGTTATTCTCGAATAAAATTATATTTATTTATATATTTTTTTATATAAATTTTATATTATAAATATATAAATAAAATATTATATCATTGAAGACATTCCAAAAATACTAAATGATGATCTCGTAATACCTCTATGTATTTATTCTTTAACAAACTCTCAAATCATAAAAAAAATAAATAAACAAATTCTTGTTTCTATTTTGTATCATTTAGCTAAATTTTAAGTGCATTTTATAATCTGTAAATATTATATATCAGATAATTTTAAGTACATATCATAAAATTTTAAGTGCGTCTCAAATCATAAAAAAATGAATAAATAAATTCTTACTTCTATTTCGTATCATTTAGCTAAATTTTAAGTGCATCTTATAATTTATAAATATTATATATCAGATAATTCTAAGTACATAGCACAAAAATTGAACCAATGAACATGGTTACACTATAACACAAAAAATTATCTTTATCAACTGTATTAATCAGTGCGGGTTGATGACATAAATTTAACGCCATTTTCCCAATTTCAGTAGGAATTATAAATAGATGAGGTTGTGGGAGGAGAAGATCCTACTTATGAAGAAACCAAGCTCGAGTTTTCAATAAAAAATTATATATATATATATATATATATATATATATATATTTTATTTATTTATTTATTTATTTTTATTTTTATTAAAATTATCAAAAATAATTATAAATCTTCTATGGTATTTCATCCCTACAGATTTTTATAAAAATAAATAAACAAATACATATTATAGTATTTAAAAATAAATTAAAAAAATATCATTGATATATTTCTCTATATACCAAGATTGCACAATGGTCGTTGGATCTTGTAATTTGCGGTCCATCAAACCCTTCAAAAATAAAGCAACAGCAAGTTCGGTTTAACATTTTAATTTTAGTAGAGCAATTTCACGTATTAAACAGAAAAACAAAAAAAAAAAACAAAAACAAAAACAAAACAAAACAAAACAAAAATCTCAGCCCCTCACATATCAAAAATCAAAGTTCCAATTATAAAAGGAATTTAGGAAAATTTATATGAATCCATGATGTGAGCATAAGCCAGAGGAAGAGCCCATCTCAAAAGATCGATCTAGTAGGAGGGAGAATTTCCTAACTTATAAGTTGGAAATTTTGCCTTAAACTTTCCAATGTGGGACTGTCATTCCTCCCTCCTTCAATAGCCGCGACCCTGCGGCCCTCACTATGTGACACTTCACTGACTCCCACTCTGAAGCCTTTACTCCGCCCGACGGCCACCGACCAGACGCCTCCATAGTAGCCATTTTCTGGTCGTAATCCTCCTGCCAAGAACCTCTCTCTGCGGGGCCTGGCCTCAATGAAAAGACCATTTGATGCGAACATGTTTTAGGAGGAGGCATTCCAAAAGACCGGTCTAGTAGGAGGGAGAGCCCCCTAACTTATAAACTGGAGATTTTGCCTCAAGCTTTTCAATGTGGGACTCACATCAATCCGCATAGGTCATTTTATTGAGAGTACAAATAATTTATGTAACCTTAAGTCCAATAATAATAAACTCGTGCTTACTCATAAGTGTTTGATTTGATTAACATTTTATATATCTGAATCATTTTAAATGTTATCTTCTTGTATTATTTTCTACATGTACAAAATCTAAATATTTAAAGATATCCTTATTTCGTGTGTTATCTTTTATTATGACTACTCATCCGTATTGGCATTGAGAAATAGAAAAAGAAATAAAGAAATCAAATAAGTGTAAATAACATTTCTGAAGTATATTTAAACTAATGACAATTCAGCATTATTATTTCTACCAAGTACTAAACCTTACAAAGATTCAAACCACATCACACCAAAAAAAAAAAAAAAAAAAATCAGATCATAAAGCATACTTTCGAAAAGTTAATTGCCATCATCCACAGATTGACTGTTTACATACATATTTTCCCTTGTCTTTGGAAACCCAGTAGAATCTATATTTGACCCTCTAAATTTCAGCTCGGATCCTGTTCTAAAATCCGGGTCAACGGATGGTCTAGAGTTTGAATCCATGGCTGTCAGCCTATATGGATTCGCTGCCCCACCAGGGTAGTGAGGAGGGGTCCCATATCTTCTAGGCAGGCCCCTTAGACCATTGCTTCTCAGATCCATAATCTCAGTACTTCTAGAGGATGAATCAGTAAAAGCCCTATCACCCGACCCAGATGCTAATGGAGCTCCACTTGTCACTGATGTAGAAGTAAACGGATCATCCGGGCCCCATGATGTGAGTGCTTCCTTCTTCTTAGCAAAAAATTGCCATGCTCCAAACAAGAAGAGAATGAAAAACAGAACCGGGCTAGTCCACAACATCGTATTGGATTCTCCTTTAGAAACCGGAAGTTTTGAACCATACATCCCTACACATCCTCCTCCAAGACCAACAATAATGAGCTTTTCATGGTCACTAGCGATTAAGGGTATCGTCTTTCCCCTCCGGGGGTCCTCGTCTGTGCCCAGAGAAGTTAGAAATGACGATTTGATCTCCTCGATACTGGCAGAAAATACAAGCCGAGGTGACCCAGAACGGATATAATGCTGAGATGACACGTTGTACACATGAATGTTTTGTTGGCCGATGATAAGCAAGTAACCCTTAATTGCTTCCAAAGCGAGGGGCTCAACCACATCAAATCTCCTCCGGGATCTAACCATGCATTTGAAGTTCATTATGTCACCCAACAATAACACATGAATCAAATCACCTGTGGATGTAAAACCATACGCTTTCGACCGCTCAGTGGTATCGAACACATAGTTACTTGCCAACGAATGGTTCAAGCCTTCGCACTCGGACTCCCGGATTTTCATAGTCCTCAAATCCAACGATCCCGCACCAGTTTCCATCAAGAAAAGTAGCCGTTGCTTCAAGAAAGTGAGAGGACGGCTCGTGGGCATAGCCGAGCCATATAGTGTCCCGTTCTCCCTGAAAACTGTGATCTTCCCATTCTCATTGGCAGATAAAATGTACCTAGATCTTCCAACATTATGCAATTCCAAGATACTAATCGGGGATCCATCTTCATGGATCTCGAAGGACTTGAAACTTTCCATGTGTAGTGAACTCCTTTCTTCAGTCATTACATTCTCCCAAACTCTGTGCAACAAGATCATGCCATTACTATGCCCAGTAGCCAAGAAGCTATCATTCTTATGAGCAGAAATGTAGGAGAGCATAGCAGTAACAGGTGAATCGGTCAGAGTATAAAACTCAACCAAGACATCACCATTTTTAAGGAACAAGTACACTCTTCCTCGGTCATCCCCAACAGCTACATACTTGCTGAGACCTTCATAATCTCTAAATGGCAGAACGTTGAGGCAAGTAGCAACGGAATCCAAATTCACCGCCGATACAAACTGGAAACGCTCCGACCAAAAGGGGCCATACTTTGTGACGGAGCCCGTCTTGGATCTAGCATGTTGTTCTTCCGCTCTAACGTTACCCTTAAATCCCTCATCAACAGCTTCCTTTCCCAGCTTCCTCTCGCCATAATTTGAGCCATCAGTCTTATCTTTCGCAATAGAATTCTGGTTGGAATCTTTGAAACTCCCGAAACTCGACGAATCGAGAAACTTGGACTCTAATTTATCTACGATTTCACTTAAATTTCTCACCAATTGTTCTAATTTATCAATTTGAGCTTGGTACATAAAACGGGAGCCATTATCATCGGTCTCAGGTTTATAATCGGATAAGAACTGATGTTCGCTTAAAGAGGAAGCAGAGAATACGAAAAACTGAGAAAAATCTATGCAAGAGGAAAGAGAGAGCAGAAATAAGAGCATAGAGAACTTGCCTTCTCGATAGATCGCCATTTTTCAGCCGCTGCTTCTTGCTGCTGCTGATGATTTTGGTGGCTTTTGGGCTCAGACAACAAACATAATTTACCTTTTTCAGGATGTTTGGATCTCGAGATGAACCTCTGTAGATTATTGAATATTGATTTCGAAGATTATCTATCGGATTGTAGAAATTTATGTGAGATTTTGGATTCGATTCGACCGGAGCAGTGAGAAATTGACTGGTTAGGGCAAGATTTTTCGATTTTCTAGCCGAATTTATATCACGTGGAAAATCATGGGGAATCTGAATGCTCTGTTTGTTTGGTCTGAAAATTCATTAAATGGGAAATTCTTTAAACTATAAATCTATAAATTTTAAAATAAAAGTTAATCTAATAATTTAAAATCAAGTCTAAATTATTTATTCTTACATAAAATAAAATTACTGTTCAAATAAAAGTTTTAAATTAAAATTTAGAAATTAAAATTTAAAAATTAAAATTTAAGATATTTTCTAATATATATTTTTTAAATTTCTATCATCATATTTACGATAAATTAAAAAAAATTTTTATCTGTTAAAAGAATTAAAGATGCCTATCTTTTATAAAGAACGAATGTTTCTATCTTTCATAAAGATAAAATTTTTAAAAATATATTTAAATTTATTTATTTTTTATTTAAAAAATTAAAAACAGAATTTTACAATTTTTTAATTCTGAATTAAAATTTAAAATACTCAAAAATATTTAAATATATTTTTAGAATTTAACTTTTTATGAATAAATGCTTCAAATACTTCAATTTTATTACATTGATCAATGTTGTGTTTATAATCACTATACAATTCATTCAGATTTTATATTCATTTAGTTCATTTTAAATTAGGCCTTCATTAACCTAATTCGATAAATTCATAAAGATATTTATAAAAAAAAATATTTAAAAATATATTTTTTCAATATTAATTTTGAGATCTTACTTTATGTTAAATTTATTTTTTAAAAATTAAAGTCAACATGTGTATGTAGAGAGTAAGCATTAAATCACAGGAATAAGTTAAAAATTAAGTTCCATTGCTGTGAAGATACCCCTAAAAATTAAAAATTAAAACATTTATAAGGCGTATAGGACGGCAAAATTTTTTTCGAAATTACACTTTCGCTTTTGATATTATGCAAAAATTGGTTTTACTATCGCTTTCATCGATGAGGTGGGTGGTAATAAATTGGAATAAATTGAAAGAGAGAATAACGCTTGTGGACTCGTTTGAGAGTGAGATTGCTCGTGTCAATTTGATCATTAAAGAGGGTGTGTCCTCTGGAATCTGTTTTAAGGGCTTTTAATAGCTATGAGACCTCACCACTTTTTCTTGGGCAACAAGATTGGCTGCTAGTTGCCCGAGGGAGATCCCGTCCATCTGTCGAGAATATGCTCGTACTATTTAAGGCAACCACAATCGATCGGAGAGATTCATTTCTTCCCTGTGGAGATATCACAAGCGGTAAATGTCAAGATTTTCATCATGGGAGATACATTGAGTTGGAGACTTCATTTCCAGAAGA
The DNA here is from genome assembly GCA_033239525.1 of Nepenthes gracilis. Taxonomy (NCBI): domain Eukaryota; kingdom Viridiplantae; phylum Streptophyta; class Magnoliopsida; order Caryophyllales; family Nepenthaceae; genus Nepenthes; species Nepenthes gracilis. Next base: position 3,908,659 of record BSYO01000026.1, on the reverse strand, counting down.
GATCGCGATATGGGAAAATATTCCTTATCATATCCTATTAAGATAGGTAATCTCTCGTGTGTAAACAAAATCGTGGGCTATATCTGATTTGGGCCATCATCAGCCATTTGAGGGTCATCTCCAGTCAATTAGGGCGTCGACCATTCTCTGGGTCAACGGACCGCACTTCTTCTAAGCAAACTGCTCTTTTGGATTGGCCCATTTTATCTGTCCCCTCAACATTATATCACAAGAATACATTAAAAATTAAATTCTTTACGGTATAACGACACCCCTAAAATTTAAAAATTAAAACATTTATAAGAAGAATAGAATGTCAAAATTTTATACCAAATTACACTTTCAGTTGTGGTATCATGCAAAAATTGGTTTCACTACCGCATTCATCTATGAAGCAAACACCTAAAACCATTTTTTCTTTTTCTTTTTTTATAAATTAAGATAAGAGAAATATAATAAAAGACATTCTTAGGTGATATAATATTTATCTATCTATTAATTCTTATGTAGGTATGTTTATATATACATATAAACGAGAAGCCATATCATTGAGAGTGTTTTGGGGGGGGGGGTCTCACTAGCAAGGGTTGAGCAGAAGCTCCATCTTTTATAGAAAATGGCTCATTCTCTTAATTTAATAATATATTTTTAAATAAATAATTATGATCTAATTATTTTAAAATAATTAATTTTAATTAATTTTTAATTTTTTAAAAAATAGTCAAATTATAATCTGTCTAGTTAAAAAAAATACAAATAAAATTAAGAAAGCGGGCCTCTCTTTATCTCTGAGAGATAAAACTCCCCCGGATCCCCACTAACACCACTGCTAACACAAACGCAGTATACTTCATCAATGTGCCTGTAAACATTTCTAACAGCACGCTTTCTTCATCATCATTCTTTCATCCAGTATCAATAACTATTAACAACAGACAGATTTGCAGAGACCCCATAGACAATCAAGCAAAATCACGATTAAAAATGCAGTAACCAGAAACGAGAGAACTGAGCGCAAAGGCGATAAAGGCGAGAAAAGACATAACGACTGAAGCGCTGATCATCGCTGTGAACTCGTCTTTCCCCCAATTTAATTGCCAATCAACAAGCCTCGTAGCCGCTGCTGAGGATGCCGATATCAAAAGATACGCCATTATCTGCCAGTGAAGAAATCAAGGAAACATGGCTTCCTTAACTCCCATTTTTACTCATTTGGTGGCGTTTAGAGTATGAAAAGAAACAGAGTATCAGTTCAGAAAGAGCGTAACAAGTACACCTGATCAGAGTCGATTTGGGACGGGAAGACTCAGCGCGATCATTGGGGACAAAAAACATAAACATGCCCATCCATAGTTCAAACCTACGGCTCATTGCAGCAGCTTGTCGAACAAAAGGCTAATGAAGAAAAGAGCTCAGATGTGACTGGTATAAAATTCACCACTGAGCTCAAAAGAGCATAGATTTTAGATAGTTCAGACCCATCTATGGACATTTTTTGTTACTGGGTATTTTATTTAAAAATTTATATATACATAAAATACATGAAAATATAAAATGATTGAATATTATAATATTACATAAATAAATATTTAAATAAAAAATATTTATAAATAAAGTTATTAATTACATTAAAAAAATAATATATTGAATTTTTTTTTAAAACTTCATATGTATTTAAAATAAAAAAATAATTTACAAAAATTATTCATAATACAAGCCGGGTTGGACTAAACTAGCCATTTTCACTCGTGACTATGCTCGAACCAAAAAATGAATCGGACCTAATTTCTTAACCATGGTAGTCCAAAATACCAACATATTTTAACCAAACCTTATAAGATTTTAACTGAAGTAGCCATAAATCAAATTTTGACAGGATTGTTACCAATAACTTAAGTTTTTATTATGATCATCTTAGATATTAGACTCCTTTTTATCTTTCTAAGATTTCTATCCATATAATGTGAGAAGTCAAGATTAGAACAACACAACCTACCCTCCATCAATATTTCCGGCAATCGTTGTATATTTGTCAATACACTGATATTTTCCAGTATATCGGCCGATTTTTACTCCTTAGGTTCCGATTTAGAAAAAAAAAAATTTTGGTACCAACTTTTGAAGGAAGAGAAAAATTTTGTATAGAAATTTTGATTATGAGAAAAATGGCTTTCACTCAAAGTTACCTTTTCAATTAAAGCCAAATAGAAAAAGAAAAGGGAGTCTAATGCAAGAAGCTCTCACTTTCAGGATCTATCATGCAAAAACTTATTTTTACAACTTGAACTTGAAGTCATAATCACTTAATTGTATGATGACAACTTTACCGTTGCATTAAAACTCTCCTTCAAGCATAAGGTAGAAGAAGCATGCAAACCATGGTCATAAAGACTGGACCAGAGGCAAAAATTAAACCAAATTGAGCCAGACGCATTCAAATTCAGCCAAATGACCACAAAATGTTTCTAGAATGCTAAATGTTAACAACAAATGGACTATGAATGGACTCAAAATGAAGGGTCCACTTCTCCTTAGCTAGATTTGAATCTTCCACTTAAATACAGCCCTCAAGTTACACTACCCGAAAAGAGGCAGTGCGATACAAAAAACTCCCACCATGAGTAGGTTTCAAGGAAGAGTTGGACAATCAGAGACCCCAAATTCATCTAATTGGTACCATTCTTGGCGACCACGGTCCACGGAATGAAATATCAACCCACATATATAGGTATCATCTCCCAATAATACTATTATTTTTCAATACTGTAATAAAATCATAATATGTATCGGCAATATCGGCCGATATTTGTCCGAAGGGTCCAATACAAAAAAAAAAATTTATGTCCAATACATCCAATACCGGCATATATTACCCGATACGACCATAGTCGATACCAATATCAACATTTTTATTCATGTTGTAGACTTATTTTATTTTATTCATGCCAGAAAAAGGAAAAAATCAAATCCTACAGACCAATACAAAGCATACCTCTCTCAGCTTAATATGGAAGCCAACTTAGAGGCTCAACAAACCAGTGAAGTGTCCATTACGAAACTTACAATACTGTAGCATTTTTCGATATACAGAAACAGACTATTATGGATGTGCCATAATGTTAAAATTGTCCCACAGACATGGTCCATATTTGACAATTTATTGAAATGATTAAATGTCATGATTCCATATGATTTTATTGTATTTTATTAAAGAATGTATTTTTTTAATTATCTCGACACTTGATGGAAAGAAGGATATTTTGTAATTAAGGAACTGGTTATCTTCTTACCTTATAAATAATAGAATTATCTATCATATTTATGTTGACAAAAGGATACAGTTTTTCTAGATAATGTTGGGCAGTTTTCCAATTTAAACTAAAGGAAGTTTTTTAATTTCTCACATTGCTTTTTCCTAATTTAAAAATAGCTATTGAAGAAAAATCGAAGAACTCACTGTTTCACAAACAAATTTCTAAAAACTAAAGGAAGTCTATTAACTTCTCACATAGCTTTTTACTGATTTAACAATATTTATCAAAGAAAAACTGAAAAACTCACTATTTCACAAACAAATTTCTAAAAACTCTAAGTTTGAGGGATAAGAGATAAAGGTGAGAAATCGATTCCAATTAATTCAAGATTAGAACACTAAGAATCAATTCAGGTATTTTACGAGTGTTTTATTCTGCATTTTGAATTATGAAATAATATAATAATTCAACGAATTATAAAATGATACATAATGATACTTGCCTGATCCATTAAGAAATCAAATTGACGGTGAAGGTGGTAGGAGAAAGCATGCTTCCCAATGGCCAAATGATAAGCCAGATCATATGCTTGAAACCCTGAATACACAAACGCTATGACATTCACTGATAGACAAAACCTGCAATCAAATGAACTTCCCTTTTTATTCTACCTAGCATGAAAACCACAACGAAAGCATGAATGTAAGTATTTGAGAATGACCACCTATTTTAGTAATCAATTGGGGAAAAACATTTCTATTTTACTTAGCATGAAACTGCAGGGAGAGAAAGACCTGTTCTAGTAATCAATCTGAAAAAATCGATATTAGGGGGCCTAATACCAATAGTTTCATATACCATAACAAAATAGTGATATATTGACGTATCGGAGATATACCACAATTTTTAGCCAATATCTCCCCAGGTTTTGATTGGCAAAAAAACATTTTTGCGGTTGATACATCCAATGCCGATATATATTGCCCAATACGGTCAATACAGGTATTTCATCCATGTATGCTTGCAAGTAATTACTCCATCCAACCTTCCTATAAAATTGAGGATGTGTTGACAATATGAAAATATCGGCCTACATCTAATATATTGGACAATATATATTGATATCGATTCCCCTGATATCGTAGTAAAATCATGATATATTGGCTAAAACATTGGATATATTGGCCGAATTTTCGCCCATCAATTTATAATTCTCTAACATTTTTTTCATTCTGATATATACAATACCGACGTGCATTATCCAATATGTTCGATACTGTTATGGCCATAACCAATATGATATAGATATTAATATTTTCATCTATAGTTGACAACATTGGATGGATTTGTGAACGGCATGAGATCCACACACTCTCTCTCTTCCCCCTCTCTCCATCTAAACATATTCATGATCTCAAGTATATAATGTCATAATAGAGCTGACTAAAATAGTTAATAAAACATGTGTTTAACCCTCTGCAATAGGTCATATGCAATTGATGGTTAACTCTTTAAATAGCTGAAATAAGCATAACAATGTGTAAGTGGGAAAGAGATACTGTTGTTACAATTATGTTGTGACTATGTTGAGAAGCTAGTATAGTGTTTGGTAAAATTTGATGTAATCATTCACTCAGCAATAGTAGTCTTCTGATAAACTATATTGAGCTGGGTCACTCCCATATAAAGCCTTGACCAGCTGTACAAAATTGTTTTTTTTCCTGGTGTTGACATGTGATTCCTGCTTGAGAAGAGCTTAATTGGAATAGCAATAAGCGGACTCTCATAGCCGACCCTAATTAGTAAGACTTAAGGCTTCATCGTTGTTGAAAGTGTTGCATATAGCTGCCACAAAATTGTAAGCTTTATCAATCCATACATAATTAAATTGGATATGAAGGGGTTGGATCATAGATTTAAATACGGGTCACAAGGTACACCACAACGATTACGATGCAGCTGTGATGTAGCAACGGCCCTTATATTTGTTGAGATATGCCTGCAACACTGTGATTTAAAACTATGGGTTGGATTGTAATTTCACTACATGTCTAGGGCCATATGGATTATAATAATCCCATCCTAAATTCAAATAGTATAAAAAGAAGGTTGTTGTTGAGAATCCTTTTTTTTTTTGGTCTCATTTGTGATCTTTAGAAACAATTTTGTTCTTTCATTGAAAATTTTATAGATGGAAAACGCTTTTTTTCTAAATTTTTGAATTTTCTTACAAGTTATTTAAAAATGGGTTAAGAAAAGGAAGTTTGGTTTCATGGAAAACTAAAATGAAATTCTGTTTCCATTCTCCAAATAGTTAAAAGCAAGACTAATTTGAAGGCAAGAGCAGCTAACAGCAACATTAGATTATCAAACGCAGCCAAATTCAACCCAAAATCTGGGCTACCAAATACATTTTGCGTGTTTTCCATTGAAAAAACAGCAGAATCCTAGTTTTGATGGTCCTACTAAATACTGATTTGAATAAACATCAAGTACTCAACTCCTTAGCCTCGTGAAGAAATAAGCATTTGTGAGTGCCAAGAAAATTGAGAATGCAGAAAAGAAACCAGTGAAAGAAAATCAACCCAAAAGAAAGGAATAAAAAAGAAAATCTGCAGTACTAAACTAACATCAACACCCTGAGATAAAAAACTCCATAATATAGTATCTTCAAGGTTGATAATAGTTGCTTATAATGGTATAATTTTGAATTTAGCAAGAGAGATCAAATTTGTTCTCTGCTTCAAATTGGATCATTTCTATATTGGACTAATTTTTTGAGGAACAATCTTATACTATGAGATATGTAAATTGGATAACATTGGCTCCTATTAAATAAACTGATGGAGGAAACGATACAACTTAAAGAAAATAATAATTTTGATCTCTCATGGAAGCTTCAAAATAAAATTGATCTTTTCTTCTCACTAACTCAAAAAATTGTTCCCACTTTGTGATCTACATTTCACAAATTCAAAAAATGAGGTTGAAATTCCTTGCGGATGAAGAAAGAAAAGGTTTACCTCAATGAAATTTATTTCCTTTGTCCTATTAACAACAAAAAATGGAAATTTGGGAAGATATGATCCCGAATCAATTCAGACCCTCCAACCAAAAAGGGCATTATTTGACAATTGTGTAAAAAATTAATGAATACTCGGGATCATTCAACTATCAGATACCTCAATAACTAAAATGTGGAGAAACACAGAAATGACATACCTTAATCGATGCCTATAAATCAATTCTGCGATATGTGAAATCTGCAACACGTAAAAAACCAAAACCACATGGAATATGTTCTTGTCCTGAAAAATATGGAACCGGATTTCTCTCCCCCTTCCCCATTTCTCTATTCTTCAATAAAGGGCTCCCTCATCTACTAATTGTACACGACATCAATCCAATTTCACAAACTCTTATTCAACCATTCACATTAGAATATGGCTAGTTGATGACAGTTACTTCAGTCCCTAGGGAATAGAACTAGCAAATACAGTGCTAAGATCGAGAGTATTCCTTTATGTGCTCTGCATAGAATTATGTATTTATGACCATTCCATCTCTCAAAATTAGAATAAAAATGTCAGAGAAGTAAACACCTCTCTACAACTCCCACAAGGACTTAAGATTGGAAAAAAGCTATCACTTCATAACCTCCAACATAATTGATGGTTTAGTCTCCGCATTTTATAAGGAATGGAAATACCCGTTATCATACCCTTTTTCAGTCAGCTCATTTATAAAATAACTTCTTCAATAATAATAATCATAAGTAACTGCATAACATTGTAATTGTTAACCAATCTCAATAAATGGATGATTATCCCGGGACAATGTTCTTACAAATTGCACAATTCTTTGGATAAATTTGCAAATAAAAAGTTCTTTTAAATAATAAACTGTAATAAACAAGAATTCGATGATTTTCGGCTAAAGAAGAGAGGATTGACAAACCTGTACTCCTTATAGCGATCGAAAGAATCGCCGCTCCATCCCCGAGTCTTATCAGCAGCCATAATCGAGAAAGAAATCAAGCAAAGCACAAGCTCGCTTAATCTAAGGCCTAATGCCACTCTCTTCAGCATCTCCTCCCTCTTCGACTTGCCCACTATCTCTTCCACCACCCCAAGCCTCACTCCTTTCCTTTGCCTCTCTCTTCCACCAGCCACTCGATCTCCTTCTCCGCCGGAGGCATCCGTCGCCACTAGCGCAGACGGCGTCATGTCCCGCCTAGTCTCACGATTGAAAGTGATCACGTGCAAATTGGGGTGAGGGAAGTTATCGGCCGCGGAGGCATTCTTGGGGGCGGTGACGGGCAGCGGCGACGTCAGTGGAGAGTAATACTTCTCGAAGGCTACGATTGCGCCTCCTTTGTTTGAGGGTGAGCTGGGTTTTTCTGGCTCATCGGATCGGAGGGGTGATGGGTGCGGATTGTCCATCTGAGTAGGAAGTTGAGTTTTGGAGCTGGAAGATATTGGCGGCGATGCAGCTGGTGGTGTCGACGGAGCTGGCGGTGGTGACAGTGTTGGTGATGGTGGTTTTCCATCGGAATTTCTAGGTTCCTGCATTTTGAGAGGAGAGATAACCAGGCCTAGGGATGGCTTTCGGCGGATAAGGGGGCTCCATGTGTTATTCTTTGTAGGTAGATGTTTTTATTTTTAAATAAATTATTAATAATTTAATTATTTTTTAAAAAATAAAAAAATAATAATTAAAATAAATTGTTAAATTATAATTATTTATTTAAAAATAAATAATTTAAATAATTTTATATTTTTTATTTTTAAATAAAGATTGTCTCGACCGGCACCCTCTACAGAGACGGATTAGGTGAAAGATGGCCCATCCCTATTTTAAATAAATTATTATAATTAAATATTTTTTTAAAAAATAAAATAATAATTATTATAATATAATTAAATTATAATTATTTATTTTAAAATAAATTACCAAAAAAAAAAAGAAAAAAAGAGAGCCCCTTCAATTTAAAAGGGGAGAGACTTAAGGATGCTTTAAACATTAGTTTTTATTTATTTTGTATAATATAAAATTTTAAATATTTTAAAAAATATAAAAATATATATTTATATTTTTTAAATAAAATTAATTACATTAATCCAACCGCACTTTATATTATTAAAATATAATAAAATTAATTCATATAATTAAAAAAATTATTATTAATTTATCTTTGACAAATTTAAAACAAAAATTTATTTTATTTCTAAATCAATAATTACTCAATATAACATTAATTTATTTCTCATATACTAAATCCAAATCGAGTTTTTAAGAGTTTGCTAAAACTTGAGCAATTGGCCATTGTATTGAGGGATTCCAATGGCCAAATTCAAAGTTAAACAAATATGAAAAAATGTGAAAATAATTTACATATCCTTAGTGAGGTGTATTTTGGTATATATTAAGCACATATATGAGGTAAAAATTTAACCTTTAAAATTATATAGTAAGGTTATTTTTAGCCAATAATAAAAAAAATATAGTAGAATTTATCAAAAAGTGTAAGAATTATGAAATCTACAGTAATATATTCAGGTAATTATATATAGAACTTTAGGGTTTATGAAAAATAAAAATATATATATGCATAAATATTTTTTTTATTTTAAAAATATATAAAATTTAAGTCGTTTGATCATTCAGCCAATGACCCACGTTACAATGCTCGTATCGGAGTTGATAATGGGTCAAAAATAATTTATTAGGCTTTGATAGTTGGGTTATCAGAAATCATAGTCATTAGTAATTCATTGATTTCTACGCCATTTTTTTTCTTTTATAAATATACATTGGCTTTTTGAACAGAGTGATCTTCTATTGGTAGAACTCGGGTTCCTACTTCACAAAATACATGCTTTATGATTTTTTTAACCATTTTTTTTAATACAAATTTTATTAAAAAATGTCAAAAAAAATTGTAAAGCATGTACTTCATGTGGTAGGATCTCACATTCTCATGAGCGTGGGTGCTGTGACGTCATATGGATGTCGCAGCATCTGTGAGGTTGTTGAATTTTAAATTCAATGGTCTACATTTTTTGTTATTAAAAAAATAATAAAATAATTTTTTATTATTTATTATAAAAAAATGTGGATCGTTGGATTTAAAATCCAATGACGTTGAAGGCTCCATAGGTACTACGACGAGTATACGATATCACAGTGCCCCTCAACATTCACGTTTATCCATTGGAAATCGTTCAGCAGGCCGGTTCAGTTCTTGTTTTACACACACTATCTATAAACGTCCAGAGTGGTTCAATTAGCAGGCCCGTAGCAACCCTTAATTACATTGATTATGAAACCCTAATTTAGGCCGATTAGCACTTAATTCGATAGGTCAATGAGAAAGAGAGGAATTAATTATTGGCGACCCATGTACGTCAAGAGATAATTAATATACTGATCGAGATTTTTTTATTTTATTTTATTTTTTTGAATTCATAGGTTATACTTGATGAGCGTGGAATGCGAGAAGATGCAGGCTGCCCCACGTTGGAAGAGCAAGGGCAATTACTGATGGAACAGTCAGGTTTCATCTGTATTAAAAAGATGTAACTTTTTTTTTAAATATAAGTAATTTATTTTTAAATAAATAATTATAATTTAATTATTTTTTAAAAAAATAATTAAAATTAAATATTAATTTATACTTATTTATTTAAAAATAAATAGTTGATGTGTAGAGAAAAATGACTACCATCTCTTAAAAAGATAAAGACTTTTTTATTTTAATTATTTAACTATTAAAAAATTAAAAAAATTAATTATTGAATTATATTATCTATTTAAAAATAAAAAATTTAAATTTAAATAATAATAATAATAATGTCTATTTTTAAGAAACGGAGGGCGTCCTTCTCCCCTAAGTCCTATCCGAATATGAATTATTAATATTTTTAGGATCGAGGGGACGTTCTTCGCCTAATCTGGATCGTCGGATTTGCATCCGACGGCCCGCGCGTTTTGGATGGATAATATAATGTGGGCCGTCCGATTTTAAATTTAATCAGACGGCCCACACGCGTTTTTTTCGTTTTATAATCTCAGCTGTTTGATTTTAAATTTAATCGGACGGCTGAAACTAAATTTCAGGATATAAAATTGTGACCGTCCAATTTTAAATTTAAACAGACTGCTGAGATTAAATACCGGGTGATAAGATTGTAGCCGTCCGATTCATACAATCCGACGGCTATGAATTCATTTGTAGTAACATTAATTTTAAATAGATAATTCTTGCTCGGCTCTTTCCCTCCAGAAGCTTTGCATTCTCCTCTCTCGCCTCCTCTGCTCTCCAGCATCGATCTCTATTCTCCAGTGGTTTGCTTCAAATCTCCGTTGCCCAGCCCTTGAATCCGTCTGTTCTGTCTTCGGAGGCGCTCTAGATATTTGGCGAATGCGCAGTAATCCATTTTCCTTTGATGCGCTCCTCTTGTTTTTCCTTCCTCTTTGTTTCTCTCGTCTGCTTCCTCCTCTTGTTCTTATTTTTCATTTAATCGGCCGGCATTTATTGAAGTCGGCCGTTCCTCTTCCTCCTGATTCTTTTAATCGACCGTTTCTTTGTCCTTAAATATCCGGTGGATGTCTTCGTTTTTCACTTGGGTGCGCAGAGTAGCAGAGTGAGAGACAGAGAGTAAAGTACGGCCGATGCTGTCGTTGTTGTCACCACACGGGCGCTATTTCTTATCGCCGTTGTCCACCCTCACCATTCGAAGGGTTGGAGGCCGTCGCCACTATTGTTCGAAGCCGTCGCCATCGTTGAACCAGGTAAGTAAAATTAACCCTTTTCATCTGCAAGTGAAATTATTCCCTCTATTGACATCAACAGCCACTTTTCCTTATTAAAGTTCAAAATCTCGTTGTTAGTGGCCGAAATTATTTTGTGGGAAACGATTATTTTGGGTCGGAATTAAAATAGTAGAAAAATAGAGCTTCGTGCTCTGCTGGGGGCGGGTGTTGGGGTCACTCCCGAGTGGCCTTTGTCCGCGGACTCCATTGGAATAATGGACGAGGACTTTTGCTTGGTGCGTCATGTCCGAGAGGACTTGGACGAGGACTCCATCCACGCGTGCGTTGACTTATTCTGTCATTAATGCTGCGCAGCGAATAATGCGGGCATTGGAAGTTGGTGGCCGCCACAACTTCCAAGACGGTTGCGGGCACTCACAGCGTAAGGCCCGCCGGCAGACGGCGGCTGTGACGGCCTACCACCCCGCCACCCCGGCGCTAGGGTGGCCGGGTAGATTCCTAGGGTAGTGAATAAAATATATTTATTCATGTATATATATATAGAGTCTTTGAGATCATTTAGTGTGGTGTATGAGGTTGGTGAGTTGTGGTGTGTGCCTTTGTGAGCAACCACTTTGTGAGATTTGTGAGAGAAACACTTTAGAGAGAGAAAGTTGTACACTTGAGATTGTTTTCTTTAGTTGGAGCTTGTGTAGCTAACACTTGTAAGCAATCCTTTATAGTGTATTCTTTCGTGGTTTTTCCCTTTGTTTAAGGAAGGGTTTTCCACGTTAAAATTCGTGTATTCCCTCTCTCATATTTCTCTCTACCTCTCCTGACCGTCCGAGAGCTTTGCTCTCCGTTTCCTGTCCGAGCGTTTTGTCCGCTCGGCCTTTCGCGCGTTTTGTTCCAACAAGTGGTATCAGAGACAAGGTTGTTTGCGCGGTGATCTTTTGCTTGTTATCAAAAATGGAGTTTAGCGTGAAGATGGTTTGTTTGAATGGTTCAAACTTTGACATCCGCGCAGAGCAAAATGTCGACTTGCTTTTCAAGTCTATGCACGATCCGGTCTTCTCCTCGGAAAAACCCGTCGGCCGAAAACGGACGAGGTCTCGGCGTTGGAGCACAAACAGTGTGCGGGTTCATCGTGCAATTTGTGGACGAAACGTGTATAACCACGTTCGTAGAGAGACAAATGCCAAAGCCCTTTGGGAGAAGCTCGAGAAGCTCTTTGCCTCCAAATCTGGTAACGATAAAATTTACCATTTGATGCGGTTGGTCCACATCCCAGACAAGGACGGATCTTCACATTGACCACCTAAATGAGTTTGAGGGATGCGTGGGCCGGCTTAACAAGATGTATGGGCATTAAGTTCGAGGACGAAGTGCTTTGGACTTTGGCTCCTAGCAACCCTCCCGGACTCTTGGGAAACCATGAGGGTCACGATCGCCAACACAGACTCGAGCAAAGTGGTGACACCGGAGATGGTGAAGGAGTGTCTTTGAACGAGGAAGTCTGACGGCTTTCTCGGGGACATCTACCTCTCGGCCCTCGAGGTCCTTGTCACGGAATCAGGGGAAGAAGCCGAGGGACGTGGCCCAAAGTCCAAGACAAAGGGCGGAGTAAGTCACGTTCTCGGTATCAAGACATGGAGTGCCATCATTGTGGCAAGAAGGGCCACATCAAAAGTTCTCACTAAAATGGAAGCGTGAGAACGCCTGGGGAGCGAAGGCGAAAAGAGACGAGGCGGGAAGAGTCCTCGGTCTGTTGTAACAGAGAGGATCTCCTCTTAACTTGTGAGTCTCGAGGACTTGATGGCCGTGGGCGTATCAGTCATCGGATTGGGTAGTGGACTCGCGCGCTTGATCCACGTTACCTCCAGAAGAGAATCAAGCTCCACTTATGCTCCTTGTGCCCAGGAGTGCCGAGAATGGCGATAGCGGACGTCCGAGTTCATAGGGCGAGGAGACATCACGTTGGTGATGAGTACCGGAGCCAGCCGACTCTAAAGGACGTCCGCACGTCCTCGACATCAGCCGAACATCATCTCGGTTAGGCCACATTTGGATGACGAAAGGTTACTGCAGCGTCTTTCTTGGCGACGGGCGTGATCAAAATGACCAAGGGCTCCATGGTCATCGCCCCGAGGACCTAAGGCATCCGGCCTTTATGTTTTGAAAGCTCAGTGCAAGTGGTCGGTGAATGCCACGAGGAGTGTGGAGTCCTCGGACCTTTGGCACAAAAGAGGCTCGGACACATGAGTGAGCGTGGCATGGGTCACTTGGCCGGGAAGGGTCTCATCCCCGAGGTGGATGGAGACATGCCTAGGACGTGTCCTCACCGCATGGCGGGGAAGCAAAGAAGAGTCTCCTTCTCCGGAGACGTAACTCCAAGAAGTCCGAGATCTTGGAGCTTGTACACACGGACGTGTGTGGCCCTCTCCCGAGAAGTCTTTTGAGGTGCGCAGTACTTTTTGACCTTCATGTACGATTGCTCGAGGAAGTTGTGGGTGTTTCCACCGGAAGACCCGAGGACCGTGTCGCGGAAACTTTTCAACAGCCTCCACGTCCTTGTTGAGCGGGAGACCGGGAGGAGACTAAAGGCAATAAGGAGCGACAACGGTGGCGAAGTACATTGGGCGGTTTGATGCCTCATGCAGCTCATGGCATCAAACATCGAAGACTCCACCAAAGACGCCCCAATCGAACGGAGTGGCCGAGAGGATAAATCGCACTCTCTTGGAAAGAGTAAGGTGCGTCTTTGTCTCGAGGCAAAGCCGCGAGGATCTTTACTGGCCGAGGCCTTGAGGACGGCTGCCCACGTTATTAACCGTCGCCCAATAAGCCTCTGCACGGGGAAGTTCCCGAGCGGTTTTGGGCGGGGAAAGAACCAAATCTGATCGTCTCATGGACTTTCGGGCCGCAAGGCCTTCGTCCCATGTTCCGAGAGATGAGAGGACCAAACTGGAGCCAAAGACGCTGAATGTGTCTTTCTCAGGCTATGGTGAGGAGGAATTTGGAGTACGTGCTTTATGACCCAAAACAAGGAAGGCTGGTTCGATCCGTGACGTGGTCTTCGTTGAGGACGACCATAGAGGACATTGAGAAAATGTGAAGTCCCCTTCTAGCACCTCCCTGGACGGACACAAATGAGATTGAACTGTCCGTCTGTGCCTCTGTATCCGATGTCCTCGGATCAGGGTGGCGATCACAACCGTGATCAAAGTAGTACGGCGCCTCGGGATCGGGTTGAAGAAGTGGTACCTCGGCAGGATGAGGTAGCCCAGTGAGACGGCCGTCCAGTGTGAGACGTCCGTTAAATCCGCCTTCCGGCCCAAGCCGAGTTTGTCCTCCTCGGCGATCTTTGGAGAACCAGAGGATTTCGAAGAGGCCATGCGATCTTGAGAAGGATAAATGGTTTGAAGCCATGGAAGAAGAAATAACTTCCCTTCATGAGAACCATACGTTTCGGTTGGCGGAGTTGCCTAGGGGAAGAAGGCTCAAGAAGAACAAATGGGTCTTCCGCCTCAAGGCAACCGAGGACCCGAGCGCCCCAAGACACAAGGCACGACTTGTGGTCAGGAAGGATTGGTCAACGAAAGGGCGTTGACTTTGATGAGATTTTTACTTTGTTGTGAAGATGTCCTCGGTCCGTTTAGTGCTCGGACCGGCGTGCGTTGGACACGGAGGTTGAGCAACTAGATGTCCGGGACGGCCTTTCTCCACGGAGATCTAGAGGAAGAGATCTACATGGAGCAACCAGGGCAGACTTTGAAGTTAAAGGAAAGGAGGGACTTGTTTGTCGTTTGAAGAAGAGCTTGTATGGGCCGAAACAAGCTCCGAGACAAAGGGTACCCTAAGTTCGAGTCATGGTATGGTCAAGCAAGGTTACCATAAGACTTCCTCGGACCACCGTGTCTTTGTCTTGAAGTTCTCGGACAACGATTTCGTCATCCTTCTCCTTTATGTGGACGACATCTTTGGTTGTCGGACAGAATAGTGCTCGGATCGGAGTCAAGAAGCAATCGGGGGGAGGCTTTTTTCGCCATGAAAGACCTCGGACCGCGAAACAGCAGTTAAGGAATCGAATTTTCGCGACCGAGAGGGCAAGAAGCTTTAGGCGTCCCGGGAGGGTTATATTGAAAGGGTGCTTCAAAGATTGATATGGAAGGGTCCAAGCCTCATCGAGACACCACCGCCAACCATTTCGATCGAGTAGCAAGCGGTGTCCGTCCTCGGACACCGAGAAGGCGCGCATGAGTAAGGTTCCTTACTCCCTCGGCCGTTAGCCTTGCCTTATGTGACGGCCGTGTGTACGCGGCCGGACATTGCATGCGGTTGGCCTTGTGGCAGATTTCTATCAAACCCGGAATGGAGCATTGTCTCGCAGTGAAGTGGATCTTCGATATTTGCGCGAGAACCTCCAAGGTGGGTTTGATGTTTGAGAAGAGAAGCTTGATTGATTGCGTACAGACACCTGAGATATGGCCGGGGCGTTGATTCTAGGAAATCAACGTCCGGATACTTGGTGAAGTTTGAGGGAGGGGCGGTCTCCTGGCAGTCCAAGTTACAGAAGTGCGTCGCTCTCTCGACCACGGAGGCAGAATTCATTGCAGTGACCGAGGCCTGCAAGGAAATGCTATGGATGAAGAGGTTCGTCCAAGAATTGGGTCTAAGGCAAGAGGCGTACGAGATCTTTTGTGATAGTCAGAGTGCCATTCACTTGTGTAAAAACTCCTCATTCCATTCTCGGTCAAAACACATTGACGTGCGATATCATTGGGTGAGAGATGTTTTTGATGATGGGCAGCTATCAATTGGAAAGGTCCGATCGGAAGACAATGGCTCGGACATGTTAACCAAGATTTTGCCAAAGGGGAAGCTGGAAGCTTGTTGTGACACTGCTGGTCTAACTAACCTTACTCCCACTCGGTCGTGAGGGGAAGTTTGTTGGGGTCACTCCCGAGTGGCCTTTGTCCGCGGACTCCATTGGAATAATGGACGAGGACTTTTGCTTGGTGCGTCATGTCCGAGAGGACTTGGACGAGGACTCCATCCACGCGTGCGTTGACTTATTCTGTCATTAATGCTCTGCGGCAGCAATAAATGCGGGCATTGGAAGTTGGTGGCCGCCACAACTTCCAAGACGGTTGCAGGCCTGCCAGGCGTGCGTCCGGCGACGGCTGTGTGCACCTACCCCCACCACCCTGGCGCTAGGGTGGCTGGGTAGATTCCTAGGGTAGTGAATAAAATATATTTATTCATGTATATATATATAGGAGTGCTGAGATCATTTAGTGTGGTGTATGAGGTTGGTGAGTTGTGGTGTGTGCCTTTGTGAGCAACCACTTTGTGAGATTTGTGAGAGAAACACTTTAGAGAGAGAAAGTTGTACACTTGAGATTGTTTTCTTTAGTTGGAGCTTGTGTAGCTAACACTTGTAAGCAATCCTTTATAGTGTATTCTTTCGTGGTTTTTCCCTTTGTTTAAGGAAGGGTTTTCCACGTTAAAATTCGTGTATTCCCTCTCTCATATTTCTCTCTACCTCTCCTGACCGTCCGAGAGCTTTGCTCTCCGTTTCCTGTCCGAGCGTTTTGTCCGCTCGGCCTTCCGCGCGTTTTGTTCCAACAGCGGGCAGTTTGCACAGTGAGGAATGAATTGGGAATTGGGTGTTGCTGAAATTGGGGGTTGATAATTTGTGAAATTATGTTACAATTTCTCTTGATTTACATATTTGAAAAGGTGAAGGTTGAGATTTCCTCTGCCTTGATGAGAACCGGAGAAATTTGCCAATCTGGGCTTTATCTGCAAAAATGGTGGCATAATTAATTAATTAATTAATTATTGGACGGCTTACACTGATTTTGCGTTGAACCAAACTGGTACTTCTTTTGTTTATTCTCACCTGTTTTGTTCACATCCATTGTTGAACCAAACTGGATGTTGCAGTTGCCGAGGTGCAGGTTTTAAATCAGCCTGACACAGGTGGCATTTTAGGCTGTGAAAATGAGGACGAGGAGGCAGTGGCAACCATGGTTGAAGACTCACCTTCAGGCATCGGTATAATTCAAGTTTTAATGGGTTTTTTATGTGAAAGAAGTTGCTTATTTTGGTTTCGATTGAAACTTTGTGCAACGCAGGGTTATATAAATTTCTGTCAAGAGGCAATGAAGCTGCCCCAATGAACTTGGCCACTTAAAAATTGCTAAGTTGCTTTGACAGAAGAACACTGTGTGATGGCAAAATATAACTTGAGTGATTCTACCTATTGCTTGGCACAAGTGATTCTAGCTATTGATTTTACCACCCATCAGAACATACTATCAAGTTGTACCTACCATCAAACATTTTGCTGTATTCATTGAGCGAAATATGACTAGCTTCTGCAAGAATAAACTAAATGAAAAAAAAAATGTCTAGTAGACTCAACTGAGTGTGTTTATTTGCTACCTCCCTTGCTTTTCATACAAAAGGCTTTGTGACTAATGTGGATTAAATGTTGGGACATAGATGTTTCTGGATGTAGGATTTCAACTCTTCAATAGTCAGTATTGTTTGAAAACTAGGAGATGCTATTATTCGTGTGTTTTTCTTAATCATGCACCGTGGAAAATCTCATGAAGCATAGGGACCTATTTAGATTTTCTCAATTAAATCTACACAGTTTAGGAGTTATTGGCTCATAATTTCTGTATTATTCATGGTGTAGGAATGCATCTATCATAAGCTTTCATGTCTGGAATGCTACTTTATTCTGCTCCAGGAAATTTCTATTATTCTTTCTTTTTTGCATCTTGTTGTGTCAAGGGCCTAAATCTCTGTTCTGTTACTATTATTATTTTTTTATTTCTTACTGTATTTTTTATCATGCTTATTGCTCTCCAAGGAACGAAGCAGCCCATAGCGATGATTCATCTTGGAGCATGGACTATTCTACAGTTGTGAGAGTTAAAATTTTGCACAACAGCTCTCCTATTCTAGCAACTAAAAGCTCATTTTTCTACTAGGTGGAGATCATTGTCTTCTATGCAAGTTGCTGTTTTTTCTTCACTTTCCTATAAAGTGCCTGAGGTCAACTTTCTTTCGCCTTTTTCTTGTTGTGCTGCTGTAGTTGTTCTCAAATGGTACGAGAGAGTCGGAGCAGAGACATGTAACACTAAGAATAAATGCATATGGTATGGATGATTACCTCCCGCCGTAAACTTATTCCAGTTTTTTATTATATTAAACTATTAAATATCTAATGAATATAACTTGTATACATGTATTAGTTGTATATTGTGTTTGAGAGTGCCTGTGGTATAGTTAATATTTAAAGCTTTTTTTAGTCCTTCAGATTTTTAAAATAGAGGTACAACAGAAAGAAATATATGATTGGGCATATAGATTAAATAGATATATTTGCCTATTTGATCTAGCTGTTAATTTTCTTATTCATGGAGTAGAGGAACCTGCTCTGATGTAGATGCTAAATTATATCTACAACAGTACTTGTCGATATCCAGGGTTGCCTTGTCAGGCACCTGCATGCCTTAGCTCCCAATCAACCTTCACTCACTATACACAGAAGTAGTTGCCTATGTTTATAGGCAAAACTTTTTTATTTTTTTTAAAGCATCTAAAATTGGGATAGATTTGGGAGCTTCTTTACTTTCTTATTATTCAATTTGGAATTGGCACTGAGTATCAAACGTCATTTAATTATCTTATTATTCATTAGTCGAATGCTTTTATATAAAATAATATGATTTTTTATGTTCACAAGAAGCTAATCCTCCGAGTACAGACTTGAATGGAGTATTATAATACCATCACTATTTAGAGTTATGAATGTAGATTGTGATGGATATTGAACAATTAAATGATAGTGATTTTTTTATATTATGACATGTAATTATAGGCAGTATAAGAAAACTTGTATTGTAACTTATATTGTAACAAATTGTGATGGATATATAACTATTTCTTTAACAGTTGAAATTAATTTTATCTTCAGTGATGTTAAGTGACAAAATATTCAAATTGCTTATTTTTATTGTTTGTTCTTCTCATCCCTTTCGTATTCAATTTAGAGTTTTAAAACTTATATATTTATATTTATAACGTTATGAATATTGAGTATCACCATAGGCACCGCGAGAAGGGGTAGTGACCTCCATCGCCAGAGGAGCGAATGTTGCCAACGTCATCATAGGGTGGCAGTCGCTATGGCTAGCGCCATCGTCTATATTTTAATATTAATATAATTATTATTTATTTTAAACTGATATATAATTATTGTACTTATAATCTTACTTATACGTTAGAAAAGGAAATTAAACTGACTTTTAATTAATTATAGACGTAGATTGGTCATTCATTGACTAGATTTTAAAAATATTAATTTTTTAAAAAATTCATTCGGTCACTTAACAATATTTGCCTTGGTAGAGGGATTTTCATTTAGTTTACTTGCTAAAATCTCCTGGTAAGCATAAAGTCATATGCCTAATACCCTTCCACTGCGGACCCACTATTAGTGTGGAGACAAATACATCCACAGAAGGGGAGCACTAGCACAAACTAATAAAGTTGTCATATGATTGGAATATCACGAATTCGAGTCTGTAAAATGGTCTCTTGTAAAATTTAGTAAAGGTTTGCAAGCCGAAAAACTAACCAGATGAATTCAACAAATAATATATTCAATTAAAGAGAATTGACAATATTGAATACTCACTGTTAATGATTTACAATTAATACCAACATGAATAAATCACTGAGTTGTTTTCTATCTCCTCAACAAAGAGAATGACAATATTAGAAGAATAATCAGCAATGAGTTCAAGATCACTCGGTCTCGGTTACTTGCATAACTTTTGACCATTTCTGATCCATGGAGGTTAATTTTGTAGATTCCATCACTGTAATTACAGCAGTTCTTCCTTCAGCATTATCATACCAACGATTTTACTATGCGCTTTCTAATCCGAATGAACGGTATAATTCTTTGAACACTTAACGCATTTCCACTTCTTCTTACCATGCTTCCTACAAAAGTGCTTGTTGATCCCAGTTCAAGTGCTCGAGCATTTGCACCTCGGTCAAAAAGAGATCCCTATGCATCTCGGGCATTTGTATCACGGTCGTTTGCAGCTCAGACGTTTTCCGCAAACAAAACCATTTTCACCTCGGTCGGTTGTATCACGGCAATTAGCATATCCCTTGGTCAAAAGTATCTCGGATATTTTTATCTCGGTTTTTTGCAGAGAACAAGGTCCTTTTTGCTTGGTCATTTGCATCACGGCTACTCGGCCAAAAGAATGACACCCACGTTAAACAAAAAGGAGTTCATCAGAGTGACACCCCAACTCTCTTCCTTTTAGTTGTGCACTTCCTATTCACCGTTAATTTCTATACTTGTCAATCAATATTCCAGCAAGGCATCACATGTGAGTGAATGTGCAACTGGGAGTATATGTAGAGAGCAGAGAGAGATGGCGTGCCAAGGTAATCGGCAGGAGGAGATAACACAGCCACAGGCTCACAAATCCCCAAGAGTTATAACAATGGAGTTGAGCAACGTGGTTTGTGTTGGAAATCTCTCCCGTGAAGAAGTTCCGGTCAACAACGTTGACCGACAGGACGGTCAACGGACGGTCAACATAGTTGACTGGCTGAAGAATCAAGTTGACTAGTTTTGCTGAAAACTCTCAGGACAACTAAGAGGACGGTCAACGGGACGTTGACCGGTTTAAATGAGAAAACGGTCAACAATGAAAGTTGACCGTCTCATTAAGGCAACACAAAACACCTGCTGTGTCTGAAAGGGAATAGGTTGACCTGCCTATTTAGGTAATCTTGGAAACTCAAGATAACAGGTCTGTCTTCTGATGCTGCAGGCATGCGCCACCTACTGCTAATCTGATATATGCTTCTTGGGAACTGTACACCAACCATGAACGATGACATGGTGGTCCAGCTGTTGCCAAGTCCTTTGTATATTCTTGTATATATATATATGTATATGTGCAAGTAGGTTGGGGGTGAGTGTTGAGAGAAGTTATTGTAAGCAGAGAGAGCTGAGTGTGAGTGTGAGTGTGTAAGAGTTAGAAAGAAAGACAGAGGAGAGGAAGAAGGCCCAACTGTGTATGCGTGTATTTTAGCATTCTGTTTTGTAATCTCTATCTCATACATAGTGCAACTTTACGGACTGAAAGTCCCGTGATTTTTCCCTTGATTCATAAGGGTTTTCCACGTAAATATCGGCTGTCAATATTCTTACTTTCATTCTCTTCTCTTCGATTCCTTTGTGCCTGTGTTGGTAGGCCGCCCCATTTCCGGCCAACAAGTGGTATCAGATAGCAATGTTGGGAACTTTGTTCTAATGACATCGGCATCATCAAAGAATCTGCCATTTAGCATTGAGCAGTTTAACGGGTAGGATAACTTCATTCTTTGGCAAGAAAGGGTGAAGAACGTTCTCACCAGAGAAGGGACGATAAATGCGCTAAAGAAGAAGGATGAGAAGCCTGCAAAATTGACCGATGACGAATGGCAAGATAAAAGAGATCTTGCAAATTGCACGATCAAACTCTGTCTGGCGGACAACACTCTCTAGGAAGTGCTTGACTTGACTGACCCGACAGAGTTTGGCAGAAGTTGGAGAGCCGGTATAAGTCCAAGTCCTTGACAACCAGGCTTCATGTAAAGAAGCAATTCTATGGCCTACGGTTGTCGGAAAGAGGAAGCTTCGAGAAGCATTTGGACGAGTTCAATTGGATATTAACGTATATGTCCGTCCTTGAAGAAGAGATCAAGGAGGAGGACAAGGCGTTGGTCCTGCTGGCCTCTCTGCCGACCTCCTATGATCATATTGTCACAACGTTATTGTTTGGAAAGAATACATTAAAGTTAGATGAGGTTATTACTTCCCTGCTTATGAATGAGTCAAGGAGGTCACAAGGGACCTCGACGTCTGAAATACCTGTGACTGAATCTATGGGAAGAAGTAGAGGCCGTGGTCAAAAGTAAGGAGAGAAAGCCTGCAGCAAGTCAAGGTCGAGGTATCAGAATCTTGAGTGTCACCACTGTGGCAAGAAGGGCCACATTAAGAAGCATTGCTTCAAATGAAAGCGGGAAAATGCAGAAAAAGAAAAAGGTGACAGTGGACGGGCAGAGGAAAAGTCCTCCATCTCAGTAGTAACAGCAGGCGGTCTCTTGCTGACAAGTGAAGGAGACGTGACAAGTCTGAAGGACGAGGAGTCCGGCTCGGTAATCGATTCCGGTGCCACCTTGCACGTCACGTCCATAAGGCAGCTGTTCACATCTTATACTCCAGGAGATTTTGGAGTAATAATGATGGAAAATGAAGGAACATCTCCTGTTGTAGGAAGGGGAGATGTCGTCCTGGTTACAAACAATGGGACGAAGCTGATGTTGAAGGATGTGCGTTATGTCCCGGACATTCGGTTGAATGTCATCTCAGCCGGTTAACTGGATGATGAAGGCTATTGCAATACCTTCTATGAAGGCGAATGGAAGCTAACAAAAGGGTCTCTTGTTGTAGCAAGAGAAAAGAAGGCCTCCGGCCTATATGTGTTGAAGGCATGTGCAGTGGCTGGAGATGTGAACGCCACAATCTGCACTGAGACAATGGATTTGTGGCACAGAAATTTAGGCAACATGAATGATCAAGGGTTGTCCTACTTGGCTAAGAAAGGCCTAATCACTGGAGTAAAGGAGGAAGAACCAGAGCTGTGTCCTCATTGCTTAGCCGGCAAGCAGAGGAAAGTCTCATTCCATGGAGACTTGTCCACTCCAAAGGCGGAGCTCCTAGAACTTGTTCACATAGATATGTGTGGGCCATTCAGAGAAAAATCATTTAGTGGAACCCAATATTTTATTTCTTTCATTGACGACTGTTCTAGAAGGCTATGAGTCTACCCACTGAAGACCAAGGATTAGGTTCTTGGTACCTTTAAGCAATTCCATGCTCTCGTGGAGCGTCAGACGGGGAAGAAGCTGAAGACCGTCCGAAGTGACAATGGCGGTGAATACTTGGGGCCTTTTGATGCCTACTGCCGGTCACATGGTATTAGGCACCCAAAGGCACCACAGTTGAATGTAGTGGCAGAACGGATGAATCGTACGCTCTTAGAGAAAGTACGTTGCATGCTCTCCGAAACAAATCTTCATGCTTCGTTCTGGGCAGTACTCCGGACGGCGGCCTATATTATCAATAGGTCGCCCAGTAAGCCTCTGATGGGTGAAGTGGCAGAGAAGATATGGACGGGTAAGGAGCCGTCCTATGATCATTTGCGAGTATTCGGATGCAAAGCATTCGTACATGTCCCAAGAGACGAGAGGACAAAGTTGGAGCCAAAGACGATACAGTGCGTCTTTCTGGGCTACAGGAAAGATGAACTGGGCTATCAGTTCTATGATCCAGTTACCAGAAGACTCGTCCGGTCTAGGGACGTAACTTTTGTTAAAAATGAGACAATCGAAGATATTGGCAGGAAGGCCAAGTGCGACAATAAGCAAACAGACCAAGTAAGCAATGAAGCTGTTCGTCCGGCATCATTGGAAGGAGAGGATCATAGTCAAGAGATGGTTGAGGATAATGAAGGGGAGGTCATGGCTCCGGATGACACCATTGATGAAGTCATTCCTCAACCAGAAGGGAATGTCTCTGTTAGACGGTCCTCACGCGACAGACGGTCGTCCGTCCGTCTATCACCAAATGAATATGTTATGCTCACTAATGTCGGAGAGCCTGAGGATTATGAAGAGACAATGAAGGACGATAATAAGGAGGATTGGCTGGAAGCCATGAAAGAGAAAATGAGTTCTCTTCATGAGAATTACACCTTCGACTTGGTTAAATTTTCTAAGGAGAAGAAGGCCCTCAAGAACAAATGGGTCTTTCGTTTGAAGCCAGATGAGAATACCAAGAAGTCAAAGTACAATGTATGGTTGGTAGTGAAGGGCTTCATTAACAAAAAGAGGGTTGATTTTGATGAGATTTTTGCCCCAATTGTCAAAATATCCTCCGTCCGGGTTGTACTGGGCCTGGCTGCCGTCCTGGACCTGGAGGTAGAATAGATGGATGTCCAGACTGTATTTCTCCATAGAGAGCTTGATGAGGAAATCTACATGGAACAACAGGAAGGGTTCAAAGTCAAGGGGAAGGAGAAACTTGTTTGTCGTCTAAGGAAGAGTCTGTACGGATTAAAGCAAGCTCCAAGGCAGTGGTACAAGAAATTCGAGTCAGTCATGACCAATCAGGGGTACCGGCGGACAACTCGTGATCACTGCGTATTTGTACAGAAGTTCTCGGATGATGACTTTGTTATCCTTCTCCTATATGTGGACGATATGTTGATCGTTGGATGCAACAGTGACCGGATAAAGGAGCTGAAGGAGTAGCTTGGAGGGTCATTTGCCATGAAGGACCTTGGATCGGCTAAGCAGATTCTGGGAGTCAGAATCTTACGCGATCGAAAGGCAAAGAAGTTGTGTATGTCTCAAGAGAACTATATTGAAAAAGTACTTCAATGATTCAATATGGAGAAATCAAAGCCAGTGAGTACATCGTTGGCGAATCACTACAAGCTGAGCACTCGTCAATGCCCGACTACGGATGACGAGAAGAAATACATGAAAGGCGTTCTCTACTCATCGGCTGTGGGAAGCCTGATGTATGCTCTGGTATGAACCAGACCGGACATAGCTCATGCCGTTGGGACAGTTAGCCGTTTTCTGTCCAATCCGGTAAAGGAGCACTGGTCCGTAGTGAAATGAATCATGAGATATATTCGGGAAACTTTCAAGATGTGCTTGTGCCTTGGAAATGACAAATCGCAGTTGGTGGGATACTCAGACGCGGATATAGCCGGAGATGTTGACACACGCAAATCCACATTGGGTTACTTGGTGAAATTTACGGGCGGTGCAGTTTCTTGGCAGTCCAAGCTACAAAAGTGTGTAGCTCTATCCACAACTGAAGCCGAATACATCGCAGTAACAGAAGCCTGTAAGGAGATGCTGTGGATGAAGGAGTACGTTCAAGAGTTAGGCATTAAACAAGAGAGATATGTAATAATTTATGATAGTCAAAGTGTCATTCATCTATGTAAGAACTCTTCATTTCACTCCAAATCAATGCACATTGATATACGATATCATTGGGTGCGAGAAGTGTAAGGTTAGCACGGAAGAGAACGGGGCAGACATGATGACGAAGATTCTACTGAAAGGAAAGAATGAAGTATGTTGTAAGATGGCCGGGCTAACAGAGTTAACTTTCTCACGGTCGAGAGGGAAAGTTTGTTGGAAATCTCTCCCGTGAAGAAGTTTCGGTCAACGTTGTTGACTGGTAGGACGGTCAACGGACGGTCAACATAGTTGACCGACTGAAGAATCAAGTTGACCAGTTTTGCTGAGGACTCTTAGGACAACTAAGATGACGGTCAACGTGACGTTGACCGATCAAAATGAGAAGACGGTCAACAAAGTTGACCGTCTCATTAAGGCAGCACAGAACACCCGCTACGTCTGAAAGGGAGTAGATTGACTTGTCTATTTAGGTAACCTTAAAAATTCAAGACAACAGGTCTGTCTTCTGATGCTGCAGGCATGCGCCACCTGCTGCTAATCTGATACATGCTTCTTGGAAACCGTGCACCAACCATAAACGACGACATGGTGGTCCAGCTGCTGCCAAGTCCTTTGTATATTCTTGTATATATGTGTGTGTGTGTGTGTGTAAACAGGCTGGGGGTGAGTTGTTGAGAGAAGTTGTTGTAAGCAGAGAGAGTTGAGTGCGAGTGTGTAAGAGTTAGAAAGAAAAACAGAGGAGAGGAAGAAGGCCCAACTGTGTGTGCGTGTATTTTCACCTCCTGTTTTGTAATATCTATCTCATACATAGTACAACTTTACGGACTGAAAGTCCCATGGTTTTTTCCTTGATTGATAAGGGTTTTCCACATAAATATCGGTTGTCAATATTCTTACTTTCATTCTCTTCTCTTCGATTCCTTTGTGCCTGTGTTGGTAGGCCACCCCATTTTCGGCCAACAGTCTGCTCAACAATATGAAATCAATATGAATAAGAGTATCAAAGTTCTAAGCAGTGCAATAAATAGATCTGAGTATACCATGCATATAATGAAAAATCCTAAATTTGACAAATAACACAAGACAACGAAAAATTTCATAGTTGAGAATATGAATAAGACATCAAGTCATTATGATGCATGGTTGGAAGGACAGATTCACGAAGATGGATTGTCTCACCTTAGAACAGATACGATGTAGAGCGAAAACGGGACTAAAGCTCCTTGCGATATGCTGATAAGTTGCAGCTATTTTTGACGGGAATTGTGCTTCGAATTTTCAGGGTTTTGATGGGAATGCAGTTGAGATTTCTAGGGTTTCGGGTCCATTGTCAAAGAGAATGGAGAGAAGACAGCAGAGCAGAAGATGTAATTTTGAGAGAAACGTTGATTCGCTTTCCTCTTTCACCGATGAACAGATCGAATCTGACGAGGAGAGGAGAAGAGAGAGGAGAGAGTGGAAAGGAGAGCAGATGAAGTTTTGAGAGAGACGACGGTCCTTCTCTTTCTTCCTTAGCGTTTAAATCTGGGGTTTCAGGCACCTATATTTCCAGTCGTCATGTTACACTAATTGGACGGCCGAGATTTTGTATGTTATATTTAATTTCAGCCATCTATTTAAATTTAAAATTGAACGACCACGATCTTATATCCTGAGATTTAATCTTAGCCGTCCGATTAAATTTAAAATCAGACGGCTAAGGTTATAAAACGGGGAAAACGCGTGTGGGCCGTCTGATTATATTTAAAATTAGACAGCCCATGTTATATTATCCATTCAAAATACGCGGGCCGTCAGATGTGAATCCGACGGCTTAGATTAGGCAAAGGACCGCCCCCGAATCCGTATTTTTAAAGACAATTTGTAAATTTAGCATAATAATTAAAAAAATAAGAAAATAATTAAACACCATTTTATTTGTGCTGTTATTTTTTTCCTTTAAATTTTTTTCACATGAATTTATTATTTCATTATATAATTATTTTTCCATTTAGTACTGGTCATTTCCCTATACCCTACGTCCTCCATTGTTTTTGTGAATATATATGCAGAGCTCCCTCCATGCCCAAAGCCTGCAGCTGAAGCATGACAATATCGAAGCTGTTGAACATTTACTTCATTTTCTTCTCCTTCTCCTATGTAAATGTGAGTGTTCTCTTCTTCTCCTCCTCCTCCTCCTCCTCCTATAATATTTGCTGGTGAGAATGCATGACTGTGAGTAACCTTTACAATCAGTATCTGTCTCACTTTTGCCATTGATGAATGCAGGCTTCTTATGGCGGAGACGGGGCTAATTCTACCATGAAAGAAAACCCACTGACAGCGAAAGCTTCTGTGATTCGTTACTGGAACAGACGAATCTCTAACAACCTTCCAAAGCCAGCGTTTCTTCTCTCCAAAGCCTCACCACTCGGTGCAGTCGACTGGGCCATGCTAACCAAACTCGCCTCCCAACGCGCGCTCTCAACTCGCCTCTCCACCTTCTGTTCGTCAGCCAACTTGTTCTGCGAGTTCGACTCGCAGCGGATCGATCGCCATCATCACAAGCATGGCGAAGATGCCTACTTTGCCTCATATTCGAACAGACAGTTCACTAACTACGGTTCATCCCAGCTTGGGGGAGTCGACTCTTTCAAGAACTACTCACTCGGAATCAACATGCCAACCAACTCGTTTACACGATACAGTCCGAGTTCAACAGGGCACGGCGAGCAGTTCACGAGTTACGCCGACGACGCGAACGTTGGGGACGATATATTCTCTAACTACGCTCAAGGAGCCGCCGGCGGATCGGGGAAGTTCACCAGCTACGAGCCAAACGTCAACGTGCCAAACCTCCGGTTCACGAGTTATGATTTGAATGGCGTCGGCCATAAGCTGTCGTTCGCAACTTACACTCATGACGCAAATTCAGGAACCGAAAAATTCTCGAGCTATGGAAAGAATGGGGACGGTGTGCCCGTGGAGTTTTCGAACTACGGCAGCACTTCGAACATCATGGGCTCGGCGTTCACCGGCTACGGCGAGCTAGCTAACGGCGCCAATGACTCATTCAAGGGCTATTCATCCGATGCCAACAAGCCCGAAAACAGTTTCAAGGGCTACGGCAACGGCGCGAGCTCGGGGCTCCATAGCTTCGAGAACTACAGGGATGGAGCAAATGTGGGTGACGATACGTTTCAGTTCTACGCGAGGAATTCAAACGCAGAGAAAGCAAGTTTTGTGAACTATGGCAAGTCTTTCAACCAAGGGACGGATACGTTCAAGGAGTACGGCAAAGGGGCAGCAGATCGCGACGTCGAGTTCAAGTCATATGGTTTTAACAATACATTCAAAGGCTATGGAGATGGTCATGGAATTACATTTGCTGGCTATAGAAAAATAAGCTCATCAATGGCGGATCGTTCAGCTCAGCATGGCAAGTTAGTAAATAACTGGGTAGAAGAGGGCAAATTCTTCAGGGAGTCAATGTTGAAGCCTGGAAGCTATATAAAAATGCCAGACATCAGTGATAAGATGCCTAAAAGGTCATTCCTGCCCCGGTCCATCTCATCTAAATTACCATTCTCAACATCCCAAGTGCGCGAGCTGACCCACGTCTTCGGCTTCGGAGACAACTCTTCACTCGAGCGAGTGGTACACAAAGCGCTGTCCGAGTGCCATCGGCCGGCCAGCCACGGCGAGACGAAACGCTGCGTCGGCTCGATTGAGGACATGATAGACTTCGCCGTTTCGGTGCTGGGCCACGATGTTACGGTGAGGACGACCGAGAATCTTAATGGGTCCGATCGGAGGGTGGTGATTGGTTCTGTCAGGGGGATCAACGGTGGTAAAGTGACCAAATCAGTGTCCTGCCATCAGAGTTTGTTCCCGTACCTACTGTATTATTGTCACTCTGTCCCTAAGGTGAGGGTCTACGATGCGGACATTCTTGACTCAATGAGTGGAGCGAAGATGAATCGTGGCGTGGCTGTATGTCATCTTGACACGTCAGATTGGAGTCCGGGGCACGGAGCCTTCGTCGCCTTGGGCTCGAGCCCGGGGCTCATTGAGGTCTGCCATTGGATCTTTGAGAATGACATGACTTGGACCACCGCTGATTAATTTTCGAATTATTTTTATAATTTTGACGTGGCTTAGATTTCTGTGATTTCCTCTGTTTTTTTTTTTTTAAAAAATATGGATTGATTTTGCGTGATTAGTTGGATTTTTTAATATTATATTTTAAAATTTTAAAATTATGAATATGAATTGGGATTTATAAATAAGAGTTGACTGTGCAAATTTATTATTATTATTATTATTATATTTAATTTAATTTAATATTATTTGAAATTATTAAATTATTTTTTATTTTATTGTTTTAATTTTTTAACACTAATTTTTCTTTCTTTTAATAATAATTAATTTATTTTTTAACGTTAATTTTTTTTAATTTTACATGTCATTACATTTTATGAGCACTAAAATATATTTATGATTTAATTTAATGATAAAAGAAATCATTTCACAGTAATTATATTAGAGACTCCGACGATTTATCATAAAATATTCACCAGATAAAGAATATTTTTTATATAAATATTTTACTAAACAATATTTTAAATATTTTTTATAAAATATTTTTTATATTTATCTTATATAAAAATATTAAATATTATATAAATCGATTAATAATATCAAATATCGATCATTATATTAAATATTTTTTACCGTTTATATAATTATTTATTTTAATATCTATAAAAATGTGATTAAAGTTTAATTATTATTAATGGGATGAATTCAAGTAATGCCATAGGGTGACCGACAACGGGTTGGTCATGAAGGACTCAGGGGGGTTGCAACGCACAGCCCCTGCAATGCGAAAGGGAGCCGTTGGATTGAAATCCAACAGCTCCCTTTTTTTAAAAAAATAATTATAAAATTTAAAAAAATATATATTAAAATTTTTATTTTTTTAATCAAAAACAAAAAAATATAAAAAACTAAAAATATATATTTTTTAATATATAAAACGGGAGCCATTAAATTTTTTAATCCAATGACTCTCATTAACGTTGTAGTAGGTGGCTACAACGCTTCACGCGTCGCAGCCCCTCCAAATCTGGTCATGAATGTTTGAGAGTACATTCTCATCAGTGTTTATCGAGTGCGCCTGTCACGTAGCAGTGGAACATGCAGCCTTCCTGCAGTGGGCAAATGATTTAAAGTGACGAGCAAAAACCGCTCCATGGACTGCAAGCCGTGCCACCTTTAGGCATGCGTCCCAATTTTGAATTAAAAAAATTATTATTTATCTTATTTATTTTTAATTTACCATAATTTATTATTCTCTATATATATAATATTTAATTTATTGTTTTATTTTTTAAAATTTTAGTGATAATAATTTTAAAAATGAATTATAAATAAATTATGATAAATATTTATAAAGAAATACCATTTATATATTTAATTTCATATCTATTTATATTAAAATTATTAAAAATATGTATAGATTTTATATTTATTTTTAATTTTTTATATTGAAAATGAGAATTTTAATAAAAATAAATATATAAATAGATGTATAAATAATATTAATCACAATTCTTGATCATGTGTATTCCTTCACTGCTAAACCAGTCGTTGATTCTTTAGCTAGATCATCTAATACCTTTCATTTTGGGATTATTTGGTTTGTGAAATAAACGTGGCTAATTAAAATAGTTGGCCAAATCATTAAGGAAAATGAATTAAAGATTTTAAATTTATCGTAATTTTATAATGTGATTAATAATTTTATAATTCTGCTATCTCCATGAGAATAAATGTAAAACTACTATATTATTATTTTTGATGAAATATGAGAAAAAAATAACTAATCTAGTAGAAATAATGATTTATTTTTAAAAACTAGTGAGATAAATAATTGTATTCAATAGGGCCAATAAATAATTTTATTTCAATTTGGTTATATATTTATATTTATTTTTTAAAAAAAAAGAATAAAAAATTCTTAATCTCAACTAGTTTAAATCCTATAAATTGATAAAAGCAAAATATATAAGAATATACAATACCTTAATGTATATTATTTGCTAGATATAAAATAAAATAATTATCTACAGTTAAATATATCATTAAGATAAAATTGAAACAATAAAGCAAATTAATGTATATATTTTTGGTAATGAAAAAAACCTTTGATGGGTCCAAGTATCCCTAGGATGGCTCAAAATCGAGCCTGGAGGGAAGGAAAGCCTCGACCTAGAAAAAGCTTCCCATGGGTTAAGGCCCATAGAGTGTCGTAAAAACGCAAGACAGTGCGATCTATGTCCGCCCATCAATATCTAGGCCGACAGAGATGCCCACCAAGCGTTGCCCAGAAGCACGCGTCTCAACAGGTTTAGCTTGGAGGCTAGCCCACGTGGCTGCTTCAAATAAGTGGTTCCTTGTAGTCGCGGGGCAGAGTCAAAGGAGGCTTCATGCTAGCCTGTCGCACCCAGGCCACCGGGAATGGCACAGCCTATTAAGAAAACACAAAATAAGCATTCTTAGAAGGCCAAAAATCACACACATTCAGCACCCCAACGACAACTAGCCAGTATATTTTCTCTACAAACACCTCATTTCCTCCACAGGAAAAGGGGGCTACCACAGGAAGAAATTCAAAAAAGTGAGAGATGAAAGAAGAGCGTGACCCTCCGTCTCAGAACGACTCCTTAAAAACGACATTCATTTCTCAAAGTTACTGCTCAATCGAGTGCACTGTCGAAGCCTAATCTTCCGTCTTAAAGCCACTCCTCGGCTGAGCATACTCCTGGAACCCAATCCTCCGTCTCAAAATCACTCCTCAGTCAAGTACATGCACCGGAGCTCAATCATCTACCAACACTTAATCCCTTATTACATGTATCCACGCATTATTATTTTTTCATATCTTTCTATCTATTTAAGAAAAAGTTTCTCGGTTAAATTGTAACATCTCAAATATTTTTAAATTTATTATTTTATAAAAATAAATTATCTAATTAATTTTAATAATTATTTAATTATTTTAGTAATTATTTTGCATCTACAATTATATGATTAGGCGCATAATAAGAGTTTAGAGTATTTGAATCGTTGAATTAAGTTTAAAAATTTGAGCCATTAATTTGAATTAATAGTTTGGTTTGGGTATTTCGACCATTGAATTTAATTTAGAGTAATTAATATACTTGATTGAGTTAGTTTAATTATATGTCTAATTAATCAAGTGAACCATTATATATTTAAATTATATAAATTTTAGTATATTAAAATTTATTAATTTAAAATATAATTATAAAACTAAATTTAAAAAGGGATCAAATATTAAAAATTAAAATAAAAAAATTTAAGTGTCATTATAATTAGATAAATAATTAATATTTTAATTAGAGATAAATAATAATAATAATAATAATAATAATAATAATAATAATAATAATAATAATAATAATAATAATAATAATAATAATAATAATAATAATAATAATAATAATAATAATTGTTGCGTTTTGAAACTCAGGGTCACGTGTAACACAAGTGTTTGGAGGTTGCAAGATGTAGAGAGAGAGATTGAAATCGGATTTACGTGGAAAGCTTTCTCTTAAATGAAGAAGAAAAACCATGAGGCTTTGGGCCTTTGAAAATATTTCACTATCGGTGGAAGTCTTATAAAGTACAAGATTTGGGAGTGTCTTCCCTTTTCCTTTCCTTAGTCTCTCTCTGTTGGAAGTTCTTCCTTTTCTCTCTTTTGGAAGCTTCTTAGCCTCTCTTTCCTTTTTCGTCTCCCTCAAAATGCCGAAGAAAGATCCCTTTAAAAAGAGATTTTGCTAGGTATTTATAGGAAAAATTGTGTCGTTAGGGAGAGGACACGTGGTAGCCGGTTCATGGTAGGGAGGCCGCCCGCCTGCTCTGCCGGTTGTGTGTCAGGTGTGCCTGCCACCTGCCCTGCGGGTACGGCGTGTCAGGGGCACCTGTCGCCAGCCCATTGGATGGGCATCTGCTCTGAGAATACGGCGTGGCAGGGATGTTAGTCTTGCAGATGCGGCGTGTCAGGGGCCGTTTGGATTCTTCATGATGGCGCGTGATTCTTTGTAATGGTGAAGTTGCTTAATTGGTGCTCTCGGCCGTGTATGGGATAGTCATCGTCTCTTTGTGAGTTCGCGGACTCGTTGAAGAAGACAGCTCTTGGATATGACCTGCCCTCCAGAAGATCTTTGGTCCTTTGTGGGGGGTCCTCGGGTCTCTCTATGACTTCTCGGACTAATCTGAGGCCTGACGGAACTTCTGAGGTTCTCGGGTTTCTTCTTCTGGGCCTCGTACCTGGATGTCGTCTGCTATTTGTGGTGTCCTCGAGCTCTTGGAACCCCTCCGGCCTTCGTCGTAGCTTTGGCTTTTGGGACACCAGCTTGTGTCCCCAGGCTTGTTAGCCCAATCCAGTTTAAGGGACTAAATTGGGCTTTTGGGCCTCTTGGGCTAGTCAGTCTTCTTGGGCCGTGGACGTATCTATGGACTTCTTACTTAGACCTTTTCTTTGGGCTGTGTTTTATGGGCCCTTATATTGGGGCCCAACATAGCCCCCCATGCCAAAGGGTTCAAGGTCCTTGACCGTTTGGCGTGAAGTCGCTGCTCTTCTTGGGATGTTAATCTCTTCCTGTTATAGTTGTCTGTGCGCGCATTGTGGCTTGTTATGGACATTCCTGAGGAGGCAAAATTATGACCGTCCGCGTCCTGGCTATGGCTTAGAGCTTTTGCTTTCAAGGATTATGCTGCCTTCTGACTTCTTGGATTGCATGGCTTTGCACGAAGTCCTTAGAGCTCAATCTTTTGGGATACTCGGACGAGGTCGAGTTTTTATAATACGACCTGTGGGGCCGCTCGGGAAGGACCGAGTTTTTATTTTATATAGCGTGTTGCTAAGTGTCTTGTCCTTAGCCTGACGCATGATCCTTTTGAGATTTTCTAGCCTTTTAACCTCTCGGGTATTTTGGCGCTGGATGTAGCTGTCAGAATTCAATCTCTGGGGCCGCTCGGGCATAGCCGAGTTTTTGAAATTCAACCTCTGAGGCTGCTCAGGTACAGCCGGGTTTTTAGAATTCGACCTTTGGGGCCGCTCGGGCGCAGCTGAGTTTTTGGAATTCGACCTTTGGGGCCGCTCGGGAGTAGCCGAGTTTTTGGAATTCGACCTCTGAGGCCGCTTGGGCACAGCCGAGTTTTTTGGCATTCGACCTCTGGGGCTGCTCGGGCGTAGCCGAGTTTTTGGAATTCGACCTCTAGGGCCGCTCGGGCGTAGCCGAGTTTTTGGAATTCGACCTCTGGGGCCGCTCAGGAACAGCCGAGTTTTTTGGAATTCGACCTCTGGGGCCATTCGGGCACAGCCGAGTTTTTAAAATTCGATCTCTGGGGCCGCTCGGGCACAGTTGAGTTTTTAGAATTCGACCTCTGGGGCCGCTCGGGCACAGTCGAGTCTTCTGAAATTCGACCTCTAGGGCCGCTCGGGCACAGTCGAGTTTTCTGGAATTCGACATCTGGGGCCGCTCGGGCACAGCCGGATTTTTTGGAATTTGACCTCTGGGGTTGCTCCCTTGCCGGTCATGGCCCTTGGACAGTTATACTCTGTGCTGGCCTTTACAAAGTTGGCACGCGTAGCCCCCCTGTCGGTGGTCAGGCGTGTTTCGTGCCCATTACAGCCTTGCCTTTTGAGCGGCGTGATCGGCTTCGTCCTGCTACTCCGGGGCCATGCCCGGGTCGTGGTAGGAAACGGTCGAGATAGCCTTCCATTACCAGTCGTTTGATTTTCGCCTGGAGCTTCCTACAATCCTCGGTGTCATGGTCGCGGCTACAGTGGTAATAGCAGTATTCCCACCGGTCGCCCCCTTCTGGGTTCTTAAACGCCTTGGGCCATCTCAAGAACTCTTCATCCCGGATCTGCATCAAGATGTTGGTGTGTGACCTAGTGAGGGCATGCGGGCGCGCCTCCCCCAAGGACCATCCGTTCGGGCTCGTTTTGCCCGGACGGTCCATGGGTCTTCAGTTGGGCGCTAGCCCTTCTTCTTCCTTCCCCTGTCCTCAGGGGCATGGAGTCTTTTCGTCCTCCCGGCTGACTTGCTTCGTCGGTCTTGGGTCCAAAGACCGTCTTCCAGAGCCTCTTGAGCCCTCTCTTCGTCGGAGCCTAGGTCATGGACTTCTTTTTGTTAAGGTAGTCCCTCAACTCGCTAGGAGCTTGTGTAGCTTGTCGCTCCTGGGGCGTTGCTGGCCGTGAACTGTCGGGGTGTGCTCCCCTGGACTGCCCATCCACCCTCTCGCGGAGGGTACGAACTGCTCTTGAGAGGCTGTCTATCTTCTTCACCAACTTGCGCATGCTAGTACCGGGATCGCCACTCGTCCTGTCGGCTGATGGGAGGCACTTGTCGAAGGGTCCCATCTCCCGGGTGGTCATGCTGTCTTGCCTGCTTATCATCTTCGAAGTGCTTGTTGTTGTGGAAGGGTAGAAAGTGGTGAGCTTTTTGTTACGGCTTCCCACAGATGGCGCCAATGTTGCGTTCTGGATCTCGGGGACCATGTGTAACACAAGTGTTTGTGAGTATAAGATGTGAAAAAGGAGAGATGAAAACCGAGTTTACGTGGAAAGCCTCTCCTTAAATGAGAAGGAAAAACCACGATGCTCTGGGCCTTTAAAAATGCTTCACTATAGGTGTAAGTCTTACAAAGTACAAGCCTTTGGAAACATATCTTCCCTTTCTCTTCCTAGTCTCTCTCTCCGTCGGAAGCTCTCTCTTCGGGAACTTTTTAGCCTCTTCTTCCTTTTTGCCTCCAAGAGCTGAAAGAAGGCTCCCTTGATGAAGGATTTTGCTGGGTATTTATAGAAAAAATTGTGCCGTTGGGAAAAGGACACGTGGCAGCCGGCGCATGGCAGGGAGGTGCCCCGCCTGCTCTGTCGGCTGTGTGTTAGGTGTTCCTACCACCTGCCTTGCGGGTACGGCGTGTCAGGGGCACCTGTCGCTAGCCCATTGGATGGGCGTCTGCTCTGAGAATACGGCTTGCCAGGGATGCAAGTCCTGCGGATGCGGTGTGTCAGGGGCCGTTTGGATTCTTCATGATGGCACGTGCTTCTTTATGATGGTGAGGTTGCTTAGTTGGTGCTCTCGGCCGTGTATGGGATAGTCCTCGTCTCTTTGTGAGTTCGCGGACTCGTTGAAGAAGGCAGCTCTTGGATATGACCTACCCTCCGGAAGATCTTTGGTCCTTCGTGGGGGGTCCTCGGGTCTCTCTATGACTTCTCGGACTAATCTGAGGCCTAACGAAACTTCTGAAGTTCTTGGGTTTCTTCTTCTGGGCCTCGCACCTGGATGTCATCTGCTATTTGTGGTGTCCTCGAGCTCTTGGAACCCCTCGGACCTTCGTCGTAGCTTTGGCTTTTGGGACACCGGCTTGTGTCCCCAGGCTTGTTAGCCCAGTCCAGTTTATGGGACTAAATTGGGCTTTTGGGCCTCTTGGGCTAGTCTGTCTTCTTGGTCCGTGGACGTATCTCTGGGCTTCTTACTCGGGCCTTTTCTTTGGGCCGTGTTTTATGGGCCCTTATATTGGGACCTAACAACAACAACAACAACAATAACAACAACAACAACAACAACAACAACAACAATAATAATAATAATAATAATAATAATAATAAATAAAGAAGTAAAAAGGGTGAAGGTAAAGAAAGGAAAGGAAGGAAAAGGAAATGTAAGAAGAAAAAGGAGGGAAAGAGGTAAGAAGAAGAAGAAGGAAAAGGAGAAAAGAGTGGGAGGCATGGCAAAAATCGCGGTCAAGGGAGGAAGGTAATTGATGCTCCAAATGAAAATCTAACAGAATCCTACATCAATCCCCTTTGTTATTTAAGGGAGATAGTGGTGGAGGAAGTCGAGGGGCATAAAACCCTAGCCGTGCAGCTCATACTGTTGCATCTGTTTCTAGCCACTGCTGCTGCTAATCGCCGTTGGGAATCTAGGCCGAAGTTGAGGATATGCCTTAACTCCAAAAGATCTGGGAACTCCTCCTGAGTGGAAGCGAAGGTTGAGAAGATCTGGAACAACATGTTCAAAAACGATAATGAGCACACCGCTGAACTGGAGAGATCTCCCTTCACTGTTGAGATCTTAAATCATCAGTTGCCGGCCAAGTTTAAGATGCCAGCACTAGATTCCTATGATGGGAGTACTGATCCCATCAATCATCTGGATCACTTCTGCATCCATTTGAGTATTCAGGGCTTGGAGGAGGTGGCAATGTGTCGATGCTTTCCCCTCACTTTGAAGGAAGATGCTCGGATTTGGTTCCACCGGCTTTTGTCGAACTTGATTCGAAGTTTTTGGCAACTCATCGATCTCCTGTTGACCCAGTACACTTCCAGCCGCCGAGAAGAGAAACAATCGTGGCATCTTTCCCACATCAAGCAGAGACAGGGAGAGAACCCAAGGAAGTTTTTGGAGTGGTTCACGGCAGAAGTTAGAAGGATCCCCAAGCTCACTGAAGAGATGAAACTTTGTAGCTTCATCTTTGCGTTGGTGCACGGTGACTTCTTCAACCACCTAGCCTACAAGAACCTGCAAACCTTCCGGGAAGCGGAGGCGATCACTAGAGCGTACGTGGTTGCCGAAGAGGTCAACAAGGCGAAGCATCCTAAGAGGACCGACCGTCTCGCTCTTTACCGACTGAGAGAAAGAGGAAGAATGGTGGCAACGATAATCCCCACTGAAAATAGCACAGGACCAGAGCACTGAACTGTAAGGAGTATAGGCTTGTCAACCTAACTCTACTAAATGACACACAGACCAACGTTCTCATGCAAATCCATAGAAATAAGTTCCTTAAGTGGCCAAAGTCATTGAAGAACACAAAGCAAGAAAATCTAGCGAAATACTGAGATTTTTATCGATCTCCGGGACACACCACAGAAGACTGCAAGACGTTTCAGCGGGAAATTAAGGAGCTTACTCATAGGGGCCATCTCACCAGGTTTGTCAGGAACCCTGGGTAGAGTTCTGGCACTTCAGGTGGATAAGGGTCAGATCCGTTCCAGCCACAAAATCGGGTTACGGTTGGAGTGGTCAATATGATAATTACTCGACCATCCAAGACCCAAGCAGATCACAGGGAGCGGCAAGCTAGACACAAAAAGCAAAGAGTGGAGAAAATTTTCATTAGCTTTAGTGATAGTGACATGGCTCATGTAATATTCTCACACACTGATCTCCTTATTATATCTACACTTATTTCATATGGTACCGTGGACTGCCAACTGAAATGAGTTTTCATTGATAATGAAAGTTACAAAGATTTGCTTCATCTCATTGCTTTCTTTAAACTTGGTCTTAAAAAGAACCAGCTAAAACCTGCTGAAGGGCCACTGTACGGCCAAGATAACGAGCCAATAGCTGTCCAAGGGATGATACAGTTAGAAGTCACTCTAGGCACGTACCCTAGAATGGCGAGCCGCTTACTCACCTTCTTAATTGTTGACCTGCCTTCCGTATATAACGTTATCCTAGGCCGCCATGCTTAGCAGCGTTTGGAACTGTCATCTCAATACTACACTTAAAAATAAAATTTCCAATAGCAAGCGGTATCAGTGAAGCGCTGGATGACCAAGTAATTGGGCGGACAAGTTACATGTCACAAATTGCCCCAAGTGGCGACGTAAGGCCTGTAGGAGAACTAGAGCATCGAGAAAAAGTGACCTTACAGCAGGTGCAGTTTAGTGAAGCCACCGACCTAGTACCACTGAATCCGGATGACCTAGAGAGGCGTGTACAGATCGGAGGCTCTCTCGTCAGACCCCTGTGTGAGGAGTTGATAGATTCTTAAGGTAGAACGTGGATATCTTCACATGGACACCTGCTAACATGCCTAGGATTCTGATTGGAATAATGGTCCACAAGTTGGGTCTCGATTACGGTCATAAGCCTATCAGGTAGAAGCGAAGGAACCACTCCATGGAGAAGCTCGTACCATCCAGAAAAAAGTGAAGAAGTTGCTAGATGCGGCTTTATCAGGGAAGTTTAGTACACAGATTGGCTCTCCAATATCGTCCTAATCAATAAAAGCAATAGAAAATGACAGATATGCGTCAACGTTAACAAAGCCTACCCAAAGGACAGCTTCCCTTTGCCCAAGATTGACTTATTGATAGACTCAACTTCTAGACACGAGTTGCTGAGTTTCATAGATGCGTACTCAGGCTACAACCAGATCAGGACGAGCCATGAGAACGAGGAAGACACCTCATTCATGACTGATCAAAGCACCTATTGCTAAAAGGTCATGTCTTTCAGTCTAAAGAACGTAAGCGCGACTTATCAAAGGCTTGTGAATAAGATGTTCGAGAAGTAAATTGGCCATAATATGGAGGTGTATGTCGATAACATGTTCGTTAAGAGCAAGACTACCAGTGACTATATTCGCAATCTGGCTGAATCCTTTGAGGTATTCCATACGCACCAGATGAAGTTAAATTCTTCAAAGTGTGTCTTCAGAGTGTCTTTAGGAAAGTTTCTGGGATTCATCGTCTCTCAGTGAGAGATCAAAGAGAAACTAGAGAAGATCAAGACTCTCACGGACATGTCTCCATCATGGAGCATCAAAAATGTCCAGAGGCTAACCGAAAGACTAGTAGCACTATCCCGCTTCTTGACAAAGTTGGGAGATAAATATCAGCCTTTTTTCAAGGCTCTAAGAGGGATGAAAGGGAATGATTTCTAGTGGATAGCAGAGTGCCAAGCCGCCTTCGATGAGTTGAAGCAGTACTTGGCCAGTCCACTGTTGTTGACATCACCTAGAGATGGAGAAGAGCTGTACCTCTACTTGGCAGTATCAGAGGTGGCTTTTAACTCAGTTTTCATACACTAGGACTCCGATGAGTAGCGGTTGGTCTACTACGTGAGCAAAATGTTAACCGGCACAAAGACCGCTACCCACACGTTGAGAAGCTAGCTCTGGCACTCGTCTTCTTAATCCGAAAATTAAGACCCTATTTCTAAGCTCATCACATGGTCGTTTTGACCGACTAGCCACTAAATGGCGTTCTTTAGAATCCTGACATTTTCAGACGGCTAGTCAAGTGGACTATCGAGTTGGAAGAATTTGACATTGAATTTTAGTCTAGGCCAGCAATCAAGGGACAGGTTTCGGCCGACTTCATTATTGAAACCACGACCACAATTATCAAAGAACACGCTACTAAGGATGCAAATCACCACCCAGAAGAGTAAGAATGGATCGTCAACATAGACAGTTCGTCTACCAACTCAAGCAGTAGTGCCAAAATGGTCTTAAGGATCCCGGATAGGTTTGAGGTGAAATACTCCATTAAATTTGATTTTTCATCTACCAATAACGTTGTCGAGTATGAAGCCCTGATAGCCAGATTACAACTAGCAAAAGAGTACTCAACTAAGCGGTTGACCATTTACAGCGACTCAAAGCTAGTCATTAACCAGATCAATGGGAGCTTTGAGGTGTGAAACCCTCTCTTGGCTAGATACCTGGCTATAGCGAAGAACACTATCCAGAGATTTGATAAGTTGAACCTGGTCCACGTCCCCAGAGCATAGAATTAGACGGCCAACCAACTTATTAGAGCAGTGGTGGCCAAAAATTCAGAATAATAC
The DNA here is from genome assembly GCA_033239525.1 of Nepenthes gracilis. Lineage (NCBI taxonomy): Eukaryota > Viridiplantae > Streptophyta > Magnoliopsida > Caryophyllales > Nepenthaceae > Nepenthes > Nepenthes gracilis. The sequence goes on along the minus strand of BSYO01000026.1, from coordinate 3,867,885 downwards.
TCGAGGGACATGAAGGAAGTCTTGAACACTCCCAACATAGAGGAATAGGAAGTAATGTAAGTCTTCAACATTGAAAATTAGATGACATCGTACTGGAGGTATCTAGCGGATGGAGCACTGCCAAATAACGCAGAAGAGGCTAAGCAAATCAAGAAGACAGCTGGCTGGTACACTATAGTCGAAGGGCAGCTGTATCACAGTAGATACTAGACTCCGTACCTACAGTGTCATACTCCTGAGGAGACAGTTAGCTGGTACACTATAGTCAAAGGACAGCTGTATCACAGTAAATACTCGACTCCATACCTATGGTGTCTTACTCCTGAGAAGGCCGACTACTTCTTGAGCAAAATCCACCTCGAGATATGTGGATCACATATTAACGGCAAAAACCTAACATTCAAAGTCATGCGCCAGGGATATTATTGGCCAACCATGAGGAAGGACACCGTGAAGTTTGTGAAGGAGTGCGAGAATTGTCAACTCCATGGTAATCTTCACCACCAGTCACCCGCGGAGCTGAGATCCCTCTAAGCTCCTTCGTCTTTCGCACATTGGGGGCTCGATATTCTCAACCCATTTTCCGTCGCGACTGGGCAAAGGAAGTTCATTATCGCGAGCATAGACCACTTCATCAAATGGGTTGAAGCTGCCCCGTTGGCTAAGATCACCGAGCACGAATGCCCTGAAATTCATCTGCCGGTGTATAATGAGCAAATTTGACATTCTCGAGGTCATCGTCACTAATAACGGAACCCAATTCTCGAGGGAGCACTTCACCAAGTATTGCATCAATTTGGGTATCAGATTGGTCCACACTTCGATAGCGTACCTCGAGGCAAACAGGTAAGTGGAGGTCACCAAATGTACGCTACTCCACAGTCTAAAAACCAAGTTGGAGAATGCAGGGGGCTCTTGGGTCGACGATTACCCTCTATGCTATAGTCATACCAGACGACTCCCAAGGAACCAACTTGCGAGACACCCTTTAACCTCTACTATGGGACTGAGGCAGTAATACTAGTTGAGATCAGGCTCCTAAGTCTTAGGGTCGAAGCCTTCAATCCACTTGGTAACTCTCAAAGGATCAGGGAACACCTAAACTTGTTGGAGGAAACCAGCAATGCGGCCAGGATGCGAATAACCGTCTACCAATAACGAATCGCTCGCTATTACAACAAGAAAGTAAAAGCACAGTAATTCAAAGTTGGAGACCTGGTCTTGCGAAGCATAAAGGTTACGAGCAAGACAACCAACCAGAACAAGCTTTTCCCAAATTGGGAAGGCCCATTTCTAGTTCCAGCAATTCTGCAGAATGGAGCATACAAGCTCCAAACCCAGAACAGTAAGTTGGTCTTGCGGACGTGGAATGTGGCCCATCTGAAGAGTTACTACCAATGAAGATCCAGGTAGGTCATCTGTATGATATGAAGCTTGCTTGTAACATTCATTATGATTAATAAAAGATAATGTTTTTCATTTGCATTGTTCCATTTTTCTCTTTTCTTTCCTTTTATTCCCATATGAATGTTTGCTTGTAGGTTACACAAAATAAACAACCTCAATTGTCCCTAAGTTGGGCAAGTTTTCACTCGCTCACAATTAAACTTTGATCATCCAAGTAGCCCGTAAGCGGTCAAATTGAACCTTGGTCATCCAAGCAACCTGTAAGTGGTTGAATTAAATCTTGGTCATCCAAGCGGTCCGTAAGCGGTAGAATTAAACATTGGTCATCCAAGTGGCTCGTAAGCGGTCGAATCAAGCCTTGATCATCCAAGCGGCCCATAAACGGTTAAATTAAATCTTGGTCATCCAAGTGGCCCATTCATGGTATAACACCAAACCTTAGAGGGCTTAAACGACACGTGTGACAACCTCCTCTGGCAGGAGATAGCACAGTCATTCTACAATGGTCAACAAATCAGGAGCACAGTGCTTCAACTAAAAGCTGGCCGCCCAAAATCATACATGGGTAGTGCCACACAAACCTTAACTCGCGCTTGAGTATGAAAGCGGCTTGATATGACATCGGGATTCACCCTAATATCTCCTGAAGGACTTAGGTCCATCTGAGAGCATAACATCTGTCTCCAATGTTACGAGAAGACTAGCCATCCAACTCAAAGTACACAAAGCCGACGGGCCAATGCCAAGAGCAAATAACTAAAGAGAGTAAAGTCATGAAACATGATATGTCAACAAAGTCGGTGTTTTATTGGTAATAATATATTTACAATTATAATGAAAAGTAAACATACAAAAATCACAGCTAGGTAGCAGAGCTCCTAAGAGGACGCAGAATGGGCCCCTGTGCTCCTTGGGAATAGTCCAGAGGTCCTCACGATGCCGGACACTATGGTGCGCAGGCTCAACGACGCCAATGGAAAAATTAGGATCCGCCACCTTGACAATACAGCGACATATGTTGACACTTTCCCAGAGCCGTGCCCAGAGCGCCTGAGTGACCTCTTGTTGACGCAGGCGAGTGGATAGCTTGTTCTCTAATGATGCTATCCTTCCCTGGAGATCACCCATGAGTCCCTCCGCCCAGGCAGCCTCCTCTTCCAATCTTGCAGATCGCGCTCTCAGTTCAGATAACTCAGACTGACAGGTGCCCTTCTCCTCCTAGTGCTTCTGGGCTTGGGCAATTAGCAGGCCCATTTGCTCCTTTAGCTGAAGGATTTCTTCTTCCTGGTCTACAATCACAGCGTCCCTCTGGTGTAATCCCTTGCGCATGACGCCCAATATCTTTTCTTCCTGCAAGAAATCAGAGAAGTTATGCAACAATGGCAAAGGAAGAAGAGAGGAAAAGTTTTGAAAAGTTACCGGGAAGATTCTTCACTGCCTCCCCTTTGACGGGGCCTGCGACCCTGGGCCTAGTGGTGGGAGACTTGGAGTGGCAGCCTCCTTAGCATGCTCTGCTAATGCCTCACCAGCCGTCTCTTCCGGCGAGACGGCCAGGAGACTTGGAGTGACAGTCTCCTGCATCAACTCCATGTTGATGTCAACTACCTCAAAAAGTTCTCCGGCAGCTGGCTCTTCTAGCATCGCAGACAGTTGCATGGCTGACTCCTCCGACTTAGCTTGCAGCTCAGCAACCGGTTCCAATCTGGCAGCTCCAGGTAACGGCTCCATTGGCGCGGCTTGCGCCTCCGAGTCCCCCGGCTACAATAGCGCAACGACAGCGCTTCTTGTCGCGGCTCGCACGATGGCCTCGAAGTCCTCTACAAAAGCCTCTACTCCGGAGCGCTCTTCAACTCCAACAAGTCGCCTGGCCATTTTGTAGTCTGATTCTATAGAGGATGAAGAAGAAGGCTCTATCATCGCAGCCTTCTTCTGTCATGGACTGCTAGGAGCATCACCAGTGGAAAGAGCACCGGCCTTGCTGATGGTGAGAATGCCGACCTTCGTCTTGCACTGCAACACCGCCTACAGAGGTCTAATCTTTTTAACCAGTGAAAGAGGACCCCAGCGAGCTTTCCTAAATTCCTCCCTGGAAACTAGGTGATCCCTCCTAAACTAGGAGAGATGCCCCCTCACCAACTTCAGCAATTGGCTCCACACATTCACTTCCTCCTTTGTGGGCTTCCCGGTAAGGCTATCAGGAACCTTGCCCCAATCCCAAGACAAGGGCAAGGTATCAGCAATACAAATAAAGAAGAAGCGATCTTTCCGGTTCTTGAGAGAGTCGTATGTTGCACTGTTGATGTGTAGCTCCCTTGGGGACAAGGAGATCCAATCCCCACTCTGGGTGAACCAGAACTTCACCCTAACAGCCTTCAGCGTCAACAGCTGTGAGTGGTGACGGAGGAAAATGCACAATGAGTAACGATATTGCACAATATTGGCATGAAACTGTGCGATAGGGACTCCAAGAGCCGTGAAGATGGTGAGCAGGTCTTCTAGTACATGGAGACGAAACCCACTCTTTAAATGAGCCTCTTATATAGTAATGTGGCCTGGAGGAGGAGAGCAAGCCCTGTCCTGCTCCCTGGGCATCGAGAACACAATTTGCTGTGGGATGTTAAACTCAATGTACAACTCTCTCACTGTACCAGTAAAAATAATTAAGGCAATTTCTGAAACAGAGGGAGCCATGAAAGCAGGAGCAAGAAGAGAGACAAGAACTTAGAATATTTGAAAAGGAAAGCGTGGGAAGTTTGAATGGAAGAACAATTTTTATAAAGCACGCAGCTGTTGGAGTAAGGCAGCACATTAAAAAGGTACGTCAATTATTATGGACACGTGTCGTTTTCGGAGAGGGCGCAATCGAATCAGATCTTCTGGTAAATTAATTATCGGGATCGCAAATTCACTGCATGATGACACGTGGCAAACTTTTTGACTACCAATCCGGCGGCATAATAACACGTTAATTCAATCCGCACTAGTTTTCCGAATTCTAACATAACGGTCAACGAATTTGGTCAACTCTCTATTTTCGGCTCACTTCTCTGGATCCTGACGTGTCAGTCAATGCTCTCCTTCTGGCTCAATTCTTCGGATTCTTATTAGGATGGTCAACGAATCCGGTTAACTCTCCTTCTGGCTCAGTTCTTCGGATCTTGACGTTGCCATCAACGAATTCAGTCAACGCTCTCCTTTTAGCTTAGTACTCCAGATTCTGATTGGGACGGTCAACGAATTCGGTTAACTCTTCCCCAGTTTTGTTCATCAAATCTTGACATTACAGTCAACAGTCACAAGCAACGCGATCAACAAACCAAGTGCCACTGCTAGTCTCCTCATCAAACTATCTTGTACAAGTTACACAGTTAGGCGCGTCCCATCGTGAACAAACTGGAGGTTAGACTCCTTGGCCACCAATATAGAAGGCTAGTAATGGCGACGCTAGTAACAGGCTAGCCTATAAAGGAAGAAGCGGCCCAAATCCTCAGCGGCCCATTTATACTTAGACGGTCAACGCTGCCATTGACCGGACAAGAAGCAAGTGGACCGGTAGAGGCCCAAGATCCAGATGGCCCATCTGAGCTCAAGATGGTCAACGCTTTCGTTGAACGGTGAAGTGGCAAGTAGACCGATTGGGGCCAAGGATGAACGCGTTCAATCCCTAAATTGGCCCACGCGTCCCTCTCTAAGCCTCAACGATTGTCTGCCATAATTTTTCACATCTCCAAAGAAGGTAATCTTCACTGTAACAGTAACTTCCAGAATCAAAGTACATCCCGAGAGGATGGCACTAGAATCCATGTACAACTTGCAGGAAACTCTAACGGTTACCATGTGTAGAAGGAATGAGATCCACCTTATTGACTGTTACAGTCAGAAATGGCACCTACGCCAACGTAGGAAAGGCAACGATCCTCCATAGAAAGCAGGTATCCAGCCTCACTGTGTAAGGAAGGCAACCAAGGGGCCATGGTTATAAAAGGCCATGAAAACTCCATCTATAGACATGCTTTCTCCTGCCCACTAAAGCCTTCAAGTAATCTCAAACTCTCAGAAGCTCTCTAACTTTCTAGAGCATCCTAATGCTCTCCCCCTCTCTCTACTACTAGTTCCCTGCGAATTCAGTACTTAGAGAAATTGCTCCTCATGAACACCACGACCAAAACTACTCTCTCTACAAGTGCACCCCCACCTACATCCTTATACACACTCCTAGCATTCATTACTGCATTCTCTGCATCCACCTTCTATTCTCAAAAGGCTAATTACTGACTTGAGCGATGGAGTGTTTTTAGTGAGACCAAATCTCGCCGTTACCTGACCTCTTGTTTGAAGTTGTGGTGTCCAGGATCCGAAACTCATTAGATAGAGACCGGAATCCGATAGATAGCTCGAGTGAACAGCAAGCGCCACACTATTGGAATGTATGATCCGGTGCCGCCTCGGGCACCAACAAGCGTCTTCCTTCTTCTTATTTTACTTCTGGAACTTAATTTTTCACATACATATTACCTCCTTTTGGTTATATTAATTTAATTACTCATAATTGTTATATTTTAAAAACTAGTACCTTACAGCATTTATCTATTTTAATGAGTATTAGCTTTGTTTTAGCTTAGGTTTATATTTGTTGTATTTTGGATATTAGGATTGGTAGAAGATAGGCCTATGGTTATATATTAGGAATAGTTAGGATATTATATTATGCATTGGGCATGTTTATTATGGCTGATTTGTCATCTCTTTTACGATATTTATGGAGCAGGTCATTTATTATATTATCCGGACGGTTGTCCAATGAGATTGTATGATCGATTTTGAGTTCTATTCATTATTATCATTAAATAATAAAATTCTATGATTAATTTGTTATCATGCTTAGATTTGGGATTTATTATTATTGTTTTGAAATTTTAAATTTTGCGAATCATAAATAATTAAGCCTACTTAAATCCGGATTCGTGACAATTGTACGTCTGCATTGCTAATTATATATATATTTGTTCAAGGGCAACACGTGACCTTTGAAGGACCTGACCAACGGCAACCATCAGCATTGACATACTGCAACTATTAAAGCAATTTTATCACGTTTGGATTTTATGAAAAATGATCATGAAAAAATATGATAAAAAATAAAAACACAATCACTTAAAATAAGAAAAAATATGACGAGGCCAAATTTATTTTTTTTATTTTAATTTTTTGTTTTTATTTTTAATTCAATTTAAATATACTAAAATATTTATTTATTTTTCCTTTCTAGCTGACTCTTTACAACTTTTTCTATTTTTCTCTAACCAGAAGCTTGCACTCCAGGGGTCCTTCCCGAAGGTGTTGTACTCCAGAAGTTGACAACTCGGCCGGACAACCTTCAATATCTCCGGAGGCAGCTTGATGCCCCTCAAGGTTAATTGATCTCTTCACAGCTTTCTGCTGGGCTACTTCTTATTTGAAAATCTTCTGAGTTTTCATCGTTAAAATTTCTAAGAAATATAATAAGGGTTACCCTTCGAACTCCCTCCAAAAACCCACTATTATATAATGTTATATCTATTCATATATTTTATATGGTTTTACAAATACAGAAAAATAAATAATATATGATGCCATCTATATTTTCTTGTGGTTAAATTTCAAAGAGCATATGCTTAGTTGATACATTATTATTGAGTTAAATAATGGTTCTCACATAAAATCATACAAATAATTTATGTATTTATGACATCTTAGTATCTCAAATGCTTTAATAGATTTGAATAATCCTTTTTTATGATGTTAAAATAACATAAAATTTTATAATTGAGTTGAATGACTCAATCCCTAAATCAAATGGAGGGGGCCTCACATAAAGTTAAAGCTGAGGGAAGGGAGGGTAGAATTGCCAAGGTTTGCATTGAAGTGGGCAAATATCAACGGTTTTGATGAGAATGATTGAGACAAAATATATTTACCCATGTTTTAATTTTGGCTATTCTAGTAATTTTATTATATTAAAATAATTTAATTTTTATTTTTTTTTAATAAAAAAGTGTTAAATCTATTTTTGAATGGATGATTCAAATTGAGAGATAGATTAGCTTCATCTCTATAATAGATATGATCATCCTCGGTTTTTTTAAACATTGATAGGATAAATATATTTTTAAGTGTATTTTAAAATTATAAATTTTATATTGATGATCAAATAATTCGACGAGAATTTATAATACATCTTAAATAAAGAAAGATAAGTATTAATAGTCGCATAAATTTATAATCTTGACAATTAATTACTAAATTATTTCTTAAAGTGATAATTTATATGTTAATATTACGTGAATACTTTAAAATTATAGATTTTATATGCTATATGATTACAAGTTCAATGAAAATGTCTTAAAGTTTAACAATTGGTTAATCGTTTGATCAATTAATGAGTTAAACAGAGTTGATTACCTGTTCTAAATTTTATTAAACTGGTTTAATCCGTTGGATGGAATTGAATAAAGGTTAATAATTCAATTACTTGAACCGTAACACTTTCATTATATTACCCATCTACGGCGATATAATCACACAGCTTATTTTGTTTGGTTGAAATAGTGACTAAGGTAATAATGAAGCATAGCAATCCTTATGAGAATTAATACATTTAAAAATAAGATAATATCATTTTCTACATAGAATTTGTGACGGACACGCTACAAAAAATCTAATATTTAGTGATGAAAAATTAATGATAAATATATTTGTCACTATTAATAATTCATGTATATAATTTAGTGTTAAAAGTTTAATGTATTGTTGGGTCCCATGTACTGGCCCATAAGACAGGCCCAGGCCCACGAAGCAGGTCGCAGCCCAGGAGAAGATCAGAGGCCCACGAGGAGATGTCAGCCCAGCCAAAGGGTGAATGACGCAAGCCCACAACGGAAGGAGGCAACGGTAACCTGCGGCGCATTAAATGCGTCGCCGGGAACATGACAAAAAGGCGGAAAGGCTAGCCAATAGAGGCGTGGCTGGCGCAGCGCCAACGCCACCCGCTGCCGTCTGCAGACGGCCAACCAATCCCTACCCAGGGAAAATCGGGCGTGGTCAACGACGCTCAGCAGCGTGCCAAGCACGGCAACAGGGCGGCCGGCGTAACTGGCGGTCCATGACAGCGACCAGCGGCGCAATAGCCCAAGCAACGGGCGTTTTTGCGCCCAAGAGTCCAACGGGGTGAGGTATATAAAAACCCTCACACCTCACATAGAGGGGAACCTTTCCTTCAACTCTTGAACTCTTTCGATCTTCATCGACTGGGCGATCAACCTTGAGACCTTGAACTCTTCGATCAAACTATGATCCTCACGGAACATTGCTTCAAGCGTCCTTGATCATCCTCCTCCCTTTTCTCTAAAAATACAAGAGAGACAAGTCAAAGCAGAGCTTTGCCTCATCTAGCTGACTCGCTCACAATCCCAGCATCCTCTAAGATCACGGGAAAGTTAGCCACCCGCTGCGGTACATTACGGAAGCCAGGCCTTCCAACACCTGCTCACAACATTTCCCCACATCATCGCATAAGCACTTCTACGCTTTCACAGCATTTCTCCGCGCACCACCTTAGCGTGCGCATTTTCGTTTATTGCGGGAATATTGCTGACTTGAGCGTCGGAGCGGCCTCGGTGGGAGAAATCCTGCCGGACATTTCACCTCTTGTTTGATTGTTTGTGTTGTGCAGGTCCAGGTTCATAGAGATGGAGACCGGACCCTTCTTCCGGAGCGATCGTACGCTTAGGAATCCGAAGGCTCCCTAATCCGTACGACAACCTTGGGCCCGGGACGCAACATTGGCGCCGTCTGTGGGAAACTGACAATAAGCCAAGTGTCTCTTTCCCATCAAGCAGCTGAACAACAGAAAATGGTGAACACCCGAGCGCAAACTAGTGCTCCTGCGGTGGAAGTCACCGCCCAAGGAGAAGTTCCCCCCGCAGGGAACCAAACGAACAACCAACCGGAGCCTGAAGTCCGCCGCATGGCAGCGGACATAGATCTTTTGAAAGAAGTCCTCCTCGCCGTGTGCGCGAACACAGGGACTGCCTGGCCCGGGACTGCTCCCCCCGTGGCCCAAGCCTCCACCTCCAAGAGAGAAAGGCGTCGAGAAGCCGCTCGCAGGAGGCGAGCAAACCGTCTCGACCGCGCGGCAACCCAAGCCGCACCAAGCGAGGATGGCCAGAACGAGGCGGAAAGCCATCCCGCCAACGATGACAGGGATGACAGCCCCAAAGGGCGCAACCCCCGCAACTCGCGTGGCAACAGGAGGCCACCCGCCGCGGGCTCCAACGGCGAACGCGCCTCTCAGGCGGAGAGTCGCCACCCTCGACGAGCCCAGACGCACCTCCAGGGGAACACGGAGCTCCGTGACGTCCTCAATGCACGAAGAGGCTCTATGGATCCCTCGATGGAGGAGAAAGTCAAAGTGTTGTGGGATACCCTGCACAAGGAGAAACCCACGCCCTCCTCCGCCGACCTCCGTAGATCGCCCTTCGCCATGGATTTGCGGACGCAGCCGTTGCCGAGCAAGTTCAAAATGCCGGTACTGGAGGGATACGACGGAAGCAAGGATCCAATGGACCATCTCAATCGCTTCCGCACCCACCTATCTCTACAAGGGGCGGCGAGGCCCCGATGTGCCGTCTTCCCGTCACCTCGGGGGCGACGCGCTGCTCCTGGTTCCACGCCTCCCGAACTCCATACGCTCATTCGACGAGCTTGCCGACTTCCCGAGCTGGGCTCGCCTCCGGCAGAGGGAGGAGAGAGGCAACCACACACTGGGTCCGCCTCCGACAGAGACAAGATGAAAGCCTCAAGCGGTTTTACGGACCGTTTCATCACCGAGGCAAGGCGGATCCCACACCTCTCCGACGAACTGAAGCTCAACGCCTTCGTCGCCACTCTGGCGGCGGGGGAGTTCTTCAAACACCCGTCGCACCAACGCCCTCAGACCTTCCGGGAGGCTGAGACCATTGCTCGGGCGTACATCACGGCCGAAGAGGCCAATGAGGCGAAGCGCCCCGAGCGAGTGGACCGACCCCCGGAAGCCCCTCGAGCTTCAGGAGGGAGAAAAAGGGACAGCGATAGCCAGCGCTACTCGGAGCGCCGAAAGCAGCAGCGGCCCCCGCCGGGGCCCAAAAGGGACTACAACAGGTCCTCTCTGACCCCGCTCAACGACAGCCGTGCAAACATCCTGATGCAGATCCAGGATGAAAAATTCTTCAAGTGGCCGAAAACGCCCAAGGGTCCTGCAATGGCGAATGATCGACGGGCATCGCCGTCCACCGCCGTCTCCTGGGCACTCGACTGAGAACTGCCGCACCCTGCAGCAGGAGATTGAAGAACTGATCCGGCGTGGACACTTGAAGCGGTTCGTGAAGAGCTCGGGTCAGGAGCCTGCTCCCTCCGACGGTGAACCCAGCGAGCCTCCGAGGCCCGCGCACGGCCGCCGCGTGGTTCACATGATCTCTTCCGCCCGACACGGCGAGCGCCAAAGCGGGACAGCCCAGGCGACTTCCAGCAACAAGCGGGCGAAGATAGGGGCTAGGAATGATGTCATTAGCTTTAGTAGCGACGATATGGCACATGTAACCTTTCCCCACACTGACCCCCTTGTTGTATCGACCCTTATTTCAGCTGGTGGTGCTGACTACCAACTGAAACGGGTCTTCATTGATAATGGAAGCTCGTAAAATTTGCTGTATCTCACTGCATTCATTAAACTTGGACTAAAACGGGACCAAATGAAGGCGGCAAACGGACCATTATACGGCTTGGACAACGAGCCTGTTCCAGTGCAAGGGATTGTGCGACTGGAAGTCACGGTGGGGACCCACCCGCGCTCTATGACGCGTGAGTTGGCGTTCCTAGTCGTCGATCTTCCGTCCGTCTACAACGCCATATTCGGCAGACCCTTCTTGACTGCCTTCGAGGCCGTGACGTCCATCCCTCACCTAAAGGTGAAATTTCCCACCCCCTGGGGCGTGGGAGAAGTCCTGGGAGACCAAGAAATGGGGCGAACCTGCTACCTGTCCCAAGTCAACCCAGTGGCACCAAGCAGACCGAGCGAAGACCTGGACCTCCGCGACGAGACGTCGCTTCAACAGGCCCAGTCAGGCGAAGAAACAGAGGCGATCCCTCTCAATCCTTCCGATCAGGAACGATGCGTCAACGTTGGAAGATCCCTTCCACCTGCAGATCGCGACAAATTAATTACCTTCCTTCGGGCTAACTCCGACGTGTTTGCCTGGGTCTCCGCCGACATGCCCGGGATATCGGCCGAAGTCATTGTCCACAAGCTGGGCCTTGACGCGAGCTGAAAACCCGTCCGGTAGAAGCGAAGGAACCACTCCGTCGAAAAGTTAGTCGCCATCAGGGAAGAAGTAAAGAGACTCCTAGACGCCGGATTCATCAGAGAAGTCCAGTACCCGGAGTGGCTATCCAACGTTGTGCTGGTAAAGAAGAGTAGCGGCAAGTGGCGGATGTGTGTCGACTTCACAGACGTGAACAAGGCCTGCCCCAAAGATAACTTTCCGCTCCCAAGAATCGACCAGCTCGTGGATTCCACATCCGGGCACGAACTGCTGAGCTTCATGGACGCATACTCGGGATACAACCAGATCCGGATGGACCCAAAAGACGAGGAGCACACCTCGTTCATGACAGATCAATGGACGTATTGTTACAAAATGATGCCCTTTGGTCTCAAGAATGCAGGCGCAACGTACCATCGCCTTGTAAACAAAATGTTCGAAGCTCAGATAGGACGGAACGTGGAGGTGTACGTCGACGATATGCTTGTGAAAAGCAAAGTCGCGAGCCACCACGTCAACGACCTAGATGAGACTTTTCAAATCCTCCGACAGCATGGGATGAAGCTCAATCCTGTCAAATGCGCATTCGGAGTGACCTCCGGGAAGTTCTTGGGCTTCATTGTATCCCAGCGCGGAATAGAAGCCAACCCGGAGAAGATCAAAGCCGTGCTCGACTTGAACCCTCCACGAACGATAAAAGAAGTCCAGAAGCTGACGGGGCGGATAGCCGCCCTCTCACGGTTTCTAGCGAAATCAGCCGACAAGTATTTGCCCTTCTTCAAGGCGCTAAGGGGCACAAAGTCGCACGGGTTCAAGTGGAATGAAGAATGCGACGAAGCATTCAAGGAACTGAAGACTTATCTCTCCAGCGCGCCGCTTTTGAGCTCACCGCGCGGTGGGGAAGATCTCTACCTCTACCTGGCTACATCAGCATCAAGCCGGCTCCGTGCTAGTAGCGGAGCGCGAAGGAAGCAACAGCCTGGTATCACTGCGTAAGCCGGGTGCGACGGACGAGGGCTCGCTACCCGCACGCGAAAGGATGGCGCTCGAGCTTGTCTACGCTGGCGCGAAATCATGCGACCCTACTTCCAAATACACCGGATCGTCAGTGGCCGGCTGCACCACCACTAAAGTCGATCTTGCAAAAACCAGAGACGTCAGGCCGGCTGGTTAAGTGGGCCGTTGAACTGGGAGAATTCGACTTAGAGTTCCGGCCGCGGCCAGCCGTGAAAGGACAGGCTCTGGCGGACTTTATCGTCGAGGCAGCGACGCCAGCACAGGATGAAGACAGCAATCCAGGAGATACGGAGCACGACAGTTCACCTGTGTGGACCCTAAACGTAGACGGATCGTCTACTCAGGCAGGCAGTGGAGTTGGAATCATGTTAAGGACGCCCGAGGGTGTGGAGATCGTATACTCCGTTACTCTGGCCTTCCCGGCCATGAACAACGTTGCGGAGTACGAAGCCCTCCTTGCGGGCCTACGACTGGCGAGGGAGTGTTCCGCACGGTCGTTGGTCGTACGTAGTGACTCCGAACTCTTGGTCAATCAGGTGAAGGGGAACTTCGAAGCCTCGAACCCACAACTTGTGAGGTACTTGGCAAAAGTAAGGGCCCTGATCCCTGAGTTCGGCCGATTCGAGATCGAGCATATCCCGAGAACGGATAACGAACGCTACCGACCGACCACCCGGACGCGCCGCCGTAATCAGAGCAAAGACGCAAGGGAACCCAGGGAAGTCCAGAACGTGCCCAGCATTGATGCCGAAGACAAAGAAGTCCTTCATATCGACACGAGGGACAACTGGATGACTCCGTACATAAAGTTGCTCACTGAAGAAGCTTTGCCAGAAGACGCCAACGAAGCCAAGCGAATCAAGAAGACAACAGGACACGGTTCTAAATGGGAGATTGTACAGGCGAGGATACTCCACCCCTCTCCTGAAGTGCCTTACCCCGGAGGAAGCCGACTACGCGTTGGCGGAAGTACACTTGGGGCTGTGCGGATCTCACATTGGCGGGAAGAACCTAGCGTTCAACGTCATGCGGCAAGGGTTCTACTGGCCCACCATGAAACAAGACGCTATGTAGTTCGTCCGCAAGTGTGAGAGTTGCCAGGTCCATGGCAACATGACGCATCAGCCACACACCGAGCTGCACTATCTCCAATCCCCATGGCCGTTCGCACAATGGGGGCTCGACATACTTAGACCCCTGCCAATGGCTGCCGGGCAAAGAAAGTTCTTGATCGTTGGCATCGACTACTTCACAAAATGGGTGGAAGCCGTCCCACTCGCAAAGATTACAGAACAGAACGCGACGAAGTTCCTCCGTCAGGGCATTGTTTGCCGCTTTGGGATTCCTGAAGTCGTAGTAACCGACAACGAAACCCAATTCACCGGCAAACGCTTCACGAAGTACTGCCGCGACCTCCGCATTAAGCTGGTGCACACATCCGTGGCGCAACCTCAAGCAAACGGTCAGGTCGAAGTCACCAACCGCACAATCCTGCACGGGTTAAAACCAGGTTGGAAGACGCTGGGGGCTCTTGGACCGAGGAGCTACCGTCAAGACTTTTATGGTCGTACCCGAACAATCATGAGAGAACCAACAAGGAGACGCCCTTCACCTTTGCTTTGGGGCCGAGGCTGTGGTACCCGTGGAAATGGGGATGCCAAGCTGCGGATCGAATGCTTCGACCCGACCACCAATGAACGAAGGTCATGGAAAGTCTGGACTTGCTCTCGAAGGTTCGAGACGCCGCACGACTCGAACTACGCCTACCAACAGCCGAGTCGCGGTACTACAACAAGCGAGTGAAGGCACGCCCACCGAAGTTGGGGATCCGTCCTCCGGAGCGTAGAGGCGGCGGGAAAGACCGCAAATAGGAACAAACTCTCCCGGGTGGGAGGGACCGTTCTTCGTCTCCGCAATCCTCCGGAGCGGAGCGTACAAGCTACGCGCCCAGAACGGCAAACTGGTCCCGCGGACCTGGAACGCCGCCAACTTAAGAAAGTATTACCAATGATGCAACTCAGACTCAGGTAAGTCACACACGCATGCATCATGGTGAATGCTTGAACATGAGTTTATCTTTGATTATCATAATTGCTTTATCTTGTTGCATATTCATTTGTGTGAATTAATGTCATGCATTACATTTTCAAATCAAACGACCTAGACTGCCCCTAAGTCGGGAGGACAAGCGTCCGTCCGTAAAACCAGTCCTTGGCTCAATGCCTGGCGGTCCAAAGCAGACCGTCTCAGGACTCCGCCCTCACGCCAGATGGCCTGGGGACGGCTTTACTCACCATGGCTCCGCGCCAAAAGGCCCCAGCGGCCACTCAAAAACTAAGCCCCGAGCTAGTCAGCTCGGAGGCGTCCGGCCGTAGGCTTGGACAAAGGATCCAGGCGATCCAATCCAAAAGGCTATACACCAACGACCCGTGCGGTCAAAACATTAGGCCTGGGGGCTCCCCGAGTCCCCACAATACGGCCAATAAAACCTTAGGGGGCAAAGAATCGCAGGGCGTGCGCGACCTTCTTTAAACAAGAGAGCACCCTCGCCTACAATGGTCGTGGACTAGGACCTCAACTTGGTGATTATAACGCTTTAAGCAGGAGCGACACACCTCCCGCAATTGTACGCAACCGAGTCCTAGACCCAGGAGTCCGGTTACCGCGGCCTGACCGCTGCGCTGACCCTCGTTGAGGCTCCAGGGGCTTGGCGACGACATTCGCTTTACCGGATCGAGCCCCCCAAACGTGTGAGCTGTGATGACATGCTCTTAGGAAGGACGAGCACCACGCAAGAAGGTGCCTGTGTAGGGCCTTAACAGCAACAGCTCCAAAGAGCCCAACGCTCGAACGCGAAGCATGATCCAACAAATAAAAACAAAGCAAAAAGCAAGCAACACTGTACGATGAGAGAAGCATGGACACGAAGTGTAAACAGAAGCTTCTCATTTATGCAAAAGACAGATATGATACAAAGACGGAAACTGGTCTCAAAACTCGATGGCGGCGAAGGCTAATCAGCAAGACTCGACGGACCCGCTTCCTCAGAGAAAGTCTTCAGGCGCGACGCCTCTCCTACCCCGGCGTTCCCTGGATGGAGGACGCCGGCTGGGACGTGAGGAGCCGCCAGGGAGACGATCCTGCGGCACAAGCGGATACCGTCCCAATAGCGAGTGTCCATCGTCGACTGCCACTCTGAAGGAGAATGTCGACCAACCACATCTCTGACCAACCCGGCGATCCTTTCCTCCGCAGCAGAAAGAAGGCCCTCCAACTGCACAACTCTCCGTCGCAGCTGCCCATTCTCCTCTGTAAGGGATGTGATTCGGGCCAGACTGCCGTGGACGAGATGATGTCCGTTGATGATAATCCGCTCTAGGTCCCCGCGAAAAGAGTCAGCTCGTACCTCGAGGGGGACCGTATCGTCAGGAGCCTGCGCTGAAGGGAAAGTTGGAAGCATGACCAAAATAAACAACAAAGGAAGAGGTCCAGAAGGAAACAACCGTACCAGAAGATGTTCGGCGCGCGAAGAAGCGTGCAAACGCCTGAAGAGCCTCTCTCGGGGCTCAACTTCCCGGGCCCGCTCGGGAGGGCTGGCCGGAAGGGCCGGGCAGCCGAGGAGCGCTCGGGGCTCTTACCGCGAGGACGCCCGGCTGCCTTCGCGCCCCAACCGCATCGCAGCGGGGAAGGTGCAGGACCTCTCGAACATGCGACTGGCGCGAGCTCATCCAAAAGAGCCTCTCCACGGGACTCAACGTCTTCAACAGGGGAAGGATGGTCGGAAGGTCAGGCTGCCAAAGGAGCGCTGCTCAGCTCGCCGCGGGGACGCCCCGGCTGCCCCTTCGCCAACCTGAACCTCATCGACAGCAGGGGCGGTGTCGCTCTCTGAACATACGGCCCGCGCAAACTCAGCTAAAAGAACCTCTCCCTGAGGCTCAGCTCCCTCGACTGTTTGAGGAGGGCTGACTGGAAGGCTGGAAGCCGTAGGAACGCTCGGGGGCTCTTGCCACGAGGACGATCCGGCTTCCCCTTCGTCAGCTTGTACGGCAGTAGAGGTGGTACCGACCTCCGAAAATGCAGCCGGGTCTTCGAGAGGCCTGCGCGACGAAATGGGCTCTACAAAAATCACCGGCAACTCCACCACTTCCTGGGCCTCCATCACTGGCTCAGAAACAGTAATAAATGGCCCCTCTGGGCTCTCCAGCATGACGACGTCGTCCGACGCCTCAGCAGCGCCGCCAGTGGATGGATCCCCGGCAGGTGGAGACTCGACCTCGCAGACTTCGTGGGAGGCTAACTCCGCAGTCGAAGTCGACGAGGGTACGGCAGTTTCCCTCCGGCGACCCATTCTGGCAGGTCTCCTTGAGGCTGGACTACCCGCAGTAGACGGACCAGCGACTCGTCTCCGGGACCTCCTCAAAGGAGTCCCTGCGGCTTCCCTTAACCGCTTGAGGGCAGCCGCGTCCTCATCATCGCTCGACGACAACAACAAGCTGCTTTCCTCCTCGATTCTTACAGGAGGAACGGAAGCGGCAGTCTCCTCAGGAAAATCCTTACCAGGGCCGGCTATCGCCCAACCAGCGGGAGGTCCCCACCTGCCCATCTCGAGCGTGACAGACGTAAGGAAGTAACCCCGAATCCTGAACCTTTCTTCCTCCGTCTTAATAGTGGACAGCAGCTTCGAGGACTCTACGAGATCTTCGGCGGTGGGCTTGTCTCGGAAGAACTCCGAGATCGGGCCCCACACCTTAGGAAGCTCGTGATCAGAGGGCTCCTCCAGGAAGAAGAAGCGTTCCTTCCAAATTTAACGGAATGACCAATTGGTGCCACGAAGGTTGTACCCCGCCTTGGAGAAAGCGAAATCCAGTCCTCCGACTCCGTGGCCCGAAAAATAATCCTTGCCGCCTTCGCATTGAAGGTGCACTGGTGCATCAGGGCGAAGACGCAGAGAGATATCAGATAGCGCAAGGCATTGGGATGAAGCCTCGCCAGTGGGACTCCCAGCGCTTCAACTATCGCATGCAAATTACAGTTCACAGAAAAACGAAGCCCCCCCTCAGATGATGTTCGTACACCGTAATAAAACCCTCTGGGGGGGCGTGGGCTCTATCCTGAGCGCCGGGAACACGGGAACTCAGGTCAGCAGGAATCGCATAATCTACCCTAAGAGAGGCTATGTCCGCCTCAGTCAAAATCGACTTGGTATTACGAACACCGTGGCGCACAAGTCTGGAAACATGGGAAGAAGAAGAACTCTCTCCTTTCGCGGCCATTTGTCTCTCGAATATCGCAGGGATAAAGGGAAAAGCAATCAGCGGAAGGAAGAAGATGATCGCCGTTTGGTTTAAATAGACAACGCCAAGCCAAGAGGCGGGAAACCGAAACGCCATCACCTCCGGAGATTGAGACACGTGGTGGCATCGGAGCGCATCGCAGAACCTCAAATCAACTGCAATGATGGCTAGGCGCCAGGCTAACGGGCGGGACCCTTCAGCTGCCTGGCTAGGGTCCACGCTGGCGCCGCCGCATTAAATGAAGGCTTACGATAGCAGAAACTCGGAAGGCGCGCACAATAAGCGTAAAGCAAGAATAAAAAAAAAAAGAGAGAAACCGCACGAGAAGATGCAGCAGACGAAACGATACGAAAGGCTAATTCTCATTACGGCAAAACAATTTTGTTACAACGACTAGCAAAGAAAAGAAAAGAATACAACGGTAGCAAAACGGTCAGTGATCCCGGTGGCCGGAGGAGGAACTTTGAACGGGATAATCCACCAATTGATCACGGGTCCTGGCGGATGAGTTACGAGGATCTATGACGCCCACACGGAAGCCTGGATCCTCCAGTAAAGCAAGCCTTTTGCAAAGTCTAACGGCGTCAAAATATCTCCGATCCAAGTCTGGTCTCATGTCCTCCGGCCGAAGCATCGACCTCATCTCAGTCCGCAGCGCAGCAACTTCAGTCTTGTGACGCCTCCCAAGTTGCTCCACCTCTTCCTCAAGTGCCAATATGCGGCCCTTCGCCCCCACGTTGGCATCCGCCAGCCGTATGGCTCTGGCCTCCGACTCGGCCAGAGCGTTCTCCAAGTGTGCAACGCGGCCTCTCAGCCGCTCTATTTCGATCGCTGCAACCCCCCGACGCGGTGGGACACCCTCGAAACCCGGAGGAACCCCCCGACTCCGAGAAGGGCCGGCAACCGTGGCTTCAGAGTGAGCCCCTCCTGAGGAATAGGCTCCAGAAGACACGGGGGCGTTAGAGCCGAACTCGGACTCGTGAGTGGAGGGCTCCGTGTCGCTAGAAGAGTCTCCCATCGATTTCGCAACGAAAAATCACACAGAGGGAGATCGAACGGCCAGTGGATGAACAAGTACGAAGACGTGTCAGATTTCGGGAGAAAGTGGCGCGTTTAAATAGGCAAATCTTCTGGAAGAACGGCAAACCCAAAGGGCGAAAAGCTTTTAAGGAAGGGCCAATGGGGTTCCACCACGTGGAGGCCCCTGAAAACTCGCGCAAGACGGAGCGACGTCTCCCGCCGCGCAGAATTAAATGCGCCAAAGCTCAAGGGACGTGACGGTTGACAGGGACCCCACTGGCTCCCAAAGAATGACGCGTGGATCTTCAGGGCAAAACGCCCGGCAATAGAAAAGCATTTACGGAGAAAAAGACAAAAGTTGAAGACAAAAGAGGCTACTTCTTTTATTAAATGCTTTCTTATAAAGTACAAGATCCACAACCATGAAGCCATGAAAGACGAAAGAAGATCAGAGTGCGGCCGTGACGCTCCTTGCGATGCCCCAGAGAGCCGGCGAACGACGGCGCGCCGCCGGAATTGCACTGACGCGAACCCGGGTGGGAAGCGAGGAGCATCCCCCGGTGGGAGTCTCCAGAGTTGAATCCACCGGGGTCCAGGAAGCACTGAAGTCAGGCACTCCGGGAAAGTCCGATGTCAAGCCCAGCTTTCCCGGAGGGCTACTGACCTCGCACCCCTTCCATGGTTGGCGCACCGGCCTGGCTCGCGGAGGGATCCCCTTCGAAAGCCTTCTCAGGCAGGAGAAGGTACCCAGGGGAAGTCAAAGAATCCCGCTCAGCCAGCTGGGCCACAACCCGGAAGGAAGCGCACGGCGACGGCGGAATGGCCAAGCCATTCTCGTTAGCAAAGAAAGCAAGCCACAAGGCTTGGACTACAACGGTCTCCACCGGGGAACCCAGGCATGCAAGTGGTCCATCCAATTCCTTCTCGAGTGTCCACCAGGGGCGGACAAAGCCAGAATCTCCTCATCGCCTCTCCGATTCGTTGGTAAGGGATGAACTTCACTCGCTCAAGTGCCCCCCTATTTATGGGCAAGACGCAGGCCATCCCTTCACCCAGCGCTTCAACTATCGCATGCAAATTGCAGTTCACAGAAAAACGAAGCCCCCCTCAGATGATGTTCGTACACCGTAATAAAACCCTCTGGGGGGCGTGGGCTCTATCCTGAGCGCCGGGAACACGGGAACTCAGGTCAGCAGGAATCGCATAATCTACCCTAAGAGAGGCTATGTCCGCCTTAGTCAAAATCGACTTGGTATTACGAACACCGTGGCGCACAAGTCTGGAAACATGGGAAGAAGAAGAACTCTCTCCTTTCGCGGCCATTTGTCTCTCGAATATCGCAGGGATAAAGAGAAAAGCAATCAGCGGAAGGAAGAAGACGATCGCCGTTTGGTTTAAATAGACAACGCCAAGCCAAGAGGCGGGAAACCGAAACGCCATCGCCTCCGGAGATTGAGACACGTGGTGGCATCGGAGCGCACCGCAGAACCTCAAATCAACTGCAATGATGGCTAGGCGCCAGGCTAACAGGCGGGACCCTTGAATGCTCGGCTAGGAGTCCACACGGCGCGCCGCCGCATTAAATGAAGGCTTACGATAGCGAGAACTCCGGAAGGCGCGCACAATAAGCGTAAAGCAAGAATAAAAAAAAGAGAGAAACTGACGAGAGGATGCAAAAGCAGAAAACGATACGAAAGGCTAATTCTCATTACGGCAAAACAATTCTGTTACAACGACTAGCAAAGAAAAGAAAAGAATACAACGGTAGCAAAACGGTCAGCGATCCCGGTGGCCGGAGGAGGAACTTTGAACGGGATAATCCACCAATTGATCACGGGTCCTGGCGGACGAGTTACGAGGATCTATGCCGCCCACACGGAAGCCGTGTAAATGGGCCCAATGGACATGCCAGGCTCGACCACTGGCCGGCCCAGGCATGGGGGGCTAGTGTTGGGTCCCATGTCCTGGCCCATAAAACAGGCCCAGGCCCACGAAGCAGTTCGCAGCCCAGGAGAAGATCAGAGGCCCACGAGGAGATGTCAGCCCAGCCAAAGGGTGAATGACGCAAGCCCACAACGGAAGGAGGCAACGGTAACCTGCGGCGCATTAAATGCGTCGCCAGGGAGAAGACAAAAAGGCCGAAAGGCTAGCCAATAGAGACGTGGCTGGCGCAGCGCCAACGCCACCCGCCGCCGTCTGCAGAGCCAACCAATCCCGGCCTGAGGAAAAATCGGGCGTGGTCAACGACGCTCAGCAGCGTGCCAAGCACGGCAACAGCAGGGCGGCCGGCGAATCGGCGGTCCATGATAAATGACAGCGACCAGCGGCGCAATAGCCCAAGCAACGGACGTTTTAGCGCCCAAGAGTCCAACGGGGTGAGGTATATAAAAACCCTCACACCTCACAGAAGGGGGGACCTTTCCTTCAACTCTTGAACTCTTTCGATCTTCATCGCCTGGGCGATCAACCTTGAGACCTTGAACTCTTCGATCAAACTACGATCCTCACGGAACATTGCTTCAAGCGTCCTTGATCATCCTCCTCCCCTTTCTCTAAAAATACAAGAGAGACGAGTCAAAGCAGAGCTTTGCCTCATCTAGCTGACTCGCTCACAATCCCAGCATCCTCTAAGATCACGGGAAAGTTAGCCACCCGCTGCGGTGCATTACGGAAGCCAGGCCTTCTAACACCCGCTCACAACAGTATCCCACATCATCGCATAAGCACTTCTACGCTTTCACAGCATTTCTCCGCGCACCACCTTAGCGTGCACATTTCCGTTTATTGCGGGAATATTGCTGACTTGAGCGTCGGAGCGGCCTCGGTGGGAGAAATCCTGCCGGACCCTTCACCTCTTGTTTGATTGTTTGTGTTGTGCTAGTCCAGGTTCATAGAGACGGAGACCGGACCCTTCTTCCAGAGCGACCGCACGCTTAGGAATCCGAAGGCTCCCTAATCCGTACGACAACCTTGGGCCCGGGACGCAACATGTATATATTTAAAAGTTTAATAATTCAAATCTAATATTTAAAAGTTTAACTGTTTGTGTTAAATGTATATATAATGTTTGCTAAATTATTTTAAAAAATATTATTTAGACTGACAAATACTCAGTAAATGAGTAGTTTTATACGAATGCATAAAATAAAAATCATCACAATTTAGGTATTTGTAAAAGAAACTACAATTCTAAATGTTAGTCATTATTATTTACCAGAATAATAAAAAATTAACTCATAGACAGATAAAAAAAAATACGCTATTCTTTTAATGGATATTAACGGAATAATATTTTTGATAATATCTAATATTTTAAAATAATGTTAATTATCGATAGAATAAGATAATATTTTTATTATATATTTGACATATAGTATAATTTTTTTAAAAAAATAACAATATAATTGATCGATAGTATTTTAAAAAAAAAAAAAAGATTAGAGAGATAAAATTAGGAATCACGTCAAAATTTTCTCATTATAATTTATTTATATGCCACATATTATATATCACATAATTTAAATTTTATTTATTTTTTGAAATTTCAATTAGACTTTTATAATAAATTTATTTAGTTCGTGTGTACTACAAATATTATATATATATGTGTGTGTGTACGCGTGTAAAAATAGCCTATAAAAAATCTGTATGTGTTTATCGGTGTGGGTTTTTTGTTTTCTTTATCGAATTGATCATCCTAAAAATATATTTTAGTAATTAAATATTACTAATTGTATAATAATCTTCAGATATTATACAATTTCTCACCCATGACTTTTTTAAGACAAGTTAGTTCGTGTGATATAATATTTGATCAATCTTACCAACCCAACTATTTTTATTGAAAATTGATAGAATTCTATTGTATTTTTAACAAAAAAAATTATATCATAAAAATTTAGATAATTATCATTATAAAATAAGTATCATATTTCTGTTGTGTCTTGGATTTTCGATTGTTGTACGGATTAGGGAGTTTTCGGATTCCACGGTTGGATCGGATCTCGAATGGGTCGGGTTTCGTTGTTTGTAACTTAAAACCTTGTTTAATACAAATTATAAATAAGAGGTCAAACGTCGGTGGAATATTCTCCCATTGAAAACACTCCGATACTCAAATCAGATATCTTCTGTAATAAATAGAGAGAGATGTACGCTTAGATGTGCAGGAGTAAATGTAAAAATACAGTGGGAATATGAGAATGCAAGAGTGTAAGATTAGTTGAGCGGTTGTGGGAGGTTAGGCTCCTCTGATTGAACTGCAATGAGTAGCTTATTAAAGGTGCCCGAGAGAGGTATTAAGAGTTTGTGTGAGTGATCTGGGATTTAGATTCAAGATCAAGAACTCAGAAAAAAGAAGCTCCTTTTCCTATTGAAGAAGAAGATATTTATAAGCTCCATGGTAGAGAGTTTTGGGCACGGAAACCTCTGATATTTGGCAAGAGGAGATTCACCGGCCGCTGATCACCGGCGGTAGCTAGCAGTAGTTAGCGGTGTCAGTTGTCGTATTGTGGTGGCGAGGAGACCGTCATAGGGTGTTGACTACGCTTGGTCTATTACTCACATGAGGATTGGCTAGGCGATTTAAACGGACGGCGTGAGCTGCGGCAGGCAGCATTGACTCCTTCCTCATTGGCTGACTTTCTCTGAGTTTGCGCTTGCTGCCTGTAATTGCATTAATGGGCTGTAGAGGGCGCTGATTGACCATTGCTTTGGGACGCCATGTGGCCATTCGCTAGGAACCTAGGCCTCGCTACACGCCTGGGCTGGCATTCGTTCGACTAGGCCTAGCTGCTCTTGGCCCATCTCTGGGTCAATCAACAAATGTTGACCAACTGATCGTCAGCTGAAGCACCATAAAGCCAACCGACCGGGTGTGCAAATTATCCGGTCAACAAAATGTTCACTGGCTAAATATAAAGGGACCGGCTAATATGCCACTTGTCCAAAATTACCGGTCGGATTGCCCAAAAATGACCGGACACCAAATTTTTGGTCAAAGAGTTGACTTACTAAGGCACAAATAGGTCGGCTTCTAATATGTAAAATTGCCAACTGCCAATAAAGGAAAATGGCCGATCAACGCTTCATTGACCAACAAAAATGAATTAAAGAGCTTGTCCGGTCAATATGTTGATAGGATAAAATGCAAAACAAAGGGAAAACTATCCGTCAAACATCCGTTGACTAGCAAAATGGGAAGCTGTTACTGGCTATAGCAGTGGAGACCGGTTGCTTTAGCCACCGTGGAAGATAAGTTGTGTAGCAGCCGTGGGATATTGAGCCGCATTGGCAGCCGTGGGGGAGCCATAGTTTTAGCAGCCAAAATGGCCGGCTGCCAATAGAGGAAAATGGCCGGTTACAATTTGATAGAGATTTTAGTCAACAACTGTTGAACGGCTAAATAGGGAAGCCATTGCTAGCTACAGTAGTGGAATCTGACTGTCTAGCCGCCGTTAGAAGAAAAGTTTTGTAGAGTAGCCGAAGGAAGCCAAGGACAATAGAGCCAAACAACCGGTGGCTTAAGGCACAAGCGAACAACTATCTTATGGCCCATGCACCCGGTCAACACAACGTGACCAATTAAGATAGTAAATGGCCAGCCACTAATTTGGGCACCCAGAATTTATTGAGAGAAGTGGCCAAGGACATAGAACGAAATACACTAGCTGAAGAAGCAAGACAGTCAGACTAAAATAAACAGGGAAAGAGACTGAGGACTTAAAAAGGAGTTCGACGGGCTATAAGAGGCAAAGTCTGTAGAAATAATAAGGAGAATAAATTTCTGCCAATGACCTTTCTAGATAGTCAAATTATGTGGAATTCTCTGAACTTGTTTGAAAAGAAGGAAAATGAATAAAAACATGGTAGTGGGTAACCTGCCCATCTACTCCTACCAACCCCCAAACGTGCCTATAAATACTAGATGCAGGAGGGATTGGGAAGCAAGCTGGAGAGGCAGGGAGACACAGACGAGGGAGAGAAAGGGGAAAGAAACTAAGGGCGGATTGAGTAAGAAAATATGAAGAAAAGGACAAAGGCAAGTGTACCCTCTATTTTTACTAATTCATAATTTAAATCTGTTAAGCATTATTGTTATCATACTCTCTTTGTAAAGTTTCTATGTGAAGCATGCCATGATAATTGCCTTTTGCATATTGTTGTCATTATGAATGTATGCATGCTTCATTGATGAACTTCAGCTATTTACATCATGAAAGAACTCCGATTGTTGCTTAATTACATAAAGTTTGAATATTTACATATCTAAAGAAGTCTGGTCATGAGCATGTTTAAAAGAATTTCAGCTATTTACATAAGAAGATTTCCTATTATTTGCATTGTTGAGTAACTTTGGCTATTGTGCTTTAAAAGAACTTCGATCTCTTGCCGGTTTAATAATTTCAGACCTCTGTACATTAAGAACTGCATTGCTTTCAGATTTTAGATGCTCGTGGTTTATGAAATTGGATTTGATGGCCGAGAGCTGCAGGCTTTAAATGTAACCGTTTTGTTGATTAAGAGTTACAGACCTTAAATATAGCCATTTTGTTGGTTAAGAGCTACGAATATTAAATATAGCCGTTTTGTTGGTCAAGAACTACAGACCTTAAATGTAGCGATTTTGTTGGTCAAGAACTACGGACCTTAAATGTAGCCGTTGATGAAATATGGTACTAGATGTGATAGTCGATAGTTACAGACCTTAAATGTAGCTGTTCTGAGATGGTCGATAGTTGCAGACCTTAAATGTAGCTAGTTTTCAGCATTTAGTTTTTGACT
Source organism: Nepenthes gracilis (assembly GCA_033239525.1). Lineage (NCBI taxonomy): Eukaryota > Viridiplantae > Streptophyta > Magnoliopsida > Caryophyllales > Nepenthaceae > Nepenthes > Nepenthes gracilis. Next base: position 3,842,027 of record BSYO01000026.1, on the reverse strand, counting down.
TTGCATTTGATTTGGAAATTGATTTTTCATGCAAAAAAGACTTCTGCCCATAATCATGTTCTGCATACATAAAGCTATTATTATGTTTATTTTGAGTTCAGTAAACTATATATATATATATATATGCATATTTTCATTTATGAGTACCTTACTAGGCTTCTGCTTACTTCTCTGTTTTGTAACTTTCAGACGATGATGAGTTGCTGCCAAATGAGAAAGAGTGAAGCTAGGTTTTGATTGAGAAGAGTAGCTGAATTTTGAACACTTATTATTTTGGTTAGATTAATGTAGGTAAACTGTTTATAATTTTGAATGTATACTGTAAATTGTGACTTGGTCTATATATATATATATATATATACTATTGTGGTTATAATTGTGCTTCAGTGGGAATATTATTAGGTTTATATAGGTTTTCCTGGATGGCATTTCTCTCGTGATCCTGTGAACTGGATGAGGTTATGTTTTGAGGCTTGTAGATGTATATGTATGATTTTGACTACTACAAAGAAAATACTGCCAAATTTTCTTTAAACAATAATATAATTAAGCCTCATTAATGGAAGGTCCTAAAAGATAGGACCCGTTCCGTCATATCGCCATCGAAGAGGATATCGAGATTTGGGATTAAGGGAAAAGTTAAAACCAATGATTATTAAACCTTTCAAGATCTTGGAAAAGATTGTAAAGTAGCCCATCGTTTAGCTCTGCCGCCAAGTTTATAAAATATACATAATATTTTTCATGTATTGATGCTCTGAAAGTATATTTATAATCTGTCCCATGTTGTTGAATATGAGCCATTGACAGCTAACAAAGATTTAATGTATGTTGAGGAATCAGTTCAGATTTTGGGTCATAAAGATTAAGTGCTCCAAATAAAGACTATTCCATTTGTTAAAATGTTATGGAGAAATCACACGCAAGAAGAGTCAACATGGGAACAAGAAGATGAAATTCGAGACAAGTACTCTCATCTTTTTTTTTTTTATTAAGGTATGTAACTCTTATTCAAATTTTGAGAAAAAAATTTTTAAAGATGTGAGAATTGTAAGGATCGAGTATCTAACTTATATTAATCGTAACTTATTAATTTAATATAATTAAAATTGAGGTCAAAAGATATAAAAAAATTAAGTCAAAGAGTCAAAAATTAGATTAGATTGAATCTGATAAGAAAGAACAAGATAAGAAATCTAAAAAAGTTTTACTTGAGTATTCTATTCATGTTTTATATCAATGTATTATATTATAATCTCTATTCATACTGTTATATTTTAAGTATAAAAATTATATGTCCGTTTTTACATATTATACTTTATTGAGTATTTGACTCACTCTCTTACTGTTTTTACTAACTCTTCAAATAAATTCAACAAGTTTTTACCTAATGAGTAAAAGTAAAGATCGATGTATTAGTTTTTGAATCCTTAGAGATTTCATATGCTAATCTCCTAACTTGGACAGCATATGATGTATCTAGATGTTATCTTATAGTTAGATTAGTGTAGTGAGATATTATGGAGCTATCATAGGGATTTTTTGCTATATATATTAATATGTGAACGCAAGAAATGATACATTTTGGTTAATTTATAGCTTTTATAGATATTTATGGCTTTCATAGATTATAATATGATTTACAGGCATCTTCCCTTATAAGGGTCCGAGATGACGTGGCACATATTTCGATCCTGTGATGATATATATATATAGTTTGCATCTTAATGACTAACAGAGATAATTAAATGATATATATATATATATATATATCGTTCGCATCTTAATGACTAATAGAGATAATTAAAGGATAATTAGCTATGTTTATGCATAATGACAGCTTCAAAACGTGGTCCATCATAGCATTTAACTAATTTTGCTCATTCTTATGAGAGAACGTTGTTGCATTCATGCATCAGGCCCTAATTCATCAATTATGTTTGACTAATGATGCTTATTCCTATAGGAGGACGTCGTAGCATGCATGTTGATAAAGCCCCCTAAGTTTTTGTTTATTTTGACCTTACAAGAACGGGTTGGACTTTTGTCTATAAGTCCCCTGAGCCTTCATATGATAGTATGCATTCGATCATTATTTGGGCCACTCAGTTGCTTCAACTCAAGTTTTGACCTACTTTTAGTAGGTCAATTTAACATGTGAGAATTTTATCTGGCTTAGGTTGTATTCATGAAATGACATGGAAGCACATCAATGGGAAATTAATGTAACAAATGCATAGCAATTTTATTGTAATCTATATGAGTACACTATACAAGCATCTCATATGTCATACACAAAACTTACCTCTATCTTGTGATAGTTTACTAATAATATTTTTTAAAGTGGATGGCGTTCCATAGCCACGGGACTAGCTTTTTTTTTTAGTGAACAGTTTATATGCACTGTTCCAGAGAAATATTGAGATTAGAAATGGTCCCTCCCAATCATGGGACAATTTATTCATATTTGGGAAATTACTCATAGCCTCTATGCTCCTTAAAACTAGATCCCTCAAAATTGCATGCTTTCACCTTTTTATTGTAATACCAAGCAACTTGTTGCTGGTAAACTGCTATCCACAATCTTGTCATGTCTTAGGCTTACTCAAATAGATCAAGATACTCTCTCGAAGTTGAAAATTATTTTACGGGTTGAAATCTTTGACTCGGAGACTGGGCAGCCCTATTTATACAGAAATGACCGCATCTATCCCATAACACAAGTTGAACGGCGTCTCTTGTATTGGTTCTCAAGGGTCATCTGGTAGGACAACAACACGAAAGGTAACTCATCACCTAAGAGCCCTTTACATCTTCTAACTTTGTTTTCAACTCATATAACAAGGTTTGGTTCATCACTTTCACTTACCCATTCATCTGCAGATAGGCAATAAATGTATGAACTAATTTGATTCCCAAACTCTTGTAATAATTGGCGAATTATATTCCATTGTCGATTACTATGACCTTAAGAATCTCAAATGCGTAAATAATACTCTACTAGATGAACTCAGCTACGTTTTACTTGGTTATGCTCGCCATCGGGGATGCCTCCACCTATTTCGTGAAGTAGTCATTGAAAAGACCTTTTTGGTCCAAGTTGCACGATAATATTTTGACCCCGTACAATAAATTAGTAGAAGCAGTATACGATCAAATACTCAATACATGTAAAGAATATTTGTGTCTAGATGATACGAGTAATCCAAGTATAAAAATAAAGTAACAATAATAATAATAAGACAAGCTTGTTGGTGACGAAGGAAAAACTCAATACTCACGATAATCGAGAAAAATCCTCCGAGTTTTAATGGCCAGGGAAGAAGTGCACTATGAAAATCAACTTACAGATAGGGTGGTAATGACGCGCTAACCTAGTCGACTTACTCCCGTCTTGTAATCCCTACCAAGGAACTCTTTGGATTTATCCGCGTCAATGAAACTGGACGCCTTCCAGTTTTCACGTCAATCTTTCTTCTCGAGCTCCTTGAATTGCCAAATGCCACTGGAACCCCGTGTTCACACCACCAATATAGCCACGAAGGTTACTCAGCAAGAAGAGATGTAAATGGAGACCACAATGAGTAGAGAAAACTTTGTCAAAGGAGCACGAGCATTGGTATGAAATTTTCTCAATGATGGAGCAAAAGATAGATGGCTTAGCAAGAGTGAAAGGCTCCTTCAAATTCTGCTGGGAGAGCACTAGGGTTTAAAAATATAAGACATGTATATATATGTGGAGGCTAAACTCATTTCAAAAAGACAACTGTTGGAGCTAAAGACCCACGCCGCTCGAGTGCACGGCGAGCGAGGGTTAGGTTTAGGGGATTTCGAGTGCGAGTGCTCAAGCACCAAAGGGGCACACAGCGAGCGCTGGCTTCTGTTAAATGCACTTGCTGTGCACCTTGAGCGCACGCGGCATGGGGCATGCCTATATGGCGCCTCGAGCGCCTAGTGGGTGCCGATCCTGGGAGAGGCTGAAATAGAGAATAATGCGGTGTGAATGCTAAGATGTGATGATAACGATGCACTAGCATGACGCAGATGAAAGTCTTCCAAGCACAGGTGGTGTTGCTGATAATTGAATGCCCCCACGACATCACGAAATGTGCCAATACACAAGGCGACTAAACAATCTCCCCCTTTGACAATTCCGTGACAAAATTTCATAACAAAATGGAAATAAAAATACATAATAAGCATGAGTTCAGACACCATTGAGATAGAACCCGTATATATCAAAATCTACACCTACAAAAAAATAAATATAATACAACAAACGAAAAAAGAACTACACTATCTTTGCGGTGTCAATGCTGTGACTGTCGCGCCGAAACTGTGACTGTGACTGTGACTGTGTTGCCTGGGCAAACATGGTTAGTACACACAGATATAAAAGGATATAACCATGCCCGAAAATCGATAGCAACAAGTACGGTAAAACATAATTAGAGACATAAGAAGTGCAGCACAATAAATGAATAGCCGTAATACAAATAAAATGAGCATCCTTCCCCTAACAAAAATAAATAAAGGCTCCCACTAACTCCCCCTCAAAACACATAGTCAGAGGCTCCCGCTAGCTCCATCTCAAACCACATAATGAGAGGTAATACAAATAAAATGAGCATCCTCCCTCTAAAAAAATAATAAATAAAGGCTCCCCCTAACTCCCCCTCAAAACACATAGTGAGAGGCTCCCCCTGACACCCCCTCAAACCACATAGTGAGAGGTCTACTCCCCCTTTTCTATCACGGATGACCAAAGGGTAATGGAGTTCACTTTTCTTGATCCACAATTTCTTGCTACAGTTTATGGTATTGCTTAAATTTATCACTTGATTATTTAAATGTTTGATGTGATGAATGAGATGCTCTATCTTAGAGTTTTGCCGTGACTTATTTAAACGTAAAGATACGGAACAATGGGGACGAATATGACCAATAATGCCGCACCCATGACATGTTGGAACATATTTAGCCTTGACGTTTGAGCTATATGATTGCTTCCTAACGTTTTGGACATTGATCAACTTTTCTGAGAAAACTCTCGACGACTGATCAATATGGCTAGACAATGTGCTACTTCGTCTTGGTGTGGAAGAGGATCGGACAAATACAATTCTAGATTTAACATTAGCATTTAAGGAATTTTCTGAGTAACCTAACCCGGTTTTATTTCCTCTAATTTTTTTCATCCGAGCATATGGTTCAATTTTTTTGAACCCATTTGAAAATTATTTCAAATCATTGCGAGCAGCCTCAAGATCAAATTTAAGAGTTTTAATTTTTTCAGTAAATGAGTTTTTCAAGTTCTCAACTTCTTAAACTTTTGTGTCTAACTTGAATCTTAAAGCTAATTTTTTTTTCCATTTTTGTCAATTTGTGCTTGAGTCACATATTCGTTCTCTCAACTTGAAAGTATTCTTTAAATAATTTATCATAAACATTCTGAAGGTCATACAGATCAGATTCTGACTCATTTTCAGAGTCATTAGATAGCTTAAGGCTTGCCTCTAAGCGTTCATCATTTTCAGACATTGAGGTCATAAATGCTATGTATTTGACAGGGCCATCTTCAAAACATTTTTCAGCCTCTTCTTCTTCGTCATCGCTCAAGGTCACATTAGCTTTATAGGCTTGTCCTTATTGGTGTTTAAGGTTTGGACATTCGATACAATAATGACCAAATACTTTACACTCGTGGCATTGAACACTTTGGGCATTTTTATATTTGGTTTCTTTAAATTCATTTCGGCCTTTCTCATTAGATTGTAAAGTTCGCTTAAAAACCACACTTTGTATGTCAAAGGAAGATTTATTTTTTTTTAAGAATTTTTTAAAAATTCTAACAAATTTGGTGAAATCTTCATCACTTTTTGACTCCTCATCAGAATCACGATCCCTCTCTTCCCTAATAGATTTTAGAGTTATTGATTTTTGCTTCCTTAACCGTGGAAGTGTGTACTCATAAGTTTGGAGGGATCCTACAAGTTCTTCGATATTCATTTTATCAAGGTCTTTGCTTTCTTCGATAGCGGTGACCGTAGGTCTAAATCATTCAGGGAGTGATCTAAAAACTTTTCTAACGATTTTATTTTTGGAAATGCGCTCTCCTAAATTAAATGTAGAATTCACAATATCATTTAATTGCGCATAGAACTCATCGAATGTTTCATTATCTTTTATACGGATTTCTTCAAATCTAATGGTTAGCATTTACAATTTTGAATTTTTGACAAGTTTAGTTCCTTCATGAGTGATTTCAAGTATTTTTCACACTTCTTTTGTAGTCTCACACATGGATACGCGTTTAAACTCTTCGGGAGATACGGCCATAAAAATAGCATGTAATCCCTTACTGTTTTAATTACACGCATCAAGTTCTTCTTTTGACCGTATAGACAGAATTTTTGGTTCATCACCACTTTTGGGTAGAGTCCACCTAATTTGGGTGTTAGCCTACACGTGCTCATCCATAGATTTAAAGAATGCTCTCATCCGAACCTTCTAACAGGCATAATTACTCCCATCAAAGAAGGGAGGTACGTTGAGCAATCCACTCGTATACATCTAGATCGGGGGTCGCGGATTTGGGTAAGGTTCTGATACCAATTGAAAAGACCTTTTCTGTCCAAGTTACACAATAATATTTTGACCCCGTACAATAAATTAGTAGAAGCAGTATACGATCAAATACTCAATATACGTAAAGAATATTTGTGTCTAGATGATACAAGTAATCCGAGTATAAAAATAAAGCAACAATAATAATAAAATGATAAGCTTTTTGGTGACGAAGGGAAAACTCGATACTCACGGTAATCGAAAAAAACCCTCTGGACTTCAACGGCTAGGAAAAAAGTACACTATGAAAATCAACTTATAGATCGGGTGGTAACAACGTGCTAACCTAGCCGACTTACTCCCGTCTTGTGATCCCTACCAAGGAACTCCTTGGATTTGCCTGCGGTAACGAAACCGGACGCCTTTCGGTCTTCACATCAATCTTCCCTCTTGAGCCACTTAAATTGCCAAACGCCACTGGAACGCCGTGTTCACACCACCAATGTAGCCACGAAGGTTACTCATCAAGAAGAGATGTAAATGGAGACCACGATGAGTAGATAGAACTTTATCAATGGAGTACGAGCATTGATATGAAATTTTCTCAATGATAGAGCAAAAGATAGATGGCTTAGCAAGAGTGAAAGGCTTCTTCAAATTCTGCTGGGAGAGCAATAGGGTTTAAAAATATAAGACATGTATATATATGTAGAGGCCAAACTCATTTCAAAAAGATTACCGTTGGAGGCAAAGACCCGCGCCGCTCAAGCGCGCAGCAAGTGAGGGTTAGGTTTAGGGGATTTCGGGTGCGAGCACTCGAGCGCCAAAGGGGCGCACAATGAGCGCTCGCTTCTATTAAATGTGCTCGCTGTGCGCCTCGAGCGCACACAAGAGTGAAAGGCTTCTTCAAATTCTGCTGGGAGAGCATTAGGGTTTAAAAATATAAGACATGTATATATATGTAGAGGCCAAACTCATTTCAAAAAGATAACCGTTGGAGGCAAAGACCCGCGCCGCTCAAGCGCGCAGCAAGTGAGGGTTAGGTTTAGGGGATTTCGGGTGCGAGCACTCGAGCGCCAAAGGGGCGCACAATGAGCGCTCGCTTCTATTAAATGTGCTCGCTGTGCGCCTCGAGCGCACGCGGTATGGGGCATGCCTATATGGCACCTCGGGTGCCCCGTGGGCACAAACCCCGGGAGGGGCTGAAATAGAGAATAATGCGACGTGAACGCTAAGATGTGATGATAACGATCCGCTAACATGATGCAGATAAAAGTCTTCCAAGCACGAGTGATGTTGCAGATAATCGAACGCCCCCACGAAGTCACGGAATGTGTCAATAGACAAGGCGACTAACAGTCTATAACGAATATAACAAACATTTTTTTGTCCTGATGTAATAGGTAACGGGCCTAATATGTCAAGCCTCCACTAGGCGAATGGTTAGTGTGACTGTAGGGTTTGGAGTTTCGTATACGATTGATGAGGGACATTGTCGTGAATCTAATGATTTTTACGTTTCTTTATGAACTTCATAGCAGCTCTCTTCATTGTAGGCTAGTAGTAGCACTAATGCATGACTTTGAATGCCAACTTTTTACCCCAATGTGTGACCCACAAATTTCAAGATATACCTCACTCAGTGCGTAGTCAATTTTCATTGCCATCAAACACCACATGTAAGGAATAGAGTACCCTCTTCGGTACAGTTTTTGTCCATGAGAATGTACCACCTGACTATCCTTTTTATGCACTTGACTTTTTTTGAGTTTTCTAGCAGAAGGCCTTCTTCATGGTATCTTCTATATAGAATTATCTAGATATTATCGTTTGAGATCTGAAGTAAATCTTCTTCTGGCACTTCTACACTCGAGATCGGGAGGATTTTTCTCATCTCTTTGGCATACTACCCGAGGCTTCCAATTGCTACCACTTTTTCCAACTGATCCACGTTCCAATTGTCTTCCCTCAAAATGTGACAAATTTTTTCCTTGTCAAACAACTCGATCAGGTCCTTTACTCTAGCAAGATATTTTGCGAGTAATGGATTAAACGCCTTGAAATTTTTGATTACTTGGTTGATAATCAGCTCCAAATCACTATGAATGATTAGGTTCTTGGCTGAACATTGCTTTATTTATTTGAATCCAGCCAATAGGGTTTCATACTCAGTAACGTTATTGGTGGCAAGAAATCCGGGTATCATCGAGCATTTTATTTCTAACCCATCTAGAGTTCTCAAGACTATACCAACTCCGTTCTCTGGTTGTAAAGATGACCCGTCTATGCATGAGATCTATATCACTGCCTCTTCAAGTTGACGGGGGTCTTCATACTTTTCAAGATCACTTGGAATTGGCGTTGTCGTTTCTACTATAAAATTCGTGAGTGCCTACTCTTTTTTGGCCAGCCACGCTTAAATTCTATGTCAAATTTGCCCAATTCTACAATCCTTTTGATAAATTATCCGGGTACCTTGAGTTTTCGCTGAATCCCCTTTAAGGGTTGATTAGTTAAGACAACGATCTTATGAATTTGAAAATACAGCCAAAGCTTTCCAGTAGAGTGGACCAGCACTAAAGCAATCCTTTTGGCACAGGAGTAATGAATCTCGATGTCTGTCAAAATTTTACAAACATAGTAGACCAGTTATTATACCTCGAACTCTTACCTGATCAGGACCAAGCTTAATGCCTAGTTGGATATTACCAAATAAAGATTTAATTCCTCGCCGTCCTTCAGATTAGATAAAAGTGGAGGGTCAGGGAGGTATTCCTTTAGTTCTTAAAAGGCTGATTAGCAATCTTCCATCTGTTGAAAACCGTTAGCCTTAGTTCTTCTTAGTGCTTTAAATAATGGAAGATACTTCTCTACAAATTTCTCCAAGAATCGAGAGAGTGTTGTGAGTCTTTCGATTAACCTCTAGACTTTCATCTAAGTTCAAGATGGTTTCATCTCTATGATTGATTTTATTTTATCGGGGTTCACTTCAATTCCCAGGTGAGACATTATGACCCCAAGGAATTTTTCAAATATTACTCTGAACACATACTTTGTTCAATTTAACTTCATTTGATACACTCTGAGCACCTCAAAAGGTTTACCTAGGTCACGAATATAGTCGTCAGCTACTCTACTTTTGACAAGCATGTTGTCCATATATACCTCTATATTCCTCCCTATTTATGCCTCGAACATCTTATTCACCAACCTCTAATATGTCACTCCTACATTCTTCAGGTCAAAGGATGTGACTCTATTATGATCATTTATGTGTTAGCATATTCTGTGATCATATTCAGCCTACTGTTGATGATGAGTTGTATTAATCTGAAGATCTTCATCAACATATATCAGTTGTTATCCTTTCCAAAGGACCTTCGCCTGCAGCATGCCTACGTGAGTTCAAGCCCCATCTCCAACACCATGACACCCGCTACATGCCCGATCTGCGCTCGAGCCCCGTTTCCAGTGAGCATGCGCCTACTGTTCACCCATCCCATGCTCTAATCCCATTTCCAATGACCATGCGCCTGATGCTTACTCGTCCTGTGCTCGAACACCAAAACCAATAGACCCTCGCTTGCTCCTCGCTTGAGCACCTAAGAGATTTCGCATGGAACCCTGGTGCGCCCGCAATGCACTCGAGTTGCGCTCAAGCGCCATGATGTATATTTCACCAACGGTCACATATTTGGCCTAGGTTTTTAAGCCACCCCATAAATTGTCGACTTATTCCATTTCCCCAGACCTATTGGTTGAGTATTTGATGACCATTTTCAGAGTAAACTTCAATCATTCATACTTTAACAATGCTCCAATTGATAAAACCAAAGCCATATCCTTGTGCTCTCTTATCAAGGTTTTTCTTACCATTCTTACTTTATTCTTACACCTTTTCCTACCTGTTTATCTTCATTGGCAATGTCGGTGGCATGGAAAAGAGATTCAAGTGGTGTTCTATAATTCAAATGGTTCATGAGAAAAGATTGACAAGAAGATCAAAAAGCGTCCGATTTCTTTAACGATGAAATAAAAGGATATTCTACACCCTTATAAATAAGATTTGTCAAACTTGGATGATCAATGACAATCAAATCAGATATTTGAAAGGATCAGCAAAATATTCGGAGATTTTGGTTTTTTTCTCCTATTCCAGTGATAAACGATTCTTTGAATTGGCTTTGAACGTGTGTGTAAACGTTATTGATATTCTATGAATAAGTAAATGAGAGTGTGTGAAAATTTACAGTAATCGGACGAATGAGAGTCCCGTGAGACTTTGGAATAGTCTAAACTTTTTCGATACGATTCCATTCCGGAGATTAAGATCGTTGCTATTAAGGAGGGATACTTATAGCCTAATGACCATCGTAGAGGATGATATCAGGGACATCATTAACGAGGGATATCGAAGATGATATAAGTATGTTACGTGTACAGCCTCTAGAAAGATTATAGGGGTAGTGAGGATACCATAAATATAGGGTAACCTCGTGGTATTTACCGAACCATTAGGGGTGTAAATTCACAACCTTTGGTTCACTGTAATAGAATAAGGTTTATGGAGATCATTATAATTTTGTAAAGTTGTAACATCGTATTGAGATCGCATATTGCTATGTATATTTTCAGATAGAGGTGATATCAAAAATTGAGGCTTCCATGATAGAGATTTGATATTATTTGTTACTTCATTGACTTTTAGATATTTATCAGGCTTTCATTTATGAGGACTTGACATTATGGATATCGATACTATTTCTATTTCAAATAGTTTATTATTATGGATGTTTATTAATGATGTAATTATGATGATCAATTGTGGTGTCATAAATTCTAGTGATGTGATGATTTTGAGTTTATTTATGTTGATCGATATTATAAATTGTGAAGTGTAATTGATAATTTTGGATGATTTGATATTTTGTTTGGACGGTCTAAGTCGGGTTTGGGGATTGGGTTCGGGTTGTTATAACTTTATGATATCAGAAAATTAAGATTCTATATGAATACTTAAGGATTTTAAGTTGATAATATTTGAAGATATTATGTGATAAAATTTAAAGATTTAGATTTAATTCTAATAAATCAAATCGGAGTAGAGAATGGTATGTATTTTAGAGGACTTACAAAGCTTGATATTTTGAAGTTGTGACTTGCTAAGTTGTTCGAGAATTTAACATATCGATGATTATTCTAGGTCGAGGAAAATTTTGCACATCCTCAAGGATTTGAAAGATCATTGGTAATTCTAAGTCCTGAAATATATCATATATTTTGGATTTAGGATTGAAAATATTCTAGATCAAGTTTGAAGGGGTAGACAGAATATTAGAATAGGTCACGCTTTGAATCTCCTTTTTCCATATTGTTGAAGCGATAAAATACAAGAATGGACTATTCTTTTTGTGGAACTCATAAGGGTATGCAGACGCAAATATTAAAGTTTTGAGGGCGATATGACTGGTAGCTCTCAATCCATAGCATAAGTTATTAGTCACTGACTCACGGATTTCAACAGTGAACTTGCGAATTTCTATTATTTGAATACTCAAAAGAAGAGGACAACTGGAGCTCATTTCTAAAGATTTCAGCATTAAATCATCGCATTTGTTTTTCATTGTATAAACAACCAAAGGTCTAGTAGTGCCGGTCATACGCCATACATTGTCGTACACTAAAGAAGAAGACACTAATTTTGCTCGATCGACAATAATCATATAGCCGACTAGGATTTCCACTATTCTCGATTAAGGAAGTTTCATCTCAACTATTGAAGCATCACACACAACCATCTGTTCAGCATAGTTGTAGATGATCCAGAACATTTGACGATGGTGTGGGATGAATAATTAATCAAAGAGGTTAATATCACCTCAAAATTTTCAGATACGCTATGGGCTTGTCACAGTTATAAATACCATATGAGAGATTGACTTTTCGATTGAGCTAACTCGGAGAATCACCTTAGACACTAAAGACTGAATGGCATTGGTGAAACATAAGAAGATAAAGCTACAACCACAAAGGAAACCGTATTTAATCATCATTGAGTTTACCAATCTATCGTGAATCATCAAGATTTATAAATAAAGTAGTATGACAACTTCATTTGGCTTACAGTAAGTTCTGAGAATTTTAGAAAGTGACAATTAAGAACATACGACTAGTGTTGTGGACTTGAAGACTAATTGCAGGAACACAGGTGTCTTGTAGGGTTGACGTGCAATTTAGGATCATCAACTGTTAAAAAAATATCCACCTAGTACAAATTTTTATTGACACTCACCATTGGAGGCACCACCATTCTTTTATATCTTCTTTAGAAAATTCAATGGCGTGACAACCTCGTGGCTCCAATGGCTACGAGCAATAGGGCCTCGTTGTGGCTGGATGACCAAATAAGTCAAAGGATGAAGGATAAAAGCCCGAAGCAACAAAATTTGCACCGTTCCTGTGATTATAGGAGGTCCCGTACCTGGGTAGAAGTTTCATGTAATGCCAGTAGGCACTTCACTGACCTAGCAAGGTCACCATTTGTAACGGGTATTCAATCGTCATCATCTCCTCACAGTATCAAGAAACCAAACCTAAAGCCCCGCAACAGAAGTTTCAATTCGATGCTCTACTTAGATCGCTTCTATGCTTTGCCTAGCTTCCAAAACCTCGTGGGTTCCCAACGCACCATAGGCAACAAGATGGAACGCCATTGGGGGTAGCATAGTCTTTATCCCTTCGCATTTGGCATTTCATGCCAAAAGACGCTGCTTGCACGCTAGGCAAGGTCCCCCCTCTGTACCTACAAGTCGCACGTTGACAATGAGAGCCCGACATCCAAAATCAGGCAATCGGTTCAGCGTGATGGACCCAATCATTCGGAGTGTGGAGGCCGCAGGGATAAGCCCTCCAACTAGGACAATCAATCCCCTTCTTGGTGGGGATTATTTCTGGCCTCGATGATCTTTCACGACGGGCTATACGAGCTACGATCCCAGATCAAAAGGATAGTCCCACGGGCTTAGAGCACCCTTTACCTCAAGAGGTGCCACAAGCAATTTTTTGCCAAGTGTAGTTAAGTCAAATGTATTCATGTGGAGTGCTTGAATGTCATTCATTATTTGTTCCATTTATTATACCAATTATTTGATTGTTTGTGTGTATGTATCAAATTATAATATTTAGACTACCACTAAGTCAAGTGAACCTTCTTTCACCTACTACCCAACTAGCTATGACCCGATTTAAAACCTCAATCTCATGCCGATCGACTCAAAAACGGTTGAATTTGAAACCTTAATTCCATTCATCGAGCGGCCCGGACAAGATCAAATAATTCGGCCCAGGGGGCTTCCGGACCAAAAGTCAAACCTTCCCAAACAAGCCGCCATAAAACCTTAGGGTGTTTTTCAATATACGTTTGACAACTCCCTCCCGTGAGAACGAGTACCATTAGTCAATAATGTTCGGCGGACAAGGACTAGACGCACAAAAGTTACAACGTCTTATAATAGGACCAAGCCCCTATAGGTATGTGAAATGAGGGCTTAGGCTTCACCACAACTTGGCAGTTGCAGCCATAAAACTCAGCTGGCCCTTGTTAGGCTCGTTAAAACTCATGTCACAACGTCCTTCCGCAGAAAAGAGCACAAACGGACAAACACGTTTGTCAAGCTTGATAACGACAACAATTACACTTAGTCGGCAAAGATAAATCAACGCGTAATCAAATATATTAGCAATAGTAACTAAAGCAGTCTAACTGATTCATTAAGGATTCAAAATATACAATAAGTGTATCTGAGTACCTCAAAAAGGTACAAAAAAGTTGCCTTAAACCCATAACATGGCCAGGTGACTATCATAAGGATCAAGCCCCCCGATAAGTGTGGTGCAAGACCCCCTCCTACCTCTGAGATGTCGACCAGGTTGGTGACGTCATTGAGCTCCGGTGTTCCTCAGATCTAGAAAGTTGACAGGGAAGCACAAGGCCACCAAAGATGTAATTCGCCGATTGAAGTAAATGCCCTCCTGGAACCCATCATCCATGGCACAGCTCATTCTTTCATCTGAGTGCTCCCAATGCCCTTCTCTACAGAAACAGCGGGAGAGGTACATCCAAACGAAGCCACCAATATTAGGGTCCCCCGCTCGGCTGAGGCCCGCGAGCTAGGTGAACCCCCGCTTTGTCAACAAAATCCACAGATGGCTTATCACTCTCGGACCATTCAGATGAGTCACTGAGCCCCACACTAATCTAACGAAGACTCTTCCATGTCTGGCCTCCTCGATGCTTCGTTGGCAGTCAAAGCAAGCACCCCCACTCAGGCCGCATCGATCCTCCGACACTCCTCAGAAATAGTAGGTGACGGAAAAGTCACCCAGTTAGAGGCCAACGTTGGAAAGTCCCGAGAAAATAGGTCCCTATACTTCCTTTTGTGGTGATGACCTGGTACGACAGAGGTGTCTCCCTCCTCCATCCAAGTCTCCCACCGCACCCCATTTGGTGTGCTCACGGAGACCTTGGATCAATATCATTTAAGCTGGACTGAAAATTGATGACACCTTGGAAAGCCATTTGAAAAAATGTGTGAACCAGGAATGAGAATGGTCATCTAGGGCAGAGGTATTCTAATATCGAAACAGTGTAGAGACAGTTGAGCGCTAGCGTTTAAATAACTAACGCCTAAGCCCAAAAGCGGCGGCATCTTAGGGTGTCAAAGAGGCACATCTCCACAATGACGGTAACACGTGCTATCACCGCAGAGTGCTGAGGTGCGTTTGTTCCAAGGCCTCATTATGATGATCGATACAATGCCTCCCTGCACAGTCTGTTAACATTTGGCAGCCTTGATACTTAGATCAGCAAGTCAGTAACGCAGCACAGGTAATGATGACCTGACATGCCTCTTTTTGAGACTGCAGACTAGTCGCGTGCAACCCTGGTGGATTCGAGCCTGATTCGCCCAGCTCATGTCCCAATTAAGCGTTAAGGATAGCTGGCCATGATCCGGATCGCCAGAGGATCAAACGCCAGGTAATTCAGACCATCCAACTATCGGACAACAATTAGCGGCCTCCAGGCCTGTAGGCTCTAGGCTAATTCACTCGGCTTGTGTCTCAACAAAGTTTTCGGATCAACCGATCGTAGGATAGATCGCCAAAAAACAAAGTCTCCGACCACCTGAACTCTCAGATTGATTGGCATCATCCAACGCAAAATAGCATGCAAATGCTTCAATTATTCACATCATACAAGAATATCGGAGCTATGCAACATATGCACATAAACAATACTCAGTAATTTTATTTATTAATTCATTTTACAAAGTACAAGCTTTCAACAACTGACGTACAAATCAAAAATAAAATAAAAAATATATAGAATAACGACCCAACTACATTCGTTCGATCTGTTTCGAAAAAGACAGCTGCAAGAAAATAACACCCTGGATAGCCACTATTGCATTCGGCACGAGAGGCTAGCACAACGAGAAAGGCATTCAAAAACCCCTCCTAGCAAGGACAAGGTGTAAAGTACCGGTTCTCACCTAGGAGGCAACCACCAAGAATTGTCCACCAGAATTAGTCATAGTGACGCTGTCTATAAGCCTCTGTGTTTACACCAAACCCAGTGCGACAGCAATGACCCAAGGTTTGACATGGACTCGAGGAAGTTTCTCATCCAGCAGTCCCAAAATCGGTCCTCCCGTGGGTAGCCAGGATTGAGTCGCTCGTCCAAAGGGGATGGGGTATCACCCTCTCCCATCAAAAGGACTGAGCCACCATCCCTTCGGGGCTGCTTCGACAAGGGCCATCGCGGCCTTGCTTGGGAGAAGTGGAAACTGGCCACCAAAACCTGGGCATCATTCAGTGTAATACGAGGCCGGTTCAGGCCGTGCCTAAAAGAGCAAAACTAAGGTAGACTTCAGGCACATCCTCAACTCCAACTTCAAACATTGGCAAGAAGTCTCCACTGATCCTGGCTTGTCTTTGTGTCAGCTCCATGGTAACTCCGAACTCTCACACCACTAGGCTGGTGAAGATGACTCGTGAGCCGAGGCATTGAATGCCCCTCTACTTATAGCCAAAGGAGGGATCGTCCAGTATTAAATTGAGGAGGTTGTGCTGATGCCAGAAGATCGTCCTCGCCACAGAATCACCAGCTGTAGAGAAGTGAATTGGTCCCAAATCTTGCCAAATAGAGAAAAAATCCGTAGAACGCCTTGAAAAGGAAAAAAATGCACACATACTTACAAGCGGTATCCCATCATGAACATGTCAAGAGTTCACTAGTCAAGCCTCTCAGTATGGGGGCGATTGATGGCTCTGGTATCCTCGGATTGGCTCGAAATTAGGGCCTACAGGGAAGAGCGCCCCAAAAGCCTGGGCCCAGAAAAGGCTCCCCATGGCCCAAGGCCTAGAGAGCGCTATAGAAGGCCTAGACAGTGCAACCCAGATCCATCCATAGAGACTTGGGCTCGCAGAAACGCCCACCAATCGTGGCACAGAAGCATGCGCCTTAGTAGTTCCAGCTCAACGAATCAGCCCATGTGACCGTTGCAGATGCATGGTCCCTCGTAGCCGCGAGGACAGAGTTGAAAGGGGGCATATGCCAGCCTATTGTGCCCAGGCGTCTGGGAATGGCATAGCCCTCTAAGGAAACACAAAATCAGCTCCCTCAGAAGGTCAGAAATCACGGTGCATTCAGCGTCCCAAAAACAGCTAACCAGCATGCTTTCTCTACAGATACCTCCTTTTCTTCGTAAGAAAGGGGGCTACTAGAGGAAGAAGTTTGAAGAAGGGATAGATGAGAGAAGAGTGTGATCCTTTGCCTCGGAGCGATTCCCTGAATAAGCCATTCATTCCTCAAAATTGCTTCTCAACCGAGCAGCCCGCCAAAGCCCAGTATTCCATCTCAAAGTCGTTTCTCAGTCAAGTATATTGTCAAAACCCAATCCTCTATCTTAAAACTGCTCCTTAATTGAGTAGATACACTGAAACTCAGTCCTCCGCCAACATTTAATCCACTGCCATATGCATTCACGTATTATTATTTCATTCTATATTTCTATCTACTTAAGAAAGATTTCTTATTTGAACGTCAGATGATATATTGGAGAGTGAGTTTCGCCATCCTCTGACCTCTTATTTATTAATTGTATTATACATGATCCAAATTTAAAGTAACGAGAATCAAACGCACTTCATCTCGACCCCTAGGGAATATTAAGTGGAAGTAAAATCATTCAAACTTATCAAGTAAAATCATTGAAGTAACAAGTAAGATCTAATTCGTTTGGTAATCTGGATTCAAAGATACATCAACCTCAATAACTAACATTTATCGAGTAAAATCATTTAAATTTATACAGGAAGTGAAAGTAATGTACTATAAAAACCAACTTATAACTTGGACAATGCATATCTATTAAACTTTTACTGGCTTACTCCAAACTTATAACATTTACCAAAGAACGTTTTAAATTTGCTTGTAGTAGCAAAATCAAATGCCTTTCAATTTTTTTATCGATAAGGTTTTACTTAGTGCAAAATTTTTTACACACTCTTGGATTATGATATCCAAAGCACCAATATACAAACAAAGACTTACAAGTTGGGATTAGTATGTAAAGTATTAAAGAAAGTTTGAGTAAAGAAGCTTTAACAATTTATCTTATGGGTAAAGTTTTAATTTTCTCAATCAAATGATAACTTTTCAAATGAGATAATGAAAGCTTTAAGATTGCAACTTATATATCGTGTGTTTTTGACTCATAAATCATTATCTCATTTGTAAAGAGAGAATAATTAGTAAAGAAAAGCATTGTGATTAGATAACTGCCAATTAAATTAATTTGATTCATCAAAGAAAAAAAAAATGAGGCATTAGATTAGGGTTTGTTGTATTAAATAATTGAGGTTTTTAATTGGAGTGCATTTATAAATTATAATAATAAGATTAATTAATTTTTATAATTTGAAAGTTATATTAATAAATAACGAATCATTTACATAAAAAATAGAAATAGAAATAAAACAACGTCAGATATTATAATTTAATAACATTTTGTTTATTAAGCTGCTCTTTATAAACAATCGGATTATTGACAGGAAAAAAAAAATCTAGCAAGGGATTGAAGAGAGCTCCATCTCTTATAACAATAGAGACATTTATTCTCATAATTTTAATTATTATTTCAAAGTAAATTATTATAGTCTAATTATGTTAAAATAATTTATTTTATTATTTTTTAAATTTTTTAAAATAATTTAAATTATAATTAATTATTTAAAA
Organism: Nepenthes gracilis; assembly: GCA_033239525.1. Taxonomy (NCBI): domain Eukaryota; kingdom Viridiplantae; phylum Streptophyta; class Magnoliopsida; order Caryophyllales; family Nepenthaceae; genus Nepenthes; species Nepenthes gracilis. The sequence continues at coordinate 3,823,162 of BSYO01000026.1, read as the reverse complement.
ATAGACACTCAAAATATGAAAAATGAGTTGACTCGATTATATTTTTTCAGAGAGTGTTTATTATATTCTTTTTATATAATATTCATACATAAAAATAATATATTATTGCTATTTTAACCCACTATTATTACTTTTTTAAAAAGATATCTAATTTTTCCATATATTCTTCATATATATATATATATATATATATATATATATTCAGAATCCCGACAAGCCTAAATTGGGCCTGGGCTAGTTAATGGATAGTCGGCGGACCGGCCCATCAAACCTTGGGTGAGCCTTATAAGTTTATATTTGGATCATTTATAATGCATTTTCTTTAGGCCTTCGTCACAAGTTTATATTATTATTATTATTATTATTATTATTATTATTATTATTAGGCCGGTTGCCCTAATTACACAGATAAAAAGTCATAGCTGTGACCCTTCATAATCGGTTTTGATCCTTAAAATTTTGAATATTTATATTATATTAAAATACCTAAAAATTTAAATTTAAACTAGTAACTATTTACTAAAAAATATTAATCATATAGAAATATAATTTATTAATATGTTTTTTATTAACTTGAGATATATCTAATATATATACACACAAAATCATGAAAGTTTAAATCAAATGAATAGGAATTATGGGATGGTTGGTGGATCCATAAAATTTCTAGCATGCTAATACTTGTAATAATTTTATAAGATTAAAATATTTATACATATCGTAAAAATTATTATATTATTTTATAATTTTATAATATAAAAATAAATATTATATATATACCTAAGTCTAAATTTAAAATTATTATCTTTAATAACATAAAATATCTCTCTTTCTTCACCTTTATATCTACTCATCATGAGAGGATGCAAGGCTTTGAGGCAAAAAGATCAATCATTGTTATTTTGTAGGGCTAAATAAATTTTAATGAAAATGAAAATTAAGAAACTTCCCCTAATAAATAAATAAAAATGTTCATCACAGTTAAGAAAATTGTCAGATATTATTTTCAATCAATAATAAATAATTATGTCATTTTATTGAATAAAAATATAGCTAATTTCTTAATTATAATAATAATAATTTTTCTTTAATAATTAGCTAATTATAAGTAATTTTTTAATAAAATATAATAAAATTAAATGGGATCAGTCTCTAATAACTTAATATATTACTAAATATATATCATATATTATATGAAATAATTTTTATAATATAGTCATGCTACTTTTTACTAGTAGCTATATGCCGCATAAGCCAATCATATTCTTACAATAAAGTCAAGTAATATAGACCCATGTTATCACTTTTGATATGTTTTACATTTTTAAAATTTTTACTTGTATTATATTTAATATTTAAAATATTTGGCTTTTACTATTTATATGTTTTGTATGATATTTGGATTTATTTAACTTTGAATATTTAAATCTTTTAAAATTATAAAATTTAGAATTTAAACAATTTCGTAAAGTTTAGACTATTTAATATTCATATATGTATTACGAGTTCTAATATACGAAATCACGAGTTGAACTTCGTGTTTAAAATTTAAACATATTGTAAATTGATATTATGTTTTCAGTTTTATGGTCCTTCTATTTAATTTATGTATTGAATTTGAATACTATATATATTTGTTAAATTTTAGATTTATATTTTATCAATTTTTTTTAACTCTTTGAGATTAGAAGATATTAGACACTTGTAAGAATTGGATGGAAGATATTTGAGGATTTCATTTAGTTATATTTAGATTTGTATTTATATTTTGATAATGTTTAGAATTATTATATATTTTTGTCTTGAATTCGGACCAAATATATTAATTTAAATAATTAATTATAATTTTTAAAATTTAAAATTTTAAATAATTTTAAACAAATAATTCTAAATCCCAAAATTTGGGTTTGACAAACTAATAATAAGACCCGACATCAATCAAAATTTACACAGAACCCCATTGAATAACTATCCGAATAAAATAAGTATGACCTATTCTATAATTATCGTAAGGGATGTAAATTTTAATCAAAATCATAAATCAAACATAATATAATATCCAATTATTTTCAAAATATATCCATCGGCCTATCCCCGACCAATTCCATAATCCGATCACATAAAAATCAATTTAAACTATAATAGAATCAAAACTCATCAAATCAGACGAATGACTGACAGATCACGACCATACTCGACAATATGTTCGAATCTTCTATTCTTAAGGAATAAAATAGAAAAAGTGAATCTATTGATCAATAAGTATCATATTTTAAATAAAATGAGTTTAATAAATCAGAGAGAATGTCCAATGGATAAAAATCTATTCAAATGACAAGATAAATCTAAATCGCCAATATAATAAATTCAATAAAAATTTAAAATTTAAAATTCGAAATTTAATGATAGTCTTGTACATAAATCAAATATTCAAATCCAAAACAATTATCCAAATTATAAAACAGTTCTCATCGGGACGTGTGTGTATATATATAAAAGAAGTGATCCGGATAAATTTTAATAAGCAATTAGCCATTTTTAAGGTCCAATACAAATCCAAATCCAAATCCGAGTCTCTAATGGATAATTTATTAATTATATAAATGATATTTTTTTATTTAATGATTAAACTAATTAAAAAATAATTTTTTTGATAAAATATAACGAAATCAAATGAAATTATAGACTCTAATAATTTAATATATTACTAAATATATATCATATTATAAGAAATAATTTTTATAATATAGTCATGCTACTTTTTAGTTGTAGCTACATGCCGTATACGTCAATCATATTCTTGCAATAAAGTCAAGTAATATAAACCCAAATGATCACTTTTGACATAACTTAAACTTTTAAAATTTTTACTTGTATTATATTTATGATTTAAAATATTTGACTTTTATTATTTATATGTTTGGTACAACATTTAAATTTATTTGACTTTGGATATTTAAATCTTTTAAAATTGTAAACTTTGAACTTTAAACAATTTCGTAAAGTTTAAACTATTTAATATTCATATATATATATGATGAAGTCTAATATACGAAATCATGATTTGGACTTAGTATTTAAAATTTAAACATATTAAAAATTGATATTATGTTTTTAGTTTTACGGTCCGTCTATTTGATTTATGTACTGAATTTATGTACTATATATATTTGTTGAATTTTGGATTCATATTTCCTCATATTTGAAATTAGAAAATATCAGACACTTGTAAAATTTGGATGGAAGATATTTGGGGATTTTATTTATTTATATTTAGATTTGGATTTATATTTTGATAATGTTTAGGATTGTTATATATTTTGGTTGATCGCAACTCCTATAATTTAAAAAATTTAGTAATAGATGGATTTTAGTATAGTTTATTTTATGATAGTTTAGATTTTGTTGGGTCATTTCCCTTATAGTTAGTCTTAGATTTGAATAGGTTTATTATTATGATTATTATTATTAGAGGTTAGATAAAGTTTAATCCGACTAAATTATTTGTTTGTTGTTATTTGTAGTTATTATTATAGTATTTTAGTCTTTGAGTATGGGATATATGACCCAGCTTTTAAATTATTTAAAATTTTTAATTATTTAGGAATTGTTATTTAAATTTTATTATTATTATTATTTATTACTTAATTATGTTAAAGATGTGATGTTTATATTATATGCAATGTTATATGCTCGGCCTGTTATAAGACATGCTCTTAGTGTGACGAGTATCTATCAATTCAATCTATGTGAGAATTACTGAAAAATATTCTTAAATAATTAAGAAAGACTAAATATAGTTTTTTGATTTATATAGAGATTAAATTAAAAATTAATGGGTTTCTTGACTCAAACTTTCAATCTAATTCATATAACATTAATCCATGTTAGGGTACATTTTCACCCTTAATGGTGTGATGGTGAGTTAGAAGAGTTTTAAATGACTAAAGGTGTATACCTTATAAGCTAATCGTATTTGATACGATGGGTCATTATTTATGTTTATTCTTATTTAATTATATTAAAAGGTAATTTATATTTATTATATTTTAATTATTTATTTACATAATAAAATTTTTAAACTGGAATAATATGTTAATTATTATGGTGAGATGATAATATAAATCTTTATTATTTTTGTTGCGTCTTGGGTTCCCGATTATTGTACGGATAATGGAGCCTTTCAATCTTCAATGCGGGTCGATCTCTTCTCCAAGAGTGGGCCTTGTCGCTCGGATACTCCCCAATACCAAGGTCGCAATGAAAGATTAGAAAGCTCCCTAATTCATATAACAACTGAGAACTCGGGACGCAATAATTTTTAAGTGTTAATCTTAAATATTTTTTATTTTAAGATCACTAAGACAGGATATTCGTGATCCGATTAAACTGGTATATATGCTGATCTATTGAAGGGGGTGTTTGAACTCATTGTTACTTGTGCAGTTGACACTATAAGAAATATATTTGTGCTCATTAGAAATTGGGTTTACTAAACTAACTCGATCGAAATATTCTTATATAAAAGTTTTGTATGTCAATAAAAAATTCATATATAATAGTTGTATAAATGATCATTTGACTTGAAGCATATTAGTATCTGGTATATAATTTATTACACTTTAATACTATTAATATGTGTCCAATAATTAGATATATGAGGGTATTTATTAAAAATAATAAAAAATATATATATAAAAATAAAAGAAGTGATCAATATTTGAGTCATATCTCTTATCAAAACTAAAAACACGTCCATATGATTTGTTGAATTAATGATTTATTAAATCATTGAATAAGATAATTAACTATTTAGAAAAGAATTTCTAATTAGATAACTTATTTATTCTAATATCATAAATACATATGAACACATTAAAGGGCCAACGTCCTCAATACTTTATATTAATGATGAATGGATATTATTTATATGGCAATTATTATGTGAAGCTTATATATATATATATAAGTATTTAATTTACCTTGGTGATTATGATATACTGTTAGGTATTACTCTTGATATGTAAAAAAAAATTAATATTAATTAATTAAGAAAATGAAATAATTCTATTATAATTAAAAGTGTTTTAATTTCTTAAACAAGATATAATATTTTTCTGTTACCAATTTGTTGTTGAATTTAATGGGTTTAAGATATTATAATATCATATTTATTATTTTAAAATAAAATAATAAACAATGGTATCAATTATTTTTAAAGCATATATTAGAAGAAAATTAATTAAGATTAATTATTTATTAGGAAGGTTTATGAGGGGAGCCAAAAAACTTAGAAAATAATTATTAAGTGAATGTTAATATATTTACTCGATGATTTTTAGTTTGTATGACGAACATAATAACAAATTGAGGGTACTGATCTGAATATTATTTTGATAGGACACTTGAATGATATATTATTTTAAAGATAAATGGTATGTTTAATATTAATTGAATTTCTAAAATAACAATTTTATCATTATTAAAACGATATAATAATTATATGAATATTTTAATCATTGCAAGTGACATTTTTTTGTATGACATAGTCACATTATATAAAGATATAAATGATTAAATGTATAGTCTTCTTAGCAATGTTGAGATCATTATCTCTTCTTCTATAACTTAAAAATTTATCATTATAAATTATTTACTTAATAATGAAATTAGACTAATTATAAATATTATTCAGAGAAATATAATCATTATAAATTATAATATTATTAGTAGTTATGATTAATCTGTCGGCAATAAATTATCATTATTAAGACTATAAATTACTTAAATTTTATTTTTAATTTTCAAACTCAATATTAAAAAAATCGTATAATACATTGATTAAAACTTACAACCTACATAAAGTAGCTGAATTAATTACTTACTCTAATCATTAAGAACTAATCATGGAATTTTTAATAACTCTTATGAAATGTTGACTTTAAAAAATTCATAAGATTCTTATATGAAACAAATACACATATTTATATAATCTATTTTTTCAACTTATAAAGTAGAGTTATTAAGGATTTATTGGTTAACTTCCTCTATATTTAAAAATTGAAACAATCAAATCGAACTAAATTATTATTACTATAACTTATGATTTCTCGATCTATATTTGTGATATCATGATTATTATATTTTTACATAAATATTAATAATAATTATATTTTAAAAAAAATTTGAAATTAAATATTTGAGGCATAAGAATAAGCACCTGATGAGCACCGAAGCCACATATGTCATGGTTAATACAAAATTATTGTGTCTGAGATACGCTTGATATGTACTTGTATATGCATGCGTTTTGCCATTATGCTTGATGCACGCTTGTATTTGTTTGTGTATCAATCTAGTTATATAATGATATTTGTGATGTTCTGTTCATTTTCTACTGATTTTATGAGAGGAGAGAGACAATAAAAGAAAGAAGAGATGATAGAATGTGAAAAAAAAAGGTGATTTTGATATTATTTTGCGTTAAATTCGATAGATATTTGAGTTAAAATAGATCTATTTAAGCATAATATTTAGTTTACTGTTAAAATTTTTTAAAATATTTTTTTTATTACAATTTCAATAGAATTGCATGTTACTTTTTTTCATCCACTTTGAATATTTCTAACATACATGTCTACTTTTGACAAATGTTTAGATATTTAGTAGGGTTATTTATATTTGAGATATTGTTAAAAAATAAATTATAAAATATTTAAATATTTAGCTTTATATATTATTTTTATAAAAATATTCGACAAAAACTTTACTTTATATAATAGAATAGAGAATTTACTTTTTTGCTAATCTGAAAACATTTTGAATATTTAATATATGATATATTGTGCTATATTTTGACTAAATAAGAATTATTATAAGGTATATATAGATTATATTCATATATATTTTAATATATTATGTATAACTTAGAGATTACATTTATCATTCACATGTGGTTAAAAAATGGCATTCGATTCCATCTATAATATCTTGTAGACGGTTCATTTACGGGCATTCAATAGTAGTGTAGTGTCCTTAGGCTATCAGAAATATCTATAACCCAATCTTTAAAGTCTATCCTTCAATTTAATCGGTGTGTGAGTCATAATTTCTTAATTTTTAGTTTTTTATATGTTTTTGATACGATTTATCACTTATGGGTCTTCAATAGTAGTTTATTGTCCTTAGACTATTGAGAATATTTGTAACCCAATCTTTAAAGTTTATCCTTTGATTTAATCGGTGTGTGAATCATAGATTCTTAATTTTTAGATTTTTATATACTTTCAACATGATCCATCATTTTTTATATTTTTTGATATACTTTCACATATTTCTTTGGTCTTCATATATTTTTTGTATACTTTGTATATTGTCATATAATTGTACATATTAGACAATTCATGAGTTATAATGTATTTGAACGTATTTATTAAGAATTGGACGTTTTGAATTTCTTCATGAGAGTATAATTTACTATTTATTGAGTTCATTTTACTTATGTATATTTGTGTATTGTATATATATCTTATTAAATTTTCTGCTCATTTTAAAAATATCTTAAAAACCTTTTAAGATCTGTGGGCATTTGATTACTGTAAGATCGGATGGAGGACCGTTGAAGGAATATAATTAGAAATTTCATGAAAGGCTTTGTTTTGCTTTTAAATTTGTTGAAATGGATAAGATTGATGTTTAGTTTTTATAATTTCGGATTTGACTAAATGGGGATAATTTGTTCATTTTTAAGGTCGTAGTATTTATAATTGAGTATTTTCCTTATGATTTTGGTATGTAGCATTTGATCCAATTTTGATCATTGGACTTTATTTGTGAATCAGTTTATTTTCGATGTTATTATCAATATATACTCGTATCGGGATCGTAACAATTACCATTATTAAAAGTAAAATATGTATAAATATAAAGTACATGTAAATTATATTTTTAACTAGATATAAATAAAAATTAATTTTTTAAAAATAAGATGTCAAAAAAATAAATTTGAAATAATAAAGAGATATAATACAATTTTTGCTAACAAAGAAACACCTCGATAATTAATTATTTATCAAGTAAAATCTTTCAGATTTCTTTAGGCAGTAAAAGTAACACAAAACTTATTATCTTGATGGTATAGATATATAAAATCTTAGCTAATTTACTCTTAACTTATGACCATTACTGATAAACTCATCTGATTTGCTCACAACAGTGAAATTAAAAAGCTTTCAGTATTCTTATCGAACTTGTTTTGCTTATTAATAAATCTCTATACACTATAAAATCTCAATGTCTACACAACCAAGTCACCAACAAAAGTTTACAGGTCAGAGTAAGTGTGTAAACAATAGAGAAAAAAATATTAGATGAAAAAATTTTGATAATTTATTTCAAGACAATAATTTAATTTTTTAAGCAATAAATCCCTTTTTACACAAAGCACTGAGAGCTCAAGAATTACAACCAATTTTCTTTATATATCTGTATCTCTTCAATAAATAAAAAAGAGGTATATATAGAGATAATTAAAAATTATATTAAAAATATCTAGCTATTGAGAAAACAGTACTGTAGAATACATGTATTGTTTAGGCGTGCATTAAGCACAAAGACAATAGCACCCCAACGTACGTGCACTACATAGATGTACATTAATAATATTTTAGATTGAATCAAGTATAATCATACGCAGATCAGGTGCATATTATATGTAGATGTATTTGTAATATTTTGAATCCCAATTAAATTATTTTAATATTAATTATGATTTTGGGTATTTTGGATGCGGTGAAAGTAAATTAAAATATTCTAAAATTTTGAGGAGTGTTCGGGATTTTGGGGCGGCGCCCGAGGAGCGACTGTGCTGCTGTTCGGAATCAGATTTGAAATTTAAAATTAAAGATTTTATATAAATATATAATAATAATAATAATAATAATAATAATAATAATAATAATAATAATAATAATATAAGTAAAAAGAAAAAGAAAGAAAAAGAGAAAAGGGGAGAAAGGAGTCGGGGAGAGAGAGAGGGGAAGAGGGGCGGCTAGGGTTTGCACGAGGAAGAAGAAGGAGGAGGAAGAGGAGAAGGAGGAGGGCGGCGACGGCTGCGGCGGCGCAGGTGAACAGCGGTCGATGGTGGTTGTAGGTGTGGCCGCGATTGTTGCGGCAATTGCTGATTGAGGCGGCGGCTGCGATGGGTGAGGAAATCGATGCCGGAAGAGTCGACGGCTGCGATGGGTGAGGAAATCGATGCCGGAAGAGTCGACGGCGGTTGTTCGGGATGGTAGCAGCGACATCGGTGGTCGCAGTGGTGAGCGGAGGCTGCGCTTTGCGGTGGCAGTGCGAGCGGTGCGAGGGGAGAGAAAGGGCGGCGAGAAGTTGCAGCGAGGAGCAGCGACGGCCTCGTAACGGCATCGGTGCCGGCTGGGTGGTGCCGAGGAGGTCGATGACGGCCAGGCAAGCTGCGTGGTGGTGGATCGGAGGCAGAGAAGCGGCGTCGGCGTGTGTTGCAGTGACCGGGAGAAATCGAACGCGGAGAAGAATGGAGGAGAGAGGAGACGTGCGCGATGGCTGAGAGGGAGAGCTCGTCGGGGGGCTGCGACAGCGACGGGGGTCGCCGGGAAGGCCGGCAAAAGCCGTTCGAGGTGGCAGGCTGCAGTAGCGAGGCGGCTGGAGCCGTGCGCAGAGAGGAGAGAGAGGAAGGGCGAGCGGAGGAGAGAGAGTGGACGCGGCAGAGGAGAGAGAAAAGCTCGATTGGAGTGCTTCGGGACATCATTTCTTCAGATCTGCAGAGTATAATGTTAAGGCAAGTATCCTCTAGCCCTATTCTTGGTCTGATTTAATTTCTGATACATTTTGACTACTGTGAGATATTTTACTAATATACATGTATTTTTATGTACCCCTAATTTATCAATTGTGTACATGCATGTATATTTTATCGATTGTGCTGTAGTTTTATACTGGTATTTATGATTTGGAGGGATTTTGGATACCCGAATGATCTATATGTATGTTTGTAAATCAGTATATTGTGGAACCATGAACCAGGCCTTGCATTAACCATGCATGCTACCGGGGGTGGGGTCACTACGGGACCATGACGGTTGAGACCCGAGGGGTCGTTTATATGATCCGAGGCACGAGACATTTGGTACTGCTCCCGACGGGGAGGCTTAGTCCCGACAGGGACGTATATGATAGGCTACTTCCGCCAGAAGGAAGGTTGAGATATTTGTAGCTGACCTGCCCCACTGTGTATTTAATTGAGAACCATCGTAAGGATTTGACGAAAAACTAATATATTCGGACGTCCTAATATATAACTAAAACTTGAGGTTGCACCCAAAGCCGCGGGTGGTAAAATTTAGTGAGCAAGTTTCTAATCTATGGGAGACAGAGTACATGGATGGCCTTGAGCTATTGAACTAATTCGTAACCGATATAGCCGTGGTTACCGGACGAGGGTAACCCTTCCTCAAGTTGGTATTATTGATCTTTGGTTCTCCGATTTCGTGCATGCTTTGTATTTCTGCACGTATTTGGGTGTACTGTGATTTGAGATACGTGGTTTGGCCCACGGATGGGCGATAGGAATGTCTCGTACGTGCTGATGTGATAAACCCGGAACGTGTTTTGATTTATGTTTTAGTTCCGGTGGATTTTCTCTTGATTTCTGCATTATGAGTTTTAGATCTGGACGACGGTATGTGTCCCACACGGATGTGGTGACGGTCGCGATTATGTAATGTGACCTCGGATCATATGATATGATATCGTCTACGAGATTTTACTGGATCGTGATTTATATGATTTTGTCCCGGAGGGACGAGTTATTACGGACGACGATTTAGTACAAGACATCTCCTCGGTTTTCAGGGATTTTACGGACATTGTGTTTTATTTTACGTGATTGCTATGCAATATCCCCGTTCATGATTTATGAGCACTGTTTTTACACGATGATGCTTGCTGAGCTCTAGGCTCACGTTTTCATGTTTTATCCATTCAGAATAGTGGCATGGATACGCATGCAGGAGATCGGACGTGATCAGGCTCTGATATTCCTTTTGGCGAGTGGAGATGTTATATTTGGTATATTTCTGATTTGAGGATATGTTATGGTTATTATTTATGGCCGGATGATGGCCTTGATCATTGTATGTAAAATATTAAAGTTATAGTATTATGTGGATGAGTTGTTGTAAATTGGATACCTCCCTTGCGATCATGGTTAGCAGGTCGTGTATTGTGTTTGTCCGGATTTATATTCGATGAGATCTTGTGCGGGGTTTATCATATTGAGTCCTGTATGTGTTTGGATTGTCACGCCCGGCTTGAGTTAATATGGTTGATGAAAATATTATTATTGATTTTATTTTGACTTGCGAATATTGTATTCTTGGGTCGTAACAGTATTAGACAAAATATACTCATGTGTGCCTTAGCCATACATTGGCATAGATATATTAAACAAAATGTGTTCATATGCAACTCCGCGTGTATTAGGCAGGCAAATTAAATCATCTATTTACTTAATTATAAAATATATTAATATAAAATATTTTTAATAATTATAATTATTTTTTAATTAATACAAGGAGGAAATCAACAAATCTATTTTACAAAATGAAAGTTTTTATATCAAAACCCGTTAGGAATTTATTATTGGTGCTAACTATTTATTATCGAACCATTATGTTATTATTGATATTAATTATAAAAATTATATTTAAGTAAAATATTATTAAAATTACTATTAAATATTAAATAATTAGCAATAGCCTATATTTTTATTTAATATATTTATTTGTTTCGCATTCTTCAAAAATGATGCAAATTAAAAACTTCATTCTCAACTGATTCAACAGTTTCTCCTCTTTTTCTGCCTCATTTTCCTTTCAAACTGTTGGGTTCAGTACCCAGGGTCCCCAATCCACCGGGTAAAAAGGATAAGTACTTGACCCGGAAAGATAAGTGTATCGGAGTCCGAGAATGTTCACAGCAGTCCGAGAGAAGATCTCGGAATAGCAGCGCAGGAACGTCCGAGAAGCTTTGAAGACCGCGGACCCAGTAAAAGCACGAGGACTTATCCAATCAGTACGAGGACTCTTCAAGACGTCCGAAAATGCCAGCTCAGCTTCATAAACGTCCAAAAGATGCATAAAGTCTGCAACACGCCACCACCGCCAGGACTGACACAGCAGTCTGACATTCCTGGCAAATACGGCATGAAACGGCTCAGGCGGCCAAAAGTTGCCCATTCACGATAACAAACCTGACACAACAGAGATGTGTCAGGAGAGTAGGTGGCCAGCCTGGCACCTAGCAGCCAACGGTAACATTCTCTCCTATAAATACCCCACTTGGGGCATCAGATAGGAGGGGAATTTTCCTTAAGCAAAAGAGAGAAAATCAAAGCATTCAAAAGCAAAGGCAAAATGCTCGTCCATAAGGCAGAACGCTCGTCCATTATTCTCGGACACCACTTTGTAAACAGCAACAACAAACTTAGTGAAATCTTTTCCAGGCTAGGCCTCGTGGTTTTCCCTTCTCATTCAAGAGAAGGTTTTCACGTTAAATACTGTGTTCAATCTCTCTTCTCTCTCACTCAATCATCATCTCATTTGTGTTGCTCGGACCCGAAAATCCGTAACGCAACATTGGTGCCGTCTGTGGGAAACTTGGATTAAAAGTCAAGTTCTCATCCTCATAAACACATTCTAAACACACTCAACAGCATCAACAATCAACAAGCACTGGCATTGAGGGGGTGGAGAATGAAGCTAGCGAACCGTGGACGAATCAGTCGAAGTACTCGGCGGCACATGCGAATGCCCTCCCAGTACTTACGGTCCAGCAAAGGAGCAATGTCCGCGGTCGGGATGGACGCCCTCAACTTTGCATCCTGACGAGACAGCCTCTCCTGTTGGCGCTTCAAGACTTCGTTCAAGGAGGCTATCTCCCCTCTTGCAGCCGCGAGCTCCGCCTTGGCAACCGCAAGCTCCATCCTATCCTTCCGAGCGGCCTCCCTGGCAGCTTCCAGTTCCTCTAGCTGAGAGAAGCCCCGCGCAACTCTTCCAGAAATGGCATCAAGTCTCCCAGCCATGTCGTGGATCTGGACCAAAGGGCAAGACTAGTTGGAGCAAGAAAGATAAAGCGAAGGACCAAAGCACTTAGAAAAATAAAAGTACCTCAGCAGCAAGGGAGCCACCACTTAAAGGGGGCTCCTCCCTGGACTCCGGGGCCTGAGCAGCAGCCACGAATACTTCCACCCCAGCCTCAGAAGTGGAAACGTCAACAGAAGGAGCAACGGCTGGGGGCTCGACAACGGGTGCCTCGACCTCCGCCTCCAAAGGTCCGAGGCCATGTACACTCGGGGTCCCATCATCAGGAACCTCCCCAGGGCGCTCGCCCTGATCTGCTTGGACTGAGATGGCTGGGGGCTCAGCAACGACCTCATCTTCAGCGCCCCTCTGAGAGTCCTCGATCTCAAAGTCCTCGGATGGATGCTCAACGGGGGTGGACGCTTCACCAGGTAGTTCAGGAGAAACTCCGAGGCAGGACTCTCAGTTGTTTGGACTTCCGGGAGCTCGGTCACTTCAACAATCCTCAGCGAGGATCCTCCAGGGGGACTGGAAAAATAAAGGCAAGTAGAGTCCTCGACCCCCGAGGACCTCGGATGTGAGGACTTCCTTTTCTTGAACAGAGGAGCGATGACGTCACCATCCACAAACTCGTCCGCATCAGAAATAGTGCCCTCCGAAGAAGGCATCTCCACCACACCTTGAGGACACTTTGAGCCCTCAACGTCCGAGCGTTTGGAGCTCTCGGACGGCCTGCTTTGCCCTGCTTGGACGGGCGGACCTGGAATGCTCAGAGTCCCCGTCCTCTTTCTCAACTTTTTCTGGGACTTGGACCTCACGGGAGTGGACGCAGGCGCGTCCTCAGCAGTGGAGGCCCACTTGGCCTCCTTCAAATTCTCGGGCAGCAACCAAATATTGCGCTTGTCCAAGTGGAAGCCCCCGAGATTAGCCTTAATGAGATCCGTGATCTCCTTCGAGCTTTCCTTATCATTGAGGGAAGGCTCGGTGCAATACTCGGGGACCACCTTCCCCCAAGCTTTCGGAATGGCCCATGACGATCGGACGCCGAGGAAGAAGAATTTATCCTTCCACCTCTTGGTGGAATCAGGGTTCCCACCACAGAGCAAGGCAAAGTCCGGTCGGGGGGTCATTGTGATCCAGTCAAGGTTATGGGTGAAACGGAACATAACCTTGACTACGGTGGCATTCAAAAGCTTCTTCTGACAGCGTAAAAAGACGCACAAAGAGACAAGATACCTCATGGCGTTCGGTTGGAGCCCGGCCAGTGGGACGCCCAAATCCCTCATAATCTCGTGAAGTTCCAAGGGAACTGGGAACCCAGAACCACTCTTGAGGTGGATCTCGTAAACAGAAATGAAACCGTCAGGAGGGCGCGACGCCCTATCATGCGGCTCCGGCACCACTATGGCCATATCGTCAGGAATCTCGTACAGGACTCGCAGCTCCTCAAGCCTGTCGTTCGACAGTGACGATGCGATGTCTCTTACTCCGGGCGCCACCATTGTGAATTTGAAAGCGAAAGAAGCAAGGAAATGAAGAACTTGGAAACGAAAGGGTTTATCACAGAGGAAGACGAGGAAGAAAGGTTCAGCAGAAGAAAGTTTATGAAGGGCCAAGAGGCGCCTTTTATAGCCCGAAAAATTTGAAAGGGCGCCATCATCACCATGCCACACGTCAGACGGCCATTCGAATCAGAAAAAGTAGCCTTGCCACGTGTCACTCGGACATTGGATCTGGAAAGGAAATGATGCGTTGGCCACGTGAAGTCTGACCAACCGTCAGAATAATTAATGGCTGGCCACGTGTCACCCGGCCGTTCTCTTCAGCGAAATGATGAACGTTACCTTCCCAAGGCGATTGACAGCACGTCAATCACGCATTTAATGCCCACAGAAGCCTGAAACGGCGGCATGAGAGTTTTCGGACAATAACAAAGTTATCAGACGATGAAGTCCGCGGACCAAGAGGAAGTCTCCAGAAGTTACGAGGACTTAAACGTGCTTCCAAGCAAATTCTGATCTAAGTCTTCATCAGCAGCAGGACCCCTCGGACAATCATCCTGTTCTCGGACAAGCATTCACAAGAAAAAAGACATCTCAGGAAGCCTCAGAAGAACATGCCCAACGGTCGAAGATCTCGGACCCTTGGGCATGGGGGGCTAGTGTTGGGTTCAGTACCGGGGTCCCCAATCCACCGGGTAAAAAGGATAAGTACTTGACCCGGAAAGATAAGTGTATCGGAGTCCGAGAATGTTCACAGCAGTCCGAGAGAAGATCTCGGAATAACAGCGCAGGAACGTCCGAGAAGCTTTGAAGACCGCGGACCCAGTAAAAGCACGAGGACTTATCCAATCGGTACGAGGACTCTTCAAGACGTCCGAAAATGCCAGCTCAGCTTCATAAACGTCCAAAAGACACATAAAGTCTGCAACACGCCACCACCGCCAGGACTGACACAGCAGTCTGACATTCCTGGCAAATACGGCACGAAACGGCTCAGGTGGCCAAAAGTTGCACATTCACGATAACAAACCTGACACAGCAGAGATGTGTCAGGAGAGTAAATGTGTGACCACTGCACCTGTGACCAATCTGTAACATTCTCTCCTATAAATACCCCACTTGGGGCATCAGATAGGAGGGGAATTTTCCTTAAGCAAAAGAGAGAAAATCAAAGCATTCAAAAGCAAAGGCAAAACGCTCGTCCATAAGGCAGAACGCTCGTCCATTGTTCTCGGACACCACTTTGTAAACAGCAACAACAAACTTAGTGAAATCTTTTGCGCCAGCCTCATTGGTTTTCCTTCCGTTCAAGAGAAGGTTTCAATGTTAAATACCGTGTTCAATCTCTCTTCTCTTTCACTCAATCATCATCTCATTTGTGTTGCTCGGACCCGAAAATCCGTAACGCAACACAAACTCATAAAAAAATATAAAATAAATAAAATAATTTTTTATATACTAAAAAACAGTATTAAATTATAAATAATATCATAATATTTATATATTTATCATCCATAAATATATTATTTATATCTGACAATAAAAATGTCAAAAAATATGTCTTTTTAAAGAGAAATTAATAAAGATATTAATAATACTAAAATATTACAGAAAATCAATATTTTTTAATTTTTAAAAATATATTATTAAAAAAATAATTTTTTATAATCAAATAATCTGATTTTAAATAAACACTTAAACTATTATTTCTTACGTATTTTTTTAAAAATTATAATTTTTTATCAATTTAAATATTTCAATAATAACAACAATAAAATATTTATCAAAATAAAAAATATAAAAGTCAACGATGTGGCCGCCAATAATTACATTGCGACAGAGTCAACGACTCTCTGTCGAAGTTATGAATAATGATCAGCCCTTTTCAGATCCAAAGCAGGTTCTGCAGATGGGACAGCAAATCATTTTTCTAATAATATAATATAATGTTTATATTAATAAATTTATATAAAAATAATAATTATTTTACCTTAAAAATATTAAATAATCATATAAATTAAAAAATTAATTATTTTATTTAAATATTTAAATATAAACAGATTCAATTTTGACAATTACAAATTAAAATTTTACATATCATAATAAAATAAATTAAAAATAAAAAATTTATAAAATTTATTTCATAATATATCATTCGACGTTTAAATTATTAATTTTTTTATTAGGTTTAAAAATATATTGAAAAAAAAATATAGTGAATCAAAGAGGTTAGGGATGAGTTTATATTTGGAGTGCTAGATTTCTTTTATATATCCGATTGATTGAATATTCTTTTTTTCCTTTCACCTTTTTTTTAAAAAAATATTTTATTTATAATCAGATGTATCATTTTTATAATTGGCATTAAAATCTATGCGTGTGACATCGCTTCAAATTAGTAGTGGGAGGTGTTATTGGTAGTGTATAACGGCCATCCTTATTTAATAATAGGATCACCTGATTTCTAAGTACAGTATCACTTTGCCTGCTTTTCTATTTCGGTCAATTAAGCAATTTATTATAACTTTTGAATATTTAATTGTTTAAATTTTACTTTTAGTTCATTTGTTCAAACGCTTTCATTCAATTGGGTCTATGACATTTTCTATTAGGTCGTTGACATTTAGATTTTTTATCTAATTGAGTATTGGGCTGACCTATTTTTTATTATACTGATCAAAATTAGAAAAATAAAAATATTATACTATTTTAAAAATATTTTTAAAAATTTATTTATTTGGCTCAATTAATATTAGAGTTAATAGAGTTTGATGTGAATATTATCCATATATTAATTATCAAAACAGAGAAGAAACATAAGTGCTTTATCAAACATTCTATTTTTAAAAATATATTTTAACTATTTATTTTAATATTAATTTTATTTTATTTAAATTGTATAACAATCAAATATCTTATTTATTTATTTATATTAAATAAATAAATATCATACACTAAAAATATTTTTAAAATATTTAAATAATACATTTTAAACATTTCCCTTAATAGTTATTTTTTTAAAAGAAATTCAGAACATATTTATCTATTAATAAATTTAGAATAACATTTGCAATAATTGAGTAAAAATATAACTTTTTATCTTAAATTCAAAAGGTTAAATTTATCATAAAAATCATATATTTTAAAATTATTTTTTAAAAAATAAAGTTGAATAAAGTATTGAATTAGAATAAATAAATAATATTTTTACTCTTGTTACAATGAGAACAATACTAATTTTAATCAAAATTAATCATTTATTTGAGACTATTTTAAGGAAAAAAATATTTTTTAAAAAACAGGATTGTTTTTGTAAAATTTTCCTTAGAAAAGCAAATAATTTTATTGTTCATAATCTTATATGATTATTCTCTATATACCTTATGTTGCGGATCTGGTTCGGAGTTAGATGGAGACGATTTTTTTTTTCTTTCCGTCTTCTTAATAAGGCACCAGATAATCTGAAAGAAACCAAGATGGTCGGAAGGCGCCAATTTAGATCCCCAAAGCTCTGCGATCTTTCAAATCGATCATGACTTTTGAGAATAAAAAAAAAAGATGCATTTTATTTTTATTTCAAATAATAATTTAGAGAGAGAGAGAGTATTTTTTGGGGTTTTTTCTCCACCTCCCCTTCTTGGAGGATTACCTCTCCTTTATATAGGGCCTCTTTTCAGTTTTATAATTTCTCCGGATAAGGCATAACTTATCCGGTCGGTTTTATAACTTCTCCGGTTTCAACCTCTAGTCGGTTATTATTCGTTTCTTTCGAACCGCAGAAATTATCATAAATTTTATCTATGGATAGTTACGGGTAATGATACCCATCACCTTTTAAATATTCATTACAATTTAATATAATGTCAATTAATTCACACTATAAATCTACAAAAATAAATAATAAATAAGTTATCATTTAAAAATATTTTAAAAATAATTTTGAGAAAAATCCAAAAACATTCCTTTCTTATCATAAATGGTGGTCAACGATCTGCAACAATTATATCATCAAAAACCCAGAAAATTAAATGCAGGAAACCCCAAACAGAAGACAAATTTTCCCCAGAAAAATATTAAATGTCTCATTATTTATTATTTATTATAGATTTTTTTAATTTAATTTTTAATATTTAGTTATAAAAATTCATAAATAAATAATAAGAGGCACATAATTTCTCATCAAAAAAAAAAAAAACCCCATTTCATAAATAATAAAAAACCCATTATTTATTATAAATATTAAATGTCCACGAAATGAAAACAAATTTCCACACCCAACAGTCATCAATGACTGCCATCATCCTCCCTCCCCCAGATTTTGCTAGCACCTGCTCTCTCTAGCCTTTTCTTTTCCTCTTCAGACTACAGAGAGAGAGAGAGAGGGAGAGAGAGAGCGCTGGTGGGGGTGGCGGGGAGAGAAATAAGGGTGAAATGAAGGAGAGCGGTGGTGGTGGTGGCGGTGGCGGTGGCGGTGATGGTGGGTTTGTGAGGGCAGATCAGATTGATCTGAAGTGCTTGGACGATCAACTCGAGAGGCATCTAAATAGGGCATGGAGTTGTAATGCTAAGAACAAGCAGAGAGAGGGAGATTTCCATCACAGCATTGCTAGGCATGAATGGGAGATTGACCCATCTAAGCTAATCATCAAGGGCATCATTGCTCGTGGCACCTTCGGCGCCGTCCACCGCGGCATCTACGACGGCCAGGATGTCGCTGGTCAGTTTTTCCCGGCGGCTCACTTGTTACTTTAGTACCTTACTCTCCTGTTTAGTTTTACTCAACTTGCTTTTTCATGCATTTTTCGAATTTTGAAAAATTTCTGCTGATTTGAATTGATTGATATGAACTTCTCGAAGGTTTTTTTTTGGGAGGTTTGACTCTCGATCGTGATTCTATTTCGATTATCTTGTTTCTTTCCCCTTTTCTCACTGTTTATTAATCCTAGTTATGCCATGAATTTTTGTATTAAGGATTGAGGCTAGGCATCTCTCATGTAAAATCAGCTCCAGTTTCTTCAAATCTCAACTGATATTCATCTGAATATATGAGTTATCCTCGTGTAAAATCAGCCCTAGTTTCTTCAAATTTCAAATGGGTGTTGATTTGAATATGAATTGCTATGATTTAACTATTTTTAAAGATCAATTATTGACTCCATGATGAGTTATTGGTGTTAGTTCAAGGATTGAGGTGAGGCATCTCTCATGTAAAAACAGCCCAAATTTCTTCAAATTTCAAAGTGGTGCCCATTCAAACATGAATGATAGTGATTTAATTATTTTTTAAAAAATCAATTATTGGCCTCATGATTGGTAATTGATGTTATTTCAAGGATTGACGTGAGTCATCTTTCATGTAAAATCAGTACTAATTTTTTCAAATCTCAAACGGGTACTTACCTGAACACGAACCGTTGTAATTTAACTAATTTTAAAGGATCAATTATCTGCTCCATGACTGTCAATTGGAGTTAGTATCTGGGCTTTGTTTGTACTTCCCTTTATCAATTCATCGATATTATTCTTTTAATCCTGATTTTGTTTTCTGATTAGACAATCTATAGCACCTCATTAATTTTAATTTTGAGTTGCCCTTTTTTGATAATCAAGGATTTTGGTACAATGATCACTTGAGTTGAGAATACTGAATTTGTTTTATGAGCTTATTAAGATTTGGTGGCCATTGATAAGAGTTGGAGCTTTTCTGTGGGTTATTTGACAGGTTTTTTCTTCTTTCTCCCACTTTGTTCTTGGATTTAATCTTCTTCTTGTGGCAATTTTGGGTTTTTTGTTGGGATAGATTCTCCAAATAATTAATTATTTAATTAATTAAGGGGAAAAATTGGTGATTGCTTGCGAAAGTGCACTTGAGAAATGTATGTCCTGAATCACGGGTTTGTTGTGAGCTTGTGGATTGAATTAAGTTTTGCTGGTGTTTTTGCATCCTTTTTAACTTTCATGTGAACTCATCTGTTAAATGACGTTAGTTGAAAAAGGGAAGAAATGCTAATAAACACTCCATGTCCAGTAGATATTAAGTACTATATTATCAATATTTTTTAATATTATGATAAAATTTTAATATATTGGCCGATATATTTGATATTCTTAGATATATACTTTTTTTTTTTAACATTTGATATATTTGATATTAATATATATTTAATATATAAACATTTTGAACAACAAGTGACACAGAAAAATTCAATTTGAAAATGTTCTTGAGCTCATCTCCCTGTCAAAGGTGAACGGCAGCTTTGAGTATTTTTTTAAGTTCACTCCTAGTGATGAATTTAATGAGTGGCAGCTTCATCGGTGGCAGCCACTGTATAAGTATTACCCAATATGTCTATTACCTAAAAGGGTGTGATTGATATTGGGGATTTTGGACGGGATATACACAATCAGCGCAGCAGAACAAGCCCAAACCCTCCATCGGCCTTTAGCTCCCAAATTGTGAGCATAAAAAATATAACAATACACAACGATTTTTAACATTGAAAACTCTTTTCAATTAAGAAAAAATTTTGAGATAATCTTTAAAAAATTTCACTATATAAAATCAGTTATACAAATTCCTAAAATAGAGTACAAGTAACCTACCCGAGAATGAGCAAAAGACGAGGGAGTGAAACACAACTGGCAAAGTGTTCTTCGTAGCTCAAAGAATAGCACGCATAAGTCTGCAGTGACTGGAAGCTTTGATCCTTCCTCTTCACCCTATTCTCTCTCCCTTTCTTTCCTCTTCTCTTTTCTTTCACTCGCGACGTTTTCTGCTCTCTAATTTTACAAGTATTTGGCGAAAGTCTCACTTTTCGCACGAACCCTAAAGCGCTTCGCACGCTTTATAATGACGTCTGGCTCCAAGCGTATTTTCCGCGCTTTTACAACTCTAAAAATGCCTTTCTTGTGTTTTTATAATGTGAGCTATTGGGACTGGCAGCCAACTATCCTTTAACATAAGTAGTCCAGTTGGCTCTCTGCATCAACAGTCCGGCCTGCTCTCGGACTAGGCAGTTCGATCGGCTATGCAGTTTGATGTCCAGTTGCCATTTAGCCTCTCTATCGGTCTCTTTTCAGACTTGGCTTTGCTTGGTTGCCCCTCGACCCCAGCTCCGATCTGGTTGCCTCTCCGCCTCGGCTCTGATCTGCCCCCCAGTCTCTACAACCAGTTTGCACTCCGGCCTGTGTAACCGGTTGGCCCTCAATCTCAAGCAACTGGTCCGCACTTTGGCCTCTGCATTCGGTTCATCCTCCGGTCCCTGCAACCAGTTTACACTCTGGCCCATGCAACCTAGCTACCTTTCAGCCGCTTCGCTGCATGTGCTTTGCGCGCACAAACACTTCGACCTCATACACACATTATGCAACCTTCCATTTGTTAAGACACCCATAAGAGAGTAACCAAAACCTAATAATTGATACTGATGCCAATATGTTTTGGTTTCGGGCCCACCGATATTGATATTTCCTAAACTATGGCAATATTACTATATATTGCCGAATAAATGAAATTTTATAATATATTAGTATTATATTACGATATATCAGTAATATTCAAAATATTGGCTAATATACTTATTTGACTGGTATATCATGACTTTGCCCGTATATGAATATTAGAAATTTTTTTCTTCTGATATATCCAATATTATCCGATATTTACGATAATAATATGAATGTTTCTTAGTTAATTAAAATTTATTAATAAATATTTGCGCCAACAACTTACATCTTTCTTTCAAAAGATGAGAACACATCCGCAAGCAACTGATACTGATACAAATACTTTTATCCAAAATAGTTGTAGTGAATAGGTAATTATGTCCTCTAATGACTGGCTTGTTTTTTTTCCCCTAATTCTTATACAAATGCAGTTAAATTGCTGGACTGGGGAGAAGAGGGCCAGAGGACAGACGCAGAAATTGCTTCACTAAGGGCTGCTTTTACACAAGAAGTTTCTGTTTGGCACAAGCTTGACCATCCTAATGTGACCAAGGTAATTTTTCTGCCTCATGAACTTCTCTTGAATATCCACATCATGCATCATTGGAATCTAGTTCTTGCTATGTTTGTCATATGATGAATATAACACAGCAAG
Organism: Nepenthes gracilis; assembly: GCA_033239525.1. Taxonomy (NCBI): domain Eukaryota; kingdom Viridiplantae; phylum Streptophyta; class Magnoliopsida; order Caryophyllales; family Nepenthaceae; genus Nepenthes; species Nepenthes gracilis. The sequence continues at coordinate 3,800,447 of BSYO01000026.1, read as the reverse complement.
ATTGAATCTCAATGGGAAAAAAAAAGGGTAAAAATCTGTATAAAACATGAGCATCGGGAGACTAGGACACTTAGCTAATACTCTCTGCTAGTTTTGTTGATGATGTTTACATTATTATTGCACTAAATTGAGTTAAATAGTATAAGCAGATTCATATAATCAACTTCACTCAATGAGATTTAAGACTTTATTATTATATTATTATTATTTAGAGTTTCTTTTGTACTTCTTCTGTCTTGGTCCTACTAGGGGTTTCTTCTAATTAGATAAAACATTTTCAGTTTTTTAGAGACTTCATTTGCAACTCTAAATTTGTGATTCTCTCATGTCCCTCAACCTCACAACACATGTATATAGATATTCTTAAAAGAAAACCTAGTACTTTACAATTAGGGGGACTACAAACTTGGCACAAAAGAGGACATAACCTACTTAAAATAAAATATTCGTTGTGTGTGTGTGCGCGTATTTTTTAAAAATCACTTTCTTTTTCTTCACAATTTTGTAGTTCATTGGGGCAAAGATGGGCTCATCAGGGCTGCTAGTACAAACAGAAAATGGTCAGATTTCCATGCCAAATAACATCTGCTGCGTTGTCGTGGAGTATCTCTCTGGGGGTGCCCTAAAGAACTACCTAATAAAGAACAGGAGAAAGAAGCTGGCTTTCAAGGTCGTCATCCAGTTAGCTCTTGATCTTGCCAGAGGGTATAATAAAACTTCCTTCTTCTTTTCCAAGTCTTCCCTCAAAACATGGTAAAGTTAATGCACTGGGACCGATGATAACAGGTTTTAGTTGTGGAATGGACCTATTGAATAATGTAAGTTGAAATTGCATATAATAGACCTAAGTAGTCCGACCCTTCCCAACGCATAGTAGAAGTTTCATGTACCATCCTGTTCTAAAATAATGTCTTTGATTACCTTTGAATGAGAGTCTTGATACAATGGTAGAGTTGACGCCATGGGCCTAGTGATTACGGGTTTTAATTGTGGAATCGATCTTTTACGTAATACAATGTGAGACCGCGTATAATAAATATAAGTAGTCCAATCCTTTCTCGGGTATAGCAGGAGATTCGTGACGGGATGTACTAAAATAATGTCTTTGATCACCTTTGAATGGGAGTCTTGACATAACGGTAGAGTTTGTGTCAAAAGACCCATAATTGCGATTTTAGTTATTGAATTGACATTTTGTATAATGTAAGATGAGACTGCATATAATATACTCTAATGATCTGACCATTTTCAATGCACGGGAGGAGTTTCGTGCATTGGATTATGCTAAAATAATGTCTTTAATCACCTTTGAATGAGAGTCTCAAAGCAACACGAGATTTGACGATATAGGATTTGGTGGTCATGAGTTTTGGTTATGGGATCGACTTCTTATATAATGTAATGCGAGACTGTGTGCTATAAACCCAAGTGGCCCAACTCATAACTAGAGCTTTGTACACTGTGCTGCTCTAAAATAATGTCTTTGATCTCTTTTGAATGGAAGTTCTGGTACAATGATAAAGTTGACATCTTGAGACCCGTTAATCACGGATTTTATTTGTGGAAATGACCTCTTGCATTTCCGGTGCATGGTAGGAACTTTGTGACTTGGACTGCCCTAAAATAGCCTTTGATCCCCCTTTGCTACTATGGTCATTCAATTGCTCAAAATGACGGACAAAATGAAAGTTGACATCCTCTTTTAAGTTCAATAAACTTTGAACAAGAAACTTGATGCAGTAGTAGAGTTGATATTATGGGACCCGGTGATCACATGTTTCAATTATGAAAATGGTCTCTTGCATTTTTAACACATAATGAGAAATTTGTGATTCGTTCTACCCTAAAATAATATCTTTGATGGCCTTTATTACTATGGTCATTCGTTTGATTAGAATGACTAACATAATAGATCTCAATGTCCTTTTCCAAGTTTTTGATCACCAAATACGAGTATTAGTATAATGGTAGAGTTAACGTTGTGGGACCTAATAATCACGGGTTTTAATTATGGAAATGACCTTTTGTATTTCCGGTGCATAGTGGGAGGTTCATCCCTCGAGTCCCCTAAAATAATGTCTTTGATCACCCTTCCTGTTAGGTCACTTAGTTGATCATAATAGCTGACAAAATGGAAGTTCAATGTGAAATAAGCTCTAAGTGGGTAAAATTTATCATGTCTTTTAGGTTGAGTTATCTTCATTCGCAGAAGATTGTTCACCGAGATGTGAAAACAGAAAACATGCTATTGGACAAGTCGCGCACCCTAAAAATAGCCGATTTTGGTGTTGCTCGTGTCGAGGCTTCAAATCCTAGTGACATGACAGGCGAAACAGGGACCCTCGGTTATATGGCTCCTGAGGTGAGCTACCTGCCACTGTTTTCGTTTCATTTTCTTCTGAAATAACCAGTTATTTGTTGAAATGGTGAACAACCATTGTTGACTAAATTTTGTTTAAATGGTTGGATTCAGGTTCTTAATGGAAACCCATATAACAGGAAATGTGATGTGTATAGCTTTGGCATATGTTTATGGGAAATATATTGTTGTGACATGCCTTATCCTGATCTAAGCTTTTCAGAAGTGACTACAGCCGTGGTCCGTCAGGTATGTTCTTTTCCAATATTGGTATTTAGTTACTAGCATGAAATAAAATATTGGCATTGAGATTTAATATTAATATTTTTTTATATTATGATAAAACATGATATTTCATATATTGATTAATATATCAGATATTTTTTTCAATATATCAACTTATATTTGTCTCACAAAATCAAATTTGTGAACAGAATTGTGCCGATCCGTTTGATATGGATCTGTATCTTCTGATTTGGCCAATATTGATATAATTATAACCAATAGTAATATCAATATTGATATTTTTATCTCTGGTTGTTAAGGAAAGAATTAAGATTTGTTTTGTTGGAGAAAATAATTTTATATTTTCTAGTTTCTCATCCGATTTGTAAAAAAATTATATCCGATATATTTGATATTAATACATATTACTTGATGCAACTGATATTAATATGACAATAACCAATTATAATATTAATACTGATATTTTCATCTGTAGTTGTTAAAAAAAGAAATGGGATTTGTTTAGTTGAAGAAAACGGTTTTCAATTTTCCCGTTTCTCATCTAGAAAAACAGTACAACAAAAAAAACCTATTTCTATTTTCTTGAGAAAATTTACTAGAAAATTCTCCATGATTGTTTTTGCTAAAATCATAGAATCTGAGGCCCGAGATGCCAAGATGTTGCCCGAGCTCTTTGGCCAATGTAATGAAGAGATGCTGGGACGCCAACCCCGATAAACGGCCTGAGATGGATGAGGTAGTTGCCATGTTGGAGGCTATCGACACCTCGAGAGGCGGTGGCATGATTCCCTCCGATCAATCACAAGGTTGTTTCTGCTTCCGAAAACACCGAGGACCGTAAATGGCTTCCTTATGTAGATGATCCAATGAAGAGAGAAAATGGGATGTTAAGATTGCTTAGATATCTATATGATCAAAAGCTTGTAATTACGTTTGAAAGTAAAGAATTCTGAGAAGATTCAGATGTAATAATATATATATCTCGATATAAAGCATTTTTCTTGTTTTTTTTCGCTTTATGTACCTTATTTTTCTATGCTCTTTATCCTCTAGTCTTTCGCCATACTATATTTTCTAAATAGATATATCAGATTAATTTTATACATTGAACCGTCTTTTAATACATTATATTGGCTTGTCTTGCAATAATTATGAAGATTTTCTTACTTGCAATGCATTAGCTTCATATTATTTGTGAATAAAGTGTGAATAAATATAATTGTTAATACTTACCCCAATCCTATTTTTATTTGTTTCTTTGGTTGGAATAGGCCATTGACAGTAAATATTACACGATAAAATATATTATATAAAGTAAAAATAACTAACTATATATAAAAAAAAATTAATTTGTTGTGTAATAAATAAAAATATTAATCATACGGTCTGTGACCTGTCTTAGGTTAATGACATGCGGGATGTGACCTGTCTTAGGTTAAGGACGTGCGGGATAGAATGTTGTGCGTGCCGTGATTTTGATTGTTTTTTTCCATGGTACGTCCTTGGGATTTCTCAAAGTCACAGATGGATGCATATTAAAAATATGAAATAAAAAATTAAATGTATATTTTAATAAAGAAATTGAAAATTTTTATTGACTTTATTGATAAATTTTAATCTCTCTCATTAAAATTTTTAATTAAACGCTTTAACTCATCTGTCTAAATTTATTAATTTTTAGCCTTTTTTTAGTAAAAATAATAATATAATAATTTTAAAATTAATCACTCTATTTAAAAAAAAAAATTTAAATCATGTGTTAGTAGCATTAAAATAAAATTTCAAAAATGACTTTAAAAAATCAAACACTATAAAAAAAGCCCCAAAAATTAAGCACACAATAAAATTATGGAGAATAAGATGATTAGAACCAAAAAATTATGAGCACAAGACAACCATATTTTAGAATAAGAAGACTCGTGTTAGTCTGTAGGAAAAATATAACTCTTTTTCTTTGTATGGTCCGGCAACATGGATAGTCGAAATACGACATATCTGCCGCTCTTATCCAAGCAATGTCAGATAAATTGAGTTATAGCTGACATAACCTACTTAACACCTCTAATTTATATTTATCTGGGAACAATATCGTTGCAATTGAGCTAGGGTTTCAAGATATACAACATAATTTAAACTTTAAGGACTCTTTTTTGGCTAAGAAGGTTTAGCCAAATAAAATGTGGCCAACTACAAAAAAAAAGAAAAATAAAAGAAAAAAAAATCACATTACTATATCTAAATAGTACATTTTTAGAATTTCCCATTGCATTTAGTACGTTTTTATGTATAAAAAAAAATTGATCAATAAAAGAAGTGTTTCTTTTAATTTTTATGGTTATTTATTTTTTCATAGATTTCAGTGAGACGAACATTATGACACAACATGGGATATATGATCCGTGTTCCATGTTGGGCCGAGATTCCAAAACTCCTAGCCCGAACGGCCCATTTGGAGTCCAGCAGCTAGCATAACCTTAAGCCATCAGTGCCAACTGCGCTAACCCATGTAAGTTGATTGCTTCATATTTCAACTCTTGCTAGAGTCATTATCGTGAACACATCAAAAGTTCATAAGATGCACAGTAAATCACAATCCTACTCACGAACGCCATCCACAGGCTAGTGATTTCAGGAGTTCAAAAAAAGAAATCACCTTGAGTTTAAAATTCTAAAAGGATGAAGACTGCAAACTGCAACACTTAGATCATAAACTCTGGCTCATTTCTTCTCGGCATTGTTTTCGAGCTCCCTCCTCAGCTGCAGAGAGAAGTCGTCGTTGACGTCGTCGTCATCCCAATCGTCTTCCCACTGCTGTGTCACATCCTTTCCCTCTTCCTTGTTATCCCATTCTGCAACAGTTCATGACTTCAGAATATGTATAGTCCATGGCATACACTATAGTAATCTTAACAATTGTGGTTCATCTCCAATTGCGGAATAGATAATCTTAACAATTCATCTATAGAGGTTATAAATGGGTTATAAAAAAATAGTTTCACAAATGATAGAATACAGAAAGATAGGAACAGATTAAGCTGGAAAGATGACATTCCAAACAATTGATTAGATATTTACAGATAATTACTTGGTAACTATAAAATAGAAAGCAGGCTTATACTTTATCATATTGTAATCTTCACTTCTACTTCATGGCTAAGAAGCACTTGAAGAACTATATGTATAATCAATCAATCCTATAAGGCCCCATATTTGCCGATATTGCAACAAAATTATAATATGTCACTATATTGGTAATATATTAGCCGATAATTAAAATATCAAAAGATATACCGATATTTGGGTAATACATAGTCTGATATTTTTCTATCAGGTTCTAATTTGCAAAAAAATATTGTGGAGGATAATATTTTATACCAATATGCATCATCTGATATGATTGAAACTAATATAGACGCAACCAATACTAATATAGTCACAATTGTAACCAATATTTAGATCCATAATTCTCATCAACTCCCCCATACCCTTCCTTTCTAATATCAGGGAAAAAAAATATTAATGATATCTCCTCTATTTTCACACTACTATCTGGATCAAGTTATTTTCAATGGTCACACTTAATTCTTGTTACAAGGATTCGTACATGTAAGCTTGCAACCCTTCGCAATCATGCCTTCCACAACAATGGTACGATTGAATCCCAGACTTTATGGTTGCAATAGTGAACAATTAATTCTCTTTACCAGCATACATACATATATGCTTGCAAACCTTTACGCATTCCACAACGGTATAAATTCTAATTCCGAATCTTATGGGAAAGCATTAAACTAAAAAGAAAAGAATAAGATGCTGAGAATTAGTAGGTGAAGACATTGTGTTTTTGGAAGGCTGCACTTGAGCACTTGATTCAAGAAACTTCAGCTGCCCTTTAACATAGTTGGTGAATGGTGTTTAGGGTGCCTTTCCTGGATAAAGGCTACTTACCAGTATATTCTTGATGCCGAGACTAGATTTGAAACTAGGGCTTGACTTGGAAGAATCAAATTTGCAAGGTACTTCTCTTCACAATTGAATTTCTCTTCTACTTTTTTTCTGCTTGAAAGTTGAGAGAGTGCTAGATTTTCCAGCTTTCCCACCACTAATTTTTGTCCTAACATGACAAAAGCTGGCTAAAAGTTGCCTTTCCAAAAATTATACTAGCTCACAACACATACAAACACTTCTCATATTCTTGAAACAGTAACAGGACAAACACAACAGAACTACAGGCACCCAACATGCGTAAGTTACAGGAAAACCTTCCCTCTTTATCATGTCCAAATGGAACCCGTTGACATAATTATGTTTAAGGCTGTCTTAAAACTTGGATGAGGAGAAGAATGAGGGTAAACACAGGTTGATCTGGTTTACTTCGAGGGGGAACTAACAATCCACTAAATCTTGGTTTGAAAAGATTGCATCCAAAATCACATCAAGGACTACTTAGTACAAAAATAACCCAACCCTAGATTTATGGGGGGGCATTGGAGGAATCAAGGCTTTGACACCCCTGAAAATCAAAGACTAAAAAAGCATCAGATTTTAAGGCAAGCAGGGCCATATACATATTAACCCTCTCTGTGGAATAGTAGTTTTTGTACACGATTAAAGACCTCAAGACAAGAAAGTATGGGACATTTTGGCTGTAGTGTGCACAAGGATGAACAATGCGCAACTGTAGTGGCTTGGAAATACTTAGTTGATCTTGTGGGGATATGGTGGTGAGTTGGAACTTTAAAGTTAAATACATTTGAAGAAATTTCCAAAAATAGATCTGCAGATTGATGTATGGGAGACTCAGATGCAAAGTTCCATAGTTCATGGGTAAAGGCCATAATGTACTAACCTTGTTAGTGCAAATTGAGGGTGGGCCAAACAACCCTCACTGAGTTGGAAAATACCTTGGCCATTCAAGGAACTCTAGCAAACCAGGCGTCTATAGGTAAAATTAACAAAGAGGACAAATCTCTATCACTAGGAGAGCATCAAATGATGGAATTAAGCTGCGAGATTGAAAAACAACTAGAATAAGGAGAGATGGCTGGTGAGGGTGACAAACAGGATCGAGCCCTTAGCAAAGGGGAGCTTGAAACCATAATGGAGAAGAACAGGAGGAATAAGACAACTTATGCATCAAGAATGCTCGACAAGAAATGTGGCAGGAAAGGTAAATTCTTACGGGAGTGCCATTTTGTACAATGGTGGAAATGTAGTGACAATGCTGCACAAGATTGACAGTGAGGAAGGATAAGTTTTTCAAGACTTGTTCTCAACAGAAAAGCCAAGACAATTTGTCAATTTTAGTCTAGATAAATTCTCCAATAGAAAGTGGGAAAAGAAGCTTGATGACTCTGTTGACAGCTTTGTTGAGAAATAGGCACCGGTCGGACAGTGGAATCGAAAGGAGAAACGATGACAGCAATCACACACAACAGTGAGAGGGAAGAACACACACAATTTTTACGTAAAAATCCTCTTTTGAATAAGAGGAAAAAAATCACGGGACACTTAGTCCATAAAAATCTCACTATGTGAAATTTGGTTACAAAAACCCTCAAAGAACAAAATACAAGAGCAAAGCATGGCTCCTTGTTTTTCTATTTCTTACGATTCATGAATCGTAGCGATGTACATATATATATAAAAGCACCGGGAGGCGTAAGACGATCGCGTGCCTTACAAAGTCTGCCACCTACTCTGCAAAATTGTTTTCCTGCCTTGAACTTTGTAGGTGACCTGTTCTATAAAGTCGGCTACCAATTCTGGAAAATTAACTACATACTTTGCAAAGTCAGTTGTCAGCAGTGGAATTTGCATATGATCAGCTTTCCAAACAGGCCGCCCTTGGCCACCCTTTGCATCAGCATAGATTGGATTGGCCTTTTCACTTTGGTCGGTATCACCACTCCGGTCAATACTTCACTTCGGCCAATTATCACCACTCCAGCCAAGTATCACTACTCCGGTCAAGTATTACTCCGGCCAATTATCATCACTCCAGCCAAGTATCACTCTCCAGCCAAGTATCACTCCTGCTCGACATATCGTCATCAGGCAGCGTGCGGCGAATACAACAATACTTTGCCTCAATATTGCACCCATGTGTATTCAGCCAAACCTGTCGTCCTACTAATCGGATATGAGCCCACACGGGAGCGATCCATATCCAAAAAAGCTAAAATTAAGTACCTTCAGAAGTCAGATGGGGGATGGAAAATATTGACAGAGTAGGCTATGCATTGGCCAATTCTGACGTGATTGTGGAGAAGTAATTTGAGGGATCAGTTCGAGACTGCAAAGGAACTGAGGTCAATTAGCTTGAAGACTAAGAAGAAGAAAGCGAAGAAGAGCCTAGCAAAGAATGAAAATAAGTACCTCTATCTACAGCAAATAGACAAGAAATTAAGTAGTATGGAGGAAATTAGAAAAGACATAATGTTGCACAGGAAAATGTGAGAGTGGTAAGAGAGAAAAACGAGTGATCTCATCTGTGCGTAAGTTTGTAATTTAAGTGTGCGTTCACCTCCAAAATTCAATACAGTTTGTAATTCAAGTGTGTGATCTCATCTGTGCTTAAGTTTGTCATTTAAGTGTGTGTTCACCTCCAAAATTCAATACAGGCAAGCACTTCAGCTTCAATAATCAGAGATACTCAACAAGATCTCAAAACGACGAGCCTTAAATGCAACCACGAGTGTAATGAACACTCCTCCTATGTCAAAACATCGCAAAGAATTCAATAGAGAACTTCATCAGAAAGGAATCTTACCAAGACCAATTTCAAACTCCTCAAATTCGTCATCGTCTTCAAAGAGATCCATCTTAGCTTCGTCCGTTGCTGGCTTGGTCTCGTTCGTTGCCATTCCCGAAGTTCACACAAATCTGCAAACATTCTTCGCAAATGTTGAAATCACAACGAACACCATGGAAATATCTCAACTCTTAAATCAAACTACAGATCATAAAAACAAACTGAAACAAAACCAGAAGACAATCTTTCACACAAGATTTGCACTATTTTTGTTTTTCAAAAAACAGTAGTTAGAATTAGGGTTAAATCTTCGGATGATACCTAAGCTTTTGCGCAAAGCCAAAACTTTTATACACAAAGAGATAAGAAATCCGAAATGTCAACGGAAGAAGCAAAGAAATTAATTGTGACAGTAATATTACCTACGTTTACGAAGACGAAATGGTTGATCGGAGCACTGGAGGCTTCCGGCGAGGTGCACTACGTAGCAACGCCACCATTCGAAGCCCGGGAGGAAGCCTTATATGGGAAAAATGTAAAACGACGTCGTTTTATTTTACTCATGGTTTTGGACTTTCGGTCTCTGCTATATAGGCTTCAGGCCCATTGGGCCCATAAAAATAAATAAGGCAAAATGATATTGTTGAAGCCCATAAAACAATAAGAAATGAAATCACACACATATATTAAAATATATAATAAAATATTTAAAATTGAGAATATATTTTAAGCAATATATATCATGAGATAATAATAAGCTATGATACTTCAATTTTTTTGAATAATATTAGGGAAGGATTCTAATTTTTTTTTTCTAGTGAGATTAATATTTTTAAAATTTTTATTATCTTTTTACATTTTAAATATAAAATAATTACATTATTATTTTTCATAAAATGTAAAAAATTGACCGAACTTAGAGATAAGTAGAAAAAAATAATATAATATAAAAAATGTTAATTTAAATTATTAATATATTTATAGATAAATTTTCTTTTCAATACTACCCGTGTAAATTGCCCGCCAATGCGCCTGTATAATTTTATATTTACTAAATGTGTAATTTTTATTTATTACAATTATTCAATAATAAGATTATATTTATATTAATTCATATATATATATATATATATTTACATTTTTATTTTTTTAAATTTTCATATTATTTGCATCTTATATCTTTTCATTATGATTATTATATCTCTTCATTATTACTAATACCAAATATTGTTATTTATCAAAAAATTAATTAATTAATTGATGGCTAGCTAATATATTTTTAAAATAATTATATATGATGCGTTCCGAGATCTGAGTTATCATAAGGATTAGGGAGTCACTTGATTTTCTTAGGTGAGTTGAGTTGAAAGCGAGTTCGATTTTCATAACTTCTAATCTAAATCCTTCGCAAAATGACTAACAATACAAGAGGTCAGAGAATGATGAGAATTCACTTTCCGATATATCTTTTGTTACTCAAATCCGAAATCTTTCTATAATAAAAGAAAGATGAATGAATACAAGATATGTATGCGTAGAAGCATGTAACGAAAAACTTTGAGAGATAGAGGATTAAGCTTCGTTGAGTACGCCCGGTCAAGGGGCAACTTTGAAAGTTAAATGATTGAATTCCACTAAGTACGCCTACTAGTGGGTGGTTTTGAGATGAATGATTGAACTTTATTGAATGTGCCCAATTAGAAATGGTTTTGAAGGATGGAGAATTGAGCTCCCGAGTCTATTCGATCAAGGGGTGATTTTGACGAGGGCGCTCATTAAACTTTTCTTGGCTACTAATGGAGGGATTTCCTTTACCTTACTACATGAATCAACCTCTTTGGCCAAGTGGTGCAGGAGTTCAGAGCTGGCATGTCGCCAACACTGCCATGAGTCTAGATTGGAGTATTGTTCTAAAAATCAGGAACACACCTATCCCAAAATAGCCCTTAAGTGAACTGAGAAAAGAGAGGGAGAGTATGCTTCGGATACTTGGGCGTGGTATTCGCTATTTTTGTGGAGCTGGCTCTTACTTGGTTGGAAGGAGAGAAGCTCTCCTTTCCCTGCAGAGGAAAGGTGGTATACGTAGGGCGAGGGCTAAGAAGCCTGCTTTGGGGCAAATGGTTGATGATGGTTGCTCACGCAGATTTATTGAACGGTTAGAGCAACTGTCGTGACTGCTTTATGACAAGTATGGTAGTCATAACCTTTCTTGGAAATGTTGTGAAGTCATGATTGCCATATTGGGAAGATGCGTTCGGTAAATATTTTACAGATATTTGCTAAGTTGCAGACAATAGTGTAGAAGGGGAAACCACGGATGCAGTGCTACATACAACCCTAATCGTACTGCTTTCTGTTAAACGGTTCTAGATCAATTCACTTGGGCCAATTGTATTGCTGTTGAGACCTCGAGCCTTGTGTTATAAGGAGCTCCATTGAGCCGTTGATATGCTACAATCTGAACTCTGAGTCAGGCCGTGATCCCAGACCAAATATATTAATATTTAGAAATAATGTCAAATTTTCATTATATTTAGTGTCATATTTATTCAAAAATTGATTAAATGTAATTATTTATAACTTTTGTTATCATTCATTTTTATTATAAACAAAAATATTATTATAAAATGAAAAATGTATCTATCCCTATAAATAAATAAATAAATAAATAAATAAATATGATGGTCAGTAGTGTTAAAAGCATTTGCTTTGAAAAAACTGCGCCAAGGAAACGAGCTTACAGCATAAGGAAAAAGAAAACTAAGGTAGCAAGATGGATGCGAGAGGATTCACGAAGAAGAGTAAATTCGTTGCTTAGCGTGCTCAGCGGCATCGGCAGCTTCGACTTGCATCTTCGCCGTCTGCAAATCGGCCGCCGTCGCTTCCGCCTCGGTCTTCGCTCTCATCTTCTTCACCCGTCCAAGAAAGAAGGCTTTGCAGTATAACAAAGCCTCTCGCACCGACGCAATGAACGATAGGCACCTCTTTTTCACGCCAGAGATAGCAGGAGACTCCATCTCTGCTCTTTCGCTTCTGCCTCTCTCTAAAATCTGCAGTCCAAAGCATTGCGTTCTTCCTCTCCACCATGTCGCAAGGCAACTGGTTTTGCCCGCGTGTATCGATTGTGTACGGGGCATTTCAACAACTCTCCACGTATCTCAATAAACTATTTTATGATTTTTATAAAACCATTTTCTATACATATAAAAAGAATTTTTTTAAAAAAATCAAAAATTAAAATATACCCATCGTCTGGCATAAAAAAATAATTATAAAAAAAATTATACATAAATTATATAATTACTATTTCTCAGAGGAATTATATATATTTATTTATAATAATTATAAAAAAAAACATCCTACTGGTTTAAGTAAATATCCATTCTTAAGACAATCTTAAATATTCATAACATGAACGATTTGAATTAAAACAATACATTAAAATAGCTGTCGAGTTTATAAACTAAATGCAGTAATAGCAGCCGAAATATAAACCGGGCTTCGAGAGCAAACATTATCCATCAACAAAGACTTAATGGGCAACGCCAAAATCGCCCGTTGGATCGGTAGAATTAACAGGCAATAAGACGAAGACAACGATCGAATAAAACGACCATGTGATGCTATCCATAAGCATCACACACTTCAGAGGATAGCCAAAATCATGAGTGATTAACGTTGAAGGGCGACAAATGCAATCCCACGGTTGATGAACCAACAACTACAAGGAGGCGACAATCACACGAGACGATTACTTATCTACGTGAGCTTGCGCCATAGAGAACCCTTGGAGACCTGTAGGCACTTCACCCTCGGAAAAACGAACCCAGCCTTAGGAGGGTTTCCGCCGACCAACGAATTTTCGTATATGTCCTTGCACTCTTGCACCACCTGTTCGACGAAGATATGCACCGTTAAGAACAATGGAGACATAAACCCTATAAAACCATGAATGTGAAAATTATAGAAACCCATGAAATCTTTGCACTTCCCCATTGGGTTTTGGATGAATAACTGTGACATCTTACTTGGGTAAAATATAACTAGAGATCTCTATGGTTTTCTTTAGTTTCTTCAGCTTTAAATTTTTTGCTCTACTTATCAAATTACTAAGTTTGACACCAATTTAGGAAATTTCATACATTAAAAAGCAGATACCAGACATACACATCGTCTGCTGCAGCCGAAACTTAAAAAGGAAAAAATGACCAAAAGCCTAGAAGAAGAACAGGAAGTCATTGCCATAGCTCTTGTAGCATACACCCAAAAATGTAGCAAATAAAAGGTGTTTCAAAGGTTCTGTTTGTTTGTTTTGGGAAAAATAACTTGTTACAAAATATTTATCATATTTTTCAGTGTTTGGCAACACATGAGAAATGATTTTTCATATTTTTCAATGCTTGATAAATCTGAAAAAACAAGTCAATGGAAAATATTTTCTACATATTTTGCAGATTTTCGAACAGCCACCATGGGCATGCGGACAACCTAACCCCACCATCTGTTGGCCAGAGATGCCCCCAACAACGTCACCGGTTGAAGATGGCAACACAAACAACCCCATCATTGGTGGGAAATATCACCACATCAATGATCAATCAACAGTGACCCGAAACATTTTTGCCGTGTAAATACCACCACTGACCAAAAATATCACCATTGGGAATATCGTCACAAGTCGACGACCACAAATATCCACTATCGCTAATTGATCTTAGTGGTGTTGCGTTCTGGTTCTGCGGGATCCGAGAGATGCAGAGGTTGGCCTTAGGAGGGATCCTCGTTGATAAGGGGTGTTGGATCCGCGGCGTCCAGTCGGATAAGTTGTTTTCGAGCAACACAAGTGATTGAGGTGCTGGATGTTAGATGAAGGTTAAGACCGGATCTTTTACGTGGAAAACCTCCTCTTGAATGGGGAGGAAAAATCACGAGGCTCTGGGCCTTGAAAGTGCTTCACTATTTGGGTTGAAGTCTTTACAGAGTACAATTGTGAGGGTTAATCCCTTCATTGTCTCTCGTTTTAACCCTCTCTTTCCTAGGAGGTTACGCTATCAGGAAGTGGGCTTGCAACTCGTCTTTGCCTTATTTTACGGGAAGAAGAGAGGTTCTGTGGAGCTGATCTGAGGAGTGTCCAGTCCCTTTTGGGAGGGACTTTGCTGAGTATTTATAGGGAAAACCAGGTCGTTGGGGAGGAGACACGTGGCGTCCATCGCGTGGCTGAGGAACTGGTCCATCGACTCCCTTTAAGGCTGCTGACGTGCGCGGTAAGGCATGCGGCTAGCGCCCGCCCAGCAGGACCTACGCATCGAGGTCCGAGTGATGATCTTGATTTGACTAGGTGTGCCTTGTTCGGACGGCGCGGTGGTTGCAGGGTTTATTGGAAATCGACGAAGTTGCCTAGTTGGCATTACCGGCCTTTGGGTGAGCGGTCCTCGTCCCTGAATAGGGCACCTTGTGAGCTCGGGGACTCGTGAGAGGCGTCCGTTCATGAAGGACCTTCTGGGAAAGTCCGGGAGCCTTTTCTTGACTTCTTGGGCAATTTTGGGACTCAGCTGGGCTTCCAGAGTTCTGGTCCGTTTTGTATCTGCGTGCCCGGGTATTACTAGCGTTGTCCTCGAGCTTTTTCATAAGCAGACGGGACTCCTTAGGCTTCAGCCGCGGTATTGATCCTTGGGCCTTTATTCTGGGCTTCTCATTTGGGCCTTTCTTCATGGGCCCTCATATTGGGGCCCAACATAGCCCCCCATGCCAAAGGGCCCGGCTCGGCCGTTTGGCATGAAGTTGTCGACATCTTTGGAGAGAACTGGCCGTCGAGTACGTGTGTCCTCGTGGCGAGTTGCGTTGAACTTGATGGGGGTGCCCCTAGGATTTCTTCTGGGTCCGGGCCCTTTTTTGCCGCCGCCGCTTCACTTCTCTGAGGAGCATTAAATGCGGTACCTGGCTGATGTGACGCGCTGGCAGGCGCTTGGGGAAGGAAAGGCCATCGTTCCCCCGGAACGAATGGTCGATCGACGCGTGGCAGGGGTAATGAGTGCGCCTTTTTGTACCCCAGGGTTTATTTAAACGCCCTTTTGCCCTAAATTTTCATCTTCGCGCCTGTCCATCCGTTTTCCCTTCTGATCGCTGAGACTTTTCGCTCTCTACTTCGTTCGAGCTTCTTCTTCGTCTTGGTTCTTCTGTGTTCATGGCGCCCGGAGTGAGAGACATTGCTTCCACGGTGACGCTTGACAAGCTGACGAAAATTCGAGCTCAATATCAAATCCACGAGTCTATGGCAATGGTTGTTCGGATCCGCACGACGAGAGCACTGTATCCTCCGGATGGCTTCATAACCGTTTACGAAGTCTACCTCAAAGGTGAGCTACGGTTTTCCGTTTCGGAGGAGCTGTACAACATTATGAGGACACTCGGGGTGCCTTTCGCCAGACTCCAGCCGAACGCAGTGAGGTATCTGGTGTCCTTGTGCGTTTTCTTCCGGTGTCATGAGAAGCTCTTGAATGCTCTTACAGTCAATGTGATGTTCCGTTTTACTCAGAACCTTGACTGGATTGTGATGACTCCCCGCCCGGAATTTTCTTCGCTGTGTGGGGCAACCCGGACTCCACGAAGCGGTGGAAGGACAAATTCTTCTTCCTAGGCGTCTACGAGCACTGGGCCATCCCTTCTAGGTGGGGGAAAGTGGCTATCCAGTACAGCTCTGACCCTTCGAGGGAGGACAGGGAGAATGTGAAGGTGTACACAGACTTGGTCTTTGGCGATTTGTGGACCTTTTACTTGAACAAGTGCAACATCTGGGGTGTCTTATGAGAAGTTCAAGATCACCAAGTGGAGACCGCGGGATGAGGCTCCCGGCCCGGCTCAAAAAGGCCAGGAGAGAGACCTAGTCGGGAGGCTGGGACACCGAGGATTGGTGGTCTCGTTCTGGACCCTCCTCCGATGATGACGATGCCTTTGACATCGATGGTCTGAGCGACGAGGACGTAATTGCTCCTCTGTTTAAGAGGTCGGGGACTGGTACCATACCTGAGTCCTCGGGGTCTAGAGGTCTCGCCTCCACTGCCACCGCTAATCTTGCTGAGCCTTCGGGGGTGGCCGTCCAGGTGGCAGAGTTCTTGGACGCTGAGCCCCTCGACGACGATGACGACGATGTTCCTTTGATAAAGAGGCCGAGGATTGGAGTCCTTTTGGGGTCCTCGAGATCCGAGTGTCTCACCTTCACTTCCACTGCTAATCCTCCCGCTGCGTTCACGGAGATGCCCGCCCAGACTGCGGAGTCTTCGGACTTCCATCCCCCTAGTGATGATCCCGTCTTTAGAGCTCTCGCTGACCTACCTGGTGGCGTCTCGGACAGGATTAATCATCCTTCCGAGGACATAGGAGGCGAGAGCGTCATGGTGGATTCTGAGAGGGGGATGACGGCTGAAGCGGCCCATGAGGTCGTGGAAGTCGAGGACCTAAGTGTCGATGGTCTCGCGCCCCTCGATCCTTCTGAGCGTCCGGCTGTGGTTGAAGCCGAGCGGCTGCCCGTGCTTCCCGGGGATGCTGATTTTGAGGCGGACTTTCCAGCGCCTTTTATAGCTGACGAGTCTGTGTCTTAGGAGGCGCCTGCGGGGTCCCAATGCGGTCCTCAGGAGTCCGAGATCCTTGAGGGGTGTAGCACTGGGGATGACCCCCTCATTTCTAAGGTAATCCTCCGCTTCCCTTCCTGCCTTGTTCCCATTTGTTCGTTCTTTGACTAGCCTTTCTGCTGCAGCTCCAGGGCCTGATCAGGGGCCTTGGTGGACTAGTGGGAGTGATCGCCCAATCCCGCTTGGAGGTGGGATCCTCGAGGGCCGCTCATGAGGCCGCACAGCGAGCAGAGGCGGAGCTGACTGAAGCTAAGGAGAAGATTGCTTCTTTGGAGGACACTGTTAAGCTTCTGCAACTTCGTTAGGGCCTTCTTCAGGATCGGATCCTTCGCCAGGAAGAGAGGCTGAGGACCTCTGTGCAGATTGCCGAGATGGCTCCGTGTTGGAGAGCAAGTTTTGGGGCGGCATCCGTCTGTGTCCCCGGGTGGCGCGACTCTGGCGCGGATCCGTCCTCGACCCTCGACCGACCGGGAACGCCTTGAGTGCAGAAGACTTATACGGCGTTGCTGATCAGCCTTTTCCTAGGCCTCCTCGGGCAAGGCCTGATGGTGAACTTCTTACATCCGAGGAGGCAGCTCCTGTGGATCAGGCGGGATCTTCAGGAGTCTAAGAGGCTCAAGGCGGGAGCCAAGGGATGCTCCCTTGTTTCTCTTTTTTTTTTTTTTTGTCATACTTGTATATAAATTTATCTTTTGAATAAGACTTGGTCCTTTTTGCATCAGAGCTTCGGACGTTTCTTTCGTCTTACTTGCATGGGCGCGTCTTTTTCTTTCTTTCCTTTTCCTTTTAGTGCGCCGCCCTCAGTGTTGAGTGCGTGGCCCCTTTCAGGGCTCGGCCCACAGATTGGGCATACGGTCCTCTTGGAGATTTGTTTGGCCTTTTAGCCTTTCGGCTTTTCTTGCCGGCTTTTAAGCGCTTAGGTCACAGTAGAGTTTTTCTTGAGTTTTGGCCCCCAGGGCACGGCCTCTAGGACCGCTTGGTCGCGGCGAGTTTTTGTTGCACGACCACCGAGGTCCGACCAGCCGACGCTCGGGGTGGCGCCCGAGTTTTGTTGCTTTGGGATCCGACCACTGGGGTTGCTCGGGGTGGCGCCAGTTTTGTTGCGACCACCACCACCGGGTCCGACTCGGGCCGGGGTGGCGCCAAGTTTTGTTGCCCATTGGGGTCCGGCCGGCTGGGAGTCGCTCGGGGTGGCGCCAAGTTCTTGTTGGCTTTAAGTTACTTATTGATGAGGGAGCGAGAATGCTTCAATAGGTGTTATAAAAAGACATTTTCATTGATGTGCATATTTTACATTGGCCTCCAGGGGCCTTTTGCATCGCGCGACCACCGGGGTCGCTCGGGGTGGCGCCCAGTTTTGTTGGGCTGCTGCGAGTTACTTCGCTGTTGATGAGGGAGCGCGAGAATGCTTTAGAATGGTCTTACCCTTTGAGCGGCGCGACCGGCACAGCAGGTCGTGGCGAAGAAGCGGTCGAGATAACCCTCTATTGTGAGTCGCGATTTTCGACCTTCCTGCCTTCGGTGTCGTGGCCGCGGGCATGGCAAGATCCCAGCGGCCGCCTCCCTCGGGGTTCTTGATGGCATAGGCCACGTCGAACTCCTCTTCCCCGATTTGCCTCGGGATGTTGGTGAGGAGTTAGTGAAGGCCGGTGGGGCGAGGGACCGCTCCCCAAGGACCATCCGCTCGGGCTCTTCTTGCCGAAAAATATCTTCAATCAAGGCGTCGCCCTTCTTTTCCCCTTCCCCGTCCTCGGGGCGGGGATCTTCTTGTCTTCCTTCACTGACTTGTTTCGTCGGTTTTGGGTCCAAAGACAGTTTTCCAGAGCCTTTTGAGCCCCTTCTTCGTCGGGGCTTGGCTCATGGACTTTTTCCTGTTGAGGTAGCCCCTCAACTCGCCAGGGGTCCGCGCCGAGCGTTGCCTCTGGGGCGCTTCCGAACGTGGGCTTTCGGAGCCTGGGCCCCTAGATCGTTCGCCCGCCTTCTCCTGGAGGTTGCGGACGGCTCTTGTGAGGCTGTCCACCTTAAGTGCCGCCGCCGCTCACTTTGCCACCCGACGGGAGGCACTTGTCGTAGTGCTCCTCTTCCCGGGCGGACGTGCTGCTTTGTCTGTTGATCATCTTTGGAGCGTTGCTCGCTGCAGGAGGGTGGGAAGTTATGAGTTTTTGTTCTTCCTTCCCACAGACGGCGCGCGATGTTTGCGTTTTCCCGGGATCCGAGAGATGCAGAAGGTTGGCCTTAGGAGGGATCCTCGTTGATAAGGGGTGTTGGATCCACGGCGTCGATCGGATAAGTTGTTTAGAGCAACACAGTGATTGAGTCTTTGGATGTTAGAGGAAGATTGAGGCCGGATCTTTTACGTGAAAAACCTCCTCTTGAATGGGGAGGAAAAACCACGAAAACTATTTGGGTTGAAGTCTTTCTGAGTCCAATTGTGAGGTTAATCCCTTCATTTGTCTCTCGTTTTAACCCTCTCTTTCCTAGGAGGTTACGCTCTCGGGGAGTGGGCTTCTTGACTCGTCTTGCCTTATTTTACGGGAAGAAGAGTTTACGTGGAGCTGATATGAGGAGTGTCGGGTCCCTTTTGGAGGGACTTTTAAGTATTTATAGGGAAAACCAAGCCGTTAGGGAGGAGACACGTGGCGTCCATCGCGTGGTTGAGGAAGCTGGTCCGACTCCCTTTAAAGTGGCAGCGTGCGTGATAAGGCATGCGGCTAAGCCTTGACAGCCTACGCGTGCAAGTCGAGTCATCTTGATTTGAAGGCGTGCCTTGTTCGGACGCGGTACCGGGTTGCGGTAGGTTTATTGAAATCGACGGTTGCCTAGTTGGCATTACTGGCCTTTGGGTGAGCGGTCCTCGTCCCTGAATGGGGCACCTTGTGATCTCGTGGACTCGTGAGAGGCGTCCGTTCATGAAGGACATTCTGGGAAAGTCCGGGAGCCTTTTCTTGACTTCTTGGGCAATTTTGGGACTCAGCTGGGCTTCCAGAGTTCTCGGTCCGTTTTGTATCTACGTGCCCGGGTATTACTAGCGTTGTCCTCGAGCTTTTTCATAAGCAGACGGGGCTCCTTCGGCTTCAGCCGCGGTATTGGTCCTTGGGACTTTGGGCCTTTATTCTGGGCTTCTCATTTGGGCCTTTCTTCATGGGCCCTCATATTGGGGCCCAACAAGTGGTAATCTAAATATTCTTCTTTCAAAATATTTTCCAAAGAAAACCTAGAAAATATTTTCAATTTGGCAAATATTTCCCACAGACAAACACAGCCCGAGTCTCATAAGGAATTAACCAGCTGTTTGGAGAATGAATGCAAGAAGCATGATTAGTTTGCTCATGAAGCACATCTTCTACAAGCTTCCAGATGTCTTGCTTCAGTGCTAAGCCACTAATTTTAAGGTCGTGTTTGGAGTATTTTTTAATTTTCTTCATTTCAATGTTGAATGCATTTTGAGACAACGGCTAAAAAGTCATAAATACCTCCTTAGCATCCTTCCGTGGTATCCCTTCTCTCACTGCCACAAGCTTTTCAACCACATCCGGCTGCAAGCCAGAAAAAATAAATAAATAAATAAATTTGCACATTTCTATGATATTTCAAACCAAAATGGTAAAATGATTGCAACGAGGAAATATTCTGAACCTTAGGCTCCGTTTGTTTGTTCAAAAATAACTTATTGGAAAATATTTTTCATAGTTTTCGGTGTTTGAAGCGTATGGGAAATATTTTTTTGGCATTTCACGCATATGAAAATAAGTTAACGGAAAATGTGAGCTTGAATTAAAAAAAAATGACTTTCCATTTTCAAAATATAGAAACAATTTTCGGAATTTACCTATTACTTAGCATTGACCACTAGAATGCATTAATGAAAAGCTTTTACCCGAATATTAAACCACTGTCAGCTCATGATGCCCTCAACCATATCATGAGCATCGGTTGGTGATGCCTCGTGCCATTGTTGCCAGTTTCTGGCCAGTGGCGACCCCATCTCAGTAGGATAGTTGAACAGTCTCTAATACCACTGTTTTGAATAGTGAAAAAGACCATTCAAAATTCGATTGAGAATTTCATCATTTGTTATGTGGGCCTCCTGTCTCCAGCAGAGCCTGACCCACGCTGCCTGTCGACGACTAGTGATGCTTCCGACCATACCACCAGTAAGAAATATCATGACTGGAAATATTTTCTTCACCGTAAAATGTCATCACCGGTAGGAATACATCACCGCCAGAAATATCTACACCATCATGGACTGCAAATATTGACCATCTTTGATTGATTTGTGATGACAATTCAAATTTTCTTGTACAACCGAATGCCAGAAAATATTACCAGGAGAATTTACCTTTGTTAAAATCATTTTCTCGAATGATATTTTGTGTTAAAAAACATTTTTCAATTGGAAAATATTCCGTAAACTAACGGAGCCTTAATCCAGGATGAATACAAGGGCAAGAAGATTTAATCATAGTTCTTACTGGGCAGTCAGGTTGATGTTCCAAAATATTTGTGTAGACAAGTGTGAAAGCATCCAGACTCTCAGCAGAGGCAAGCTCTCTCAAATCACTCAGTATTCTGACTCTGCTTTCAACTTTCTGCAGTCATTTTTTAATCGAGTAAGTATCACAACATCGTTAGTGCCATATAACAACTGGACTCATGGACAAAATTATTGGTATTGGTATTGGTATTAGTATTGGCCATATCATACAAAATTTTCTTGCACATTAGAACCTGGGGGCATACATCACATGATATATCAGTAGATATTGGGCATATCAACCCATATCATAGATAAAAATATCAGCCCATATATCAATATCGGGTTCTTTTAATACTAATATTTTTCGATATTACTACAAATTCTCGATATTTTGCCATATCAGTAATATATTACGATATATTAGCTGATATTTGTTTAAAAACTTATAATTCTCTAAAAAACTTTTTCTTCTGATATATCAAATACCGATATGACAGTGATTGATGCTCATATGGACATTTTCATCCATGGCCGATATTCAAAATATCGGCCGATATATGACAATATATCGCCGATATAGGTAACATATTATGATTTTGTCATAGTATTGGGAAATAAAGGTATCAGGGAGCCCAATACAAATATATATCAATAGATATTTTGCATATTGGGTTATAATTTATTCAATGAGTGGCCATAACTACACCAAAACTTAAGTGCAATACTTACAGATACGCTTATGAACTCCCTAAAAAATTCAATTAGCACTTCCTCATCCAACCTCATCCTCTCAATGGTTTCTTCTTTTATATAGTTTTTCTGCAGAGACAAAAAGTATTGTCACGAAAGGCTTGAAGAAGAAAGGCAAGCAGCAGAGGAAATCACAAGAGATGTTACTGAATATTACTTATTGCTCTTATAATGAACACATGCAACAGCAAAGATAATACCTGTGTTAAGAGATGATTGACATACATCACCACAGTTTCCTCAAGGCAAGCTTCGACAAATCTCCTAAACGATCTTTCTTCGATATACCTAAAGAAAGAAACAACTATTTAGAAGAAACTAGAAAGTCTTTCTTCGATAAACTCAAATTATTAGCTGTGATAATGTGGGGGGAGTATAGGCATATTACAACTTTTATCAATTTCTCTTAATAAATGATTCGCCACAATGGGATTTTTTTAGTGAACGTATAACAATTAAATACTCCTATTTTTGTAAAGATGAAGAAACTAATTATGTTTTCTCTCCTAGTTGATAGGACTACAAATAAACAAATTGTCAATATATTTATTTCTTTTCCACTTCTCCCAAGTGCAGGATAAACATAAGGGATTATAAGATTTTTTTTTACCAATTAGGGTCCTCCATTCACCAGTCCCATGGGGATGGTATATAGTGTTCATAACTATTCCTTTTACTCTATGACATTTAGCTAACCAATGGTTAGATCCAGCTTTACTCAAATTTTTCTAGTTCAATCCAACATTCTCCACTTGTCCAACTATTGTTGAACAGTTTTTTGATATCAAATAGACCTCCTTAGAAGATAATTTTAATGTGGCCGATTTTTCCTCTTATGCAGTCAATTTCACTTCAGCACCCACTGCCCTAGCTAATTGCCTACCTTAGGCACAAGCATACAAAACAAAAAAATGAAGGATGTGAATCACAGGCAAAAGAGTAAGAGGACAAAGTTCATGGACAAGGTTATTTGAGACACAATCATCTTCTTGATTTCCTTTCTCCTTCTAGTACATGCTTACATCAGTTGAGTTGTGCAGAACAAAGACAAATTTTTGTGTGTACGCCAACAGGCAAAGAACCCAAGAGCAGGTAAATAAAGTAGTATAATAGAGTGACTCTTACAAAATCTGACACAAGAGCATTACAAAATCTGAACTCAAGATTGTAAAAGAGTTGTTCAAGTAGAGTGACTCTTACCAAATGAGAAATAATGCTCAAGTAGAGTGACTCTTACCAAACGAGAAATAATGCTCAAGTAGAGTGACTCTTACCAAAAGAGAAATAATGCTCATACAACTCATATATGACCTTTTTCAATGATTTTTCTATGAATAGGGAGAATGTGTAATTTTCACATTTTTTATTTTCTTAAAAAACATTTCTTTCCATATATGGAAAAGAGTTTGTTATGCCCGTACCCGTTTTCCCGTTCGCCGTTTCGTTCCGTTACCCGTTCCCCGTTTCCCCGTTCCCATATAATTGTAAGGCTACGCCTAATGAGAAAGGAAGGAAAAAATCAGTTTCGTTCTCAACCCTCTCTCTCTTCTCTCTCTCTCCCGATTCTCTCTCTCTCGTCGGTTCTTCTCTCTCTCTCTCTCTCGAACTTCCCCCTTCCCTACTGTTCATCGTCTTCGTCCCTCGTCCCCAGAACTCCCCTTCCCCCTTTATTTTTACAAGAAATCGGCGCCATCTGCCGGTAAATCGGTTCGTGACCGATTTGGTTGCAACATATTGGTGCTTTCATTGAGAGGGAAATGGCGGATGGGATGCAGACGAGATACAGGGCTCACGAGGAGTCCATCACCAGCCTCATGCAGGAGCTGCGAGAACATGCAGAGCGCCTGTCGTCCCTGGAACACCTCCCACAGACGTGCGGCGAAATGCAGCAGTCCATCTCAGAGCTCCGTTCAGATCTACGCCAAGTTCTGAGTCGCCTCGATCGCCAGACTTCACCTTCTCCAAATTCCCCCCTATTACCTACTCCAATCCCTAGCTTACCAGAAAAGACGAAGGAGTTCCATGAGTTGCAGACGGCTGTACCGCCACTCCACCGACTCGAGCGCAACACTAAACGGTCAGTGACCTCTTCACCTTCTCGTAATTTCTTCTACTTCTCCTCCAACCATCCTACCAAGCGTATCGCCACCCTTACCAACCGAAATTTCGTCCCACCGTGTGTTCTGTTCCTCACATAATCGTCCTGCTTCCCCGTCGTCTTCAACTTCATCACCGTATTCGTTGTCCACCTTCGCTCATTCCTCTTTTGTGGTTCCCCTGGCCCGAAGTGCTTGAGCCTCGGCACCGAGCCTTTGCCGACTCCTCGAATCGAGCAACCGGATCCAAACCTGATTTCCAATTCGAGAGCAAACTATCACCACATCTCGGCAAAAGCTTCCTCCACCACCGTCGCGACCCAGGACTCCATACCACTCCTCAACCGAGCGGGCTTCCCTCGCTATCGACAACTTCATCTTCATTTTTAACCCATTGCACCCTCGATTTCCAACTCATTTGGGCCTGGCCCGACACAAATCGGCCAAATTGCCTTCTCCCACTCAAGAAATTAAACCCGATCGCCTGGTTTGGAGGGTGAAGGTGGTCTCTCATTCCACTTACGACGGGCTCCAATGAGGACAAATTTCCAAATTTCTAGAAACCGTTCATCACCCTCCTCCTGTGTTGGACGATGAACACCGGCTACCCTCAGCAGTGGGAACTTCCAGCATTCAACGTTTGAGAGAAATTGCAAATTCCATGGGTTGTCAGTCCAACCAGGGAGGTCCGTTGAAATTAACCACTGCATATGGTTTTGGTGGGTCTTCCATGACTTCAATTGATAGAGTTGGTGGCGGTATTTATCCACAAACTGCTGCTGTTGGCACAGCCAATGTAGGCAAATTTATCAAACCTATCCTCAAGGACCACCTGAGACATGCAGTTGTTATTGCTGACGACGTTGGTGCCAATGTTGGATGTTGTTATCAAACCTATGCCATCCCATCCGGTGCTGCCCTTATTGTTACTGCAATTCTACACGATCCCTATCATACACTTGGTCTTGTCTATAATGCACTCGGCAACAAAAAGACAGAAGGTGACATAGATTTGGTTAATGGCTCAGGCGATTTATGGAATGCTGACCCAAAAACTGAGCGAAGTGCTGTTTATGATTTTCTATATCCTAGTAAAGAGCTTCTTCCTGATGATAAAGAGATGAGCATCTTTGATCATCTTGAAGAGCTGCGCCAGAGAGCAATTGTGTCAATTTTGGCTGTTGGAGCTATGATTTTGGGATGTTTTGCATTCTCTAAAGAATTGATAATGCTTCTAGAATCTCCTGTTAAAGAGCAAGGTGTTCGATTTCTGCAACTAGCCCCTGGCGAGTTTTTTTTCACAACTTTAAAGGTATCAGGATATGGTGGCCTTCTTACATTCTCTACGAGATCATAGCCTTTGTTCTTCCTGGTCTAATTGGAGCAGAGAGAAGGTTCCTTGGGCCTATAGTTCTAGGCTCCTCGGTGCTTTTCTATGCGGGGATCGTCTTCTCCTATTACATTCTTACCCCGGCTGCCTTGAACTTTTACATCAATTATTCCGAGGGGGTTGTTGAATCTCTTTGGTCAATTGATCAATATTTTGAATTTCTCCTTGTACTCATGTTCAGCACAGGCTTATCATTCCAGGTCCCTGTTATACAACTATTGTTGGGACAAACTGGCTTAGTTACTGCAGACCAGATGCTGTCGATTTGGAGATACGTTGTGGTTGGTGCTGTTGTTGCAGCAGCTGTGCACCCCCAGCTATATTACTGCTGCATTTTTTAGCCCAAAGAATTCCTCTCTCTGGAAATCTCTTGAGAATGTGTATCTTCCGGATGTGAATCATTTGGTACTATCAGCTGCTGTATCTTGTGTTGAAATTGGTAGTGATTTTGATGTATGGAATTCCAATGTGCTGGGTTTGGATGTTGAACTTAGTGCTGGAAAGATTGTTATGTGGGGTTATTGCTGGGAAGACAAAGAGCTGCTGCTTGTTTATGAATTGATGCAGCAGGGAGGCTTGGAAAACCACCTGTTGGGCAGGGGCTCTGCTGTCCAGCCACTACTATGGGATTTAAGGCTTAAAATTGCAATTGGAGCTGCCCGAGGCTTTGCCTTCTTACACACATTAGATGGCCGAGTCACAGACCGAGACATCAAGACCTCTAACACCCTCCTAGGTGGGACCTACAATGCCAAAATCTCGGACTTCGGTTTAGCAAAACTTGGCCCCTTTGTTAGTCCGTCTTATGTCTCGATGAGGGTGATGAGCACAGAAGGCTATGCAGCTCCAGAGTATGTCTCCACGGGGCATTTATATGTGAAGAGCGATGTGTACCGCTTCAGCGTCAACAGAGCCGGGCATGGAGCTACGACAAATGCGATTTTGGGAAATATTGCGTTGCGGCTGGATCACGATGCTTTAGAATTTTATCTTTGTGTCTAACCTTGAGGACAAGGTTCTTTTGATGGATGGGGCAATGTTACGCCCGTATTACTTTCCCGTTTCCCGTTCCCATATAATTGTAAGGCTACGCCTAATGAGAAAGGAAGGAAAAAATCAGTTTCGTTCTCAACCCTCTCTCTCTTCTCTCTCTCTATCTCTCTCTCTCCCGATTCTCCCTCTCTCGTCGGTTCTTCTCTCTCTCTCTCTCTCTCGAACTTCCCCCTTCCCTACTGTTCATCGTCTTCGTCCCTCGTCCCCAGAACTCCCCTTCCCCCTTTATTTTTACAAGAAATCGGCGCCATCTGCCGGTAAATCGGTTCGTGACCGATTTGGTTGCAACAGAGTTATATAAAATTTGTAAAAAAGTCGTAAAATAGAGTGACTCTTATCAGAAATGCATGGAGAAAACACTCACATCTTTATGTCTGTGAAGTAGTCACCGAAAGTTGCTACAAGGCACTCGGTCACCTGCCCTTCACACCATTCTGCAATACAAAAGCAGAAAAGTCAACACAGATGAAAAAAAGGTGTGTTTATGCAGGTGACAAGAATAAGGTCAAAATGCCGTTGAAGAAATCCTAGTTGAATTTTGGATTAGAAGCAGTTTACAACATTGAGCAATAACTTGACACAACGGATGAAAACTCGGTATTGACATAGGTCGCAACCGTATCAGGCAATACTATGTTAGTATAGACTTATCGAGAGCAAAATTTTTTTGTGAAGCAAAACAAATGAACAGGGAAATATCCGCCATATATCTTGATATATCGTGGATCATAGACATCATGTCTTTTTTGTGGTATCAAGGTGGCTTATACTGATATATATTGATTGATAATTTGCATATTTGGCTGATATGTCATTCCACAGTTGCTATGTTGGGTAGTGTATAAAAAAAATTTGCACACAACTAAAAGGACTGTCATCTATCGAAGAACTCCAAAACAAAAGGTGTTAATCAGAGTCCTATATGCAAGAGGCACATATGAATAAGAGCCAAATGATTTCTCATTAGATCCCCAAAAACACTCGAGTGAAACTTCTGCCCAAATCATGGTAATCATAAAACAATAAATCTAGATTATGCAAAATCAAAAGATCCTATAAAAGATGCCCATAGTACCACAGGATTTATGCTTGAAACCCCATTCAAGAGTAACTCAAATCATTTAGCAGTCATTTCCTTAAGTGAAGAAAGCATGAATTGCCTTAGACTGTATAGCACAATGAGAAAATATAGTTCAATGAATAGAGTAACATATGATGGTAAAACGATGAATTTGGGATGACAAAAACTAGGTTTACCTTTCTGATAAAGTTTAACAAGCAAATCCTGCACACCCGGATCTTCAAAAATGACAGCGACAGTTTGATGTACAGCTTCCTATAACAATGAGTAAATGATATAACCTCTGTTTCGCAAACCTTAAAGTGTGCTCTTCCTTCCATAAAAATAAAAATGAGTAAAAAATTGATTTACAAAGAGGCATACAAGAATAAAGTATCTAGTCAATGTACAAATTGGATAAAGTCCAACCAACATTTGATTTTAGAAATTGCATTTAGGATATAATACCTTTCTCCAGAGACAAGAATATAACCAGCTGTAGGATTCTCATATAGACTAAAATGACTCTTATAGATGAATGTTATATAATTCCCAGATGCATAGTTATGCTTGATCCTCAAGCACACAAATGATAATCATGAAAGGTACTCACTACCACTTATAACTACATTTCAAGCTTTGTTTTGGAGAATTGCAATTCTTCAACCCAAACCTTAAAACATGGAGCTATTTGGTTTAATACTTAACTCACACTCAGTTTCCACAGTATTGAGTTATCATCTTATCATCTAGTTGAACAAGAATCATCCAACGCAAACACACTTGCACAAGCAAAAACCTTTGTAACCCCCTCCCTCCCCAAAACAAAAGTAGAAAGCCAGTCTGCAAGCTCGAATAGTTTTCATTAAAGACACAGCGAACTGAATGGCCCACAACATGGAGAAACAGAAAACAAAATCAAAAGCAATTATGCTATAAGGAGGTAGACAAGCAAGAGTATCTTTGATAGAATCCAGACCACTGTCTAGAAGGGAAAGTCGATTTAGGCAAGGGCCATTAAGCTGCCACGTTTGGGATAGTTATTGCAACATCAATTTGCGATAACAGAAGGAAAAATCCAGGGAGAGGAGAACTTAAGGAGGCGGAGTCATTAGTTGGTTATAAAGACATAAATAGCGGAGTTATAGAAAACAAAGGAAATATAATTTAACATATATCCAACCCACCACCACCCCCCAAAAGAAAAGGGTGGCTAGAAGGTCAATAAAAAAGATGAGGAAACAAAATTGTGTTAATTTTGGCATAGCTGAACATAAGCTTAGGTGCAACAGTAAGGCTGCTCCACTACTTTGTTGTTTACTGAAAGTTACATATTCAAACATCATAAACAACCTATCTACAAAATAAGTTAAGGGTACACCAATCCTCCCTAAGCAACACAATGCGGGAGCCTCGTGAAATCGGATCTCCATTGAATTCGTCATTATTGCAATCTTTCTCTGTCTGGCATGCCATACACTTGGCCATCATCCCTCTTTTTCTAAGTTGACTTCATTGACACATTGCTTAGTGCTTTATCTTTCTTGTGAGCTTCATCCATTTTTTTCTTCCATCTTAACAGTAGGATGAATTTCCTTCCCAACTAAGCCTTCTTACATCCATACCACAGATGTTTACAAATTATTATGCCAAGTGGAAAAGGAAAAAGTAGTCCTATTTTGCTAAAAGAAAAATTAATCCATCTGTCTCGTAATATAAGTAGTTGTGAATGGGGCAACTTTTTTCTGCAAATATATGCATTACGATTTTGCTCTTGGCAAAGAGGAACAAAACAGAAATAAGAAAAATATTCTTTTCTAAAGCCCTTTCAGCTGACCATGCTTCACATGGCCAGTATTCCATGAGCATGGGTGGGCTGACAGCTCAGCTCAGATTGCTCTGAGCAAAAAGCTTAGTTGTTGGTGAATTGAGTAAGCTGAATAGTGGTTTTGAGTAAAGATATGATGAATTCCCCCACCTGGGGCAACTGGAAAAAATCAATGAGGCTATGCAGAAGAATATGAACACGGGATATTCTTGATGATACAGCTGAGAGAGTTGATTCGATAAAGTTGTTAACGGATGGTTAAATGAAACTAAATATAGTTGGAAATGAATGGAGGCAGCACCAAGCAGCAATGTGAGACATGATAGCAGTCCAAGGATGAGTCCCCATTCAAGTTTTCACAATAAAGGGAATAAATAGTCCATCTACAGAGGAAAACAAATGGTGAAATATAATACTGCTAAGACCTTGTGATTTTTAAGGTTTGACAAGAAGAATATAAGGCAATGACTTGTCCGACTTCTCTTTGATGAAGGTCCTGTCATATGTCCTTATCCGATCATGTCCCACATACTTGGAAACAATCTTGGTTGCTGCCTTACTAACAGTATAGCACTAGGGTTCTGTCACTAATAAAAATATTTTCTCAACTTCTCAATCAGTAGGTGAACAATATTTCTGTCCTATGGCTCCATATTAAACTTGTGCACTTGATTCAGCCACTGGAGTATGCCTCTTGCTCCATGTTAAAGAATATTATATTGTCAGGTATGTTTAAATTACTCCCTAGTACTTTCTAGATTTGACCTAGATATTTGGGAAGATATCTTGGTAAATTATAGGCAAAATATCTTTCGTGATACTTTTTTATGTGGGCCTTTATAATCTAGAAATTCATATGTTGTACTTAGTTATGAAAAGTATTTCATTTCAATTAAATACAGTACAATTGACTTTGTCCATGCAGAGTTTTCCTTCGTTTGATCCATCATATGCTAAAGTCTTCCATTGCTGGTGGATAGCTAGCCTTTTGTTACTGCCCACCGGATCCTAACTAAATTTTCTTCTTTGTTCTATGTGCACTGTTACCCATTAAAGTTCTTTTTTCTTGATTTCTATTCGTTTAGTTATTCTCTCCTACGGTTGACTGCCATTTCGCTATTCCCTGCCCTGGTGTGAGCAGTGCCTGAACTAGTGAGTGAACCATGAGCAAGCTGCTGTTGTTTTAATGATCCCTTACTCTATTTCTCTGGTATTCAGATGAGTTCAGATGTTCAGGAGACTGCAGACACTAATGTTTTTGTTTGTTTGGTAGTTGTAGGAGATTGCACACCGGTGTTCATATTTGTTGACAGTACTGCATTTTGATTTATATTTGCAGACAGTTATGAGTGTTCCTTCTTTTTGCTCTATCGAATTTTGATTTCTATACACAGATAATTGAGGTGCTTTTCCAAGATGGGAGATAATTGATATTTGCACAGCCACATATTTGCTTGTTGGAATCATTGATTATTTTCCAAACTCAAGCCTATATCTACAACCCATGTTTAGTTTGAGGAGAGATGTTAAAATATTAAATTTCTAGATTTGTTAGATTAATACCGATCCTTTATATATTATTCTGCAATATTTAGAATAATATCAGGGTTATTATAAGTAGAATACCCTTTAGAAAGATTTCCTATTTAGGTTTTCATATTCTTAAAATCATCCTTATCTTAGTTATTAATATTGATTCAATTTAATACAATCAGCTTTATTCCTAACATCTAATGCTTAGTTATGAATTGGATTAAATATACTTAGTTTTATTCTTAACAATTTAGTACTTGGTCACGAGTATTATAATTCAATACAAACAATTTAATGCTTAACACTCTACAAGGCGACTAAATTTCCACTAAGAAAAGTGCATGTGGATCATCTACCATATGAAAATCAGGTACAAGGCCTTCATTCTAAACTGATCATAGAAGACTTTCACAGGGGCTGATTTCTGTCATCTATGGATGCCAAAAACAGCACCTAAGTGTTATGAGAACGGGGTCATGCATGAAATGACAACACAGCTAAAAAAATGAGATTGAAGGCTCAAGGCTGAGTTGGGTGGCTATGATACATTATTTATTCACGCTCCCTCTTCCCATCCCCATCAAAAAATATAGAGATATGTGGACTTGAGTAATATTAATAGAGTAGCCCTAGGCCAGTTTTTGGGAGCCCTCTAAACAATGAGTCACACAATTAAATGCATCACACATTAAGAAACATTGTCTGGTATGAATGAAACTGTAGAAGAATATATCATGGAAGACAAAGTACTTGCGTCATATAATGCTAGAACTACTTTGTATGTGAAGGTAGAACTTGAGATTGACAAAAAAAAAAACTTCTACATACTTTTGCAACCTCTAGAAATCCTTTGCATGTATCTTCAAAATTAACCTGTAAATAAAGAAATGTGAAATAAATGTGACACAAAGGGAAGGAGAAAAAATCACAAATTTCATTCTCCACCTTTCTCAGAATTAAGCATCAATACAGGCATCAGGTTGTGAATTCCCTTAACTAAGGGACAGTTTAGGTGAAAAAACTTCAGTTATGAATTAGTAAAATAAAACTTCAGTTATGAAGTAAGTAATACATAAATTCCCTCAACTAATGGACATTTTCACTTTTCTGTTTTGTGTAATAGATTATCCATAGATAAAAGCATTGGGGATAGTTAGAAATTAGCAACAAAGTTCAGAACAAAAGGTAGAGATAAAAGAGAAGAACAGTCCTAGTTTTCATTCACGATTGATCATAAATAGACAAAATCCCGAGACAGAGCAAGTTCATGATGATAGCTACTGTATCTGGAGTAGCTCGCAATGGCGGCAAGTTATAGAGATTCAACACTTGCCTAAATCTTTATTTGCTCTCTGATGATAAAATATCCTCTGCGTGTTATAAATAAAGCCCTAGCTCTGCTTTTTGTCACTTCTTTTTCTTCTATTTTTCTGTTGATTGTGCGTGTGTGCGCGCATGTGTGTACTCTAGCTTTATGGATGTTGCATCCTTGACATTTATACATGCCCTAACTATGTTGTTGAATAGTTCTTTGAAGACTTCCTTGCGTTTTGCTTGTTTTCCCTAGCTCTTTCTTTCTCTCAGGCTAGAAATGAACCTCTAAGCCCTATCTTACGCCCTAACTCCCTGTCAAAAACATAGCCGGAGATTGGTTATTTTCTTTCTTTCTTTTTTTTTTTATTATTTTGCTAAGAGTAGTAAAAGACATTGACTATGTTTTCTTTTTGGTTTTCCTCGCATTGTGCTTTTTTCTCTTGCTTTGAATAGCAATCATTATCTTTTCTCCAAAATGTCCCTGCCTTTTTTTTTTCTCTTTGGTAAATTGCTCCTTACTTATAACTAGATATCCTGGGGCAATTACAAAGTAAATAGTGGAGTGTTTGTTCCTAACTTTAGGTATATTATTGTTGTTTGGTAAATTGTATTCCCAAACCAATAAAAAGCTAAGAATTTTAGCTCACCCTGTCGTGTCATGATCTAATTTTTAGAAGTATAACGTGTT
Organism: Nepenthes gracilis; assembly: GCA_033239525.1. Lineage (NCBI taxonomy): Eukaryota > Viridiplantae > Streptophyta > Magnoliopsida > Caryophyllales > Nepenthaceae > Nepenthes > Nepenthes gracilis. Next base: position 3,767,268 of record BSYO01000026.1, on the reverse strand, counting down.
GTCGTATCAATGTCAGTTTGGATACGTGTCCTGCTCTATGCTACTTAGACCTAGTGACATTCCCCCCCAAAAAAAGGACAAAAGCACAGCAATTTGTTCAGAGCCAAAAAAAAAAAAAAATGGAGACACATAAGAAAAATACACAACAAACAAATAAGAAGATTACCTGCTCAGCATAGTTTGTTGGCAGAGCTTCCAGAGTGCTGTTGCTGAGATCCATTGAAAGATCATAACAACGTAGGTTATTGTTGATCTGAGCAACACAACATTAATGAAAACATTTAAGCAAAGCAAGATCAGTAACAGGAAACAGTTGCATATTTGTGGGATCCACAAACCATAGCACACAGACGTTCTAGACCAATTTCTGAAGCAGGTTCTTCAAGCCTCTTCCTTTCGGCAGATTGAAAATCGATCATTACCTGAAACCATTATTAAGACACAAGTATATGACCATAAAGACGAATAAACAATCATCAACAACAAAGAAACCAACTGAAACTCAACAACACACTATGCTAGAGTATACAACTTAATTGTCAAGCTAACAATGGCAAAAGCAAATATCAGCTAACAACTCCGCTCCACTAGTATAACCTTTATCGATCCTGTTTGCTTATATAAAATCAGGAGCATGGATGTAAAATATCGATACTGTACAATCAAGGCCATATCAGGTGACATATATCTATATCGGATGTACCAAACACATGTTTTTTGCGAAGAACTTGGTAGCAAATGTCTGATGATATGGCAACATATTTCCCAATTTTGTTGTAGTATTGAGTGGCTGATGCCAATATATATCATCTTAGATTTCATTAAATGATCAAGAGGTTTGTCAGGCCTTGGGCCACACAAGATGGGGATATCCCTCCTCCACCCTCCCATCGTCAATGCAACTAGGATATCTAACCATGTTTCTGGGAATTGGAACAGTGCTAAGAGACTACTAACTAAGCTAGCAAACACCCTCATCAACAAGATTATTATTATTTTTTATTTTTACAAAGATCAGTGCGTGGATATGTACCAAAAGAACACATACGACATGCTATGATATTTAAGAAACGTGACAAAGTTAACCATCCACAACAGCATATTATACAAAGAACTTGTTTTCATATTCATTAAGGATTTAATATAATTATTTCCTTCTATTGGTATGTAATACCAATTCCCATGACACATGAAAATCAAATTTTTATAGACTGAAAAGATGTTTGAAGGAAAATATCCAGCACTCAAATCAATTTTCGCTCTGCTATTTAATTTGGTTCAATTCAATATTTATGATGCTTCCTTCTTTTCCCCATTTCAATTTTAAACATATTTGCTGACAGAGAAATCATTTTCATGCAAACTTTTTATCACAAAAGAGGACTCTGTGTCATGTTGGGATTTTTGTAGTCTTAGTAAAATTGTTGGTTCAGTTAGGAGTTTATTAGTTGTTGTGGTATCAATGGTGGTGGAGTTGCACTAGCTTCTCTTGTTTTACGAGAGTGAAGCATCTGCCCAAAGAAACCTGAATTTTAAACAAAAAATTAGTTTTCCCATACATTCCATAGCCCCACTTTTCTTTTTAATAAGGTCTTAACCAGAAATATTTTGTGAGTCAATGCACGCTTTGATTTCTTTAGTGATCACAATTTTCAAATCAGCATTTATTCTTTTTTATCACAATTTCAAATTGACAATAATGGCAACAACAAGGGTTTAATTCCACTATTTGGGGTCATCTAATAATTTACAAATTGAGCAAAGGAAAATAAAAATAAAAAGAAACAAAATGATCATAAAAAATGGATCCTGATTGTACTACCAGCAGCCTAATTCCCATCTCCATCACAGCACTTGAAAGAGGGACTGTCTAATCTGATAGTGTTGGGCGTACTAATTTGAGAAATAGAAGCCATATTGCATAATTAAGGGAAATTGCAGAAAAGTTCTCCTGTAGGTTTGATTCTTCTTAATTTTCTTTCTAAAAACAGGATTTCTAGACCATCCATGTTTACTACTTCCTTATAAGCATATTTCAAACCCAGAAAACTTAGAAAAAAGAAAAAAGGTATAAAGGAAAGTATTTTCTTATGTTTGGTCTATAAGAAAAAATGTGATGAAAAATGTAAGAAATAATACCATTAAAGGACTGTAACAATTTTCGCTTTGTATTTCCTTGACAACCAAACAAATAAAATACTTTTATTTCAAAGTTATTTTATAATCATGTGACTTTTAATCTACATCTAAACAATATATATATATTCTTATGCTTTTATATATATATATTTGTAATGGCTCCTTTCCTTCAAATTTTCCAATAACTCACAGAAAAGAGAAAGAAAAAAAAAAGAAATAACAAGGAGTTATAGTTGATAGGTTCTGAAAGCTCATTGACATATAAGTGGAAGTTGTGTAAAAACAGAAGTTAAAATCACTCTGCTAGCCAAATCACTCTGCTAGCACAAAACTATCTCTTGATTAAAACTACCAAAAAATGAATTTAAAGAAGAATCTGGAAATTATTGAAAAGTTGTCATCAAATAGCACATGTCACAGCTTAAACTTGCCTGGATAAGGGCTAAAGCAATTCTGTATAGCATGACATCAGTGCTATTTTCTCGGACAGTTTGCACTTGCTCCCCAAGAATTCTGAATAAGTCTACTGCAGCTGGTGTGTATAGCTTACCATCTTCGGCTTTCTTTGGTTGTTGTACTTTGTCAGCCTCCAGGATGTTCATGTACCATTTCTAGAAAGAGAAAAGCAAACAACAAATGCAGTGTCTTGCTTCAAAGAGATGCAACATAGAAAGTACTATGCACTAGCAAAACAACAGCAATTTGTTAAAGTTTGGGCAAAAATAAACGCTTACCCTTGTTGTAGCTTGAATTCTTTCAACATATGCATTCATCAGGGGATCCATGGCACCACTCTCAGAGCAAACTTGGGCTAAAGACTCATCTACGCCAAGCCCAATCAGGTTTTCTTGGTATTCTACAACCCAACCAGTTACCTAATAGAAATGACAAATTTTATGAGCATTATGATAGACAAGAAAATCAATTAATCATCAATTAAAATGTAGTAATATGATGAGAAACAATGACAAGAAACAATTAAAGCTGAATGAATGCTTTCCATTGGTCAGGGGTGAAATATGGTATGCTACTTATTAATCTCAGCTCATGGTCCCTATATTCGAATCACTCCCCAAAGAAAACCTAATGAATTCTACAGTATGGAACTGCCCACCATGGATGTATTTGGGATGGTAAACAGCAGTGGACAGTACTAAAAGAAAAAAAAGAAATAACAAGGAGTTATAGTTGATAGGTTCTGAAAGCTCATTGACATATAAGTGGAAGTTGTGTAAAAACAGAAGTTAAAATCACTCTGCTAGCCAAATCACTCTGCTAGCACAAAACTATCTCTTGATTAAAACTACCAAAAAATGAATTTAAAGAAGAATCTGAAATTATTGAAAAGTTGTCATCAAATAGCACATGTCACAGCTTAAACTTGCCTGGATAAGGGCTAAAGCAATTCTGTATAGCATGACATCAGTGCTATTTTCTCGGACAGTTTGCACTTGCTCCCAAGAATTCTGAATAAGTCTACTGCAGCTGGTGTGTATAGCTTACCATCTTCGGCTTTCTTTGGTTGTTGTACTTTGTCAGCCTCCAGGATGTTCATGTACCATTTCTAGAAAGAGAAAAGCAAACAACAAATGCAGTGTCTTGCTTCAAAGAGATGCAACATAGAAAGTATTATGCACTAGCAAAACAACAGCAATTTGTTAAAGTTTGGGCAAAAATAAACGCTTACCCTTGTTGTAGCTTGAATTCTTTCAACATATGCATTCATCAGGGGATCCATGGCCCCACTCTCAGAGCAAACTTGGGCTAAAGACTCATCTACACCAAGCCCAATCAGGTTTTCTTGGTATTCTACAACCCAACCAGTTACCTAATAGAAATGACAAATTTTATGAGCATTATGATAGACAAGAAAATCAATTAATCATCAATTAAAATGTAGTAATATGATGAGAAACAATGACAAGAAACAATTAAAGCTGAATGAATGCTTTCCATTGGTCAGGGGTGAAATATGGTATGCTACTTATTAATCTCAGCTCATGGTCCCTATATTCGAATCACTCCCCAAAGAAAACCTAATGAATTCTACAGTATGGAACTGCCCACCATGGATGTATTTGGGATGGTAAACAGCAGTGGACAGTACTAAAAAGAAAAAAAAAATGCTGCTAATGATTTTAAAGTTGATTATATGGCTAGGGAAAGCAATTCTGCAGGTAAAATCAAAGCTAAGTTGGCATGATATTTCTGTGACAACTAATATCGATCGACATAGGTTCTCATTCGACCTGGATATGTCCAAACTCAAAACGCAATAAACTTATGGCTGCCTTATGCAGCACTAGCATCTCCAGTAACAAATAGTTATATGATTGCTACCTGAATTTATCTTTCCCAGATTCTTTTTATCATCTAGGTAAATGCACTTACAAATATCAACAGAGCTTCCATCAACAATCATATGCTTAATTGACTTAAAATTCAAAAGAAAGTACCTTCAAGATCTCTATATTTGTAAGTTCATTTGCTCTTTCACTCAGCAGTCTAAGCATCTGAATAAACCGCTCCGTATATAGATTTACCATGAGTTGAAATATTTCATATCTGCTAGAAAGGAAGGAAACCATTATGTTACAAACAAATTCAAGCTCGCATAAAGGTTACACAGATGAAATAGCAAAGGCGCATATATAAATCCACGCATCTATAGAATTGACAAAATTTTACCCAATTTACCACCACAAACTTTTGGAGAGTAAGGCTTTCATCAATAAAACTGCGCTAGATGGGAACCTATTTCAAATTCAAACTCAAATAAAAGTGACACAGATGACATTGCAGAAACACATAAAATCCATGCATCTATAGAATTGACAAAATTTTACCCACTCCACCACCACAAACTTTTGGAGAGTAAGGCTTTCATCAATAAAACTGCGCTAGATGGGAAGCTATTTCAACCAGGAAAAAGGAGAAAAATGAATTATCTTGGTTTCCTTGACTGACAGATCATGAATAATCTTTTGCAGCTTCGAGCTTGGTATGATAGTACCTAAACTCACAAGCCCAATCAATGAAAAGCAAAATACAATTTATTTATTTTTTTTCCTCTTTCCCTTTTCATAATGCCCTGACCATCAAGGAAGGGATTGCCATATTGGATAGAACAACTACTTGAAAAGCAAAATTAATGTTTATCAATCTTGAACAACATTACAATATGAGTAAAGCAAGCTGACAGCAGTCATGAACGCATCCTGAAATTGAACTAAATATAGAGGGATTATTAAGAAAAAATTACAGAAGTGAAGCGATAGCTTTATCTTTAAAGTTTATGAACTGATATGAAGCCAAGAATGAGGCATACATGAATAGCGGGTGTAAGATTAAGAGAGGACAAACCTTGGAGGGAAACAAGGAGCAACATAGTCATAAATATCTCCCAACTCCTCTCCAATCTGAAAATCAAAGCAATTAAAAAAATTCAGTTTGAACGAAGGCAGAGGAAAGAAAAAATAACACAGAAAAATAAATTTACATGGTAGCATTATCATCCCTCATTTAGAAATTATCCAACCCCGTTCATAAAAAATGAAGAGCCTCAAGCCATTTTATTCTAACAAATATATTACCAAAATGGATGGTTTTGTGTAAATTACTAGTTCTTCTTCTAGAATTGGTGTCAATTAGGTGGCCTGTGGACTTTGTTGCTCTACCCGGTGCTTTTGGACTAATAGATTTTATGTTACATCAATTCAACTTCAAGAAACTACTGAGAAAATTAATTTCAATAGAAGCATCATAATTATTAAATTAAAATGTGAAGGTAGCATATTCATCTGCATTGATTACTAATGAGTGCACTACTTAGATTTAAAAAACATGAAGAACAAGCAGAATGAGAAGGCACAATTTTAGCAATGTCCCTTCCATAACATGGATATTGGCAAAGAGGTCTGGACATGGGTTCCTGTAGTGTATCGCACAAGCTAAACTAGATGTTGCAGAAATGGAAACTATCAAGGGATACCAATCTCTTTTTTTTTTTTTTTTTTTTTTGGGGGCTAGGTAAATGGGTACCTATCTCACTTTTTATATTATTTGATTTTTCCTCTATTCTGCAGAATGTACAGCCAACACAGAGGCAAAAACCGTTAAATAAAATTGCCATCAAGCGAAAACCAAAATTGGTCGTTTTCCACTTAGGGGTTTGACTACATGGATGCTCTGAATCTTTTCAGTTATGTGCATGCCATTTCTTCTGCTAGCTTTGAGTATGAACTATGCTTGACAGTTGCATCTAAACTTTTCTGCAATCTTCCTCTACCCATTATTAGGAACATCTTCCAACCCTCAAGTATTAATATGGGTCCACTGGACAGTCTTCACTTCACTTGACCTAGCCACCTCAAACTTCTTGTGCAAAATGTCTTCCATTGGTGCCACTTTGACATTCTCTTGCGTGATATCATCATAAATATTATCGACCCATAGAGACATATCTTAGTATCTTTATCCGGAACTACCATCTATTAGCATTTGAATAGACTGATGACAGGAAATAAACAAATTACATGTGCGATTCCACATATTAGATGAATTACACAATCAAGCTAGCATTTCAATTGTCAACAAACACACTGAAACCCAAAGAATCCAAGATGGACAATCTTGTATCTATTTCTCTTTGTCTAGTTAAGATGTTCACCTGTGGCAGGAAAATGAATGGCAGATGCAGAGATCCCATTCCCATGTTTAAAAATAAATATATATAATAAGCTATAAACAAGTTAACATTTACTCACCATTCTACATTATAAAATAATTCATGATTATCTCCTTTTAGCTTTTCCATCACGATGAAAATAATTCATCATATCCTGCCTTTATGTAAACCATGCATGAAAAATTTAGATCTATTAATATTATGAATCAAATATCACCAAAGCCACAAGTCCTGAAAGTTGATCCTATGAACCCTCTTCAGCCATTCTATGTCTAGGACACGGTCCATCATTTTGCTCAAATTTATAGCATGGAACAAAATATTGGTTAATGTGTCAAATATTGGCAGATATATATTAGTATTTGGCGCATCATTACAAATATCATATAGAACCGTGACAAAATTGTGATATGTTTGTCAATCATCAATACTTGAAATATCATCCAATGTAGCTGAAATGTTAGGATCTCAATTTTGAGGGTTTTAATATATAATTTGTTCAAATAGGAATATAGGATTAGTTAGGCTTAAATTTTAATACATAAGTCAACTTTGATCATTTCAAAAAATATATTTTTGTGTACACAACATGTGATACAAGACCAAAACGGCCAAGAGAAATATGATACCAATATTGATATTTTAATCTATGACCTACAGTGACAACATGCTGTGGAAGTTAAAGGACAATTCAGCCTTTGTCACTACTACATCGCAAGTCTTCCTCAGTCTAGCAACTAAATTTAGATGTCTAAACTAATATCTTCTCCAAATATATTAAGATGGCCACAAAGAAGTTATGGAAGATGCTTCAACTTTGAGTTATGATAAAAAGTTCCTTCTACTTGGTAAAATAAATGGAAATGTTCCTGAATTTAAGAAATTTTTGCATACTGTTCGTGCTTCCTCCAAAGCTGCTACCAGGTCCTGGAAAACAAGCTGATGCATAACAAAATTAGAAAGTAAATATTAGTACAAATTAATAATACAACATATAGCACATTAACAATGAAAGACTCAACTTCAGTGAGAAGTTTGTTAAAACGTCCTTCAACAGAAATCCTTATTTGTTCATAGCACTTATCCTTGTAACCTTTTCCATGATCCTTCAACTTTTGTTGCGTAGGGTTTTTATGAGAAGCTGTTGCCATGGTAGATTTTCTGCAGTTCAGCAACTGAAACAATTATCTATTATCATGCTAAGGATCTATGATGCGAATCATTGCAAAGAAGGAAAGAGAAAGTGGGTGAATACAGTTAGAATGCATCCTAAATGCATAGCAGTACATATTATGAAATGAAGGTGACAACCAAACTTCATTGCTAGCATATAAAAACTGAAATGATTAAGAGGTATTCACTTTGTATTTCGACGAGGATTTCCAATAGCAGCCATTGCACCATCTCCCTCAGCCTCAGCTGCCTCCTCAGCAAGTTGTTGATCAAGGATCTCTTGCATTTCAACAACCCTGGAGAGGCTAATATGGTTAACATGGCACCGTGGTATCAACCATTACATACTACAATATCAACAGCAACAATGGTAACATCCCTACTACACTGTATCAACCATTAAGAACAAAATACCAACAGCAAATCTAGTCCATCCCTGGACAGGCAAATACAATTAACATGCACGATGGCATCCACCACAGTCCAATACTTTTCTCTTGCAAGAAATGTAGCAGTCTGTGAAAGAATAGCATCAAAGGTCAAACTGGTTGATCAAACGCAAAAGGTATGTGATTTCTAACACTAGCAAACAAGTATAGATGGCTCACTAAGTTGATGGGTTGAGATATGCATTGGCAAACAGCCTCTATGAGCAAGAAATTTTTTAGGAAACCATCCGGAATGGTTTTGCTCATCTAACTACAACAAAGCAGAATAGTGGCAAAGAATCATAGCAAATCCCACTTAATAGGAAATCGTTAGTTGGGACTTGTGCTTGTTTGATTTACAAACCTCCCCCTCCCCCCCCCAAATCAAAAAGAAAAACTGAACGAAGTTCAAGTTCACCTTATTTTACATTTCAGTTATTCCAAATAATTTATCTAATTTAACATCTCAGTGGATGAAAGGAGATTGAAGTCATTCTTGCATATTTTAAAATATTTCACAATCCCTTTGTTTTCCCATTTTTGGAAGATCATTGCACCATAACTGTTTATAGGAAATAAATTTGTTAAGTAAATTAATATCAATGCAGTCGACATCACCCCAACGTGTTGAATTGTTTTGGCGGTGGAGACAATTTTGAGACAATGAGATTAGTTGATAAAATTATGGCTCATAGTGTACTTTGATAATATCATCGGACAACTAAAACATGTTTAAAATCTTTAACTAATAAGCAAGGAACACAAATCATAACAACTATTCAGTGTAAAAGGAAAAATATCAACTAGCTAAATCTGCATCCAGGCGACATACCTTAAAGCACGAACCAAAGTTTGAGGACTGCAAAACAGATCAAATATTGCAAAAAAGATAATAAGCATTGAGGAATACTTACAAGAAACAGCATAAACCAATACATAAAGAAAACTAATAAATACCAATAGTGCAGGATTCACCAAGTTACAACAAAGGCACATAAAGAGCCACATCCAGCATAATCTATTATTTGACCACTCCATATAAAAATAAAATCCTAAAGGATTATCCAAAACAACATGATTTGTAAATGTAATCATATCTAGAAAAGCTTTCATCCAGTACTACTGTGCTAAAGATAATGCAAAAATAGCCTATAAATATATTAAAAAACCATATTTTTAGGAAAATAAGGCATAAACTACAGAGCAGGATAGCACACAGGCCAAGGCCGAGGGAGGGAGGAATGGAATGGGAGGAAGCTATTACACCAATCTTACTGCACTACCTGAAGGATAATCCTTCAACTTTTTGTTGACCATTGATTGACAACAAGAAGTATTAGTACAGAATTAAGGAAGCCTGAACAGTTCTTTAAAATCCTTTGGAATGCAAGGCTTTCAACAACAGACATTGTGGACCTTGATTCAAGTCCAGTTTGATTTCTTAACGACACTCACATTATTCTTTTTCTCCAAAAAATAGCTAAAAAACAGCAGGATAATTCAGGAAGGTATGGATACAAATATTTTGAAGAGGACAGCATTTTTCTTACCCCATTTAAAACCATAAACAAATTAAATGGATAACCCTTTCGATTGAATCTTGATTAATTATAAACATGGTTACCTAGGTTGTGACATGAGATCAAGGGGGTAAGAATAGGGATGAGGAACATCACTAAGTCCGATAGATGGTATGATGGCGGTGCTCCTCTTCAGTATGCTATTTTGGTGCAAATGTTCGTTTGGTGAAGATGCTTGTTGGGGGCGCTACTTGGGATCATTGTACACCAGTGGTAGCAATAAATAGCATTAATTAAAAAAGTAATTCTGAATAGCATTTGAAAATCTTTATCAATACATTAATATTGTTTTTTTCTGAATCAAATATACTGTAGAATTGATATTTAATGTTTAATATATGAGCAATTTACATCTATATCTCTTCATCTTTTCAAATTTATCTAACAAAACAGCCAGCTACATAAACGAATCAAATAAATGGTCAATCGTCATGCCAATTTTATTAAAATGTTTTGCATTATGACAGAGAAAAGAGAGATAAAGGGTTAGGATTTTGTCATGCTGTCTTGACTAAAGCCTCCTTCCTCCTCTCTCTCCCCCTGTTAAGTAGCAACCTGTTCACAATCGGAATAAGACCTAGACTGACAAACAGAGACAACGAAGGAGAAAATGAGAAGCATGGATAAGAATATTGGTATGGGTGTTGGTATCAGTGTTGGACGCAATTATATTGGTGTTGGACATGTTAAACAATCCATATCGGTATCGGGTTTATTAGAAGAAAAATAATCATAAACCGACAAAAAAATATTGGCTAATATATCGGCCAAATATTAGTCATATCAAACGATATTTCAAATATCGGTTGATATCATTATGATATATCACCGATGGCAACACATTGCATTATTGTCGTAGTATTGTTATATATGGATATCGGGAACCCGATACCAATACATAAGTACCAATATTTAAAATATTGGCTGATATTTTCATATATCATGAGTGCTGCTAGTGTGGCATGAAGGTGATTCACAGCCAACTTCTCTCCCTCTCTTTTTAATTCCTGCTCTTTTTCAAAGCTACCAGATCTTTCTTTTCTGCCAACATAAACAAATCCAACAATAATATCTTCAGCTCCATTTACACAAACAGAAGCCTTAAAAAAATTGAACTGGCTGGCCCATTACCCACCAAAAAAGGACACAAATTCGCCAAATATTTCTCAACCTCTGCTTATGTTTTAGTAAACTCCATGTCATTAAACAAAATCATAGTCACTAAGTGACAACAGTCATGGTCGCAATAGGGTTGGAGCACACATTACATAACATGTCATGTGACTCATGACTGTAGCAGGGCCCGATCTTTTTTAAAAGGGCTCCTGAATTATTCCAAGATTTTACTAGCCAAAGAAGTTCTCTTGGCCCAAAAGAGGGGATACAGTTTCTTGGTGTTAAAGAAATTTCTGCAACTTTAGTGTTAAAGACCTGCAAAAAAACCACATGTTAAAGATGACAAACATACCCATTTTTAGTAACTTTGAGCAAACATCTGTAAAAAAACTTTGAAGGATTGTTTGATGGAAGTCCAGAAAATCATAGTTGATTTTGTTTGAGGGTAAGCCTGATGAAAAACCAATTAAATAATACCAACAACCATCTTAAAGGAATAGGCAAGTCTATAATTTTTGATAGAGCTAGGGATTCCGTTATGAAATTTGATCAAAGAGTCTTGTCGCTGAATGTACAAGAATCTATACATCATTCTATTTGAAACATGTGAAAGTAACCATTGTCACAATGGAACCTTTTAAGATCCTTATTTGTAAATGAGATTATGCATTCAATGTAAGCATTTTCCTTTGAAAGTGTTTCTAGAATTAAACCACCCATTTTGGAAAGCAATAAATTAGAACATATTAATAAATGCACAAAGTGGAATTATGGAAATATAGCACGAATCTCCAACATTTCCTAAGGCAGAAAAGTAGGTACCTATGTTTCGAAAGCTTATAGAAGTTGCCAATTTGGGCCCATAAAGTCTTCTCAAATGTCTCCCATGTCCGATCTACATCTTCAAAATATTCTCTGAAAAAAATTAACCATTAGAAGTCCAAGGACCTCATGTAATAAAGAAAGTTAAAAGTTTGCTGAATTGTTGGATCTTGATGTCACACAACAAAGCCATATTGCTATATCGATCTACTGCACTACGCAAATGGAATGATTCATACTGTTTTTCATAGAAATGAAGTTGCTAAATTATGGTGCAGTCCATGTAGAAGAATATTGCTTCAATGGTTCCATTTTTATGATGAAGAATCTCCTCCCCCTCTTTACCATCCAACACGAACAAACTCAGGATCCATGTTCCCTCCAGAAAGTGTCATGGATCCTGTAAGACCGGGGTCTACAGGCAGGAAGGGAATGATCACACAACCAACCCTAAGTTGCCCTCACTAACTAGTAATTACGTTATACCTATGGGGTAACATTCTATTCTACACAGTGGAAAATTTTACAATTGGTCTGCAATTGCTATTATAGACTAAGAACTACTTATCCCCAATGAGAAATAAAATGCAAGACGTGATCAAAGCTCAAAACTCCTAATCAAGGTGCTACACTTTCAAATAAAGATGCATATTCCAACACTTGCAATTAAGTTTCATCCAACAACCCATAAACCCATAGCTTTCCCAAATCCAATAGATACTCAACTGGGACTCCATCTGAATGAAGTCCAACATGTAGTGCCCCTAAGTTGGCCTTAACAAACTGAAAATTTAGTTCTAGAGAAAAATGGAACCATCAATTTCAGGATTTTGTTGGGATCACTCCCATATGGGAAAATGCCGGAATGGAATGACAGGAATGACCGGTATGGATTTATCGGTATGGCTTTTCCGGAATGGATTTCCACAATGGAAATTTGCCGGAATAGAAATTAGTCGGGATGAAATTTTCGGAATGAATGGAAATTCCGAAATGGATAAAATTCTAGAATGGATGGAAATTTCCAATATGAAATTCCAGACTAAAATTTCGGAATAAAAGTTGACCAGGAATGAAAAAAGGCCGGAGTGGATTTGCACTTAGCTAAAGAAGTATTAAGATCTAGAGTGGACTTAGTCAACGCCTGGAAACTGTAACCGGAAAGTTGGTCACTTATAATATTTGCGCAAGCAGCTTTTCAGAAAGAGAAATTGACTCTTAGAGCTGGCAACTGATTGGTTGAGCTAGTTAACTCCACCCGACAAAATAACTCTTAGTAGAGTTGATGGTAGGTTTTGCACACATGCAACCTGCCTATTGGGTAGGCGGTAACTAAGTCAAATTGTATATATTTATATGTATGCTGGGCATGCAAGTAAATAAAGAGTAGAGGAGTGAGAAAAGAAAAACGTAATAGAGAACGGGTAGTCATTTTTTACTATTGTATTCTTACTCTTGTTTTTTGTTCTCAACTCTTCGAGAGGTTTGTGCAGCTAAAGAGGGTTTCTGTAACCATACTCACATAGTGAATTTTTTTTTTGTGGACTAATTGTCCCATGGTTTTTTTCCTCTCATTTTAGAAGAGAGTTTTCCACGTAAAAATTATATGCTCTTCCTCTTTCTCCTATATCGTGTGTGTATTTGTGCATAACATCCTTGTCCGACTTAGATTTGTCCAACCGGCCATTATCCTTTTTCCTAATGAGTGGTATTAGAGACGCGGTTCTTTAGGCCGGGGTTAAACTTTGCTAAAACTAATAGAGGTAGAAAACAAGATGATTTGTTTAAATAGCACAAACTACGATACATGGAAGAGCAAGATGGCTGACGTGCTATTTGTAAAGACCATGCATCTCCTTGTGTTCGCAATGCAAAAGCCCGAGGTGAAGTAAGAGGAAGAGTAGGGATTTGAGCACAAGCAGGTTTGCGACTACATCCGATAGTTTGTGGATGACAATGTCTATAATCACATTTGAAATGAGACGGATGCGAAGACGTTGTGGGAGAAGCTAGAAGCTCTCTATGCTTCTAAAACCGGAAACAATAAACTATTTCACTTGAACAAGCTGACGCAAGTGATGTATAAGAAGGGGACGCCCGTTGCCGACCACCCGAATGAATTTCAAATGTGTGTTGACCGGTTAAATGGCATGGGCATAAAGTTTGAAGATGAAGTGTTGGGACTGTGGCTCCTCATGACCTAACCGGACTCCTGGGAGGTGACATGGATCACTATTGCCAATACTGCTCCAAATGGCATGGTGACCCTTGAGATGACGAAAGGAGTTGTGCTGAATGAAGAGATGAGGCGCTGGTCAGTGGTTTTCTTCCTCCTCTCAGCACTCCGATTTATTAGTGACGGAGTCCGGGGAAGGAGTAAAGGGCATGGCCCTAAATCTGGAGAAAATGGGCGGAGCAAGTCTCATTTAAATTATCAAAACCTTGAGTGTCATTATTGTGGCAAGAAATGCAACATTAAAAAATATTGTTATAAATAAAAGTGCAACAATAATGGAGATGGCAAAGAGAATAAAACTAAAAAGGGACGAGGAAAGGAAAAGGCCTCGGCCTCAGTTGTAACTGAGGGTGACCTCTTACTGACCTGTGAAACGGATGATGTGATAAATTTAACCGACCACGAGTCTAATTGGGTGGTGGATATAGGTGCCTCACTCCATGTCATATTCGGGGAATTGTTCTCGTCTTACACTCCGGGATATTTTGGAGTGTTAAGAATGAAAAACAAAGGAACATCTTGGGTTATTGGCAGAGGTGACATATCACTTGTCACTAGCAATGGGACCCGATTGCTTTTAAGGGGCGTTCGGTACGTTTCGACATTTGAATGAATATAATTTCAGCCGGCAAACTAGATGATGAAAGGTTTTGTAGTACCATCTGTGAAGAAGAATGGAAGTTAACCAGAGGGTCTCTGGTTATTGCACGTAGAGAAAAGACCTCTGGCTTGTACGTGATAAAAGTATCTACCACGGCTGGAGAAATTCATATGATGAGGAGTAAGCAGTCGTTGAACTTGTGGCATCGTCGGCTCAGTCATATGAGTGAGAAGGGATTGAATAATCTGGTTGGAAAGGACCTTTTCCAAGACATTAATGAGGCTAAGCTGAAAACCTGCTCACATTGCTTGGTAGGAAAACAACGACGAGTTACGTTTCAAGGAGGCTCATCTGACAAAAAGACCGAAGTACTTGAGCTGGTACATATAGATGTGTGCGGTCTTTTTAAAGAAAAATCTTTTAGAGGAGCACAATACTTCGAATCGTTTATTGATGATTGTTCAAGGAAGGTTTGGATTTACCTTTTCAAGACGAAGGATCAAGTTGCCGGCATTTTTGAGCATTTTCATGCTCTTGTGGGGAGGCAGACAAAGAAGAAACTGAAATGCATCCGAAGTGATAATGGTGGAGAGTATCTCGGAGCCTTTAATGCATACTGTCAGATTCATGACATCTAGCACCAAAGAACGCCATCGAAGACACCACAGTTAAACGGGGTGTCAGAATGCATGAATCGAACACTAATGGAGAGAGTTTGAAGTGTGTTGTCTGAGGCCAAGTTGCCCGATTTGTTTTGGGGAGAAGCATTAAAAACAGTGGCCTACATCATCAACAGGTCGCCAAGTAGACATTTGAATGGCGATGTTCCTGAACAAGTATGGTCTGGTAGGAAGGTATCCTACGACCATCTTCGAATGTTCGGATGCAAGGCCTCCGTCCATATTCCAAAGGACAAAAGAAGCAAATTAGAGTCGAAGTCAAAGGAATGCATCTTCCTCGGCTATGGGGAAGATGAGCTTGGATATCGACTATATAATCTTGTTGAGAAAAGGCTCATCTAGTCTAGAGATGTTGTACTCTTAGAGGATGAGACCATTGTAAACATTGGAAAAGAGAAGGCATTGTCTGGTACCGGTCGAACAGACGAGATAAGTGCCGATGTTATCCAATTGACACCTCTTCACAATGAGGTCAATGTCCCAGGTGTGACCGAGGAAGATGATGAAGCAGTCACGGCGCCAGATGAAGACGAGGATGACCTCACTCCTCAGCCGGCCGAGGAGGTTGCTCTCCGTAGATCCTTAAGAGACCGAAGACCCTCGGTCCATCTGTCATCTAGTGAGTATGTGCTACTCACTGATGGAGGAGAACCTGAAAGTTTTGAAGAAACCATGGAGGATGAGCACAAAGAAAAATGGTTAGAAGCCATGAATGATAAGATGGATTCGTTGCATGAGAACCATACATTCGAACTGGCTGAACTGCCAAAGGGAAAGAGAGCCCTAAAGAACAAATGGGTCTTCCGTTTGAAGATTGAGGTAGATATCTCGCAACCGAAGTACAACGCAAGGCTGGTGGTGAAGGGCTTCAACCAGCGCAAAGGGGTCGATTTTGATGAAATTTTTGCCCCAATTGTAAAAATGTCCTCTATTCGGGTGGTGTTTGGTTTGGCAGCTGTCCTAGATTTGGAAGTAGAACAGCTAGATGTCTGGACGACATTCTTCCATGGTGACCTTGAAGATGAAATCTATATGGAACAACTCGAGAAATTTCAGGTCAAGGGGAAGAAACGACTGGTGTGTCGTCTGAGGAAGAGTCTGTACGGATTGAAATAGGCTCCAAGACAGTGGTATAAGAAGTTTGAGTATTTCATGGTCAGTCAGGAATACAGCAAGACTACTTCGGACCACTGTGTCTTTGTACAAAAATTCTCCGAGGATGACTTCATCATCCTTCTACTCTATATGGACAATATGCTCATCGTTGGACGAAACGGTGCTCGGATTAAGGAGTTGAAGTAGCAACTTGGGCAGTCCTTTTGCCATGAAGGACTTGGGGCCGATGAAGCAGATTCTGGATATCAGAATATTTCGCAACCGTAAAAATAAGAAACTGTGGCTGTCTCAAAAGAGTTATATCGAGAAAGTACTACAGTGCTTTAAAATGGAAAAGTCCAAGCCAGTGAACACCCCATTGGCTAACCACTTCAGTCTCAGTAGTCAACAGTATCCGATCTTGGATGTTACGAAGGCTGCCATGAGAAGCGTGTCCTACTCTTCAGCCGTAAGGAGTTTGATGTATGCTATAGTGTGCACGAGGCTGGACATTGCACATGCTGTCGGTACTGTTAGCAGGTTCTGTCAAATCCGAGGAAGGAGCATTGGTATGCTGTAAAGTGGATCTTGAGATATATCTGAGGAACTCCCAAGATGTACTTGTACTTTGAAAGTGACAAGCCTCTTTTGGTCGGATATACTGATACTGATATGGCAAGTGATATTGACTCCAGGAAGTCTACATCAGGGTACCTAGTAAAGTTTGCAAGAGGTGCCGTCTCCTGGCAATTAAAGCTACAAAAGTGCATTGCTCTCTCCACCACAGAGGCTGAATTTATTGCTTAGACGGAAGCAAGCAAGGAGGTGTTGTGGATAAAGAAGTTCATCCAAGAATTAGGCTTCAAGCAGGATAAGTATGTAGTACTTTGTGATAGCCAAAGTGTCATACATCTCTACAAGAACTCCTCATTCCATTCGAAATATATTGATATTTGATACCATTGGGTGAGAGATGTTGTTGACAAAGGATTGCTGCCACTGGAAAAAATCTAGATTGAAGAAAATAGGTCGGACATGATGACGAAGGTATTGCCCAAGGAAAGTTTGAAGCTTGTTGTGACATAACTGGTCTGACTAATTTGGTTTCCACACGGTCATGAGAGGAAGTTTGTTGGGATCACTCCCATGTGGGAAAATGCCGGATTGAAAAATGCCGGAATGGAATGATAGGAATGACCGGTATGGATTTATCGATATGGTTTTTCCGGAATGAAATTCCAGAATGAAAATTGACCAAAATGGAAATTGATTGGAATGGATTTCTAGAATAGAAATTAATTGGAATGGATTTTTGAAATGGAAATTGGCCAAAATGGAAATTAGCCAGGATGAAAATTCCGGAATGGATGGAAATTGTCAATATGAAATTTCGGAGTAAAATTTCCGAAATGAAAATTGACCGAAATGAAAGAAGGCCGGAGTGGATTTGCACTTAGCCAAAGAAGTATTAAGGTCCAGATGGACTTGGTCAACGCCTGGGAACTGTAACTGGAAAGTTGGTCACCTACAATGTCTGCGCAAGCAATTTTTCAGAAAGAGAAGTTAACTCTTCGAGCTGGCAGCTGATTGGTTGAGCAGGTCAACTCCACTAGGCAGAATGGTGCGTAGCAGAGTTAGTGGCAGGTTTTGCACACATGCAACTTGCCTATTGGGTAAGCAGCAGCCAGGTTAAATTTATATATATATGCATGCTGGGTATGCAAGCAAAGAGAGAGTAGAAAAGTGAGAAAAAAAAAACGTAATAGAGAACAAGGAGTAGTTATTCTTTACTCTTGTGTTCTTGCTCTTGTTTTTTGTTCTCAGCTCTTCAAGAAGCTTGTGCAGCCAGAGAGGTTTTTGTAACCATACTCACATAGTGAAATTTTTTTTGTGGATTAAGTGTCTCGTGATTTTTTTTTTATTTTAGAAAAGGGTTTTCCATGTAAAAATTGTGTGTTTTTCCTCTTTCTCCTATACTATGTGTGTGTTTGTGCGTATTATCCTTGTCCGACTCGGATTTGTCCGACCGGCCATTATCTTCTTTCGCAACAGATTTCCCAAGCTCATCTATGAATGCATGACTCCCAACATTCCACTAATATGCAAATTCAACATATTCATATAATGCAGTAACACCTGTCCTGTAATTTGCGTACAAAAAGCTAAGAGGCTCTATCTTTCATTCTAATGGACCAAGAATTTATAGTATAGAATTTCTTCACAAGTTAATAGATCGATGGATGATTGAGAATAACATATCCCCTCTATGGACAGCAATGGCTACATGACAATCAATAAGAAAGATGCCTACCTTATTCTGCCGACCTCTTCCTTGTGAGATGCAACAGCAGCTAATGCAAACCTTCGCTTTCTATCAAGCGCTGTTAACCTCTGGAGTAAATTGGGGATTAGAAAGAAGGACAAAAATACAGTAGAGATTTTTACTTGGTGAACAAAGAAGTGAAAATGATAAATATGCATTGCCTCATATGTATTTATCAGTTCTTTATCATCACTCAGAGACTCTCGTGCCTCAGCTGCTTCAACAGATATGGACATCATTCCCTCTACATCCTGCATAAGATAAATAAGCAACTAATATGTAAAAACTGCATGACAACGAACTACTCACATATTACATTAACAGCAAAGGAAGGTCAGATGACTTGGACACTCAACTTCATATGTGGAATCTGAGTTGCCACCCTCATTATGATATGATGAGATGTAAATTACACAGACTAAAGAAGGAAGAAATATTGTAAACATGACAAGAAATTTTTAAAATACAAAAATTAGTTTTGCTAATTGAACCAGCCAATATTACAATCTGGTGGGCCTTTAATGATCAAAGCCAGCAAATACCACCTAATTAATTGTTTAAGCACCCAATGATAGGGCTGAAAGTTTGCACGCATCAACATATTGCTTACAGCACAGATAGGGGCAAATAAAAAAGACGAGGTAAAATGGAATCAAAATTCATGCACTCATAAGAAAATTTAAAAGAAAAAAGCAAAAGGGAAGATGCTTCATCTACCTTCAGAGTTTTGCTCAAGTTATTCCTTGAGTTGCTAAGAAGTTTTATCTGATCATGATTTTCTATTAACGTCTGGCACTCTTGGCATAGCCTGATGAAAAGGAAAAAAATAAGATCATCTTTAATTTATGTAAGCATGAAAGTCAAAAGTTAATTAGTGAGAAAAACATTAACAAGGGAATTTACTGATTGGACATCTAGTGCCTAGGTAATGAAAAGTTGAATAACAAATTCCAGGTTCAAACCCAAAATAAACTATGTCCAGAAAGGTAAGTATACATACATTCATTAATCTTCCCCAAAAGGGGTAATGGGTAAATTACCGGTAGGGGAGGAGAGCCTGTCTAATGGAATTATAATTTCTCTTATTTTCTGATTAAACGATAGTAGTAATTGCAATGATATTAGAAGTATACAAAGTTGTTACAAGTGGATTTATTGTTAGAATGGCCTTTAGGCACCCTATGCCAATTAACCCTTTCACTCTTTTGCCTTGAGACTTCCTAGGAAAACAAGAATTTGATGGAATTATGAGACTATATTATTGTTAATAAGACCAATAGTATAGTAAGCTGTTCTCAATGGGCATAACCAAGTTCGTGCCGTTCAATAGTGGAATATTTCCATAATATAATCGCTCAATTATTTCTGAATTCCTTTCTTGAGATATACCATCAATGTATCTGAACGTATCAATCCCTATTTCCTTCTCCACCTACCAATACTGTTGTCATTGCAATGCTTCAACAGCAGCACTAGAGCACATCCTCTAGTAGCCACACTACCAAGTACCGAAACAAGTAGAACCCCCTCTGTCACCCACATCCATTCATGACCACAGGACCATAGAAAGAACTATCAAATTCATCACCTTCACAGCCCTTGAATCGTCTCCCTCTCCCCACTATCATTCTTCAACTGCAGCCTCAAACACCACATCTACTCCCTCAAATGACATTACTATACCTACACTAGCAAGCTTTCAATCATATCATCACTACATCCACCATGCCCACCAGTCTTCACCACTTAATCAACTTCATAATAGCCAAATAAAAGAAAGTTGGTGTCCGGTTTACCTACAACTCGAACATTGGTTTCACATTCAACTACACAATTAGGATTGTTACACAAATGGAAGACTTGTTTGGCCTAGATTTTTGGTACTGGAAGATCTTGATGGATAATACCTGCTGGTGCAAACAGCAACTTTTGAGAGTGGATTTGTGGAAGTGGTGCACGAGGATCAAGCTCAGGTCTTCAGCAACCTGGTAATGGAGGCTACTAGTAGAAAGTAGGCACAAGTGGGCATTAACATGCTATATGTCCGTAGATATTGAGGTATGGCATGAAGCAACGAGAATTGAGAAAGAGAGGGGCCATGAGGGCATAGGCTACTACCTTGAATCTGAAACTTACTAGGCCCATGGTTGCATTAATTCCTTTTTTTTTCTCTCATAACTGCCATTAGAAGACATTAACTTAGATGACAGTTATAGCTGCAAAAAAACTACCTCTTAAAATCCAAGTTGGTATATACGAACTGAAAAATCAGGAGCAAATTCAACCAGGGATGAAGTTGACCAAGATGGTGCTTGGTGGTTAACTTTGACATAATGCACGACGGAAAGTAGTCTCTAAGCCTCAATTCTTTACTTCTATCCAAATCTCACAAGATGGAGATCTTGCCAAGTAAATATAGGGAGTTAACCCAGCTTAGAGTTTTACAACGAAAAAAATGTCATCCATTGAATGCTACTTTTAGATCCTGGTTGTCATTTTACTTGATGAGTTAGGCAGACATCATGCATCTAGAATTCTAAATCATTTATCACAGCTTGATCTGGTCATACTCTGGCTGCTTTCTCTTTTCTCCCACAACATCAAGGATGATGCAGGCATATCAACCCTAGATATTGTTCTGTTTGAATCTGATTCTAAAATTGGGAAAAAAAAAAAAAGTTGCAGAGGGGTGAGTTTGCATAGGAAGTTCAAAGTACCTGGAATTTTGGAAATCATGGAATCTAATAATTGAAATTTTTGATATTTAAAACTACAATGTTTGATCAGAAAATGAGGGATTTATAAATCTCCCCTCTATCTTACTCTCTCCCTTTAGGATCTCTGTAGTCACACAACCCCCTTAATCACTGACAATCAATTGAGACATTCACAAGCCATGATCATCAACAACCTGCATGAGACTAGCAAATTATACCAGCCATCCACCGCCAACAACATCAATGTCCCAACCCAAACATCCACTGCTACTAGCATCAATGATCACAGCCCAATTTCAATCTCACCTATTACCTATAATACCCAATTTTCTGATTTATATTTATGACAAGATAACTTTTATATATTGGGTAAATGTAAAAAATAATTATATAATAAAAATTTTGAGAAAAATAAAATTTGGAAGAATGAGGCCCAGTGCCTAATAGGTGCAAGAGCCAAACATGTACGCATTTGATGTAGAATCTCCACACCGGAGGTGCACATGGTAGGTACTCATGCGTTTTTTAAGCAGAATAGGTTACGCTCGTGCATGTGCTAGGTGGTGCTTGTACATGCATGTGCTTTGTCTTGGCGCCTAATCAATGTTCATAAGCCAATTTGAGAATTTAAAACCTCTTCGCTTGATTGTGGTCATTTTTGGCAGAGAAGAGAATTATTGTTTAAATGTACATGCATGTCACCCATGTCATCCTTTTTGAATATTGTTATATGCATACTTGTTTTTACCAAATATTTGGATATTTTTGAAAGTTTACATTCACATTTGAAGATATTGTTACGGAAATCATGAAATATTTGAGTATTTGACATTGCATATTATTTTTATACAAATATTTAACGAGAACTATACTTTGTTAAATGGAACAAAGACTTTAACTTTCCCATAATTCAGAAAAGTTTCAAATATGTAATATGTGACATAGAGTTCTCCATATTGACAAAATAAGAACCATGCACAACTTGAAAAATGCACATATTATCCACAGTTGAAAAAAAGAAGTGGTGTTTGACCGTATCTATATGGTATTATACACAGTCCACCTACAGATTTTGAATAGCAGTGTATTGGCTTAAGACTATTAGGATATGTATGACCTATTATTCAAAGTTTGACATTTGATTTTAATTTTTAAATTTTTACTTGTTTATGATACAATCATTTAGTTTTTATGTTTTCAAAAATGCTTTTACTTGTTTCTTGGTTTTCCTATATTTTTTGTATACTTCGCATGTTTCATATATTTGAATCTCTTGGCATTTCGTATGAAAGCATGTTTTAGAACATGTTTATTGAGAATCGAACATTTTGGATTTTTGCATGCGATTCATGATTTAGTATCTTTTTATGCCTATTTTATGTATGTATATTCATATATTGTATATATATACTTTGTTAAGCGTTAGGCTCACGTTTGTAATATTGTAAACCCTTATAAATTAGCAAGCATGAGAATCTTGCAAGATTGTATAAAAGACCATTGAAGGATCATAGTTATGAACTTAATTTATGGCTTTTGGGCTTATTTTCAGATTCCTTATATTAGATAGGATTGATTTTGAGATTTTACAGTTGGCTTTGGGGCAGTGTGTCATTATAAAGTTATGTATAATTTCCCGCTATTGTATATTTGATATTATAGTTAGATGCATTTTCTTATAGCAATTTATAGATTAAGTAGGTAGGTATTATTTTTAAGATAGGACAATGATAGCTTGGCCATTCCTAAGACTGCAACAATTATGTCTGATTATCTTACTTATGGTATTAGTATGTAGTGCCCAACCCAATTGTAGATATTGAACCGTAAATTGATGGAAAAGTTTTATTTTTGAAGTTATTATTATTACCTAGTTATACTGGAGTTGAGACATCACCACCATTACCAAATGCCTATCATGAATCATTATCCTAAATTCACAATCTGTTTCACTCCTTTGCCGATTGAGCCAAACAAATACTTACGAAGGAATTAAAGTAGGCAAATCATTTTCCAAACAAATTTAGGGTACATTTGATGTGGCTGGGGATAAGGAAAGGAAGGGAAAGAGAAGTGCCATGTTTATCAGCGATGCCATGATTGTTTGTGGACATAAACAATGGAAGAGAGACGGTGCTTATGGAGAAGGCATAGAAGACAGTGGCTAAGTGGTCATGCACTTGATGATTATGGCTAGTGAGTGGAGTTGGTGGTGTTGAAGTGACTGCAGGTTATGGCAAAGATTGGTTGAAGTAGCATGTGATAGTGGCACACCAACTTTTAATGTAATTATAAAGAGGATGCTACAAATCTGTGGGAACAAAAGAAGGGGCCACGAATGTGAATATATGTTGTGCTGCTTTGACTTAACTTTTGAAGTTCCTCCACATTGGCATGCTATAAAGGTAGGTTTCTTTAAAAGTTACAACTGAATGGATTCGCTTTTCTAGTTGAACATTCATGATGGCTATGCCAAAGCAGAATATCTAGAAAATTGAGAGAAGAATAGGCAGCAAAATCAATATTTGAAAAAAGTGAATGCAAATTTAAAAAACAAAAAACAGAACAAAAAAAATCTGAGAGGAAAGCAATCAAAAATCACAAAGAAAATGACAAATCAAGTGAAGGGCTAAAAGACAGGCTGGAGAGATGTGTTTTCTTCCATTGTCTGACAGATCAAAGTGTGAAATCAAACGGACCCCAAACCTTATAATCAAGTATGACTTGAGTTATGTGTTCTAATAGAAACAGTGATTTATATAATATAAAGTAAGACCATGTATAATAAACCTAAGTGGTCCTATCCTACCCAGACCTGGCACATAGCAAAAGTTTCATGCACTTGGCTGCTCTTTTCTTGTCCTCCTATTTCACATAGCATAAATTTGTCAAATGAGCTGAGGATGTTTCGCCCAACTAGGGAACATACTGCTTAAAAATCATGCTTAGTTGCCACTTGGAAATATTAACCTAGATCATGTTGAAATCAAGGTGGTGGTACTAGTGGTTAGGAGGAAATGACAGATATTACAATTAGTGACAAAGTATAAACGAGCACGGTAAGAGAAAGTCCAGGTCATTAAACTAAAAATACAAATGCCTTCAATTTTTTCAGCAGTGATTTACCCAGATGATGAGTTATCTCGACCAATATTGCTAAGCAACTACTAACCCACCAATTACTAATAATGCAATCAAGGCCAAATAAATCAGGGTACTTTCTAAAAGCAATAATATGATAAACATACTTCTCAATAGAAAGAAAGTTCTCGCGAAGCTGGGTAATTGTTTTCTGAGATAAGGAAAGTGATTCCAGTCCAGCTTGTGCCTGTTCAACCTGCAGGACAGATTGTTGCATTATTTAAAGGTCATGAAAGCTCAATGAATGAATATTTAGATGAAAATTCAGCGGTTCCAACAAGAAAATTCTGAAAATGGGACAAGAAAGATCCGTGGCTGCAATACAAGCTTGCACAGATACCTGTTCCGCAACCATCGTGCTTAGCTGAGCATCATTTGCCTGCAATAAGCACAATAGAAACTATTAGCAAGGATGCGAAAAAAGCAATTAGAAGTGAAGCTAAGGGTTCCTGTAAACCATTACTGCTTTTCTTCACAAAATAAAATAAAAACCCACAATGATGTTGCTTGACTACACATTTGAAATCCTGAACCACGTGATTATGTAATTCTTGGGCATGTTAATTAATGAGAAAGTACGAGCACATAACACATGTATAAATGACAATCAAGTACAAATTTTAAAGCCCGATATATAGTGAATCAACCAACATCTTAGGAATGTGTAAATGAAACCCCCAAAGATGCAACATAATTAAGATTGGCCTGATGGACATTGGAGACACATTGACCTAATGGACGAAGAAGGTGGTACAAAGAGAAAGGTCCAAAAATACCAGAGTTCAGACAATGAGAATATGTATTGGACTATTTAAGCCAAATTTTAAAAAGTAAATATCTTTAAACATGGATTTACAGAATTTGGACAACTATGAGTTGAGCAAGCATGCTAGAAAAATAGTCCTACTTTCATTTAAGTAACAAACAATATCATTAAAAGTACACCAAGGGTTTGATGACAATGAACAAAGGAACTAAGAACTGCTAACACAATGAACACAGGGGACTCAAACTCCTACAAGAAAGCAAATTATAAATGAAGTCAAGTAAATAATTTTCTCCTCACAAAGGAACGCCCAAATGAAAAACTAAATCAGGACCAATCTCCGTAACCTACCCAACAGAGATATTGCATTACTTCAGATGAATATTATTTAGGAAACCCCGTCTTTTACAGCACTGTTTATAACCTTCTTATAACTTATAGATCATATCTAATTCTGGCTCCAAGCAGCACAGTAGTAAATTTGTTTTCTTGTATACATAGTCTAAGTAGAGAAGGGAATCAGGAAGTCTCATTTATATAGGATTGGTTGCTACATATAAGATCCTTTTAAGCTGCATCTACTTCCAGCCAAGCTAGAGATGTCTTAAAAGCAAGCAAATTCCAAAAAACCCCAATAACTTGTCCATCTATTACTGATCGTTCACTTCTTCACTACTTTAGAATTCAGCACAAATAAGTGATGAAAGAAAATTCTTTTCCCAAAAACTAATAAACTTTACACACTGCTCTCATAGACAGTTTGATCCTAAAAATAAGGGCATGTAGAACATCTTCCAGAAAGAATATTTTGACTTTGCAAAAGAAACAATTGTTGAGAACAGAAGCCACAACTTTAATGAGTTCCAAAAAATAACATGCTCACAGCCTAAGGTGAACAATGTTCTTCTAAATGTTCATAAGGTTCCAAGTTCAGCATCTATTTATGACACCAAAAAATACTATGATTAACTATAATATTCCATCACTCAGAATTTGCTTTACTGGCAGACAATTTTCTAGGTTTCTAGAAAATTTTCAGAACAATTAGAAAAATGAACCAAATGTGTTTACCATTTAAACAATAACAGTTTTCCCAAAAATTGCAGTTTCCCAAGTTTCTACTTTTCAGATAGGCTTGGCTTTTCTGTGTTCTCGCAGGTATTAGGAAATATGGTTTTCTACAGCTGCTCAGCTTTGTTGTTGATGGAAGCATGTTTCATCAATAAAAAGCCAACGCATGCCCAAAGTTACCAGAATTCGCAAAAGCCCCTATGTACAGCATGCCAGCTACATACCTCGTGAGTACCAAATGTGGTTCTTAATAATAATCTTTTATATCAAATGACACTGGTCTACGTACTGGATAACAAAACAGATAACTATGCTCATGCTTCTTCTCTCACCACTGCTTTCTTTTTCATCTGCTTGTCAGATAAGTTATATTTGAAAGTTCTCTCTCACCCTCCCAATCTAACAACATTGAACTAATATGTGACATTTTATGCATATATCTTGTCACTGCATCATTATGTGCAAGGAGCATGAAAATTCTTTCTGATACATATTTTTTTTCAGCTTATCCTTCTCCATTTTAACTTAATCCTGTATTTTTCTTTAGATTGACAAATAAATACAAGAACCCAATAATTACATAATGCGTTTCAGGCAAAAATAGAGAACGAAAGACATAGCACAAGAGTCAATGCAATGCAGCATTCTTTTAAAATTAGAACAAACAGTATTCCATAATTCATCAGGAAGAAACCCAATAATATCCTATAAAACAGAGACAGCAAATAGTAAAAAAAAAAAAAATGCATAAATGGGCAACAAATTTATAAGAATGTTTACGAGGTTTTTGAGGTTTCTTCTCCACAAAAAGAAAATAACGCTTATAATTCCAAATGAAAATTTAGGTTTTTTTTTGAAAAAAAAAAAAGGCCCAAAGAGCTCCAATGTAGCCAAACCAACAAAATCAACATAGTATTCTCAAGCAAATTATACACAACTGGCCAACAAGCCATCATTAAACGCTTCAATTAAAAATTGGATTTAAAATAAATAAGCTTATAGTTTATGAATGCAGAACATAAGGAAGAAAACGAAGACTCTTACTTGTTGACGAGAAATGTAATCCGCCTTGATCGACGTAATCGATTGTAGAAGTTCGGGAATTGGTAAGAGCTTCTCTAACTCGCGAACCGCGTCTTCTTTCGCTTCAACTCCGAGGTCCTCCACCATTGTCCCCGGTGATTTCAAGCTAATTTTACGGAATCGTTTAGAAGCGTAGCAGTTGTTGAATATACAAAATCGAAATTTTTTAGCAATTATGGATTGGGTTTAGTGACAATATAAGCGATTATGTACGTGAGGTTTTTCAATTAAGGGAAGGTGAGGAAGAGACCAATTGTAAGGAAAGTTCTAAGAGATCTATCCATGGACGAATTCTTGACCGCCTAGCATTCAGTCACAATCATACGAAATAATTATAGGCGACGGTCAAGAACTTTGAAGAAACGATTGGAGAAATAGGAGGACAAAATTCAACGATAAAAAAGAACCAAAGACATAGAATACTAACAAATCGAGAAATGGGGAAAGATCTCTTTGCTTTTTCGAATTTGTTTATCTCAATCTGACTTGATTATTCAATCTAGCGAAACAGCTATTTTGTCGGGAAAGAGTGGGGATAGCTGCAGTTCAGTTGAATTTTCCCCCTTTTTGTTAATGATATAAAGAGCTGATACTTGGATTTTTTTTCCCTGCTTTGGATCCCTAAAATGAGCAAGAGAGGTCGGCGTTAGCAGTGGAGGTAATCCCACCGAATCTACTCCGACGCTGAAGTCGGTGAAGCAAACAGCCTTTCAATGGAAGGATCGAAAGTAGAGAGCAATGGGAGAGGGAAGAGAGTGCTTTGTTCGGATGTCGAGCAGAAGGCGCGCCTTCCTCAGATCGGGATGGTGGGAAGAGCGGGGAAGAAAACTGGAGAGAGAGTCGTTCATTGCCTTTGAGTTTTATTGTGTTTTGAGTTTGGTTGCAGGAACGGAGCTTATTTCTCGAGAGCACTTAGGGTTTTTCCGTCTCGAATGAGAGCCTCAATGAAAGCATGAATGTCGGCATGCCCTGATGGTGAATCCAGAGCCTCTTTTATGGCAAAGATGGCGATCATCCTCTTTGGAAGGAGTGATCGTTCCTGTGTCTATCTGTCGGCCTTCCTTTTGGGGCCGATGCTTGTTGCCTAATTGTGGAGGATTGTTTCATTAGGCGGCCAACCGCTTTCCAGTTGGGCACCTTCCTTCATGCATGCTACTGGGAAATCCCGGGTTGTAAAGATTTGGAGAAATATGGCGCCTTCCCTATGGAGGCGCCCGCCAATTATTACTGTATATATTTTGGTGCAGTGGGATCGTGGAGTATCCTTAGAGAGTCATTTGTTGACCTTTGATGATTAAGTGGGCCTAAATGGTCGGGCAAATTCTTATTGAAAGGGCTTCTTGGGGCCCGATGTGCAAAGCGCGGACGATCAACGCTCGGGTTGACCGTCTGCTTGCATGCTAGCCGCCCTTATGGAAGGTATCCGTCGCCAGCCTCCGGATGGGCTATGGGCCTGAGTGAGTCAGGCCCATTACTATAGAAGAGCCTTATTTGGGCCAAACGTATAGGAGCGAGGCAGTCAACGTCTAAGTTGGACCGTCGCCGTGTTAGCGCCTTCGAACGGAAACGGAGAGCGGTGGCGATCAATCGATGGGTTGTGGGTCGTAGCAATGTGCCCATCATCTGTTAAAGCCTCTAAAGGTCCAATCAAACCGGCCAACGCTGAGTTGACCATTTGTAAGTAAGTTGGCCCCGAGACGGCCAACGCCGGTTGGCTGCCTTGGGCTTTCCAGGCTTCACAGGCCGTCTTCTTCTGGGCCCTCAAAAATATTGACCAACCTCCTTGGGGTTCCGCTGACCTTTCTTTTCGCGGCCCATTATTGGTGTACCCATCACTAGCCCCCATGCTGGTGGTCAGATTTTTGGCCTCCAGTATATTTATGATGGGATATTTTTTCTTACTTTGAGAATCCTGTGAAAATTTATAAAAGCGCGAAGGAGGGTTTGATCGAAATTGTTGACCGTTCTGATCAATCCTGGAGTACCAGAGTTGTCGACCGTCTTTGGTCAATTCCGGAGTACGAGAATTGTTGACCGTCTTGGTTAATCCCGGAGTTCCAGAATTGTTGATCGTTTTTGGTCAATTTGAATACCGAACTGTTGTTATTTTTGGCCAATTAAAGTACTGCAGTATTGACCGTCTTTAGTCGGTTTAATACACTGGTTGTTGACCGTCTTTGGCCAATTCTGGAAATGATTTCTGCCAGCTTTTGGCCGGACTGCAAGGCAGAAATCGACACGTGCCTTCCTTTGGTTGGGCGGAGATCCGAGTCATTAATGCGCCAGAGATCCGTCCTTTTGTAGGGTCAAGTGGAGAGGCGACACGTGGCAATCTTGACGGTGTCATTAATGAGGGGTTTCGTGCTAGAGACCCGTCCTTTGGCTGGGTCCAATGAGGAGGTGATGCGTGGCAGGACTGACGGCGTCCTTTGCATGCTTGGCGCTTAAGTTTTCCTTCCATTTTTTGAAATCCGTTACACTTCCAAACCGTCGTCTTCTTCGTTCTTGTGTCTCAGACGCTCTTCTTCAAAAGAAACCCTAAAGCTCTTTCTGACCATGACTTCCGTAGCGGATTTCTCATCTGATCTGAGAGAGAACGACATCAAGGCTTTGTGCGTCGAGTTCAACATCCCGAAAGAGACGACCTGGAAGGTTCCAGGTGCGGACGACAAAGCCTTTTCTCCACCAGAAGGCTATATTACAGTTTACGAGGCTCATCTGAGGAGCGGCCTCCGCCTGCCTTTGCCGAAGGAGTTGGCGTCGATCATGACGGCTCTGCAAGTCCCCATCGCTCAGCTTCACGCCAATGCAGTGAGGTACATTTGCACTTTATGTATTTTCGCCCGAAAGCTCGACCAAAAGTTTAGGATGTCCTGCCTTAAGGTTATTTTTAAGGTGACCCAGGGGGCGGAGTGGATTTCACTCAGCCCCCGTGTGGGAATAAAAATAAACAAGGCCATCCACGACTCCCTGAAGAACTGAAAAAATCGGTTCTTCTTTGTAAAGGTGGGAGAGAAATGGCCCCTTGCGAGGAACTGGGGTAAGGTTCCCGAGGTGCATCTGGGCACGCCGTCTGCGGCGGAGAGCTCCGCCTACACTTGGTTGACCAAGGCAATACGGCAAAACCCCAACGAATTTAGGAGGGATTTTTTGGTTTCCCATGAGGAGACCAAGAAGGCTAAATGGGGACCGCCGTCCCTGTTGGTAAGCCGCACCCTCCGGTTAAAATGATGAAACCCGAGGTCTCAAAGAAGTTGATAATCCGCCCCGAGGTCCTCGGAGGAAGGCTGCTGAGAGGGCCACCGCTACACCCCTTATCGTCTTCGTCGCAAATTGACCTTGTGGCTGCGGATCTGCGGCGGACCCGCTGGCAGCAAGACTTCCGGGAGCGGAGAAATCTGGTGAGGACTGGCCGGAGATCGGAGGAGTTATCCTGGCCCAACCTGCGGTGGTTCCAGGTGCAACTTGGATGGAGTCTGCCGCGGACCCAGCTCGCGACGTGCCCGAGGGTTCACGCACTTATATCGTGGAGCCGTCGACGAGAGCTGACTCACCAGTTGCTTACCCGAGGGCAGCCAGGAGGAAGAAACCTGCCGTAGCTGCTCTAGAGGCTGCAAGAGAGGAGCCCGCCGCTGCCGTTGAGGATGACGAGCTCTTGGAGAGCATTCTGGATGAGGCGGCGGTGTGTTCGGCGCGAGAGGATGCTCTGGTCCTCCGCCACCGAGCCTGGTGCGGAGGCCGGGCCTAGGGACCCACGAGGAAATTTTTGGAGGTATGATTCCTGACGGTTGATTCCTCATACCTTGTCCCTTCAAGGTTTCTAACTTGTCTCCTATTCGTTGTTTGTGCAGCCGTTGAAGGTTTCCTCCGTTATTTTTAAGGCAATGACGCAGCGTGACGAGGCACTGGCTGATAAGGAGGCAGAAATAGCCTGGCTGAATGCCAGGCTGGCCGCCTCAGGAGGGGAGTTCCGTGAGCAGACAGCTGCTCTCGAGGCTGTTATGGCGGGCGTGGAGGCAGAGAATGTTGCTTTGAAGGCAGAGAACGCTGTGCTGAAGGCGGAGGTTGCTCGCTTGAAAGAAGAGGATGATCGACTGAAAGCGAGCAACAAACGCCTCGCGGACGAACCGCCGCCATGCAGAGAACGAGTTGGCCTCTCGAATGACCCCATGAGGTCGGGGCGCACCGCACGCCGGCTGTTGGAGGGCTCAACATTGGACGTCGCGTTGCGCGGTTGATCGCTCCGACTTCCCGGTGGAGTTTATCAATCAAAGAAACCGCCTTGCAACGCAAGGAAGATCTCGGAGGAGAGCCCAGAGACAGCCCGGGTGGTCCGCCACCTGTAGCCTTCTCATATTTCTTTTGTTTTTGGACCATATGTAAATTGTAACATACTTCGTGAGCAATAAAATGAAAGTTCTTTTCAGTTCGGTGTCCATTGCCTTTTATTGCTTTATGTTTATTGTTTGCATGAGTCGTTGTATTGGGCGGCCAACTTGGTTGGCCGACGACCGTTGCTTGGTTGCCTAAGGAGCTGAGCCCCCAGGCTTGTCAGGTGGTTGCATTAACCAACCTTGCGGTGCTGTCCAAGTGGAAACTCGGGCAGTCAATGTTAGAGAAGGAACGCTTCTCTTTTTTGTTTAATCATGCTATCCTTTCATCGAGAAGGTTAGTGCGTGGGGTAGCCAACTTGGTTGGCTGCCTGCCTAAGGAGTAAGGCCCTTGGGCTGAGCAGGCGGTTATTATAACCTGCCTGGTGGCGCCGTTCAAGTGAAGACTTGGGCTGCCAGTGTTGGAGAAGAAGTGTTTCTCCCTTCGACCGTCGTTGACTGACGTTGCTGCTCCCAGAAAGGAGGTCGTCGCGTGTGCCATACTTGCCCCCTAAGGTTTTCAGACCGCTATGGGCCACTTGGATGACTAAGGTTTAGTACAACCGCTATTGGGCCACTCGGATGACCGAGGTTTCAGACCGCTCATGGGCCACTTGGATGACCAAGGTTTTTGACCACTCATGGGCCACCTGGATGACCAGGGTTTCAGACCGCTCATGGGCCACCTAGATGACTAGGGTTTAAGACCGCTTATGGGCCACCTGGATGACCAGAGTTTCAGACCACTTTTTGGGCCACCTAGATGACTAGGGTTTAACGAGAGGGTGAAGACCCTCCCAACTTAGGGGCAGTCTAGGTCGGGTAAGAACCTGCAAGGAAAACACAGAATACATATGCGAGACCTAGGATCCTATATGCTAAGTAAACCTCCTCATTTTATTAAAGTAAAAACAAGCACGTAAATGAATGCACATGAGTGAGTAAGTGCGTACCTTGGTTCCCTATTGGAAGTAGCGCTTCAGGTGGGTTGCGTTCCACGTTCGTGGGACTAACTTCCCGTCCTGGTTTCGGACCTTGTACGCTCCGTTGCGCAGGACGGCGGAGACAAGGAAAGGTCCCTCCCAGTTAGGAGAGAGCTTGTTTCGGCCAGCCAGCTTGCCTGTAGCCTCGATGCCTCGTAGGACCAGGTCCCCAACGTCGAATTGCCGGGCTTTCACCTTTTTATTGTAGTACCGGGAAACTCGGTGTTGGTATGCCGCTGTCCGTATTCTGGCTGCATCACGGGCTTCCTCTAGCAAGTCCAAGTGCTCCTTGATTTTCTGGGAGTTGGTCTGTGGGTCAAAGGACTCCACCCTGAGACTTGGTAGCCCGATTTCAACAGGAATTACCGCTTTAGTCCCGTAACATAGGCTGAAGGGCGTCTCGCGCGTTGGTTCCTTCGGGGTTGTACGATAAGACCAGAGGACGGATGGGAGCTCGTCAGCCCAGGAGCCCCCAGCGTCCTCCAACTTAGTCTTTAACCCGTGGAGTAGCGTCGGTTTGTGACCTCCACCGCCTGTTGGCACGGGGGTATGCCACCAAGTGTGGACCAGCTTGATTCAAGGCCAGTGCAATACTTGTGAAGCGTTTTCCCAAAAATTGGGTCCCGTTGTCGGTCACCACGACCTCTGGGATGCCAAATCTGCAGATAATGCTCTGGCGAAGGAACTCTAGAGCATTGTGTTCTGTGATCTTTGCAAGTGGGGCAGCCTCGACCCACTTAGTGAAGTAGTCGATGCCCGCTATGATAAACTTCATCTACCCCGTGGCAATGGGAAATGGTCCGAGAATGTCAAGCCCCCATTGCGCGAAGGGCCACGGAGCCTGAAGGGACTTCAGGTCAGTGGACGACTGGTGATGAAGGTTGCCATGAAGCTGGCAGCTCTCACACTTCTTTACAAACTCAAGCGCGTCCTTTTTCATTGAGGGCCAATAGTAGCCCTGCCCCATAATTTTGAAGGCCAGGTTTTTCCCGCCTACGTGTGATCCACAGATCCCGAGGTGAACTTCGCCCAGCGCGTAGTCAGCCTCCCCGGGAGATAGACAGCGGAGGTACGGAGTTGAGTATCTGCGACGATACAGTCGCCCATCAACTACGGTGTACGAACCGGCTATCTTTTTAATTCGCTTGGCCTTTTCGGTGTCCTCTGGGAGTGATCCGTCGGCCAAGTATCTAAGGTAAGGCGTCATCCAGTTTTTCGTCTCGAAAATCTGCATGGCCTCCTGTTTCTCTATGCTCGAAGCGTTCAGGGTCTCCCGCATGTCCCTCGAATACTGCTCTGGGTTCTCGGCAGCACCTGCTCTAGCCAACCGGTCTGCCTTCCAATTTTCGGCTCGAGGAACGTGAACCAGAGTCAGCTTGTCGAAGCCCTGGATTGCCTCCTTTGCCTTTGCCAACTATCTGGCCAAAGAAGGGTTGTTTGCCTCGAAGCCCCCATTGACCTAGTTGACGATTAATTCAGAGTCGCTGTGAACTGCCAACTTCTTGGCGGAGCACTCCTTTGCTAACCGCAAGCCAGCTAGTAGGGCTTCGTACTCAGCGGCGATGTTGGTCGCTGGGAAATCAAGTTGTAGGGAGTACTTGATCTCGAATCCATCAGGGGTCGTTAGGATCACCCCTGCCCCACTGCCACTGTCCGTGGACGACCCGTCTACGTGGAGTGTCCATTCTGGGACCCCATCGGGCTGTTCTTCGTTTTCCGCAGGCTGTTCCTCTTGAATTGGGGTCGTGGTCTCAACGATGAAGTCAGCCAGAGCCTGCGCCTTTATGGCGGGTCTGGGCCTGAACTCGATGTCGAACTCGCCCAACTCAATTGCCACTTTACCAATCGTCCCGAAACGTAGGGTTTTTGGAGTATGCCTTTCAGTGGTTGGTCCGTAAGGACCACTACGCGATGCGCCTAAAATTATGGCCTCAATTTTTCTTACTGCGAAGATAAGTGCTGTGCCATTTTTCAAATTTACAGTAGCGAGTTTCTCGGCGGTCAATGTTTTGCTCACATAGTAGACCGTCAGCTCGGATATCAGTTCCCCGGCGCACGAGGACGGAGGCGAGGGACGCTTAAACACCGCCAAGTAAAGTACAGCTCTTCTCCGTCTTTGGGTGATGCTAACAATGGTGAGCTGGCCAGATACTGCTTTAACTCGTCGAAGGCGGTCTAGCAGTCAGCCGTCCACTTGAATCTGTTAGATTTTGTCCCTCTCAAGGCTTTAAAGAAGGGCAGGTACTTGTCTCCAGACTTCGCGAGGAAGCGGATAGAGAGCGGCCGCTTGATCAATCGCTGACATCTTTACGTTTCGCGGGGGCAATGATCGGCCAGGGGCCTTAATCTTTTAAGGTTTGCCTCAATCCCTCGTTTGGAGACGATGAAACCCAAGAACTTCCCGAGGCTACCCGAAGACACACTTGGCAGGATTTAGCTTCATTTGGTGCTGGCGGAGCACCCCAAATGACTCTTCCAGGTCACGTATGTGGTCGCTCGTGACTCTGCTCTTGACAAGCATGTCGTCGACGTAGACCTCCATGTTGCGACCAATTTGCTTTCCAAATATTTTATTGACTAGTCGCTGGTAAGTTGCTCCAGCGTTCTTCAGTCTAAAGGGTATTACTTTGTAGCAGTAGGTGCCCTAGTCCGTCATGAATGAGGTATGGTCCTCGTCTTCCGGACTCATTCGAATCTGGTTGTAACCCGAATAGGCATCCATGAAGCTAAGCAGCTCATGTCCAGCCGTGGAGTCAACCAGTAGGTCGATCCTTGGCAAGGAAAAACTGTCTTTCTGGCTGGCCTTGTTGACGTCGGTAAAATCGACGCACATTCGCCATTTTTCGTTGCTCTTTTTGACCAGGACGACGTTTGAGAGCCAATCCGGGTACTGAACTTCTCTAATAAATCCAGCGTCCAGTAGCTTCTTCACCTCCTCTCGGATGGCGATCAGCTTTTCAACGGAGTGGTTCCTTCGCTTCTGTCTGATCGACTTTCGGTCAGGATCAAGGCCCAGCTTGTGGACCATCACCTCAGTTGAAATCCCAGGCATGTCCGCGGGAGTCCAAGCAAAAAGGTCCGCGTTCCTTCGTAGGAACAAGATCAATTCATCGCGTAGTGGCCCGGTGAGTGAGCTGCCGATCTGGACACACTTATCCGGTTCCCCCCGGTCAAGTGGGACCAGATCCGTGGCTTCACAGGGCTGCGCCTGCTGCAGGGTGGTCTCATCTCGGTGATCGAGTTCTCCCACCGTGCCAGTTCTGCCACTGGGGGCAATCTGGGACATGTAGTATGTCCGCCCAACTACTTGGTCGCCTAACACCTCACCAACACCGTAGGGTGTCGGGAATTTCATTTTGAGGTGCAAAATCGAGGTAATCGCCCGAATGTCACCAGCAAGGTCTCTTGATAAAGATAGCATTGTATACTGAGGGCATGTCAACTACCAGAAAGGTTAACATGCAACTTGCTGTTTTTGGGTAGGTGCCCAGGGTGACTTCCAGTTGGATTGTCCCTTGAACGGGCACCGGTTCATTGTCAAGGCCGTATAAAGGTCCTTGACGGAGTTTTAGTTGATTCTTTTTTAGGCCTAATCTAAAGAACGCGTCCAAGTAAAGCAAGTATTTAGAGTTACCATTATCAATAAAGACTCGCTTCAGCTGGTAGTCTGAAGTACTATCTGAAACGAGTGCCGAGATTACAAGGGGGTCAGCATGGGGGGAGATTACATGGTTCGAGTCACAATCACTAAAGCTAAGAATGTTGTCTACTGTGCGCTGCTTCTTCCTCCCAGTCTGCTGCTCCTTGCTATCCGCCGGGCTCTTGGCAGGTCGGGTGGTGACCATATTAACTACTCCCACCGCAATCCGGTTCCGGGGAGGCGTCTGGTCCTGCCCCTCTTCATCAACCGCTCCTGAGTTCTGTCCAATTCCCTTGACGAATCGGGTGAGGTGTCCTCTGCGAATCAGGTCATCGATTTCCCTCTGCAGCGTTTCTGAGTCTTGGTTGAGTGGCCGGCGAGAGCGATGGAAGTCACAAGATTTGACTGATTTCGAGTCCTTCTTGATGTATTTGGCCACTTCAAAAACTTTTCTCTACGGATCTGCATTAGAACATTGGAGCGCGTGTCTGTCAAGGGTGTGAAAGTGGTGGGCCCGTGATCCTTGCATTCTGGGGGCCTAGTCCGGCGCATATACGAGGAAATGTTCTCCGCCACTGTATTTTCTTTTCCCTTCACCAGGGAATGGCCGAGGCTGATCCGCCCTCTCAAGATGTTTTGCCTCGTTGGCCTCTTCTGCTGCTGCGTAGGCCCTGGCAATGGATTCTGTATCGCGGAAAGTCTGAGGGTTCTTGTGGGCCAGGTGTTTGAAGAAATCTCCGTAAGTCAGTGCTGAGATGAAGCTGCCCAACTTCATCTCCTCAGTAATCCTGGGAATCCTTCTGGCCTTAGCCACGAAGCGATCGAGCAAGCGCCATGGGTTCTCTCCCGGTTTCTGCTTTATGTGGGAGAGATGTCACGGCTGCTTCTCTTCCCATCACTCGAAGCGTCTTGAGCCGGGAAGAGATCCGTGAGTTCACGGAAACTGGCGGATGTGCACAGCAGGGAGATGGTGAAACCCGGTCCCCGTCTCCTTCAACGTGAGCGGGAAGCAGCGGCACATCGCTGAGTCCTCTAGCCCTTGTAGACTTAGATGGGTGTGGAAGTGATCCAGGTGGTCAACCGGATCACTGCCCCCATCGTATAAGTCAAGGGACGGTATTTTAAACTTGGACGGCAGTGAACGGCTCAGGATTTCTGCAGTGAAAGGAAACCTATCCAAGTTGATGGCGCGCTCGTCATTCTGGAACACGTGGTTCCAGATTTGGTCCACTCGCGGGTCGGCGCGAGTGGCGTTTGCTGATCGCTTGGAGTTGAGGAAATTCCTCGACTCCGTCTTGTCCCTTGGGGAGTTCGGCCGTCACTGCTGCTGCCTCCTGTGGATCTGGCGATCCACAGGCTCGCTCTGGGGCGTGTGGTGGTCTTCCGCCCGAGAGTATCGAGGATTTCTCCTTTCGCTCTCTGTTGGAGATGTACTCTCGAAGCGTTCCATTGGCATGTTCTGCCGCCAGAACGGGAGGACGCTAGAGCCAGATTGTTTCCAACTTTTTCGGGCCTCTTTGCCGGCTTCTTCTTCCCTCACGGCACCTTATTTGGTGGCGGGAGCGGGAATATTTCTTGGTGGAGCCGCTTGTTGTTCTTTATTCTTTACTGCGCAAAAAGTAGTTAGAGCAGGCGATTGTTGGCCTGCATCTGCTCCACCAGTTGTTGAATATAAGGCGGTGGAACTCCGCCTAAGGCCCCGTTGACCAGGACATCAGCAGCATGGTCCTGGTCGGGATTAGCAGCATCTCTAGCGGGGCAGCGACTGCTCTCGTGTTCACCATTGTTGAAGCAGAAGGTGACAGAGAGAGCTTGTGCAGATTTTTTGTGGTAGGCTTTTCGTAAGCGCTTCCCACAGACGGCGCCAATGATGCGTACCTGGATCCGACTTCGAACAGATTCGAATTCTTCTGGATGATGCGAACCGGCTCCGTTCACCGAGTACGAATCCTGCACACCACTAAAACAAACAAGAGGTCAGCGTTAACGGCGGGAGGTAATCCCACCGAAAACACTCCGACGCTCAAGTCAGTGAAACAACCTTCAATGGAAGGAACTGAAAGTAGAGAGAGCAATGGGAGAGGGGAAGAGAGTGCTTTGTTCCGGATGTCAGAGAGGCGCAAGGCCTTCCTCATATCTGGATGGTGGGAAGGCAGAGAACGGCTGGAGAGAGTCGTTCGTTGCCTTTGAGTTTTATTGTGTTTTCAGAGTTTGGTTGCAGGGAACCAGAGCTTGTTTCTCAGAGCACTTAGGGTTTTTCCGTCTGAATGAGAGCCTCAATGAAAGCATGAATGTCAGCATGCCCTGGATGGTGAATCCAGAGCCTCTTTTATGGCAAAGATGGCGATCCTCCTCTTTTGGAAGGAGTGATCGTTCCTGTAATCTGCTGCTGGCCTTCCTTTTTGAGGCTGATGCTTGTTGCCTAATTGTGGAGGATTGTTTCCTTCTGAGGCGGCCAACCGCTTTCCAAGTTGGGCACCTTCCTTCTGTGCATGCTACCGTTGGAAATCCTGGGTTGGCAAAGATTTGGAGAAATATGGCGCCTTCCTTATGTGGGAGGCGCTAATATTACCAGTATATTTTTGGTGCCAGCTGGGATCGTGGAGTATCCTTAGAGAGCTGTTGTTGACCTTTTGATGATTCGTGGGCCTAAATGGGTCAGGCCTGTTACTGTTGAAAGGGCTTCTTGGGGCCCGATGTGCAAAGCGCGGACGGTCAACGCTCGGGTTGACCGTCTGCTTGCGTGCTAGCCTCCCTTATGGAAGGTATCCGTCGCCAGCCTCCGGATGGGCTATGGGCCTGAGTGAGTCAGGCCCATTACTGTAGAAGAGCCTTATTTGGGCCCAACGTATAGGGAGCAGACGGTCAACGTCTGAGTTGATCGTCAGTGTGTTGCCCGCCTTGGTGGAGAACGAAGGGAGAGCGGCTGGCGATCAACTGATGGGTTGTGGGCCGTAACAGAACAGGCCCATCATCTATGCAAAGCCTCTAAAGGTCCAACCAAACTGGTCAATGTTGAGTTGACCATTTGAAGTAAGTTGGCCACCAAGACGGTCAACGTTGAAGTTAACCGTCTTGAGCTTTCCAGCTTCTAGGCCCGTCTTCTTACTGGGCCCTCAAAAATATTGACCGACCTTCTTGGGCTTCCGTTGACCTTTCTTTGGGCCAGCCCATTATTGGTGTGCCCATCAATAATAATAATAATAATAATAATAAAATATAATAATAATATGTAATAATAATAATATAATATATGAATTGTTATTTTCACATGTATGGAATAATAATTTATAGAAAATATTTATCTTTGATTAAATTTATAACTAAATAGAGAAATATCTATTTTCAGGGAATAGAAATTCTATTCCTCCATTATTCTCTCTAACCAAACGTGTCAAAATAAAGACATTTTTAGAGGCATGTTATTAATATGTCATATCTAATTCAATAACGATAGTATATATTACAAACATAGTACTTAACTCACCAGTATTGGTTTCAAAAGATGCATATGAAATTAATATTCTTCGCTTTGATTCAGTTCTTGATAATTTGAAACCAATTTAGAGAAAAAGTTTTAATTGTTTTCAAATTTTTACTCCATTACTCAAATATCTTCTTTATTTTGTGATAAAAAGTAAAATAGGTCGTCTTATTATCGTTCATTTCAAATAATAAAAACATCTCAAACTTTGATTTATTTTAGTCTACTAAGAAATGAAATTTTTTTTAGATATGAGTTAGCCAAATCAATAAAAAGGCATCACAATCATCTCATACACCTAGCCAAAGTTTTCATGAATTTATCAAGAATCAAGAAGAAAAAATAACTTGCAAAAGGTAATGAAAATGCTTATTTTAGGTTAAGAAGGTGGTGTTAAGGTATGAAACTATTGCATCCTTGGTCTTCGCATTGTGTTGCGAATTAGGGAATCACTTAATCTTCCATTGTGAGTGGAATTAGAGCGGGTCTAATTTCTGTCTCTAATAACCTGAAACCTACG
Source organism: Nepenthes gracilis (assembly GCA_033239525.1). Classification (NCBI taxonomy): domain Eukaryota; kingdom Viridiplantae; phylum Streptophyta; class Magnoliopsida; order Caryophyllales; family Nepenthaceae; genus Nepenthes; species Nepenthes gracilis. The sequence goes on along the minus strand of BSYO01000026.1, from coordinate 3,726,613 downwards.
CACTACAAATTATAAACAATACGTTAGAGAATTGACGGAACTCGCTCCCCAATTTATCTTTTGACGCTTAAATTAGAAATCTTTTTAAAAAATAGAAAAATATAATGAAGATTTGAGAGAATATAGAGTTGCATGTATATGAGGAATATGAGAAGAGGACCGGACTCCTATTAAGCGCCTGACAGGTGGTGCCTTAGAGAGGTGCAAGTTTGGGTTCCGTTTGGTTGCACGCTTTCGGTGGCTCATTAAGATTGCACTCAATGAGTGGCTCACTAAAGGTGTATTCATGATGTGGCTCACTAATGCTGCACTTAAAAAGTGGCTCATTAAGGATTACTTGATAAGTGGCTCATTGATAATGCACTTGGTAAGTGGATCACTAATGATAGAGATGGAGAGAGCTTGGTTCTCCTTTTGGGCTCATGGAAGTTGGAGGTTTTTCTCGCCCGAAGTGGGTTCGGGGACTTGGGTTGTGCCCTCAGAGGATGCACGAAAAAGGCCCAATCGCATTGTGGTGGTAGGAGTATTTATAACGCTTTGTAGAGAAGGATTTGGCGCCAAAGTCTGTGATAGGTGTTACTTTTAGGTTTGTTGGCTATTGGAGCATTGACGGGAGCTACCTTTGCTAGGCGTCATCTTGCTACGACAAGGAGGCAGCAAGTGGTCCCCCCAACCCAGTTGTTAGATGGCATTAGGCGACACCTGCATGCGCATTCTTTGACCGTTGTAGGCACATGCTCTGATTGCTCTTTTGGCTGCTTGGCCAGGAGCATTCTGGATTAGTCCATCTGGTTGTGTGGCCGGTTGGGCTGCTAAGACTTATCTCCCTGGGCCATTATTCTCTGGGCCTCATCTTAGTTGTTATAGCAGTATCTGGGTTGGGTAGGATCGGTCTCCCTCCTGAGTTTCTTCCATTGGCTACTGAATCCTTCGTTGCATTGATGATTGGGCCTGGGATTGGGTCAGCCCACGGTATTACTGGAACAGAAATCTCTCAACTTTTTCTTTTTATCGGAACAAACAATTAATCTAGAAATAAAAATGAGATACCCCATGAAAATGGGATATTGAGTTTTATACTTTTTTTTGAAATTGATGCGTATTTAGTTTTCGAATTGTGGTACGGATTATGGAGTCATTCGATCTTCTATTGCGGTTCGAATTGAAGCGAGTTCATTCTTCATTGTTGCTAACCTGAAACCTTGCACCACAAACTACAAATAAGAGATCAGAAGATTGGCGGGACTCACTTCTCAATTTATCATTCAATACTCGAGTCAGAAATCTTTCTTAAGAGATAGATAGATATAAAGAAAATACTAGATAATACAGAATTACATTTGAGTAGAGATGTGATAGGAGGATTAGATCCTATTATACGATCGACGGGGGGCGGCTTAGAGAGGAAGGAGGATAGGGCTCCTTTTTGGTTACATGCGGTCGATGACTCACTAGGGTTACGCTCATGTAGTGGCTCACTACGGATATACTTATTGAGGATATACTGAGTAAGTAGCTCACTAATAGTGCACTCGGTGGAGAGTGACTTTCTGAGGAGGAGGAAGAGTTGTGTAGGAAATGAGCTTGGTTCTCCCTTTACTATTCACGGGACCCAAGCTTTTCCCGGTCCGAAAAGGGGGCTTTATAGGTTTGAGCAGGGCGTTCCCTTGATGCTGGAGAAGGATCTTCCCTTTGATGCCAGAGCTCCTCCCCCCATCCTCCTTTTTCTTTCTCCTTCTCTAACCTCGGGGTGGCGAGGAGTATTTATAATACTTCGTGGGTAAAGATTTGATGCCAAGGTCCGTGATAGGTGTCACCTGTGGGTTTGTTGGCCACTGGGGGTTGACGGGAACTGCCTTTGTTAGGTGTCCCCTTGCTATGGTGAGGAGGCCATGGGTGGTCCATCAATCCAATCGTCAGGTGACTTTAGGCTGCACTCTACATATGCGTGCTCTGACAGCTCTGTTGGCTGCCAGCCTAAGGGCTTCCGTATTGGTCCGTCTGGCTATGCTGTCGGTTGGATCGTTGACATTTGTCCCATTTGATCCGTTGTTCCCTAGGTCTCATTCTGGTTGCCGCTATGGCCTATGGATTGGGTCGAATTGATCTCCTTAGATTTAGCCCGCCGCTTGCTAGGCCTCTTGTCGCACTGATGATTGGGCCTAGAACTGGTCTGACCCATGGTGTCACCGGACCCATTATTGGCCCCCCCATGCCGAGAAATTCTGATTCGTTAGTTCCTGGCATGTACGGCAATGGGACGTCTCTGCACAAGCTAGCTTGCACTCTCCTTTCACAGACGCTTCCTTTCAAGGTTTTCCTCTTTTGTCTCCCTTGTTTCTTTTCATGCAGGGCGTCATATGAGCTAAGTCTTACCTGGAAAGATTCTAGGTAGCCTCAAGGGCTGGTACTGATCTCCAATTGATGGCGCTGTAGATATGGCCCTTCGAATTTGTGGCTTTGTTGATACCTGCTCTGGCTATAAATAGGGAGACTTTCCATGCTCCATGCCGTGAATCACGTTTCCCTTGATCAAGTGATGCAAGCGGTCGAGTAAGGAAAGGGTCCCAAGTCACCATATGGAGGACTTGTGGGCATCCTTTAGGGTTGAAAGCTGTGCTTAGAGCTTTCCTGGAATCCCCGTTGTTGTCATTCGAGGTCGGCGGAAGTCTTGGGAGGCTAGAAGCTGCTATTGGAGCTCGCAGTTATGTCCCTTCTAGGGTTATTTTCCTATCGTGACGGGGGCGGCTTGATTTTTGGGCAATTGGTAAGTTCTTCTTCCATGCTGGTGTTCGACGGTGAAGCTCTGAAGAAAATCCGAGGCACAAACGTTTTGTTGTGCCACCTCAGCTAAAGGATAAGTGCTTGGCCTTCGGTTCCTTTTGTTAGAGGGTCACTTGTGAAACTTGTTAGAGGTGGTGCTTTTGAAGTTCCGCTGTAGTAGGACCGTCATCGCCGTTATGGGTCGAGCTTTACCCTCATAGGCTATGGTCAGTTCTAGCGGAGGATCTCCTTTCTGGGGGCCTTCTCTGTGAGGGTGGCGGCATCTTGCCCCTCTCATCCTCCGGGAATGGCATCCCATTCAGCCGTTGTGGTGCTTTGGCCCTTGGTTTGGGGGTTAGATAAGTAAGAAATAATTGTTGCACACTTTAGTTGCTATTGTCCTCCTAGAACCAATTTTATGGGCCGGTACTGCCAGTGTCTGTCCCATATGCTCCCTTTTTTCTTTCCATCATGTACATCTATTGATATAAGTTTTGTACTTTGTAAAGAAAATTAATGAATGAAATTTTAGAACTTTGCTCTTTCTCTTACCTTCTGTCTCATGACTTTTGACTTTGTTGCATGATTTTTGGTGGTTGGAATACCTATATGCGGTTGTGATCTGCTGGTCATCCACCAACTTGGCACTTCAATTTTGCGGGGATCCAACATGTGGCAGTCTACCTTGATGCTTGGTAAGGGGTTGGCTGGTCGGAACAACCCCAGAGTTGCCGTGTCGAAAACGATCAGCCGATTGCATTCAAGGAGTGGAACGCCTGGGGGCGCCATGATAGCCCGGATGACGAAGCTGCTTACGTCCTCCAAGTGAGTGCCACCTTCAGAGTAATGGACGGTCAGTCAGGCACTGCTGTGGTCCAGGTAACTCGGGACTAATAAAGGACTGGCTTGTTGGCCGCGGGATATCCAGAAGCGAGTTGGGGTCCCAAGAGCTCTCGGAGGCTCTCGATCGAATCGTGTCTCTTGGAGATGGGCCCTAGGGTAGCTGACTGCGACTAGATAACTTGTCTACTGCAAGCCCGAAACTGGAGAAAATCGAGGGCTAAGTTCTAGTTGGCTTGCAGCTCTTCACATCAATCTCTGCTGGAGAGTAATCTTCTTAGAGGCTTCGGGTCTTCATGCCAGGATGGTTCGGGACCGCCCTTGTCAGGTGCTCATGCACTGCCGCTAATTGATGGGGTTACTCTATTCTTCTCTATGATTTTGGTCTTAGCTGCCATGACGAGAGGAGTTTTGGACGCCTTAATCCTGATTCAACCCTCGGTCCCTCATCTAGGCTGTTGGCTAGGGAGGTGCGGCGGGCCCATGTTTAAGGTCATCCATTTTGCAGGCCATTGTCACATGGCATTCTCTTGGTGATAGCTCTGAGAACTGTCACCTACTGGTCGGTGAGTTGAGACTGCCACGTCCGAGAGTTGCCTTTGGGGGTCATGTAGCTGTCACATCAATCAAAGCATCTAAACGCTTTAATTGCAGAGGCGACGTGACGGCTACCATAATGGCTCATAATGACGCATGGCAAAGGTTGTGTTGCGACGTGTTAGGGTGAGGGCACATGTCACTGTTATTATGGCGACAAGGCCCCTCAGCTCTCTAGGGACTATCTATATAAGCATTGCGTCATTCCATTCTTCTGCAGTTCCTTTTGCTTGGTGTGTGCCTTTACTTCTTTCTCTGAGGGCATTCTCTCAGCATTACTCTACCGTTTCCCTGGCGCTTTGATAGATGGCTCACCATAATGCTATCGGTGTACCCATTCTTGTTGCATCTTCTTCGAAGGTGCCACCCTCCTCCGCCTTTGTACCTTCGATAAGGGGAGTAGTGACGATGATCGGTCGTCAGAGGAGATGGGAGCTGCCATTTTAGAGAGTACCGTTGTTGATGGCGCTGAGTTTCACCTAATTGCTCGGGCTTTGGAGGATCAGGAGGTTCTAAGGGGACCTCTTGGTCATGAGTCTACCGGATCCTTCCATCCTCTTAGTCACGATGTAAGATTTTGCAAATCTTCACCCTTTACAGTTGTGCTTCTCAGTGGCTCTCTCACCTGATTGACTGCTTTCTCTCTTTGGTTATCATAAGGGGTGCTCTGTAGATCGGAGGAGAATATCCGCTCTCTAGAGCAGGAGGTTGCCCGCCTTCTATGCGACCGTGTCGACAGAGAGGAGTTGGAGTGGAGAGTCGATGCTGCTGTTGGTGAGGCGCTTCAAAGTTAGGAACGAGCCAACTACCTCAATCAAGCTTTGCCTGAGTTCAAGGCAATAGTAGAAAAGCTCTCAGATGCCCACGCTCAGGCCCTAGCCCAGATTGCTATGCTCGAGGAAGAGTCCCGAACGAGGCAGTTGTGACTCCTTGTCTTGATGGGAGTACATAGTTTTCTCACTTTGTTTCGAGTCCATCGGACACCGTTATTATATGGTTGTAACTCTTAATAAAAAGATCTATCAATGTTGATCATTGTTATTCTGTTTTCCTCGTATGCCGAGCTCTTTTGCCCAACTTTGCTTTGACCATTGTTGTACATCATGCATTGTTGGTCGTGACGTTGTCTTTTTGTTGCTCAACTATCATCGTTCGGACCATGCAGGCCAAGAGGGCCCAGGTGGAGAGCTTGATATCGCTGCTAGGACCGTTATGAGATCCCACTATGAGCCCCTTGCGTTGGAGGCCTTTCGGGCCAAAGGAATCATCGGACCCGCAAGGAGATAGGGTCTCGTCGTCACATCGGGTCCTGCCTCTTCAGTTGTCAATCTGGCTGGGCATGCCACGGCTTCCAATTGTTGTTTCCCTTCTGACAGGTGTTAGTGTTAACTGGTGTCATAGTTGAAGTGCTTCATCAGGAGGGCTATCTGACCCTTACCTCATCCTGAGGAGAGCCCTCGGGCCGGATAGTGGTCTTTCTCCAGACTAGTTGGTGACTTCTTCATCTCGGATGGTCGTCCATCCTCGTGTGTCTTTGCAATGGGGCAGGTAGGTAGCACTGCTGCTTCTCGGGGTATTTTTGCCTTTTTTTTCTTTGAGCAGCTTGGCCCTCTTGTGCTCATCCTCACTGGAGGATGTCATAGCACAGCAATGGGTCAGCCTCGCTTAGAGTGAAGGATTTTCATGCTGCAGCCACCGGAGTTTGGCAAAGTCATAAGTTGTTGCTCGCATGCTACCACTTTGGTGCTCTTTCCTGTTAGGAGGACGTCGTTACTCGTATGCGTCTGAGCCTAGCCCGTTGTCCGCTTAGCATTCAGTCACAATCATACGAAATAATTATAGACAATGGTCAAGAACTTTGAAGAAACAATTGGAGAAATAGGAGGACAAAATTCAACGATAAAAAGGAACCAAAAACATAGAATACTAACAAATCGAGAAATGGGGAAAGATCTCTTTGCTTTTTCGAATTTGTTTATCTCAAACTGACTTGATTATTCAATCTAGCGAAACAGCTATTTTGTCGGGAAAGAGTGGGGATAGCTGCAATTCAGTTTAATTTTCCCCCTCTTTGTTAATGATATAAAGAGCTGATACTTGGATTTTTTCCCCTGCTTTGGATCCCTCTACGCATATAGAATATTTGATATTCATTCATACGTTTGATTGTTAAAATAAAATAAAATAAAAATAAAATAATTATTTTAAAAATAAAATAATTATTTTAAAAAATAAAATAGGATAAAAATAAAGTTAAAATTATTATTTCCAAATTTAATTATTAGAATAAAGTAATGTAAAAATTAGTATTTTACTATTTAGTCTGTAGAATAGTATGATGAATAATATGAGAATAGTAATAATAATAATAATAATGATAATAGTAGTAATAATAATAATGATAATAGTAGTAATAATAATAATGATAATATGTAATAATAATAATAATAATAATATAATGTAGGAATTGTTATTTTCACATGTATGGAAATAGTAATTTATAATGAATACTTATTCTCGATTAAATTTGTAATCAAACGGAAGAATATTTATTCTCAAGTAATAGAAATTCTATTCCTCCCTTATTCTCTCCAACTAAACGTGCCATTAATAAAGACATTTTTAGAGGTATATTATTAATATGTCATATATGATTCAATAACGACAATATATATTACAAATATAGTACTTAATTCGCCATATTGGTTTCAAAAGATACTTGATAAAATTAATATTCTTCACTTTGATTCAGTTCTTGATAATTTAAAACCAATTTAGAGAAAAAGTTTTAATTGTTTTCAAATTTTTACTCCATTACTCAAATATCTTCTATATTTTGTGATAAAGGGTAGAATAGGTCGTCTTATTATCATTCATTTCAAATAATAAAAACATCTCAAACTTTGATTTATTTTAGCCTACTAAGGAATGAAATTTTTTTTAGATACGAGTTAGCCAAATCAATAAAAAGGCACCATAATCATCTCATACACCTAGCCAAAGTTTTCATGAATTTATCAAGAATCAAGAAGAAAAAATAACTTGCAAAAGGTAATGAAAAAGCTTATTTTAGGTTAAAAAGGTGGTGTTAAGGTATGAAACTGATGCATCCTTGGTCTTCATATTGTGTTACGAATTAGGGAAGCACTCGATCTTCCATTGTGAGTCGAATTAGAGTGGATCCGATTTCTATCTCTGATAATCTGGAATCTACGCACTACAAATTATAAACAAGACGTTAGAAAATTGATGGGATTCGCTCCCCAATTTATCATTCGACACTCAAATCAGAAATCTTTTTAAGAAAATAGAAAAATACAATGAATATTTGAGAGAATGTAGAGCTGCACGTAGGCGAGGAATATGAGAGGAGGATTGGACTCCTATTAAGTCCCCGATGGGAGGTGCCTTAGAGAGGTCTAGGTCTAGGCTCCGTTTGGTTGCACGGTGTCGGTGGCTCATTAAGATTACACTCAGTGGGTAGCTCCCTAAGGTGTATTCGTGGAGTGGCTCACTAAGGATGCACTAGGTAAGTGGATCACTAATGATAGAGATGGAGAAAGCTTGGTTCTCTTTTTGGGATTGTGAAAGTTGGAGGTTTTTATCACCCGAAGTGGGTTCAGGGACTCGGGTTGTGCCCTCAGAATGATGCGCAAAAAGGCCCCATTACATTGTGGTGGCGAGGAGTATTTATAACACTTTGTAGAGAAGGATTTGACGCCAAAGTCCGTGATAGGTGTTACTTTTAGGTTCACTGGCTGTTGGGGTGTTGACGGGAGCTACCTTTGCCAGGCGTCATCTTGCTACGACAAGGAGGCCACGAGTGGTCCCCCCGACCCAGTCATCAAACGGTTTTAGACGACACCTGCATGAGCATTCTTTGACCGTTGTAGGCACATGCTCTGATTGCTCTTTTGGCTGCTTGGCCGGGAGCCTTCTGGATTAGTCCGTCTGGTTGTGTGGCTGGTTAGGCCGCTAAGACTTATCTTCCTGGCCCATTATTCTCTGTGCCTCATCTTAATTGCTATAGCAGTCTCTGGGTTGGGCAGGATCGGTCTCCTTCCTGAGGTTTCTTCCATTGCCTGCTGAATCCTTCGTTGCATTGATGATTGGGCCAAGAATTAGGTCAGCCCATGGTATTACTGGACCCATTAGAAACTTCTCGGATTTTTCTTTTTATCGGAACAAACAATTAATCTAGAAATAAAAATGAGATACCCCTTGAAAATGGGATATTGAGTTTTATACTTTGTTTTTTAAACCGATGCGTCCTTAGTTTTTGAATTGTGGTACGGATTAGGAAGTCATTCGATCTTCCATTGCGGTTTGAATTGAAGCAGGTTCGTTCTCCATTACTGCTAACCTAGAACCTGCGCACTATAAACTATAAACAAGATATCAGAGAACTGGAGGGACTTACTCCTCGATTTATCTTCTGATACTTGAGTCAAAAATTTTTCTCAAGAGATAGAAAGATATAAAGAGAATACTAGATAATACAGAATTACATGTGAATGGAGATATGAGAGGAGAATTGGATCCTATTATACGATCAACGGGGGGCGGCTTAGAGAAAAAGGAGAATAAGGCTCCTTTCTAGTTATACGCGGTCGGTGACTCACTAGGGTTACACTCAAGGAGTGGCTCACTATGGATATACTTATGGAGTGGCTCACCACAAATATATTGAGTAAGTAGCTCACTAATAGCGCACTCGGTGGGGAGTGACTTGTGAGGAGGAGGAAAAGTTGTGTAGGGAAAGAGCTTGGTTCTCCCTTTGCTCTTCACGGAACCCAAGCTTTTCCCAATCCGAAAAGGGGGCTTTATAGGTTTGAGTAGGGCATTCCCTTGATGCCAGAGAAGGATCTTCCCTCTGATGCCAGAGCTCCTCTCTTCATCCTCCTTTTTCTTTCTCCTTCTCTAACCTTATGGTGGCAAGGAGTATTTATAATACTTCATAGGTGAAGATTTGGAGCCAAAGTCCGTGATAGGTGTCACCTGTGGGTTTGTTGGCCACTGGGGGGCTGACGGGAGCTGCCTTTGTTAGGCGTCCCCTTGCTATGGTGAGGAGGCCATGGGTGGTCCATCGATCCAGTCGTCAGGTGACTTTAGGTTGCACTCTACATGTGTGTGCTCTGACCGCTCTGTTGGCTATCTCTTGAGGGCCTTCCATATTGATCAATCTGGCTGTGCTATTGGTTGGATCGTTTACATTTGTCCCCTTTGATCCGTTGTTCCCTAGGCCTCATTTTGGTCGCCGCTATGGCCTATGGATTGGGTTGGATCAATCTCTTTACTTAGATTTAGCTCGCTGCTTGCTAGGCCCCTTGTCGCGCTGATGATTGGGCCTAGGACTGGTCTAACCCATGGTATTATCATACCTATAATTGGCCCCATCGTGCCGAGAAATTGTGATTCTTCAGTTCCTAGCATGTATGATGATGAGACGTCTCAGCGCAGGCCAACTTGCACTCTCCATTCGCAAACGCTTCCTTTCAAGGTTTTCCTCTTTTGTTTTCCTTGTTCCTTTTCATGCAGGGCGTCATCTGAGCTAAGCCTTACCTGGAAAGATTCTCGGTTGACTTAAGGCCTGGTACTGACCTCCTATTGATGGCACTGTAGATATGACCCTTTGAATTAGTGGCTTCGTTGATCCCTGCTCTGGCTATAAATAGGGGGACTCTCCATGCTCCTTGCCATGAATCACATTTCCCTTGATCAAGTGATGCGAGCGATCGAGTAAGGAAAGGGTCCCAAGTCACCATAGTGGAGGACTTGTGGGCATCCTTTGGGGTTGAAAGTTGTGCTTAGAGCTTTTCTGGAATCCCCGTTGTTGCCGTTTGAGATCGGCGGAAGTCTTGGGAGGCTGGAAGCTGCTATTGGAGCTCGCGATTATGCCCCTTCTAGGGTTATTTTCCTATCATGACAGGGGTGACTCGATTTTTGGGCAACTGCCATGTTCTTCTTCCACGCTGGTGTCCGACGGTGAAGCCTCTAAAGGAACTCTGAGGCACAAACGTTTTGTTGTGCCACCTCAGCTAGAAGATAAGTTCTTGGCCTTCAGTTCCTTTTGTTAGAGGGTCACTTGTGGAACTTGTTAGAGGGTGTGCTTCCGGAGTTCCGCCATGGTAGGACCGTCATCGTCGTTATGGGTCGAGCTTTACCCTCATAGGCTATGGTCGGTTTTAGCAGAGGATCTCCTTTTTGGGGGCCTTCCCTATGAAGGTGGCAGCATCTCCCCCCTCTCATCGTTCAGGAATGGCATCCCATTCAGCCTCCGTGGTGCTTTGGCCCGTGGTCTGGGAGTTTCATAAGTAATAAATAGTTGCTGCACACTTCAATCGCTACTGTCCTCCTAGAACCAATTTTATGGGCCAGCACCACTGGGTATCTATCCCATATGCTCCCTTTTTTCTTTCCGTCATGTATATCTGCTGATGTAAGTTTTGTACTTTGTAAAGGAAATTAATGAATGAAATTTTAGAACTTTGCTCTTTCTCTTACCTTCTGTCTCATGACTTTTGACTTTGTTACATGATTTTTGGTGGCTAGAATACCATGCGCGGTTGCGATCTGCTAGTCATCCACCAACTTGGTAGTTCAATTTTGCAGGGATCCGACGTGTGGCAGTCTGCCTTGATGGTTGGTCAGGGGTTGGCTAGTCATATCGCCCTAAGAGTTGATGTGTCAAAAACGATCAGCCGATTGCATTTAAGGAGCGACGCGCCCGGGGGCCCCATGATAGCCCGGATGATGAAGCTTCTTACGTCCTCCAAGTGAGTGCCACCTTCAAAGCAATTGATGGTCGGTTAGGCACTGCTGCAATCCAAATGACTTAGGGCTAATAGAGGACTGGCTTTGTTGGCCGCGGGATATCCAGAAGCGAGTTGGGGTCCCAAGAGCTCTCGAGGCTCTCGATTGAATCGTGTCTCTTGGAGATGGGCCCTAGGGTAGCCGACTGCAGCTAGCTAACTTGTCAACTGCAAGCTTGAAGCTAGAGAAAACCAAGGGCTGGGTTCTAGTTGGCTTGCTACTCTTCACATCAGTCTTTGTTGGAGAGTAACCTTCTCAGAGGCTTTGGGTCTTCATGCCAGGATGGTTTGGGACCGCCCTTGTCAGGCGGCTCATGCACCGCCGCTAGTTGATGGGGGTACTTTATTCTTCTCTACGATTCTGGTCTTAGCTGCCATGATGAGAGGAGTTTTGGATGCCTTAATACTGATTCAACCCTCGGCCCCTCATCTCAACCCTCGGCCCCTCATCTCGACTCTTGGCTGGGGAGGTGCGGCGGGCCCATGTTTAAGGTCATCCGTTTTGCGGGCCATCGTCACGTGGCATTCTCTTGATGATACCTCTGAGAACTGTCACCTACTGGTCGGTGAGTTGAGACTACCACATTCGGGAGTCGCCTTTGGGGGTCATGTAGCTGTCACATCAATCAAAGCGTCTAAATGCTTTAATTGCAGAGGTGACGTGACGGCAGATATAATGGCTCATAATGACGCATGGCAAAGGACGTGTTGCGACATGTTGGGGTGAGGGCACATGTCACTATTATTATGGCGACAAGGCCCCTCAACTCTCTAGGGACTGGCTACATAAGCATTGCGTCATTCCATTCTTCTATAGTTCCTTTTGCTTGGTGTGTGCCTTTACTTCTTTCTCTGAGGGTATTCTCTCGGCATTACTCTGCCGTTTCCCTGGCACTTTGATAGATGACTCACCATAATGCTGCCGGTATACCGATTCTTGTTGCATCTTCTTCAAAGGTGCCACCCTCCTCTGCCTCTGTACCTTTTATAAAGGGGAGTAATGACGATGATTAGTTGTCAGAGGAGATGGGAGCTGCCATTTCAGAGAGTACCGTTGCCGACGGCGCTGAGTTTCACCTAATTGATTAGGCTCCGGAGGATCGGGAGGTTCTAAGGAGACCTCTTGACCTTGAGTCTTCTAGATCCTTCCATCCTCCCGGTCGCGAGGTAAGATTTTGCAAATCTTCTCCCTTTATGGTTGTGCTTATCAGTGGTTCTCTCACCTGATTGACTGGTTTCTCTCTTTGGTTATCATAGGGGGTGCTCTGTAGACTGGAGGAGAATATCCGCTCTCTAGAGCAGGAGGTTACCCGCCTTTCGCGTGAGCGTGTCGACAGAGAGGAGTTGGAGTGGAGAGTCAATGCTGCTGTTGGTGAGGCGCTTCAAAGTTAGGAACGAGCCAGTTGCCTCAATCAAGCTTTGTTCGAGTTCGAGGCAAGAGTAGAAAAGCTCTTAGATGCCCACGCTCAAGCCCTGGCCCAGATTGCTATGCTCAAGAACGAGTCTCGAATGAGGTAGTTGTGACTCCTTGTCCTGATGGGCTCAAGCGCCAAGCGGATGAGGGAGCTGATGTCCAGACTTCGTCTAGAGGAGGTGGACCCGTTTTCGAGGGGTAATTTCAGGAGAGCATCCGTTTCGGTTGGCGTATAGTCTCCCTAGCTGCTCCAGACTTCCCTGTCGATTATCTTGAGGTGAGGAAGGTTGGAGTCAGATGCCGAGAGGACCTCATTATCTTTTCGAAGGAGGGACCAAGCTCTTCAGGATGTGGGCACTCCGGATAGCCTATAGGAGTATGTAGTTTGCTCACTTTGTTTCGAGTCCGTCAGACACCATCATTGTATGGTTGTAACTCTTAATAAAAGAATCTATCAATGTTGATCGTTGTTATTCTGTTTTCCTTGTATGTTGAGCTCTTTTGCCCAACTTTGCTTTGACCATTGTTGTCCATCATGCGTTGTTGGTCGTGACATTGTCTTTTTGTTACTCAACCGTCATCGTTCAGACCATGCAGGCCATGAGGGCCCAGGTGGAGAGCTTGGTGTCGCTGCTAGGACCGTTATGGGATCCCACTATGAGCCCTTGGCGTTGGAGGCCTTGGGAGCCGAAGGAAACATCGAACCCGCAGGGACCCCCAAGGTGCCTGCTCAAGATAGGGTCTCGGTGTCACATCGGGTCATGCCTCCTTTAGCTGTCAATCTAGCTAGGCATGCCACAGCTTCCAACTACTGTTTCCCTTCTGACAGGTATTAGTGTTAATGGGTGTCATAGTTGAGGAGCTTCATCAGGAGGGTCGTTTGACCCTTAACTCATCCTGAGGAGAGCCCTCGGGCTGGATAGTGGCCTTTTTCTAGACTGGTTGGCGACTTCTTTATCTCGGATGGTTGGCCATCCTCGTGTGTCTTTGCAATGGGGCAGGTAAGTAGCACTGCTGCTTCTCAGGGTATTTTTGCCTATTTTTTTCTTTGGGCGGCTTAGCCCTCTTATGCTCATCCTCACTGGAGGATGTCATAACACAACAATGGGTAAGCCTCGCTTAGAGTGACGAATTTTCAGGCTGCAGCCACCGGGTTCTAGCAAAGTCGTAGGTTGTTGCTCATATGCTACCACTTTGGTGCTCTTTCCTATCAGGAGGACGTTGTTACTCGTATGCATCTAAGCCTAGCCCGCTAACCATGGTTGGCTGATGATATTCGTCCTGTCGAGAGTCATCACACGCATCCTTAGAGAAGCCCCCTAAGGTTTTGACGGCCGCCTGATAGGAGGTTCGACGTCTGGTTTGTGATCCCCCTGGGCCATGTGATATTGGCCGCTTTGGGCCTCTCGACTGCCTAAGCTAGGATTCTGTGACTGTTTATAGGTTGGTTGTATCAGCGAGCAGTAGTTCGCCCAACTTAAGGGCAGTTTAGGTCGTTTGATTTTATGTGATGTCATACAAGCATTCATGCAAATATATGCGATATGATCACAACAACTATTTTATTAATCCAAATGTGACATACATTATAAGCATGCTTTGTGATGCATGTCAAGTGTACTTGGACTTGACACATGGGAGTGGGCTGTGCCCTCTGAGGTGGGTAGTGTCTGGCATCTTAAAGACCAGTTGTCGCCCCGAGCGCGTAGCTCTTACGCAGCTAGGGCTGGAGAATTGCCGAGACAAGGCATGACCCTTCCTGCTTTGAGGGGGAGGCCTGTGCTTAATGGCGGTCTCGTTGGTTGTCTCTCCTCTCCTTGGGGCAGGGCCTCTCGGCTTAGACTGTTGGGGTAGCGTCCTTGAGTCATAACTTTGCGAGGCCCACTGTTGATGGTCTATCATGCATCTCGGTTGGATCCTAGTGGCCCCTTGGGCATTTTGCCCGTTTGGCGCCGCAAAGTGGCCAGAGACTTTTAATTATGAGGCTAGACAGTCTTTTTCATACTGGAACGAGGTCGTAACGTGGAGGAGACCTTGCAGCTTTTTGGTGCCTTCCTCGGATCCACATAGTCATGCTTCCTCCAGTTCCCCTCTGCTTATGGGGAGGACCCGGCCTTCAAGATGTTGAGGGTGGTCCCGACCTTCAATCGGTTTGGTGAGGTCGGTGGACTCGAATGACTATTCGCTCGCAGTCATTGGACGTCACAAAGACCTTTTCCGTGGTTGAGGGGTGGCTGGTCGCTGTAGTGGCAGTGCTGATCTCACCTCAATCTCTTTTATGCTGCTTGGGTAGCGAGCTAGAACTTCCTCTAAGTGCGGGCCACTCAGCTTGAATCCTTCTTAATGTCGAGGTGGACGTTCCATCGATATGGGATTGGACCGGCCACACTTCTTTCAAATCTAGCTCTCTGAGTGTGAAAGTTGTGTGGGAGCAGGAAGAGCCCCTAGCCCCCAGGCATTGGTACGTAGAGTGCAGGCGGTGCACCTCCCTGGCTACCCTTGGGGTGTCATTTCTAGTTGGGGTGTGCGTTGGTATATCAGTGTTGGCCGTACTTGCTGGGTTGGTGAGTGATGGTCAGATTTTTAGTCGTTTTTTTCCAGATGGCGCCAATGATGCATCTTTGGTTTTTGGGTTTTGGTACGAATTAGGTAGCCACTCGATTTTTCGTTGCCAGTTAAATTGGAGTAAGTCTGTTCTCCGTCGCTACTTACCTGAAACCTGCCCACCACAAACATAAATAAGAGGTCAAAGGATTGGAGGAACCCACTTTTCGGTTTATTATCTAACACTTAAATAAGAAATCTTTCTCAATAGATAAAAAGATATAAGGATGATATTAGATAATACAGAATTGCAAATGAATAGGGATGTGAGAGGAGGATTGGGTCTTGTTATACCCCCGACGAGGGCGGCTTAGAGAAAAAGGAGGGCAGGGCTCCTTTCTAGTTGCACGCGGTCGGTGGCTCACTAGGGTTGTACTCATAGAGTGGCTCACTGCGAATGTATTGAATAAGTGACTTACTAGTGGTGCACTCGGCGGGGAGTGACTTTTGTGAGGAGGAGGAAGAGCTGTGCGGAGAAAGAGTTTGATTCTTCATTTACTCTTCGGAGGACCCCGACTTTTCCGAGTCCAAAAGGGGGCCTTATAGGTCTAAGTAGGGCATTCCCTTGACGTCAGAGCAGGATCTTCCCTCTGATGCCGAATCTCCTCTCCCCATCCTCCTTTTTCTTTCTCTTTCTCTAACATTGTGGTGGTGAGGAGTATTCGTAATACTTCGTGAGTGAATATTCGGCACCAAGGTCCGTGACAGGTATCGCCTTTAGGTTTGCTGACCACTTGGAGGCTAACAGGAACCGCATTTGGTCGCCCTGTTATGGTGAGAATGCTGTGAGTGGTCCCCCAATCTAGTCCTTAGGTAGCTTCAAGCGGCACTCTACATGCGCGTACTCTAACCACTCTATTGGCCACCTGTCTAAGGGCCTTCCTATTGGTCCGTCTGACTGTACTGCCGATTGGATCGTTGACGCTTATCCCCTTTGATCCATTATTTCATGGGCCTCATTGTGGTCACCCTTATGACCTATGAATTGGACCAAATTGATCTCTTTGTTAAGCTTAGCCCGCCGCTTGTTGAGTCTCTTATCGTGTTGATAGTTGGGCCTGATATTGGTTTGACCCATAGTATCACCAGACTTGTCAGAAATAGTTAAAGAGAAAAATAGAAAGAGAGAATGAATGCATTATAGGGAGTTATCCCATCTCGAGTTAACAATTATAGAAAAATTAGTGATGAAAAAGGGTTTAATTTGTTAAGTGTAGAATTTTATTCCTGTTTGTATTCATTTATATGCATGCTCAATCTTAGTATCATATCCATCACTACATTTTCATTGCACTGAATATGTGCTAATGTGCATTCTTAGTCTTTCCCTATAAATGTTTTGTAGTCAATAATTAAGCTTTTATTCAGATTTGTATTGCCAATATAATCATTTATGATATATTTGGTTTGTAGAAATAAAAATTTTACTTCCATTTTATTACCAGTAGAATATTTATTCATATATTTGATTACTTTATTGTAGAAAATAATTATTTCATGAGAAACAAATATTTTTCCAAATTAATGAATAAAAATATCAAAATTTTTTTGTATTATTGATTTCTCATATCCAAGAAATAACTATTCATAAAAATGTTATCATTTCACCCCTAATATTTTCAACATTCATATCATTATTCGAAATAATGTATTATTTCTCTTACTATTATAATATACTAAGTACTAGAAAATTAATTTTTAACTTATTCATAATTATTTCAAATAAGTAACCAAATATAAAAATAATAATTCTAACTCTATTTTTATCTTATTTTAATTCTTAAGAATAATTATTTTATTTTTACTTTAATGAAACTTGTCATTAGCGTGTGAATTGTTGTTACGAAATGCAATTCTATGATTGCTTTGTACGTCCCTCTAGACTTTGCCTCCTTAAATGCTGTCATATTGCTATGATTTCTTGAGCATGAATGTGATTGGATTTGGGGATCTCAAGGAGAAGCAGAATTCTACTTTTCTTTATATAATTATTGGATCAAAATTCAACAGTCAAGATTTAAAAAATAAAAAATATTAAATATAGTTATATTTTTAATTTATTTTTTTAAAATATTAATATTTATTGAATATTAAATCAAATATTAAAAATATTTTTAATAAAATTAATTATTTACATATTATTATATTATATTTCAATTTCAACCGTCGGATTTTTTAAAGTTAATAGTGTGGATGAGAGAAACAGGATCTTGCTTCTCCTTGAGAGAATGAGGAACCTCCGCTCCGAATGTGATTGGTGTCATTGATATCAACAGAATTCAAACCCTCATCTGCCTTTGTTATGCCTTCCTAGCCTATAGAAGATGGCTCTTCTACTCATGTCAACACCAGCATCCATGATGATTTTGATCCAGCTTTCCTCAGAGGGCTCCAACTGCTTCCTATCTCGGCTTCGATTTATTGAAGATTTGAAAGTAGATGAGGTCCAGGTAGTTCATCAGCCAACCGTGGTATTGTTCCTTTAGGACTTGGCATAAGCCAATCCTCCTCAAAAACGGATTCATTATGCCAATTCCGCAGCCACCACCACATGGTTGCTATGAAGCTATTTGTGCTTTGGTGGCCCTATTTTGGATAGAAGATTGAATTCAACTCTTGAATTCAAAGGTGTTTGGTGTATGCCTGGGTCATATTTTCCACCAAGGATGCTTCATCACACCCTACCTAGTTCCTTTGCAGTCTAAATTGAAGTGTAATAT
Source organism: Nepenthes gracilis (assembly GCA_033239525.1). NCBI lineage: Eukaryota > Viridiplantae > Streptophyta > Magnoliopsida > Caryophyllales > Nepenthaceae > Nepenthes > Nepenthes gracilis. The sequence continues at coordinate 3,708,863 of BSYO01000026.1, read as the reverse complement.
TGATTTACTAAGACAACAAAATTTATATGCAGTAGGAAGTGTCAATTTTCTCCAATTTCCTTTGCCATTTGTGAGTAGTGTAACCCTCACCATAAGCTAAAAAGGACTCTGAATTTAGGTGAGGCATCGATTTTTTTCCGGATATCTGACCAAATCTCTTATTCAGATAGCTTACCCTTCTGAATCAGTATGTATATTGCTTTCCATTCATACTTTCCTGATCCGTTATCTCGTATAAAGTATTCATCGATGTTTATACGTCCTAACGCATGAAAACCTCGCAGCCGGTAAGCTTTCTCAGCATTGAGTTTATCTTCTTACTCAAATCCCAATCTCTTTGATAGAATATAATCAGTAACTCTCAATTCTATCTCCTCTCGAAGTGCAAAGCAAGCAGAGTAAAGTAAACATTCTACTTCTTTTGGCTTCCAGGAAATATGCATCTTCAAGTATTTTGCCTTGGAAAATTTAGCCCATTCTTTGTTGGATTTGTAGTTAAGCATAAGCAATTCTGTTTTTTATGTTCCATAATACACTGAAAATAAATAAGTCAAAATAAATAAAGTTATTATACTTTTTTATAATACATAATATACCTTCTTTTATATAATAGTATGCACTTGATAAGCCAAATAGTATGCACTTGATTCACACTTTTAGACCATATAGAAATAGAATAAATACTATCAAAAGTAAATATTACTAGGAATAAATACTTTTAGACCATTTTCAGTTGAACACCTTTAAGTGCATAAGGCATGCATGTTGTGGTTACCTGAGCTTGAATCATCAGACCCAACTCAGACCTCTCATGTGAAAAATTTCAAACTATAAAAATAATTAAATATCCATCATAAATATTAACATTTTTAATTATAAAACTATCATCTCATTAAATTTCTAAAAAGATAGAAACTACTAAGAGTCATGGGTTGCAATTTGAGAAAAAATAATTAAGCCTCTATCACAATATATATTGTCTATAATCTCTATAATCTTCTCTATCAAAAAAATGATAACTACTAATCTCTACAATCTTCTCTATCAAAAAGTATCGTAGTAAACGAAAGATTCCTGCTAGCGCTACTTATTTGACTCAAATTTGGAGCAAATAAAATGTAATGATGAGCCAAATATCGAACAAATGATAGTAGATAATCTATAAAAATCAACAATCATTTGGGATAACAATATCAATTATTCAAAAATAATAACAGTAATGAAAAACTAACAATAAGTTTTATCCGAAATTTCATAATTCGTCGTAATTATAACTTAAAATAGTAGCAAGAATACGTCCTAGTGGACCATTGTACCATGAAGATAAAAGGATTCTGTATAATCCAAATTTCATCAAAAACATGTTAAGATTTTTTGAAATGTAATATTACAAGAAAGATAAAAATTTCCAAGATCCAAATATCAGTATGAATAACATGGATACTCAAAATCTAAATAACAGTAAATCATCATAGACTCTATAAAATCTGAATCTTACTTAATCCAACTCATATATTCTATTGAATACAATTTATAAATTCTATTGAATAGTGAATTCAAAATGTATTAATAGTAACAAAATATTATAAAACAATCTCATAAATTTAATTTTACCACTATGAACTAACGATCTTGTATGTCTACCCCTGTATACTAAAAATGTATCGCGAGATAATTGATATTCGTAATGTTGACGGGCAGTAAAATCCATAGTCTACCAAAATTTTGCTAAACAAAATATAGACATTTAATTGGTGTACAATCTCGCTGTCTACCAAGAGTACAATAATAGTTGCATCCTTCGTTTACAAAGTACAAAATTATCTCAATATATCAAACCCATTATCTCTCCACCATAATATCTCTTGATATCACACAATATGATAGCTATATGACTATAAATGTCTATCCTTACTAAATAATATATCTCATCACTATCATGATATGCAAATTAATATTAGATAACTATTGAATACACCAATGTTTTACAGGTTCCATATTTTTAAATCCGTGATATTTTTATATAATTTTATTTAACTTGACTGTAAGAAACTAATGTTATACTCACACGATTAAATATAATACAAATAGACTTCTAAACGTAAAACTATAAAGGCGTCACTCATTACTGATAAGGCCATTCATAGACACATTTAATATATAACCACTAGTATCCCACTATTTCATGACGGCCCACTAAATCAACAACTCAGAAGACACTATCCCGTAGACACCAATTCTAAAATTAGACCAAAACTCATTCAACCTTTTTAGTATTTGAGTGTCTGATACATGTCAACTCATAAGACTTTGTTTAATATAATCGATCTTATCTTTTTATTTACGTCGCTACTTAGGCCATAAATAAATGAACTGTACTCTGTTCTATTACTTTTAAACCAGACTATGAAATACCATCATTATTCGAAACTTGACTTGATGCTTGTATATCAATTAAGCACTACTCAAGCGCTAACATAATGACCTCAGGGGAACCAAAAGATGCACATTATAGACCAGTAGTAAGACATTAAAATAATCATCGCCTTAAATAAAGTCACTAAAACCAAAATACTTTACACTTAGTTCATTCAAAATGGAAAGCAAATAGGGTTGCCAACTACTACTACATTGCATACCCGTCTCAAAACTAGAAGATATCCAACAGAAAGAATTATATCTCATCAAAATATTATATCATTAAATGCATTAACTTCTAACTAAATGAGCTCCAATTTACAACAAAATGTAGTAATTGCATGGAAGCCCAATTTGCTAATACTTTTTTTAAAATTTTATTTTTCATTTAATTTTCGGCTCATAAGGCAATATTATTCACAATGAAATTAACAGAAATGAATTTTGGGGTCGATTTTCCTCATTCTTCAGTCAAGCTCTGCGTTGTTTGATATCCGAAGCCAAGATGGAAGAAGGTTAAGCTTAGATTATCAAAGTATAGAATTGCAAATTTATAGAAATGGCAACATTAATTTAACATTAACAATGGCTGAAATGATTTTTCGTACGATTTTCCTCTCCCCTGCAATTAGTGTTCATCTTCTTCCTCTCTTGCAGTTATTGTACATTATAGTTGCTGACAAACTAGAACTTGCCTTCCACTCGTCCTAACAAAAACTAAACGTTTACAAAACACTTGACGTGGCTATGTACAAACAATTAACAAGTTTGATGGTATTTCTTATTTGGTTCTTGATGCATCCCTAGATCTTGATTACCAAATAAATTAGGGAGCCGTCTAATTTGGGAGTCTGACTGGTAGCGGGTCCGGTATTCGTTACTTCAAATTTAGATACTGCATACTACAACTAACAAACGAGTGGTTAGAAGATGGCAGAACTCACTCCCTGGGATATCCTCCGATACTCAAATCAATAATCTTTCTTTATCGAATAGAAAGATATGATGATGGGAAAGTATGCGTTGATGCAAGTATGAGGGGATTGAGTGTTTGGTAAATGACTATACTCTATTTGATGTGTTCAATGGGTGAGTGACTTAGAGAAGTTTGCACTCATAAGGGGGTGGCTTTTAGAATGAGAATTACATTTGTGGGAGAGTTGCTTAGAGAATGAGGGTTGCACTCGTAAGAGCGTGTCTATAAGAGAGAGAATAACGCTCGGGGCCTTTTAATGTCCAAGCACTGGATTGCTTTTGATCGACTGATTGCTAGATGGGGAATCAGATCACTATGTAGAATATAGAGAATGTTTGGATTAGTTCCCTAATCCTGTGCAGGAATGGATGTTTTTATAGAGTGAGAGTTGGTTAGCCAGCCCTGGAGGTCGTGACTTTCTGATCGTTAGTGGCCAACACCATGAGCCTACTGTTGTGGGTTGTTGGTGCAACAGCTCTGTGTGTATGAGGGAGCCGTCATCATGCTTCCTTCCTTGGCACTCAGTACAACTGTAATCCTTAGGGCAATAGGTTGGTGGCTGCCGCTTGTAATTTCTGCTTCTGTAATCGTGAAGGATCATATGATGATAGTGGTCATTTGGATTTATCTACTTAGTTGGAGTGGGTTGAGCTGGATCGTTGATTAACTCTTATAACCCGTATGCCGCTAGGTCGATTCAGGTCGAGCTATTTGGGCTTCTACTACGCTTTCTAGATTCTGGGCCAGGGGGAGCTCTTGTTGGGCCGTTGCTTCCTAGGCTCTTCTTCCCCTACTGGTTGGGTTCTAGGCCGGCCCATTGATTATCAAATCCAACGCTAGCCCTTCATGTTGGAAGGTTTGAATTTTTAACCCCCGACATGTCATGATAGGATGCTGGCTGCAAGTCTTTTCATGTGTTCCTTCCGCCAGCATTTTACAACTTTTGCTCTATTTGGCAGGATTTGACTTGATTCCCTGCCACTAGTGATTTTCAGCAATCAGTGCAACCTTCTCGGTTTAATGTTGGCTAATCTCCTTCTCTGACTATACATAGAGGGGCTTTTCGTGCCTTAATTCACAAGGCACTACCCATCTGCTAAAGAAAAGGCATATTCAGAACTAACATGGAGCCTACGAAGCCATAAATCAAAATCGGAGGAAGCTCTTTTCCAATGTTCAAAGTTGATGCTCAAGAATGCATTTGAAATCTGCATTGATTATCATCTTTTATATGAAAATCCGCCTTGGTTTCCCACTTTTACAATCGATCCAAACCAGCCTTAGGTTGTACCAAGTGGGATCCGGGTTTTGGTGGGCAGTTTCCACTTCTCCAGCCGATGTTAGGAAGTCCTCTCTCATATAGCTATGAGGAGGAGGCATCTCAGTCCTGACTGGGAGATGGTTGTTCCTTCTCCTGTTACTCTTGGAGACTCTACACTCCTACTACTCTTAGGAGGACTGTTCCACGCTCTGTTGGGGAGGTGCTTTCTTTTTTTTTGTTTGCTTCCTGGGTGAGATAAAAGTGCAATAATTCAAAGAATTATATCTTGTTCTTGCAAGGAGGGTGTTTTTGCTCTTTCTGGTAGTATGGCAACCCAAGGAGCAATGCAGCGATAGCCAGCAGATGAGCTTTCCTTTTGCTATCGTCCATCCTAAGGTCAGTTGGATGACTATAATCCAGTCACTTGCTCTATATATTTTTATTTTCTTTTAAATTGTATGTCCACTATTGTAAACTTATTGTACATTGTATAAGGAATTAATGAATAAAACTTTCTGAGCATTATTTGTCTTCATTATATGACTCCAATATTATTGTTTGTTTTGAATGGATGAAGCGCTTGAATGTTATTTTTTGTGTTGCGTAATTTCTAACAATCTAATAACTTTGGGTACCAACAACTCAGTCTTCTAACAATCCAACTTGTAACGACCTATCCCGAATGCTTGGTTGGGATGTGAATTAGTCGAATCAATCTCAAATCCTTCAAGGTCACATATTGTCAGTCTGTCATCTTAGAAAGGGGCGTGTCGAGGTATCATCACCTATGTTGTGCCGCCGACTCGCCGATCTAGGTGTTGGGGTTGTCAGCTATCAACAGACTACACAAGGAGGTGTAGCGTCAGTTAGCAAAATTGGTCCAGCAAACTGACGTGCCGTAGCACTCTTCAGTGCGGGCACGTGTCGTGGTCATTATGGAAACGTGTCTCTTCGATGCCCTCAAGCGACACCATTGCAAGGCTAAGGCCTTGGCAATTTAAGCATTGACCTTTAGCTGAGTCTGCACTTCTTCATTCATCAAATCTCCCTACCCTAGTTCGGTTTTTCCTTTTTTTTGATTTTTAGTGTTTCTCAAATGGCTCCTCGGGGCATTGCTGAGATCCCGCCCATCCTTACTAACAGAGAGGTAAAACTTATGTACAAAAGGTATAATATTCCAAGCACCATTCAGTACGATGTGTCTAGTATTAATAATACGGCTTGTGCTCCTCGTTTGGGGTTTATCATGATCTATGAGAAACATCTGAAAGCCAGCCTTCATATCCGTTCACGAAGGAGTTGTGTGAGACTTTGAGGGCTTTGGAAATCCTTGTGACTCGCCTCCATCCCAATACTTTTCGGTATCTTATTTCTCTATGTATCTTCTTTCACTCAAAAAGGTTTTTCTAGATGCCTAGACCATGAAGGTAATCTTCCAATTCAACCAAGAGGCTGATTGGATCTCTTTCACTAATTGCACAAAGTTTAAAATAAGCGGGGAAACTCAAACTCAATAAAGGGTTGGAAGAACCGCTTATTCTATATGGCGGTCACTGTCGACCGGAGAATCTCGAACAATTAGGATAGAGTCAACATGGTTTATGCCAATGACATCTCGAGAGATGAGGAATTGATGGCATGGGCATTGACGAGGCTCGTTGAAAAGAATGCCACCATTCTACTAAACACCGACCACTGAGTCTCCCAAAGTGTGCCTGATGAAGTTCAGTGGGAGGTCCTGCTGGAAGGAGACGATGCCTCTGCCACACTGTCCCGTCATCCCAAGAGGAAGCAGGGAAATATGCTTCTTTAGGATTCTCCTGAGTGGGCATTTGATGAGGCGGCCCTTCTGTCGCCTCCATTTTTTAGTAGTGCTAGGCTATCGATGAGACCTATGCAAAGGCGCCTCACTTGGTTGCCTTTGAGTTGTCGCGGAGTATTGGTTTTGCTCCTTCTTCTAGCAGATGATTCAACTTTTGGTGAGTCGTCTGGAGAGGCTGAGGGCAGTGAGCCCCTAGCAAATTCTGCTACTGGAATAGGTGGCCCCTCGTTTGGCGGGCCAAGTGAATCGATTGATATCGCGACTGTAACCTAGTGTGGGGTCCTAATCTTTGTGGCCTTGTTTTCAAAGCACCGACCTCCACTCCCCTACCACTTCGGCCAAGGTGGGAGCCAACGATAGTCAAGTGGCAGAAGAAATAACTAAAGATAACCTAGAGGCTATACTTGTTGCTGAGGAGGTGCCTCGCCTAGAGGCTCTAACACTGAGCTTCTGAACACATCAGATGTGTTTGCTCCTCTAGGCTTCAAGGTGCCTCTCCTCCATCATGCGCGGCATATGTGGTATTTGTTACCTCAGGATGGACCTGAAGCTGAGGCTCTCCTAATCCCTCTTATCAGAGGGTCTATCTCATTAGGAAGATCCATCCTTCCTTGTGATACTACTTCACAGAGTTCTTTATTCCGTGCTCATACTTTTCATGGTCTTTCTTAACTGACTGTTCTATCTTACTTGACATCCATAGGAAGTGCTTTGTGTGGTGGCAAAGGCAATGCACTAGCAGGACGTTGAGATCTCTCACCTATCCCAACTACATGTTGATCTTGCCGTGTTTGAGGAGATGGAATGTTAAGTGAATGCTTCCATTGCCGAGACTCTACAGGGTTAGGAGCAGGCCACTTATCTCGACCGAGTGCTTCCAAGTCAAAAGCGAGAACTTGAGAGATCTCGGAGAAAAATTCTCAAGCGCTAGATCGGATCACCTCGCTTGAGGACACACTTCCAGAGACTGAGTAGCAACTCGCGAACCTCCAGAGTAAGTGTGCCCAACTCGAAGAGAGCTGAGGACCTGATTCCACCTGGACGAAGTTGCCCGTGTGATGGATGAGATATTTCAAGGTGGCATTCATTTCTACAAGTGAATCGCATCTTTGGTGGCTCCGGACTTTCTTATCGGTTTCCTTGATCTGAAGAATGTTGGAGCTCAATGCCGATATGATTTTGTTGACTTCCCAGATTTAGGAGGGGAGTCTGTGTCACGTTGACCGGGGGGCTCCCAACCTTAGGATTGTCTTCTATTCAAGTCATAGACATAGACAGTGTTTTTTATTTCTAGATGAAATCTTCTCATTGTACACGTAAATTCTTTAATAAATCAGATAGATTGGCTTAATCTTTGCCATTGATGTCTTAGAATTTGTGTTGACTTATTTTTGTTCAACACTTGTTTTGTTTGCTTACTTAACGTTTTCATTATTATCGCTCGGCTTGGTTGATTATCTTTGTATGTATGTGCCCTTTCCCGTAAAAGAATGTCATAGCACTGGGAGAGACTTTGGGTGGCCGACTCTATTTAGTTTTCATAGTCTTCGGGCTTTAGTGGAGTCTGGACCATCACCTGCACTTGACTAGATGGTGCTCATCTCTATCAAAGAGAGTTGTCGCACTTGTGCATCGGGCCCTAGTCCACTAAAGGTCATATTTGTGGTGGGGGCTCTTTTGGGCAAGTTCAACTTTAGTCTTCAAGCTCTCTGTACCATAGTATTTGACTATTGTTGACCGATAGTGCTTATTCCTGTTGAAAAACATTATCGCATGCATATTAAAAAGCCCCGTAAGGTTTTGTAGTGGCAGCTTTTTGGGCAGGTCCGACTTTCGTCCACGAGTTTCCTGGGCCATAGTGTTCAACCTCATTTGGGCTGATCAGTTGTTAGAACTGAGGTTTCAATCTTGGTTTTGAAGGTTGGTCCCCATGTAAAATATTTTACCCGATTTAGAGGCAATCTAGGTCTTTAATTTGATACAATCATACAAGAACTCAAATGATTGACACAATAAATGAGGCAAATGATTATTTTTTAAATCAAACGTGTTTACATTATTTAGGCAGTTCGCATGGGATGCACTAGACTTACCTATACTTAGCAACTATTTACTGATAGTATTTCTTGATGTGGACGGTATTCCATATCCTTGAGACTAATTTTTCATTCTGGGTGCTTATCTTATACACCCCATTTTAGAGAATCATTGAAATTAGGAACAGTCTTTTCCAATTTGGAGATAATTTATTCCTATTGGCGGCTTTGACCGTTGCCTTTATACTCCCAAAAATTAGGTCTCCCACCTCAAACTGATGTACCTTCACCTTCTTATTGTAGTACTAAGTGATCCATTGCTGGTAAGCCGTCGTGCGTAGCCTTACCGTGTCTCAAGCTTCTTTAAACAAGTCAAGATATTTTCTAAGTTGCCATGAGTTGCTTAGTGGGTCAAAACTTTTGACTCATAGGTTGGGTAGACTGATCTCCATCGGGATAACCATTTCAATTCCAAAACATAAACTAAAGGGTGTTTCTCGAGTCGATTCTCTATGTGTCATCCTGTAGGACCACAATACAAAAAGCAGTTCGTCCGCCCGGAAGCTCCCTGCGTCTTTAAGCTACGTCTTCAACCTACGTAGCAATGTTTGATTCGTAACTTCTACTTGCCCGTTTGCCCGAGTATGGCAACAGAAGTATGAATTAGCCAGATTTCTAAACTCGTATAGTGCTTGGTGAAGTGTTTTCCAGTGAATTAGATTCCATTGTTGATGACTATAACTTCAAAAATCCCAAATTTACATATAATATTCTACTGCTCGAACTCAATGGCGTCTCGCTTGGTGATCCTTGCCAGCGGGGTGACTTCTACCTATTTCGTAAAATAGTCAATTTCGACGATGATGAACTTCCTCTACCTGGACGCTATGGGCAATAGGCCTAGAATGTTGAGTCCCCACCGTGCAAATAGCCAAGGCGACTATTAGGGTTTGTAGCTCCGTGTGCGATTGGTGTGGAATGTTGCTGCGAACTTGGCAGGTTTTGCACTTTTTCACGAATTTTATGGCATCTTTCTTCACCGTTAGTCAGTTCTTGAAATGTTCAGATCGAATTCGGCTGCAAGTAATTGAATCAAATCCAAGCGATATATGTGGGCTGTATAAAAGTAAGCGGATATATGTGTGTATATATGTGTGTGTATGTATATGTATGCAGGAATGTGTGAATGAGTATATATGTTTGTGTATACACTTGGGTGTATGCACATATGCGTAAATATTGAAGAATGTATATGAATAATAATATATAGATCTATTCAAGGGTGTGTACGTGTGCTATGTGTGTGTGCATTATACAAGTGTGTGTGTGTGCAGCACGTGTGCAACGTGTGTACTGCTGAAGTGGCCGTGTAAGTGTAAGGTGTGCATTGGCAGTGCATGTGTGAGAGTAGATGTACATGTAGAAGCGTGTGGGAATGTAGTGGTTAAATGTTTATGTATTTTAGTGTGTAGTAGCATACATGAGTATCAGTATGTGATATGTATAAACAAGAGTTCATATATATATATATAAGTACGTAGGTATATATATATGTGTGTGTGTGTGTGTGTAAATTGAGCCAATGATCCCTGTGCATGTATGGATGTATGGAATTATATATACTTAAACACATATGACATGAGTTGGAACATGTATAAAAGAATATGCATATATATTTAAAATTAGTTAAGAGGTAAAAATAGGATAATTTATTATTTTAGTTTGATTATTATGAAACTTGCGGAATAGTTAAATAATGTGAGTAATTGTGACCTTGTTCAATAGCGGCAAATTAGGAGGTATTTTGTAGCTTTAAAGATAAAATTTGAGACATCTAGTGAGTTAGAAATGATTTAATAAAATATTATGATATTCGTTCGAATATTCAAACTTTTCTTGCACTTACTCTCACTTCTGTGATAAATAATTCTTCGTATTTGATGTAATTGCGTGCGTATATTTTATTATTACTCTATGAATAAGTAAATAAGAGTGTACAAAAACTCTACGGTATCCGAACGAATATAAGTTTATGAGACCTTAGAATAATTTATACTTTTTCAATATTTATTTCATTCTGGAGGTCGAGGTCGTTGATATTAAGGAAAGATATTTGTAGCCTAGTGACTATTATAGATGATATAAAAGATATTATTTGCGAGGAGTATCAGAGATGGTATGAGTATACTACGAGTACAACCTTTGGGAGGATTGTAGGGGTAGTGGGATATCATGGATACCGGATAATCTCGTGGTACTTACCCAACCATTGAGGATATAAATACGCGGCCTTTAATTCACTAATGTAGAATAAGATCTATGGAGATTATTGTTATCTCCCACAATAAAGAATATTGTTATCTTGTATAGTTGTGACCTCGAATTAAGTTGATTATCGGATTTAGTAGAGTTCATGTTGCATTTTTTATATCCAGTTACTCATATGCTTTTGGGTTGTAGATACGACATGTAATTCAATATCGGATAGTGGTTGGTATATCACATTTTATTATTGATTTATGCATTTGATAATATTATTTGAGATAGTTATTTGTATTCCTATATTGTTGATTATATTTACTTAGTGGGTATTCTACTCACTTTTATATTTTCTTAACTCTAGATTGAAGAGGTATCATATGTGCTAGTCGGGATTTATGGAATTATTATTGAGCACCAGATAGAGTTGATTCTGGAGTTAGCAGCATATGAGCGATAGTGAAAAATATTTCTTTTATTTTTAATAATTTGTAATTATGAATGTTATATTAATTGATGAATTTATGATGATCATTTATGGTATGATAATTTTTAGTAATTTGATAATTTTGAGTATATATATATTAATGGATTTTAGAATTTATATTAGATAATTGATGAATTCGGATAATTTAAGATGTTTTATAGGGACAGTTTGGGTCAGATCTGGGGACTCAGGCTTAGGTCGTCACACCCCCTCTATAAAAGGATATCCATGGCTATCATTTTAAAATATATAAGATTTGTATAAAATCTCTACAAATAGTAAGGAGGTAGAAAATAGAGAAACCATATCCTGATTCTTTGAGATAAGAACAATTTCAGTATAATACAAGAAAATTTTAGCAATTATGGATCCGGATATATAACTTTATTTTTGTACATAACTGATTAGTAAAAAAATATCATAATAAAGATTTTAGGAATTAATATTTTTATCTCATTAAAAAAACTTACACCAAAGACAAAAATTGTTCCCTATTTTTTTCCGGTCAAAGTAGATAGTCTGTTACGAACCTTTAATTATTTTCTTTTCTCATTTTCTCCTTGATTTGTTTGGTTTGTTTCCTTAGAGAATCCCGTTCCTGGTTTCCCGTTTTCTGTTACAAGACCCCCATTCCCGTCCCGTATAAATAGGTTGTTACACGTTAATGGAGGTAAGGAATTAGTTACGGCCCCCGTGGAAGAATTTTTCCGTTTCCCGTTTTCCTAATTTCCCGTTCCCGTATATAATTGTTGGCACGGTTATGATGAAGGGAAGAAATCAGTATTCTAATTCTCTCTCTCTCCTGCGTCTTCCTCCCCTCTCTCTGTTCTTCTCTCCCAATTCCTTCTCCCTGTTTCCCTCTTTTTTCCTCCTCCTTCAGCACTCTCTCCGTCTCCCTCCTCTGCAGAGCTCCGCTCCCGTCGCAGTTCCCTCAGCATCGCTGGCGACCACATGGAGATTGCATCAAATGGTGCTTTCATTGAGAGAAATGCAGAGGAGATCGAAGCACAAGCTCTCGAAGCGCTCGAGAGGTTTGTCGCCGCACTGGCCAACGAGATGAAGGCTCTCCGGCGAGCTACCGACCGATTTGGTGCCCGCCTGTCCACCGCGGTTTCACAAACCGAACAAATTTGGTCGACCTGCACAAATCTCCGCTCATCCATGGCGGAACTCCGCAGCTCCATCCACCGTCTCGAGCAAGACACTAGACGGTCAGTGAACTCTTCGCTTCCTGCAGCTTTCTCTACGATGGCTTTCCATCGTCCCGTTTCTCTTCCTGCCTCCTCTTCCATCACTGGTTCCGTACCACCACCACCGGGTCCTCAAATCGTCATTTCTGCTCTCATTCCCGAACAAATTTCAACTACAAGTTTCTCGTCGCCTTCAACTTCATCACCAATTTCGATTTCCACCTTTGCCAAATTTTCTCAAACTATCCTTACTTCGAGCAATGCGTCCGTACAATCACCTGATGCTCGAATCGCCCAAATCGCTTCCTCCGTTTCTACCTCCACACAAAATAGACACTCCTATATCGACCGCTTACTCCTGTCGACCGCAACTTCCCCTTCAATTTCAACGCCACCAGAACCACCGTGGTTTCCATACCTGGTTGCATTCTTCCCACCTTCGACTGAAGTCTCTGAGTCCCAAAGTGCTAAGCCACACACTGCCACAACTTTACCAAATTTCCCTAATCCACATAGCTTGGTACCCGAGCGGCTGGTTGAGAACTTAAGACCGCTAGATAGGGACTCGAAGGATGAAGGTGGTCGGATTCTCGTTCCATTTACGGAGGCTGACTCCAATGAGGGTGAATCCCCAAGTTCCTCATCGTTCACGACTTTCACCTTCGAAATTTTACACCATATTGCTCAGCCACAAACCTGTCTAATATCAACATTAACTGATGTCCAGATTGATGTTTCCGTTCCATTTCACTCTATCAAATTGGTCCCAATTTCAGTTAATAGAACCGATAGTGTTGGCGGTTCACAGTTTTTCTGCCTACCTCCACCCAAGCAGTTTGTTTACACCCTGGAGGTCTCACGACCATCTCCCTTTGTCTCCACTGTCCCTCCAGGACCTCCTAAAGAAATGATACTTCACCGGGGGTCCCCACTATGGCCGCCTGTATCGTTCTCGGACACCACAAAACTGGGAGAGGAAAATCTGGATGCGAATCGACCCCATTCCCTACAATCACCTCTTACCCAACCACCCACTAACCCCACCTTAGTTTTACTAACAAACCCTCTCTTGCCAAGCCTGCCATTCCGGATCTCATGCTTGATAATCGATGTGGACGGCTTGGTCCGGACGAGGGCACAACTGACCTCTATTGCGGCCCCATTTGCACTTCAATTCCTCACAGATCGACTCTCAGACGATAAAACACTTCCTCCACTGTGGGATAAGACTGAGTGGTGTAGAGTTACAACTGCTAGGACCAACCTTCAGTGTATGCTGGTGAAAGGCAGTGTATATACCGGCCTAGATGATGGAGCAGAACACTTGATTACAATGGATGATGGAAGTGAATACATAATTGATTTGAGGGGTGCTCCGGGCACACTAATCCCGGCTGTGGTGCCTAGCAGTCTTCTTCTAGACTCTGCATTGGGAGCTGGAAGTTTTTCGTGTGATGGAAGTACCGACCGGTTGAGCTCGGGGCTTCACAAAGTGACTCGGGCATAGGAGGTTTTGCTTGATGTTAATGAGATCCCTAAGGCTCACAGATCCATTTGGAAGAGGCAATTCAAAGTGGGCTTTCAACCAAAACATCATAGTGACAATAAGAAGGCCGAAAATTGAGCACAAGTTTGAGAAGCTTGTTCCTTCAAGACATATTCCAACCGAAGCCTCACCATCATCTGTCAAAGGAGTGTTGTTGGCACACGAATGTAAGGAATTGCTTGAGCTACCCTACCAAAGAAAAAGGCAAATGTGGAGTTGAGGACTTCCCCCAATTCAACCAAATATTGGTCAAATAATGCATTGTCTCTTCGTCCCACCAACTGGAGTGCATCCCTTGGACGTTTTTGGTTGTGATAATACACTCAAACACACTGTTGTGGAGTCAACAAGACCTCAGTGGGAACCGGTTCAACATCTTGTTAATTATGAATTATGTTCGGAATCCAAAAATGAGGGGCTTGAACTTACTGCAATAGCAGCAAGTAGAGTGAGCCCAAATGAAAGCCCAAGTGTTGCTATAATTCCTGGTGTAACAAATGCTTCTGAAATTAATATAACTGAAATAGTTGGAGGAGTTTCAGCTCAGAAGATCTCTGAGGGATATCCTCTGCCGACTGTAATGGGTTCTTCAAATGGGATGGTTGACTATAGTGAAGGCAAATCTAAGATGAAGGGCCTTCGGTCTGTACAGGGCATAAGAGAAAGAATTGTTTTTCAAGGAGAGCAAGATCCAAGACAGCTCTTCGGATGGAACAAAGATGTCGTTTTTAATGTACCATTAGAATTCACCACAATGAATTCGACAAAGAGGGACAACCGTGAAGGCGGCAGTGAGGGATCTCTAAGGGCTGCCCGCAACGCAGTGATTTTGAGGTCGCTCACCTCCGGGTCGACATCCAAAGGGATGAAAATGGAAGTTGTAAAAGCCATGATAGTTCCAACGTTGGGCACTCTTATTCTTCTTGTAATTGAGCAAATGGTTTTACAACGGCAAAAAGTTGCCGAAACAAGCTAGCTCGGTTCTGATCGTTGCCTCATTTGAGGCCGCCAAAGCCGAGCCCCGAGTTCCGTGACATAGAGCGAGGCATTGTGGAAATAGACCAAGCTGTTATAGCAAGAAAGACAGGCGAAATGGCATGGACAGCCGCCAAACTTAATCACTGGGGCACGGACTTGGCTGGGTCGCAAAACGGCCCAAGCCGCTTTTCCACACTCTTTCTTGTGACCATGTGCTCACCTTATCTGCCTTCGGACAGAAGCAGGACCAAGCGGAGACCAAGTCTGAAAATGGCTTCGTGCATATTGAGAACCAATCAACTCGTCTTGCTAATATTGACGATTTTGACCATTTTATTCCTTTGTCCGCGAAACAAATATGGTATGAATTGAGGGGAAAGGATAATTTTGACAAGGTTTTAGAGTGGACCTTTTCTCGTTAAGTCCGTGGAAAGAGTTGATTGCGAAGTCCTGATGATAAGTTGATCAAAATGTCAAAATACTCGATAATGTAATGCAAAAGAGTGAGTCAATCCGTCTTTGATCATCATACTCTTTCTCCTGAATTAAATCAATCGACTTCATATCAAGTATATCTTTCAAGAATTGGACTGTTTTGATGATGATGTCATGATAGAGAATGGACGGGAAGTGAAAGTGGTTGCTGAGGTGGTTAAAAATGAGACATGGAAAAAGGATTTGTCACTCGCCAGCCTTAGTTTGGGTGAGTGTTATCCCTACTAATGATCAAGGTACGGATGCAGAGGCTCGAACTTTTCGGACATACCTACGCTTAATCAGGAGGAAGCCCACTGTTCAAAACCCGGGCGCCGGAAGCTTGTCAAGTTGGATTGAAAGCTATATCCATGGGAAATGTTGGATTTGGGTATGGGAACAAATTTTTGGATCAAGCACTTTTTCCCGAAACCGCAAACCGCTGAAGTGGCAATTGAGGGCATTGGCCGTGCTCACCGTGAGCTAGCAAGCTTCATGTTCATGGGTCCTACCGGTGTTGGGAAGATTGAGCTAGCATAGGCCTTGGTCTGCTTTCATTTTCATCCCGTGAAATGCTCGGTTCAAATTGATATGAGCGAATACCTCCTTGAAAAGCAGCAGGCCTCTCTGACCTTCCTATTGATCAACCTCGAGGACAAGGTTGTTTTGAAGGAGCGGGCAATGTTACGAACCTTTAATTATTTTCTTTTCTCATTTTCTCCTTGGTTTGTTTCCTTAGAGAATCCCGTTCCTGGTCCCCCGTTTTCTGTTACAAGACCCCCGTTCCCGTCCTGTATAAATAGGTTGTTACACGTTAATGGAGGCAAGGAATTAGTTACGGCCCCCGTGGAAGAATTTTCCCGTTTCCCGTTTTCCTAATTTCCCGTTCCCGTATATAATTGTTGGCACGGTTATGATGAAGGGAAGAAATCAATATTCTAATTCTCTCTCTCTCCTGCGTCTTCCTCCCCTCTCTCTGTTCTTCTCTCCCAATTCCTTCTCCCTATTTCCCTCTTTTTTCCTCCTCCTTTAGCACGCTCTCCGTCTCCCTCCTCTGCAGAGCTCCGCTCCCGTCGCAGTTCCCTTAGCATCGCCAGCGACCACATGGAGATTGCATCATAGTCAATTATATGATGAAAATCCACTTGGATCTTAATGGAATAAAAAAGGGAGTAGCACATTTCGAGTGAAGAATATTTGAAAGAAGATGTAACATCTCAAAATGAAGAGCATCAATTGCCTGATTTTAAATTTGGTGAAACAAAGTATACCACAACACTAAAGGGTAATAGCAGCAATACCAACAGCCACAGTAGCACCAAGTAGTAGCAACTTCAGTGCCTCCTTCTTCTTTGATTTCTCACTATTCCCACTGCTCTCTTCCTTCTTTCCTTCTCTTTTCCAATTTTGTTTGGTGCACTATATTCCGTTTGGTGCACATATTTCGTAGAGTGGCTTTGGATAATACATTTGGCTAGTGAAGTGTCTAACTTTGAAAATTGTGCACTTGACTGGTGGAGTATCTCACTTCTTTTTTCAATCTTTTCTTTTCAGTCCTTTGTCTCTTTATCCTATGGGGAGGATGTCGTATTTATAGTGAAAGGCGCCTTTTGGTTGTTGGACCATTGAATCAATGTGTCGGTGTGGTATCTCTTCGATGGTGAGGAGTATTATTTATTTGTGTAACAACTACCTTTATTTAATGGTTAGACCGCTTGATTTTTAACTATTGGAATCGCTGCAACCGTTACCTGAAGTAGTTTGTCTAATACTTCATTATAACCCTTCAATACTTTACGGTTTGGGTCATATCCCTCAATTCAACCGTTGTATTTTTTTGCCTCATGGGCTCAAAGACGTCTTTTATTGGGCCGTTGTTACTTGAACATCTTATCTTTCCGTATTTTGGATTTAGGCCGGTTCAATTTTTATTGTACCCATTATTATTATTATTATTATTATTATTATTATTATTATTATTATTATTATTATTATTATTATTATTATTATTATTATTATTATTGTTGTTGTATACTTTAATATAAAAGTCTTTTCAAACTTTTAATATTTACTAATTTAAATACTAGATTTAAGACGTGCCAAAATATTATACCTATAATCAAGAGAATTTTCCTAACCAATAACTAAATATCATAATTATTTAGTTGAAATTGAATTGTCAATTTACCTTTCAAAGAATCGTACTTTTGTGACACTTTTCAATTTTTCAAAAAATCAGCTTGAGTCCATTTATACAATATCAATTTTAAAGAAATTATCTATATAATTTAATTTTATAATTAAAAACTTTTACTATTTTTAATTCAAAATATCTAATTTAAAATATCATAATATTATACTTGCTACCCTGAAAAGCAACACCCGTCGGGCTAACAAGCCACTTCTACCATCTCTGTAAAGGCAACCACTTGATAGAGGCTTGTTGGACTTGCCTATGGTGTTTAGTGCAAATTACAAAGCGATGGTACCAACCCCCTAACACACAAATGCCCTTCTAATTAGGCAACACTTTTTGGAATCAGACCGCTTATTTAAACAATAAAAAAAATTAACAATTCATAACAGGTATATAGTAGTCACAAATAATGATATAAAACATAATTTTTATATGAAAAATTTCATTTTGAATAAGAGAGAAAATTTACGGAACTAAAAGTCTATAAATATCTCAACTATATAATATTTTGGTTATAGAAATTTCAAATTCAAGGTCACAATACCTTATCTCAAAACAAACCCGTACAGTAGAGAATATAAGATGAAAGAGAAAAATAAAACATGTAAACATTCTTTTTCACGTCAAGAATAGCGTCGCCGAAATTAGTGGATATCGGAACATGATTCGAAATTTAACCAAATGTGCGAATCTTCCTCTTTCCCATTTTATCTTTCTTTCTCTTTTTTTCTCTCCCAAAACGGTGCTCTAAATGCAGTAGAATAACCTTAAAATCACGTCTACACGATTTTATAATCCGAGTCAAACACGAGCACCAAGCATGCGCAACTTAAGCACGGATGACTCTGAAATCGCCACTTAAACTCCATTCAAGTAAGCAACCCTCAAGTGCAATGTCTTGGCCATCAATCTAGAATGGGTACTCGAGCTTGGATTGAGTGTGACTCGAGTACCATTAACATGAAATCGGAGCTCGAGTGTAAATTGAGCACGCTTCGAGTACCATTAATTTGGAATCTGCGCTTTAGGCCTTCATCGTACGCGTAAAAGACTCATTATTCGTACCACTAATTAACATATCAAATGGGTATAGACCCACACAAAAGTGACCCATAATCCAATAACACTAAGGTGGTACAATAGCTTCCAAGCCTTCCCTATAAATACACGACTCTGATTAGCATTCAAAGGGTCCAAAATCATTGAGATTACACCCTTACTCTAAAAATTTTCAATTCACTCTATACTTAGATTGAATTATTGACATTATTGGAACCGAGTTGTCTACCTCAATAAGCACATTTTATACTTCTTGGGTTGAACATTTGACACAAACTATTTCCTTCATGCTTAGAATTTTCCAACTTCAACTCCACAACTTAACACCGAATCTTAACAAACGCAAAAAAAAAAAAAAAAAAAAACCAGCATCCTAGTGGTAGGCTTCTCTGGACTAAACTTCTTGCGTGGCTTGGCCCATTTATCGTCACCCCCATTAGCATTTTCAAAACTTGATTCTAAAAAGTTGATTACTTTTATTTTCCTCTTTTTCTTCTAACTTGAGCTTGTATTGTGTTAGATATCAGATATATTTAATGACGAATAGTTTTGAGACTCTTTTTCTTATTTGTTTGTGGTGCAAAAATCTAAAAATTAGTTATTCTGATCAAATCTCATCTCAAGGCGTCTTTATTTTGATTGAATTTCGATTCATATCTTTATCAAATTTAATGATTTAACATTATAACGTTGTTTCAAAACATCCATAATTTCTTATCATTAGAGGATGATAAGATATTTGTCCAATATATAAATGAAATGAAATCTAGGAGCTAGTTAGAAGCAATGAATATACGTTAAGCATACAAAAGATAGTTATATAGTGTTCAATTTGACATGGTTCTTGAGGCCTACTTGTCCAACCCATTTTTGGCAATGGGTTATGGTTCAGCCTGTCTAATGGGTGATTTAGTCTAACACTTATAACACTATCCATTATCTCAATGGCAAATCCGCAACATGGGTAGTGAGTTCAGTTAACCCAATTGACAAAATATAAATTATAAATTATATATAAATGCATTAATTTTTAAATTTAAAATTACTTTTTTATTCTATTGAAGTTTTCTAGTTGATTTTATTAAATTTATTTATACACTACTACGAGTCATTTATTTCTATGAGATTAGTCAAATTTTCTCTTTTTTTTTTCAAAAATTGCAACATTGTTGCTTTCACTATATTATGTTATGAAAGTGTTAAACTTTTACTATAATTTTTGTCTGTTTATTAATTATACTGAGAAAATCTTAAATTTATTCCTATATTCATGCTATCGAATATATAAAACAATGAACTATTATACAAAACTTGTTACCATTGATGAAGAGTTGAAGGAAAGAATAGACTAACCATGCAAATGTGGTGTTTGCTTCCAACCATTTCTCTCTCCCCCACACAACTTTCTAAGGAATGTTCTTTCTCCTCCATGCACAACAATGGCAACCTTATTATTCCTAACCAAAGCTTGATAACAAGAAGCATATGAGTTCATTTATATGGTTGATGCCTTGAACATCGTCCATGCATTCAAGAAAAAACCGCTATATATTATTTGAAAAAGTTACAGAGTAGAGAGATTTCATTCTTCAACCAAACAAGTCCTTAATTTTTCTCCTCATGGATATCCCTTCGACTTCACGAGCACGATCCCTCAAGCGCTCTGATTCATCAATTGCAGAGAGCATGCCCGCTGCCTTGCAGCAAAGCCGCCACCATATGATGATGTGCTTTGCAAGGTCTGGATTCATAATCCTAACTTTAAGCTTTTCTGAATTTTCTTTTGATGGTATATTTGTGATTAGTTTATAAAATTTCAAGAAAAATTCATTAAAAAAAAGCTCTGAAATATATGTAGGTTTATAAGGAGCGGAAAACGACTGATGAAACATCAAACCCTAGTTGAAGAGATTGAAGAAGAAATACCAGACCGCTCTGAAAGGACCATCGTCTTCGAAGGCTTGCTGGGTTACATCCTTAGCATCACTCAGGTCTATTAATTGATTTTGTAAATTTTTAATTGGTCTATAAATTTAGTAGAATTTTAACCATTTTTATTGAAAAATAATAACATAGTTATTTTAAAATTATTTTTAAAAAATATATTAAAATTATAAAATTATTGGCTTGAATAAAAAAAAAAAGAATTACGAACCCATATGTGGGTTTGCCATAATATATTAATTATATAAAATGAAAAAAAATAAAATTGATGGCAGGAGGCAGCGGTGGCGCCGCCGCACGTAGCGCTAGCAGTCAGGCTGGAGCCCGGAGTTTGGGAATTTGTTAACGTAAATGCTAACAATCTGACGGTTGATGGAATCACGGCCAGAGATTACTTGAGAGTCAAGGAATCGATCTACGATGAGAACTGGTGCGTTGAGACTCTTTTAACCCTCTATTTAAAAATAATTATTTAAAATTAATTATTTTTGAATAATTTAAATAACTAAATTTTAAATTTTTTATAAAAAGAATTAACATTTTAACTATTTATTTTTAAATAATTAATCAAAATTTTTAGAAAATAGTCATTTAAATTTCTTATATACAATTTATTATTTGAATATATTGCCAAATTTACCCTCTATTTTTAATTTATTTTAATTTTGTAATTTAGTACTAAATAATATATTTATATTTTTTTTAAGCATCATCAATAAATTCATATTTTTAATATGTTAATATAATAAATTTAAAATAATTATATTATTATTTTTATAAACATACTCAAAATTTAACTAATTTTATACAAATAAATAAATTACAGTAAGTATATACTCATTAAGAATATTCTACATTTATGAATCGTAATAGAGCACAATATTTCCATCTACCCAATTAAATATTTTTAATTGATCATATAAAATTTATTTACTGATCATTTTAATTTATTTATTTCTATAAAATTAATTACATTTTGCCATTTTATTTTAAAATAATAGCATAGTTCTTTAAACTTATCTTGTTAAAAATACTATGATCAAATTTGTAAGATAAAGTTGGAGATCAGACCGCCAAGAGCCGAGAAGAGCAATGCACACACCATAGAAAAATAAGGAGGAAAAATGAGAATTTTTATATAGAAAATCCTTCTCAATTAAGAAAAAAATTACTGAACACTTAATCCACAAATAATTTCACTATATATATTTTTTGTTAGAGAAACCCTTAGTTGCACAAATCCCTAGAGTGACCTTATATTCCAACAAACTTTTCCTTACGATCATGGGGAACCAGATTTGATAAATCAGCCATACTGTAACAGGCTTTAAGTTTTCCATTTAGCAGAACATTGATCATCATATCTGACACATTCTCCTTCGTTCCGACTTTTTCAAGCGACAATAGTCCAGCATCAATAATATCTCTCACCTAATAATATTGAACATCAATATACTTCGATCTCGAGTGGAATGAGGAGTTCTCACAGATATGATAGCACTTTGGCTATCACAAAGCACCATGTATTTTTCTTGCTTGAAGCCCAGTTGTTGGATGAACTTTTTTATCCACATTACTTCTTTGATGGCCTCTATTATTGCAATGAATTCTACCTCAATCGTTGAGAGAGTAACACACTTCTACAACTTTGATTACCAGGAGACTGTTCTTCCAACAAACTTGATCAAATATCCTAATGTAGACTTTCTAGAGTCAACATCACCTGCCATATTGGCATCCGTGTATCCGACCAGGTGAGGCTTATCATTTTTGAAGTACAAACACAACTTAGAAGTCCCTTGAAGATATTTCATTATCTATTTCATTGCAAACCAGTGCTCCTTTCCTGGATTCGACAGGAATTGACTGATTGTGCCGATAGCATGTGCAATGTCCCGTCTCGTGCATACTGTCGCGTACATCAAGTTACCTGCGGCAAAAAAGTAGGGTATGCTTCTCATGCTACTTTCTCAACATCTGAGGTCGAACACATCCCACTACTCAATCTGAAGTGACTTGCCAATGGTATGCTTACTGGTTTGAGCTAGTCCATATTAAAGCATTGGAGTACCTTCTCAATGTAGCTATCTTGAAACAACTATAATTTCTTGTTCTTGCGGTCCCGATATATCCGAATATCCAGAATCTATTTTGTCGATCCCAAGTCCTGTATAGCAAAGGACTGCCCAAACTGCTACTTTAGTTCCTTTATTCGAGCATTATTTTGCCCAATTACCAGCATATTGTCCACGTAGAAAAGGAGAATGACGAAATCATCCTTGAAGAATTTCTGCACAAAGACACAATGGTTAGAAGTAGTCTTTCGATATTCTTGACCGATCGTGACAGACTCAAACTTCTTATACCATTATCTTGGAGTATGTTTCAATCCGTTCAAGCTTTCCTTAAACGACATACCAGATGTTCTTTCCCCTTAATCTGGAATCCCTTTGGTTACTCCATATAAATTTCTTCCTCAATGTTACCCTAAAGGAAAGCCATCCGGATATCTAGTTGCTCCACCTCTAAGTTCAGAGTAGCAGCCAAATCGAGCACTACCCTTATTGAGGATATTTTTACAATTAGGGCAAATATTTCATCAAAATCGACCCCCTTTCATTGGTTAAATCTTTTTACCACCAGTCTCGCATTGTACCTTGGTTTTGAGATACTTTAATCCATCTTCAAACGAAATACTCATTTATTCTTCAGGGCTCGCTTCCCCTTTGGCAATTCAGCTAACTCAAATGTATGGTTCTCATGCAGTCAACTGATCTCTTCCTGCATGGATTCCATCCATTCATCCTTGTGCTCATTCTTTACTGCTTCTTCAAAGGTTTCGGGCTCACCTCCATCAGTGAGCAGAACGTACTCGCTGGATGATAGACGAACTGACAGTCATCTGTCCATTTTAGATTGACGGACAATAACTTCCTCGACCGGTTGAGAAGCAATGTCATTTACGTCTTTGTCAGGCATTATAGCTTCTTCTTCACCATTCATCTCTGTCACATCTGCACCCTCATTGCAAAGAGGTACCGATCGGACAATATCAGCAATAATCTTGTTCGTTTGACCAGTGTCATACAACACCTTCTTCTCTTTACCAATATTTTTAATGGTCTCCCCTTCAATAAAGATCACATCTCTTGATCGGACAAACTTCTTCTCTGTTGGGTTGTAAAGTCTAAATCCCAAGTCATCTTTCTCATAACCCAGAAAGACGCATCGTTTTATCTTTGGCTCTAACTTGGTCCTTTCATCCTTAAAAATGTGTACAAAAGTCTTACTCTCAAATATCCGAAGATGGTCGTAAGACTGCTCCTTTTCAGACCATATCTTCTCTGATATTTTTTCATTTAATAGCTTACTGGGCAACCTATTGATGACATAGGCCGCCATCCTTAGAGCTTCTAACCAAAAGTATCTTGGGAGCTTTGCTTCTGAGAGCAAGTACCTAACCTTTTTCAATAACGTGCGATTCATCCATTCAGCCATTCTATTCAACTGTGATGTTTTTGGCGGAGTCTTTTGATACCAAATACCATGCTTTCGGCAATTGACATCAAATACCCAAATATACTTGCCACCATTATCACTTTTGACGTACTTAAACTTCCTCCCTGTCTGTCGTTCAACTAGAGTTTGAAAATGTTCAAAATTTTTGAGGGCTTGATCATTGGACTTAAGTAGGTAAACCCGCAACTTTCTCGAACAATCATCTATGAACAATACAAAATACTGTGCCCCTCTAAATAATTTCTCCTTAAATGGTCCACATATATCGATGTGTACTAGATCAAGCAACTCATTCTTCTTAGTGGATGAGTCTCCTCGGAATGAGACTCATCGCTGCTTCCCTGCCATACAATGATGACACGTCCTCAACTCGTCTTTCTTTACATCTAGTATGAGGCCCTTCTTGACCAGATGATATAATTCTTTTTCACTCATGTAGCCCAGCTGGCAGTGCTACATATTCGAAGACTACTTACAGCTGCCAGTGTTCACCTCTCCGGCCATAAGAGACACTTTCACCACATATAGGCCAGAGACCTTCTTTCTTCGGGTAATGACTAGAGACCCTCTAATCAATTTTCATACTCCTTCATAAAATACATTGCAGTATCCTTCATCATCTAGTCGGCTGGCTGAAATAATATCCAACCAAATATCAAGAACATGCCGGACATCTTTCAACAACAGCCTCATCCCATTACTGGTGACAAGCAATACGTCACCTCTACCAATAACCTAAGACGTTCTTTCAGCTTCCATCCTTATCATTCCAAAATCTCCTGGAGTGTAAGATGTGAACAGTCCCCGATATGGCGTGAAGTGAAGCACCTATATCCACCACCCAATTGGACTCATGATCGGTCAAGCTTACCACGTCGTTCATTTCACAAGTCAACGGGATATCAGCTCCAGTGACTATAGATACCGAGGCCTTTTACTCGCCTCGTCCTTTGTCAACTCTGTTCTCCTTACCATCTATACTATTGTTACGCTTTCATTTGTAACAATATTTCTTAATGTGGTCCTTCTTACCACAATAATGGCACTTAAAATTTTGAAACCTTGAGTGGGATTTGCTGCGGCCCTTTTCTCCAGACTTTAGACCGTGACCTTTACTCCTTCCTCGTACTCTGTCACAAGTACCTCGAAGTGTGTATAGGTGGAGGTCCCTTGTGACCATCTTGACTCATTTATGAGTAGAGAAGTAATGACATCATTTAACATAAGCTTGTCCTTCCCAAACAATAGTATTGTGACGATGTGGTCGTACGAGGCTGGCAAAGAAGCCAGCAACACCAACGTCTTATCTTCCTCATTGATCTCCTTATCAAGTGCTGACATTTGCGTTAAAATATGGTTAAACTCGTTTAAGTGCTTCTCGAAGCTTTCCCCTTCAAACAACCGAAGGACATAAAATTGCTTCTTTACATGAAGCCTTGTTGTAAAAGACTTGAACTTATACCGACTCTCAAATTTCACCCAAACCTCTACTGAGTCAATCGGGCCAATGACCTTCTGAACAGTGTTATATGCCAGGCACAACTTAATAGTATAATTCGCAATATCCCTCTTATCTTGCTATTCTTCCTCCATCATATACTTCAACTTCTCTTCCTTCCTCCGAAGGATTTTTACCGTTCCTTTTCGGGTCAAAATATTTTTCACAATTTCTTATCAAAGGATAAAATTATTTTACCCATTGAACTGCTCCACACTAAATGACAAGTTCTTCGATGACAATGCCATACAATTGAAGGTTCACAAACTCTCTCTGATATCACTTGTTGTAAGATAAAGTTGGAGATCGGACAGCCAAGAGCCGATAAAAGCAACACACACACCACAGAAAAATAAGGAGGAACAATGAGAACAGGAAAAACACAAAGAATTTTTATGTGGAAAACTCTTTTTAACGAAGAAAAAAGTCACGGAACACTTAATCAATAAATAATTTCACTATATATATTTTTGATTACATAAACTCTTAGTTGCACAAACCCTAGGAACAGAGCACAATTTCACTCACAATTTTTCTCTTTACACAATCTCACACACTCTCGCACAGTTTTCCAATATAGCAAACATATATATACTATCGCCTTCAAAGGTGTTGTATGCACGACATAACCTGTCACCATCAGTAATGTAAAGTTACTCTATAAGTCATCATACTCTGCAGAGATTGCGTCTTCTCTAAAAAAAAGCGCGCATGTTCTGCAAAAGTCAATTTTCTGAGCTAGCGTCATCGATCATTTTCAGCTCCCTTGCTTTCACTTAGTATTGTCGGCCTTTATTAGCGATATCAGCCCTTAACAAGTCCTCAAGCCTAACAGAGACTTTGGTCTTTTAGTTGCGTAAAATCCTTGTGTGCTTTCTGCACCCAGGTTCTTGGGCCAAATTGTGCACAAGTCCTCAGGCTATACTGTACACAAGTCCTCTGGCCATACTATTTTTTCTTGTGGATGATCAACCATTCATTGACCATCTTCTCCTCACAGCCGGTCAACGGGATGTTGACCGACTTTGATCAATATCCCATTGATCGGCTTCTGCTGTTTGGTTATCTTACATAGGAGTGACCTTATATCTCAACACATAAAATCATTAACCCCAAAGAAAAAAAAAATCCTAAATTCACCTCAGTTAATATTTTTAATCAATTTTAATTTTTTATTTTAATTTTATTTATTATTATTTTTTTTTTTTTTTTGGGGCAGGGCAAATGATGAAAATTCATTAGAAATAGACTTTGGGGCGTTCCATATGTCAAGTCCCCGACTAACATTATCCGATTCAATTGGGAAAGGAGCCACGTTCACGTCCAAGTTCTTTACGTCCCGCCTCGACGCTTACGGGAGATGTGACAACGTCAAGCCTTTGCTTGACTATTTATTGGCCTTAAATCATCGCGGCGAGGTTTGGCTTATTACCCTAAGCAAAATTATTTCATTTTTTTCATATGAACCGTAAATTACAATTTAAAAAACAAAAGAGAAAGTCAACACTGTATTGCATGTTTGAACACGCACAGTAATGTGGTTCCCGGTAATTGGCCGAGATCCAAGACCACGAGCAGACGTAGAACAACCCGTGGTTGTGCCAATCCCTCGATGTCTTAGACTTACTAATCCGTCACTTGCTTACTTATTGGCCTTAAATCATTGCGGCACGGTTCAGCATCTTATCAAAAGCAAAATTATTTAAATTTTTATAAGAATCGTAAACCGCTGTAAGAAAAAAGAGTCAACATCCAATCATCTGTTTAGAAAATGTCGCTACGATGCTTCTAGTAAGGGCTGAGGTTCAAGACTCCAGGCAAACGCCAAAGGAAAGACAAAGAACCTCGGCCGAGTAGATATCTCAATGTCCTGAACTCACGGAGCTGAACTCTAGGCAAACCCTCTATTTTTTTTATTATTATTGTTGTTATTGCCGAGACTTGTGTATAAGAGAAAGTTTGAAGGTAGAAATACTGGTAGGACTTGTCTGAATGTGTCAAATAAGATATAGAGCCAAAAGTCTAAACTATTGGATTATGTGTCATTACACATTGACGCTACATTTGGTTATTGGAATGAAATAATGTGAAAATAGAATAGTTATTTCTAAAAAATAGAATAGGATGGAAATAGAGTTTAAAATTGTTATTTTCATATTTAATTGTTGGAATAGAATAAGTTTAACATTAGTATTCCAATATATGGTTTGAAAATTGTTATTTCCAATGTTTGATTATGTGTCATTAGCTATTGGATTATGTGTCATTACACATTGACAGATAATCGCAACTTCTAATCAATCTTGAATTTGGGATACTATTAGAGATTTATAAGATTAACGATAGTAAAATAATAAATAATTACACAATAAAATGATAAATGTGTATAGGACAATCTCGATGGAAAAAACTACAGGAAAAGGAATGGTTTTGCTATTTTTGAGAATAGGATAATAGTAGAAAGTGATCGTGAATTGTGTTTTTTTAATCACATAAAACTGTAGCACAAACACAATATCTATAGACACATGGAAGAATTGGGAGACCCAAAAATATAATTGATGGGCTTAGTCTTTTTACTACCACCACTAATCTCAATCCAAATTCATATAAAATCACACTGTATAGGCTTTTTATGCCGGGTTTTCAAATGGGCCAAATGTATAGAAAAGATCCGGGTCATACCTAATAGATGCTTTTAGCACCACAACTCACACATTTTCAACATTACCTTTGTCAGCAAAACTCGAAACAAATTAGATTGATTTGATTTTGTTAGGGTTCGGTCCCTATTTTATCACCACTAATCTCCATTTAAAATTCATGTTAAGTCGTACGTAAACTTCTTCGGGTCGAATCTTCAAATAGGCCAAATGCATGAAACAAATTCGATTACACTTAATAGATACTTTTATCAACACAACTTACATATGTTCCCAGCATGGATAGAAATATCGATATCAATATCGGTATCAGTATCAATCGTGATTATATTCATATCGAATATATCCAACAATACATGCTAATATTAGATATATCAAAATAAAAAAATCTTTAAGTATTGTAAGTTAATAAGATCACATTGGATGGTATATCGTGATATATTACCAAAACAGTAATATATTACGATATTATCGCAGTATCAATAAATATCAATATCATGGGCCCTGATATTTACACTGTTGGCTGACATTTATATCAATGGTTCCCACTAATATATCTAACAGAAATGCTCAAAATAAGTCAGTTTGACGTGCTTTTGTTTTTTTGCCCACATGAACTACAGAAGCTTATGATCAATGAAACACTCAACACAGTAACTAAGCTTCAAACAGCACTCCTTGTAGCTGACAAATTCATCTCCAGCCTTCCAAAGGACACACCATATGAAGAATTCCATGGGATGATTAATGAGTGGGGGTTTGAGAAAGGATGGGGAGACACTGCAGGAAGAGTTTATGAGACAATGACAACACTTTCAGAAGCTCTACAAGCACCAGATCCAGTGAAGATGGAGAATTTCTTTAGTTCAATCCCTAATATTTTCAACATTGCCATCTTCTCTCCTCATGGCTACTTCGGTCAATCAGATGTCCTCGGCCTTCCTGACACAGGAGGTCAGGTACACATATACATGTACATATATATTGCTAAGGGTTCGACAAATTAGCAACGGTAAATCAATAAACATTCACACAATAGAATACCAAATTTGCATGAAAAAATTACACAGGAAAAAAAACAATGGGCATAGGAGAAGACAGTTGTGTTTTCAATCTTACAAAACCAAAGCTCAAAACGCCATATATATAGGCAAACCTAAAGGACCTAAAAATAACATCCCAATTCCTATGTTACCGACACTAATTTCTATTCAAAATTCACAATATGTCGCACTGCATATGTCTGGGGTCAGGTCTTCTGATAGGCAAATTATACAAAATGAATTCAGTCTACACTTAACATATATCACCATATTTGCACTCTACTGCAATATTACTCATACTACAAGTTTACAATAATTTTACTGAAAGAGATGATGCAACACCTATTATGCAGGTTTCACTCAACAGAAATTATATTTTCTTTTAGATTTATAGTAAAGTTACAGTAGGAATAGTATTTTTCTTAGTTATACAAGGTTTTGTACACAGTGCTAACCTTTGGGTTAATATATACTCATTGTGTTATTAATCTGGGTGGGTCTTATTTTTAACAGGTGGTCTACATTTTAGATCAAGTAAAAGCTCTAGAAGAAGAATTACTGCTGCGGATACAGAAGATGGGTCTTAGTGTTAAGCCTCAGATTCTTGTGGTAAGATAACGACTAAAGGAGTGGTGGATAATGGTACATCCAGTTTTCACCTATTTGCAGCTATGAGTTATGTTTTAAATCACTACTCTGAAAAAAAAAGTCCATTGATTAAGGACATCACTGCAGAATGAAATATCCGACATCCCCAATAATGATGTTCTGATAGCACGACAAAAAGTGACATGTCACTTCATCAGCAATATACTGCTGGTTACTCTGTTTTCAGAAAAAAAAAGGATAAAGACCAACCAACAATTATGACCCATGTCTTTTCCCAGATAACCGTTGCCCAACTCCCTCCTATGCTGGTAATCACTGTGAGACAATTTGATGAGAATTGTCTAGATATGTGGGTGATACTCAATTTGGGTCCCTAAGTCAGTACTCCATTTGTACACTATCGTTGAGGAGTATTAAGACTTAGAATGTTCAAACCAGCAGGTAATCGTACAGAAATTCGAGCAATTGAAGTACTCTAATAGTGGGAGGTTAGTTTCAATTCTTATATTTATTTCTGCATTCGGTCTTCATTTGATATAATTTTGAACGTAGAAGACCAATTTATGTCTAACATATAACATCCGATATATTTGATATTTTTAATATATCGTCCGATATTTGCTCCTTAGATTCTGATTCATTAAGAAAAAATTGCATTTGATAATGCTATGGTTACGACCAATCTGATATCAATACTATCATCCATGGATAATACTGTTCAAACACTACAATATTCGTGAGAATCTAATATAGTCTCACATTATCACCCGAGCTGTGCACAAGCCAACTATATAACAAGTAGAAGATCTTACCCAATGATGTAGATATTAACCGATATGCATCGAAATCGACTCTCTGATACCAATATTTACTAATAGCATTACAATATCGCATGATAAGGCCCCATCAACTTATAATTTTTTTAAAAAAAAATTATTTCCATGTATCCAATGCTAATATGTATTGCTTAGTATATATGATATAAATACGGCCATAATTGATATCAATACTGAAATTTTTATATATTATTCACACCCCACTAAATGATCACAATACTAGAATTATAATAATATGGAAACTCTAGATGGATGATGAACATTAACACTTCCTAATCATAAGAAATGCAGGTAACTCGACTCATACCAGAGGCTAGAGGAACAAAATGCGACCAGGAAATCGAACCTATTTTCAACACAAAGCATTCTTGCATCCTCAGAGTCCCATTTGTGACGGATGATGGAGTTCTCAGACAATGGGTCTCTCGGTTTGATGTCTATCCCTACTTAAATAGATTCGCTCAGGCATGTCAATGACTCTCCTCATTGTTTCCATTGCTTTTTTTGTCTCGCCTTATTAATCTTGAAACAATTCTAACGATTGTCATAGGCATGATACAAATATTGGCCTACATGTATTGGCGTTGGGTTGTCTCAATACCAATATTTTCAATACCGTAATAATATTACGATATATTATTATATCTATGATATATCATAAAATATCGGCTGATATGGTCCCATCAACTTATTATTCTCAAAAATTATTATTTTTTGATATATCAATCAGCTATATATATTATTCGATATATTCAATATTAATATAGATGTAGCTTATACATGTATCCATATTTTTAACCATGATAATAGGAGAAAATTATTTTTCGTACTCGTTAAGGGAATTGATCGTGCAACACAGTTTCCATGGACTGACATGAGACCTGCAAGTTTTCCACAGCATATATGGAAAAAGAAGTACAACTAAAAAATTATTACATGATCTACTCATAGGTCCTATAGTAATAACAAAGAGGCTTTTACAGTGAATTTATAAGAAGGGGGACCATAATCCTTGACCATTAATCATTTCTCTGTACAATACTGCCGAGATGAAAAATAGGATTTCTATTAATCCTTATCGGTGTTTTTTTGACATGGGTTTAGTTAAAGAAATAGTCATCATTCCAACCCGATAAAGAAATAAATAAAGACTCCTACCAATACAAGGAACCGGTCATTCCAAAAGTTTAACCTATTAGATAAAAGCTGAAAGGTATGCTCTATAGGATTTGTATTCAACGCCTCTCATCTACAAGAATAACAATGTGTTTGAAGAATGTACACAATAGCCCGGCTCTAACATGTTGCCTTCAGATAACTTGCAAGGATTAAAGGTTCCGAGAATTTGAAGTCTAGAACACTCAATGAAAAATATTCTAATACCACGTTAAGAATCAATTGCCGTAACAGTCTAACATATGTAGTAAAGATACAATAATTAGTTCTATGCTTTACATCTAGCATGTTTCTAGACACACACATGCACAGAGTGCAATTAGATAATCATTGATCAATATATCAGTATAGGTTGCGACCGTATTGGTTCGACAATGTTGGGTTATACGTACCAATATTAACTATATTGGACACAATTGTTTTCATAATTACATTAAAATTGAGACAAATACTTGATGCATCCCGAGATCCAAATTAGCGAACAAATTAGGGAGTCACTGAATTTATGTGTCTGATTGGAAGCGGGTCTGGTTTTTATTACTACGAATCTGGACCCTATATACCATAACTAACAAATAAGAGATCATAGAATAGCGGTACTTGCTCTCCGGTATGCCCTCCGATGGTCAAATTAGTAAACTTTCTTAGTCGGATAGAAAGATAAGAGGAGAAATATGCATAGATGTATGGATGAGGAGATTGAGTGTTGGCGGAGAACAAGACTCCGTTTGGTGCGCTTGGCTAGGGAGCGTTTTTGGAACCGGAGAGTAGAGCTCCGTAGGATGCACTTGACTAGGGAGTAGATTTGAAATTGGAGGGCAGAGCTCCATATGATGCGTTCAACTAGGAGCGACTTTGGAGTTGGAGGGCAGTGTTTTATAGGATGCACTCGGTTAAGGAGCGGCTTTTGAAAAGGTTGCACTCATCGGAGAATGGCTTAAAGAGGACACACTTGTGTGAGAGTGGCCTTTGTGAGCGCTGGATTGTTGAACTGGATCTAAATCGAAAGAGAAAATTCAGATCCAGAGAATCACCCCTCCGCATGGAGGAAGGGATGTATTTGTAGAAGATGCGTCAGTTAGCCACCTTGGACTCCATGGGTCTTGCAACGGTGAGTGGCCAACACCATGCACCTGCGGTTGTGAGCTACGATGCTATGGCTCTAAGCCTCTGGGGGAGTCGCCATTATGCTTCCCCCACTGGCAGTCTACACCGTTGAAATCCTCGGGGCGATAGGTTGGTGGCTGCCACCTGTGGTTTTTACTCCTACAGTCATCAGGGACCACACATGGTGACAGTGGCCGTTTAAATTTATCTGCTGAGATGGAGCAAGGTAAGCTATATTTGTTGGATCTTACTATGTATGAACGCCTGAGTGTGAGGAGTATGCTTTGAATTTAAGTACTAGCTCTCGGGTGGTGCGGACTGGTTGATTGATCTTCCTCTCCCCTCCTCTCATGGTGGAGAAAGGTATTTATAGAGCGAGCGCCTATTTAACCTTCGTTGGGCCTCGCGGCTAGTGAAAGTTGTCTGTGTATATTTACTCCACTGTCTAAGTGATCCTCGCAGGCGATATATGATAACTGTTGTCTAAGAATATTTGCTGAGTTGCAATTGCCATTCTGGGACAATATGCAATCATAGGGTGATATTCTAGGCATATTTCCTAAGCTGTCGGTTGCTGAGCTGGATAGGCAACTGCTGGGGCTAGATTATGGTAATCGTCGCTGAAATATATGCACTAAGCTGTCATAACGACAGCCAATTCAAGGTTGCGGCTGTCTGGGTAAGCTGTTGATTAGACCTAATTGCCTGTTCATCGCTGGATGGTATCGAATCATGCTCCTTGGGTCAACCGCTGCATCTGCTGGATCTTGAGTTAAGAGAACGTCCTGCTGGGCTTTCGCTTCTTAGGCCCTTCTTTTCTCTGCTGGCTGGGCTCTAGGCCAACTCATGAATTATCAAACCCATTACTATTAAAATTTAATTACATTTAATCATGTTTTGTATATTTATTTTAGACAACTTTTAATCATAAAATTGACAATTCAATGTCAAATTAGCAAATAATAAAATAACAAAATAAAACCAAATAAAGAGAATGAATTGTCACTCACAATCAAATGACATTTATGGAGGATATTAACAACTAAAAAGCAAAAACAAATGACGCACTTGTGATCATAAATCTTTTGTATTAGTATAACTAAGTTAACAAATAAGCAAATTCATTTTTATACCACATAGTTTACATTCTGTAGAAAATAAGACAATTTGTCGCATTGTGTAGAGAATTCATACGTAGTAAGGGAAAGGAAACCAATCTGCTCGTAACTATAGGTGAAGAGAGAGAGAGAGGGGTGGGTTTTTTTCTCTATTTTTTTCAAAAGATGACCGAATATATCGGTCGATGTATCAACATGTATCGGTATGTTAGCTGACATATAGTAATATTTTACCAGTATTAAGTCTTCATGGAATCAGCTGATGCACACTCTGTCGGCCAATATTTACTTTATGAGTTCCAGACCTCAGCATTTATCTAAAGATTATCACATGAAATTTTCACTATCTTATCTGCTAGGATGCAAAGTCGAAGATCCTTGAGCATATGGGATGTAAACCAGACCTCATAATTGGCAACTACACCGACGGAAACCTAGTGGCACATCTGGTTGCCAGCACGCTTGGAGTAACACAAGGAATCATTGCCCATGCTTTGGAGAAAACAAAGTATCAAAATTCAGACATCGAATGGAAGGAGTTTGAGAGCAAATACCACTTCTCATGTCAGTTTACCGCTGACATAATATCAATGAATGCAGCTGATTTCATCATTGCCAGCACGTATCAGGAAATTGCTGGAAGGTTCATCTAAACCCCCTTGGTTGTTACTTGTACAATGCATAAGTCTAACCATAGATACAAATATTGGCCAATATTGTAAATATTGGCTGATATGTACTATTATTAGGGCCTCCGACATTAATCCAGTAATATTTCACGATATATCGGCTGACACAGCTAATATATTGTCGAAATATCCCTGTCAACTTATAATTTTTAAATTTTTTTATTCTAATACTAATACAGGTTATCTAATACTAATATATTCATAACTGATACCGATATTTTTGTCCATACATCTAACAAATAATCATGGAATCCTAGCCCTTAACAGCCTAACTGATAGCATACTATTACCTGCCAGTTTTTTGGGGAGTGCATTAATTATTCAAACATCAAGCAAAGCAGAGATATCTATTGGGAGTGTTTCGTGTGTGAGGGTGGGAAGGTCCAATTTCACAAGCTTACGTTGAACACAGCATAGGTCTAATAAGAAATAAGCAATCATCTATTACAACAGGCCAAATATTTTGCAATATCTGACATTAATACAGGCTGAATTTCTTGTTTTCTGTGAATACTGATTGTGCTAGTAACACAAATGGATAATTCTAACATATTTTTTACTTCTTTTGTTTTTTAACAGCAAAGATAGACCTGGACAGTATGAAAGCCACACAGCATTTACAATGCCAGGACTTTATAGAGTAATTTCTGGCAGTGATGTGTTTGACCCTAAATTCAACATTGCTTCCCCAGGAGCTGATCAATCTATTTTTTTCCCCTATACGGAGAGAGGGCGGAGGACAAAATCATATTATCTAGCCATTGAAGAACTTCTTTATAACAACGAAGACAATTATGAACATATGTATGTCTAAATAGCATTTCTTTTTTACCCCTAGAATACTGTTATTCATTGTCCAATCTCTCTATGATACAGAAGTAAGACTACAAATAGTTTATCCTCCCTAAACCTCATAAATAGGAGACAGCCCTTTTTCTACAACTCAAAGGTAAGGTTATGTATATCGAACCAGATGCGGGATGGTCAGGCGATATGTTACCCTTGTTTAGCTCATCGATTTAACATTTCATTTTCAATAAACCATGTTTAATTCAACGTATTAAATTTGTTTGATTTTCAACAGGTGTTTCTCTCTACTTTGCCATTTCCTTCAACTTCTCTTTCGACATCACATCCCAACTACTATTTGAACACATACATTTACATTCATTATTTTCTAGCTCTCTCAAAACCCTTTAGCAGAACATTAGTACATATTCATCTGGTTTGTATTTGAACCATATTTTAAGAGCTTTACAATAGATTTACAAAATCATCTCATTCAATATTTCAAGTGAAAATTATGAATAGTCTACGATACAGCAGCCAAACATCTTTACGGTTCTCAATGATTTCAAGGGTACTAGACTTCATTTGTCTGTCTTGGTGCCGGTAAATTTTCTTAGTGTTCTACTAAAAGACTTGCAATCGAACCCCGCCTAGATGAAGATTGGACAAGGGGCTATAGGGTAGGTGGTGAATGACACTGCTGTTTAGCCCAAGATGCAATAAACCTCCTACTGTTTTTTTTTATAAAAAAAAAATTATTGGCTTATTAGTTCAGCAGCTTATTGATTGTTCTTTCCATCTGATTACAAAAAACTTTTACCGAATGACTGAGCAGAGGATATCTGGCCGATAAAAACAAGCCAATCATCTTCTCAATGGCAAGACTGGACAAAGTAAAGAACATCACAGGATTAACTGAGTGGTATGCCAAAAACCAAAGGTTAAGACGGTTGGCAAATCTAGTCATTGTAGCAGGGACTTTTGATCCATCCAAATCAAAAGACAGAGAGGAGATTGAAGAGATAAAAAAGATGCATGCTCTGATTGAAAAATACCAACTAAAAGGCCAATTCCGATGGATAGCAGCCCAGACTGACAGGTATTGTTGAAGTTATTTGAATTTTAACAAATGTTTACATTTCAAAATCTATTTCATATACATTTGTTGTTTCTAAACTGTTCCTCACGAACCTACTTAAAAAATCACTTAAACATTCTCATTTATCCTAGATAGCATTTAGTATTCGTGTCTGGAAATTCATTCACCCTCGACTTCAAAATCCCATGGTGTTGTAGTACTTGATGAAAACCTTAAGAATCATGTATTATGCCGAACATAACATTGCCAGTATCTTCTCATGTGTTTCGAGGTTGTATAATACAGGAAAATAGGCAAATTTGCTTTTAATTTCTCACGTATCTAAATAGTTCAACAAATAATGAGTAGACAAGTTGGACTGAAATTTCCGTCACATGTCAAACACTGTAAATTTCCGATCTGGGGAACTAAATTTCAGGAAATCGGACGATTCACGAGAAATCGACTAATAAATTTTATCCAACAAAGCCATATGAATATAACTAACCAATGAATTATGAAACTGCTAACAGGCACCGGAATGGAGAGCTGTACCGCTGTATAGCAGACAAGAGAGGAGTTTTCGTGCAGCCTGCATTCTACGAAGCGTTTGGACTAACAGTAATTGAGGCCATGAATTGTGGTTTGCCGACCTTTGCAACAAACCAAGGAGGGCCAGCAGAGATAATCGTCAATCGCGTTTCTGGGTTCCACATTGACCCTGCAAACGGAGAAGAGTCGAGCAACAAAATTGCGGATTTCTTCCATATGTGTAACATACGTGCTGGATACTGGGAAGAGATGTCCATGGCAGGCCTGGAAAGGATAAATGAATGGTAACTTCACACTAAGTACTCGACAGCATACTTTGAAAAATACTTCAAATTTTTAATTTTTTTAAAATATACTTCTCATTTTTTAAAATTTTAAATTCATTTAACTTTTATTTTAATGCTAATTTCATTTTTCATTAAAAAAAACAAATTACATTATTCATATTTTGACTTTCGATTTGTATGTGCTTGTTTTTGTAGCTACACATGGAAGATCTATGCAGACAAAGTGTTGAACATGGGATCCATCTACAGCTTCTGGGTGCAGCTCAACAAGGAGCAGAACCAAGCAAAACAAAGATATCTTCAAGCACTCTACAATCTTCTATTTAGAAATCTGGTGAGCTGCTTAAATAATTATTTCTCCAATAGGATATTTAATATTATATAAACAATAATGAAAATGACATTCTAAAAAAAATATCTCAGGCGAGGAAGATACAAGTCTCAATCGATGAGGTCAAACAATCAGATTCAGTTGAAACCATACCTAAACGATTGACATCAGAGACAGAATCAAATAAAGATAATATATCTGAACAACCAGTGCTGGCGGTAGCTAGCAAAGATGAAGGCACGCAGATTGAACTAGAACGCCACCGGAATGGTAGTTGTTGGTGGTGGTTTTTCTTGTTCATATTACTCTTCTTCATATATCGCGTGGTGATGAAGTTTTACTTTGAATTTACTTAAAAGGGCTTTAAGTTTGTAATTAAGAAAGATATTCAAAGTATAGCTAACTTCATGATAGTGGCATAGTCTCAAGTATGTAAACGTGACATAGTGAGAATGTGGGTCTTGGTATAATGAGAGCTGGGGACACTGTGATGCCCATCATGTTGTAGTGCCTCTAACATCATTTATTCTTAGATTAATATCATATTGTGAATATTTTATTATATAAATCTTCTCAAAATGTGTTATGATCTCGGAATAAAAGTAGATGATAAATGGTAATAATTAAATCTGAATATTTCATTCTCCGTCTATTATAGTTTCAAACCCAAATTCAAATATCCAAGACTAGGTTGAACCTAACAAAATCAAACTATTAATAATAAGTATGATGTATAGTAATTGATATGGAATCAATCCAAACAATTTGTCCGATCCCCAAATATTGATAACAACCTACTAACTTAAACCGTAAAAAAAATGGCAGTTCAATATTATATAATTGTAATATCAACCTTGCATAACTCATATAATATTATATTTCTAACGAGAAAGCAATCCACGACATATTTATAATAATATAACTACTATTAATAATATATACATCGCCCACCAAATATCTAAAATCTAAATACAAAGAGATATAAGCAAAATATTGTCATTGTCTGAACTTCTGGTAATCAATTTATAATCCTTCAATTTGAAAGGGGTTAAAAATAGTACAAAATTATAAGTTAAAAGTTTAGCAAATATTGGCATATATATAATAACGAAACACATGTCCATCAAATCAGAGCAAAGGAATGACATACAATAAAACTGTTAGGAATTGACCCGAATACACAGAATCCGATACAATTAAAAAATTCTAATCCCCTCAACCGTCATCACAAAAATCATGAGTATAAGAAATATAATAATATATAAAATTTTTTTATATGAAAAATCTTTTTTAACCAAGAAAAAACTATGGAACAAATTTTGAAATAATCCACTGTAATAAATGCCGATTGTAAATGATCCCTTTTATAATTTTTTCACTACAATCTCGAGTAAAAATGATTAATTATAACCCTCTTAACACATCTAATAACCCACAAGAAAAATATAACGAGAAATAAATATAATCAAATGAAAATATGTTCTATAAATCACTTGTAAAATAACGTACTTGACTTTAATAAAAAATAAAACTCAAATCGGATTTCAATCGAATATCAAATATCTTTTTTTTTTCTTCTTCTTCTCTTCTCTTACCGTGCGACGCTCCTTATATGAGGATGATTTCAGAATTTTAAACCCTAAAATGTGCCGGGTGCGTTTTATACTACAATCAATACTCGAAAACACCTCAAGTGCGCCTCTAGCCCGCGACCACTATTTTCCATGCTCAAGCGTCCCTCAATCATACCTCTTTTGGAATCAGCACCTCAGGCGCCTCTCAAGTGCAATGCCCTAGAATTGGCACCTGGGCACCCATCAAGCGCTCTTGAACACTCTTCGTGCCCATCAACGCCACAATCCTCACACGAACCTTATCGATTTTCTAATAACTATCCATTTGTTATTGGAACATACAAATGAGTGACCAAAACCCAACAAAAACATGTATAAAAATCCTATTATTCTGATGATTTGAAATGGCAAATGTGGAGTGCTAAAGTCCAAATGTATCAACATCCAAATGTAACAAATATCTAATTAACAAATATTCAAATGTGATTTTATATGCAAAATTTATAATTTGTATACGAATATTAAATAGTATAAATATATGAAATCATCCAAAGTTTTGAATGTGCAAACTCAGAGATTCAAAAGTCTCAAACTCCAACGTCCTAAGAAGAAAATTCGAATAAATCCAAATATCAATCAATTTTGTAGATCTTAAAGGTCAAACAACTTCAATATCAAATCATATACAAGTATGTTGGGTCTAACTCAGATATGGGCCAATAACGCTGAGGCCCAATCGAAGGGGGACGAGCCTGATCTAACAGTAAAGCCCAAGCCTCTTTGCAAAGCCCAAGGGATCCTAGCGTGCAGCCCACGTGACACCCCAGATAAGCAACCAATCACCGCACCTTTGTCACCTGCTAAGGAGACTATAGACGGTGGGGGTCAGCTCAGAAAATGTCAATCAATGAGAGAAAATGTCAACGCTACAAGTCACAGTGTAGACCGTCCTCACAGCCGCTCAACCAATCTAGACGCGGGTGGCAAACCAAGCGTGGTTAACACTCGACTGCGGTCCCCTTTGCCCTTGTTAGCTGGCCACTACCAGCGTACAACGGTCAGCGAATCTCGATAAACCACTTGTTGGGAGTTCCTGCTTCAAAAGCCTCCCATAAGGAATATATAAACACCTTCTCCTGCGAAAAGAAGAGGGAGCCCAACCTTAGACAAAAAGGGTGATCAGAGACCAAGTGTTTGATCCTTCACCCTTCCTTCTCTAGGAGCAAGAACCAACTCTCTTCCTTCAAGCTACCATCATTCCATGGTAGAGTTAGTGAGCCACCCATAGTGGTACAACTTTCAGAACTTGGTCTTCCAAACACATCCCACTTGCACTCCAGATCATTGCATTCCCTGTCACGTTTACCTTCAAGTGTGCATTTTTCTATCTATTGTGAAAGATTTATGACTTGAGCGTCGGAGTGTTTACGGTGGGACAACATCCCATTGTCCTCTGACCTCCTATTTATAATTTATGGTGTGTAGGTTTTAAATTAATAGCGATGAAAATTGGACCCAATCCAAATCGACCCATGACGGAAGAGTGAAAGGCCCTCTAATCCATATGACAACCGAAAACCAGAAAAATATTATTGGCGCCGTCTGTGGGAATCGACTAAAAGTCTGATTCACATGCTTTCAACAACTCTAGTATGGTGAACACCCAAATGCAAACTAGTGCCCCTATTCGAGATGCCACTTCATGCGGTAATTGCCCTCCTGCAGGCAATAGGATGGACGACCATCATAATCTGTGTGTATAAGCGCTTGCCATGAGGATGGATGATATCTCAAAAGCCGTCCAGACCATTTGCTCACGATTGGACGAGCGACCAAAAGAAATGCCACCCTCGGCCTATCAGACTGCCACATCCAAGAAAAGGAATATGGAAAGGAAAGACCCCTTAAAACAAGTTTGCCAGCACAACGAGCCCGAGATCGAAGTTGCCTCGAGTAACAAAGTTCCATCGTGACTTAAAGATCGCTTAAGTTTCAGAGTTTAGGAAGATAGCCTAGAGAGGCAAAATCCTCGAATTTCACGAGAGCCCACATATCAAGCAGGGCCTTCTCGTAGTAAGTTCCCTCCAAAGGGACGCAGCCATCTAGTTTCTCAGACTGAGTGAAATTATTATGAATTGAGAGATTATCTCAATAAAAAGCGGATGACCGCTCCTCCCCAAATGGAGGAGAAACTTGAAAAGATTTAGCAGCGCATTTTTGGAGATGATGATGGTGGAGGAACTGCTGACCTACGCCGATCAACGTTCACTATGGAGATCAGGACGAGGCTACTTCCCCACAAGTTCAAGATACCGAATCCTGATGTCTATAATGGAAGTCCTGATCCGATGGATTATTTGGATCACTTATGGACACATTAAAGCCTTCAAGGCTTAGATGAAATAACGGTGCATTAGTGTTTTCCCTTGACACTACACTGAAGAGTGATGTGAGGATAGGATTTTATGGACTGCCAACGAATTCAATCCAATTATTTGGTGAGTTAACAGAAAACTTTCTCCCAATTTGCTTCCAATCGGAGAGTAGAGAAGCAATTGTGGCACCTTATTCTTGTGTATTAAGGGTCCAAGGAGAGTTTGAAAAGTTTTCTAAATCAGTTTATTACATAGGCTAGACAGATATCAAAGCTCACAGATAGAGTTAAACTTACTGCATTTTTATCGGCTCAGGAAGGAGGTAGCTTCTTCAAGCACCTCGTGCACAAGAAGCCTCAGACCTTCAAGGAGGCTAAGACCATCGCTCGGACGTACATACTAGCCGAGGAGGCCAGTGAAGCCAAGAAGCTCGACCGGGAAAAGAGTTCCCACTCGAGGGTGGTGGAAGGAAAGAGGAAAAAGGGGGACCGACAGGGTCCTCGATGACCAAGAAAGCTATAGAAGTCCGAACGGGATGCTTAAAGGGAGTTTAGGCCTTTGAATTTGATTCCCTTGAATGACTCAGGCACCACCATCCTGATACAGATTAGAGATGAGAAGTTCTTCAAGTGGCTAAAAGTCCTAAAGAATCCTGATTGTAGTGTCCAATCAAAATATTGTCACTACCATTGGTGTAGGGACACAGCACTGACGACTATAGGACGTTGTAAAAAAAGATTGAAGAGCTAATTAGGAAATGCCACCTCAACC
The DNA here is from genome assembly GCA_033239525.1 of Nepenthes gracilis. Lineage (NCBI taxonomy): Eukaryota > Viridiplantae > Streptophyta > Magnoliopsida > Caryophyllales > Nepenthaceae > Nepenthes > Nepenthes gracilis. Next base: position 3,666,201 of record BSYO01000026.1, on the reverse strand, counting down.
ATTCATGTAGAGGTCAGGACCAGACTTCTAAAGAGCAAACGACGGTGAAGTCGATCAGCTAAGAAAAGAGTGGCAGCAGGAGTCATGAGCATGATATTAATACGACCGACCAAAAGCAACAATGGAAAAAGTTCCAATATGGCCGCTGCTAACAAGAATCAGAGGACTGAGAGTAGGGAAGAAGTTATTAATTTTAGTACTAAGGATATGCCTCATGTGACTTTTTCCCATTCTGACTCCTTGGTTATATTAGCACTCGTTTCTAATGGCACTATAAACTATCAATTAAAACGAGTATTCGTCGATAATAAAAGTTAATTTACTTTATCTTAATACCTACTTTAAATCATGATTTAAAAAAAGTCAAATGAATGCAACTAAAGGTCTCCTCTATAAACTGGACAATGAGCCGGCACTAGTTCAGAGAGTTGCACAGCTTGAAGTCACTCTAGGGACTTACCCAAGAATTGTATCCAAGACACTTTCCTTCTTGGTAGTGGCTCTTCCGTTGGTCTATAATGCAATCATTGGACGTCCTTGTTTGACTGCTTTTAGAGCTGTAACTTTCATTCTCCATTTGAAGATGAAATTTTTGACACCGTTTAGAATAGGAGAAGTCCTTGGAGATCAAGTAGCCGGACGAATGTGTTATCTGTCACAAGTTACTCCGACACCTCTTCCCTAATCTGTTGAACACCTTGACTTTCGTGATGAGACAATGTTGCAGCAAGCTCAGTCTAGAGAGTTTATCAACCATATCCCTCTTGGTCTCAACAATCCTGAAAATATGTTCAAATAGAAAGTTTGTTACCCAAGACTTTTCAAGAACAGCTTATCAATTTCCTCCGATGAAATTTGGACATTTTTGCTTAGACACCAAGTGATATGTCGGGGATACCGACCGGAGTAATGGTCCATAAATTGAACCTAAATACCAATTACAAACCCGAGCGGTAAAAACGACAAAACTATTCTATTGAAAAACTGATCGCTATTCAAGAGGAGATAAAGAAACTTCAGAATGCGAGGTTTATCAGGAAAGTTCAATATCCATACTGGCTATTAAACGTAGTCATGATTAAGAAAAGTAACGAAAAATGGAGGATGTGTGTTGATTTTACGGATGTCAATAAAATATGTCTGAAGAACAAGTTCCCGCTTCCAAGGATTGATTTACTTGTGGATTCAACGTCGGGTCATGAGCTTTTTAAAATTCATTGACGCATACTCGAACTATAATCAAATTAGAAAGAACCCAGAGGATGAGAAGCACACATCTTTCATGATAGATCAATGGACATACTGTTATAAAATTATACCCTTCGGACTAAAAACGCTGATACCACTTACCAACGGCTTGTAAATAAAATGTTTGATGCCCAAATTGGACGAAATATAGAAGTCTATGTGGATGATATGCTCGTCAAGAGAAGAGTGATTGATCACTATATTCAAGACCTCGGAGAGATGTTCAACGTCCTAAGGCAACACTAAATGAAGCTCAACCCGACAAAATGTGCGTTCGGAGTGGCATCTGAAAATTCTTAGGCTATATTGTTTCACAACGAGGGATCGAAACTAATCCCAAGAAAATTAAGCTCATCATTGACATGAACTCACCTTGGAAGATGAAAGAGGTCTAGAAGTTGACTGGAAGAATAGCTGCGCTTTCTCGGTTCTTATCAAAATGGGCCGAGAAATATTTGCCATTTTTTAAGGCTCTAAGGAGGACTAAGACTAATGATTTCTAATGGACGACCGATTATGAAGCAGCTTTTAGAGACCTTGAGAAACATCTCTCAAGCTCTCCTCTTCTAAATTCTCCTCAAGAAGGCGAAGAGTTATATTTATATCTGATTGTCTGACAAAGTTTTGAGCTCGGTCTTTAATCTGACAGCAGTGCGACACACAACAACCTGTATACTATATCGGTAAGGTCCTAGCCGATACAAAGACCAGATACACTCATGCAGAGAGGATAGCTTTAGCTCATATGTATTTCGCTCAGAAATTGAGACCGTACTTTCAAGTGCATAAAATAATAGTCATGAAACAGACCAGCCTTTGAGACCAACATTGCAGAAGCCAAATATGTCAAGACAGCTGATTAAGTGGGCCATTGAATTAGATGAGTTCGACATAGAATTTCGTTCGAGGCCTGCTTTTAAAAAGTCGATCTTAGAGGATTTTATTGTCGAAGTATCAACCTTAACTCTAGACCCATCAAACCTACGCGACACTGATAAATCACTCAACCCTCAAGTTTGGACTTTGCATGTAGACGGCTCCTTAATGAAAGATGGTTGTGGTGTTGGACTTGCAGGGCTATGGTTAGCAAAAGATTGCTCGGCCAAAAACCTAGTTGTTTATAACGACTCGAAATTAGTTGTTAACCAAGTTCAGAAAAATTTTGAAATGAGCCACCGACAACTTTTCCAAGTACCTCTCAAAGGTCCAAAGTTTGACTTCGACATTTGAGAAGGTGAAAATGGTCCATGTTCCAAGAGAAGAAAATGGCAAGGCTGACTTGTTAGCAAAAGCAGCAAGTTCTGGAGACCGAAAGTAGTATTCCTAAGGAATGTATGAGGTCATCGAAAATCCCAGTGTAGAAGATCCTGAACCAGAAGTTATACAGATAACTAGTATGAAGAATTAGATGACTCCCCATTTAAGGTATTTGTCCGATGAAATATTGCCCGATGACTTAAATGAGACCAAGAAGGTGAAAAAGATGGCAAGCTGGTATACAATTATGGACGGTTGGTTATACCGCCGTGGGTTTTCTGCTCCATACTTACAGTGCCTTACTCAAAAGATGTTGATTATGCTTTCGGAGAGGTGCACCTCGATATTTACGCATCCCACATTGGGGGAAAAACATTACTCTTAAATTGATGAGATAAAGATATTACTAACCAATCATAAAGTACAATATCGTAGATTTCATACGAAAGTGCAAAAATTATCAAGTTCATGGGAACCATACCAACCAACTTCACATAGAGTTACGAGCTTTGCAATCACCTTGGCCGTTTGCATAATGGGAGCTTGACATCCTCGGACCATTACCAATAGCTTCTAGACGGTGAAAGTTTATCATTATTGGGATCGATTATTTCACAATGTGGATTGAGGCCACACCATTAGCTCAAATAACCAAGCAAAACACCACAAAGTTTGTCCATCAAAGCATCGTGTGTAGGTTTGGTATTCCAAAATTTATTATAACTGATAATAGGACCCAATTTACTGGTAAACGGTTTACTGAGTATTGTACAAACCTAAAGATAAGATTGGTCCACACGTCAATTGCACACCTGTAAAGTAACAAACATGTGAGAGTGACCAACCGCACGATATCACACAAATTGAAAATAAAATTGGAGTATGCCAGGGGCTCATGGGTAGATGAACTTTCGTCGATTTTATGGTCATATAGAACGACGCCGAGAGAACCAACCTGAGGACACGCCTTTAGCCTATGCTATGGGGTTGAGGCAATTATTTCGATAGAGGTCGGGCTACCTAATCTCCGAGTCAAAAGTTTTGACCAAGGCAACAATTCACAAAGTCTCCAGGAGAACCTAGACATGCTTAGGAAACCAGAGACATGGCAAGATTGTAAACAGCGGCATATCAACAAAGAATTGTCAAATATTACAATAAGAAGGTAAAAACACGTCAATTTGAAATAGTAAACTTAGTATTGAGAAGTATTGAGGCCACAAAAAAATACCGGCTGGAATAAGCTTTCTTCATATTTGGAAGGGCTGTTTCTAATCTCGATCATCATTCAAAATGAAGCATACAAATTACACACCCAAAAAGATAAACTAGTCCCTCGGATATGGAATGCTTTCCACCTTAGAAAATATTATCAATAAATGTATGAACACTCACGTAAGTTTGATTGCATCACTTGATGTGCTTGTATCTCGTTTAAATTAATCAGATAAATTCTTTTTATTTATTCTATATCTTGTATTTTATTTGAATGTTTGCATGTCGTTTCATCAAATTATATGACTTAGGTTGCCCCTAAGTTGAGTGAAGCTTTCCCCTTCACTTGTTTCCTAAAACTCGGCAGGATTGAGCAGCTCATTAGAAGTCGGACTCTAAAACTTAATAAGAGCACCAAGAAACCCATAAGAGGTTGAGTCTTAAAACTTAGGGGGCTTAAGTGGCATGAATGTGAAGATCTTAGAGGGAGCATCAGCAGCCAACTATAGTCATTGGAATCAGACACATCACTCATAAGGGATAAAGCATCTTTAAGATGTGTTCAAAGAGAAACCTAGCATACGAACAATCTAAAGAGAGAGACCAAGTTAAAAGACTGTATTTTATTCATATAATGGATATATACATTTCGAAAAAAAATTTCAAGTCCCAAAGGATCTTGGCTCGAAAGGATCTAGAATGTCATCATCTTCCAGGCGGCCAATCAGATCTGATTAACATTTGATGCTGGCATTCGGATGAAGTAGAGAAAGAGGAAACATTGGGAGTGCTAGATGAATTATACATCGACAAAGTTTGATGTCATCCAAATACTTTCTCTCCGAGCAGATCTGATGTCCGCAGCCTTTATTAAGGTCCCGAGCTTGTCCTCCAGATGAAGAAATCTATTCCGAAGGAAAGCAAGCTACTGTTGTTGAGTTTTTAGTGACTCCTCAAGTGAAGAAATCTTGTTCTTAGCCTCAATAAGCTCATGCTCAACACAATTGACACACTTTTCTAACGCCTTGAAGGTGTCCAACTCCATGTAAGATTGGGTAGCCTCGTTAATAATTGGAGTAAATCGGCTGACCCACTCATACAGCTGCAAGAAAAAAGCAAATCAGTAGAGTATTAATTAAAGTGAAGGATCTAAAAATATTAAGGAAAGTACCTTTCAAAAAGGAAATCTCCTTGGTAATTCTTCCTCCTCTGGACTTTGGGCTCCAAATGTCTCGACATTTGAGCCACATCAACAACAGCAACAAATTCCTCGGCCTCGTGAGCCTCAACAACTTCCTCGGCCTCATGAGCCTCAACCACAACCTCGGACTCATGAATTGCTTCATCAACAACTGACACTGGGGGCTCACCTATTTTAAAATGCTCCTCGGCCCTAGTTTTTGCTTAAGCATTGAATGAAGCCTCAGTCACCCCTAAAATGTCCTCGGTCTTGGCCATTTGAAGGGCCTTAGATAAAATATCCCTCTCCACGTAAACTTAGACTATGAAACAAGGGGGCTTAAAATTAAAATTGGGCACTTCAGTCACCCTTATTCCTTCCTCTATCCCAACAAGTTTGGCTGGTGCATCAACTATGTCCTCGGTTAGATTTTCCATAACTATATCCGAGGCTTCTCCAAGGAATGCAACCTGGAAGGTCGAACATGGTCTCCTTGAGGGATGAAGGAATAGCGGGTGGCCCAATATCTACGTAATAAGTCAAAAAGGAATGAGCCATAGACTCGTTGACCGTTGAAGGTCCTCAGGCACACCTATTATGGAATCGGCACCTCGGGCACCCCTCGGGTGCAATGCCCCTGGAATTGGCACCTGGGAACCCATCAGCGCCCTCGAACACTCTCTGTGCGCGTCAACGCAACAATCCTCGCACAAACGTTATCGATTCTCCAATAACTATTCATTTGTTATTGGAACCTACAAATGAGTTACCAAAATCCAACAAAAACATGTATGAAAATCCTATTATTCCAGTGATTTGAAATGGAAAATGTGAAGTGCTAAAGTCCAAATGTATTAATATCCAAATGTGACAAATATCTAATTAACAAATATTCAAATGTGATTTCATATGCAAAATTTATAATCTGTATACGAATATTAAATAGTATAAATATATGAAATTATCCAAAGGTTCAAATGTGCAAACTCAGAGATTCAAAAGTTTTAAACTCCAAAGTCCAAAGTAAAAAATTTGAATAAATCCGAATATCAATCAATTTTACAGATCTTAAAGGTCAAACAACTTAAATATCAAATTATATACAAGTATGTTGGGTCCAACTCAGATATGGGCCAATAATGCTGAGGCCCAATCGAATGGGGACGAGCCCGATCGAGCAGTAAAGCCCAAGGGATCCTAGCGAGCAACTCACGTGACGCCCCAGGTTAGCAACCAATCACCGCACCTTCGTCACCTGCTAAGGCGACTATATACGGTGGGAGTCAGCTCAAAAAATGCCAACCAATGAGGGAAAATGTCAATGCTACAAGCCATAGTGCAGGCCGTCCTCACAGCTGCTCAACCAATTCAGACGTGGGCAGCAGACCAGGCATGATTAACACCCGACGACGGTCACATTTGCCCCCGCTAGGAAATAACAAACGCCGCTAGCCTCCGTGAGCATACAGCAGCTGGCGAATCTCGGTAAACCACATGTTGAGAGTTCCCACTCCAAAAACCTCCCAGAAGGAACATATAAACACCTTCTCCTACGAAGAGAAGGGAGAGCCCAACCTTAGGCAAAAACGGTAATCACAGATCAAGTACTCGATCCTTCACCCTTCCTTCTCGAGAAGTAAGAACCAACTCTTTTCCCTCGAGTCATCGTCATTCTGAAACGGAGTTAGTGAGACACCCATAACGGTGTAACCTCCAAAGCTTGGTCCTCCAAACACATCCCACTCACACTCATGTATCATTGCATTCCTGTTATATTTACCTTCAAGCGTGAATTTCTCCATCAATTGTGGAAGATATTTGACTTGAGTGTCGGAATGTTCACGGTGGGATAATATCCCGCCGTCCTTTAACCTCTTATTTATAATTTGTGATCTGCAAGTTCTAGATTAATAGCGAGGAAGACCAAACCCGATCCAAATCGACCCATGGCGAAAGAGTAGAATGCTCTCTAATTCATACCACAACCGAAAATTAGGAACGCATCAAGGTAAAATGTCATAAATTCAACATATGCTAAAATTTGAGGACTAGATATCAAAAGACTAATTTTGAAAAAGAGTTATATATATTTTCGATAATTTTATATCAAGCTATTACTATTTAGACCTATAGATAAACAATCTACATAGTTTTATTTATAAATATGGTTAAAACCTTTTTTACCACTCATAGATTATAAATGTAATCTTTCAGCCTGTCTAAATATATTATTTTATTTAATTTTTTTATAATTATTCTCAATAAAAGTATCAAATCGAGATATTTTATAACAAATTCTAAAGTCTTTTCTCTCAGTAGGAAAAATATCAAACTTTCACTTCAAAAAAGTACAAATAAAAAATAAAATTCGATCTGAAACACATTTATGCACTATCATATGTAAGACCTAAATGCATGATTTCATGACTTTTATTTTATAAATACTCGTGTATATAAATATAAGACTACAAATATTTATTTATTTTGTGTAAATCAAACAAAATTCTCAAATGTTTAATAAAATTTAAATAAAATCTCAAAACGTTTAACGAAAACTACATATATACCCAAATATTCAAATTAGGAAGGTCAAGGACAATATGCATGTATATTGAAGTAAGAAATATAAAAAAAATCAAAAGAATCTAAAATAGAATAAAAATCAAATTTAAACATACATGTCTTAACATTTAAAATCTAACTAATCCAATAAAATAAAGTTTTAAAATCTAATTTATTTTCTTCCTCTCCCTTCTTTCCCTCATCTATCTCTCCTCTTCTCTTCTTCCAGCGAAAAATGGCCAAAAACAGTATATATATTACTTATATAAACGAATTCATGTATGAGAATCCATCTAAAATGCGCATGCATAAGTGCCACATCAAACCCTCAGATACATATGAGTGTCACATTTGGCGCGATGCAGGCATGAATGTTCTATTAAAAATGTGCAAGAGGGCTGCAATAGTACGCTTCATGCATCATATAATCCACCCGAAATACGTATGAGTGTCCCGAAGGTACTCCTCAAGTATACGCATTTTATCTAAAATGCACATGAACACTGATCAAACAACTTTCAAGCACTAAGCCAACTTCCAAAAATAAATTTTTCTTCAAATTTTTATTATATAATTATTTTTATATTGACCCAAAATTAATTGGTAACATTAAAATTTATAATTAGAAATTTTTTTATTTGATAAGTAAGTAAATTGTATTAAGATATAAAAATTTATAAAAATCTATATTTTAATACCAAGTATTAGATCAATTTGAATGTAAAATACAGAGGATAGGGTATCCCCCAAACACATGAAACAAGTCATGAAAAAATAGATTTAACAAACCACACCTAAAAACTTTGTCCAATGGCCAAAATCAATGCCCACTACCATAATTGAAAACCACCGGCATACCCAAGTGCTTTCCCAGTGAAAACCCCCGTAGCTATTTTTGATCTCGTCCGCAGTCCTTTGAATTTACATGGGCAAGGCAGCACATCCCAAAATCACATACACACCAAACAGGGCAACAACAATGACCTCGGACATAACATCCTCCATAGCAATCGCGCACACACCAGACAGGGCAATAGTAGTGACCTCGGACGTAACAACCTCCACAGACGCACCAGAAAAGATCTCGAGCATATCCACACAGTTATAAGCATAATCCTTGGACCTCATGCACCACGCTCCCCTAGTTGCACCTAGCCACCCGTGCTCCCTATTGGACGCAGTCCTTTCAACGAGTTGATCGAAAAGGCCCAAAATCCATCCATACTAGGTATATCCAGACCGGACAGCAGGTAGCAATTTTTTTTTCTTTACAAGGAGAACCCAAGTGAAGACACCCCAAACCAAATCAAAAGTCAAACCGGAAACTAAAACAAATTGGGCATAAAGCACAATCCGCCCACATCCCAAAATCATCGTAATAAGAATAATATTAATAGTAATAAGAAGAAGAATATTAATAGTATAATTAGAAATCAGACAATATGGTTATTTTTAAATTTTTTAAAAATGATATTAATATTCATTGAATATAAAACTTAAATATGAAAAAATTGTAAACAAAATATGTAAATGACTATTTTTAAAGTTTAAATATCATTCACTAAATATCTCTCATCTAATGAATTGTTGGGACTCAAACAGCTTGTTTGGACCGCGAAAAGAATTAACAACATTCAACAAGTATACAATAATCACAAATAATGAGGTAATACACGATTTTTACGTAAAAAATTTTCTTTGAAATGAGGGAGAAAAATCACGAGATTAGAAATCCATAAATATCTTCACTATATAATATTTTAGTTACATAAACCCCAAATATAAAGTCACAATACTATATCTCAAAATAAACCCGTACAGTAGATAATACAAAGTAAAAGAGAATGAATAAAACCAATAAAGTTGTTCTTAGCTAAAAACTTTAAGATCGGGTATGGCCAAAATCAATTTTTCTCTCACAAATGGCATTTTGAATGCAAGTGTTTGTTTAACCCTAAAATGCGTTTGTGATTTTTTATACTGCGAACCGTGCTTGAGCGCCTATCAGGCGCACCTCGAGCATGCGCCCACGGTTTTTCGCACTTGAGTGCCCCCTAGAGCGTGCCTCGGGTGTGAGCCCATGTGCGTTCATACCAGCAATTGGTATATCAAATGATTATAGATTCATACGAAAATGACCCATAATTCAATATAAATAAGCATTGCAACATCCCTTATTCTATATATTAATATGATAACTCTATTGTGATATAGATATTACATAAAGCCACAAAATAGATTTCACTATGTGATAAGGAAAACCAGGTACATTTTTTTTTATCTTGTGTTTCTTAAGAAACATTAGTTCTCAATAAGAGCAAATTTGTGTTATTCTACTCCATTTTATTAACTCCCTTATATTTTGTTCTCTTTGTAAATCAAACTTATCTTCTCCAGTTTCATCCCTTAAAGAAAATAATAAATGCACATAATTAATGATTTAGAATTTTGCTTATTTCAACCAAATTGACTAAGGTTTCATCAATGCTCCAAAATTATTTTGATAAAGATTACTTGTTTCTTTTATTTAGTAGTTATAGACAAAAATATACTGTGTAAGCTATCACAAAACCTAAAATAACTATGATGAACCACCCATGATACAAGATATGACCATGAGCTCAAGGGCCCTATGCTGTAATTGCGGTCGTTCAGTTCCAAATCCCATGGCCGACGGCTTTTTAATTTTTTTTCTTTTCAAATGAAACTGGGCAAAGGAGCTTCGCAAATTGTAGCTATTCGACTTTAGCCGAACGGCCGCATTTTGTTGCACAGGACCCCTCAGCGACCATACCTGAACTCTTTACCATTTTGCATAGGATCTATGCTCGCAAGATTGACTAGGCCAAACCCTTGTCAGTTTAAGAGGATATAAGCTAATGTTTTTGACATTCGCATAGTACCTTGCTCCAAAATCCAACTCTCCTTAGTAGCTCCTTTAACTTTGTTTTGCTAATAGGTTAGACTAGCTCTCATGTAAAAACTTTTAATAGAAACACAAACTCAAAAACACTTGTTTAACTTGATCGTTGCCCACGCTATCACCAGTAACACAAAGAAGACTCTCTCTCCTCTAAAATTCCCACTCCTTTTGACTTAAAACTTAAGGGCTTTAGCATTATAATAACACATTAAAAATGTTACGGGTTCGTGACATATTCTTATCATAATCTTAGTTGTCAAAATAAAATTATCACCATTGAAAGTATAAAATGATTTTAAGAGCTCTCAGATCTTGACACAATATTTAATACAAAAGTAGCCCTACCATAGATGAAATATTAATCATTATTACACCGTAATAATATCATAACACTACAACAATAATAATCTTTAGTGACAAAATATTAATTTGTCACTAAAGATTTGTCACAAAACCTTTAGTGACAAATTTTTATTTTGTCACTAAAGAATATTTGTTAGTGCCAAAATAATTTAAAATTTGTCATTAAATATTATATTTAATAACAAATAATTACCATAAAAAGTATATAATTTTATATTTAATTTATATACTTTAATGGGTAAAAAAATTTAACACAAATATCTAATTGATTTCAACACAAATATCAAATTGTCTTACAACAAATTTAAAAAATTCCAGCTATGCAATATAATGATGTGGGATGCCAAGAACATGATGTGTGTCGCACCCACGCCATGGCCGCTTTGTCGGCTTCTCGCCATGTTCCGTGGCAAGATGAGCACCAAAGAGGATGATCATCAGCCCAACCACACACCTCCATACTGCAAAACACAAACACACAATGCCCAACCACACACACCGCACACACATACACCCACTCACACACAGGAAACTAAACACAACACACACACCCACGGCTGCACTCACTCACCCCGCCACCCATCTGCACACACCCCGCACCTTTCTTGCCCACATCGAGTTCACCGAGGCAAAAACGATCTCATGGCTGAGTGCTCAATGATTTTTGTTGAGAATAATATTAAATACTGAGTAACAAGAATAAGTCGAGGCTGCCAAGACCTATTTTTGCCCAAAATATTATCGATCAAAATAATTCACATCTACCAAAAGGTAAAAGTAACATTGTGATTCACACATTAATCACTCAATCGTAAAAAAAAGATAGCACTCAAAATTTAAAATTCACAACCCGAACTTGTATTTGTTATTTTTAAATTTTTTATTTTTTAAAATGTTTGGTATTAATGAATTATTTTCAAATAACTCTAATATAAAATATCTTATAATCTAATCATATTCGAATAAACAAAACAAATATGGGAAATAATATTTCAAAACTATCCACTTGTTTTAATGACTATTTTTTAAGACTTTAGATTGGCTCATAACTATAGGCCCACTAGATTGATCACAAGCTTCACGGCCTTGCAACTTTCGCCTTAATGAATAACATATAAAGTGCTCATAATAAAATTTGGAATGAAACCCAAAAGTCATAATATCGTTTCTTTTTTCGGGAAGGCAACTACCAGACACTGCTTAAATAATGAACCACCATCTGCTTCCTTCGACACTTTTATCATTCATTGGTTAATTGCATTCTCCAAGTCCTACAAACAATTACTATTGATGTAAGAATTTTGGGTGGGGTGTAATCATTTTACAATGGGTTAATACAAAGAGCTTCCAAGTAATAAACAAAGAGCATTAATGCCATTTTTCATTATAAACAATTAAAAACATAATAAGAAACGATAGCTATAAACTTACGATTTGCATTGTACATAATTCTTCTTTCAAAGATCGCTATCGAATATGACAATTTAGAACGAAAATTTAGCAGATCTCAACCGCCGTTGTACTTCAGCCTCAATCCGAGCATTAATGTCATTTTCTAGGCATATTGGCATCTTACTACAACTTTCTAAACAAGATTATTGTCATTTCTACTACCTTCTCCCATCCCTCTTATGTATGTAGACTTACATCCAAGAACAATTGAAAAAGCATCCTGCTATCAAGTTATCAATAAATATTTTGTTCAACCCGAGTCTCGTAATTCTAACAACTTCCGAATGCATATTCGACTCATTATCAACCCAATTTCCATCTTTTCGCTTCTTTTCTTTCACAAACAATTTCAAGTATTCGGGTAGGCTCGATCGATTCTTCGCGATGTGAATGTTGGTCGCCCCAAAATTTTCAAGTGTAAGCAAATAACAAAAAGATGTCATATATTAAAGATGGCTATTACCATCTCACAATAGATTTTGTGCCAACGCAGCTCATCATTCTCTGACTTCTATTCTTTGAATTATTTTCACTCATATGCTGCATTTGAAACAATAAATAACATTAATCATCTCGAGTACATATATGTGTGTGTCTAGGAACCAAAGACAACGCATTTGTATTTATTAAGTAGTGTTATTAAATAAAGAATGATATACTTACTCGAAACTTTTGACTTCCCCAATATTCTAGAACCAACCATTTCCATTGCTCAATATCTACATTAGGAGGGCAGTTTTCAATCCGCTCCTTATCAGTTCTATATTTTTTTGTAGTAGTCTATTCGCAAAACCAAAACGCCAAGTACGGAATCTTTTCATTAATTCTTTCTGAATCTGCCATATTTACATGATTTTCATTTGGCAAGACGTGTCAAGCAATGACAATATGTTATGCATACCAAATAATACAAAAAGAAATACAATTAAATATATTAATATATCATTATATATATATATTAAATTTACCTTCACTTTTTGCATCAATTTCATCTTGATATGAGCATCCATTTGCTTCCAATTATCAACATTAATTTGTTTAACAAGAGAGCTTGTTTTTGTGATGAATTGTTGTGCATTTTCTCAACAAATGATGGTAGATCAATTTTTGCAGGATTATCATCTCTCTTGCTTTTCCATTTAATACGTGTTTGGTTGAACCGTTAAAAAACATATTATATATAAATCATTAAATATCAAATATATTTATACCAATGTTTTCCGTTTATACCTCGATCTGTTTGTTCTCCAATCATTTCTTGAATTTGATATTCATTATTCATTGAAGCTACAAATCATACTAAATCACACTTGACGGATCTCCTCAGCTTGCAAAAAGCACACAATGGAGGCAAAGGGGTTGTCAAAAGTTTTCAATGTCAACACAATTTATAATTTTACCAACAGAGAAGTGTAGACATGTTAAATTTAATATGGGCATACAAGAGATGATAAAATAAACAAGAAGCAAGCATCCTTCTTCTCTCACGACAACTATAGAAGAATAAATGCATAAGATAACCTGCAAAGATATTCATTATCCAAAAAGAAAAATTGCTATGCAGGGTATAGGAGATCCAAAAATGATAAATCCGGCATCTTAGACAGCCTGAAATTGGAAGCACTAGTAAGCACTTTCTACAACCTGTTAACATAAAGTCAATTGAATAGTTATTAACCAGCATTATAATAATAAAAAATAAAATAATAGCACATAATAAATACATACCTTACATAACTGTAATCTTGAACAATCACCACATCAATGACTCATCTTCTTCACTACTAGACTTGTACACATCTTTAGATCCACCAGCATAATTCATATCTACAATCTCTGGTTCAATATCAGTTCTAACTAAAGGCACCGACATATCACTCAACTCTACTACATAATCTAAATTTGTTTCTAATGTTGGCTCATTACTATCCACATATGTTTCGTAGAGATCATCCATCTCTTCACCAACAGAATATCATAAAAATTACGTGGCATTGACCTAGCAACAACTCGCCAATTTACATCCGTATGGTCTATCACGTAATAAACTTGTTCAACTTGGCATGCTAAAATATAATGCTCATCGGTTGTAAAAATCGAAGTTGTTAGCCCATTTGGTTCCTTCTTAATACCTTTTTTTATATCATATATGCCATACCAATCACAACGAAAAAGCACTATCGTGTTTCCACCATTATACTCTAATTCAATAATCTCTCTTAATAATCCAAAGTAGTCCATTTTCTCACTATGTAAATCATCATTCACCACCACTCCACTATTCTGTGTTTTACGCTTTCTTGCTCGACTTTCTGTGTGAAATCGATATCCATTGACCACATATGATGAATAACAAGTCACTCTTCTAATTTTGGCAACAACCGATTTATAATCACCAAAGGGTTGGTGTGTGCCTACATAACAATAATGAAGATTTATTAGTATCCTTGGTAAATAAAATACATTTTGTTCAAACTTGGTCGCATTTCTTACTACAACCATAATCCACAATCTACGTAAGATAATTTCTAAATTTTACAACGAAACCATTATTTGAGATCCAAATTAAACCCGATCAAATCCAAATATATTTGTGCAAATCTTCTAGAGTCTGCTTTGGTTATGTTATCTTGTTTCTTAATATTATATGAATGTATTTTTCCACTGATCTTTATTTTTAATATTATTAGGAATTGACTATCCTTTTATTGACGTTCATATTTATCATGCATTGATCCCTTTACATGCTTCCGTGTAGTGATTGTTGGTGAGATAGCTAATTTTGCTGCTTATGCATTTGCACCTGCGATTCTAGTAACCCCTTTGGGAGCCTTAAGTATCATTTTCAGGTACAAGCTACATAGTCTTAAAGCTTAACTGTAATGAGACACTTATATCTCCAAAGGGAAGTTTGTTTAATGCAGTGCAGTTCTAGCTCATTTTATTTTGAAGGAAAGGTTGCATATCTTTGGTGTTCTTGGATGTGTTCTGTGTTGTCGGATCTACTACTATTGTTTTACATGCTCCACATGAGAGAACTATCGTATCAGTTAAGCAAGTTTGGCATTTAGCGACACAGCCAGATTTTATTTATTTATTTATTGTTATTTGTATAATATGCTTTGTGCAAGAGATCTTGTTAACCTTTTTCTTTGTTCATGATCTATTGAATTTAAGTGTTGTGTGCATACTTGACATAGAAATCAGTTATGACTAATTAGCATAATATTTTAGCAATAAAATTAGGCACTTCATTATTCCAACTCAAGCCTTTCTTTTGTTAAATGATTTACAGAACAGTAATTTGTTAACTTTAACGGCATGACATGTTCATTCGGGATGATTAAATTGGTGACAAATATATTTTTTGTATGAACAGGTTTCCTTGTATATGCTGCTATTATATTCATTATGGACACAGTCCTGATTTTCAACTATGCACCACGTTATGGACACACTCATTTGATAGTGGATGTTGGTATATGCTCCCTCATGGGTTCTCTTACGGTCTGTATACTACATTAGAAGTTTCTCCATTCATAAAATATACATAATAAATTGCATCTGTAATTCCAATGTCTTTGCCTATCGATGTATCTTCTTGTAGGTTATGAGTGTTAAAGCAGTGGGTATTAGTCTAAAGCTCACATTTGAAGGAAAGAATCAATTTGTTTACTTCCAGACATGGTTCTTTACTGGGGTTATGGCAGTATGCTGTCTAATGCAAATCAACTATCTGAACAAGGTAATTCACAAAGCATATATTCTCATTGTCAGAACTTAGAAATCACTGTTTGATCATTTCCTAGAAGTTTATTTTTCAAGAAAGGCTCCAGAAAGATTTGACTGTAAAGGAGAGGTTTGGTTGAGGAGAAGGATGATATTTAAAGTATTTTTAATATCTAAATTGCTGATAATACTTTTGACTGCCAAGTTTCATTTGATTGCTTTAGTTTATTAAGTTTATGATTCTCCTTTGTATATGTTCTTCTTTCTTTAGATTTCTGTTGTGACTTTATTTATCCAATTGAATGCCGAAAACCAAAAATGATTTTTGTATCTTAAAACGTTTAGCTAGTGATGCACCGGCCCTATATCATTGTAATTTTGTCCTGAGCTTGTTTTAGTTCTATACTTGAGCAAGTTTTGATCCTCTCCATTTTCCCTCAAAGAAAAAGGCTGTGTGGAAGCAGGAGATTTCGTTTCTGGGCGTCCCTAATCTTCAGTTCCAGTGAAATTTAGCTGTTAACATATGAGCTGGGAGAACAGAATCTTTTCACATATCAAGAAAGCATTGCAGCCTAGCTTAAAGCAATAATACAGTTTCTTCATCACAATGATTCGCTTGTCACCGACCTAGATTAGGCGCCCATGCTATTCAGGTCAAAATAAGCATTGCCAATTAGTCGTTCTAGACATGATCCCCTAGCAAAATGATCGACCCAAATAATTATACGACTAAACCTCCACTACAGTCTTCTTGTCTGAGCAAAATGATCTAGTACATGATCTCCCATTATTATCATGGGAAGCTCACCTTAGCAAAAGAGATTTATAACACGCTCCACAATTATAGACAAATTTTTTTTAAACATGAGGATAAGCATTCGAATAAAACATGAGGATAAACATGCCGAGATATTCATTCCTCACCAAAGTAGCCTAAAAGAAAAATCAAAGAGCAATATTGCTGTTCACACCATTAATCCAATACAGACAAGACAATAAAATTAGTCATTCATATGACAATGCAATGAATTAATACTTTAAATTAGCTGTCCTCACCATGATAGGCAAAAATGACAAAGGAAGCACAAACATAGTTATCGCATTTGCTTGACATCAAAACAGTGGTGTTTTATTTTTTGCTTAACCAGCTAGAAATGTGCACTGTTTAAAAAGGAAAGTTGAAGCATCGCCACCTCTCCAGACTTGTTTTCACGCCTCAATGACAATCATCCCTAGAACAACTGCAATACCTTTCACATCCTTCTATAAACTGGACTTCTATTGACGCCAAAGTTTAAACTCATGCACCACCAACTATTTCTGACCATTTATCGAAAATCGCTTAAATGCAATTTAATTGATATTATTGGAATTACAATAAATATTAGAAGATCAATCCGCCAATTTGAAATGTTTCTTGGTAGTGTATTAACATTATGTTATGTCCTCAGGAGCATCTTGGAAGTATTACTTATATCGTTTCAATGTGTTTTGATTTTTGAATATGAGAGGTTTGATGCTTTTGAATCCACTGTCTTAATTTCACTTTCCACTATTGCTCTTTGTAATCTTGGCTCATGATTGATTTTCCATGTATTTAGCTATTAATCAATCGGATTTTTGAAGATACGGTCAAATGATTGTTAGCCATATTTTGCAAGCTTGAACCTCCTCGCAACTATATTGTTAAATTTATCAAAGATTCATCTAATAAGTGATGACTCTAATAAGTGAAAAATATTTTAATGTAAAACTAAATCTTATTTATAAATTGAGATTCAAAAAAATTTAACAACAAATCATTATATTTTAACAATTATGAGGTAGATTTACAATTGTTTCAAAAAATTGAAGAGATTTCTTACCCGATTTGTGACGATAAATATGACAAATAGTGGTCGATGGACAACGGCGATCGAATATAATCATTATTAGAAGTACCGACAACCGCTGGATGATGGCGACGAATGTACGTAAATGAAGGAAGAGAATTATAAAGAAATAAAGAGAGAGGAAGAGAAGCGATCTTGAAAGAGAGGAAGAGGAAGCGCCAAATGAAAAGAAGAACGATGTTTATTTTATTGGATGACTTTTCATCCAACGGCCGCATATTACTCTTTTTTTTTTTAATTAAAAAAATAAATTCCACGTGGCTTAAAAATTGGTAATCTTCCGTGAGAAGTTAAAACGGGCAGATGGCATTTTTAATTTTCAAACATTTATTTAGTAAATTTTTTAATATTTAAATTTTTAAAATAATAATTAAATAAGTAAATTATAACTTTTTTCTAATATTTTTAAGTATTAGGATATATTTTTTATAATTAATAATAATATATTTTTATCACTCTTATTTTTATTACTTAGTATTAATTATTTTATTATTCATAAATTATTATTTATCTAATTTTAAACTTTTAGTGACAAAATAATATTTTTGTCACTAAATTATAAATATTGATTACTATTAGTGACAAAAATATATTTGTCACTAATTTTTTGTCACTAAATATTAATTTTGTTGTAGTGCAATATGTTATTTTATTGACATTATATATCAACACATTGATCGATATAATCAATGCTTAATCGATATTTTTCTATCAATTTATAATTTTTAAAAATGTATTATATTATAATATATTCAATATCAATACGTATTATTTAATATATACAATATTAATACGATCGATACTGATAATGATATTTATCATCCATGAACCCCGTCTATTGCAGCAGAATATCTAGCTTCTTCGTCTTCCATTTCAAGTTGAATCAGGCAAAATTTTTAATTCCATGGGGACAATGTGGGAAGTTTTTTTTTTTTTTTTTCCAATTAATTAGTTTTTTCAAGTATAATATAATTAAGACTTGGATGAGAAGTTGTTAGGCGTGGCAAGTGGCAACGAGGAACAGGGCTTCCGAGAAACGTTTATCCTCAAGAATCTGCAAAAGCAAAAGCGCAAAGAAAATGAAGCGAACACAAACAACTTTGAAGAGTCATAAGCTTAGTATATATATATATGTCGGTAATGGCGATCTGGGCAATCTCTGGGTGCTGATAAAGGAGGAAGACAAGCCTGCTCTGTCACAAACTGGTGGAGCAGCTCGCCGGAGAAGTAATAATCAATGGCGCCGGTGGGACTGCCTCCAGGTTTCCGGTTTCATCCTACGGATGAGGAGCTTGTTAACTATTATCTCAAGAGGAAAATCAACGGTCAGGAGATCGAGCTCGACATCATCCCTGAGGTTGACCTCTACAAATGTGAACCTTGGGAGTTAGCAGGTATTTCTTCTTCCCCACTCCTTTAGAATCGAAGCTGAGTTTCATAATTACTTGAAAGTTGCATAGTTTCACAATTACTTTAAAATTTAAATATTAAATAATATTATTTAAATGAATGTTTTTAATAATTTTTAAATTTTAATATTTAATAATTATTAATACTATAAAAATTTAAAATATAAATTTTTTTTTATTTTTAGATATTGATAATTAAATTTTCGATGCAATTACGTTCTTTCAAAAAATGTCGCTGCAACTCACCTGAAGTACAGCACTTTCGTCTCGATTTCCATGATTTCGATCCGACGACTTCGAAGTCAAGATGAAGGGGTTGGGACTGCGGAGTAACGTGCAGCTTCCGGACTCGTATCTTAACCACATTTCTCCTCAGAATTGCACATAATTATCCATTTTCTGGATCTTTTTCGACGATTGCGACGGATTGAAATATAGAGATTCGCAAGCACCGGAAATATAAAATTGACGCAAACCGATCAAAAGACTCAGCAATTTCGATAATTATCCATTTTCTCGAGCATTTTTGAACCCCAGCGATTGCGATGGATTGAAATCCAGAGATTCGCGGGCGTCGGAAATCTAAAATTGACGCAAACCGATCAAAAAACTCACCAAATTCGAAGAATCTTCTGCTTGAAATACTCGTATTAAGTGTCAAATGGTGCTTGCAGAGAAATCGTATTTGCCGAGTAGGGATCCGGAGTGGTACTTCTTCGGGCCAAGAGATCGCAAGTATCCGAACGGATTCAGAACCAACAGAGCGACTCGCGGCGGCTACTGGAAATCGACGGGGAAAGATCGGCGAGTCAGTAGCCAGAATCGGTCCATTGGGATGAAGAAGACGCTGGTTTACTACCGTGGTCGTGCGCCGCAGGGAATCAGAACCGATTGGGTCATGCATGAGTATCGCCTCGATGACAAGGAATGTGAGGATACCTGTCGAGTTCAAGTACGTATTCAGCTTTTCTCTTCTTTCCTCATTACATTTCCTCCCCCCAACCTTTTTTTTTTTATTTTTATTTTTTTTATAAAATACAGTAATTTTTAATTAATTTAATTTCCTTTTCTCACCGACTAAACATAAAATACTATAATTTTTGTTTTAATTTTTTATTAGCCATTATAATTATTTTAAAAATAAAAATATTAAAAATAATATTAATATATATTATTTTATTTAAGTATTTTATATTATATAAAAAAAACCCATTTGACGAAGAGTTTATAATAAAAGGAGCTCTTTTTCATTAGTGTCAGTCTTGAAGTGATTGTTCATATTTTCAAAGCCTCTATAATTTTTCATTTTAATTAATTTAATATTAATAATTTATTTTTAATTTATATTATACGACGATAGCTCCCTAATATTTTTTAAATTTACTATAGTCTGTACGTTTTTATAACTTACATGATTAATTTTTATTTTCACATATTTGACCAAAAATGAGGGCATTTTGTTTATTTACTTTAACATTATGGACTTAGAAATTATAATGTTTAATTAAAAGATATTAATTAGAAAATACAAGCCACCCATTTGATAACACGTTTAAATATTTAATCTAATCTAATTTAATTAACATATATCCAAGTGATTAATTTAAAATTTTACCCATCAAAGCATGCCTTGTTATTGGAAGATATGATACTTCATCTTTATATTAATGAATTTATATAAAAATATAAGATTGATTTATAATGTGAATCCTAAAGTTACTCTTTACACAGTATTGGTAGATTATGATATTATCATTTTTAAATATTGGGTTTTTTACTTACCAAAAAAAAAAAAAATTGGGTTCTTTTAGGTTTTTAATAGTTGATATCATGTTAAAAGTAATAAATGGTTAATTTAGATAATATTTAATATATTATTTTAATTTTCATCCTTCATATTTTATATGTCAACTATGGAAAATAAAGAGCCCATTATTTAGGAGGACTATAACAAATTTCCTAAGCTTAGCCATTGAAATTCAATATTATCTTTCATTAGAATAGAAGTTACCTCTGCATAATGGAAGTAAAATCCCAAAGACTAAAACTATGTCTCTCGATTTGTCCGGTCCAATTAACCTAAAATTTTATATGATTTGATAAAAATATATAAATATTATGGACGAATATAATTAAAAAATTAGGTTTGATTATTTTTCTTGGGTTAAATGTGGTCACGGATAAAAGTGAGTGATTCAACTCATCTCAGCTCAGGCTATGAATTGTTTTAATATATTTTTTATTTTATATAAATATCAAATTTAAAAAAAATATTTTCGATACGTCTTTAGATCTAGTCATTTCTGATTAGAAATGAGTTCGATTTTCGTTAATCTAAATTTGAATCCTACACACCACAACAAGTGAATAAGAAGTAAAACGAATACGGGACTCGCTCCTAAATATATCTTATGACGTTCAAATTAATAATCTTTCTATGACGAAGAGAAATATATGAAGATGAGAATGAGAATGCATTAATGCAAATATGTTTGGGGATTGAGTATAAGGTGGAAGATTGGACTTCAATAAGTACGCTTGATTGAGTGAGCGGTTTTAAGATGTTACATTTGTAGGGAGAATGGCTTTGGGGAGAGATGCACTCACATAGCAAAGTAGCTTTTACTTGTCCAAATATTCTTCTGATCGGGCTCTTAGGTCCCCTTTTCCTTTGAAAAAAATGGCGTATTTATAGAGTAGGTTTCAATTTAGCCATCATTGGATGTTACAACTCTGCAATTATGAGGGTAATACTCGTGAAACCGCCGTCTACATTTAGCACCCCACTAATCATGAGGGATGTTATACTAACAACCGTCACCTATATTTATTCACTGAGATGTAATGATTGTTGGCTACTGATTTGGAGTTGTAATCGTTGGAATAGTTTATTAATTATCCCTAATTGTCAATTTATTATTGGATGATTTTGGGTCAAACCACTTGGATTAACTGCTGCATCTTCTGGATCTTGGGCCTCAAGGGTCTTCTAATAGGCCGTTGCTATCTGGACCTTTTTCCTTCTGTAGAATAGGATCTGAGCAGGCCTGTGGACTGTTATACCTATCAATTTTAATAGATTATATTTGTTGTAAAATTAATAACTTTTTATATAATAATTTTTCATTTAAGTATTCACTCAAGTAATATTTTAATTTAAATATTATGATTTTAAAATATTTACATTTCTAAATAGACAAATATAAATTTTTAAATAAAAGTATTTAAAAATAAAAAATATTTATAGGCTAACTTAAACTGTTTCATTTCAAATCATAGATGAGTATGATTAAAATTCTAGTGTGAATGATTGAGTCATATCTGATTTGATCCGACTTACTGGTTATATTATTATTTTTATCTAAATTTGATTTGAATTCAATTTCGACCAGGTTTTATTGTTAGAGATCCCCATGGTAAACTCTTGTTAGTTTTAGCATTTGGTGGCTATTTTTAGTTTTTAGGGTTCTATAAATGTTAATTATTAATACTATTATTATTATTAATGTTATTTATCATAATAAAAAAAATTAGTATTAACAACTAATAATAGTTTAATTGAGCATAATCTTTATATTTACAGCAATGATGACAGCAACAACCTAAGGGAAATGGCTAATTACATCAACAATGAATTTCAACCAATAAACCAAATGAGGTTTAAGTTTCTTTCATCATTTGTGTTCACCTGTTTAACTATGGTTAGGGAATCAGCTCATTTCGAAAAAATTAAATTACTTATAAAGGTTTTTAAATAATTTTATACCCAAATAATTAAATAATAACATTTATACCCTAAATCAAAAGCATTTTTAGATTTTTTTAATTATTTCTTGAAACTTGTTATTTTAGATTTTTTTTAATTATTTCTTGAAACTTGTTATTTTAGATTTTTTAAAAATTATTTCTTGAAACTTGTTAAAATAGTCCGGAATAATGTAGTGATCTTAGATAAATCCGATGATCGCATTTAATTAAATAGTATCTAAAATTTTTTATAATATGGTTTTTTTATTGGTTAAAGAATTAAAATATGCATGACAAATATTGATTTTATCAATTTTCCTAAGTGATGTTTTTGTATTATGCCGCAATGAAATAAATATTTACCTGACGAGGTCTTACTTAAAATAAGATAAAAACAAATATTATTGATGAGTTTGGTAGCATCATGGGCCGGTACAATTCCAAACCCATTCGATAACGCGACAAAGGGCTTAATAAGGGCTAAGTCTCAACAAGGAGTTCAGTCTAATCCAAATCAAAGTAATGATTAGAATGAGAATCGGGGAGTAAAGTGTTAAAGGGGACAAACGTCAATAGCCTAACCAATAGGACAGTTAGACGGACCAATTTGAAAGGATCTT
Organism: Nepenthes gracilis; assembly: GCA_033239525.1. Classification (NCBI taxonomy): domain Eukaryota; kingdom Viridiplantae; phylum Streptophyta; class Magnoliopsida; order Caryophyllales; family Nepenthaceae; genus Nepenthes; species Nepenthes gracilis. The sequence continues at coordinate 3,642,604 of BSYO01000026.1, read as the reverse complement.
GGGCAAACAGCTAATAGGACGATTACAGTACGCGCCTGCAGAGCCTCGCTTGAAACTACCTGACAACTAAATTAGGGGACTACTTGCAGCCTTCTTCTCATTGCAGCAAGACGACAATTGACACAGTGGCTCCCGTCAATGTCCCAATAGCTGACGAATCCTTATAAGACACTTGTCGTCCGCCTTGGGACTAAAGTCTTTTCCGCAAAATACTATAAACTCATTCATCCTTCACAAGATGAAAAGGAAGGAATCTCAAAGAGATAAGCCTAATGGAAAGGACAACTCTAAAAAAGAGAGAGGACTCTAAGGGAAGAAAGCAACCTCAGGAAAGAGCAGCGACGTCCTCCTGAGAGCAACGCCCAAGGGAGAGTGAGTCCTAATAAGGAGCAACTCTCAACGAAAAAACCACTCACGAACAAAGACTCAAAAGTTAAGAAGGAACCGAGCTCTCTCTCCTAGCATTGCTCTTCTCGTCCATAGTGAATCACTCATCAAGTGCAACCCTAGTGAGCCACTCCTTGCCAAGTGTATCTATAGCGAGTCATTCTCTACCGAGTGCATCTATAGTGTGCTACTTATCGAGTGTAATCCTAATGAGCTACCGACTGCATGCAATTAGAAAGGAGTACAGTCCTCCTTCCTCTCCAAGTCATCCCTTGTCGAGCACACCAACAGGAGCCAGTCCTCCTTTTACATTTCCTATTCACATGCAATTCTGCATTATATAATATTCTCCTTATATCTTTTTATTTCTTGAAAGAGATTTCTGATTTGAGGGTCGGAGGATAAATTTGGGAGTAAGTTCTACAAATCCTTTAACTTTTTGTTTGTAGTATGTGATGTGCAGGTTCTAGGTTAATAGCGATAAAGATCGGACTTGCTCTAATTTGACTCACAACGAAAGATTGAATAGCTCATTAATCTATACCGCAATTTGAGAATTAATGACGCATCAATTAATTACTTGCTCACAAAAAAATGAATATTACATCAAAAAATAAGATAAGAATACCACTGTGATGGCCGGTGGACTTGGGAGGAGGCCTATATTTGTCAAACATATGAAAATGTTTATTCTCTATATCGTGATTGTTCTTTTTTGAATGGATAATTGTAACCTCATAATTAATTTTAATTAATTTTTTTAAAAAATACTTAAATCATAATGATATATTAAAAATTGAATTGTCAATATATAAAGAACGAATCTCTCCATTCATATGAGAAATGAAACTCTTCCAAATCCACGATTTAGGGAACTGACTGCCGGGCCATTCAATGTAGTTGACCAATTGATGATCTGTATTGACTGATACCGACGGCTAGTATATAAGAATTAAAGTGGACAGGACCAGTTATTAATATTTTTACTTAATTTGCTATACATAAATTTATCTATTACACATTTTAAATTAGTTTTTTTTCACTTATTTGATAATTAATATTCCTAGATAATATTATTTTTAATTATTATTTTCCGACCAAGGAGGCAATATGAATCAAAGTCTAGCTCTTTGATGACTTGGGTGTTGATGAACGTAGACATTGCATGACCTGCATGCAAAGCATGAGCTTTTCCCACTACTCTAATAATATATATATATATATATATATATATATATATGAATATTTTTAGATTATATAATATTTTATTTATAAATTTATAATAATAAGTACACATAAAAATAAATTAATAAATAAAATATAATATTAAAATAAAATACATAAAAATAGATAAATAATGACCTTATAACATAATTCTTTTATTATTGTCATAACATTATTAATATAGTTAATTTCCTTTAGCTTTACAAAAGATCATCACTGGCATATTCGTTACTTGCTGGGGGTCCATTTAGATCATACATTATGTGATGACAAAAGCTTGGCTTGATGAATTTTTGCTTTGTGCAATGAGACAAAAGTAGTATCTCCCCATATGATTTGTCCTCTTAGTAATTTATCATTTTAATTTTTATAAATATTATTTGAGAAACATTAGAAGATGTCTAATAAATATTCTTTAAAATAATATAAATAATATGATATTTTATCAATTTATTTATCTATATATTTTGTCGTATATTATCTAAATAAATAAAATATCACATTATTTAAAAGTATTAAAAATATCACATTAATGTTATTTATAATTTTTAGACTAATATTTGAAGGATGCCCATTTGCTATTTTAGAGTATTTTTTATTAATATAATATTTATTTATTTATTTATTTATTTATTTTTATATTAAATTATTATATGTAACTCAAAATTCAAAAAAGCAGCCTCACCCACAATTCACAGTTGTGATGTTTGGTACTTTGAAAGGGTGTTTGCTATTCACTTTATTCCATCTAATGTGTACGGAAACGTCTGTTTCTGAACAGCTTGTCCAGGACTACCGGACCATTTTTAATTTCATTTTGCAGAAATATATATAAATATTTTTAATATTTTCCATTTTTTAAAATAATTTTTTATCAAAATTGAGAAATTATCAAAGGTTTATAATTATTAATTATCCTCAGTCCTCTCATTGCTTTATTTGTGTTTAGTGATACAATTATGTGTCGGTGTGCATGCAGGATTCTTACGCATTATGCCGGGTGTTCAAGAAGAATGGAGTATGCTTTGACACAGAAGAGCAAAAACAGCAGCACAGCTTAGGGTTTACAGCCCAAAGATCCCAGGGAAAAGTCATCACCGACTACGAAACCATGTCCCCGGATGTGCCGTTAACATCGTCGTCTGGCTGCATCGAGGAGGAAGAAGATAAAGACGATTCATGGATGAAGTATATAACGGATGATGCATGGTATTCTTCGACCTCGACCTTGCCCACGGATCAAGTGTCAAATGTGACATCCACCACCAACATAGAGTAATTAACTCATTTTTTTAAAATTAAACCCAACTACCTCCATATAATTTCCTTTGTTATAAGTTATGGCTTATGGTCTATCAAATTGGGGGATAATATAACACTGAAATATGATAAAATATAAGTTTGTTGTTTTTATTTTTTCTTTCTAACTTTTTGATTTTTCAAGTGTTATTAATACTATTGTTATAAAATAAAAAGGCGTCGTATGGTTTATTTTTCTTATTTATTGGATACTATCATCTTGAAATTTCGACCGATCTTGTATTTATAAGGTAAAATATACAAAATGTGGGGAGCGTTTGATAAAATGTAACGAAATTTTTAGCTTTGCACATCCTTTGATGTTTAATACCATTGTCCTTGACTTATCTTGAATATCTGAAGTGTTAGATTTTGATCTTGTGTTATCTTAAACTCCAATGTGGAAATTTGATTTGTATTCAAATCTTAGTAGCTATAGTTTTTGAGTATAGTTGCTTGTACTTTTTTCTAGCTAACAAAACCGAGTATAATCAATTTAAAAGGATCCGACTCTTCTTGAACCTCATATATAGCAAAAATTTTGTACACCGAGCAACTAAAATGTTAGATTTTGATGCTGTGTTATCTAAAACTCAAGTGTAGAATTTGATTTTTAGTAGAATATAAGTAAAAAATTATAGTTATTATCTTAGTGTATAGCTGGTCATATTTTATTTACTTTATTTTGTTTTTACATATACTCTTTCATCTGTTATATGTAATAATATAAAATAAGATCACGTATAATATATATGACTTTTCTTTAAAGATCGCATATGATGAAAACGATAAAAATGGGCAGACCCAATACGAAAGTCCACGTATTCAATAGTGGGTCTAGAAGGTATCCGGTCATAGGTTCATGGACCGAATAACATTTTTGTTGACCCAAACAGTACCACAGCCAGCCAAATAGCCCAAGTTAGTTTTAGCCCAATTCGGGTGGCCCATAGTGCTCTTCTCGCACGCTGGAGATTGCTTTCCTTAATTAGCTCGACACCCTGAATATTGCTCATAATCACGATCTCTCTAGGAATGACAACTCTAACTTAGCGGATCTCTTATAATAGCAACTCTAATATCCCCGCGTCCAATATCTCTTTCAAGAAGAAATAGATCATCTTAATTGATTACGGTTGTCCTGATTAGCGCCCACGATTCTTGTGCCAACCTGGTAAATCTGCACAGCCAAATGGTGGTCAACTTTAGCACCCAAGTAAGGCTGAGAGTTAGCCCAATAGCTATAAAAATCTCTAAGGCAAACTCCAAAGGGCACACTTACGCTCACGCTCAAGCATACTTAAACACATACTCCCATATTTAGGCTAGCACTCAAGAGCTTACCAAAGATAACTCTCTTGCTGAAAAGCCTCTTAAGAACTCTTCCACAATTCTTACTCCTTTAATATCAAAGTCGCTCCATACCAAACGCAATGCAGCCCCAAAGTTACTCTATGCCAAGCGTAACCTCTGGGTCAAACTCAAACCTCTGGGTCAAACTCAAACCTCCATACCCTTTTATCATCATGCAAAATTCTCATCCATATATCTTTCCATCTTTTTGAAGAAGATTATTGATTTGAATGTTGGAGAATAAATTACGGAGTAAGTCTTGTCAATCCTCCGACCTCTTATTTGTTTATTATATTATACAGGATCCAAGTTATTAGAGATGGAGACCGAATACGCCTGAGTTTGACTCGACCGAGGAAGATTAAGAGACTCCATAATCCATACAACAACCCGAATTTAGGATGCATTAGCATATAGCTAGAATTTTATGTATCAGATATCTATCTTTTAAATATTCTCTAATCTCATAATTGCAGTATTTGTTTAAAATAAAAATTTGCTATAAAAGAATATAATTACTCAAAATTTAAGTATGCAAATTTGATGGATATTTCCTGTCACAAGTCAAGTATGCTTTAGATATATTGGCTTGCTCAACAATGACAAATTGGAAGATTTCTTCCACTCAACTAGAACCTAATTTCAAACTTATTATAGTGCTCTCCTTTCGGATGCAACACACTGTTAACAACTCATTGGCGGACTTATTTATCTCATTATAACCTATACTAATATTGCTTAGACAGTCCATCTTGTTAATTAATTTATGACTATCCCTTGACCCATCACTATGTGGTTGTTCATCAAATTCTTTATTACATTAGAGAACGACTCCTTAATGGTTTTTTCCACTACTAATTTGTCCTTAAAGTTGTGTACTTTTTCTAATTTCAACTAAATTATCATGTCTTTGATTACAAAGTTTGATTATTAAATTCTTAATCCATAATTGGTTTGAATTTGAATTTTATTCTGAATTATTTAAAATTTAATTATTTATTTTATTAACATGAAATCCAAAACAATATTAGGGCACAAATTTGAAAAATCAAACACCAATAAAGGATTAGAAATGAAATAATAAATCAATTATAGGATCTAAAATATTTTACCTAAAAATTACTCCGAATATTGACAAAATATGACCTCAAATCATACGTAAGGAAGAATATTTATACTAAATTAGAGCAATAAGAAATCATAATCTAACCAAACTATTGAAAGAGATTGAATTCAAACTCATACGACGACATCAAATGTAATCACTATTTGAAATTATAATAATTTAACAGTTAAACTAAAATTAATATTTAAACTATTATTCTAATAAACATAATATATAAATTGTTAAAAAAGTCTAATTCTTATTCCGAACAGTTTTCCTTCTATCCAAATCACGTGTTAGTAAGTACCAAGCTAATTAATTTAAAAAATTAACAAAAATAAAAATAAGAATGAACCAATTACTTAATAATACATATAAATTTTTATAAATAAACCTGTATATATTAAAGATATGTTGAAATATGATGTGATCAAATATTCAAAAAATTGATAAAATTATTTCATAAACCTTTTGTGATAGTCCAAATTGATGATTTATTTGACAAACTGTACCAACATTTAAACTATACTCAAATTATACAAAAATATAGGGACTAAGGATGGGTGATGATCTTTTCAATAAAATCAAATATCAAAACTTGGGTTATTATTATTTTCACATAATAAAAAATTATACGTTATTATTCAAAATTCGTAGATCAGCTGTCTAAAAATAACTTTATAGGCGGAGTTTAACGCTGCATTTTTTACCTACAAATAATAAGTACGATATTTGATTTACTTATAAAATATGAGCGTATATATAAATATATTCAATCAATTCTCTATAATAATTCGTACATAATTAAATTAAAAATATACTCAAATACAAACATATTTTTAGATTTTTTCACATAAAAAAAAATATATTTATCTTTAAACTTATTATGTAGAGTTTTTATCTTTATTTTTTTAAATATGTAACGTGAAGTAAATAATATGTTTTATAGAGTTGAACATATATTTTTAAAACATACAAGAATAGCAGCACTTGATTTTTAAATATGAAGGAAATATCCACTACTAAAATTAAAGGAATTTAGGAATATATCACAATTTACATAAGTTTTTTACATTTTCTTACAATTAGAAAATATGTAGAAGCATATTTGTTAAGATCAATAGCATATAGAAATTTATACAAATTATTTAAAAAAAATACAAGTATAATATTATAGAAACTTATCACTTAAATATAATGTATATGAATTTAAGACATATATTTTATAAAACTATATAAAATAAGAATGAAAATACATGCATATAAGGTAAAAATACTTTATATACAAAAATAGAATATATATGAGTATTTAAAATAATAAATATTTAAAAAATAAAAAAATAATTAAAAATAAAAGAAAAAAAATTTGAATATACTTATCTTATGCTTAAAATTAATATGGATTTCTTAAATTTTTCTAAGTTTTATCTTTCTTCAACCTTCTCTCTCTTTTTTTTTTTTTTTTCTCTTCCCTCTTCTCTTTCTCTTTCTTTCTAGAAATCACAAAAAATAACTAAAATTAACTAAGGGAGCCTTATGTAGCAAATTGGCAAATATGAGCCTACCAAGCGTGCATAATGCGTTAAGGTATAATCTATACGAGACACGAATATCTCTCAGACACAAGTTAGGTATTTATATTTTATTTTAAATATGCATATGTGTCTCTCGGGTATGATTAATTTGTCTAAAATATGTATGAATGTCCCAAAGGTGTCATTTAGGCGCAACCTTACTGTCCAAAATACGCATATATGTAGATCAGACATTAATTTAGCATTACTTAATTTAACTTATTTCAATTAAAAAAGTTAATTTTGACCTAAATTTCAATTGACAACAATGTTTTTATTAACATTATTTAATAAATTATCATTAAAAATATAATTTAGAATCCATACATTATATTAACTGTTGATCCTATTTATCAACATTCTACTATAAGCTACTACTTTTTTTAGGCATATCTCTTGTTTTTGATTTACGAAAAACAAATAGAGGTAGTTCAATCAAGTTTTGATGAATGATATCGTGTTATAATTGACACAATTGTTAATTAGCAATGTAAGACATGGAAGCTTTGCGTTCTTGTGACATTATCCTACGTTATGACAATCAAAGTAATATTTAGATTACTCGTAATGAAGAAATTCATGGAGGTATCAAACACATTGAAAATATCTATTGTTTTATTTGCCAACCCATTCAACAATGAAGTACCTAATTGTCTGGTATTATTTATTTCTTATCTGATTTCATCACTTCATTTTCAAACTCAAGTAGGTATCTGCTATATCACATTGAGTCTTATGCGGATGTTAACGTATATTTGTTCTTGATGAAGAGTCTTAAATGACTTAATCATGTAAAAATAGTTAATTAATCATATCTTAAGTTTTATGTATTACCAAAAATAATTAGGCATATTCAATCCCACATAAATAGAATATGGCATACTGATATAAGTGTAGTCTAATCAAAATCAAATTTAAATTCAAAATAGACTTGAAATTTTGATAGTTAAGTTCATTCGGGTGTGATGGGCTAGATCTAATTAACTAGGCTAAAATTATAATCATGAACAACTATAATCAAAATTGAATTGGTTTAGGTCACCTGTAATGGCTAGTTCATTTTGAATTAATTTAGGTTTATTAAAAATAATTGTATAATATAAATTTGAAGGAAATTCGGAATAAGGAAGCAGTTTCGGTACTAGAGGTATACCCAACGTGCGCTCGTGCACATTTAGCAGATTGGGTGCATCCGAGGAGCCACAGTGGACTACTTGAACCGAGTTTGGGTAGTTAGAGGTCACCTGATGCACGCCTGAAGTGGCATTTGAGTACGGATTTTAGAGTGCTCACGTTAGAGGAGATCTTGAAGCGGTGCTTGTGTGTGGATAGCGATAGACACAGTGCCTAACACGCGCTTGAGACAACGCTTATGTGCCGATTTATTTATATAAGGATTGCGTGTACTATTTTCGATCATTTTGTGCATAGAGGAATAAAAAGGAGAGAGAAAGAGGGAGGAGGATGAGAGAGGAAGAGGATGAGGATTTTAAGGCATCTTTTGGTCAAATTTGTTAGATTTGAGGTTGAGGTAAGTATCCTTATATTCTATTATTGATCTGTTTCTATTTCTATTTCTATTTAATTTTACCTATATTTTGTAGATTTAATATACACGCATGCCATTTTATTTACTATATTTTGGTTCGTTGTGCGTGCATGTCACATTTACTAGTTGTTTTGGGATTTCACTTCAATTTGTTATTATTTGAAGATTTTTACTTATTTTGTAAAAATGAGTATATATTTTGAGATGTTATATTCATGTATAAGAATATTTGCTAAGAAAAAATAATAAAAAACTTGCATATGTATTATGTATATGGCATCTATGCATTTGCTTTGGGTCAAGCTTTATCTTTGTTATTCGATGTGCACCTTTTTTCCCTAGTAAAAAGCTATGTGTTTGACCTTCTTAAGAGGAAGTTTTGTACTTTTTTGCCAGTTATAAAAAGTTTTAGATTTATGATATAGAGACCCTCACCAATTTGTATTTTCATGAGAGTCATCAAAAGAAATTTAAAAAAATTAATATATTTAGATATTCTAATATATTTAAACAGATTTAAGTAGTGCACCCTATATCTATGGGTGGCAAAATAAAGTGATTTCATGCAAGGCCTGAGTTTTTAAATTATGATAATTATAATTAATTAAATTAATACAATTAAAATTAAAGTCAAATGATATGAAAAATTGAGAATCAAAATTTAAACCGAATGACTCGTACTTAATTTAGGCCTGATGTAGGCCTGACATTCATCTGACGCATGTCTGATGAGCACCTAAGGTGCCAAAAATAGAACCCTTGTGCTCGAGGTCGCCCGAGAGTCTCTGGAGCAACCGTTGACAGAATATGACCGCCTAAAACACGCCCGAGTTGTGCTCGAGCGCCAATCTGTTATAAAAAGACCATTGAGTTCAATTCTGGTCATTTTATAGCAGATTCAGAGAAGAGAGAGGAAGAGCCAAGGAGAAGAGAGAGGGGGAGCCAAGGAAAAGAGAGAGAAAGCTTGAGGAAACTCCAATTTGGTGATTTAAGGTTAAAAATTGGATAAATTAAGTCAAGATAAGTGTACTCTATACTTTCATTCTATTGTTGTTGTTCAATTCTAAATTTTATGGGTATTTTTTATTCTGATTCTCATCTAAGTTATAATTTCGAAGTATAAATACTTGTATTAAACATGTATGTTTGTTCTCCATGATTTTATAGCCAAATTTCATAAGAATACATGCCTAAATTTAAGTTACATGCAAACATGTTCTAAATATTATTCTACAGTTGCTTGCATGTCTTAAATTTATAGTTTGATGATTTACATGTAATGAATTTTGTTTATACTACTACTACTACACGTTCTGGACCTAAATTACAACTTGCATGTTCATAAATTTTAGAGAAAAATTATCTTGCATGTGTACCATTAAATCTAAAATGTTACAGAATTTCTCCCTTGTTGATTTTACAAAATTTTGCTAAAATTATGACTCCCACATGTCTTAAATTTGTAAAATAGCCTACACATGCTTTAAACCATTTAATATATGTCTTGTATAAGCTGAATAATGTATACAAATTCTCTGTATGTAAAGTACATAACTTAAATTTGCAAAAAACTATACATGTTGCTAATTTGTACAATTCTACTGAATTTTTTATCCCTTGCATGCCTTAAATTCGTACATAAGATTTTACATGCTTTAAATTATCAAATAAATGACTAATATGAGTTAAACAATATATGCAATTAAACGTACAATTTTAAAATTTCTGCACATATGCTGAATTTTACATATTTTGCTGAATTCTTTATATTAATTAGTTAATTGAGCATTCCATACATTAACAATTGTTATGATTAAGTTTTTCTAAAAAAGTATAAATTTATCATGAAAGAAAAATATATAATTATAAAAGAAAACTCTACAATTATATTAAAAAATAATGAACCATTCTCCAAAAACGTAAAAATTAAGAATTTATAAAAAAAGTATAGAGTTTTTCTACGTTAAACATTGGACCAAAGTTATTACTCAGCGGATAGTATATTTTGGCATACGTTAATATATTATAATGGTATATTGATATTAGACCCTATGTAACCGCGGGGTTAAAAAGTGGTGCTTAGCCTAATCTATAGAATTATATGTAGATAGCCCACATACGGGTATTTAGTAATAGATTATGGCCTTTGTTTGTGTGAAAATATATACAACTCAGGTTTCGATTGTCCACTCTTTTAGTTGATAAGGCCTACTAACCCTGATCCCTAAAAAAAATAAGAATTGAATATGTTTTGATGACCAAAATTAAGAAAAAGCATGACAAGAATAAATACGAAAAATTTGCATTAAGTTGGGCATGTATTTATATGAAATTTCATGGTGCATCATCGAATTTCGATGTATTGATCATTCTGTTATATTTTTAATGCAAAGATATTTATATATTCATTATTATATAGTGCATTATTGAGTTTTTAGCCAACTCTTTACTATTTTTACTGACCCATTCAGATAAGATGTACAAATCATTGCCAGATGTTCAAGATTGAATGATCGAGCTGATATAAGAAGTTTAGATTAATAGTTTGATAATTATTACTGTTTAATGTTTTCAGATTATGTTTATTGTATTATATTGCATTTGATCAGCATTTGGACGATATTTAATTGGTATAATGTTGTATTTTATTTAATCAGACAGTTTTGGATGGCATTAGTTGATGTTTCGATTACACAGTTGATTGTATTTCATCTTTCGAATAATTTTAGAATGTGTTAAATGATGTAATTTGGCTTTTAGACAAATTTAGACTATGATTATGATGTAATTAAGCTTGATGTTCTAGTTTCAACTATTTTAGCATATTATATACTATTATATTGATTTTTAAGGTAGTGTTGAGATGTCCAAAATGATGAAACGTTGGGTGTTGGATAGCAGGTCATGACTTTATGGGAATATAGTCTTGTGTTTGTTTTGGGTTGTCCAATAAATGATTGATGGTTAGCATATTATGGTCTGTTATTTATGTAGCAGTTTTGTGTACTTTGATATTTATTTTTGGTCCGGTATCATTTCTTATGTAATGTTCGACGTCACATTTTGGGTCGGTATCGGAGCTACATGATGACGTGGCACATCTTTGGATTCTATATATATTTAAATTTATTTACTTGTGGCCGATCAAGGTATCGATGTAAAATTTATGTCCGAAAGTTATTAGTTAGCTACTTAGTTAATTAATAATGGTTAAATGTTAATATCGGGATCGAGATTTAGGACGTGACACTTCATCCCTATCTACAGGTAAAAATATTTAGATGGTTAGTCTATTAATCTAAATAGTAGTGATATGGCTTAAAATTATCGAAAGTAGGAGTAACCCTTTCTCAAAGTGAGTCTTCTGATTTTTGATTTTCTAATTTGAGAATGTTTTAGATTTTCAATACGTTTTAGTTATTTTGATTTCGATATTTAAGATTTCATTTGAGATTTATAGGTTTTCTCGACAATTGGAATTCGATTAGTTTTATACATTTGGAACTTTTGGTTTTCATTTTGGATTATACTTTTAAGTATGAGATTATATTTAGACTTTCGATGTAATAGAGTGGCCATTTGGTTTTTGGCTTATATGGGTTTTCGTATACATTTTAACTCTCTTTGCTCTATTTATGGACACATCGATTTGTTATATTTTATATACTAATTTTTATTGAGCATTCGGCTAATATTTTCATTATTTCTTATCCTTTTAAATTAGTGGGCTACGAACACTTTGTAGAAAACTTAGGCATAGACTTCGACAAAAATTTCATTTATATTAGGTGAGTATTAGCTTTGTATTCAGATTATAGTTATATTAGATATATTTTGGTATCGTTTAGGTCGACAGATGGAAAGATGATATGGCATTTGGTTTGTTATCTATTGGTAATTTTGTTTGTATTAGGAGTTGCTACTTTTTCTTATGGGTTTTTGAGCATGTCATGACTATTTATTATTCAGATGAGTAGTATCCGGATAGATCTTATGAATAAATGATAATATCATCGTTTATTATGTTGTAGTTGTTGGGACCATTGAATATATTATCAGGTCATACTCGGATTGGGATTTTGTATTGATTATTGTCTTATCTTTGGAATTTTATTTTATGGGCTATAATTACTCTTAATTACAATTAGAACCTGTTTTAATCTGAGGCTGTGACTTCAGCTCATAAATATTTATTATTTTAATTTTTTTTATAAATTTTGATGGGTTAGATACCGCGGGTTAGTCTAAAGTCTGGATTATAGCGGATTAGCGGTCTGTTAGGCATTTCTCCAAGCCCAGTGCACAGGCCCGAGCAATGCGACCTGGGTTCACCTAGCAAAGTCTAGACCCTCGAGGTCGCCCCTTTTGAACGAGCCTGCAAGTGTAACTCATCGACCCGCTCTAAGGCTCCAACTCATCAGCCAACGAGCAGTACAACACTGCACGAATACGCAAGCGATATTTAGCATAATCGTTCTAGGTAGCTCGGCAAATATTTCCAAAATATTGTTTAGGATTGTGCATCTTCTCATGACAGTAGTTATGACCCAACAAATATCCCAAGAAGGAAATTACCAAACGGCGACTTCTATGATTACCATGAAAAAGGAGACAATAGATAGCCATAGTTGCCATAATAAGCACCCACGATTGCCAAGACAGCTCAGCAGATCAATGTGAATAGTTGTCGCCAACCATGAGCCCCAAAGGAGGATGAATCGACTCCAACACTATAAATACTTCTTTATCCCCACAAAAAAAAAGGAAGCTTCTCTGCTTTAGATCAAGTAGGAGCTAAGTCCATGAAAACAACAAGAATCATGCCGAAGCATCCAGAGTGTACTCTCCCTCTCTTTTCTTATTTCACTTGAGGGCTATTCCGGAATAGATGCGTCCCCGACTGTTAGAGCAACACTTCAATCCAGGCTCATGGCTGCGCAGGCGCCGTGCTCACTCTAAACTCTCACACCACTTGCCCCATGAGGTCAATTCACATAGCAAGGAAAAGAAAGTCCCTTCACTAGTGGCCAGAGAAGAGTTTAACGAGCGCCAATATCGGAGTTCAGTCATCTATCTCAAAGCCAATATCGGAGTTCATCACCAAGCCGCTTCCCTACTGATTGCACTACCAAAACACAGTCTTCCATCTCAAAACTGCTCCCCAGGCGGACGCGTCGTCGAAACCTTGTCCTCCATCTCAAAGTTACTCCCCCGGTCGAGCGTATCGTCAAAACCTAATCCTCCATCTGAAAACTGCTCCCTTGCCGAGCGCACCGTCGAAACCCAATCCTCTATCTCCAAATTGCTTTCCAATCAAGCATACCGCGAAGACTCAATCCTACATCTCACAGCTTTTCTCCAGCTGAGTGCACCCCAAGAGCCCAATGCTCCATCACCAAGCCGCCCCCTACTAAGTGCATTCCACCGGTGCTCGACCCTCCGTAAACACTCAATCTCCCAAACGTGCATTTACTTATCATTTTTTACACATCCTTCTACCTTTCTATCCATTTGTGAAAGATTTATGACTTTAGTGTCGGAAGATATATTAAAAAGTGAGTTTTTACCATCCTTTAATATTTTATTTGTTAGTTATGATGTGCAAGATCTAAATTTAAAATAACGAGGATTGGATTTGCTTTAGCTCGACCTCCTGAAAAGATTAAGTAACTCTTTAAATTATTTGGTAATTTCGATTTAGAAATGCATCAAATTTATAACCATATAAAATACCAAAAATATATAACATGACAAAAATATGATATTTATGTGACAAATACTACCAAAACAACCTTTTGAATAGATAATCATTACTAATAATTATTAATTACGCAAAAGTATGGTTTATTAAGGTGATTGTTTAATTCATATACAAAATATACATTGACATGAAAATAATAATCCAAGACAGGTTGGATCGACCATTATCGTCTTAATCATGTTCAGCTTAGATAACTAATTGGGCATATTATTTTTATTGTATCCGTCCATACTATATATATATATATATATCTATATATATATATATAGAACTTGTACTATAAATTTTTTAATTGAACTATCTATTCTAATTAGATTGCTCAATTTTAATCTGTCTATACTAATGAGTGGAAAAACAAAAGCATACGTCAGATTGCGTCTAATTTGATTGAAAAATATTAATTTAGTAAAGTAATTTACTTATAAAATTGCAAAATTAAGTTAATTTATTTTAATATTGAAATAAATTGACTTCACTTGAAAAATACTAAGGCTTGTTTTATTAAAATACAATTTTTTATTTTTATTTTTTATATTTTTATTTTTTGATTTTTTTAAAAATGTACATTCATAAATATTTTAATATGTTAATGTTTATTGATACTTGTTTGAAAATTTTCAATTGTTGAATATAAGATAAAAATTATTAATTAATAAATTACTTGATAAATATATTAAATATATTAATTTATAACCACCTAACTAATTGAACTTGTTATATGATCGTTTGCTTCAAAATCAACCAAAGTTTAAAAAATTTATGCATTGTATAATAATAAATTATATATCAAATGTGATTCTTAATTATAATTTATAGTATAAAATGATTAATGTCTACATATTTTGTATATGTAACATTCCCATTTAACATTTAATTCTTAATCATTGTTTTGTTAGAGATATGAGTTTAACTTATTTGAGCTAAACTCGGATAAAGTATCGAATCAAACTTAAATTTAATTTTTGATGCATCCTCGATATTCGGGTTGTATACGAATTAGGAAACCACTCGATCTTCTACCATAGGTTAAATTAGAGCGGGTCTAATATCTGTCTCTATTAAATTAAAATTTGTGCATCATAAACTATAAACGAGAGGTTAAATGATTGACGGGACTCGCTCATCGGTTTATCTTTCTGATATTCAAGTTAGAAATCTTTTTGAGAAAATAGAAAGATGTAAGAAAAATGTGAGAAAATATTGAGTTGCATTATGTGGGGGATGTGAGAGGCGGATTGGGTTCATGTTGTACGCCTATCGGGGGTGACTTAGAGAGATGAAGGATTGAGCTCTAATGGGTTGCTTGCGATCGATAGCTCACTAGGATTGCGCTCGGTGAGTCGTTTATTAGGGTTACACTCAGTTAGTAGTTTACTAGAGGTGCACTTAGAAAGTAGCTCACTAGCTCACTAGAGTTGCACTTGATAAGTGGCTAATTAGGGTTGTACTTGGTAAATGGCTCACTAGAGATATAATCGGCGAGTGGCTCATTAGGGATGAAGAGACATAGAGAGAGTTGTATTAGGGAAAGAAGGCTTAATTCTCTCCTAGCGCTTCGAGAGGTCAGGAGGTCTCATCCTGGTCTGAAGGAACTTTGGGAGATTCAAAAAGGGCTTCCCCTAAAGATACCAGGAAAGGCCTCCAAAGGTCTCGAGAGAAGTTTCCCATTCGCTTTGTAACGGCGAGGAGTATTTGTAATGCTTCGTGGATAAGACTTTGGCGCTAAGGCTCGTGACAGATGTCTCGTCAGGATTTGTCGACTATTAGGGTATTAACATGAGTTACCGTGTCAGCTGTCACATTGTGGTAGTGATGTGGCCACGAGTGGTACTCTCAGCTCATTCGTTAGACTGTCGCTGTAGTTCCAATGGGTTGCATGCTCTGATTGTTGGATGTGCATGCTTTAATCGTGTCATCGTCAGCTTGACGAGGTGGCATTCTAATTAGTCTGTCCATCTGTGTTGCGGTTTGGACCACTGGCGTTTGTTCGTTTGGCCCATCGCTTCCTAGGCATCATCTTGGCTGCTGTAATTTTGGCTGGGTTGGATCGGTCTCTTTCCAGGGGCATTGCTTATTGCTTGCTGGGCCCATCATCCATCCCTACACATTGGTGGTTGGGCCTGGGGATTAATCGGCCCATGGTGCTATTGGACACATTAGTTCCCCTTCCTTTTCTTCCGATTGGTGGTGAAATGCAATACAAAGCTGCCATTGAGCTCTTAGAACGTCCAGATAGAACTTGGCCGAATGTGATAGAACCAAACCCGGGCGTCTCCTTGGAGCGTCATGGGGAAGGTCAGGCACATATCAGCTTCATTTAGGTCCCGAGAGTCCTGCAGGTCGCGAAAATTGTTTGGGTAGTCGATCAGGTCGGAGCTCCCGCTATATGGCTCCATGGGCGGTATTTGGAGCTTTCTGGTGAGTGCCTGAGACTAAATCTCCATTATGAATGGCAAGCTTCCCAGGTTTGCGGGGTCTTTGTCGGCATCTTTCTCGAACTTGTAAGGTCGTGCCTCCTTCACTTCCTCCTTCATCCAAGGAGAGGATGGGATCCTCAAGACGTTGAGGGGGGTCCTCATCTTTCAGTGGTTTGGCGAGGGATGTGGATCCATGTGACTATCGACCCATAGCTGCTAGGCGTTGTAGGAGTCTTCTTTACTGTTTGGGAGCCGTTGGTTGTCACAGGACTGGCGCGGATCTTGCCTTGGTCTCTGGTTCAGTGCTTTGGAAGTGGGTTAAACCTCCTTCTAGAGGTAAGCAATTTCGCTCGCATCATCCTCAATGCCAAGGTGATCGGGCTGATGAGGTAGGATCCAGTGAGCCACGTTTTCCTCTAGCTCCTTCCTTTGGATTCAAACGTTGTGTGGGGGCAGGAGGAGTCCCTAGCCGCCAGCTACAGGCATGTTGAGTGCAGGTTGCACGCCTCCCCAGTTACCCCTAAGGGTCGTTGCCAACAAAGCTGTCGTTTCTAGCTAAAACGTGTGTTGGACCATTAGCATTGGCCATACTCATTTAGTTGGTGAGTGGTGGCTAAACTTTTAGTCCCGTTCCTACAAACAACCCCTGGGGATAGCCAGGGAGGCATGCAACTTGCACTCGACCGGTGTGCAACTTATAGAGTGAGGTGTGCTCAACGAAAAATGGCTTATAGAGTGAGGTGTGCTTGATGAAGAGTGGCTTATAGAGTGAGATGCACTCAATGAGGAGCGGCTTAGAGAGAAAGATGTGCTTGATAGGGAGTTGCTTATAAAGTGAGGTGCGCTCGATGAGAAGCGGTTTAGAGAGAGGTGTGTTCGACGGGGAGTAGCTTATAGAGTGAGGTGCGCTGGATGGGGAGTCAATTATAAAGTGAGGTGTGCTTGATAGGGAGCGGTTTTAGAGAGAGTGGTGCATTTGATGGGAAGCAGCTTATAGAGTGAAGTACGTTCAATATGGGGCAGCTTAGAGAGAGATATGCGCTTGATGAGAAGCGACTTATAAAGTGAGGTGTGCTCGATGAGGAGCGGTTTAGAGAAAGGTGTGCTCAATGAGGAGCAACTTTTAGAGTGTGGTGTGCCGGACCGCGAGCGGCTAGAGAGAGATGTGCGCTCGACATGGAGCGACTTATAGAGTGAAGTACATTCAACGGGGAGCGGCTTATAGAAAGAGGTGTGTCCAAGAGGGATTGGCTTATAGAGTGAGGTGTGCTCGACGGGGATTGGTTTAGAGAGAAGTGCACTCAATGGGGAGCGGCTTGTAACGTGAGGCGTGCTCTATGGGGAGCGACTTAGTGAGAGATGCGCTTATTGGGAAGCGGCTTAGAGTTACATTTGCAGGAGTGTTACTAGTGGCCGTCCAGCTACTAAGTAGAGATCCGATCGCCGCTTGAGGTGTTGAGAATGTTTAATCTAATGATTAGGCTGCTAATCTTTGGAATCTTCGAGTTCGAAGAAGCTTTCCTTCTCTACGGAGGAGGGGATGTATATGTAGAGTGAGTGTCAGTTTAGCCATCATTAGGCCTAATGGTTGGTGACAATTATTTCTCTAAATCTGTTGAGCTGTTTTGGAGATCATAGAGGGCGATTATGATAACTGCAGCCGTTTGGAAATATTCGCTCCATTATTTAGGCAATCATAGGGGCACTATTTGGTAACTATCGTTTGAGAAAATTTATTGTGTCACAACTATCATTCTATGACGATATACAATCATGGAGTGATAATTTAAGTATATTTGTTGAACTGTTAAAGTAATCATAGGGCGGTAGCCTGATTGGTGCCGCTTGCTTGCAGGCACTGACCCTAAGGGACAACCATTGGGGCGGCGCATTATATAATCCTAATGGCTCATTTTTTATTGGTCGTTATGAGTCGACCTGCTTGGGCCAACCGTGGCATACTTTAAATCCTAGCTTTGGGCTGCCCTGCAAATTACCAAACCCATCAATTACTAAATTTTTTAAAGAAAAGTTTTAAAAATATACACTTATTAAATCAATCTTAATATTTTAGGAAAAATGTACGGAAATAATAATTAGACTATTTTTGAAGTAGGCTTGGTCATAAGTGCCAACAATATATAGCTTGGCCAATCCCTATAGCCTAATGAACATATTATATTAGATTTATCACACATTTTAAAAAGTAATGATTCTATAATGATAATTTAGAGTCTAAGCATGTTAAGTTATAAGATGGACTAAATATATTATAATATAATATTATGATTGTATATGTTGAATTTAGTATGATGAGATTTTCATCATCCATGTTGTCTAAGAGTAGGATCTCGATTCCTTTGTAGCGGAGTCAATTTTTGCAAAATATCAGAAGTATCAGTCAAATATCACCTGACCTTAAGAATAATATCAATTTTTTTAAAATTTTTTTACTCAGAATAAAAATACCCACATAAAGTTGTAATATAATTTTTGTATAATTAATTTTACAAATATTAAATGTAAATATCTGATTTTTCTGTCTAAAACGGGTGTTATAGATTCGTTAATGTTGTCAAAATATGTACTGATTAAAGTATTTAAAACTTATATATGATGATGGAATTCTAATTTAGTTAATTTTTTCATTTTTTAATTTTTATTTTTTTTGAATATTGAATATTTTTGAATGCAAAAATTGTTAATTTTTAAGAAATTTACCAAGGGCCGAGCTAAAATTATTTAGATTAATCATCTAAATATTTTAATATTTTTTTATATATTAAAATAAACCACATTGTATTTATAAAATGTGAAAAATGAAAAAAATAACCCTAAAAGGAGCCCAAAAATAAAGGCCAATGTGTGCACATAGGGGATATTTGGTGAAAATGGGGATCATATATCTATCTTATTGGAAGTAGTAGGATATTATTTCTATCAAATAAATTATTAGATTAAAATTTAATAATTAATACTAAAAATAAAAAAATATATTAAAAATAATTATATTTTTAATTTTTTATAATATTAAGACATATTAAATATTAAATCTAATATTTTTAAAAATTAATAAAAAATGCTATTTAAAAAATCATTTAATATTTAACTTTCAACTGATATATTTTCCAATCTAAATATTTAAATAAGAGAAATAAAGTCTTATTTTTTCCTTAAAATTAAGATCTCTAAGTCCAATAATATAATTATAAATAAATAATAAATAAATATTAAATAAATGAGAGGCCTATAATGAATTTTTCATCCCCATTGTAAAAATAGGACTACAAATTTGACTAAAAGCTGCAATTAGTTCAGCAAAATTGAGGTTTCTATTCCTCAATAAAATGGGTTAATTTAGTATCTTATAATTTTAATTATTTAATTAATATTAAATAATTAATTTTTTTTTAAAAAAATATGTAATTATTTAATTAATATTAAATAATTATTATTAAAATAAATTGAATCAATACATCATGTGGCTCCTCGATTGTTTGGTTAAGTCCAAAAGAGAGGCTTTATCTGGTTAAGAAATATAGTCTATTTTTTATATTAATAATTTATTTTTAAATAAATAATTATAATTTAATGAATAATTTTAATTATTTTTTAAATTTTTTTTAAAAAATAATTAAATTATAATTATATGGATCCGGGGGGCGTCCTTCTCCCCTGTGGAGAAGGACCGTCCTTCTCCTCATCTGAACCATCGGATGTAAAATCTGACGGCCTACACGTTTTGAATGAATAATATAACGTGGGCCGTTCGATTTTAAATTTAATTATCCAAAACATGTAACCGTCGGATTTTACATCCGACGGCGCAAATTAAGAGAAGGACGGTCCTTCTTCACCAAGGAGAAGGACGCCTCCTCAATCCCTAATTATATATTTAAAAATAAATAATTTAAGTTTGGTGGAAAATAAAATCTATTTTTGAGAAAACCTCGGCAGTTCCCTCCAAAAATATGAACGCTGTTCCCTAGCAAAATCATTGGGGTAGGGCACGGAGTGGAGTGGGAGGAGATGCACCATGGCTCGTGGAGACGACTACAGATTTCTCCGAGTTGTCGACGCCTTTTCTTCCGTGAATCAAAGGGTCAATTTAATTGGCGTCATCATCGACTATGGCATCCCGAAACCCACCAAAGGCACAGGTATTCCATTCATTTCCCGTATTCTGGTGGGAAATAAGGGGAAGTTTCTTTACGTCTTTTCGTGTTTATGCGACTGCAAATGCTGGCGATGATGACGAGAAGGCCGGACTTACGGCTGCTACCAAAATGTCGGTAGTAGAGTGATGACATAGTTTAGGTTGGGTTACATGAGCCAGTTTATTCTACGTGCATTTTATACGCTTTCCAGACATGTACGTGTTCTGCTTCTACTGAGAAACAAGGTGCAATTTCTTCACAACTTTCTTGTTTACGCGTCCGCAAAGGCTGACGATGATGACGAAAAATGCCGGTCTTTCGGCTGCTATAAAAAAGAAAAAAGAGTTCTGTGAGGGTTTTTTCTCTTTTTATCCTGTCGGTAGTAGATTGATGACATATTTTAAATTAGGGTTACCTGAGCCAGTTTATTATATGTGGATTTTTTCTTGCTTTTCATTCAATTGTCTTACTCTCTTCGTGTTTATGGGTCTGCAAAGGCTGGCAATGATGACGAAAAAGGCCGGACTTACGGCTGCTACCAAAATGTCGGTAGTAGATTGATGACATAGTTTCAAGTAAAGGTTTACCTGAGCCAGTTTATTTAATGTGAGATTTTCATGCTGCTTTAATTATTTTGGAATGTATATGTTGAATATGTTTTCTCGTTGAAACTAGTTGGGAGCGAAGTTCCTTCTCTTTTTTTGGTGGGAGGGGTTTCTATTGGGTTACAAATTGTTTTGGATGAGCCATTTTCTTTATGATTTTTCTTTGCGATTGCTTGGAAATCCTATGACTCACTGTTAATTCCGTCTTCTGTATTTGGGTATTCTGTATTTTTTTTTCTCTTTCTTTTTTTTGGTGCAGATTGGTTTTGTTCAATGAGAGTTGTGGATGAATCCCATAATAGCCGTGGTCTTTCAGTTAACTTTTTTGCAGAAACTAACGAAAAGCTTCCTCTAGTCGAGTCATCCGGTGATATTATTCAGCTTTCCAATGTTGTGGTACATCTCTTATCTTTCGCATGCAAACCTCTGCTCTTCTTTGGTGACCTTATGAATTTAAATAAATGACGTGAATGTGAACAACATATTTTTTAAATAATGGAATAGTGATCCAACAATATATTTTCATACTGTCCATGATACTTTGTGTATGCATGCCACTACGCTCAAGGGTGCTTCACTAGTGGCAATGTATTCTTTGGTTGGTAAATCTTTAGCAGGCAACTCTAGAAAGTTGCAATGAGTACCTAGCACCTAGGGCAGTGCATAAATCATAAGACCTTATTAATGTGAAGTCGAAAGCAGGAAGGAAGAAATCAGTTCCCTATAAATTTCACTATAGCATTGTTTCTGTCTTTTCTTTAAATTTTTTTGCTGGAAGCAGCCTTCTTTCTCTCTTCTATTATTTACAAGATAAGGTTGAAGATATGTGGATGAAGGCTTTCGATTTGATGTTGAAAGGTGACAGAAGAGGATCTATTAGGTTTACTGAGTATGCAGGGACAGGGAAGATTTTGATCTACTCGAGAGTAGAAAAGAGTAGCTTTGTTGCTTAGGGCGTGAGAAGAGTTTGGGCTTCAGAAGGATTGAAGCTCAAGGACTTGTAATTTTGGGAAGCATGGTAGGTCTCTTGTGCTTTGGGTACAAAGTAATAGCACCACTAAAATGTGCTTGGCAGTTCATGAATGGTGGTCGAATTGAAAGATTATGCAAATGGTGTGGAGGTAAAGATGCAAGAAAAAATTGAAGCTGGGGAGGTTGAAGATCAATTGGTTGAGATTGAGTGGTACTTTCTCTACAACTGTAAATGGATCTCTTCTATTGGGACTCAATGGCTTTATAGGACCACAATTATAAATTGATCTATCAGGATTGAGTGGCCCATCAGTGCCAGTATTGGCGGTTGATCTGTCAGGATTGAGTGTATCAGGACCAGAATTAAAAATTGATTCATCATGATTTAAATTTCGGTTGCCCTTTAAGGGAATATGGTGCTGTTGTTTTAACGTTGTTTGCATTGCAAATTAGTTGGGTTTCAGCTAAAATCTGTGGTAGTGAGAGTAAACACCATTGGATTTGTCGTGTGGACTCCAATGAGACAAGGGAATTAGAATAGAGATGAACAGGAGTGATGGACTGACTTGGATTTGGGTAAATATGATGCTTTAGGTCAAGTTTCCATTGTCATTTTCTCATCCTACGCTTCTGATTGCTCCATCGATTTCCCTCCTTTCCTTTCTTGCTTAAGCAGATTCTCATTCCTCTATTTTTGGCATAGTTTTCCTTTCCCTTATTTTTAATTGCCCCCTTTATTCCTCTAGCAAGAGCTTTTTCGTGATTCCCCCTCCCTCTCACGGGCCTCCTACTCTTAGTAGTTGAATTGGTGGATTCTTCCAATCACTTTGTTACCAAGTGGGGGAGTTTTCTTGCCCACATGTTCATTGGAAGAAGTGATGAGGGAGGGCACTGTTCTCTCCACCTATGAAACAAAACATGCAAAGAGTGATTGAGTGTGTAAAGCCCACACATTGTCGGGATAAGGAGGCTAAAACGTATATGCAGTTTTACCAAGTAATGTGTGCATGGAAGAGGTCAAGGGGAGGGAACTGCTCCCACTTTGAAAGCAAACATATAAAGGGCAGGCCTACATCATGGAGTCTAGGGGTCAGATGTATATAGTGTAACCCCTGCATGTCAGAGATTGACTTCGTTGTTTGCAACCATATTTTTGGTTATAATAGAGGAGAACTTCACCATTGTGTGAAAGTGCATCTTCTTTTGACATAAAAAATAGGCAGATTTTTTATTTTTAATTTGAGAGGTGACCTAGGGGGAGCAAGTATTATGCTTCTTTCAGTGGATGCCCACATTTTTCTTCCTTTTTATGGACTTTCTTCTTTTTTTTGTTCGTTGATTTGGAGTTGATAATGTGTACATCACCCTATGTATTTAAATGGTCCTCTGTAAAATGAAGCTGTTTATAAAACAGTTTATGTCAACGTACTTGGAAAGAAAAACAGAAAAAAAGGTGGCTGTCAGCAAATCTAAGAATTAACTGAAGACAAGAAGACAGTCTCAAGATTGAAAGACACAACATTCTCCATGTAGGCTGAATAGCTGTTTCTTTTTCTTCTTCTGCTATCTTGGCCGCTCTTTCTCTTATTTTGTTGTTTCTACTTGTTGCTTTCTATGTCTACTTTTGCTGTTATCTATCTTCTGTTCCTCCTGAAACCTGAGGCTCTATGCTCTTCAAATGCTGAATTGTTGAGCCCTGAAATTCTTAAAGGTGGCAATTGATGAATTCTAAATAGGTGTTCCCTTTTGTTGAAAATTTATTGGGTTGTGATAGGAGTGGTTCTGAAATTTAATAGATGCTGAAGCTTTTATAGTGGAACATTTTGTTGTTGAAATTTCAGAATAAATTTTTTTGAAGTCTAAAAAGACAACATAGCTTTAGTCACTCTTCTCTCATCTGTCTGTTTCACTATCTCGCTCCCTCTCTGCCTAACTCTTGCTGCTCAATTTAAAGTCTCGATTAACAGTTTTATGTGAACTAATAAATTTCAGTAAATCAATGCCTCACTTTGCTCCAGGGAGATCCAAATGCTTTGAGCATTGGTATTCTTGGTTCTTCAAGGATGTGTAGTTCCTTTGACTCTGCTGTTTTTGTCTACTTATGAACTGTTGGAATCAAGCCAACCCATTGAGGTACACTGAACCTGGCTTTTCCTGCTTCTTCCAAGTTCCAAATCCTTAAATATGAGCTTAAGAAACTGCAATGTTAGAACATTGACATAATAGCTCCAAAATTGCCTAAGCGTAATGATACTTCTATGAGATGCTACAGTTTGAAAAGTCTGCATTCTTGATAAATTTTGTGATGATGAAGAAAAAAAGAGACCGAATACTCTTATGTATCTTGTATAAGCTGAAGTATCTTATTGCCAACTAAGGGCTTGTATCACTAGTTCTTTGAATTGCCTTTTACTAAGACCGATGAATCAGCCTTAATTTCTTTATTTCCCATACTTGGAGGGATGTTCCAAGGTATTTCTGTAAGTATTCGGATTATGGATATTATAAGGTAGAGTTTGAGTATTATTGTGGATGAAAATTAAGCCTCTGAGCTTGTTGATCTAGTTCCATATCTCTTGTAGATTCCTTGAGCAGTAAGCTCTTTTTCCCATATCACTTATGAGCGGTGAATTAAGTGATCAGTTTCTGTATCTGCTGTTGAGTGGTGAATGTCTATCCATAGTGGGTGAGTGTATTGTTTTATTGACTCCCAATCTTGTCCTGTGCCATAGAGACCTATTTTCAAAATCTACAGTTTCACTCGTTAGCTTGCTGAGTCCACAATTGTATGCTTTCTTATCACATTTTTGAAGATGGATGTGATCATCTGGTGAACTCAACATCCATGACTATCTTGCTTCAGTGGTTCTCATATGTTATGTGATAAGTAATTTGATTGCAAATAGTGGCCAAGCTATCTGTGAATCATCTGAGCATGTTTACAAACTACTGGCTTCTTAATATGCTAGTTTTATCGGCCCTCACCCTCGCATGCTTTCATTCATTGTAATCGTTTTCTCTTGGCCAACGGCATGCAATTTCTGTGTGAGTGCTTATGTGTTATCTGGCTTTGTGATTCCAAGATGATAAACATGCTCTCATGCAGATCAAAGTTCATCACAAGGAGATTTATGCTCTCTTCAATAAAAAGTTTTCTTCATTTGCCCTTTATGAAGGGAAAAATGGTGAAACCTTCACTCCTTACCAATCTTCTTTGAGATTTCACCCTGGAGAGCAGGATAAAACACACATAAATGGCCTCAGGAAATGGTTGGATAGCTTCCAGCTTGATACAGGTACTCAAGAGTGTGCTTGCAGTGATTCTAGGGTATTGAGATGCTAATATTAAAGTTTCAAATTGCAATTTTACTGTTCCTTTTTACAATTCTATTCTTTGTTACTTATCTATTTTTAATACCATTGGCAGGTTGCAACTTGCAAGTAATCATCAATATATGCTGTATGAATTTGTGATTGTAATCTAGCAGTTTCATTCACTGCATGCTTGTTTTCTAGCTTGAAAGTAAGTTGTGAAATTTAGTTAAACAAAGTAGGACTGACGGTATTTCAGTTGCCTTTTGAATTTGAAGTTAGCATGAGAAAATCCTTGAAAATGCCCGGAAGCAAGGTTAAGCGGTTTATGCAAAGATCTGAAAGTGTTTTTGTTTCCTATGGTGCTATAGTGCTTCATATTGAAGGCATATCCATGATCTTGGATGATTTAACCCGGTTCTATAATAATAAATTTAATGTTTAAAGAAGCTAAAGTAGCACATCATCACCATAGCGAACAAGATAAGATAAGCACCAGCTGAAATGTGATTACAGAAGGAAACCAATGCATCTTGGAAATCTACAGGCTACTCCATGACAAACCATGCTGAAAGTGGAAACTGAAAATTTTTCATGCTTGTCACAGAGAAAATTGATGTTTTGAGATATTTGATGACTAAGCTCCTCCTCCCATGGCATCATCGTCTTGTACCACATCAAAATCGTCCCAAGTGCTTTATTTGGAGAGCTATTTTTAGGCTTCTTATGAATCCATCGGTTGGGGTTAAAAGTTCGATAGTTGAATGGTGGAGATTGAATAGCCTTTTAAATTACTCGATCTAATTTTTATCATTTATTTATCTAATTTTTAATTTTAATTGTTGGATTTGTTGGGAGCCTAAAATTTTAGGAGTATCATAACAACATTCCTTTATATGACCAAGCTCTTTTTGCTTCCTCTCTGCAAAATTTAGGTCCATGAGCTACACTCTCCAGGCTCTGATTGTATGTCCAGGTTCTCTAGTCAATTGTCTTCTCTTGTACCGATAATTCAACCCTATCTTTTTCTAATGCATACTCCAACATTTGTGGAGAACTTGTTATCTCATAGTTCTTTTGCTTGGAATTTAATTGTGTTAGTTACCTTCTTCCCTACTGATTGTATTTTTAACAAACTAGAGATAGGAAAAACGACCAATCATGGTAGGTGCAGGTGTCTTGGATCTCATAATAAATTGTCAGGAAATTTCAGCCATGACAGGGGCTGACTAGTAGCCTGATTCAGCACGTTCACAGTTGTTCCTTTGGGATCAACACTAGGTTATCCATATTTCAGAGTCACACAAAAAATGCTTCGTTCAATTATTAAAGGAATCCACAACAAAAATGCTAATTACCAATGCTTATTAATGAAGCATTACCTGTAGTAATGCACTATGAAACTTTTCCCTGTGATTTGTGGAACATATTTTACGTCGCATGTGTATGTGCCAAATATTTCCCAGTTTACGTTTCATTGTGGGAAATTTTGATTTGTTTGAGGTATCTTTCAGTGCAGTGGACACAGGAAGCCTTTTGAATATATGGGTTCTTGATATATGAAAATTGTGATTGCAACTCTACTTATTCCCAATTTAAGTCCTTGAATTTTACGACGATGCTAAAATTTGTATTATCTCTAATAGCATCAAGGGACTCTGTGTCATTGAGAGAGATCAAGAAAGGAGGACGAGCCGATTTGATCTGTAAGGTAATTTCTCACTCTGTAGCATCATTCAATGGTTTGAGACTAGCTGAAGTAGCTGGATGGAGAGAATTGTATTATTTTACTAAACTATCCAGTGTTGTTAAAGTGCAAGCATCAATATGCAAGTAGTCCCTCGTGCCTAGGTGCAAGTGCAGGCACATGCCAGATAGCTGTGAGGTGTTCATTTATGAAATATATATGTAGGATGCTCTTATGAAGCACTCCATTTGTTAAAAGCTAATAATGAAGAAAGAAATACTAAAAAAAATTTCTAAGAATAATGATCCATTCATATTTCAACCTATAAGTAACAACATAAAAAATGTCAATTAATAAGCACAACTCACCATAAACTTAGAAGAATAATAAAATTGATTACAAACTTGTAATATTATTCTCAAAATACTCATATAATGACTAATGTTTATCATCTTCATTATCATTATCAAACAAAAGATTATTTTCTTTTCCTTTATTGGTTTATAGGCTTGAATGACTTCATCTTTATATGCCTTTCTAAATTAAAATCTTCATCATAATAAAGGTAGTTATTATTCAAGGTTCACATTATTTATCAATTTAGTGTGATGTGTCGTCTTATTCTAGTAATTTTTGCTGCAAAATCCTTTTTTAAGTTTTATCTACATATGTAAATTCATTATTTTTATTGTAATCTCCATCAATTTTCTAATCAACACTCATTACTTTCATTGATCCAAATTTTAAAAACACCAAATTAGTAGTAAAAGTAATTGTTAAATATGGATGGGTTTGTCACCCATGGACCAACCCTGATACTGAGACCCATAGTGAAAGGGCCGTCCGAAAGTCACAATCTAGGAGAACGCCATTACGGTCCAAGGTTCGAGATCGCACAGTTTAGAATCGCCCACTGAGACATAGGCCGGCCCAGCAGCTCGCTATGAACCGCTTCATTAGGACAACCCACGATCCTTTTTTCTTGTGAGCTGAAGAAACTTACCTTAACTGGTTAGCTCGAGCTTGGCAGATATTCTGGGAATATTCGCCTACAATTTATACGATCTCTTCCAAAGTGACAACTGTCATACTAGACACCTCCTATGATCATGTCAAAGAAGGAACAGTATCTTCTGTTCAGCCACGTTTGCCATGATAGATACCCACGATCGCATGATCATTCCCAAAAAGAGAACTTCCATCGACAATTGCCATGATTATCTACATAGCTTAGCAATCCTACGTGGATAGTTGTCCACCAATCTGGGCCCCCAGTTGCCTAACGCTATGAATATTCGTTGGCTCTCACAAGCAAAAGCGGGGAGAGAGGAAGAAAAATGTATTACAGACCCCATCTTGGAGGCCCTGCCTAGTTCATTCAGGAGGCCTGCCTACTAACCCTCCTGTCCAAGAGGCTTGTCCACCAACTCTCCTATCCAAAAGGTCTGCCCACCAACTCTCTTAACCAAAAGGCCTGTGCACCAGTCCTCCCAAGAGGAGGCCTACCCTTCAATCCATCCAGGAGGCGCTGCCCAAGGAGTTCATCTCTCTGCCTAGGAGTCGCCCTTCATTCAAGAGACTTGCCTTCTATTCAGGAGGCTTACCTTCCATCCTAGGAGGTCATCCACGGAGCCTACCCTCTATCTAGAGGTCTTTTCCTCTATCTACCCCTCAGTTGGGCGCACCTTTAGCCGCCCCTCAGTTAGGCGCACCCAAACACTTAATCCCCACTACATGCATCAACACATCTTTTTATATCATTACATCTTCTATTCTCTTGGAAAGATATCTAATTTGAGCGTCGAAGGATATATCGGGGAGCGAGTCCTGCCAATTCTTTGACCTATCGTTCTTTCGTTGTATTGCGTAGGGTTCAAGTTCGAAGAGACGGGGACTAAATCGGTTCAAGTTTGACCCGACGTGGAAAATTGAGTAGCTTATTAACCCATATAATAATTTGGATCTAGGAATGCATCAAACGTAATGGTTAATCTAAATCAATTTAATTTTTTTTTTTAAATATCAGTGAGCCATTCAAGGCGCATGCTATGTCTGGGCACTATGAAGGCTCGCCTTTAACAACATAGCAACTATCCAGATTATCCTAATGTACTTCATTGCGGTATCAATTTGTGATGCCATTAGTTCCAAAGCAATTTGTATTTCTTACTATGTTATTCTTCAAAAGATTCTTCAGGTGTACGAAGTTACCACAGATGAGTGGATGGTGTTTGTGTGGGATGGAACTGATGCTCCACGTCTTCAAATTCAAGCAAAGTGAGTTTATTTTATCTCCACAGAAGTTTATAGCATTGCAATTGACCTTCACTACCGATGATTTGTACGTGTTCCGTAGCTGTGTAGCCGGGAGTGAGATTATACTGATTAGTGTTTCCAAATACCGCTTTATGAGTAACAAAATGAAAGTTGATCATAATTTTTCATTTTTTATTCTTCATTTCTAGACTACTTATCAGATTAATTTTTAAATAAGCTCATTCTTTGTATAATTCTCTTTGTAACTGATGTAGAACAAGGAGAAGAGAGAGGATAGAAGGAGTTAGAGAGAGGAGTATAGGGGAAAAGAGACTAGTCAAAAAGAGAAAAAAATACTGAATCTTCAGTTATAATTCTGGATTTCACTCAAGAACTAAATGGCTTGAATTTCATTGGGTTCCCTGAGTGATAGAAATAGGCATCAATCCGTTTACCCAAAAAAAGGCATCAATCATCGTCCACTTTAACATTATTTCACAGGACAAAGTCAAATCCATCTGAAACAAATCAAGAAGGGTAACACAACTAAGAAAGTCTATAAAATACAACTCAAATGTTATGCTAATAGTGTGTTTGTAATCTTAGGGTAAATTTTGGAGCCACCAATCTGTGATTTTACCAGCAGCCAATATCTTTATTTTCCATTCCTTAATCTCTTTTGAAAATTCTTAAAACTTGATTGGTAGTCCGATGTGCTGCCCTGCATGGAAAATAGCTCGACTGTAAGAGTTTTGATTGAAGGTATTGCCCTTATGAGTTCAAGGTCAATTGTGCAAAAATTCCTCTTCAGCCATCTCTGAGCTACCCTTCCGTTTGACTAGGAATGACAAAATTAACCATGAAATGTAGTGAGGATTTCATCATCCTGTACTACTTCAATCTCAGTTTTTCCCTTGGAGCTTGGGCTTTGATTTACTTGATAGTGTTCACACTATTGATGCAAATATAGGCCGATATGGTGCATATTGAGGATATGTATTGGTATTGGGGCTCCCGATATCAATATTTTCTAATACACGACAATATTGTGATATTTTTTCATATTAGCCCATAGGCTCTATCAGCTTATGATTTTCAAAATTTTTTTCCCTTCTGAAGTATTTGATTTTAATATGTGTTGTTTGATATGTTTGATACCAATACAACCATGACTGATATCAATATCGATATTTTCATCCCTAGTTGACACCCATGTAGGTAGTGTAATTGCCCATAAACATTGCTGATGCCAATGCTGACAGTGCTATCATTCACACTGACAATGTCAAAGCACATTCTGACAGTGTTGGCACTTCCATGACATTGTCACCCATGCTACTGCTGCGTCAAAGCCACATCAAATAAGTCAAAAACACACCCCATTGTGCTTGTCAAAGAGATTCATGATACACCCCACTCTACCATGGTCACAGCTTGTTGACACCTTGACTTGTCTACGACAACACCTGACTAGGCTAAACAACTAAGTACCCTTTAAGCCTTTTTGTTTAAATAGCTTTTCTGCCCGGAAGTTAGAGTGGCAGGGCTGGGGATTCTGTGCTATTAGCAGTTAAAAGGCATTTGCTTGAAGCACGAGTTAGGAAGCAGATAAGTAATGATTTTTATCAATTGCAAAAATATCATTAGTTTGCTATTCTTGTATACTTATGGAATCTTCTACTCTAACATCAGTTTTGCATGATTCCAAAGTCAAACGAACTCTAATATACGTTTTATTATGTGAATAGGCTCCCCAAGACTTTATCTTGTTCATGATTGAAAAGTCCATCGTATTATATATTATGGTTTTTGAGCATATGTGCTGCTTTGAAACATGTTTTGCACATAGAATGATGCACTCTCCCCTCCTTTCCCTCCCCCAAAAAAAAAAAAAAAAGGACCTGTGACACTCATCCAGCACCACCAATTGTTTCTACGCAGAATCACAAAAAATAGCGTTGTGCTGTGCAGGGAAAGGTTCCATGCATCTACCCTCAACCTTCGCAATGCAAGAGAATCTTGCATTTGGTGGCTTTTTATTATTCACTTTGAAATTTCTGACTTATTTAAAATTCAGAATCAACATTCTGGAAATGAAGACAGGGAATGTGATCTTTCATGCATTTGAGGATCTCCCATCCCTTTCTTTGCAGCGTAACTGAAAAAAAAAAGGATCTCTTATCCCTATATCCTTCCAACTACCCTCCTGTTTTAGACTTCTTTTATTGGTGTAGGACACAGAAAACCAGTAGATAGTGACTTGTATGATCTCAAAGCTTGGATTTCCCTGCATTTGACTTTCGAAGGCATCTGAAATCCCCTTTCAACGGCAAACTTTCTCCAAAAGTCAGAATCAAACCCAGATGGCACATTCATTTAACAACCACGTGACCACGGCTAATTTGAACCACTACTGCTTCTAGTCTCACTCTTTCCAAAATTAACTGTATACAACACTCAATATTTTACCAAAATATAACTACATCTAACCGCATCCAGCATTGATACAAATATCAGTCAATATGTATCGGTATCAGGGCCCTCAATACTAATATTTTTCGATATTATAACAATATCGCGATATATTTCCATATTGACGATACATTGATATATATTGAACGATACGATCCTATCAACTTATAATTTTCAGAAATATTTTTTCTTCTAATATATTTAATATAGCTATGTAGTGTCTGATATGTTTGGTACCAATATGGCCGTGACTAACACTAATATTTTCTTCCATGGCTTCCAGCATCAACTTTTCTGACAGCAAACAACCATTGAATTTTTTTGGTGCTAGGTGAGATTTAATCAATCTATTGATCATCCTTCTCTCAATGAAATCACCGTATCCTCTCTTGAAGAAACGAGAATGATATGGAAGGTTCTAGATTTATAAGGGTGTCCTCCCTCATAGGTCAGATCCACCACAAAGGGCTTTGAGGAAAGAAAGGTGGGGGTGTGTTAGACCAGCACTATTGCTAATCAATGAAACTTATACTTCCATATGCATTAGCTAGTTGCTTGATGCTAGAAATGCTTGTCTTCATTCGGGAAGAGACTTAATTTGCTTCTTGTAGTGCAGTCTGGGAGATGAAAAGGAAAACCCTCTTACATTGCAAATGGAATCTCATCCTTTGCCAAGGGACATTTTATGTAAATTTCCTACTGTTGGTACTATCTTAAGGATACGTGTCAGAGAAGGAATCGAGAAGCTTAGTCTCCCATCACTAGTCTGTAGATGGGCGAGATTTATCAACCTAACATTTGAAGTGCAAGCGGGTTTCTGGTATGGTGTTTTTATTCCCTGCACCAAAATTCGGTTTGTGCCAAATGAAGATCCTCTTGTATTAAAGCGCCAAAGGTCAGTATTATCTCTTTGCCCCCTTTAAATTTCATCATTACAAGAACAAAGACATTACTTTAGTAGAAGTCTTTTTGTATATGTACTTTTTTAAAAAATTGTGTATGAGATATCATTAATTCATGCCCATGAAGACAATTACTGAGATTCTTTTTGATTAGGGATTTTGAGGAGCGGGTATCATCAAAATGGGATCGGATGCCAAATACAAGCTTTCCTTGGCCTTCTCATATTACAGGTTGTAAATTCATTTGATTTTGTGTTGAAGTTCCTTTTGGAAGTTTAATATTCTACTAATTCACAATTTACCATTTCTTTGATTTGAAAATCTTGGATTGGTTTTGCTACTTCTCTAAAATTTAGTGGTGATGGATTTGTTCTAAGTTTATTTATATATTTTTTGTGAATATGTAAATAGAAACTGTAAGCGAAGATGTGCCATTTGTCACATTATTGGACATTATCACCTACTCCAAGGTATCTGTCCCTTCCCTTCTTTCCTTTTGCTTACATTTTATTTTTTTAGAAACAACATAATGTATCAATTTTTTAGCTTCAGATATATTTAGAAACTGAAGTTTCCCTCATCCCTTCATGGAAACATCCTTCTTTATTTTTTACTACGTGTGCAATCTTACCATTGGATCTTTACTTCTAATACTTCTTATCATGAAAGATTCCAGTTTCACTTGATGTATTCTCATAAATAGAAATCTAAGAAGCATGGTTACGGTCACAGATATGGCATGACACCAATACGTTGACATATTTTTTTTAAAAAATGTGGACATTTTGGAGCATTTTAACTGAAATTCTTAGTTTGTTGTTAGACAAAGAGAATAAAATTGATCAAAAATATTATTTTATACTTAGTATTGAAAAATGCATGTTTTTTGCTTCATCATCCCGAAATTCTGAAGAAATAATGTGAAAAGAGTTGGTGTGAATGAATCATGCTATAACATGCCTTGTAGAATTGAAAAAAAAAAAAAAAAAACCAACAGGGCTTAACTTTTTTATTATTTCTAAATTTTATAATGACTTTGATTTTTTTTAGTTTATATTTAGAACTCTATTTTTCTAAAAATTTTAAAATAACCTAATGTGTCCAAAACTTGTGACAACATGTCAGAGAGTTTCAGAGTTGAAAAGAAAAATAATAGAATATCTCCGCACTTGTCATACTCCAATAAGCTAGCCGGAGAGAATTGTCAATGATTCATAGCCAGTAATGCATGTGTTACCTTTTTTGGGCTTTAGTGCGGCAGCACTGGCTGTGTGAAAATCATCATTGTGCTATGTAGTTGGTTCATATTTTCAGTCTTCACGGCTCACTGATTTGACCAGCAAATTGTTCCTGAAGCCTTTTTTGTGTGTGTGTGTGTGTTTGTTTTTTTAGACTTGATATGAACTTTCAGTAGCTTTCCCTTATTCCCAATGAATTTGATGCAATGTGTTTTGCATGAAACTTCATATTTTACACTTTGAAAATATGACAATAAAAATCGCAACACTCAGCTCAACATTTCTTCAACTTTACCTCGGGATTGACAGTCTGACATTAGAAGCAAATATCATGTCATTATTGAAATATATATTGACAATTGTATTATAGCCATCAATATGTTATGTTGAGTAGCCGTATATTTCCTTCCTCATTCATGTATGTAATTAGTTGAAGTGATGATTTTCAGCATTGTAATTAGGCCACAATATCTACATAATAGACGGAATCCTCACAAGATGGGGCATGGAGATCTAAACTCAAATGTGTTTGACATGGTAGAGTCAAAACAAAACCTAGAATCTGCTATTACCTTTCATTTTTCTAGGCTTTCCCCCTCGTGAGTGGGTATTCTTTCGTAGATCTGAGTCTCTGTTGATGCGGCCTACATTTACACTGTTGAACTTGAGACTTGTTTAGAAGATCGCTTTATGTTTTGTGCCCCTTGGGTTTGTTTTCCCCTTTTCTGTCCTTTTTCTTTTTTTTTTTTTTGGGGGATTTGAGGGACATTACAAAGGACCACATCGTTCCAGACAACGGAAAATTCTAAGAAGTCTTTACTTTTGGTTTGATTTCTATGGAAAGTGGTTGTGATAATTCTCTCTTCTGATAAGTATCATTGGTCTTAACATGAAATAGCAAATGGCAGGAGTTTCTGAAAATCAAATAAACTAAGAATTATGCAAATGCATGCGGTGTGGAGCCACTTCTGACCTACAACTTCATTTCTAGGTGACAGCTAAATTCAAATGTGTAGTTCGGGTCGTAGCAGCACTTCCATGGATGGCCGAGGACTTCCGATCTCCCAGTGGAACCTATAGGATCCGGCTTACATTGGAGGATCCTACTTCAAGAATCCATGCTTTTGTTTATGCCGAAGATGGGGTAAGGATTCCATCCATTTCAATTATATAATTCAATTTAATGTTGCACGGAACTAAGCTTGTCTCCCTGAATTTCTTGTCATGGTATAAGACTCTTAACTCTCTGAAATTCTCCCTCTCAATAAATAATTATTATCAAGAATAAAAATATTAATATTGGTATTAACTGCAACTATATCGTTATTAGACATAGTGAACTATATATTATTGAAGTCGGATATATTGGAAGAAAGTTTTTTAGAATAATAAGTTGGTAGGGCTGATATTTGAATTATCAGCTAGTATATCAGCCTTTCGCTATGCTTGGGGTTCGGGGAAGGGTGTAATTATCTTTGGGTTTATTGTATGATCTTATTTTACATTATATAAGAGACTGTTTTTACAATTCTAATCTGTGTGCGCTAAGTCACATAACGATTACTCTACTGTTATATCTACACTCTCCTATTTTGTTAGCTAAAGTTATTGTCTTTTAGCAAACATTGCTTGCTAGCTATTTGTTGTTGTCAACCTCGATTACCATTTTTGAGGAATTGTCCGCACAGTATTTTCATTTAAGAAACCTGTCGCTTTGTTGCTACTGAGCCCATATTCACTTTTGCTATTTGACTCTATGCCCCCTTTTATATGCTCATATTGTCAACATGGATGAAAGAATGAGTTTCATTATCGTTCACGATTGTATCGTTATTGGCCAGTTGCAACTTTTTTGTTGCAAATTGGAGCCGGAAAAATCACGATATATCTGCAAATATTGGTATTGTGGTCTTGTCATAGCCTTAGAAAATATTCGATATATATTAACTAATATTTCATTCCTCGTTAATCATCGATCATAAATGGCAGATCACACTTTTCGATGGCCATCCTTCGATCCGTGACATGAAGAGAAAGCGAAACAAGTTGCTCGGAATTCCCGAGAGTGACGACGGGAATGAATCAGGGGACAGTCCTCGAGATCCTCCGTGGGTGCAGTGCTGTATTAAATCTTACTATGCGGATAGAAGTAGAATGTGGGAGAGTCGCGAGTATCGGATCTTCGGAACCCGATTGATCTGCTGAAGAAGTCTCTTGGGTCTCTTTCTGACTCTCTCTGCATTTCCTTTTTGCTTTGATGTGTTACTGAATGTGTAGATGGCTTGTATAATGATAGTGTTGTTAATGAGTTGGTGAATTTTATCACTATTAATATGCTTGGCTATTGAAATAAAATAAGGTAGGAATAAACTAATTATTCATAGGGAATGAAATAGGATGATAATAGAGTTAAAAATTATTATTTTTATATTTAGTTAATCATTTTGAATGATTATAAATAAATTAAGAATTAACTTTCTAATGTTTAATGTGTAGTAATAGTAAGAGGAATATTATAGGGCTTTAAATAATGGTGTGAATATTGAAAATATTAAGGGTCAAATTGTAATATTTTTAAGAATGGTTAGTTTTTGTATATAAAGGATAAATAATATTTTAAAAAATTGAATATTTTTTATTTTTTAATTTAAAGAAATATTTATCTTTTTGAAAATAATTATTTTTTATAATAAAGTAATTAAAAATGAAAATAGATATTTTATTGGTAATAAAATGGGAATATAATTTTTATTTTTATCAATTAAACATGTTATAGGGGTTTTTAACCTTCTCAAGGTTTGACATAGACATGTGTTGTATGAGGTTGCCATTTTTTATTTTTTAGGACTTTATATTTTTGGTTAATTATATAAAAATTATAATTGTCTATCTATAATTTAAACTGGAATAAAATGGGCTAATTTATGAATTTTTTTATTTTTAAGATTTTATTTTAAAACATAATTATATAAAAATTGTTAAAAAATATGAATTATTTTATAAGTTATAATATTTAGATTGAATAATAATTATATATTGAAATGTAGAATTTTTACCTATTAAGATTTATCAATCACATAAAAATACAACCAATCAAAAAAATATATATATTTTAAAACCTGATATATATATTTTTCTAATAAATGCATTTTTACAACAAAAATTCATAATTTAGATGGAGTTGGATTGAACCGGTTACTCTTATCTATAATCATATCCGTTTTGAAAATTAATCAAGCTTAGTTTTTTATTGTGTTTGT
Organism: Nepenthes gracilis; assembly: GCA_033239525.1. Lineage (NCBI taxonomy): Eukaryota > Viridiplantae > Streptophyta > Magnoliopsida > Caryophyllales > Nepenthaceae > Nepenthes > Nepenthes gracilis. The sequence continues at coordinate 3,605,074 of BSYO01000026.1, read as the reverse complement.
TTATAATAATAATATATATTGATTAAATTTTATAAAATTTTAATATCTAACGATTATGGTTAAAATAGAGTAGAGAGAATCATCCGGGCTATCCATGTGAAACTAAGGGCCTTGGGAAGTTGCACGAATCTCCAAAGTCCTTTGTCAAATAACTCATTTTGAATTGAAAGACTTAAAATATTAGTTAAAATTATCGGTATTATATTATAATTTTAATTATAATTAATTAAATTAAAATAATAAAATTATTGATGTCAGTTAAAAATTGGGTCAAAATTAATATTCTGACCAAATCTAATTATGTTGAGTAATGCTTGATCAATATTTGATATATGCACATGCGTGTTTTAGGTAGAAAGGAGACTCTTGAAGGACGCCCAATCGATGTTCATACATATTTTAAGCAAATTACTCACACTCGATATGCGCTCGATAGACGTATGTGCATATTTTTGGTAAAATGGTCGCGCCTGATATGCACCTGATAGATACTCGTACGCTGTATAATTTTTATTTTAAAGCCTGATATGTGCACATATGCCAGTAATCTATATAAGGCCAATCAGGCCAGTTTTCAATCATTTTTACTAGATTTTGGAGAGAAGGGAGAGAATAGCATGTCTCAAAACCTTATCCCGACATTTATTAAGGGAATTAATCTATCTTATTCTAATTGCTCATATTATTAGGTAAAAATTTCAAAATAACGATGGATATGAGTTTTATATTGATATCCCAACCGACTTAGTTCGTAATAAATTTAATAATCTAGCCATAGGACTTGAAATATCACATCAGCATGTGGTTGAAAAATAAATTGCATTAAGATGTCAATACAAGCGTAATGAGTTATATCTGAACCATAATTAGAGTTAACTACTTCCATGTCATCATGTTTTCTTATTATACAAAATCTATTGTCCTGAACAATATGAACATCATAAGCTACTGATCGGAAACTAAATACAATATCATATTTTTTAAAATCCTAAAGTAATTTTTCCTTCATTGAATTAATTCATTTTTCAAAATCCTCACCCGTAAGTATTCGAGCCGGCTAATCCAAAGGAGGTTAGTGAAAATAAAAATAAAAGTGGGTCAAAAATTTAATAAGGCATACAATTTCACAATTTAACTTATAATTTATATTAAAACATGCCGGAAGGATAATAGATCAAATTCAAAGGTAATATCGTGAATTTTCATAACAAATATATATAACTTTCTAATTTTTTCTTTTTGGTTTTTAGTTAAAACGTGCCATGTAAGTTTCATTCAAATATGATTATTTTTTATGAACTAAGGGCCAATAATACTTTACCGATTAAAGGAATAAATAATTAAAACTCGCGTTATATTTATTTTTACATAACGAAAGACTTTATACTATTATTCAAAAATTATAGATAGATTGTCATACATATCTTTTTTTTTGGTAAGTGATTGTCATACATATCACGTTGTAGACGGGGCAGGACACCACTTTCACCCGCACATGATATGTTCAAATATCGATCATCACTATAATATACTAATACATACCATAATAACTATCGTTGATATATCTACAATGGTCTAATGTATAAATAAATAAAACCTCTATACAATTTTACATAATTTCTATATTTTTTCATTTAAAAAAAGATATTCTTAATTTTTTAACAAATTATAGAGTTTTTTTTTTTAATTTTTTTCACTTTCTTATCATACAATACTTAAGTTTTTCTATAAAAATTTGGATATACTTAATTGAAAACATGTAATGATATATCATAAAATGTTTAAATAAAGTTGTAAAAAAAACAGTAAAATTTTTTAATTCAATATTTCATTTCAAATATCATGTGTATAGGGACAAATAGATTAAAGTTTAGAATATGTAAAGCATATACTTGGTAAATTTAAATATGTAGGAACATTTATGTATAAATTTAAAGAATATAAGAGTTATTTTATCATGATTTTAGTACGTGTATAAAAGAAAATTATAGAAATTAGTTAAACAATGCAATAGTATAGAAAAATAAAAAGATTAATACATACATGTAATGAATAAATATCTTAAGTACAAAAATATGATATTGATGTGTTATGAATCCAAACTTTGAATAGGTTCGGGTCAATCCGATTGTTGAGTCTGGCTCCGTTTATCGAGTGTGGATCCTGCACATCACTATAACAAACAAGATGTCAAGTGTCGGCGAGATGTTGTCCCATCAAAAATATTTCACGCTCAAAATCAGTAAATAGCCTTTCAAGAATCAAGAATGTTAAGGAAAAAATAAATTAAGGAAAAATGGTGAGAGCGTTTGTAGTGGATGTTATGCTTTCGAAGCGAAAGGCTTTCTGTGGCTCAAAAGGAGCACTGGTCTCTGACACTATGTTCTTGAGGAACGTAGTGACAAAGAGAGAGAGACGTTCTATAAACGTGGAAGCTTGTGAGAACGCAGTATAAATTCAAGAGTGTCTTTATGAGAGCTAAGGTTTTGGTGAGTGAGTTTTAGCAGAAAGGAGAGCGTTTGTTAGTAGAAATCAGAGTGTGACTTGGAGTGAGGACTCCATGGGCTTTTATAATTGTGATGCTGGGCATCATTCCTTTTATAGGAGCACTTGATTTTTGCACTCTGATGGATCGGTTTCCTTTCTTGGTTTGGGGCTTTAATGGCGGTAACGGCTCCTTGGGAGGATTCTTTTCCTTTTATATTTTATAATTACTAAGGTTTGCTGCAGACAGATGAGAGAATCTGGTACTTTTCTTATGTGAGGCGCACTGAATTTGGTGGTAACCGTTACCATGAAGATTGCCTTTTGGAGAAGCGCAAAATCAGGGGAAGAGACCGTTGCTGGTCGTGGATGGAAGCGTGGGTCAGACTGGGCCTAGTCCACATGAGGCTTACTCATCGACCGGCCTACTGTAGTGCTTCTGATCAACAAAAATGTTGACTGTCCCCTTGTGCTAGTTGCCTGTCCATATGCTTGTTTCCTTGGCTTTTCGTCCAGTCAACAGTTCTCGTTGATCGTTCAAGCTTATTTATGGGCCTTCTTGGATTTGGGCAGTTCCTCCTTCTTGGGCCAACTTACTATGGGCATACTCATCACTGGCCCACCATGCTGGTGGTCCGAATTCTAACCTCCAGCATGTTCATGGTAGGTCATGTGACTTGGCATTTGTCAAGATCCATTGACTGAAACCATTGACCGTTTAAGACAACCTGGAGCACTCTTGCAAAAGGAGCTGATCGTTTGGGCCAAAATTCGGAGACCTGTTGAAGGAATTGTTGATCGGATTCGTTGACCATCCTGGCAAAAATCCGGAGAACTTGTGGAAGTGGAGTGACGCGCCATCATTAGCCGTTCTATCAGACGAAATTGTGGCCACGTGTCTGCGCACGGTAAGTTGAAGATTCCGGTAATTAATGCACCTGAGGATCTGATTCGATTGTACTCGTTCAGGGAACGCCACATGGCAACAATAATGGCGCACGTTTACAAGACTATTATTCTGTCCGGCGCTCACATTGCCTTTTAAGTCATCTGTTTTCCTTTTGAATTTCCCACGCTTTCCTTTATGATGAGTTTTCGGCCAACTCTGCGTGCACAAGTTGTCAGCCCGCCTTACTTCAAGCGTCGTTGGCATTCTTCTAAGGACTTGAGCCCTTGAGTAGACATCAGGGTTAACCTGAATGTGGTGCGAAGCCTGATCCATACTCACGTTGGGGCAAAGAGTTGGTGGCGTTGCCTTAGCGTGTACGTGGGCTACCAACATTTGGAGTGGATTGCCCCGATTCTGTTGATCGTCAATGATTTATCGCGCTATCTCCTTGCGTAGGAGGTCGTCACGCGTGCTATTTAAACCCCCTAAGATTTTGACTGCAAACAGGCCACTTGGATGACCAAGGTTTAATTCGACCATCAGTAGGCCACCTGGATGATCAGGGTTTAAGTTCAATCACTTATGGGCAGTTCAGATGACCGGGGTTTACATACGACCACTTATGGGCCGTTTGGATGACCAGGGTTTAAATACGACCGCCTGTGGGCCGCCTGAATGACCACGGTTTAAATATGATCGCTTATGGATCGTCTGGATGACCAAGGTTTAACAATGAGCGAGTGAGAACCCGCCCGACTTAGGGGCAATCTAGGTTGTTTACGAAATCCTGCAAAAAAACATACAGCTATGCATACACATACATAACATAACAATACAGCTATGCATACACATACGTAACATAAGTTCAATCACTTATGGGCAGCTCAGATTACCAGGGTTTACATACGACCACTTATGGGCCGTTTGGATGACCAGGGTTTAAATACAACCGCCTGTGGGCCGCCTGAATGACCACGGCTTAAATATGATCGCTTGTGGGTCGTTTGGATGACCAGGGTTTAACAATGAGCGAGTGAGAACCCGCCCGACTTAGAGGCAATCTAGGTTGTTTACGAAATCCTGCAAATAAACATACAGCTATGCATACACATACGTAGCATAACAATAAGATACAATGGACATGAAAAAGGACACTTCTTTTATTAATTAAAAGTACATTCTTTTACAAGCATATATATGGACGACCTACCTGGATTCTTACTGGAAGTAGCAGGTGGGTCGCGTTCCACATCCGTGAAACTAACCTGTTGTCCTGGGTCTGGAATTTGTATGCTTAATTTAGTAGGATGGCGGAGACTAAGAAAGGTCCTTCCCAATTTGGGGAAAGCTTATTCCGGTTGATGACCTTGCCTGTGGCTTTGATGCTTCGTAAGACCAAATCCCCAACGTTAAACTGTCGCACTTTTATTTTCTTGTTGTAATAGCTTGCAATACATTGTTGGTAGGATGTGGTTCGTATTCTGGCAGTATCACGGGCTTTTTCCAACAAGTCTAGGTATTTTTTAATTTTCTAGGAGTTGCCCTGTGGGTTGAAGGATTCGACCCTAAGACTTGGAAGTCCAATCTCGACCGAAATCACTACTTCATTTATGTAGCAGAGACTAAAGGGAGTCTTTCGAGTTGTCTTTTTTAGAGTCGTTCGATAAGACCAAAGGATGGAAGGCAACTAATCCACCCAGGAGCCCCCGGTGTCCTTTAACTTGGTTTTGAGACAGTGGAGTAGCGTGCGGTTCGTGACCTCCACCTGTCCATTCGCTTGCGGGTACGCCACCGAAGTGTGGACCAATCTGATGCCCAGATTGGTGTAATCTTGGTAAAACGCTTTTCCGAGAATTGGGTTTCGTTGTCGGTGACGATGACCTCGGGAATGCCAAATTTGCTAATTACATTCTGGTAGACGAATTCAAGAGCATTGTGCTCTGTGATCTTGGTCAGCGGGATGACTTCAACCCACTTGGTAAAGTAGTCGATGCCTGCGATAATGAATTTCTTTTACCCTGTTATAATAAAAAATGGGCCAAGAATGTTAAGCCCCCGCTGTGCGAAAGGCCAAGGAGCTTGAAGGGATTTCAGCTCAACGGGGGGCTGGTGGTGAAAATTGTCATTGAGCTAGTAGTTCTCACACCTTTTTACGAACTCGAGCGCATCCTTTTCCATTGTTAGCCAATAGTAACCCTGGCGGATGATCTTGAATAGTAAGTTTTTGCTGCCAATATGCGATCCGTAAATCCTGAGATGGACTTCACCTTGGGCTTAGTCGACCTCTTCTGGAGTGATGCATTGGAGGTATGGAGTCGAGTAATCACGGTGATATAGCCATCCGTCGACCATTGTGTGCTAGTCGGCAGTCTTCTTAACCCGCTTGGCTTCGTCTGAGTCTCCTAGAAGTGCTGAATCCGTCAGGTATTTTTGTTATGGTGCCATCTAATTTTATATTTCGGAGATTTGTATTACTTCCTGCTCCTCTGTCTTGGGAGCCCTGAGAATTTTTCGCATGTCCCTCGAGTACTGCTCTGAATTTTCGGCCGCCGCTACCCTGGCGAATTGGTCGACCTTCTAGTACTCAATTCTGAGAACATGAATAAGGGTCACCATGTGAAATCTCCTGCTGATCTCCTTCATCTTGGCCAAGTATTTAGCCAGATGAGGGTTGCATGCCTCAAAACTTCCGTTAACCTGATTGACGATCAATTTCGAGTCGCTGTAGACAGTCAGTCGTTTAGTTGAGTACTCTTTAGCAAGCCTCAACCCAACCAATAGGGCTTCGTATTCTGCGACGTTGTTGGTCACAGGGAAGCCGAGTTTGAGTGAGTGCTTCACTTCAAACCCGTCCGTGATTTTTAGGACTACCCCAGCTCCGCTGCCTAAGTCCATAGACCATCAGTCCACGTTGAGGACCCATTCCAGCTTTTTCTCGCTCTGTCCTGCGTCCTTAGTGGGCTGTTCCTCAAGAATTGGTATCATGGTCTCGACAATAAAGTCGACTAGAGCTTGCCCTTTGATGGCGGGCCTGGGTCGAAATTCGATATCAAACTCTTTCAATTCGATAGCCCATTTTACCATCCGTCTAGAAACATCGGGTTTCTGGAGAATATTTTTCAGACGTTGGTCGGTGAGAACAATCACGCAATGAGCCTGGAAATAAGGTCTCAGCTTCTGGGCAAAAAAGACAGGGATCAAAGCTAACTTTTCTGCGCGTGGATAGCGCGTCTTTGGGCCGGTCAACATTTTGCTTACGTAGTAGATCGGTCGCTGGGTATTGGAGTCCTGGCATATAAGGATGGAGTTGAGGGCTACCTTTGATATCGTTAGGTAGAGGTATAGCTCCTCTCCGTCCTTGGGTGACGTTAATAATGGTGGACTGGCCAGATATCGTTTCAGTTCGTCGAAGGCTGTTTGGCACTCCGTCGTCCACTGGAATCCGTTCGCTTTCATTCCCCTTAGTGCCTTAAAGAAAGGCTGGTACTTATCTCTTGACTTTACTAATAAGCAGGATAAGGCTGCCAGTCGTCCGGTTAGCAGCTGGACGTCCTTGACACTCCGCAGCGGAGTCATATCTGTCAGAGCCTTAATCTTCTCTGGGTTTGCTTCGATCCCTCGTTGGGAGACGATGAAACCCAGGAACTTCCCAAAGAAGATTACGGAGACGCACTTAGCTGGATTCAGCTTCATTTGGTGTGCGTGGAATACCTCGAAAGATTAAGTCAGATTGTGAATATGGTCATTGGTGGCCCTACTTTTGACGATCATTTCATCGACGTATACCTCCATATTGCGGCAAATATGCTTTTCGGATATCTTGTTCACGAGCTGTTGGTAAGTAGCGCATGCATTCTTTAGACCAAAAGGCATGACCTTGTAACAATAGGTGCCTTGGTTCGTCATGAATGAGGTGTACTCCTCGTCCCCTAGCTAATCTGAATTTGGTTATAATTCGAGTACGCGTCCATAAAACTCAACAGCTCGTGTCAGATGTCGAGTCCACCATTAGGTCGATCCAGGGTAAGGAAAATCTACCTTTCGGACAGGCTTTGTTAATGTTGGTGAAGTTGACACACATTCGCTAATTTCATAGAGGAGATGGCTCTGGGCCTTCACCGCTTGCTGTGTTGGAGCTCTATCCAGGGTTCTTGACAACCTGGTGAGGTGACCTCTACTAATCAGCTCTTCTATCTCCCGCTGGAGAGTCTTGCAGTCCTCTGTGGAGTGCTTGGGAGATCGATGGAAATCACAGTACTTGGCTGAATTTCCTCCTTCCGCTTTTTTAAGTGGTTTTGGCCACTTAAGAAATTTTTTTTTCACGGATCTGCATAAGGACGTTCAAATACGTGCCATTCAAGGGCGTTAGGTTAATTGGCCCATAGTCCTTGCACTTCGGTGGTCCAAACCTGTGGTGCTTCCGGCGGGAGTGATCGCCATCGCTTTACTTCCTCTTTCCTTCAACTGGGAAAGAGTGAGGCTGTTCGATCCACTCGGGATGCTTAGCCTCGTTGGCCTCCTTTGTTGCCACGTAGGCCCTGGTGGTAGATTCCGCTTCCCGGAAGGCTTGCTGATTCTTATGTGTCGGGTGCTTGAAGAAGTCTCCATACGTTAGTGCAGATATGAAACTTCTTTGTTTCATCTCCTCTGTGAGCCTAGGGATCTGCCTGGATTTCGCTACGAAGCGATCCAAAAATCTCCGCAGATTCTCTCCGTGCTTCTGCTTGATATGAGAGAGATGCCAAGACTACTTCTCTTGTCGGCGGCTGGAGGCATATTGTGCAAAGAAGAGGTCAGTCAGCTCCCGAAAGCTTCGGATCGAATCCGAGGGAAGGTGATGGAACTAGATGCAAGTGTCCCCCTTTAAGGTGAGTGGCAAGTAACGACACATGGTTGCGTCCTCCAACCCCTGCAGACTTAGATGGGTGCGAAAGTGGTCAAGATGATCAATCGGATCAGCGCACCCGTCGTATGAGTCAAGGGTTGACATTTTAAAATTTGTGGGTATGGGACGGTTCAAGATCTCCGCTGTGAAAGGAGACCTATCGAGATCAATCGCTTGATCATTGTCTTTGAAGACGCGGTTCCATATCTTCTCCAGCCTTGAATCTACCCATGCGGCATTGGTTAATCTTTTATAGTTGAGGTATTTTCTCAACTCCGTTCTTTCTCTGGCGTGGCTAGTAACCGGTCGACTACTGCCACCAGTGGATTTGATGGCCTGGGAGTCTCCCTCCTGAGCCTAGGGCCTAGATTCTGCTCGAGAATATCGGGGGGTTTCTTCGTTTTGGGCTTTCCTCCGGAGTCATGCTACCTGATCGTTCCTCAGGCCTTAGTCGACTTTGGGCCTACAAGGATTTAGGCATCTAAATGTTAGCTGGCCTCCTGAATCTTCTGGCCGATTTCTTCTTCCTCAGGTCTCCTTTCCTGGAGGCCGGTGCAGGGGCTGCTGCGGGCGGAGCCCGCTGCTATGTGTGCTCCTGGTGGGAGCAAAGTATCTTGAGCATCTTATTGGTGTTCTGCCTATGCTCCACTAGGTTTTGAAAGAAAGGTGATGGTACCCCGTTGACTGTCTCGTTAACCATGGCACCAGCAGTGTGGTCTTGGTCGGGCGAGGTCACATCTCTGGCAGGTTCGCTAGCTTGTACCCTCATGTTTACCATTTTGATTGATGATGTTGGCTGAGAAAAGTGAAGCTGAGGAAAGTGTTTGAGAAATGTGGTTGGCCCTTTGTAAGCAATTCTCACAGACGGTGCCAATAATGTGTCTTGGACCCAAGTTTCGAACAGGTTCAGGTTAATTCGATCGTTGAGTCCGACTCTATTCATCGAGTCTGAATCATTCACACCACTATAACAAACAAGATGTCAGGTGTTTATGGGATATTGTCCCACCGAAAATATTTTGATACTCAAGTCAGTAAATAGCCTTCCCAGAATTGAGAAGGTTAAGGAAAAAACAGAATATGGAGAAAATGGTGAGAGCGTTTGTGGTGGGTGTGATGCTTTTGAAGCAAAAAAGTTTTCTGTGGCTCGAAAGGAGTGCTGTTCTCTAATATTGTATTCTTGAGGAATGTAGTGACAGAGAGAGAGAGAGATTCTGTAAGCGTAGAAGCTTGTGTGAACGCAACGTACATTCAAGAGCGCCTTTATGAGAGCTAGGGTTATGGTGAGTGAGTCTTAGCAGAAAGGAGAGTGTTTATTAGCAGAAATCGGAACGTGCCCCAGAGTGAGGACTCTATGGGCTTTTATAACTATGATGTTAGGCATCCTTCCTTTGACAGGAGTGCTTAATTCCTATGCTTTGATGGACCGATTTTCTTTCTTGGTGTGGGGCTTTAATGGCTGTAATGGCTCATTGGGAGGATTGCTTTTCTTTTGTATTTTGTAATTGTTAGGGTTTGCTGCAAATAGAGGAGAGAATCTGATGCTTTTCTCGTATGAGGTACGCTGAATCTGCTGGTAACCGTTACCATGAAGATTGCCTTTTGGAGAAGCGCGAAATCATGGGAAGAGACCGTTACTGGTCGTGGATGGAATGGTGGGTTAGACTGGGCCTGGCCCACATGAGGCTTGCTCATGGGCCAGCCTACTGTAGCGCTTCCGATCAATGAAAATATTGACCGTCCCGTTGTGCCAGTTACCCGTCTGTATGTTGGTTTCCTTGGCTTTTCATCGGGTCAACGGTTCGCGTTGACCATTCAAGCTTAATTATGTGCCTTCGTGAATTTGCGCCGTTCCCTCCTTCCGGGCTAATCCACTATGGGCGTACCCATCAAATATATATAAATATTTGAAATAATAAATATTCAAGAAAGTGAAAAGAAATTAGAAATTAAGGAAAATAAGGCATCATATACACTTACTTTAACTTTAAATTTATCAAAATTTTATTTGAAATCACTTCAATTGGCTTTCTCTAACTTTTTCTCTCTCTCTTTTGCTTATCTCATCTTTCAAAATTTGATAAAAAATAAATAAAAATCAGTCAGATATGACTTATATTGTAGACTTGATGCACATGGACTTGTTAGGCATGTATCAGACGTCGTGACCAAACACAGTGGTGCGCGAACGTCACATTAGGCATGTGTTATGTACTGGCATTCTACCATCGTGTGGTTGAACATCCCTCAAGCAAATATTGAGCGTTAGCTAATTTGAAAAATGCGCTCGAGTCCAAATCAGTGTCTATCCGGTTGTGACTTCTCTTCCCATGATACGCATGTGCACGTATCAGCTGTTGGTTAAGTGTCTTTCCATTTGATGTGGTCCAGTTCAATTTTAATTTTGACTCAATTTTTTTCATTTCACTTTAACTTTATTTATTTTAATATAATAAATTATGATTAAATTTTAAAAATTTATAAGTTGTTCTTGACAGAGAAGGTTAGAGATGGAAATTTTAAATGAATTTAAGAAACATTTTGGTGATTCTAAGTTTAAGGTAAGCACATTTAAGCCCTATTTTCATTATTTCTAATCTTTTTTCACTTTGTTAAACATTTATTATTTCAAATATTCACATATGAAATACTTTTATAGCTAAAGGGTTTATATTTTGTATACGTATAATCCTACTCCCATTCCATAAAATATTTATAAAATATATGTTGTCATTTAATATACATGGTGTTTTCAAATTGATTTTTTATAACCATACTCATGTGCGTTCTAAAATTATGATTAAATACTCTTATATATTTTTAATATTCATATATAGACTCACGTATGCCTTAAATCTTTGAGTATGTGTTGTGTATGTCTTGATTTTTATTTAAATTGTTTCTGTGTGCTTTATAATGGAAAAAAAAATGTTTAAATTGCACAATTATACTATTTTTTTTTTTTTGTAAATTTCTATCATAAACAATTTTCTATGTTTAGAAACTCCATAATATAGTTTTTATATGTTTTAAAACTACACATTCAAGTTTTTATAAGATTTATGATGGGCCACATGCCAATTATTTTGAAGAATTAAGGAAAAAAATTCTACACAATTTGTAAGATAAAGATATTTTTTTGATATGAGAAAATTTAATGAATTATTTGTATTTGTATAGAATTTTTCATTTGATTATAAAGAGCCACGGTAGAAATTGTCGGTAATATAGTATGACATGTTTTGGTATATTATAGCGATAACTAAGATTTGAACTTATCATCTGTGAGTTAAAAGTGATATTCGATCCCATCTATGGGGTTATATGTATGACAGCATACTTATGAATTAAAATAGTAGCATAGAAATTTTAATTATATGAAAATATATATAACCTGAATTTCGATTAGTTGTTCATTTGTTGGTGAAATCGTACTGATCATTGGTTTACAAAATTTGTATGATTTGAGTATATTTTAAGGATGCACAATAAAAGAAAATAAATTTGCTTTTGAGCCTAAAATTATGCATACAATGTTATAAAAATTATATGATGTTATATATGACTTTAGATTATATCCATTCCACCATATTTTGATAAAAAGTATATATTTAATTATAAAAATTTTATATTTTATCAAGTAATTGGCTGACTCTTACTTAATTTTTTATTAACTTTTTAGATTAGAAGGTTTGAGTCATATTTATAGGTTGGTGAAGTTGTTGGGAAGACTGTTCAAGAAAATAGAATTAAAAATTTAAATTTTAATATGTACTTCATTAAAAAATAGTAGAATTAGAGTAGTATGTGGCTTTAGTTTATGATACTATAATAACTAAATTATAGATATATTTATCAATAATTTAGTTTGATTTCGGCATGTCTAAATTATGATTTTGTCGACTCTGATATTAGTGAAAATATATCTCTTTACATATATTTCAAGATCATGTATGATTACTAATTGGAGCTACTTTTAAGTATGACATTTCAAAATGACATTTCAAATCATGTACCTTGACTTATTATTTTATTTGGTTTCTTGTCAGTATTTGTCAATTTTGGGTTCTCGTCGTGACGCAGTTTCTTTGGGGTTGTTGTATGGCAAAGGAATAATGAAGTTTAGGTAATTAAAGGTTAAAAATCGTGCTCTAAATAATAATTGAATTAAGATAATTTAGAATAATAATTAATATAATCAGATTATGAGTGATCTGAACGTAACTGTTAGATAAGTTATTTGATCAATTGTAAGGAGTCTAACTCATACTAGTAAGTACATTAAAAATTTATAATTTTTTGAGTTAGTCTAGTAGGTGAATCATAAAATGGTTGTAAAATTGCATTGTGGTATGTGGCAATGGAGATGAAAATGGAGGAGGAACCCTTCTTTCTCTTTTCAACATTTCATTTAAATGACTTTTAATCATACTCATTAGTATAATTTTAATAATAATAATTTGTTCTTTCTTTATATTTAAACACTAGGCGTCGAGTTTGGCCTATCTATTAGTATAGACAAATTGACCAATTGAGTGATAGTTAACATAATCGTATTATATAAAATAGAATTGCTCATTACTTAAAAAATCAATTCATTTCCATCAGAATCAAACCGATTCAACTTCAAATACTTAGTCTGTACGATTTGATATTTTTATATTTACGAGATATAATTATATCTTTTTAGTCCGATTAAATTTATGTGCAGTTAGATTATATTGTTATATTGATGAACTTTATGTGATTTGAATATAACCGAGTTTATTATGACCATGTAAGGGTTAACTAATATGTGTGAATATTAATTATAAGCTAGGTAGAATGAAAAAAAAGAAGAAGAGTGAGTGAAAAACTTAAAAATAATAGAAGTACCTTTTTCATAAGTTCTTATTGAATATTTGGTCATGAAATAGAATAAGTAAAATTAGTAGTAATATTTTTTGATGCATGCTTTGAACTTGGATTCGTATCCAAATGTACCGAGTCAAATATTTGAATCACCTTATCCGGATCTTACACACCGTAATACCTAGTACGATATGATAAAAATATGAGACTCATTCCTTAATATATTTTTTAACGCTTAAATTAAAAATCTTTCTAAAGAAAATTGAAAGATTAAAAGAGGAGAGGGAATGAGTGTGAAGTTAATTGGATTAGAGGACTTTGCTTCGTAAATTTAAAAGAAGAAAAAAAGAGGCGATTGATAGTAAAAGCACAAAATGTATTTTTCTCATCTTCCTTCTAACTTTGGTATTGAACAGGGACTTTATATTTGTACCGTGGATGCCAAGCTATCCACCTCTTTAAAATTGGCATGACTGTTATTTAAAATGTTACATTATTTAAGCTTCAACCATTATGTTTATTTTATAACTATTCAATAGTTAATAATTAGTATTTATTCGGTTGTTATTGCCTATTTTAATATAACTGATCATTCATCAATTATATAAAATCTTTCATCAGAATTTAATATTAGATTTATTATTCTATTGGGTTATTAGTCGTTCCGATCTTTATTATATTTGATCACCCAATTATTCGGTCGGTCGATAAAATACCTGTTTAAACTGACTTTTGAACTGATTTCATGCCGGGTTAAGCAACTCAGTTGGTTTGGATTTTTTTATTTTTTTATGAGCTTTATTTTAGAGTTATCATTTAGTTATTTTATCTCTTGTGGTATTTTATATATTTATTTATATTGTTAGATTAATATAAAATAGATAAATTATTAAATAATACTCATATTTGAAAATATTTGGGACACACTTTGATCATTTGTAAAATATTTTTATATAATATAATATTTATTTATTTATTTATTTTATATAAATTTATTAATTTAAATAAATAGATTAAATACTATATTATAAATATTTTTAAAAAAACTAAATAATATAGCACAAACAAAGCCTTACATCTCAACGGATAATAAGATGCCAACGTTCACCTCTGACTCACGTCCTTCCATCAAGAGGCAGAGCAACCATACCAGGTAACCAAACCTCTTCTTCGGTCTTCTACTCGAAAATTCCCGTCTCTTTCTCTCTTTCAATCTCTGCCGTCGTCTTTATGCTTGTTTTCCTTTCGAAATCGAAACAATATAGGATACAGAAGCCGAGATGATAGCTGCGATCGCTCATCTTCCACGAGCAAATCTTTATGGCAGCATTTTCCAGCTGAGGAGACCCACTCCTTGTGCTTTATCCTTGTTGGAACAGCGTTTCTTAAGTGGTTTGTCCGCCTTTTTCTTTCTCTTCTCTATCTTTTTGTACCCATTTTTCAATATTTCGTGCTTTCTCTTTCAAATCTGCGCTGGAACATATATTGATTGAATTCGATAATTGTGAGTGCTTTCCTGCTGTTTGAGTATTATATTTCTGTATTAGTTTAAATTATTTAGGGATTTTTGTCAAAATCTTACTTAATTATTGATAGAATAGCTTAGGATAATATAAATTAGTAGTTTGTATTAGCTTTATGATATAGTAAAGTACATATAAATCTTTTATCTTCTTTTTACTCTAAATCTTTTGTTCCTTATCCAGCACAACGAAACTATTTCTACTATTGGCTGGCAGCTAAACGGTTTAGAGGGCACGTCCTCACTCATAGGACATTCACAAACATGTATAACATAATTCCACAAAATGCATCCCAAATTATTGAAAAAGTATATTTCATCTACGACACAATCACTCTACAAATGCAGTTTCTAGATTAATGCGACTTGATGTCGGGTCACCACTCCATCCTTTAATGCCCTTGATTACTTCAACAAGAGCAGCTGATTTACAACTAGTCTATGGCTACATTTTGTTATTTTGAGGGTAAACGTTAGTGCAATGGTGACAACCTCTGCAATGTTGGAAGTCTCATGCACTCGGTTGCTTATTTCTTCTCTATGCAAAGGATGCAGATGGTCAGCCATGGACCATTAATAAGGTTTGGTGGAAACCATGCACCAGATATGTAAGAGTTTGAAAAGAACACTCAATTTGAAAGATGAAATCTTGTTTCTGTGCAGCATCACCTCATGCGCACACATGCGTGTAAGTAGTTATATTGGTACATGAGAAAGAAAGTGTTTCTAATCAAATATGTTTAATATTTCCACTAGATCACTGGCTCACCATTATCTATTTTATACTAGTTAGCGAAGTTGCTGCTTGTCTATACATAAAAATATGGCCGACTATTCTCTGATTTAACCATTGGCAGACTGCTTTTACACGGTTTACTGATGTTTTGAGGGGTTCTCTTTGTGTTCCACTAGTTATATGGCAATTGACAATTTGATGCTTATCATATGGAAGATTTGTTTGTATGGCTGACTATTCTAGGATTTTACCATTCACAGATTGGTTTTACATGGTTTACAAATGTTTTGAGGGGTTCTCTTTGTGTTCCACTAGTTATATGCCAATTGACAAATTTGATGCTTATTATATGGAAGATAAGGTTGTATGGCAGACTATTCTAGGATTTAACCATTTTCAGACTGGTTTTACATGTTTTACAGATGTTTTGAGGGGTTCTTTTTGTGGTCGAGTAGTTATGTGCCAATTGACCAAATTTGATGCTTATTATATGGAAGATGTAATGTTGAAATCTGCTTTCATAGGTCAAATTCATCCCATTTTGCTACGTTCTAGAATGGGAGTAAGTACAGTAATTTTGAGAGAAAACTAAATCATCTAGCTAAAAGCATGTTGACACTAACTGGAAATGCTGAAACTTGTATTTCGAGTGGCATTGTGATGATGGCTGTGGGGTCATCGCTGTGAATTATTGCTGAATGTTTAACCACCTTATGCACCCGGAGAGAGCAACAGACAAAGGGCACCCTGCACATAAAGAAGCGGAAATATGATTTCATCAAATGAATGAATGATAGTTTGATCTTGTCCCACAACCATAGAAAATTCCTATACAATGCTAAAAATACAAACTCTTAAACATTTAGAAATCAGTGGAGAGGTTCGTAGAAGGAGATGTTAGACAAAAATCAGTCTTCCATGTTTAAAAATCATGCCATATAAAGACCAAATGCGGAAATAAAATTAAAGATCGAAGTAACCTTCATCCATTGAAGCCGTTGCAAATTACTTGAATTTCTACGAATTATCAACTGATTTTGATCTTTCAAGCCTCAATACCCTTCAGTGATGATGTACAAATAGAGTATTAGACTTCGGAACCAAATCAAATATCACCTTTATTTATAAATAATTCCATCAATTATCTCACGGGTGATTACCAATGGAGGTTGGGCAAGACAGTTACACGAAAATTGGACCACAACTGTTGGTTCTCATCTTTTTTTTTTTATGAAAACTGTATAACCAACATTCTTCCACTTGATCCATATTTCACTTGATGTGATAACCAAAAACTCATCAATTCTCAATATTAAGAAATAAATACATGAATCATGGCGATATGTCATCTATAAATGAGTAGTATCTTCCATGTATTATGATGTATCATATTTCTTAAGACACTATCTGAATATGGTAACATTACTTAATAATTTAAACATTATGTTTATTTTAGGTCTAACAATTGATAATTTTCTTAAACTAATTAACTAATATGTATACAAAAATTTTGAGAAACACCACAAATAGATAAAAATTTTATTAAAATATCATTGTCCATATAATAAAAATCACATCATGGAACTTAATCCCATTTTAACTCTATGATCCTTGAATCTCAATAGTGGCATGCCTTTCATCAAAAGATCAACAATCATTAATTCAGTACTAATGTGTTCAATAGAAACTTCCTTTCCTTTAATGTGCTCCTTTATGGCTAAAAATTGAATGTCAATATGTTTATTTCGACTGCTATTTTTATTATTTTTAACTAGAAAAATAGCACCTGAATTGTCGCAATATATTTTCGATGGCCTTGAGATGGAATCAACCACTCTAAGCCCAGATATGAAATTTCTTATTCATATATCATACTTTGTAGCCTCAAAGTAAGAAACGAACTCGGCCTCCATAGTGGAAGTAGCAATCAGGGTCCGCTTTACATTTTGTTAGGATACAGCTCTACCGGTAAACATAAATGTATATCCAAATGTTGATTTACGTGAATTAACATATCTAGCGAAGTCTGAATCGGAGTAACCCAATACTTTTAGATTGTCAGTCTGTCTATATATAAGCATGTAGACCTTAGTACCTTAAAAATATCTCATCACTTTCTTAGCAACTTTCTAATAATTCATACCTAGATTATTTTGAAATATTTTCAATATTTCCACTGCAAAAGCGATATCAGGTCTTGTACATACTTGAGTATACATCAAGCTTCTAATAGCAGAAGTATATAGAATGTTTTTCATTTTTTCTCGTTCAAAATTATTTTTCAGGTATTGGTTCAAATTAAACCTATTACCATTCACAATAGGTGCTACATTTGGTAAGCAATTTTTCATCCGAAATCTCTATAAAACCTTATTTCTTGAGACAAACCTAAAATTTTTTATAGTTTATCTCGATGAATTTTAATGCCAATGATATAAGATGTATTATTCATATCTTTTACTTCAAATTTATCAGAGAGAAATTGTTTCACTTCATATAGCAAACCTTTATTATTAGATGTAAGTAAAATATTGTCCACATATAAAATAAGGATTCAAAATTTACTCACACTACCTTCTGGGTATATATATTAGTCTAAAATATTTTTTTTAAAATCAAATAAAAAAATAATATCATCAAATTTTAAATACCATTGACAAAGGGCTTGTTTTAATCCATATATGGATTTCTTAAGCTCACATACCAATTGTTCAATATCACTAGAGGAAAATCCTTCTGATTGTTTCATATAAACCTCATCTTCTAGGTTATCATTTAGAAAAGCCGTTTTCACATTCATTTGTTACAATTTCAAATCAAAATAGATAACTAATGTTAAAATAATACGAAGAAAATATTTCTTAGATATAGAAGAAAAAGTTTTTATATAATCAATTCTCACCTTTTGAGTAAATCATTTAATAATGAATCTTATTTTATATCTTTCGATGTTACCTAACGAGTCTTTCTTTATCTTAAATATCCATTTACACCCTATGACTTTTGTCCATTTAGGCAACTCAACAAGATCTCAGATTCTATTATAACTCATGGAATTCATCTCTTTCTTTATGACATTGTACTATAATTATAATTCATTGTAACTCATAACTTATGAAAATTTTTTGGAATCATTTTTAGCTCAAATATTGTAGTCAGAATCTTATAGATATACAATATAATTAGTAGGAATTGCTAATTTTCTTATTGTAGTAGATCTTCTTAATATTGTATCAATATTTTTAATAAGAGTATGTTGTTTAATTATTTCAAGCAGATCCTGAATATCATGATTTACTGGAATAATATCAACAATTTGTGAAACGACATTGAAAGGTTGTTCAACACCAATTTGAGCTTGAGGGGTGTTGTGAATAATAATCAATTTATCGTTATAAAGTGAAAGGTTGAGAATCTGAATGATGATTATTAGAAACTATATTTCTGGATTGATTACTCCCACTCATTAAATCATTCTCAAAAAATTTTACATTTCTTAATTCCACAATCCTAGTACTGTGAGATGGACAGTAAAATCTGTATCCTTTGAACTATTCGGCATATCCAATAAAATATCCGCTTATAATCCTTGAATCCAACTTCTTTTCTTGCGAATTATAAACTCTTATTTCAAACAGACATCCCCAAATACATATATGTTTCAAACTCGGTTTCCAACATTTTCATAACTCAAAAGGAATTTTTGAAAGAGTTTTCGTTAAAATACGGTTTAATATAGACACTGCCGTTTTAAGAGTTTCAGTTTATAGTGATTTCAGAAGATTTGAGCTGTCAAGGATACTCCGCACCATATCTAATAATGTTCGATTTTTTTTTCTACTATACCAATTTAATCTGGAGAGTCAGGCATAATATATTGGACAGTTATCTTATATTCTTGAGGAAATTTTGTAAATGGAGTAGGTATTTGTCTATCTTCAGTATATCTACCATAATATTCTTCACTTTTATCTAACCTCACAATTTTAATTTGTTTTTCACATTATTTTTCTATTTCATCTTAAAATATTCTAAAAGCATCCAATGCTTCATTTTTGCTATAAATAAGTAGATATACATATGTTGTGAATAATTATAAATAAAGATGATTAAATATTTTGAATCATATGAGTCAATAATTGGATTATAAATATTCATATGTATGATTTCTAATATGCCTGAACTCTTCTTGGTATCTTTCTTAGTCTTATTGATCTGCTTTCTTTTTATACAGTTCACACAAGTTTTAAAATTAGTAAAGTTTAAAGTATTAAGTACTCCATCATTTACTAATCTTTTAATTCTTTTAATGGAGATATATTCTAATATCTGATGCCACATATAGAGGAATATTTATTTACAACACATCGTTTAATACTAACATCAATATGCACAGTATGTAAGAGGTATTGTTTTGTAAGTTTATAGAGTAAAGATCATCAGACAATATACCATTTCTAATAATATCAGGCTTATAATATAAATTGAAAGGTGAGTCTGAAAACTCTATCATTTACTAATCTTTCAATTCTTTTAATGGAGATTAGGAAATGGAGATATATCCTAATCTCTGATGCCATATATAGAGGAATATTCATTTACAATACATCACTTAATGCCAACATCAATATGAACAGTATGTAAGAGGTATTGTTTTGTAAGTTTATACAGTAAAGACCATCAGACAATGTACCATTTCTAATAATATTAGATTTATAATATAAATTGAAAGGTGAGTTTGAAAATATAATGGAATATTCAAAATGTATAAGTCTTAATACGATATCAAATTTTTTAGAGAAATTTAAAATATAGAACGTCTTTTCCAAATTCAAAACAAAGCCACTACTCAAAATTAAATTATATGTTCTGAATGCCTCCACATATGAATGTATATTGTTTTCAAAGAACATGCTTTATTCACTTCCCACTGGCTTTCTTAGATTTTGCAATCCATATAAAGAATTTGTAATGTAAATTGTAAAATCAGAATCAATCCATTATGTATCATGAGAAATATTAATCATATTAGATTCATAATAAATAAATGATAATAGATTACTTTTTAGTTTGGGAATATCACATATAATATCGGAAAGATTTACAGATTGTATAATTGTATAAAAAATAAAATTACATGCTTAACAAATAATATATGATGCCAATAAATACCGAATATATTTTACCAATATAAAATATACATCATGAATCAATTAATATAAAAATTATCTGTTAGTCAAATTTATAATTTAAGTAGATTTATATAAAATATTTATAATAAAACTATCAAATTATATTCTAATTTTTAATTCCTGTGGGCAAATTAAGAAAAAAAGTTTGACATTGTATCCTAATTAATTAATTTAATTTAATAAAATTTTTCGTGGAATAAATTTTATTATATTAAATATAATTAGTCATAAGTAATGTCTTTATCTCATATGTGATCATAATATATAATTTTATTAATTAAGAACGCTGTGACTAATCCCTAATTAATTAAATTATATTAAACAGTAGACATTACAACATATATAAATATATAATTATGTTTTAAACATTTATACACATGTATGCATATTATATAAATAATATGACAAAAATTGCTTAAAAGACTAAATATGCTACATAAGCAACACAAGCACAACGCAGTACAATGGCTCTTGCTCCTTCCTTGAATGCAAATGGCACAGGTTTGATTCTCCATGCCAGCATACATATACATAAATTTGTATAATATAAAAGTATGCTTAATAGCCCCTATATAATATGAGAAAACTAGCACGCAGTGCAGCAGCACCGTAGATGTGCAGCACGCCAGATGCGACTCAGTTGATTGTGGCTGAGAGATGAATAATGCCAAAAATGGTCCAACCCACGTGAAAGCCCAATATATTTTATATTTTATAGTTACTGTAGCATACGAAACAACGCCATTTTGAGTCATCTTCAACCTCCAGTAGGTTTACCCAAACCTGTTTTACCCGATTTTTCAACCCGATGAAAATTATGCCATTTTTACACCAAAATTGATGTAAAAATTATGAAAACATTAGAAATCAATTTTCTTAATGATTTCGAACATTAGTTTTCATCAAATCTTTATAAAAAATTCAAACTTTAAAAAATTTTGAAAATTTGGGTAAAGTGAAAAAAGTTGCAAAGCAGTTCAAGGCTATATGAAGTTTGAATTATGTTCTAATACCAAATGTTAAACAAAAATCGGTTTTATGTTTGAAAATTATGCTATATGAAAACCTAATGCGGAAATAAAATTAAGGATTGAACTAATCTCCCGTCATTGAAGCCGCTACAAATTATTCGAATTCCTGCGAAATTATCATTTGTTTTTTATCTTCCAATCCTCAATACCCCTCAACGGTGGTGTACAAATAAAGTATTAGACTTCGGAACTAAACCAAACATCCCCTTTCCTTATAGATAATTCCATCAATTATCTCATGGGTGGTTACCAACGGAGGTTGGTCAAGACGGTTACGCAGAAATTGGACCACAACTGTTGGTTCTCATCCTTTTTTTTTTTTTTTTTGGAAACAATAGTAATTGGGGACAATCTTGCCCGCTAAGTTAGAAATGATATGCTGCCTGTTACTCTCAAGAATTATAGCTTCGAAGCATCTATAACTAAATATATCTCTCAGTTAGAAATGCTTGCCTATCTAGCATAAAATTTTTTGCCTCTTCATGATGAGTTACCTCTCAAATCTCAGAGCCAAGGGGAAATCTGCCTCCTAAGGTCAAATGGTCCCATGGAAATCTTAATATCAGTATGAATCCAAGAAGCAGCGGCAGCTCTAATGACATTGAAGATGACTCCTCAAACCAAACTAAGGTAAGTATTTGCAAATACTTCAATGAGCTCAGCTTATTTCTCTTTGTTTAGTTCTGTTGTAATCCTTCCCCACCCATGAGTGAAAACGCTCCCTACACTTCATGTCAAAACATTTGACCCATAACATCTGTCTGGTTTTTGTCTAAATACATTCAAAACAATTTGCTTTGCCAGCTTACATGAATGATCTCTTAGATGAACCTACGCAATGTTTTTACTAGAAATATGCATTTTTTTTAAAAAAAATTGGAGCACTCTTTTTTGCATTACTCATTATTGATGGCTACCGAAATTCCAGCATGGAGTCTTAGATTATCAAAAATTGCACAGGTGTGCCAAGTTCTGAGTAACACCAAACTGTGATTCTGGAACTGAATGAAACAGTATTAAGTACCAATGGATATACCTCGTGAAAGTGTGATTGAAGTGGTTATAAGTTAAGATGAAGTAATCAAAATCAAATTCCCATTTAACTATGTTGAGAGGGTTGTATCTTGTATTGTTGTTATTTAGAAAATGACTTTAAAAAATATTTGTATATAGAAGAAGGTTCTAAAATTTTATTTGGTATTGTGAACAGTTCATGTCTCATCCATGGATGAAAAATCGAGATTGGTAGCAGCTGTATAGAAATCAGTTATATCAGATGATATATATCGACATCATACGTTTTTGAACTTGATGAGAAACTACCATTCATCACTGGCTAATATATCAGTTGATATATCGTGATAAATCACCGATATGGTAACATTGCGGTTTTGTTGCGGTATTAGAGGCTCAATGCGTAATATATTTCCCGATATTGCAAATATTCATTCCGTGGTCTCAACATATGCCTTCACCTTAGCCATGTTCTCCTATTTTCTAGGAAGTGCTCCATAGTATCCTAGAAGTGTTCCTAGCGACTCCAGTATGTCGCAATCATGAGTATCCTCTGGATATCCAAACCTAGTTTTTTTCCTATGACCACTTCAAAATTGAATTAGACTCTAAATTTGACACCTATTTAATCACATTTTATACATTTGAAGAATTTTGGTCAATTGTCTTCAATGAAATCGACATTTTAATAACAAATAACACCTATTTAATCACATTTTATACATTTGAAGAATTTTGGTCAATTGTATTCAATGAAATCAACATTTTAATAACAAATAACACACTAGCAAGTTACAAAATGACAAAAGTCACACGGAATAAAGTTTATTCGAGTAATAACTCCACGATAAGTAACATATATTACTAAGGAAATACATTATACAAAAGAAGTTGAAGTTAAAATTGCTAATTTAGGTATGATTTAATTGTGTTAAATTTAAATATTGGAAAATTTTGATTTATTTAACCGTTGGGGATGCTGAACTGGAAAAAAGATAGAAGAAAAGCATAGACAAATATTGACCGATATATTTATCAATGTACCGCGATATATTGTCGATATGGTAACATATTGCTATTTTTTCCTGGTGTTGAAAAATGTTGTCCGATGTTGAAATGGCAAGACTTAGCTAAGAGAAATTACCTTCTACAGCACTTAAAATATCAATGTGAACTCTGCTAGGAATCATGCTTTGTGGAATTGTTAAATTATTTACTATTTTAACTAGAACTTCTGTCTTCTGCTTATAAATCACTGAGCTGAAGTTGCCTGAGTCACACTCGCTAAATCATAAAGCTGAGTTACATGGGTCAAGAACTCACTTTTAACTCCGTTGCCATTATGATTGTCTCATACATTGCAGTTCATATGACAGGCGCCTTTTGGATATACAAGGAAAGATGTTTTATTGATTGGACTTGGAGTTACAGCTACTGGTGTGGGCTTAAAGAGCGGATTAGAGGTAATTCATCTGTTTAGCTTGTATTATATTCTTGTGGAAATTGAACTGGTAATCTGAACTGAAACCTTAAAACTGAACCAAAGAATTGGGTAATTGAACTACTTGGTTTGGTTTTGGGTTACAGTTTTTAATTTAGCGGTTACCTAAACCAACCATTGTATAATATGCATTAATATATTATGTAGGCATTTTGAGGCTAAAGATTTTGTATTATTATTATATTTTATAATTTGAGTAGAGATATTATGATGTTGAAAAACCAGTTAATCGGTCAAACTACAACGGTTACGGTCAAATTATTGCCAAATAGTAAACACCCCTAGTCATAACCGTGTTGACTTAATATAAAAGCAGGAGCATTGAGAAGAATTGTTCAGGGTTGAACACTATATCAACATTAGAAGGGATTCAAAAACAGTAAAATAATAAATAATCGTACAATAGATATACGTGGAAAAATCCCAAAAGGAAAAAATGCTGGCAAAAGAAGGAAAGATTTCATTATTTTTGACAAATAAGGTTATAAGAAGAGCTTCATGGCTACAAATTGTGTTTTAAAATCTATCAAAAGCATAATATAATACCATATTTATAGCAAACTTGATTGACCCAAAAGTATAACACCACTAACCTCCATTCAGAATTCACGTCAAATCGTACCGTAAACTCTTTTGGGTTGGATCTTCAATTAGACCTGTCACACAAAACGAATTCGGATTGCACTTAACAAATATATTAACTTACTACTTCATGTTATGCTGTCTTGGGCAGTTTGTCGGAGTTGATTCCTTACAGGCAGGGAATGCGGTTCAGCTGATCATGGTGTTAGGCCTTACCATTGGATGGATCTTGACCTATGTATTTCGGGTTTCAAACAAGGAAATGACTTATGCTCAGCAATTGCGTGATTATGAGAACAAAGTGATGCAGGTACACTACACTGAGTGCTGTTAGGATTCTCCCGGTGGGAAGACTTATATATTCACTTAACGATTAGGATTAGAAGTTGGATGGATAAAAGATGGAGATTGAATGACCATTTAAATCGCTTGATACAATTCCTACTATTCACCCATTCGATTTCTAATCTTGACCATAAGATGTATAAGAAAGGCTCCCCTGCTGGGAGGACCATAACAGCTCTCCATTGCATCATACCTTTTAAAGCTTTTTTTCCTCTTGTGTTAACGTGAGTTCACCAAAGTTTCTCACTTGCCATTCTAGTGGTTGGCACAACTTGGACTATTTTTTCAATATAGTTTCTTATGAACTTGTTAAAAATCTTCTCCTTCCCATCCTAGTACTAGTAAAACTGCTTTTGTTATTCCATTCGTTTTAGTATAATATCCTATAAGGTAAAAGTAATTTTAAATAATTTTTTATCATCTTATTTTAAGTTTTATTTAATCCACATCTCCATTTCGTTCTGTTTTTAAATAACTCGCATTTTTTCACATATATTTCATGTGATTTAGGTGTCCGAATAAACTTAAACATCATTTCCTTATCTTATTTTTCTATAGGCGCAAATTTTAAATATCTACAGATATCATTATTCATTATATTATCTTTTAAGCATCCTTATCATTGTAAAACTTACTTTTTACATTATTGATTGCCTAATGTTCTGATCTATAAAATTTAACAGATCGAGTAATTGTCTTATAAAAGTTTTATTTCAATTTGAAAGGAATTATGATCACAAAGTACACCAAATATAGTTCTTCATTTTAACTAATTAAAATTACTAAACCACCATGTGATTTATTCCTAAATGAAATTTCCGAAAGTGGAATAATTTGTTGGTTACCCCTTTTCCATCTCATGGGGATATGGGTAAATTATTCATATTCAATATCATCTCAGTGGAAATTTAATTTCTTTTGGGTAAATTATTCATACTCAATATCATCTCAGTGGCAATTTAATTTCTTATGGAAATTTCATATGTACTATGTTACATCTAAAATGATAATATAATTGTTTTAAATTTATTCTGTTAAATTATAGTGAAACTGTAAAACCGTAGATTTTTTGTAATAATTTCTGTATTGACCCGGAAAAGGACCAAATACTTGATCTTTCTGCACTGTGCAGAAGCGACTGGAGAGCTTAACTGAAGCAGAGCTGGAAGCTTTGCTTGAACAAGTTGAGGAAGAAAAGGGGCGGTCTGCCTAACAGTGAGCAGGTCAGTTGAAAGCTTCAATGGTGATTCTCTCTATTTTTAAGTCTTTTGATTCATGGAATTAGAGGAGCTCCTTCTGTGGGATGAAATGATAAAGAATCTGAAAAAGCACGAGTAATATATTCTACCAAACGTTGTTCTAGTCAAGATTGTATATAACTTAAAAACTTACAAACAAAGTTTTTTTTTTTTTTTGAGATCCAAAAATTCTTAAACTTGAATAAGATTTTGTCAGATCTTTTTCGTTGTTATAAACCCCAATTTTCTAGTAATCAAATTGTATTACTTGAATACTGTTGTGGATACATGTGAAAAAAATGATAAAAAAAGGGTCAGTATTTGTTAGAGAATTGGAAGATCTATTATAGACCAAATCAAAATCAGTCCATCTAACTGGTTATTATAGACTCTAGTTTTTTAGTAATAAAATTGTATTACTTGAATACTGTTACGGATACGTGTGAAAAAAATAATAAAAAGGGTCAATATTTGCTAAAAATTGTGAGATCCTATTGTAAACCTAATCAAAACCAGCCCATCTGACCGGTTATTATATACCCTAGTTTTCTAGTAATAAAATTGTATTACTTGAATACTGTTGCAGGTACATATAAAATAATAAAATAATAAAACATGTCAATATTTGCTAGAGAATTGTGAGATCCTATTGTAGACCTAATCAAAACCAATCCATCTGACCGGTTATTATAGATATCAGTTTTCTAGTAATCAAATTGTATTATTTAAATATTATTACAGGTACATGCAAAAAAATGATAAAAATGTCAGTATTTGCTAGAGAATTGAGAGATTCTATTGTAGACCTAATTAAAATCGGACCATTTCACCAATATGGTTCATTCAACCCAAATTTTCATAGAATATACTTGAAGCATATAAACATTTATGGATGAATATTGTTGAAAATTTGGGACAGATTATTTTTTTGGGGCAAGCCACGATCATGGATGAAAGTGAATGGGTCCACATCTGATATTAAATTTTGAGTCAATGTAAATTTTCAAGCTTTTGATGAGAATAATACGTTTTAAATTAAATATATTTTTAAGAAAAAAATTTTTTTTTTATGTAAAGTTTATTTTTTAATATTTTTTGAATAAAGTTATATGCATTGTATAATATATATATATATATATATATATATTTTCAGGATTTTTTTGTGTAATTAGGAATATTTAAATAAAAATATTTAAATTAAAATGCTCATGGTCCGGCAAAGGCATGATTGTTATTTTTTGTCTGAGTAATTGGTTTAATCTGACTTAACCTGACTTATTAGTTATACTTTTATATTATTAATATTTTTTAGTCATCTGATTTAATATAATAATTAATTTATTTATTTGTTTTATATAAGTTTAATAATATTAAAAATAAAATTAAATATCAAATCAAATGATTAATTCAAATCTTATAAATATAATTAAAAATTATTATATAATATAATATTTTATCTATTTATTTATATCAGTTGGTATTAAACATTATCTTTATACTATTTTTAATATTAAAAAAATTAAGATATTTTTATGATACGTTAGAAATAATTTTATTAAATTTAATATTTTATTTATCTATTTATATTAATAAATTTATATGTAATTATATATAATATTATCTGATGTTATCTATTGGGTTTTTTAATATTTCTTTCCTTTTATAAATTAGTGTATCTTAAATAAATTTTATTACAAATTAAAAAAAAGGGCAACAAATCTCCACAAAAGACTATAAATTATAATTTTCTCATGACCAATTTTTAAAATAACAATCACTATAACAAAAAGGGCTTAATTCAATCTTTTTTAAATATAATTATTTGATTTGTGTTGGATAAATAAATTAATATTTATTTTAATAGTAAAAAAAACTAAATATTTATTTTTTTAATAATAAATAATATAACTGTTCGATTAATATTAAATAATAATTATTAAAAAGGTTAAATTAATTTTTCTTTTAAAGGGGTAGGCTCCTTAAATCTTATCATTAAATTATTATGCTAGATGTTTTAGAAAAGGGTTAGATTGTTTTTTATTAATTATATATATAACTTATTTGATTTTATATAAAAAATTATTTTTATAATTCAATCTCATAATATTATACTATTTTGATTATTATATTTGTAACTTAATTTGTATTATATATTAAAATTTAAAAAATTATTAAATTATTTTAGATTAACCAAATTTATAATTTAACTTATATTATATAAGAGATTATTTAAATTCATAATGTTAGACTATTTACATTTAAATTCCCATTAATATCTCATACTTTAACCAATATAGAGGGGACCCGGGGGTTTTTTTTATTAATTTCCATATAACTTATTTGATTATAAAAATTATTTTTATAATTCAAACTCATAATTTATTATTTTAAATTATACATAATTTTTTTATTTTTTTTAATATTTTTTTTGTTTTTCACTTTATTTATGATATTAACTAATAATAAATGCATCTAATTATATATTTTTTGAAAATTAATTTCATAAATTAAATATTTAAAAAATATCTATATATCTAAAAAATATATTTTAGAGTAATATGCAGCATCTTTATTTTTATTTTTAAAAACTAAAAATCAGTGAGAATATTTAAAAAATATTAATAATTAGTGGAAAAAGGTTATGATAACTTTGCTGGGTTGCGTGGGCGTTCGGCAATTCGAAATTCCTGCGAGGACGAGGAGTTTCGAGAGGGGAGACATCAGACATGGACGCAGCAAAGATAGCGGAGCTGAAGCTTTCATCGATGAGTGTAAATCAAACCCTTCAATCGTTCATGACCCTTCTCTGAGATTCTTCAAGAACTATCTCCAAAGGTAATTCTTCTTCCCTTTGTGTATTGTTAATTCACTTGCTCATTTAGTTTTTGCTTTCTAATTCTGTGTTCATGTTTCCACTGTTTTGTGTGTTTCTATTCTCTTTCCAGCTTGGGCGCTCATATTCCACCAAAGGCTAAATCAGTGAGACCCTTGATTTCCTCATAGCACTTTTGATCCTTAATTATTAGTTTTCGGCTACGATTGTCCCCCACGTTTCATCATTTTCATCATAATCATAGCAAAGGGATTGTGCAGCGACTTACTAGTCGCTGATTTTACCCATGCTCTTCCAAAATGACTTTGAACAGAGCACATCAGTACTAATGTTTTTTGGTGGCTTTGAAGTTCTAGACGGCTAGAATAATGTAAATGTTCACCATGATCACTTTGATAGATTATTCGTCCAGGGGTTTAATGAATCTGATATCTTGAATGTAAATATCAGACCTTTGTGTGAGTTGAAGGATGGATCAATGCCCAGACTCCTCGCATTGCGAGCTATTGGGAGAGCCAGATATACATAATTTTACCTTTGTTATGCCAGAGGCTCTTTTGAACTGTGCCGTCTAAGTTGTTTGGAATATGTATAATTGTTGATTTCCGTGATGAGTTAGTCTATGTTGAGTCTACTGTTCTCAAATCCTCACATGAAGATAAATGGGACTCTTGATCATTTCTGAGGTAATGTTAAGCTGCTAGCATGAAGATGAACAAATCACATTATTTATATAACTATGTTGGACTCAAGGAGTTCAAATTTTTGTGAAGACCTTTCAGAAAATCACTACGAAAATGTGCACATGTAGTGAGCACATGAAGGGTGATAACTGCGAAGCTATGCTCAATGCATGGGCATGCACAAATCAGGCAAAAGCTGGCGCCTGAAGTGTACATTCACAGAATAGGCAGAAGCTTGCGCCCAAAGGGTGCATGTGCCACATATGCACCTCACACAGAAGTTGGTGCTTGATGTGTGTATGAAAGGCACACATGCACATTGGGAAGTGTGTGGCTCATGATGTTTGCATAAATGATGCACTTGCACCACTTGTCCTATGTAGTTTTTTCTGATGCGCTTACAACCACATTGTTGTTGCCTTTATTAATAGTTCATGAGATTTAAAAGATTGGGTGAGAGCAAATTTTGTCCGACTTTGAGTGATTTGATTTTCATGTAAGGGGATTTGACTAATTGAGTGCCTGGGTACTCTTGATCAATAATAGATTCATCATCTTTAAAGCTTGATGGTGGTTTTGACAAGAAAATCTCCATTGCTAAATTTGTGAAGCTTGAAAAGAAAGATTCAAATGGAGGAGATATTCAGGTGTTCAGGATCCATTGCCAGAGAGCAATCTGTAGAGTTGGTTTGGATAAGTAACTAATCACGGGGTTAGTCAATTTGTGCAGTGTGCTTGAACCATTGGTCTTATAAGTTGACAATCTCATAGTGAATTTCATTTTAGGTTGGCTCGACAAGAATTCAGAGATTTTTTGTTGTTTTGGTTTGTCCTCTTTAATGTAAACCGATGTTCATTTAATTTATGCATTTACATTCAATTTTGATGATTTATGCATGATTGTGACTATATGCTCACCTAGATAGCATAATCTTTAAGATATTATTGATTATTGCACAAGTCTTTTTATTCTATAAAAATCATATCTATTCACCCCCTCTAGGTGATTAAGGGTTGAAATATAGGAATTTTATAAGTCATAATAGAACAACTTTAATCGTGTGTAGTGATGGATATTGCACAATGCGGAGTATTTTCGTGGTCTAGACCAACAATGAACAAGAGGAATCTTTGGTTGATTGGGTAGAAGTCTGTAAAGACAAGGCTTATGGAGGGGCAGGCTTGAATAACGTTCATATGTGGAATAAGGCAGAGCTTTTGGAGCAAATGTAGGCCTCAGATAATGATGATGATAGGGTTTGTGTCATGTGATACATGTCCATTATCTAAGGGGCAAAGTGTTATGGCAAGTAAACACAACACAAAGCTCTTCCTGGATCTGTTCAGAGATGAGTTACATGATGCCAGTGTATGGCAGCAATAGATGATCACTTTCATCAAATGGGAAGTGCGACTTGAAGAAAGTATATTCCCATGTTGCCAAACCCAGAGAAGAAGTTCTATGGAGGAGTACATATGTCCAAAGGAGATTATACCTAAGCATAAATTTAATTGTGGCTGGTGATCAAAGGCCAGATTAGTGCAAAGACAAGGGACAAGCCTGCTGGTGCATGAGATGTGATTTTCCTTCATGTGCAGAATTTGGTGGCAAATAATAAGTGATCTGAATTCCCATCCTGATGCTTGTGATATAACAACTTGAGAGGTTTGAATGATATGTTCCGCCCACAAGATGTCTCTACGGTGGAAGTGGTTTTGAAAGATAGTCCACATTACAAATGCATAGTTTAGAATAAATCATCTCAGACTGGCTGAGCCAAATTGATTCAGCACTAGAGGTTATAATGACACTTAAAGCTAGAAACCCCATATAATTACACATCCATACCATGTATTCTTTGAATCTATATATCACTTGAACATCTGGCAAGATGTGTGCGAGTTTTTTTTTCTTCATACTATCTTGATATTTTGTCCTGACCATGATGAAATAATTTGCAGAATATGGGTCACTTTTCTTCGGATTCAACAGAGGATGATGGTGTGAAGAAACCAGATGATGGGTTGGAGGATGACATTCTTGAATCTGATGTTGAGTTGGATAATACTGATGTTGTGGAACCAGATAACAACCCACCACAGAAGGTGATGTCAGATGAAGTCCCATAATAGCTCAAATTCTATTCCATAACTGAATAATAATGATCCTACACCATGAATTGAAAGAGAAACACTTGTTCCTAAAGCAACTTAAAAAAGTACCTGAAATTCTAAATGATTAAAAACACTTCATATGTTTTCTAGTTCTCCTACAACTACAAAACAACAATAACATAACTATTCGGGCCTTCTCCAATGTGGGTCCCTCTAGGACTTGGGCTTCGGCAATGCCTATGAGAAGATATGTTTTTCGGACTTCTACATCAGAAAGTCGCTTTTTGTATTCAATTATCAACATTTGCAAGTTGAGGATAGCTGATTCTCTGATCCTTTATGAGACCAGTACAACTGCCATCTTATGTGGTTGCAGATGGGAGATCCTTCAGTAGAAGTCTCGGAGGACAATCAAGATGCAGCACAAGTGTCCAAGTCAAAAGCTATGGTTGCACTGAGTGAAGGTATGCCAATCTTTTCGTTATATTTGTTATGGGTCATGTTGATTTGTGCTATGTTAGGAAACTTGGCTCTAAGTCAACTAATTTAAGTGCAATTTATAGGTGAACTGGATGAAGCCATAGATCATCTTACTGAAGCCATCATACTGAATCCACATTCAGCAATATTATATGCAACTAGAGGTATCCTCCCCCCCCCCCAATGGAGCTTTTATGTTGGCTTCTTTTTACTTTGTGTTCTACATCTTGCCTGTTCTAGGCTGTTAGCTGTATTTTTTCAGTTTTTTCTCTTAAAAATCTGTTTGTTATATTTAATTTTCAGCTGGTGTCTTTGCCAAGCTGAAGAAACCCAATGCAGCCATACGAGATGCTGATGCAGCTTTGCAGGTTGTCAATGAGACTGATTCAATATTTAATAGCTTTTTTCTGATAACTAGCTAAAGAATCAATTGATTTCATGTCAGATTAATCCTGACTCAGCAAAAGGCTACAAGGTACGAGGAATGGCAAGGGCAATGCTTGGGCTGTGGGAAGAAGCAGCAAATGATCTACACGTGGCATCAAAACTTGATTATGATGAAGAGATTGGTCTGGCGCTGAAAAGGGTAGTTTAAAAATGTTTCTTTTGCCACCTTTTCAGTTATAGCGGATCATTGTTCTTGTTATTATGAGCTGATGCTTGATAAGTGAACACTCAGGTTGAGCCAAATGCCCATAAAATTGAAGAGCATCGTAGAAAATATGAACGACTGCTAAAGGAAAGTGAGCGAAAAAAAAGTGAACGCATAAAGCAACGGCAGCATTCTAAACCCGAGGTTAGAAGAAGCAATGCTATTCATTATCCTTTCTTCCAGGTATTTTTTTGGGGGTGGGTGGGGGTGGGAGACCTATACATTTTCAGGTTCTCTGCACTAGCTTTGCTAAGGCCTCATTGGCATTATTTGTGATCATTCAATTTTAAAAAGTCTATTGGCATGTTTGGATTCCAGTAGATTTTTGTGGGTGACATATGTCAGATAATGTCCAGAAAGGAAAACTGCTTAACTTGCAATTGCAGTCACAGAGGTAGTGTCGTGGTAACAGGGAGTCATGGGCATTACGATACTTGTCATGATCCTCTGGTTTGTGTTTTTTTTATAAGACTCTTTAATACTTAGATTTGTAATGATTTGGAAGGATTTTAATGATTTCGTATATAGTTGAAAATGTGTGACAACTTCATTAATCATATTGCACTCTACAGGCCACGAGACTTATGAAACTGTTCTGTTATGGCTGTATTGCTATTTTTCAGATGATGCGGTTATGTAACATTTGTATCGGCTGATATGGGCACTTTTCAAAATATTGATATTGTATTGGCTCTATAATGTATCTGTGGTCTCAACTGATTTGTTTTGACCAATATTCAATCCATGCACCCATCTTCCTAGGTCAACGGTCCAAGTTCAATCCCTGCCAACTTCTCCTTTCCAGTCATACCTGTCAAAAAAGTAAAAACGAAAAAGGAAAATGTAGGACCTTGGAGAACATGATACATGTTAAATGCCCTTCCTTTCTTGAGGTGTTCGGTAGGCTTTAAGAGTAATGCAAGTTGTCCTTTGTGAAATAGCCTGGCTGACTACTCAGTTACACAGATAGTTGTTGAATTAGGTAAATTAGCTTTGAACTTCCAGAAGGTAAAGAAGAGATGATGACTGCTTAAAAAAATTATATTGAATAGAGATCAGAGATACCGAGTGTTAGGCTTGTTACTCTGTTCCTTGCTCCCATAATTGCGGAACTGCATATCTTATGTGGCTTGTATACTTTATTTTACCCTGATTATTTCATTTTGGACTTTATTGTAGGACGCAGATGTGAAGTCTGCGTTAAATGATGGTATGCTTTTTAAAAATCCGTCTTTTTTGGTTATTAAATGACTGTCATCTAAAAGGCTAACAATAGTGTATTCTCTCTCTCTCTTTGCACGTACTATAATGCTACACTATTGTCCTTGCATCACTGATAATCCATGATTAGTTTCATCTCTGGTAGAGTTGTGTTAGGGTCATTCTAGTTTTATGAATAATTATATTCTGAATGGGAAGGATTTCATGGTAACAATTTGAATGGTAGGATTATGATAATACATTAAAATATATTGGACCTATTTTATTACTTTAACTGCCCAAATTGTTAAGATAAAATTCTCACTATTAGTACGGGAAGACCAGCAATCCCCATTATAATGGTGGTCAATATGGGACCTGTGAGGTGACAGCTGTTGACTGAACATTATTCAAAGCAGAAATTTAGGAAAGACCTTAAAGCATCACCATAAAATATTATATGTCCAGTCACAAACTACTAAGATGAAAATCCATATTTAGATCTGAAATTGGTCTTTTTTATCAGGCAAAGTGAAGGGATTTTGGGAGAAGGGGAAGACAGGGATGAGAAACATAGAGTGGTGTGGTTTTTTTTTTTTTTTTTTTTGGGGGGGGGT
Organism: Nepenthes gracilis; assembly: GCA_033239525.1. Lineage (NCBI taxonomy): Eukaryota > Viridiplantae > Streptophyta > Magnoliopsida > Caryophyllales > Nepenthaceae > Nepenthes > Nepenthes gracilis. Next base: position 3,570,224 of record BSYO01000026.1, on the reverse strand, counting down.
TGAAGCTGAGTATTGAAACTCTTATTTGACACTTAACCACTTGCAAAGTTTCAATTGATTGTCCTTTACACTCGTTTAGCATGTACTATTCTTCTGACATTTCAGACCAATAGCTAACTACCTACCTTACTAAGCAAAGGACACCTGCAGAATTAAATAAGGAAAACAATTGAGCTAAGCATTATTGAATTGCGCTGGCATATTGAAAACACAGAACAATACCCCTTGATTGACAGGATCCTTTTCCTCAAGGATCAAGCACTGAGACTTAATGAATGTATATTAAGGTTGAAAAACATATATATATATATATATATATATATATTACTTTGCCTTTTGAGATGTTGCTCCAAATTTGCTAAATTAGATGAGTGCAAGTTTAATTTTGAAAAAAAAAATTTTTCATCCTTGTCTGCATAGTGCTTCATTCGGCACTGACCTTTACAAGATTTTTCTTAAGCAAAGTAGAGATGTGCTGCCTTTCTATAAGTAGTTTTTGTTGCTGCAATGTACCATTTAGCCTAAGGGTAGCCAATAGAACCATTTATGAGCCCTTTGAAAGTCTTGAGCTTCAAGTGCTGCTCCAAACAGCTATCCAACCTGTCAGATTGTTCATATATACTGTGTGTTAGGCACTGGTTATCGTCAAATTAGTGCCCCGCATTTAAATAATCCTGGCCAAAACAAACTTGTCAAGATTTTCTCTCTCTCTCTTGTAATGTCACATTGAAAGCCATGTATTTAATAAAATGTTTTCTTAGGAATAATTTGGAAACTTGAGAAGCTGTATATGGATGAAGGCTAAAAGCTTTCATATTTAATAAATCTGTCAAGGACCATTAAACAACATCTTCTGCATTTGCTCAGGCAGTCTCACCACAAAATCCATGCTAATATTTCAGCATTTGCTTGAATTGGAATCGAAATGGTGGCAGTCCAAGATAGGGAGTATTTTTTTGCTTATTCATCTAACGTTTTGAGCCATCTTTGATAACTGATGCACATCTTTCAGCATGCCCTGCCAATAAAATAGTTGCTTTGTCCTCTTGTGAGTTTCTATGTTTCCGGAATGCAAATTAACTTTTACTAACGTAGCTCTGAGATTCCTATCCATACTCATGTGTGACATGTTTTGTACCGCAATAGTAAATTTTTATTTACTGCGTGGCATCAACACATGATTGTACTGATAACTCATGAAATTGCTCATCATCGACAGGTGGGCGATGTGTACTGAATAAGTAATTTGCTTCTTTATATCCTTCCTTTTTCAATATGGATAGAGTATGGATGAAAATATCAGTATCAATATCGATGTCGGTATCGATTGCGTCCTTATTGATATCAAACATATCCGACAATTCGTATTAATGTCGAATATTTTAGAATTTTTTTCTTGAAAACCGTAAGTTGACGGTCATATTAGCTAATATATTGTGATATATCATTAATATAATAACATATTATGATATTGTCGCGATATTGAAGGGACCTGGTATGGGTACATATCAGTCAATTACAATATCAGATAATATTTACATCAGCGAGATGGAGTAGTTTATCCCCAATTTTAGCTACCCTATATGTTTAGTAGGGGTGTTAATTTTTGTTCTAACATGTTTTGATGGCTAAAAGGTGAAGGCATTCGTTGCTTGGCAACTACTTCATTATTAGCTTTGTGTCACGGATGGCCAAGAAACATAGATATTATGTGCCATGCAAACGGATAATGCTCGCATGTACAGCTTATTTGTACAAAAATGTATATGTAGTGTAGATAATTGTATAGGAGATTCTAGAAAATTTATGATAGCCTATAGAATTATAGTAAAAGAGAGATACATGTATGTACTCATAAGTGTTGTTGAGTAAGGAGGATGTATAAGATTTTATAGTATTCTAAAGGAGGTATTTATGTAGAATATTTTAGAAGATGAATCCTAACCATCTATAGTGAAGAATAAAAAGATCCTAACTGTTGGTTGAGAATGTGGCATTCCTATAAAAAGATTCTAGAGTATTCTAAATGGGGATTTTTATGTAGAATACTCATAGAAGGTGAATATTTGTTATACATAGTGGAGAATAGAAAGATAATGCTAACTGTTGGTTTAGGATGTGACATTCCTATATAAAGAGATGAACTCTTTTCATCTGGGAAAAACTTATAAGGCTTGGGATAACTAGATGGCAAAGCCTAAGCCTTTTGCTAGTGTCCGAGTCGCCAAGCAACTGGATTACTTCCAATGGCAAATGGAGCAAACTTTGAGGCTATGCAGATAGTTGATCATTCGGATAAGGTAAGGATCGCAACCCTTTACCTTATAGACGATGCCATGCTATGGTGGCATAACAAATGCCACAAGGTGGAAAAGGGGTTATGCACTATAGCAATGTGGGATGATTTCAAGGGAGAAATCAAGATGTAGTTCTACTTGAAGAACACCGAGTACTTCGCTTGTATGAACATGAGGAAGATGAAGCAGGCAGGTAAGGTTCAACCATGTGAAAGAGTTTGCTTTGCTAATGCTAGAGGTTCCTAGCATGACCTAGGATAAGGTGTTCGTTAATTTCATAATAAGAATGCAACCATGGGCAAGGATAGAGATCGAGAAGTGTGGGATCAGGATGGCGAGTGATGCCATGGCCTTTGCGAGTTATTGATGGACGTTGAGTTAGGCAAGGATCATTAGGAGGGTGGTTGGGGTAAAGGTAGGGGAGATGCATCCAAGAAGCATTGCGGCAGCTTAGATAGTGGATCACCTGACGTGCCAAGGTCGAGTAGAGATCGAGACAGGGGCAATCATAAGGCCTAGGAAAACGATGGCAAAGCCAAAGGTAGTGACAGATGCTTCTTGTGCGATAGACCACACTTTGCGAGGGATTGCCCTCAATAGGGGAAGCTGAATGCCATCTGAAAGGTTGATGAAGGCCCTACGGAGGACAAGCCACGTCGCTTTGGGGGCGATGCATCTCATCTACACAGTCTAGACAGTGCCAGAAGAGTAACAAGGTCAGCGACTGATGCACATGGACATTAATATCAACGAGGAACCCACGGTGGCAATGCTGGACACAGGGGCAACTCACAATTTCATGACAATAGACGTCGTAAATAAGTATAAACTTGACTTAGTTAAGGAGACAGGCTAGGTAAAGATGGTGAACTCTACCACTCTCCCTATCCGAGGAGTTATGCGAGATGTATCGGTGAAGATTGGAGGCATGGAAAGAAGAAGTTAGAGTTTATGGTGGTGGAGCCTAATGACTATCTGCTCATCTTAGGCACTTATCTAAGAGCATAGTGATGTCGTGGGATAGATGCCTATGCATCATGGACAGTGATGAGCGATTGTATACATTGGGGCTTCTTCAAGAGGGAGACTTGAGGAAGAGGGTGGTACTATTTTTGTGGAAGATTAATGCCATTTGGTTGCTCTAGGGGGAGTCAACATTGGATAGGTCTTGTTTGAGGGAGAATGACATACTAGGACTATGTCCAACGTTGAGCGGTGAACAGTAGTTATCCACAATTCAGTCAAATTGGGGGACAGGGAAGGCCAAAGCAACAGGGTCATGATTGCTCTTCACGAGGGCGTTGTGAAAGCAAGTGGGATGAGTATTACAAACGGCTAAGAAGTATAGAAGTTATGCGTCATGTAGACTTAACATGCAAATAGAGGACGGCCACATGTACAGCTTATGTATACAAAGATCTATGTATAGGATACAAAATTGTCTAAAAAATTTTAGAAAGTTTTTAGAGTAAGCTAGAAAAAAAGGGGAAGACATGTACTTAGAATATTTTTAAATGAGGAGGATGTAGGAGATTTTAGAGTATTTTAAATGGAGATATTTATGTAGAATATTCATAAATGGTGAATCTTTGCCATACATAGTAAAGAATAGAAAGATGATCCTAACCATTGGTTTAGGAGGTAACATTCCTATATAAAGAGATTAACTTTTTTCATTTGGAAAAAAACTCAGAAGCTAAAGAAGCTCTAGAAGCTAAAGAAGTTCAAGAAGTTAGAGAGGAAGCAACTCAAGCAAAGTCAAGTGAGGTAAAACCAAGGAGTAGTATGTAATCGAGGGAATGGCTAGCCTTGAAGAGTTTGAGGGGTAGCTTCTAGAGTGAGCTTGTGGAAATGAGTATTGGGGAGGTGCTCCATATTCTTGTACTCAATTTCTATTGTAAATAGTATTTTCTTTAAAAGTCTTGTATCTTTATATACTTTGGGGTGGAAACACTGAGGAAGGCTGATTTGTTTACATTACATAGGGTGTGTTAGACAAATGCTACATGGGTAATCAACGGAAAATGTCATCGTGTGAGATTTGACCATGAGCCTAAGATGCAAATGTGGAGACATTATCTGCAAATCAAACCACTTCATTAACTAACACCGATGAATCCCAAGACAACAATAATATCTTGATATATTTTCATACAAATACCAATATTTTCATCCATAACTAATCCATTGAATATAGTGAGGGAACGATAACATAGTTGATGTAGAAGATCCCTTATCTAGGAAACCCTAGCCACTTTACCGCTTGCAATGGCATTCCAACTATTACCTCATCCTGGATTATAGATGTGATTGATTATGGTCGTGATGAGCAAGTTCAGTTGGTTTTGGAATATCGTTATTAGTATCGATATTGGTGTCGTGTCGGTATTAGACATATTGGATAATATGTATCTGTATCAAATATATTGGAAGAAAAAAATTTTGAAAATCGTAAACTGATAAAACCATATTGGTCGATATATTCATCAAATATTAGTATATCGGCCGATATTTTCAATATCGACTGATATATCACGGATATATGAAAACATATCACAATATTGTTATGGTATTAGAATGTATTGGTATCCGGGGAGCTTGATACTAATATTTACATCTATGTTTTGGCATACTGGTGTGTTGACCACATCACTTAATCAAACTAAACTCAGAAAGAAGGGTTATTGACGTACAAAAATAGGCTTTATGTCTGTAATGGATCTCAGGGTTATGTTAATGGAGGTGTTGCATCTTCATTTCTGGGTGTGCATTCCAGAAACCTAGTACATACCAGAGGACAAAGCAACTATTTTGTACAGATATGCAAAAAAGAGGTGCATCAGTTGAGAGCTATTATGGTCTACCCATAGGTGAGGTTTTTACATCCATCCAATGATCAGCATTAGAAGTTGAAGGGATAAATATTGGAGATTGAATATCTATCTAAATCACTGGACATAATCTCTATTATTCATCCACTAAACTTCTAATCTTGGTTACCTGGTGAATATGAATGTAAGGACCTTAATAGCACTTGTATTAATCAGTCTAAGATTTGTGCAGTATATCATATGAATAAACTGGAAAATACTCTGCATCCTAGACTGCTGCAATCATTATTGATTTCTACTTAAGCGCAAGCATTAGCATGGATTTTGTGTAACCACTGCATAGGTCAAATGAGAAATATGTTGATTTAGTGGGGGTTAACTAATTCACTAAATATGCACATTTTCTGGTTATTAATCTTGAATTTCTGCTGAGTTTTAGTCACAAATGTCTGTAGATGAGCTTCCAGGTTTGCTCTTCAATCGGGTGCCATCGGCCATTTTGTTTGAATTAAATTGCTGAACCATATGCTATGATACCAGTATGTTATGAATTTCAATATTCAGATCTAAAATACTGGTGTGTTGACCACATCACTTAATCAAACTAAACTCAGAAAGAAGGGTTATTGACGTACAAAAATAGGCTTTATGTCTGTAATGGATCTCAGGGTTATGTTAATGGAGGTGTTGCATCTTCATTTCTGGGTGTGCATTCCAGAAACCTAGTACATACCAGAGGACAAAGCAACTATTTTGTACAGATATGCAAAAAAGAGGTGCATCAGTTGAGAGCTATTATGGTCTACCCATAGGTGAGGTTTTTACATCCATCCAATGATCAGCATTAGAAGTTGAAGGGATAAATATTGGAGATTGAATATCTATCTAAATCACTGGACATAATCTCTATTATTCATTCACTAAACTTCTAATCTTGGTTACCTGGTGAATATGAATGTAAGGACCTTAATAGCACTTGTATTAATCAGTCTAAGATTTGTGCAGTATATCATATGAATAAACTGGAAAACACTCTGCATCCTAGACTGCTGCAATCATTATTGATTTCTACTCAAGCGCAAGCATTAGCATGGATTTTGTGTAACCACTGCATAGGTCAAATGAGAAATATGTTGATTTAGTGGGGGTTAACTAATTCACTAAATATGCACATTTTCTGGTTATTAATCTTGAATTTCTGCTGAGTTTTAGTCACAAATGTCTGTAGATGAGCTTCCAGGTTTGCTCTTCAATCGGGTGCCATCGGCCATTTTGTTTGAATTAAATTGCTGAACCATATGCTATGATACCAGTATGTTATGAATTTCAATATTCAGATCTGATTTGGAGTTTTTTAGCAGAGAAAATGCTGGTAATACAGAGAAATTAGTGATAAGGGTGAGAGAATCCCATACACTAATTCATTCCACCTAACCTCTTACAGTTATTGTCCTTGTTAGCCTATTAGTATACTAGTCTTCGGAAAATGCAGAGCCAAATTGCTAACTACCTTAGTGAGGAAAAGACATCTGGTGGAATCTTAATAAGGTAAAAGAAATGAACTAAGCAAATACTGAATAGAGCTGGCATATTGAAAGTGCAGATCACATACCGAGTGATGCGTGCTCCAAGTGCGGCTAGATGAATTGATCGTCGAAGAAGTGACGGGGAAGGGGAGTTCTGGCGGAGGAAGACGACAGCTAGGGTAAATCGAGGTCAGGGACGTTGATTGAGGAAGGAGAAGAGAAAGAGACAAGAGAGAAGAGGGTAGGGAGAGGTAGAGAGAGAGAGAGAGAGTTGGGCAAATATTTTCCTCCTCTTTTCATTCAACGCAAAATCAATATATATAAACGGAAAATATTATTCCTAATTTGCCCCATCCATCAAAGAACCTTGTCCTCAAGGTTGATCACAAGGAAATCTGGGTAGCACTTTTGAAGTTTATTATGAATTAGGGATTAATTCACCACTTGAGTTCAGCACATGACCAGCTCGAGGGTCCTGCTCAAACTCAGTAGCTGGGTTTCCTGCATCTCAAGCCCTCTTTCCACAGTATCACGCCAATATGGAAATCTAGAATCTTCAACAGATGTTGTGTCCAAAATCTGAGGCGACTCCAGATGAGTTGCTCCTGAGTCTGGTTCCTCATCATCATTCAAATTAAGCCCTTGCTTCAGAATATCAGCACATGAAACTTAATCAATACCAGCAGCTTCTTGATGTTTCTGCATGATGTCTTCTTGCTGAGAGAAACTGCACTTCTGCACTCTAGCCACTGTCTGAACATAACTCAAGTTACCGAAAACTGCCTCAGCTCCAAAAATCTTCTCCACGAAAGTGTAATAAGCAGCAAATCCATGATGCGGGCTAGCTGATTTGGAGAAGAGTAGACGCATAGGATCACCCTCATAGCCAAAGGTAGGTTGAACGCCTATGAATACAATGCCGTACTGTTTTCCGTAAATCAAGAGATTTTCTCCATCAGAATTCAAATTTCCAGGAGGTTTACCCCAGTTTTCTTCCAGTAATGTGGCATAAGGCGTCAGCCTCTGGTACTCTCTGATGCTCATTTTGAAAATGATGTTGAGATTTGGGCTGCTGAATCGAGCCTCTTTATCATGAATTATGTCTTCAATCAGGGCTTCTGATGTCTCTGGAAGGCCTTCAACGTTGTAGCCATCCTTCTTAAGTTCTTTCAAGACAGAGAAGATTGAGAAGAAAACATTTAGGTACGCTGCAGTTCCAACATTTCCTTTGTCAGGAGGAAAACTGAAGACTGTGATGGCTAGCTTCTTTTCAGCCTTGGATTTTCTTTTCAATTCAGCCCATTTAATTGCCCTTGTGCAGAGTTGCTCAACCCTCTTGTGAAGAGCATGTGATTTTCCTGTTCTGGGATCACGGCCAGCCAAAACAATAGGCTCCATGCCTCCATCTAGCTCTGGAAGTGCAACCTGCAAAGCCACCTGAATTGGGTGCAATCCCAAAGTACTATTGAGCCATTCCTCAGTTGTTTGAAACACCAAAGGCAAAACAACGATGTAGGGAACATCGAGCTTCCTCACTGCCTCGACAGCCCTTGGATGATCCTGTCTTGCGGGTCCCCCAACAAGAGCAAACCCAGTTAACGACACCACCGAGTTCACGAAGCACTTCTTAGTGACCGGATCCGCAAAAAACCTCTCGACGGGCCCCGAAAAATCTAGACCACCAGCAAAAATTGGGATCACTTTAGCCCCTCTTGCCTCCAACTCCATAATTACAGCTACATAGTGACCTTCATCACCTGTAACAATGTGGCTCCTTTGTAGAACCAACCCGATTACTGGAGCATTAGGACTCATAAGCTTCTCATTAGCATCTCTTCTTGTCCCATACCAATTCAAGTACTCCTTCACATCATCGTACATACAAGGAGCCAACGGGTGCCAAATTCCGATGTCCAAGAACAAAACCGGATCTGAATACTCAATTTTCACCCCTTTTAGTGCTGGAACATAGGACCCATATATCATCTTCAAGAAAGTCACCAAATTATCCAGTGACCCTCCCAGCCAAAACTGTAAACTAAGAATGTATAGCCTAGCATCCTGAGCTTTATCACTTGGCAAGTACTTCAAAACCATTGGCAATGTTCTTACTAGCTTCAGCATACTATCAGCAAACCCAGCAGATGATTTCTTTATCTTGAACAACGTTAAGAGGGGGCTTTTTGACTGCCCAAGTTGTGACATACTAAATGAACCCAACTTATTAAGTCTCATTACTTCAGGCATTGAAGGGATGATACGGTTTAGGACAACAACTAGGCTTTTAGCCTCAACAAAAACACTTCCGTGCATTTGTAAGGAGATGCCTCTTAATTTGGTCGTTGGATGCTTAAATTTCCATTCAAAATCAGGAATATTTTTGTGATCAATTCCCGAGATGGTGGCCACTGGGGAGATGGTGGTATGTTGCTCTTCAAATCTCTCTCTCTACTACTAACTGTCTTGATGACCCTGATACTTGTTTGCTCCCTCGGTTGTTGGAAGATCTTGCGGATGTGTTGCGATTATGATGCATGGAGCGACATCATCTCGGTAAAACAAAGGCATCTCGGCGGATGGGCAATAGTCTCGAAAATGCGGCCAGCCTTGGCGAAGATGAAGAATCTCGGCGATTAGCGGCAAGTGAAATTTCGATTACGCACATACTTGTAGAAAATAACAAGGAATTTATGGGAAGGAGATATGAAACGCCGAATCCATAGTGCGTGCGGCGCTCGCGATTCTGCAATAGGAAGGAATCTCGGTTTGATCTACACCTCGGTCTGGGCTCTGATTTAGCGAGGTGGGATGAACAGGAAATGGAGCAGAGAACATACAAGCCATTGCGATTCTTTCCACACGAATAAGAGTCCCGAACGCTCTTCAAGCGTTGGAAGAATCAGAGGAAATCACGGTCGAGGTGCTTGAGCAGAATCGATTCTTTCACATCATCTCCGCCAGGCTACCAAGGCCCGACAATTTCTCGGCAAATCAAGCACTACCATAGTCCTTCGCAGTACTGATTGATGATTTGTTACGAGGTGGAAGGGCGAAGAATATGATAAGACGGGAGGGAAAGCAGAAGCAGATTTTGGAATTGCTCGTGACATATGTGGATCTGGTTGCTCGGCGCGAGTCGAGTCGGCAAGGCTCGGTGCCAGAGGCTCGAAGCACTTCAGTTGTGGGAACTACAACCGATGGTAAGTTTGAAATTGCAGAGGAATTAGCGAAGGTGGACAACGAATACGGTGATGAAGTTGAAGGCACGGGGGGAGTTTGGGGTTAGCGGTAGTCACATCCAGGCAAGATGGTGAATTTGTTCGGAGATTCAAAAAGGCTATTTGAGGAACGGAGGTGGTGCGGAATAAGGTTTACTCATAGTGAGTGATTCGTTCAACGAAGGGTAATCAATTGGTGAGGGCTTTTGTACATCCGGGAAAGAACGTGCGATGTGTGTTGTCGTTCCATTCTGGAACACCTCCGACTTTTCTTTGATGAGTTAGGGTTGGATCGATGGCGTATGATGTTACGCCGGCGATAATGAGAGGACGGAATGATAACCGAGGCGGAATTTGTAGACGACCGGAGATGGTGTGGGTTTCGTTGTTGTTCGAGCTGGTTGCGGGTTGGGTTCGAATGTTGAGGATTACGAGGGTTGTTTGTGGCCCGAGGCGGAGTAGGTAATAATGGTGCGTTTGAAGGCCGAGAGGTTATGTCGTTCCATGCGATTGGCGGATTTCGGTGATAGCTTAAACATCGGTGACGGGCGGCCAACTGGCCGGGTAAGCCCTTGAGGTTGTCGAGACGTTCGGAGTTTTGCTGAATAGAGCTGACTACACTGGCCAAGCCTTGTGAGAGGCCGGCAATGGATTCCTCCAATGATCGATATCGGGTCGTCATGCCGTCCGCCATCATCTCTCAATGAAAGCACCAAATGATGCGTGCTCCAAGTGCGGCTAGATGAATTGATCGTCGAAGAAGTGACGGGGAAGGGGAGTTCTGGCGGAGGAAGACGACAGCTAAGGTAAATCGAGGTCAGGGACGTTGATTGAGGAAGGAGAAGAGAAACAGACAAGAGAGAAGAGGGTAGGGAGAGGTAGAGAGAGAGAGAGAGAGAGAGAGAGAGAGAGAGTTGGGCAAATATTTTCCTCTTCTTTTCATTCAACGCAAGTCAATATATATAAACGGGAAACGGGGGATATGGGAAACGGGATATGGGAAACGGGGTTCCGTAACACGAGTTTCTTGGTGATAGTGAGGCACCATTTGTTTGCTGGAAAATAACCTGTTGGAAAATATTTTCCTCATTTTCTGGTGTTCAGCGCACAGAGAAAACTATTTTTCACGTTTTCCGATATTTGGCATGTATAGGGAAATAAGTTAGTGGAAAACTTAAGCTTCCACAGTCATCTTACTCACTATGCCAACACCCATCAATAATTTTCTTATCCAAAGATGATACCTTTTCCAACACATGATGCCCTGATTCACCGTCAGTGGCCGGCCAGCGATGCCTCAGGCCACTAACATAGGTCGCTGGACGGAATGCAGACCACAAACATTCTCCAATCAGCTGGCAACACCTCAAGACGCATCCTTCGGCATTCCCAGCCTAGTTGCCAGTGATGCCTCTGGCAGCCACTGTCTTTTGCCGCCAGTATGCCTCGCCTTGACCTGCTGCCCTCTGACACCGGTCTATGGTCATCAACATCCATGCACTAATCACCGGATGGGGACACCTCCGGCCGCCGAAGAGCCCGCACCGACCTTCGAAGAGCCCACCCCGACCTTTGATCGTTAGTTGTGATTGCCGTAAGTCATTGGCTATCAACACCAACCATGATGTTGGCGACTGGCGGTCTTGTTGGGAAAGATGGCGTCCGACTTTCCCGCTCTGATAACAATAAAGAATATGAATGAAGAAGAACAATCAACACAAGGATTTTTACGTGGAAAACCCTTATCAATCAAGGGAAAAACCACGGGACGATCCGTCCACCGAACGTATTTCACTATGTGGGTGATTTGGGAATAAATTCCCCGTTACACAGTAGAGAACAAGGAAAGATTGAAGAACAGAGCAATTGCAACACACACAATTACTATCGGTTTCTGCTTCCTTCACCGTTTTTCTCTCCTACTCTCTCTTGCACTTAGCCACACACCCACACTCTGTCACATACATGTACAAAAAAGGATTTAGGGCAATATTCAATACATAAAAGGACAGAAATGGTTCCTTCCAACAATATTATTCCCTTTCCAAAATATGCTCCTATAACTGTCTAGAGATCATGTATCTCGGAAGATCTTGGCCGCGCTGCTTTTGTATTGCTGGGCGATGGCCAACCGTTGGCCGTCTAAAATATTGACCAATCTCTCGAAATCCGGTTTACTTAACCGCCAAACCGGTTAACTCCCCATTAGCCGTTCATCTGGTCAACAATCCGTTGACCGTCCATCCGATCAACATACTTGTTGACCGGAATTTCTTTCTTTTATAAAACAGCACATTCGTACTCCGCCCAAGTTCTTCAATTACAAGAACTTCTTCACGGGAGTGATCCCCAACAGTCCCTACCTCTGCTACTAAATAGAAATTTACCACATCAAAGAGTAACTGACGGTAAATGCAAATATTTTCTCCGTCGTGAAATATCACTGCCGTCCTAAAATATTGCCATCATCAATAACCGTAAATATTTACTATCGCTAATCGATTTATATGACAATCCATATTTTCTTACATGACAAATATAGGAAAATATTTTGAAAATATTTTTCATAGAAAATGTGGGAAACATTTTGTACAAAGACATTTTCCATGAAAATTTTTTTTCATTTGGTGAATATTTTCTGCAAACAAATTGAGCCTTATAATTTGGTTAATTTAGTGAATCAGAAAGTGAAGTTTATGATCCTATTCTCGTTCTCAGACTCAAGTAAACTTCTAGCTGCTTGAGTCCGGTGCTCTATTATTGTTTTTGTCTTAAGATGTCTCCTTTAAGAGGCTGCCGTTAACTTAAGGCTACTTTTGATTGGTTACTTCTTTGATAAGATATTTTGTGTAAAAGTGATGGTAGAATTTCATTTCTAATAATCATTTAAGATGAACGGAGAGAGTTGAACGAAGAGAAGAGGAGTGTTGGGGTGGTGGTCATGAGGTGGTGGCATGTAGGAATTTTTCTGAAAAGATAATTTCATTTTATTTCAGTTATTATAGTTCTATTAGTTTTTGAATATATTTATATGATTGTTTGAGAATACAGTGTACAATCGTTGGCACCGTTGAAAACTTAACAAGAAAAAGTAGCGGTAGAACAATCGATTATGTGCTCAGCTAATAGTAAATAACGGCTAAGATACCATGAAAGTTCAATATATGATACAAATTTGTCCTCTATGCTCATTTATTTTCGCCAAAGTTCTTCTCATCCAAGTACTTTTGCATGGTTGTTCATATGGGTAGCTGTAGAGTCTTTCCATGCTCCCAGTGACGAGGATTTTACTCTGATAACTTGAATGGTTAGAATTATAAGATGGGTCAATGCATTTTAATCTATTACCATAATACTTGCTGTTGAAATCATCAGGATGAATATAGTACTGTAGGGATTATGTGGCTGTTTTACCTGGCTAATCTGACTGATAAAACAGGACAAGTAATTGGAATTCACTCCACCAGTGAATTGGAATCGAAGTTAAATGCTGCTTCGAAGCTCTCCCGTCTAGCAATCCTCTACTTCACGGCGACATGGTGTGGTCCATGCCGTTTCATCTCACCCCTTTACACGAGCTTGGCGGGTAAGCACCCAAACATTGTTTTCTTGAAAGTTGACATAGACGAAGCAAGGGACGTGGCTTCACGCTGGAATATTAGCAGCGTCCCAACTTTCTTCTTCATTAAGAATGGGAAGGAGGTGGACAAAGTAGTAGGGGCTGACAAAAGCTCACTTGAAAGGAAGATTGCAGAACACTCATAGAAGTCTCAGCAAAGTTACTAAAATTTTCATGCTTTAAGAGAATTTCCAACCATCGAGGCTATGAAAAGCTATGTGAATTAGCAGAAGAAATGGTTGTCAACTGCTACCAGAGAAAAGTTTTCTTGCATTTGTATATTGATTTCTGCTCTTTGGAGCTTTAACAATTCCCTCACACCCTCTCGTTCTCTCAGCTGTGAATGCCTTTAAGTTTAAGAGACTGTCTGTTTGTGACTTCTGGTGTTGATCAAAGATCTTGTTGAAGAGTCAAAAACTTGCTGTTGGTAGTATATCTGTGCCTCAGTTTCTGCAGCTTGTGTGTAGTGAGCTCTTGGCTGTGTGACTGTAATACATATCATCAGTGTTAGTCACAGCTGAATCAGGCTGTAAGTAGCGGCATCAGAATAATTTTTTTGTCAAATGATTAGGGAAAATATTAATTGATATATCGAATATATTAGTTGATATACAGTGATATGTTGCTAATGTAGCCCCATATCATGGTGGCTCAATATCGAGTAGATTAGTGTGCCTTTTTTTTTAACATTTTGGACTAACTTTTTGTGTCATGCAATGGTTAGATCTTATTTAAACTGAAATATGATGCAAATATGAATTGCTGGGGTATAGTTTGTCAGTGAAGGAAAAAAATAAGAATCTCAAAATTAAAAAAAAAAACTATAAATGGAAACATATTCTAAAATATGTGAAAAAATTTAGAGTTTTTGCTAGATTGCCCATTTTTTTTATTCAAAAGGTGAATTATTGGTCGGTATAATGAAAAATTCTCGTTTCTTACAACCTAACTACCAATGATTCCGAAGAATTTTGTGGGTTTTCTTTTCCTTTATTATTATTATTATTTTAAAATTTCTTATCATTTTGTCCGAATACGCTTAAATTATAAAATTTTGTCATATAAATAAAAGTAGTCTAAAAGGAAGATGGCTAGTAACCATCTTTAGCTAACTAGCCAGTCGAGTCAATCTATTATGGATATTTATTCAATTTACTTAATTCAATACTCTATACATTGATAAATTTAAACCATTTAAATTTAATAAAGGGGCTTTCATAAGTTTGATAACTCTTTGAATTCGGTCTATATTTATGAATGTGATTTTTCTTTTTAAAAAGTCAAGCTATCTGTCATTTAACTGAATTTGTAAGTTTTGATGTTATAAGTTTAATATTAAAATATTTTAAATATAATTAAATTTTTAAAGAAGTCTAAATTTACATGTTTTGTTGATTTATAGGTATGAGTAGATTAAAAATTTTGGTGTATTTTTTTTAATGACTAAGAAGGGTATAGAATTATTTTTTTTTAAATGACTTAAGCTCCTTAAATAGATAATATATTATTAAATGTGATTAATTTTTATGAATAACTCTCTTTAAATGTAATTATAAGAAAAAAAGTCATCATTAATATTTGATATAGATAAATATTATATAAATATAATAACATAAATAAGATTATGGTCTACATCAATACCATTCTTTTTAACTAATTTTAGTGCTTCTCAAACGGTTTTGAAGCTTATTAGCTTTAAATGGTGATACGTTTTGAGGACTTGAATTACTGTACAAATTAGAGAGCCGTCTTGTTATGCTTGATGGTTCGAATAACAATAGGTTTAATTTTCGTAACTTCGAATTTGGATCTTACATACTATAATAAAATAAAATAAAAAGTAAAAGTATATAAGACTCGCTTTTCATTATATCTTTTGATATTCAAATTAGAAATCTTTCAATTAAGATGATAAATATATAAGAAAATGAGTACAAACATGTATAATCAATAAAAATAAATGTATGTATAGAGGGCAATGCTTCTCAAAGGGCTTTCAAGCTTGTTGGCTTTAAATGGAAAGCTGCATTTTTTGGTTATAATTGAAAAAATCATTCTCCTTTTTTAATGGGAAAAAAATGCTTTGGTTTGAATTGAAATTCATTGCATTGTCCTCCTACTCTTACACCACTGCAACCATTGGACACCACCACTAGCTCCTCCAACAACCGCAACACCGCCCCCACCATGAATTTTCATCATTCTTTCATTTTGATTTAACACATTAGGCGGCACTTGTAACGTTTCCGGATCATCCGCATGTAGATATTATCCGCTTTAAATTGGAAACTTAACGGCGTCTCAAGCCAACACGCAATCCGCACGATTTTATTTCGGTAGGCGGTCCACCATTGCCCAAAACGCGTCTATGAGGAAGGGTTTACGAACTTATAAAGCACATTTCGTTCACCTCTCCATCTAATGTGGAACACTATAGCACTGATAATTCACGATTAGTGAAAAGTATAATATAGCCTTATATTGGCTGACGATACCTGTACGATTCCTTATTTAAAAGCTATGTATTTAATTAAGGTATAAGAATAATACAATCAACATTTAATTTTCGTGAATTCGAATCTAATCTATACAAAAATGGTCATAAAATAAACCAAATCGAAGATAATTTTGTATAAATTATGTTATCAATCAAACCCTTTTAATAAAAAGATTAATTTTATAATCACATTATCATTGTATTTGCTTGTCAAATTTTAATTTAAAATCAAAACCATAAAATTAATAATTTAAATAAATATTTTATGATTTTTTATTTTGGAGTTAATTTTTTAATGAATGCTGATATTATAGACAGGAAGATCAAATTGATAATTTTTTTTTATTCAAATCAAATTAGAATTAACGAATTTAGAAATCGTGTATTTTTTAAAAGAAATATATTTGATATATTTTTAATCTCAATTATTGGATAAAAATTTAATAGTAGAGATTAAAATATATTTAAAAAATTATTTGTAGTATTTTTTATAGATTTATTTTTATAATATTAATATTTATTAATAAAAATTTATTTAATTGTGTTTATTTATCATTATTTTGTTAGTGGAATTACATAAAAAAAAAATAAAATCACAGAAAATTTTAGATAAGGGACGTGACCTCATCGCCGGTTCGATCGAACCGGATGATCGCATTCAACAACGATGAAAAGGAATTTCCTTTCCGTTTCTCTCCCTCCCACCTCTCCTCTCCGCTCGACTGTCATCAGCTATCAACCGAATTCGGTAATCATGCCGTCGTCGGAACAGCATCTCTTCACAGCCTTTCCCGTTTCGGAGCACTGCTGACTGCACTGCTAGCTGTGATGCTCTCCGGCCGCTACGGGTTGGCACCTTCGCACCTTTCCTATCGGAAAAACGCAATCGATTTATCTCCGCCTATAAACTGCTTGCTTCTTCGGTGGCATCACCGTCGCCAAACCGGAGCACGGAACCCTTTCGATGTCCCCACCGTCAATTTTCTGTAGCACCACCACCGCGATAACCGGCCGCCATTAAAAGCGTCCGGATTGGCCACTTCAGGCTACGCTTTTCTGTGCGGGTTCCGGGTTTAAGCAAACCCTAGAAGAGATAATTTGTTTAAATAATTTTTCTCCCTCCTATTTTTATTCCAGACAATTGGAATTAAAACTGTAGGTTAAGTTTAGTTGCCTAATCGTTTAAGCCCACCGCTTTACTCTTTATTTTCTCCATATTGTTAATTTATCATTTTGAAGGACTCGTAGATATCCAAGATTCACATCTGCCGGTTGCTTTGCGGCGGTATTGACTCCATGGCTTCGTACAGGCCATATCCTCCACCGTCGTCATTAGGTCCGCCACATGGCCAGAACCCTCTTCCACCTCCTCCTCCTAGGCCACAATCTCATGGAAATCAGTATGCTCAGGATTGGGGATCTGTTGCTTCTTTCCCACAAAATTATAACCCAATGCCTCAGAATTCGAATTTTCACCATGCGGGATATGGATCATCAGCTCACCAATATGGCTCTTCACGCAGCCAGCTTCTTCCAACTCTTGCTCCCCCTTCTAGTCACCAGCAGCAAGCACCTCCACCACCACCGCCGCAGCAGCCACCCCAGCAGTACTTGTACCCACCGTTGCCACCACCGCCTCCGGATTCTTCATACCAACCACCACCTCCCCCTCCTCCTGCAATGTCACAGAAATCAATGAGTGTACAACAACAATCTCAACCTGGTCCCATGTATTTTCCGTCTTCCCAATATTCCCAATACAGTCAACAGCCTTTACAGCCACCACAACCACCGCCTCCACCACCACCTCCATCTTCCCCACCACCTAGTTCTTCAATTCCTCCGCCCCCTCCATTATCTCCTCCACCACCACCTCCTTCCTTAGCTCATGTACCAGCTCAAACCAAAGAAAGTGAGCAAGATAGAGGAATGCAAGAACGAGAAAGGACATCCAAGGGAGGAAATCAACAGGTTGTTTCTAAGCAGCAGAAGCCCCCTGTACCGCTTGTTCCAGCAAGGAAAGAAAATGGTCCTTCAGGGAGGGTTGAGACCGAGGAAGAGAGAAGGTTAAGGAAGAAGAAGGAAATGGAGAGGCAAAGACAAGAAGAGAGAAGTAGGCAGAAGTTGAAGGAATCTCAGAATGCAGTACTTCGAAAGACCCAGATGTTATCTTCTGCAGAAAAAGGCCATGGATCAATTGCAGGTTCACATATGGGTGAGAGGCGGACCACTCCGCTGTTAAGTAGTGAGATGTTTGAAAACCGGTTGAAAAAGCCCACGACATTTTTATGCAGGATGAAGTAAGTATTCCATTGCATTCTTTCTTCCTCGCAGAAATATTTGGTAAAATTTGATGGATTGCATATTGAGATGAGAAGATGAATCACATAGTGTTTTAAAAACTTTTGGCTTTTTGTGCGTTTTGTGATTGCCTTCGACTTCCTTTTGGAGGATACATGTATTTGTAATTGATTTTTCTTGTTCTCTCTGTAGAGCTATTATTTTTCTGCATGTATTGTATGCAGAGCCCCTATCCATGTCTTTCTACCGAAATTTACTCATGTGCTATGACCAACATTTTTAATGGATCAATTAGTAATAATTTGGCTCAAAGATCTTGTGTGTGCTCTCTTTTGGAAAAGTTCTTGCTTTTACTTACTGCTTTCTATCATTTTCTTTTGATAGGTTCCGGAATGAACTACCTGATCCTACTGCACAGCCAAAGCTTATGACTATAAAAAGAGATAAGGATCGGTATGCTGTCCCATTTCAAGACCATTAGCAAATACATTGCATACTTAACAAGACCTTTTTTTTTTTCTAAATTAAAATACAAAAAGCTTCCTTGTGAGTTGTGATTCATCCGTACTCCTGTATATTATGGTGGGAGAGGCAATTTGCCCATGAGAACTTTAGTCTATCTTTCTCATGTAGGGTGTTACTTGATAATTATACGTGTTCCTGTGTACAACTGTACTAGTGTTTCTCATCCAACGGGGTCAGTGTTTTACTATCTTTGTTCTTCAAATTAATCCACTGGCTGTATCAGCAGAAGCAGTAGGTGTAATTTTGGTTTTAATTATGTCTTTTGTGTTGGGAGAAAATTAAACTTTTTGCCAAATAAAAGGGGATGGCGTCTCCTGTGGTAGTTCCAAACTAAAGTTCCATTGGTATCCAGCCTCCTTTAGTTTCACATTTCTATTATATTATGAGTTTTCTTTATTTCTTATCTTGTCTTGCAGATTTACAAGATATACGATTACCTCTTTGGAGAAAATGCATAAATCCAAGTTATACGTTGAGCCTGACCTTGGGATTCCACTTGACCTTCTTGACCTCAGTGTGTTCAAGTATTTATCAAGCACTTTCTCTTTCTGATACTCTTTCCTGCCATTTTTTTTCTAGTGACGATACCCATTTTAACATTTAGTGCACTGTCTTGATTGTAATTTCTATTATATAACTTATTAGTCCCCCTAAAGAGAGGCAGCCACTTTCTCCTGAAGATGAGGAATTGTTACATGATGATGAGCCAGTGACCTTACTGAAAAAAGATGGGATTAGAAGAAAAGATCGTCCTAGTGATCATGGTGTTTCTTGGCTTGTGAAAACACAGTATATTTCTCCCCTTAGCAATGAATCTACAAAACAGGTAATAATTTATTATGTAGTTCTGTGTTTTCTTCCCAAACCAGAGGTAGATATTGTCACAAAAATAAATCATCATTTGCAGTCCCTGACAGAAAAGCAAGCCAAAGAACTGCGTGAGACAAGGGAAGGCCGCAACATTCTGGAAAACCTCAACGATAGGTTTGACATATTTCATCTCACCCCATTCTTCATAGAAAAGAAAATCCCTCTCTGCCACTTAAGAACATTTTTTATGAAAAAATGTTTTCATATATCATCTGCTTTCAGGGAAAGACAAATCCAAGAAATTTTGGCATCATTTGAAGCATGCAAGTCACGTCCTGTTCATGCAACGGATAAAAGTTTGCAGCCTGTTGAGATTTTCCCCCTGCTACCTAATTTTGATCGGTATGCTTGACGACTTGGCATGTGTTCAACATAGATTGTGTGCTTTTTCTTGGAACGATAGTCGCCCCTCTGTATAACTATATATGGCATGTAATATAGTGCTTGACAGCTTGGTAGTTGTCAATATACATGTTTCTTCATTTTACATACGTACATAGATGTAAAATCTCTTCTTCCTCCCTTTCCCCAAAGTAGGAAAAAGGAAACAGAAATTCCTTTCTTCCATTGCCTTACTATGAAGATCTCCTGGTGATGATTTCTTGTGGGAGAATTAGGTTGTGCTTACTCTAGTTTTATCTCCTCTGTGTATTTATCTCATACAATCTGTAGTTAAAGAATGGTAAGAAACAGAATCAATTACTGCATATAGCTGCATGTTATCTTGCACTGATCTGGTCATGTTCATGTTGCACCAGTTACGATGACCAGTTTGTTGTGGCCAATTTTGATGGTGAACCTACAGCAGATTCAGAAATGTTCAGCAAAATGGACAAATCTGTACGTGATTCCCATGAATCAGAGGTAATTGCTTTTTTGACTGCCCACCTAATCCTCAAGCTGAAGTATTCATTGACCTGAGCGTTCATGTTATTACTAACAGAAGTCATTTGGATTTAGGAAGACTGTGATACAGAAGTTGCTTCAGTCCAGGATTATTAGTCACATAAGCAATAAAAATGCATTAATATTGTGAAGAGGCATAGGTGAAAGATGTATTTATTCATATCAGATATGCCCACTTCTCGCATGAAGTTGAAGATGTCAGAGAGTGGAAATCTTTCAGAAGTCATTGGAATTGACAGCCAGTAGGATTATAACAATGGTGTTTGATTTGCTGATGAAAAAATTGGTGGCTTGGAGGAAATTATAATGCCGAATGCAAGTTAAAATGGTTGAAATTTAGGCATAAATTTGTTTGTCTTCTGAAAGAATTGGGTCAGTGTGATGAGCAATTGGTTATGCAGTATACGTTCAAATTGTTTAGATTAGGAGAGGTTGCATAGCTGTAATTAGGTGTTATGAATGGTGGCTAGGCTTGTTTCTGAGGTTTTGGGGCTTATGTTATACAGATTTTTATTTATGCTTTATGGACCTTCCTGCATATTCCCTGTATAACACTTGCAAATTCCTTTGGCAAAACAAAAATCTGAGCTCACTAGAGCTGGATACTAAAGATCATGGCCTGGAGTAACTGAATTCAGCCAGCACTCAAAAATCTGGCAGCCTAGTAAATTAAAATGGATAAAGCATGTGTAATAGTGTCTGAGTGGTCTTTTTTGTTACTTTGGATGCAATTCTAAGGTATTTGTTGGAAAATTCCCTTTAAATTGCATAAATGGGAACCCGATGAGGAAGTGCTACAGAATTTTCAAATTTTGAGTTACGATGCCAGGATCTTCATTTTAGTATGTTAAAATGATATATGAAGTATGAAGTATGAAGATTCTACCTTTATGATATGTAAATATAATATTAAATTTTTGCTATCTATACATTAAATAAAAGTACATAATTTAAATGATCGTCACCTGTACAAGTGTCCAGTCTCTACAGCATTCATACAATTATCTTGCACTTGTTGTCTTTGAACA
The DNA here is from genome assembly GCA_033239525.1 of Nepenthes gracilis. Classification (NCBI taxonomy): domain Eukaryota; kingdom Viridiplantae; phylum Streptophyta; class Magnoliopsida; order Caryophyllales; family Nepenthaceae; genus Nepenthes; species Nepenthes gracilis. Next base: position 3,548,606 of record BSYO01000026.1, on the reverse strand, counting down.
TACTAATCTCATAAGATATCTCTCCATTTTACTTGGAGTGATGGATCCTTTGGTAGTTACTCTTTTATCTCTTACATGTTTCTCACTGCATTCAATAATTTTCTCCATGTATCCATTTATCAAACACATAAATATTTTTGAAGTACAATGAGTAGTACATGAAATATGGTGTCTCAATTTTAAGAACCATTCATGTAAGAACTTTTGTTTGGCGTGCAACAAAGCTTTCATACAGTAGTGGTTTGTTTAAGATTAAGTATATATATTCTCTACACATTTACTATAGTGTTAGCTACACAAGTGACCATGAGCCCAATCGCCCTTTAGCGGGTGTCATTAACGAGTTAACTGGCTTTAATTCAAACAGCTGAAATAAGATCATAAACTGCCATCCTTTAATGGGAGTGGGGATTCAAACGTTTTCATTTGTTTTGAGAAAAGAAATAAATATAATCCAATACTTGAATTCCTTTCAAATTTTTGTTTTTAACTTTTTCCCTGACAATCTAGAAATGTCATGGTTCCTCATTTTTACATTCCATTAAGTTAATGCACAATTTGACAACTTCATCCACCAATGTAATCCAATCACCAATATTCCATTTTAGTGATCCTATAATTTGAAATATACCATAAAAATAAGCATGATAAATAGGCACTTGAATATTTCCTCATTGCACTGGTGCATGGTGCATTTACAATTATTCCTTCTAAATAATCCCGCGTTATAAATGCATTTTAATAAAAATTGAATAAGAATGTACAAAGTGTTATTCCACCGCACCCAGAACAATTGGCTTATAGGTATACTGCTACTAATAGTTGTAACACCACAAAAGAACACAATTCTCTTGGAAGAATTTGCTTCTTGGTCATTACTGGTAGAATGTATGAAGGACACTGGTAATATTATGTAGGTTGAGTGCAGCCCCCACATCAACTGATCATCAATAGGGCTCGATTGAATTTTTTTTAGCTACATGTTTTAGCGTCAACATGGTGCGTTTTGAGACCACAGTAAGGTTGCTCTATTGTGGTATAGAGGACCTTGTTCAAAATTCAGATGTATCATTTCTGTAATGCAAAGATAAGGATCTGTATAGTTGACATTTCCTATAACCCATAATGTAGGAGTACTGTTTCCCTAATCGGCATCCACGATCTTATACAAACTTACCAAATCTGTGCAGATAGTTGATGGCCAGTATTGGCACCCAAGTAAAGTTGAGCTAACCTAAAGGTTATAAATATCTTTAAAACAGACCCCAAATGGCATGCTCAGACACATTCGCAAATACGCTCATATTTAGACTTACACTCGAGTGCTCACAAGAAACGAATCTTTGTCTAAATGTCCTTCCAAGAATTCCTCCACAATTCTTGCTCCTTCAATATCCAAAGCCGCTTCCTGTCGAACGCAAGACTATGTTAAAGTTGCTTCACATCGAGCGCAATTTTCTAGTTAAACTCAAAACCTATGCACTTGCATCATCTGGTATATTCATCATTCTTATATCTTTCTATCATTTGTGAAAGGTTACTGATTTGAGTATTAGAAAATAAATTGAGATTGGCCTTTTTTAGAACGTTGTTGTATGTTAGTAAAGATCAGAGATGTGAGAGAGGTTGTCTTGATATAAAATTAAAGGAAACAAAGGAGGGGGAAGGATGCATCAAAGAAGGATGATGTATTAATAACCCCATGAAATTGATTTAAGCTTTGAGAATAACTCAATAAGCAACTATGAAATTACATTATGTAGCCTGGAAGCAGATGCTTGCGATCTAGAGCTGTTAGAAGTGCCCAGACCTTTTTAATGATGTGCACATTTATTTGTGCCTGTAGGAATATCTGGGATCTTCTGTTATGTTAATGAACTGCTGGAATATATTTCTTTAAGTTTTCATGAGTTTATAGTCAGGGTTTTGGTTTTGGGTCAAGGGTCAATGTGAGTCTTGTATGATCCTTATTGGGCCAAATTGAAAAAAACCCTTTTGACAGTTATAATAATCTTGGCCATGTTCTTCTGCTGGATCAAAATTCTGTCTGCCCTGCATGCCATCAGTTTATTTATATGTGTAGGATCTCCTAGTTATAGTAAACATTATACATTATGCATTATTTGCAAAGAAAAGTTTGGTGCTGCATTGACATAAGACCACCGACAAGGATTGGAGAATTTGATTGACAAGTGATTGATCTGAAATTTAATGCAAGTTTAGGGCTGAATGATATGGCTGAATGATGCATTAAGGGAGCAAGGATCAAATGTTGCTTGTCTTTCTGATGTTTAAATATATGATGCTATATATGAGCAAAATTATTGAAATCAGGGCAGTGATTGACCAAACTAGTCAACATCTTCTTCTTCAAGTGGTCCCCCCTTGTCTGGTCCATAAAGTTACTGAATGCAGATTGAAGATTGTTCTCTTTTTGATGTCATTGCTTGTGCTTATTGAAACATTAAATCACTCTGTCCTTTGTTTGATTTTACTCCCCTTGGAGCCTCTTAAGCTTGAAAATAATTGTTTTGATATTGAATTGAACATTTTATATTCATTGCAGGCGATTATGAAAAGTTTTGTGGTTACTGGTTCAGATCCTGATAAGCCTGAGAGGTTTTTGGGGTACATGGTTCCTTCCCCGGATGAGGTATACATAGTTATACATATGAGTTTTTGGGCTGTATTTTTACTGCATTGACAATATTAGGTTGGTCAAACAATTTGGTGACTTTTTGTTGATGCAATTATGATAATCTGAAGTAGGAAATTAACAAAAAAATGAAAAAAAATACAATATTAGGTTGGTCGAACAATTTGATAATGTCCACATTGATGCAATTCTGATTTTGTGAAGTGGATAATTAATAAAAAATTTAAAAAATAGTAGGAAATGTTTTAGCATTTCTATATGGCCAAATATATAATATATATCTCTTGGATTAGGCCAGCGAATGTTGCCTGCAGCATGTTCCCCATCCCGTATGCCAACAGCTCAAGCTCAAGCCCCCATGGTGATTAATTCTTTGATTAGAATGTCAGCAAATAAGTAATAGCACCTCTGATAAGTCAGGTACTAGAAGTTAATTGAATGCTGTAATAAGTTTTATTTTATGCCCAGTAGGCAAGGCACTATAAGGAAGTGAAGTACAAATGTAAAGAGACATCTTAAGAGCATGATAAAGATGTATTATTTGCTCTATAGATAAAAGTAAGAATACACATTGTTATGGTGACCTAGAACCTGCTCATATTGAAGAAAATATGCCGTGTATAGGGAAACTTGCAACATAGAAGTAGTTTAAATTCAGGAATAGTGGTTTGTTTCAGGTTAGCAGCAATAGAAGAAAGAGGGATAGTCCCAGAAATATTGAATTGAACAATAAAGAAGATTTAGATTAACTTTTGATTGCGAGTGGATGTTGTAATGGGTTTAGCAAAAATGATGGAAGTGGATTCATTTTTCTGTTGGGTGCATTTTGACAGATTTGTAAGTGGATTTTGGCAGATTTAGTTTCATTGAATTCTTGTTAATGGTTGCAGCTAAATAAGGATCTCTATGATGAAGATGATGATGTCCCATTCTCTTGGGTCCGAGAATACAACTGGGATGTAAGTGCCGCAATATCACATCTTACCATGGATAAAAATATTGGTATTAGTATTGGTATCGGTATTGGTTGTAATCATAGCGGTATTGCACATGTTGGATAACACTTATCGATATTAGAAAAAAAAAAATTTCTAAGAATTGTAAACTGACAAGTAATTATCAGCTGATATATCTGGTGCATCATTTGATATTTTAAATATTAGTCAATATATTATTAATACGACAACATGTTGCTATTTTTACCCAATATTAAAAAATTTCGATCCCGGGAAGCCCTAATATCAATATATATCGGCTGATAGTGTACTAAATTTATTTGGTTTGTACTTGCTGATTAATCTATTGTTATGTAAAAGTTGTTTTCTTTGCAATCACAGGTTAAGGGAGAAGATTTGGATGACATCCAAACATATCTTGTTTCGTTTGATGAAAATACTGCTCATTACTTGGTATTCATTCGTTTCTCTGCCCATATCCCCAACCGCAAAAAAATAAAATTAAAAATCATTTTTTTCACACTTCCAATTTACATTTCGTGATCCTACAGCCACTCCCTACAAAACTCGGATTAAGAAAAAGGAGGGCAAAAGAGGGAAAATCGAACGAGGATGTAGAGCAGTTCGCCCCTCCCGCTAAGGTGACTGTTAGACGGAGAGATACAACAGCTGTTATTGAAAAGAAGGATTCTAGGGTATGTTGCCGGAACCACTTCTCATATGTATATATTAGGTTTGATCATGAATAAAAACATCATGTTAACTTTATCCAGCATTATGCGTTGATATCTAACATGGAATTTTTTTGCTAAGCCAAAAAAAAAAAAAAAAAAAATAACTTGATGGGCATGTTAGCCGATATATCTGATGATATTGGCAATAGCAGATGTATCAGCCTATATTTAGTTTATTGAGATACATCACTGATATGGCAGCATATATATATATATATATATATATATATATATATATATGGGCCATTCTGATATATATTGACCGATATTTTGCATATTGGCCAATCATATATTCCATATCGATCGATATTTCATCCCATAGCATATACTGTACTTTTTTCGGTACATCTCCATTTTCATTCCTACCACTTTCAATTCTTATGTTTGGGTTTATATGAATGTTGAGAGTGCAATAACCGGTTTTAGTAAACATTTTTCCCGGGGTAACTCAGGTGTGGGAATCAAGTTCAAGTTTCTTGATTGAGCTTTATAAGGCAATATTAATATTTCCGTGCCCAAATCGATGGACCGAGTATTTTCTAATGCTTCAATGAGGTGTATTCCCTCTCTATTTCAGCATTCCCATCCAAAACAGCCATAATATGCATACAAATAGATGTTTAATGTGGTTCAAACACTTAGGACATAAGCCAAATGAACAACCATGTGTGAAGAAAGAAGAATAAGCTGTGGCTGGAACAAATGAAGGAAGATGTAGATCTTGTAAAATTTAGAGCGATATAAGAAAAAAAAATAATTTAAAATTGTTTTTACTCTCCAACGATATCGCACTAAATCTAGTAAAATGACAAAAGCGGATTTGATTGCCATCTGGTGGGCCTTCAGGCTTTCTTCTTGCCGTACACGCGATAAACTAAACTAACAAGGATTCATACTGTTTCCTATGCTTTCAGATTCCTGCTTACTCTCGGGCCATGGCATTGAGTTCAAGAAGAGGGGTGTTGGACGATGAAGATGCTCTCGGGAGGCTAAATGAAGGGGACGAGGACATGGGCCAGTACAGTGCCGCCGAAGATGATATATCGGAATGAGTTCTGCCCAATGAATACTCGGACATTCCCTTCGGCTGTAACGAAGGCCGCCTTCATCGTTCCTCTTGGCCAAGGTAAGGTGTATTGAGTTCTTTTCTCCTTCTTTTTTGGATTGATATAAACAGAAATCATTTCTGGTGGTAATGTTAAAAGGCATTATAGGCTGAATTGTCAAAGTATCCTAAGCTGTCAAAATATAGTGATTTTTCCCCCTTTATTGAGTAGCTGTTAAAATGTAAGAGTTTCATTACATTAGCTATAACTTTTCTTGACCTTGCTTATATATTGGACTATATAAATTAGTTTTATCAAAAAACATTAGTTTTAACAATAAAGTTTTATACCCCCACAAGGCAGAGTCGGTTATATAAATTTGTTTTTTGCACTCCTTTTGATTCTATGCAATATTTTTCAAGCCGATGAGTAATTTTCGATTGCTTTTATCACATTATTTTATTTTTTAAAAATAATTATTATATTTCTTAGTATATTAGTATTGATAGATAGATAAGATATCATCTGATGCAAAGATGTTTTATGGGTATCTGCTTAATATCACCCGTAACGACATTGGAAGTACTTTTTATCCAATCAAAGTATTCAATCCTCATTTGATTTTATATTTTTTTTCAAAATTTAAAACTTATGTTCATCTAATTTTATAAATTTAAAATAATATACTCAAATGCTAATGCTATGCACTTAAAAGTATATCAATTTGACTTTCTGTCTAGAGAAATTATCCTTCTACCAAACGAACTTATTTGCCTTCTGGATTGTTTGCGTACTCTCTAGGAGAAGGCCCAGTAGGGATGGTGGGTAACTTCTAAGGGTTGGAATTGCGAGAATGGCCCTATTAAAATGACAGGTAGGAATGGAAGTCTTTAATTACCCTTACGCTCATTAATCTTGGCACCCTTGGGATAGACGTTATGGCATGTTAACCCTAGAAAGACTTTTTACTATAGAAGGGTAAAGGAAGGAAGGGATTATGTAGGAATGAAAGCCATAAGGATTAGATAGAACTCCATAAGTTTAGCACTTATAAGAGAAATGGAATAGGAATGCGGGATTCAAAAAGGAGATAGGTTAGGGCCTTTTTAAATCACATTAAGGGAATACACTTTTCAGGGGATTTGGACTATGGATAGTTTTTACCCATTAGGAAAATTAAAATCGTAAGCCAATTAGGAAGAAAATTCACTAATTAGAACTACCTGTTATTACCCTAATAATAAGTGAGACCCCTTATTTACATTACAAGTCTGATTGCCATCATTTATTTACAAGTCCCAGTTACACCAAAATTCTAAAGGGAATATACCCCTCCATGGCTTGCTGCGCCGGATGGGTCCTACAATGATACCCTCCTATATATTTGGGATTTTTCCTTAGACTTGTACTTAGAACTAGTTTTACCCTACAATGGTACCCTCTAATCACTTCACATAATGAGAGAGGTAGACTCGGAGATAAAGGAGACTCTAGACACTGTATTTCACTTACAAGGTATAGCGTCTATGCTATAATTTATGACAATTGGATATAAATTTAACGAATATTAAATTTTTTAAAGATTTTGTTTCTAATTTGTTTTAAAATAATGCATCTGGATTATTAAATTTATATTCAATAGCTTATTTGGTGTAGAGTAGATGTTACACCTAATGAGTGAGGTTCAGTGTCTATACTATAATTTATGGCAGTTAAATGTAAATCTAATAGACATTAATTTTTTATTTTTATTTTTTTCTTAATTTGTCTTTTAATTTGATTCAAAATAATGTATATGGATAGTTGAATTTATGTTTAATAGCTCATGTCATGCAATGTAGGCACCATACCTTATGACTGAGGTCTAACGTTTATACTGTAATCTATAGTAGTGGAATGTAAAACTAATATATCAGTATTATGAATGAACAACATCAAAAAATTAGGGCTGATTAATTCTTTAGGATTGGTACACATTATATATAAAAATGACATATCCTACCTAATCCAGCCTACTTTATGATTTTTTATGTAAAGAAAAAAAATTTTATCCAAGATATTAGCAAATTTATTTGAAAAAAATTATCTCAATAAATTATAATTTTGATGGGTATGCCAGTAATGGGCTGACTCAAAAAGGAATGACGGCCTAGAATTGCTACGGCCCATTTAGGCTAGGACGGTCAACGAGGAGCGTTGACCAGTTGAAAGCCAAATCAGACGGAGAAATCAAGACGGCCAACTTCTAAGACGGTCAACACTTCTATTGACCGGAATCTTGACCACTTGAAGACCAAGCTTAACGCGGCTCAAGCTCAACTTGGCCCACGTGTTTGTCCACGACCGGCAATGGTCTTCTCCCCTGATTTCGCACTCTTCACAGAAGGCAATTCACTTAGTAACAGTCATCAACAAATCCAATGCGCATCCCTAAAGGAAGGGGCCAGAATCATTTCCTTGTCTACCGCTAACCCTAACGGTTACAAGAATACAGAAGGAAGGCAATCAATGCAGCGACCGTTACTGCCATAAAAGCTCTCTACCAAAAAAGGGAAGCAATCCTAACAGGATATGGAAATCAAGCCCTTCCACGCAAGGAAGGCAGCCCAGAGCAACGCCTATAAAAGGCCTTGAAGCCTTCGGTTCAGGACAACGCTTGAATTGGCTCACAAACACTTGCATACTCCAAAGATCTTACGCCCTCCGTTATTCCCACTTGCCCATGAGAAGCCATCTTCTGAAAAGCTTCCACACTTTCAGAAGCGCAATCCTCACTCTCTCTACTATTGCGTTCCTAGCGAACACAACACTTAGAGTTAGCGCTTCTCATGGGCCCCCCAAAAACCTCTCTCAACGAGAGCACTTATCCACCTCAACTCTCTTTACATTTTCATCGCTTTTGTTACTTTTACCTTTAAAGTTCGAAGGCTATTTACTGACTTAAGCGTTAGAGTATTTTCAGTGGGACAACATCCCGCCGATACCTGATCTCTTGTTCTTAGTTGTGGTATGCAGGATCCGAACTAGGTGGATGGAGACGGACTCAAACAATTTATTTGACTCGAATCTGTTCGAAATTTAGATCCATGATGTATCATTAGCGCCGTCTGTGGGAATCTTGCAAAAAGCCAGCCACTTTTCTAAGTGACTTCGCACGATCTCGCACTCTCATCTTCTTTTTCCATCAGCGAATATGGTGAACATAAGAGTACAAGTGAGAGAGCCCATCAGAGACGTAACCTCGCCCGACCAGGGCCACGCTATTGGTGCCCAGGTCAACGGGGTGGTCAATAGTGTGCCAGCGCCATTTTTTCAGCACTTGGCGAAGAACATGAGTAATATGAACAGGATGCTCGAGATCCTCTACGCTCGCCAGGAGAACGTTCAGCAGGGGGCTCCGCCTATGGCTCTCCTTGCTCCAGCTTCTAAAAGAGGAGGACAAAGGAAAAAGAAGCCGACCAAGCCGACCGGAGGCCGGCCAACGCTCTAGCCCTAGAAGCCTTGCAGGCCCAGAGCCGATCAAGGCTCAAGGGATGCCTGGGTAGCTAGACTCCGGAAGAGAGTCCAAAACGCAGGAATCTCCGATACTCTCGGGTAGATGCCACCCATCAAGCTCAAGAGGGAGCCCAAAAGGTCATCAGATCCACCGAGGGCAATAGTCGGCCAACTGCCCGCCACATTAGAGAAAGGACGGAATTTAGGACCTTCATTAACTCCAAAAGAATTGGCAACGCCGTCCAAATGGATATGCGGGTAGAGAAGATCCTTAGACGTGTGCTCAAGGGTAACGAACACGCCACGGATCTCAATAGCTCACCCTTTGAGGCCCAGATTTTGAACCGTCCTATGCCGACAAAGTTTAAAATGCCAACCTTTGACTCTTACGATGGAAGTGTTGATCCAATAGATTACCTAAATTATTTTCACACTCATTTAAGCCTACAAGGGTTGGATGATGCGGCCATGTGCCGCTATTTCCCTCTCACGCTGAAAGGTGATGGCCGTATCTGGTTCCACGGCCTCCCATCAAATTTTATCCGGAGCTTTCGAGAACTCTCCGACCTTTTCCTAGCACAGTATGCCTCAAGCCGCTATGAAGAGAAGCAACCTTGGCATCCCTCCTATATCAAGCAGAAATAAGGAAAAATCTACAGAAGGTTTCGGATCACTTTGTAATGGAGGTGAGAAGAATCCCCAGGTTGACAGAGGAGATGATGTTTGACAGTTTTATCTCTACATTAACGCATGTGGACTTCTTTAGGCACTTGACGTACAAGAACCCGCAAACCTTCAGGGAGGCGGAGTCAATCACTAGGGCCTACGTGGCGGAAAAGGAGGCTAATGAGGCTAAACGTCCCGAATGGGCCGAACAGCCTCGTTCATTCCCAACTGTGGGAAAGAGAAAACATAATGGTGATGACCACTTCAACCGGAAGCAGCACCGGGCCGTAGCGCCAAAGAGGAGTGACTACAGGCCAACCAACCTAATGCCCCTGACGGATACATGCACCAACGTTCTCATACAGATCTATGGGGAGAAGTTCCTTAAGTGACCAAAACCACTTAAGAAGGCTGAGGGAAGAAATCTATCTAAATACTGCTATTTCCATCGATTTTTCAATCACTCCACGGAAAACTGCAAGACACTTCAAAGAGGAATCGAAGAGCTTATCCACAGGGGACACCTCACCAGGTTCGTTAAGAACCCTTGCTAGAACTCGGGGACCTTAGGCGGAGAACGGTCGGAGCCTTTCCCACCATGGAATCGGGTTGCGGTTAGGGTGGTCAATATGATCGCTACTCGGCCAGTCAAGACCCTAGCGGATCACAAGAATAAACAAACTGGGTGAAAGAAGCAGGTCACGAAGATAATGCCATTAGCTTTAGTAATAATGACTTGAACCATGTAATCTCCCTCATACCGATTCCCTCGTTGTATTTGCACACGTTTCAGACGGTAGTATCGACTACCAATTGAAATGAGTCTTCATTGATAATGAAAGTTCCCGCGATTTGCTTTACCTTGAAGCATTTTTTAAACTTTGTTTAGAAAATAATCAATTGGAGCCTGCCGAAGGCCCACTCTACGGCTTGGACAACGAATCAGTGACCGTCTAAGAGATAATTCAATTGGAGGTCACCCTGGGCACGTATCAAAAAATGGCAAGCTGCACGCTCACCTTTTTGGTCATTGATCTGTCTTCCATGTACAACGCCATTTTAGGCCGCTCGTGCTTGACTGCGTTCAAAGCCGTCACCTCAATACCGCACCTCAAAATGAAGTTCCCAACAACATGCGGTATCGGTGAAGTGTTAGACGACCAAGTTATTGTGAGGACATGCTACATGTCCCAGATCGCGCCCAGTGGCACCTTTAAAGCGGTAGGAAAACTTGACCATCGAGATAAAGCAACTCTATAACAAGCGCAGTCTGGTAAGGCCACCGATCTAATCCCACTGAATCCAGAATACCCGGAGAAGTGCGTACGGATTGGGAGCTCACTCACTGGCACACCGCGCAGCGAGCTAGTCATGTTCTTACAATAGAACGCTGACGTCTTTGCATGGACACCCGCTAACATGCCTGAAATTTCAGTCAGAGTAATGCTTTACAAGTTGGGCATCGATCCCGACCGCAAGCCCATCAGACAGAAGAGGAGAAATCACTCCATGGAAAAGTTGATCGCCATCCTGGAGGAAGTAAAAAATTTTCTGGACGCCGGACTTCATCCGAGAAGTCCAGTACTCAGACTGGCTCTCCAACGTCATCTTGGTGAAGAAAAGTAACGAAAAATGGTGAATGTGTGTCGATTTCACTGACGTCAATAAAGCCTGTCTGAAAGATAGCTTCCATTTACCCAGGATCAATCTCTTGGTGGACTCGATATTTGGACACGAGCTCTTGAGCTTCATGGACGCTTACTCGGATTATAATCAGATCCGAATGAGTCCCGAAGATGAGAAGCACACTTCCTTCATACAGACTAAGGCACTTACTGCTATAGGGTAATGCCCTTCGGCCTAAAGAACGCAGAAGGAACTTATCAGCGACTCAAGTTTAACCACTTGAAGACCAAGCTTAACGCGGCCCAAGCCCAACTTGCCCACGCGTCTGTCCACGATCGGCAACGGTCTTCTCCCCTGATTTTGCGCTCCTCACAGAAGGTAATCCATTCAATAAGAGTCATTAGCAGATTCAACGCGCATCCCTAAAGAAAAATGCAAGAATCCTCTCCTTGTCTGCTGCTAACTCTAACGGTTACAAAAACGTAGAATGAAGGCAATTAATGCAGTGACTATTGCTGCCACAAAAGCTCTCCACCAAAAAGGGGAAGCAATCCTAGCAAGACATGGGAATCAAACCCTTTCACGCAATGAAGGTAGCTCAGAGCAACGCCTATAAAAAGCCTTAAAGCCTTCGCCTTAGGACGATGCTTGAATTGGATCACAAATACTTGCATACTCCAACAATCTTATGCCCTTTGTTATTCCCACTTGTCCATGAGAAGCCATCTTCTAAAAAGCTTTCACGCTTTCATAAGCGCAATCCTCACTCTCTCTGCTATTGCATTTCAAACGAACACAGTACTTAGAGTTAGCGCTTCTCACGGGCCCCCCAAAAGCCTCTCTCAATGAGAGCATTTATTCACCTCAACAATCTCTGTATTTTCATCACTTTCATTACTTTTATTTTCCAAGCTCAAAAGTTGTTTACAAATTTGAGCGTCGGAATATTTTCAATAGGATAATATTCCGCCAATGTCCGACCTCTTGTTCTTAGTTGTGGCGTGTAGGATCCGAACTTGGTGGATGAAGATGGACTTAGATGATTTACTTGACCCGAATCTGTTCGAAAATTAGAACCATGACGCATCAAATTTTATATAATTTATATTTTTTTGAATAGATTCTTAACTTAAATTACTTTGGTAATATTCTAAATATTATATTTTTAAAAATATGTTACACTTTTAGATTTTTATTTTTTTTGGGGGGTAAATGTAAGATTTTAAATAAAAAATAATTCAAAAAAATGTCTATAGTTACCCAATTTTAATTAAATATGTATGGTTATAATTTTTAGCTCAAATTGTCTGGTCAAACTTAGACCAACCTAATTGGGCTGTTAAAAATCTTTATCTAAACTTGACTGTATTTAACTTAAATTTAATTTTAATCAGATCTAATTATATATATTTTTACCTTACAATACAAAAAAATTGTTATTACCATTCAAACATATAACATCTAAATCACACGGCAATAAACTCCATTGCTTCTTGAAATAGATATGGTTAAATTATGGGCACGTCTTGATTGTAAAATTAAAAATTAAAATTTAAAAATATAAATTTATCTTTAATTGTGTTGAAATCAAAATTAGATATTATTTCACTTTATTGTTAGGATTATATAAGAAATTATAATTTTTAGAGAAAAAATAATTAATGTATGATAAATTTTTAACTTACACATAAAAATAAAATGAATAAGTAATCAAATATAAATTTTAAATTTTTTTAATATATAAATGTTAATATAATATAATTTTAAATAATATTATTTTTAGATATTAATGGGGATACTAGTAATAGACTGATCCACGAAGGAAAAAATGGCCCAAATCCACAATAGCCCAATTCTGCCTGGACGGTCAACGCTGCTGTTGATCGGATGAAGAGCAAGTGGGTTGGCAGAGACTCAAGAGCAAGATTGCCCATTAAAACCTAGAACGGTTAACGCTTTTAGTTGACTGGAGGGTGGCCAGTATACCGGTTGGGATCCAAGACGCACGCGGCCCAAGCATTAATTGGTCCATGTGTTCATTTCAGAGTCACAATGGTCATCTGCCATAATTTTCTACATCTCCAAGAAGGCAAGCTCCACTATAATGATCACCTCCATAATCAGTACATATTTTAGGAAGAAGACACCAAAATCTGTGCATTGTCTACTAAAAACCCTAGCAGTTACCAAATGCAGAAGGAAAGAGATCAGCCCCTTGGATCACTACAATCAGAAACAACGATCACACCTACACAGAAAAAGCAATAATCCCCAATAGAGCTCGAACATTAAGCCCCTCTATATAATAAAAGTAGCCCATGGTCGTGGCTATAAAAGGCCATGGGAGTTCTCTTCAAAGGCACGCTCTCAATCACGCTTCAAACACCTTCTCTTGCCCATGAAAGCCTTCTAGTAATCACGAAGCTCTCAGTTCTATCTCTCTCTCTGTTACTACTTTCCAGCGAACTTAGTACTCAAAAGTTGCTCTTCATGAGTAACAACAAAGTCACTCTTCCTACAAGTGATCTCCCACTTACAAATACTCACCAACATTCATATTGCATCCATTACATCCACCTTCTTGTCTTCAGAAGGGTGATTACTGACTTAAGTATCGGAGTATTTTTTGTAGAATCAAATCCCGCCGTCATATGATCTCTAGTTTTAGTTGTGATGTATATGACCCAAAGCTAAGCGAACTGAGACCAAAATCAGACAGATTACTTGACTCAAATCTGTTCCAGTTTGAATTTATGACGCATCAGATATAAATACATTTTTTACATATATATTTGAATATGTTTTTAGACAATTCTATTAATAAAAATATTAAATTTTAAATTTTTAAATAACACTTTTATATAATTTTTAAAAAATTTAAAAAAATTATAATTATCTCATCTTTTTCAACCTAAATAATTAAAAATATTTATCCAATGAACTTATCTTATTTAATTTTATCATATCTAACTTACAAATAATTCTTAATATTAAAATCTATCTTAAATTTTGAGGTTATCATATCCAATAATCATATATAATTTTAAAATTAACATTCATATTAAACCATTTTACATGAGACTTTTTCAATCACACATAATAAAATGACTACTTAGAGAAACTAGAAAAGAAAAATTAAAAATAGAAATATTTTCCACCCTTGGATGCCCCCACGAAGGGGCCCACAAAAAAAAATAATAATCAACTGTCATATTTCTTATTAAATTTGCACACATCCACCAGCCCACCAACTACTCACTTTACTTCACAAGCAGGAGGGCAGCTGGACCACACATTCCTGTCCTTGTTTGCATTATTCACCACCATTATTTCACTTTCTGCCCTCCAATGCTTTTTGGGGCACCCCCACCTTCCAAAAACAACCCCACACCCCAAATAAATAGGACATTTTTAAATGATATAATATCTCATTTATTTATAATGACTAATCAACACATAAAATGCATCGATAGAACCTCCATTAAGTGTACTTTCCTGGTCAGTAACGCCTGCCTCACCATCTTTGGTGGCATATTCAACATTTATTATTATGACAATATATTAAATTATGTTATATATTGACTTCACGAGCTGAGTGGAAACCCCGGATGTGAGACTTTTGTATGCTCATAATCACGGTCTGATATATCATTCAAATTATTAGAATGAAATTCTTAGTGTTGAGAGAGTATGGATGGACTATAACAGCTTCCCAAATATACGAAATTTTAATACAGGACAGCCTTATATATGAAACTCTGGTATGAACACAGCCTAATTCCTACATTATTTAAAAAAACAAAAAACAAAAAGCATTCTTCATAGTTGAAGTGGAATCCAAAGTGATTATTGTGGAAGGGAAAACAGCAACAAAGCAAACAACTGATAATATGAGCTAGACAGGAACAAACCCCACAAGAAAAGGAAGCAGAGGAAGAAAAAAATAACTTATATACAAGAAAAAAGAAACATAATTTAAATAGAATATGTGAACAATTATCAAAACATAGCTGTTTGGACCAAACCAATCAAAAATTCAGAGGAAAAGACAGATATATGACCCAAAAGAACAATTCAACGCCCACATCTCAAAGCAATGCAAATTAAAGGCGGCAATCTCATCGAGATGAAAACTTGCACTGAAAAAGCTTATGTAAAGTTAAAGCCAGAGCATAAATCCATTAAAAAAAAAGGACAAAAATATAAATAAATACACAGGGCGAACATCCCTCCAACAGCACATGAACAGGGAAAAGGAAGAGAACTCTTCATTCTTCATGTAAGATAATGAAGCCTGTTCAAACAAGAAGCAAAAAACAATAAAATATAGCAGTTTAATCAAGGGCATTGTATATTGAACACAACCGACCTTTTGAATCTGTCAACGGGTGCCATTTTACAAAGCGGGGCCTACCGAGAGGATCGATCGTCTGCATTGCTGATCAGTGCAGGATGCGGGTCGTCTTGTTCTTGTGGCATTGTCGAAGCACAGAGCTCCTCAATTCGCATAGTCACTTGAGGCATTGAAGGCCGGTGATCAGGGTGCTGGGCCGCACAGTCTATTGCAAGCTCCAAAAGTTGAACCATCTCCTCTTCAACATTCTGATACCTGAGGAGCTCAAGATCAAATACCTCGGAAGCCCACTCTTCTTTGACAATGGACTGCACCCATCTAGGGAGGTCGACACCTTCCTCATTTAGAAGGGCATGTGTGGGAGCTTTGCCAGTCAAAAGCTCCAAGAGCAGCACGCCGAAGCTGTAGACATCAGCCTTCTGGGAAACCTTGCGAGCATCGGTGACTTCTGGTGCGCGGTAGCTGGCTACTCGGTTGGGGCTGGATGATGGTCCGACGAGGTGTGCTAGACCAAAATCAGAGACTCGGGCATCATAGGATTTTGTGAGGAGGATGTTGGAGGATTTAATGTTCCCATGAGAGATATTGAGGCCTTGAGAATGAAGGTAGGTGATGCCACGAGCAGTTCCAAGAGCAATGCCAGCCCTTATTTCCCAATTCAATGGCGTCCTACCTGCTCCCCTGTTTCCTGTGATTTAAGAAAGAAAATTAAAGAAAGAACAGGAAAAATAACAAATTTCACTAGGTTTCATTTTATATTTTATTGAATAATGCATACTGCCGTGAGTCTCCTATCCTCAGAAGATATTACACTGGAATAGTGAAAACAAATTCCTGAACATCAGCTATATTTTGTCTGCTCAAAGAAGGTTGTGCATATGTTGCTAATTCCTATTTGTAGCTATTAATTGCCAAAATAACAAACTAATCCTGGAATAAGCGTCGTCAAACATAGGTAAATAGGGAAGAAAAAACAAAGATAAACTGATAAGACCTTTCTACTGTGCCACAAAAGCAAATGCTACAACACCATAGTTCTCAATTTGAAGCTAATCATATGCAAAGAAAATTACCATGGGTTTTTCTGCGACACCCAGAAAATAACACTGCATCAAAAAGTGCACAAGCTCATACAAATACTGATCAATTAAACATGTGTTATTGATTGTAGGAAATTATGAAGAAAATCTGTTCCACTGAAGACTTTCATGAAATGATGTATAATAGCAATAAAATAATGTATTCATTCCCAGTTTCACCATCTAAAATACACTATTCAGAGAAGGTCCAAATTAGAAGTTCAACCAAGAGCACTTATAAGCTCACTTCAGCATCTTCAAAGCGAAGAGGTAAATTTGTCAAATACCTTAACAAAATAAGTGCAAATATGGCTTCTCGATCAGGAAAACTAATCTAACAGCCAACACTAATCAGGTTGTGAAAGAGAAAATCAACAGTAGCCTCACGGTTAAATATTCATTTGCCCAGGTAAATAATTTGGTTCAATCCCACAGATTTCCACCCAAAAGACATACATATACCAGGCATCAAAATAAAGCCAAAAAGAGTGAAAACAGCACAAGGAAAATAACAAAACGTAATCGCATTTTCATATGGTAACTCATCAAGGACAAAATTGAGACAATCAACAGCTTCATAATGTAATGCTGTAGCAACATTAGTGCTACAGCATGCAGCACTGACCAAGAATTGAGTACAAGACAGTTACCCAGAAGTCATCAGCGCACTGAGACGTTCTGGCTCGCCTTGGATGACTTGAACAATCATTGAAATATGGCATTGGAAATAACAATGTTTAGTAAAATTTGAATACCGAGTTCATAGGCAACCGAAGTAGTAATAGCAGCATTATCACAAAGGACCATCTATGGATTGAAAGACCGGAAGAAAGAGATACAGAGCAAAACGTGATATAGTGGCAAAAAGGGAAAGAGTGGTCACCGTGCAAAAGTGCCGATAAGCTTCCCATCGGCATGTAATCATAAACCAGTAGCTTTTCATCCCTGCTATAATAGTAAGCCCTCAGAGGTACCAAATTTTTATGATCCATTGCTCCAATAGCTTCAATCTTTTCCTGGAATTCTTGCTCAGAAATGGTGACATCCTTCAACCGCTTCACTGCAACCGCAATCCCAATCTCCAAAACAGCCTTATAAGCAGTTCCAAATGTCCCTTTTCCTAAAACTTCCGCGGAAGCTCTCAACAAATCCTCTAAATCAAAAACCCTCGCGGCATTCCCCAAAAACACCAGCTTCTTCCCTCCATTACCACCATCATTCACCTCCGCTGCCTTTCCATTTCCATTCTCCGTCATTGCAGCTGCGGCAGCCGTAGCTGCTGAGTATCCAACACCCATTCCTCCATTCTCCGCCTCTCCACTGGACTTCTCTGTCGGAAACCCAACGTCCGAGCGCTTAATCGACGAGATGCTGACCCCCCTAGATTTCTTGCTTCTCCTTCCGCGTAAAGATAGTACAATCATCAATACCAGTGCAAATGCTACCACTGATCCAATCACAATACCTGCAATCGCCCCGCCAGACAACCCCTTCCTCTTCCTGCCACTCCCACTTCCACTCCCGCTTATCTCTCCGGTTCCGGCGGCGATTCCAGGGCAAATGTCAAGGGGTTTACCACATAGGTGGTTCCCTTCAAATGCGCTGACTGGCATTGAAGAAAGAGCAGTAGGAATTGGCCCACTTAACTGATTGTTTGACACGTTAAACTGCTGGATCTTTGGCAGCTTCAAGTCGGGCAAAGCCCCATTTAGCTGATTATTCTCGAGATAAAGAGTACCTAGCCTCGTGAGGTTGTTGATGGATGCTTGCACATTGCCTGAGAAGTTGTTGCTGGCGAGGTTGAGGCGGACGAGGTTCCGGAGAGAGGAAAGGAAGTCCGGGATTGGGCCGGACATTTGGTTTCCATGGAGGTAGAGGTTGCGGAGTTCGACGCAGGAGGCGAGATCTGGGGGGAGATTACCGGAGAGTCTGTTAAGGCGAAGGCTGAGAGTGCGTAGAGATGATAGGTTCTTGAAAATGCCAGGCGGAATTTGTCCGGAGAGTGAAACTCCAGGGAGGCGGAGGCCAGTGACGGAGTCATTTTCGCACTGGACGCCTGCCCAGGAGCAGGGGGTGCTGGAGCTGGTGTCCCAGAAGAGTGTGCGTCCGCCGACGGCCGTGCGGAAGGAGAGGAGGGCGGATCTGGCGGAAGCGAGTTCAGAAAGAACCGTGAGTGGCAGGAGAAAGAAAATAAGAGTCAGGAGATGAAGTCGACGGTTGTAAGAGCTCATTTCGTTGGCGGGCCTTGGCAGAGGAAGTGGAGGAGAGGGCGTTGAGAATGGGGGTTTCAGGGCGGAGTTACAAGATGCCGCTGCATTTGCGCTTTTTCTCGCGGTGGCTCCGGCCAGACATACGAGAGAGAGAGAGAGCGCGAGAGTCGAGTGAGACGCCGAGAGTGGCAAGTGTTGTAATTTAACCATCAAAAATGTCACCGGAAACCTCTCCGTACGTTTTTAAAGATAATTTCAAATAATATATTATTTATTTATTAAAATATTTTATATTTAATAAAATAATATAAAAGTATCATTCTATTAAAAATAATAAAATAATAATAATTAAACCCTAACTGGCGTGTCAACTGATTTATGTGGTCTCAATCGAAGGCGTTATCTTTTATGTTGGGGTTTGTCCGCTTGAGAACAAATTAGGGTTCTCTGGCGGATATACTTAGCCTTCTTTAACTGATAAAATATTTTATTTATTATTATTTTTTTCAATAACTTTTTTTTTAAAAAAAATTCTCAATCACATATTATTATTATTAGATATATAAAAATATAAATAAATTAATATTTATTAATAATTATCAATAAAATATTAATTATACAAATATAATATAATCATATTATTAATAACCACAATCATTTAAATTATTATAATATAACTAGTTTAGTTTTTATGTTAAATTAATAATACTCTTTCTAAGTGACAGAGAATGTAAGATGGTGACATAAATTTGTCTCCACTAAAAGTCTAAATATTGATAGAAGGATTTTGATATGTAATTCAGATATAGATAGTCATCGGAATAGAATTGGGTTAATTTTCTAAACTTTTTAATCCAAATCCTATACAATATGATAATTAACAAGAAGTCAAATGATACGGAATTCTGATAGGTACGTTAATAATGGATTTGCCCAAAAAAGAAATGGCCGTAACCACAACCTTTCTTACTCGTGTTTGAATCTGGCCAACGCCCACCGTTGACGGAACGAAAGCCGCTAAGTGAGTCGGGAAAAGTGCCTAAACGGATGCCATGCATAACTTGCTTTTGAGATGGCCATCACTTATTGACCAAAGTATGACTAGTTGAAGATCGGGCCTCACGCGGGCCAAACCCATTTGGCTCACTCGACTATCAACGACCAACAATGGTTTTCCCTAATTTTGCGGCCTCCACAGAAAGCAATCTTAATTATAACGGCTATTAACATATTCAACGATCCTCGGGCCGAAAAGCACTTAATCCTCCTTTATTTGTAGTAAACCTTAAGGGTTATAGAACGCAAAAGAAAAGCAATTAAGACAACGGTCATTACTACCATAAAAGCTCAATACCAGAAAAGGCAGCAAGTTCAATAGAGCGCGGGAATCAAACCTTTTTGTACAAAGAAGGCCGCAAAATACAGCGACTATAAAAGGCCATAAAGTCCTTACTCCAAGACATACTCTCATTGGCCCACAAAATGCTCTCAATTGTCCACAACAGCTCTCCACTGTAAAGCTAACACGCGTTCAAAATACAAACGCTCTCTCTCTTTGCCGCGACGTTCCCAACGAACACGGTACTTAGAGTCAACGCTCCTCAGGAGTTACAAAAACCTCTCTCAACGAGAGCACTCTTCCATCACAAATAGTCTCTACATTCTCATAACAACTATTAATTCGAAGGTTATTTACTGATTTGAGCGTTTGAGTATTTTTGATGGGATAACCTCCCGCCGCCACCTGACCTCTTGTTCGTAATTGTGGTGTGTAGGATCCAAATTTTATGAATGGAGCCGAACTCAAACGAGCGATTTAACGAGAATATGTTCAAAATTTAGATCCAAAATCCATCAAATTCAATCCCTAAAAAATCATCCAATAACCAAATCAAAATTTTTTTTAAGGAAATAAAAGATTATGAAAAGTTAAGGATTAGGGAGAAAATAAGAAATAGACAATTTAGCTTTGTAATAATTAAAATTCACAAGTATATAGAGGATTGAAACTCTATATTTATGATTCTTATGAGTTATATAAATCTTCTCTCTTTATTTGAGGAAAAAAGACATATTTATAATTTTATGACCAATCAGTATATCCTTTCATGAAGAGGTATAATTGCACATTAATTGATAAGTTATGTTAATTAAAAATTAAGTGATCCAACCATTATATAACATCACGTCATCAATTTAAAAAATTCACACATTAACCTTCTTATTATAATACCGACTAACTTTTTATTAGCAGGTTGTTGCTTGGATGCATGCCGTCTCCCTAACTTCCTCTAAGAGATTTAAGTTTTATCTCAAAAGTCGAGAGTTTTGATTCGGAATAAAGTTTTTCACTTGATTACTTGGCAATCCTATCACTAACCCACTTCTGTTACAAAATATAGGCTAAAAGACGATTCTCGTGTGGCATCTTTTGGAGTCGTTTGGTATAACTAAAGTACTAATGGAAGTTTATCTACCCAGGTTTATCTAATTTTGTCTAACTTGATTTTTAAATCATTCACAATCGTCCGATTTGTCACTTTTGCTTATCCATTTATTTGTGGGTATACAATTAATATATGAACAAATCTAATTTCGAGGCCATTATAGTATTTTGCAAGCCTTTTATCCAAAAATTGCATTACATACCATTGTTGGTCAATATAACATCCAATATCTCAAATTTATAAATAATATTGTGGCGAACAAATTCTATCACATTCTATTTTGGAATTTTGACCAACAGAAAATCTTATATCCATTTTGTGAAGTATTCCACCGTAATAATAATAAATTTTCTTTGTCTGCTTGTTACAAGTAATAGACCTAATATATCCAATCTCTACTATGCAAAAGACCAAGGAGCCTGTAAAAACTTAGAGTTTTGTAAGTGTTTGTTTGATTACGTTACCATGAATTTGACAATTTTTACATTTTTTGATAAATTTTATCGCCTTTTTCTTTATGGTTGGCCAATAATAATCCTACTTCATAATTTTTAATGCTAAATTTTTGCCTTCCACATGCATTACATTTACTTTGAGATGTATTTCTTTGAGGATGTAGTCAGCTTCCATTAGAAACTGAGAACGCATGTAGAGTACTAAAAACCTTGTATGCACAATGACCCATCCACCATGGTATGCTAACTAGCCCTTTTTTAAATGTATTTTGCTTTTGTAGAATCACTCAAAAGTGTTCCATTCTCAAGGTATTTTAAGTATGGAGTTATCCAAGTTATCTCATCTGATATTTGAAAATTTTTATCTTGTACCTCGATGCTAGACCTTTGAAACATTTCCCTTATATCCTAGACATATTACTCTAAACAATTGGATGTTGTTATCTTAAAAAGTCATTTAACTTTTCAAATATCTTCCCTTGGTATATGAATAATTTTAACCTTATCAAAAGATAACAAGAGATCTTGTATGTTGTAAAGATATTTAGTCGGGTTCAAATTGGATATATTGAAATTAGCCGGCATTTGATTGACTATTAGCTCAGAATTACCGTTGATAATTAGGTTCTTGCAAGAACACTATTTTGCCAGTTTTAAGATGGTTAGCAGAGTTTTATATTCTGTCATATATTGGTGGTTGAAAACATAAATGTGATTGAGTATTTTATCTTGAATCCTTTAAATAAAGTTATTACAAACCTAGCTCCACTACCTAACTTGAAGGATGCTCCATTAACATGTAATGTCCATGCTGATGGTAGCCCTTTAGGAGTTATCTCATGGTTTTGTTTGTTTCTCCCGAGATTGTTATTTCAATAATAAAGTTTGCGAAGGCTTATCCCTTATGGTTGATCATGCACTAAACTTTATGTCAAATTTGCCTATTTGATTGACCATTTGATCAGTTGTCCAGATAATTCTAACTTTTATGAATTTTTTTAATGATTGATTAGTCAAGATTATAATCTTATCGATTTGAAAATATAGTCGGAGCTTTCTCACAGCAAAAATTAAAGTTAAAGTAACATTTTTCATTTGCATATACCAAGTCTTCGTATCCGTTAGGATTTTAATGATATAATATACCAATCACTAAGTCCCTACCTTTTCTCTGATCAGAATAACCCTCAAGGCTATCTCTGAAATGGCCAGTTATAGTGTATAATTTCTCATCATCTTTGGAACAAGTTAATAAATGTGGATATATTAAATATTCTTTCAACTCTCAAAAAGTTTGCTAGTATTCATTCATACACCAAAAATTATTTGTCTTTACTCTTCTTAATACCCTAAAAAATGGGAGATATTTTTTATCTGGCTTTGCCAAAAATCAAGATAGTGAAGCTGGTCTTCTAGTTAACATTTAGATTTTCTTGATAGTCTAAGGCGGTTTCATATCTATTATGACTTTTATTTTGTTCAAATTCGCCTCTATCTCATACTATGAAATAATGAATACCATGAACTTATTGAAAGTGATCCCAAAGATACATTTGGTTGAATTTAACTTCATTCAATACATTTTGAGTACCTTGAATATCTCAACTAAATCGTTAATATGGTTGTCAGCAAATATACTTTGGATAAGTATGTCATCCATATGCATCCATATTTCTTTCGATTTGCCACTCAAATATTTTATTTACCGACCTTTGGTATGTTTTCAAATGCCATTACTTTATAATAAGTACATTTCTTGTTAGGTCATAAATGAGATCATCTCTTCATTTTCTAAATTCATCCAAATTTGATAGTACTCAGAGTAAGCTTCCATAAAGCTGAGTAGTTAGCATCTAGATGCTAAGTTCCCCAGTTAATCAATTCTTAGCAGTGGAAAATATCTTTCGGGCATACCTTATTCACATATTTGAAGTCGGCATACAGTCTTCATTTTTCGTTACTTTTTTTGACAAAAACTACGTTGGATAACCAACCCAAATAATTTGCCCCCTGATGAATCTAAAGTCAGTTAATTTCTTCACATCTTCACAGATTGTTATAAGTTTTTGTATGAAACAGTTTCGTCTCTATTGTCTGACAGGCTTGTGCTTCAAAATAAAGTTTTACTTGTGAACCATCATCTCTATGGAGATTTTTAGCATGCCAATTGGTGTTCAGATAAAGATATCCGTATCATTCCATAAAAATTTAATTAACCTTTCTTTGAAATTTTGGCCTAGTGAAGAGCAGATCTGAACATATTTATTTGGGTTGCCCAAATTTAAAGGAATTTGGAGAAGTAACTCTCCCGGTTGTACTTGTTAAAGAGAAGTTTCTAGCCGAAAATTAAACTTCTAAACCAGTTGAAAAAATATCGGGCCATTGATTTGCATCAAATAGCAGTGATGCCCAATGACTTGATGACTTCTCCAACCCCATTTCTCATTTTAAATCTCATTTTAAGATGTGAGATTGAAGTGACCACTTCAAATGATGTTAAACACAATTGGCCCAATATAACATTATAAATCTAGGAAAAATAGACAATTAGGAAGATTAGTATATGGGAGGCCATTTTCAGATGTGCCCCCAACATAACTCTAATTGTACTATTCCCTTTACTTGGTTCGGTTCATTGTCAAATCTATATAGCAGCCCATTAAATGGTTTCATCCGATTACTTCTAAATCTTAACTTGATGAGCTCATTAAAGTGAAGAATATTCCTTAAACTTTCATTGTTCAAAAAGATTTGTTTCAATTGATAGTTATAGACTCCGTCTAAAAAGAGCATAGATACAACCAGAGTGCCTAAATTAAGAAGATATCACATGTGCCATATCGTCGTTATTAAAACTAATTACATCATTTTCTACCCATGACTTCTACCTCTTGTTAGAAGAAGCCTTCTCGGGATGACATTAAGCATTTTTACAGGCAAATCTAGTAAATACTATATTAATAACTCCTATCACCACTTGGTTTTGTGACTGCTCAACCCACTCCTCTTCATATTTATCATTATCTAGGGGGAACCCAATGTTTTACAGGTATTTCTTGATGTGCTACTTTTATATTAGGGCATTGATTTCCTTTTGTAGCGTTTGACAATCTTCAATATTATGCCCTGGAGATCGATGATAGAAATAATATTTTGATTGATCACCTCCTTTTGAGTTCTTGACTGATATGAGCCACTTTAAAAATTTGTTATTCTATTTTTATATCAGAATATTTAATTAAGTGTCATTTAACGGTGTGAGATTTACCGGTTTGTACTCTTTGTGATGCCCAACTCAATCCACAATTATTTTCTGTACATATGAGTGGAACAGTTGCTTCTTTTTCTTTTCTTTCCTTCACCATTTAACTCTAAATGGCTAACATAATTTGAACACTCTGGCCGCTATAATTTGTTGGCCATTTTTGCTACGATCTATATCTGAGTAATGGCTTCTACCTCCAAGAATATCTTAGGCCTTTCTAAACTAAATATTTAAAAAAGTCACACAATTGTATTGTTATCATGATGGAATTCAGCTTCATCTCGTCAGTAAATTTTGATATGTCTCTAGCCTTAACATTAAATTTGACCAGAAAATACTTTAGGCTTTCATTCGGAGTCTATTGAATCCCGATTTGGTGTTAGGGATATTTTTCTTCCCTCCTATTGGATATGAATTTTGACAGAAATTGGTCCTCCTATTCCTTAAAAGTTCGGATGGAATTTGGCTCAAACCTATATATCCAAATTTCCACATCTCCCTATAATGTTAAAAGGAAAAAAGGTATAGTGCAACATCCTTCGGGTTCTGATATCCAAGAAATATCCAAAAATAATTGAGAGGATTCATTAAATTAATGCTTCCATCGAAAGCTCTAATATTGGAATTTTACAATTGTTAGGGAGCTATTGCTCACGGTTTTCTTCCCTAACTTCAAAAGTCAGCCACCCTTCTAGTCGGGAAGGAGTAGTATGAATAGGTATCTTAGAAGCCTTTAGAATCTTTGATTGAAAAAGACCTCCATTTGCAATGGCTTTCTTTCCTTTCAACTTCCTTCAAGAGGTCAATGCTTACATCTAGAGGACTTCAGTCTTATGAGTTTGGCCTTCAACTCTATCTCATAAGGACTATAGTATTTTTCAACTTGTATTGGATCTGAGCAGTCAAGTCCCCTATGTCGGAATCGGGTGATGGGTGGGCATTTCTAGAATTGCCCTCCTATAGGACGATGGCATCGGATGGGGCATCCCTTGGTGGCTGGCTTGCCTATCCCAGTACTCATGCATTCATCATTTTTGGTTTATTGAAGACGAGAATTGTTCCCAAACAAGTAGGATTTTGATCAATCAAGAACAAGTGGCTTAATCAAGTTCCTATAAACTACTCCAATGATACACTTCGGATCTGAATAGTCATCCGAACAGAATTGGATTAATCTTTTAAACTTTTTAATTTAGATCTTATATGCCATAATAATTAATGAGATGTCAAAGGATATAAGACTCATTTTTTAAAATATCTTCTAATATTTAAGTTAGAAATCTTTCTAATGAATTAAAAGATTATAAGAAGTTGAGGATTAGAGAGAGTAAAAATGAAGGATTTGATTATGTGATGTTCAAAATTTGCAAGTGTATAGAAATTTAGAGTTTTGTACTTGTAATTTTTATGAGTGATTTGGATTTCTTTCCTTTTGAAAAAAATAGACATATTCATAATTTATTATCAATTGATACATTTTTCCTAAAAAGGTATAATTATGCATTAGTTGAAGAGGTATATTGGCTAGGAATTGAATACTTTAATAATTATATAAACTCTAAATCTAATATCTGTTCATTAGACATATTAATTGTTCACTTAATTTGATCATTTATCATTCAATTCATATAATTATTCGTTATGATTAACTATTTATATTCATTAACAGTGTGGTCATCATATACCTCAATCATTTATATTACTAACAGTCCAGCATTTAAAAATTTGACAGTTCAATTGAAATCTCTTCGATTTTGAGTTTAATAATTTAGTTGGTTCATATCCTCTATGAGTTGATGATTTGTAGACTTAGCAACAAGTTGGGCAAATCTCATCTTGCATTGTACTCAACAAATCATTTTTTTTTATTTTTGATTAAAATTGTCATATTTTATAATACATAGAAATAGAAATCGTATAACTTATACAATATTATTAGATAATCTAAAAAAATGTTTTAAAAATATAAATAAATTTAATTATAATATTCAATTGAAGCTTCACTGTTAATTAAAATATTGTTCAAATAAAACATATATTTGTATTTATAAACTTATCAATTAATGTTTTCCCGCTTATAATTTGTAAAAGATTAGTATATGAATAAGATTTAAAAAACATAACTGATGGATTCGTCATTCATGGACCAACCCAAATGTCAAAACTCATAGTGAAGAGGCTATCTGAAAATCTCAACCCGAGAAGAGAGCCCACAAGTAGAAGGAATAGACTCAAAATCTCGATAACGTTTCAACCAGCTTAGTTGGCCAAAATGATCTCGTCAGCCCAATCAGGACCATCCATGATCTTCTTTCCACATGCTAAAAAAATTTATCGTAATCGATTGGAACAGTCTTAAAAATATTCCAAGAATATTCACCCAAGTTCATAAGATCGTTTCCAAAATGATAACGGTAGTCTGGCGGATCTTCTCCCAAATGTAATTGTTATACCGAAATTTTTTATCCATCTGGACAGTTCAGTGAGTAATTATTGCCAATCAAAAAAAGTTGAATTGCTCATAAATATTATAAATACCCCTTCACTGCAGTAGAAAAGGGAACACGAGATAAGATACCACAAAAAATATAACCAAAAACTCTCTCCAAATGAGTGAGCTCTGACTGAAACTCTGCCACCATCATCAAGTATCCCAATTGAACTCTGATGATTGTACAATTGGCGAATACGCTCCCTCCTGAGTACATCTCTCTCTCTAAAGCGCTCCCCGCCGAGTACAACTTCTAAAGTTCTGCCCTCCAAATCCAACACTCAACCCCCTCACTTGTATATTTACACTCTTATTTTACATCATCTATCTTTCTTTCTTACGGAAAGATTTTTAATTTGAGCGTTAGAAAATATATCAGGGAGTAAATCCCGTCAATCTTCTAACATCCTATTCGTTCGTTATGCTGCGTAGGATCCAGGTTCAATAAGATGGAGACTGGACCCGCTTATGGTTATCCAGATGAGGAGATCCCACTTGCGACTTCCTAATTCGTACATCAACTCAAGTCCGAAGATACATCAGTAACTAGTGAAAATTTTAAAAAATAGATAAATTTTTTATATTTTTTAAGTTTGTAGAATTAATTTAAAGCTAAAATTTATTTAAAAAATTGTGGTCCAAAATTTTTTTGAATAAAAAAAAGAGAAACAAATTAGACTATATTTTTAACGTTTTCTATATTTGTGAATATTTTTTAGCAAATAAGACAAGTTTTCTACTGCAGACTAAATTCTAATTAATATTTTAAGAAGCATGTAAACATTTTAGAAAAATGTTATTTATTAGAAAATTTTATATTTTAAATAATTTTATTTATTCTTCTCAATTTTTTGTTATTAAAATTATATTTTTCACTTTCCTTTTAGAAACAGGTTTCATCAATTTTTTAGGCAATTTCATCCAATGAAGTTTGCCCTCATCAATCATAGATGTCACTTCTTATCAACAATCTTCATATGTATATTATATAATTGCAGCCACTAATTAGCCCAGATGACTAATATAAGTTCTCATATTGGATTACTTTATTATAGTTCTTATCTTTATCATGTTGATATTTGTTTTTGCATATTGATTTGTCAAACAGGATTGCATGCTGAGCTCAAAGCTCGCTCAAGCGGTGCAGTTCATTGAAGATTTGCGAGATCTGTCCAAGCAAAATATATTCCTGTAGGTAGAATGAACTGTACTCATGTGCGACCGAGAGGCATATGAGTGTAGGTTAATAGAAAGAGTGGTGCACTTGGGATGGACGTGCGTGAGACATACAATATTTGTCCGCGCGACACAAATTTTAATTTTTGGCTCCGAAGTTAGCTCTGGGTATTAAATTTTGTACCAGTTTTAGGTCATTCATCATGCGGCTTTTGCAATTGTTTTGGCGGCCACCTTGAGAGAGAAAGTAAGGAAGGAAGGGGAAGAGTTTGGCCACCCTTTTAAGCTCCGATTCTTGTTTGACATTCACGGTGCATATGTATATTGTCCTTATTGTTTTAAACATTTTTACTGGTGATTCTTTTTTATTTTTATATATTATTGTATTTATCTTAATTTATTAATATAATGATGAAATTGAAGGCAATATTTACAGTCAGTATATTCAAACTCATAATTTATAATTGAGTTATACAAACCTAAAATCGCATGATTTTATCCTATGTTAAATGAGTTTCCATAAAGAACTTTGTGTGCATTACTTTGCTAGTTATTATTGTCGCTATTGTGATTGTATGTAGTATCATTTCGTATCCTCATATTTTCAATCAATTGGCTCAATTTTCAATCACTAGAGAGATTAATTCTTGATTTGTTTGTAAAATTTTGGTGTGTGCCAAGCCCAACAACCCAATGGTGAGTTGTCCTAAGCTTACAGTCATAACATGTTTGATTATTAAAACTAAATAAGATAAAAATAGAACAAGTACTGTATAAGAGTAAAAATTACTAGATTTAATATGAGAATATATATTATATTGTTTGATTCACATATAAAATTGGTATTTCAACTAAGAATAAACTTTGTATAAAGAGCGAATACTAATAGAGATGGGGCGCTTCGCATGGTGGCAAGTACAAACAGGGTCCAGTGATTCACTCTAGCGGGCTTCGGTGCCATTGCTATGGTGCTAAGTGGCTAATGCTGATGGGGTTTGTTAGTGTCACTATCTCGACACGAACAGATAATTATTAATAACAATTAAATCCAAATAAAAATTTTTATAAATAATTGAAATTTAAAGAATCTAACTATTAGGTCGAACTCAACAAACTTACGAGAACTAAAATAATATAATACCCACAAATAACAATTACAGGATCTGACCTAATTAAGCCTTATACAGCATGCAAATGCATTAATCTACTTTTTTATTTCAATCGCTTACATAAAATACTTAAATTCTTTCATAAGAATCCATAGAAAAAGCAAGCAAATAAAGTAGGAAAGGAAAAAAAAAAAGCACAAAAATAATTTTGGTCTAAGAATATCATGCCCTAAGTAGGCAGTTTATCCCACTCCACGGACAACAATAATTGCCTTTTGTCCCCCAAAAGAAGCCATCTTAGGCTTCCAAGGAACATCTATGCCATTTGGGTGTGCTGGAAAAAGGTGTTTTACATACAACTATACAAATAAAAATTAGATAAATAATCATTTTTAATAGTAAAGTCTCAATTGCAATGCATAAGTGAAATTTTGGCAACCAATCCTCTTGACAATGCAAACATCACAATTCATAGTCTTTTTTCGGTCATTTTGTATATGTTGAATCACCGTATCAAACAGACCGGCCTGACCCGTTATAGTATAAATCCACAGATGTATTGTATGTTGAAACACATTCGACTACATTATCACAGTAAAGAGTCGAGGTCTAGGACTTCTGATAAATACGAAAAACCTGAGGAAGAATCGTACTCAGGTCAGACTCTCGGGCCTCCTGAGTCCCAATTTTGCTAGACTGTTGAGACTCTATCGGATTTTAGGACCGAACCCATGTACAAAGAGACACTTACAAGGGCTTGCTCCAAAGCACCGAGCATCATCTGTATGTAAAAATTTAAATAATTAAGTCATGATCAATATATATTTATAAGTCATTATAATTTATTTTTTATCATAAATTTCTTCCTCTTTTTTTATGTTATTCTATATTTTTTTTCCTTCTAAATAAATAAACTCCTAATAAATTCAAAAAAGTAAGTAGTTCAAGGTTGATATATACCATAAGATCTGAAGTTTGAATAATTAATGACACCGATAAGTTTGTTACAGTTGGCTATGAAATAAAATTCTTGTGAGCTAAACCCTAAAAAGGTGTACTTTTTTATTAGGGTTTATGAAATACCATTTAGTCTTTTTTTAAAATATTTTTATATTATATTTTAATATTTTAATTATTTATTATTTTATATAAAATTATTAATTAATAAATAAAATATTATATTATTTAAATTATCTAAAAAAAATATTTAATCATTTCTAAAAAGATAGTGTTGGTCTTATTAATCATGTCCCAATTGTTGTTCAAGTCAATGTGGTAGGTGGAGTATATTATTATCTGGATAATCGTTTAACAAAGTAATTTTGTTCATTTATTGACATAAAATATATTGAAAAATACAATAAACATACTTATAAATATTTACTATTAAAATTAAAATTACAAATATTATATTATTTAATTTCTACTATAAATAATTATCCGGTAATAAAATTTTTATATATTAAAAATTATAATTCTAAGTTTTCTAGTTGTTAGTAGTTTCGATGATTAACACAGATAGTGTACGCTCAGTCGACCGAGAGTTGTCATAGTAGTCCCAGCAAAGAGACCATAATATTTACATAATAATTAAAATTAAAAGTTGTATAAATTAATTAAAAAAATTAGTAATTATTTAAATTATTTGATATTATTATTATTTTTTATTTATATTTTAATTCTAACTATTTAATAAATATAATATCTTTTTCTTATGTAAAATCCATAGCAACATTCTATGTCAGATGGGCCATCACTATTGGAGGGAATAAAATAAAATTTTATTTAATTAAACTCAGATAAAAAATATATATATAATCTTTCATTGTAATAGGTATTATATCCAACGGTCCAAAAAAGTCAGCCTAATACAGCTTTGGGCCAAAAGACAAAGCTCAATGGCCTAAAACGCCCGTCTAGCCCATTTCGCAAATATGGCCAGAGGCTAATTTAACGACCCAGATGGTTGCCCAACTTACAATATCGGGCGTTAATTAAAATCGCTGTCATGATAAAAATTAACCGTTCATCAGTTTTTCTAACGGTTAACTGTTGCCAACCTTCTATAAATACCCGTTCTCTCTAACTAAAAAAGTACAACTTGATACTTCTCAGACAAAAGAATACAAAGATTAAAAAGTCGCCAAGAGCACACTCTCTTTCTTAATCTAAGATATTAATTTAAGAGCGCAATACTTTGGAAATTATATACTTTTTGCATTCTCTATCTTTCTTCTTATTTAAAGAAAATATTGATTTGAGCGTTAGAGGATATACCGGGGGATGAGTCCCGTCGATCCTTTAATCGTTATTTTTTTATTACATATGATTTCATTAAAGACGTACAGAGATCGAAAACGCCTTAACACCCGACGGATAAATCTTTTTATCTGTACAATAATCAAAATCCTCGAACACAACACATTGATATTGGTTTCATCATTTTTATGGTAATTGTAATACTTAATAAATAATGAAAAGGCTATTTCCTTTTGATGCGTATCCATCCGATTGACTATTCGGATTTCTTCCGATGGTTTGAATCGGCCCGTTCATCGAGTACAAATCCCGCATACCACTAAACAAACGAGTATGGCTCATTAATTCGGCGGATGTAATCCCACCGATAACACTCCGACGCTTTAAGTCGTAAAATCACCTTCAATGAAAGGAATCAAAGTAAGAGAAAGCGATGAAAGAGAGGAAAGGAGTGTTTGCTTCCGTATGTCGAAAAAGGCGCAAGTCCTTTCTCGTATCTCGGATGGTGGGAAAGGCAGAGAACGTGTGTAGGGACCCGCTTCGTTGCCTTGAATCGACCGTGTGTTTTTTAGTGTTTGAGGTTTGGGCGGGGAACCGTGGCGCCTCGAGCACTTAGGGTTTTCTGTCTCTATCGTTGCTTGAAGAAAGAGTCTCCAGTATGCAAGTATCCAAGAGAGAGTTTTGGAAGGCGTCAATGAAAGTATCTTCGAAAGTGTGCCCTGGATGCTGGATCCAAGCCTCTTTTATGGCAAAGATGGTGATCTTCTTCTTTTGGAAGGAATCATTGTTACTGTGATCTGCGGCCGGCCTTCCTTCTGGAGGCTGGTGCTTGTTGCCCAATTATGGAGGATTGTTTCCTTCCGAGGCAGTCAACCACTTTCCAAGTTAACTTCCTTCCTTACCGTTGAGGTTCCTTGGCTGGCAAGGAGTTGGAAGGATCTCGCGCCTTCCTTATTGAAGGGCGTCAATCTTCATGATATTCCCTTTAAGATCGTGGAATATCCTTGGAAGATTGTGGGCAAGCTTTATTATGGATGGGCCTAAACGGGTCGGTTTACGTTCTTTGTTGGAAGGATCTTTGGGGCCCATTGTGCAAAGCGTGGACGGTCAACGCTGGTTGACCGTCTGCGTGTGTGTTAGCCGCCCTTATGAAAGGCGTCGTCGCGCCGCCTCCATTTGGGCTATGGAGTCTGAGTGAGTCGGGCCACTCACGTAGAAGGCGGCCTCGTTTGGGCCCAAAGATGTGGGGAGCGAGACGGCCAACGCCTCGAGTTGACCGTCAGGCTTGTTGGCCGCCGTGGAGAACGGGCAGAGCGGCGGGCGGCTAATCAATGGGGCCATGCCTGAATAGAATATGCCCATCATTATCGCAAAGAGCGCTCCAACAAACCTGGCCAACGCCGGTTGACCGTTTGTGAATGTAACCTCACAAACGTCAACGCGTTGACTGACCGCCCCGCCTCTCGATTCTGGGCATCTTTATCTACTGCTGCCGTTAACGTTAACCGTTACTGGCCTTCACCTTTCTTTGGGTCACCCATTATCGTGTATCTATCACCTTTAATATTTTATTTTAAGAAATAAAATTGTTTAAATAAGGTTAAAATAAAATTAAAATTCTATATATTAGTCTATAAGTGTCCGATTAACCCTCGGATTTGGGATGAGTGTATTTTTCTAGGGAGACAGACTCTATATATATCTGTGTATTATTCATTGAATGAAAAAACTCTAACAGATAAGTTTTAAAAATAAAAAATTGTTATTTTTATTTTTATTATTAAATTAAATATTCAATAGATATTAATATTATATAAATAAATCTATAAAAAAATATTTTATATAATTTTTTATAAATTTTAATTTTTATCATTAAATTTTTATTCAATTATGAAGATTATAAATCTATCTATGACCCCCAAATTCATTAGCCTCCAAGCAAATTCTCCAAAATGAACACACTTAATTCATAACCCCTATCTAACTTTTCATACAACTTATTATTTTCTTACTTACCAAAAAACTTATATTTTTTTAATTGGATGAAATTTTATTTATTATAAACATCAAATTAAAAACAATATTTATGAAAAATTAAAGCAAAAATATATTTTTATTCCTTTTCAATTTTACTTTTATTTTTTACAAATACTATTTTTAGTTTTATATTTGTGATTATTATCAATTTAATAAATAAAAAAATCTGAATATTTATAAATAATATCTTTTAAAAAGGTGCTCAAGCAGCTTGTGATCTTTAAAATTTGGCGATTTTGCCTCCACACATTTCGCTGAAAGCAAACAGAGCCTTGAATTCGGGGTGCAGGGCACCGGCCACGTACTCTAATTATTTAATTAGTTTGTACTATTTCAAAAATACATTTTTTTTAACACCATAGGAACAAATTATTTAATTTTTATCTAATTATTTTTTAAAAATAAATTTATAATAATCTAATTTAATAAATTTGTACCACATTTACACATATTAAAATAAAATAATATTTTTAACCTTAATTTTCAAACAAAAAATTAGAGTTCAATGAAATATTTTTTTGGTGAGAATGAGGCATTCTAGAAGATAAGCTCAGAACCTATTTTTGTAATCAAAGTGCTGTGTGATTTGTAACGTCTCCTACGCATCCGCACGTGATATTGTCCCGCTTTGGATTGGGAAAACTTCACTTCGTCCCTGCGCCATCACGCAGCCGCGGTTTGTTCTGGCAGACAGAATCCACCGCCCCTTAACGCGTCGTGAGAGGTATCCACGCCACTTTATAATAAGACGCTCGCGTTAGCCTCCATCCGATGTGGGACTCTCCCCACCCCCTTGGGGACCAGCCTCTCGGCGCGCACGGATCGGGATCCCGACTCGATACCATTTGTAACATTCCCCGCGCATCCGCATGATGATATTATGTCCGCTTTGGTTGGGGAAACTTCACCGGCGTCTGACCCATCACATGGCCTCCGCACGATTTTGTTCTGCGCGGTGAATCCACCGCCCCCAAAACGCGCGTCCAAGGAAGAGGTATCCACGCCCTTATAATAAAGGCACGCTTCGTCGCCTCTCCATCCGATGTGAGACTCTCACGCTTTGTAACGTCCCTGGCGCATCCGCATGACGATATTGTCCGCTTTGGGTTGGGGGAACTTCACGGCGTTCGACCCTATCACGCAGCCCGCACTGGTTTGTTTTATTCAAGACGGAATCCACGCCCCAAAACGCATCGACGAAGGAAGAGGTATCACGCCCTTATAATAAGGCACGCTTCGTTCGCCTCCATCCGATGTGACTCTACATCCCACCCCCGGACCTGGCGTCTCTGCACACCCGACCGGATCCCGACTCTGATACCATTTGTAACGTCCCTAACGCATCCGCATGACGATATTGTCCGCTTTGGGTTGGGGGGACTTCACGGCGTCCCAGGCCATCACGCAGCCCGCACGGTTTTGTTCCTGACAGACGGAATCCACCGCCCCCAAAACGCGTCGTTAATGGAGAGGTATCCACGCCCTTATAATAAGGCACGCTTCGTTCGCCCCTCCATCCGATGTGGGACTCTACAGTAATCAAGACTTTAGAGATCGTTATGGTCAGTTAGTAACCAAATGCTCTAATGGCTTTTTGAAATTTAAGACTTAGAGTTTGATCCTACCCTTGTGATAAGGAGCTTTGTGTTTGTAAAGGTGTGAAAGCTGATACATAATTAGTTCCCATAGTGGGGTTACACGCAACGGCTCGAAAATTGAGTTGGTTGTTAGTATTGGATATGAATTCAACTTTTCGAGTACGAGGGGTTAGTATTGGATATAGTCCAAATAAAGATGAACCGACTCGACTTAAATTCGAGCTAATCATCTAAGCATGATTCTGATTTAGAAGACAATCTTATCGAAAGTTTCACTGGGTGATTGAGTTGTTGGGTGATCAAGAATGCAAAAGACAGATCTACTTAATAACTTGGCAAAATAATAAATGATTTGTCTAATTTTGACGGACGGGTATATATAATTGAGGGATGATTGGATACATTAAATCAAATTATAAAGTCTGAACAGGTGCCAAGCCTGAATTGTTAGTTGGTTATTAAACCAATGTGAGTAATAGTTATATAACCAAAACAACTATTGAAAATTGAAGCACCAAACACTTTAGAGAACAGTCATATCGATTCTAAATAGACAAGCCAATTGGCACTCTGACTACAAATATAGACTTCCAGTAAGAGTAGGGGATATCGAAGAATCAGATAATCTCAAAATCTAATAATCATATACTTAGGTCATCAATTAGCGAAGCAAGTATAAACGAAATATCCAAGCACAACCATTATATCTCATACTCTTCACTATTTCTCTTATCTTTTATGTCTTTTAATTATTTTATAGAAATATTATTGACTTAAGTGTCAGACAATACATCAAAAAGTAAGTCCTGTATCTCTTATTAAATTGTTATAGTGCATAGGATCAAGATTAATAATTACGAAAATCAGATTGGCATTCATTTGGATCAATAAAAATTTTGTTCTACTATTTAATTCATATAATAATTTGGATCTCAAATGCGCATCAAGGATTATATTAAAAATTTAATAAAAAGAAGAATAGAAAAAATATATATATTTGAAAATAGTTGGTTTTACTAAAATCCATTTTCCGTTTAAATACGGTGGCAAACCAAAAAAATAAAAGGAAAAATGAAATCATGGAAAGTAATTGCATTTTTTTATTTTTTCAACAGCCAAATATAGAAAATCCTTATTTTGGATATTTATTTGTTTCTTTGTAATTTTTTTATCAACATATAAGTAAAAAACTACTTTATTTTTTGTTATTTTATTATTTTATTTAATAAATACCTAAGATCTGAGTTATCATACAAATTGGAGAGTCGGGTTGAATCCTCAATTAATCCAAGAGTTAACGAATCTAGTTTTCGTAGTTGTAAATATTGGTCCTACTCACCACAACAACTTTACAAAAGATAAGAGAAATACGGGATTCGCTTCCCAATATATTCTCTGATACTTAAATTAATAATCTTTCTATAAAAAAAAATAAAAAAATATAGAAGGAAATAGGAAAAGGGATGTGTGTAAAATTTTATAAGTTTTGTTGGGTCCCATGTCCTGGCCCATGAGGAATTTTCAAGCCCATGAAGGATTCTGTGGCCCGCGAAAGGTCCAAAAGCCCACGTGGGATGGCCAACCCAGCCCAATAGTTGGAAGACGCGTGCGAGCCACGCCTGAAGAAGCGCACCTAATCAGAACGATGCACGCGCTGGCGGAAACCGCGAAAGGGCGAAAGGCTAGCTAAAAGAGAGCGGTTATGCCGGGCGCCAACGGGCTCCCAGCGCCGCAGCAACCAACCAATCCCCATTCGGGAGGAAAACGGGCGTGGGTCACAACGCCGTAGCGTGCCAGCCACGCGGCAAGAAGACGACCGACATGACCTGGGCACAACGATTAAAAACACAAGCGCGAAGCCCTCACAACAGCGCTCTAGCCCAAAGTCCCACCGCGTGCGCCTATAAGAGCCCTCACGCCCACAGAAAAAGGGCTTCATCTTCTTTCCGACTTCGATTCCGATCACGATTCGAACTCAACTAACGAGCTCGAGCCCCCTTCTTCTCAACTTGGTCACAAGAGAGTAACGAGTTGGAATCGAGGATTAACTCACTTCCGTCTCGGTACGAGCTAGCTTACGATTGGTCACCCCACGCCTACTCACTACTGAAAATCAAATACCCAAGGTGCACAAAGGAAGCTGGCCAACCTCGCCCACCGCATTCTCCATACCATTACACGAGCATCTCTTACGCCACAAAGATCCATCCACGCACCGCCTTTAGCGTATGCAGTAGCCTGCCTACTGAGGAAATTTACTCGACTTTGAGTGGCTGAGCGCTTCTGTGAGAAATCCTCACACTTCGACAGGGAGGTCTGCTTCAGGAACCCTGTATAATTAAGAGTACGGTAGTATGTTAAGTGCTGGAGCCGCGTGACTGCTGCTGGCGCTGAGCAGCTTTCGGCCCGGATAAGCAGAGGCGGCCCGTGGGCGCCGCTCTTGACGCTCATCTTTCTTACTCTGGGTCGCTAAACGCCGACCCAAGATACACCGCCTGCTGACCTTTTCTTTTCAGCCAAATTATCGTACACCATCACCTTTAATATTTTATTTTTAAGCAATAAAATTTCGTTTAAATGGCTAGCTAAAATAAAATTAAAATTCTATATATTAGTCTATAAGTGTTTAATTAACCCTCAGTTTGGGATGAGTGTATTTTTCTAGGAGACAGACTCTATATATATCTGTGTATTATTCATTGAATGAAAAAAAACTAACAGATAAGTTTTAAAAATAAAAAATTGTTATTTTTATTTTTATTATTAAAATTAAATATTCAATAGATATTAATATTATATAAATAAATCTATAAAAAAATATTTTATATAATTTTTATAAATTTTAATTTTATCATTAAATTTTTATTCAATTATGAAGATTATAAATCTATCTATGACCCCCAAATTCATTAGCCTCCAAACAAATTCTCCAATGAACACATAATTCACCAACCCTATCAACTTTATACAACTTATTATTTTCTTACTTACCAAAAACTTATATTTTTTAATTGGATGAAATTTTATTTTATTATAAACATCAAATTAAAAACAATATTTATGAAAAATTAAGCAAAAATATTTTTATTCCTTTTCAATTTTACTTTTATTTTTACAAATACTATTTTTAGTTTTATATTTGTGATTATTATCAATTTAATAAATAAAAAATCTGAATATTTATAAATAATATTTTAAAAAAGGTGCTCAAGCAGCCTGTGATCTTAAAATTTGGCGATTTGCCTCCACACATTTCGCTGAAAGCAAACAGAGCCTTGAATTCCGGGAACATAAGGGCACCGGCCACGTACTCTAATTATTTAATTAGTTTGTACTATTTCAAAAAATACATTTTTTTAACACCATAGGAACAAATTATTTAATTTTATCTATATATTTTTTAAAAATAAATTTATAATAATCTAATTTAATAAATTTGTACCACATTTTACACATATTAAAATAAAATAATATTTTTAACCTTAATTTTCAAACAAAAAATTAGAGTTCAATGAAATATTTTTTGGTGAGGAATGAGGCATTCTAGAAGATAAGCTCAGAACCTATTTTTGTAATCAAAGTGCTGTGTGATTTTAACTTCACCGTAGCATCCGCATGTGATATTGTCCATTTGGATTGGGAAAACTTCCGGCCAGGAGGCCGTCATAGCGACCGTAGCGGTTTATTCTGTGCGACGAAATCGCCAGCCCCTGAGCGCGTCGTGAGGAGAGGTATCAAGCTATAATAAGGAGGCACGCTTCGCCCCTCCATCCGGTGTGGGACTTCTACGATCCTTCCCCCTGGGGACCGCGTCACTGGCCAGCGCGCCGGAGCCAGGATGCGGCTAAATACCATTTGTAACATTACGCGCTTGTCCATGATGATATTGTCGCTTTAGGTTGGGGAAAGCTTCACGGCGTCCCGAGCCATCACACCACGGCCCGCCACGATTTTGTTGCGCGGGCCGAAGAATCCACCCCGCCCCCAAACGCGTCGTCGGAAGAGTATCACGCCCTTATAATAAGGCGCGCTTCGTTTGCCTCTCCATCAAATGTGAGACTCACGATTTATGCGTCCCGGCATCCATGTAGCGATATTGTAAAAGCTTTGGGTTGGGGAACTTCCACTGGCGTTCGGCTATCACGCGGCCTGCGGTTTTTATTCTGGAAAGGCGGAATCCATCGCCCACAGCAGTAAATCGAGAAGAGGTATCCACGCCCTTATAATAAAACGCAGCCCCGTTCGCCCCTCATCGTGTGGACTCTCGGTCCACCCCCTTGAGGACCAGCGTCCTCGGCCTTTCGGCGGATCCCGACTACATTACCATTTATGCGCGTCGCTGCATCCAGCGTGCGATATTGTCGCTTTGGGTTGGGGGACTTCCAGGCGTCCAGGAGCCGTCTGGCGGCCACGGTTTTGTTCGACAGGGCCGGAATCCACCTTGCAGCACAGCGGTGGATGGGGGAAGTATCCCCGCCCTTATAATAAGGCACGTTCGTTAGCCTCCGTGGTGTAGGACTCTGATGTCAAGACTTTAGAGATCGTTATGG
The DNA here is from genome assembly GCA_033239525.1 of Nepenthes gracilis. NCBI lineage: Eukaryota > Viridiplantae > Streptophyta > Magnoliopsida > Caryophyllales > Nepenthaceae > Nepenthes > Nepenthes gracilis. Next base: position 3,508,397 of record BSYO01000026.1, on the reverse strand, counting down.
TCGGTTAGTAACCAAATGCTCTAATGGCTTTTGAAATTTAAGACTTAGGTTTGATCTACACTTGTGATAAGGAGCTTTGTGTTTGTAAAGGTGTGAAGGCGATACATAATTAGTTCCCATAGTGGGGTTACAGACGGCTCGAAAATTGAGTTGGTTGTTAGTATTGGATATGAATTCAACTTTTGATCTGAGGGGTTAGTATTGGATATATAGTCCAAATAAAGATGAACCCAGCTCGACTTAAATTCGAGCTAATCATCTAAGCATGATGCCCGATTTAGAAGAACGTCTGCAGAAAGTTTCTTGGGTGATTGAGTTGTTGGGTGATCGAGAATGCAAAAGGCGGTCCTGCTTAATAACTTGGCAAAATAATAAATGATTTGTCTAATTTTGTGAAGCGGGTATATAATTGAGGGATGATCGATACATTAAATCAAACTATAAAGTACGAGCAGTCTGCCAAGCGCAATTTGTTAGTTGGTTATTAAACAAATGTGAGTAATAGTTATATAACCAAAACAACTATTAAAAATTGAAGCAACAAACACTTTAGAAAATAGTTATATCAACTCTAAACAGACAAGCCAGTTGGCACTCTGACTACAAATATAGACTTCTAGTAAAAGTAGGGGATATCGAAGAATCAAATAATCTCAAAATCTAATAATCATATACTTAGGTCATCAATTAGCAAAGCAAGTATAAACGAAATATCCAAGCACAACCATATATCTCATACTCTTCACTATTTTCTCTTATCTTTTATGTCTTTTAATTATTTTATAGAAATATTATTGAAGCTTAAGTGTCGAACAAATACGTCGAAAAGTAAGTCTTTGTATCTCTTATTAAATTGTTATAGTCGTAGGATCGAGATTAATAATTACGAAATCAGATTGGCATTCATTTGGATCGATAAAAATTTTTTGTTCTACTATTTAATTCATATAATAATTTGGATCTCAAATGCAGCATCAAGGATTATATTAAAAATTTAATAAAAAGAAGAATGGAAAAAATATATATATTTGAAAATAGTTGGTTTTACTAAAATCATTTCCGTTTTTAAATACAGTGGCAAACCAAAAAAATAAAAGGAAAAATGAAATCATGGAAAGTAATTGCATTTTTTTATTTTCTCAACAGCCAAATATAGAAAATCCTTATTTTGGATATTTATTTGTTTCTTTGTAATTTTTATCAACATAGAAGTAAAAAAATCTTTATTTTTGTTATTTTATTATTTTATTTAATATCGCAAGATCGAGTTATAAATACGAATTAGATGCTGGTTTAACCCTCGATTAATCCAGAGTTAAGCGAATCTAGTTTTTAGTACTTGTACTTTACAAAAAATAGGAATGTGGGATTAGTTTACCAGCGTCCTATACGATTAACCCAAGTGTGTCTTTTACATGAAAAAATAGAAAAATATAAAAGGAAAGAGGAAAAGGAATGTGTGTAAAATTTTGTGAATTTGGAGGGTTATGCTATTTCTTTATTATACTCGCTATGGACACTTGTGTGCCAGAGCATCACTTACCTCATTCCTGATTTGACATATATATTTATAGTGTAGACTCCAAATGGTATGTCTACCTGGAATTGGCATTTGTAATGGGAGATGTTACACTGTATTGATTGCTAACTGTTACAATAGTTACATAACCACAATTTATGGTGATTTAGTAATTGTTCAATCATAAATGTCTGATATTTATTAAGATATTATTATTTGTTTATATACAGCTTGTCATCTCTCGATTATGTATAATCATTCATTAGAATTTAATAATTTATTGATTGTTTTATTAGGTCATTGACAACCTCAATCTTTCACGCTCCTCACTATTCGATCGTTCGGTTGATCGACTTAGTACTTGGTTCCCGTCTTTGGGTTGTCCTCTAATCCCATCTTCGAGTCGGGTAAGGCAGGTCGTATTTAGACTGTATCCAACATTATTATTTTTTTATTTTTTATATATTTTAAATCAAACAGAGATTGTAAATCAAAATTCTTAATTTTCATTGCCTTTTCTAACCCAAAATTTAATACAAACTTACTATTGGGATCTGTTTTAATTTTTATTTTCTTTTTTTGGGTTTATAATTTTTTCGGTGCTAAAAATTTTAAATTACTCAAAATCAAATGAGTGTTGAGTTAAAATTATTTAGATTAATTGTCTAAATATTTTAATTGTTTACATGTGAAACAAGTGCCATTAAATTTATAAATTGTGTGAAAGAGCAAACAGAAATAAATATAAATGAAAAAGAAAATATTTCAAATTCAAAGCAGCTTAATCAAATAACTCTTACTTTATATTATTTTTTATGGGTCCAGTTATGGTGTGAACCAATCCAATGACTAGCCCGTCCGCTAGAATGACCTAGAGCAAAAAAAAAAAAAAAGCCTAGGAGATCGCACAGCTAACCCATCTACCGAGAGTACGTACTGGGCCAATGGAGATAGTGACAGGCTAGATTCAACAGGCAGTCCCCTAAAATACAACCAATTACGATGAAGGAACCCTCTAACCTAGCGGCGATAGCCTGACCAACAAAGAGAGCACCGATGCAGATGACTGCCATTAGTGATCGTAGTCAACGATCAAAAAGGATGTTATTGTTGCCAAACTGCCGCCACTACTAGTATCACTTGACGAATCACCTACCTAAATGATCAGGCAAATGTCAACAAGAATCATCCGCGGTCGCATGGCGACAACTAACACGTTGGCCACGACCATTGTTAGAATAGGTCGGTAAATCCTAACAAGACACCTGTTATGAGTTTTAGCGCCCGGCCATCTCTACAAAATATTACAAATGTCCTTCGCCATCGCAGGAAAAGGGGCCCGAATCGGCGTACAAGAGCTCAGAAAGAACTAAACTCTCTTTCACTCTCATAACTCTTTCTCTCTCTCCACCTCTTAAAGTTATTTCCCATTAAGCGCACCACCAGAGCTTAGCCCTCTATCGGCTCTCAAAGTCGCTCTCCATCGAGCGTATTATCGGAGCTCAATCCTCCACAAAACTCACTTTCCCTCACAAAAGTTCATACATTTTATTACATCATCGTATCTTCCCATCCGTTGAAAAATATTTCTAATCAGAACGTCAGAAAATAAATTAGGAAATGAGTCATGTCAATTCTCTGATATCTTATTTATTTTTTGTGATGTGCAGAACTTATGTTAGTAGATACGGAGGTTGGACCCGCTTGAGTTTGACCCGATACGGAAGATCCAACGACTCCCTAATCCGTACAACAATCTGAAATTAATGATGCATCAATTTTAAAAAGAATAATTATTATATTTTTAGTTATTTTTTTTATAATATAGATATTTTAATATTTAAAAAAAATTAAAAAAATTATAATTTTTAACCATATAAAATAAAAACCGTTCAATAATTATAATTTATTGTCTCGAAGCTGCAGAAGGACCGCAGGACACGGGCACCCTTCAATCCCTCTGGAAGCAGCATTAGCTGAGAACGCGATGGCCGTTTCAATCCCTCTAGAAGCAAGGTGAGCTGAGGACAAAATGGGAAATAAAATTTTGAGTATAATTTTTATTTAAATTTTTTTAGTGAGCAAATGATTCGTGAGAAAACGTGAGAAAATCACCAAACCCCAGTCCAATAGAATCAACCCGAAGCAAGCTGTCCCAAAAATAAAAAAATAATAATAATAAAAAAATAAAGTGAAATAAGAATCACGAATATTAATCAATAAAACCGCTTAAAGAGTCAATTTTGTCAAAACACGTTTTCGGTTTAAACATCTTTTAAAATTAAATAATTTCAAATGAAAATGAAGCCAATTAGTCAGCCGGGTTTCTCCTCTTTCATTGAACACATGCCTTGTATTTATAAATATTATGCCAATCAATCTGTCTTTCTGAAATTAACGCGGCCGTTTGACTTGAGCATTATATTGATTGTGGCTCAACTCAACTGGTAGAAATCTTTCAAGTATATGTTTCTGAAATCAATATTCGAGTCAGAAATCTTTCTAATATAATGAAATATATAATAAAAATGGGGATGAATATGTTATCGAAAGATTGCTGAAATTTAGAAGATTTGACTCAGAGAAAGAGATGATTTATGGTTAGAGCACAATATATGCATTTTTCTTTCTGAATGTTTGCTCGGTTCTCTTTTTTCATTGAATAGAGGGTTTATATTTATATATTTGATATCGATAAGTCTGTTTTTCTGAAATCAACATAATTATTTGGCTAAAGTGTTATGTTGTTTGTGTTCCAACTATTACATTGGTTATCTAACTATTTATCATTAATTAGATATTATTACCTTTACATTGTATCAATTATCTTTCAATTCAGGTAACAATTTGCTAGAATTTTAATGCCAGATTTATTCTTCAACCAGGCTATTAATCACCCAGATCTTCTAAGTTTATAATCGTTCCTTCATTCGGCCAATCAACAAGCTAATCACCTGGTCAGATTCTCGACTTAATTCCATTATGAGTCGAGTAGTTCGGTTGCTTCAATGTCCTTAACAAGCCCATAATTTCTAAGACTCATATTTGATCGAGTCATATCATCCTTATTTAATATGTACCTAACAGAAAGGGGGAAAAATCATGGAAAGTAATGCGTCCTTGTATTCGGGGTACTGTTGGGGTAAGAAATCCACTTGATCTTTCTCGTCAGATCGAATTGAAGCGGGTCTAGGAGGATAACTTTGAACCTAAATCCTACACATTATAACTGAAAATGAGAGGTCAAAGGACGGCAGAAATTACTACCACCATATATCCTTCGACGCTCAAATCAGAAATCTTTCCTAGAAAATAGAAAGATGTTAGGAGGATACTAGGAATTTATGGATGCATATAGTGGTAGATTGAGCGTTTAGTTATGCCAACTGAAGGGCAGCTTTGAAATGCGCCCATTGAGGGGCGGCTTTAAGATACACCCGGTTGAGGGGCAGCTTAGAGGTGCATCGATTAAAGAGCGGTTTTGAGGTTCATCCCCCCAGATGGAGGGTTGTTGGCTCCGAAACAGAGGACTCCTAGATGGCGAGTAGGTCTTGTGGAAGGAGAGTAGTTCCTGACTCCAAGACGGAGTGCTCCTGGTTTCAGGATAAAGGGTTCCTGTCTCCCTGATGGAGGGCTCTTGGCTCTAGTATGGAGGGCCCCTAATTCCTAGATGGAGGGCTCTTGGGTTTGGGACGGAGGGCTCCTAGATGACAGATAGGCCTCATGGAAGGAGAGCAGCTCCTAGTTCCGGGACGGAGAGTTTCTGATTCTTGGACGAAAGGCTCTTAGCTCTGAGACGGAGGGCTTCTGGATAGATGATAGACCTCTTAGAAGGAGGGCAGCTCCTAGCTCCAGGACGGAAGACTTGTGGCTTCGGGATAGGGTGCTCCTGGCTCAGAGACAGAGGGTTCCTGGCTCCCGGATGGAGGGCTTTTGGCTTTGTGGGAGGGCTCCTGGATGAAGGGTAGGCTTCCTGGAAGGAGGGCAACTCTTGGCTCCGGGACGAAGGACTCGTGGCTCCAGGACAAAGTGGTCTTGGCTCAGGGATGGAGGGCTCTTGAATGGAAGGCAATCCTCCTAGAAGGAGGGCAGTTCCTAGCTCTGAGACGGAGGACTCGTGGCTCCAGGACGGAATGCACCTTACTTTGAGATAGAGGGCTTCTGGCTCCTGGATGGAAGGCTCCTGGAAGGGTGTAGCTCCTGACTCCAGGACGGAGGACTTGTGGCTTTGGGACAGAGTGCTTCTAGCTCCAAGACGAAGGGCCCTTGGCTCTAGGATGAAGCACCTGTGACTCTAGGACGAAGCACTTCTGAATGGAGGCTAAGCCTCCTTCCTGGGAATGTCAAGCAATCTGGAGCTTATCCTCCCAAGTTTGAGGGTACCTTGATTTATAGTGTGATCCGCAGATATACTCCTCTAACTTGAAAATTCTAAAACATTTCACTTTGAAAAATGTTGTTGAGTTGGAGTTGAGTTATAGGCCTACTGTGAGGCCTGGCTCGTTAGGCTCATGACTGTTAGACCCATCACTAACCCCCCATGTCGGGAGGTTTGTAAATTTAACCCCCGACATGTCATGATGGGTCATCGACGTGCGTGATCCCGCTGACTTAATACTGGTTGATGTCATCTCCCGACTATAAATGGAGGGGCTCTCTATACCTTGCCTCACGAATCGTCTTCACCAGCCAAGTAATATGAGAACTTGGAGCTAATGCGGAGTCCGAACAACCATAAGCCGAGATCTGTCGGAGTTGCCCTTTCTCGCTTGAAGCTGATAATATGGGGAGGCATCTGAAGTCTGCCTTGGTTGCTGGCGAGTCATCGAGGAGGCCAAGCGTTGATTAGTTTTTGCCAGTCAACTTGGGCAAGAGTGACTCATCTAGATGGACCGTGGGCGATGAGCCCCCCGACGGACTTCAGTACTGCAACGGACTGTCGACGTTAACTGTGAGTGGTCCAAGTATCGGGCGAAATTCGAGAGCTTACAAAGCGAAAGCCTTGTACTCCAGATCGGATCATCTTACTGCGAGGGCATGTACCAAGAGGCCGAGTGGTGACTTGCCGCCGTCTGGAGAAATTATGTTTGAAGGGGTTGAGGGAAGAGGACTCAACTCTGCCTGGAGGGATCTTGCTGACCTTAGATCTTCTTACTGGTGCCTCTGAAATGGGGTGCTCGAGATCGACGTATATATGATTTGGTTAATTTTTTGAAAATAGAAGGGAAACCTTCGCCAATTCTGACTATGAGCTGTGCAAGTCTTAGGCGTTAAGAGAGAAGATCTCAGGTTCGGGATCAGATCACCTTGCAGCAAGGGCATGCTTTGAGCGGTAGGGAGGCAACTTGCCTTAAAATAGCTGATTGTTCGAGTTGTAGTAGTAGGATGCACTTTGCATTCCTTGGAAGGGTCCTTCTCATCGTGCATTATAGTTGGTGAGTTAGCCGACAGGACTAGGGCAAGGAGCCCCCAATGAACTCCGTTGGTAGTGCTGGGGATCCTTTGGCTCTCGGGTCGAGTGAATGGATCAACACCATGATCACGGCCAGCTAGGATCTCGATCTCAGTGACTCCCTCTTTGAGGATGCTCCTTTGCTTTCTAGTGGAGTGTCAAGGTTGCTGGGGATGACTTATATCGGATTCAGATCGTTCTCGTAAAGGGAAGTTGTGGCCTTGAGGAGATGCAGTTGTCATCTAAGCCTCCTGGCTTTGACGAACGTGTCTGGCCGATCGTGCTTGCCCCTGCCAAGTGGAGGTCGTGGCACTGAAAAGATGTCGCTGCCGACTAAGCTTTGAGGCTATCATTGCCGTACTTTTGCTAGCATATGTTGTTGCTTGAATGTACCGTTGATGCTCGGTCCTATTAGAGAATGTCGTAAATCTCATGCGTCTGGTCCTAATCCGCCAACCGTCGTTAACTATAATGCTTTTTCCTTTGGGAGGAGGTCATCGCACGCATACTAAAAAGCCTCCTAAGGCTTTGAATTTGACCGTACATAGGCCACTCGGTAGCGGGATTGAGGTTCAAATATGACCTCTATGGGCGGCTCGGTGCAGGATCGAGGCTCAAATATGACACCATGTGGGCCGCTCGGTGCGAGACCGAGGTTTAAATATGACCGCATATGGGCCACTCGGTGCCAGACTGAGATTCAAATATGACCACATTTGGGCCGCTCAATATGGGACCAAGGTTTAAATACGACTGCATATGGGCCACTCGGTGCGGGATCGAGGTTCGATGAATGGTGAATGAGTATTCACCCAACTAAGGGGTAGTCTAGGCCGCATGATTTTCTATAGTGTTACGTAATCATTTGTATGAGCAGATAATATTACTATTCTATTAACGGAAACAAGATTCAAGTGGGCCGTATAGTGCATGCAAGACTTATTGGATTTGGCGTGGAATCATCATTGACTCATGAGTGTTGTTTTTTGTGACGGGCTCACCGCCCTGAGTGTATGGCTGGCGTGCACTGCTTTGGAGGGTCATCGAGGTGCCTTGGTAGGTGCCTTGGCCTATGACCCTTATGTTTCGTAGAATTTGGTCCTTCACCATGGATTGGTTGGGCAGTGCACTATTGCCGCGCTCGATGGCCTACTAGCCAATGATAGGGTCCCGTTGTCAGCGGATACTGCCTTAGGGAACTTGGACCAATGCACCGCTTGGCTGGATGATATTTTCTACGATGCGATGGTGGCGGGCTGAGCATATCAAGCCCCCATTGCGAGGATTACCATAACTTTTGCGGGGTTTGCTGCAATGCAATGTGTCAATGAGAGGCGTTGCAGTGGGATCGCCTGCTAATCGGTGCACCTTACTCTGGAGAATCGTCAAGGTCAAGGGCGGCCCATGAATAAGGGAACGGCCACTCGACCCAATGGTCTCGTATCTATGGCCTCTACTCTCTAATAGGTCGGGTTTGCCTCATTTGGCTAATAGGGTTCGAAGCTAGCGCCTCCTGGCGGCACTTGGAGCGGCATAGATCATATCGCTCTGGGTCTTCATCTGTGCTTCATGGCTCGGCCGGCCTTTTGGCTGCTGCTAGGCCTTGTCCCGGGCCACGAGGTCGTTAGGATACCAAATCTTCTATAGATGTTTTTCCACTTTGCTGGTTTAGGAGTTGGAGAATAGAGCCCACAGTGCAACGTCTTTGATTGGACATCTGAGGTCTGGAAGTGGGCGCTGGTGCACATTTTGCGGCCAATTGTCCTCTAGCATAGTTACTCGAGGAGATGTCATCGACATGGGGACGTTCTAGGTCCGCATGATTGGACTCTCCTTCATGGCTTTTCAACACTGCTCTTGGTAGAGTCTTAGAGAGGGGATCGAGCTCTGTCAACATTATCCAGGACCTCGGGAGCCTCAGTTCGCCGCAGTCCGACCCTTGGCGGCTTCATGCCCACAGAGGCCCATTACGAGCTTCGAATTTGTCGCGGCCGGAATGCATCGTGCATTAGACTAGGATGCGATTGGACTCGATCTTGACTCCGGATAGTTCAGCTACCGAACTAGATCTGGGCGACGGACAGGGACATGACCGGACTAGACCTGGGCACCGGACTGGCATCTAGGCACCGGATTGGGTCGGCCGGCAGGATTGGACCTAGGCATCGCACTGGGACTCAGCTGGACATGACCTGGTCACCGAACTAGGTCTAGGCGCCAGATGCGGCTCAAACGGAAGAGGAGAAACATTGAGCTGACAAGAGTCTGGATCGTAAACTTTGAAGTTGGACTGATTTTGGAGCTGGGCTGGCATACGATCGGACTGGATTTGGGCGCTAGATTGGTCCTAGGCACTGAACAGGAAGCGGTGGACTAGATCTGAGGCACCGAACGTGGCTCAAACGAAAGAGGAGTTGCGTCGAACTGGCGAGACTCTGGATCATAAATAGTGGAGCCGAACTAATTTTGGAGCTGAGCCGGCACGCAGTCAAACTTGATTTAGGTGCTAGATAGGGAGCAGTGGACTGGGTTTGCGGTGCCGGATGCGAATCCGAGCATCCTGATTGGATTTGGGGCGCCAGACTAGGCCTTGACCATGCAAAGTCATGGCCGAACCGAGTTGCGACTGAACTGAGTCATGGATGAACTGTATCTGAGAGGCGTTCATGTATGACGGAGAGGAGGCGGAGCATGATGTGTTCATATAAGACGGCTGGAACCGTGCTTGGTAAATCAACGTGGCGTACTTCCAGATGGCAATGAGGATTGCTGGTGGAGGGTGGTCCCAGCATGGGTGATGGTGCCGGCCACGATGATAGCCACCTGTGACGGCACAGGTAGCGATACAAGCTCCATCGAGGGTTTTCTCTTCCTCCCTCTGCCATGCCTCACAATACACCAAAATTTTGGCCAATAGCCTAGAGATTTCCACATGCAATCACAAGATCGGCATCCACAAAGAGGAAAGGGGTTTTGCTAGCGTCAATTTGTTGATTCTCCTCCAATGATGACAACGGCAACAGTGGCTCTTTGCGGTTCGCGATCTTCTTCCTTCCTTCACACCGTGGTGCAAATCAGAGGGTGGAGAATGGAGAGGTCTTCGTCAGCTTCTAATCCAGATAACATCTCCACTGGTGACGGCAGTCATAGTTGCTTCATGCACCAAAGTTTGAGAGTTGGAGGGGAAGCCCCCAGTGTAGCATCTTTGGACTGGCCCTGTTGTCTCTATGGGCCATGCTCCTCACTTTGGCGCGGCAGCTCCTGAGTGCAGGACCAGACAATAGTTTATCCATTGACTTCGCATGAGACCTCTTCGGGTTAGAAGAGGGAGCCAATCGTCTTAGGAGTGGTAAGGCGTTGCCGCTCTAGGCTTTGGCCTGGCTCCCTAGGACTGAATCAATCTTTCCTCCAGGAGTAGGCCCCATCGCTCAGGTCCTCCATAATACCGAGGTCATCGGGCTGATGAGATAGGCACTAGGGGGCTATATTCCCCCCTGACTTCTCTTTTGGGCACTGACATTGCGCAATGGAGGAGAGAGCCCCCAGCCACTAGCATGTTAACGACAACTTGAGCGTCGTTATGGCTATTTGGGGGGTCATCGCCATGGAAGATGATTTCTCTTGCTGAGGTGCTAGTTAACATTTAAGTATTGACCGTATTTTTTTCATTGTTGTGCAGTGATTAGACTTTTTAGTCAGTTTTCACAAATAGCGTCAATGATGTCTCCCTGGATTCGGGTTACTGTTGGGGTCAGAAATCCACTTGATCTTCCTTATCGAGTCGAACTGAAATAGGTCTTGGATGATAATTCCAAACCTGGATCCTACATACAACAACTAAAAACGAGAGATTAAAGGACGATAAGAATTTCTCTTACCGTATATCCTCTAACGCTCAAGTCAAAAATCTTTTTAGAAAATAGAAATATATTAGGAGGATGCTAGGAATGTATGGATGCATATATAATGGTAGATTGGGTGTTTGGTTTTATCAACTAAAAGGCAACTTAGAAGTGTACCCTATAAGGGGCGGTTTGAAGGTGTGTCCGTTGAGGGGCGGCTTAGAGGTGCCCCCGATTGAAGGGTGTCTTAGATGTTCACCCATTAAGGAGCGGCTTGAAGGTGTGCTCCTCCCAGACGGAGGGCTCTTAGCTCTAGGATGGCGGGCTCCTGGATGGAGAGTAGGCTTCCTAAAATGAGGGCAGTTCCTAGCTCCAGAACGGAGGACTCGTGGCTCAAGAGCGGAGTGCTCCTAATTCCGAGATGGAGGGCTCTTGGCTCCGAGACAGGGAGCACTTGGCTCTGGGACGGAGGGCTCTTGGATAGCAGATAGGCCTCCTAAAAAGAGGGCAGCTCCTGGCTCCAAGATGGAGGACTCGTGGCTTTGGCAAGGACCGCTCCCATCTCCCAGACGGAGGGCTTTTGGCTCTGGGGCAAAGATCTCCTAAATGGATGGTAGGCCTCCTAGATGAAGGGAAACTCTTGGCGCCGGGATGGAGTGCTCATGTAATATTTCGGATCCTAGTCAGATTCTTTTAATATTAATTATAATTTTGGGTATTCGGATATGGTAAAAATTAATTAAAATATTGTGAAAATTGGAGAAATTATCGAAATTTTGAAGTAACACCCGAAGCATACCCATATTGTTGTCGAATTACCGATTAAAACAAAAAATATAAATATAAATAAATATATATATATATAATAATAATAATAATAATAATAATAATAATAAAAGAAAAAGAAGGGAAAAAGAAAAAAATAGAAGAAGGAAAAGGGACCGGGAAAAAGAAAAGAGGAGAGAGTGTGTGTGAGAGAGTGGGTTTAGGGTTCGCAAAAGAAGGAGGAGAAGGGAGAGGAGGAGAGAGGAGATCGGCGGTGACGGTGGCTTGCGGGTTGAGGCGGCGCAAGCGCGGGTAGTTGCACGAGGAGAGAGAAGTGGCGTGGCAACGCGAGCCGTGCGAGGAGAGAGAGGCCGCAGAGTAGCAACAGCTGTGCTAGAGAGGTGACATCGGAAGGCTGGCGACGGCCGTTCAAAGTGGCAAGGCAGTGGCAAAAGCGCGGGAGGCCGTGTGTAGAGGAGGGAGGGCCGTGCGCGGGGAGCACACGCGAGGTAGGGGAGAGAAAGGTCCGATTTAGGTGCTTCGGAACATCCTTTCTTCAAATTTACAGAGTATAAAGTCTAGAAAAATATCCTCTAACCTTATCCTTGGTCTGACTTAATTTTTGATGCATTTTGTCTACTATTAGAGATTTTACTAACATGGATATATTTTTATATACACCCAAATCTACTTATTCTGTACATGCATGTATGTTTTACTGGTTGTGTGATGGTTTTCTACTGGTATTTGTGATTTTAAAGGTTTTCGGACATCCAAACGATATGTATATATTTTTGAATCCGTATCTTGTGGATCCATGAACCAAGTCATGCATCGGTCCACGTGCATGCTGCCGGGGCCAAGGTCACTATGGGATCATGGTAGTCCGAGACCCAAAGGGTCATTATATGTGATCTGAGGTATGAGATATTTGGTACTGCTCCCGACGGGAGGCTTAATCCCTGACGGGAACATATGTGATATGTTATCTTACTTCCGCCGGCAAGAAGGTTGAGAGGTTTTGTAGCTGACTTGCCCCACTGTATATTTAAATGAGAACCATCGTAAGAAATTGAAGAAATAATATATTCGGACGTCCTAATATATAACTAAAACTTGATGTTGCACCTAATGCCACGGGTGGTAAAATATAATGAGCAAGTTCCTAATCCATTGGAGATAGAGTACATTGATGGCCTTAAACTACTGATCTAAACCATAGTCGAGCCTTGAGCTATTGGCTTAAATCATAATCGATATAGCCGTGATTACCGGACGATGATAACCTTTTCTCAAGTTGGTATTATTTATTTTTGGTTCTCCGATTTTGTGCATGCTTTGTATTTCTACATGTATTTGGTTGGACTGTGATTCGAGATACGTGATTTGGTCCACGGATGGGTGATAGGAATGTCTCATACGTATTAATGTGTTAAGCCCCAAAATATATTTTATATTCATATGTTTTGGTTCCGGTATTTTCTTTGATTTCACCATATGAGATATGAGATTTGGATCCGAAAGATGGTTTGTATCCCACACGGATATGGTGACGATTACGATTATGTAATGTGACATTGGATCATATGATATGATATCATCTATAAAATTTGACCAAATTGTTATTTATTATGATTATATCCCGGGGGGACTATTTGATATGGATTACAATCTAAAACGAGATATCTCGATTTTCAGAAATTTTACAGACATTATGTTTTGTTTTATATGGTTGTTATATGATATCCCTCTATTTGATTTGTGTATTGTTTTATATGATAATAATATTTGCTGAGCTCTCGACTCACGTTTTTATATTTTATCCCTTCAAACTAGTGGCATACACATGTTTGTTAGAGTTTGGACGTGATTTGACGTGATATATCTCTATCGGGGAGTGGAGATCTTATGTTGAGTATGTTTCTGATCTCAAGGGTGTGCTACGATTATTGTTATAGCCAAATGATGGCCCTGATCCTTTTATGGGAAATATTAGAGTTATTGCTTTGTGTTGATGACTTGTCTATTTTGATATCTCCCGTGCGATATTTGGATAGTAGATAGTGTATTTATTTGTCCAGATTTATATTTAATGAAATATTGCGCAAGTTTTATTATGTTAGGTCATGTATATGTATGGACTATCAGCCCAAGTTAAGTTCTTATGATTGATGGAATATCTAATTTTTTATTTTATTTTTGACCTACATATATTGTATTCTGGATCGTGACAGCAGTGGTATCAGAGAGAAGGTCGTAAGGAGAGGTGTTTTGGATCATTTCGGGTAAGAATTGATTGAATATTTGGCATGATAGGTGTTGCCTATGATGAAGAATGAAAGTTTGGGTCATAAATATTTGAATTTGACTCAAAAAGTCGATTTATTTGGCTATGATGAGTCACGTGGGTGACATAATGGGTGATTCGATTCACAGCCATATGAGAGTTGCTATGTGAGGAACGTCCTTCAAATTAAAAAAATTGAGCCAATTTTGAAAATGTTTGAAATGTTTGATCCAATTAATGCTAAAATTGAGTTTCAGAAAGTGGAGAACGTGTTTAAGGTTTCTGATTGTTTAGATAAAGTTAGGTCTATTGCCCATAAGTTGGAGAGCTAGGCAAGTCAGTGGTGAGCTTTTCAATGCTGTATTCTACTTCTTGTGATGTTTTGTGCGGGGCAATTTTTGAAAGAATCACTTTCCGTTTAGCATTCGGGATAGTAAGGAAAGTAATTTAGTTGGTGAAGACACGAAAATAAGTCAATGGCCTTTGAGATTGTATGTAAATATTATATACTTTTCTAATTTCTAAAATGAGCTTTGAGGATGTTTACCCTTGATAGGTAAACCTTGATATGCTAAAATTGTAGACTTCAGTGTCCGATCTAGGTTTGTAGATATCAATGATTGACAGATCTGATTTTATTTGAGGTGTCAGTGCCGGACTTTGATGTGATATTAGAAGTGATTTGGTTGGCAAATCGCCCTATTAGCGCAAATGATTTTAGTAAGAATGTTCTGATTTGTAATATGGGTTATGAATTTTGAATATGAGGAAGAACTAATCTAGAGGCAATGAAATTGATATTGTTTTGCTTGCAAATTATTTGATGAAAATGTGTGCCGAGTTTCATTGGCATATGTGACCACATTTGGAAGTCATTCAGTGGTCATTAAGAATTTTCTGATTGTATAGTAATTCGAAGCTATTTCTTAGAGGAGAGAATTAGCCCAGATTGTCTTCTAATTTTCAAATTGAGGTTGTGTCGGGAGTGGCATGATTTCAAGGCTCCTGTATAGAATCATTGAGTATCGGTCCAGTGTTTTACCGTAGGGTTCTTCAGTGCCTTTGGGATGAGCTTGATGAATCAATGATGTTATCTATGAACTATTAAAAGTTTAATTCGTTTGGAAAATAAATCATTTGATAAGTGAATGTTGGACATTGATAGATGATTCGTTTGATCAATGGTAAATGCTTGATATTTTCTGAAATCAATTTGCAATCAGAGTATTATCAATCAATGATAATCGGGAGAATATGCCTTAAATAGCCGTCAAGATAAAGGTACGGTTGTTGTGAGTTTTGGTGGTGTTTTTGGGTTAGTAATTTTATTGGTATCTTTTATGAATCTTATGAATCGGATCTTTCAATCGTATTTGGGTCTATTTGTGATGCTTCATTGATTATATTTTGATTTGTTTAAGAAATTTATGTGGGATATAAGATCTGTCTGAGGACTGTGTCATAGCGGCGAAGGATAGTTTGTTGTTTGTCCAATTGAGAAGATGCAAGTTTGGTTAGAAGTAGTGTTATTTTGGGCATGTTGTATCTTCGATAGAATTTTTGCAGATTTGCAGAAGATTGAAATGATGGCCGGCTGGAAAAGGTCTTCGTTTGTTGCAATGGTGCGCAATTTCTTGGGTCTAATTAAATCCGTTAAGCGATTTGTTGAGGATTCCTTGAAAATTGCAGCATCCATGGGACATTTGGCTCAGAAGTTGTTGGTGTTTGTTGGAATTGTGAGGAGGACTTTCAAAGGGAAATGAAGAGTGGATTGTCTGCAATGTCGATTTGGTCGATCCCTGATAGATCAAGTTAATTTGTATTAGGTTGTGATACTTCCATGAAAGATTTGAGGTTATGTTCTTATGCAGCGTATTCAAGTGGTTGCCTATGGGTTACGGCGATTAAATGTCTATGATCAAAATTACTCCACCCATTTTTTGGAGTTAGCAGTGAGGTCATTACTCGAGAATTTAAAGGTGTTGTTACATGAAGAGGGGATTGTAGTTTTATTGATCGTAGGGGCTTGAAAAAATTATTTCGGAAAAGGAGTTAATCATGTGGCAATGTAAGTGGGTGAATCTCTTAAGGGTTGTGATGGTGAGTTTTGGTATTAGCCAAGAAGAAGAATATTATTGACAATGTTTTGGATCGAAAGTCTTTGGATTTGATGTGTCATATGTTCATAAAAGAAAGCGGAAGCATGTGGGTCCGTAACTCTCGATTCTAAGATTCAATTTGGATTTTTAGGAAGAGAATCTGATTTGAAATCCGGTTTAGGGATATTATTATGTGGAGGTTTTGTTGAGTCCTATGATTTTTGGAGAAGTGGCGGTTTCGATTGGATCGGTCTGAAATCTCATGGGGTAGAAGGAGATTTTTGCCGACAAAGCGGTAGGTAGGTAGATCTATTCTCAGCCTATGTGTTTGCTATTCAAGTCAGAGTTATATTAGGAGTTTGCACTATAATGTCTTTTGTCTTCATTCTGAGCGAAGAAGCTGGAGAGTTATCGGTGAATAATCCCTACCAAGATTGGGCTCTGAACCAAGCTTCTATCTGCAGAAGAATCTCTTGTGAAGATTAGAGATGAAGTCATTTTTCGTTAAGCCATCATGAAGCTGGATATAATCAAACAGAGCCTCGATTAGTGGATGAAAGCTCGGTGTTATCAGTAGCTATAGTGAAGTTGGAGTGGTCTAAGTTCGTAAAAAACGTCAAAAAATTTCCACCTAATGGAGTAGCAAGTTGATCATGCATCTCGTGCCTAGAGGAAGAAACCAAGAAGAAGAAGATTTCAAGATTTTGTTTCTAGCCTACATTGGACATCTAGGAATTTGGTGGTAATTTGGATGACGATGAATAAGCTAATGAAGCCGCTCATTGCTTGATGATCAGAATGTCATTCCTGAATTTGACCGTCTACACATTATCAAGATGAGGAGATTACAAGATATTCTAATTTTGATGCCCTTGATTGTGATTAGAAGCAAACAATCAACCGAAGTTGTGCAATAGAAGCGTGTGGACTTACAACTATCGGTTAAAAGATTTGATTTGAGGATTAAAGTAAAAGATCAGACTTGCAGCCTGATTAGATGTTCGAGAACAGTAGTCAGATGTTTCTAAAGCATCATGAAGAAAGAAATTTCTAATTTCGGGGGCAAATGATAGATTGAGGTAGATGTTTGATTGGCCTTTTAAGGTTTTGCAGTGAATTGGAAAGGTGGCCAACAGATTGGCATTACCCTGAGTTTGGCGGACTTATTATGGTGTGTTTTATATATGTATGTTGAGAAAAATATGGGTTGATCATTGGCATGTGATTGAGTGTGAATTGCTGCTGATTTCAAGACATTATTTTATGCTAAGGTTTCGACTCAGATTTTTGAGGCAGAAGGGATCAAAGGTTAAGAAATAAGACGACCATTTTGGTTACAATATTTTTGGAAAATCTTTCGGTTGAGAAAATTTGTATATGATCTGTCCCACATGATTGAGTTTGAGTCATTGAAAATTAGTAATAATTTATCGTATGTTGAGGTTTTGGTTCTGATATTGGAATAGAAAGATCAGGTGCGGAAGATCAAATTTTTGGAGGAATCTTTTGATTTAGGTTAAATTCAGAAGAATTGTCCTTATCTATTCAAAAATTGGTGTGCGTAAATTTCAAGTATAAAAGTTTTGTAAGGGGGGAGAGTGTAATTTTCGAATCCCGTTTGGATTATTTTAATACTAATTATGATTTAAGGTATTTTGGACGTGGTAAAAATTAATTAAAATATTATAAAAATTTGATGAATGATCGGAACTTCAAGTGGCGCCCGGAGCACACTCATGTTGTTATCCGAATATTGATTTAAATTTGTAAATAAAAAAAAGTAAAATATAAAATATAAATATAAATAAATATATAATAATAATAATAATAATAATAATAATAAAAGGAAAAAAGGGAAAAAAGAAAAACAGAAGAAGGAAAAGGGATCGGGGAGAGAGAAAAGAGAAAAGAGAGAGCGAGAGGGCGGTTACGGTTCGTAAAGAACAAAAAGGAGGGGAAGGGAGAGGAGGAGAGAGGAGATCGGCGGCGACGGTGGCTCGCAAGTGAGGCCGCAGCGGTTGCGAACTAAGGTCGGAGCAGTGCGGTGTGGGTAGTGGCGTGAGGAGAGAGAAGCGGCACGGCAGTGTGAGCCACGTGAGGAGAGAGAGGCCACAAAACAACGATGGCGGTGCCGGCGAGGCAATGGCAGTGATGGTCATTCGAGGCGACAAAACAACAGCAGCAGCGCGGGAGGCCGCGCGTAGAGGAGAGAGGGTAGTGCGCCGGGGGCACGCTTGAGGTAGGAGGGAGAAAGGCCAGATTTGGGTGTTTTGGAACATCATTTCTTGAGATCTGTAGAATATAAAGTCGAGACAAGTATCCTCTAATATTATCCTTGGTCTGATTTAATTTCTGATACATTTTGTCTACTATTGAAGATTTTACTAATATGCATATATTTTTATATACACCCAAATCTACTTATTCTGTACATGTATGTATGTTTTACTGGTTGTGTGGTGGTTTTACATTGGTATTTGTGATTTGGAGGGTTTTCGGACACTCGAGATGATATATATATATATTTGTGTATCTGTATGTCGTGGAACCATAAATCAGGTCATGCATCGGTCCACATGCATGCTGCCAAGGATGGGGTCACTATAGGACCATAGCAGTCCGAGACCTGAGGGATCGTTATATGTGATCCGAGGCATTAGATATTTGGTACCGCTCCTGACAGGGAGGCTCCCGACGGAGATGTATATGATTTGTTGTCTCATTTTTGCCGATAGAAAAGTTGTGACGCCTTATAGCTGACCTACCCCACTGTATATTTAAATGAGAACCATCATAAGAAATTGACGGAATAATATATTCGGACGTCCTAATATATAACTAAAACTTAAGGTTGCACCCAAAATCGCGGGTGATAAAATATAGTGAGCAAGTTCCTAATCCATGGGAGATAGAGTACGTGGATAGCCTTGAGCTGTTGGCCTAAACCGTAGCCAATACTTGAGTTGCTGGCTTAAATCACAACCGATATAGTCGTGGTTACTGGATAAGGGTAATCCTTTCTCAAATTGGTATTATTTATCTTTGGTTCTCCGATATCGTGCATGCTTTGTATTTCTGCATGTATTTGGGTGGATTGTAAATCGAAATAAGTGGTTAGACCCACGGATGGGTGATAAGCATACCTCGTATGTATTAATATGTTAAGTCTCAGAACATATTTTATATTTATATGTTTTAGTTTCGGTATTTCTTTTAATTTCAACATATGAGATATGAGATTTGAATCCAGATGATGGTTTGTGTCCCACACGGATGTGGTGACGATCGCAATTATGTAATCCGACCTCGGATCATATAATATGATATTATCTATGAGATTTGACCGAATTGTTATTTATTATAATTATGTCTGGAGGGGACCGTTTGATATGGACAATGATTTAGTACAAGACATCTCGATTTTCAGGGATTTCACGAACATTGTGTTTTATTTTACATGGTTGTTATATGATATCTCTCCCCCGGATTTGTATATTATTTTATACGATGATAATACTTGTTGAGCTTTCGACTCACATTTTCATATTTATCCCTTCAAACTAGTTGTATATATATGCTTGCAAGATTTTGGACGTGATTTAACGCAGCATATCTCTATCGGGAGTGGAGATGCTTATGTTGGATATATTTCTAATCTCGAATGTGTGTTACGATTATTGTTATGGTTGAATGATAGATCTGATCCTTGTATAAAAAATATTAGAGTTATTGCTTTATATTGATAGGTTTTTGTATATTTGGATACCTCCTTTGTGATAGTTAGATAGTAGGCTGTGTATTTTATTTGTCCGAATTTATATCTGATGAGATCTATTACAGATTTTATAATGTTGGGTCATGTATATGTGTGGACTGTCACACTCAGGTTGGGTTTTTATGGTTGATAGAATATCTCATTTTAGACTTTATTTTTTATCTACGTATATTGTGTTCTTGGATCGTGATAGCTCGTGGATGGAGGGCTCCTGAATGGAGGGCATGCCTCCTAAAATGATGGTAGCTCCTAACTCTAGGATGGAGGACTCGTGGCTTCGAGATGGAGTGCTCCTTGCTTTGAAATGGAGGGCTCCTGGATTTCGGACGAAGGGCTTCTAGATGGAGGGTAAGCCTCATAGAATGAAGGCTGCTCCTGGATCCTAGACGGAGGAGTCATGGCTCTGGAACGGAGTGCTCCTTACTCCATGAAGAATGCTCCTAACTCTCGGACAGATGGTCCTTGGCTTCAGGACAGAGGAACCATGACTCCAAGACAGAGTGCTCCTAAATAAATAGTAGGCCTCCTTTCTAGGAATGTAAAGTCATTTGAAGCTTATCCTCTCAAATTTAAGGATGCCTGGATTTATAATATGATCCACAGATGTGCTCCTCTTATTTGGACAATATGAGATATTTTACTTTGAAAAATTTTGTTAGGTTGGAGTTGAATTGTGAGCCTGCTATGAGGCCTAACTCGTTAGACTCATGACTGCTGGACCCATCAGAAAGTAATTGTATTTTTTTTTTTTTGCTTTTTTTATTTTCCCACAACAACCAAATATAGAAAATCCATATTTTGGATATTTATTTATTTCTTTGTAATTTTTTATCAACATATAAATAAGAAAATATTTTGTTTTAAATTTTTTAATATTATTTATTTATATATATATTTAAACCTAACAAACAATATATCAAAATTCTCAATTTCCGTTGCCTTTTCTGATCCTAATTTTAAAACAACCCTACTATTACAATCTTTTGAAAAAAATTATTTTCTTTTTGGGTTTATAATTTTTTGGGTGCTAAAAATTTTAAATTACTCAAAATTCAATGAGTGTTGAGTTAAAATTATTTAGATTAATTGTCTAATATTTTATTTTTTTTACATGTAAAACACAGATCATTAGATTTATAAATTTGTAAAAGTGCAATAAAAAATAAATATAAATAAAAAAAAAAGGAAATTACCCAAATCCAAAACAAGTTAATCAAATAAGTCTAACTTTATATTATTTTAAAAATAATAATTATTATATTTTAATTATTTTTTTATAATATTAATATTTTTAATATTTTAATATTTAAAAATTAATAAAATATATAATTTTTAAATATGTAAAATAAAAAATTTTAACTGTATAATTTATTGTCTCAGAATTCAATCCCTCTGGAAGCATGATTATCCGAGGACAAAATGGGAAGTTTCAACCCTTCTAGAAGCGGGAATAGCTGAGGGCAAATTAGGACATAAGGGAGTTCTACATGAATGATACGTATTTTGAGTATAATTTTTATTTAATTTTTTTTAGTAAATAAATAATCCGTATATTAAATACAATGATATATGCATCAAAGCTTCGAGCCTTAAAACATGACAAAATCACAAACCCCAGTCTAATAAAATTAATCCCAAACAAACTGTCCCGAAATATAATATATATATATATATATAGTAAAATATCTATTATAAATTGATGGATTCGGTAGAATACGGGCTAGCCAAGAGCCCAATCTATAGGAGTAGCAGTGGCCCAGCGAATGTTTTCCAAAGTTAAAGCTTAGGAGGCACAATAGTGGTCAGGTCAACCTACTGAAATTAGAGAAATATGAATGACGATGGCCCATCACGCAAATTGTTGAGTCAAAGGCTAAGACAATGGTGTGTTTGGCCTAGGAGGGTTGATCCAAAACTGTTCAAGTAGGGAGCGGACAATCAGGATTACGTGCAGTGTTGCGCATGCAATTGTCCATCCAACATAGTCGTCGACAACCTCAACAACACAGCGTAGGCAAGCGAGAAGAACCTGCTATCATGTGGACGTAACAATTGTTCTAACAACCCAACAAATATTTACAGAATTTGCACTCGTCCAACGTATCATTCCCAGATAGTAAGCGTAACTTTGCAATATTTTTAAAAAAGGCAACGGTTACCATGTGCACCCCGCACATGATTATTGAGATAACTCGACGAATCTGTCATGGCAATCAATATCAACTGTGAGGCCCAAAAAAGGTCATATCGATTCTAATTTTATAAATACTTCTTCACACCTATGGAAAAAGAGGAGGGAGCAATCTTACCCTTGAGCACCTTTGAAGAATTAAAAAGCTCTCTCTCTCTCTCTCAAGCCACTCAACCCATGAGTGACATTCTCCCTCAAGGCACTCAACCCACATATACACTCTCTCGAAAGCCACTTTAGTCAAGCATACTCTTTGAAATCCAATCCTTGAATCCACTCTCAATCGCCATATACCTATACAACCACACATCTCACATCATTTATCTTTCTCTTCTGTGTAGAAATATTTTCTAAGTTGAATGTCAAAAGATATATAAAGAATTGAGTTCTATCATCCTTTAACCTCTCGTTTATTTGATATAGTTTGTAAGATTTAAATTATAAATGATAGAAATCGAACTCGTTTCAATGTAACCTGTCAGGAAAAATCAAGAGACTTCCTAATCTGTACAGTGATCTAAATTTAGGAACGCTTCACGAATATTAGTCAATAGAATTGAATAAAAAATCAATTCTGTCGAAACACATTCTTGATTTGAAATGAAAAAAAAAATTGTGCAGTAAAGTAAGTATCATGAATATTAATCAATAGGATTGTTAAAAAAATTTAACTCAATCAAAAACATATTTTTAATTAAAACCTTTTTAAAAATTAAATAATCTAAAATTTAAAGGATAATCCTCACATCATTGTCAAGCTTGTCATTTTTAAATAATTACTTATTACATTTCTTTCAAATAAAATTAGATCATCATTGTAAGAGCAAGCATGAAAAAATAGATAATTTTATTTATAATTGAGCTATATTTAAATAATAAAATATTTAATATTTTATTTATTTTTATATAAATTTATTAATATAAATAAATTAAAAATAATTTAATTGTGAATAAAAATATCTAACCGACATCCAATAATTGATGCCATCATTTGTCGTGATATTTAATGTCTCGGTCGAATTGCCTCGAAACCGTGGGCCGGTCAAAAAATCGTGGTCGGCGCGCGTCATTCACAGAGTTGGCGCACACGAGCCCACTAATCAGCAGCAGCCGAAACCGGGTCCGCGGATCGCCGGGTCAAACGCGTAGCACACGGAGAAGGCAAATCATCCATCGGATGAAGCGAAAGCGATCCGATCATTTTCCTTCGCTTTGAGGCACAAATCAAAATTCGGTTCTAAATATATTAAATAAAAATATTTGTCATATTTATTTTATTAAAAAAATATAATAAAAATATTAAAAAGTACCAATAATAAGGGTCTATAATAATTTATTTTATTTTTTAACATCTAAATAAATAAAATATTTATTTTTGTGTGAATTTTCTGTCCGTGTCTAAAAAAGAAAAAATATATTATTTTTAATTTTTTATATTTTATTTTTTTCTTAGTCATTTTTTCTCTGAATTTTATGAGAATCAAAAAAATCCGTAAATGCCATTTGAAAGGAAGAAAGAAACATTTCAATTGATAAGCAGGAGATAATATACTTGCTCGATTAATATAGGATAATTTATATTAAAATATAACAGCTCATTGAAGAGGGGACGATATGAGAGCAGGGACGCTGCAACGCAGGCTCTGTGTGACACATATTCGACTCCATACGACAGCCGTCTAATCTCCATCCAACGCACATCATTTTTTGTTATTAAAAAATAAAAAATATTTTTTTAAAATAAAATGATTAACGATGGGTATTTGATGAAAATTTCACGGTTACTGTATGATGTCATATGCGCACTGTATGGAGCCTACATCAGTGCCCCTCATAATGGGAAGAGAAATTTTAGAATAGAAGACTAAAGTGATATTCTTTTAACCTTATTTTTTAGGATAGTCAACTTAATCATATTTTTTTCGTATGATTATGCTTAGTATCGAGAATAGTTTACAACTATCAGTAATTTAACTTAATATTAAATAAGATATCATATTATTTAAAATTATTATAATATTATATAAAGAACGAAGTCAAAAATATGATTTTATATTTTTAAAATTAAAGTATTTTTATTATAATCTTAATTTATATTAGTTTTGTTAAATATTTATAGAGTTATATTAGTTTATTTTTTAAATAAATTAGATATATTATAATATTATATAATTTATATAGAGAAATAATAATCATAAATTTATGTACGTACTCACTTTTATCAAAATAATAATATTAATTTAATTAAAAAATAACAGTTGATAAGATATTATAATATTATAATTATATATTAAAAATAATAAAAATGACAATAAAAGCAAAAATAATGGTGTCGTGTTGTTCTTATCCGACCAACTAATCACAGAGCGCCACTTATCTAGAACCCTCGACGCGTGCCTGTCGCTTTCGTGCTCTGTGGATACACGCTCTCTCTCTCTCAAGCGCGCGCTATTAATGGAGTGCGACGGCCCACTTCAACCACATCCACGGAGATAGTTAACGGGCGATCTCGTAATCTGATAACTGATTAGGGTCTTGAAGGAAGCACAAATTTAGAAATTTGACAGAGAGATTTGATATTGAGATCTGTAATTAGAGTCTGACAGGGGTGTTGGACGATTGATTAGTTTGGGAATTGGTGGTGATCTTTATTTTCGGGATCCTCGAATTCGCTATCCGTTTTTGCCTGAAGAGAAATCCGTGTTTCCAAGAATGCAGATGGGATTGGAGAAATTCGTTCGATTGGCCTCTCGCACGGGGAGGGAATTGCAGCGGTACGACGAATTCGGTTTAGGCCGTCGTCAAGTTGTCGGGTATGATTGTTGGTTCTTCTCTCTGGAATTTCATATTGAAGATGCTTGAATTTGGATAATTAAATTGACGTAAAATTACAGACGAGTCTCTCTCTCTCTTTGTCTCCCCCCTTCAATAATTCATCCATTTGTCTTTTTCTGGCTTGATTTTTATCAAGATATGTGAAATGATAATTGATCCGAATCCTGTAATAGTCGAATGATGGTTTTGTCGCTTGATCATACTTGTATAAATTTTCATTCATTGATGAAATCATCGATTCAAGCAATTTCCAATTCGCCCATTTTTCTTTCATTACGTATGAAAAATTAGATTTAGATTTTTCTTTTGTTTGTTTGTCCCTCAATTTCTGGTTCTGTCTTTCTAGATGAATTTTCTCAGTTTCTGGTCATTAATTTTGATATGCCTTTTGAATATGGAAATTGAACAGGTGCATCCCGTACAGATACCTAAATGCCAAACAATCATCATCTTCTTCTTCTTCAATTCATGGGATCCTTGAAGAGGTCGAAGTACTTTTGATTACTTCGCAGAAGAGTCAAACTATGATGTTCCCAAAGGTATATATACAAAAATTGTGCTACTGATTTTACCAAATTCTTTATCCCAAGAAAAGAAATCATTAAGAAAACTAATGCGCATTGAATTTTGCCAATTCAACTCGTCCTCCTGATTAATACTTGTGTGTTGCTATCCATCTCAGGGTGGTTGGGATAGCGATGAGACCATAGAAGAAGCAGTTAAGCGAGAGAGCGAGGAAGAAGCTGGTGTTACCGGCGTAGTGCAAGTACGTATGATATTTTCTTTGCGTTGATTCTCATTTATCAAAATTAAAATGGCAAGGTAGTCACTTGATGCTAGGTGTGGTAATATTTTACACTGCCACGAGAACACAACCCATAATAAGAGGGCTTTGGGATTGCATTAGATGAGTTCAAGTGATCAATGGGATGACACCACTACAACATGAATTAATCATGCCCACTTCATGTTGATATGTTAATTGTATGATAACACGATGTTATGATTAATAAATTTGTTAGGTTAACACATGTTGTATCATTAGTTATTGTGAATATTTCTTCTCAAGTGGGAAGAGTATTACCTAGCATATCATTGTTAAATGTGTCTTATTATGTCATACGAAGATAACCTGCTTATTAAATGGCTCATATTTGCCGTGTTATATATTTATATTCAATTGTACACGGCAAATTAACATGAATTGACACCCCTACTTGTGAATGACATGGCAGTGTATGTTGGGGACCTGGTGCTTCAAAAGCAAAAGTCGAGAAGCCTTTCGGGATGGATACATGTTCTTGTTGCTTGTCGAGGAGCAGTTAGATCACTGGCCCGAGAAAAATACCCGACAGAGGAGATGGGTAAAGATTGCAGAAGCAAGAGAACTATGCCCCTATTTATGGATGAAGGAAGCATTGGACCAGTTAGTTCAAAGACTAGCGTCCTCCTTCACAGCAGGAGACAGGATCCAAAAGCCAGCAGGAGAACTCCGTCGAAAGTGAATGTGACTCGGCATGCTACCTGAGTTTAACTGCAGAGGCTAGCTGTAAATGTTGCTGCAGAAGTGACACACGAGGCGTTGAAACACAAATACAAGTTCCTCAGCATTGTTAGCTGGCAATGACATGCAGAAATGCTTATTTTTCCCTTAGAAATGTTTATTCATTGTAGAGGTGGATTATAGAGTATAGGGGCTGATTCAGAGGAGATTTAGAAGTCTTGATTCTTTGATTGGGATTTGATTGTACAATCCTTTAACTCTGATCATATGAATTCTAATAAATGAAGGTGTTCCTTCTGTTAAATGGACACTCCTTTATGGATGGTTGGTTTCTTTGATTGTTCTATGAGCTTGGTTGAAAGTCTAGATTTGTGTTCAATTATGCTGGTGTTTTTATGGATAGTAATATACATAAAGCTCATGCGATGGTAGGATCAGGGCAAAAATTAAAGTCAAAAGGTTGGAATCTATTAGACGACTCTAATTTTAGAGTCCTCTTATATTCTAAATGTTAAAATTTTTTTATCATGATAATTTAAACGATTAAAATTATAAAAATTTTAAGTAAGTTTTCCTACATTATGCTTGAAAGTTGTTGGACTCACCTGATTTTAGAGTCATTTCATTCTCTTGTGCTGGAAATTTTATATTGCCAGTTTAGATAACTAAAGATTATAAAATAAGATAAATACATTTTAATGCCTTATTATAATCCTAACAATTCAAACTGTTATATGAAAATCTCTCATTAGAAGTATAAGGAATGATTATGAAAATATACTAAAATACATTGGATTAATCTTATAATTATAGTTGATTAAGCTATTTATAATAAAATTTCCATCATTAAAAATATAAAAAGACTCTAAGATGTGTTGGGATTTTCCAAGAACATAAACATACATATACCGACATAGTGGAAATGAATCCTTGAATCATCCGTCAATCGTTCGCTATCAAATACTATAAGAATATAAGAAATCAAATCACGTAATCAAGTACAAATAAGTTGCACGATAATATTTAATATTAATTTTTTTTCAATTAGAAAAAAAATCATAAAATAAATTCAAAATAAATTTACTACAAAAGTGACTGATTACAAATACAACCATTTCTGAAATTCTTTGACTATAATCCAAGTAAATAATTAATTGAATATAACCTCAAATATACCAAACAACGTTCTAAAAAGGATATATTGAGAAAAACGCATAACCAAATAGTAGTAAGTCTTAGAAACAAGATTAGGAAAACATATCCGACCTTAGTAAAAAACGGAAATTCAAATCGTCTACAATTAGATACCAAACCTTCTTTTCTTTTCTCTTTTCTGTCTCCTATCTCTTCACGTGACATTTTTTCGTATTGAAAAATTGTTTTAGATGCCCTAAAAAATCGAATAGCCCCTTTTATAACTTGCATAGCCGTTTACGCAGTCATCTCGAAGTGGTCCTGTAATATCCCAGATTTTATCAGAAATATTTTAATATTTATTGAGATTTTGGATAAATTGGACGCTTTAAAAATTAATTTAATATCGTGAAATTTTAAAGGAATATCAAAATTTACGACTTGAGGCTCGTTGTGCATTTGGGGGGTATCCAGTGGTCGTCGATGGCTAGGAGTGGTTTGTGGTTGTGCGGCAAAACCGTGTAGAGAGAGAAAGCGCACGGGTGAGACGCGGGTTGGCGCAAGGCAATGGAAGGAGCGGCGGTGTACGAAGATGAAGCAATGATGGTCGAAGGCGGCCGGTGGTGACACGCCGGTGAATGGCGACGGCGGCCGGTGGTGACACGCCATGGCCGTGTGCAGAAGCTGCGCTGTGAGGGAGGGAGCTCGGGTACAACAGGCAACGCATGGCATTGGGAAGAAACGAGCTATTCGGTACCTCGAAATATCCACTTTTCAGATCTGCTGAATATAAGGTCGATATAAGTATCTATAAACCTCCTCTTTGGTCTGATTTGATATCTAATTTATTTTGAACACTGTTTAAAATTTTTACTAATATACATATATTTTTACATACCCATTCTGTTTATTTTGAACATACATGTGTAATTTATTAGCTGATTTTAGAAATTTCGAATGTAGTTTTATCATTTTGGAGATTTACTATTTTTCTAAAAGTCTAAAAAATTTATTAGATATTGTGTATATTTATATCAGTATGTATAACAAAAATATACACGAAACTTGTATAAGCCATACATTTTCATATGCACGTGCCGGGTTGTGATCACTATGTTTAGATTTAGATATTAAATAATCTGGTCAACTCTCGACGAGAAGACATTTGTTATTTAAAAATTTCTTTTCGCCAGTAGAAAATGTTTGGAGTAGTATCCCTACCCATTTTGATAATTTGAATTGGCTTTAGAATATATTCGGACGTCCTAATATATGTGACAAGTTTGACGATTGCACCCAAAGTCGCGGGTAGTAAATAATAGTGAGCAACCTTATCCATGGGTATAGAGTACATGGTGGCTGTTTATACTGGCCTAATTTGTATTTGATTCAACCTAAGGTTATCGGAATTATGTGTTACCATTCCTCAAGTTAGTTTTTAAATAATCAAAACTCAATTTTGGTGCATGATTTTGTATCTCTGCATAAATTTGTATTTGACTTGGATTTTTAAATTTAAAATTTGAGATTCGCCGATTTTACCTACAATTGGGTTGGGTATATCTCGTACAAATGATTTTAAAAATACGTTCTGATTCGGACTTTTGGAAAATTTGTTGAAATACTTCACCGACTTCTACACACGTTATTGGATTATCTAACTATCAAATTCTATCTCAAATCACAAATTGGTCAAGCCATAGACTTGGAATTGGACATCGGTATATTAAAACCGGTCCGAATTTATATATATATATATATATATACGTCTCGATGAGGACTATTTTCTGATTCGAATATTTATTTTGAATACGAGACTACCATTTAATTTTAGATTTGAAACTTTTATTTATTTATCGGCTATTTGGATTTACCTATTTGATCATCCTTGTGGATTCTTTGGACTTATTTGTTTATCTATGATATTTATTGAGCACTAGGCTCATTTTTTAATTTTATCCCTTCAAAGCAGAGGTTCAGCTTCATCGCAGTAGTAGGAAGAGTTTTGGCGCAGCATTATACATCTCTAGTGAGTGTCATATCTTAGACTTTGATATTATCGACCATGTATCAGGTATGAATAAATTTTGCTTGGATTGTTTTGAAATGTTAGAGTCGGCCGAGCGTTGGCCATAATTTTATATATTAAGAATTTGTTGGGTTAATTTCTTATGTGGATGAGTCATTATCTTTTTTTAGTTACCCCCTTACTATTATTTGTAAAGTAGGTCACATTTATATTACCTGATAAGGTTCTATGTGGATTATAAAATTTTATGGAGTTTTTGTATATTTTGTGGTCACATCCGAATTTAAAAATTATAAGAATAATAATTAAAATATATTTAATTATTTAATTGACCTACTTAATACAGGTTCATGATAGAAGTGGTATCAGAGAAAAGTCGTAACAGAAAGTATTTTGGGTCGATTTTGGAAAAATTGTTGACTACATCTTTATACGATATGTGGATTTTATGGTAGACTTTAGAGATTTAGAAGATTGTATTCAAGTTGGAAAGACTATAGGAGTAGAAGATCAATGGTGAGACGAGAGGAGGTCAGGAGCAGAAGGTCAGTGGCAAGCCGTGAAGAGGCTAGAGGTAGGCGATCGATCTCAGGTCATGGAGACGACTATGCTACTATGCGAAATATGATGGACTAGATGATCCAATGGCAGGACTAGGACATGGCGGCATTGAGAAGAATGGCCAAGCAAGGTCAGGGCCGGACACCATACGATCGTTTTAGAAACGAGCATGTTTCAGAATTCTTGGGACAGTCTAACCCAATTAAAATAGAAAACTCACTAAAGAAGTTAGAACGGATATTTGATATTATCGACTGCCCTGAAGAAAATAAAATAAGATTTGCCGCCTACAAATTGGATGGTGAGGCCATGAGATTGTAGGACTCCCGGAGTCATATTCTGCACTAGGATAACGAGAAAATTAAATGAGAGTTTTTCGGGAAGTATTTTTAGATTAGTTCTTCCCATCCAGCATTTGAAAAATTAAAAGAGCCGAGTTTGGCCGGCTTCAATAAGGAGACAAGATAGTAGCAGAATATGGTTCCCAATTTACGAAGCTCTCCCAGTTTACTCCCCATTTGATTACTAATGAGACTCTGAAAGCCCAAAAGTTTATTCACTGGTTACGGGACACAATCCGTAAGCAATTAGTGCCGTTTAGATTGCAGTCGTATCGAGAAACTCTAGATCGGGTCTTATTGCTCGAGCAATAAGAGCTCCGGGGGAAGTATCTTCAGAAGAAGTCGAAACAACCAGGCCAGAGCTCGAAAGGGGGAGTTTTTCGTTGGATTTCTCACTTGATGTCGAGAAGTAAAGATAAGGGCAAAGCAAATAAAGATAAAGAAAAAACTTTTGAAGAGACAGTCTCTACCCCAAAGTTCCAATTCACAAAGTCTGCCTGTGAATTCTGTGAAAAGAATCATGCCGGTCGAGTCTGCTATCGCCGGAGTGGATCCTGCTTAAACTGTGATGAAATGGGCCATTTATTTAATGATTGCCCAAATCCAAAGCGTCCAGAGAAGATGTCAACGGTTCCAGGCAGAGCCTTTGCACCTTCAGCTTGAGATGCTAGGGCTGTCCCTTTGTTGTGGAAGGCAATCTTTAGATTTTTAACTCTATGGCGCATGTTTTGATTGATCCAGGAGTTATACATTCTTTTGTATTCCCTAAATTTGTGCATAATTTATTTGTGCCTTTCCAATACTTGGACTTTACATTAATAGTGTCCACTCTAGTGGGTAAGTCTCTTTTGACCAATATTGTGAGTTATGTGGAAAGAATCACGCCAGTCGAGTCTGCTATCGCCGGAGTGGATCCTGCTTAAACTGTGATGAGACGGGTCATTTATTTAAGGATTGTCCGAATCCAAAGCGTCCAAAGAAGAGGCCAGCGGTTCCAGGAAAGGCCTTTGCGACTTCAGCTTGAGATGCCAGGGCTGATCCCTATGTTGTGGAAGGTAATCTTTAGATTTTTAACTCTATGACGCATGTTTTGATTGATCCAGGAGCTACACATTCTTTTGTATTTTTCAAATTTGTGCATAATTTATTTGTGCCTTCCCAATATTTGGACTTTGTATTAATAGTGTCTATTCCGGTGGGTAAGTCTCTTTTGGCCGATATTGTGTACCCTCGGTGTTCGGTTTAGGTTGATAGCCATGAATTAGTGGCAGATCTAATTTTGCTAGATATGCCGTATTTTGATGTGATTTTGGGAAAGGATTGGTTGGCGTATTATCACGCTACCGTAGACTATTTTCGTAAGGAAGTCTTATTTTGTATTTCAAGGTATGAATCCTTCGAGTTTCAAGGAATGGTTAATAAGGATGTTTCAGGATTGATTTCAACATTACACGCTAGTCATCTAATTGAAGACGGGTGCCAAGCTTATTTGGTGTACATGGTTACATCTGGAAGGCCATTTGTGGGTACAGAAGATATTCCAATTGTTTGTGAATTTGAGGATATTTTTTTAGAAGAATTATCCGAATTGTGTCTAGATCAGGAAATTGAGTTTGCGATTGATATGATGCCGGCATCTGTGCCAATATCGAGGGCACCGTATAGGATGGCCCCATCTGAGTTAAATGAGTTAAAGTAACAATTACATGAGTTGTTAAATAAATGATTCATTCGGCCAAGTGTGTCACGTGGGATGCTCCCGTGTTATTCGTAAATAAGAATGATGGATCCATGCGATTGTATATTGATTATAGGAACTTGAATAAGATTACAATTAAGAATAAGTATCCCGTCCTAAGGATTGATGACCTGTTCAATCAAATGCAAGGAGTTTAACTTTTCTCAAAGATTGATTTACGCTTAGGGTATCATCAGCTGAAGATCAAACGAGAAGATATTCCCAAGATAGCTTTCAAAACGCAGTATGATCACTATGAATTTCTAGTGATACCTTTTGGATGGACGAATGCACCAATATCATTCATGGATCTGATGAATAGAGTTTTCCAACCATACCTAGATCAACTCTTTGTAATTTTTATTGATGATATCTTGATTTATTTAAAGAGCTTAGAGGATCATAAAACTCACTTGAGAATTGTGTTGTAGTCATTGAGGGAGAGGAGTTTATTTGTGAAATTATAGAAGTGAGAATTTTGGTTGGAGAAGGTAGCATTTTTGGATCATATCATTTCAAAGGGCAGTGTGTCGACTGACTCGAAGAAGATTGAAGTGGTAACAAATTGGGTGGTCTGGTGGTGGCCTATGAATCAAGACAGCTGAAGGTTCACAAGCAAAACTATCCCGTCCATGATTTGCAATTAGCAGCAGTGATCTTTGCCTTAAAAGTCTGGAGGCACTGTCTGTATGGGGAGAAGTTTGTGATCTATTTCAATCATAAAAGCTTGAAGTATTTGTTATTCTAAAAAGAATTGAATATGCAGCAACGAAGATGGATGAACCTATTGAAAGATTATGATTGTGAAATCCAGTACCAATCAGGGAGAACAAATGTTATTGCTGATACTTTGAGTAGGAAGTCTTCTAAGTTGATGGCTCATCTAATGATCAAGGAATGAAAAATGTTAGATGGAATAAAGAGCTATACAATTCGGTTTTACTCCCAAGTATCAAGAATGATGTTATCATACTTTCAAGTACAACCAAAGATTTTGAAGAAGATCAAAGAGAAGCAGATGCTGGATCTATATCTGGTGGAGATTACTGGAAAATTGGATCAAGAATCGCGAGCAAAATTCCATTTTCGGTAGGACGGGATATTATGTTTTCAATATTGAATTTGCGTACCGGACCTTGGAGAGTTGAAGGATAAAGTCTTAAATGAAACCCATAGATTGAGGTACACAATTCATCCCAGTGTAAATAAAATGTATTAGGATATAAAGAAAACCTTCTTGTGGCAGAACATGAGAAGAAAAATTACAACTTTCGTGACTAGATGCATCGTGTGTTAGCAAGTAAAGGCAAAACATAAGAAGCCTCTAGGACTCTTCTATCCTTTGACAGTTCCAAGTTGAAAGTGGGAACACATCACGATGGATTTTGTTTCAAGATTGCCGAGGACGACGAAGAACATAGATGCCATCTGAGTGATCGTGGATCAACTGACAAAGTCAACCCATTTCTTGCTGATTCGAATGACGTATTTTAGAGATAAATTAGCTCTTTTATACATTAATAAGATTGTTCGGCTGCATGGTATTCCAGTTTCAATTGTTTCTAATCGAGATCCCAGATTTGTGTCAAAATTCTAGTAAAGCTTGCATAGGAAATTGGGTACCAACCTTCAGTTCTGTTAAGCTTTTCATCCACAGACGGACGGTCAATCCGAAAGGACTATTAAAATATTGGAAGACATGCTGAGAGTGTCAGTTATGGAGATGGGAGGCTCGTGGGATAGTTATCTGTTTCTCGCTGAGTTCACCTATAACAATAGCTATCAGTCAAGTATTGGGATGGCTTCATTTGAGACTTTATACAGCTGAAGATGTAGATCTCCAATCAATTGGAAATAAATCGAGGACCATAGTGTGTGGGTCCCGATATCATCCAGATTCATTGGAAAAGATCCAGAATCATTAATGATCAATTAAGTGAAGCCCAAAGTCGTCAGAAGAGTTATGCCGATAGGAGGAGATCAAATTTGGAGTTCGAAGTGGGTGATCAGGTGTTCCTGATGGTATCCCCAAGAAAGGAATTTCGAGATTCCGAGTTAATGGTAAATTGAAGCAAATGTTCATTGGACCATTTGAAATTTCGGAGCAAGTTAGAGAGGTGGCCTATAGATTGGCTTTGCCTCCAAACCTAGCGGGTTGTCATGACGTTTTTTATGTCTCTATGTTAAAAAAATGTGTACGATCCTTCCCATGTGATCAAATTTGAGCCATTGGAGATAGATGAGAATATGTTATATGTTGAGGCCTCTGTTCGGATTTTGGATGAGAAGGATCAAGTAATAAGGAATAAGATTATTCTATTAGTTAAAGTATTATGGAGAAATCGTTTAGCTGAAGAGGCAACCTGGGAACCCGAGAAAGAAATTCAGGAGAATTTTTCTTATCTATTATACAATTGATGGACGTGAAATTTTGAGGATGAAATTTTAGAAAGGTGTGGAGAATATAATATCCCAGACCTCATTAAAAATATTTTAATATTTATTGAGATTTTGGATAAATTGATTGCTTCAAAAATTAATTTAATATCATAAAATTTTGAAGGAATATCAGAATTTACGGCTTGGCGCTTGTTGCACATTCAGGGGATATTCGGTGGATATATATATATATATATTATTTGGTTAAAAAAAGGATAAGAAAGACATTAGATGAGATAAGATAAGATAAGGGATGGGGCGTGTTTGGGATAAAGAAAAGGAAATATTATAAAAGGGGATTTGGGGCTTGGTTCTAGAACGGTAGAACAGGAGAGGAAGAGGGAGAGAGAGAGAAAGAGGAAAAGAAAAGCAAAGAAAGAGGGAAAAATCGGGCACTATATTTGGTGCTACGTAAGGAAGAAGGGGAATCAGTGGTCGGGGACGGTGGTGTGTGGCGTAGTCAGTGCAATGATGGTGGTCGTCGGTGGCTAGGAGTGGTCGGTGGCTGTGTGGCAGAATCGCGTAGAGAGAGAAAGCACACAGGTGAGACGAGGGTTGGTGCAGGGCAGTGAAAGGAGCAGTGGTGTACAGAGATGAAGTAGAAATAGTCGACGGCGGCCGATGGGAGCATGCCGGTGATCGGCGACGGTTGTGCATGAGCCGTGGCCGTGCACAGAAGCTGCGCAGTGAGGGAGGGACCTTGGGTATGACAGGCAGCGCACGACATTGGGAAGATGCGTGTGATTCGATACCTCGGACTATCCATTTTTTATATATGCGGAATATAAGGTCGCGGTAAGTATCTATAAACCCCTTCTTTGGTCTGGTTTGATAACTGATTTATTTTGAATACTGTTTAGAATTTTTACTAATAAGTATATATTTTTACATACCCGTTCTGTTTATTCTAGACATGTATGTGTAATTTATTGGTTGATTTTACAAATTTTGGATATGGATTTTTTGATTTTGAGGAATTTCTATTTTTCTGAAAGTTTAAAAAATTTATTAGATACTGTGTATATTTATATTAGTAAACATAACAAAAATTTGCACGAAACTTATATAGGCCAGACATTTTCACATGCATGTGACGGGTTGTAGTAACTACGTTTGGATTTGGATATTGGATAATCAGGCCAGCTCCCAACAGAAAGATATTTGTTATTTGAAAATTTCTTTTTGCTGGTAGGAAATGTTCGGAGTAGTGACCCTACCCATTTGGATAATTTGAATTGACCTTAAAATATATTCAGACGTCCTAATATATCTGACAAGTTTGATAATTGCACCAAAAGCCGTGGATGGTAAATAATAGCGAGCAACCATATCCATTGGTGTAAAGTACATGGGTGGCCATTTATATTAGCCTAATTTGAATTTGATTCGGCATAAGATTACCGAGATTATATGTAACCATTTCTCAAGTTAGTCTTTAAATAATAAAAACTTAATTTTGGTGCATGATTTTGTATCTCTATATAGATTTGTATTGTACTTGGATTTTTTAACATGAAATTTAAGATTCACCGATTTTGCCTACAATTAGATTGGGTATGTCTCGTACAAATAATTTTGACAATATGTTTTGATCTGAACTTTTAAAAAATTTATCACGATACTGCTCCGATTTCTACACACGCTATTAGATCATCCAACTATTGGATTTTGTTCCAAATCACAAGCTGATCGGGCCTTGAACTTGGAATTGGATATCGGCATATTAGAATCGGTCCGAATCACCTCTATTATATATATATATATAAGTCCCGATGATAACTGTTTTCTGATTTGGACATTGGATTTTAGATTTGTTACTTTTATTTATTTATCAACGATTTAGACTTATCTATTTGACCCTCCTTCTGAATTCTTTACACTCATTTGTTTATCTATGATATTTACTGAACAGTAGACTCATTTTTCTATTTTATCCCTTCAAAGTAGAGACTCAATTTCATCGCAGTAATAGGAAGAGTTTCGGCACAGTACTATATACCTTTGGTGAGTGTCATATCTTGGACTTTGATATTATCGACCATGTATTGGGTATGAATAGATTTTGCTTGGGTTGTTTTGGAATATTAGAGTCGGCCGAGCATCGCCATGTTTTGTATATTAAGAATTTGTTAGATTGATTTCTTATGTGGACGAGTCATTATCTTTTTTTTTTTTTTTGTTATCCCCTTATGACTATTTATAGAGTAAGTCACATTTATATTATCTGATAAAATCTTATGTGAATTATAAAATTTTATAGAGTTTTGTTATATTTTGTGGTCATACCGGAGTTTAAAAATTATAAGAATAATAATTAAAATATATTTAATTATTTAATTTACCTACTTAGTCTAAATTCATGACAGATCCTATCCAATCCTAGCACTTAAAATACCCATCTCACGGCAACTTGCAAAAATCTATTGGCCTCTAATCTTGGCATTTGAGTGGACAGCTTGTGCTTATCTCATGAAACTTTCAACAACTTGTTTTACTTGAACAAATCTTATGTAAATATCGTGCAACATTTAATGGTCAGTTTAGCTTGAAAGGCTCTCGTGAAAATATCAAGTAATAATTCGGATAACTTATTTATTGGATGTGGAATTTATAAAAGAAAGTAGCCAAAAACCTAATAAAATGAGATCAATTTGACCGCACTCTCTGCCAGAACCATGGCTAATCTGTCAAACTATATGAGCCTTTAATTCCTGACCTTAACTCTTTCAAGAAACATATCGCCTGAAAGAATTAATGACAATTAACAATGCAGTTTTTGTTTTGGTTTTTTTCTTTCTTTTTACTGAAAAATGCATAGCCATGTTCTTGCTGATAGACCAGAACCACCACTTGAAGAGAATATATCTCTATCTTCTTTACTTGTGTTCCCTGACTCACCTATTACACAATCTTTGTGAATAAAGCCATGCATCTCGTGTTTAGTCTAAGCCCACAAAGCTAGGACAGAAAAATTTTAATATCGTAAGTTGATAAGATCATATCGATTGATATTTTAATATTATTCAATATAAAAATATTACAATATTATCACAATAATAAAATATATTTTATAGGTCTACCCACGACATAGGCCGATCCAGTCGTGGCAAATGCCAGTCCAGCATGCAGCCCATCAGCCAGTAAAACCCAACGCAAAGACGAAGCCTAAAACTTGTCCACACAGCCCATCTACAACGTACAGGCTCATGGGGACTAACGGTCCAACCTCAAGGGATGGCTTTTGCCACTCCACCAATCATAACAAAGTCTACCCTCCACCTCAGCGGTAGCAATCCGGTAGCGTAGAAGACGCTGGCACAGTGGGCCTCAATCAATGGAGTTGGTGGTCAACCATGAGGAATAACCATGCCGATCGACCAACGGTAGTCCAGCTAACCCACGCGAAGGGAGACCTGACCCTTGTCAGCCACCCCTAGCCACGGTTACGCCAATGCCATAAGACGACACTTGATACGGTGGTTCTCGTCAACGTCCAACGGTCGGCGAATCCCAGATGAACACCTGTCATTAATCTTGGTGTCAAAACCTTCTCTGCGAAGCATTATAAACCCCCTTACCGTCCACAAGAGGGGGAGAGCAATTTTCTTAGGGGACAAACCACCCACCATTGAGACTCACAGAGCAAGAGCAAGAACCAAGCATTCTTTTCCAATGCAGTGCTTTCTTCCATAGTGAGCCATTCTCTACCGAGTACATCTCTAGTGAGCCACTCACCCCAAATGCATCCCTAATGAGCCACCGTATGTGTGCAACCGTAAAGTAATCTAGTACTCCTTCTCCAAGCCAACCCTACGTCGGGCACACCTACAGGAAGCAATCCTCCTTTCACATCCCCCACTCACGTGCAATTTTACATTAACTAATATCCTCCTTAAATTTTTCTATTTCATTGAAAAAATTTCTGATTTAAGAGTCGGATGATAAATTAGGGAGTAAATTTTGTCAATTCTTTAACCTCTTATTTATAGTTTCTAGTGTGTAGATTTCAGGTTAACTGTGATAGAGATCAAACTCACTCCAATTTAACCCGCAATAGAATATTAGATAACTCCCAAATTTGTATAATAATCTAAAAATTAAAAATATATCAATATTTAATACATATCTGACGAGGTCCCTAAGATGGGCCAATAAATAAGGCTGTGTATTCGAACTCTTTCAATTCATGAGGTATGAATTCCTCCATTTGCTGCTGCTACTGCATTGGTTGCTGATTCTGCTGTTGTCACATTCTCTCTTCCAAATTCTTCTCCATATAGCTATTCATTATGCAGAAAACATATGGAAATTGCTGTTTCACCATCACGAATCCCAAAAATTATTGGTGCTACAGGTGCCAGGACAAGGGTGTAGGGCCCACCCACTCACTAGCCAGCCTACTGCCATAAAGATCATTGATGTAAGTACATGGCCCACATATTCCTGTCATTTCAATGATTTTACTTTTAAAAAGTTGATGGTAAGTTACAAAATGTGTTACTTAATGACGGCATTTCTTTTGGGTTGGTTTTTAAAACACTTATTTATGGATATTAAGACTATTTAATATTATTATTTGATAATGTATTTAATATTAATATAAAAATTTATTTGAATGAAGGGTTTATTAGAATAGAAAAATAATATATAATTGATATTTAATGGATGTATATGCTTTATTTAGACAATATAAAAGTGCTTGATGCACACAAGTGTATAAAAAGTAATAGCCTTCTCTCCTATTACTTAGACGTATACCGGGCCAAAGTAATATACACACAAGTATATAAAAGTGCTAGATGTACACAAGCGCTTTTATACACACATACAAATATATATGTTTATATATAGTGAATGTATAAGCATCGGGTTAATTTTATCTTTGACATTCGATTGCTAGTCGCGAGTATAAGTACCCATGTTATGTTTTTAGAGTATCAGAGAGCCATTTTTTAATACAAAAAGTACTACACGAAAAAGAAAAAAATGAAGATTTGGGTACTCGTTATTCATCAATGTTTGATAATTTGTTCTAATTTTAATTGTAAAAAATACTACTATTTAATTATTTATTTTCTTATTATATTTGCTCTTATTCAATTAGATGTTTGTTGGGATTATCATTAACTATTTTTTTATACATGTTGTGGTTATAAAGTGACTTATTCTGTAAAAATTATTTATAATCAAATATTCTTATAGTGGAGATTAATTAGATGAATGATCCCGTTATTTTTCTTTAATTAAGAAGGATTTCTATATTAAATTGATTGCATAACATGTGTTTTTGATTACTTGTGATTTGTTATTCCTTAGATTCAAACTAGAGAGGAGGGTTATTGATATTGGCAGAGATTTGGTTTTTTACTGTGCCATAGTTAAATTCCAAACTAAGCATCATAAAAAGGAATACATAACTAGTTCATCAACAGCTCAGTAAATCCTTATATAAAGTATAAGAATACAAATTATGCTCCGACGAGTAAAAATGTCACAAAATTGCTAAAGTATTTTCTACACATTTCTCGCTTTTCCCTCATCTCTTCTTATAAAATGAACTTACTTAGACTTATAAATCCTAATAATATCTTAATAAAAAGATACTATTAATATAAGACAATTATATGGACCTTCTTGACTGCCATTAATGACTTCACCAATTGCACACAAATTATGATAATGGAATAGGACTCTTAGGTCAATACACAAAGCCCAATACTCATTACTCCCATTATTTAGAGCATAGCAAACTTTATGAGTATGTAGTAATCGCATAATGTTAATAATACATATCCTGTTAGTTTGAGAGCTTATACTAATCTTTTTTTTATTATTATTCAATAATAATGTCAATATGATTAGATGCATGAAAAAAACTTAGAAAAATTTGGTAATATTTAACATAATATGGATGGACATATGAATAAGATGTTGGGCTACTATGTCATCTAAGGTGTCTCAAAGATTAAAAGTATAATATTTGATTTTTTCAGATTTTATTATGCAGGCCATTTTCAATAATTTTATGTTTATTGTTGTTGATTGTTGTATTATAATATTTTAAGATCTTTTATTATAAATCATGGGGAAAATCATACATTTTGAAGCATGCATTGGTGATTTTTATTTTCAAATTTTATCGATATATAATTATAAAATTCAATTATATGATAAGTATGATTTAAATTATAATATCATTATGTTTTTCAGCATTATATGATAAATATAAAATCGATCAGTATAAATATCACTATCTATATTGAGAAAACTGTGTGCTTTAAAGGAAACCCATACACTTTTGAAAGGAATTTTGATCAATTAAAAAGAAAAATCAATTTCAATCGATATGCCTTTAGGCATTACTATATATAATATAGAAATTATACGTGAAAGGGAAGGATAATTAGTTAGAGAAGTGAGTGTTGTAATGAAACTGATTGCAAAACATGAAAAATGAGCTATATTGAAATTATATTTGGGGAGGTTTGTTCAATATCCCAAACTGTTAAATAATAATTTGATAAGTGAAAAATATTAGAATGAATCAAAAAAATTTAGGTAAAATCAGATTTAAACATTGGCTAAGTAAACATTCTATAGTACGGGTAGCAATTATAAACTCTATAAACAATTCCGATTGGGGTGGTGAAGGGAGAGCTCCAATTGGTAAAAAAAAAAAATCTCACAATCCCTTAGGATTATCTTGCACTTGAAAGAAGAAGTAAAAATAAACAAATATAGTAATAATTTAATCATTGATTGCCATACTATTATTTCAAATATTTAAGATTCGGTGCCATGAGTCTTGAGAGAAGATTGTCCTCTTAATGGGACCCATATGTCCATTTCAATACGTGTCTGTGTATTTTTTCTTTTTTAAAGCTTAATTAGGTTTAATTGTGTTAGGAATATTATCTGTTGATATATCTCGTGATTAAGTTTAGTTAGTTATTGGCATATTATTCAGTATTATGAAGATTCGCATTAAATTCACACCCAATATTAGTAAATGCGCAACTTTCAATATCCACACCTATGTTACATCTAATTCGCGTACGAGAGCTTTTTTTTAATATATCGACCCTCGAAGTGTGCTTGAGATGAGTACAAGCGCCCTTTCCAATATACCTATACTTGATGTGTGCACGAGACGCACACGAATGTTCTCACAAGAATATCTGCGCTTCAAGTGCATCGAAGACGTACATAAGTGCACTCTTCAAATTACCCATGCCTAATAAGTGCTCAAGTGTAAAGGCGCAAACATAGTGCACGCTTATGCGGCACTTGATCATTACATTGCATATTTGTTATTTACTACATTTTTTTGACCAAATTTTGAACCCTTTCTACACATACCTACCATCCACAACTTATGTACTAATTTTGGAGAAAATATGATATAAGTCAACTCGTCTAAAAATTCTATCTTTAATGCTTGTGAAAGCTTCTTTTTAAAAAAACTCTTTTTCGATTGTTGAGTATCAATCTTAAAAATTTCTCATTATGTTCTCAAAATATAATTTGTTCTACACATCTTTTTCTACGTATTTACCTTCGTACGATATATGGGTGGTGTGACAATTAAGATTCAATGGTGTACAAAAATTTTACAGCTCATGAAGTAATATTGATAAAAAGACCAGAAGGTATCTAATTTCGTTTGTGAATACAAATTCAATGAATTACTTGGTAGGAGTCACAAGTTAAAAATAAGTTAACTAAATTTAGTATATCTGTACCACTCGATATGTAAGTTAACTTTTTTAATATATTATTTTCACTAGTCGTAAAACCCTATGAGTTTTACTCGATAATCATAGTTATCGAGAATTTTATTCGTCATAAAAAATCCTATCTTCACTATCGTTATTTATTGTGCTTCTTACTTATATCTTTTTGATAGTTAAACACATTTAGATTCAAATATATTTTACGTATATTATATATTTATATGTATCTTTATTTTACGATTTGAAAAAGGATCCAAACGAGTTGAGATTATGAACTTTATAGTCTTTTTCAAATTGTTGGAGATACTTTTATACGATCCTTTTTTTTTCATTTTAACAATTGTGTGACCGTTACAAAAGTAGACCGACCATGAGACCATATTTCCCATTTTGTTTTAGAAAAATTTATCAAATTAAAAACTATAAATATTTTCGCCCTCCTCCGCTACCACGAATACACATCTCTCAATTCTCTCTCTTCTCTACTCTCCCGTATAACAAGTAATACTGTGATATTGATGTAATTATATTATTTTTATTAATTTTTATTTATAATTTATATATTATTATTATTTTATAATTTAATTATCAATTATGATAAACAATTTTTTATCTTCAGCAATAAAAGGATATGAAAAAATTATTTTAATACTCTCATATTTATTAAATTGTATATATGTACTGAAATACTTTTAAAATACCAGAATAATAATCTACTCTAAATACCATTGATATTATGCTTTCTAATTTTGATAGCATCCTAGAAAGCATTATAGTATTATATGATAACATTTTAAAATTAAATTAGTTAACGGACATGAACAGACCATTCATAAAAAAATATTAAAAAGATTATACTTATAAAATTTTCAAAAGTACCGAATATCTAAAATGACAGATAAAAAAAATATGAGAGACAGCAATTATTTTTAACTCAAACTAAATTAATATTTTTGAACAATGCATAGTTAAAAGCTTTCAGTTCGATTAAAGGCTAAATAACAAATGACTAACAAGATATATAGATCACTCGAAGAGCCCTACTCTTATAACAGAAAATTACAAATTTGAAAGGTCCGTGCAGTTATTTGTTGCCTAAGTATTTAAAAATATTTTGACATAATTTTAATGACATAACTATCCATTTTTTTATAATCTTATGTGCCTTAAATAAAAAGCACAAGGAATGCTGAATCATCTCAGCTGAAGTGAGCTGCTGCAAGCTTGGAGACTCAGAGCCGATTCATCCCTCATTTACTTGCTAGTTTGGCTGATCAAGAGCTTGCCTAGTGACGTAAGCTGATTGGATGAATTATTACCTCTGAGTATGCTGCCATGGGGCTCACCAAATTGCTGCCAAAGTGTTGTATTAGGTTGCCCCTTCTGTTGCACGATGCTGTTGCTTCTGCATGGGCCTAAGGAAGAGAAAAATAAGTTGCTACTTTACTTAATATACATAGGCTGTCCCTGCTGCCCCAGCTTAAAGAAATAATTAGGCTGCCATTTTGCTCAATTTAACAATATAATTACGTTGCCCGAGTGGTATTACTACTTACCCAATTGTTTTCCTATCAACCGAATTTAATTCAGTTGTTAATCAGTCAAGATTTTAGCAACCGAGTTAATATTGGACCATTCCGAGTCAATTTTGTTGCAAATTGGATATAATATTGGTCCAACGTTGCATCCCAGAATAAGCTTTTGGCTTCCGGGTTGTAGCATGAAAATTGGATACTTACACTAATAGTAAGTAATAGATAATAGCAATAAATTATAACTCCAAATTAAATCTCTAACCGTAAAGGGATGCACCCAATATAATATCCAATACCAAATCGGACCTAATAAAAATTAAAAAATTAAAATATCATCAACGATCATGACAATGATTATAGAATTATTTCAAATTATTTGTCTGAACTCCAAAACACTGACCATAACCTACTGAACAAATCGTAAGAAAAACGACTATCCAAACACCATAAACTCACACGTCGATCCTGCATAATACAAGCAATTCTAAAATCCCAATACCAAACCAATCCGAGATAAGTCTCCATCGTAATACAACATACTACCATCAACATATATATAATTTTCTCAATAAATTCAAAAGTAAAAATACAGTCTCAAATGCAAATCTAATACAATAAAATATCCTAAATATCATTATCCAAACTCCTTACAAATAATTCATAACCCTCTAATTTGGAATAGATTAAAAATAATAACATCATGAGCTAAATATTCAACAAATATCAGTGTATATATAACGCGGCAAATATATTCATA
Organism: Nepenthes gracilis; assembly: GCA_033239525.1. NCBI lineage: Eukaryota > Viridiplantae > Streptophyta > Magnoliopsida > Caryophyllales > Nepenthaceae > Nepenthes > Nepenthes gracilis. Next base: position 3,463,861 of record BSYO01000026.1, on the reverse strand, counting down.
AGTCAAAATAATAAAAGCAAAAACAATAAAATATAATAAAAATTCGATATGTATAAAAAATCCAACATGTCAAATATCCCACTGTATTAAATATCCAATTATAAGATATTTTAAAGTCAACCCGTACATAAAATTCGTAATCTATATACAAATATCATATAGTTCAAATATATGAAATCATCTAAAGTCTCAAAATTCAAACTTTAAATACCAAAATCGGATAAATTTGAGTATCGATCAAATCCTACAAATCTCAAAAGTCAAACGTTTTCAATGTCAAATAAAATGTATGAAAAATAAGGAAGATCCAAAACATGCCAAATTTGAAAATCAAAGACCAAAAAATTAATTTTGAGAAAGGATGGCCACCACATCCGATCATACTCCATGCCTTGGAAGGTACCACCACTTGCCAAGACCTACGTTATATCCAGTGGTCATAAGGTGGTCCTAGTTGAAGATCCACCCACAATTAATCGATACAAATCCACCCACACCAACCTTAAATTAAATCAATGTCACTATTTACACCTGAGCACCCCGGTAAGTAGTAAACTATATTTCGGTGGATTTGCAATATTTTTTCCTATCCAATGGCTGGGCTTCAATGGGACCCGTACTTTGAAACAAACATTACTTTTTTTTACCATTTGTAAATGATAGGTATAATTTTTAAGTCTATCTGAATATATTAGGACCTACGAACATATTAGTTCGGTTTAATTTTTTACAATAATTTTTGATAAAAATATCAAATTAGGAGACTATAATAAATGTCCAAATTTTTTCCTCCCTGATAAAAAAATATAAAATTTTAACTTTAAAAAAGTACAAATATAAAATTTTTTATTATATAAAAATATACAAATGTCAAATTAAATAACAAAAAGATGAACACCTCTGATTTGAAAATACCGGGCGCCCTTCAGCCTCCCGAGGGACAATCTTTTCTACGCCAAATTTCTAAATGCGAGTTCGGGGTGCACCTATACATTGGACTACCACACATAATACCCAAATGGAAGCTTTCATAACTTTTAGCTTATAAATGTTCATATATATAAATATAATACTTCTAATATTTACTTGTTTCATACAATTCAAACAAAAATCTTAAATGTTTGGTAAAATTAAAATAAAATCTCAAAAACATTCAATAGAAAACACATGTATACAACAATACTCAAAGTAGGGAAGAGTTACATACATATATCTCAAAATACAAAATGTAAGCAAAATTAGAAAAAAATTGAAATATACTAAAGATTTGGTTTAAAAATATTTATTTTAACCTTTAAATTTAAAAAATCTAATAAAATATCGTTTTAAAATTACATTTCTTCTTTTTCTCTCTCTTTTTTCTCTCTCTTTCTCACTCATTTCTCTTCTTTCCAACAAAAAATGTCCAAAAATAGTGTTAGTGTCGCTTATATACATGAATCATCATATAATCCTTAGTCAAATGCATATCAGATGTTTCTCAAACTCTCAATCACACATAAACGTTACACCAGGTGCGACTCAAGTGCAAACAATCTACTAATATTGCATATGAGTATTGTAGGGGCGCACGGTTCAAGCATCACTCAATTTGCCTGAAACATATATGAGCACTTTAGAGTCACTTCTCAAGCACTCACATTCTCTCTAATGCACACATGAGCACGCATCAAATACACATTAGGTGCCAAGCCGTAAAATTATGAAAATACTTTCTGCCCCTCTTCTCTCTGAGTCCTCTCTTCTTCTCTTCAATCTCAAATTTCAAATACACATTAGGTGCTTTCTATCAAATTTTTCTTATACAATTATTTTTAAATTGATCTAAATAAATTAATGACATCAAAATCAATTAATTGAAAATCCGACATTACACGTACCCTGGATCTAGTTCGATATCTAAATTTTATCAATTTAAAATTTAAAATTTTCTTATCTGAATCTGACACACCATAACAATTAATATGATATTAGAGAAATATAAAATTTGTTCTTTAATATATCTTTCAACGTTTAAATTAAAAATATTTCGTTAAGAAATAGAAAAATAAAAAGAGAAAAATAGAATGAGTAATAAGACAGCAAATTTTAAAGGATTGGCTACTTGAATTATGTTGAATAAGAAAGGCCTTTGGTGGCAAATTTTGCTTTTATGTTGAATAAATGTTTTGTATTTATAATCTGAAAATCAAATAACCTATCATTCTTTAATTGGCACGTCCGTTGTCTAAAGCATTACTTTATCTGGTTTCTAACCGTTAAGCTGGTTTGGTAATCGTTCAATAGTCAATGCTTAGCATTTACTCAATCGTTATTATCTATTTTAATACGGTTAATTATATCTCGATTTAGTATAGGCGTTCGTCAAGATTTAATATTCGATTTATTTTTCTAACGTGTTATTAATTCCTTTAGTTTTTAATGCTTTGGTTACCCGTCCATTCAACCCATCAATCGAGTGTTAATCTAGAGCAAATCTTGGACCAGGTTTTTACCGATTTAAACAACTTGGCTATCTTGACACCCGCCTTGAGTTAATGACCTGTAACCAACATTCTAGACGGCCTGAACCCATCACATTTGGGCCATACCAACAATATATATTCAGTATATTTATTTGAATTTATCAAGTAAGACCTCTCGCTTAAAATATCACCAAATCGGTGATGGTGAATTATGCCTTTTGCCGTTTTGTATAAGACTAATGTTATTTGAATATTTTGATTTTTGGTTACAATTAAGGTACTAAAATATTTTAATATTTTAGTATTTATCTATGATGGATTTAGCCAAAAATAATAAAGATCATGAATTAGGTTGCAAATAATATTTCAAATTTATAAGTTTTTGAGTTGTCTAAGTGGCAAAGAGATCATAAGGTCCAACTTTAAGTTATCCAACAAGCCATAAGCAGACGGGCTGCTTGCCAAAACAATCTGCCTTGACAGCAGATAAACTTATAGGCCATTATATCACATATTATTTATATTATCAGATCTATACAAAATTAATAAATAAAATATTATATAATTTTAAATTATTTCAATAATATTTATCTATGACAGTTAAAATAATTGTCTTATACAAGTAGGAGCTGCCTCGTGTGACCTCATTACGTGGACTGCATTTCTTACCTTTCATCCGACGGATGTGGAGAGGACCCACCCAAACGTCGGTCTAGATTCATCCCCTAAGGTGCATTATTGGACTAAAAAACATTTATTATTTAGAAAAAAATATATTTTTTAAATAATTTATGGAATTTGATTTTACTTTAAAAAAAAGGTTATTTTGAAGTATGTGCTAATACACATGTAGTGTTAAAATATTAAAAATGGAGATGGGGTCCATGATAATAGTGGAGATGGGGTCCATGATAATAGTGGTGGCATGATTGTAATAAAGACATTTCATATGGGCAAAAATTCCAGCAATATGTCGATAAATTGACATCTTTAACTCACTTTAACTTTTTTAATCATTTTTTTTAAGAAAATATTATTTTTTTTTCTTATCTTATGATAAAAATAATTTACCAATAATTGTTCTATTAATTATCTATAATAGTGATTATAGTGGCAGCAGCGACGGCGGTGGCAAGAGTAATATTATTTTTTACTGGTCCAAATGATAAGATTATTTTTTTCTATTATAATATATCTAATAAAATAAAAGAGTTATAAAATATTTTTAAAAAAATCATTTGGGCAATCAAATAAGACCTAAATTGTATTTGTAATCAAATTATTTAATATTTTTCATATCTTTTAAAGTTAAACTTATATTCATTTAATTTAATAAATTTAAAATAATATTTGTAACAAGTAATGTAAAAAGTATATATTTCAACTGATTTCAAAAATCTAGAGTAATATAAAATTTATACCTTAAAATTAAAATATTTAATATTTTTATATTATACCTTTTATAAATATTGTTGGGTCCGGTATCACGGGCCGACCCAAAACCCGAGGCTTGTCTAAGAAGTTTTGCTGTGGCAAGAAACATTTTATTTGTGGCGGAAAAGATTTATTTCACTTAGCGGGAAGATTGTTGCTTCCCCTCCCAATAAAACGAGAGGCAGCAGGTGAGAAGCGAGGAGAGGCCATTTTTGGGCGCAGAGACCCTTCCCAGAAAGAGGGGTCTCTCCCTCTCTCTCTCTTCACAAACGGTTCCTATCCCCTGTTTGCGCCCTCAGCCAGCAGAGCACAAGGCCTTTTCTCCCTCCTCCAGCTCGCTTCTCGACAATGGAGGAAAGCATATCGAAGCCCTCTATTTGTGGCGCCCTACTCTCTCTACCCCTGTTTCCGTCCAAGCAGAACGCAGAGCTCTTCTAACAAACGAAGGCCCTCTGCTCCAGTTCTAGCCAAAACAGACGCAGGGGCACTCCCGTGATGCATCCAACGATTCCCCCACAGACTGCACCCGGATCGAGCATGGAGCTCACCAACAATGGCACACAACCGCTATTCCCCCTAGTCGGGCAGCACGAAGCTCCCAACAGTGGCCACCCTTCCTCCTCGTATTCTCACCAGAAAATAGAGTATGAGGTCCCCCACAAATGGTGGCCTGTTCCATGGCAACGTTCACCCAAGGAGGAGCCCAGAGCTCCTCACCGAAGGTAGAGCCCGAAAGCTCTCTCTAAACTAGAGACCCAAGGCTCTCAGCAGAGTAGAGAGTAAACGTTCGCTCCTGCCATGGCACCTGGTCGCCGAGTCTAGTCAAACGAGAGCACTAAGCCCTTCGCTAGAGGTGCCTAGAGTTCCCCGACGATCACCTACTCCCACAATGGAGCCCAACGGAGCCCTGTCAACGGTGCTTGACCAGAACAGGGAGCGTAGTTTCTCCCAAAGAGGAGTGCAAGGCCTCTCGGCAGATTGAGGTGCGAAGGAATGCCCAAGGGATGCCTATCAACTTGAAGGAGGCTGCAGCTCGGTCGGTAGAGTACAAAGCCCTCACCTCGGCGCCTGCCAGATCCTTCTGTATGATGTCCTACACTTCCCTAGATTCTCGGCGGAGTTGTTCATCCCATACGGGCCAAGTGGGAAAACCCATACTTCGCGGCCTACTTGCGCGACTAGGACAGATCGAATCCAATATTTCCACTGACACTACCGGTATTTCCACGGATCGAATCCTGGCACAACCGGCGAAGCCAACGAGTATCACCGAGGCCTACTGACACCCCAAAGCTGCCCTTCGTGGGCGAACTTCTAAGCCGCCCTAGCGGGCGCACTTTCAAGCTGTTCTCCGCGGGCACACCCCCAAGAGGGATTTTACCTAAGCCGCCCTCCGCGGGCGCACGGGTAAGCCGCCCGTGGAGCTCAAGCCTCCAATCACATCCCTCTCACACTCCCCTCATTCTCGCATCTTACGCATGCATTCCTCCGTTTAATGCGGAAGGTTTCTAACTTGAGCGTCGGAGTATCGGCGGGGGACAGCCTCCATCGGCCTCTGACCTCTTGTTTGTTGATTGTGTTGTGTAGGTTCCAGGTTAATAGAAATGGATATCGAACCCTCCTCCGAACGCTTCAGAGTGACAAGGAATCCGAGGCTCCTTAATCTGTACGACAACCGAGGGCCCGGGACACAACAAATATTATTCTAAATAGATGAAATAGAGTTTAATTTTTTTAAATAAAATTAGATAAAGATTGAATAATTTATTTAATATAAATTATTTTCCTATTTCAATTTTGTATATAAGAGTTATAGACCCAATAAACTACCACATAAAATTAATGAAATAATTAGATTATAAAAATATATGCATAGCTCATAGAGGTAATTTACATTGCCCATTTTAAAATTCAGCATAAAAAATCAACAAATAGGTCTGGTCATTATCCGAAACAATCGATACTAACAATTGGCTCACGACTCATAACCTCGAGCTCGTCTTTGAAAAAGCTTATACCTTTATGCTTTGGCTCGGTGACACGAGCTTATGATTAGGCCAGATTTCGGCCCTTGCCGTCGAGTCATCAGATGGGCATGTGCCGGTTTTCACGTATGATTTAAAATTACTTCTATTCTATTTTAAGACGATGATATATTGAGCAAAGTGAAAATGGCCATGGCAGGTTAATATGGCAGATGTGACTTAGTTAAATTTGAGACTTTACTGTTGTCGTTGTCTTCCTGCTTTGCGGTAGGCGAGTTGAGTGGACCAACGGGCATTTAATGTAATTATTTATCCAAACCCGAATCCTTATTAACAAATGGATGGGTCAATAACTGGGCTGCAGTCCACCTCTTACTAGACTCCTTATGCAAGCAACACCCTATGAAGCTGCGGAACTCATCTGAAGCTTCGTCGGGTAAACGGGGCGGGTCCCCAAAACAGATTGCGCACATTAGGGTGGCCCAATCGGGTTTCTGACCCGGCAACAAGAAGGGAAGATGACCTAGATACAGCTCCATCAGCGTAAGCGCGAGGCTCCATATATCCCCAGCGTACCCGTCGTAGTTCGCTCCGTACGTCTCCGGGTCGAACCTCTCCGGGCTCATATAAGCACAAGTGCCCACGTAAGAGTTGCACGGGTCGAGGGTCCGGGTCATGATCCGACTAACTCCGAAATCGGCGATCTTCACCTCCATCGACCGATTGACCAGCAAATTCGACGGCTTGATGTCGCGATGGACGATTTTATGGGCGTGCAAGTAGCTGAGGCCGTTGAGGACATGACGAGCCACGTGGACCAATGAGGTCTCAGAGAAGCTTCCCGTCGTCTTGAGGATTGAATCCAGTGTGCCGGACTCCATGTACTCCATCAAGATGGAGATGTCGCCGCCGGGCTTTTCGAAGATCCCGTGGCAGCGGACGACGAACGGCGAGTCGGTGGTGCGGCGGAGGATCTCCATCTCGCGAAATATCTGCCGCCGGACTGTAGGGTCGGAGTCGCCGTGAACCACCTTGAGCGCGTATACTGCCGCCGTCCTCTTGTTCTCCACCTTGTAGACTGTCCCGCTGTTTCCGTGGCCTAGAACCTCCAGCGTCTTGAAATCTGAGAAGGAGGCCCCCGCCGCGGAGGAGGACAAATTGGAGGTTCCGGTGGATGAAACAGAAGACAAAGAGAGTGGCAGCGGGAAGGCTGGCCGCCGCTGGTGGCCCTCCGGTAGCGGTAGCCGGAGATTGAGGTTGCGGCGATCTTTCACCAGTACCATCATTGAGGAGAAATGGAAGTTGAGTGGCTTAAATAAATAAGAGAGAGAAGGAGAGAGGAGAGAGGAAGGAAGGAAGACGGAAAGCCGGAGATAGAAAATGGGTCCCACTATAGGCCCAACTTTAACTTTTTCGGACAAGTGGCCGACGGCGGCGATGAACTAGTACCGTTTTATCTAAACGTGCGGCTACGATATAATGCACGTTGCACAATTTTAATATTTAATATATTAAAATAATATTTTATATAAATAAAAAAGTTAAAAAATATTTAAATATTAATATTATAAATAATAAATAAAAAATATATTGTTTTTATATACTTTTAAAATTTTTAATTTTTATTATATTTAAATATTAATATTATAAATAATAAATATATTATTTTTATATACTTTTTAATTTTTATTCCTTAAATATCAATACCGGGTGCGGCAATTGCTGCCCAGCCACTTACCGCAAGTAGCTCATTTGATGTCCGGTCCACTTAGTAATGTGATATTTAAGTTTTTGTTAATTAAAAAAAAAATTATATGTCTTTTTTAATAGTTAAAAATTACTTATTTACATTTCTTTTAAAAAATTATTCATAATTAATATAAATAAACTAACAAAATATTATAATATTTGATGCCATTATCCCAAATGGGCCACATTTTCACTCAGACTACAAATTATACTGGTTTACTCAAATAAATACGATCTAAATGAAGCAAGTTGTCCTAAAAAGTGAATAAATCAGAATAAGCTAATCGAAAGAAGCCAATTTGAATGAGACTTGTAACTCAAATATTATTATATCTGATGCTATTATCCCAAATGAGCTACAGTTTTACTCGAAACAGTAAGACTATAATAAATTATATTATTTCATTCAGATAATCATAGTTGAGACAAAATAAATTACATTAAATGGTAAATAAATCAAAAGAGACTATTTTGAAGAATCGATTCAGATTATACTGGTGACTCAAATAATCTTTCAGCCTTAGTAAGATCAGATAAGATGACATGACGATCGGGCCATCAAGGATTCGTGGCCATACTCCATTTGGCCTCCAAATGTGCCCTAATCCTCAATTGATGTTACGAGTTTTGAAATAAAATGATTAGGTTAAAATTTCGTTGGGTAGTCTATAATTTTTGCTTATTATGCACAGTTTAATTTTCTTTAAATTTCATCAGATAATTATAGATTTAAATATTACAATTATTTTAAAATATGTAAACATTATACTGAATAACACATGTCGTTATTAAAGAAAAAATACTAATCAAATTATGAAATTATTTTCTCCAATAAATAATCAAAAATTTGGCCATTTTTCTCCTTTAAATTAAAAGGGAGTTTATATATATATATATATATATGATACATTTGTACTAATCAAAATCTTTATCTGCACGTGCTAATCACATGTGCCAATTGCTGTCCCTTGGGGCACGCAATGGCTTGTTCTTACTTAAGCCGCCAAGACATTCACGATAAGGGCCACGAATCTTATCATCTTTTCTTCTTGTGGCAATTTCATGGAAGCTCCAATTTTTTTCTCTTAAGCATACTTGTTTTTAGTAATTTAGTGAATTTAAGCCGGGGGTAAGGGGGGAATTGTTATTTTATCATAGGCAGGAGGCGGCAGAGGGAGCGTCGGAGGTGGTGGCAATATGATGGTGGGCGGCGCAGGCGGCAGTATGAGGGCCAAAGGGGTTGGTGGTGGTGGTGACATGATGGTTGTGGTATGATGGTGGCGGCAATAGGTGTGGGATAGTGGCGGGGTGAGGTGGTAGCCGTGCGGCGCCTTATTAGCATATATATATATATTTTACTAAAAAATTTGAAAATTATTTTATAGTAATTATTTAGTTATTTTTTTTATTACTTTTACATATCTAATTAGAAAAAATTATTTTTTAACTCAATTTTATATATTCAAGGTGACTAATTGGACATAAAAAAATATTAATTACTAAGGTTATTTATACCTTATTCTAATATTTAAAAATTTTTATTCAGTCCATATATTATTTTATTCCACCAATAAAAAATACGGTTAATAACTAAATTATTTATTACCATAATTGTGTGACACTAGGGAGAGGGTTGGGGTTATTTTTTTCATATATTAATCATCTATTTTAAAATAATTTATTATAATTTAATAACTAATTTAATTAATTTTTTTATATTTTAAAAAATAATTTAATTATATTAATATTTTTAAATATTAACATCTTAGATTAGAAAAAATATATATTTTATCTCTTTAAGAGATAGAGCCTTCCTGATCTCATTAGAAAAATAAGCTTCAAGTACCTCTGGTCATGGTCATGTATCGTTATATTAATTTGTATATATTAATAAGTCTATTTAATAATAAATAAATAAAATATTATATTATTAAATAATATCTTATTATGCATCTTTAAATATTTCTTTAGAAGATAAGTTAATTTGATCCACTCAATATACTTGGTAACGGTGGCACGATATTTATTTTTTATTTGTTATTTTAATAAATAATTATTAATATAAATAAATAAATAAATAAAATGATTAAAAAGAAATTAATTAAAGGTTTATTTTGAAATATCAAAAAGCTGCCTGCTGTCACGTGTTAATTTGCTAAAGCAGGAATTTAGACGAAAACTGTCCGATCTCATGATGGCATTAAAATTGATGAAAGTATTTAAATTTAACTATTAATTAATTAATTAATTATAAAATTTAGATAATTTATTATATAAAGTCATTAAAAATATTCTTAAAATTTTAATTTACACATATAATACCCATAACAGATAATTTTAGATATTTTAAAATATTTATATTAATAAAACATGTAATTTTCATATTTTAAAAATAAAAAAATAAAAATATATATATATATTGACTGTCGTATCAAAATATGACATTCTACTGCATATACATATCTAAAATATTTTTTAATAGTAAAAAATAATAATATCCTCCTTAAGATCAAGGGCTTGCCTTTCTCAGATCAAGAGCCTCTCTTTTCATATTAAGGGCTCCTCTTCTTTCTTGGTTTTCTCCTGTCCCTCTCCCTCCAAGAGATTCCCTAAAAGGGACATTCCTTCTCAAGCACATTTCGAAGCCGTCCATCAATAGGACGCATCCACACTCAATCCACCAAATATGCATCCTCTATTTATCTTTCTATATTCTTGGAAAGACTTCTGACTTAAGCGTCGAAGGGTTTACGGTGGGAATAATTCCTGCCAACCTCTGACGTCTCATTTTTAGTTGTATTGTGTAGGGTTCAGGTTTGAAGCTATGGAGAGTGGGTCCGCATCAGATCGACCAGCAAGAAAATTCGATTTACGGTCTCTGATCCGTATGATAATCCTAATTCCTGGTACGCAACATCTTTTAATAAAAATATATATTAATTAATGTTTAAAATATCAAATTTAATATTTTATTTTTGGTTTCTTACCACAATAATTCTAGACTTTCAAGTTATAACAAAATCTATGAGATGATAATAATAATAAAATTTTATATTTTTATTAATTGATATCAATAATATGAATCTTTTATTATCTGCCAAAATTATAAGTGCTTTTAAATAATTTTTGTAAGACATTAAAAAATTAATAACAATATTTAAATAAATAATCACATAATAAAATATAAAAAAATTATAAAAAAAACAATAGCAAAAAATAATATTAAGAATGCTCATTAAAGAAATAATCCAATAAAAGATATTATATCAAATTAATATATAACTATTTTACTATCTTTAAAATAATATTATAAGAGAATTATAAATGAGAATTTGAAAACTCAAAGAACCCTAAATGAAAATATCATATATTTACAGGTAAAGTTGATAGGCCTAATCTTCATTCAAAATTCAAATCAAGTCAACTGCAAAGGTTTCAAATTAGATCTTTAAATTACATAAAATAAATTCAAATCATACATAATAATTTTTTATTATATCATCTTAAATTTTTTAAAGTTATATCTTCATTTCTTTCATTCATTACAATTAATTTACAGTCTCTGAAAATAGGTAAAGCAATTTGTTTTCAAAAGATCACTGATGAATGATGATACAAGATCTTAATCTCCTTTTTAATTCATTTGGAGAAGAAAATAGATCAAAATTTCAAATACAATGACAGAAAAGCTTAATTTCATGAAAATTTAAATCAATGTAACTGTTGCGTCCTAGGTTTTCAATTATCGTATGGATTACGAAGCCTTCAGATTCCTCATCATCTGGAGGTAATTATGAGCGGGTCCGGTCTCCGTCTCTGTAAACCTGAGCCATGCACAACACAACTAACAAACGAGAGATTAGGGATTCAACAGAATTTCTTTCACCAATGACGCTCCGACACTCAAGTTAGCAGATTCTCGTAATAAACGAAAATGGGGCGCACGCTTAGAAGTGCGCGGAAATGTGCTTGAATGCATGGGAAGTGCGTAAATACTTATGTGGGAGAGCAATGAGCGGGTAGTGGAAGGCCTGACTCCTTGTATATAACGCGATGGGTGACTGACTTCCTGTTGCTTGAGAAGGCTAAGGAGTTTTGATCTGGAAGATAACTGTAGAGCTTAAGGTTGTTGACGCTGGGTCGATTATCCAGGATTCGATTGATTCTCCCCCTTCTTATAGAAGAAGGGTTTTATAGGCCCTTTGGCAAGGGACTTTGGGAGCAAGAACCCCCATTGCAAGGATTCGTTGGCCGCTGATCGCTGTCAGCGATTAACGGCATGTCAGTTGTCGCTTAGCGGTGGCAGTTGGACTACCGGGCGTTGCCAACCACACTTGGTCTCCCCCTTGAGCTGAGATTGGTGGGGTAATTGTGGGTAGCCGTCTGAGCCGCTGCTAGCAGCGCTGACCGTTTTCCCATTGACTAGCTTCTCCTGCATTTCCACCTTTCCCTGACAACTGCATTAATGAGTTGCAAGAGACGTCCATTGACCGCCAATCGTGGGCTGCCACATAGGTTACCCGACAGCGTTGGACCTTAACGGCCCATCAGGCATCCGTTCCGTGGGCTGGGCTTCAAATCTTTTTGGACTTTTATCCCAAACCCAACAGTAACTTTGAAGAATGCCAGAATCAGATCAAAGTAGTCTATAATATTAAAATAATCTACGAATTGTCAAATTATTATAGTATTTTACAATTTTTATATATAAAATTAAATCCCATAACTTATATGAATCCACATTTAAAGTTATTATCTTAAAAAAACTTAAAATAGATTTCTCTCTATTTACTATTATATCTGTTCTTTTAAGAGAGTTAAAATTGTATGTGGGGAATTATATATAGTTATGTAGTTTTCAAAAAGGCCATTACAAATACAGAAGGAAGAAATTAATGGAACTCACCACCCCACATTATCAAGAAAAACAGCATATTACTATTCACAATAAATGATGATTAATTTTATCATTAATAAAATAAAATAATGACAGATTTTTTAATCACAAAAAATTATTTTTTTCATCAAAGACAGCCTATTGAAACAAATAACTTTTTCAATAAAATATAACAAAATAATATAAGATTATACTCTTTAATTATTTTAATAAATTATCAAAAATTATACCACATCAGATAGGCAATTCATATGGAAGATGCTTATTTTAATAAGCAGTCACAAAAAAAAAAAAAAAAAAAACTGTCTTTCATAGGGAAGATGCTGCAAATTTAGGGTTCAGAAGCTCTGCAATGTGACTCTTAGCTTTCTCTCTCAAAGGTGCATAAGTAAAAGAATTGATCACCTCGGCTCCAAAGGAGAATATTAGAGCCTTTCTAGCCATCTCCAAGTCGATACCTCGAGCCCGAAAATAGAAAAGTTGGCTGTCTTCCAAGTCACTAATGGCAGCTCCATGGGAGCACTTGACATCATCGGCGACAATTTGGAGGTTCGGTTTTACATTTACAGTCGCCCGTGGCACAAGAAGAAGACTCCTCGTCAATTGGCTTGCATCGGTCTGTTGTGCATATCTACACGACAAATAGTTAGGTATTGAAGCCACACTAAATGTTTCGAGATATCCTCGGATGATGTAGCATCCAATATTTCTATTCATTCTTCTGCTAATGTGGATAACTAAATGAGAAGTCAAGTTGCTTAATAATATCTATCAACCATAGACATACATTCAGAAACCGTCCACTCAAACCAAATCATGAATGAAAATATTAGTATTGTTATCAGCACAATCACAACGCTTTAGGTTGTATTGGGCAATACAATTGATATCGAACGTTGCAGAAACAAAAAAAAAAAAAAAGAATTAAGTGAGCACAACAAAAGTAAATCATATACTAAAATTTAACCATTTTTTACCATTTGATTACTTATTTGGGATATTTTTATCAATTTTATCATAATTAATCTTGTATCTAGATTACTAAAATATATTCCAAAACTTTTGATCTATATTCTCTACAAAAAAATATTAATTTAGGCTTTTTAAGAAACTTTGGTATATATAGAATTTGTGAATTTAAATTTCAACGAGTAAAGCAAAACAAGAAATGACTGATATTTGAGATATTAGGCAATATATCACGTATTGATATGATGACACCTCCAGATATTTTTCCTTCATAAAAAAATATCAATATGGGAATCTCTCAAAATTGATAAACTGGTATTTTATTCCATGGTACGTGCTATAATATCAGTACATGATCGTTAAAGCAAATGGCATACATCAGATTGTGAAATAAAATTTTAGTTCTCTAAGTTGCCCAACCATGCTATCAAAAGGCACCCCACCAATATGTCCACGTGAAATATTCAGCCTATATTTGAAATATCTGAATCATTTTAGATATTATTTTCTCATTTTATCTTCTATAGATACAGTTTCTATACATTTTCCGATATCATTATCCTATCTTTTAACATGATTCCACACTCAAGCACATAAAATACAGAAATATATAAAATGGCTAGGTAAGTACCTACTAACTCTGAAGTTCCCATCAAACACAGCTTGTCCTTGTGAATGAGCCACAATGCATTTGTGAAGTTGTCGGGAGTAACCGCGCGGATGGTCCAAGATTAGTTTGCTGTGCAGATCCTGCGTCTGATCACTAATAGATAAATGCAAGGTCGATAATTCCGTTACCGTGTCCGGGCCTGCTTGCTGTACGTGGACATTGTGCCTGCTCAGTTTTCCCCCAGAACTTACCTCTACAAGCTTGTAAGTACTATCTGATTCCTGCAGTTTATCATGTCAAGTTCATTTCATATCTCTTATACACTTTGAGATGAAACTTTCTTCACTAAAAGAAGTACATATATACACATATTATGATTGACATACATACAATCATATATATGTCTGTACTTAGGTCAATTGGATAGTTCTTCCTTTCGGTCTCAGTATTTTTAGCACTATTGTTGGTACTCATATCAATCTAAACTCCAATGACAAACTTTTTTTAAGACAAAAATTGAGAATTTTTTAGACAATATTCTATCTGGATTTTTATCTACACAATCTCCTAATTGTACCAAATCAACTAGAAAGAGATTCTTTAACCAATAAGAATTTGGTTGGGATGTAGCATACCTTTCTAGAAGTATTTTGTAATTTCCACATCTTCCATCTAAAAATATCTGTAGTCAACTAGAAGGTGGCACGCTATGGAGGGAGCTAAATGAAGTGATTCAACTCAACTCCAAGATACCGTTTGGTTTGTGGGAATGCAAGGAATAGGAAATGGAGGGTATTTCATGCACATTTTCGTACACACTTAGTGGAAATTACAATAATCAGTGATGGCATTTTGGGGAACAAACCTCCAAATATTTAGTCATCTTAATCAAGAAAAAATAAAGAAAAAGAAGCAAAATAAAGAAAAAAAAAATGATGGGGATAAAATTCTACTAGAGCCCACATCTCCATTTCTCCTATCCGTTGTCCTCCTTGTTTGGCCCTTCCTCGAAGGAGTTGTTAGGTTTCCTACCCATTTTAGTGGAAGCATGGGCTATTTTGTTTACGTCCATTAGTCTGTAAAGGTTTCAATGTAGACTTTCAATGGGGATCGAATGGCTATCAACATCTGATGATCCTATCAACATGATCAACTGTGGAACGACATTAAGAGATAAGTTTGAATTACCTGCCTTACAGAAGTCCACTTTATATGGGCAGCTGCCAAAGACTGACTTTGAACATATGAATGATTAAGTGTTGCTCCTTCTCCAATCACAGCCTCTAAAACTGAATTTGTCCAGTAACATTTACTCCCATCTCCACTCAAATACTCCTCTATTATATCAACTTCCCCTCCTTTCTCCAAAAGCACTAGAACTCTCGGATTTGACATGGGTAATTCGTTTGATGCATCTTCACTCCCTTCTATAGAAAGATATCGCAAATATATTGGACTCTCAATCCGACACCCTTCGGGCACGTAAACAACAATCAAATCCTGTGCACCAACCCCATTAAGTGACCAAAACAAATCACCTTCAAAGTTTGATAAAAATTCCAATACCCTTTTCATAGCAGCCTCTGAGGATAGATTGGACAAGCTGCCAACAAATACTCCATCTGGCAAAGCAGGAAATTCAGATAGCGAGTTCACAATGTATCCATCCGCAATAACAAGACTAGGCAACTGGGTATCTGCCAAAATGCTTAATAAACTAGACTCATGGGGCGGACTTCCAATTGGTAGGATTTGTGAGCCTTTGATGAATGAAGTGTCAGTAAACCGAAAGGGCTCATCTTTGCGAGATGGCCAAGAATGACTAAGGAGGGACTCAGAGGACATATCCCTGAGCTTCTTGAGTGGTGAAGGTGGAGAAGAAGTCGGCAAAGGTGAGGAAACTGAGTCTTCAAGGGTTTCTGCAATTTGGAGCACAAATGGATCAGAGAGGACTGCATATGTGGCCAAAATTGAATTACTTTTGGTCAAAATCCTGGGCCTACATTTGGATTTAATTTTAATTTTGGTTCTTGGAGCTGACACTTGTGAAAGATGGGGGCACAAAAAGAATGGTGTCGGATTTCTGCAAAGGGTGTTTGCTAAGGCAGATGCAGCCATTGATAGTAGTTTAATGGTGACAGGTATGTTAAATTTGCTTAGCTATACCACATGAGCCTGGCAAGGTTCAAATATGAGGTTGGGAAAGACAGAACACAACAATGCCAAGTTTGTGTTGGACAGCAAGTGTATTGCCACACAGTCTTCTTTAAAATTCATATGACCTACATACAATGTTACATATCATATTAGACACACTAGACATAATAATATATAATAATATCATCATCAACTGGCCGGGAAGGGAGAATATTCATTGCATATGCTATCTACAACGACAAAGAGTGCAGTTTATAAATGAGTACACTAATCTTTATAGGCAGCACAATTATGTCCATCTACACACTTAAGGTAGGCTTAACTAACGGCCAAGCGGAATTAATCACTTGGATTTTGTTATCAAGTGCAATCTTGCAGGAAATTTCAGAAGTGAAAATACATTTTTATCAGTTCAAGAGGGATAAGACTATAAATTCTATAATGGTTGGAGTGTGAAATGGCATTGATAGAAGCCTTTGGTGTGATCAATGGCTCCCAAGTGGCACTCTTTATATTATCTTCTCTATGAACACAGAAGATGTGGCATTCCAGATCACTTAGCCAGTCTTCAGTTTCTTGCCTCAATGATCATGAAAAGTTTCAAGAATATTAATAAGCGTCACCTCTGAACTCCAACCTGTTGTTGCAGAAGCGCAAGTAATAGTATGGAGAGTAGGCTCCAGGGGTAAATGAGTTCTATTTATGCAGTTTTAGCAGGATTCTTTACTTACTTGGTATACATTTGTCTGGTGGAATCTTAATCAATTTGATTATGGAGTCAAAATCCACTTTAATGGAAATAATTCATAAACAATATGTGGAATTTATTTGAAAAAATGTTTGAAACCTTTAAATAATAGGGAAAAGCCAAATAAACTCAAAAGGGATAATGTTTCTGATAATGGCCTAATAATATTGCAACCTGAGATAGAAAGGGAAAATTTTCAGTGCTAGATGCAATCACACCAAAACTAATGTACTGATCACTGAAAAATATTTCCAGAAAAAATTGAAGGGATAGTTACTCATTAAGAAAAGATATTTAAAATGATTCAAGGCTTATGAATCGACTTAATATCATGAAGTAATAGAAAAATTCAGTAGCAAACACGTTATGTTCCTCACAGCAGAGACATATAATGCAGCAGTAGCGACTCAACTTGGCATAATAGTGATCACAGTTTGGTTATCTAAATTGCAGACAACATAACAGTTCAGAATAATACTAAAATATTCCATAACAAATCCCGAAGGACAAGTTAACCAATTTTGTCAGCCTAGTTATACCAATTAACCAGAAGTTGTGATCACACCTGAGTTTTGTCCAAAAGAAAGTTTCATGCAGCAATTAATCACTGAAAATTAGTAAGAGTAACCAGATATTCCTGGGTTTATTTACAAATCATACGACTGGGTACTAATGCAAACATATACTAATAATACAGAAACCAAAATCGTAGTACCCATAAAAGTTAAAGTTTCAGAGAGACAGAAATAACACACTATTCATACTAAGTTTCCACACCTAAGAAATCGGTCGCAGAGAGGAAGAAAAGAGAGAAATGAATTCAACGGGTTGATTTAACAGAGAAAAGAATTCACCTTCCCATAAATTAATCAACCAAAGGTAACACAAATGAAGACTAATTTCGATAAATGACAACACAGGCAGGGAGCAAAACTACCGAGCAATCAATTTCATAGTACTGCAGAGAAAATTTAGTACTACCATCTGAAACCCCCTAGAGAACAAAAGTCGGTGAGATACACGCAGAGAGGAGTTGGAGTGGTGGCTGAGTGAAAGGACTCAACATTTCAAGATTCAGGAAGACAACACGAAGCGGAAAGGTAAGCAGACACGGGCCGCTTACCGGCGACGGTTGTGCCCGGCGACTGCCACCGCGACAATCCCTACCTCTCTCGCTCGCTCAATTCTGATCCCAAAGAGTTGACATGGATTCGGGTTTAAGAGATGGCTAGTTTTTCATATTTTAATTATTTATTTTTAAATAAATAATTATAATTTCATTAATTTTATAAAATTTGAAAATTAATTATTTTAAAATAATTAAATTATAATTATTTATTTGAAAATAAATAATAAAATTTTTTAAAAAAATCCACTTTAATTTTTTAGAGATGGAGCACCTTCAATTCGAGTTGACATACCACTGAAAATAAAGTGGAAGGAATAATGATAAAGAAAAAGAAATTTTGGTGGATGATATAAATATATTTTTTAATTTCAGGTAAGATTAATAATTGTTAAAGGTATATAATTAATATTAAAAATTTTTACGGTGAATTCAAGTATTTGGCAATAGAATAAAAATTTACTATTAATTTTATAATAATAATAATATTTGTATTAACAATAAAAAAATCAATGATACTTTGATTAAATATTATCTTTTATAAGAAGATAATGAACTATTAATTATATCCGATGGGGACGATAGGGATGAGCCGACCCAATACGAAAACCCATGGACTCAACAACAGACTCGGAAGGTATCAACCTATAAGTCCCAAGGAACAATCAACATTTCCATTGACTAAAAACAGCGCCCCGGTCGGTAGGCCAATCCAAATCGGCTTTGGTCTAATTTGGGCAGCCCACAAAGCTCTTCTTGCGCACTGGAGTTGCTTGCCTTAACAAACCCGACGCCCTGAATATTACCTCTAATCACGATCTGTGCAAGAATTGTAACTCCAACTCAACGAATCGCTCTTAAAAATGATTTCTAATTTAGCGGAACTCACATAATAGCAATTTCAATATTCGCCGTGTCTATCATCTCCTCAAAGAAGAAAGTGATCCTCTTGATTGGTCATGGTTGCCCTAATCAATGCCCGCGATTCCTATACCAACCTGTCAAATTTGCACGGTCAGCTGATGGCCAACCTTGACACCTAAGTAAGGCTGAATTGGCCCATAGGATATAAAAAACTTAAAAACAAACTCCAAAGGACATACATCCTTGTTTAGACATGCCTGTAAACACCCACATTCAAGAACTTTTAAGAAACAACTCTCAATCCAAAGTGTCTCCAAAACTTCCTTCACAATTCTTGCCTCTTCAATATCAAAGTCGCTCCTCGTAAGCGCATTGCCACGTCAAAGCTGCTCCACATCGAGTGTGACCTTGAGTCAGTCTCAAAAAATTCATGTTCTTATATTATCACGCATATTTATTATCCCTATATCTTTCTATCTTTTAAAAAAGATTACTGATTTAAAAATCGAATGATAAATTGGAGAGCAAATCCTACCAATTCTCTGACATTTTATTCATTTATTGTGTTACGTAGGATCCAAGTCACAGAGAACGAAGACCAAATTCGTTTCAATTCAACCCAATAATCAAGCAACATCCTAATTCGTCAACAACCCGAATCCAAAACTCATTAATACCAATTTTAAAATTATTAAAACCTAAAGGCATTAATAAGAGCTCACCGTTGCATCAAGAAATTATTAAATTAATATGATTAGATTTAATTTTGTTCATTTTTTTTATAATCTCTTATTTTTTATCATCTTATTTATTATATCTTTTAATTTGATTATCGTTTCTTCTAATCGTTGCCATATATTATGCAAATATTTCTATAAGTAATAAAATATAATAGAAAAGGAGTGAATCTTTATTTTCTATTCAAAATAAAGCAACATAGAGGCAAATAGAAGAACGTATAATTTTAAATCAATTGAGAAAAATGTAATCAAAAAGAACTAGACTAGTAAAAATATTTCTATTAATTTTAAAAGTTCCATTTACCTGTCATAATATCAAAGTCTTTTAATATTAATATTTTTTAATAATAAGATAATATTATAATATATTATCATATCGATAATATATCATAATATATTAATTAATATTTAAAATATTAATTAATATAATTAATATATCATCTAATACTGTCCTTTTAATTTATAATTTAAAAAATATATCTAATAATATTAATATTTTTTTCATCACTAATATTCTCCTATTTTATATATCAATTTGACTTAATCTCCTTTGCTTCTGTGCTGCCACGGAGTGTTTGATTTGATTGGTGATAACAAATACCACTTTTTTTAATAAATCAAAACTTGGAAACAAACAAAGGATGTCCCGAAAATTCATGGGGTGTTTTATTTTTTTTTCATTTATTAATCACATTGTGAGACTCACAAAAATAAATAAATAAATAAATAGATATACTTTAGGAACTCTTGAAATATTCAAGAGTTTGAGCAACTGGTTTAAATAAAACTGTTTTTTTTTCCTTATAAAATTATATCAAGTAATTTAAATAAATTATTCAATCTCCATCATTTATTAATTTAACTCTTAATTATAATCATTTAATTCACGAAGAGCCTAAAAAAGGAAGAAGACCTTGATGGCTCTCATAATCATAATTGAAAATCGGTCCACCCACTGCCTTATAATCTTGTGCTTGTGCCAAACCACCGGCCCCCGATGAGGAGAGGCCGACTTGGCGTTCTTCGAGACAAGAACTTACAACGATATGATCTTCAATCTACCCACCCATTTCTTCATTTTTAAAGATTCACATTCATGGATTAAGATAAGCTATTTTAATTTCGATACAACAATTTTGTGAAAAATATGATAGTTTAGGGTATGAAATTAAGGCTTTTAATCTCATAAAAGGAAATCTTACAAATGTGTACGGCCATTATCTTGCCAGGCTATGCTTTATCACCCCCCTCTCTTCGTCCAGCTCAAAGTTGGCTCTTGAAAACTGATCACTGGACAAGAAAGACTGCACATAGGAACCTGGAATTTCATATTCTTGTGCCTGCGGATAATTTACCATTGCAGTGAGTCAGTAAACTCTTAAGGGTCTGTTTGATTATTAGAAAATTTGAAGAAAGGAGGCCACTAAAAAAATTATAAAATAAAATAAAATATTTTCTTTCTTTTGTTTTGAGGTAGATGGAAAATCACATAGAAGAATAAAATAACTTTATCATAAAAGTATTTCATTTGTTTGATTATTAGGAAAAAGTAAAATTTGTTACATATGATTAATGTTATGATTTTTTATTTTTTTTTATATCTTCTATTGTAAACAAAACATAAAAAAAAAATAATTTCCTTTACATTTTTTTTCCTTTCCACTAAATTTCCTTGGAATTAAGTAGATTTTAAAACTTATATGGATGAAATATACAAAGAAAAATGTGGATATAATGCTTGAATTTACCTTGTGTTCCAAGTCCTCTCTCTTCACATCAATTTGAGTGAGCCTTGAGGTTGAGCCGGACATGATTTCTTCAAAATGGATTGCATTCTTCACGAGTCCTTGAAGGAGATACAGAAGGAGTTCATTGTAATCTTTCTTGAAAGTCATATACTTTCTAAACCTCTGCAGGAGAATTGTTACATGTTAGAAAAGCCGTCAACATGACACAGCAGAGCATATAATTTCTAAAATCTTACATAAATGAAACTACTTTAGGATGTCTTTGTATGACGGTAAGGATTCCAACGTCATTTAAAGATCACAAGTTCAAATTATAAAAATAGCATCTCTTAATGAGGGGTATAGCTATGCATAATGGACTCTTGACGTACACAAAGATATACGATTTGTTCAAAAAATCTACTTTTGAGATGTTTGAATTTTTTCAAAATACAATGGATATGCGAAAGAGAAATGCCCTTCCAAATTGGACTCAAGACTAACTTCTTCTTGTTCAAATAAAGAGAGCCATATTGTACGCTCGCTATTACAGAGAGTTTCTACAAAGGATCACTCTAATGTGTAACGATTGAGGATATTTCTCACTAGTTAGTAATCATGGAATGATGTCGGTGGAAGAATTGAGATATGAAAGAAGAGAAGAAACACGGAAGGAAATGGAAAAGCAGAATATGAGAATTTGGGCCTGCTGATCCGATTCCTCGGAAACAAATCAAGGAAACAATTACCATTCAAGTCTGAGTCCCTCTCTCCCTTCCATTCTTCTACCCTTATACTACTACTAATCCTCCTCTGTTATTACTACAATTTAGTTAAGATAGCATCCATCTTGACGCCCCAAAACAATAGACTAACAGATCAGCCACTATCTTGAATCCGATGTAACAGCACATTTGTTCTCTAGTGCATTGTTCTGTTTGCATTAGTTAATCTATTGGTTGAAAGTGAAGATTCTAACTGCAGCTCGTGGTCCCTCCATTGCAACTGATTTCCCAAAACAGCCCCTTGAGTTGTGCTTATACAGAATTCTGCTGAATTGTTGGTAATCGTATGCTCTTTGCCACTTATTAGGATAGTCTTACATAACTAGCCTCCCACTTGACAACATTTTTGTCCTCATGGATGGAATGCTGGAAATTGCTTAGTTATAAAAGAAGAGTCTTCCCAAGTTGCATCAGCTTCATCCAGATTAGTCCATTTAGTTAACCATTGCTTGACTGAATTGGAGTCTCGGATAACTGTTCTGGTGTTCAGATTAGTCCACTTAATGTTAGCTTGACTGAATTGGAGTCTGGGGTAACTGTTCTGGTGTTTAGAACATTCTGTGGAGCTATGATAATAGCTTTTGATCTTTGAGAAGAGGCAGTGTAGGTTGAAGATTATGCTTTTGGCCAATGTGTTTCTTCAGTAAGGAAACGTAGAAAACTGGATATATCTTACAATGTATTTCTTCATATCTCCCAAGTTGAAGAATTTGAAAAGTGGCTTGGAAGGATTGCCCTTGCATTGACCAAGGAAAGAAAGGGCATTGTGAGTCACTCAACATTTTGTTGCCATTAGCAACTGTGACTTCCAGAGGAATAGATTTTTGCAAAGGAGCTTTTGTGGCTGCTATAATTTTAGGATCCAAGAAACTGTGGGTACTGCCACTATCTATGAGAATATATATAGGAAGGTTGTGAGTTGATTCTTTAAATTTGATGGTGCTGTTTGATGACTGGACAGACAGAGCTTTGACTGAAATTTCAAAAACTTCCTCTTGCCGTTGTGGTTGTTCAATGATCTCCTCCAGATCCATATCATCTTGATCTCCCAGAACAGGATTGAAATGTCCAGATTGACATCTATGGCTTGGAGAGGATTTCTCATTACATTTGTAACATTAGCCAAGGCCTCCTTTTTGTTCCGGAGACAATTGTTGTTGAGATAAGGGTTCTGACTTTTGGACTAGCGGTTTGGGAGCTATAGAAGTGGGTACAAGAATTAGGTTGCTTTTTGTAGCTTGTTCTGAATGGAATCTTGTTTTTTTTCATGAATGGCATCAAAAGCTTTTTCTTGTGAAAAGCTAGCTGAAAGGCTTGGGACAATGATGATGGATTGAGTAATTTTACCATAAGTCTGATTTCCTCCTTTAAGCCAATCAAGAAACTTGAAACAAAGTATGCTTCCGAGAGTCCCTGGTTCTGTTGTAGCATTAAGGCTCGGAGCTCTTCAAACTTGTCTTCACATTGTTTTCTTCCACAATATCCACAAAGGTTCTATCACCAAATCTGCTATAAATGTCTTGTGTGAATATTTTTCATGAATTCTGGTTCACGGTTGTGACATACCCATGAAACCATACAGATGTTTGACCTTCCAAGTAGACTTAGGCAATTTCAATCTCTTGAAAGGGTGGAATTTGATAGAAACTAAAGTATTTTTGGCATTTAAATAGCCAGGATCTGGTTCCCTGACCATCATAAGAAGGAAAACCGAGTTTGGGTTAGTGGAAATGTGTTTGTTGTCTAGTTGCAATATCAAGTTCAGGTACTGAGTTTCTAGGATGTGGATTTACAGATATCATCTGTTGTGGTAATTACTTGCTGGCTGGTTAGTGGAGAATGAAGATGGCTTCGGTTGAAGAAGCTGTTTGACATCAGCCATAAAGAGATCTATTCTATCATTCGTTTGACTGTGTCTGTCATCCATTCAGCTGAATCTGTCATCAAGAACTTGCCGTTGCTTACTGTTCTGCACATTATGTTGCTCCTGCCTTTCACCCTTGAATTGTTTAAGCTGCTTTTCAACTAGAATTTTGTTGGCAGCCATGTAATAAATATGTGCACGATGATGGTAACAGGATAGGACTGGAATCTGATACCAACTTGTAACAATTGAGGGTAATTCTCAATAGTTACTAATGATAGAATGATGTCAGTTTAAGCATTGAGATACGAATGAAGAACAAGAGAAGAAGAAACAGAAGGAAATGGAAAAACAGAATTTGAGAATTTGGGCCTGCCGATCCGATTCCTTGTAAACAAATCAAGTGTAACAATTCCATTCAAGTCACATCCCTCCCTCCCTCCCTTCTATTCTTCTACCTTTATACTACTGCTAGTGCTGCCCTGTTATTACTACAATTCAGTTAAGATAGCATCCATCTTGGTGGCCCAAAACAAACTAACTGATCAGCAACAATCTTGAATCCGATGTAATAGTACATTTGCCCTCTACTGCATTGTTCTGTTTGCATTAGTTAATCTGTTGAATTCTCGGTTGGAGAATGTGTAA
Source organism: Nepenthes gracilis (assembly GCA_033239525.1). Classification (NCBI taxonomy): domain Eukaryota; kingdom Viridiplantae; phylum Streptophyta; class Magnoliopsida; order Caryophyllales; family Nepenthaceae; genus Nepenthes; species Nepenthes gracilis. The sequence goes on along the minus strand of BSYO01000026.1, from coordinate 3,439,093 downwards.
CATGAAGTGAAGATTCTAATTGCAGCTCGTGGTCCCTCCATTGCAACTGATTTCTCAAAGAATACAGAATTCTGCTGAATTGTTGGTGATGCTTCAGCTGTATGTTCTTTGCCACTTGATAGGATTGTTTTAGATAGCATAAGGACACATGTAATACTTGAATTATCAATATTGATGCAGCTGTTATATAGTTGGTTCTCATTTCATAGAGACTAAGAGTGTAACAATGATCAACTGACAACAACGATCAACTTAAGAAGATCATCTCAAGGCAATTTAAAACAAATCAAATCAAATGGTTCTCTTTTTTAATCTTTTCGTACTTAGTTCCGTAGGGATATGCAAGAGCAATCTATTTTTATTGAAATCATTCCTTTTATGTATTCTCTGGAAACTTCTGTAGTAAATAGAATACTGCAAAGCCCCATTAGTCATTTGGGTCAGTATCTCTGACCCTCCCTGGTTTTGACAATGTGGAAGACTAATGTACTAGGCCACCACTTTATAAATGAAACTACAAGTTGAAAAACACAAAAGAAAAAAAAAAAACAGCTCAATTCTATGCAAAAGGAAATGAATGTTTCAAAATGCTTCAAATACTATCTCAGAATGTTCATCACATTTTAGGTTACAGTCTCAGGTCTGAAGTAGACAACATTTTTTCTACTCAGAGAATAACATCTCTCAGCTGAAGCATCTACCTTCCAACAACATTTTGTCCTACTAATCAATTTTCGCAATGTCGTGTTTGGTATTACCAAAAGCAACATCTATAGAAGATGAATAACACATTTGAAACTCGAAAGAAGAAAACAAAGCATGCTGGAATAGAACAAATATATCAATTTGACAGTAGCAAAAAGAAATATATATAGAAGTTGAATGGAAAGGCTGTACCTTTTGCAGAACCCTTTGTACACCAAATTTTTGTGTTGAAATGAATGAACCAAGCAATACTCCAATTGCCATGTCAACATCTTCCTGTGTGACATGTGATCTGAGGTGCATTCTGGCATGTGCTTCGGACATCCGAATCATGGATTCTATGTGCCGCACAGCTATTGGGACTCCCTGTCCATGCTATTAAGTGTAAAATTTGAAGATTTGTGTCAATATACACAGTAAGTTGCACTCATTTAAATCAAAAAGAAAAAAATAACAAAAACTTCAGTCTTACTAAATGGGGTCATTGATATGAATATGATTTTGTCATTCAAAGGAAAAAAGAAAAAGAATATAAGATGAAAAGTTAATCTCACCGAAGATTCTCTTCTCAATTCGGCATAAACCGACGTAAGCTTCTCCATATCAGAATCCTTGAATTTTGGGAATACATTCAACTTAGCATATGTGATGTACTTCTTTAGCAAATCCTGAGGGATTATCTGAAAAGAGGAAGAAAATTCAACAACAATGATGCTTTCTAGCTTATAGACAACTTAGCAGATTTTAGAATGCATAACCTCATGATCAACTTGGTGTGAGGAGTCATCAGGGTCCTCTTGAGAGTTGTCTAATGACTTATCCTCTATATTGGCACCCTTAGGTTGTGATTTGAAATGACTATCAACCACAAACTTTGCAAGCATCTCATCCGTTACGGGGTCCACCACATCCTTCATTTAATCAAAACCCATTTCTCAATAAAGCTTACGCATGCAGGGAACGCGGCAAAGCATGTAGAATAACAACCTTAACAACACACAGGATATCAAAACGAGAAATGATGGGGTCCGTCAAATCAACATTCTGCAAGAAAGTCTTGGAGGAGTCATATCTGGAAATTACTCATCATGGTTAGTAATGAATTATTATGAACTAGTAAACATGTTAAAACAGCACTAGGGGCTATTATACATTCAAATCCTATTATATCACTACAGTAATATAAGCATCTACAAGTACGGTCATTACAATAAAAATCAGCCACTTATGGAATTTCATGGGAAGAAAGAAATGTTAATGCAACTTGAGAATGGAGAAGTGGAGGAGATTTTTTTTTTTAAAAAAAGGACATCCATTGGACATTTAGTTTGTGATAGGATCGCCGGGCTGACCTTACATCATGGAATGAAACATTGGTTAGTATATATCAATATCATGCCTATGATACCGCGATAATATAATGATATGTTATTGTGTTAATGACATACATGTCAATACTATCCCCCAAGTTCCGATTTACAACAAAAAAATATTTGAGATCAATCTATGTCGCCTGTTATAGCTGATACTAATACAACCGTAATCGATGCTTATACAAAAATTTTCATCCATGCCCATAACCAAGCCTGTTTACCTTCCTCCAATTGGATTTGCAGCAGCAATTACAGAACAACGAGCCTGTAGAGAGGTGACAATTCCAGCCTTCGATATGCTTATACTCTGCTGTTCCATTGCCTCATGGATACTTACCCTGAAAAGAAGGGAAGAAACTCTTCAGCAAACCTCAGATTAAATTTTTCTATAAATGCCTATTGACATCATGCTATTCTAATTAAATCCAAAAGAAGTTTGAATGTCTCATTGCCTGTCCTGGTCATTCATTTTGTCAAACTCATCAATAAGACAGATTCCTTTATCAGCCAGAACAAGGGCCCCTCCTTCAAGAGTCCATTCCCGAGTGACTGGGTCCTTATGCACTGCTGCTGTAAGCCCTACAGCAGAAGCTCCTTTGCCAGTAGTGTAAACAGCCCTTTGTCCTGTCTTCACAACATACCTTCACAAAAAAGGTAAGAAAACCAAGTGATTGTCAAATTAGTTAATGATAGTATTACTCAAGGAATTGTGATTTTCAAATTGGTTGATGATATTCCTACTTAAGGAATTGTGATTTTGCTGTGCCTGGATCTCCAAGAAGGAGTACATTTATATCTCCTCGCAACCGGTGCTTCCCTTCAACATTCTTTTCTTGGCCTCCAAACATTGCAAGAGCTATTGCAGTTTTTATGTCCTCATGGCCATAAATTGATGGCGCAATGGACTTGATGATCTGAAAAAGCGGGAAGGAAATGTCAACAGAAAATAATTTCCTAGTAAAGTAGCTGAAAGCTAGAGACAAATGATAGGTAAAGAACCCTTTCTCCTATCCTGGGGTCTTTGGCCAACTTCTCAATTTCCTCGTTGTCTTCTTGGGTAAGTCTATAAGTAGAAAAGAGGTCTTGCTTTTTGGTGACATAATTTGCTTCAACCACGGTGGCAAAGACAGGAAATCCATTCTTTGTATTTAAGGACATGTCAAAGTTATTCGTATAAACGCCCGTAACTTCCTGAGATGAATCAAATAGAAATTAATATGAAACTCCAGCAATGAAATAGTGATATTGCAGTCAAAATAAAGTTGAATTTTAGGGTCCTACAATTTCTTCTCCTGGTCGGGCACAATCAATCAGGTCATTCAGGAGTATCACTTCCTTGTATCTTGGAAGTCGACCAGCTGGTACAATTCCCGGGCTTTCTTGAAGAGAAAGTTTCTGGTAATTTCTGTATATGGTCTGCAAGAAAACATTATGAGACAAATATGCTGCTTGTTTTCTTATTTCACATACATCTATGAACATAATTTACCTGCTCAACGTTAACAGTGAATGGTCCTTTTGATTGGCACTCAGGGCAGGAACCAACCTTGACTTCCGAATAAGAGTTCTGGAAAAATGGCCCCAAAATCATCCCGCATTTGTTGCAGTCATACTTCACCTGTTGCAATTGAGGAAAGACACCAGATCGACGAGTCACCACTCCTCCAATACGAATCATGGTGTTCAAATGGATTTGCCTGGCAAGCAGCATGTGGATATAAATCGTAGAAGATGATCATAGGTCCAGCAATAGCTCCTATTTTACACAGCAAAAACGGGAAAAAAAACACCTTTTATTACCTTATGTTCCGAATCTGATCATAAACTGGAAGGTTGGTGATCCGGACATATATCTTTTGATGAATATTTTTATAATTTGGATGGAGTTGAAAGACAAACTTTTCAGCAACTTCCTCCATAACCTCCATCACAGATTGGGGTGCATCAGCCAGCCAGATGGCAATATTGGGATAAACATAAATGAATTGCTTATAATCAATTTCCAAGCTACATTTATTAGCTGCAGAAGCAACAGCGATGAATTAAAGGTGCACATATGACAAGTAATGCATTCCTTAGAATAAACCACCACATTCAAAAGTAATGTAAACTCTTCAGTAGTTGTCCATTCGTTTTCATTGTCATAGAAGCTTTCAGGATTGTTTAGTTTTTAGACAATTTGAAGAAAAGAAACAACCAGGGAAAAAAAATAACAAATATAAGGAAAAAAAAAAACTTTCTTCTGTTTAGATGCAGATGAAAATCATATAAAAAATAAAATAATCTTTGTGATAAGAGTATTTTATTTGTTTGAAGGAACAAAAAGAAATTGTTATGCAACCGATTTCTTACATTTTTCATTATATTTTCCCTGTAAATCAAACATAAAAAATTGTTTTCTCAATATTTTTTCAGTTCTTTAAATTTTCTTAGAATCAAATTTTCTTAGTAAAATCTCAAGGAAATGTTTCACCTGACACCATCTCATTTATCACCCGCAGGTACTCGCTATCTCCATGCTCATTCTTTGGATTCACATATGTAGTCAAAAATTCTTTAAATTTCTTGGCAATGAAGCGACGAACTTCATCTCTAGTAACCCACTCCCTTAGTGTTCCCTGGACTCTGTACATCTCAAATTCACCTTCATCATCATCATCATCCTGTACAGACAACCCTAAAGTTAGACGAAAAGACATATAAAAAACCCATAATATCACCTAGTGAAAGATCAGATGATGTAAGATGCAAAGAAGATTAGTCATAAAGAATGTAGGATGCCTCATATGGATCGTCATCAGTTTGATCAGTCATGGGCACGTCCTCTCTAGAGTTTCCATGCTGTGATCTTCCAGGTGAGCTTGGCTCTGGGTCAGTATCATCATTGATTCGTGCCGCAGCAGGAGGTCGATACCCAGCTCTAGTCCTCTTTGAAGGCCTGTAATTCTCATCATCCGTATCTGCAACCATATATGAACACTTGATATGTGCACTCAACAGATTTACACTATTCATTTCTTCATTAATCACTAATTGGTATTTTAAGCTAAATTCTTTGATATTATTTCAAAACAGATACACTGAACAAATAAATAAATAAATATAGGCATTGCGCTCATTGAAAGAATCACAGATAGAGTACCACCTTTCTCAATATAGCTAGTCATGACATAACACAAAATAATGCTAAACATCGCATCAATATCCTGGGACTCAAAAAGAAATTTCAGATACTTTCTGTATTTTCATACAACAATTTGATCTATTGCGAACTTCACATGGAGGACAGGCCAGCATTGAGCATTCTAGGAAGAAATTTCCATAGGGATAACTCAATTTATTTATGAACCTTACGTGATTTTTCCATCTAATATGAAACTTTTATTCTTTTTAATTTTCATCCTTGAACCTCTATTATGAACTTGATTTAACAAACCAGAGAGATTTCACATTCTTCCTATCTTTTCCATACCAGCACATGTATTGATCGATTCTAGTTCCACTCATTCTTTTGTGGCACCAAGCTTTGCTGCGAAACTTGGGGTGAGAGTTATACCCTGAGACTTTGTTCTGTCCATTTCAACGTCGATTAGCGAGACCGTCCTCTTGACTGAAATGTACCATCGATGCATAGTGCTTGTTGGTGACACGAGTTACCAGTTGACCTGATCCCCTTAGGCATGTTGGGTTTTGATGTGATCTTAGAGATAAATAGGCTAGCTGTCTACCATGCCCAAGTTAATTGTTTTTGAAAGGTTGTGACCTTCTCTATTGATGGGATTGGAGAGTTTTGAGTTTTGTGTCATTGGGAGTCATGCTGACTCATATGATTTCCAGATTGCATGCACAACACTGCTTCATGGCGGATACCAAGGTCTTTTAGCCTTTGTGCTGTCAACAACATTGCGTGAGCAATAGATTGGGGACCTTGACATAGTCCAAGAGTTTATAAACATCTTCCTTGATAAACTGCCAGGATTATCCCCTGGGCATGAGATTGAGTTCACAATAGACTTGCTACCGAGGAACACACCGATTTCAATGGCACCATATCGAATGGCTCCTGCTTAGTTAAAAAAGCTAAATGTCCAGTTGCAGGATCTTCTGGATTAAAGCTTCATTAAGCTCAGTGTTTCTTCATGAGGGGTGCCTGCACTCTTTGTTCCATCAGTTGAAGATAAGGAGAGTGACATTTTGAAGGTGGCTTTTCGCTCCAGATATGGACACTACAAATTCCTGATGATGTCCTTCAATCTGACAAATGTGCCAGCTACATGTATGGACCTCATGAATAGGATATTCCGATTGTTCATGAACAATTTCATTGTAGTCTTTATTAACGACATCTTGACCTACTCTAGGGATGTTGTGGAGCATGGAGGGCACTTGAGGGTCATGCTTTAGAAATTGCATGAGGAGCATCTGTATGCTAAGTTTCAGAAATGTGCGTTTTAGCTGAAAGAGGTCACATTTTTAGGCCATGTTATTTCTGGAGATAGAGTATCTATAGAGCCATCTAAGATTGAAGCAATGATGAATTGGGCTCATCTAACCAATCCAATGGAGGTGAGGAGTGTTATTAGTTTAGCTGGACATTGCAGGAGGTTTATAAAAGACTTTTCCAGTATTGTCATGCTAATAACCAAGTTGACACAGAAAGTTGTAAAATTGTTTTGGTCTAATGATTGTGAACAGAACTTCTAGGAGTTGAAATGGAGATTGACCACAACACCGATTTTGACAATTCCGCAAGGATTAGGAGGATTTATAGTATACTATGACGCCTCATTGAAAGGTCTAGGTTGTGTATTGATATAGCATGAGAAGGTGATCTGTGGGTCTCGATAGCTAAAAACCTATGAGCAGAGATATCCAACTCATGATCTAGAGTTGGTCGTGATCATCTTTACACTTAAGTCATGGAGGCACTACCTATACGGCGAGGAGATCATAATCTATACAGATCATAAAATTTTAAAATACCTCTTTTTGTAAAAAGAACTAAACATGCAACAAAGTTGATGGATGGACTTTCTCAAGAACTACACCAAATCATGTATCAACCTGGTAAGACAAATGTGATAGCTAATGCGCTCAATAGAAAATCATTCAGTCTCTTGGCCCACTTGATGATGAGAGAGTGGAGGATGTTGGGAGAGGTAGAGGATTGTGACATCCAGCTACACTCAAGCAATTCCCAAATGATAGCATCTTACCTCAATGTCCAATTAGTACTGCTAAAGAGGATTCATGAGGTTTAGAGGGATGAATCAAAGCTAGCAGATACTATTAAGGAGCTACCTTATGAGTCTCAAATAGAGTATAAGGTCAGGAGGGATGAGAATATGACATTTCAAGGCAGGATTCGTGTCCCTAACTTGGCAGTATTGAGGAAGGAGATTATAAAGGAAGCACATTGCTCAAAGTACACGATGCATCTAGGATCTATAAAAGATGTACTATGACTTAAGGAGGACCTTTGGTGGAATGTTATGAAAGGGGATATAGCGGAATTTGTTTTCAGATGCCTAGAGTGCCAGTAAATCAAAGTGGATCACCAAAGGCTAGCAGAAAAGCCTTTTTTAATGCCAATTTCGAACTGAAAATGAGAGCACATCTCCATTGATTTTATTGTAGGCCTACCAAGGACTGCCTAACGTAGCGACACTATATGGGTTGTTGTGGACCAATTAACTAGGTCAACACACTTCCTTGCAATGAGATTGACGCACTCTTTAAATCAATTCCCCAAACTCTACATTGATGAGATAGTCAGATTGCATGGAGTAATAGATAGCATCATCTCAAATCGAGACCCAATGTTCGTCTCACAACTCTAGAGGAGCCTACATAGAGAGCTAGGAATGAGATTAAAGTTCAGCACTGTGTTTCATCCTCAAACTTACAGTTAGATAGAAATGACTATCTAGACACTCAAGGAGATGCTCAAGAGCTCAGTTTTAGAGTTGGGTGGTAGCTAAGACACATATCTATCGCTTATAGAATTTGCATACAACAATAGCTTCCAAATAGAATTAGGGTGGCACCATTTGAGGTGTTGTATAGGAGGAAATGCCAATCACCGGTAAGCCAAGAGGAGGTCAAAAATCGTCAGATTTTGGAACCTGATCTTGCTCAAGAAACGACAGAAAAGATCCAGTTGATACAAGAACAGATACAAGTTGCCCAAAGTTGACAAAAAAGCTACGCAAATAGGAGGCGACAAGATCTAAGCTTCGAGGTCAACAATGCTATGTTTCTTGAAGTATCCCCCACGAAGGTGTTCTCCGATTTGGAAAGTGGAGCAAGTTGAATCTTAGATTTATTGAACCGTTTGAGATACTCAAATGGATTAGTGAGGTGGCCTACCGGTTAGCATTACCACCATCTTTATCAGGCGTGCATGACGTCATCCATGTATTTATACTGAGAAAGTACGTTCGCGACGAGTACCACATCATTGAATATGACCAATTGCAAATCTAGGGAGACTAGACCTACACTGAGGAGCCAATATGGATTGTTAATCGACGAGACAAAATCCTACATTCCAAGGTGGTGTTACTCATCAAAGTCATATGGAATCATCAAGATGAAGGGGATGCAACCTTGGAAATGGAGGCCAATATGAAAGAAAATTACCCCAAACTCTTCGAGGATTGAGGTCAGTTTTCGAAGACAAAAATTTCTTTTAGGGGGGTAAGTTGTAACATTCCGGATGCTTCCAGTAACATTTTTCTTGAATAAATAAAATTATAAATAAATTTAATCGAATAATTTAATTAATTATGTAAGTCAAAATCTTACATAATTAGTAAAACATGGTTTTGATTGTGCAATAAATTGGGATGGCCAATCCATTACATGCTTGATTAGAATAGATATGCTTTTTAAGCATTATTACTAACTAGGATTATCTCCTAGATTTTAGGGAGTTTTGATAAATTATCTAAATTCTTAAAAGGTTAAAGTTTTGAAGGGATAATGTTGTGGAATTCAATGGAGGATTTTTCCTAGAAACATGGACCTTAACTGTCCCCTATGTAATAGCCATTTGTTAGTTGGTTAGCTTAATTTTTGGGGGGTGGAAGTTAAGAATTTTATAGGCAAACTTTGAAGTAAAATTTTTTCGGGGGAATAGGAGATGGTTAAAGTGATAATATGAAAATTGTGGTGGCTGAAATTAAGGTAATTATGCAAGTGATTATTGATATTTGGATCATGGATTATGTAAATAAAAGTGGTAAGTTAGCTATATTTCAGGAGGTTGGTTGTATAGAGATAAAAGGCTCAACCACGTCTAATCAAGCCAAATTGACCGAACCCTTTTGAGCTCCACTTTAGTAGGTTATTTGCTATAATTTTGGGAATTAGAAATCGGGTTGTCGGGGATCTAAAAGAATGGTAATCAGCCATGGATTTGAGGACATAATTGAAATAAATGGTGGCAATTTGTTGGAGTCCATGTTTCAGGAACAACTTTGGTTAATAGTTAGCTAATGTAAAGAAGTTAGTTGCTACAATTAACGAAGGCTTTATTCATTTTCTTTTTCAAGAGATATTGTAGGAAGATCATAGCAAACCCTTAAGCTAACGGTCCCACTTGTTGCTGAAGCACTGTTAGGATGTTATTGAGTGGTTAGCACAATTTTGGGAATCAAAAGTTATATTAAATTCCTAGCTAAAAGTAGGGAGTTTGGCCACATGAATGGGAGAGAGAGGTTGTTGAATTTTGAGGAAGAATTGGGATTAGGATATTTTCTTAAATCAACAAAATAACAAGAGATAAAGGAAAAGAAAGTTAACTACTAAACTTCTAATTTTATGGAAAGGTTGGTGGACTAGTGTTGAAGACAACCGAGTGTAGGAGGTGGCTATGCAAAGAGATTAGTCAAGTGGGATCCAAGATATTTGCAACCACTAGACTAAGTGGTTAGCTACATCTATGTGGGTCAAAATGAGAGGTGGGTAGGGGCTGAGTTTGTGGATGGCTTGGCTTCTTAGTAAGGGAGAATTAGAAGCCAAAAATCAGTTTGAAATCCTACGAGATAGGAGAGGAAAAACCACCTAAAAGCCAACGCCCTCTTTTTATAAATTAGGCATTTGAAAACTTATTTCCCTTGCTTGTTCTCTTTGCTTCCAAAGAGAGTAAGAGAGCAGCCGTGTGTTCTTAAAGAAGGCAACGGACCGTGGAGGAAAGGAAAAAAAGAATGCAGGAAGTAAGGAGCATCCAACTTTAAGGCAAGTAACTTGTGAATTTCCATTTTTTAGCAAGTAGACTTGTAACCTTTCCTTTTTTAGCAAGTAATTCTTGATTTTTTTATTAAAATTCATGAATATTATTCATGTACATCACGATCATAGAGGATTGTTTAGAAAGGCCAATTATAATTTGGAAGGAAATTAAGAATGTTAATTGAAAAATAGTATTCTAAATGTTAAAAATAAATATTTATTTTGATTCTAATAACATGATCATTATAATCATCCGATTTAGAATTTCAATTCTAATATTAGAAATGGCTAAAGAAGCATTCTTGGCATTTATGATCTACCTGATTTCATGATTCAATGACAAACTGGGTACGCGTATCAATTTGGCACAGATCAGATACAAGGCAAAATTAGGCCTACGCACGAGCGCCAATGGGAATACATTAGGCACCTATGTTCTAGTTGAAACGTGCATGAGTGCTCAATGGGCATGCATCAGGTGCCAATATTCTAGTCGAAATGTGCACAAATGCCGCTCGAACGCAACTCCAGCACAGCAATATTGTTCAAAGCGCGCTTACGTGTGTATCAAGAGCATGTCAAGCATCATTTTTATGCTCAGTTACTTCCATAATATTTTGTGTTGTATGATTAAGTAATATGCTACAAGAGATAAAAAGTTGTTATCAGTTCCCTTAGCGGTGAGATTAAGGATTAATTCTTGTCATTTATGGCTATAAGATTGATTTGAGGAAAATATTCGAAATTTTCATAGTTTGACTTGGAAAAATATTAAGAAAAGAAAGCTCGGGTCTTCCCTTAGTAGTCGAGTGCTATCAATTAGAGTAGGAAAAATATTGTTTTATTAGTAGCTTTTTACTCGATTTGATTGATTAAGCATAAGTGAAATGGAGTGCACTAAGGCTACACTTGATAGATAAAGAATTTTGTAGCCTTAGTGAGAGATAACCATATAGAACACTTAAGTGTTCCTGCTATTCCTCGATATTTATGATTTCTTTTGCATTTCCTTCGAGTAGTGTAAGTATATTTTTAATACTCTATGGCTAAATTGAGAAAAGCGTACAAAATATTAAGTTATCTAATTGAATGGGAGGTTGCTATACCTTAATATAGTCTACACCTTTTCCCATACTGATTCCATGTTTTGTGGTTGAGATCAATTTATTTATAAGTGGGATACTTATAAACTTGTGACTATCGTATAAAATGATATCACGGATATTATTGGCAAAGAATATTATAGATTGTATGAATATACTATGGGTATAGCCTATGGGAGAATTATAGGGGTATTAAAAATGCCATAGATACTAGGCAATCTCATGGTACTTACCCAATTATTGGGAACACAAATACACAACCATTAGTCATAATGACAAAATAAGATCCATAGAGAGTTTGATATATCATATGACTATGACTTTATGTTGAGTTTGATTTCTGAAAAGTTTAGAGGAGAACATTAATATTATGAACACTTTGAGACTTTGATATTTTGCATTGGGTTTGTGGGAATTGTAGATGTCCTTTGAGATATCATTGTTCCATTGACATTATATTTATTGATTTTTCGTATTGCTATTGAATTATTTCATTGATGATACAGTTTATTCATTATTCGGGGACAATTATTACTTTCTATTTATTGTATATTGTTGGAAATTATTTTAACAGATAAGTTCCTTGGATGTTATTGACATTGATTAGAATTATTTGTTGAAAATTTGGCTTACCCTTACTATTTTTTCCTTCCAAAGTAGCAGGTTTAGAGAAAGATGACCTTAGGGCTGAAGATGAAAGAGATTTTTGAGCCTAGTCAAAAAGGATGTTAATTTTACTTATACTCTAGAGATACATTCGCATATTTTGTTTTTATTTTGTTGGGATATTGGAGCTATGTTTTTTCCCCAGGATTTTTAATGTATGAAAATTTTTAGCTTATAGTATTTATGTTTCTCATAGATGGTTATGTTATAACGATGATATGACATTTATGTTTTCCGCATGATTGGATTCAGGTGGCAGTTTTGGACTACCGGGACGCCACATCCACAGTTCTACTCGAGTATGGATTGCGCAAAGATCACGCAAGCATAGTGACCAGGCTCCTACGAAAAACAATCCTATAACAATAACTAAATCTAAGACTAAAAACTTACATATAGAAATAAAATATAAAATAATAAACTTAAAATACAACTCAATATTATAAAATATGCCAAAACTAAATATAAACCTAACACCTTCCTTATATCCAAAACACTGTCCGTTCTCACCAATCCCTGGCATGACATAATCTAGCCTAGCCAACCTCGATAACAAAGCCCTAATAATGAGAAAGAAGAGGTCAGGCTAGATAGGGGGAAAACCAAAGGAAATGATGAGGAGAAGAGGCCAAGAGGGCAAGCCAAGAGGAAGGGGGGAGGAGGACGTCAATGGACCCAGGCACATAAGGAAATCATGGGAACTGAGGGGGAGAAAGAAAGCGTAAGGGGGGGGGGGAGGAAACTGGAGGAGAGAGAGTGTGTAGTTTGGGGCAGAGAAGGGATGGGGGTTGGGAAATTTGTTCTTTTACTTCTTGCCAATACGTTATGTTTTTTTAAGGGATTAGATGATATTTTTGGTTTTTAATTGGTAGAAATCATTTGGTCTGAAATTCATATTGTCATGGACCATATAGTTTCACATTAACGTTCAATTATCACAAAAATATTTGTTGAACAACATTTCTCCCATTGGTAGAAATGAATTCAAAATAGAAGTTCAACAAAGAGATTGTAATTAAATAAAATTGAAATGGAATTAAAAAATCATTGCAAGTTCATGAATAAAATTGAGATTTCACCCAAACTTTTGGTAACCAGGAAAGTTTACTACATTCTCCCATTTCAGCAGATTAGTTAAAGTAGTTCTTGATGTTTAGTGCAAAGATGATACTTGAAAGACAGTAAAAGTGAGTGACATCACAGTTGGAGAAAATCAACATCACAGCTGGAGAAAATCAGAATGTATTGTTGAACTTGTACTATTGACAATCTAGGTTTCAGTTAGGTTGCATGCCAGCATTATCTTTGCTCTTAGGGGATGTCAAGACAAGAGAATTGGTGAATGTTTCTTCCCTCTACATATTTTCAACATCATTCACTGATAATATTTTTATCTAAAATTTGGTCCAGACAAAATTATTCATCAACTACAAGCTTTTCCCATCACGATAGGAATGGACATACTTGACGACCACTGCTAATTGACCAATTCGATTTCTTTTCCATGTAATAAAGTACCCAAAACATGTTGTTATGATCTAAAATGGTGGAGCTAATTAAAGACAAAACAAAGGTCAGCGCAATATTTTTCTCAGACAAATATTTTTCCATCGTATACTATTCTAAAATGCTCATTATTTTGAGTTATAAATCTCTCTTCTCTGTAAGTTGCAATACGTGGAAAACACAGGAGCTTCCTCTATTTTTTGTATACAGATTGCTCTCTTCATCTTCAATTTTCAACTTCCATTAGTATTATAGTTTTTGGGACATTTGTATTAAGCTCATCCTTTGAATTTTGAGTACACATCATGAATCTCTGTATACAGGTTACTCTCCAGCTGCAGCAGGTCTGCTACTTTTCTACAGACTTGGTTTTGGTAAATCAATTATAATCTATCTATTCATTAATTACTAACAAGTTACATGTTGCACTAGCTGAACTTGTGGAGAAGTTATGAGTAGAAAATAATGCAAGTAAAATTCTGGAAATCTAGAACTTCACAATCAAATAAGGATACCCTTTTTTGTTGAAATTGTCAGAGCAGGCAGTCTTTTTGTCTCACAGAACCATATTTTTGGAGCCTCCAGTTATTGAAAGTCCAGACACAAATTCCACGAACACATCAGAATAAAACCTTACTTCAGATTTAGGGTGATAATCAACCAGTTCTTTCTAAAGATCCCAGGGAAAAAAAATTACCAGACAAGCAATGTCAAAACATAAGCACAAGAATCACAACTGCAAAATGTGTTGGATTTGATAACTCCCTTATGGGTAACTCAATAAACGGATGCGTCATCAAGAGATCGCACAGGGCTTGTGTGAAGCTTGAAGTGCTGCAAACTGGCTGCAGCAAAAAACCAAAGTGGCCAAATGTCGGAGAGACTGATTTGCCGGAGTGGGCAAATGTCAAAGAGATTGATTTGACGGAGTGAGCACATATCAGAGTGGGCAAAATTCGGAGTGTTCATGCGCGCGACAAACAACCAAAAGAGCAACAAGAATGCTACTCTTGGACCGACCAGCTGAAAAGTAGAAGACCGGTCAGCCGGGTAGCAAGGAAGCCGGCCGGCCGGACAGCAGGACAACCAACCGGGCAGCAAGAAGCCAGCTAGGGGGGCTGACCAGCTGAGAGAAAAGGCCGGTCGGCTAAGCTAAGATGAGGCCGACCAAGGGCGCTAATGTAAAAGGGTGACCAAGCAACGCTAGTTTAGAAGAGTTGACCTGGCGAGGCTGGTAAATGACTTTGCAGAGTGGGCACCAGGCTCTGAGGAATAGGTGGCAGACTTTGCAAAGCAGGCAGTTAACTTTCAGAGTTGGTAAGCTAACTTTGCAGAGCATACGCTGTTTATGCAAAGCATAAACCGCCGTTTATGCAAAGCATAAACCGTCTAAGGAAGCGCAGGAACTAGTGATGGCACAAAAAATGACAGAGTTTATGTAACAAATTATTTGTAAGATTAGATCAGGTGAGTAGATAAGCTTTAGAGCCAACATCATTATAAAGCGCACCAGAAACTTCAGAAGAAGATGCGGTAGTGCAGCGGTAGAACGTGGAACGGAGGGTGGAACGGAACAAAGTGCGGAAGGGAGCTCTCATCATTCGCCGTCTGACGCCACATTTGTAAAATCAAAGTGAGTAAAGAGTACCACCGTGAGAGGAATAAGAGAAGAAAAACAGTGAAAAAAAGAGGGAATAAGAGTTTCCTTATTCTAAAGATTGTTTTTCTTGTTCTATCTCAGGTGGGTTGCTGATATTCTGTCTCGGGGTTGTTTATAATCGATTTTATATAGTGAAATTTTTTAAAGTTTATCCCGTGATTTTTTTCCTTAATTGAGAAGGATTTTCTATCTTAAAAATCGTTATGCATCCTTGTATTCCATGTGCTCACATTCTTGGTGGCTGACGGCCGACGGGAGGTTCAAGTTTTTCTATTGCAACTGGGTTATGTGCGAATCCGGGTGTCGAATCCCAACAAAGAGTGATCCAAACTATAAGTGAATTGCAGGTATGAGGTCCAGGGCAGTTGCTCAAATGGATCCCAAACCAATCACAAGGTTCAACAAAAGAGCCAAATCCTAAGGGTCAGTCCAGTGCACAAAATTTTCATGGTACTCAGGATTCAGATAATGATCAGGCCACTTTGAAACTTCAGCATATAGTATAACCTTACAATATATAAGAAACAAATTTAATGATTCAGATTCGCGACTGCCAGATTATATAGGGATAACTCTAATATTGCGCTTTAACAAAAAAAGTCTAACATAAATGGAATTTGAATTACAGTCAAGAGTGAGGATACCTTGATCATGAAGAAGCTGAGGGAGTTTGCGGTTAGAGAAACGAGAATCACGGGCATCCAGCTCCATCTCAGCTGCCCTTCGATCTGCCATAATCTGATCCAAATCCCTCTCATCCTCCAAGGAATCATTCAGTCCCATTGACTCGTACTGGTCATGCTCTTCCATTCTCCGATAATCACTGTTTCATTAAAACCGAAAGTTTTGCGTTAATACTACTACATTTTTGGAGATTTTCACTGTCAAAAAGTGTGATGGGGCAGACGAACATTTAACGCGGCAAAAAGGATGAAGCACTCCGCCGCAGAAGTTCTTGGATGCCACGGGGTTTCTTTCTATTATTCCGTCTCGTGTTCATTATTGAACGGAATCTTAATGATTAGGGCAACGATAATTAAGATCAAACCAGCGCTAGGGCTACAGGGAAGTCTTAAAAAGTTCTTCCCAGTACTTCTTTGCGCCGATTAGTGAGCTATAATTTCTCCCTTATCCAATATTTCATTATGCTTCAATTACATTATATCAACAGAAAATAGATATAAATCAGTTCTCACCGAAATCCAAATCCCCGGCTCTTACAAACGTCGTAATTGTCTATCAAATTGAAACAAAAGAAAACAAAGACTGTTCTCTGAAATTATGTAGCTAAATAGGGATTCGAGGTGGAAATGCTCCATCAAATTATCACGGATCTGGAAATGAAGTGTTCTAGGGCTCCTTTACCCCTTTCCTGGAGAGAAGAAAGTCTTTTAGCAGTTATGAGGAAAGAGAGGACATACTCGAGGTAATTGTCACCGAAAAGATCTTCTCCTTCGAATTCTTCAGCATCTTCGGCTTCGTCAACATCATCTACGATGATATCAGGGTCAACAGCAGCCTCATCGTCGTCCTCAGAAGTCCGGCTCGGAGGAAGCCGATCGGTGGTAAAACCAGGGGAGCTCGGTGACTCCGGCGTACTGCCGGGGTGGTCGTCGTGTCCAGCAGACGGTCTCCCCCCTGCCATTGACGTTATCTTTGCTTTACTGATTTCTCTGCGCACTCTGCAGACTGTTGGTCTCCTCGTCCCCAATCTCCCCTAATGGAATCTTAACTAGGGTGCGATGGTTTTTGGCGGGAATTGTTCGCGCCATATAAAATGCCCGCGTCATTGCTCGATCCTTCACCAAACGCCGAAGGGCCCAGCTAGTTAACGGGCTACTCGGCCCAATTCGTTAACTTGGGCCCGTTTGGATGATTTAGGGAGAACGAGGGACTGCACCTCACTAACGAGGTATAATAACTGCATCACTCCATATAAATTATTAAATGTAAATTTAATTACCCAAATGTAATATAATAAAAAAAAGGCAAATTTTAAAGTGATTAAAAAAAAAAAAAACCTCAACCATTGATTTTATATCTAATGGCTTCAAAGTAAGCCCGATGATGTTTCATATCAGAGACATTGAAAGAAATTAAAGCTACATATTTTCAAGAGATGTAATAATAAAATATTTTAATGTGACTTTCTAAATCTTATCATAATTTTTTTTTTATTTTTTGATTGCAATTTTAAATTTTAATTGTAATATTAATTTTATTTTATGCAAAGAAAAGTAAATTTTAACTTTACTTTACCATGAAAAACATAATTTAATTTTTTAAAAAAATATTAATTCTAATGGGCAAGCCCATAACCGGCAAACCCAATAAGAAAAGCGGCCCAAAGTCCAAAAATGCCCAAACGCGCGTTAGACGGTCAACACGCTAGCATTGATCACCCGGCGCACAAACAAACGGCTAAAACGCTCCTTCAAGACAGTCAATATTTCTGTTGACCGGAAGTACTGTAACAGCAGGCCGCAAAAAAACATTAAACCTAATACGGACCAGGCCCAATTTGGCAGACGTTCCCATATACGAAAAGTAACGATCCTTTCCCTAATTACACACTTTTCTTAGAGTCGATCTCCTCTAAAAAGGCAGTAATAGATTCAGCGCCTTCCCCATGAGGAATGCACCATACTCTCTCTCCTTGCCAACAATGGAGTCTAACGGTTATAAAAATATGAAATGAAAACAGATATCTGGAGATCCGTTACGCTGCTCAGAAAGAAAACAATCCATCAAATCACGCCAGTTAAGCCTACCAAATCAAAGAAGGCCGCCCAGCACAAGGCTAAGGATCATGCCTTCCTAGCCAATGAAAGTCGTACTCCCTACCGTCTATATAAGCCCAAAGTTTCCACTCTGAAACGGATGCTTTTTGATACGATCTGAACCACAAAGGCAAAAGACAAAGTACAACACAATGCTTGAGCATGCTTCCTCTCAAACGCTCACCTTCCAATCCCACTCCAAATCTCCAGATTACAGAGACTTCTCCCGCTCTTTGAGAACCATCCTCAAAAATTTCCATGCTTACGAGACATAACTTCCACTCATTCTTTGTGAACATCGAATTGAAAATCATACTCTCAAAGAGTCACGGAAACGTCTCTGCGTCTATAGGCCAACACTCTCGCCAATCTCATTCTTTCTCTCTTTTACTTACCAACTCACCTTTTAAAGTTTGAAGGCTTGTTACTGACTTGAGCGTCGAAGTGTTTTCTGTAGGATAACCTCCCGTCAGCATATAACCTCTTGTTTACTATAATAGTATATAGGATTCAGACTCAGTGAACGGAATCGAATCAAATCAACCATCCGAATTCAAAATTGTTCAAAGTCGAATCCAGATACGCATCAAATTCATTACACATTAATCAATGATAGTAAATATTTATATTTATCAACACTACTAATATTTTTTAGTAATATTTTTGATAGGTGGTTATAATTTATGGTGAATAACTTGATCTATTAATTTTTTTAAATACCCAACGAGACAAGACTCAATTCTTATTTTTCTGTATGTATTAAACATTTAAAAAATAAAAATATATATATTTTTTTCATAAATTAAACACTTTATAAAAAATATTTTTATCAAATTATTTTTCAACAAACAAACAAAAGCTTAATTCTTTCCCCTCGGTCTCCCTTCTCCCTAAATTTCTCCTTCTGTCTCTCATCCGCCATCAGCCCTTGGAGATCCCCCACGTAGCAAATGAACTAAGTTAATACGAACTTCTTTCCCATAATTTAAATAACTAAAATTATAAAATAAATTCAATATATTTTAATTATATTATTATAATTTTAATTATTTTTCACCGTTATAAGAGATGCTTAAAAATAGAAAGACCATAGCAAACGAATAGCAATAGACTGAACGGGGCATGTTACGGTCCTCTACATCTTGAGGTCTCGTATCATCTTCCCGGCGGAGATCATTGATGTAGAAACCAAATCATCAGAGCGATTGAAGTTCCTGAAGAATGGTGCAAACCAGAGATTGATATTAAACGCCGAAAATCCAATCTACCATGATCGTCCTAGTTCGTGACGAAATGGTATCTTGAATCGACGTAACTCTCGACATCCCAGAGGCAGGAACCGAACGTCACGGCCTCCAAGATGAGCTCTTCAACCCACCAAAACCAATCTTGATGAGTTCATCCTTTGACGATTCGACTGTTCCCTGAGGTGTTATGACGTTTTGGGGGCTTCCAAACAGAGCCTCAGTGTGCTTCTCGGTGATGCTGACAGCCTCATTGGATCTGATTGTGGCATATCTCATGAGTGTGTCGGCATCAAGTGACATCACATAGCTCTGTAAACGGGATAGTTTTATCGCTGCCGATCTAACACTGCCGGAAAATGAGATCTCAGGATGGGAGCGAGAACTCATTAACCCTGCATCATCGACACCAGGTTTTTCAGCCCCCCCTGCAGCTTGCTTGGGATTACTTGCTCTTCCGTCAATTCCTTTCGGAAGCGTTTTCATTGCCTTTTCAAGCTGAAACCGCTGGTCAACCCGCCTGAGGAAGTAGCCATACATAACCGAAGCTGCATACACTTGACCGACCCTGAGTTTGCTAATCAGAGCAACCGAGGATGAATCTCCCAAACGATTCCCGAGAATATGAGCAAGGTGGTCTTGAATCATCTCGTTGGCTTCTAGAGAGTGAAGCTGCTCGAGCCTCTCATTTTGGCTTGGCCATGTATCGACTCCTCTAGAAGGGGTGGGTGAAGATGGAGTCAAAGAGGGAATCATAGAAATATCTGCGTCCATGAATTTCTGTACAACTAGTGCGTATAAGATCTCTTCACAAACTTTTCTCCTTTCGTTAGCCTTTACCTCCGCAATTCTCCTGATCGTATTATCGATTGAGTAAAAATACAGATCAAGTATCAACTCAAGTTCAATCTGGGGAAAAAAACTAACCTGAACAAAACTAGATCGCTGCCAGAAACAGATACCTCCTTTTGTTTCTCCGCATCTCGATCAATCTGCAGCTGCTCAAGCTGCTGATCGACGGCGGCATGAACCAGGTGCGGGTGGCTTACCAAGATCTCAGAAAGAAACAGTCCAACTGGGGATTCTAGCTGAAGAGGAGCGAATTGTGCAGTTGACCCTTCCGAGTCTGAGGATGAAGATGCTTTAACTACTACAGAACTCATGTTCAGGGGAACCATCGATCTCCCAATGCCTGTGATTGAACGAGAAGCTAGTGAAGCTTGCTGCAAAACGCAATCAAATAGGTAAAAATCCATCCATACGTGATTCTTCACGTAAATGCAAAATTAATCTATCGTGATATGAAGGTAAGGATTCAAAATATGGAAACAACTTTTATGCATTTTAAGGAAAAGGTTGCATACATCTGACACCATATAGAGATGCAACAAGGTAAGACGCATAAAGAGGTCTGCCCAAGAAAAACATTCATCATACAATGAAATGCAAGCACATTAAAAATTCTAGATGAATAATCAAAATATTAGCATTGAATTAAGAGACCAAAATACCCTTCTTTTATGGTTTGTGATGATATCAGAGACAACAACAGCTCAAGCTAAGGTCATGAGTTCAAGTTCTAATCAACAATTAAAATTTAAATAGCACAAGCATCTGCACCCTTCATCAATGTCAAACCTTCCATTCACATTCAGTCATCCTTTACCCACTAAGCTTGAGAAGTGAAATTATTAATTATCTTATTTGGCGGTCACAACTAATGCCCGTACTTAGGGCCCATGATTTAGAAGGGATAAATCTTTTGCACTTTCATCAAAAACCTTTTGCACTCTTCCGAACTACCTCAAAGGAAACCAGTAAATCTTATACACCTTTAATGCCAAATTCTAGCAAGTTTGGTCATATTGCTGTAATTATTGGTCCCATTTAACCACAGCATCACAATGATACGACTGCCATTGATGTGACATTTTAAAGGGTAAAGATCCTGCCTGGCACCCAATCATATGACTCCTGAAATTTCTCATCTGAACAACTCAGGTTATAGTGGCACTTCCCCCATCACAAATAGTAACAATCAAGAACTGTCTACCACTCATATAGTGTCCCTTAATAATCCTTCTCTTGCTTGCCCTTTATCTTTAAAACATGTCTACCATGTTGCTAACTCTGACACAAAGTCTTCTTAATGTTTGAAAAAACACATTTCACCATGATGTAATTTTTGAATTTCATCAATTCTTCTGTTTTTATAAGGATTGTCAAACTGGAAGGAACTCATATGAGGTAACTCTAGAATTGGGTTATACAAGCTTTCTCATCTTCGTGCCTTCCTTCTCCACTTTGTTCACCTTGATTGCAGAATGGGCATTTGCACATAAATGCTTCAGAGACACCTTTTAGCTATCTTTGGGATACCATCAGGTTATTTAGCGTCTATTCATTTACTTTGTGAGTCCATTAGAGAGGACGGATAGATGAGATGAGATGACACGACACGTTATTGAGGGTGCCTCGACTTTGTTTCCCATTGTTGGAGAATAGGCATATGCAGATAAATGACATCTTCACTTAGTGCATCCATTTAGTTTTATTGTTCATTTGAGAAATGCTTGGGAGACACCCTATAGATATCTTTGGGGCACCCTCCAGTGATAAAGCATCTATCTATTCATCTATTTTGTGTGAACCCATTAGTATGGATAGATAGATAAGATGTCACGTAAATTGAAGGCATCTTAAAGATGGCTACAGGGTTTTACCCTAACACCAATCTTGTTCATTTACTTTCTCCCTCACACCTGTTACCAATAAAGATGCCATTTTTGTTCTTTAGTCAATGGCAAGAGCCACTATTTACATCTCTCTTTGCATAATGTAGTGGGTGGTCTTTTGGATCTTATCTATATCGATTTATGGGACCTGCTCCTTTCCTCTCCAATAATGGATAACACATTAGATTCAAATAGATTCTTATTTGAGTTGATTCCTACACCAAGTTGATTTGATTCTTTCATCACTCAAAATCTAATGTGTTATCCATTTTAAAAAATTCAAATTGAATGTGGAAATTTTATTCCCTCAAAAAACTAAATCTGCCCAAAATTGATATGGGCGGGGAAATCTAAACACCATTCTTTTTCTTGATTCTGCGGGCCATCAAAATCAGGTATCTTTTACTCATATGCACCAAAAAATGGGGCTATCAAATGTCCAATCGCCAAACTGTTGAAAATGGCCATCTATGCTAGCTTATGCTCCCTTACACTCCCTTTTAGGGCGATCCATTCCAAATTTATACTTCTGTAATTTTTGGGGGGTAACTAAAATGTATAAATTAAAACTGTAAAATTTTTACAAACACCAATATTCCTGGTGGCCCTCGTTACAAAAAACTAAGCAAACAGGAGCCAATAAAAAACGTGAATCAACTGAAAAAAGACAAAAACAAGCCAACACCTCCCGACCCCTCGGCACCAGTAATATGAATATAAGAATAGCTCACACCCCATAACCTACGGATAGTCCAGGTCTGGTTGGAGCGAGGGAAGACCAACAAACCGATTTTGTCACGGACACCAGCAATGACTATAATTACCAATCTCTCATAATCATGGATCACCTTCCCTTGAAAACACAAGCATTTCTATCCCTTCAATTGACCTGACCGACACAGCAAAAGATAATCGAGTAGTCACAGCAACTGCATTCCTCCCTTTCCATTTAATGCTAGCGCATCTGATCCCTGCTTGTCAATCATCCATCAACCAACAGCAACCACTCTGGCAGCACACAATCCTCCAAAGAGCCAGTGAGAACTGATGCTAAGAGAACTGGTGTTGATGCACCCCAATCCCACACAAAGCACATGTCAGTCCCTTTCTATTTATTACTCAAATGTCTGCTCCTCTACATTTTGAATCACCTTAACAAAAATTGTATTTTAAAGTCTTTGGTTGTTCTTGTTATCCCTATTTGAGGCCTTATAACAACATCAAATTGTATTTTTTGTTGGTTGAATGCCATTTCTTGGAATATAGTACAAATCACAAAGGATGTAAGTGTCTCCATATTCTTAATGGACGAGTATGTATATCCCATCATGTTGCTTTTGATGAATTCAAGTTTCCACATTCAAGTCTCATATCTCAGAAGACTCTTCCTACTCTCAATCTTCTCACTCTGTCCACAATGCGTCCACTTTGTCACAGGTAGTTTCAAGACAATCTCATCATCATCATTTAAGACCTGTGATATTTCATCTTCTACACCAATATCTCCTATACACAAAACCCATATTTTATCCAATTCCCTTGCTAAATTATCCTCCCATTCTATTTTGACTCCAAACACTAATTTCTCGTTGCCTAATTCTAATCCCATCACATTTGGCCTCTCATTAGCCATGAATCTCAATTATCCGACTCCGAAAAATTCAATTAACGATCAGTTGGCCTAGCATGAAAGAAGAAAACGAAATGAAAATTCATTACAATGCAATCAATAACAATGACACAAAAAACTAGAACTAAACACCACATTGACTCGCTTCATTATGCACCACTAAAAATTTCATAACAACCAAAAAACGCAATACAAACTTGGAGATTTCACTCAGTTGTTCATTTTTTGTTTTTTTGTTTTTTCTTGAAAAAACCTCTTATATAACACAGAAATCCGAAAACTAACTACAGGTTCCCCCAAGCAAAACGAATGCAAGTTTTTTTTTCCAAAAAAAAGGCATATTAAAAAAGTAAGAACAATAGCACATAAAATAAGAAGGAAACAGAAGAAGGAAAAAGCAAGTGCAAGTAGTACCTTAATCCATCGAAAATAGGTAGTAAAGCGTACAAATTCGCTGCCACGTGAAAGAGAAATCGGAGATCTAGAAGAGATAACAGGAGACCTGCATACGCTGAATGGACATCGAAGAACAGTGGCTGTTTCCATCTTCACGCACGAAAATCCCTTTTGATTTCAGTTATTCAATCTTTAAACCAATTATCACAGAATAATCAACAACCCGAACCCCATCCCCACAGAAAATAGAAAAAATCAATAAAACGCTGGAAATGTAGATCGATCGTCAAGAATATCGAACATACCTCAGGGCACAGCGAAGCGCTCAACAGAAAGGAGGAGCCCCTTCTCCCAGACTTACGAGGTCATTTTGCCGACATATTGAGAGTGTGCCGTCTCGAAGACGAAGAGGGGGAGATTTCTTTGGTTTCGTAAAGCAAGCGGCAGCAGCAGCGACAGCGAAGCAGGGACTTTTGCTCGGCGCTGCAAATTTTCCGACGGTGAGTGAAGCGAGAGGACTAGGATAGAATGAGGATTTTACCCTTTTTTTTTTTCTCACTTACACTATTAAATTTAAAAAATAATAATCTATAAAATTTAAATATTTTATAATATTCATTAAATAATTATTTTATTAAAAATATTAAATATTAAATTATTAAAAAATTAAATTACAAAAATATTAAAAATAACTATTTTTATTACTTTTTATTTTAAAATCTTAACTATTTTATTTTAATCTAATAAATTTATTAAATAAAAATAATAAAAAACCCCATTTTATGAAATTTATACAGTAAAAAAGGGTCAATAAAAAATCATATATGAAGATTCAATTAGATAAAAATTCTGTTATACTTATCTCAAGCATTAGAATTTTTGCAATAGTTAACATATATTATTATGATATTCAAACATTAAAATTTATATAATAATTTTAAATTTAAATAAATTAATAAATTATTTCAGTTAATTATAAATTTAAATTAAAAATTAAGTGTTAAATTATAGCAGTATAAGCATAAACAGTGCTTGATGTACGTTTAGGCCACGCATGAGTGTGTGGTGAGACAAAATTGCCATGCTTAATGTCTGTATTATTGATGTTCGTATACAAATTAAAATTGACATTTACAGATGACTCACTTTATCTGACTTATGTGTGCCAATTTGTTATGCGAAGACTCTTTACTAATTTTTTACGTATTGTCTCATAAAATTTAAAAAAAGAGAGAAAACAAAAAGAATAATAGAGAAATAAGAATGAGGAAACAATTTTAAGGTGATTTTAAATAAGTTTTTAGTAAATTTAAAATAAGATAAGTAAATCTAAATCTATTTTTTTATGATTGAACTTTTTAGAAAATTTTTATTATTTTTTATTTAAATATATATATATATATATATATATATATGCAATATAACCTATTTTTTAATATTATATTACATAGATGTTAATTTTACTTCTATTTTATGATATTTAGAAGGTTTATATCTTAATTTAAATATTTTATATTAGATTTATAAAATCTTTAAAAATTTATTATTGCATGATATCTACGGGTTTAAAAGGAGTATTTCACTCGGTTTATAAACAATGATATATAATCAGCTTATTCATTGATCGTGAATAGTAATATATAATTTCTAACTCTATAAAAGTAATCATAATTTAATATTTGATATTTAATGATTAGGTCATTACTATTCATTAATTTTTATATTTTTATATAATTATTGCATAATTTATCAATATTTTAACATTTTGATATTTTAATTTTCAATCATTTTATATTTTCTTTACATATTTTATTTGCTATTATCTACATATATATATATATATAAATTATAAATAGCCCTACAGGAATTTTTTATGTTGAGACAACTTTCTAAAGGAATAGTTTTTAAAATATTTTATTATATTTTGATAATTAGATTTAAAGTTTATTATTTAAATTTAAACTACTTATATTAATAGTTATAGGCTTTTAGTTTATATTTCAATTATAATATTAGATATATTGTTACTTTAAGATATTCATTATACGGATGATAATTTATTTTAAAATAACTTTCAAATATGACCTTTAGATCTTAAATTTTGATATATATATATATATATCATTAAATTGCCTAAAGATATTGGTTACAAAGTCATGTCTGGACATTAAATTATATATGTGATCATTTTAATTACTCAAACTCATAACCACCCAATAACACGGCAATATCTCTCTCATTATACCAAAACTCATGTTCGAATTTGTCGAAAACAACATAACGGAATATTCCTACATAAACCAGCGAATGTCAACCCGAGTTTGAGACGAGTTTTCAAACATAAAACACCCCACGGAAGAGCTAACAAGAAGGACTACGGCGTGGAAAGCTAGAGTTACCGAAATAAGCCCAAAATCATCACCGAAATGCCTATTTTCGGACGCTCCGTTTTACTAAAAACTTCCTAATATACTTAATTAACTTTGAATTGCCATAACTTCTGATTCGGGATAGGCTTTCCGATGCAAGAACCACCGACAGTTGAAAAGCTACCGAGAAGAAATATGACATGATAAACCAAACTAAGCAAAACAAGCCCGAAATCACGCCAAAAAATGAAATGATATCGAGACCAAAAAGCCATTGCAATATACCAAAGAATCCAATATCCACATCTTTTAACTCCCACTAAAGGCCACACCATATGGCACCTGAACATAATAGCATAAGCATAGCAAATTGCATAGTGCTCATGAAATTCCATATTTCACACATACATAATGGTACCACTATAGGCAGAAAAAGCAGACTTACAGCGACACATTTTAGCCATCCTTTGAACATTATAGAAAATGTGACGTCTTTTTGGATCCATATCTGTAACTGGCCCACATAAAAATAAATAAATAGATAAACGTCACGTCATCTGAGAATATCACAGGAGTAATTAAAAAGTATTTTTCTCAAAATATTTCTAAAAAAAGGCTAATGTTTGGGGCCCAAGAGAACAAGAAGAAAAGCCCTGTAATTGCCAGAAGTTTCTGAGTGAACAGCATCATTCAATGTCTTCTTATACTTCTTCTGATATTCAACTTTGATATACTGCATGTCAAGCTCAGCCCTTGTTACTACCACCCTGATAAGTGTTGTGTCATCAGTGCCCAGGCCTTTCATTGCTTTGTGCAACACCTGATTATAAAGAAAAAAAACATTTACAAAATTATTTTAATTGTTATTTTAAAATATTTAAATATTATAATTATGTGCAATTTGATCCTAATATTATTTGAGAGGGCATCTCCTTAATGGGTCGAAGCTCGATGGAAAGAAGCACATTTAATAATTAAAAAAATGGTTATTTTCTATCCTATAAAATTCAGTTTTGACCCATCACTTAAAAGACTAAATGGAGCAGTTTTTTACTATTTATTATAAGAGGCAGTTTATTCAAGTGGAAAGTTACATCCTATGCATTTGCTGCCTGAAAAAGACACTATAAGAGCCCTTTAACATACAAATATGTGCACTCTCGTTGAGACGGAGAAAACGGGAGGAGAGGTGAGAAACTGGAACTCTTGTTCTACAAGAAAATGAAGAATTGCCGCTGTTCAAACTTGTATCATAAATCAGGGGCGTTGGGTATGTGTTAGTCCGCATCATAATTTGTACAGTGAAATGATAATTCAACAATCATAATTTTAATCTCATAAAGTTTTACAAACATAATAAGAAAATTCAAGCAAGCACACTAGCTAGCTAGTTTTGGTTCAATTTTCATTTGACCAAATTTCTTGCAAAAAAATGCATATGGTTTTCCCAGCACTCTTCCAGATGATTGGTTCTCTTATAGATGCAATAAGGAGGGTATATTTCTTCTAGTCCACTTACCATGGATGAAAATATGAGTATTAATATCCGTCGCCGCCATATTTAACAATACATATTAAGATCTGATGTATTGAAATAAAAAAAATTTATAAACTGTAAGCTAATAGTAAAATATTGGCTGATGTATCGCCATGTAACTGATTCGGCATCATATTACGATATTGTCACAATATCGGAGGCCCAACACGGATATATACTGGCCACTATTTTTATCAATGCCACTCACAAAGAGATGCTTCCATCGCCTAATCTATATACTTTTTTAACCTCCTAATTTATTGCCATTTGTAGATGAAGGATATATTTTTTTCAAATGGACTCAAAAAGGACCTTTGAAGAAGCTTCAGATTTTCTACTTCCTAAACAATCTTTGCTCACAGGCTTGCAAGAAATCCAAAAGGTCCAAGAACACAACAATAGGCAACACCTAGTCTCAAGTCCCACTATGTGGGATCAAATATATGGATCCGTTTCCGTCATTTTACTCTATTTAGTATATTATTTTTCAATAATAGAAATATTTTTAAATATTTTTATCAACTCACTCAAAGTTTCCTCGGTTTGTCTAATCCTATCTTCTCCCAATCACAACTAGCTTATTTTTTCACAGGTATTTCATTTGGTCTACACTTTAAGTGCCCAAACCATTATAATCTCAATGAAGAACTATGAGAAGTCATTGGACTCTTTATTAGCATTCATGAGCATTGATATCCAATATATTGACCCAAATCTATCGATACTGAGGAAGTCGATACCCATATTTCCTAATGCCACAAAAAATATCACGATATATCGCCGTATTAACAATATAGTAGCCAATATTTAGAATATCAGCTAATGTACCAGATAATTAATCAATCTGGCCGATATATATGGCCAATACTTTCACGTTAGTGTTAGCTTACAATCGCAAAAAATATTTCATTCCAATATATCCAATAATGATATATAGTTTCTGATATGTCTAATATCAATAGGGCTACAGCTGATACTTATATTTTGATACATAGTCACAAGGCTTTTGATTATGCTTTCATAAGTCAATGTTTCACCCTAGGCTTTCAACTGGTTGACAGCTTTCATATGTCTAAAGGAGTAATCTTTGATGTTATCTTCTCTCCCCTTTTAAGATAATCAAATCTTCCTTAACAGCTGGGAGCTTTATAATTATGAGTTTAACGGTTTGCTACAATTAATCTCTAAAGGTTTCCCAGGCCATGTTTACTGACGAGGCATTCATGATTATGGGGACAATAAAGTCATGACTGCATGTCTATTAAAGCTAGTGTAGACTGCCAAACTGAGCAAGAAGTACTTTCAGAGGCAGTTGATGAAATAGTCAATGACATTGAGAAGAAATTGTGGCTTCAATTGTTCTTATTGTAGATTATGTTGCTGGTGCGAAGGAAAGCCAGGATCTATGAACTCCTATCAACCTTATGCCTGAGGCACAATTTTCATATTAATGCCCAAAAATCATAATTATCTCCTAAGAAATTGGAATGTATGTTGACCTTGTGTAAACCATAGATTCTCTATGGTGATTGTAGCATGGACGAAAATATTAGCATCTGCTATGGCAATATTGGGTGTTAAGCATTGATAAGAAGGCTAAAAAAAAATTCAACTCGAACTTGGGTAAATGAAGGCCGAAATATAGCAATATATCCCTAATGCACCAACATATTGTGATTTTGTTATAATATTGAGAAATATCGATATCAGGGGCATAATTATCTCCACAAAAAGTTGGAATGCATTATGTTTAATTTGTGGAAACAATGGATTCACTATGGTGGTTGTAGCATGGATGAAAATACCAATATAGATCACGGCCACATTGAAAGATACATATTGGAATCGGTGGTAAAAAAATTTTTGCAAATCGGAACTTGGGAAATTATTGGCCGACAAGTCACAGTACATCCCTAATAGGCCAACATATCATGATTTTATCATAATAATGGAAAATATTGGTATCGGGCCTGTAACTATTGTACATTGATGGATATTCATTCCATGGGTTGTAGTAACAAATTGGTGCTTTAGTGCCTCCAGTCAGGTGGTGCTAGAAATGGTATGCCTCGATACCATTTGCCAGAAATTTAGTTCATATAGTCATTATACAATTTACTTTGTGTGTTCCTTGTGGAATGCATCAAAAAGAGAGTAAATTAAGTGAAAAAAAGAAAAGGGCAAATAGATTCACAAGGAAGAAATAAACCATGTAGAAAAGTCAGTACAAGAGTCTTGCCAAGGTAAGAAGAACTACCTTTGCAAAGTACTTGCCTGGGTGATCAGCACATCTTACAATTGTCAAAAGAGCATACTCAAATAACCCTGATGTTTCCTTCTTTACAGCCTGAAAAAGAATTAATTCATTGGTAACACTTCTAAATAATATAACCAAAATACAATACAATAAAAGTATGGATAATAGTATCGATAGCAATATATATATATATATCAAAAAAATACCTTCTCAAGGTAGTGCCCAAACATGCCATGATAAGCTGAATTAACAGCAGACAAATGAGCTCTGCTTCTTTCGCTAAAAATTCTGATGAAAGTGTTCTCATCAGTTCCCATTCTCTTTTCACCTGCTCTATAGAGAGCCTTTGCATCATTCTCAACCATCACTCTATCAACTTCAAGACCTTCATAACGTGGTATACTAACATATGCAAGCAAAAGCTACAGCATAAATTGACAAATCCAACAATGAGTGAATTCCTTTATTAATCAAGATTAAACTTGACTCACTTCATTTATCAACACTAAAATCAACAAAGATGACACAATTAATATGTGTCAAAAAAACATATACAGGCAAGTGTGGTACAATAGTAAATTGCTCTACTGTGACGTGAAATTTACTGGTTTGAATCATGGAATCAGTAAAACTACATTTTTCTAATCCTCCTAATATACTTTGATGTGTGT
Source organism: Nepenthes gracilis (assembly GCA_033239525.1). NCBI lineage: Eukaryota > Viridiplantae > Streptophyta > Magnoliopsida > Caryophyllales > Nepenthaceae > Nepenthes > Nepenthes gracilis. The sequence goes on along the minus strand of BSYO01000026.1, from coordinate 3,408,226 downwards.
GTGTGTGTGTAATTGATTTCATTGAGCTCATGAAGGATGGTTATCTGCACAATTCGATATACATTAAAGGGAAATCAAAAAAAATTATTGGGAATGGAGGGACCAACATTGACAAGTGAGGCAATAAAAGGAATAAAGGGCTTTGGGCCTCAGTTGATGCTGTTTGTTGGAAGTCAGAATGTCCCAGGGATGCTTCACTAGGTTTCAATTCATGGAAAATATTTGGCAAAGTTTTGTTTTGGGGTCAAAAGCCCTTTTATTGTCCTTTTGGAATATGTTTTTTCCACTGATAAAAAAACTACAAACAAAAAGAAAAATCAAACAACAAAATCCAATTAAAGAGACGAGTTTGATGTCTTCAATCTGACCAACTCATATGACAACATTGCTACATCAGGTCAACCAATGCATCAAAAAAGTGCTGGTATTTCCATGCTTTAGTTGTTCAGTTTAAATCATAGGCATAGTACATTTCTGCGTTGAAATAGCAAAAAGAACTCAATCGGATGATTCACTTTAACAAGCCTTTCAAGTCAAAAATGACATCTTAAACAATCACGTAGTATAGTGATTCAAATGATTCTCACAAAGTTTAATTGGACTAAAATTTTCTTTTTCCCTCCCTTCTGTCAAAGAGCTCTACATTGGTAGGACTATGAACAAACGTGATATACAGGATCTGCAAGGAACACTGCAATAACAACTTGAAATAAAGAGTCTATGAAATGAAGAAACAAAATGTAAATAGTTAGTAATGATACAAGCTTCCAAAAACATGTGGCAGTAGATCAATCAGCTATATCAGCTATCAGGTAAGGGTGGCACCAATGAATGGTGGAAAAGATACTTATATTCCATACGGTCATTAGAGGCAATCAATATTAAAGAAATTGATGCATCCCTAGTATCCTAATTGTAGTACGGATTAAGGAGCCACTCGATCTTCCACTGCGGGTGGAGTTAGAGCAAGTTTAGTCTCCATGTTTGTTAACCTGGAATCTACACACCACAAACTATAAATAAGAGGTCAGAGGATTAGCGGAACTCACTCCCTAATTTATCCTTCGACACTCAAGTCAGTAATCTTTCTAAGGAAAATAAAAAGATGTAAGAAAGATGTGAAAGAATGCAATGATGCTTGTATGTGGGGATCGTGAGAGGAGGCCTGAGCTCCTGAAGTGCATTCAGCTATGAGCGGCTTTGAGAGGTGGAGGACTAGACTCTTATGTGTCGCACTCAGTGAGTGGCTTACTATGATACACTTGATAGGGAGTGGCTTTTGCGGGGAGAAAAAAGAGTTGTGTTTGGAAAGAGAGCTTGGTTTTTTCTAGCTCTTGCATCTCATTCGAGGGTGACCTTTTTACGGGAATTGCTTGATCATTTACCCTGTGAAAGGTGAGGAAATTTATAGTGCTTCGTGGAGAAGGCCTTGGCGCCAAGATTGACGACAGATGTTCCGCCAGGTATCATCAACCATTGGGGCGTTGACGGAAAACACCGTGTCAAATGTCGTCTTGAAGTGGTGATGTGACCGCGACTAGTAGTAACCAACAGGGGCCAAGTTGCTTCTCGCGTAAGTTGGCTAGGCTTGCAGTTAGTTGGCGGGCACGGCATTTCCCCATGGTTAACTGCCATCACCATTGGCTAAGAATTGTCGCGCTGGTGTCTTCCGAGCTGCCAGGCTACCATCACTGAGATGGAGGGTGGACTTTGCTATGATTGGCTTATTTGCAGAGGTTACCCCTTGACTCCTGGCCGTTTGTCCTCTTGGGCCTGTTGGACAGTTCCAGGCCTTGTTTTGTGTTGGGTCTCACTGGCTAATTGGCTGGCTACCGGATCGGTCCTCGTTATGACTGGATCAGCCCATGTCGTGGCTAGACACATCAGAAACTATCTCACCAAGTTCCTTTTTATTTTTACTTTTTTTTTTCTCTGTTACTAAATAATGGGTCGGGTAAAAATAATACAAGACCTAGATGAGAAGTAAAGCAGATTCCCAAGTTTAAGACAAACATCCAACTGGGGGGCCAAGCGGGATATTTGGTTTTGAAAGGCCGACACCTAGGGAAGTCAAGAACTATCAACTAGACCCACTTTTTTAGATAATTGTTGCTTGGACAGGCTAACATCTCGTGTCAACGTACAACCAGGATCCTCAAATTAGAGCAAGTCACTCAATAAGTGGTTGACCATGCCATACGATGTCAACAAAATAACAACAATCAAGGAAAAATCAATCAAATGACAAAAAGTGAAGAGGCGTTTCACTGATCAAAAGCTAAAAATAAAGCAATCAATTGTACCCGCCATCATGGCTCCGAATCACACACCGATATAACCATATAGAATCGACGCATCAAGCCTCCAATGCCACTATAAATGTCCAATCTATCACCACACAGTGGGTCAATGCCAAACTTCAGAACTCATGTAAGCTATTCAACTTCAATTGAGAGTTTATTATTACACCTCAGGAAAAGAAGTTATCTTAACCATTTACTCTGCACTCAAGAGGCCCAGGACTATTAGTCTTCACAGTCAACTATCATCCTAAAAAGGACCATCATGGGCACAAAGCTAGTCTTCCAAAAAGACCCAACTCATCTCCTCTCTAAGAGGGTTCCGACACCTTTGACTCACTTCACTCCAAAAGAGGTATTATTCCTCCTAACCATGCATACTAGTTTGTCTAGTACGTTACTGACTTACGTGAAATATCTTAACCTATGACCTATTTTTTGAGTTTGTGGCGTCAGAACTCATGATTATGTGGTCAGAGCTTACTTCACAGCTCTCCAAATTAAATCCATTTTTCAGGTACGCATCAGTAAGGAAATTCACACACAGCCCAAAGAAATGAACCTTGGTTACTCTTATGAAAGAGCTAGCACTCTACCATTTGAGCTACCAATACTAGGCCTGACCCTCCAACTGCCCAAACATTTAAGTTGATTTTTAAATTTCGAAACCAAGCTCAACATCACTAACCCCAATGGACGCTATGTTTGCAATACTATATTAAACCACCTCCCAGTGGCCTAGGATCAATTCTGAAGAAATTTATAAGCTTAATTGATTCTTTAAAGAGCGTTCACCTTTTTGTGGTCCCCTGAAGGATTGTCGTTCCAGATCATGTTCTAGGTATGTACCAAATTTCGAATGGTAAATCTGCTTGAATATCTGCATTTGAGAAGGTGTACGGGAACAGATTACTTCAGTTGCAGCTCTAAGATCAATGATGTCTCCAGTTAATGCCTGCCTCACAATCACAGCATCTCGTCCAGCTGGATCTTGCATCCAGAGCAAAACTGCTTGCTGACACGAAAAACAAATCACATAACCACAAAGTGAAAATAACAACATGAAATTGTCATCTTGCTATGTCAAGTTTTCTATATGAATCACCTTATATCATTCCACTTAATCCATGGCATATAGGACACTGGTGACAAATAAGTCAGTTCCCAATATTTTGTCTTGACTTGTAATTTAACACCCAATGTTAGTCTAGGTCATAAAGGTCACTAATTATCCCACTGCTGTCCCTGAAGTTCTGTTATAAAATTGTTGATACATTTAATCTGATGATCTACGTGTTCTTGCACAAGTATTGTTGCTTTTTCAGAGAGATTGTTGACAGATTTTGAAGTGCTGGGTACAGAATACCAGACTTGACTGTAATATATCATAAAATCAGTTTACTTAATTACAAGAAGGGGATTGATCAGCAGGGGATTGGTCAGCAATCTTGTGGTACAACTCCCAAGACAACAGCTTATTTCAGCATTCCATGAGAGATGCCAAGTTACAGATCAGGAGGACACCAATTATTCCAGTAGCAACCCAGTGGTTAGCAAGTCAGTAATTCAAGAAGGATCCCAAGACGGCAAAACAATCACCACTAGCAATTCAGCAATGTACTTCAGCCAAGTTGGCAATCCGTGGGCTTATTATGAAACAATCACCAAGCTTAGTTTCGGAGGGAAAGGAGTAGTATTACAACTGAATTGAATTTTCTTACATGCTTAGTAGTATAAGAAATATGTGGTCAAAAATTGATTAATGAATGAAATAGTCTCTCTCTCTCTCTCTCTCTCTTCTTGCTTCTTCATTCCAAATTGTCTGATTTCTTCCTCATCTCATAGTCAATCTCTTGTCATTTCAATCTAAGTTTCAGATGTATTTCTCAAATTTATCTCACTTCATCACAATCTATTTGTGAGGAGCATTATCTTCCCTCAAGTTCATAACTGATAAGGATTGGAGAAGGATAATGGAGTGCCTTAACATTACCATGAAATTTGAAATCACCACAGGATTATTTACTTGAAATTCCTCTGTGAATTGATGTTTATGGATGACTGTTCATTTTTTGATAAACCACAATTAGGGATCCATGAATTTACCAGAATTTTAGTTTATTGTTGTGTTTCATATACATTGATTGACTTGGGTAGGGATATTGTCATTGGGGAGGGAGGGAACAGAGAGATTTTCTTTAATAAAAATGAAAACCTACATCAGCAGTTTATCAGTTTCTCACAAAAAAATGGGGAACTGATGTGGCCCAATAAGAAAGAGAGCATTGTTAAAGAGTGTCAGAATGCTGCTAGCATTCCTCATAAACTAAATTAGATGAAAGGAACCTGAAGCATAATGACAGATCTTACCTCCAATTTACCACTAAGTTCCTTAGCTAAGCGTTTGAGGAGATCTTCAGAGTACATCATTCTGTATTCTTGTTGGATAAGAGCCCGCTGCGTAGCATCACGACGAGCAAGAATATTTATCACTGTAGATGTGTCACAGCCAAACCCTATGGAAGTACAATACTGAATGAGAATAGAGGATACAATATATCAAAAGACCAATTAATTAATAGTTTTTCAACTAGTATGTTTCCATGCAAATGAAGGTGAACTCGCTATCATTAATTTGGAATTGTGGAACAGTGCTGCAAAATGTAAGCAGGATATTGCTAATAAATCTGATCAAACTTTTGATAAAATGGGTTCATATACAAATATCCAATGAAAGGGTAAGGGTTTGGGATCCCCCAAGGAAGGTCGGATCTTCATTATATTGGAACCAAATTTGGGAATGTCAAAGACCGGTTTTACACACTTCAGTGCAGCAAGATGTCATAAAATGAAAAGCTAGTGGAGATGGTCCATTTAACATTACTTCTGCTTATGCACATCTCAGACAGCAAGAAAACAAGGTGCAACAAGGAAGATTGGTATGGAATAGCTGAATATACCAAAAGCTTCATTTATTTACATGGGTTATAGTTTAAAACAGCATATTGACAACTGTGAAAGGGGAGAAATTAATTGAAGTTGGTACATATTCTGTGGCAAGAAGATGAAACCAAAGATCACCTATTTTCCAAGTTCATCTACGCTGATCATGTTTGGTAGAATCATTTCAATGACCAGCCGACAATTGGTCATAAGTCCAGAGAAGTTCTGTAAGCAGTGTAAGATGCAAAGCAAGGCAAGCATTCATCAAGTGAGCAAGTTCGGCAGTAGCAATTTCTTGCAAGAGGCAAGAAAGGAACAACAGACTCTTGTTGAAGCCTAGAGGGTCAGCAGATACTTGTTCCAGATCATATGGCAGAAAATGAAATTTAACCTGGGAACCTACCATGGAGTTCAGTATGACTGTCTCTCAACAGTATACTGCAATCTTGTTTCTGTTGCAGTAATTACTTTAGTGGTTCGAACCTAATCGGCAAATTAATATTGTTTGTGAATTGTGGTTTGTATTTGAAATTGGGGGCTTCATAATTAAATTTGCAGATCTTTTATTGCCTTTTAATAATCCCTGCCTTGCATAACGAGCTTTTCAGAGAAAGATTTGATCAATTTGTATTTCTTATAATATGGTGAATAATTTTCAGGTGCATAAATTTGATTTTTTTTTAGTTATTCAACTCATAGGCAGCATGCACGCACAATTTTATCGGTGCAGAAATCATCCAGATTTTTGCGATGTTTAACATCATCCATGTTAAAGCTACTGTTTTGGTTCTCTAGAATCCATGTAGGATAAATTAAAAAGTTTCTCCTGTCATGAGTAAGATCAAATTCTATAATTTCTTATATGTCTTCTTAGCTAAAATTAACTGTAGGCACAGTTGGACGTGTGATGCAGTGTCTGTGAAGCTCGATATATCTAGGTAGAGACGACTCTAATTGTCCAAATTGAAGAAGTGGACTGGAGGTGGACCATGGTATGTACAGTGGAGGGGAGACCCCTCCTGCTTTTCTATTTTCAGATCATTATAATCCTTATTTTTTGACACAATGATCCACTAGCAACCGAGAGCATGACAATCTTTAAACCAAATCCAAATGGGGATCATAAGCAAAATGCTCGCTACTAGAGGTCCTAAATTGAAGAATAAGTTCTTATTTTCTTGAGTTTGAATGACTTTTTTCATCTCCTTGACATTACCGGATAAAACAACCTGACCACCTTTTCTCCCACTTCCCACCGGCATTCATTTTCTCCATATTTTTATGTGCTTGGTGTTAGTATTAACAACTCCATCCCTAATGACGCTAGTGTTTTTACTACATTTAGTTGTTAATGAAGCTATAGGCGCTTCAACAAATGTAATAAAAAATTCATATAAACCCACCTATCCCAGTTTTTAATGACACCATTCAACAAATCTAAATGAAAATCAATGCCAATGCTTACTGAAATTTCTAATTCAATACATTCTTGCACAGATCATTATAATTTAACCTATGATGTTATACGTGAGTAATGTTGACAGTAATACTAGATTGTTTATGCACAAGATCGTCCATTCCCAGTTAATTTTTCCCAAGTTCATTTTATAATCTATGAAGTTTCTAATTAAATTAATTGTTGATTGAACCCGCAAATTGAGAAGTCTAGCTTATTTCAATAATTAGTTGGGGCATGCACGTGGAGAAATGGGTGTTTACAGAATCAAGATTGTGTTTGTGGCAAGTGACAGCACATGTAAGTGACAAAATACATTATTGTAGAACATATAAGTGTTGTTCTTACTCTACCAGTTTGTGTGTGTGTGTGTGTGTGTGTGTGTGTGTGTCTCCCATTGAAATGACCTGGACTATAGATTAGCATATTAGATACACCTCTGGGAGTTTTAATACACTCAAGCCTCAACTATTGAATATGTTATGAGTCTACAAAGCTGCATTGCTTGCAATACAGCAATGAAGTCTAGAAAGGAAAAAAATAAGGGTGTTATCTATGCACCATTAGCACTGATACGTTAACACTTCTCTGGTTTTCAAGATTTGTTTCATCACTAAATTCATGAACCAGCAAACAGGCTCTTTCCATCATTTAAACATATCAAGAGAAAAAATTTTAAATGATGCCTCTTGCTCAAAAGTAGACTTAAAGAGTTTCATCAATATTCATGTCAATTCAAATTTTATACGTAAGCTTAAAACCAAATCAATTCTGTACGTTTTCTAACACTTCCCAGTTGGATTCATAATGGTGAATGAAAAAGTAAGAACAGGTAAATTACTCCTGGTAAAACCTTCCTCTTCTTCTTTAGAATCAAAGAGTGGAGAGCAATGGGTATACAGGTAGGCATGCTATGTAATTCTCAAAACATTCTAACATGGATGAAAATGTCAATATCAGTATCGATATCATTATGACCATATCGACATTAAATAATACATATCAATATCGGATATATCGAAAAAGAAACAAATTTCTAAAATTCACTAGCTGGCAGGACCATATGGATCTAAATATCACATACTAATCCCCCAAAAAAGAGATCATGAAAACATGGCAACCTAGGAAAAATAGAAGGAAATATTTGCAATAATCATTTAATTTTCTCCAAATTTTCTGAATTCTGTTGTCCCAATCTTTTCTCAGCCACTCCTGACATGAAAGATCGATAGGAGCATGTGGACTGAATTCATCTAACTCGGAGATGATAAAAACTTTTAGACCTTTGGTATTTATTTAAGCCGTTACTAAATTTCGCATATCCTCCAATCAGACCAGTAGGCTTAAGCCACCATTTTTGGAACCGCAGATTGGAGGGCTCATCATTATAACCCTCCTAGGAGCCCAACTACAAAGCAAAAGATCCCGGTAAGAGTTTCGCTTACAGCCTAACCCTAAAATCTACCACAGACACACAGAAGAAGTCAACCGAAGAGTCATACAACTACAATTCTAGCAAAAAGCCGTAATATCTTCCTTTTTCACGTTGAAAACAGTCAAATAAAAAAAAAAAGAAGACGACAAATTTTAAAAATCACGACTATACGACTTACAATTTTAAAAATCACGACTATACGACTTACAATTTTAAAAATCAAGTGACATCTCTCCCGAAGTACTACGATCATGGGAAACAGTGTAATGTATCAATTCACAAACCAAAACAAGTATGATAAGGAAGAATATCTAAATCAAAAGGTTAAATCCCGTACCATAGAATCAACAAAGCCATTGGCCCAACTAGTAGGGCCTAAATTACATTGACTTTCCTCTCTGAAAGTTGGATTCATCAACTGCTCAACTACCACGGAAAATGGAAAAAAAAAAAAAAACATTGACATGGAGAGGAAGAGAGATACAGATTACCTTTGAAAGCACGGTTAAGCTGAATAGCATCGTCGCGAGGGGAAGGCGGAGCCGGAGGAACGCTCAGAGTCGACATCTTTTCTTCTCTTCCTCACGCGCCACCACCTGCTCTTTGTGTCCTCCGTCGGAATATGCACGGCAGCCGGCCAAAAGTTCCTTTCGCCGTGAATAATTTGATCCCACTCCTAAATAGTCGGTGGAGAAGCTGCTCACCGAATAAATAAAAAAAATTTATTTTTTAAAAATAAATTTATATAAATTAAATTCAATAGATTTGAAATAATATTTATAAATGGTACAATATTAAAATTATATATTTTACTGCCTTAATTTCAATGTTATTATTATATTTTTTTAAATATTATTTTTTATATTTTTAAAATTTTATATTAATTTAAAGTGATTAATAATAAATATTGAAAATAATATTTTGATACGCTATTTTATACTTGAAATTTATTATTAAAACTATCAAAAATATATATAATATTTAAATATATTTAACAAGATTTTAATTTTAAGGTATAAATTTTATAATAAATCTATCCGTTTAGAGTTATCATTAAAACATGCATTTATTCTAAATAAATTAACTTATTTAAATATGAATTTTAAAAAAATACAATTAAATAAAAATTTAATAATTTAATTATACAAAATTATATTTTTACTATTACCCACTTATTTCCCTCAAATTTTTATTTTTATTTATACGTAATAATATAGTTAAAATTAATAAAAGAAATTTTATAATAAGAATATATTAATAAAAAAAAAAAGTTGATATCAATAATCGGCATTTTCCTAAAGATAAAATGAAAATGTACTAGATGTATCTCATTCAAGAGATGTAATATCCCTAAAATTGCTAAATTGTTCGGCGAAATGTTAACAAATTTGGTAAAGACTCATTTGAGCATTGGTTTTTAGTTAAACAAATGAAATGCAAATCTAATTTGTTAGTTAATTTATTGTGAACACAAGCTGTTGGGGTCCAAACCTCCTTCAAAAGGTGTACCTTGAAGAAGAAGAATCCCCCTAATTTATAAGGCAACCCCTATGGAACTACCTTCCCGATGTGGGGCTCATAATATTTCTTCCCCATTCGAAAGCCGCAGATCTTGGCGATTGCACTCTGCGGCACTTTACTTGGCGAATTTCACTCTACAATACTTCACTCTACCCCGTGCACATCAACAGCAGATCAACCCTCCCTCAGGTAGCCCTTCTCAGTCAAAACTCTTCGCAGGTAGCTCTCACCAGATTGGGACCAATCTCAATGAGAACACCACTGTTACGAGTACAAGCCGTTGGGGGTCCAAATCTCCCCCAAAATGTGTACCTGAGGGAAGAGAATCCCCCTAACTTATAAGGTAACACTTGTGGAACTGCCTCCCAAATGTGAAACTCGCAACTTAATTACTCGACTTTTAGTTAATATCAACTAGGTTTGACGCAATTTGATGATTTGTCAAAATTCGTATTGTTCAAGTTGCTAAAGTAAAATGCCCACCATTGAACGTATCAGAGATGATACAAAAATGAGATGGTTTAGCAAAGACTCAGATTTAATTCAGTCAGATTGGCTGATGAATAGAGCGACTATATTTAGCTCTTGATAAAGAATCATTCAGGTGAGCTCAAATATGGCAAAGAGGGAGCAAATGAAAGGAGGAGCATGTAGAGGTGTTAAATGGGTCGTATTATTTATGGTACAGTACAACATATGGTAAATAGTATCAAACATTATTAACACTTTTAATTGTGTTACATAAATTTTATAATAAATCTAACCGTTTAGAGTTAAGAACAACAAATTTTGCTATTTATTCTAAATGAATTAACTTATTTAAATATGAAGTTACATGAAAATACAATTAAATAAAAGGAGCAATAATTTAATTTATTTTTCAAAATAAATATTAAAAACCATTACCCACTTATTTCCACACAACAAATTTTTATTTTTATTTATAGTAAAATAATATTAGTTAATATTAATAAAATATTAATTTTATTAATAAGAATATATTAATAAAATAATTTTATAAGTTAATCGGCAATTTCCTAAAGATAAAATGAAAATTTTAAATTTTTAACTTTTATTCAAGATTAAATTGAGTTTAAAAGAGAAAGATTCAATATTGTCAAAAGAAAGATTAAAAAATTTGGTAAAGACTCATTTGAGCAAATTGCACTTAGTTAAACAAATGAAATGCAAATCTAATTTTAAGTTAATTTTTCCCTACAAACATGACAAAAGTTCGAGCCAAACTTTTGGTAGACTAAGGTGTAATGTGCACCCGAAGACTCTCATCCCCCCAATTTATATCGGCAATCCAAAATGACGGTCGCCGCCTCCCGATTTTGCCATGGCATCTAATACGCATCTGACAAGTACAAGTACACCAATCTTTAATAAAAGTCATGCTTAGATGATTTTTTGTTAGATTTTAATAAAAGAGAAAGAAAGATAAAATGAGAAAAGACAGAATGAAAGAGAAATGGCTAAAGAAGGTCATTTAAGGTGAATCCAAGAAAAATTTTAATGAATTTAAAAATAAGGAAAATGCATTCTGAATTTTTTTTCTTGTTATTGTTTATTCTAATTTTTATGGGTATTTATTATTTCAAATACTCATACATACTATATTTTCATACTTAATATATTTATTCATCACATATGCATACTATCTTTCTTATTTTTCTACATTATTGTGTAAATCATGTTTTAATATATACACATTGTATTGTTAAAGTGTTTTTCTACATACAACTTATACATGTGTTGAAATCATGTTTAATTGGCTTTTATCTACTGAAAATTCATACATAATATTTATGTATGTTTAAAATTAATAAGCATATATTTTTCATATTTTGAAAATTTATTAATTTATTCCTATAAGCTCGACATTTGAAAGGAGATATTAGCATCACAGAATTTTTATTAACTTTATTGAAAGAATCATTCAAGTCAAAAATAAGCTATGGAGACAGGAACATGCAGGTGAGCTCAAATATGGCAAAAAGGGAGCAAATGAAAGTAGGAGCACGTAAATATATTAAATTGGTCATATTATTTATAAAACAGTACAACCTATAGTAAACAGTATCAAGCCTTATATAGTATGACCCAACACTTTGAATTGTGTTACATTGCATGGTAGGCAACCCACGAGCTATGCCAAGAACAACAAATTTTTCTAATTTTCCAATAGTCATGTGACTATTTGAATTCAAGTAGTTACATGACCATTCGGCTGAGAGGGAAGGGGGAGCAAGAACTTCCTAATTTATTTTGCAAAATAAATATTAAAAAATCCATCCGTAGATTCCCCCACACAACACACATTCTTTACTTTCTTCTCTTTTACAGTATAAATTAATATTAGTGTAATACTTATATATTTATATTAATTTTTTTTATAATTTTTATATTAATATTATAATTTTATAAGTTAACTATTAATTGTGAAATATAATTTTAATGTGTGAGTTTTAAAATTTAAATTTTATTATGATTAAATTGAGTTTAAAAGAGAAAGATTCAATATCAAAAGAAAGATTAGGTCAAAATTAACTTTAAATCCAATCATATCAGATTAAATAACACTTGACTGGTGCCCGACGCATGCACCCGCATGTTCTAAGTAGAAAGGTTCCCCTAAATGATACATGACAAAAGTTTGAGCACACTTTTGGCAGACTATCAGCGTCTGATGTGCACCCGATGGACTCTTATGCGTACTTTCAGCAAATTACCAGAGTCTGAAATAACGCTCATGCGCCAATATTTTGCCATGGCATCTAATACGCATCTGACGAGTACAAGTGCACCAATCTTTAATAAAAGTCACACTTGGATGATTTTCTGTTAGATTTTGATAGAAGAAACAAAAAGAGAAAATGAGAAAAGAGAGAATAAAAGAAAAATGGCTAAAGAAGGTCATTTAATGTGAATCCAAGAAAATTTTGGTGAATTTAAAAAAAACAGGCAAATACATTTCAAGTTCCTTTTTTTTCGTGTTGTTTATTCTAATATCTATGGGTATTTATTATCTCAAATACTCATATATACTATATTTTCATACCTAAGATATTTATTCATCACATATGCATACTATCTTTCTTATTTTTCTATGTTATTGTCTAAAATCATGTCTTAATATATATACATTGTATTCTTCAACTGATTTTCTACACTAGAACTTATACATGGGCTGAAATCATATTTAATTGGTTCTTATCTACTCAAAATTTGTACATAATATTTATGTATGTTTAAAATTAATAAGCATATGCTTTTCATATTTTGAAAGTTCATTAATTTATCTCTATAAGCTTGACATTTGAAAGGAGATATTAGCATCACAGAATTTTTATTGATTTTATTCTAAAATTCTTGTGTAAATAATATATATGTTTAAAAATTCTAGAATGTAGCTTTGTATATTTTGAAATGAGTATTTTCAAGTTTCTGCATAAAGTTAATGTATTGCATGACATGTATTTAAAATAATTTGATAGAAAACTTTACAATTTATGAAGAAATTAAATATGTTTTTTCAAAATGAGAAAATATAAAGGAATATATTTGTATAGAGTTTTTCCTTTATTATATACAGACTATTATAGAAATTAGCGATGATATATTATAGTAGTAATAGAGGTTTCATATTTTAGTATATTATAGTAGTAATAGAAGTTTAAACCTATTTTCTACGGGGTAAAAGCGGCATTTAGCCCCATCTATAAAGTTATTGTATGATAACCTACCTATGAGTCCTAAATAGTAGTATAAGACCTATGATTATGTGAAAATAAATATAATTTAAGTTTTGATTATTTGCTCTTTCATCGGTAAGACCCCACGGATCCTTAGTGCATAAGAATTAGGATAATTTGAGCATATTTTCATAGAGTATCATTAGAGTAAGAATTAGAATTATCAAATCTAAAACTTTTGCATGAATGTTATGAAAATTACATGATTTTTCATTTGATTCTCATCATATTCCTTCCAATATAGTTTTAAAATAAATTATATATTTGATTATATAATTTATGTGTTTTGCTAAATATTTGACTTACTCTTATTTTTATTTTTCTTACTAACTCCTTTCAAATTAACAAATTCGAGATACACTTGTAGGTTAAGGAGGTTGATGATGAGGTCATTCAAGGAAAATTAGAATTTGGAATTTGAATGATTGGATGTTGAACAATGTCTCCAGACATTAGCTTGGGATGTATAATTTTGTTCACATAATGATTTTGGATTATATAAATGCTGTAATGTTCTTGTTGGTTATATATCTCGGATATTGGTTATTATTTTAGTAACTAAATTGAGTCATAATTTTGAAAGTACTGTAATATCGATAAGATATTTGTTTTTAAGAACGTTTCATAATCAAATTATTGACAAAAATTTTACTCACTTGATGGTATGCATTTCTGGTCTAATAATTTGATTGAATGAGGCATATTTTTAGTTGGAATATTCCGTGACAGTGTCGGGTTACTTTCTTAGTCTCTTGTCGGTACGTTCGGTAATTGCAATAATATTTCGGCTTGAAAGAATTTCATCTGTTACATGCCCAAAGATCATCATCGTTAAATTCCGGTGTTCTCGCCTTTTCTCACTATCCCATATCACATTTTCTCACCGTCCCGGGTACAGCGCTCGATGGGCACCATCGAGGAGGGCCTCCCATCTAAGCGCCCAAAATGGACTCGATCTCCTTTTTGCGAACTGAGCACTCAAGTGGTGCGGGGTCATTTGCCCCGAGCCCTTACCAGCGCCCGCCGAGCGTTTGACCAGCACTCGAAGAGCGCGGACTTTATGTCTCTAATGGCTCCTTTCTTTTTGAATTTTTTTTAGCCCTCTTTATATTCATGTCTTATAACTTCAACCCGGGCTTAGCTTAGAACATCTGGGGGAGTGCATATCACTTGAAAAGCTTCTAATCTTTGTACTCAATTATTAAGAAAACTTAACTCTAACTTTTGTGCTATATTGAAAATGTTCTCTCCCTCATTTTACTTTCTCTTCTCTCGCCTGTTAATCTTCGTGATGACGTTGGTGGCATGAACACTGGGATCCAGTGAATTCGGCAATTCAAGTAGCTTGAGAGAAAAGATTAATATGAAGACCGGAAGGCATCCGATTCCGTTGCCGTGAGCAAATCCAATAAATTCCTTGGTAGGAATTATAAGATGGAAGTAAGTCGGCTAAATTAACGTATCATTACCACCCGATTTGTAAGTTGATTTTTATAGTACATTTCTTTCCTGACTGTTGAAACCCAGAGGATTTTTCTCGATTACCGTCGATATCGAATTTTTTCTTCGTCACCAAAAAGCTTATATGTTTATTGTTCTTATTACTTTATTTTTATACTCGTATTAATTGTATAATCTAGATATAAATATTCTTTACGTGTATTGAGTGTTTGATTATACATTGCTTCTTCTAATTTATTATGGGGGTCGAAACATTTATCGTGTAATTAAAGAACGAAAACGTTTTTTTTTTCAAATTGATTTTTCTACATTGGGTCGGCTATTGATATCAACTTACAGTTCATATCTAAGATCATTTTGAAATTTAAAAGATTTGTCAGCTTTATTTTCAACTTTCATGGACTTAAAATGAATCTAATTAATAATTGGGTAATTAATTAAGATGAACTAAATTTGCTAATTATTTGGTGTCAGTGCATTTAGCCCCAACTATAATTTTTTTAGGTTTGATGATGAAAAAATATGAAAATTTATTTTAATACTCTCATATAAATTATATCACATATGCACACTAATAATGGTTTCAAAAATATCAGAATCATAATATAATTCTGACCAAGATACCTCTATTGCTCCTTCATTTTGGCCATCTCCCAAAAATGTTCCAATAATAAATAATAATTTATTAAATTAAATTAGTTAATACTCATTACATGCCATTCATAATATATATATATATAAGTTTGTCTTTAACATAAAGTAAACTAATTTTTTGCAGAGATATAAAACTAAAAACTTTTTAATATAACCAACAGCAAAAAAGGAAAGGATTGATAAATATATAGTTCAGTCAAAATAGGAAGGGACTGATAAATATAACCAACAGCAAAACTTTTTAAAATCTTTTATTATAATTTGAATAAAAATTAATTTTTTAAATTAATATATATAATTTCTGAAATAAAGGATAAAAAATTCTAATCCTTTTTATAATTTTAAAAATTTTGGGCACTCATAAACTATTTTTATAATTTTTTTAAAAAATAATAATATTATAAATAAATTTAAAATATTTAGTAAAATTTTTTTATTACTTTTAATAATTTTTAAATAATAATTGAATTATTTTTATTTAAATTTTATTTTTTTTAATTTTAAATAATAAATTATTTCATACAAAAATATACATGTCCTATTATTAATATTTATATTAAAAATATTTTATAATTTATTTTTTTATATAAAAAATAAAAAATATTGTTTTATATATTAAAATATTTTCATTTTCGGAGTAGTCGTTTAAGACGTTGTGAAGACAAAACAAATTAAATTACAAGAAGATAAAAATCGATTATTCGACAACATAAAAATCAACATACAAAATGGTAGAGATTGTGTACTTCTGTTTTAATTATTTTTCACAACAAAAATATTTCAATAATTGAACCAATAATAAATATTAATTAAAAGATGGTTAAAACGATTAACTATTTTTTAAAAATATTTTATTTTATTATTAACAAACTTACAGGTACCAATTATTCTATTTAAAATTTACCATTAAGTCAATAATTAGCATTTACTGACATTTTTATATTTTTTAAAAAAATTATAATTTTTGTCATATAATTTCAACGATAAAGGTAAATATATTATGTAAAATTTAAATAAATATTAAAATTATTAAAAATAATATATTAGTTAATATTATATTTAATTATATTTTTTATAAAAATATAAAATATTAAAGAAATCCTCAATTACTAACTTGCTTTAACACGATTATTGACCTTGTGTGAATTTACATGTGGTATACATATGCCTTGTAGAATTCCCTAACGTAGGAATAACTGATAGTAAGGAAGAAGTTAAGCCTTATATCTTCAATGACTGACATACAATGTATAACTTATATATACTACAGTTAAACACCAGAGCCTTCTATTCTAGTAGCAGAAGAAAGCAGTAATAGCAGAGGCCAACGAAATTTGCTTTCACTGGTATGTGTTTAATGTAAAACACATCTGATTAATAAAAATATAACACTAATAGAATCTTTTTTACCACTTACAATCAGACCACATTTCCAATGCAGTAACAGAATTCTAAATTTTGGATTATAAAAGGCTAACAAATATACTTTTTTGTACTTGTATAAATAACACGAGATTTCTTAACTCTTGTAGCAAGTATGACATTATCGAGTTAACCTCCAGGTGTTAGGGTCGGATAGTTGACAAAAAAAGAAGCAAGATGACGCCGAAGACAATAAAAATGTACATTTTTTTAAAGATTGATTGGATATAAAAAATCGCATTAAAATTTTAATCATTTTTAGTCCCAATAAAGACAATAACTCTAAAAGTAGCAGTTGTGAAATGCAAGTGAAACCTAAAAATAACTAAATTACTATTAGATGTATTTTTTCTATTCTTTAATTATAATATTAAAAATATTTAAAAAAATAAAAATAGAATGTACTTTTTATATAATTTTATTTTTTAAATATTTTTTAAAAGATAATATGAGTTGTTCCGTACCAGCCTGATGGCACAGCCCATAGGCATGCTAGGCGCTAGTATGGGCCACATGCCGTGCTAGACCAAAACCCATGATATAAATATGCTGTGCCGAGACAACACATTTACATGAGCAAGGGAGATAGTACAAATAGATAAAAATATCGGTATTAGATTAATCAATGAATATATCAATATCAGAGATTAGATAATATATATCAATATTAAATATATCAAAAAAAAAAATTTAAAAATTATAAACTAACGAAACCGTATCGACTGATATATCGATCAAATATCAAATGTATCAGACAATATATTGTTGATATATTAACATAACGTAATATTGTTATGGCATTGAAAAATATCAATATCAAATGGCTTAATGACAGCACATATCGGCTGATATTTTTACCATGAAGGACAGAACAAAATTCAAGAAGACACAGTGCTATAAGCACAGCAATTACTCAGGCAAAATGATTTTACAATCAAGATTGACAATAATATCATGTCCTACCAAATACCATAGATATAACACGCCGCATGTGCCCAAAACACCAAAATTAAGGTATTCATTGCTACTTCAAGTCATTGTTTCTCATTTACTAAGATCATTACTCACAACAGTAGCATTATTTCTACAATTTAATGTCATGGTTACGTAATCACACAAACAACAATATGTACTGACAAAAATATTTGCATCGGTACTATTATCGATATTGGTCACGGTTATATCAGTATTAAATAATGCCTATTAATATCGAATATATTAAAAGAAAAATTTTTCGAAAAACTATAAGCTAACTGGGTTGAATTGTCCACTGTATCGGCTAAATATAGAGTATATTACTAATACAATAATATATTATGATATTATTATGATACTGATAAATATCAATATTGAGGGGTCCAATATCGATATATATCGCCAATATTTAACTCTCTTTTCTAACAAATTCTCCAACCAAGGGCCAATGAACTATTACTCAGACATTATATAAATACCACATATGCGCATGTGTGATTGGCCATTGGATTAGCAATTTTCAAAATTTGGTTGGCTTCCTTACTTTGTTTAAACACCCCAGTTCATAGAATTGAATACTAACTGATATTTAACATATCAGCCAATAGACATTGCTATTGCTTTACTGTGACAAAATCTCAAAATATTAACGTATCAGCGACATTTCAATCAATATATACTTTATCACTTATCATACATTAGTAGATTCCAATATGTATGATATTGACATATCACCCAATAAGCCTGTGACCGATACCAATGCCTATATTTTCATCCATGCTTTGGGATCATAACAAAATGCAAGTATCTCTATCTAAGGGTAATATGGCACCAATTAAGAAAGAATTTGTTGGTAAAATGAGACTATATTCTGGGAAACTTGTGCTGAAAATGAAGAAATAAATAGAATAGCATCCACTACTGTCCTAACAAGGCAGCAACACATTAGTGGCGTCCCTAAAGCTACTTAGTAAAGAGAATGAAATAACATATCTAAGAACCGAAATTTAGCACTTCCAGAAACATGAAACACCAAAGAAAGTTCATGGACTACAAACCGTTCAGGGAGCCACCATTTCAGGTCAGATGCTTATGTACACGAGAGGCAGGCCGAACCCGTTTGGAAAGACTGTCACAGATCCCAAATGGTACATCTATCTAATTGTAACGAACTTGTTTGTACCATGTTTTGCCCAGTAAGTCCTCAAATCAATGGGGTTAGAGAAGTTATAACCTTCAGATGCCAGTTTCTCCAAAACCTTCTTAAAAGCTCCCAAGCTCATTTTTCTTCCAGCTATCCTCGCACCACGCCGTTTAGTACTCATTGGCAATGGATACATTGACATACCAGTCGTGCAGCATGCCGACTGCCACCCTCCAGAGCCCCATCGGTAACACTGCTGACGGGTTCCAGTGCAAGAACAAACTGGCAAGGGAATACTAGAAATATCCATATCGATTCCATTGATGACAACCTCCGCAGTTTTCTTTACAGCCTTTGCCCGTTGAACAGAAGCACTACCCCCATTCTTTGACACATTTGGAGATTTTTTTGATTTCTTAATTTTGGGGGCCTTTTCAGATTTGCCAGATGATCTCTTTTTGAGAGGATCATTGTTGTTTTCACTGGAAATCCCCTCTTCTTGAACAACCTTCTCATCAATGGATGATCTTTGCTCTGGAAGCATCCCTATGTGACTATGTGCTGCAGCATTCGTAGGTATAGCAGAATAAATAGGGTTCCCGGGAACATTAAAGAATTTATAGTCCTTATTCCAGGGATCTCCTAAGTAATCCATCTGATAATGCGAGCTGGGGATCCCACCATCCCTTTCGTGATAGCCTCCATTGGAACTGGTCATAAGAGCAGAATCCCGTCCACCGAGAAGTACTTTTCGATCCGCCATTGTTGTCATGAGCCGCAGATTGAGATGACTCGATGGTGGCTCGTAATGAGTCCGTCCTGACTCATAGTAACCCCAATTTCGCATATTCAGACCACCATCGTCATCCATGAGGGAACTACAATAACAGAACTCAAGCTTCAATTTGTTGCTCTAACCGTTAAAATAGACCTAGGAAACCCTAAAAACAACAGAAAATTAAAACTCATAACCAAATCTAAGGAAATGAGCGAGGAAATCGCCAAATCTATTATTCGTTCAAGCTGAGGCAACATCCGACAAAAGTTGGGATCTTTAATCTGAACACATTCTCAAGCGATCAAATGAAACCGAAACGGAACACTTGCAAATCTACATTTCCAAATTCCGATTCTATAATCTTGCAAAAGCACCTCACAAATTTGAACACGAGATCTCAAGAAACATAATGACAAAAAAGTCAGATCTTTAAATAGGCAGCAGATCCAAACGAATAAAAGAAGCGAGAAAGATAACATAGTAAAAGACATAGGTGAAAAGGACAACACAGAGAGAAAGGGAACTTACGAATGACCGCGGGAACAGTCGGATTAGGGTTCTTCCTTCCGATGGGAGAGGGCGGAAACAGAGGTACAAAAGGAGATGAAGCTGCTCGCCAATTAACTAGTAACAGTTAATGGGTTTCATGTGAAAATGTCAACTATGGAGTATCGTGTTGTCCATTTGGATTTACTATTCATTACTCACATTTGAATTCAAGGGTGGCGAAAATACAAAATTCAACGTATAAAATTATTCATATTCTCAAACAATATCATAAAAAATTATATAAAATAACAGGAAATAAATCATATAGTTGAATCTATTTAATAAGATATATGATTTTTTATTTTACTTATAATGCTAAATCATCATTCCTTTTGGTAGACTAAGCTAACAAAAAAATGACAAAGGTTGAATAATTAGCCAATTCAGAGTAGCTTGGCACACCTCACGATTTTTGTCTAATGCGTTTCTAAATTCAAATTGTAAAATAAATTAGAGAGTCAACTTACTTGGTATCCAACTAGAAACGGATATGATCTTCAAACGTTATTCTCATCTTTTTCAATTTGAATCACGATATCAGCCACAACAAATAAATAAAATGTAAGATTTAATACGAAATTTTTCATTTCCTTCAATGATATATCCTTCAACACTTAAATCAATAATTTTTTTATACAGGATAGAAAGATAAAATGAAGTAAATGCGTAAATACAAGTAGATGTGGATTGAGTGTTTAATAGAAAATTGTACTCTATAAGATGTACTTAGATGGGTGAACGACTTTGGGAGTATTGCGCTTGTATGGGAGAGTGGCTCTAGAGTTATGCACTCGAGTGTAAGAGTGGCTTTACTCGTCTAGACCTTCATATGTCTGAATATTCTCATTTCTTTTTCAATCTTCTTTCTCTATAGAGAAGTAACTATATTTATAGAGAGGAGTGTCGATATATTGGTGGACCCCTAATTCAATGTATAAGTATTACGCCTTTACAATTATGAGGGAAGTTATTCGTATCATTGTCGCCTGCATTTGATAGTTGAACCGTATGTTTTTTGACCGTTGAATTAACGCATTAATTACCTATAATAGTTAATTGATTATCTATTAATACTCATTTACTGTTTGACAATTCAGGTTACACCTCTCAGATCAACTGTCACGTCTTTCCCTTCTTAAGCTTAGAGGGTTTTTTTAATAAGCCGTTAAACTTTTCTTTCTTTTATACACTGAGTTTTAGGTCAACCCATATACTGTACATAAAAGATTTTAGTTTAGCAAAATAATTTGTCACAGTATTCATTTCCCTAACAATTTGAGTGATAATGCATTACAAATATCAACCAATTAAGTTATTGCAATCAAGAAGAAGATTCCTATCCTAGTTGTCCTATGTAACCGGACCCAAAATTTTTTATGATGGTGATACATGAACTAGATTTAACAATGGTCTTCTTCACACCTTAATCACAAGTCATTTGAAGGCCATACAAGATGTATCATCATAATTGATAGACTAGAATTGAAATTTTATTTTAGTTTTATTTTTCATAATAAGTAATTTTATTTTTTTATTCTATGTATGGGTTAGAAATTTCCATTTTTATAGGAATAAAACTTCTTTACAAATAAAAAATAAATAAACTCATATCTCTGTGTATTTATTTATTCTCAATTTTCTAAGAGTTATAATTTTGTATGTGATGTGTATCTGAATTAAAATTTTATTCAGAATGATAATCACCCATAGCGGGATCCAACCCAAAATGCAGCCACCTTGCATCACAAATAATGAAGTCAAGGAGTTCGAATTTTTTGAGTAAACTTATCACGTTCCAAAACCCGACCCCAATATTAGTTAACGGAATTAATCCATTTATATTTAATCGACTTAATTACATTCTTTCTTTTGTACATCATAATATTTAAAATAAGACTGGTAAAGTTTTTTCTTTTTATGCTAAATCTCTACATACTTGACGTAATCCTAAAATTATATACAAGCACATTACAGGACCAAATTACCACGTTATCAAGTGGTTGAAATACTGACCATATTATGACATCAAGATATATGTAAGAAGTTATATTTAAACAAAAATCAAAGTAAACAAATATCCATATAAGAAAATCGAGTCCAACTACGTCACCAATAGGAGCATTCCAAATTGTTATATAATAATATAAAAACTACTAGCTAAAATATAAATAAATATTTCAAAACTACTATTCTAAATAAAATACAATATCAAATATTCAAATTTCTAACTCTACATTCTCAGACCATCTTCTCAATGATATCGTCGACCTACAAGTATCAAAATTCGCTAATTTAGATGGTTTAGTAAAAAACAAAGTAACAGTGAGTCAAATATTTTGTAAGGTATATAATTGTATAATTAAATATACAAGTTACCTCAAAATTATATTGGAAAGAATATGATCAAACTCAAATGCAAAAATTAAAATTTTCTGCAAAAATCATGCCTAAATTTCATATTTTTAATTCAACTTATTATTTAAATCAATATGCTATGGAAACATGCCTAATTCAAGTTAACTTCTCAAGGGCCAAAGATCAGTAGGACCATACTGACAAATGAGTAAATAATTAAAATTTGAGTTATATTTATTTTTACATAATTAAAGGCCTTCACTATTATTTAACACCTATAGGTGGGTCATCATATATATAATCCTACAAATATGGCCAAATATGATTTTCACCCGTGGCTAATATATTCAAATCTCGATTATTATTATAATATACTAACACATGCCATAATATGCCACTATAGATTTCTTATAATGAACCAATATATAAATAGATGAAAACTCTATATAATTATAAATAATCCTTATATTTTCTCATTTTTTAAAAAATATTATTATTTCTTTCACAAATCGTAGAATTTGTTTCTTCAAATTATTTCAATTACTCTATTTGGTCGTGGAGCCAGACATGTGTCCGACGAGCGCTCATGCACCGGGTTTATTATATACGTCATGACTGATTAATTTTTGATTATTTTCTACCATATTTTGAAAGAAGAGAGAGAGAAGAGAAGAAAAGAGAGAAAGAGAGAGAGAACATTAGATAGGACAAATTAAAATGATCTCAAGCAAATTTTGGTAATTTAAAGTCAAGGTAAGTGCATCCCAAGCCTTCCTTTGTTGCTATTCTTTTCTCATTTTATTAAATATTTACTATTTTAAATACTCTTACATGCCGTATTTCTGTAAATAGATTATATATGTTTCACATGTATATAATATCATTCTAATTTTCTGTAACATTGAATGAAATTTATATCTAAATCCATGTATATTATATTATTCAGCTAATTTCTATAATTTTTCATACATGTGTTAAAATCTGTTAGAGACTTTTGTCTCGTTGGTTTATTCCGTAACCATATGTATTATTGTATCGATGTCAGGTTGTGGGTTGTCGGGTTAAAGTCCGTTCTGTCCATTCCACCCTCTAGTCGCTCGAGCCGTCCCAGCCCCCGCGCTCGCCAGGTGCTCGATACCCACTCGAGCCGAAAATCCAGTAGGTTATCCGCTCGCCAAGTGCTCGATACCCGCTCGAGCAGAAAATCCAGTAGGTTACCCGCTCGCCAGGAGCTCAACATCCGCTCAAGCCGAAAATCCAGTAGGGTGGCGCTCGCTGCTCGCCTTCTGGCCGCTCGAGCGTCGGTGCAACGGGAAAAATTTTTGAACGTCTTTTTGCGTCCTCTATAAATACTGGACTTAGATTTTTGAAACCCTAAGAATTCTGGAGAGATTATTTTCGTGCCTCCTTGAGAAGAAAGCCTCTCATGCTTTATTTGTGTTGCTCCTCTTGAGAAAACTAAACACTACAAGATTGCTCTATATGTTCAAACAAGTTTTCTCACCAACTTTCTTTAACCTTTGAAACTTTGTCTTCTACCTTCGTTTGGAGACGTTTGTTCGTGAAGAAGGAGACTCGTTCATGATTGGCAATTCAAGTGGTTCGAGGAAAGATTGACGTGAAGACCGGAAGGTGTCCGGTTTCGTTGCCACGCGCAAATTCAAAGAGTTCCTTGGTAGGGATCACGTGATGGGAGTAAGTCGGCTAGGTTAGTGCGTCATTACCATCCGGTCTGTAAGTTGATTTTCATAGTGTATTGCTTCCCTGGCCGTTAAAGCCCGGAGTATTTTTCTTGATACCGTGGGTATCGAATTTTCACTTCGTCACCAAAAATCGCGTCTTTATATTATTGCTTACGTATTTTGTTTACTGCGCATGATTGTTAGTCTCGTATGCATCTAGTACTAAATATCTTTTACGTGTATTAGATATTTATTTCTATTACTTCCGCTATACTTTTAACAGGGTCGAAACTTGATTACTCACGATCAGCACAACGTGCTTTTTCAAAATCTTATTTAAATGACTTTTGTATACTTTAAATTCATATATAATGTCCTGCATGTTTAAATTTATCTTGCATGTTTTAAAATCTTTTTAAATTTCTTCTACATGAATACTTTGTAGGAAAAAGGTTGCTGAATATTTCTACATTTTATTTAAAACATCTCATATATTATAAATTTTACAATATGACTTTTATGTGTTTTAAAATTTACATATTTAAGTTCCTATACTAATTTTGTACAATGCATGATAAAGAAATCGATGAAATTGAAAGGAAACTCTATAATTTATTAAACAATTAAGAATATTTTATCTGAAATAATAAAATACTATGACTATGTAAAATTAAGTGGAGTTTCTATTTGTTTATTCATCAAACCATTCTAAGGGAATCAATGCGTGGTATATTATAGCATACACTAATATATTATAGTAATAAATCCAGATTTAAACCTATCATTCACAGATAAAAGCGACGTTCGACTCCGTCTACAGGGTGATATGTATGACAGTTCATATACAGGTCTTGAATAGTAATTTAAGGTTTTTGATTGTGTCAAAATAAATATAATTTAGGTTTTAATTATCTGATCTTTAGTCAGTAAAGCACTATTGGCCCTTAATCCATAAAAAAGTCATGTTTGAATAAAATTTGTATGGTACATTTGAATTAAGGAATTAAAAAGAAAATTTTAAATGTTGTACATATTTGATAAGAAAATTCACGGCATTACATCTGAATTCGATATATTATTCCTTCTGGTACGATTTAACAAAAATGATATATTGAATTATGAAATTTATATGCATTGTTGAACTTTCAACTCACCCTTTTATTTTTCGCTAACTCCCTTTAGATTTGCAGTTCGGGTACTTGTAAGAAGGTAAGGTTTTGTTTGAGGAGCTAGAGTTAAGGAAAGTTTAGATTAGGGTTAGGAAAAATTAGTTATTGTATTTTATTCCAAACAATTTGATTTTATACTAATTTAATTATGACAATGTATTATGAGTAATATTGTTGGATTCCGATTTTTATTTTGATTGTTCAGTGACACTAATTTTTAGTATAGACATGACTCCTCATGTATAGTTTGACGTCATTATATGGTCACTATTCTAACGATATGATAACATGGTATTTTGGGTCCAATGGTTAAGATATATTATTTTTACTTTGATAGATCGAGATATCGATATGAAGTTTACATTCATAGATTATTGGGTTTATTATTCGTTCATGATTAATCTCATTAATTATTAATAATGGGATCGAGTTTTGGGATATGATAGAGAAAGTCCATACATGTGAAGTTTAAACATTTTAGGTACAGAATTGTGATATCTAAAAATATTTAAAATAATAAATACTCAATAAAGTAGTAAAAGATCAATCACAAGGTAAAGGATGCTTAGTATGCACTTGGCTTAACTTCAAATTAATCAAAATCTTACTTGAATTCTCTTCTAATGGCCTTCTCTAATCTTCTTCCTCTTTCTCTCTCTTCTTCTTCTTTTCTTCTTCTCTCTCTCCTCTCAAAATTTGACAAAAAATGACCAAAAATTAATCAAATATAACTTATATAACAGATTGATGTATGCTTATCAAGTGCACATCAAGTATTGTGGTTAGACATTGTAGCACACGAGTATCATATTAGGCACGCGTCAGGCGGGAGCATACTGTCACAACATGCTCGAGCATCCCTTGAGTATGCATCGAGTGTAAGAAATCTTTCAAATGCACTCGAGTTCCAATCAGGCATCCTTCAGACGTAACCTCACTGCCTAGAACATGCCAGTGCATATGTCAGGCATCGGTCAAATATCCTTCAACCCGATATGACCCGATTTAAAATTGACCATGACCAAATTTTTTCTCTTTAATCTCCGTTTTACTTATTTTTACTTAATTAATTATAATAAAAATTAAAATTTTGAAACTCATACCTTATAAAACCCCTCATTTATTTTACTTAGTTCACGTCTAGGAAAAGTGGACGTTGGAATCAAGTCTTTTGTGGCATTGGTGCCAAATGGAGCTTGGTCATTATAGGAAATAGGCTAAGATAACTTACCCTTTGTAAAGTCCCTAGCACAAGGAGAGATGCTAAAGTTTCCTCTCGAGGCTCTATCGGTGTCTTGGGGATAGCCCACTTTGTAGTGTCGTAGTGACACTAGTGCTAATATTCTTAAGACCTTGGTTAAGAGTACATGCAAAGATCTAACAGAGAGATTGTCCATCTTCTTAGTTTTTGCAATGTTCAAGTTTTTAATTTTTAGTAATTATTATTAATTAAATTAATATAATTAAAATTAATGTCAAAAAATCTGAAAAATTTGGTTAAAGAGTTAAAAAATTGGATCGAATAACTCGTGCCTAATGGAAGCCTAACGCAAGCCTGACACGCGCCTGAATGCAGAAAATAGTGGAGCATTGCATGAGGCATGCCTAAGCTGTGCTCAAGAGCTCGACTAGCAGTAGCTATGCACCTGATGCATGCCGAAGCCACTCTCGATCACACTGCGGTATGAATTCAGCACTTGAGTCGATTTTTTTCATTTTTCTCAAAACATTTCCAGAGAAAATAGAGAAAGAGAGAGAGAGGGAGAGCTGAGGAGAAGAGAGAGGAAGCCAAGCAATTCAAAATTTGGTGGATTTGAGTGAGAATTTAGGTAAAATCAAAACCAAAACAAGTATACTATATACTCTCCTATTATTATTACTGTTCTTTTCAACTTTCATGAGTAATTCTTGTTCTGTTACTCAATTATATTGTAATTTTAAAGTTATATTATTTATTCTAATCATGCAAGTTAATTTTTCCTGATTTTACAATAAAAATTCATAAAAACTCATATTTAAGTTTATGTATTCTATAATGTGCTGTATTCTGTAATTTAATTCTATACATGTCTGAAAATATAATATTTAGTTTTTGCTTGTCTAAAAACATGATATTTGATTCTCATGGCATGCAGTGTACAAATTAACATATAGGGACTTATACTTAACAACTTATAGTCATGCATGGACATTGGTTTCAAAATTCAGACATGTAGAAATTAAATGTCATGTTTTTAGACATGTATGAGAATCAAATTGCAGAATATAGCACATATTACATAGTACATAAACTTAAACATGAGTTTTTATGAAATTTTATTACAAAATTAGAGAAAATTAACTTGCATGCTTAGTACATATATAGTGTTTTGCTAAACTTTTAACTCACTCCTTATTATTTTTACTAACCTCCTTAGATGAGATACATGAGTCCTTACCAGGTGTACAGGATTGATGGATCGAATTGATATGAAAAGTTTAGATTAATAATTTGATAATGATTATTACTATTTAATATTTTTGAATAATATTTATTGTATTATATTATATTTGGATGGCATTTGAACGATGGTTAATAGGTCTAATATTATATTTTAATTGATTAGACAACTTCAGATGATATCAATTGATATTTTGGTTATTCAAATGGTATTATTTTATTTTTCAGATAGCTTTAGAAAGTATTAAATAATATAATTTAGTCTAATATTCAGGTTCCGAACAGTTTTAACATGTTATAAAATATTCTTTTGAGTTTTAGTATAATTTTTGAGATATCTAAATGCTAAAATATTGATTGTCGGATGATAGGTCATGAATTGATAATAATGTAGTCTTATTATTATTTCGCCTATCCGATGTATGATTGTCGGATATCAGCTTATAGTGTATTATTTTAGCAGATTTTGGTATACTCTGATCATATTTTTGGATAAGTATTAATTCCTTACGTAAAATTTGATGTAATGTTTTTGGTCAGTGTCAAAACAACATAAGAAATGACATGTTTTGAATTATGTAAATATTTAAATTATTTATTTGTAGTCGATCGAGTTACAAACTTGCAATTCACATTCATAGGTTAATTGAATAATTAAATTGGTTTAATAATAATTTGATTAAAGTTAATATCAAGATATAAATTTGGGATGTGATAGTTTTTATATTAGGACTTTAAATATTCAAATCCTCAAAAATTAGATTGGTGTAGTATTTATTGGATAGAGACCTAAAAGTAGCCGTTGTGAGAAAGTTGGTATCTAATTGGTTACATATCCTAAGTCAGGTCAGCAATAATATCATTTACGAGATTTTTGTTAGGCATCACTGTGATATCCAATCAATACCCATTTTGTCAATATTTATTTTTAAAGTGCTTGATATTAAAATCCAAATTAAGTCATATTAATTTTTACATGATTTTTACCAAATCTTTAATTTTTTTAGAAATTTTGGCAAATTTAACATGAATTTTAGTATTATAAAAAGTTAGATATCCCATTATAAAAATTAGAGATTTTCAATATATACCAATCTTAAATGTCGAAAACTCATAAACCTTCATATGAATGAATAAATTCTTAAAATCTTTTTTCCATATCTAATTATTACCTATTACTATTACATAAAATATCTTAATTTCTTAAAATTTCTATACAAAGGCTTCTATTTGATTTTAAATTAAACAATATAATTTCTACATAATTCTAAATTGTATATTAAATTTCATACATCTTTATAATTTTTACTACATTTCTTATATTTGAAACAAAATAAGGAAAAACTCTACATTAGTTTTGGTGAAAAAAAATTGTGACGGCCCGACCTTATTTCACTTCATAAAGCCGCCGTCAGCCCATAATTCTTGCCTTAAAATAAAATAATAAATGACATAAAATTTTTTTCTTTTCACTCATACACAGGATCTCGTGAGGCCGAACTTCATAAAGCTGGCCCACTAGTTTGATTTCAAACTTGTCCGGCCAACTCTAATGTTTGTCGGACCTAATTGCCCTGAGATGCTTACTAAAAATTATAACTTTTATTCATAACACCGAAACATGCTAACATTGATAAGTTAAAACAGCGGAACGGTTTTACAAGTCTCCACAAAATAACAGAGAAATTAAACAAGCTCTTCATTTAGTCATGACTCCGGCCAACCGGACTACTTGGCTACACCAGAGATTCTACTCCACTTCGTCCTCCATGAGCCTTTATCATCTGAAAACAACAAGAGTGAGCACAAAACCCAACAAGGTACTCACATGCGTAAAAATGAAATCATATATATATATATAGCGGATAAAACAGAAATTCAAAATCATCATGTCTTTAGTTCGGAAGTTCCTTTTCTTATTGTCGTCTTAATAAGATCATTGAAAATTCTTATCATATTTAGGGATCTTTAGGGACCGGACGGGAGCGGACAACATCGAGGACGGATTGTATGTAACCCCACAACCTAAGGCCGTATCCCCTCATTATGCTCCCCGGGGCGGAAGGTGATGCCTTTAACCCGGCATACGGGGCCGTAGTCCGTAGTTCTTATGCCACCAGAAAGTCCCCTCCCGTGGCCCAGGAGGCAATTCTCGAGTGTCACTCCAATATCCTTCATCCATCTTTAACAACAAGTTTAATGGAAACTCGGTTCTTGGTTCGTGTTCTTTAATGGCCATTCATCATAATTCAAAAGTCGTAGAGTTCCGCTTACTGTCCATATTACATGCACTTTCCATGTTCATATATATATAGGCCGGAGTTCTTCTTTTCATACAGAGGTTCGGAGTTCCTGTGTGCCGGAGTTCTTTTGTCAAGCCGGAGTTCTTTTACAAAGCCGGAGTAAAAGCCGAAGTCCTCTTTTTCTACAGTCGGCCGGAGTTCTTTTTCATAACAGGACAGTATTTTTCATCAAAAGTCCGGAGTTCTTTTTTATAACAGGACGGAGTGTTTTTCATCAAAAGTCCGGAGTTCTTTCTCATAACAGGACGGAGTGTTTTTCATCAAAAGTGCGGAGTTCTTTTTCATAACAGAACGGAGTGCTTTTCTTTTCAAAAAGACGGAGTGCTTTTCTTTTCAAAATTCGGAGTGCTTTTCTTTTCAAAATTCGGAGTGCTTTTCTTTTTAAAATCCGGAGTGCTTTTCTGTTCAAAATTCGGAGCTCTAAAATCTGAAGCTCATTTTATTTCAAAATCCAAAGTTCTAAAATCCAGATTTCAATTTCTTTCAAAATCCGAAGTTCTAAAATCCGGAGTTCATTTTCTTTCAATTTCCGAAGCTCTAAAATCCGGATTGACTCTTCTTTCAAAAATTCGGAGCTCTAAGGTCGGAGTGACTTTTCTTTTAAAATCCGGAGTTCAAAAATTGGAATGTCTTTTCATTAAAATTCGGAGTGCTAAAACCGGAGTGACTTTTTCTTTAAAGGACGGAGTACTCTTTCTTAAAAGGACGGAGTACTTCTTTAAAGACGTAAAGGTCGGAGTTCATCTTCTTCAAAACAAGAGTACTTTTCAAAAGAGGACGGAGTACTTTGTTCCTAAAAAGACCGGAGTTCTTTGGACGGAGTTCTTTTCCAAAAAGGACGGAGTACTTATTTCATAAAAATGTCGGAGTTCTTTTTATTAAAACCAGAGATCTTTTTGACAAAAACCAGAGGTCAATAGCAGGAGTTCTTGTTCCATCTTAAGACCTAAGTTCTTTTTCGTAAACATGCATTTATCGAAATTCATAACAATTGTCAGACTCATAAACAGAACATATTTCATATTATATTTGCAGAATAAAACCCATCATCATGAATATTAGAGTTTCTTTTAAACATGCACTTAAGAACGATAAATCATCAAAAACAGAACAGACATCATACATACATAATTTCATCAGAACATATCATATACTTAGGTAGAAACGTGCATAAACATAAACTTTAAAAACAGGGTGAGTATCTTGTAGAGTCCCACATCGGATGGGGAGGTGAACAAAGCGTGCCTTATAAAGGGCGTGGATACCTCTTCCATCGTGGACGCGTTTTAGGGGCGGCTGGGCCGTCTGCCAGGAACAAAACCGTGCGGGCTGCGTGTTGGCCTGGGACGCCGTAAGTTCCCCCAGCCCAAAGAGGACAATATCCACAGTGCGGATGCGCCGGGGACGTTACAGATGGTATCAGAGTTGGGATCCGGTCCGGTGTGCCAGCGGGGACGCTGGGTCCCAAGGGGGGTAGACTGTAGAGTCCCACATCGAATGGGGAGGTGAACGAAGCGTGCCTTATAAAGGGCGTGGATACCTCTTCCATTGTGGATGCGTTTTGAGGGCGGCTGGGCCGTCTGCCAGGAACAAAACCGTGCGGGCTGCGTGTTGGCCTGCGACGCCGTAAGTTCCCCCAGCCCAAAGCGGACAATATCCACATTGTGGATGCGCCGGGGACGTTACATATCTTGCCTGAATTTCTTTGTTTCGCCTTGAATTTTTGGTCAAGCCCAATCGAGTGCCCCTTTTATTTTCCCGCTCTCTAAGGTCTTATTTATAAGCCCTAGGGTTTGGCAGCCTTCGGGGGAAATTCCTAGGGTTTCCAATTTTAAAGTTTTGTTATTATTTATTATTTTTTTATACCCGATTTTCTTATTTTAAAATTTTCTTACTGGTTATTTCTCTTTGCTCAGTTTCCTTATTATAAGGATTTCCTTATTAATTGTTATTTCAACGTATTCGGTTTCCTTATTTACTCGTTCCGGTCAATTAACTGGCGTTGACCGGATCAACAACTTCGGCTTCACAAATACACTCCGGCCCTCAAGGATATTTCGGCCTTACCTGGCCGGACTTGATTTTCATCAAGAAAATTCGGACTTCTTTTCAAGGGATATTCCGGACTCCTTTTTCAAGGGAATCCGGAGTAGATTATTGTAGAAATCCGGAGTGGGTTTTCATTAAATAAGGGCCGAAGTTGTTTTCATCTTAAGGCCAATTACTTTCCTATTACATTTTTCGGTCAACTGGCGTTGACCGGACTCGATAACAGGGGTTTTCTATGCTTTTAAAGTCTAGGTCGTTACAAAAATATTTTCTCCGGTATAAAAAAAATTATAAAGTATTTGTATTCTAATAAAATTTTTAATTTGACCAAGTAAGGATCATTATAAAAAACTAATATAATATAATTAATTAAAAGTCAAACTTATCATATATGAGTCAAAAAAGTGACATTTAACCCTAACAATAGAAATTATATGTTGTTGGCTCAGCCACAGGTATAGTGGTATATAACCTTCGGTTATATAGAAATAATTATAACTTAAACTTTAAATTTATCATTTATTTGTAAAGTTATCACTGATCCTTATTTAATTTACATGTTAGTATGATTTTTGTATATTCATGTTTCATAATATTTAATTATTAGTATTTCACTTTCACTTGAGTTATCAAAAATTGACATAATCTTACAATGTTTCGTTCGATTTATATCCACATATGAAAAATATATATCTTGTTGGACGTTAAGCTCATATTTTCTTTTATTTTTACTAATCTTTTAGATTAGTGAGTTTGAATTATCTTGCAGGTAATTTGAATCGAGAAAAGGCTATTTGAAAATTAGTTTTAGAATGTTTGAGTGATTTAGTGTTTTATTATAATTTAACAACTTGGGACGTTAACCTTCGATTTTCTATTATTTTGATTAATATTGTGTCTAGTTGCCGGACAATGATGATGAACATGTTTAAATTCAATTTTAGATTTTGGAAGTATAATTTTGATACTCTAATGTTTGGTTGAGATATTTTCTATTATGTATATGTTAAAATCAATTAATTGTCAATATTTAGAATTATTTTTATGTGTAGCTATTAATCCTGTAATTGGTTGATTGTTATATTATTATTCGGACCGTTTAATGGTATTTGATATAGATTTACATTCCGATATTGGTTTAAGTTAAGTTGATTAAATTAAACAAATAATTTTTAGTTGTTTTTTTCAAATCAAATTAAAATAATTATGGATTAAAAAATAAGCTAATTTGGATATTTACGTCGAGAACTTGACAGTCAGCATACCGTTATAAAGTTATGTGTCTGCTTCAACTATTCGTGTATTTAGCTTTTGGTTAAATATTTTTCCTTGTGGTGAGATATTGATTAAAAAGGTACAATATTGTTATTTGGGCCAAACTGTGATAGGTCGATTATTCTTGAGATCGTAGTAATCACATTTAAATATCTTGTTTATAGTGCTGGTGCATAGGCTTCAACCCGATTTTTATTATTAAACCATTATTTATGAATAAGTTTTATTTTTAATATTATTATTACATACTCATATAGGAGTCATAACATTAAATAAGAAGTATGATATAATATTATTGAACATATAATTTTGTAGAGGAACTTTATTATAGAGCTAAAGGCTATCGACTCCATCTTTAGATCTACAGTAACATTCTGTGATAATGCTATAATTGTATCTTAAATAAATAATGATAAGGAAATATGATAGACATAAGAAACCATTTGAGTTCATCAATACTAGGCTTAGGATTACAAACTACCTTGTTAGAAATATCTTGTATTAAAATATTCTGTGATTAGTAAAAAAAATAATTTAAAGAATATTTAAATATTAATAAAAATTAGCACATAATGTTTATCTGAACACTAGTATCCAATTCCCATGCTTAATTCATGCACTTTGCAGTGAATGAGCACATTTTATCAAAAATATCAGTATCTGAAACATATCTTTGCAATATGAGTTTATTTATCTAGAATGCTAGTACCTGATGCATAGTTCTCCGGCGCATGAGCACATCATTCAAGAACACTTGTGCCTAATGCAGACATATACTATGTATGAGTATGGTCTGTCGAGAATATTAACGCCTAATAGAAGTCTGTATTGCACATGAGCACAATTGGTGTAGAATATCTACATTGGATAAGCGACTATGCCACACTTCAATATTATTGTTTCAAAATGTCAATACTTGACACGCACCCATGTTGTGCTCATATATTGTCTTGCGAATGCCAAATGTAAGATATAGATCCAAAATATCATTTTAATAATTATTATTTTAATTAAACAGAAAAATTTTTAAAATAAATTGAGATTTTAAATCAAAAATTAATTTTCAAATTAGAATTGGTAAGGCTAAATGATGCCTATCTTATGCCTAATCCACGATTTTATATATTTTAGACAACAAGCGTGATCCAGATGCATACCCATTGTGCATTTATATGCACTATAAACACATTGGCCACGCCTAATATGTGTTCGATTGATATATATATGTATTTAAGATAGAATGCGAGAGCCTATATGTATATGAGAAATACTTATTTAGTACAGACTGTACCTTAAAGCCTGATTCGTATCTAACTAGAGCACATGTGCTAGTTTTGATAAATGGGTCTTAGCCGATTTTGAATTATTTTTATTAAAAATTCTAAAATGAGAGAAAAAGGAGAATGAATGAGAGAGAAGAAGAGAGAGAAATAAGATGAAGAAAATTTTAAAGGTGAAATCAAATATTTCTTGTTGGAAATCAAGTAAAGGTAAGTATATGTATTATTTTCATATATAAATTTATTTACTTTGTGTGCATATGAATCCCCTTTTATTTCATCTAAATTTATGAAACACATATCTTAATCAATATATATATAATATTTAAGTGTTAAATTTCTATAATAATATTATTATTTATCTTTAATTCTCCATTAAATTTTACTATATGCTTATAATCATAGAAAATCACTTGAATTATACCCAATTCTTATATTTTCTACAGGATAGTTTCTACAATGTTTACAAATTATACATTTAAGCTAATGAATATATTCAATTTTTACTTTGTTAATTTGCATATCGATACTTTTACTAAATATCACACATTTGAAGAAATATATATAAAAAAAAACTCTATATAAGTTTTAAAAAACAAAGTATTTTTCTCCAATATAACAAAATTTAAGTAGTATTTATATTTGAGTAAAATTTTCAATTTGATTTAATATGAACTATTGTAAAAATTGACAGAATATATTCAAATATATCACATTATATTATTAGTAAATTAAATGTCAAACCTATTATTCATGGATCAAAAAAGTAATATTCAACCAAATCTATAATGTTATATATAGACAGCCTTTTTTTGGTAATTTTATATATAGAAGACAATGTACCTAAGATATTATAGAGTAGTATATGACATTTGATTATATGAAATTAATCACAGTTTGAGGTTCTATTTATATATTTTTAGCATGATTTTTGATATTATACATACTAGAATATAATTTGATTATTAGAAATTAACTTTAGCCGAACTATTTAAAAATGATGTTATCAGTATTTTAATTTTTTTATCATGGTATAATTCTAGTGCGTATCTTTATTATATATCTATATATGAAAGTATACATACCCCATTAAATAATTAACTCACCCTTACCTATGTTTCATTAACATTTCGAATTAGAGGCCTCAAACTAACTTGTATGTGACCAAATTTTGAAAGAATGTTGTTCCAGATTTAGCTTTAGGTTATTAAAATAGTTTGATATTTATTCATAATTTAATGGTTCAAAATTTAGTTTTATTCTCATTTTATTTATATTAAAACCAATGGCCAATAAATAAGGAGATATTTAATTTAATTTTTAGATTTTAAAAGTATTATTTTAATACTCTAATATTAGTTAAAATGCTTTTTCTTTATAAATGATTTGAGATTATACAATTGTTAATTTTTAAAGTTACCTTCAAGCGTAACTTTTAAGTCCTATGATTAGATAATTTTTATATCATTATTTTAATCATTTATTGACATTTGATACAAATTTGCAAGCCTCAATTTTGGTTTGAATTTAAATCAATAGAATAAATAATTAATTTTTTTAAATACTAAAGACTAAAAGATAGTTTAATTTAATTATGTATTAAGAATGATAAATTTGATTTCGTGATCAGTAATGTAACACCTTCACACCTAATGCACACCTGTGCAGTACATGAATTCTGAGGTGTTGCCTCTCTCTCATACTGAAAATGTTTGACCTAATCTTAATCCTCTCTATAAAAATTCTCCTTCATTAAAGATTCAAATATATATATATATATTAAAATCCTTATGCTCTCATTACTTAATATAAAAAGAGATTTATTACTAGAGAAAATAAACTATTCTCATTGTTTAATGTCAATCAATTTTTAATTAGGTCCCATATATGGACCATATCGATAATGATTTTTAAAATTTTAGTTTATATCGGTTATTTTTTGTTTTAAGTTTATATAAGAATAAATAAAATAGTGAAGAATATGATTGTTATCTTCTTGATGGATGAAAGTGTAACTATGCAACTCTTTATAAAATTATATGTCTTTTTGTATGTAAAAAGACACAATCGTTGTTTTTTTTTTTTTTTGTTATAATAAAAAAAGGATTTTAAATGTAATTATAAGAGATCTCATCTCTCAATTTATATATAAAGTTTTATTTTTTTAAAAAGAACCACCGTATATTATTTATTTTTATTTTGTTATAATTTCTTAGAAGTTCATCATAGATATCGTGAATTCAAATACACATTGATTATTGATTTCTAACAAAGATTTGTTCGGCTTAAATTTGTCTCTTTCCAGTTAAATTTGACCTATTATTATTATTCCTAAATCTTATGTCTTTGCATGTTTAACTTAGGATGGATAGTGTGGCATTAAAACATTAGAAAAATATGTAAAATAAATAATATTGACAATATATTTTTTATTTATTTTGAGATATTTTTAGATTACATAACGACTATTAATCAATCTATTATTGCACGGCCAAGAACGAGACAACTTAATGCATTGATAGATAAGAGATTCAAATGATAACAACTCAATAAAAAATACCACTAAACCCATTACGTAAATGGCGCAATACAGGAATTAAGATATATGACCTGAACGGTCAAATATTAAAGGATCATAATGAGTCGTTTAATGATATGATATAAGCAACTGTTGAGTCGATCAAATAACTGGTAACCAAGTAGTCCTACTATTAAATTAAAGTGGTCGTTACACGTGGGGTAATACCCCTTGTCGCTGAAACGAAACGGCATATGTCCACATATTGATTTCAGGCTTTCACCAACCAAACGATGCCTCCTACTATAAATAAAATCTTTCCCCCAAAAAAAGAAAAGAGAGGACGAGAGACAACTAGGACTAAGAAGAAAGTTAGACACTTCATCTGATTAGTACACAAATATAAAAAAATACTCCACCAATTGAGTATATTAAAATGAGTATTATCCTTCATACAAACATTCTTTCCCATCCTCTCTGAATTCTCACACACACTTACCTGCATCTTTTTCATCCAAATAAAATGATTTTTAATTTAAATATTAGAGAATATATCGAATGACGAATTTCACATACCTCTTACATCTTATTTGTTTTATTATGGTGTATAATATTCATATTAAGAGTTATGAAAACCGAACCCATATTTACTTGAACTACCAAGTATGGTAAACCAATTTCCTAATTTGTTCATTAATTCAAATTCTCAAAATGTATCAGATAGATATAATATCACATTACAAAAAATATTCTAATGATCATTAAAAAGTATCATTTTAACATCTCTCTTAATAGGAATGGATGCACCAACTTAGACGGTGTGCAATCAATTGACTTCACTTTATTTATTGGTTATTATTATTTACTTATCTTTTTAAAATTAGTCATATTTTAATCATTTTTCTATAAAATATTAATATAATATTTTAAATTTATTTTATCAAAAATCAATATTGAAAAATGACTTCACCAAAAAAAAAAAAATTTATGAATGCGATGATCATTTCTAAATATTATTGTAAAGATTGAAGTATCATGCACTCATTTTATTTATTGAAAGATATTTACAAAATAAAAATATATTTTATATCATCACAAAAAGTATTTTTAAGTAGAATAATTTTTCAATAAAATAGTTTCGACGTTCAACATCAATGAAGAAATATGATATATTACACAAATCAATCAATAATTAGTGTTTATGATTATCAGTTATGACAATATTTTTGAAATGATGGTGACATTATATAATTAAAAAATTTATATTTACTGTTGATTAATATTTATTATCTGACTACTTTACTTTAGTAATCAAATTAGAGACGCTAGTCAGTCTATGAACGGTGTGGTTGGGTTGAACAACGGCTAGCAATTGAAATCAACAAAAGTAGTGCAACGGAGTCGGGACAAGCAATCTGACAATCGTGTGGGGTGGTACGAGGTGTCGTCGGATGTTGGGCAGTGATGGTACTCAAGGATGCCAGTGACTGTTAATAGACGGAAGTGGTCATAGTGTCAGCACGCAGTGGGCCCTAGGTCGTGGTGTGGTGCTTGGCAAATGACCGTGGCCACTAGAGCCACTGTTACCGGATGATTGAAAATGAGATCTGGGGTGTTAACAAATACAGATAAACAATGACAATTTAAGGCATCACACGACGGCCAATGATCGATAGTGTGTTGACATAACATCCACTGGCCCCATAGTAATTGCTATGGGGCTCATCAGTCAATGATTGATGGGTCGAAACATCATGGTTATAATAGTATCATCTTGGTAAAATTTTTTCCTAACTGATATTAGCAGTTATTAGTCATCAGTTGATAAATTTTAAACAAAGACTTTTATTTTTTAAAGAATAAGTTATTTTTTAAAAAATTTAAGCTTTTTTTTATGATAAATATATATTTTTGTAATTTTTTTATATGTATTAAAATTTAAAAAGTGTGAAAAAATATTTTTGATATGTAGTTGAAATTTGATCACAGATGAGTGTGATGAGTGATGGAGACATACTAATCTGATTATGATGCGTCTGTTTTTAGAATCTGACGATTCACATTCCTTCCAACAGAATAAACAAATTAAGGTCACTTCACAGCCTTATTATTTATTTATTTTATTTTATTGATTTATTTATTTTATATTTTATTTATTTATTTTCTCATTTGATCTCTTCCCTTTTGTTTTTTTGCTTACTTTATTTTAATTCTCTGTTCTCTCTCTCTCTCTCTTTTCTTGTTTCTTTTATAATTTTTATTTGTTATTTTTTTGTTTGGATTAAAAATGATATAAATTATAATTAATAAAAATAATTGACCATGTTAAAAAAATAATAAATAAAAATAAATTAGATCGATTGGTATTATAAATAAATTTATTATTTATTTATTTATCATATTTAATTTTTTTTAATGATCATACTAATTTAATTTATACATTATTGTGATTTATTAATGATAATAAAATTAGTCTAATTTTCATAGTCTTTTTACTTAATTTTATTCTCTGTCTCCCCCTTTTCTCCTTGTTGCTTTTCTATTTTTTATTTGTTCCTTCTTTGTTTTATTGGGGTTAAGAATGACAATACCACATTTTAATTTATGAGATTATATTTTTTAAAAATAAATAAAAATAAATTAGACCCCATTGTTATGGTAAATAAAATAAAATTTTTATTTTTAACACACTAAAATTATTTTAATTAATCACACTTTATTGATTTATTTGTTACTATAACTCTATTCTTATTGGATTGGTCAAATCTTACTAAATTTTTACCTATTTTTTTTAGTTTATTCTACTAAAAATAGTAAAATTATTAAATTTCTTTATTTTTTGTGATAATTTGTATAAAATCATTGTCTAATGACATAACTTTTAAATGTAGCAGTTAACTCTAAAGTTATTTGTCGATTTATTATTTTGCTATGCTTTTGTTTTGTTAGTACAAAAAGATTCTAAGAGCTTGGTGCGATGTAAATTATCAGTTTCTCTTTGAACTAACATTATTCTAATACAGTAAGACACATATTTATGTCTGATATTTTTGAAGCGAACTTGACAGAATCAAATCTAAAATATATCAGAGTCATATTATTGAATAAATAAATAAACAAGTTTCATATAACTGATCCCATAATGAGTTAACAGATATTGATTTGTTTTAACTCGGGAAAAAGTATATTTATGATATTTTAATTTCAAAAAATGAATGTTACACCAATAAGTTTAATAACACAAACCCTTGACTTATTATAAACAAAAACCACATTATACAATTTTATTATGTATTATTCTCTAAATTATACCTACTCATGTCGTGATCACTTCTAATTTGATTATATAATGCCCACTTTTGGGTGAGGGAGCCGAGGTGGTTTATTATTTACTTTATTCGATCTTTTTTATTTATAATTTACTTTTTATATATATAGTGATAACTAAAAAAATAGAAATTTAAAATAAGCCCATCTTCCTTATACACAATATATCAATTAAAAATGATTTTTGAATTTCAATTAAGAATTCATTTGGGTTTAAATATGAATAAACTATATAGATATTCTATGTTATGTGTTAAAATGATTATAAAAATAAATTTTTTAGAAATAGAACTCGAGATTTATAGTTACGAATTCTAATTTACTACTAAATGTTAGCTATATGTGGTTGGATTGATAAGAGTTCTTTTTCTTAAAGACATGAATGAGCTTATTCTCTCTATGTTGATCGTTTATTTTTAAATAAATTATTATAATTTAATTATTTTAAAATAATTAATTTAAATTATTTTTTTATTTTTAAAAAAGCAGTTAAATAATAATTATCTATTAAAATATAAACGGTTAAGATTTAAAAAAAGAGTAATTTCATCTTCTGAATCTATGTAAGGTTGATAACATTTTGCTGTTATAATTATAAAAATAAAATAATTTTAAATATTTGTATTTGTCAAGAAAATATTATATCTTAAAATTTGAGCTCTTAGATTAGAGTATAAGAATAATTTTATACAACACACTCTCATTGTGAATGACTTTTTAGAATTAATGAATGAATTAAGCACAAGCCCACTATATTAAAGATGTTAAAAATAATTATTAAAAAAAAAAATAATAATAAAATTTTAGAAATTCTTATAATTCTTATTAAATTTATAAAATTTATTTATTCATCAATCTAACTCATTTATTTTTTTAATTAGTCATATTTTGACCTTTTTTTATAAAATACAATAATAAATTATTTTAAATTTATTATATTAAAAATTTAAAAATATAAAATTATTGACCATATTAAAAAATTTGTTAGATTTGTATTCAAATTATATTGATTCTTGTAATATAAAAATTTAGAATTAAAATAAAATTTTAAAATATTTTTTAATATCTAACGTATATCAAATTTAAAACAATCTCAATAATTTATAAATAATAATGTCAATATTAGTATCAATATAAATTATTATCCAATCAGTATTAAATATATATATATATATCAAGTATGTTAAAAAATAATAAAATTATAATTATTATATTAATTAAATATTGACTATTATATTAATTAATTTTTAAATATTTATTAATATATTATAATATAAATATAATATAAATAATATTGATTTGAAAAGTCAATATTTAATATATTTTTGTAAGGAGATGGATGCTTGTTGGCCTTCTCATTCGACTTTTGCCGTGGTTGCCGTAAATGGTCTCTGCATAAATAGAAATAAATATGAAAGTAAAAATTAAAAAAAGGGGAAATGCTAATGTGATTAATGCTGTGGCTTGTTTTTCTGACAGGCGCACGTGCCGAAGCAGACTCATGAATGAGAATTTGTGGTTTCTGAGAGCGACGCCTGCACCACTCATCAACTCACTCCCCCTCTCTCTCTCTCTCAAATGAAGCACTGAAAAACATGCACGGCGTCTTCTTTCATTAATAATTATTTTTTATAATATTTAAAAATATTAAAAATTATTTTTCATAATATTAATATTGTAAAAAATTCAAAAGTAATTATTTTAAATTATATATGTGTGATTTTATTTAATTTTAGTTTATAAAATTTTAATGGGCTTCTTATAAAAAAAATAGATATGGATAAATTGTATAAGAATGAGATAAATAATTTTTTTGATATCAAAGTTATGTGTAAATAAGTTTTATATGATGAGTGTTTCTAGGATTTTTTTATATATTTAGATAAAAATATTTTAGATATTATAATTTAAATATTATTAAATATTTTTAGCTAATATAATTTATAATTTATATATTTTT
Organism: Nepenthes gracilis; assembly: GCA_033239525.1. Lineage (NCBI taxonomy): Eukaryota > Viridiplantae > Streptophyta > Magnoliopsida > Caryophyllales > Nepenthaceae > Nepenthes > Nepenthes gracilis. The sequence goes on along the minus strand of BSYO01000026.1, from coordinate 3,365,472 downwards.
ATATAAACCTATTAATATTTATAAAATTATTAATAAAAATATATAATTAAAAAGTATTATATCTGATACTTCATTAATTTTGAATAGATATATAGATTTGTTTAATCAATCTTTTAAATATCAATATTTAGATATTGAGCACTACAATAATTAACATCATATCAGAAGAATATGGTACTCGCTTTCTGATATATTAGATAAATAGAAATATAAACAGATGAAACGAAAAAATGAGTGTTAAAATAAAAAAATTTGAAGGAATTGACTCCATAAATTTTTATGAATAAAGCTGCTCAAGCACTTATTATCTCTGTATTGAACATGGGTTTTATATTTATAACCTAAACGCTAACCAACCTGTCATTTTTCAATTGCTATATCTGCTATCTGAAATATTTTCTTGTTTGGATTCTAAATATTATATTAATTCTATAACTATTCAACAATTAATATTTAATATTTATTTTACAATTATTATCTATTTTAATACGACTAATTATCTTTTAATTCAGTGTAATAATTTATTATAATTTACTATTAGATTTATTTTTCTGTTAGATTATTAATTTTCATAATCTTAAATGTTCTGATTACTTAACTATTTGGTCGATCAGTCGAGCATTTATCAAAATACTGATTTCTGGACCAAATTTATACCTGTTTGAACAATTCGGCCATCATGATATTCACCTCTATGTTGATGGCCCGTAAATCTAGCATTTTAGTGGGACTGAGTCAATCATATTTAAATCATATTTGATAATATTAATACTACTTATATTTAAAAAATAGGTAATATTAAATTTTTTATATTATATATTATTTTATCATAATAATATTATATAAAAAATAAAGTCATAACAAAATATAATTTTTTAGAAATATTTTCAAATATTATTATTAAAAATACTTATATAAAAATAAAAAAAAAACAAAACAAAAAAGCCGGTCAGCATAAAGTAATCGCGAGGTCACCTTCAAGTGTCTGGCCGCTTAATCCAACAAAGATTTTGAGCATTAATATCCCTAATAAATAATTTATATAAATATTGTTTTTCTAATAAAAATTAAAATAAAATAATAAAATACGTAATTATAAGTTAAATTTTAATGTATTATACTCAATAAATTATAACTTAATTTTTTAAAAAGCTAAATTTTAATCAATTTAATATAATTTAAAACAGTACTTATAAGACAAAATTTTATAATTTAAATTAATAAATAACAAAAAATAAATAAATAATTAAAATTCAGTTTATTTCTCGTGCTTATTAGGATTATTTTCCGATAATTATATTCAATAAAATATTCTGAGAGGATTAAAATTAAAAAAAAATATATTATTAAAATTACTTTTGTGCTCTTCGATGCAATGGGTGACGACTTTGCCCGTCCACGGTACGGTCAGGCTCGTCCTTTTCAACTTAAAGATTCCGCTCCTAATTTCTGCATGGTCAGAAAACAATAATTAAATTATATTATTATTTTTTTAAATATTTTATATAATATATTTATTTATTACTATTTTGTTTTTTGTAAATTTTTATTAAAGTGGATGAACGGATGAAATTAAAGTGTGTAGGTAAATTTCATCCCCCCCAAAAAATTGTATCTCTTTGATGCTTGATTTATAAAAAATAAAAATAATAAAAATATAAAAGAAATTTTTTTCAGTATATTTTTGGTGATAGCTGAATAAAAAATATTTTATTAAGGATTTAATTAATTATTGGACAATTCTCCATAAATATCCAAGCAAAGAAAAAATATGTAAATTTTCTATTTTCTTTCTATTTTATTATTATCTTTATAGTTTCCTATCATACTATTTAGCTATTTATAAAATATCTTTAAATAATATAATATTTATTTATTTTTTATTTTTATGAGCCTATTAGTATTAATAAATATTGATGGGTATGTCGAAATATGGACTCACCCAAGGTCAACGGAGGCCCAAAACAGCTTACTGGACGGTCAACTTAAAAACGACCTCCGGATCCCAGGAGACCTTTTCGGCTTCCGGAGAATTGCTCCCTAAAATTTTCACGCTTTCGGGACGTCGCTTCCTCATACTTTCTGTGAGCAGGAAGTGAGAACTTATATTCTCAAAGAGCCACCACTCCCAACCATCCTACTTTATTTCTCTGTTGCTTTCCAGTTTACCTTCACTGTTTAGAAAGATTTACTGACTTGAGTATCGGAGTGTTTTTGGTGGGACAGCATCCCACTGACACGCTGACCTCTAATTTGTTTTAGTGGTGTGTAGGATTCGAACTCAGTGAACGGAGCCGGGTCAAATAATAAAGACAAATCCAAATCTGTTTGAAGTCGGATCTAGGTACACATCAAATGTATAAATAAGATAATAAATTATTAATATTATTCACATAATAACTAAAATTTTACCCCTTAATACTACTTTTACTTAAATACCTCCTATTTTTTTTTTTTATTAAGACAACAATATTTATCAAAATTGCACCTCGGTGCAATAATAACATTACTTTATAGAAATATACAATTTATATATTTATGTAATTAAAATAGAGATCCCACGTATGAGGAACTCATAGCTGTTTTTTTTAAATATTATTTTATCATGATTTGAATGATCTTAATTATGAATAATCTATGTATAATATATATCTCTGTATAAATATTACATAGGCTTAACTATTAGGAAAACTTATTTCTCAGTAAAATCATTATCTCTAAAATATTAAAAAAATAATAATAAAAATATGTGAATTTAAACTTATATCAAATATAAAATTCATTCAAACTAAGTATCAACTATGTTATTTATACATCTCCTATAAAAGCAGATGATGCCAAGCCAATTAATGTAAAAAGGAGGAGAGAGATAAGAGAGAAAAACAGATAGATAAACAGAAGCCAAACCAACAAATAAATTTGCCAAATTATGTCAAATTATTAGTATCACACAAAATAAACACCACTTAATAGCCAGCTTACTTCCAATGGAATTATTTCTAGCAGATAAGCAATAACCATATAGGAAAGTAAAACAAGGAGGGGAACTTCTCTCAACATTTCTTGAATCAATCATGAGCTTTGTTACTTAAAAGATCTTCATCTTGATCTTGATCATGATCATCAGTCTGATTCAGGCTGTGGCTGTGTCTTTTGAAGCAATGTTTGATCATGATCATCATCACGAGGTGTTCTGATCATCAGAAGAAGCTCTTCCATCTTTGCATTGACGCTTACAAGCATGGCAAGTTATTTGAAGAAGAGTAAAGCTGATCTTCTTTATCGCCTCCTCTTTCAAAGCCTGCGCTTTGTCGAGCTCCGCCTGCGCCTGCAGCCTGATTTTCTTCGCACTTGAAAACTCCCTCTCCGCTGCCTCGATCTGCATCTTCACCGCCCGCCTCACCTCCTCCGCGTGGGCCTTCTGGGCCATCGCCACCTTCAGCGGCTGCTCTTCGCCCTCGACATCCACCCTCGCTGCCTTGTCCTCGTCCCTGTTTGATTCGTTCTTCTCGCTCAGATCTGATGAACCAATCGAGAGCTGGAGCTCGAGTCTGTGGCCTATGGCTGCGTTGTTTGGTTTTGGCTTTGGCATGGCTAAGCTTGCAGTAACGGCACTAGTACTCCATGGAAATGGGTTTAAGCTTGTGACGACGGTGGGGATGGCGCTCGACGCAGTTCGTGACAAGCAGGCCAATAGCGGCGGTTCACGAGTGGGACTGTCACCCCGGAGCCGCCCCATGTGGCTGCATGCGTCTTGGTGCTCAATGAAGCTCTCCACCCTATGATACATAACAACAAAGACTTAAATCTTATTTATTAAATACGGATAACTAAAAAAGCTTTTATTCAACTTACTTTAATACAATATCCCACTTGAATAGAAGCAATCTTTAATCATTTTATCGTACCATTCAAATTTATCTCAGCCAGTTTAATGAAACTATCCACCCAGTAATAAATAATAACATCAAACTTTTAAGTTTTATTAAGTGCATTTTGATTATATGAATACTCTTATATTATTCCAATCCATTTTATTGCAAAATTTTCTTGGAGCAGAATAAAGATAAATTATTTGTTAGTAGTACTTGATAAAACCCTCGATCCTAAAATAAATAATAATAACAAAGTCTAAATTCTTCTAAGTATGATCTCATCATATGAATTTGTTCATATTATTTTATTCAATTTATTAAAATATTACCTTAAAATAGAAGCAAATTATATTATTTATTATCATTCTACTCAAAATTTTTCATAATTTGTATGTTTTTTTTTTTTTCACATCAAATTGCTTTTCTTTTCTTGATCAGACTATTTAAAACGTCATTTATTCATTTTATTTTCTATATGAGACTTTCCACTATACCCCACGCCAATTGAATCGGTCCAAAAAATTTGTGAACAAATTGTATCATGAGTAGCGTCTGAGAAGAGGAAGGCTGATTCCTATTGTCCGTATGGAAGATGGTGCGTGCTAGTGACAAACTCATACGAAGAGCGATTCATAATATATAATTTGACATGAATGGGAAAGTCCAACCAGATGATCATCTTCAAGTTCTGACAAAAGCTGTACTTCTGAATCAGGTTTTGATTATATGCCAAGACAAGCCTTCTACGTCTAAGATCTGCAGCTGTTTCAATGGCTAATATGTAAAACAAAGAAGCATCTCTATATTCTAGCTAGCCTGAAATACAGCTTTTATCTTTTTCATACTTTAATATTTAAGACATAAATATAATACAGTTGTTGTCGCTTAATTTCTACGAATTTATGTTCAATATAGGTTTAAGCCTTACCTTTTCCTAGTTGATGTTTATCAGCCTTTTAAATATGTAAGTTAAGCTCAAAAGAAGATGAGATTAGTATTATTTCAGGAACTATGCCCTAATAATCTCACTAGTAGCAAGTTTTTTGAATAATGGAAGTAATCTCTCTATAATATTTAAGTATGTAGATGATTATTTTTCAAATTTTATGATTTAAAGGTTCCATTTACCTGAATTCCTCTTTTCTTAATTTATTTCATTTAAAATATTGAAGGTGTATAAGGTTTAAAGAACTTTAAAAGATCAAAAAACTCACAAATAAATCTTTTTATTGAATTTATCAAATCAGCACTGTCTAGGCTCTCTTTGCTTTCACAAAGTCAAAACCCATGAACAAAAGAGAAAGTTAATAGGGTTTGAAAAGCAAAAGGTTAGCTGAAAAAGGAACCAAGTAAAAGCAAAGAGAATCAAATCTTGATTTTTTTCTCAGACAATTTTGTAATTGAAAAAAGTCAGTTAAATTCAGAGAAATATACCGCATGCATAGTTTTGTTCAAACGAAATTAACCAACCATGATCTTCCAGCCATGAACAGGAAGTTTTCACAGTCGAATGAATTTTCATGTACCTGGAGAAGACTCGACCGCAGTCGCAAGAATGGCCGCGGGTGCCACAGGTCTTGAGATGGGCTTTGTAATCGGATTGAACAGCGTAAGCTTTGGAGCACTTGTCACAGACCCACTGCTTGTGGTGGCTGTGTTTTCGCCTGAAATGCTTCTTAATTCCGACGAGATCGCCGAGGGCGTGGCAAGGATCGTGGTGCAAACAGCTCGGTTCTGGGCAAACGTACACCCTCTTCTTCATCACCGGATTCTCTCTCTTCAACAGCTTCCATGGAACCTTATGCCGGCGCCGATGCATCTGAAGGTTCTGATCCCTTTGAAACCCTTGATTGCAGATCTCACAAACATACCGATCAGATTCCAGCAGCGTTCTCGGCGACAGCGACACCACCTCCGCATCCGGATCTATAAACCCACAAGAACAAAAAAAATTAAATTAAAAACTTGAATCAAAGCTATGATAAGTAAGCAGTATGATAAACTATTCACCTGGTGTTCCGGCGGGTCTTCTTTTCCTCCTCGTGGTAGTACTGTTAAGGTTGGCGCTTTCTGTAGAAGTCAAGGGTTCAGTAGAAGAAGGAACAGAAGAGGAAGATGAATTATTATTACTGTTGTGGTTGCTCGGTAACATTTGGGTTTGAAGGAGGAGATGACTATCGTTGTTATCAGGGATTTTATGAAAGACAGAAATCAAGATTTACGTCCTGATTAAGGAGTCTGATCCGACTGTAAAGTGTAATTATAAGAGCTGGTGGGTTAGCAGAGAGAGAGAGAGACAGAGAATAGCAGACATCAATGGAGGAACATGAAGAAGAGATCGAAGTGGGTGGAAGAAAAGGCTGCTTCTTTAGGTTTCCCAGCTTTTTTTTAGACTTTCTTTATCTTTTAAAATAAGCTTTTGAGAGCTTTTTTCATCAGCTTCGTCTGCTGCTTTTTTCCATGGGCTGCCTCTAATCCTTACCTTCACCAGGTATTATATTGGTGTGGAGTCGTGTTAAAATACTTCTTTTTTCTTCAAATAATAATATTTTATTGCAATTTTTTTTAAAAAAATAATAAATAATCTAATATGTAATTCAATTATTTATACCAATATACCCATATAAAAATTAATAAATAGATAAAATATCATGTTAAAATATGGGTATTTAGGGGTGCCTAATGGGTGACCATACAAATTTGGGGATATTAATTTTATTTCTTTTAAAAATATGAAATAATTTTTTTTTAAAAAAAAAAATTAAAATAATAAAATTTCAAAATAACAATATTATCAAACTAAAAATATACAAATATTATTTTTTTTCTGAAAAAAATAAATATTAAATCTGAGCCGTAGGAAAGTTAAAGGGGATCCTATGTGCCTCTTCATACATATAATACTATTTCTTATAAGTATTTCTTTTGGTGAAGAATTTTTTTTTAAAAAATTTTAATTAATATAATTAATAATAAAATATCTTGAGAAAATATATTGTCACGACTTTATTTTTGAGAAGTTATATAATATATTATGAATGCTATATAAAAAAATATGATTATTTTTAATATATGAGTTGAATTGAATCGACTCTTAATATATTAATATTATTATGCCTTTTTTATATTATTTTTTGCTATTAATTTAGTAACTACACAGCATTTTTTTTTATATATTATGTGATTTTTTTAAAAAAATTATATATATAATATATAATATATATAAATTTTCATAGCAAATTATAGAAATTTAAAAAATATATATATTATTCATAAAAAAGAGAAATTTCTTTCATCTCGTCAAAAAGGAAGAAAAGGGTTAGGTGACCAGGACAAGGGTGGGGCAGCAGCTGGTTATCAAGAGAGTCGTTCTAATATGGAACATAAATATGGAACAATAGATGTAAAAAATAGAGTACAAAATATATATTCCACTTAGAAAATAGTAAATTGGATAAAATATAAAAATGTTTACCATAAAAATGGGGAAGATCCACATATTAATTTATCTTTACACATATTATTCTTAATTTTGTGTTTATTTATGGATGTAAGTTTTTCGAAAAGCAAAAATAGATTATAGATGTATTATAGATAAATATCATAATAGTATTTTTCGTAAGAAAAATAAATCATTTTATATTACATTTTAAGATATTGATTGTTGCATGGTGGGTTCTATAAAAATCATTCATCGAGTAAGTCTGATATTCAAAGTTCAGATAAATAGTATAGGATAACACCTTATATTGATATAATTATCCCAAATATATAAAATAAAAAAAATTATCTATCATTATTGTATTATACTGTGTTTTTCAAATGGAGCAAAGGTCAATAGGCTGATATGGAGCAAAGCAACCCTCCCCATCTCGGACTATTCAGCCTCAGACCATTCTTACGTGGCCTTGCCATCTTAATATACTGTTATAAGTCTAAATAACTCGATATTGACAGTGCCATTGGCTGGCTATTGACACATCTTAATATTTCATTCAAATAAGTCAGGTTCAAACAAATATATTATTTTTGCTTGGATGAACATACTAAATATTTTGTATGCATTCTTCTTTGTCATGATCAAACACAGCCATCGTAAAATATGTCGTCTTTAAATAGCTTCTTATTTTGATCTGACGATTTCTCAATTGGTTCTTTCTGGTTTTATATTGCCTTTGATGAAGTAAACGATTCTTTACTTGAGTATCTCTCTGTTAAACGTTTCTTTTTTACTACTTCAAAGGCAAAATTGATTCTGCATTAAATATCTTCCTAATAAATTATATCATCAAAGAAAGTATAAACGAATCATAGGTAAAATGTTCCCAATTGCTCCTTCTTTAGGCATGAATTCTCATACTTTCATGAGCACTTAAAATGAGCCACATCACATCTCAAACAATTCAAGCATGTCTCCTAAACAAAATCTAAATTGGATTTAGGACTTGGGAAACTCATTGTCTCCATGAAACTTCCTAAAGAGGGGGTCTAAGGCCAGGAGCTTGTCACAGAGCAAACTAGCATCCAAGCCCAGATAAATAATCTCGTTCCATGGATATATAGAAGCTGAAACTACTATGAATATTCAATCCATTACTTGAACTCGACGCATCAAGCCTAACCACACGATATCATATTCTTTTGCCTTGAATTATTCTCATTACATCTCATTAATCCCATTCGATCAATGACATGGAAGGACTTGGATGGGTCCTGAAAAACGTAGAGAGGGCCGGAATCAACTATGGTTCGATGGAACCCAAGTTTTTAAGCCTACATTTACACTGCTCGTACATCTCTGTGCCAAATCACTAAGGCTCGAACAACTTCACTGAATTTTCAACTCGTTTTCCATATGTTGACAAAAGAATCCTTAAGAATAGAAGGGAATTTGGAGCTTTTACCATTTTAATAGATGGGTTGATTCAATTCCTGTTAACTATAACCATTTGATAAATATTAAATTATTGAAATATCTCTTATTGAAAAACTAAGTATCTTTTCTTTTTTTTTAAAAAATAATACAATCATTCGATTAATATTAAAAAGTTATTATTAATAGAAGTTGAATATATTCCTCTTTTAGAAGTGTGAGCTCCCCAATTATAAATAGAGAGAAGTAATTCGTAGAAGTTAGACCGTCCTTTACATACCATTTATAACCATGCAAGAAATCCAGTGCAACCATTTAAACCACGTACACATAGCTAGTAAGAATCGGTACCATCATTAAATGTAGTATGGCCAAGACACATATCAAGGAATCCCCATTCAATTTCCTTTACTCATGTAAGTACCTCAGTAGTACCCCTTAGATTAAAGGGCCATTTTTTTTTTAAAGGGAGGCTAAATTCCATGGTAAGTAAGCACAATTGAAACCATTTTAGGGTTTTTAAATGCCCTAGATAAAGACATTACTGTTATTTTATTAGTTCAATTTGATATATTATCTATTTATTTATTATTATATAGACTTGTCAGTATGAATATATCTATAGAATGACATATTATCTAAAAATATCTAAAAAATTTCTTTAAAATTTTTTGTTACACACTTTGAATTATTTTCTCGAGGATAAGTAATCTTTGGCTTTACTACAACGAAAACTGAGAGAATCTAACTAATCATGTAAGAATAAGGCTAGCCAGTTCTAAGCAGAACAAAAAGATACTATATTTCTTATAGAGATAGAATCCTTGTATCTCATAATTTTAATGGTCCATTTTTAAATTAAAGATTATAACTTAATTTTTTTAAAAAAATTAAAAATTAATTAAAAATAATTATTTAAAATAATTAAATCATAATCGCCTATTTAAGCCACTTAATATTAAAAGATAGATGAGCCAATTAAATCACCCTTTCTCCTTTAAAGCGGCATCTTTACAGTAACACTATTTTAATATTAGAATATTAAATTTATCTTTTAATTTTTTTAAAGAATAATTTTTTTTTTATTTTTTTTATAGTAATATAATAATTTTTTTTAAAAAAATTTTGAGTTAATTTCATGCTATACTTACAAATTGGGCCAATGTTATAATTTTTATTTTTAAGCCAACACAAGTCATAGTTCTGACAAAAAAAAATATATAATTATGAATTTAGTAAATTCCTAATACTATAATATGCACATAAAATTTGACATTAATTTTAAAAAGTTCTGTCCGGTTTAAAAAGATAAATATCGATCATTTAATTTGTCTCCATTTTATTAATAACGGAATAAAATTAATTTATTTTATTGTCCATACGACTAGATCACAATCCTTCTTAAAATTACGATTATATCCTAGCCTTATTATAAGAATTTGGTTGAAATTATGAGGAAATGTGTAATTATATCCGGAAAATTATAATTATTAAAAAAATAAAAATGCTTAATTTCAAGCTCATGGTGATATTTGTTTAATAACTAAATATAATTTCACCACCACCACCACCACCACCACCACCACCCACGCCGGCCACCCTTGAAATACCATCTGCCTTCGGCCAGCAGCAACTCTCCCATCCCACCGCCACCAGCCACCTGCCCCCACCACCACCACCAACATCCCCACAGGCATAGGCCCCCACCTCCACCACAACTTGCATTCCTGCTGGTATAAGCTATCTCTACATTATTTTTAATAATCCTTATTTTTTTTTAAAAAAAATATTATTTGATTTTCATGTTATTTTATTTTAATAACTATATATACTGTTAATTCTAAGTTTGCATAGCAAGAATAATCCATGTCTAATTAATAATGCCCATTTCCAATATATATATACATATCCCATGATCAATAGTTCAAATCTTCAATGATCTCCATCACACTGCACTGAATTAAAACTTATTAAAAATACTCATACCAACTTATAAAAAATCCCAATCAGTTTTTATAATTAAAAAAAAAAAATCATATTGTATGCGATTAAAATATTTACAGGAATTGGATCTGTCTAAATTTCTAAATTCTGTAAGCAAATTATTATGACCAAAGCTCATCAAATCAACCCACAGCCCAGTTCCAGATCTCATGAACACAGCTCTACACCACCCAAAGACCGAGTTAGCTCTACCAGAACCGAACATGCATAACCTCCTCAACATGCCAATTTGTACCACACAAACGATCACATCGCGACAAACAAGAAAAAATGATAGATAAATTATTCGACAATTATAAAACTGATGTTTACTTTTTCTCTGTGTCAGAATATGATAATCCCGGCGTAGAGCCGAGCCGAAACAACAAGACTATACGGAATATGTTCCCCTAATATCTAGAGGTATGTGTCCAAAAAACATCCACTTTTGCCTGCACAGGCTTTATTATGGTCAATCTTGATCACAAGGGGCCCTACTCTCTCTCTCTCATTCCATGGTTTTTGTAGGACTTGTGGCCAAATGACAACATTGTCTTGTTATTGTTGTCTCTATGTGAAGCATCACTGTGTTGTCTCCATAGGTATTGGCAAGATCTCCTTGATTTCTCCTCCAATTATTTTACCTTGATCTCAATAAATATGCCATGTTATTATATGAGCTGATAGGATGCTTTCGGCCTCAGCTCTTTGGTCTTGGAACCTTTTGATGAGCATCAGGCATGTTTCCTTCGCATCTTCCTCAAATTTTGTGCTCTTACAAATAAGGTCAATGGCCCTAAAATGGTGGTCCAATTGCCAATGCATGTAATTGATTCACATCCATTCAATCTATTAAAGTCTATTTATATTATTAGGTCTTTATAAAGATAGATTTATATAACGTCATATTCCTGAATATATGACCTTACAGATAAGGTCAATGACCCCATAAAAATGGTTTTACTACCCTCAGTATAAATTCAGTCGATATTTGTTAAAGTCTATCTATCTACATTGGAGGGTTTGCATAGGAATATATGAAAGAATGTAATGTCATATTCCTAAAGATAAGCATTTGTAAATAATGCCAATGATCCTATAAAGTTGGTTTAACCGCCTTTCATAAAAAATTTATTGATATTTATCTATACTATTAGATCTGTATAAAAATAGATGAATAGAATAATGCCATATTCTTAAAGATGTACCATCATAAATTAGGTCAATGACCTTATAAAGACAGTATAACTACCCTCCACCTAAAATTACTTGAAATTGATCCTGCTCATTTAAATCCATTTATCTCTGTTGCTAGGTCTGTATAAGATTAGATGGATGTAATTTTATATTTTTGATGATATTTATTGGTTTATTTCTTTAGCAGAAAATGACATTTTCTACTTCCTTAGTGAAGATATAGATTTCTTCACCCCATAACATTGGAAACATCTCTTAGCCGTTTTGTTGAGATGATAATATTTTTTTCTAACAATAAAGCAACTGGTTTTATTTTTTTATGTGGTTATGTGCTTAGCCATAAATCTGTCGCTCTTGTTATTCATTTGTGGGATTTTTTGGCTTGTCACTGGGATAAGTTGGGTGTTTCCATATCCTATTTGTTATCTTATCTTTTTAGTAGATTTATTTTGGTCCTTCATCTTTGAATGTTCTTAATCGAAATAGGAAAGATTTTGGTCTATAGTAGTATTTAAAGTTAGAGGATTTCAATTACAATATTTGATGGGTCTTGAAAATTCGAATTGTCGTACGAATTAAGAACCCAACTGCTTTATTTGGATATTTAAATGCGAATCAAGATCCTACACACCATAATAAAATAAATTAGAGATAAAATATATACGGGACTCATTCTCTTATATGTTTTTCGATATTCAAATCAGTAATCTTTTTAATAGATTTGTACTCATTTTGTATATTCGTCTGATTGAATAGCCTTTTTTTCTCCCTCTTTCTTTTTCGTTTGTCTCCTCTTTGGAAAAGAGGTTTGATTTATAGATAGATGTATCGTTTAGCTAATTAACACTTGAAATTGATGCGTATGTATGACGTCACTTTAGATCAGTGGTGAGAGGCGTTATCAATAATGTGTAATGACCATCTCTATTTAATGATAGGACTACCTGATTTTCAGGTTCAACATCATTTTGACTGTTCATTATGGTCCTTTAATGTTCGGATGTTTAGATTTATTCTTCTTAGTTCAAATGTTCGAGTGCTATTGCCAGATGGGTTTTGTAGCAATTTCTGTTGAGCCATTTAATATTTGAATCTTTTATCAAATCAAATATTGGATTGCATATCTAATTGAGTATTGGGCAGACCTATTTTCAACCCGTGAGGTCTTAGTTATTAAGGTTAGAGAGTCTCATATTGATCAAACCAATTAGTTTATATTTGATGGAAACAAATATACCCTTCCATTAAAGACCAAAAACATCAATATGTCTCACAAAGATTAAACATTATATATCAAAGCCGAAGTCTTTTGATAAGCTTTGTCATCTTCTCTATGGAATTTTCATACTAATGCACTTCATTCCAATTGAGAACATCCTCATGCTACTACTTTATATCATTGTCAAGCAAACATCCTATATACCAAATAGCTCCAAGAAATTAATTAGGGACTTGACTGCTTTATTTGAATATTTGAATATAAACGGGTCAGATTTTTATAATTGTAAATCAAGATCCTGCATATTACAATAAAATAAATCGAAGGTAAAAGGTATATGAGATTTACTTTCTGATATATTTTTTAATATTCAAATCAATGATCTTTATAATAGATTTGAAAAAATGCATAGGAAGAAAATTGCAAAGAATAAAAGAGAATGGGGATGAGTGTTTATTTTGAGGGATGTACTAATTTTGTATACTCGTCTGATTGAATATCATTTTTTTTTCTCTCTTTTTCGTCTGTCTCCTTCTTTGGAGAAGATGCTTGATTTATAGGTAGAGGTATCGTTTGGCTAATTAACACCTGAGATTGATGTGTGTATATGATGCCACTTCTGATCAGTGGTAAGTGGCATTAGCAGTAGTATATAACGACCATCTCTATTTAATGATAAGTCCACCTGATTTTTAGATTTAGTATCATTTGAACTGTGCATTATAATCCTTTGATATCTGGATGTTTAGACTTATTCGTTTTGCTTCAGGTGTTTGAATACTATTACCAGATGAGCTTTGTGGCAGTTTCTGTTGGCTAGTTTAATATTTAAGTTTTTTTATCAAATTGAGTATTGGGCCATTTATTTAACTGAATAATGGGCCGACTTGTTTTCAGCCGTACCCATCAATATTATCGGTGAGAAGTGATGTCTTAGTTATTAAGGTTAGAGAGTCTAATATTAATCAAACCAATTAGTTTATATCTAATGGATACAAATATACCCTTCCATTAAAGACCAAAAACATCAATATGTCTCACAAAGATTAAACATTATATATCAAAGCCTAAGTCTTTAGATAAGCTTTATCATCTTCTCCTTGGAATTTTCATACTAATGCACTTCATCCCAATTGAGAACATCCCCATGCTACTACTTTATATCATTGTCAAGCAAACATCCTATATACCATAATTGCTCAAGGAAATTAATTTTTTATGATAAAAAAAATGCTAGCGATGAAAATATATCTATCGCTGCTAATGATAAAAAAAATACTTTCTCATTATAATATTTAGTAATGGACTTTTAATGACGACCTGATGCTAAATATTAATCTTTTAATTGAATATTTTAGTTCAAATTGTTGGATGATAGCTATAATGTCTTTTTACAAAAGATTAAGTTAGTTCTAATGTTAGTTGAATCTGATTGAAATTGGATTGTTCAATTAGATTGATTTGTGTGATTTAAATTTTTAAGATATAGTCAAAATAAATAAATATTATAAATAAAATTGATAAAAAAATTAAATATGATTATTTTTTTAGATTGGGTATAGTCACGAGTAAAAATAATTTTCCCGACCAACCCGGTCCAAATATTTTGGATAAATTTTAAGTTTTAAAAATCATTTCAGTAAACCATATTTTGTAAAGTTAATAATTTTAAGTAAAAAGTATTCATTTAAAATAATTTTAGATAATATCTTTATCTAATTATTATATTTTTAAAAATATATATTTTTAAAGTATTTTTATGTAAATGTAAAATTTTATATAAAATACTAAAAAATAAAAATATTTATGAACCAACCCAAATTATTAAGTATAATTATGAAGAGCATGGTTGTGATTTCAGCCCATAAAATCAGGCCTAACCCAACTCAATTCTACCCAATTGTAACAATCTTTTATCTAAACTCAATCAAACTTTAAATCAAATTCGATTTTAATCACATCTAATATCACCAAACCTTATTATACCCTTTGAAGTTTTGTTATCGGCCTAATTTTTTCGACCTAAATTGCTTCATTGGTTAATTTTGGACCGATCATTTGTACAATTAACCGGATTAATTTATGAAAAAGAAAGTATTTTTTTTAAAAAAAAAGTTAACCAAATCTGTCAAGAGTGTGTACTTCTAAGCACCTAGACTAGACATTCAAAGCAAGCATGCTTTTGGGAAAATTTTATGGGATTCTAAGGTTGCATTGCTCAACAGCTCCTTGTTAATTTTCAACCCCATAAACACATTTTAAGGAAGAATAGTATTAGGAAACCACCATTTAATTATCGTTTTAAAAATGCCCGATAATGTGAAGTATTATACATCTATATATATTGATGAGCCAACAAAAGAATCGATAGATGAATAGATATTATAATATATATTAACATTTCAACAATAGTTAAAAGAGTAGTTTCAAAACATCTCTCTATGGTACCAAATCCCATTATGTAATCTCACTAATTTGAAGATTAGTAAAAGGTTTGAATGAATTTCGATCTCCTAGTTTCTCTTTTTGAGTAAAGTGGAAAATGATTCCCCAAAAGGCATTCGATTATGCAACCAATCGGTAAGTTGTACACAACCTAGCCCGAACCATTTCAGCCGGTGGCATGCTATGTCGGGACACTTTGAAGACTCGATAGCAAGGTATTATAGTATCAATATATCTTATACAAAGCTAACCAGTCTACTAACCATCCATTTAGTAGCAATCAAGACTTCAAAGAACAACATTAAAAAAGAGGGGCTAGAGCAAAGAGCATCCTACATACCAAAACAAAGATGAAAGTAATTTCTTCTTTCTCCAAGGCTAAGGTGTCTGGTCACTGGAATCCGTGACCGGCAACACGACAGAAACCTAGAGCCGAGCTGTGGAACGAATCCCGGATGCAGACGTGATTGCAGGAATATATAAAATGGCCCTCTACTTACTCGCATTTGATTGACCGGTATATGTGGCGAACAAAAAGCAAGGCCACCCGAAACCCGACAGTTCCAAGCATAAGGAAGAAACCGTAGCAGATGCAAGCCATGTAGCCAAAGAAAAATGACGTTTGCATAAAACCCGACATTTCGGAACGCGCATAGTAGTAGTATAAGCAGTACCCGTAGATAAAGAGACCAGTTGAGCCTCCACATAAAAAAGATCTGCGTCCGCATTTAGAGAAAAGAGTTAGAAACAGCACTGAATTGGATAGAACTCAAAGAGCTGTGAGGTTTAATCGAAAGAATATGAACGATTGGTATGAACTTCTCAGCTAATATTCCTGGGAAGACGAGGGATGGCTATAAACGTTTACTCAGAAACATACAATTTCTCAGGTCAACAGATGTCCCGTAATGAGAGACAGCATTTGACGCAATGAAAACTGTTAAGAATCCTATCATATAAGTATGAGGATTTTATCCTGCCAACTTAGAGGACTAATACTAGATGATGGGTCCAACACATTTTAGTGTGTTGTTATAATTCTAACTATTTATATTATCAGGATGAAATTCTTACCATTGGTAATATAAGGAAGGAAAAAACATATGAAGACCCTAATAGTACTCAACACCAATTACAAGAAAAATTATGAACTTATATAAGCTGCTTTAGCAACAAACATTACCAATTCTATATCGGTAACTTCTCTAATGCGTGTGCTCTCTCTCTCATCTGTCATGCAGGAAATTTATACCCTATTCCGCTTCTAACTTCCTGTTTCAATTACTGGGAAAAACAAAAAGAAAAGAAAACTTCCTGCATCATCATCTTCCCTCCAGCTCTCCAGTCTTCCTCTACTTTAGTTAGATAATAATATCGGCCGATATGTATATATATTACGGCTTCCTAATAATGCTATTTCCTAATATCAAGACAATATTGCAATATATAAATTGATATTTAAACTATCTACCGATATTTTCCTATTAGCTTAAGGTACTCCAAATTTTTGTCTTCTAATACCGACATATCCGATACTGGCATATATTTTCTGATATGTCCGAGCCTATATGGCTGCGACTAATACTAACATAGATATTTTCATCCATTAGCTTTAGATCAATGCTCCCACTTGGTCAATAGACATTTCATAATAGCAAGGATTCTGGGCAGTGTCATTCTTCTAGCATTGCTTTTTGTGGACATCATTAACTGTGAACTATATCCTCGTAATTTGCTCAAATGTTCAATGCTGATGCCCACAGATTCTCATCAGAACATGGTAATAATTTCTCAACACTGTTAATCAATCATAACATGCTAAAACATTCAAAATGACATTATCAATATTGTCAAAAGCAATAGGAAAACTAAGGCAACAAGGCTTTTTATTGAGGCAGGAGGTGCCACGCATTTCCTGAAAAGGACTGAGGCGTTAATTGAAATGCAATATATACATATATTAAGCTAATCTAAAAACAACAATAAATATATCTAAACCATAAGCTGTATGACATTATATGTATTTGCAGGCATCACACTCACAATCAACATAAAGCTAATGAAATTTGTTCCTAAGGATTTCATCATATTATGTAAAGCATCCAAAGCAAAAGTGCTTAAACAGAGGGCAAAAAAGGCGTTTGGTTGACTCTAGTTTTCTTATTTATTAGTTCTTATCAATGATTGAAGAAGAAATGACAGAGATTCAAATTCCAAGTCAACCCTAGAATGCTCAATGCGAAAATAGTTTGGCAAAAGTGACTTAGGACATTCCCATTGAATCTGTTGTTATGAGTTTAATTTCTATTACTGCTTGACTAAACTTATCCAGTGCATGGTCTATACAAAAAAGAGTCATACACAAGGAGTTTGACATAAACCCAGAAAGTATAGGTGGGCGGGGATTATTCATTACGATAAAAAAAATCCTCTAGATTCTAATCATCGTTGTTTTGTGTTTTATCACAATGATATCATCCTCATCACCATCACCACATCACACTTAATCTTTTTATTGTTTCCCTATTGTCCCAGATGAATTAATCGGCCATCTCTGCGGCAATTGAAACGTAGAGATATTTATTGAATTTTAAGCATCCATAATTTTACAAAATACCTTTCAATCTATGGATAAATCTTCTTTATAATGAGTGACTAAGGAGTAGTGCTATAAACTAGGGTTCCTATGAAAAAATAGAAAGACAAGAGAATTGAGCAACAAATAGCCCAACATTTCAAGGGAGCACCTCAGGTCCTTGCTGCCTTGACTCACCTAGGCATACCTCACTGATGAGGTATCGCCTCGATGTTAACATGGTGCTTAAGTTGAGAAACCTAGGAGCTCATCCATCTTGCCATTGACAACACCAGATGCTATATGGGAGAAAGTTGAGATGTCACCCATAAAAGGAAAACGTGATAGACATATTCGAAGTGGTTTGATCATGTAAAGCAAAGTCAGCCCAATGTGCTTGTTAGAAGATGTGAGAGTTTGTAAAATGTTTATTATATAAGAGGTAGAGGAAGATCAAATTAGAAGAGGACACAGCCTACAATAAAGCTAAACGGAAGTGAAGAATCTATGTAGCAGACCCTACCTAGGGGTAAAAGGCTTATTTGATTTCATTTTTGTAACTTAAGCTTGCTTTTTCAATGTCAATAATCATTGTTTACTGAAATACAAGGAAGCAGCCAATAGATCGTTACCTCCTAGGTTTCAGAAAAATACTGGTTCAGAGGAATTGCAAGCATTGCATAAGAAATAAAGGCATACAAACTGAATGAGCATCAAATGCAAAAAGTAAATAAAGAGTAACTTACTATTCTGTAAGGATAAAAATCAACAACTTTGTTACAATCCCCATTGTTCTCATATATACGTGAAAGGATTCTTGGGTACTTTCCATTAATCATAAAATGATAGTTTTGAATTCAAGTAGATCCAAATGCCAACAGAATTCAAATCAATGTTTTTTAACAGTTTGGAAAACAAGAGATTGAGCTTTAAATACTGTTGTTAACTTCACGTGTCTGCAGGCTCCACAAAATAGAATAACAAAAATAGCAGAGCACTTACAAAACGGAAGTGATGTTTACAGACAATCAAATAAGAGAAATAACAGTCATACAACTCATATACAACCTTTTTACAACCATCTTTCCATAAATGGATAGAGAGGGTCAGCCCCTTTAAATTCTCTTTTTCTAAAAGCTTTCCTTTTGTATATGGAAAAAATTTTGTATAAAGGTTATAAAATAATTGTACAAGTAGAGGGGCTCATCAAATAATAAGCCGCATTCCTTTGGCAAGAATGGAGAACGGATGGGAATAGCTAGTCATTTTCATCCTTTAATGAATAACTGAAATCAAAATGACCAGTTATTCCCATCCCTGACAAACAAATGTAGCCATAATGTTTGTGGAACTACGTCTCTCAGCTTGAAGCAGAGACCTAGATAACAGCCATGTATGAGGCTCCCATATTATTGGTTCCAGAAAAAGTTGTACACAACCTAATCTCCACATTGCAGATAGGATGTATCCGTGGTTTCACTTGTGAGCTTTGAATCACAATGGAACAACATTACTTTTGCACCGAGGCAAACCTATGAAGCTTGAATAAAAAACCATAGATCTACAGTACAAATACAGGAATGAGGTTACAGGAGCAGCAGAAGTGCACTATAAACTCGCATGTTCTGCAGAATCAGAGAACAAAATGCAAAAAGGTCCTACACTCAGTATGTGAATATCCAAGCACACAAATGACCGACTCAAGGTAAAAAAAAAAAATTGCTGTTTTAACATAATAAGGTGAAACAGACAATAGTACAAAAGGGCCATAACAAAGCTAAAATATCCATTGTTTATAAGAAATGCAAATAAGACAATTTTGCATACCTCCACCACCATTCATGATCTTCCGCAGCAAGTTGGAAGTACGTCAATGCCACGGTAATGAAAGCAGTGACTATAATGAGGATAATAAACACAATAAACAAGATGCTATATATTGTATAAATCCTGTGACCCCAAACACTGGCAAATATGTAGTAAAGCTCTATATATATAGAACTGAAAGGCAAGAATCCAGCCATTGCCATCTGCGGAAGTGTGCCCCTGTACCAATGCAATGGGGGAATTTCTCTTGGGTACTTTGTGGTCCGGCAAGGAGCTTGAAACTCAGATTTGCTATTCTTCCCAGCAATCCCGCCCAATACGAGCAACGGTGATGTTATGAGTGTCCATATAAGAACTATCACAACAATTGTGCCAAATGGAAGGGCTGCTGTTGCACTATAAGCAATTGCAACAGTGTTGAGGAAGCAAAAGGTGAGAAACAAAGGCCCACAGAAGAGGCATCCTGTTAATAAAAGATTCCTAACCTGCCAAGACAAAAGATTAAAAGAATCAAAAATATGATCAACTTTCAAAGGTACACCCATAAGCAAAAGAATTTTGAGTTCATACCCAGTTTGTTCCTTCTAACTGGCAATAAAAGGAGGTTGCCGTGTAGCCTGCAATTCCTGATGTAAGAGCATAAATAACAACCAGTGCTGTGAACAGGGCCCCTCTGTTATACGGATAAAACACTCCGACTAGTGCAAGTAGAAAGATGAATACCGTACTGACAAGCAAACATGATAAAATTTTTAGATTCAAATTGCAGAAATGGTAAATTGAGTTGCTGGCATGATCCAATTTGCAGGTAAAAGAAAGATAAGCGAATGATACCCACAGAGTAAATAGCTGAGTGCCAGTCCCAAGAGCAGCTGCCAGAAGAGATTTGTGCTTTGGAAACCTGAATACATCTCCGTGAATGTATTTCCATCCAGTTTCTTCCTGGTCTTCAGCTGTTTCTTCGTCATGAGCATACCTTCAGACAGGAAATTGGTGAATATAAACAAAATAAAAGAAAAAAAAATGATAAAATGACCAAACAATTGAAGAAGTCAATGGAACCACTCAGCAGAACACCAAAGCAGTTGGCACAACCTTAATGGGTCACAGCAGGGAATTGTGCACCGATTAGTAATCCAAAAAAGGGGATATTGTTATGAGCTTACTTGACAAAGTCATTCTTGAGGACTCGCATAAGAATTGTGGCAAGAAAACCAGTAAGCAGCAGCACAGTGACACACGAGTTTATAATAGAGAACCAATGAATCTCTAAGTGATGTGGCAGTGAAGATGATTGAGAGTATTTATCCATCCTCTTCTCGAAAGGGGTGTCTGTTTCCTTCCATTTGGCGGTATACATGAATTCAACATCAACTTCTTTATCCTCTGTAATGTCCACTAGAGAGTTGAGGTCAGTGCGGACATTGATTTCGATAACTCTATCCTTGTTGTAACCGATATCAAAATGGATATGCTTATTAAGAAAATACTTATACTCGCTGGGGTTAGATTTCCCTTCCTTGTCGACCTTGCCTAGAAAACCCCAGAGGGGCAAGTCATCATAATACATTTGGAAGTAGTAATCCTTAGAGACAGCATCTCGAAACTTAATTACATCTTCTATTGTCAGCTTTTTCTTGCAAATGACTTCTGAATCCTTTTCCACTAGGAAATCAAGTTTGTAAGGAGCGCTAACGAGACGGTCCCCATTCAATACTTCCCCAAGGGCTTCCTTTTTCTCCGTCACAGGATCTACAAATGAATAACTTCAAATAAATGCATAACCAAAGCACAGGTGAAAGAATGCAGATCAATAAAAACCAACCCAACTGACACATACCTCTAGTACAGAAAGGAAGATCAAAATAGCGGTATGTTTCACTGCAAGGGATGGGAAAAAATACTGAAAATCAAACTGTGTCCTTTCAATAAGTTTGCAAACATCAATTTTTAATAACCTCATAGTTTTTCTTTTCAAGTAGATCTAATTGATGAAGAAGAAAATAGGCTCATTATATAGTTCATTCATCATGGATGTTGTGCGAGAGTTTCAGATAAAGCAGTCTTTTTTCAATAAACTTCAGGGGCAATTATGAAGGTATCCATTAACACGACAGCTCAACACCAAATATACCCTTCCAAATGTGAAAACCATGACTACACAATTTTTAGGTGCGTGCAAGAAGCTCAAAGCTTCCTTCATAAAAAACTCACGCAAATTCTCAACTACAACCATTAATATGGAATCCGGTATGGAAAACAGTTACCAATAGGAAGACTGAACAACCCTCTAGAAAATATACACCGAGCACAGATCACCCTGCAAAACCGATAACGCTACCTTAATGTCGCGACAGAACCAGCAAGCTTAGGAAGGCCTATTCTTTAATCACTATCCTTCTGCTAAACATTGTGATTCCATGAAAAATCTAAATCTAAATAGAAGAAATAAAAAAAATTAGGACTTCTAGATACCAAATTAACACTTTCTATTTCATCTCACCCCTTCATACCCGTAATTCAACGCTTTGTTGCGTCCATTTTTTGGTTGGATTGGGGGTATAGTAAGGTCGTATCAGCGATCTACGTTTAGTTGAGTACACACAAATCAGCAGAAAGAGAGAAACACCTAGATCAGCGAGATACAGAAAGAACGAGGGTGAATCTTACCTGGGATTATGGAAAGGGCCGACTTTGTTAGCGTAGAGAGGAACTGGATCTCCAACTTTGTACCGATGATCCGAAGCATCAGATCTCACGTTCGTCGTACGACATGCCATAAGAACAATGGCGACCATGAACAGCACCAAGCTCTTCGCCATTTTCTGAAATCCCTCGTCGTCCTCTACTCACAGATCAGGGGAGGGGAATGAGATCTGGGTCTCCTCTTAAATGGATATCGTAGCGTTGAGAGAGAAACTACTCCAAGGCCAGGCCAGTAGCTTCACAAAATAAAATGAATCTTAACAGCTGATCCACTAGCACATTTGACGAGCAAATTGGTGGTGATTAATGACAGAATGCCTAATAAAATTTTAAATTTTTAGTTTTAATTTTAAATTTTTAAAAATTTTAAAAATTAATTTTGATTTTATTTTCGTATATATATGCAAATTTTGTCTAAGATAGAGTTAGAATTATCAAAAATTAAAGTCAAAATTTTACTTTTACATGTGATGCGTCTTGAATCCAAGCATGAACAAATTTAGATTAAGTAGTTTGTCGGATTTCGGTCTCCGTTTGTTGAGCTTTAGATCCTGCACACCACAGCTTTAAACCAAAGGCCAGATGATGACGGGATTTGGTCCCATTGAAAACATTTTGACGCTTAAGTCAATAATCAGCATTCTAAAAACAAGACGGTGGACGCAGAGGATGCAGTATGAATATTGATGAGTGTTTGCAGATGGAGGAGTGCATTCGTACAAAGAGTGGCTTGGTTGTCATTGCTCGTGAGGAGTAGATTTTCTAAGTATTGAGCTCGTTAGAAACTAGTAACAGAGAGAGAAAGGGTACATTAGGATGCTCGAGTGTCTGAGAGCTTTGGAATTGCTTGAGAGCTTTTGTGAATAAGAGAAGGCGTGATTGAAAGCGTGTCTTAAGATGTGAGCTTCCATGACTTTTTATAACCATGGCCATGTGTTGCATTTTTTATGCAAAGGGGCTTGATGCCCATACTCTGTTGGAGATTGTTGCCTTTTCTGCATATGCGTGAGTGCCTTTCTGACTATAACGATCAAGGAGGCTGATCTCCTTCTTTCTGCGTTTTTTAATCGTTAGAGTTTTCAACAGATCGCACGTAAATTTTAGCACTTTCTTTACAGGATGTGTTTTGATTTTGGAGGTGACCGTTATAGTGAAACTTACATTTTTTAAAAATGTGAAAAATTAGGGCAGACGATTGTTGTCGCTCGAAGATGGACATGTGAGCTAATTTAGGCTTGGGTTGCGTGTGTCCTGGGCCTCAACTTGTCTGCCGGACGCTTCTCTGGTTAACTGAAGCGTTGACCGTCCTAACTCTGATGGACCGTCCTGATCTTGGACCTCTATTGGCCCACTTGCCCTTCGTCCGATTAACAGTAATGTTGACCGACCAGACAGAAATGGGCCGCTGAGAATTTGGGTTGTTCCTCCTTTATAGACCATGACGTCCCATCAAACTATAATAAATTTATATAAATATTGGTCAAATAAAATATATCAAGCTTTTGTTAATGTTTAAAAGTTAAAAGTACTTTTTATTTTTTTAAAAAATAATTTTAACTTTTTCGTTTTTATTTTTTTTTAAAAACATTACCATTTATTTCAGTAAAAAATATAAACATTTAAATAAATTAATATTTTTAATAGTTGTTTAAAAATTTTTAATCATTTAATATATAATAAAAATTATCTATTAATAAATTATTTGATAAATTTATTTAAATATTTATTTATAATAAATTGATTTATCAAATTTATTTTATAATATTTGTTTTAAAACTACCGAAAGTAGTAAATAATCTATGTATTATATAATAATAAATCGTATATCAAATGTGATTATTAATTATAATATATCATATAAAATAATACATGTCTATATATTTTATATGTGTTGATGGGTATAGTACCCAATGGCCCAAATAAGGAGGCCCAATACTATTGTAGGTCAAGGAATCGAAGTCAACGATCCTTAAAATCTACGCAGCCCATTACATCCGAGCGGCCCATTGTACCTGCATGGCCCATTTCAGTGATTATGACCGAGGTCCATTAAACGGCTTAGGACGGACGGTTACTTAACTAACGATAGCTGACATTAATTACAATTGCCGTTGATAAGAACAACGGTTTACTGTCCTAATAGTTAACCACCGCCCAACATCTATAAATACGGATCCTCTTCATTTAAGAAGGACGACTTCACTCAATTGGAATAAGACATAAATGAAGATCTTTTTTGATAAAGTATTCGAAGACGCCCAGAACGCAACCTCTCTATCTTAAATTAAAATGCCAAGAGCGCAACTTCTTGGACTAATTACACTTTAATATTTTCTATCTCTTTTTTCACATTTAAGAAAAATATTGACTTGAGTGTCGAAAGATATATCGAGAAACAAGTCCCGTCAATCTTTTGGCTATTGTTTATGATTGCACAGGATTTGATTAAAAGCTTACAGAGATTGAAAACTCAAATGATCGATAGACAAACTTCTTCATCCATATAACAATCAAATCCTCGGACGCAACATTGGCGCCATTTGTGAAAAATTGTAACTAAAAGTTCGATAAATACAATTTTAATAAAATAAAAAAAGTGAAATGGTGAACTCTAAAGTAGAAGTCAGTGCATCAGTTTGGGAGGCCACTTCAAGTGGCAACAATCCTCCCATCGTTGATCGAATGGATGATCACCTTGATCCCTGTGTACAGGCGCTTGCTAAAGTTGTCCAGACACTTTGTATACGATTGGACTAGTGGCCAAAACGAGTCCTTCGGCCTTTCAAACCGCCACGTCCAAAAAGAAGAAAAATAGGGGAAAAAATACCCCTAAAAAAAGATTGACCATAAGGATGACCTCAGGACTAAAATGGCTTCAAAAGAAAAAGTCCCATCGAGACTTGAAGGTTGTTTTAGTTTTTGAATTCGAGGGGATAGTCTTGAGAGGCAAAATCCTTGGTATTCTCGTGACAATAGGGAACCCACGTCTCGTGGAGAATCCTCTCGTAGCAAACGTCCTCCAAGGGCTGTGAGCTGTCCAGGTTCACAATCCGCCCAAAAACCATCCGAGTTGAGAGATCTTCTCAATGAAAAAAGGATGGTGGCTCCTCCCTGAATCGAGAAAAAAATCAACAGAATTTGGGATTGTGTCTTTAGAGAAGATATTGTAGGAAAAACTGTCAACTTGTTTCAGGGTTTGGATGAGGCAGTAATGTGCCTCAACTTCCTTCTGACTTTAAAAGGCGATGCCTGAGCTTGGTTTTGTCGCCTTCAGCTAAATTTTATTCAAACTTTTTAATATCTGGCTGATGAATTTTTATCTCAATTTACCTCCAGTAGGAGGGAAGAAAACCAACTCCAGTATTTGGCTCAAGTAAAACAAGGGCCAAATGAAGGCATAAGAAAAATTTTGGCCAGATTTACAATTGAAAGCTCACCGAGGAGGTGAAACTAAATTCTTTTGTATCTGCGTTGGAACCCGACGACTTTTTTAGGCACATGGCTCATAAAAATTCTCAAACCTTTAGAGAGGTTGAGGCCATAACATGTGTCTATATAGCAGCCGAGGAGGCCAATGAGGCAAAACGGCTGAAGCATCAGTCCTACCAAAAGTCAATGGAACAGAAAAGAAAAAATGGAGACAATATGGATCCCCAAAGATCAAGAAAGTAGCAAAAGTTCGAGTCGACACCAAGAAGAGGATTCAGGCTGCAAGATCTGACTTCCTTAAATGACTCCCGCACCAATATCTTGATGTAAATTCGGGATGAGAAGTTCTTTTAATAGCTGAAGGCATTAAAGAACCCGAATAATGGTGATTAGTCGAAATATTATCATTATCATTGGTGTGGAGGACATAGTACAGTGGATTACAGGATGCTGCAAAAGGAAATTGAAGAGTTAATTCGAAAAGGATATTTCAACCGATTTCTGTAAAGACCTGAAAAAACTTCCAAAAAAGCAAATGGAGATGAGGCCGAGCAGCCAAGAGACTGAGTGGCAACTGGAGTCATAAACATGATTTTCACGTGACTTGCTCGGAATGACGTTTCGAAAAAGTTCAAGAATGGCCATCGGCCGCAAAAAACCAAGGATAAAAAATAGGGATGATGTTATTAGTTTTAGTGATAAAAATTTAACTCATGTAACATCACCTCATTTTGATTCCTTGATTGTTACTGCACTCGTTTTTTACAGTAGCATAAACTACTGACTAAGACGAGTATTTATTGATAATGAATGTTTAAAAAATTTACTTTACTTGGATGCCTTTTTTAAATTAGGACTAAAAAGAAGTTAGTTAAGGATCTCAGAAGGACCCTTATACGAATTGGATAATGAGCTTGTACTCATACAAAGTATGATCCAATTGGAAGTCACGTTGGGTACGTATCTGAGGACAACCACCAAGATGCTTTCTTTCTTGATTGTAGATCTTCCATCGGTTTATAATATTATCATCGAACGACCATATTTAACGGCGTTTAAAGCCATGACTTCTATTCCACATCTAAAAGTAAAGTTTCTGACTCCATCAGGCATCAGAGAGGTCCTTGGTGATTAAATGATTGGCGGACTTGTTATTTATCTCAAGTCACTCAGACGCCGACAAGTCAACCAATTTAGGACCTTGATCTCCGTGATGAGACCACATTACTATATGCCCAATTTAGAGAATCAACAGATCAGATTCCACTGAACTCTAATGATCCTGAAAAGTATATCCAGATCGAAAGTTCTTTGTCCGATTCGTTTTGAAGTCAACTTATCGAGTTCGTTAGACAAAATTTTGATATTTTTGCCAGGACACCTAGCGACATGCTAAGTATACCAACCAGAATAATGGTCTATAAGTTAGGCCTAGATCCCAACCATAAAACTGTTCGGCAAAAACGAAAGAACTACTCGGTCGAGAAGTTGATTGTCATTCGAGAGGAAGTGAAGAAACTCCTAGATGCTGAATTTATCGGAGAAGTTCATCATTTAGACTTGTGATCAAACGTGGTCATGGTGAAGAAAAGTAATGGGAAGTGAAAAATGTGCGTCGATTTTACTGACGTCAATAAAGAATATCGGAAGGATAGCTTCCCATTACCAAGAATTGATTTGCTCGTGGACTTTACTTCTGGACACGGATTGCTTAGTTTCATGATGCATACTCGGATTATAACCAAATTTGGACAAATCCAAAGGACGAGAAGTACACATCTTTTATGACTGATCAAGGGATACATTATTATAAAGTTATACTCTTCGGTCTGAAAAATACCAGTGCAACTTATCAGCGCATTATCAACAAAATATTTGAGGCTCAGATCGGACGAAATATGGAAGTATACGTGGATGACATGCTCGTAAAGAGCAAGCTTCAGGATGACCATATTCGTGATCTGGATGAGGTGTTGGAAGTCTTGAGGATACACCAGATGAAGTTTAATTCGACCAAATGCACCTTTGAAGTAACATCAGAAAAATTTTTAGGCTTCAGTGTTTCGCACCAAGAAATAGAAGCCAATTCAGAAAAGATTAAGGCTATCTTGGATATGAATCATCCTCGGACGCTGAAGAAAGTCCAAAAATTAACTGAAAAGAAATAGAAGCCAATTCAGAAAAGATTAAGGCTATCTTGGATATGAATCCTCCTCAGATGGTAAAGAAAGTCCAAAAATTAACTGAAAAATTGGCAGTACTCTTATGCTTCTTGGCTAAATCGGCCGAGAAGTACTTACCATTCTTCAAAGCGTTGAGAGGCATAAAGGTCACAAGCTTCCAGTGAACTATAGAATGTGAGTCGCTTTCTAAGAATTCAAGGAGTATCTTTCTCATTCGCCACTGTTAACTTTTCCATAATAAGGCGAGGGATTATTTTTAATCTTGTTGTGTGCGAAACTTCCTTAAGTTTGGTCTTGATTCGAGGAATGTCCGATGGACATAGATCAGTATATTACATCAGCAAAATCTTTGACACAGAAACTCGTTACACCCATGTTGAAAAAGTGGCACCGGCGCTTGTAAATTCTGTCCAAAGATTTCGACCGTATTTTCAGGCGCACAGAATAATTATTTTGACGGACCAACCGTTAAAAGGAATCCTACAAAGGCCAGATGTGTTCGGACAATTGGTCAAATGGGCTATTAAATTGGGAGAGTTCGACTTAGAATTTCTACTGAGACCATCATTGAAAGGTCAGGCTCTTGCGGACTTCATTGTTGAAATAACGACACCAATTCAAGATGTCCCTACTGTTATTAGGACTGACAGTCCCCAAAATATTCTGACATAGATTTTACACGTAGATGGCTCTTCAATACAAATAGGTTGTGGAGTTGGAGTGGTATTAAAGGCATCCGATGGGTTAGAAATAAAATATTCAATGACCACCGGATTTTTAGTGACGAATAACATGGTTGAGTATGAAGCACTACTCGCTAGGTTAAAATTAGCCAAAGAGTGCTCGACCACAAATCTTAGAGTATATAGTGATTTGGAATTAGTTATTAATCAAGTTCAAGAAAATTTTGACATGATTAATCCATTACTTTCTCAATATCTTTTCAAAGTTTAAAATTTGATTTTCATATTTAATCATGTGGAAATGATTCATATTCTATGAGAAGAAAATGAAAAAGCAGACAGATTGGCAAGAGCTGTTGCCAGGGGAGATCTAGAGCAATATGCTCGAAAAGTACATGAAATTCTAAAAGTACCTAGCATCAATGAACCACAAGAGGAAGTCATGTAAATAACAAATTCTGATAATTGGATGACTCCCGATGTGAAGTATCTGTTCGACGGCACATTACCAGAAAACCCAGATGAAGCTAAGTGTTTGAAGAAGACAGTGTGATGATATACTATTATGGATAAAAAGTTGTACTGACGAGGGTACTCAATTCCATACCTACTGTGTCTTGCATCAGAAGAGGCCGAGTACGCCCTTGGTGAAGTACAATTCAGTATCTATGGATTCCACATTGGTGGGAAAAACCTTGCATTCAAACTCATAAGGTAAGGATATTATTAGCCCACTATGAAATATGACGCAATGGATTTCGTTCGAAAATGTGAGAACTGTCAAATACATGGGAATTTCACCCATTAGCCGCACACAAAACTTCGAGTTCTGCAGTAGCTATGGCCGTTCACACAATGGGAGCTTGACATTCTCGAACCACTTCTAGTGGCCTCTGAACAGAGGAAATTCATTATAGTCGAAATTGATTACTTCACAAAATTAGTCGAGGCCGTCTCACTTGCAAAAATAACCAAGCAAAATGCAACCGAATTTGTCTGATAGAACGTTATTTGCAGATTTGGTATACCCGAAGTTATTGTGACTGATAACAGAACCTAATTTATTAAAAAATGTTTCACAAAGTACTATACCAATTTAAAGATAAAGTTAGTTCATACTTCCGTCGCTTATCCACAATGTAACGGACAAGTGAAAGTTACTAACAGAACAATACTGCACGGTCTGAAAATGAAACTTAAGAATGTTGGGGGCTCTTGGGTGGATGAACTTCCTTCTGTCCTTTGGTCATATAGGACGACACCTAGAGAACCAACCCGTGAAACTCCTTTCAATTTTTGCTATGGGACTAAGGCCGTTATTCCAATAGAAAACGGACTCTCTAGCCTTTTGGTTGAATATTTTGATCCACATCATAACTTGCAAAAACTTTGAGAAAATCACGACCCACTTCAAGAAATTTGGGACGACGCACAGTCGCGGACGGCGGCATAACAATAAAAAGTTGCTAGGTATTACAATAAAAAGGTGAAGGCACGACAGTTTGACGTGGAAGATCTGGTCTTACGGAGTATTGAAGCCACGGGCAAAAATGTTGATTAGAACAAACTCTCATCAAATTGGAAGGGTCCATTTCTAGTCTCAACCATTCTTAAGAATGGGGCGTATAAGTTATGGACCCAAAATGGCAAATTAGTGCCTAAGACATGGAATGCCTGTCATCTTAGAAAATACTTTCAATAAGTTTGTGTACTACCATGTAAGGTTTGCATTACATCGAGTGCTTGTATTATTGTGAAATTTATTAATAAAATTTTAGTTCCTTTTTTATTTGTCTCTATGTTTGCTTGTCTTTTATATTATTGCATAACCTAAGCTTCCTCTAAGTCAAGTGAACTTCATTCACCTGTAACAATGACCATATCTATCGGTCCGAGAAACTCGGTCACGTAATTGTTCTACTTATATGAAATCGTTACTTAAAACTTGATCACGTCATCAAGCGGTCCAAGTGAGGCCGAGAATAAAAAATTAGGAGGCTTCCTCAGAAGCATGCGTGCAAAGACCTTTAAGATGGTATCATTGGCCGAACATGGTTTTGAAAATCTTAAGTTACAAATATGGCTCATAAGTCAGGTTTAACTTAAATAATGTACAGAGTCGGACAAATAAAGTGTCCGACCATAAAAAAGAGAGGCAGTAAAAATTTTGTAAATGTATTTCATTAATTAACGAAATGTTTATATATATAAAGCTCCAATTAGTTAAAAAGATGGACGACATCTAGAAGTTTCTGGTACTGGTTTCCAAGAGTATTCATCGTCCCTATGAAGGTATAACACCTCAAAACTATGACTGACACTGGTATTTTTCGGATGAAATGCAAAAATAGGAATGTCAGGAGTTAGCATTTGGACAATATGTCTGCACAAGTTGATACCTTCCCAATAGCTGCACTAGGATATCTTTACAATGTCCTCGAGACGAATTGAGGAACGAAGCTCACCCTCCACTTTAGAATACTTCTCTATGAGGAGGTTGTGTCTTTGCTTCATGTTAGCCGAATCATGCTCGAGGTCAGAGATATGCACCTCAGCGATCAGAAGTTTCTCCCTTTCCACGTAATCATGAGCAAATCCTTTCATAGCGTTAGCAAGACGACTTATCATTTCTTGAAACAACGAAGGACATAAAGTCAGTTAGTATACAAAAAGAGTGACTTGGAAGTTAAAGAAGGTTGTAGACAATTACCTCAGAGACAAAAATCTTCCCATGAGTTGTATTGTCTGTACAAATCTCTGGAGCAATTTGGATCTCGGCTCTCGGAGACCCGGGACCAACCACCACAACATCTTCCACCACTTCCTCGGGCTCTACATTCACTTCTGCCTCTTTGACCTCGCTTGTAAAGATTCGGACCTTGGTCTCAACCTTGATATGGACCTCGAGCTCTGGGGGCTTGGGAGAATGCTCCAGTGCAGTTTTAATCTAAAGTTCTGCAATAACCCCCTCGATCATGTTGGGCTCTTAAAACTCAAGTAAAGGCATCTCTGTAACCTCTTTAGAATGAATCTTACTCATCCAGGAAGTCTCTTCAGCAAAAGTTATCGCAATATTAGGCAAGGACTCCTCAGGTAGATGTGGAAGAATGATCGGAACACCGTATGAAGCAAGAAGTGGGGTTGGAATAGGAGTGACCTCGGTCACTTCCTCAGCTACAGATCCCACATGCTCACTCTCTTCAATTAGTCCGACGGCCTCTGAAATTTGTACCGAAGAAGATGTGGAAGTTTGATCTAAAGTGACCGTCGGCCGCTTCCTCTTTATTAGTTCATCTATAGTAACCTTATCTTTAGAGTTGGATTCGATGGAGGCCTTTTTATTGCCAACGCAATGGTTGACGGCTCTTTTGTTTTTATGCCCTTCGAAGGCTTTTTGTCCTCAGGCTTTTTTGATTTGTTATCGGCCTTCTTGGATTTACCTGAGAACTCTTTTATTTTAAGCACCTTGGCTTTTCTCTTATGTCTTCTCTTGATAAGAGTCTTTGCCGCTTGGGCCTCGGACTCTTCAACCTCAAGCTCCCACTTAGCTAGTGCAAATGACTTAGGAAAGAGCCAGCAGTTCTTTTTATTCTCATTGAAGGTACTGGCCTTTTCACGGATCAAATCTATAAGTTTCTGAACGGTCTCTTTCTCATGGTCATATACGTCCGACTGCATAGCAGTAGAGAGGCGACCTCATTCTGGACAGAGCTCCCATGTGGAAGGACTGCTAGATAAAAAATCGATCATTTTACCTTTTTGTGGAGTCTAGGTTTCCTCCACTAAACCTATATTCCGACCAAAGAGATATGGTTATCCAATCCACACCGTGATTAAAACAAAACAAAACATTCATAGCTGTGGCGTTGAAAACCACATCATGAATTCGGGCAAAAATACACAACGAACTGAAGTACCTCACGCCATTTGGTTGGAGTTTGGTGATCAGCACATGGAGCTCCACCATTATCTTGTAGAACTTTGGGGCTAAAGGAAAGCGAAGACCACCATTGAGGTGAGTCTCATGTACTGTAATATATCCTGGTGGAGGAGAAGAAGCCCGTCCGTTAACTCTAGGCAGGAGATACACCAGAGAACGTGGGATCTTATGCCGAGCCCTGAAATATTCCACATTCTTGAGTGTAAGAATCGATTGAATATCTGTAACTCCTGGCGCCATGAGAAGTTTTCAAATGAGGAAAGAAGAAGATGAATTCTAAGTGAGAAAATGGATGCGAAGGAGGTAAAGAATCCTTATGACTTTCGAAGACCAATTTATGTGTATTGGCACATTTCGTGACTTCGTAAGGGCGTTCTGTAACGTCCCCGGCGCATCCGCATGACGATATTGTCCGCTCTGGGTTGGGGGAACTTACGGCGTCCCAGGCCAACACGCAGCCCGCACGGTTTTGTTCATGGCAGATGGAATTCACCGCCCCCAAAACGCGTCGTCCAGAGTGGCGCAGCGGCAGTACAGCGTGGCACGATATTGTCCTCTTTGGCCTGGGGACCTTCACAGCGTCCAACCACACGCAGGCCTCAAGGTTTTCCCCTAGCGAACCCCCCCCACAGGCTCCCAGAGCGCGTCGTCAAGGAGAAGGTATCCACACCATTATAATAAGGCATGCTTCGTTCACCTCCTCATCCGATGTGGGACTCTACACGTTCGATTATCTACAACATCACCTGTACTTGGAAGACTTTCATTTGCCTCATGATAGCATATCGTTATTGTCACATCTCAGCGTTCACACCGCATTATTCTCTATTTTAGCCCCTCTCGAGATAGGCACCCACTGGGCGCCCGAGGCGCCATCTAGGCGCTCCCCATGCTCCGTGCGCATTTAACAGAAATGAACGCTCGTTGTGCGCCCTGTTGGCGCTCGAGCGCCCGCATCCGAGTTCTCCAAAACCTAACCCGCGCTCACCGTGCGCTCGAGCGACGTTGGTCTTTGTGTCTAACGGCTCATTATTTTCGAAATCCTTTTTGGCTATATATATATATATGTCTTATGTTTTTGAAACTCTAACTTCTTCCAGCATAATTTTGCGGAGCTTTTCTCTCTTACAAAGCCATTTTCTTTATATTCCATTGTTGAGAAAACTTGATACCAACACTCATGTTCCATTGACAAAGTTTTCTCTTCTCATCGTGGTCTCCTATTTACATCTCTACTTGCTGTGTAATCTTCATGACTACGTCGGTGGCATGAACACGAGATTTCAGTGGCATTTGGTCTTTTAAGTGATTTGTGAGAAAAGATCGACGTGAAGATCGGAAGGCATTCGGTTCTGTTGCCTCGGGCAAATCAAAAGAGTTTCTTGGTAGGGATCACAAAACGAAAGTAAGTTGGCTAGGTTAGCGCATCTGTACCACCCGATTTGTAAGTTAATTTTTATGGTGGATTTATTCTCTAGCCGTTGAAGTCCGGAAGATTTTTCTCAATTATCATGGTATCGAGTTTTCCCTTCGTCACCAAAAATTGTGTCTTTTTACTATTACTTATTGTAGTGTACACATTATTATTATTATTGTTGTATTTAGAGATAAATATTATTTACGTGTATTGAGTATTTATTTTTTATACTGCTTTCGCTAGTTGTGTATGAGGTCGGAATATTGTTGTAAACATTGGGACAAAAATTCCATTTTCAATGGTTATCTCCTCCTACTTGAGTGGTGGTAGAGTACTAGTTGGGGATTAGGGTTTTTCAATGTTATTATTGTAAAAAGTGATTTTATAAAAATTATCATGAAAATGAGCAATTTTATAATTTTACTATATTTATCAAAATGAATTTAAATACAATTATGTTATTATTTTTTATAAAATATGGTAAAAAAATCTCATGTAGATGCAAGGACCATTTGATTAATAAGCAAATTTAGTGAGGTTAATAAAAATTTTTGATGGGTCAATGACAATTTTCATTAATTATTAATATATTAAATTGTGAAAAATGAGTATGTCTTATGATTATATTGTAGATTAAGAGTCCATTTTTTCAAAAGAAAATTAATAATTTAACTATAATTTTTGGATAATTTGCTAAACTCCTTAGTGTGTTATTTCTCACATATGCTGTTTATAACATGCTATCACTATTTTTTGCCACATTTTTTCCGAGTTGAATATTTACCAGGTTTCCTCATAGAGTTTGCATGGTAAAACGACAAGAACCAATACTCTTGTCTAATTTGCTATGATAAATATAAATACTTATATAGTAAAAATCAAATAAATTTTGACTAATCTCGTTTAGTAAAAATTGTGATATTATCGATTTATTTTATGTATTATTGAATTGCCAATTCTATTTTTAGTGGTGAAATATTTTTATAAAATTGCATACAATATCTAAAAAAATGCTATGTTTTTATACATATTTTTTTACTGTTGTGGAGTGAAGAGTTATTTTTATATTGATGGATTCAACATCTACTGGCCAACTCAGAATTAGGCCTGCAAGAGATGATGCGCCAAAAGTTTTGCCTCGGATAAAAAGGGTCCTCACTGTCCAAGGCCCAAATCTGCACAATCTAGATCTACCCATCAAGATTTGGGCCATTCGGCTCGTTCGCCGATCGCGGCCTAATAGCACCCACTCAGCGGTTTCAGCTGAGCAGGCAAGCCCACGTGATTGCTTCTTGTGCATGGTCCATTCGTAATCACAGGAGCGAAATCTACCGCGGTTATGTCCATCCTGTCCCGCCTCTAACCATCAAAAAAAGGGCAATGCGGCGAAAAAGGAAAGAAGAAATCTTGGTGCTCCTAAGGGGGACACAATCACAACACCAGCCATGCCCTAATTGTAGCTGGCCCATGATCTAGCACTTTCTTTACATATATTTCCTTTCCTCTCGAGGAAGGGAGGGGGGAGATTGAAGCAAAGAAAAGAATTGGTGTATAGAGAGAAGACTCAGAAGACATGTCCTCTCTTCATATCTCTCGTGAGGTCATATTTTCCTCCGGTCGATGGTTGTGTAGGCCTTACGCTAGCTTTGAGTTATCGCGCTGCAACATTGGTGAAGATGACTTGTAGAACGTGGCATAGAGAGCTCCTTCGTTTGTAACCAGAGAGGAGACTGACGGGTGTCCCTCTTATCATCATCAGCGCCTAGGAATTTTTTCCTCATCCGGTTAGCTACCTACCTACGAGTGCATTAATCGGTCAACCACTTCTCAACGAGTGCATAACTCTGTCTCTCTAGTCAGCCGCTCCTCAGTCGGGCATATTTATCGGAGGTTAGACCTCCACTTTTAAGCTGTCCCTCAGTCAGACGCACTTATCGAAATTTAGTCATCTACCTCTAAATCACCCCTTAGTCAAGCCCACTAATTGAAATTTAGTCTTTCGTCTCTAAGCCGTCTCTCAATTAGGCGTACTCATCAAAACTTAATCTTCTACCTCTAAGTTGCTAATCAGTTGGGTGCACTCCTTGGAGCTCTGTCTTCCATATCCTAAAGTTACTCCCCACCCAAGCGCACTCAAATCCTAAATCCCCCATTGCACACATTCACGTATCACTCATTTACTCATCCTATCTTTCCATCTATTTGAGAAAGATTTTTAACCTGAACTTCGAAAGATATATTAGGGAGTAAGTTTCCGCTATCCTCTAACCTCTTGTTTGTTAGCTGTAATGTACAGGATTCAGGTTCAAAATAATTGAGACCGGACCCTTTTCATTTCGACCCAACAGAAAAGATTAAACAGCCTCCTAATTCGTACAATAATCTGAATTCAGTGACGCATCATATATATAATCTAAAAAATATAGTTTTAGATACTCCAATGTATTTTTTGCAATTCAATGATAAATATTTTAAAATATTTTTTTAAAAATATTTGTATAATAGTTTATGAGTTTTAGATATCATCCACTGAGTTTTCTTCATTCAACGGATGAGAAAGAGATGCTTCAAGTATTTGCTAGCCAGGTCTTTCATTCCCAAACGAGCTTTAATATGATTTGTTTTACTGTAATTCTAATATCAGCTACCCCTAAGCATTTCGATTGCACCAGGACCAAGTATCGTCCGATTTGGGTTTAGCCAGAGCAATGGTTACAAGATGAAGAAAGGAGGTTATTTTGTAATGATACCGTCTGCAATTATTCTCTTGTTGAAGATCTAAATCATGACTGGTATTATATATGGCCGATTTGCTAACTGTAACGAATTCGAATCTAACCATTTTATTGAGAGTTTACCAAAACACAAGATCGGTTGAGAATAGGAATTATTGTTGTTTAAACACTTAATTTGTATATGTAATGTTAAAAAATAATTTTATACATTAATATATCAAAATTAGTTTTTTTTTAAATATTACTTCCTATTGTCAAATACTCGAGCACTATACTTCTACAATTACAAAATAAAATTTTACATTATTACTACTAATGTGTTCCTGGATCCGAGTTATTGTATAAGTTAGAGAGCTACTCAATCTCTTCTAGTAGGTCGAATTGGAGGGGGTTCGGTCTCCGTCCCCAATAATCTAGATCCTGCACACCATAATAGATAAATAAGAGGTTAGAAAATGACAGAATTTACTCCCTAATTTATCATTCGATACTCAAATTATCAAATTTTCTACAATGGTAAGAAAGATAGGAGAATGCGAGGGGTGTGGGTGCATGTAGGAAAGGGGATTTAGTGAATTGTGGGGGACTGAGTTTCGGGAGGTGCACTTGTAAGTTGAGTGACTTGAGAGGCGGTGCACTCGTAGGCCCAGTGGTTTGTGAGAAAGTAGATTGATACTTTAGAGATGCTTGTCAGTTTGAATTCTTTTTCCCCAAATTCACTCGATCTCAATCCCTGTAAGGGAGAAGATGGATTTATAGACTTAGGGTCGGTGTAACATTTCTTGGGCTTCATGGCTGACATTTGCTCTCCCCCTTGTCTCTTTGAGCATATTTGGAAATTAGAGTGGTAATCATAGCCTTTTCTTGGGGACATCGGAGGATTGCACATGACATTTCAAACCAATTATTACGCAGGTAGAGGCCCTATGGATATCGGTTAGGCTACTAGGACAGCTGTCGTGGTCGTGTATGACAGGATTTCCCTACCTGCGCATGTTGTACTATCAAGTTGTTGGTAGTCATGTAGAAGGGGCAATCATGGGTGTCATACTGTATGCAATCCTAATCTTTCACTACCTGCCGTATAGTCCTAGGTTAACTCGATTAGACCATCCACACTGCTTCTTGGGCCTTTGTTTGAATGGATTGCACGATGGGCCGCCACAATCTAGGCTTTCCCCCGCTGATGTTGTGCTCCCCGAGTCTTGGTCTCGGATGAATGCCCGTTGGGCTGTCACTTCCTCCAAGTTGCACCCTGCCTAGGGTTTGCTAGACCCATCACTAGCCTCCGATATCAAGAGGCTTTACTTGTCGACTCCTGGTATGTGATCGATGGGATGTCCGTTGCAAGCCTGCTTGAGCGCTCCTTCCCCAGGTGCTTGTAGATTTGCTACTTAGTGAGGCAGGATTTCATTCGTTGTCTTTGACGAAATTTGGGGAAGTTTTCAGAACCTGGCGACTTTTTGACATCAGCGTTATCTTCTTGATTCAATGTTGTTGACCTCCTTTCCAGTTATAAATGGAGGGGCTTTCTATACTTTACTTTACGAATTGTTTTCACCAATCAAGTAGTGTGAGAGTTCAAAGTCGACATGAAGCCAGCACAATCACGAGTCGGGATTGGCTGAGAATCTTGCCCAATGTTCAAAGTAGGGGCAGAGGATTCGTTTAAAGTCTACCTTGGTTCCCCTCTTTTACCTCTGCTCTTGGCTTGAACTTATCTTGGACAAGTGAAGGCTTGGGTTCGAGTGGCTGCCAACCCAGGGAAGTCCCTCTAATACAGATCTAAAGGAGGGGTGCTTCAGTCCTAGTGGGAGATGTCGTTTCCCATCCTTTTTCGAGGTGACACCGTTCTTCGGCAGCTCTCGAAAGGATTGTCTCAGCGTTGGATGCTTATAATGGGCACCTTCTCTTCTTCGTGTCCATGCCAAACCAGAGTCATTGTCACACGTGAGGTCCTCACGTGGGCTGACATCCTCGGAGACTTCAACGGGTTTTAGTGGATGGCTTCAAGGTGGTTGCCCCTTGGATGGGGGCTTTGCGTGCTTTTCTTTGCAAGAACAATAGGGGCTTTTCGCACACTCCGACCATAGTTTCATCCGTTCAGCTGGGTGGTCAAGGGGGAGGCCCATCTCCTGCAGTCGTTTATTTTGAAGACTAGTCATAGGGTTATAATTGGACCGTCACTTCATGTATTTTTGTTTTCTTTCGTGTTGTACATCCGTTGTTGAAAGATTGTATTTTGTAAAAGAAATTTATGAATGGAATTACCCGAACCTCATTTGCTCTTATGACTCAAATATTCTTATTTATTTAGAATAATTGGTGCCATAAATTTTGCTTTCTATTGCTGACATTTGGCAATTTGACAATCCGGGTGGTTGGTGACTCGATCTTTTGGCTATTAGACTTGCGGCATTCCATTCCCAACTCTAGGTCAGATGCAAGCTAGTCGAATCGGTCTTGAGTCTACCGTGGCTATAGGCCGCCAGTTTGCAACCTTGGGAAATGGGGTGCCAGACCATCATTGCTTGTGCATCGCCGTCTACTCTCTTGTGTAGGCGTTAGAACCATTGGTCGCTCCTGGTTTACACAGAGAGGCATCGTGTTAGTTGTCATAATTAACCTAGCAAACTGACTCACCATGGTGCCCTGCAGTGTGGGTACATATTGCAGTCATTATGGGGGTGTGCCCCTTGGATTTTTCATGCGATGCCATTTCAAGGTTAGGCTTTCAGCTATTTAAGCACTAATCCCCTGTCGTTTCTGCATCTTCGAATCACTCTTCACCAATTCGCCTTTTCTTCGACTCTCATCTTCATGGCTGCTTGGGGATTATCGCGATTTCATCCGTTCTTACCAACAGGGATGTGCTGTCATTGCACCTGAAGTATATTATTTCTAGCGACATCTCATACCTTATTCCTGAGGTTGTCGATATAGCTTGCCTTCCTCCTCTAGGGTTCATTATCATTTATGAGGCGTACCTGAAAGATGGTCTTCATATTCCTTTCATGTAGGAGCTGAGCGAGATCTTGAGACAGCTGGAGATCCATGTGGCTTAACTCCAGCCCAACACTTTTCGATACCTTGTTTCCCTATGCATTTTCTGTTGCACCAAGGGGCTTTCCTTGAGCGTGGAAGTGATCTTTTGCTTCAGCTAGGGTTTTAACTGGATCTCCTTAACCTCCTACTCCAAGTTCAAGATAAATCGAGGGGAGGGGGGGAGGACCCCAATTTGGTGAAGAATTGGAATGATTTTGTCCTTTATCTGGTGCCAATGATGCGTCTCTAGATTTGAGCTGTTGTACGAGTTAGGGAGTGGCTCGATTTGTTTTGGTAGGTCGAACGGGAGGGGATTCGATCTCCATTCCTAATAACTTAAATCTTGCAAACGACAACAGATAAACAAGATGTTAGAAGATAGTGAGACTCACTCATCAATTTATCCTCTAACGTTTAAATCAATAAATATTCTACAATTGTGAGAAAGATAGGAGGATGCGTGGTACGTGGATGTATGTAGGAAAGGGGATTGAGTGAATTGTGGAGGGCTAATATCTAGGAGGTGCACTCATAGGCTAAGTGGCTTGAGAGATAGTGCACTCGTTGGCCGAATGGTTTGTGGAAAAGCAAATTAATGCTTCAAAGATGCATGTCAGTTTGAATCCTTTTTCCATGAATTCACTCAATCTCCATCCCTGAGAGAGATTTGTAGACTTGGGGCCAATGTAACCTTCATTTGGCTTCATGGCTGACATTTACTCTCCCTACTGTCTCTTTCAGCATGTCTAAAAATTAGAGTGGTAATCATGGTTTTTTTTTGGGACGCTAAAGGATTGTGCATAATATCTTAGGACTAACCACTGCGCAAATAGAGGCCCTGAGGATATCAACTAGGCTGTTAGGGCAGTTGTTGTGGCTATATATGACAGGCTCTCCCTACCCACGCATGCTGTATTGTCAAAGCCGTCAGTGATGATTCAGAAGGGGCAATCATGGGTGCCACATTGTAGGCAATCCTAATCTTCCGATCCCTACTATACAGTCCCGGGTTGATCCAACTAGACATTCGCATTGCTGTCTGAGCCTTCGTCTGGATAGATTGTGCGGTGGGCCACCCCCATCTGGACTTTCCCCCATTAACGCTGTGTTCCTCGGGTCTTGGTCTTCGACAAATGCTTACTGGGTCATTATTTTCTTTCGGACCGTACCCTGGGCCAACTTAAGGTCTGTTGGACCCATCAACTACCTTGCTCAAAACCTAAGAAAAAATGTATGAAAATTTTTAATTATATATTTTTAATGTAATTTTTTTTAAATTAATAAATATTTTTAAATTTTATAATTTTGTTATTTTTCTAGGATCACACATATTTTATGCGTTTTAAAATTTGATCACTTTGACTAAACTAATTTTACATGGAATAGTATTTTACTTGAATAAAATTTCTTAACAAAATTTAGAAAAAAGGAGTTGAGATTAAAATTTAAGAAAAATAAAAATAGACAACATTTTCAATATCTTTTCCATTAAATATGCTACTCAAAATGCTTAATTATACGCATTTTTATCTGAAATTTTACGTTAAATAAAAGCTTAATTATATCTAAAAATATTTTAAAGGCTATTTTTTTAAATATAAATATCTTAAATATTATTAATTTTTTTTAAAAAAAAACAATTAAAATCATTTACATTATAACCAAAAAAGTATATCATTATATAGCAAGTAATATTTCCAAAAAACCTCATTCTTTTCTTATTTTGTGTTACCAGAAATTATTTTCTTACCCACAAAAACTGCCACTCTTTCAACGAAAAATTGCTTCGATCCTTAGAAATTTCGATATTTTTTCATTTGGGTACCCTTGATTTGTTCGGTATTTGTTTCCTTTTTCTGGATATAGGTGGTAGATTTCTGTTTTTTCGCTTGATTCATCATTGTCTTTTCTGCAGGAAGATGTCGGGCTGTGGTGTAAATTGGGGAAGAACAGAGTAAAGGAAGAAAGAGGACGAGAGTAAAGGAGTGAGAAGAGTGAGGAATTTACTATTTCTTGCTCTGATCTGCTGATTAGAGATTATCGCTTGTTTTTGTCAGAATCTCGCGATTTATGCTATTTTTTGCGTCTACTTCTCTCTCTCCCGTGCATGAAATCCTGTGTTCAACGGAGGAGTATCCAATTTTTCTCGAATTCTTCCATGCGACTGAGATCAATCCGGTATGTAATTTGATGTGCCAACTTTTGGGTTTTTTTCTTTTTTGTTGCGCAGCGTTTAGGGTTTTGGAGTTGATATGAATCCTTGTGTGTTGCTGAATCTGTTTCGAACATTGAATTTTTATGGAATGATTAATTCTTCTGCTCCAGATCGATTTCTCTAATTGTTTTTTTATCGGTAATTGGTGTCAGGGTTTTAGATGAAATTGTTTCTGTGCGTCTTCATCGTTCCTCATTCATCTGGGGTTTTAGCTGGCAATATTATTTACATTTGAAAAAAAAAAATCTTCAATACTTAAAATCGTTTAATGTCGATTAAATTGTTCAAAATATAATTATTAAATATAATCTATATTTATATATAATCATTAAATAAAAATAAAACGCTAATGAATAGACGAGCAATAAGCCGGTAGCTGTATGCCAGCCTTACTTTATTCAGCATCACTCTACATGATCTGTATGCTTTTCTGTTAAAAAATGTGAATTATTTGCCGATATATTTCAGTATCAGCTCCCAATACTAATATTTTTTGATACTGTGATGAAAGAGTTTTTGAGGCAATGCAATCATAGGGAATTATGTAGTTCCAAATTACAACTCTTATAGAATACACGTTTTACTAAAATATGAAGATTTTGTGGGAATCATGATTTGGTAAAGGGTTTGTTTCTTGAATAGAGATGTATGTTTTTCTAGTAATAGATAAAATTTGATTAAAACTTATTTGCATTTTAAGGGAATATCGTAGTAAATTGAATAGAAAATTAAAAAATGGATTCATATAACTTACTCTGCTAATCAAGACGTAAAGTTTTGATGTTGTTGTATCATATAAATGTTCTTGTATTGACTGAATTGATCACCTATGACTCTTTAGTTTCACTAATTTTTCCATTTGCCGGATAACACAGAAGTATGAAATTCCCATCAAATGATATTTGATTTCATTGGTTCAAATTTCATACCACTTAATTTCAGAGTTTTCTGGTTACTTTCTGCAGGACTTTCTGTTGTGTAAAGTTCTTCGGAGTTCTCATATGAAGCATTTTTACTTTATGATCAAGAATCCGATTGAATGGGATAAATTCTTTGATACTTGGGATTAGACTTAGGGAACTGTTCGTGTTTCCTTGAAAGTTTAGAAATTTTCTTGAATACCCAGGTCATATCGGAAGAAATGACTAGTCTTCGAAGGCAACCTCCCAAACAAGGCATTCATGCTGTGAAAGAGAGAAAGAAGCATGGCTGTGAAAAAGAACCAAAATTTAGGCAAAAGATTCGGCTAATTTACTCCGATCCCGACGCCACAGATTCCTCGAGCGACGACGAGGATGAAAAGTCTGAAAACTGGGAGAATCAGTTCAATGTCAGTAAGCGAAAGGTGAAGGAAATTCATGTTCCTATTCGTACTAATAGTAAGAATCTGAATCCAGTGAAGATGCCAATGAATAAGAGATTATCTCGATCCGGGCATAAGGGCATTAGGCAGCAGAAATGGGGGAAATGGGCAGCTGAGATCCGTGATCCGATTCGTGGTTGTTGGGTCTGGTTTGGTACTTACAAGGCCGTAGAAGATGCTGCAGTCGCCTATGAAAAAAAGAAGCTCGAGTTTGAGAGCATAATGCAGCTAGTAAAGTGCCCGAATTCTTCAAACGCCATGACCTCTGCAGCCTCACGCTTGTCGCCGTCTTCCGTCCTCGACGTCTCTCCCCTCCCTGCTGAGACTGCCAAGCTGTCTCTGATGGGTTCGGAACAGGAAAATGGAGCATCACACGATTTGGTTTCTGGGTTTGGGTCAGGATTGGATGGGTTGTTTGATGAGCTGAGGATGGATGATTTTCCAGTGTATGATTTGGGTTTCATTGAAGCAACTGATCTTACTGATATTGATATCGATCTGGGCAGCGAGGAGTTAGATTGGCTTGACGAAGCTCTGAATATTGGTTCCTCTCTTTAGATCTGATCCATTGATTTATGTTGTTGGGAGTGTTTATTTATTCAGTTGTTCGTTAAAATGAGGCTGTTTAGCAGCCCTGTGGAGCAACCATTTTTGGGAGTACTGAGATTTTTAGAGTTTTGATTCTGAGTGTTTTTATAGTGATACTGCTTGAAGCTTAGCATATATATATATTAAATAATTCAAGAAAGAGTGAATGTTTTTTAATTATTTT
Source organism: Nepenthes gracilis (assembly GCA_033239525.1). NCBI lineage: Eukaryota > Viridiplantae > Streptophyta > Magnoliopsida > Caryophyllales > Nepenthaceae > Nepenthes > Nepenthes gracilis. Next base: position 3,320,990 of record BSYO01000026.1, on the reverse strand, counting down.
TTTCTGATTACGTGGAATTTGGAAAGGCTTGGAAGGTGATCTTGCTCTCACAATGTAGAGAGGAGAAATTTAAAAAATAAAGTAAAATAAAACTACATTTCTATAATTGTCTTATTTATAATCATTAAATTATTTAACTTTTATTTAATTTTATTTTTAAAAACTAAGTCAATATTCATCAAAATTAAAATTTGAATAACAATTTTTCACAATGAATTTTTTTTTTCAAAAAAATAGAAACAAGAGAAAATTCTTTCTCCACATTGATTATTGTTACGTCCTCGTACTCCGACCGCTATACAACGAGAGTTCGAGTTCATTCTTTGAGCCCTTGAACGGACGAAATTACACAACACAAAAGGAACTATTAAGTTTGACAAGAATAGCGTTTCGAAAAGTAAGATAGGATGACGGCGCAAGGCACGAAAACTTTATATGGAAAACCCCTTTTTGAATGAAAGGGAAAAAAATCACGGTGGTGAACGCTAGGTACAAAAGATTCCACTATCGTGAGAATAGAGTACAACTGGACACAGTGGCACTATTTGTTGCCACACAAAGTTACAAGGCGAGAGATCTTATTCTCTCTTTTCTTTTCTCCATTTCTTTCACTTGGTTGTTGTTCACAATATGTATGCAAATGTTAACTCTTGGAATCCCTTCTCTCGTTGTTTGAATGAGGTATTTATAGAGGGGGATCATGCCGTTGGCATGGGGACACGTAGCGTTGGCGTGTACTGGGACGCCTGCCACCAACTCTGCTGATTCGGCGTGTCAAAGAGGGCTGCCAGCAACTCTGCTGATCCGGTGTGTCAGGTGCCGTTAGACCTATAATGATGGCGCGTGCTTTGAGCATCGTGATTCCCTGCGGGGGTAGCGTGTTGTAGAGAACGCGTGCTCTTTAGCAACAGTGAATCATCTAAGCTGACGTGCCCAGTCATCTTGAACCTTCTTTTCCCTTGACCTGATGGCCCAGAGGTGATGAGATTGTCCTCATACCTAGAAAGTTTTCTGGGCCTTTGCTGAATCCTCGAGCTTATTGTGTTAGGTTCTCGAACGTTTCACTTGCTAAAAATCCTTGGGATTTCGGTGTCATAATCTTGGCTTTATATCCTCGGGATTTCATTGGTGACGTCAGCCCCTTATAGAGTCCTCGGGCCTCTTGGGTCAAATTGATCTCTCGGACCATTGTCGCCATTTGGGCTTCTTAGAACGCTAGCTTAGGTTATCGAGTTTTTACGGCCAACTTAACCTCTTGAGCTAAGTTAGTATTTTGGGCCTTTTGGGCCAGATTGTCATCGTAATTCTCTTGATCCGCGGGCTTGGCTTTTGGGCCTTTCTTTCTGGGCATTGGGTGTCAGCACCCATCAATTATAATTCAAAAATTTTAGATTAACAAAAAAATAGAAGACGGGTAATAAAATAGAACATTAAAACACAAAATAAATCTCAACCATTAATTTTTTATGGCTCAATCTTAGCCCTAGAATGACATGGAAGCTTCATCAATAAAAAGACCATAACAGACCCTACTTCTATCATCTATAAATACAAACCCTGATCAATGGCCGTCGAAACTTTATGCAAAAGCAAATTCGCATGCAAGTGCAAGATGATCGCTGCCCCATTTCTGCATTGCAAGGAGAAACCTTGTTTAGTCGACATTATTTCGACTATTTTTTGTATTTTTATAATATAGATTTTGTTATTTTTGATCTATAATTCAAAAAATTAAAAAAATCAAAAAATTAATAATGACATGACATATAAGATTATTATAGATTCGTTAAAATAGAAAATAATATCAAATGTGTTTTGAGATCGAAATATATATCCCAAATTAAAAGAAAAATACGATAAGGTAGCTATTGGACTTGCTACACTATAAATCTAGATGTTGGGCAATCACATAATGATATGTCAACTGTATTGGCTATATGTTGCCATCTGGTAAAATTGTCCAAATCGGCATATACACTGTGTCGGGCAACTAAAATTTTAAAACTTACAGTATCAACCCATATTTGATACTGTTGTTTCATCACTGTGATTTATCAAATTAGAGAAATGTTTTGGAAACATCTATTAACCACCGTTGGGAAACCCTCAAGTGACGTAACATCTGTCTATCAATCTATTATTGTGTGAACCATAGATGCCGATACATAATATATCGATCGACAAATATTGGCATCAGACTCCCTGATACTATAATAAAATCATGATATGTTGTCACATGAATAATATATCAGTCAATATTCAAAATATCAGTTGATATTTCGCTAATATATTGACTGATATTATCAATATTTGCTAGTTAACTTAAGATTCTTAGGAAAAAATTTCTTCTGATGTATCAAATATTGATATATATTGTCCAATATATCCGATACCAATATAATTACAACCAATACTGATATTGATATCGATATCGATATTTTCATCCACAATGTTGACCCTTTAGTAACTTTGGATAAATAAGATGTCATGTCATCAAGGATATCCAAACAATGATTAAAGCATGTCCTTGTTAACACCAATCATCAAATTATTATAAACGAAGTGAGATATTATCACCTTATTTGGTAGCCCTCCCATTTTTCTCAAAACATTTACAGGCAGAGTATCAAGAACTCTCACAGGAATAAGTTCTTCAGTGTGCCTGCATCAAACATTAAACAAGTCATAAAATTCCTTAAATCAAATGGTTTTTTTCTTTTAAATCAAAGATTCAATACCATATGTAATCCACAGTTCCCATAAACTTGGAATGGCAAGATGTTGCCAATGGCTCCCCCATACTATCTCTTGTTCTTAAGTTCCCCTGAACAAAGCACACAACCATTTTAGCACAAAATAGAAATCCAAATATCGTGTGACATATATCAATATCGAGTCCTCAATATCGATATTTTTTTATATAAAAACAAAATGCAATACATTGGCTGACATATCCAATTTTTTTCTGATATTTTGCCGATATCGGCAAATATTTTCTTAACTGGTTCTGATTAGAAAGAGAAATTTTTTAGCCAATATATCTGATACCAATACATATCGCCCGATATAACTGATACCGATACGGCCACGACAGGCATTGATATTTTCATTAAGAAACCAACCCTTTGATTTTCTGCAATGGAAGACCGTTTAGCCATCTGTCCACTTCTAATAGACATTGTCTAAATGGCGAACTTCTCTCTTGTTGGTCATCACATCTGACAAACCACAGTCCATATTCATTACCATGCTAGTCGTCATGAGAAGAGTTTGCACAAGAAATTCAACAACAATTGACACACAAAAATCAGTATCACTATTAGTCATATCGAGTGACATGTATTTTTATCGGACCCAATATATTAGGGGAGCCCGGCCCAAGACCGATATTTCTCAATGTAATTGTGGCATGTTTCCATATTGAAAATATAAAGCAATATATTAACGGATATTCAAAATAACCGCACGTACTAATATTTTTGATATGTCATCTGATACACGATGTTTTTGATACATGGGCCAAGATTTGCCCCTTAGATTCCAACAACAATAAGGATACATGGGCCAAGATTTGCCCCTTAGATTCCAACAACAATAAGGCCGTAGGTTTCACTAGATGCGATTTGCTATGTAAATCTGTTTTAATTATTCAAATCGATTTAGTGCAATATTTATCGCAAATAAGGTGACATTTTTCAATTTTGTATCGGCATCAGCATTGGGGGCCTGAAACAGATATTCCATTCCGTGCCAAAAATACACAAAAGTGGTTCAGACATCTTACAGGAACTCCAGGATATGCACTGCACAGCTTCAGGTAGTGCAGGAGACAGGTAACATGTTCATCACCAGTAGCCAATTTCAGTTCTTCACCATTCCACCTGTATATAAATGACTTTGATCTTAGCATGCCAAATACTGAGCAGCAGATAACCTCTCTCTCTTTATGTAGGCCCCATTGGGATTTTAAAAGAAATAAAAAAATTCAAATGAGCCCTACATATAAAGAATGAATTGCAAACAAGTTGTGAGTGGGTTGGACATTAAGCATTACTCTACCAACAATTATTGAGCACTGAAAATCTTCAATTCCGTCAATCTCTTCCAGTTTCCAACATCATATTATGCACCAAACTAATAACTAGGCCATTTTTTTGCATTTTATTTTTACATTTTTTTTAATAGAATCATTTGACTGATTTGGTTAAAAAATGTGCCCTGATACCATCCCCTCAAATGTCTTAAGAGTAACAACAATTATGTATTAACTCATTTAATGTGAGGCATGGAGTAGTTGCAAAGTTTGCAAGATGAATATATATATATATATATGTTGTAACTTTAAGCAATGCCTTGAACAGAGTGCTGTTTAGAATCCTTCTAATGGGGAAACTCCACTATCCACCCAACTATAGGATTAAAAGTTAGATGAATGAATAGTTAGGTTAAATAATCATTTAAATCACTTGATTCAATGTCAACTATTATTTCATCCAACTTCTAATCCAAACTGCTGGATGAACGGAGAGCATCTCCGTTGGGAGGACCCTAACAACTTTCCCTTGAACAATGAGAACCAGATGAGGGGGGGGGGGAGAGGAAGGGATGGAGACAAAATATAAACTATATGAGGGGACAATATATAGTCTCAATAATCATCACCACTGTTTAGTGAATAGGCTAAGATACATTATGTAGGCAGTGATCTACTAATCTAGCAATCAAAATATATTTTCTTAAAACATAATATATGAATATGACATCAACTAAATTTCCTTAAAATCATAAAGTTAGTTAAAAGTAGAAGATATCTAAAATATTGTCCAAATTTCTAACTTATGTTGCCAGAAATTGCATATAAAAAAATTATTATAGTCCTCTAATACTCGTGGAGGAATAGATGGCTCTCTTTTGGTAGGCGACTCCAGCTGATTTCATCCATCCTCTCAATCACTGACTTCACTACATCTTCAGCTGCTCTATTTCCATACCATTAATCACTAGGTTTGTAACCCTCTATCTCCTCCTTGGGTTCTTCTGAATACAAACACCGAGTGGGAAGATTTCATCGGTATGGGATCGGACAGAGGCAAAGATAAAGAAAGACAACTGAGAGAGAGATTGCAAAATAACAATAGAAATATACAAGAGAGGGTAAGTGAAAAGCAACAAGCAATTCAGAATTGCCCAAAAAGAAAACGAAAAAAGGAATTAAAAACATGGGATAGGGAATTGAAGATGCAGAGCAGGACAAAACAACAGAGATAGAGAGGGGGCGGGGGGAACAAGAGAGATAGAGAGAGAGGGTAGGGGGAGAAAGAGAACCAAAACCTATACAAGTAGTGTACTTATAATCCTTCTAGTGGGAAGGTTTATATATCTATCTAATGGTTATGATTAAAAATTAAATGAACGAATAGTAAAGATTACATCAAGTAATTTAAATAGTGATTTAATCTTCATTGTTCATCTATCTAACTTTTAATCTTAATTGTTAGGTGGATATGAGAGCTACCCCACTGGGAAAACCATAATAGCTCTTGTACAAATAGAGATGAAACAAAAGAGAGAAAAACAAAATTGAAACAAAAAACGCAAGAAACATCATAAATGAAGAGAGGCACTTGAAAATGCGGTGAGTCCTCCTGGTCTTCATATTTTCTATTTCTTTGTTACCCTTTTTAAGTAAAATAATGACTATGTAACAACTCAATTCGGTCCTTTTGTGTTAATTTCCTTACAAGAAGATCGAAGAAAATGGGTAGAGAGTAATGAAAAAAATTTTTAAAAAAATAATAAAAAGCAGTAAAAAAATGATAGATTTTCTAATTCGAGAAGAAAGATATCTCCAAATTCTAATATTTGAAGGTACTTCATTGCCTGATTTGATTCTATTACAGAATGTTATTTATATTGTTTCAAGCAAAATTTTCTAATTATTATAATAAGATGCTTTTTAACTGAACATGTATTATATAACTAAAATAGTTATAAATACTAACAACTTATTAGAGTTCTCATCACTTGCTAGGCACCTATCACATGGTCTGTGACCTGTGGCCCGTGGCTTAGATTGGAAGTCACATGCTTGGCACCCTTTGTCTAAGCTGGCACAACAACTCACGATCTACCACTCTTTTCATCTAACAATTGGTGCTTCTCTGTCTGGAAGGTGGGGATGAACCTTCTCAACAAAATCACAATCCACCATTTTCTCACCTAACGCCAGATACTCATCCACGTGGACGATGGTGATACGCCTTTTCTACCAACAAAACCACAATCCTCCACTACTTCATCTAACAGCTCTCGATCCTCCACATGGATGTTATTGATGAGTCCCTTTACCCCTGTACACATTTTATGCAGCGGCGGTTGTCAGTCTGATTTTTCCTAAGCCTGTCTGTCGCTTCTCCCTGACCCTCATCTAACAATCCCAATTATGCCACTTGGACAGTTGTGACGATTTTTTTTTTTTTTTTTTTTTGGGCCACCATTTCATTTGGCACTTGCAGTTCACTGCCTTCCAGTCCTTCCCCTTTCTTCCGCAGCACTCTCTTCTCCATCTGGAGTTTACTCAATTTATTTTTTTTCTTTTTAATTGTTTCTACTTCTATGCCACCCCTTTGGATGTTTATTCATATTTTCGGGCTATCAAAGCTCCCTCCTTTAAAGCATCTTGCCCTCAAGATGATGATATTTGAGCTTAAGGGAATGAAGGGGCTCTTAGGTGTAATTTACATCAAAGGTTCATTTCCACTTAATCAAGACCACTCCAACCTTCCTTCCCGCTATCTTCCACACCCTTCATCCCACTATTTGTCTAGGCTGGAGCAAGATTTCTCCTTCAAAACTAATCAGAGATAAGGATGACAATACTTTGGATATAGATCCAACTTGTTTCTTTAGCACCAACACATAAAACACTGGATGGATCTTTACAGATGGCCGAAGAGCTAGTCGGTGAGCCATAGTTCCTGCTCTCTCTGTGATTTCATATAGTCGAAGTATTTAGGCACTAGTTTCAAACTTTTTCAAAATAACATTGACTTTTGGCGGTATGGTTATAGGTAGAGATAAACAAAGCCCCCAACATGGAACTCTCTCTCCCTTTTATACTTATTATACTGTGTTTTCATGTATGCTTCAACTTTCTGCAAATTCTCTTTTGGAAGGTCTAGGATTTGTCACATGTTTGTAGCTCCTCATCCATTGCCTCATGGTTGGTAATCCTTTTAACAAACCTAAGCCAACTTTGAGGATGGATGTCCATAGACAATTTCAAAAGGGGCTAAATTGTCAAAGAATGTTAGTTAGTATCATATGATTATTTGGCCATGGCCAGCCAGTTTGACCATAGTTTGGGTTTGTCAACTATGTAGCAGTGCAAATACTGTTCCAAACTCTTATTCATGATTTCAATTTGTCCGTTTGATTGTGGGTGGTAGGCTGAACTGTATTGCAACCAAGTCCCGTGTAATATAAACAATTCCTTCCAAAGAGAGTTTGTTAATATGTTGTCTCGATCACTCGCTATAGTGTTGGAAATCCCATGTAACTTTATGACGTGAGAAAAAAGTTGAGCAATTTTTGACGTTTTGTAGGGGTGAGTGAGAGGTATAAAATGGACATATTTGGTTAAATAGTCCACGACTACCAAGACACTATTATATTGTTGGGATGAGGGTAGACGTTCTATATAATCCATTAGAGAGGTTTGACCATGAAAGCTTAGGGATAGGTACGGGTTGGAGGAGATCGTATGGTTTCTAAGGGTCAATTTTGGCAATTTGGCAAAGGGAGCACTCATTGATGAAATGTTTGATATTACATTGCATTCCTTTTTACAAGAAATTTGCCTTAGCCCAACTCAAAGTTTTAGGATACCCTGAGTGTCCAGCAGAAGGGCTAGCATGGATCCATTCCATCACTTGTCATTTAATTCCCGATTCTTAACTTATGAAAAATTTTCCATTTTTAAAAGGTATCCCTTGTTTTAAATCAAACCCGTTGGTCTACTTTGTTCCTTTGCAAATTTGCCGAAGGAGCTTCTGAATGGCGTGGTCGACTTGGTAAGAGGTCTTGATCTCATTAATCTAGCCCTGATTCGGGTAGGATACCATCATGAGTTTTTAGTTCCTCCTCCTTTTGAGGTAGGGCATCCACTACCTTGTTTTCACAACCCTTTTTATACCTAATGATAAAATCATAACCGTGTAGCATGGAAATCCATTTTTGCAGCAAAGGGATTCCTATCTTTTGTTCTATAAGGAGTTTTAGGCTTTGTTGATTGGTTTTGACAGTACAGGCCTGTCCTAGTAAACTAGATCGCTACTTCTTGACTGCCATCACTAATGCCAACAACTCCTTTTCGTAAGTCAAAAAATGGAGGGTCCACCCCTTAAAGGCATGGCTGAAAAAGGCCATTGGCTATTGCTTCTATATTAATACAACTCTGATGCCTACCCCCGAAACATCACATTCAATCATGAAGATTTTCAAGAAATTAGGCAAGGTTAAAACAGGGGTTGGGACATTGTCGTCTTGAGCCTTTTATATTAATATTGCTTCTATATTAATACAACTCTGATGCCTACCCCCGAAACATCACATTCAATCATGAAGATTTTCAAGAAATTAGGCAAGGTTAAAACAGGGGTTGGGACATTGTCGTCTTGAGCCTTTTAAGGCTTCCTCGCCTCATTAGACAAGTCTAGCGCATTCTTTTTTAACAGTTGTGAAAGGTGTAGATATTGTTCTACAGTTCTAGATAAATTTCTGATAATACCTTGTGAAACCCATGAAACCCCATAAGGACTTAATTGTCCTTACTGATTTCCAGTCAAGCATGGCTACTATTTTGGAGGGGTCGGCTTTTACACGTTTCTTTCAAATCATATGCCCCAAGTAATCGATCTCCCTACAAAAAACTTACACTTACTCATCTTGGCATACAGCTGATGAACCTGTAAGGCTTTTTGGAGATACACTTCATGTTCCTCTTTCGTAGGGTTGAAAATCAAAATATCATAAAAAAAAACGAGTATGAACTTCCTAAGGAAAAGCAAGAAAATCTCATTCGTTAGCCATTCGAATGTGGTTGATGCGTTGGTCAAACTAAATAGCACTATGAGGAACTCATAGTGTGTATCATGAGTCCGAAACGCGGTTTAGGAGATGTCTGACTTTCTCATTCAAATTTGATCGTACATTGACCTTAAGTCAAGTTTCGAAAAAATAGTGGCTCAATGTCATTCAACTAATAACTCATCAATGACTAGTAGGGGAAGCTTATCCCTGGTCATTTTGTTGTGTAAGGCCCGGTAATACACACAAATTCTCCAGCTCCCATCCACCTACCACATCAATAGCACCAGGGATGAATACGGACTCTAACTAGGCCTTGTGAATCCTAATTCCAGCAAGTCTTGCACCAATTTCTCAATTTTGCTTTTTTGGTAGTACGGGTAACGGCAAGGCCTTACACTAATTGGCCTGGAATCATCTTTGAGCACAATCTGGTATTCCCTACCATTGTTTAGGGCCTCCCGAAATTGAATGAATGGCATTAACAAGTTAATCACCTTTTTTTGTGAGTCCGGCGTTTCTTTGGATTCGGAGCTATCTAGGAGTTTTAGCATTACCCATTTTCTTGAACAGAAATTCGCAGCCACACACTACACTCCTGTATAGTATCTTCGTCTTTCTTTAACCCTTGTAGGTGCACCATTTGTCCTTTATCTTGGAACTCCATTTGAGAAGTTAGGAAACTCTAAGTGATAGGTTCTAAGGTAGACAACCATTGTACCCTTAAAATTGTGTTGCACCTACCCAAAGCTAAAAATAAGGAAGTTGCCTTGAATTGGTGATTCTACACTTCCAAAGTCACATCTTCCCAGGATCCCTCCCCTTACACTATTCACTATTGGGAATTTGGACTTTCACGTTGATTTTTTCTGACCTTCTCCAATTTATCCTTCAGACTAGACTAGCGTCGAGAAAGTTGTGAGTACTTCCTGAGTCAATTAGGACAATCCATGACACTCCGTTTATCTTCCTTGTTATACTCATGGTCTTGTAGTGTGGACCTCTCGTAATCGCATATAGTGAGATCTCCACCAATGATTCGTGACTGGTTAACTTCTTGAGGTAGAGGCTCTTCAAGGTCTTACTCAAAGTTTGTTTCTTTTGTCATAGCCAATTCTACCAAGAATAGTTGGGGTTTGGTGCATTTATGCCTTGTGTTCCACTTTTCATCACATGTATAGCATATGCTCTATTTTCTTCTCTCCGTTTGTTTAGTTGGGATCCAATGAACTATCGTCTTTGGTTTGATAGCAACTCTTGATGAGCCAATTGCCCTAGACGAGGAGTGATGATGTACATTGTCTCCAGTCGAGGTAGTCTAATCTTGATTAGCTTTTTTCCAACTCGTAACAAACTCTTCCTGAATTCGGGCTATTCTAAAAGCCTGATAAAGGTTGCTTGGGTTTGACAGTTTTACAAGATAACAAATCACATCTTTTAAGCTGCCCAAGAAACAACTTAATTTCACCTGGATAGGACATGGCTCGGCCGATTAATGACTGCCTCTAACAAGGTCATATGTTCGCTATGCTCCCTGTTTACCTTAATATTTGTAATAATTCCATGTGATCGTCATAAGCAAAGTCACCAAACTGGCTGAGCAAAGCTTGAGAGAATATCTTCCAATCTTCAAAATATTTGGCTTCTTCTGCTCCTTGGAACCAGATCAAGGCTTCCCCTTCCATATAAAAGGAGGCTAACAATGCCCTCTAATTCCCGAGGGGTTGGTAGAGCCTAAAGAATTGCCTTACCTTATAAACCCACCGCTCGGGTTCACACCATCAAACCTTAGAAAATCAATCCTAATAGTCCAATAAATGTTAACTCCTAGTTGCTTCTCTCGCTCCCTTCTCAGCTGGAGGGTTTGAGAATAGGGTAGGGCAGCCTATGGGTTAACTAGTAACCTCTAGTACCAATTGAATAAATGCCTCATTTGTTCTATGAGCCCAGTTATGCTAAGCTCAAGCTGTTCCATACATTGATTATTGTTCTGCCCTAAAGTATCAAGCTTCCAGTTTCCTGCAGCTATTGATTCAATTAGTTGGTTCATCTGAATTTCCTTTGCTATTCTTTGCCTCTGATACCAATTTGTAAGAACTCAATTTCGACATTCTGTGTTGATTCCTTAAAGCAAGATCGAAGAGAATGGGTAGAGAGAATCGTAACACCCCAGTGTTTCGATTTAGATAATTGGACTCTCAACTCAAGATAATCATTAATGAGGATAACTAATGCCCTATTAACTACAAATGAATTTCGGCTAATTTCGCATTAAGGCCAAACAAGTCAGATTCACATAATTATAAGAAGAGTATTTTGGTAATTTTTCATTGACAGTCAGTAATTATTTTTAGTAACTCACAATAATAATTATAACTTATTGTATGTGTTTACGTGTGTGTAATTAATAACATGAAAAATTACTTAAATTGGTTTAATAAAGTTTAGTAAATAAAATTTATGAAAATACTCATGTTTCATTCGTGAGTCAGACTGTTCAACTCACACGCAGCCCCTCTTCCTCCATTACTTTTACCCACCTCCTCCATGCATGTATGTGAAATTGTTCTATGGGTAATGAATGTAAGGAAATTTGGTGGTTGTATGAAGGGAAATGAAGGTTCACACCCAAGCAATAGACAATGTATAATGATGTACAATTGTGAGGCTTTTCAGGTGAAGAGAGGGAGAGAGTGGTGATGCAGCCGTTGTTGCTTCATTAAAGCACGCTACCACTATTATGCCATGAAGGTGAATGACAGAAAAATCAGGCAAGTGAAATCATCCCTTTTTTCTATAATATTTACATCATTTACTAAATTGTTGCCTAAATATTATAGATATGGTAGCATACATTGTTACATAGTAATATTGATCGTTTGAGGAGTTTTCTTGCATTGTAAAACTGGTAAAAAAATGCATGAACAGCAACAGCAAAAGGTGGAGGATGATGAACAATGCTCTGAGGAAGAGAAAATTTTTGGTTCTAAGCCATTTTTGGGCTAATTGTTGATTAAATAAGTGTGTTTATGCTAATAAAGTTACAATTAGTATACTATGATATGCGCAATATAATCTTTCATTGACGGAATACCATTTTGATTTTTGAAATGTTGGAAATCGCGCATTGGATATGCTATGATGAACAGTGAAATTTATCCATCTCACCTTTTGCTATAGTGACAAACGATTTTTGATCTAATCGCTTATACCTTAAACTGATGCGTTCTCGTATATGTGATTATTGCTCTTAAAATATAAAATGCATAGTTTAATAATACATTGTTGGAACCCAATTTTAACTTCTTGAAATAGTAGAAACTGAGTAATGGAGAGTCTTTACCAATTACAAAATCTGATTCTAGATTACTATTGGTTGATGCCATGAACCATGTTTGGGCCAATCATTTATATGATAAAATTCAATATGTTCACGATCGCAACTTCGCCGTTATTACTTTTTCATATGCAAATTTTAATATTATGTTGACGAAATGCAATTTCGGTTACCCGAATACATAGAAATTGATTGACAAACATGTTACAATAAACATCGAAATCATACTCCTTGAGCTGCTTGCTGAAGTTCCATCGGACACTTGTTTGGGATGATGAAAAATTTAGAAGGGGTTTTCCAATTACTTAATTCTTTATAATTTAGGGCAAATCAGATCATATTATGATTGATGCATTAATGATATTTGGAATATTTTATCATCTCAATTGGACCCTAATATAAATAGTCGGGGCAGTCTGGATAAAATTAGAAATTTACAAGCTTAGTTCGGTAGTAATAAAAAAGATGTATTGTATGGCCTTAAAAATGATATTTGTCCATTGGTGAGACCGCTAAGGATCGAGTAAAATCTTAAAGGTCGGTTGGGTAACTAGTTATTCCAGGATTTTCCTTATCTACTTGGTATTCATCTTGGGGTTAATTTAATTCACATGAGTGGCTTTCTTGGTTATTTATGATTAAGATAAAAGAGATTATACGAAGACATCACAATATCAAGGAGTATAGAACTTGCAATACGGTAATACAGTCTATAATTGTCCAATACTGATTTTGATATCCTGAGAGAATTGAGGTCTTTTGAAGAGATACTTATAATTCTGTGAACAACGTGTGCCGAGATATCAATAAATATCGTAATGAGAGATACTACACTTAGCATGTGGTTGAAATTAAGTCTTCCATACCCCGTTTAAGTGTGAATCTCAATTGAAACCACAGAAATATGAGGGTAGCATATTTTGGCTTACCGTGAAAGGATAATGAGAATATTGATCGTTCATATTAAATTTGACACTTACACACTATGGGTGGTAAGTATTATGAAACTATATAGTTGGTTACTTGTTTTACTTGCAAGTATTGGTATTTCATGAATTTTACCGAACCGATAGTGGTGGGCACGTAGTTGTCGGTTTACAGTGACAAAATAAGATCTGAGGAGATTATTATGGTATTTATATAATTGGGACCTCTGTTAAAATAAATTCAATAGAACGTATATCCTTGTTAATATTCGAATTCGGTGGAATCCCAATTGTATTCCTGATATTCAATTACCTTTTAACTTTTGAGTCATATTTACGACATAGCGTTAAGTCTTGGATAGTTTTTGGTTATTGTATGCTGTTAATTTTGCATATATTTGATGTTATTATCTGAGATGCTTAATTGTATATCGATATTGTAAATTTTATTCACTTGTTGAGCGTTTGGCTTACTCTTTCATTTTTATTGGCTCCAAAGCAGAGGAGGTTGATAGCGGTTAGATTCGATCGTACATTTGCTGTGGAAATTTTGGATAGAGGTGATCCCAGGAGTTAGAAGCTTTATATTGGAAGATGGTGAGACTTCATTACCATTGTATCTCATTTTGAGGAGTTCGATATTTATTATGGATATTTATTAAAAATGTATATGCATTTAAAATTTAAATTTTTTGTGTGGCCAGTTTGGGTCAGGTTAGTTGATTTAGGTCAGAGTTGCCACAAGAATGATGGAAAATTTTCAATAAAAAAGTAAAAAGCGGATAGATTTTTCAATTCGAGAAGGAAGATATCTCCATATTAAACCACTCAAAGGTACTTCATTATCTGATTTGATTCTATTACACATTGTTATTTATATTGTTTCAAGCAAAATTTTCTAATTATTATGATAAGATACTTTTTAACTAAACATGTATTATATAACTAAAGTGGTTAACCACTAACAACTTGCTGGAGTTCTCATCACTTGCCAGGTGCCAATCATGTGGCCTGTGGCTTAAGCTAGAAGTCACGTGCTTGGCAATCCTTCGTTTGAGTTGGCACAACAACTCACAATCTACCACTTCTTTCATCCGACAGCTGGTGCTTCTCCATTTGGAAGGTGAGGATGAACCTTCTCAATAAAATCACCATCCACCACTTTCTCATCTAATGCCTGACCCTGCTCCACATGGTCGGTGGTGATACGCCTTCTCTGCCAACAAAACCAAGATCCTCCATTACTTCACCTCCTGACGGCTCTGGATCCTCCACATGGATGTTGTTGATGCTTGCTCTTGCCCCTTTGCGCATTTTATGCCACAACAGCTGTCAGTTCGATTTTCTTAAGCCTGCCTGCCACATCTTCTCCCTGGTCCTCATCTAATAGCCCCAATTATGCCACTTGGACGACTGTGATGAGTTTCTTATCTGAGCCCCCATTTTATTTGGCACTTGCAGTACACTGCTTTCTTGATCTTCCCCTTTCCTCTACGGCACTTTCTTCTCCTTCTAGGATTCACTTTGTTTAATTTTTTTCTTTTTATTCGTTTTCTACCTCTATGCCCTTTTGGATGTTTATTTGTATTTTTCGGCTCACAGATTAAAACTTAGCAAATCAATAGATATATTAATAGCCCAAATCTACTATTATAAAGCTATAGTAACTTACCTAGGAAAACCCTCCTGCTGAGATTGAAAGATCGACGACTTCAGTGGAATATCCATCTGCCCAGAAATTCTTTTGCGATCGTGCCTTGATAAATCCAACTGCAGCATATAATCAAATTAACAATCAGTTCTCAAATTTCAACTACATACAAAGCAATGAGTAAATATCCCAAAGAGGTCATTTCAGTCATGAATGATCCATACCTCAGCAGATGACATAAACTGATACACTGCACTCTAAAAAAAATAAAAAGAAACCCTTTAACAAACAAAGACACAAATATAAAAAAACAATCAGTTTAACTGTTTAATCGGTGACGATGATGAAAGAAATCACCTGCGGAACACTATTTAAATCACCAGCAAGTACAACAGGGATCTTCCCCCATTCTTCTGCCAATTTGTGGGCCCTCTCGAGAAACAAACGGATCTAGAATTTTTTTTTTTTTACAGCCACATTAAAAATGAATATTGGATATTGATGTGAAAATCAAAAAAATTGAGGATTCCACGATATTATACGAGAAAAAGACGTTGCAGTGATTGTACTCAAATTTGAACAAACGTTTAATCAACTACTGCAGCCACACCAATACAAGTTATTACCAACGAAAGAGCCTTCTAAAGGAAATACAAGTTTATTCAGTGTTAGACCCTCTATAGCAGTCATATCCATTCTACCAAATTAATCAATAAATCCTTTTGGCTATCACCTTGTTCTAACCAATCTTAGTATTGGTGTTTTGCTATGGATTGTGTTTTCAAATATTGCTCCCGTTGGACTTATTATGTCAGGATATGGATCAAATAATAAATATTCTTTTTTAGGTGGTCTATGCGTTGCTACTCAATCAATTAGTTATAAAATGCCATTAACTTCGTATGTTTCTAGATGAAATCACTAATTTATACCCAAAAAAATCCACAAATTTTCATTTTTTCCAGCAAATATACTGAACCCATGAGTCAATGTAGAATGAAAATGTGCGTCTCAAATCATGTTCTATATTATAGACAAGCTGATACATTACCAAAGAAAACAGAAGTTGCGACTGTGATTCAGTAATTCAGCTGTTTTGAGAAATAGAATCATAAACACCTGGCCGAGCTTGATATCACCACGATTTGGATTGAAGAGAACATGTATGTTTCCAACCACCATGCTTCTAGAAGATCTAGCTGCCCTGCAAAAACATGCATACCCAGAAAATGCCATAGTGGAACCTCATGACTGATGGAAGAATTTGGGTATTAAAATCAACAACAAACAACCAAAGTCAAAGATAGGGGCAGAAGGCATTGATGCACTTATTAGTCGATGTGTATCAATATTAGTCCCCAATATCGATATTTTTCAATATCGTGATAATATCGCATTATGTTTCTGTATCGATAATATATCGCGATATACCAACCAACATGGATCTATTAACTTATAATTTTCAGAATTTTTTTCTTTTCAATATATTCGATGATGATACATGTATAATATATCCAATATCGATATAGTTACGACTAATACTGATATAGATATTCTCATTCATGGCAGGAGGTAGAAAATGAGTCAGATTTGTACCGTTAGATGATACACATGAAAACAAGGGATAAAATTACTAACATGATGTATACAACGTTTTAATCCATAATATAATTAAAAGCATCAGATGTATGAACTATATAATAAACAATAAAATCTAATAACAAATCATCTACATGTGAAGCATTATATTCACTGCATTAACAATCATGCACTTTTTTGAGTAAAAATTAACGGTTATGCCCAGTGGTTATTCATAGTTAATCCTTCCTTTAGGTAACGTCGGTCTGCTTGAGGTTATGGAAAAATCAAGTTTCTCAGAGCTTTTAGGGTTTAGAGGCAAGGAACAGATACAATTGCTTAGATAGCCTACTAGTTCCTTGTTCCCAAAGATCTACTATTTGGAACTCTAAAATTACTGTTCAAATAAAAATTTCTATTGATAAACTCTTACAACCGAAAAACAAAACTCATATTATGAAGATATACAAAAAAAAAAAAAAAAGAACAAGACTCATACTGACCCGGGGACCAAAAATTAAGAAAATTACCAGTGTAATCCTTAATCACAAACTAATGAAAACTCAAAACATCATCATTCTAGCAGCCCAAGACCTCATGAAATTGCAAATTATCATTTTGCCAATTCAGAAAGGGCAACAATAAACTAAAGCATCACTCTATAATTTATTTTTCTTTGGTCCCTTCAGCCTCTGGATCATTTTCCCGTGGCTGGTAAAAAAACTCACCTTTGATGTTTCAAGTGGCATTGAAGTAGAAACAAAAGGCACATATATTGGATCACCATCATGGAATTGTCATCAAATCTCTTCATCTTCTTCGCCACAAGTAGTAGAGAAAGCACTGGATGGAATTTTCCCTCAACAAAATATCAAATTAGAGTGGAATACTCAACAGCATCATTCTCCATAGGTAGCAAATCTTCCTCATTCTCAGTATTTTCTTTAGTTTCATTTTTGTCAGTGATTTTTCCACTACTTGAGATATAACCTTCTAGTATTTGAATGTTATAAGCAATCTTATTACTATACTGCTCAACAACATCATTATCCATAGGTAGCAGATCTTTCTCATTCTCTGTATTTTCTTTAGCTTCATATTTGTTGGTGATTTTTCCACTACTTGAGATATTACCATCTCGTCTTCAAATGTTATAAGCAATCTTATTACTATACAGACCAGGAATATTGTTGAACATTACCTCCTAGCATTCTTCTGATTCACTCGACTTGTCTGCATCGTTGCTAGGGAAATTCTCTTCATCCAAATCAACATCATTTACATGCCATAATCAGATTAACTCTCCAGCCTTCCCATCAACTTGATGGTCAAGTGACTTCAGTTGAAATATTCTCTCCAGTGGTTCTCCTAGAGCAACTTCTTCCACACATGTCATCCTTGCATCTAGACTGCACCCTTCAAAATTTCCTTTGGCAATCAAGGCTTCTTGGGTTGCTGTTTTATTTACTAGATCCAAGCAGATTTCGTCAAAGCAAGCCTTCGTATGATACATAACCATGTCTTCTACTTGATGAATCTTTGGTTTGCACCGTTTCCTAATGTTGACTCTTTGATCTCTCTTCCATGGTTCACTTCAGCAACCATATGAGTGGGTTCCTTGTTACCAAAAAAGTTACTCCTTCGGCTATGCAGTTCCTCATTTTGAGTTGTTTATTTGTGGTTCTCTGTGTTTTCTAGGCTGATTAGGGATTTAGATGGCTGCCCTTTGCACCTGCTCAGTTGGCCTCATTTACTTGAAACTCTCTCTCAGAAAAGAAACAGCTGTCTCAACAAGGTTTTTGGAGGCCATAAAAATAGGCATCTACCATCATGTATTGTTTATCAAGCTTTAATCCATTTTTCAGTCAAGCGTCTTCATTCTCATATCTTTCATATATTCACATCTTTTAGGAAGATCCACAAATTTGAAAAGATAGTATATAAACAGGCTTTACTCCGCCTTAGAAAAGAGCAACAAGACACAATAGCAGTACTCTTGATTTATTTTTTATTCCCTGTGCATCAATAGGCAAATTGAACTCCCGCATCTTCTGAAAAGGCCAAGCACACCTACTGGCCTAGGACACAAATGACAGTGGAATCCACACTGAGATTTATAGCACAATGTAGAACCAATTAATAGTTACGCCCCTGCAGATAAAATTTCATTTTGGGCAATTGAACTCCTGCATCTTCTGAATAAGCCTAGCATGTGACTACTAGCTCATGCCTAAAAGATAGCGAGATACTTCCTCTCACTATAGCCAAAAAGTCAAGTAAAACGTCAATGTTGGCTTTTGTGTTCCACATACCAGGCAGTAAATGAATTCAGTCTCACATATATAACTAAGGCAGCTGGGAGGATCATGGAGGAATAAAATGACATGAGAGAACTCCACGTATTATTTCATGTGATTTAATTATGATTAAAGAGAGAACATGTACATCAAAGTTAAGAATTTCATTTTGAACAGTCAAAGATTGGTTTTGTAGACGTAGTTTTTGATGAGACAGGTAAGAAGGATTTATGCCCATGGGTTGCTATCAAATGGTGCCACGGATCTGTGAATCCTTGCAAGTTGTATTGACTCAAACCAAATGTTTCAAAATCATTGAGAAAGACTCTACTTAGGGTTAAATCGGGAAAATTATGAAAGATTTATTCTTCAAGATCTCATGGTAAAGTACATCCCTTGTGGTACGGGTGAAGCATGGGATTCATTTGCCAAAATGTTCAAGGATCTATTGAGTTTGTCTGGCACTCATGATCATGACAATGGATAAGGTGATTCCAAAAGGGTCCAAATAAATAGGTCTATTTTGACATTTTAGTGATTTCTTTGATGTTCCTGCTTCCAGAGAACTTAAAAATGGTCTTTTAACTCATATAACACCTGTTATATAATGAATTAAGCATCTCACATTACATTATATAGCATTCCGCTGCAGGGTAGTATATTACACAGGTGTAATGCCATTACAGCTATTACTTATACGACAAACACCTTTAAATTCCATTACCCAGATGTCATAACAGCTCACTCAACAATGGTTTTAAGACAGTAATTTTGGATCGTGTGAGACAAAGTGAATCAAGGAGAAAGAGAGAGAGGTTTTAAGTGATATTTAAAACTCCATGCTTTCACACAATTCAAATGAAGAACATTTTAACAACAATTAGATGAATCAAGGAAACAATATGCGAGACAAAAAAAGGTTTCTGAATATAGCACAAACTCTTGGTGAAAAAATGTCCTTTTTAGTTTGGACTCATCAAAATACAATAAGTCATTTCAGCTCAGAACCCAAATGAAGAAATTTGTTCTAATTTGCAGCCTTAATCTGCCAAAAGCTAATCCTTCAGGAGAACTGGGAGGAGAATTGACAACGGCATTTCAGCAGTTATCACTTGCCTTTTCTTATCTGCACATTATAAGCAGCAAAAAGACAATCGAACTAGTTTCCTGCTTTATAGTAATAATAATTGCACAAGACTTCCTATGATTAGGCTTTGGAAAGGATTAGATGTACCTTCCTTATCCCTACAATGTGGAGCTGAATTTTTTTGCGGCTAAAATTCACAGCATCCAGGTCATGTTGGAGAAACATTACCATTATGCCAAAGCTCATTCTCTAAAAAATAACAATGATAATGGGATAAATTGGTACAATATGATAGCTATTCTAAAAATATTTGATTAAAACTAATCTTAAAAAAATGAATCATGTGAGAGATTCTTGATTAGTAAATATTTGATTAAAACTAATCTTAAAAAATGAATCGTGTGAGAGATTCTTAGTTCACTAATCTCATTCACAAAAAAAGTTGCACCAGAAAGGGACAAAATAACATTAATTCAATGGGGAAAAGGTTAGTTCCTGACAAGAAAATTGACATCACATTTGACAGATTATTTATGATGACATTTTTATGTCCATTAGTGATAATCAATTTCCATACATACTAACAGGTGTAGAACATTATGTCCTTTTTGGTCATGAGTCATCCATACAAAATCATCAAAACTCAAAGCAAGTAGCACACTGCTAGTTTTCAGTGTTAAATCATCAAAACAAATTGGACTCATCCTTCTCAGGAGATGAAAAATAATGCCAAGGACAGTTCTCAGTGCTGCTTATTCAGTTATAAAAGCAACCCCACAGACTTCCACCTTCGCTCTTGCGTCTCTCTAAAATTGAAGTCACTGAAGCAAGAAGGCTTTTCAAGAGTATTAGAAACAAGGCTAGTAACAGAGCAGCAAAGATAGGGAACTTAAAGCACTAGAACAAAAAATGAATTACCACAAAAAAATGATTTTCCCTCTTTTTTTGGTTTCTTCTCCTGAGGTTATATTTTTTTACCGATTTTATGATGGATTCTTTCGACTGAGGATGTAATTTTTGTAATTGGGTGACAACCTCTTGGTCTGTTTTTGGAAATCCCAATTTACTTTCTTACCAATTAAAAAAAGACTTGAATGTGGACATAGGGAGTAATTGATAAAAACAAACAAGTTTCCATTTGAGTTATATTTTGTCTTTTTTATTTAGAAGTGGAAGACAAAACAATTCCAACGTCAAATCCCAATGTGCAACTGTAATAGGAAAAAAGAGTCATCAAAGGAACATGCATTATAATTACTATAACGACCTGAATTTTATGCATTTACAAGGGAACTTAAGGGAAAGGAAGCACCTATTTTCTTGCAGCAGCTAATATATTAGATGTTCCTACAAGATACCTATCTTGTCAAAATTGGAGAAATGGCAACAAATGAATGAGTTCAATAGTTCCTCAAAATCTTCCAAGGTGAAAAATTTTCATGCATAATAATACAAACTGATCCTGCACAATATTTCTCCATTAAAACACTGAAATTTTTAAGAAATTAAATATGCTGATCAGGGCATAAGAATGAAATAACCAGATTCCTGATATAATCTGGACTTGTCACCATCGAGGTCAAACTGGGAACATAAGTACTAAAACTACAAAATGTCTGCCTTACAAGTTCGCATAATTTTAACCATCCTGGCATTACTATCTTTCCTGGAAAGCATTTTGGTGGTCATGGAAATTCAAATTAAGAACTGAAACCAATAGCCTCAGCCACAGTAAAACATTTCATAGATAACTATATATATAGGTGGGCGTGTAATAGTAAATGTATAAGCTGCTACACAACAAATCAAATTAGTCAACAACAAAATCAGAAGCTCAACTAAAACACAAAACTTACTTTGACTTTGACTTCGTGTCAGAAATCAACTGATTTGAACTCATCTACAACAGCAAAAAGACAAACAATAGATCAAACAATGTATGGGTTTTCTGGAATTTGCTAGATGACAATATGTAGCAAAGGTAAAAATAATTAAAACATACAAACCACTACCTGAGTTTCATAAAATACCAGAAAAGTAGCAACAGTACACAACTTTTTACGTTGTTTTAGTTTCTCATCATCCCTGCATCATGCCACAACCAACTAACCTATAGCAACACAATAAAATTCAACCCCCAAATCAATTGCTCAGTCATGGATTAAAATATTAGTCAATATCTGATATATTAGCTGATATATATCGGTATCAAGAATATTTTTCAACACCGTAGTAAAATCATAACATATTACAATATCAACAATATATCATGCCATGTCATGACATTTAAAATAATGGCCAATATACACAAAATTTTTTTGATATATTAGCTGATATTTGTCTGTCACCTCAAAATTTTCAGAATTTTTTTTCTAATATATCCAATGCCAAAATGTATTGTCCGATATGGTAACAATAGAGACCAATACCGGTCCTTTCATCCATGCTCACAACTCAAAGTAAACCACCAGCACCCAACAATATGCTGTCCTACCACAGACAGACCATTGACACCATGGCACGGTTGGCACCACTAAACCACAAGTAGAACACTACTGCCACAACAATTCACAACTAATTTATAACATCAAAGGCTAAGACACTGCAACCACAGCATTGCCATCGACAGCCCCAGATATCTTACATCATTCTCCCCTTGGTTTTGGATAGATCTCTTATATCTAGAGATCATAACATATAACAAATTCCCAAAATCAAACAACATAAACTAATTGAAAAACCTAAAATTATAGACTTGAGGGGGTCAAATAATTTCATCAATCCACCTCAATGTGACTTGAGGGAATCAACAGTTACCCACGAGATGGCAAGAAAACCATGAAATCACACATCCTATCTCCCAAGTCTTGTGGATGGACTTCATGGCAAAAATTTAAGTGGTTGTCTGCACGTCATCTTCCACAAGAAACCTTTAGCTGCCAAATATGCATGTTCGAGTCAGAGGCTGACCAGAAAAATCTCTGACAAAATCAGAAATTGGTGCCCTCAGGATGACTAGGCAAGTATCTTGTCCCAAACATTCCAGTGCTGATATTTTCATACAAGAGCATCTGCTTGTGTTAAACATGTCGCGATATTTTTCTAATGCAATGCTAATGTTCTAAACAGAGACAACATTATTTCATCCCAGCCAAATCCAACACTCACTCTGAACAGAGTCCATAACAAAGAATAGTGAGAGCTTAACTACAGTCTCAACATGAATATCCCTCACTTGTGATTGCCCTTGAAAAAATCATGGGAAAACTATGCAACTTGTTCTCGATTGTGTATACTCGCAATTGTCTCATGGCCAGTATGACTACACCACTGATCAAAAAAGCAAAAAATGAAACCAGATATTAGTAAACTAGAATTTGAACAATTGAATTCAGAGAACTATTAGGTTTATCATGGCTCATTCAATCCATGCAACTGACCATTTCCAATTGTTACAAATGAAGGTATTTGTATTAATTCAAGGTTATTATTGCAGTGATTAATAACTAAGTGAAAGATATGAATATATAGACAACATAAACCTAAATAATGGAAACAACTCAAAGGATATTCTACCTATAATTAATCTATATGTCATTAAACAAATTATCTAGAAAGATTTGTGAAATAACCTAACCAAATCTAGAAATATAACATTCTCTAACTCCCCCCCCCCCCCAAAAAAAAAAGGATGCGTTGTAGACAACAACTTGAGGTTGGAAATTGAATCAAGATTCCAGCAAGAGAAAATCTGGGGACACAATGGTTTGTTCTTAACTATCTTCCCTTTTGAAGGAACACCAAATTTGTCTATGAAAAGATTTCAGAACCTTATAAACAGGACATGAGAACATAGCAACCACAAAAAAAATCCATAAATATCACGTAAAAAATCAGAACCGAATACAATCCTTTATGTGTTCCTAAGAAAGGGAAATTGTCCATTTTGGGGGTCTTAGGGGGTGTGGAAGGACTAATGGGAACATAGCAAATAGAATATTGTTTGCCAACATAAATCAGAATCCAAGGCTGCAAAGGAATGTGCCTGATCAGAAACCAGGACTACAAAGGAATTGGTCTGATCCGCCTGAAGGCACAATCATCTTTGCCTTCTGACATTCAATTCAATCACTCACAGGAAATAGAGGGGGATGTTGATATGAGAGATAGAACAAAAGCAAACCATGCTACTGCTGACATGGACTGCAATTACTAGTGGGTTGTGCCTGTTGTTCACGGAGATACGGTCCAGACGGCAACCTGCTGGACTGTGAGATATCCGATCCTGTACAGGATACACAAAACTAGGCCTCAGGAGGCGTAACAGACCCATCAATTTAAACAGAAGAATTTGCATGAGCAATGGGCCGTAAAGGTTCATAATGGGCAGTGTCAACCTCTCTCACCTGCTGTCGATGGCTCTGGACAAACCCAGCAAATGAGGCAGAAAACGTGGCAGCACAGACTTAGGCAGGAAGTTGCAAAAAAAGGGGGAGCAAGTCTATGGCAAGCAAATTAGCACCGTTGCTAGCAAAGTAGCATTGCTAACAACAGCTGCAAGGACAAGAATAGAGCAGGCAGGTTTATGGAAGCAGCAGAGCAGCGGCGCTAATGGCAGATCCCCAAAATAGCACAGGTTGCAAGTATGATGTGAAGAGGAAGGCCGTATAGTGAAAGAAGAAAAGGAACATGCCTAAAAATTGTGGTAGTACCAAAAAGCTAGCTACTTGCATGCAACAGAAGACTTTTGTATGCAGTTCATCAAGTAACAAAAATATCTGATGCCTTGCTTAAGAAGAATGCACATGCATTCATTCAATGTAGTTATTGCACTGGTTCATTACTAAGTACAAGATATAAAGTTTTACTCCACAGAAACTTAAATATGGAAAGCATCAAGAAGGATATTATACCTGTAATCAACCATATATTATTCTGAATATCTAGAAATTATTTAGAGAAAAACAGGGAATAACCTAAACAAATCTCTCACAACAATGAACATTTTCTAATGGATTCAGCATGGCAGATCTGGAATGTCCAACCCGAAGCAAACTGATGGCTTGTCACCAACTTGAAAAGCAATGAATGAGCTTTCATGAACACTTATACAGAGGAATTTGCAGATAGACTGGTAGGTGGCTGCTTTTAATATGGGTACACATTTGCATGCATGGGAAACATGTATTGGTGTCTCTAAACATCATTTTTATTTGCCCAAAAAGGGTTGACATCAGACTATTTCAAATGTGAAGCACTTAAAAGTCATGACTCCCAATACCACACAATTTGCATAGTTTGCCGCTGACACAACAGTTCTCTATGCAAAAGCCACTTCTAAATCTAAGAACTTTTTGGTTTGCCTATGGATTATAAGTTTTTCAACAGTGAGATAATATGCTTACCCACTAGCCACCTGTGCTTTCACTCATCACAAGACCCTCAAAAAAGTAATTGAAAGTCAATGCCCAAAACCTTTTATTGGGCCTAAACATCTTTGCTCTCCAACGGGTCATCAATGAATGCAACCATTCACTCAAATCCAGTATCTACAGCAATTGATCAGTTTCCCTAGTTTGGTCAGTACCATATTAATGGATTACAAGTCAACCAAAAAAGTACAGCAAAAGACCAGATAAAACTTCTAGGCTCATACCTGCAGCACACAAAATTGTGCAACATTGTTGCGAAGGCCAAAGCTTTGAAACTCCATATGTTCTTCATGCAAAAGGGTAAATCTGTGTTGGAAGAACAAAATCATCAAGAGCCAAAATAACAAGGGCATGGAATGCAAACTAACATCAGAATCGAATGGTCAAATTGGCAACAAACCATGTTGATGCGGGGAAGGAGATGGAAGAAGAAAGAAGGGGGAAAAAGAAAAGAAGCAAAGTGTCACCGGCAGTTGTTGTCATTGCCAACTCATTGTAGGAGATGGCAATGATGGGTAGCAACTTGGTCTCATGGACTGTGGGTAAAAAGACAGCCTAATAATTAAGAGACTAGAAAGGAAAAAAAAAAATCAAAAAGTTTGTCTATGATGCCAAATTTGATGCATGGAAGGAGATGGAAGAAGAAAGAGTGGGGAGAAGAAAAAGAAGCAGGCACAACAACAGGAGAATGAGAAGAGACAGACAAGAAGAGTGAGGGAAGAACAAACAAGTGGGAAGAGAGAAATAATTAGGTAACAACCATACTCATTATATTATTCAACCATTGCTCTTAACACAATAAAATTAGGATCTTTATATAGAGGCACTCTACCCTAAAGTTAATTAGGAATTAAACATATTTTCTTAGTTAATGACAACCTAATAAAAGAAAATAATATATTTGAAATATAATGTTTTATTGATATCTCAGAAACTATCAATATTATAAAAAATTTTAGGAATCCCATGATATGACAAAATATAAAAACAAATAATATAATTAAATAAAATCTCAAAAATCAAATTTCTAATCCCAGGATATCCGCATCACATGTTTTCACAACTTACCAGATAAATTATTAAAAAGCATATCAATTTTTAAAATATGACCAAAAATAAGAAATTTTAATTATAGAATTAAGAAGCTTAATTTTTTGAGGACTAAAGAGCTATTGACCAGGCTAGGCCGTGGGAATAAAAGGTGGTCCACTTATTTCCACTATTAGATTCAATATCTCGTAAACCAGCGTAGAAGAACCAACATTATCAAACCTTCTGCAGCAGACTCCTAGAGAAGATTTATTTTGGGAAAAGTAAAATACTACTAGCCAAACTGCTTCAGATAAACATCTTCCATATCTCCAAGAATGAAAAAAGAAAAAAAAAAGGAACAGGCAGACAACGGAAAATCCATTTGATTAACTGTTACAATTACTATCTATTAATGTTTCTTGCACACACTTGCCCGTGAAACACTAACAACTATTATATGCATTAATTGCAACATGAACTTCCTCCTTATTACTTGATCAGCAACATTATATCTGCTAAAAAACTCTAGCATCTTGCATAATTTCAAATTTTGTAAAAACTATTTTGAAGGATGACTAGTGTTTTGTATGCCCATCTGACACACATCCATTTCCATTGCCAACATCTGCAATAATTTCAATAAAAACAACAGAGACAGCAAGATTATTTACCGTTCATTGTTCCAAAATATAGCACAACCATCAGGAGCATCTCCAGTACGAGCCTGAATAAGTTCATTAATGCAGGATTTCAAATTTAGTAACACAGTTTTCAATATTACACAAAATAGAAAAGCCTCACTCATGAACCTGATAAACACCTTTGAACCCATCCCTTTGGAGAGCATCCTCCAGATCATTGAAACGATCAACTTCCTGCAATCCTAAGAATGGCCGATAAGTACAGAAAATAAACCGATACAACACAGTTCAATTAAGATCCTCAAAAAAAGCAGATTAAATTTACATGAATCAAACATCAAGATGCATAACAGTTCTTTTTATTTGTAACCAGAGCAAAATTCAGAAGATGGAATGTCTTCCCCCCCCCTCCCCGGGCTAATTGAGTTTGTTACAAGACAGATTTATTTTCAAAAACCATGTAGAGAATAATTCTGTGTTTTCCCAGCTCCAGAAATTTTATTAGTGAGCCTTGGCACATTGATAAGTACTAAAGAATATTATCTTTCTAGATTTATTAGATTATTTTCCGAATTTCTCTATATTATGTCTAAATATTTACAATAATATATGGGTTAGCTATAGATAGAATATCATTCCGAATGCTTTCCCCACTTTAGATTTTCTGAAGAACATAAAGTCATGTGTTATTATACTTATGAAAATTAATTCCCTCAATACAATTAGCTTTAATATTAACATGGTATTGGAGTATTCTTATACTTGATCCATAACATATGGAAGTTTTTTTCAATTGACAGGCATCCAGCATTTTGTACTGTAATTTGTGCCAAATATCATGCAAATTTTCTTTATTGTTTTTGTACACACCGTTTATAATTTCCATTAAAATCTAAAATCACCGCCCTTTAGGGTGACAGCCTCATACATTCTGGAGCAATGGCCTTAACAATGACATGAACAATGTCAGTGAACTGTATACTGGAATTGATAACATTTGAGATTATGCAAGATTATACATGAAAAGATCCATTTTTGGCGCTCTCTTTAGCCCTATTTCTCTTATCCGTAGGAGGTCTTCCTCCACCAGCAGGTTTTTTCAGAAGGCCTGAGTAGACTGCTGCTTACTATTCTGCTCTATTTCCCTGCTAGTTTAAATTTTATGACGGTGGGATGCTACACACACCAAGGTTCATGCTTGTTTGAATGGATTGGGTTATGATTTCGATTTCAACTTCCATGTTTGTTTGATAGTCTTGGGTTTTGATTTTTGTTCCTAGAAAGTTACGAGTATTCCTTCAATTTGCTCTATTCCAGTGTCCACTTTTGAGTTTTGATTTTTTTTCACAATCATTTTTGGCGTTCTTCCAAGCTAGAGTGTTCCTTTGTGTCAGTGAATCTTTGCTTGTTGGAATCGTGAATTATTTTACACATTCAAGCTAGAGTCTACAATCCATTTTGAGTTTGAGGAGGATGTTAAAGAATATTGCATCACCAATTTTTTTAGATTATTTTCCTATTCTCTCTAGATTATGTCAAGACATTCAAAAAAATATAACAATCAGCTATAAGTAGAATATCCTTCGGGATCGAGATGCTTTCGATATTTTAGGTTTCATAATCTACAATCATGTCTTGTACAGAATTATAGTTAAGAATGCAATTCAATACAAGCGAATTTCTTCTTAAAAATAAGATCGCTGCATCATGATCTAAACCACAAAAACATCTTTGCAATCCATTAGTAAGGTTGCATACAATCTATAAGCTCAGGAACCTACAATGCAGGAAGTCTTGTGCAATGGCACGCTTTTTTATTTGTATATGCATAGAATAATAATGCCAAAGAACAGACAAAACTTGCCTGGAAACACAAAATGCCAGGATGATAATTCTTTATCTCCTTACGTAGAAGCTCTTTGCGATGGTCCCAACCCAAATATTTTGGCGGAATGTTAAAGTACAAATCTGGATGCTTTGTCACATTTTCAACACCTAGAACATTGTAGGATACGATAACAACTTTATCTGCATGGTGAAACAGAGGTTCAGCAGAAAGTGGAGCATTTCAGTACTCAGCACAAACATTAAGCAGCCAAAAGAAAAGACACAAATAAAATTACTACAACATCCAAACAAGCCACATCTCATCAAGGATTCAAGATCAACAATTGTGCCTAGATAGCACATTCCTAACACTTCCATGACCAGAACTGTTTATTCTCTTTTTTTCTAGAGGATGCTTGGTTAATGACCTAAAAAATGCTCATACAGTGGAGATAACCAAAGCGATAAGACTCCACTAAATCCTGTTAGACTCAAATGGTCAACCAGAGGACGAAATATCAACCTTGTTAATCCTTCTCAGCATATAGCCAAGAAGCTTATGAAGTTAAACCTCTCTTTCAAAATTTGCACCTCTTTTTCACGCAAAATTAATCTTTCGTTCGATTAAGCCTGTGACCAAACTAGTGCCATATCGATCGCTTGACGATGTCATGCTTACACTAGGTGTCATGCCAATCCCATAAACAGGATCTTCACCAACACCACACTTCAACATATCACAACTCAATGAAGCCTATTTTGACTGATGCCTATTACTTCGTAAAATCAGTCTCTACAGCAGAAACTCATCTACTAAACAACAAACACAAGTCAATTATTTAATAGGGGAAATTAATGTGCAAATCAGGAACAGGAGAGAGTGTCTGTTTGAGGCAAACATGCAGTGTTTTAATATGGGAAGAAGAATTTCAAAGTCTTAAATATGAATTGATATAGGATTGGCCAACAAATCAGAATAGTAGATTCTATCAGTCAAAGGTAGAGATAAAATAAGAAATTTACAGAGACCATCTACTTAGAGAAAGTTGAACATTGGGAGCAATTTCCTAAGTGATCTAAAGAAAACATTTGGGAAACACAAACTTTTAAAAAAGAGTGTTGTAAAAAATTGCAATACTTATGCGATGAGACCAAAATAAATGAATCAGATCCAAGCCTAGATGCATCATTCGGAGTACCATGGCTGATACTAGGCACTATGCTATCAACCTGTACAGTGCTGTAGCTAATGCATTAAGTTTTCCCACCTGGAGTGTATGTTTGCAAGAATGAAACTCAAAGGAATTGACAGGCGCCCGCACAAACAGTGGAGCATGAGTTTGTTATTACGGGTAGTTCTTACAAAGGATTGGACTAATGACATATACAATACTTGAAGTATCAATATCGATGTAGATGCTACATAGTTAGAATATAGAAAATAGGGAATATTGAAAAATAGAAGAGAAAGCCCCTTCAAAAAGTAGAAATGCTAAAATAAGAATAACACTTGATATTAGTAGAAATGTCTAGAAAATTTCATATTCATAAAGCAGAAATATAGACGCACTCCTATAAATTTGGAAAATGCACCGAATTAGTTGGATAATTTCATTACCCTCGTAGGCAAGATCACGTCTCTCATATAAAAGCAATAGAAATTCCTGAGGAGTTATACATTTGTGTAATGATAAGACCATTCACTATTTCTTGAAGTTCGATCTCTTCCCCAAATAAACCATATAGCCTAGAGAAACCATGAGCCAAAATAGAAGAGCTTGCCCCACCCATGAATAAATATCAAACAGGCTCGAACTATCTCTTGTTCTTAAATAAAGATGCTAATGCATCCAGAGATAATATCAGCTATCTCAGAATTTGTTGGAAAATTCATCAAATATTGAGAGGAGAATTTGTTCCTTTATCGAGATCTATTCTCTTCTTCTAATATGTATAGGATGAAGTGTTAGGAGCTATTTTAATGAGCTCAATGACAATGATTGGACAGTTCTGGATGCAGGATTTTCAGGATAATAAATGTTGTCTCTGAAGGAGGTGAAAAGGAATAGAGCTTGACGTCCAGAGGGATTCACCATAGTTTCAGTAGAAAATGAATTTATGGATAAGGTGATGCATAGAAACACCTAGTTTATTATTAATGGTGAGTTGTAAGATCTCTTTTCGTCCTCTAGACATCTTAGGAAAGTGAATCTATTGTCCTCACTGTTAGTTATCACTGTTATGGAGGTTTAGAGCAGGTTTTTAATCATGGCAACAAACAGTGGTCATTTAAAAGATTCAAAGATGGTAACATCAACTGAGAGGAAATTAGCATTCTCATTCATTACTGATGACATATTAATTGAGTCAAATGGTTCATAAGCTGATTTGATTCACCTTCAAATCAATCAAGGAAAATCATAATTGTTGGATGTAGGTAATGTGAACAATGTGGAGGGCCTTGCCAAGATTCTTGGGCATAAAGTAAGTTCTCGGAAATGGAGCTGTTTGGGGCTTTCTTTGGAGTTATAATAATAAGGCCAAAATTCTCCATGTAGTCGCATAGGACAATATCACTCTCCTGTTAAATGAAAGAAGATTGGGAGAGATTTCAGCATCTTTTGTAAAGCCTCAGAAGGAAAATGGAAATAAAGAATTTCTGTTGAGAAAATGCCTTACAGAGAGTTGTTGGAAGCTTCCAGCTCAGTTTCCAAATCAGGACTCCAATGGTTATGGAAGAATATCAGCAAAGGATTCCTGCTCGGAATCCTATTCTAGTTCACATGGGACAAAATGAAGAGGTGATAAATTACAGCAATTACTTTCTGTGCCACAAGATAAGAATCTAAAGCTATATGAAGATTGCATAAAATGTACTCTGAGCAATATGGGCCAATTCTAAGTTCCATCACATATTTTTTTTGCTGTTTTGAGTTTCATCTTACTATGCAATCATAAGAAGCTGCAATGGAATACAATGCTCCAAAGACCTTAATAATGGCAAACAATACAAGCTTTCAATTATTTTGGACAATTGAATAGATGAGGATTCAATTTCAAATCCTGTTTTACGCAACCATTACTTGACCAAACAATTCAGATTCTACCATATTCACCACAACCAAATCAAATTCAACAAAAAAATCGCAATCGTATTGCAATAATTCAATAGATTAAAAAAACTAGCCATTCTAAAGGACAATCATAGAATTGACCCCTAGAATCATAAAGTGAAAAATAGGAATGCAGATTGGTAATACTCCGTCGAGTCCCAGGCTCCAAGAGCAACCAAATTTCTCAGCACAGCTCCCTTAAAAAGTGCCTCCATTAGCCTAAAAATTGGCTTATAGAACCTAAGAAATCCAAATGGCACCCCAATTACCCTTAATGTAGATTAATTAATTATCTTATCTACTACATAACTGAGCCCAAATAAGTGTAACAATTGTGAAATAGGCTCTCATACCAATGGGCTCACTAGCCCACCGTAGTCTTTCCCCTCATCTAGCCACGATTTGAGTACTCCACAAGAGAAACGGGTCTACACCATTCTTCCCCCTTCTATGACGACCCTTGTCCTCAAAGCTAAAATTAGGAAACCACAGCGCACTCATTGTAGTCCTCCCACATAGCTTTTTCTTTTTCCTCACCACTAGGTTCTACTAGAGCAAAAACATGCTCAAATTTACAACAATGATCGTCAACACATTTTAATACAAAGCCCCTTTTTATCCTTTCTTATATCTCTTCCTGGGACTTCTTTATTTCCCTAACCCCATGTTTGGTTGGAGGAATAAGGTGGGAATAAAGTGGAAATAGAATTTCTATTCCCAGGGAATAGATATTCCTCCGTTTGGTTACAAATTTAATTAGGAATAAATATTCCCAGGGAATATTTATTCCCACATTTGTGGGAAATAGCTATTCCGACATGAAAGGTGAAAATAGCTATTCCCACTATTATTATTATTATTATTATTAAATTTTGAAATAATTATTATTATTATGTTATGTAATTATTATTATTATTATGTTTATTATTATTATTATTATTATTATTATTATTATATATTACTATTATCATTATTTTTATTATTACTATTCCCACCTTATTCCTCATACTATTCTACAAATCAAACAAAAAAATATTAATTCACACCTTATTCTATTCTAATAACCAAACATGAGAATAACAATTCCAATTATATTTCCATCATATTCTATACCCTAGAATAACTATTATATTCCCACCTTATTCCATTCTAGTAACCAAACGTACCGTGAGTCTCTCCTTGGGTCTATTCTCCCCAACTTGCTTTCCTTTCCAAGGTTTCTTGACAGGCCTCTTTCAATGAAGAGCCTTCCCCTCGAATTTCATCCAGTATCTCCACCTCCTCATAGCCTCTGTTAGCCATTGTGGTAGTTTCAACTTCAACTCATTGGCTAGCTATGGCTTAAGTCCTTCGAAAAAGGTATCAAGTAATGACTCTTTCAACCAACCTTGAACCACTGTTGTGTCCATAAGTTTCTTTAATGTATGTTTAACCCTACCTAATTGATGTAAGTTGGTGAGTTGTCTGTGATAATTGACAATGGGTGATGCTCCCCATGAGCCAGGAATTCTCATTTAAATGTTATACACTGTAGTTGCCTCCCTTCCTAAGCATATTGAGCCCTGATCCACCTCCATCATATCCTAGTCTTGTTGATGGAAAACTGCATTGGAAACACTATTTTCTCTTGCCACTTTATCAATATGGAAGCAACACTCCACCTTGTCTAGCCACTCATGATGATTACCTATCGAAATGAGGGAACTTTACCATTGGCTTCTTAGGACATTGGGCACAATACTTATGTTGTCTCGGCTCAGTACCATAGACATCATCATTCTTTTGGTAATTTGACTCTTCCTCGCTTGAGGCCTTGGATACACAGGCCTTCTATCTCCTTGGACCTCATCATAGGCACTCTTGACTCCCTCAATTTTGTCAGTTCCACAATACTGTTCCTGTCATCAAGACACTACATGATTATCTTGTCTAAGGCCATCTCTCAATGTTCCGAAGTTTGTCCTCATCCTATGATCTAAGATCCACAGTTCATCCTCTATGTCTACGATTTCTTGCTCAACTACTAGACATTCTCCATTTTGAGACCCAATTCCTCACCCTTCCCCATGAGCTTGTTGGTGATTCTCATCGACATATCACCCTTTGTCCAACCTCCTTTCCATTCTTTCCATCTCGACATTACTTCCATGCCTCACCTCTTCTATGGATTGACCTGAGTGGATGATCTTAGTGGATCGTTGTCCGACAAACCTCATCACTTATTTGACCATCTTCATGAGTTTGCTTGGCTCTCTTCTAATTCTTCAAACTGTGCTCGGTCGGTGGATGGAGTACTCTTGTAGACATTATAAGCACTATTGGATCCCATCCTTTAACTCAGACAGAAAGTCAACTCCAATAGAAAAGTCAAGTCCAGAGAAAGGTCACCTCTAGCAGCAAGTCAACCTAGACAGACAATCAACTCAAACACCTCACCCTAGATAATTTTCGTGGGTGTAGCAGAAATACTTCATAAGCTCCTACAAAAAATACTTGCAAAGACCATTTGTGTGCTAGTCCCATGTCTCGATGGTTTCTTTTTCCATGAAATCGAGAATTCACCACAAAATTCTCTCAAAGAAAGTACCAACTGATAAGAACCTAGACAGGGATTCAATATCAAATCCCATTTGGAGCTACTGTCACTCAAACCAAACAATTCAGTTCAACCAAATTCACCATAATCAAAACAAATTCAACAAAAGGCACCATGATCGTGTGATAATAATTCAATAGATTAATATGGAAATGGACTAAACATTTGAAAAAAAAAATCATAAAATTGGCCCCTACTCGGCCAAACTGAACCCACAGCAAACTATAGGTATGCCGGTAGATAATATTCTGTGGAGTCCCATGCTTACAGAGCCTCCACAGTTGTCTAAAAGATGCATCTCTCCGCCGAAAGGTTGGCTTATATAAACTAACAAATCCTAATGAAACCCCAATTACTCTTAAAGGAATGTTAATTAACGTTTTTACTCTTAAGAGTTACGAGCTAACCCCAAATAAAGACTAATAACAATTATGAAATAGACTCCCGTTAAAAATGGGCTCGCCGGTCGTTCTCTCACCTGACCACAATTAGAGTACTCCTACGGAGATCCGTATCCACATCAAAAACAAACCAAGCCACTTAATTCACAAAACATACAGTAAAATTATAAAAAATTTACTACTTCATTTACTTGAGTAATTGAATGCCAAACCTTTAAACCCAGAACAATCTCGCTTAGCGTAAACCCACTTGCGTAAACCGTCCGCACTCTCCGATTTTCTTCTGTTTCGCTTCCCCTGCCACCGGAGCGAAGACTGAATAGTTTTGAACGTTGAATTGATTGGCTTTCAATTGCGCAATCTGTAACGGTTTGGGTTTCTGTTCGCGAAATGGATCTTCGCTTTTTCGTGATGCGACGAGAACGTGTTTCTACTGAATGACATCCGTCCACACTGGCAAGGAAGCGACTTGCCGGCCGCTCTCCACGGTGCTCATCCCTCATTGCTGGAAAAATCGCAGTAGGGTAATTGTGCTCGTACTATTTGGTTAAACTGGAAGGGAAGGCGTGGGAATGATCATCAACTCGGAACTCGCTCACCGGAATCACTGCCAAAAAGTTATCAAAAAAAAAAAAAAAAACAGAAACTCAAGCCAAAATAAAGATGATCTGGATTCCGGCAAATAAATAATTGGCATTGAATATTATAATTTATATAATATTTGATATTTTTGATACTTTCTATAATTATAAATTTTTAAATAAAATATTAAAAAAATAAAAATATATTTATGGATAAATTGGAGTTGGTCCAATTTTAATTATGGACCAGTACAACTATAATTTTTGACCCTGATAATCTGGACAAACCCAGACCAGTCCAACTTAATGGCCACGTAATTTTTATTTAGTTGGGTATAGTCTAAATATAATAAATCTAACCCAACAAGAATATAGGGACCCACGAGTTGTTAATCTAAAAATAATTGTTAAAATAATTGAGTTACTTAACATAATATAAATTAAATTAGAAATTGGTATAGACAAATACTCTATCAACTGATTAAACAGTTGAGTGACTAGGGATATTAAATATTGGAATGACTAACGATACGATAAAATAATAAATTTAATATTAAATTTTAATAAATAGTTATATAAAATAGATGGATGAATAGTCATTTTAGTGTAGATAATAATAATTAAATAAATACTGAATATTAACTGATGAATGATAATAAAACCAATATAACAGTTTGAACCTAAATAATATAATGTTTCAAACAGTAAGTGTGCCCATTTTAAAGAGACAAGTTGATTAACATTCAAATTATAAATACAAAATACTATTTAATAAGATGGGGGAAAAAGATAGTGGAAAGGGGCATTGAAAAAATGAGAAACACATCCAATGCTTTGGTCACCAATTGCCTCCTTCAATATTTCAAGTTTATTAAGTCAACTCCTCCCAACCCAATCAACTTCACACTTATTCCATTCCTCTTTTAATTTTTTAATTTCCTTCATAAAGATTTCTCGTTTAAATCTTGATGATATATCATAGAGTAAATTTTGTATTTCTTCTATCTCGTGTTAATTGTAGTAGTATGTAGAATCCGATTAAAAATGTTCAAAAATGTCAATTTAGCAAAATTAGATATCAATCTAAATCAAATATATGCATCACATTTAAGTCTGACGTATGTTTAATTTGAATCCAATTTTGATCAAGCCTAGAAACTTATCTATATTGTAATTAAGTTATATTTTTTTCTAGTTAAATTATACATCATTTATTTTAAAAATGTAAATTTAATATTAAATCTACATTTTTAATATTAAAATTTAAAATTGTATTTTTATACTTTTTATAAATATTATTCTAAATTTGTTTTAATCTGATTTACCTAGGGTTAATATCAAAAAATACAAATATTAAATAAAAATTATATAATTCAATTACACATCTAACATAACTCTTTATTGATTTATAGTTTTTTCCTTATATCAAAAAAATAACAATGATATCTGTGTGAAAGTTATTATTTATCGTGAAAAGAGAGAATTTTTGTGTCACTTGTTGCGCAAATGATGGAAGATGGCAATGTAAATAGAAACCTTCCTCATGATCTAGATAATAAAAATCATAGCCTTCACGATAATTTACGGTTTGCTTTTGAGTATCATATTACTCTTAAATCAATGAAACTTCAATCTCAGGCATAGGATGATTCAGTTATTACCTCAATTTCATGGCCATAACTTTGAATATATGTAACCGCACAACAAAAATTTTGAAAAAATTCATGAAATATTTATAGATCATACATATCCGATAGAAACCATTTATCTTAATTGTTCCCATTTTCTTTGAAATATAAAGTAAAAATATGGTTGAATTCTTTGAGACTCAGGTTTATCACCATATGATTAGAGATGCAAAAAGAAGTTCCTAAAAAAGTATTTTCTGACACATAAGACATAGGTTTCATAACGTTAGATTAAATGTTCCAAAAGCCCAATCAAATGTTTTATTAGTGTTATGAGAGATTTAATGATTTATTAAATGTATACATACATCATAGTTTTAAAATTTGGCAAATCATTGGTTTTTTCTATGATTCACTATTACCCCAGATGCATCATTTTTTGTCCAAACGATGTGTAATGAGAATCTTTTTGACAAAAATCCTAACAAGACATATGAGTTCTTTGAGTTATTGGTAGATAATGCCTAGAATTTGGAAACTACTTATCCACCCAATAGTGAGCCTAAAACAATTTATGGGTCCAGTGGAAAGTTCCATATTAGAAAGGTTGATGATATTCAAGAAAAATTTGCCACTCTGATTAGGAAGCTAAATGCATTGGTAATGAAGAATGTGAATACAATGTCGGGTCAGGGATTGAAAATTTGTGGTATCTATGATAGTGGGTCGTATTGTGTTAAGGATCGTCCTGTCCTTCCGGTATTTAAAAAGGTCATTCATGAGTCAATAAATGTCATATCTACTTTCAAAAAGTTATATTAAAGCTAGTCTTAAGGTGAAAATTCTGATTTTGAAATGTAAAATCTTGGGTAACAAAATCATCTGAATTTGAGGTGGAGAAATGATGGACCACTAGTCCCGCAACATTATCAAGCACCACCTCCACTGTTGCAACATACCTCATTACCATAATCCACTTAACAACCCCCACACAGGTTGACACTCAAGGAGAGTTCATGAATTCACAAGCAAAGATAAATGCAAAGCAAACTAATGTCATTGTCTAAACATACAAAGGTGTTAGATAACATTCATAATAGTATTACTCACTTGACTCAAACTTTAAGTGTCTAATAGGAAGGAAAGTTTACTACACAACTAAGACCTAATCCTCAATTTCAATAACATCAATTAGGAGAGGCCTCAAACGGTAAACAAGATAAAGAATAAGTCTAGACTATCACACACTTAGGAACAAGCATTCTATGTGCGAACACACAAACCCTGAAACTCCTAAGGTTGATGTAGAGTTGAGTGAGATTGAGGAAGACGAAGAAGAAAGAGACAAGATTAAAATTGAAAATCTTTCATTATGAAAGAAATATGCAACAAAATTTGGATAAGGGTAAAGAAATGGAGTTTTTGTAATGCCTCTTTCCTTATGGGCTTAACAAATCTAAGAATGAAGTGCTAAAAAATAAAATTTATAAGATTTTTAAATAAATTAATATAAATATTTTTATATTTGATGCGATCAAGCAAATCCCTTCTTTTGCTAAATTCTTAAAAAATTTATGCATAGTGAAGCAAAAAATAAATATCAAAAAGAAGGCATTATTGATTGAGTTTGTGAGATACATCTTGTAAGTCAAGACACATCCCAAAGTACAAGAATCTAGGTAGTCCCACTATTTCTTGCATTATAAGGAACGGTTAGATAGAGTAAGTATTACTTGATCTAGGAGCTAGTATAAACTTACTAGCATACTCAGGTTATTAACAGTTAGATTTAGATAAATTTAAGCTGATCAAAATCACACTTTGATTGGCAAATAGTTTAGTCAAAGTCCTCAAACCAGGAATGGAAGATGTCCTAGTTAGGGTTAATTGATTTTATTTTCTTATGGACTTTGTTGTTTTGGATACTCAGCCTATGACCAACCCTAGTATTCATGTACTAACAATACTTAGGTGACCATATCTGGTTACATCCAATACTTTGATCAATTGTAAGAATGATCTCATGAGGTTGCCATTTGGAAACATGACTATGAAAACAAATGTCTTGAATATGAAGCAATTTGTTGAGCTCGATGACAATAGGAAGTGGACCTCATCAATTCTCCTGTGAATGATCAGCTTGAAAAATCAATCAAAAATCCACTAGAAAATACCCTATGTAAAATAAAAATATCTAATTTTAGCATTGACGGGAAGGAGTTTGAGTAGATGACCTAGCAATGATCTACATCTATGATGGTAGTGGATCGTTGGAACCAATCTTTTGAGCCACCTGAGCCTTTAGTTGTTAAGTCAATATCATTTGCAGTAAAGGCTTCAAGACTTGAAAAAAATATTTATCAAATACTTTGAAGTACGTATATTTTAGGTGAAGATGAGACTTTTTCTATTATCATATTATCATCCCTCACCTCTAAGTAGCAGAGTCATTTATTGAAGGTTATATCTAAACATAAAAGCACTATTTGTTGAACTGTTGTGAACATTTGACACATTAGCCTATTGGTGTGCACCCATATGATTTATACTAAAGAGGATGCCGAGCCAATATGACAGGTGCAAATGCGACTAAATCCTAACATGAGGTATATTTAGTAGTAAATATATTTTCCCACGACTAGCATCACCAAGATAACAACTAGTTGAATCCTAGTGAGGCAATTGTCATACTAGCATCATATTTTCTTCCATATTTAAAATAAAATATATTAAAAGTCTTATATACATGGATTAATTATTAAATATAGTAATTTTTATATGTAATATATGCTGGGATTATAAGTTCTCCATATCTTGATAATACATCATTTGAGACATGAGAATTTTCATTATGTTGGAACATAAGTAAGTTTCAAATCAAAATTGCAAGCTAATACATTTTGTGTTGTCCTATACTTTCCACCATGAAACTTTCCTTGAATTTTAAGATGAATATTGTTATTTCATACATTGAAATAATGGTAGATTCTTTCATTATTTATAATATTTGAAATAATAGAATTGTTAATTATCTAATGATTTGCTTGTATAATTTTAGAATTACAGTTAGTATAATTTAATTGATTTATGAAAATGTCCATTAGTAAAATAAAATCTGACATTCTGTCTAATGATCATAAAAAACATCATTATTTGTTCCTTAATTGACATATTTGAATTGGGTGTACAAGATCATACATTGTAAGAAGATTACAAAGTTGGTTAAAAATAGGTGGTTTTATTCAAAACTCATTATTTTGAAATGATATGCTGTTTATATGATAAGTTTTCTTATAACATGTTACGACCTCAGATCAAAATTAAATAATAAATAATGATAATAATTAAAAATTTATGAAATAAATTTTCAACTAAAAGGGGTATACCTGAATACAATACTCAATGTTGGGTCAGATCTAACAAAATAATTAAAAACTATTAATAATAATTACGTTAATAATTATATAATATCTCTGAACAATTTGCTAAAATATCAAATACTAGTCATAACCTATTATACAATTTATAAGAAAAATGATAGCCCAAATAATACAAAATCACATCATTGATTCTACATAAATCGTAAAATGCCACAATTCTAATATTGAAATAATCTAAAACATGGTTCTATCAAAATAAAATATGTTAATATTAGCCTATACCTAATCTCCTTATTACCAAAAATATATTGAATTGCAAATACAACCCGAATTACAAATCTAATAATCTCAAAGTATAAATAAAATATTTTGAAACATCCTCATCCAAACTCTCTGCAAGCAATTCATAATCCTTTAACCTAAAAGTGCTAGAAATAGTAAAATTATGAGTTAAATGTTTAATAAATATTGATGTATTTATAATAAAATAAATATATATGTAAATCAAAGCAAGAAAATGGGAACAATAAAATATCTACAAAATCTAA
Organism: Nepenthes gracilis; assembly: GCA_033239525.1. Taxonomy (NCBI): domain Eukaryota; kingdom Viridiplantae; phylum Streptophyta; class Magnoliopsida; order Caryophyllales; family Nepenthaceae; genus Nepenthes; species Nepenthes gracilis. Next base: position 3,279,848 of record BSYO01000026.1, on the reverse strand, counting down.
CACAAATTAGGGGTCCAACATGCCAAAAGTCTAGATATAATTTTGTATGTAAAAATCATAATCCCGAATACAAATATCAAATAGTCTGGATATATGAAAACATTCAAAATCCGATATCATAAATCTGAAAGGTAGTCAAAACCTATAAGTGTCAAAATCAAATATCTTAAATATTAAATTAGAAATATATATGCAAAAATATAAAAAATCTAAAATATATTAAAATATGAGAACTAAATACTAAAATACAAACTTTGAGGATAGATTACACATATTATCAATAATCTTAAACTAAATTACTATTATTTAGATTTGTGGGTATACTGTCTACATATTTCTCTTTATAAATAAAATCAAATGCTATTTTTTTCATCACCTGTAAATAATAGGTATAATTTTTAAATCTATTTGAATATATTGAAATGTTTGAATATATTAACTCTATTTAATTTCATACGGTGGTTATCAGTAAAATATCAAATTGGGAAACTATATAATAAATATTCAAAATTTTGAAAAAGTATAAAACTTTTATTTCGGGAAAGTACAGGTATAAACTTTTCACTATACAAAAAAGGACAAATATAGAAGTAAATGACATAATTGAGATCGATCCAAAATATATGCATGGAATACCATATGTAAAGTCAAATGTATATTTTTTTATGATTTTTTCTTTACAAATATTTCATATAGAAATATAATATTTTTAAATATTTACTCATTTTGTATAAAATAAACAAAGTCTTCAAATAATGAGCAAAACCAAAACAACCCTCAAAACAACAAAAAAACTATATGCAAGTACATTATTTAAAGTGGGGGAAGTAAAATATAATATACATTTACAATAAACAACCAACTATAAATAAAATTAGAGAAAAACTGAAATAAACCAAAGATCTGCTTTGAAAATACTTGCCTTAATTCTTAAATCTAACAAATTTGATAAAATAAGGCTTCAAAATTATAATTTTTCTCTTTTTCTTTTTATTTTCTCTCATTTTTTTCTCTTTTTTCATAAAAATACCCAAAAATAGTATCAAATACACTTATATAAGAGAATTGGTGCACGAGTGTCAGTCAACACACATTAGATGCCACTTCATTTCTTAGGGGCACACAAGTGCCGCATTAATGCACGACCAAACTGGCAAATTTACACATGAGTGCTGTAAAAATACTTGTCAAGCGCTATACAATCTGCTGAAAATATATATAAACACCCCAAAAGCACTCATTGGACGCACACAATCTCTCTAAAATGTTTATGAGTGCATGTTAGGTGTGTATTAGGTACCAAACTTGCTTTCATTCTCAAATTTTTCTTTTAAATTTTCATTCTACAAATATATCTAGTAAGTCTGAAACAAATTGGTAACATCAAAATAAATTAATTGGAAATCGTGCATCACATACATATATCTATACACGGCTGGCATGCACCTTTGTTTTTTTTTTAATATAAATCAATAATCTAAACATAAAAGCAGCAATAACTTACACATATGCATCTATAAATGTGCCTTGAATAGATTTATCATCTATCTATTGAGATTTTCACAACATTAATTTTTTTATCATGATTTGATGATATTGTGTTCGAGAGTAAAAGCTGTCGAGTAAAGTGTCGTAAAGTACAATCACCGAGGTCTGCGGCTGTCGAAGGGGGGATGAATGTTACGAGTCCCACATCAGAAAGGTAGTTTCACAATGACTGTTTTATAAGTCGGGGGGGTTCTCTTCCTTCAGGGTGCACATTTTGAGAAAGGTTTGGGCCTTAGCAGTTTGTGCTCACAACATATTGAATATGTAATGTGCATGCCTTATACTCAAAAGATAAAAAGTTAGCAAAATTAATCTGAAATCAACCAAAGCTAAATAATCCAAGGATATTGGTTGTCACGAAAATATAAAATACTCAAACAAATTAAAAATAATGCAACAAATATCTTATAATTAAGCAAAAATTAGTGACTCGGATCTAATCCTTCATTATAAAATAATATTTGTCGTTAGTGTTCAATTTATCAATAGACATTTTTATATAGCTACTAGTATTAATCAATATTAGGTTTTGACGGGTACTTTAACAAATAGATGAGTTATCTAAAAGATGCATGATATTTGCACGTGACATGATTGGACGATAATATTAAGTAAGGGTTGTATGATATTTATATAAGGTGAACTGATATTTGGTTGAAAGTTATTTAGGTGACAAAGGATGATGAAAAGTCGCGTGATGTTTGTACGATAGTTGATTGATAGTTGGACGAAGGTCAGTTAAGTGGTACATAATTTACACTTGAGAGACACATATGCATTATTTTCTTAGAGAAGTTGTGCCAAATGTGTGCTTGAGAGGCATACATGTATAGTTTGTCCAAAAAAATTGTTCTTGAAGGACTCTCATGTACTATTTATCCAAGCATATCATGCTTGATGAATGCCTGATAAGTACCCGTGTACCATTTTTTATATAAAGTTTTGCCTAACGTAATTTTAGGATATTTAAAATTATTTTTTTACATAAGGTATATCACACAGATAGAGAAAAGAGAACAATAGAGAAGAGGAAGATATTTGATATTTTATTGATACTAATTTAAGTTTCATTTTTCATCAAGATAGGATTTTTATTTTAGTGTTATTTTCTGGGATATATTACCATTTAATTATTTTTATTTTTTAATATATTTTCTCTTGTAAGTTGCTAAATATGTTGAAGAGGTTGATATTCGATCATTCTTCACTCAAGTTGTAGTGAATATATTTCGAATAGAGTTATTTTATAATTGACATTATTTTATAATGAATTTATTTAAAATTTGTTAAATAATTTTTTCTTTATTTAAAAAAATTTTTCATATTAAAAATCATTATACAATATTATATTTTTTTATACTCATGAGTTTAATTGTTGACATTTAACAAAAATTTAAATTTATTTTGTTTCACCAATCGTGTGTATCTTGACCGAATCTCAACAACTTTAGTTAACTTTCAAAGCATAACAAGCTGTCTATCTTACTATTCAAAAGTGGCGTTTAGTAACACAGTGCTAGGTTGGCCGTTACACATAAGAATTTTTAGAAGATGCTTAGAGTCTGTTTGGTTTTTGAAAAATTTATAGAAAAATAAAAAATTATAAAGAAAAATATTTTTTAATATTTAATTTGTAAAAAAATTATAATAAAAAATGAAAAATAATCAAATATAGTCTCTAACAGTTTTTTTTTCTTTATTTTTCTGTAACAAATAAATAAATAAAATACTTTTATTATAAAATTATTCTATTATAAAGAGAGAAACCTTAGAAGAGGCCGTCTATCTGGGGAACCCTATGACTCGCTGTGTCTCGATCACTTCCAAGTAGACGATGGCAGCGAAAGAGATTTCCGGCGACGGCCTGGCGTCGAACCTTGCCGGGATGTCGAAGAATCAACTCTACGAAATCATGTCTCAGATGAAGGCAAATCCCTGACGTCCTTTCACTCTCCTCAATCTAGATTGTACTTTGTTCGTATTGTGTCTTCCCTGAAATTTTCCTTCTCCTTCGACTTTCTTTCTCTGCGAACACTGCTCAATCGGTTGAAGAACATTTCTTTTCTTTTCTTATTCGCATTTATTTATCGTTTTTCTCAAATTTCTCCATTTCTGGCTTTTTTTTTTTCAGACATTGATCGAACAGAACCAGCAACAAGCGAGACAGATTCTCATTCAAAACCCTCTCTTAACCAAAGCCCTCTTTCAGGTTTCGATTAAGGGTTGCAAATTTTTTTGGCATCTGATTCTCTAGTTACTTCCTTTTAATTTGTCTCATGTTTTTCTTTAGCCCATTTATGATTGACATTAACACGAGACTACAATTCTGTTTTTAGATGTCACACACACATATACATTATACAAGCATATAAAATTGTGGACTTGGTTGATGATAAATATGTTATTATTATTTGCGCTTTTCCGGTGTTTAAACCAGAGAAGCAGCCGCTCTTACTATAAGGAGAAGGCTGGTTCCATCTGTCCACTCGAGCCACAATGCATGAAGTCTTGTGCACAGCTAACCTTTTATGATTATTATCTTTGTTATTAATATCTTATGGCCGAACAATTGGTGGAATATAAAATTGAACTGGGTTATTTGGTTATTGTACTATCTTTTTCGATGATGGTAATGTTGGTCATATTATGTTGGATCCTGTTGCATGCTGATGAAAAAAAAAAAAAAAGAAACGACCCATTGCTAAAGTAATATCCAATATTGCCAAAGAAGGAAAAAGGTACCATGTTCTAGTACATGAACAACAATGTAATTAAATTAGATTGTATAACACAACCACAATAGCAAAGCAAGCCTCAGTAAGAGGGATTGGCTGTATGAATTTGTTTTCTCAATTCTATTCGGTATAGTGGAACGACCAATGAGTGTAGATGCTCCCTCATGCCTATTTTATCACATCACTTGAATTTTTTAGGCCTATTTCTCCCTGTCCTTTACCTACAACCTTGATCAAACTGTAACACTTGATTTTTTGTTCATATTTATGATGTCATTATTATTATATATAGAGTTGATATGGGAATTATTGTATAATGAAAATTTGAGAAAAATCAAAATTTGATGAAAATTAGGTCTAGCACCTGAATGGCGCTTATCTCCACGCTCATATATTTTTGAGGAAGAAGCAATACACCTAAATTAACGCCTATGGGGTGCTCGTGCGTAATCCAGGTAGAATGTGTGGTGCCTAAGGTGCGTCCAATGTGGTGCTTGTGCAATTGTGTGCGCCTTCTGTGTGGTGCCTGATGTATGCCGGATGGATGCTCATGCACCAATTCTAGTATAAAAGGGTCTTTGCTGTCATTTTGCATGGGAAAAGAGAGAGGAGAGAGAGAGAGAGAAGGGAGAAAAAAGAAGAAGAGAGAGAAGAAGGAAGAGATTTTGGAATTTTTTGAGTCATATTTGTTAAATTTGATGTTAGAGACATGTATTACCCATTTTTTGGTCTATTTTTGTAATCATTCGATTTTGCTTATGATTTTTGTTTTATTGTATATGCATGTCACCATTTATATCCATTTTTAGAATATTATTTCATGCATGTGTGTTTTATTGAATATTTTGAAGTTTTGTTTGGTTTTACTGAATATTTGAATATTTCATTTATTTTTTATAGAATAAGTGAATATTTTGAAGGATTAAATTCGTATATGAAAATATTGTGGAGAAAAGTCATGAAATATTGTTTATTTGACTTTGCATGTGACATTCCATGCAAGCATTTGATAAAGGCTCTATTTATTATCTGATATGAGTTTACATTTTTTCAAGAGGGTGAAAAAATTGTGTATTTGTTGTATAGTCAGCCGCTTGTTTTTATTGGGAGCCATTGTAAGGAATTGACGGTATATGTTTAGACATGTCCTTATATATTAGGTGCACTTAATGAATGCATCTATTATCCACGGATAAAAAAAGAAAGTATTGTTTGACTCTATTTATAGGGAGTAATATATAGGCTGTCCACTTTCGGGTCTTGAATAGTAGTATATTGGCCTAAAATTATTGGGAATAGGATAACCAATTTTTCAAGTTTGGTCTTTTGATTAGTCAGTGTGCGAGTTATTGGTCCTTGTTTCTCAGGATTTAAATTGCATCATAATTTGTTTTAAGATATTTTGATCTTTTGATTTTTACATATTTTGACACAATTTTCAAATTTGATGATTTTGGACTTTTGAGTTTTATGGATGTATCATACTATTTGGACTTTAGATGGTTTTGTATAGTTTGTGTGATTTGATATTCATATATGTAATGAACTATGTGTATGAATTCATGATTGGAATGTGCTAATAGAAAATTTGTCATATCGGATTTTGCTTGGTTTTCCGTTTTTCTGTCTATTTTATGGACACGTATTTATATATCATATATATGTAATTGCTAAGTATTAAGATCATGATTTGTGATATTTTCTAACCCTTCAAGATCAACAGGCCATGGATACTTGCAGGATGTAGGAGAAGGATTGACAAATATTCATATTTAGTTGTATTTGTATTTGTATTGAGAAAAATTTGGTATTTTATGCATTGGACTATTGTATATTTTGGGTTCCGCAGTTTGTATATGTTGGGATGGTGTGGCTAGTGGATGTTATGTATGGTTTCAAAATTGTAGTATTTTGGGTATTTGGTTAGATGCTTTTCTTTATAGATATTTTGGATTTGAGCAGATTTTTATATTATTTAGAGGTTGGATGGGTTTAGTTTGGTTAGGTCTTGTGTCTGTTGTTAATATTATGATTTATTATATTGTTTATGTTATTGGTATGGTACGTCCGACTTGGCTTTGGGTTATTTGGGCTCTTATCATTTGTGGATATTTATTATTTGGATGTTTTTGTTTTGATTATTTACTTGTTTGTGTTGGGGTCATGACACAAATCATTTCTCTCACAAGCACTTCATTTAGCATACATTGGAGTTGTCTTAACTGCCTTAACCATTCTTCTCACATAGGTTCGACTTTGTAATGGTAAAAGACATATGCATCAATTTTTTGATCCTTTATAGTTAATTTACTTATTGCTTTTAATGTTCTCATCTTTGAAGTGCATACTTTCTGTACATACTAATTGTCCATATTTTGATCCATAAAATATGGTCTTCATTTGTTAATACGAAGAATGATGTGGGAAGTCTCTTATAGGAATGAATACTTGAAGTCTAAGAAGCATGAATGCAGACATGATTCGATATTGATATGGTGACATTATTTTTTTTAGAAAATTAGTATGCAAAGCGCTAACTAAAAATCTTTTTTTTTTTTAAGATATGATAATGAATTGAACAAGCAACAATATTTTACACGAAGTTAGCAATTAATACTCCACTTTTCCTTTCTAATTGCCTCAATAGTTATAATTGAAAGCTCACAATCAAACAATTTATCGAAAAAACAATGAGGTTGGGGTATTTAGGTAAAAAAAATAAACTAGTTGGTAACATGAGATGAAATATTGATAGATATTCAAAATATTTGCTGATATACTTGATATGGCCGATATACTAACCTAGTTTCCCCAATTCATTTTGTTCTATTTTGCAAAAAAATTTATGCTTTTGATATCAGTACGTATCGCCGGATCCAGCTGATACAAATATGACATGGACGGTTATTGATATTTTCATTTATAGTTGGTACCATTCACATAAAAAAAAAAACTAAAAGAAAAGAAGAGAGCTAGAAATAATCACATAGGTAGGGTATTATTGTTTATAGTAGAATAAAGAATGGTGGAGAGAGGCAATTGACTGTACATCTGACTATGATTCAATAAAGAGACGTGGGGCATGAAAATAGGCTTAGAGCCCGTGTTTTACCTAGAGTGAGGAGAGAGAGTGCTACGAAACCAAAAACAAAGTGATGGTGCTCATTTCTCTCATGCAAGCTTTATGCTTTGAACTTTTTTTTGTATTACCAAATAGCTTTAATATTTATTTAATTTTCATCAAATACCATGTTCATATTTCCAAAAACTAGTGAATTACCTCGAACATATCCTTTGTGTGTCCTCAGTGCATCATTAACTTGTTCCAAACATGTCTTAAATGTGACTGTATGTGCCTCTAACTTGTTGAATAAACACCATAAAATAAAACATTATGCTATGTATTTGTGAGGTTTGTCTGATATGCGTTGGATATTGATATGCCACACCGATAAAAGTGTTTATGCTTCCTAGATTGAACAATATAGATAACTGGGTACAATATATTATGTTGATATAAGTTATATTAGTGTTTTTTGAGAGAACCTAAAAACAAACCATGTATGTGTTAGTTATAATAAACATATTTGAAATTAATAGAACTTCAACAAAAATTAGCTTTCTAACCAAACCAAACCAACTTGAACCTTTTCTCATTTAGTGAGGTAGGCTACATGGATTTTTAACCTCTATTCTACTTAGTTTTAGGCCTTGTTATTTACTAAGTTTGAATGCGCAAGATCATACTTGTTTTTCGTAAACTCTTTGGTCTTCTTTTAGTGTTTCGCGATGAGCCTATTCCAACCTCCTATGTCTCCTAACAAGTGCTCTAGCCAGCCTTTGCATCATATGACCAAACCACTTCTTATGTGTCTTCTGCATTTTTTCTTCAACGGGTGCCACACCAAATTTCTCCGTAAAAAATTATTGTGAATTCTCTTTTTTGTATTAGTACACATCTATCTCCATATTCTTCTTTGCTACTATGATTTTCACACGTTGATATCTAAACACCCTCTGCTCCTTATAGCATGGCTAATCATTGCCATATTTTTGTTTTTCTCCTATGAGTTTGAGCAGCATTGTCCGATCATACAGGACTTCTGATGCACTTCTCCACTTCATCCGACTTGCTTTTTGCAATGAGTAATATCCTCAATCATTGCACTATACTTCTAATCATTAATTTAGAATAATGAAATAATTCCTCTTTGATAGGGTTTCGACTTTTATTCTCTTTTCCCCACCATTTGTTTCTTTATTGTGATTGAAATTCTATGTATTCAATCTTTGTCTACTAATTCTAATAACTTTGTCTTCTGTAGTCTATCTTCAGACTTCTAACTTAGCTTATGAGTCTATTGATCTTATCCACTACAATTATGTCATCCGCAAAAAGTATGCAATGTTGTATATAATCTTTAATGTGTTTGCTCAACTAACCCATACCCAATGCTAAGTATAAGCCAAACATAATTGGAGAGACCTCTTCTTTCTTTCGTGTGTCCTTACCTAAGTTGTTACTCTGTCAAATGTATCTTTTATAACTTGAAATTAATGCAATGGAACTTCTTTTTCAAAATTCTAACTATGGGAATGTATCATATGCTCTCTGTAACTCTATAAATATAATAGCAGAGTTCATGTTTTCTACCTTAAATTGCTTAATTAGTTGACTCAACAAGTGGATGGATTCTGTAGTAGACCTGTTCAACATGAATTGAAATTGGTTATGTTATACACTGTTATCTTTCCTTGGCCTCATTTCAATGACCCTTTCACATGATGATATTCAGTATTTCTTGTCCTGACATCATCTTAATGGCCACAGTTCTATCCTTAATTCTCTTCCTAATACTGCATTGTATTTTAACTCTTTATCCACAATCACACTAACTTCATTCCTATCTCTATTATTCCCGGAGTACAATCACTTGTAATCCCTTCTCTGTTCTTGTATTATCTCACAACCACTTTGCCTCTTGTGGGAAAACTATATAATATTTCTCTTGATCGGACTATCTACCTGATCATAGTATCGTCACCTTTCATAAGCTTACTAGTGATAGTACCAATATTCCAAGGTCTCATTCGAAGGTTGTTATTTTGGTACCACCTCTTTAGGTGCACCTGTTCATGATGCGGTTGTGGTAGCCCTTGCTTTTTTTTTTTTACACCACGCTTTGGGCGATGATGTGGCGATTTTAGCTCAGTTAATGCTACACTTTGGGTGATGTCCTGCAACTCAAGCGCAGGACGCCACAACAGTAATACTCTTAGGTCTCAAATCCATGTCAAATGATCAGATAAGGTATTGTGTTGTTTGTCCACTACTTTTTGTGTAACCCTTCTCATTTATCTATGCGTGGAATGGGCTAACGCTAGGAAAAAAGAAAATTCCCCAGTGTAGGTGAAAGTTAAAATTAGCTATCACAGTTCTATAATTTTTAACAGAGGACTTTTTGCTTGACTTGTGTTACTGCAATAAGTTGCTTTCAGGCAAATCCAATAAACCCTTAGCTCAGTTAACAAACTTAAATAGACATCTCACCATTAACCAAGGGTTTTAATATATTGACCGTCTCCATTTACTCTGCAAGTGTTGGTGTGGGTAGGGGTGAACATGGATCGGTTTGGTGTGGATTGAAGAATATCTGTACCCAAAACTTGATATTACAGTTTGGATTTTTATCCAATCAAACCAAACTGTTAGTCGAGCCAAAGTGTCTAAACAGTTAATATGCGGATTGGATTGGTTTGGTTTGGTTCAGTTTGAGTTCTTAAGCCGTAATTGAACCAAAAATGCGGTTGGGATAAAAAATCAAATCACACTTAAACTGCGCATATGTTAAACTGCTATCGGTGGTTTGGTTTGGCTTGGTTTGGGCAGTTTTAAAATTTTTTATTCAACCCTAGGTGTAGGCATGGCCCAAACCTAGCATATAGTCATGGTGCTGCTGTCAGAGCAATTTGGGTAACATAAGCATGACATGGATTGTATTGTAGTGGTAGTTAACGGCAGCAAGAGCAACAACTACTACTGCCTGAGATAGACATGATATAGTTTATGTTTATTTGGCAACTGCAGCTACATTGGTCTAAATGAAGGTGGTTTATGGAGAAATCTGAGTTGGACAACTAGGTTTTGGAGGTTAATGTGGATTATATGAGAGTTATGCATGTCAGATTGATTCTGTTTACTAATTATGACCAACTGCTTGTCACATCTGAAAGTTCAGTTTGTTGTTCATGAAATTGTGTAAGCCTCTTCTGGACTCTGAAGGAGAGAAATGATTAAGGTATAATGCCGATATGTTTTTGGAGATATCCTGCTGATAATCTTTTTTTACCTCAAATCCAGCTGCTTAACGCTTTGAGAGTCCATTGTGGCATTTTTTGTTTGAGATAGAAACAACACAAGTCTTTTTCTCTTTCACTGAATATTTCAAATGGCAGGTTCTTAGGTGCCAGCTTTTATTCCCATACTATTGTGCTAAACCAAATTAGACTTTGTGCGCTAGCAATTTTAAGTTAAAAAGCAATTAAAAGTTCGAAGAAATAAATGCCCATATGGTTTTTTCTATTATGAAGCATTAGGAGTTATCTTTGTTAAACCTTGATTTATCTACAGATACTGTCTTTTTGTTTTTATTTATTTATTTTTATTTTTTAGGCTTTTATCTGTGCTTTACCTTTAGTGTTGCTGACTAATGCTCTAATTGTTTGCTTCCTCACTTATTCTTTCTACTCTACTGACTATTATCCTTAATGTATGCCCCATCAGGCTCAAATCATGCTTGGAATGCTTCAGTCCCCACAAGTGGTAGGCTTTTGATCTTGTATTCTCAAAGTTGTTATCTGCAGATTTTCACTGGTATAGATTACCATTACTTTTCTGTACAGATTCCAAACCTTCAGCCCCAAGCATCAAAACGACCACAGCAGCCTGCACCGACAGTACAGCAGACAAATGTCCCCGTTGCTCAGTCATTGCCTAGTCAAGTCGGATTGCAGGAGCAAACAAATTCTTCTCAGGCCCAAATTCCTGCAAGGAAGCAACAGCAAAATCAATCTTCGACACCTATGTTGTATTCCCAAGCTCAAAATCTTCAGTCGCAGCCTATGCCTTCACAATCTGTCCAGCATCTTCGGAGTGATTTGGGTTCCCAAGCGACGTCAATTTCACTTGCACAATCTGCCCAATCTCATAATATGCCACCATTAATGCTTCATTCTGGGCCATTACAACCTCCAGTTCATCAACCGCCTGCACCCCCTGTGTCGGGCCATTTACAGCGACCCATGCAAACAACTAGCATATCACACCTACCACTGCAGCCTCTGTTACCTCCACAATCCCGACCTCCAATAGTTTTGAATCATCAGCATCAGTCACAGATGGGATCAAACATGAGCTTTCAGCACCCTGATATACAGCAATCACATCTCTCACAACCCCCGTTTCATGTAAGATGGATGAAATTTGGTTTTGTTTGTGGATTTTTATCGTATGATGTGTGGAACTGATATTTCTGTTATGCTATTCAGTCAAGTATGAAACCTCCAGGTGCTCTGGGACTTTCATTCCCACATGGGCAGCCACCACTTCCAAATCAGCTGCCGCCTCTGTCATTGTACCAGGTATGCGAGTATCTTTTTCTTAGTATAGAGAAGGTTGGATGTTCTAAAATCTGATTTAGATGAAGAGCTGGTGCGTGTATCTTTTGGTTTGTTTTTGCTCCATTCTTTTCCATGGTCTTTTTTGGTGTGCAGCCTTAGTTTAGAGTAAAATGATGGCTGCTTTGGTTGGTTGTTCCTAATTTGAGTTTGAGGGTTTCTTATCATGCTCCCTTAAACCTTGCACATTATCAGGATTGACACTGCAGTATTCCAAGTTAATTTTTTATTACCAAAAAAAAGTTAATTTCAAAGTAAGATTTCAACATATTTGGGTGCCAGTTCACAGAGCCGTGCAGTTCCCTTGCTTGTCCATCACCTTCAGTTTTAATTTTTTGCTTTCTGTCATGGATGAAAATATTGGTATTTGTAGCGATCATGGCCATATTAGTAACAAATAATATATATCAGTATTGGATGATATCAGAAAAAAATCTAAAAATCATAAGCTGATGGGGAAATGTTAGCCAAATATTAGTTGATATTTAAAATATCGGTTGATATATTGTGATTTATTGCTAATGCAGTAATATATCGCAATATTATTATGGTATCGGATGCCCCAACATCAAAACTTATTGGTCGATACTTCCATCTATGGTTCTTTACAAGTGGATGTGGCTGTAAGTGGGGGAGGGGTTGGGTTTCAATTGTTAACAGGGATATATTGACAGAGGAGGCGCAAGCATCACTGCACCTGTAAGTGGACCTGGCTGGGAGGTGATATAACGGTTCTTACTAGTTATTCTCCTGGTTGTGTATGGTATGCCCCTCGCAGAAAGTTGTGTGATTCTGTTGCAGATTTCTCCAATATTCAGCTACTAGATAGATATACTAGTTACTTTCCTTTGCATGTTTACTTATGTGAAGTATACTAGTAATTAGGTTTCTAGTTACTTTCCTTTGTGGGTTTACCTGTATAATGGAGCGTATGAGTAATTAGGATACTAGCTACTTTCTTTTTGGTGTTTCCTTGTATGATGGAGTGTATGAGATAGTCAGGATGCAATTGAGCATTGGTAAATAGATTTATGCTCACCAAATTATTAAAAAGAAGAAATCAAGACTAAAGACTCCTCTTTTGTAAAACCTGTTTGAACTAAATCAACAGTAATTGCTACAGTTTGATGTCCTCCTTGTATCGCTCACATTTATGGGGTAAGGATATTGGGAAATGGGAATAACAATGTATATTTTGGTTAAAATAGCATAAACATAATTGATAAAACTGAAGATGCGATCTTTACTAACTTGGATAAAAAGATCTGCTGAAATCTACAATAGACAATGGGCAGCTGCATAGTGAGTCCGACTTATATGATATTGACATGAGTACGCCTTACTCTTCTCTCTCTTATAAAACTGTTTGACCTCTCTAAGTCATCTCGTGAGGAGTTGATGGATAAACACCTCTAGTCCAACTAAGAGCTGGGGCCAGGCTCCCGTTTTTGGCCCATACTACTAGTAGCTCTGCATAGGTCCCACGAGAACTTATCTTAAGTCAATGATACTTCATGGTTCCCAGTGCCTCCATCAAAAGGGGGACAGTGTCTTCGGAACAGTGCTGGTAAGGGTGCAAGGCGCATTAAGGTGTAAAGGGGGACCATGAGACTGGATGGAATTTCAACAATACTCTTGGAAGCTGCTCGAGGAGCCATGGAAACAGGAGAAGCAAAAAACAAATTGGGGCCGGGAGAAATGGAATATGAAGAGGTGCAAAAGTGAAGGACCGCCAGAATTTAAATAGGCAAAGACTCCAGACAAAACAAAGTTGTCCGGAAGTGCTAAAGGGACGCGTTTTTATAGTGGCTGAGATACGTGCCAACACAGGAATGCATTGCGGCGTGTTTGTTTCACTGCGCCGGTTATGATGGCCTAGCGCAACACTTCCCAAAGTAGCGGACTGACAATAGGTGGCTCTGACGCTTAGTTAATTATGTAAGATAATTCAACTCGACCCTAATTAAAGTTGACCCAATTGATTTATGGATTTGCAAATATCTTGTTCGTTCAAATGAAATTATTATATGTAGAGTTGTCAGAGGTTTGAGTTGTCAGATTGTCAAAAGTTCAATAACGGAGAATGACATTCAAGCACATGTCTGACACTCAACTCGAAGTCAACCACTCAAATAATACAAATATATCGAAGCCATATAAAGAAAGCATAATATCATTTGTCTAGTTCTATTTATTGATTCATTTTACAATTTATAAGTTTATAACAGTAAAAGTACAACTCGGGTGAAATGGAGAAAGACATAGGACAATGATCTGAAAAAAACTATCTCCAAGATCTTTAAAGGCACCGTGGTGGAAGAAAAAGAGCAAAAATCGTCCACCCATGCTTGCAGTAGCCATCCGAATCACCTTAAGAGAGAACATAAAGTCGGGGGCCTTATTACAACGACAAGGCTTGACTTTGGGATGGATGTAAAGGAGGAAAATCAAGATAGCTTTTCCTATAAAAGAAGGTAACCAAGACCCTTTTTGGGTATTTTCTCGAACCCTGGTTTTAAAATCTGGATGTGAACTTCCACCGACTCCAGCAACGATTACTCATGATAGGAAAGATATCATATTAGCTCAGAACAGTCATACAATTGGGCAAGAAAAGGAATACCCCACGATGCAAAGTAAAGAAAACTTCCCAATTTATAGCCGAAATAAAATCCTGCTAGCTACTGATTCGAAGAAGATATTGAATCACCGTCGTTTATGACAGAGAATCAATCCTGCCAAATAAGACTCTTCATATTCAGAATATCTACGGCAAAGATGTGCATTGATGAAGTGCCAACTAGCGTCCTGTCAATAATGTGTTAGGAGTTTGAATTTAAATCTTTCAAAATGGGAAGCTAGTGATGGGTATGGCTCAAGATGAATCAGCTTAGCACAAGCTTGGATCAAGGCCCAAAACCCTAGCGGTCTGGGCAAAGAAGTGGCGTAGCCAAATTCAGTTAGTCGAATAATAGCTCTCAAGGGCATTAACTGAAAAGCCTAATCAGATTGGCTAGCTTCCAAAAAAAATGGAAGGGTAATAACTAGCTAGGTAATGACTCGATCCAGAAAACGGCCAAAGGCAGCTTTCTCATTAGATTGGGACGGCAGTTACACGCTAAAAGTAACGTCTCCCCATAACTAACCCAAAACTGCTTTGGACATGTGCAGCAATTTCAAACGCTAACCGGTTGAACAATACCCCAGGTAATAAATACGCTTTCTCCCAAACAAAAATGGAGGAGAGAAAAAAAAGGAGGAAGACACCCAATCATTTGGGTGCACAAAAAGGAGCATAGTCCTCCATATCGATATTCATCCCCATCCTTTTTAAATTCCGTCATCTACTTCTTTGTTATCTTTCTAATCAATAGAAAGATTACTTATTTGAGCGTCGGATGATATATCGAAAGAATAAGTCCCGTATACCTCTTTCCTCTAGTTTATTTTATTATGGTGCGCAAGATTTATATTCAAAGCTACGAAGACTGGACCTGTTATAGTTCAAACGTTCAAGCAAGATTAAGTGGCTTCCTAATTCGTACATCAATTTAGATTCATAAGACGCCACCCTTTCACATATATCTGAGAGGGCTGGAGCATTAAGCCGGTTTAGTTCAGCTTTGAGAGAAAATCAGCTTGCAATTCAGCCTTCAGATCTGATATCGAAAAGGACATAATTTACAATCTGAGCAAAATCGAATATTGCACCATCATTAGCTTCTGCAAAAGCTTCATCTCTGGTCCATTAATGACCAGGGGTTTAGAAATCAGGTCACCCCTGTCTCATGAATTATTTGGGACGATAATGATGTTTTGTTGACCCAGATGTCACGTGATCAAATCAAAAAACCTCTCTGCGATATAAGGCTGTGTATATTTGATCTTCCATACCCCCATGATGCAAGAGTTTTGTGCAATGTACCGTGCTTTTATCTTAAAATTTGAAATTCTAAGAGACTGATTATAGTGCAGGAACTACTGGTTTAAATTTGTATACCGTTGGGGCACGTTTATTTTTTGTAATTTTTACACATTGATGAAAATATTAGGCGATATGTATATTGAGCCCTTGTACTAATATTTTTCAATACTACGGTAATGTCATATTATGTTGTCATATTGCTGATATATCGTGATTTATCAACTGATATTCAAAAATATTAGTTGATATATACCATATTTGGCCTAAATACTTTGGCCTTGTCAGCCTATGATTTTCAAAAACCATTTTCCTTTGATATGTCAAATACTTACATGTATTGTTTGACATATTCAATAATGATATGGCATTGACCGATGCCGATGCCGATGCCAATGCCAATGTAAATGATGATACCAGTACTTTCATCCATGATTTTACGTGTTGGAAAGCTCCTCGACAAATTGTAGGTCATTTTTTTAGTTGTTACCGAGCTTGTTCAATCAGGTGGTTCCTATAATACATGATACGGGAGGACTCTCAGGATCTTTGCGTTACAATTCCTTAGATCAATAAGACATTGTTGGCCATTTTCAGTGCTCATTATAATATGCAGAAGGTTCTTCCATTTGAATGATTTCTCTCGGGAGTTCTGAACTCAGAATGGTTGATATATTTTCAGGGAGGAGGCCAACATATAGGCCCAGACTTCCTTAATCAAGGCGGAAGCTCTATGCAGAAGGAGAGAGTATCTGCTTGGCCCCCTGCTCTGGCAGACATTGCCGGTGGACAGCCACTTCCTGGACCGTCAGCACCGACACCTCAGTTAGGTCGTGGCCCCATGGGCCTTGGGAATCAGCCCCTTCGTCCTCCTCCGGTAATTTCTCAGTAGTGTTTCTAGCTTTTGAGATGCTTCAGCATTCTGGGTGGCGGCTGAGTTGTTTTATACTATTGCTGCCATGGTTTGTGCAGCTGACTCCGGAGATGGAGCAGGCGTTGCTCCAGCAAGTGATGAGCCTGACGCCGGAGCAGATCAATCTCCTTCCACCAGAGCAGAGGCATCAAGTGCTTCAGCTGCAGCAGATGCTTCGTCAATGAAGTAGTGAGTTTTGGCCTTTTGTCTTTAAACTTTAGTGCTATTTTCTGTTAGAAAAATAATATTTATATGACTCATATAATTATTTTTCACGGTTATTTTTCTATGTTTAGGCAGAGAGGGTAGGCCCGTTTTATTTTTTTAAATTTATTTCAATGTATGAAAAATAGTTATATAGAAATCTTAGATGGATTATATAAGTAGAACTCTTTTTATTATGGTGGTGCTGTTTTTTTATTAGACTAATGAATGCATCCAGGGCAGATGCTGCTCTAACTTGGTGAGTGAGGATGGGGAATTTTGTCTCTCGTGGGTAGAAATGTTCGTTTATTATATCTTAACTGTTTATTTTTAAATAAATAATTATAATTTAATTAATTTTAAAAAAATAAAAATAATAATTAAAAATGATATTTTAAAATAAATAGGTTATAATTATTTATTTAAAAATGTATAATTAAGATCAGAATAGCAAATCTTTGTTTCTTTGAGAGAGGGTTAGCCTTCCATATGAGCGAGTGATCAATTAATGGCACGTTTGGTTGAAGGGAATAAGAAAAGAATAAAATTTTTATTCATTGAAAATAGATATTTATATATTTGGTTGTAAATTTAATTAAAAATAAATATTTTTTAGAAATTGTTATTTTTACATGTGTAAAAATAATAATTTTTATTTATTTATTATTATTATATTTTTTTATTATTATTTTATTTTATTATTATTATTACTATAATAATAATTATTATTATATTACTATTGTTATTGTTATTATTATTACTATTTTTATTTTATTTTTTATACTGTTTTATAAATTAAATAATTAAATATTAATTTATATTTTATTTTATTTTAATAAATAAATATAAAAATAAAAATTTAACTATATTTTTATTTTATTTTTTAAAATAATTATTTTATTCTTATTTTATTTTATTTTAATAATTAAATATATTGTAATTATTAAATTAAAACTTTAGGCCCCTGCATACTAGTAAAAATAGTTTATTTTTTTAGTTTTTGTATTTTTAAAATTTGCAAATTTTTTAAAACTTTATTTGTATTAAAAATATAAATATTTTAATTAATTAATATCTACTAATAGTTGTTTATAAGTGTTTGATTATTAAACATATGATAAAAATTATTATATAATAAATTATTTAATAAATTTATAAAATATATTCATTTGAAATAAGCTAATTGATCTAACATGTTTTGTGATAGTTTGTTTTAGAATTTTTAAAATCGTAAAAAATTATATACTATGTAAAAATAAATTATGTGTCAAATATAATTGTTAATTGTAAGTTATTAATTGGACATTATTTTTATTGATAATGATTTTTTAAATTATTATCACATAATTTTATTTTTTTATAAAATTAATAATGCATAATATTTTATTAAATTATATAAAATATTAAATATTGACCTAAATATTGATTAAAATTATATTTTTAATTTTTTATATTAATAATTTTTATTTTTAAATATATTTATATTAATTTAATAATTCTTATAAAAATATTAACTCAAAAAATATATATATATAAATAAATTTAATTTAAATTTAGATAAAAATTTTATTTTATAAACTCATAAAATAATATTTTTATAATTACATATTTTTAAAATATTATTATATAAATAAAACTAAAAAAAAAAAAATTAAAATTTCCCTATATGACCAATAAAACTTTTAAAAAATATGTATATTTTTTGATATTTTCTAAAATTTCTAAATTTTGATTAAAAATTAAAAAACCTAAAAATTCTAATTTCAAATTTCTAAATAAAAAAATGGGCAAATTTAATCACATTTTTTTTTATTTTTATTTTTCAATTTTTTAAAAATATTACAGTTTTTCGAAACAAAGCCTAAATTTTAGATGAACAACTGGCATTGAAAAACATAGACCGCTTTTCCATTAAAGCTGTATCTCCACGGTTCATCCTAACTCTACTCATTCATCAATGAAATGTCACATATACCCCAACAAGGGATGGTAATTTTCCTAACAAGGAAATTCAACAGATTAAATAGCAAGAAAAATAGGTAAAAAGATGTGTCATAGAAGCAATACACTTCATTTTCTCAACATTTAACCTTTGGATTTGATTCCACATAGGAATTTGATATTAAAATATTAGATTATGATGAAATTTTATTACAATCTTTCTTAATAACAGACTTATTTATCTTTTTAATGATTGGGATCAAAGTAAAATTAATAACAAATTAAATATAAGATATTATTTAATGAGTTATTTTAATCTTATCTATATGTTATAAGAATAGATCTCGATCATTAAAAAGATAAATAAGTCTAATATTTAAGATGACCATAAAAAGACCCATGATAACAATAAATGAGATTTGGGTACTTATAGTCCCTACAATTCCTCTGGATTTTAGATAAATGAATCACACTCACAGCATGTTTGGTAAAGTGGAACAACAATTCCAATCTTATGATACAATAGAGGCCAGGAATTACATTCCTATGTCAATAAGAAATTTCCTAATTCTCCAAGAGTTACAATTCAAAACAAAATAACCATTTTGACCCAACAAATTTCACGGTATATTAATAGCGATAGGTCTCGAAGTTTTCTTAAATCAACCTCAACTTTATGTTGATCTAATATTAAGATTGTTGGCATAAACCATTTTGATCCAATGCTTATAAAAGAAAAGAAAAAGCTTTACAAATAACTAATGAAGCCTATTCCACTAGCATAGGACACCAGCTGGGTGGTGGCGGTGGCGGCAGCAATGGTGGTGGTGGCGCTTATCTACCCTCAAGAGAAGAAAGAGATACTGAATTTTTGAGGACTCTTCAACATAACTGCTGCCCGGAGAAGTCTTAGTGACAGCAGTGGCAGTCGAGGTACTAGCATTAGTTTTGGTGAATGCGGAGGTGGTTGTTGACAAGCCCCCACAGCGGCCATGAATTCCTGGTTTTCCCGGTCTCGGAAGGTTGAACGACTCGCTCGAGAGCATGAGATTAACAGAGCTCATGTGAGGTCTGTCAGCAACGGCTGCCTGACAGCATAGCAGTCCAAGCTGAATGCACATTGCTGCCTCAGCAGGAATATACTTCTTAAGGTTTGTGTCGACTAATTCTAGCGTCTTACCTTCTTGGAAGAGCATCCATGCCTGCTTGATAAATAAGCGACGAGTTTTATAAGGACAAAATGCACGCGCACAAGTATACATAATAGTTAGTGGCATTGTGCTAAATATAAAAAATTATAATATTTATAAACATTTAAAAGTTACACCTATAAAACATAAGATGAGAAATGCCAAATAAAATATCTTTAAAGAATGATAAATCAATTGTAATTAGAAGAAAAAAGGAAGTGCTAGACTAAGAAACACTTTAAGTAATGTGACAATAAATAATTTAGAATTTCTTCCACTCTCAGAGGATATTATATTAATATAGCTAAGGCCAATTAGTGTGATTTAAGGCTTTTCAGTGCTCTGGTGATGTGAAGCAAAGACCAGCTCTTGGGAGATGTGAGAGGATGAAATAGACTTGTCCTAAAAGAGGAAGACGAAGAGGCAGACTGAAAAGGGTTTGAAAAAAATCACGAGCATGATCTTGCAAATCTGAAACTAGCCAGGCAAAATGACCAAATGGAGGCTAAGAGTCCAAAGATTCAACCCTTCTTAGTAACGAAATGATTAGTTTGGCTTGGTTTATCTAATCTTGTGAACATAATTATACTATCCGTAAGGTTCGAGTTCAATTTTATCTTAATTATCATTAGTTAAGTTGATATTATTAAAATTAATGTCAATGGACGTAGTAAATTGGGTTAAAAATCAAAATTGGACAGATTACATCGAGTTGTGGGATACCTGACTGACGCCTAATGTGCGCTTATGCTTGGGATGGATAGAGTAATCATGCCTGAGGGATACTTGATCGGTGCTTGAGCATAGAAAACAGTATAAATGTGTTCAACGGACGCTTGAAGCGTGTTGAAGCAAAATGTCTATGATTAAGACAAACTCAAGGCAGCGCTCATGCGCCGCAATGTTAAGCCATGGCACCTGATCAGCGTTCAAGCACCACTTCAGCATAAATATGAGACCCGGCTAATTTTCTGTCATTTTTCAGCAGAGTTTGAGAGAGGAGAGAGGAGAAGAGAGAGAAAGAAAAAGAGGAAGCCAAAAAAGCTCAATTCAAGTGAATCAAAGTTAGAATTTCGATAATTTGGAGTTAAGATATTCCAAATCATTCTTCCTTTGTTACTGTTCTTTTCTTAATTCTTTAAATATTTCATATTTCAAATATTCATACATGACATGATTTCATAGTTAAAACACTATTGTTTAACATGCATGTAAAATTCTTCTCATTTTGTTGTAAAATTGCATAAAATTCATGTTTAAGTTCATGTATATTATATATGTTAGTTGATTTTTGCAGTTTTTCCTTCATGCATGTTCTAAAAACCTAATATAGTGCTACTGCATGCTTAATTTCGTACATGATATTCTTACATGTCTAAAAACTGCTAATTATATCCTTTATATGCCATGAAAATTCACATAGTTTCTCTACATGTTTGCTAATAAAGATAGAATTGCCGATTTCTCTACACTTTTGCTAAAATTTGCTATCCTACCATGCTAATTTAGCATTTCATATTTTAAAATTCATCAAAGCTAAATTTCTACAGAAAGTATAAGTGTTACATGCTAAGAGTTTACAAAATTTAAAGAAAAAACTCTATAATTATGCTAAAAATTATGAGCATTTTCTCCGGAATGAGAAAATTAAAAAATATAAAGAATTGTGTAGAGTTTTCATAAGTATATGCATCAGACCATGATTATAGTTTCAACGGGTAGTATATTATGGCATGTCTTAATATATTATAGTGGTAAATCAATGTTCGAACCTATAATTCGTGGATAAAAGCGAAGTTCGGCCCCGTTTACACGGTTATATATATGATGGTTTACCTACGGGTTTTGAATAGTAGTGTATGACATTTAGTTGTGTGAAAATAAATATAATTCGAGTTTCGATTATCCACTTCTTTAATTGGTGAGGCCGTACTGGCCCTAGATCCCTAAGAAAATTGGGTTTCAACATGATTTTATGACATGAAATTTAATGAGAACATAGATAAAGGATTCTGAAAAGATAAATCTAAAAATCCTGCATAAGTATTATGGAAATCTATGTATTGCATCAAATTCTATTATTCTTTTCGATATATGTTTTAATGCAAGTTATATGTTTAATTGTAAAATTATATATCTTACTGAACTTTTGGCTCATTCATTACTTCTGTTTTACTAACCCTTTCAGATGAGAGGCTCGGATACTTATAGGACGATCAGGATTGAAAGATAAATCTGTTTGAAGAGATTAGAATTTGATTATGGAATTCTGATATTATATTTTGATTCTAGACAGTAATTTAATGTTATAATTTAGTTTTGAATAGTATTTTAACATGTTTATGTTAATCAAATTATGGTCTATAAGATGTAAGATGAATGTTGATTTGGTTAGTATCATATGGATGTAATTTATGTTGATTATGGCATTGTAGTCATGGAATATCGGCTGTTTGATAGTAGACAACAGTAAAAGCCAATTTTAGTTTATTTATATATTCTGATTTTTTATGATAGGCATGACTCCTTACATAAGGTTCGACGTCAAGGTTTGGTCGGTGTCGAAGCTACATGAGATGTGGCGTGATTTGGATCCTGTGTACAGTTTATATTATTTTATTTTGGTCAGTCGAAGTATCGACATGAAATTCACATCCATAGATAATTAAACGGTTAATTGTGATGCTAAATAGATAATTAAATTGTTAATTGAATAATTATTTATAATGAAAATTGGGATTGGAATTTGGAACGTGACACTATTAGTAAATCGTGCATGATCTTTTGAGTCTTTCACGCTATCATGAGAGACTTTCGATATCTGCTACATAAAAATCAGCAAGTGGATTAGGTAAACAGTAAACAGAGGAAATGGAGGTTTGACAGCTTCCAATGCCGAACATCACTTCAACTCAGCAATTAAGAAGCCAACGTTCATTATCTTGAAGATAAGTGATAGCTCAGATCATAAATTACAAGATCAGATCAAGCAGAAAACAGGTCATTCAGCTAGGAGTCAGTTAGCAGTTAATTAAGATTGTTATTCAGCAACAACCATGTAGACATATTTAGTATTGGTGTAACTAAATCTGATTTAGGCACCAAAAGTAGTATAGTAGTCAGAATTAGTAATTGATCGTGTGGTTGTGAGTGAATGATAGATTGTAGGAGTAACTAGTATAAAAACTGATGTAGGAAATGATTTTAATCAGATTGGATGTTTGAGAACGTAGTGAACTTGCTGATTTCATCTTTGGAATCAAATCAGTAGCCAAGTGTCTCTTTTTTCTTTTGCCTTTTCATGAATTTCTTACCTTAATTCTTCCTTTTCTTGAATCCCCTTTCTTTAATTCATTCTTGTAACAAGAACTACTAGTTCTTTGTTACAAATTGGTATCAGATTCGGTTCATCATCCACTACACACCATAATTCAGCTGCAATGACTTCCAAGGAAGAGCGAATCAAACAGCTGCAATTAACATTGCCAGAAGAACAGAAAGAACAAACTCTACATCAGCAACAAACTATGGGGGACCTTCGTGGATCACAAAATGGAGACCTTCACGTTGAAATTAAACAACTGATGTTAGCCAAACAACCTTCCACATTCACAGGGTAAAGATTTTCACAAGCAATTTTTTAACTCTTTTTAAAGCATTAGGCACCAAAATTCAAATGTCTACATCATATCACCCTCAAGCGGATAGTCAAACTGAAAGGATTAACCAAATGTTAGAAGGATACTAAAGATGCATCACTAGCCAGAAACTTCATAACTGGTTACAATGTCTTCTTCTGACTGAATGGTGGTACAATTAACTAATTACACACCTCTAAAAATGTCCCCTTTTCAAGCTTTATATGATTACTTAACACCGCACCTACATATGGACTATCCTATTGACACCTCATTGTGTTAGCCAAGCATACCTTCAGATTCAACATATTTAAACCAATTCATCAATGAACAATTGCTTATGTCACAAAATCGTATGAAAACACTTTCTGATAAGAAGTGGGAGATATGGTTTATCTCAAGCTGCAGCCCTATAGGCAGAGTACTATACTCTGACACTCAGGAAATCATTCAAGTTAGCTTCTAAATACCATGGACCATTATTAATAGAAGAAAAGGTTGGCAGGGTGGCTTATAAACTGAAACCGCCCCTCCAATGCAAGATTCATCTGATCTTTCATATATCTTTACTCAAGAAATACATTGGACAACATCATCAGCCACAACCTACTCTGCCATTAATCACAGATCAGCGAGCCTTTGTGATACAACCATTGCAAATTTTGTCAACCAGAAAGGAAGAAAGAGGCTCCTCTCAAGTCAAAACAATGGCTCATCCAATGGACTAATATGGGTGTTTTTGAAACTACATGGGAAGATACTTTGTTTATTAAAAAACAATTTCCATCCATTCTTGAGGACAAGAATGTGGTTTAGGGGAGCATATTTGTTACATAAAAATCAGTAAGTGAATCGGGTAGACAGTAAACAGAGGAAGTGGAGGTTTGACAGCTTCTAATGCACGACATCACCTCAGCTCAGCAATTAATGTCAGCAATAATTAGCTTAACAATAAATGACAGCTCGGATCATGTATTACAAGATCAGATCAAGCGGAAAACAGATTATCCAACAAAGGAGTTAGTAGGCAGTTAATTAGGATTGTTATTCAGCAACAACCTCGTAAACAGATTTAGTATTGTTGTAACTAAATCTGATTTAGGTGCCAAAAGTAGTTTAGTAGAAAGAGTTGATCTTGTGGTTGTAAGAGTATGAAAGATTGTAGGTGTAATAAGTATAAAAACTGAAGTGGAAAACGATTGTAATCAGATAGGATGTTTGAGTAAGTAGTGAATTTGCTGATTCCATCTTCGGAGTCAAATCAGTAGCCGAGTATCTCTTTTTCGTTTGCCTTTTCATTTCTGAATTTCTTATCTCAATTCTGCCCATTCTTCCATCCCCTTAATTCATCCTTGTAACAATAACTACTAGTTCTTTGCTACATACACTGATCGAAAGACTAATAAAATAGTCAGCATGTCATCCTTTGGGAGGTAAAGGAACTTGTAGTCCTCCTCTCACGTTGCTGTTTCCAGATCACTCATCCCTTCCCTTCGCCCAGCCCCTGTAAGGTCCGATGAGATCAGATCTCTCGAACAAGATATTGTATAAGAAAAAACTGCAAAATCCATGGTATGAATGTAGCATTAAGCAAGAAGCAGATAAGATAGACAGGTCTCTACATCGTTTGGCAATGGAAGGCAGCAAACTGACTTAATCGAGTTGGAGCCTTGTTGGAGAGCTTTAGTAAAGTATGGAGATCCATTATGTTGTATAGCAAGATGCCTTCAAGCAGCTACAAGTGAAATTTATGCCTACCTATGATTAAATTTCTAGCATACTCATGAAGCCACCATCCACCCCACAGTTCAAAAGTCATTTCATTTGGTGCCCTTGGAACAACATTGTATTTAAAATGGGACAGATCCTGGCCCCTAATCATATTGAGGAACAGATTTTTTTTAGATTGTCTGTAATAAAATTGTTTTCATGAAGCTGCCCCTGATGGGCCAATCCAGTTCTATTGTTAGGCATTGGATGCTTCATCTAACTATAATCCGTAGTTAGATTTCTTCCATTTTGTTGTTGGGTGTTAGTCTTGGTTTTTGGTCACGTAAATGGTCTCTCAAGTTTTGGGGCGCCCTAATGCTTGGGTTTTATACAGTTTCATTTCATCTATAAAAGTTAATTACTTAATAGCAAAAAGTTTGCATCATCGCAAGCAATGCATAGAGCGCCATATGGAAGTGATGATTGATGATTCAATGGAAAAACACCAAAAGATGACCAAAAATATAGAAGATCTATATCCAGTGATAAACATACAGTTTATGTCAAGACTATTGCTCATAAACTCACATATCTCAAGAGGTCTGACTTATCTGCACCAAGGCGGTCATTGTGGTTCTTTCTCCCACTCACAATCTCCAGCACCAGAATTCCATAACTAAAAACATCCGTCTTTACTGAAGCATACCCGCGCGTCACATATTCAGGAGCCATATAACCGCTACATGCAGCATAAGTCTTGTATTAGTGCACACACAATTAAAGAGAACTCCCATCCATCTTTACTATCAAAGCAACATGAGGTATATGCATGTATAAAAATATTGATATCGATTGTGGATAGATTATTATTGGACATATTGGACTATATGTATCAACATCATATAAATGAGATGGAAAAAAAATTCTGCTGACGAGACCATATCAATTCTATTGGCTGTACCCAACAGTACGAAATATATTGTAATATTGTCACGGTATTAGGAAATATTGGTATCGGGGGACCCGGATACCATCGGCTTATATGTGCCCTTTTAGCCAATATTTGTATCAATGGGTATATCCAAGGAAGAAATGGAAACATGAAGAAAAGAAACTACTCACTAGGTACCCGAAACCTTCAACGTATCGAAATGGGTGTCATTGCCGGGAAACAATCTGGCTAAGCCAAAGTCTGAGATCTTTGGATTTAAATGTTCATCTAGCAATATATTACTGGCCTTGATGTCTCTATGAATAATCCTCACAGGTGCCTCTTCATGAAGGTAAAGAAGACCCCTTGCCACACCAGTAATTACTTTAAATCGTCTAGGCCAATCCAAGGCTGCAGATTTGTTTACATCTGAAAAAGGGCAATATTATTAGGTTTCACTTCGGTTTTGACCACTTGGTCATGAGTATTGTTAAAGTCCTCCCATTATAGATGCTTCTACATTCACTTAGCAATTAGAATTAAAAGTTAGATGAATTAATGAAAGAGATTGCATCAAGTGATTTAGATGAATATTGAATCTCCACCATTCATTTACGCAACTTTTAATACTATCCATTGAATTGATGTGGAAGTCTTCCGACTGGGAGGGCCATAATAGCACTCTTTGAAATTGTTGTTAAGATCTGACAATTGGGCCCATTGTGGAGGCTCTTATATCCCCTAATAGTCAGGATTGGAAGTTGGATAGATAAATGATAGATATTGTATCAAGTAATTAAAATTAATATTCAACCTTCACCATTCATCAACTCAACTTTTAGTCCTAACCATTAGATGAATGTGAGAGCCTTTTCACTGGAAGGACCATAACAACTCTCTTCATAAGCACTATTAAGGTCCTCTCATAATGGAAGCTCTCACATCCATTCAATGATCAAAAATTAGAAGTTGGACAGATGAATGATAGAGATTGCATTAACTGATTTAAATAAATATTGAATCTCTATCATTCATCTATCAAACTTTTTAACCTAATTGTTGTGTGAATGTGGGAGCCTTTCCACCTGGAGGACCACAGCTCTCCTTCATATATAACAAGTGTTGAATTTGAGATTCTTTGGGAGACTGATGGAATTTTTGGCAAGAACGGCACCTTACCAAAGAGGAAATAATCAAGGCTCCTATTAGGCAAATATTCATAGACAAGCATCTTCTCCGGCCCTTCAATACAACATCCCAGCAATGTGACCAAGTTCCTGTGTTGAATTTTCAACAACAGTTTGACCTCATTTGCGAATTCTTTCATGCCCTGTCTTGAATTTAGTGACAGCTTCTTCACTGCTACTTCTTGACCATTTGGCATCAATCCCTGAAAAGTATAAATACATATGCAAAAAACAATATGTAACTAAAATATGACACTGATAAATTCTGAGAAGATGTGTCGTGACTACACTGCCAACAATATACATTTGGATTTGGTGAATGCAAGCTTAGTCCTACTAAGACGTTTTTTTTACTAGAAGTAGCAATTTTAATTACTATTGACTCACTTTAAAATGGGAATTACAATAAAAGATGATATGCCATATTGCATGTAGGGAATGTCCTAATGATATAATATCAGTTCTCAAATACACAGCAAAATATCCCCAAAAGTTCTATGCTTGATCTCTTTTATTCAATGCAGCCTTCCTTTACCCGCAATTGGGAACACCTATGGACAAAATCTCCAACATGTGGATTGATCAAACTTTACGTAAATCCATGTTTGCTTGTCAAACTCAAACATAACATTCAACTAATACATTAACATGCTTCAATTTGTACCATGGATGAAAATATTAGTATCAGTATCAGTCACAGCAATATCAATGTCGGATATTTCAGACAGTATGTATTAGTATTGGATATATTTGAAAGAAAAAAATTTTTGAGTATCGTGTACTGATAAAGCCGTATTGACCGATATATCATAATATATTATTGATACGGCAACATATAACAATATTTTTATGGTATCGAAAAATATTGGTATAGAGAGGCCCCAATACTGATACATATTAGCCGATATTTATATAAATAACTTATCCTACTTTTATTGTCACAAATTGGGTTGATTATAGTCAAAGTTTTTTAACTAACTGTACAATTTAGGGGCTCCAAATATGCATTATGGACCATAACCTGCCCCTCCAAAAAAAGAACAAGCCAAACAAATTATCATCCTCACAAATATTATCTAAGCATGGCAAATGAATCAGCAACTGTGCAAATAAACAGCATCCAACAAGAGATGAGAAGATAGAGGGGATAACATCAGAGAAAGAGGTGCAGCCTACTAGGGTGCCTAATACTAGCCCAACCCTCCTCATGCTTTCATTGAGAAATTAAGTCCGTATTTTCCCTTATTTTCTAATTGACCCATGGATGAAAATATTGGCAATGGTTGTAACTTGCAATTATATTGGTATTAAACATATCAAAAGAAATCATTTTATATGAATAATAAACTTCTAATGGAATATCGGCCAATATATTGGAATTTATGGCCATATCAGTGAGAAATCGTGATTTTGCTACAATATCGAGAAATATCAGTATCAAGGAGTTGATATGGATATATATTGACAGATATTTCAATTTCTTGTTGCCCGTTTTGCACCTTGTCAAATATTGCCATTATAAAGAATAAGGTCCTCCATACCTAGCATTGACAAGGTCACCTAATTTCACATATGTCCTTATGGAAGTGACCAATTAGTTCAAGCCTATCCTACCAGTGGGAATAGCATCAGTCACTATCAATGACACAAAAAAAGCAACATCTTCCGACATGAGTGACATCTAAAATTGTATCATTACATAATCAAATAACATGAGTGGATGTGCACTATGGGATAGATTGAAATAGTTGTAATGGATTTTCATTTTGTTTTCTTTTCATTTTTTTATGTTGTTTTTCAGTTTCTTTGGTTTTAGGGAGGGGTTGTTTTGTCTAGTTAATATGATGGGTGGTGGTAGTTTTTGGGTCTATTTAAATATGACAGGATGAAAGTATACTTTTGTATATATGCAACAACTATTTTATGGATAAAAATATCGGTATTGGTTATGGTCATATCAGTATCGGTTGCGGTTATATCGGTATCAGAAAATATATATCGGGAAAAATTTATTTGAAAATCATAAAGCTAGTAGGGCTATAAGGGCAATATATCGGTCGATATATAGTTGATATGGTAATATATCGCATTATTATCATAGTATTAGGAAATGTAGGTATCGAGGGCTCCTATACTAACACATATCTGCCGATATTTATATCAATACCCCATTTATTTTTACTTTGGGATCAATACATTCACTTTGTTGCCTATAAAAGAAAACATTAAATATGATAATCTTATGCGTTAATGGTTGTCATGCTGTAAAATCCTACCATCACTCAATGTTTACTAAATCTCAAAAATAGATGTTTTGTCAAATCAAATCCTGTTAGACTTGGTATTAAGATACTTAACGATGTGCCTTAGATTCTATGGATGAAACTAAAACTCCTTTAAATATTCAACCTACTGAAAAAAAAAAAAAATGTTTATGAATTTGGCTGATCCCCTTTTTGACCATATGCTCAAAAAATGATTCACCATGATGAACTCATAGCCTGATGTGGACTTGCTACTAAGTATCCCTGTCTATTTCACAAATATTTGCTTGTAGCTAAAGAGTTAGTTAAGGCCTCCAAGTAAAAATGAACCCACAGAAGTATGGTCATGGCTTGAAAATAGGACACCTAATTTGGATTCAATGGAAGACACGGACACATAATAGATTCCCTCTGCCTTCTTTTTCATTTTCACAAATGGCATTTTGGAATTTGATCCTCAAAATCAAGCAACTTCTTCTACGGCATCATCAGCTTCATAAGAGCATCATCATCCTTAGTTCAATTAAGAAAACCTATTTACAATGACATCCAACACTTTTGTTGCAATTATAGCACCACTCTTTAGCCCTTGATATAGCAATTGTTCAAGAATTGATGCAAATATTGGCCAATATACATAGATTTTAGGCTCCCTGCTACCACAACAATATCGTACTAAATTTCAATATTGAAGATATATCATGATACATTAGCCGATTTAATCCTACCAGCTTACAATTTTTATAAATTTTCCTTCTAATATATTTAATATCAATACTTATTGTCCAATATGTTTGATATCGATATGTCTAAGACCGACGCCAATATTGATACCGATACTTTTATTCATGATATGAGACATCCTTTAAATTGATAGATTAGGTTAACTTGTCACTACTTCCAAAATCCAAATATTTTCCTTGGATTCAGATGTTGAGGCTCGTCAAATGGATACATCACAAGCTTCAAATAATTGATTTGACTCACTTGCAGCTGACAGAGGATCAGCCTTGATGCTATCCTTTGCTAGCAACTTCTCAAATTCACTCTGATACTAGTGCATTGAGCCAGATTCTTGGAGCTTTATTAGTTCATGGAAAGAAATCAATGAAGTCATGATAGTTTTCAATAATTTCAATAATGCACAACTCTTTGAGAAGTTGCCAGCAAAAAACTTGAAAAACCTAGAAAAACCTCGAAAAACCAAAATGTTGTCAACAACCTCACGTGAAATGTTGCCAACAGCCTCAAAAAACCTCATTATGAAAGTTAGGGGCGTTCAATGTATACCTCTAGCCTAAGAGGCCCAAAGCCCTCTATATGAGGAGCTACTTCACTATTGGTGATTGTTGGTAAGGCAAGCCACGCATGGCAGCAAGGTATGCCATGTATGGTAGTGCCTGTGGCATGCTCTTTCATACATGTTACTTCACACCATGATTTCACGGCACAGGTCTTTCCATGCATTCAGTATTTTTATGTCATTCATTCGGATTGCTACATCAAACAGTACTCATAAGGGATACTTGATAATTCGCTTCCTTTGGCATTATAATTTGCTCACAGATCATTTGCCGGAGCCTAAACGAACAAACGCAATGGCGTGTGACAAGCGGTTGGTTTGTGTGGGTCACAGGACTCTTCATCTATGTGTTAAACAGGATGCACGCGTGCCTCTTCACCCAAAAACCAAGAGCTTTGTGCCTTGGCTAATGTACGGTTTCTTGTTTCGCATACCTATTTGAAAGAATTCATTCCATTCGCAAAATTGTCTTCTGTCCAGCATCCCATGGGAGTGTTGGGAAGATGTGTTGCAGGTTCAATGTCTTCAATTGTAGTATTTCTATGTGACTGATGTGGGTGATTGGCTTAGTATGTTCTCTCGGATGCAGAAGATTGTGATAAGGGTGAGAGGTCATAAGCCTCGTAAGTCCAATCAAAGTAATGATATCCCACCTGGGTTGAAAGATGCCAAGGCAATCCTCTCTGCTGTTGTTGCTCTATAGAACTTGAAAATTTGATTTGTCTTCCATATCCAACTGGTTGGATTTTTATCACCTTTGACGTTTGAGAGTGTTAGAGTTGTCCTATATAACGTAATACATATTTAGTAACTTATTAAAATAATTAAAAATTACGATTTTGTATAATCTAGTTTTATTTATTAAAAAAATTATTTTCTTAATTAGCCCTATTTTTGATCCTATTATTAAAGAATAGGTCCTCTTCTTATCCTATAAATGGCAAAATTACCTATCCTAATCATATGTACAAAGGAGATGGTTTTTTTTGGATATAAGCGAGGGTGCTTTTCTTTCTGGTTTTAAAGCAAAAGTAAGTTGAAACATCCTTCTTCATTTTCTAATCTAAAAACTTCCCTCTGCAGATCAACTGACTAACATATTTCTTCACAAGATAAAATTTTTGTAGATCTTGAAAAGATTGAGAGAGAAGAATGAAAAAACCAGCTCCAAATTCTTCGAAATAAGAAAACTGAGTATGAATTCAGGTATATTATGATATTTAATTTTTCATTTCATATTGTAAAATAACGGAATAATTTGATGACCCTTACAATAATTTTATCTCATAAAGTTTTACACGTGGTATTAGAACATGATTTAAATAATCAAGTTGTTCTATTGTAGATAATCTTATGATTATCGTTATGTTTTTCCTCATTGATAAACATCATTTATGAATATGCATGTGGTTTTGAGTTTCTTGAAATTTTATACATGTAATATGAATTCATGTTATGTCTCTTCGAATCTGCAAATAAATTATGTATTTATGATTTTTTATGTTAGTTTTTAGATCCTGTTGAATTTTCCATCCTATTCATGGGTTTAGATACTGATTTCAAATTCTCTCAAAAAAATGATAACTATGGATACGCATGATGTATGCTTGATATACGGACGATGTATGCCTGATATACACACATGTATAGAAAACAAATTAGAT
This sequence comes from Nepenthes gracilis, assembly GCA_033239525.1. Classification (NCBI taxonomy): domain Eukaryota; kingdom Viridiplantae; phylum Streptophyta; class Magnoliopsida; order Caryophyllales; family Nepenthaceae; genus Nepenthes; species Nepenthes gracilis. The sequence goes on along the minus strand of BSYO01000026.1, from coordinate 3,247,021 downwards.
GTGCCTGATGGCATATAATGCATGCATGTGCGTTGAAAACAGAATACTTGCACCTGATGCGCACATGATGCATGCACATGTGCTGAAAACATAATATTGCACCTGATGCATGCACATGTGTAAAAAATAGAATGTCTATACCTGATGTGTACCTAATGCATGCACATACACGCTAGGTATCCTATATTATCTATTTACCCATGAAATATTTTTCGTTTGAGCATTACACTTTGAGTTTCACTCAAGTGGTACCTCTTATGTTTGGCTTTATATAGTAGCATTTTCGTGCAAATATTCTCAATATTGTTGCAAAATTATCATCATCACATAATATCTATATCATAAATTTGTTAGCATTCATCAATGTGCCCTAATTAGAATGTTTGGTAGATATATAATCTTTCCTTTAAACTTAATACACATATCCCATGTCTTAAATAGATGATTTGGTAACATTATGTATTACAGTTGATTAATCACAAGTTATGGTTAGCCCAAAAGTGCGCTACTTCTATGTAATTCCAAATTAGTTAGTACGATTAATGAATGGTTGAATAAGTTTTGTCATTTAAAGGTAATAAACTTACTTAAATTTGGAATTTATATTATTGATTCTTTCAAGGTGAAAGGAAATCACTATATTGGCATATTAGTGTGCTATGATTACACCCAAAGATAGATTACAATAATATGTTTTATGTTTTTGTTACTCCATATCTTAGTTTATTCAAAGTATTAATTTAGAGCATTTTCTTATTATTGCAGTATCTGCTCCTATTTCGCCTCATTTGATCACTTCATTTATTTTAATCTTACAAGGACTAATTTCTCAAAATGGTTTGAATAAGTCCAACTCATCTCAATATTTGGATTTTGATTTGGCACTCTGGATTAAGAAACTCATTGCTATTACTGATTCAAATAGTATGGACAAAAGTTTCATGTTTAACTCATGGGAAAGATCAGATGGATTGAGCATGGTGTCTATGTAAAAGAGTATACCAAACAATATTTAAGTTAATGAATCCTGAAAATAATAACACTAAGGATTTAATGAAAAATGTTGAAGAACATTTCCGATTTGTTGATAAGTCTTTTGAGGGGACATTGATGGCTCAACTTACCATCAAACTTAAGTTGTGGGATACATGAGCATATTTTAGAAATGACAAACCTAACTATAGAACTTAAGGCTCTTGGTACAAATGTGAATAAGTTTTTATTGTCCATTTTATTATGAACTGCTTGCCTTCTCAACATGGATCATTCCATATTCATTATAACACTATAAAACTTAAGTGGAATGCGAATGAGTTGGCAAGCATACTTGTTGAAGAGTAGATAAGGCTTAAGCAATAGGGATATCATTAAGTTAATCTAATGAGCCATGAAAGTGAAGGAAACAAATCCAAAAAACCATGAAGGCTGGACTATTTGGGGTTAATGAGCAAAATTCTAGATCGCGGGCTCAAAAGAAAGGCATTAATGTCAAGTGTCAATTCTATAAAAAATTGGGGCACATTAAGAAAGATTTCTATAAGAGAATTGCTTGATTCAAAAAGAAAGGTGAGCCTTTGATTTACGTTGGAATCAAATCTTATTGAAGTTACTTCTAATATCATTCCCTATTATACTCTAGCAAGAACAGGCAATAATAGTAATATCAAATTGAAAACTTATCTATTAATAATCCTGGTCCAAGAACTAAAATCGGGTCAAACATTGCATAGTAACACCACAAATAACATAATCAAATATAATTGTAGAGGTCACAAGAATAGTTAAACTATCTTCGTCCGGTTTCAAAATAATACTATATTTAATCAATCTATAAATTTATGTAAACCAAAATACCAAATATACAATGGCAAAAAAGCGTACCTAACTTCATCAAGTATAAAGGCCCAAATATCTAAACTAAAAAATTTAAAAGATGAATCTTGTTTAGCACAACAAATTTAAAATGATTCAAAACACTATAGATACAAACTAAACAAAAGCCTTCAATAATTATCCGCCCAAATCTTGCAAGAATCTGCTGCCAACTAATCTAGAAGGGTTCTAAAAAGATTGGCAAGTGTGAGCCTACCGCTCAGCAAGGTACATGTATACGTAAGTAAAACAGATGGAAGGGCAGAAAATCATAAATGACATGTGGAAGTCTCAAATATCAAATTTTCGTTAAATAAGTTCCAAATAATGATTTCATAAAAACCATTCAGTATATATAAAACATGTGGAACATACAAAAACATAAGAAGACCAAAACATATAATAGGTCTTTGAAAACATAAAAGCCAAATGACCATATTAAAAAGATGTGAAAACCTAATAAGACCAAAACATATAAAAACTTAAGAACTAAGGTCCAGTGACACATACACTGATTAATTAAAGGGCAACTTTAAAGAATAGACTACTCATATTCCCTGTAGTATTAGGTCGATACATTACTATTTGAGACATGTAAATGGGCTGTCCACATTACTCTATAGATGGGTCAACTTTTTTTTTTTTCACCTATGAATGATAGATATACTCTTCAAGCACGCATAATATATTAGGACATATTTGAATATAAACTATTTAAAATATAATGGTTCTCATTGTGTCAAATGGAGGACTCTACAACAAATGTACAAAATGTTTTCAAATCGGGAAAAAGTAAAATCTTTTCCGTATCACAAAGAAAGAATTTTCGTCAAATGTTTTCGTGAAAAATGGCTTATAAGGTCAAATACTCATACATTTCATGATTTCATTTATCATTCTCAATTTAAGAACATACCTTCAAAATACACAAAATGTTCTATAGAAACAGACAAAATCTTCAAATATTCGGTAAAGTCAAACAAAATCTCAAAATATTCAATAAAATATACATACATGCAATAATATTCAAGAGGTGTTTGGGTGACATGCATGTACATAAACAAGAATTGGAAGGAAAATCGAAAGACTTTAACAATAGACCAAAGAATGAGCTTAGATATACTTGTCTTAACTAAAAAATTTACTAGATTTGATATGAAATAGCCTCAAAGTCCTTTTCCTTCTCCTTCTCTCTATCCTTTCTTCTCTTCTTCCACTCTCTTTCTCTCTCTTCTCTCCCTTTTCTCTACGCAAAATAACCGAAATAGGCGAAGGAAGCCTTTTATACTCAAATTAGCGCACAACCGCCTATCAGACACACATTAGGCGCTATGCCTAATTACATGCAACCACGAGCATTGGATTAGGTACACCTTATGTGTGACCTATTTTGCTCAGACCATGCACAAGCGCTCCATATAAGCCCTTTAGGTGTGAATTTTCTGCTTAAAACACACATGAGTGTACCATTATGTGCATTTCATGTGCACAACTTCTATCAAAAATGTGCACATGCACTATACTTGTGCCTATCGGCGCTGAACCTGCTTCCTCAAAATTAGATTTTTTTCAAAATTCTTATTATACAATTATTTTTCATATTGACCCAGTGTAAAATAATTAAGACGTTATAAACATAAATTATAAATCTGGTGTTACAGGTTCGACTTAGGCTGTAATGTTCATGTTTCTAATTCGATGCAAAGATTTCTTATAACCCAAAATTTAAGTCAAAATGAAAGCCTCATTGTCCAAGGAAATGGTGCCAGAGTTCTAATTGCTGTTGTAGGAACTTTTAATTTATTTCTTGATAATGGTTGTTATTAAAATTTATAACAAACACTTTATGTATATTCTGTTTCTTAGAATTTAATTTCTGTATTTAAACTCAACTTAAAAGATATTTGTTGAAAATTAAAAATAGAAGAATCAGTTTATTCAAGTAGAATACCTTTCTTGGTTTGGGTATTCTTTGTGATGGCTTTTACAAAAATAAATCGGACAACAATTTTGCCAAATTGATTATAACCCTATACCATAATGTTAGAACTAAACATAGCCGTATGAATGAAAATTCTTCAAACTTATGGCATAGAAGGCTGGATCATATGTCCAAAGAAAGGACTAAAGGATTAATAAAAGATGGGTTTTGTCAAACCTTGATTTCATTGATCTTAACATGTGTAGATTAAATTAAAAAAAAACAAATCAAACACAATAAGAAAGGGGCCACAAGAAGTGAAGTACTTCTTGAAATTATTCATACTGGCATTTGTGGAACTTTTGATTATCTGTCAATCAATGGAGAGAAATATTTCATCATATTTATAGATAACTATTCATATTATTGTTACACTATCTATTATATGGAAAATCTCAAGCAGTAGATACACTAGAGGTATTCAAAACTAAGGTTGAAAAACAATTAGACAGAAAAGTGAAAGTCATTGGATATGATAGAAAAGGTGAATACTACGGTAAGTATGATGGAATAGGACAATGGCTTGCCCATTTGTTAAGCTCTTAGAAAAGTGTGATATATGTGCTCAATATACTATCCTAGGAATGCCACAAAGAATGGTGTTACTGAAAGTTGTAATGGTGTTCTATTGCACATGACTAGGAGTATATTAAGTATTTCTACATCACCCAAATTTTGTGGATGAAAATAATTAAGATTGCTGTCTATATTTTAAATTAGGTTCCTATTAAGGCAATTCTAAAGACTCCTTTTGAGTCATGAACTGATAGGAAGCCAATCATTACACAACTACATGCATAGGGTTGTCCAACGAAGGTTAGAATCTATAATCCATATGAAAATAAATTGAATTTTAAAATCATAAGTTGATACTTTAAAGGTTATCTAGATAAATCCAAAGGGTATAGATTTTTCTGTCCTAGTCATAGTATAAGATCATAGAAACTGAAAATACCAAATTCATTGAAAATAGTGGCAATAGTAGAAGTGTTATTCCACAAAATGTGAAAATTCAAAAAGAACAAATACAAGTCCCTTTACCCACATTTTCTACAAATATTTTTGTTCCTAATGTTATTGAACAACAAATTAATAATCAAAGACACCATAATAAAGTTGTCATTGCTGATCCAATTGTAAAACAAACATAAGAAATTATATCAAAGAGATCTCACAAGGAAAGAATATCAACCATTTTAGATGTGGTATATCTACAAGAATTTGAGTTTGACATAGGAATTGTTAATTATCCAGTTTTGTATAGAAAATATATAAAATGTAGAAATCCTTTTAAATGGATTGATGCTGTAAAAGATGAGTCAAAACAATGGACCAAAATACAGTCTGAGACCTCTTTGAAATACCTAATGGATTTAGAATAGCCGATTGTAAATGAATCTTCAAGATCAAATGTGTCTCCAAGGGTAATGTCGAACGACATGAAGTCATACTTGTGGTCAAAGATTTTACTCAAAAAAGAGGCAATTGATTATAAAGAAACCTTTTCTTTAGTTTTTTTAAAGGACTTGTTAAGAATCATTATGGCTTTTGTTACACATCATGATTTAAAATTGCTTCAAATGGATGTTAAGACCACTTTTCTAAATTTGAGCTTTGATAAAGAAGTTTTTAAGGAATAACCAGAAGGTTTCCACGTTGAAGGAAAGGATCACTTGTATACAAATTGAATAAATCAATATATGGACTTCAAGAGGCCTCCTGACAATGGCACTTTAAGTTTTATAATACAATTTCCTTCCTTCGTATTTAAGGAAAACAATTTTGATCGATATATATATCTGAAGGTTTGTGGAAGCAAATTTATATTCTTAATTCTATATGTTGACGACATATTACTTACTACTAGTGATCTTTGGTTGTTACATGAAGCTTAAGATTTTCATTTCAATAACTTTGAAACAGTATATATTATGTGATAAGAATAGAAATGTTTCGTGATAGGTCACGTAGAATGTTAGGATCGTCTTAAAAAGCCTATATGTAAAAAAGTTCTAAAAATATTTGGGATGGAGAACTGTGTAGCTAGTGTTGCTCCAATCTAGAAATATAACAAATTTAATTTTAATTAATGCTCGAAAATGAATTGGAACATAAATAGATGAAAAATATTTCTTATGTGTCAACTATAGAAAGCTTGATATATGTACATATTTATACTAGACCATATATTAGTTTTGTTATTAATGTGCTTAAAAGATACCAAAGCAACCTTGGTATGAATATGGAAAAATTGTAAAGAAAGTGATAAGATACTTACAAGGAACTTAAGATTAAATGCTTATTCATAGAAAGTCAAATAAACTGGATGTAAATGGGTATTCAGATTCAGATTATGCTGATTGTTGGAACACCAAGAAATCTACATTGTTTTTTTTCAAAAAGCCTATATTTAAAAAAGTTCTAAAAATATTTGGGATGGAGAACTATGTAGCTAGTGTTGCTCCGATCTAGAAATATAACAAATTTAATTTTAATTAATGCTTGAAAATGAATTGGAACATAAATAGGTGAAAAATATTCCTTATGTGTCAACTATAGAAAGCTTGATATATGAACAGATTTATACTAGACCGGATATTAGTTTTGTTGTTAATATGCTCGAAAGATGCTAAAGCAACCTTGGTATGAATATTGAAAAATTGTAAAGAAAGTGATAAAATACTTATAAGGAACTAAAAATTAAATACTCACTCATAGAAAGTCAAATAAACTGGATGTAAATGGGCATTTAGATTTAGATTATGCTGAATATTGGAACACCAAGAAATCTACATTCATTTTTTTTTTCTTTTAGTTAGAGGAGTTGTCTTATGAAAAAGTACAAAGCAATCTGTATTCTGTGTCTACTATGGTAGTAGAATTTGTAATGTGCTTTGGAGCCATGGTTTATATATTATGACTATGGAATTTTATTTCAAGACTTGAGATTGTTGACAGTATAGTCAAGCCGTTAAAAATTTATTATGATAATTCCACAGTAGTCTTTTTCTCTAAAAAATACAAGTATTCAAAGGGTGCTAAGTACATAAAAATTGAACATCTTGCCATAAAAAATGAAGTTTAGAAACAAAAGGTGTCAATAGAATACAATAGCACCGATCTTATAATTACCAATTAATTAATGAAAAAGTTACCGCCAAAGATTCTTAAGGATTACATTGAAAGTACAGGCCTTTGTTGTAAACCTTGATATATGTTTAGATTGTATTATGTTGTTTCTATTGACATTTGAGATCTCAATGTACAAGTTTATAATATTTTCTGTTTTTCATCATGTTCGAACATTATGTTTATAGTTGAATAATAATAGGAACAATCTTTAAAAAAGACATTATTGCTGTATCATATGTATATTTATCATTTTAGACAGTGGTCAAATTTGTTTGCTTGTGACACAGTAATGGAAGGAACCATGTCAATTATGATGTGGAAATGCTACGGCTCACACTTGTAAATTATTAGTCATAGTATTATGACAATTTAAATGTTAAGGGATTGAATTAATTTGCGCTTAAAGTTTACCTGAGTCTTTCAATAATTATATTATTGTCATATGGGCTAAGTAGGAGAATTTTAGAATTATCCCATATGATGTGACACATTTAGTAATACATTGAAATGATTAAAGGTTATGATCCTATATGATTTTGTTATATTTTATTAAAAAATTTATTTTCTTAAATAGCCTAATTTTTTATAGAAAAAATATTTTTTTCTATTATTAAGGAATCAATCTTCTTCCTATCCAATAAATTGTAAAATTACCTATTATAATTGCAGAATTACCCATGGAAACTTCCTTCTTCATTTTCTAATATAAAAATTTCCATCTCCAAAAAAACTAACCAATATACTTCTTCACAAAATAAAATTTCTATAAATCTCGAAAAGATTGTGAGAGAGGAGAAAGGTGAAAAAAGAGATAATAGTTCCAAATTCTTGAAGACAAGAAAACTAAGTGTGCATTCAAGTATGTTATAATATTTAATTTTGCATTTTATATAATGGAATAACGTGATAATTCGACAATTTTTAAAATCATTTCATCTCATATAGTTTTACAGGAAGATCCAACTTCGATGGCTTAGATGTGACTAGTGAGCATTAGTAAATTGGGTTCCTTTTCCAGGAAAGACCCACCTCCCATTAATCTGGTGTGAGAGAAGATTTGTCAGCTTCATGAACTAACTAGCAGACAGTTGATCAACTTTAAAATTCACATTGTCAAAAATCCGTGTCATCTTATCTATTAATTGTTTGTGGCCAGCCACAAGGGAGATAACCTGGGTGTCAAATTTGAATTAGACTCTTGTTTTATTTATTCTATGTCTGTATTCTTTCAATATTTTTCAAAAAGGACTAATTGCCGAATCAAAAAACAAATAAAAAAATTGAGAATATTATCTAGAAGAAATACAAACTTCTACTTCTAGCAGCAGCATGCTATTGGGTGATGATCCCGCTTATGGGTCAAATTAATACATTCTTATCTAATAATTGTTCCTGGCCAGCCATGAGGAAGATAATCAGGGTTTCGAATTTGAAGTAGGCTTTTATTCTGTTTATTCTACATCAGTATTCTCTCAAAAATTTTCAAAATTCAAGGTTGATCACCAAATCACAAAATAAATAAAAATCTGAGAAAATTACCTAAATAAAATACGAGGTTCTGCTTCTGGCAGCAACATGCTATTGGACAGTGGTCTCACTTATGAGGTCAAATCAATTTGCTCTTGTCTATTGATTGTTTTTGGCCAGCCATGAGAAAGATTATCTAGATTTTGAGTTCCTCTATTATTTCCTCCAGAAGGCTCTGATAGCGCTTTGATGTATACTTAGTACCCTCAACTATTTTGTTGATACTGTTACCTCCAAGAATCAAAAGCCTTCAAGACAATTACAACATGATGCAGTTTTCATTGCATAAGTTAATCTCTATTCATTGACCAATGACTTTCAATTTACATAATTTAAACAGTAGGAGAATCTAAACAACTAAAAGACTAAGTTAAACACCAATATCCCAACCAAACGGGACAACCTATTGGAGCCTGATTCAACAGAAAGCCTACAAAATGTAAACTAATTCTGGGCCATGTTTAGTGAACTCCATACGTAGTCATGCTTAGTGAACTATTTCTTCTACCAAGCACCTACATATCTGCCCTAGTGTCTCGAGACTAGTAGTCTGGGCCTGACCACTCCTTTGTCAAAGCAAATAATGCCATAAAATAGCCTACCCCAATTGACAATCTTATGAATATGATTGTCTATGAATCTAGTGCCAAAAAGTTTTTTCCCATGTATGTTCAAAGATATTGCCTGTATGATAGGATTTAGGGCACGTGAATATGATCCTGCCCCCCCCCCCCCCGTTTTTTTTTTTCAATAATTAACTATCGTGATTTATGCTGACTTATACTACTGGAAGTCTACGTTTGTTTGATCTCTAGAGATTTAAGACTGAATTCTACTTTTCAAGCACGCTTTTATGTCTTTATCTCGCTGCATGTTTTCCAGCAGAAAAAGTCCCAAAAGCTGGGGTAGAATTCACTAAAGCGATACCTTGTAAACAGGACCGAAGCCTCCATGACCCAATTTGTTCGACTCGAAGAAAAAGTTGGTAGCGATTTGCAGGGACTGCAACCCAAACAACAACTCCGGCGTCTCGCCCTCGCCGCCGCCGCCGCCGCCGCCACCGTCGACACCGCGATTAAGCCGCTTCCCCACGCAGCAGGCGATAATGGAGAAGAATCCCATGGTCATTTCATGCAACCCACCATCTGCTTGCGTCCCCTTTGTCGATAAGTCAATCATCAAATCATTCACAAATTTCAATCGACAATAACTCTCTGCCGCGTAGCCAAAACCGAATTCGACTACTCTTCCAAGCCGTGGAACATAAATTTCAAATGTGGTGGTTAATGAAATGGTCTGCGTCAAATAAATTGCAACGTGAACACGTTAACGTACCGTTGACGGTCGAGGGTTTTATTTGTCTCTCAATGTTGACTTCAGCAGATAATTATCAGAAATATTTAAAAAGTTTTTTTTTAAAAATTGTAAATCACATAATTTATTTTCTTTTCACTTTTTCCAAATTACTAAATTCTAATTATAAAATAAGAAAATAACAAAATTATATTTAAAATAGAAATATAATATATATAATAAATAAATAATAAAATCAAAATTAAAGTGAGAAAAAAATAATAAAAAATGCTTTTTTGAAAACAAATTATTTTCTTAATTATTCATTAATAGTTGACCTTAATTATTTAATGTTGACTTGACCAGAGAGTTTGAGGAAATACTTATAAGTCATGTTTCCACTTATAGATGACATAATTTATTTGTGGTGACGTTTTTCAAATTACATAATTTTTTTTAATAAAACAGGTGCACAAAACAAGAAATGAAATAAAAATACAAATTATGAAATTTAAAAATAATTTTTAGAAATTCATAACGGTTTAATTTTTTTAAAAAATACATAAAATTAAAAATAAAAATAAAAATTTTCACATATTGACTTGAGATATTTACATTTGGTTATTTTTAGTTGAGAATAATATTATGTTCTTGAGTTTAGAGATTTTATATTATTGATAGTGATGCGTTTTAGGATCCAGATTTTAGACGGATCTTGATTTCTTTCAAATCTCCTTATCCAATTGACTTGAATCCACGTGGATTCGATTGATATTTTTAAAAATTTAGATCCTGTGCACTATAAATAAAAATAGGAGAGTCAAATCACTTACAGAAACTGATCCTCGATAAGCTCTCAAATGCTCAAGTTAGAAAAACTTTTCTCCATATCAAAGAAAGATGCAATGGAAAGTATATATATGTTTATTTTGTTTGGTATATCTTTTGTTCTTGTATACGATTAGGAGAGAGTGAATTCGTCCCCCTCCTGTATCCGAGAGCCTCTTTTATTATGTTGGGACTGTTTTGATAATGCTTACCCATTTTTGTCCATTCCTGTAACCATCTTTGGATAAGAAAAGACAGTTTCGGACCTAGTATCATGAATAAGGGTTACCGATTACAGTTGGTTGTTCTTCAGAGAAACGAAAACGTAAACTGAATTTAACTGTAGCTCATAGGCCTTGAGACAAGTCTGTCCCATTTTATGCGATGTATAAAGTTATTTCTCCATTGGGCCTCCTTCCCATTAGGCTCATCCATTTAGGTCAGCCTAATTTTGATCGTACCCATCACTAACCCTCCATATTAAAGGTTTGAGAGTTCAACATTCGGCATGTTCGTTGATGGTAGGAATCTCTTTAATCGTGTTGGCCCTGATTTGATTCCCTATATTCAGCTATTCTCTATAGATTTGCTATTAATTTCTTATGGTAATGAATATCCTGTTGATGTGAAAAAATATTCTACACTTAATGATTTGTTGGTCCCTCTTAGACTATAAATAGGAAAACCATTTATGCCTTTATGCTACACATGCTATCATAGCAATAGTCTGATACTGGTATGGATTTCTTGCTATTAGAGATAATTTGTCCTAGGCGTTTGAAATATGCTTTAGTTTCTCATTTTCTCATGAGAAACCACTTTGGTTTCCCTTTTCGCATTTGTCCTGGAGTTGTTCTTCTATTGTTGTTGGTTGAAACTAGGGTTTTGAGTTCCTGTGGATCTTCCTCCACCCCTGTGATAAATCTTTTTCAGGACACGATGTTCCACTTGCTCCTCAACTCCAGTGACATAAAGCGTTGCTGGCTGCTAGGAGCATTCTTATCTCCCTTTCTTATTTGTCTAGAAGATGTCAAAAAGCTTTCCACAATTCCCATTTTGTTGCTTCTATGCTTCTTAAGACTAAATCTCCCATATCAAATTTATGCGCCTTTACCCTCTTATTGTAATATCGTGCAACCCATTGTTTATATGCAGCAGTACGCACATTGGCTATTTCTTGGGCTTTATCAAGTAGGTCGAGATGTTCCCTAAGTCTTTGATTATTATGAAGGAGTTAAAATTTTCAACATGAAAACTGGGTAATCCTATCTCTATAGGACTTACCGCCTCCGTACCATAGCATAAACTGAATGGTGTTTTGCGTGTTGGCTCCTTAGGTACCGTCCAAATATGACTATAATATTGAAGGTAACTCATCTGTATAGGAGCCCCTAGTGTCATCCATTTCGATTTTCAGTCCATGTAATACCGTTCTATTGGTTACTTCTACCTGCCCGTTGGATTGTGGGTTCACCACTGAAGTATGGATCAATCTGATGCCTAGACTTGCACAATACTTGATGAAGCGCTTTCCCGTGAATTGAGTCCCATTATCCGTTATTATTCTTTATGGAATCTCAAATCTACAGATGATATTTTGTCTAACAAACTTTGTGGCATTATACTCAGTAATATTGGCCAACAGAGAAGCCTCTACTGATTTGGTAAAATAATCAATACCTACGATAATAAATTTTTTCTAACCAGAAGTCACTGAAAATGGGCCAAGTATATCGAGTCCCCATTGGGCAAATGGCCATGGGGCCTATAGAGTTCTTAACTTGACCGGTGGTTGATGAAGCATGTTACCGTGTAATTGGCAGTTCTTACATTTTTTAACAAAATTGACAACGTCCTTCTTCATCGTTGGTTAATAATAGCCTTAGCATATTATTTTAAAGGCTAAATTTTTTCTCAAATATGGGATTCGCATATTTTAAGATGGACCTCACTTAAGGCATAATCGGCCTCTTCCGGAGTAAGACACCAAAGATATGGGGTTGAGTATGCTTGGCGGTACAGCTTTCCTTCCACTATAATGTACCAACCCGATGTCTTCTTCACGCATTTGACATCATCTGGATTATCCGATAACGTGCCGTCAGCTATATATCTCCAATAATGCGACATCCAATTCTCACTCTCATTAATGTGCAGAACTTCTTACTCTAACTCTACAATACTTGGAGTAATCAGAACTTCCCTTAAGAATTTTGAGTACTGTTTTGAATTTTCGGATGTTGCTGCCCTTGCAAGTTGGTATGCTTTTCCATTCTCTGCCCGTGGGATATAAACTATCTCCATTTTGTCAAAATATCCAATCATTCTCCTTAACTTATCAAGGTAACTCATCAACAAAGTATTTGTCATATCAAAACTTTCCTAAACTTGATTGATGATCAATTCAGAGTTGCTATAAACAACCACGTGCTTCACTGAACACTCTTTGGCCAATCGGAGTTCAGCAAGCAAAGTCTCATACTCTGCAATATTATTAGTTGTTAAGAATTCCAATTTCAAGGAATAGCTTATTTCATTTCCCTCCCGAGTTCTCAAAACTACCCCAACACTACTATCGGATAGAGTCAATGACCCATCAACATGTAAAGTCAAAATCGGTATCCTATTTATCTGATTGGCATCTTCATTAGCAATATGGGTGTCTGGGATTGGAATGGTGGTTTCAACAATGAAGTCAGCTAAGGCTTATCTTTTGATGACTAGGTCTTGGTCTAAACTTAATGTTAAATTAACTCAATTCGATGGCCCACTTGACTAGTCTTTCAGATATATCAGGCTTCTGTAATATGGCCTTCAGCAATTGATTAGTCAAAATAATTATGTCGTGCGCCTAAAAATATGGTCGCAACTTCCTAGTCAAATAGATGAGTATTAGTGCAACCTTTTTAATAAATATGTAATGGGTCTATGTGTCAACTAACGTCTTATTAATATAATAGAACGGCCATTCCATATCTGAATGTCGCTGGATCAAAACCGAACTCAACGCTTGTGACGACCTAAACTCGAGTCACTCGACCCAATTTAAATCGATCACGAGGAAATTCAAAATTTCAATCATCATAAATTCGACATCATAATTATAATTTTCATAATAAATTTTTTTGAGATAATAAATATATATACAATATTATTGTCTCGAAAATATAGTCCCAATAACATATCCAAATAAAACCTCAATCGATGAACTGTCTCTAGAACTTCTTCACACGAGCCTTTATTTCTACTATCTTCTCTATCACGAATTTCTGACGCCAAAGTAGGATTTTACGGTCCACACTATACAGGCAACTCAATCTGAAGGTAAAAAAATACAATGGTAAGTCAAAACCCAACAAGTGATAATAATAAAAAATACTTAGTAAATAATAAATATCTCGGATATCAAAATATAATGGTTGCAATATTTTTATAATAATCTAACTATATCCGAGAAGTTACAACATATCGTAAATACGACTCAAATCAATAGCAAGATAGGCCTCCTCGACCCTTATATGACAAAGATAATAAGATTGCCAATAACATGCGGAAACCCCTTAGAATCCGACATCAAGAGATATACGGGGATTCCCTGATTCAAATGTTAGCGTAAACGACCTGAATATCAAATAATACTAACAACATGAATTCCACTAAATCTAGATAGTGTAAAATCCGACACATGGATTCTACCAAATATAAATCGTGGATTCCATCGAATCCCAAACTAATGAGGTATCAATAATGACGGAATATCATAAAAAATCTCCTTAGACCTTATTCTGTCATCATGAACCAAAGGCCGCGTATTTACACCCTCAATGGTTGGGTTAGTGCAACGAGGTTATCCATGATATTCAACTATCTCTACAGTCCTTCCAGAAACTGTACCTGTAATATGTCGATACCATCCGTGATACCCCTCGCCAAATAATATCCCTAATATCATTTTCTACGATGGTCACATGGGTATAAGAATCCCTTCACAATAATCAGTATATTTTATTATCATCATAATACAGAAATCAGTATCGGATAAGTGTAGACCATACTAAGGTACCATAACCTCCCATTTGATTAGATACCATAGTGTTTTCATACGCTATCCTTAATATTGACCGTAGGATGCCAATACTCCAATTACTCACACGATCAAGTATAACACAAAGAAAGTTTTACAACTACAACGATAGAACTGTCATTCGGTACTAACAAGGACCGTACTCACGTTATCAAATCCAACACAAAGAAATTTATCACGGAACGAAGAAAGGATAAACACATTGAGATTAATTTACTTAGTTCAACCATTTAACTATTCTTCCATTCTGTTCCGGTGCGATACCTATAATTAAGGCCAATATATAAATCAATTGATTCCAAACATATATAATATTTTATTTTTATTCATATACTACCACGAAATTAAATGATGTTCTTAACTCTACTCTCTAAAATTTAATATTCATGATCATATTATGGGTTCTTCCATGCACAACCCAATTCATAATAATTTACTTCCACTTTACTAACACACACCCTTGGACATACATCCTTACTCAAAAATATAAATACACATATTGCCTACATTTATAAATAAATAAATATATTTATTTTGATTTATATTCATATATACACATGTCAACGCACACCCACACTGCCCACAGCAGTACACACCCATACCGCCCATGCCAAATTACACACCCTTCACACACAGTGCATACACTCACCCACACCTGCGCACAACCACACTCATTACACACTCCCATTACACACACGGCTGCACACCCAACCGTTCACACCCACACACGCAATATACATATATATTTAATCATCAATTCCCCCATCCCTCACAATGCCATCGGCCAGAGCACGAAACTTTGTTTTTCCTCAATTTCAGATTCATTTCCAACAAGGCTAATCCTCACCAATCCACGGCAAATTAACACACTAATAACACTAACAACAAGGATTACGATGCTTATGAGAGAAAAAAGGAATTAATTTGCAAAGAAGGAAAATTTACTTGCGATTGGAGGAAATAATGAAAGTAAGAGGAATCACTTGCAAACAGAGGAGAATGACATTAAAGGGGATTCACTTGCCTGATTACTGTAAACCCGGCTAGGATTAGTAGCAGTTTTGGCTTCGACTTCGGCACCAACTGTAGCGGCGGCCTTAAACAGTCACAGTGATAGTAGCCAGAATTGACAATAGCAATGGCAACATGGTCGACAATGGTAACAGCAGAGGCAACAACGGCGACAACAGTCACAGCCGTGGAATTCCAATCCTTTTTGCTAGTTTCATCCACTCACGAGTCTCCAAAGAGAAATAAGAAAGCAATCTTTGCTTTTAAAGCAAATCAGGCAACACCCATGGAGAAAATGAAGCTAACGACCGAGAGAAAGAAGAAAAATGGCTACTCGAACCAATCGGCAGTAGTCGTCACAGCAATTTCGGCCATTAACTTATCCCTCTTTCCTCTCCTTCTTCTTCGTTCATTTGCCCTCCTATTTTTCAATTTTTTTCTATTATTATTATTATTTACTTATTTATTATTATTTTATTATAATATTATTTAATATTATTATTCATTAGTAATGCTATTATTTATTATTAATTATTATTAATATTTATTAATATATATTATTGCTCCCATTTATCATTATTATTATCATTTATCATTTACTATTAATTATTTAATACCCATTATTATTTATAATATTTATTGATATCAATGTATCATTTTATTTATTATTATATTAAACCTATCACTATATAATTCGGGTCAAACTATCAGGGTGTTACAACGCTACTTTTGATACTATTAGATAGAGGTGCAAATCTTTCCCCTGTTTTGGCAAAGCCAATAGGGGAGGATTGGATAAATAATTTTTCAATTCTTGAAAAGCAGTCTAGCAGTTGGCTATCCAAATAAAGCCATTTGTTTTTATCCTTCTCAAAGCTTTGAAGAAAGGGAAATATTTCTCAGCTAACTTAGCCAAGAATTGAGATAAAGCCGCAAGTCTTACCATCAGCCGTTGATCATCGTTCACCGTTTAAGGTGGAGCTATGTCAATGATAACTTTTATTTTTCTCGGATCGGTTTCAATCTCTCGTTGGGATACTATGAATCATAGGAATTTTTTAGAAGACACTCTAAAAACATATTTGGTCGGATTTAGCTTTATTTGATACTTTTGAAATACCTAAAAGGTTTCACTTAGATCACAAGTATGATTGCTGGCAGTTTTACTCTTGATGAGTATATCGTCCATGTATATTTTCATATTTTGATTGATTTGAATTTTGAATATTTTGTTGACAAGCCACCGGTATGTGATTCCAATATTTTTAAACCAAAATGTATGACCTTATAACAATACGTACCTTGGTCGGTCATAAAGGAAGCGTGTTTTTCATTTTTTGGATTCATTCGGATTTGATTGTATCCAAAATATATGTCCATGAAGCTTAATAACTCGTGTCTTGACGTGGAACCACCAACAGATCTATTCTGGGCAACGGATAACTATCCTTTGGGCAATCTTTGTTCATGTTGGTAAAATTCATGCACATCCGCCACTTTCCATTACTTTTCTTCACAAGTACCACTTTGAAGAGCCAATCAGAATATTGAACTTCTTTGATGAAACAGGTATTTAATAACTTTTTCACTTCTTCACGAATAACAATTAGTTTCTCAATCGAGTGATTTCTTCGCTTTTGTCTAAAAGGCTTGTGTTTGGAATTAAGGCCCAACCTGTAGACCATGAATTCGGTTGGGATTCCTGGCATGTTAGTGGGAAAACATGCAAAGATATCCGCATTATGTCAAAGAAAGGTAATAAGTTGGTCTCGCATATGCTTAGAAAGCGAGCTTTCAATTTGTATACATTTTTTCGAATCATCAGGGTCTAGAGGGATCTGATCTGTCGTCTCACCAGATTGGGTTTGTTGTAGGGTTGCTTTATCTCGATAATCAAAGTCCTCAAGTGGTTGTTCTAGAGTTATTTGAGTAATTTGAGACAAATAATATGTCCGATCGACTACTTGATCACTCAGGACTTCTCCCACACCATACGGGGTTATAAATTTCATTTTTAAGTGTGGGAAAGAAGTTACTATCCCGAAAATCGACAATCACAATTGGCCTAAAATGATATTGTAAATAGAAGGTAGATGAACCACTAGGAAAGTGAGAGTATGAGAGGAGATTTTAGGATATGTTCCCAAGGTAACTTCTAATTATATGGTTCCTTGGACGAACACCGGTTCATTATCTAATCCGTAAAGAGGTTCACTTGCAGGTTTAAGTTGACTTTTTTTAAGTCCCAACTTAAAATATGCATCAAGGTAAAGTAAATTACTTAAACTTTTATTATCTATAAAGACTCGTTTCAATTGATAATCTATATTACCATTAGAAACAAGTGTTGATACAACTAAAGGATCTGAATAAGGAAGTTGTACATGTGACATGTCCTCTTTGTCAAAACTAATTACATCATCTCTAGTCTCCATCCTTGGCTTCTTTTCATTACCATCATCAACTTTTGGTCAATCTAGAGTGCGGCCTTTGGATGGTTTGGTTGATATCGTGCTAACCATTCCGACCACCACTCTATTCTTCGGATGCTGTTGCTGTTGTTGATCATGCCTTCCCTCTACTCTTTCTCCAAGAGTTTGTTCCGGATCCTTCAAGAACTTGGTGAGGTGTCCATTCCAAACAAGTTCTTCAATTTTCCTTTGTAAAGTCTGACATTCCTCTATACTATGACAGAAGATCGATGATAATCATAATATTTGGATTGATCTTCTACTTTTGGGTCTTTAGCCGGCTTTGGCTACTTGAGGAAATTTTCTCCTTGAATTTACAAAAGAATAGGTTTGTACTCCCTTCGATCCCTTGACTCGATTCTAGACTACTTTCTTGAGTCACGAAAGTCAACACGGTCTCCATTCCTTTTCCTTCCATTTGCAGGTCCTTGCTGCATGTGATCAACATGACTTGGCTTCTTTGCTTCATTTACTTCCTTTACTGCTATATATGCACGGGTAATGGTTTTTGCCTCGCAAAAGGTCTTCGGATTCTTATGAGCAAGATATTTAAAAATTTGCTTGACTCTAGAATAAAAATGAAGGTATTTAGCTTCACTTTATCGGTGAGTCATGGAATCCGTTGGGCTTCTGCGGTGAACCTTCTTAGAAAACTCTTTAAACTCTCCCTTAGTCCTTATTTAATACGAGCCAAGTGCCAGTGTTGCTTTTCAATTCTTTGACTGGAGGCAAATTGAGTTAAAAAATTGTCAACCAATTCTTCAAATGACCAAATTAATTTGGTGGCAATTGATGAAACCAAATCCGGACATTTCCTTTGAGCATTAAGGGAAAATATTGGCACATGGCTATTTCATCTAAGTCTTGAAAACTCAGATGTATACGGAAGTAGTTAAGATAATTCATAGGATCAATACTTCCATCATAAACATCCAAAGTTGGCATTTTAAATTTGTGAGGAATTGGGTATGTTCAAATCTCCATTGTAAATGGTGATATCCTCAAATCGGCAGAAGGTCCTTGTGCGTTTCTTCCAAACACATGTTGCCAAATCTTTTCAACTTTTTCTTCCACCTAAGAAATGGCTGTCGATCCTTTTTTGTTGAGGAAATTCCTCAACTCCATGTGTTGTGGCCTAGCAGGGTGACTGCTTCTTTTTGCCGGCTATATGTTACAATAGGCTTCTTCCTGATCTTGGGGTTTGCAGTCAACCCAAGAGTAGCGTGGATTACGCCATTTTGGGCTTTCTTCCTGGGATCATGGGTCTAATCGGCCTTCCAATTATGATTGAACTCCTCCTTCGTCGTTTGAGGTCATTCTGGCATGGTTTCCTAACTATTTGATGTTTCTAGTTGGGCGTCTCCTCCTTTGATTTTTTCTTTTTGAAGCAGGATTGCCTAGGGTTGAGACTGGCATTCCTTGCTTCTACCAACCCAGATGTCCATAGAAGATGTGGATTGCCGCAACCATGTTTTTCATTCGGTTATTAAGTTCATGAATTAAGTCCATTTGTCGGTCCTCCCCATGACTAGCTACCGGAGGGTCATTCCTAGGGAGGCAACATCCTTAGCAGGAGCATTTGTGTGTATTTTGGTGTTAACCATCCTTGTGTATGTAATGTGGTAAAGTAGGCCTTTCGGTCGTTTTTCACAGACGGCGCCAATGATACATTTCGAGATCCGAATTTTAAACGGACCTTGATTCTCGCTTCAAATCTCCTTACTCAGTTGACTTGAATAACGTGGATCTGATCGATATCTTTAAAAATCTGAAACCTGTGCGCCACAAATAAAAATATGAGAGTCAAATCACCTACGGGGAGTGATTCCCGATAGGCTTTTCAACGCTCAAGTCAGAAAAATCTCTTCATATCAAAGAAAGATGCAATGGAAAGTATATATGTGTTTATTTTGTTTGGTATATCTTTTGTTTTTGTATATGATTGGGAGAGAGTGAATTCGTCCCCCTCCTATATCTGATAGCCTCCTTTTATAATATTGGGACCGTTTTGATAATGCTCAACTGTTTTTATCTATTCCTGTAACCATCTTTGGATAAGAAAAGACAGTTTTAGACCTACCTTCATAGATAAGGGGTGCCCGGTTACAGTTAGTTGTTCTTCATGAAAGCGAAAACGTAAACCAAATTTAATCGTAGCTCATGGGTCTTGAGAGGAGTTTGGCCCATTTTTGCCATGTACAGGGTTATTTCTCCATTGGGCCTCCTTCTCAATGGGCTCCTCCATTTGGGTAGCTCAATTTTGACTGTACCCATCAAATGGGTATAATCAAGAACAGATCAACTCAATACTCAATTGGATAAGAGGCAAATATTCAGTTTGACAAGAGGTTAAAATGTCGATATACCAATAGAAAATGCCACAAAACCCATAAAGTAATAGCGTACAAACGTTTGAATTAAAATATAAAGCCTGAACATTCAGATATTAAATGATGACCATAATAAGCAATCGAAGTGACGTTGTGTCTGAAAATCATGTGACCCTATTATTAAATAAAAACAATCATTACACACTGTTAGTAACACCTTTTATCACGAAACATTGTCATGTACACATTAATTTTAGATGCCGATAGTGAAACGGTACTTCTATTTATTAATAAAATCTCTTGCCAAAAAAAGAGAAAGAGAAAAAATAAGGAAAAAAATGTTATTTAATCGGACGAGTACACAAAAGGAGTATAACTCTCAAAATATATACTCATCATCATCCCCTTTTATTCCTTACATTTCCTTCCTCAACATTTTTTTAATCTTATTAGAAAGATTACCGATTTAAGCGTCAAAAACATATCGGGAAGCGGATCTCATATATTTCTTATATCCAATTTATTTTATTATGGTGTGTAAGATTCTGATTCATAATTATAAAGATTCAACTCGTTTGCATTCAGATATCCAAGCGAAATAACTTACTCTTTAATTCATACAATAATCCAAATTTTCGAGACGCATCAACTATATTTTAGTCATTACATAA
Organism: Nepenthes gracilis; assembly: GCA_033239525.1. Lineage (NCBI taxonomy): Eukaryota > Viridiplantae > Streptophyta > Magnoliopsida > Caryophyllales > Nepenthaceae > Nepenthes > Nepenthes gracilis. The sequence continues at coordinate 3,225,821 of BSYO01000026.1, read as the reverse complement.
AAATTTAAAGATAAAAATAATAAAATATAAATTTAATAAAAACAACTACTTATAGGATATTATTAAACTTTAATAGTTAGATTTTTTAATATGGCAGTATAAATAAAAAAAAATGAAATGACTCTTTTTTAGGAGAAGTAAGATCCTCATATCGTATATACCTTTTGTATTGCTAAATTATTACTATTAAAAGAGACAATAATAATTATCATTATAAGAATAATAATTTTATATTATAAATTTGAATTATTATTTTTTTTGGTTAAAATTTCCCATCTTTTAAAATTTCTAAGTGATAAAATTATATTCATATTCATTGTCCTTGTCACATACTTTGGACTCATTTATCCTGTCACATTCATCTCTTAAAATGTGAGAGCGCGTCGTGTTGTTCATACAATAAATTTTATAAGTCACATTTTCAAATTAATATTTTTAATATATTTTCTATAATTATTATTATATGATAATGTTATTTTTATTACATATAAATAAGTAATTTTATTATTATTGATTAAAATATTTTTTAAAAATACTGTGATTAAAAAAAAAATTTGATTATTCAATTGGTGATAAAAGTGTTCCACTTAACTAGTTTCTTTTATTTTCATTTTAGTTTCTTTTTTTTTTAATCATATTGTAAACCTCTAAGTTCTATTTAAAGAAGTTTTACATATATTCTACATGTATGAAGAGGCATAAATAATTTCAATGATTTTATAAATGATAAATGCTTATATTGGGTAGATAATATAATTGAATTACATATTTTATATTGGGTAGATCATATATCTTCTTGGTTGTATTTTATAATGATAAAATTAATTGAATTACATGATATGATACACAAGAAGTTTGGACATATTTTTTTTTAAAAAAATATTATTTGGTCAATCATAATGTTGATTATATAAATATTTTATGATTTTAATTGATGTATCTACTAAGTGGTCATATATTTGTCTTATTTCTTCTTGAAATACTAATTTTTTTTTTAAAAAAATTGTTTACTCAAATAATTAGATTGATATCATAAATTTTAGATTATCTAATTAAGACAATTTGATCAGATAATGCAAATAAACTTACATCAGAAGTTTTAATAGTAATTATATGTCAATTAGAATTGATATTGAGCATCTTATTACTTACATACATGTAACGACCCAAAATTTTTAAAAAGAAAAATTTTAATCATCAAGTCCGGTCAACGCAAATTGACCGGAAAACAAAATAAGAAAAGTACATCGGCTTAAGATGGAATCAAGTTAGGTCTTAAGAACTCCGGATTTCCGGGATAAGAAGAAGTCCGGATTTCATTGGTGAAATTCTAGTCTGGATTTCTGGATGAAAAAGAAGTCCGGATTTCCTTGATAAAACGAAGTCCGGATTCCCCTAATAAAATGAAGTCCGGATTTCCCTTGGTAAAAAGAACTCCGGATTCCGTGGGGAACAGAAGTCCGGATTTCATTGAGAAGTCCGGATTTCTTGTGAATTAAGACCTCCTATGATACGAAAACTACTCAAATTTCCTTTGTTGAAAACAATCCGGATTTCCTGTGATTAAGAGCTCCGGCATTTGACACTAAATGCACTCCAAATTTCCCATTAAAAAAATAAGTCTGGCCTTGGAGCAGGTTTTGAAATCAAAAGTTGTTCAAGAAAGTAAAGGAGCCGGAGTGATGACTCATGACGTTGGGAACACATGACATAAATGAACTAGCTAATTCCAAAGTTTTGAAAATGCAAAGTCATAAATGACCCTCTTTGAAAAATATAAAATCATAAATGATATCTTTGGGAAGTAGGAAATCATAAATGATGGCCACCTAATTCACGAGCTATAAATGAGGGCTTAAGAGCATCAGAAAAAGGCACCCACTAAAAATTCTTAGTAAAGAAGGAGACCGAAAGCTAAGGCAAAGTAGAAAAGAATTCAGGCAAGATACTCACCCCTATTTCTAAAACTCATGTTTATTTATATTGTTATGAAAGTATATGATATTCCGTATGAAGTATGCCTTTGCTGTTTTATGACTTATTGTTCTGAAATGCATGTTTAAAAAGAAATTCTGTTACGCATGATGTTAGATTTATTCTGTTTATGATTAATTGTCAATTGTTATGAATTTTGATAAATGCATGTTTACGGAAAAGAATTTAGGCCTTAAGATGGAACAAGAACTCCCGCTATTGATCTCTCGGTTTCACAAAAAGATCTCTGAGTTTAAGATAAAGACCTCCGGCATTTTTACGTAAAATGATTTAGAGCTCCATTTTAAAGAATGACTTCGATTTAGAACTCCTAAGATTTTAGGAAATAAGTACTCCTCCGTCGCTTTGAGTAAGGAACTCCGTCCAAAAGAACTCCGGCCTTTTTATGGACAATGTGCTCCGTCCTCTTGTGAAAAGTACTCCGTTTTAAAGAAGAGGAACTCACTTTTTACGTCTTTAAAAGTACTCCGTTCTTTTGTTTTGAAATGAACTCCGCTTTATGAATTCCGTATTTTAGAGCTTCGGATTTTAAACAGAAACGCACTCCGGATGTAGAGCTTCAATTTTAATAAACTCACTCCGGATTTAGAACTTGGAATTTAACATGCACTGGATTAAGAGCTTCGATTTTAAACAAAACACACTCCGAATTAGAACTTAGGATTTTAACAGAAATGCGCTCCGGATTTTAACAGAAAACGAACTCAGGATTTTAGAGTTTCGGATTTTGAAAGAAATTGAACTCCGGATTTAAGAACTTCGGATTTTGAAAGAAGTCACTCCGGAATTACGAACTTCTGATTTTGAAAGAAAAGCACTCCGGATTATGGAAAAAAAAAGCACTCCGTCCATTTTAAAAGAAGCACTCCGTCCCTTTTGTTTAAAAAGCACTCCGAATTTTTGGTAAGAAAGGCACTCCGTCCCTTTTAAAAGAAAGGTACTCCGTCCCTTTTAAAAGAAAGGTACTCCGTCCCTTTTGTTCAAAAAGCACTCCGGATTTTTGGTAAGAAAGGCACTCCGTCCCTTTGAAAAGAAAAGTACTCTGTCCTTTTTAAAAGAAAGGCACTCCGTCCCTTTTAAGAAAAAGAACTTCGGACTTTGTTAAAAATGTACTTTGTCCTTTATGAATAAAGAACTCCGGTTTCGATGATCTTTGAATTTCAGAAAAGAACTCCGGCTTTGACTAAAGAAACGAACTCCAGCTTTGTAAGAAAAGAACTCCGCAATAATAAAAGAACTTCGCTTCAGAACTTCGCCTTCCGCTTGAAAAGAACTTCAAAATTTTATAAACAAGACTCTGTCCTTTTATTGGAAAAGAACTTCGGATATTGAACTGGATTTTTGAAAGATGAACTCCGGCTTTTGATAAGATAATATGGACTTCAAATGTCAAGTTAAAGAACCAAGGCTATAAAAACAAGGAAAATGTACTGGACAAAGAAGTAGAACTCTTCCGACTTTTGATCTATGATGATTGGACATTAAAGAACACGAACCAAGAACCGAGTTTCCATTAAGCTTGCTGTTAAAGATGGATGAAGGATATTGGAGTGACACTCGAGGATGCCTCCTTGGCCACGGGAGGGGACCTTTTGGTGGCATAAGAACTATGGACTATGACCCCGTATGTCGGATTAAAGGCATTACCTCCCACCCCGGGAAGCATAATGAGGGGATACGGTTTTAGGTTGTGGGGCAGCACACAACCCGTCCTCGATGTTGTCCGCTCCCATCCGGTCCCTAAAGATGATACGAATTTTGAATGATTTTGATGAGTTTTCTGAAGACAAGATGAAAAGAATAAGAACTGAAGAAGAAACGATATGATGATTTTTCTTATGCTATGCTATATTATGAATTTATGTTTTGATCAAACTATATGTATGCTGATGTTTTCTGCATGTGAGTATCCTGCTGGGCTTTGTAAGCTCATTCTTGTAACTTTTCAGATGACAAGCTTATGGAGGATGAAGTTGAGTAGAATCCTATGGTGTAGTTGAAGGGTTAAGCTGGCCGGAGCAGATTTTTGAGAGCTTTGTTTATTTTATTTTTGAGGAGACTTGTAAAATTTATTCCGCTGCTTATGATTGTTAGTATGTTTCCGTGATACTTTGGGATTAATGAAATTATAAATCTCTAGAATGCATCTCAGGTTCTAAAGAAGAAAAGAAAAAAAATTTTATGTTCACCTATATATATTTTTTTTATTTGGACTTTGGATTTGACGATGGCTTTTAATGGTAATAAAAGTCGGGTCATCACAGTTGGTATCAGAGACAAAACTGAGATGCTTTAGGATAGTTTGAATCAACACGGAAACTTAGGACAGGTTTAGTATTGGCAAGAAGAGTGTTATCCTTACTTACGCTTTGGGACAAAGACCATTATGATAGTTATCTTTAGACTAATTGACTAACGAAATTGTTCTTTTCAGACGTCCCCGCAGTCATGTCTAACAAAGGAAGGAGAAATGATCGATTAACAACACTCTTGATCGGGAGGCAAGATACGCGAACCTATCGGGATGTAACGGCCAAGTCATAGAAGCCTTGACTCCGACAGCTCCACCAACTCCGGTGACCACCCCAATTCCTGTCCATCAGGAGAGATTGGTCTACGATCGGTTTATCAACGAACGAATTCCTGAATGTTTAGGGGAACCCGATCCATTGAAGGCTGAAACATGGATTCAACGACTGAAAAATGTATTTGCAGTAATCAAGTGCCCTGCAGGGGACATGGTTCTATGTGCCACTCATAAGTTGGCAGGGGAAGCACACCACTGGTGGGAAATGCAGAAAAGGGTTTTCAATATGCCAGAGCGGGATATTAGTTGGGAGATGTTTGAAGCAGCTTTTCTGGAAAAATATTTCCCTGCTAATCTTCGTGGGTAGAAGGAGGATGAATTCCTTCGCCTAAGGCAGGGTACTCGCTCGGTGGCAGAGTATGATTCAAAATTTACAGAGTTATCTCGCTATGTCCCTTTCATGGTGGAAGATGAGGAGAGGAAGGTTAGATGGTTCTTTCAGGGATTAAGGGATGATATCAGGAGACACCTTTCAACTCTAACGTTGACAACGTATGGAGAGGTGCTTGCAAAGGCGGTTATTTATGAGAAAGAATTGGAAAAGGGAGCATTGTCCGCATAAAGGACTTTTAGTCACCATCCAAGGCTGGGTGCTAGTGAAGGGCCTTCTAAGAAAGCAAGACCATCAAGGTTCAGTGGGGAACAGAGCTGCCTCGGTGCAAATCCTCGATCTACGGCCGACAATGTATGTGATCATTACGGAGATCACATGGAGGGAAGCCTTGTTATAAGAAGTTGGGTGTTTGTTATAACTGTGGACAAAGGGACATGATCGAGATTGTCCGCCGCTAAACAAGCCCAGAGTTAAGTCTCCTATCCTACCCAAAGTGTTTGCCATTTCGCAAAGGAGGCCAAAAGTCTACTGAGGTTGTAGAAGGTACACTTTCTATCTCGTGGCACTTCTAGTCATGTGCTCTTTGATTCTGGATCTACTCATTCTTTGTCTCCCATGAATTTTCAAGCATCTTACGACCCTTCCTAAAGTTCTTGATTACCCATTGATGGTTGCCTCACCGACAGGGTCGTCCGTAATTTTAAATATAGCATTTTTCGAATGTCCAATAAAAGTAAATGAATACTTGATGCCTGTTAACCTGGTTGTACTGGAAATGAAAGACTTTGATGCAATCTTAGAAATGGACTGGTTAGCCAGATATCATGCCAAGATTGATTGTTTCCGGAAAAGAGTAGAATTCACCATTCCTGGAAACAAGCATTTTCACATTTAGGGTGTCCGGCGAAAGGAAGCATCCTGCTTTATTTAGGCTCTTCATGCCAGACACTTGATTAGTGATGGATGCCAAGCTTATCTAGCATTTACTAGTGTGACTACAGAAAATCAAGAATCTCTGGCTAGAGAGATTCCTGTAGTGCGGGAATTTGAAGACATATTCACTGATGAATTACCTGGATTGCCACCCCAACGAGAGTTAGAATTTGGAGTGGAATTGATACTGTTTAGCACCAATATCCAAACCACCCTATCGGATGGCACCTACCTGAACTCAAAGAATTGAAACAACAATTACAGGAATTGTTAGATAAAGGTTTCATTCGCCAAGTGTGTCACCATGGGGAGCACCTGTTCTCTTTGTCAAAAAGAAGGATGGGATCATGAGATTATGCATGGATTATCGAGAATTAAATAAAATCACCATTAAGAACAAATATCTTTTGCCGAGGATTGATGATCTCCCTTGACCGGGCCACAAGGGGCTTGCGTATTTTCAAAAATCGATCTTAGATCTGGGGTATCACTGACTTCGGATCAGCAAGGAGGATATAGCAAAGACGGCGTTCCGGACCAGGTATGGGCACTATGAATTTGTAGTAATGCCTTTTGGGTTGACTAATGCTCCTGCTGTTTTTATGGATCTGATGAATCAAAATTTCCAACCATACCTGGACAAGTTCGTGATAGTATTTATTGATGACATCCTTGTGTACTCGAAAAGCTCTGAGGAACACGAGGAGCATTTATGCACTACACTTCGGATTCTTAGGGAGCATCGGTTGTTCGCCAAATTAAAAAAGTACGAATTTTGGTTAGAGGAAGTAAGATTCCTTGACACGCTATCTCCAAGGAAGGAATCTCAACACCCTATGAAAGTGGAAGTGGAAGTGGTAAAGTGAAATCGCCAACTTCGGATCAAGTGCGAAGCTTCTTAGGCCTCCTGATATTATAGACGGTTTGTGGAAAACTTTTCCCAAATCGCCTTACCACTCACACAATTAACTAAGAAGGATGCCAAGTTCGAGTGGACCAAAGATCAGAAGAGAGCTTCCAAACGCTTAAAGACCGGTTAATCCGCTCCGGTCCCGACCATTCCAAACGGGTCGAGGATCGATTGTTTATCATGATGCTTCAAGATTGGATTTGGCTGTGTTTTAATGCAACACGGTAGGGTAATTGCCTATGGGTCGCGGCAGTTGAAGGATCATGAAAGGAATTACCCAACTCACGAACTGGGATTAGCCGCAAAGTGGTGTTTGCATTGAAAATGGAGGCATTACCTATATGGTGAAAGATTCTTGGTCTACTCCGATCACAAGAGTCTAAAATATTTATTCCCCAGAAGGAAATCGAATGAGAGAGAGAAGGTGGATCAATTCCCGAAGGACTATGACCGTGAAACCGAGCATGAGCTGGAAAGGCCAACGTTGTTGCCGACAAAGCGTTAAGTAGGCAGCTCCGGGATGCTAGCTAGAATGCAAGTTATAAAATGGAGATGCTGGATTGTCTCATGAATTATGATGTCCAGCGTTATGTGCATGGAAAGCGGATGATTTTGGCGTACCTTCAAGTTCAGCCGTAAATGATTAATGACGTAAAGGGATGTCAAACGAATGATTCTTTTCTTGTAAAGATCATGGGCAGCTAGATAAAGAATTCAAGTGATTTTCAGATTTCACCAGATGGAGCATTGAGATTTAGGAATCGGTTATGTGTGCTTCAAAAACAAAGAATTAAAGGAGAAAATTCTTAAGGAAGCCCATCGATCCAGTTATACGATTCACCCAGAGCCAATAAGATGCATCAGATTTGAAGAAAATATTTTGGTGGAGGAATATGAAAATGGATATTGCAACTTACGTGAAAAGTGCCTTATTTGCCAACAAGTAAAGGCCAAAGAAAGCAGCCGTCAAGTTATTGCAGCCAATGCCATTTCCAGCCTGGAAATGGGAAGACATTGCCATGGATTTTGTGGCCATTCTCCAAGGACGCCAAGGAAGCATGATGCTATTTGGGTGATTGTCGACCGCTAACAAAGTCAGCATTTCCCGGCAATCCGAACGACTTACTCCCGTGATAAATTAGCCCAATCAGATGTGAACGAGATTGTCGACTTCATGGTGTGCCTGTCTCTATTGTATCGTATAGAGACCTCGCTTGTTTTTCACGATTCGAAAAGTCTACATAAAGAATCGGGTACCGAATTAAAATTTAGCATGCTTTTCATCCGCAAAACCGACGCCAATCAGAACGGACTATCCAAATTCTCAAAGATATGTTAAGGGCCTCTGTCTTGAGATGAAAAGGACTTGGGATGATTCATTAGCTCTTGCAGAGTTTGCTTATAATAACAAAGCATTGTGCCAAGATTGTCATGACTCCTTTTAAGGCATTGTATGGAAGAAAATATAGATCGCCAATTCATTGGGAGGAGCACGGTGATAAAAAGATTTTGGGTCCAGACATTATCAAAAAGACGGCAGAAAAGATAAAGTTATTACATGAGAATCTCAGAGTAGCCCGGAGCAGACAAAAGAGCTATGCAGATAGGAAGAGATCTGCATTAGAATTTGAAAAAGGTGATTTTGTGTTTCTAAAGGTATCGCCATCCAAGGAAAAATACAGATTCAGGGTAAAAGGGAAGCTGAAGCCACACGATTTATCGTCCTTTTGAAATTCTAGAAAGGATTGGAGAAGTAGCTTACAAACTTGCACTATCTCCAAATTTGCGTATACATGACGGTTTCATGTGTCAATGCTTCAAAGTATGTCCATGATCTTACTCATGTAATTGAGTATGAACCTTTGACGATCGACAAAGACTTATCTTATATAGAAGAACCAAAGAAAATCTTGGATCGAAAGGAACAGACTACGCACCAAATCAATCGCTTCTAGTAAAGGTGCTCGAAGAATCACACACCTAAGAGGCAACTTGGGAAACGAGAGAAGAGATTCGAACAAATACCCATATCTACTTTCTCAAGGTTAGTAACTTTATTTAAAATTTCGAGGACTTAAATTCCTATAAGTGGGGGAGGTTGTAATGACCCAAAAATTTTAAAAAAGGAAAATTTTAATCATCAAGTCTTGGCAACGCAAGTCGACTTAAAACAAAATAAGAAAAGTACATCGGCAAGATGGAATCAAGTTAGGTCTTAAGAACTCCGGATTTCCGGGATAAGAAGTCCGGATTTCATTGGTGAAATTCTAGTCCGATTTCTCGATGAAAAGAAGTCCTGATTTCCTGATAAAACGGAAGTCCGGATTCCCTAATAAAATAAAGTCCGGATTTCCTTGGTAAAAAGAACTCCGGATTCCTGGGGGAACAGAGTCCGATTTATTGAGAAGTCCGATTTCTTGTGAATTAAGACCTCCTTTCCCGATACTAAAAACTACTCAAATTTCCTTTGTTGAAAACAATCCAGATTTCCCGTGATTAAGAGATCCCATTTGACACTAAATGCACTCCAAATTTCCCATTAAAAAAACAAGTCCTACCTTGGAGCAAGATTTTGAAATCAAAAGTTGTTCAAGAAAGTGAAGGAGTCGGAGTGATTACTCATGACGTTGGGAACACACGACATAAAATGAACTAGCTAATTCCAAAGTTTTGAAAATGCAAAGTCATAAAATGACCCTCTTTGAAAATGTAAAATCATAAATGATATCTTTGGGAAGTAGGAAATCATAAATGATGGCCACCTAATTCACGAGCTATAAATGAGGGCTTAAGAGTATCAGAAAAAGGCACCCACTAGAAATTCTTAGTAAAGAAGGAGACCGAAAGCTAAGGCAAAGTAGAAAAGAATTCAGGCAAGATACTCACCCCTATTTCTAAAACTCATGTTTATTTATGTTGCTATGAAAGTATATGATATTCCGTATGAAGTATGCCTTTACTGTTTTATGGCTTATTGTTCTGAAATGCGTGTTTAAAAAGAAATTCTGTTACGCATGATGTTAGATTTATTCTGTTTATGATTAATTGTCAATTGTTATGAATTTTGATAAATGCATGTTTACTAAAAGAATTTAGGCCTTAAGATGGAACAAGAACTCCCCGCTTATTGATCTCTCTCGTTTCGCACAAAAGATTCTCAGTTTAAGATAAAAGACCTGCATTTTTAAAATGATTTAGAGCTCCGGCATTTTAAAGAATGACTTCGATTTAGAACTCCGGCATTTTAGGGAAATAAGTACTGCGTCGAGTTTGATAAGGAACTCCGCCCAAAAGAACTCCTACTTTTTTTTGGACAATGTGCTCCGTCCTCTTGTGAAAAGTACTCGGTTTTAAAGAAGAGGAACTCCGGCCTTTACATCTTTAAAAGTACTCCGTTCTTTTGTTTTGAAATGAACTCCGGCTTATGAATTCCGTATTTTAGAGCTTCGGATTTTAAACAGAAACGCACTCCGGATTTAAGAGCTTCGAATTTTAACAGAAACTCACTCCGGATTTAGAACTTTGGAATTTAACAGAAATGCACTCCGGATTAAGAGCTTCGGATTTTAAACAGAAACACACTCCGGAATTAGAACTTAGGATTTTAACAGAAATGCGCTCCGGATTTTAACAAAAACGAACTTCGATTTTAGAGTTTCGATTTTGAAAGTAATTGAACTCCTGATTTAAGAACTTGATTTTGAAAGAAAAGCACTGGATTATGGAAAAAAAAAGCACTGGCCCATTTTAAAGAAGCACTCAAGCCCCTTTTGTTTAAAAAGCACTCCAATTTTTGGTAAGAAAGGCACTACCCCCTTTTAAAAGAAAGGTACTCCGTCCTTTTGAAAAGAAAAGTACTCCGTCCCTTTGCTCAGAAAGGCACTCCGATTTTTTAAGAAAAAAGAACTTTGACTTTGTTTTTAAAAGAAGTACTCCGCCCCTTATAAATAAAGAACTCCTTTGTTAAAAATGATCTTGTCAACTTTATGAATAAAGAACTCCGCTTTGACTAAACTAAAGAAACGAACTCAGCTTTGTAAGAAAAGAACTCCGGCAATAATAAAAGAACTTCAAGCCAGAACTTCGCCTTCCGCTTGAAAAGAACTTCAAAATTTAATAAACAAGATCATTCCTTTTATTGAAAAGAACTTGGATATTGAACTGATTTTTGAAAGATGAACTCCGACTTTTGATAAGATAATATGGACTTCAAATGTTGAAGTTAAAGAACCAAGGCTATAAAAACAAGGAAAATGTACGACAGCAAGTAGAACTCTTCCGACTTTTGATCTATGATGATTGGCCATTAAAGAACACGAACCAAGAACCGAGTTTCCATTAAACTTGTCATAAAGATGGATGAAGGATATTGGAGTGACACTGAGGATGCCTCCTTGGCCACGGAGGGGACCTTTGGTGGCATAAGAACTATGGACTATGGCCCCGTATGTCGGGTTAAAGGCATTACCTCCGCCCGGGAGCATAATGAGGGATACGTTTTTAGGTTGTGGGGCAGCACACAACCGCCCGGATGTTGTCCGCTCCCGTCCGGTCCCCTAAAGATGATACGAATTTTGAATGATTTTGATGAGTTTTCAAGACAAGATGAAAAGAATAAGAACTGGAAGAAACGATATGATGATTTTTCTTATGCTATACTATATTATGAATTTATGTTTTGATCAAACTATATGTATGCTTATGTTTTCCGCATGTGAGTATCCTCGGGGCTTTGTAAGCTCATTCTTGTAATTTTTCGATGATAAGCTTTTATGGAGGATGAAGTTGAGTAGAATCCTATGGTGTAGTGAAGGGTTAAGTCGGGGCTCTAGTGCATTTTGGGAGCTTTGTTTATTTTGTTTTTGAGGAGACTTGTAAAATTTATTCCTACGCTTATGATTGTTAGTATGTTTCCGTGATACTTTGGGATTAATGAAATTATAAATCTCTAGAATGCATCTCGTGTTCTAAGAAGAAAAGAAAAAAATTTTATGTTCACCTATATATATTTTTTTATTTGGACTTTGGATTTGACGATGGCTTTTAATATTAATAAAGCTCAGGGTCATCACATTATTATCAGAGACAAAATCAGATGCTTTAGGATAGTTTGAATCAACACGGAAACTTAGGACAGTTTTAGTATTGGCAAGAAGAGTGTTATCTCATTTACGCTGGGACAAGACCATTATGATAGTTATCTTTAGACTAATTGACCAACGAAATTGTTCTTTTCTGAGCGTCCCCCATGATCATGTCTAACAAAAGGAAGGAGAAATGATCGTATTAACAACACTCTTTGATTAGGAGGCAAGATACGCGAACCTATTGATTTAATGGCGAAGTCACGTAGAGCTCGATCGTGACTCCATAACTCAGTGACCACCCCAATTCCTGTCCATCAGGAGAGATTGGTCTGATCGGGTTTATCAACGAACGAATTCTCGAATGTTTAGGAACCCGATCCATTGGAAGGTCAAACATGGATTTAACGATCGAAAATGTATTTATTTGATAATCAGTCACCTGCAGGACATATTCTCTTACTGCCACTCATAAGTCATGGGGAAGCACACCACCTGGGAAATGCGTAAAAGGGTTTTCAATATCCAAAGAGCGGGATATTAGTTGGGAGATGTTTGAAGCATTTTTCTGGAAAATATTTTTCCCGCTAATCTTCGTGGGTAGAAGGAGGATGAATTCCTTCAAGCTTAAGGCATACTCGCCGGTGGCGAGTATGATTCAAAATTCTACGTGAGTTATCTCGCTATGTCCCTTTCATGGTGGAAGATGAGGGAGAGGAAGGTTAGATGGTTCTTCAGTGATTAAGGGATGATATCAGAGACACCTTTTCAACTCGCGTTGACAACGCGTGGGAGAGGTGCTTGCAAAGAAGTGTTATTTATGAGAAAAAGGGTGAAAAGGGAGCATTGTCGACAAAAGGACTTTAGTCAGTCATCCAGGCGGTGCTAGTGAAGGGCCTTCTAAAGCAAGACCATCAAGGTTCACGGTGGGGAACAGAGCCGTTCGTCAGAATCTCGATCTACCAGTGGACAATGTATGTGTGATCATGCGGGAGATCACATGGAGGGAAGCCTTGTTATAAGAAGTTGGGTGTTTGTTATAACTGTGGACAGGCGGGACACATGATCGGGATGTCCGCTCGCTAAACAAGCCCCGGGAGTTAAGTCTCCTATCCCGCCAAGTGTTTGCCATTTAAGGAGGTTTGAAAAGTCTGGAGGTTGTAGAAGGTACACTTTCTATCAGTGGCACTTAGTCATGCTCTTTGATTACGGATCTACTCATTCTTTTGTCTCCCATGAATTTTGAAGCATCTTACGACCCTTCCTAAAGTTCTTGATTACCCATTGATGGTTGCCTCACCGCGAGTCGTCCGTAATTTTAAATATAGCATTTTTGAATGTCGATAAAAGTAAAATGAATACTTGATGCTGTTAACCTGGTTGTGCCGGAAATGAAAGACTTTGATGCAATCTTAGAAATGGGTAGTTAGCGGATATCATGCAAGATTGATTGTTTCGGAAAAGAGTAGAATTCACCATTCTGGAAACAAGCATTTTCACATTTAGGGTGTCCGTGAAAGGAAGCATCACGCTTTATTTAGGCTCTTCATGCCCACTACTTGATTAGTGATGGATGCCAAGCTTATCTAGCATTTTACTAGTGTGACTATTAAAATCAAGAATCTACGGCTAGAGATTCCTGTAGTGCGGGGTGAAGACATATTCATGATGAATTGACCGGATTGCACACTTAACCAGTTAAGAATTTGGAGTGGAATTGATACGGAGTTTAGCACCATTATCCAAACCACCCTATCGGATGGCACCGCTGAACTCAAAGACTTGAAACAACAATTCCGGAATTGTTAGATAAAGGTTTCATCGGCCAAGTGTCACCATGGGGAGCACCTTCTCTTTGTCAAAGAAGGATGGGATCATGAGATTATGCATGGATTATCGAGAATTAAATAAAATCACCATTAAGAACAAATATCTTTTGCCGAGGATTGATGATCTCCTTGATGATTAAGGCTTGCGTATTTTCAAAAATCGATCTTAGATCCTCGGGGTATCATCGGCTTAGGATCAAAGAAGGAGGATATAGCAAAGACTCGCGTTCCTGACCAGGTATGGGCACTATGAATTTGTAGTACCCTTTTGGGTTGACTAATGCTCCCTGTGTTTTTATGGATCGATGAATCAAAATTTCCAACCATACAGACTGATTATTGATAGTATTTATTGATGACATCCTTGTGTACTTTCAGCTCTGAGGAACACGAGCATTTATGCACTACACTTCAGGATTCTTGGTGGGAGCATCGGTTGTTAGCCAAATTAAAAAAGTACGAATTTTGGTTAGAGGAAGTAAGATTCCTTGGACACGTCATCTCCAAGAAGGAATCTCGGTCGACCCTATGAAAGTGGAAGCGGGTGGTAGTGAAATGGCCAACTTCGCGATCAAGTGCGAAGCTTCTTAGGCATTTGGATATTATAGACGGTTTGTGGAAAACTTTTCCCAAATCGCCTTACCACTCACACAATTAACTAAGAAGGATGCCAAGTTGAGTGGACCAAAGATTGTGAAGAGAGCTTCCAAGCGCTTAAAGACCGGTTAACCATCCGTCTCCGGTCCGACCATTCCAAACGGGTGGAGGGGAGTGATTGTTTATCGCGATGCTTGAAGATTGGATTGGGCTGTTTTTAATGCAAATACGGTAGGGTAATTGCCTATGGGTCGCGGCTTGATTGAAGGATCATGAAAGGAAGGTGCAACTCACGAATCGGGATTAGCCGCAGTGGTGTTTGCATTGAAAATGAGGCATTACCTATATGGTGAAGATTCTTGGTCTACTCCCGATCACAAGAGTCTAAAATATTTATTCCCCACAGAGGAAGGCGGGTATGAGACAGAAGGTGGATTGAATTCTGAAGGACTATGACCGGGGTGGAAATCCGATATGAGCCGGGAAAGGCCAACGTTGTTGCCGAAGCCAGCGTTAAGTAAACAGCTCAGGATGCTAGCTAGAATGCAAGTTAAGTAAATGGAGATGCTTGGATTGTCTCATGAATTATGATGTCCGAGCGTTATGTGCATGGAAAGCGGATGATTTTGGCGTACCTTCAGTTCGGCCCGAAATGATTAATGACGTAAAGGGATGTCAAGCGAATGATTCTTTTCTTGTAAAGATCATGGGGCGAGCTAGATAAAGAATTCAAGTGATTTTGAATTTCACCGGATGGAGCATTGAGATTTAGAATCGGTTATGGTAATGGGACAATAAAGAATTAAAGGAGAAAATTCTTAAGGAAGCCCATCGATCCGGGTTATACGATTCACCCCGAGCCAATAAGATGCATCGTGGATTTGAAGAAAATATTTTGGTGGAGGAATATGAAAATGGATATTGCAACTTACGTGGAAAAGTGCCTTATTTGCCAACAAGTAAAGGGCGAAAGAAGGCCGTACGGTTATTGCAACCAATGCCATTTCAGTGAAAATGGAAGACATTGCCATGGATTTTGTGACCATGCGCGAAGGCGTAAAGGAAGCATGATGCTATTTGGGTGATTGTCGACCAAGCTAACAAAGTCAGCACATTTCTGGCAATCGAGCGACTTACTCCGTGATAAATTAGCCCAACGTATGTGAGCGAGATTGTCGAGACTTCATGGTGTGTGCTGTCTCTATTGTATCGAGATAGAGACCCTCGCTTTGTTTCACGATTACTGGAAAAGTCTACATAAAGAATTGGGTACGAATTAAAATTTAATCTTGCTTTTCATCCAAACCGGCGACAATCGTAGCGGACTATCGAATTCTCAAAGATATGTTAAGGGCCTCGGTCTTGGAGATGAAAAGGACTTGGGATGATTCATTAGCTCTTGCGAGTTTGCTTATAATACTTGATTACAGACGGCATTGTCATGACTCCTTTTAAGGCATTGTATGGAAGAAAATATAGATCGCCAATTCATTGGGAGGGAGCACGGTGATAAAAAGATTTTGGGTCAGTTAATATCAAAAAGAGCAATGAGAAAAGATAAAGTTATTACATGAGAATCTCAGAGTAGCCCGGAGCGGACAAAAGAGCTATGCGAGATAGGAAGAGATCTGCATTAGAATTTGAAAAAGGTGATTTTGTGTTTCTAAAGGTATCGCCATCCAAGGAAAAAAATGATTCAGGGTAAAAGGGAAAGTGAAGCCACGATTTATTGGTCCTTTTGAAATTCTAGAAAGGATTAGATAGCTTACAAACTTGCACTATCTCCAAATTTGGCAGAAGTACATGACGTGTTTCATGTGTCAATGCTTCGAAAGTATGTCCATGATCTTACTCATGTAATTGAGTATGAACCTTTGACGATCGACAAAGACTTATCTTATATAGAAGAACGGTGAAAATCTTGGATCGAAAGGGAAGAGACTCGCACCAAATCAATCGCTCTAGTAAAGGTGCTCTGGAAGAATCACACACCGGAAGAGGCAACTTGGGAACGAGAGGAAGAGATTCGGAACAAATACCCATATCTACTTTCTCAAGGTTAGTAACTTTATTTAAAATTTCGAGGACGAAATTCCTATAAGTGGGGGAGGTTGTAATGACCCAAAATTTTAAAAAAGGAAAATTTTAATCATCAAGTTCGGTCAACGCAAGTTGACCGGAAAACAAAATAAGAAAAGTACATCGGCTTAAGATGGAATCAAGTTAGGTCTTAAGAACTCCGGATTTCCGGGATAAGAAGTCCGGATTTCATTGGTGAAATTCTAGTCTGGATTTCTGGATGAAAAAGAAGTCCGGATTTCCTTGATAAAACGAAGTCTGGATTCCCCTAATAAAATAAAGTCCGGATTTCCCTTGGTAAAAAGAACTCCGGATTCCGGGGGGAACAGAAGTCCGGATTTCATTGAGAAGTCTGGATTTCTTGTGAATTAAGACCTCCGGCTTCTGATACGAAAAACTACTCTGAAATTTCCTTTGTTGAAAACAATCCGGATTTCCTGTGATTAAGAGATCCGGCATTTGACACTAAATGCACTCCGGATTTCCCATTAAAAAAACAAGTCCGGCCTTGGAGCAGATTTTGAAATCAAAAGTTGTTCAAGAAAGTGAAGGAGTCGGAGTGATTACTCATGACGTTGGGAACACACGACATAAATGAACTAGCTAATTCCAAAGTTTTGAAAATGCAAAGTCATAAATGACCCTCTTTGAAAAATGTAAAATCATAAATGATATCTTTGGGAAGTAGGAAATCATAAATGATGGCCTAATTCACGAGCTATAAATGAGGGCTTAAGAGTATCGAGAAAAAGGCACCCACTAGAAATTCTTAGTAAAGAAGAGACAGAAAGCTAAGGCAAAGTAGAAAAGAATTCAGCAAGATACTCACCCCTATTTCTAAAACTCATGTTTATTTATGTTGCTATGAAAGTATATGATATTCCGTATGAAGTATGCCTTTCTTGTTTATGGCTTATTGTTCTAAATGCGTGTTTAAAAGAAAGTGCATTACGCATGATGTTAGATTTATTACTTGTTTATGATTAATTGTCAATTGTTATGAATTTTGATAAATGCATGTTTACGGAAAAGAATTTAGGCCTTAAGATGGAACAAGAACTCCTGCTATTGATCTCTGGTTTCTGTCAAAAAGATCTCTGAGTTTAAGATAAAAGACCTCTGGCATTTTTACAGAAAATGATTTAGAGCTCCGGCATTTTAAAGAATGACTTCAGATTTAGAACTCCGGCATTTTAGGAAATAAGTACTCCGTCCAGTTTGAGTAAGGAACTCCGTCCAAAAGAACTCCGGCCTTTTTTTATGGACAATGTGCTCCGTCCTCTTGTGAAAAGTACTCCGGTTTTAAAGAAGAGGAACTCCGGCCTTTACATCTTTAAAAGTACTCCGTTCTTTTGTTTTGAAATGAACTCCGGCTTATGAATTCCGTATTTTAGAGCGGTTTTAAATGAAAACTCCCGGATTTAGAGCTTGAATTTTAACGAGAAATTCACTCGGTTTTAGAACTTTGGAATTTAATGCACTCGGATTAAGAGCTTCGGATTTTAAACAGAAACACACTCCGGAATTAGAACTTAGGATTTTAATAGAAATGCGCTCCGGATTTTAACAGAAAACGAACTCAGGATTTTAGAGTTTCGGATTTTGAAAGTAATTGAACTCCGGATTTAAGAACTTCGGATTTTGAAAGAAAAGCACTCCGGATTATGGAAAAAAAAAGCACTCCGTCCATTTTAAAAGAAGCACTCCGTCCCTTTTGTTTAAAAAGCACTCCGAATTTTTGGTAAGAAAGGCACTCCGTCCCTTTTAAAAGAAAGGTACTCCGTCCCTTTGAAAAGAAAAGTACTCCGTCCTTTTTAAAAGAAAGGCACTCCGTCCCTTTTAAGAAAAAGAACTTCGGACTTTGTTAAAAATGTACTCTGTCCTTTATGAATAAAGAACTCCGGTTTCGATGATCTTTGGATTTCAGAAAAGAACTCCGGCTTTGACTAAAGAAACGAACTCCAGCTTTGTAAGAAAAGAACTCCGGCAATAATAAAAGAACTTCGGCTTCAGGAACTTCGGCCTTCCGTTTGAAAAGAACTTCGAAAATTTAATAAACAAGACTCTGTCCTTTTTATTGGAAAAGAACTTCGGATATTGAACTTCGGATTTTTGAAAGATGAACTCCGACTTTTGATAAGATAATATGGACTTCAAATGTTGAAGTTAAAGAACCAAGGCTATAAAAACAAGGAAAATGTACGGACAGCAAGTAGAACTCTTCCGACTTTTGATCTATGATGATTGGCCATTAAAGAACACGAACCAAGAACCGAGTTTCCATTAAGCTTGCTGTTAAAGATGGATGAAGGATATTGGAGTGACACTCGAGGATGCCTCCTTGGCCACGGGAGGGGACCTTTTGGTGGCATAAGAACTATGGACTATGGCCCCGTATGTCGGGTTAAAGGCATTACCTCCGCCCGGGAGCATAATGAGGGATCTGGCTTTAGGTTGTGGGGTAGCACACAACCCGTCCTCGATGTTGTCGCTCCCGTCCGGTCCCAAAAGATAATAAAATTTTGAATGATTTTGATGAGTTTTACGAAGACAAGATGAAAAGAATAAGAAGCGAAGAAGAAAGCGATATGATGATTTTTCTTATGCTATACTATATTATGAATTTATGTTTTGATCAAACTATATGTATGCTTATGTTTTCTGCATGTGAGTATCCTGCTGGGCTTTGTAAGCTCATTCTTGTAATTTTTCAGATGATAAGCTTATGGAGGATGAAGTTGAGTAGAATCCTATGGTGTAGCTGAAGGGTTAAGCTGGCCGGAGCAGATTTTTGGGAGCTTTGTTTATTTTGTTTTTGAGGAGACTTGTAAAATTTATTCCGCTGCTTATGATTGTTAGTATGTTTCCGTGATACTTTGGGATTAATGAAATTATAAATCTCTAGAATGCATCTCAGGTTCTAAAGAAGAAAAGAAAAAAAATTTTATGTTCACCTATATATTTTTTTTTATTTGGACTTTGGATTTGACGATGGCTTTTGATGGTAATAATAGTCGGGTCGTCACAGTATGCTCGAAATAGTTTAGGTGAATATTTTATTAGATATATTCAAGTGATTGTTATGTCTTTACTGATGAATTCAAAATTTCTACTTTTAATTTGGGGACATGCTATATTGTATGTAGCATCATTAATTCGATTCAGACCATCTACCCATCTTTAGTTTTCTGTTACAACATGTATTTGGTCAATCATCAAATATTTACTGTTGATGAATTTTCTTATCTAAGACGGGCCCTCAATGTGGACTTGGTATTTATAGTAGTTTGGATTTTTCGTCAATCGTTATATAACTTGAGCCTTGCAAGGGATATTTTTATGACACATTTTGAAGATCATCAATTTAATAAAACTATAAAGATTGTTAATTTAAAGAAATACTCTTTCCGTCACTAAGGGTAAAAAGATCGTGTTTAGAAAAATTTATCTTATTTTGATCTTTGAGTACTTGGTCAATCATCGAATATTTATTACCGATGAATTTTCTTATCTAAGACGGGCCCTCAATGTGGACTTGGTATTTATAGTAGTATGGATTCTCCATCAATCGTTATATACCTTGAGCCTTGCAATGGATATTTTTATGACACATTTTGAATATCATCAATTTAATAAAACTATAAAGATTATTAATTTAAAGAAATACTCTTTCCATCACTAAGGGTAAAAAGATCGTGTTCAGAAAAATTTATCTTATTTTGATCTTTGTGTACTTGGTTAATCATCGAATATTTATTACCGATGAATTTTCTTATCTAAGACGGGCCCTCAATGTGGACTCGGTATTTATAGTAGTTTGGATTTTTCGTCAATCATTATATACCTTGAGCCTTGCAATGGAAATTTTTATGACACATTTTGAAGATCATCAATTTAATAAAATTATAAAGATTGTTAATTTGAAGAAAGACTCTTTCCATCACTAAGGGTGAAAAGATCGTGTTCAGAAAAATTTATCTTATTTTGATCTTTGTGTACTTGGTCAATCATGAATATTTATTACCGATGAATTTTCTTATCTAAGACGGGCCCTCAATGTAGACTCGGTATTTATAGTAGTTTGGATTTTCACACCGTTATATACCTTGAGCCTTGCAAGGGATATTTTTATGACACATTTTGAAGATCATCAATTTAATAAAATTATAAAGATTGTTAATTTAAAGAAATACTCTTTCCATCACTAAGGGTAAAAAGATCGTGTTTAGAAAAATTTATCTTATTTTGATCTTTGTGTACTTGGTCAATCATCGAATATTTATTACTGATGAATTTTCTTATCTAAAGACAGGCCCCAATGTGGACTCAGTATTTATAGTAGTTTGGATTTTTCAAGTCAATCATTATATAACTTGAGCCTTCCAAGGGATATTTTTATGACACATTTTGAAGATCATCAATTTAATAAAACTATAAAGATTGTTAATTTAAAGAAATACTCTTTCCATCACTAAGGGTAAAAAGATCGTGTTTAGAAAAATTTATCTTATTTTGCTCTTTGTGTACTTGGTCAATCATCGAATATTTATTACCGATGAATTTTCTTATCTAAGACGGGCCCTCAATGTGGACTCGGTATTTATAGTAGTTTGGATTTTTCGTCAATCGTTATATAACTTGAGCCTTGCAAGGGATTTTTTTATGACACATTTTGAAGATCATCAATTTAATAAAACTATAAAGATTATTAATTTAAAGAAATACTCTTTCCATCACTAAGGGTAAAAAGATCGTGTTCAGAAAAATTTATCTTATTTTGATCTTTGTGTACTTGGTTAATCATCGAATATTTATTACCGATGAATTTTCTTATCTAAGACGGGCCCTCAATATGGACTTGGTATTTGTAGTAGTTTGGATTTTTCGTCAATCGTTATATACCTTGAGCCTTGCAATGGATATTTTTATGACACATTTTGAAGATCATCAATTTAATAAAATTATAAAGATTGTTAATTTGAAAAAATACTCTTTCCATCACTAAGGGTGAAAAGATCGTGTTCAGAAAAATTTATCTTATTTTGATCTTTGTGTACTTTGTCAATCATCGAATATTTATTACCGATGAATTTTCTTATCTAAGACGGGCCCTCAATGTGGACTCGGTATTTATAGTAGTTTGGATTTTTCGTCAATCGTTATATACCTTGAGCCTTGCAAGGGATATTTTTATGACACATTTTGAAGATCATCAATTTAATAAAACTATAAAGATTGTTAATTTAAAGAAATACTCTTTCCATCACTAAGGGTAAAAAGATCGTGTTTAGAAAAATTTATCTTATTTTGATCTTTGTGTACTTGGTCAATCATCGAATATTTATTACCGATGAATTTTCTTATCTAAGACGGGCCCCCAATGTGGACTCGGTATTTATAGTAGTTTGGATTTTTCGTCAATCGTTATATAACTTGAGCCTTGCAAGGGATATTTTTATGACACATTTTGAAAATCATCAATTTAATAAAACTATAAAGATTGTTAATTTAAAGAAATACTCTTTCCATCACTAAGGGTAAAAAGATCGTGTTTAGAAAAATTTATCTTATTTTGCTCTTTGTGTACTTGGTCAATCATCGAATATTTATTACCGATGAATTTTCTTATCTAAGACGGGCCCTCAATGTGGACTCGGCATTTATAGTAGTTTGGATTTTTCGTCAATCGTTATATAACTTGAGCCTTGCAAGGGATTTTTTTATGACACATTTTGAAGATCATCAATTTAATAAAACTATAAAGATTGTTAATTTAAAGAAATACTCTTTCCATCACTAAGGGTAAAAAGATCGTGTTTAGAAAAATTTATCTTATTTTGATCTTTGTGTACTTGGTCAATCATCGACTATTTATTACCGATGAATTTTCTTATCTAAGACGGGCCCTCAATGTGGACTCGGTATTTATAGTAGTTTGGATTTTTCGTCAATCGTTATATAACTTGAGCCTTGCAAGGGATATTTTTATGACACATTTTGAAGATCATCAATTTAATAAAACTATAAAGATTGTTAATTTAAAGAAATACTCTTTCCATCACTAAGGTAAAAAAAGATCGTGTTTAGAAAAATTTATCTTATTTTGATCTTTGTGTACTTGGTCAATCATGACTATTTATTACCGATGAATTTTCTTATCTAAGGCAGACCCTCAATGTGGACTCCAGTATTTATAGTAGTTTGGATTTTTCGTCAATCGTTATATACCTTGAGCCTTGCAATGGATATTTTTATGACACATTTTGAAGATCACCAATTTAATAAAATTTTAAAGATTGTTAATTTAAAGAAATACTCTTTCCATCACTAAGGGTAAAAAGATCGTGTTTAGAAAAATTTATCTTATTTTGATCTTTGTGTACTTGGTCAATCATCGAATATTTATTACTGATGAATTTTCTTATCTAAGACGGGCCCCCAATGTGGACTCAGTATTTATAGTAGTTTGGATTTTTCGTCAATCGTTATATAACTTGAGCCTTGCAAGGGATATTTTTATGACACATTTTGAAGATCATCTATTTAATAAAACTATAAAGATTGTTAATTTAAAGAAATACTCTTTCCATCACTAAGGGTAAAAAGATCGTGTTTAGAAAAATTTATCTTATTTTGCACTTTGTGTACTTGGTCAATCATCGAATATTTATTACCGATGAATTTTCTTATCTAAGACGGGCCCTCAATGTGGACTCGGTATTTATAGTAGTATGGATTCTCCATCAATCGTTATATACCTTGAGCCTTGCAATGGATATTTTTATGACACATTTTGAAGATCATCAATTTAATAAAATTATAAAGATTGTTAATTTGAAGAAATACTCTTTCCATCACTAAGGGTGAAAAGATCATGTTTAGAAAATTTATCTTATTTTGATCTTCGTGTACTTGGTTATATAGGCTTCAGCCCATTACTGAGTCCAACCCATCAGCCCACGAGCCGTTTTCGAGCCGCCAAGTCGAGCTGAGCCAAGTCGAACGGTTGCTTCAAGCCGGATTGGAGCTGCAGATAGCTTCGTATTTGTTTCGTCTTCCTCGATCAGTTTATCACTTTCTACCGTTTAATTCAGTTAATTGCTGAAGCATTAGTGGTCCATTTAGTGATGATAACTTTTCCAGTAACTCAATTATCAATTCTCGGCCGGTTTGAGTTCGAAACGCACGGTTGAGGTGAACGATGATTTTGCCTATAAATTGAACCTTCTGGCTTTGTCCCTGGCACCCAACTCAAGTATTACACCATCTAAAGGAGTGAAGGAGTGTCCAGAAGTTCGAAACTGGTCTGAATCTCACGTTTGAAAATAGAGCACGTAAATGGCAGGAGGTATAAAAGTCGATTCAATATTCCGCTTTAATGGTTATTTTAGCCACATAATTTACTTACATTTGGTATCAGAGAAAGGCATCAACTCTGCCTTTACTGTTCTATGTATTTTCGAATTTTTCCAAAACTTGAAAAAACCTAAAGTCTTCATTTTTTTTAAGATTCGGTTCAAACGAGCATTGGAAATCAATGGAAAATTAAATTTCTGAAATTTTTATATATTTTTCATCATTTTTTATGTTCATATAGTGCTGTTTCAATCGGGTCTTTGATTCGGGTCAAATCGATCATTATCGGGTTCGGGCAAAACCGACGAAGGAAGAAGATGACTTGAACGGCGTCGTTTTCTATTTCTACAGATTTAAACGTCGTCGTTTTGGCTTCGGTTTTGAGTTTCCTAAACGACGTCGTTCTGCTACAGTGTTTTTAATAAAAAAAATTATTTCGGTTATGGGCCGTTTCGTTCGCAGCCCAGATCCGTTTCGTGCGCCGCCCAGAGCCCTCTGGCCCATTACTGTAGCATTACAGGAAATTAAAATGCGAACGTCGCAGGCAAGATTCAAACTCAGGACGCGGTGGGAAGAGGAGCGGCTTCTGCCGCTGCGCTGCCAAGCGCCCTTGCATTCATTTGGCCACTTAAATGTATTTTATACATTTAAACTGTATATATAAAATATATATATACGTATATAATTATATATATATATAATTATATTATTATATATAAAGAATAAAATATAATATTCATAATATAATTATATATGTGTACATAATGTCTAATGATTAAAATAATTTAATTAATTGGGGATTGGCCACAGCACCATTAATTAATAAAATTATTTTTTTATTATCACGTGTGGAATAAAGGCATTAATTGTGGATAATTATTTTGATATAATAAAATTTATCCCATAGAAAATTTTATTATATTAAATTAATTAATCAAGATAAAAAGTCAAATTATTTTTCTTAATTTGCCCACAGGGATTAAGAATGGAATATAATTTGATAGTTTTATCATAAAATTGGACATGAATATACTGAAATTAAAATTTAGCTCACAGGTAATTTTTTTGTCTGTTGATTCATGATATATGCTTTACATTGGTACAACATAATTTTGTAATTTGTTAGCATCATTTGTTGGATGTTAAGCATGTATTTATTTTTATGTAGCTATTCAATCTATTAATCTTTTCGACATTAAATGTGAAATTTCTAAATTTAAAGGTGATAACTATAAAGTGTGAAATGAGATAATTTTTCTTCACTTAGGGTGGTTGGATATCGATTATGCTATCCAGAAAGACAAACCACCTGCTCTTACCCTTACCAGCACTCCGAACGAGGTAACTCTTTATAAACACTGGGAGCGATCTAATCGCCTCAATTTAATATTCATAAAGACAAAAATTTCTGTTGGTATTCGTGGTTCTATCGACCAACATACTAAAGTGCGGGATTTACTGAAGGCTATAGATGAGCAATTAGTGACTTCAAATAAAGCACTTGCTAGCACCCTAATAATGAAGTTTTCATCTATTAGGCTCACCAGTGTTAAGGGTGTGCGTGAGCACATAATGCAGATAAGGGATCTTGCAGCTCAATTAAAAAGCTTAGAGGTGAAAATGTCTGAACATTTTCTTATACATTATATTCTGAATTCTCTTTCACCGCAATATGGACCTTTTAAAATCTCTTATAACACACATAAGGATAAATGGTCAATCAATGAACTCATGATCATGTGTGTTCAAGAGGAAGGAAGGCTCATGATGGAGCAAAATGAGAGCGTTTACATGCTCAAAGAAAAAAGGTTCAAGACGCAAGCTAAACCGAAGAAAAAAGGTAAAGTACCTCCCTAATCTGATATCAAGAAGGAGTCCAGGTGCTTCTTCTGTAAAAAGAAGGGACACGTTAAGAAGGATTGTATCAAGTATCAGAATTGATTTGAAAAGAAAGGTAATCCATTATCTTTTGTATATTATGAATCTAATATGGTTAATGTTACACATAACACATGGTGGATTAACTCTGATTCTACAATCTATATTTCAAATTCTTTACATGGCTTGCAAAACCTAAGAAAACCAGTGGGCAGTGAACAATGCATCTTCTCCAAAAACAAGATGCGTTCACATGTGGAGGCCATTGGCACATGCAGTTTAGTTTTGAGTAGTGATTTTATTTTGACACTGGAAAAGACCTTTTACATTTTAAATTTCTCTAAAAATTTGATTTCTGTTTCGAGATTTGTGCCATATGAATATTCCATTACATTTTCAGACTCAATTTTCAGTTTATATTATAAGTCTGATATTGTTGGAAATGATATACTGTCTAATGATCTTTATTATTTAAATTTATAAAATAATACCTCTTTTAATACTGTACATGCTAATACTGAAATTAAACGATGTGTTATGAATGAATGTTTCTCTATGTTGTGGCATAGGATATTAGGTCATATCTCCATTGATAGAATCAAAAGATTGGTAAATAATGGAGTACTTAATACTCTAAATTTTACTAACTTTGAGACTTGTGTGGACTGCATTAAAGAAAAGCAGACTAACAAGACTAAGAAAAATACCAAGAGGAGTTCGGACATATTAGAGATCATACATATTGATATTTATAGTGTAACGACCCAAAATTTTAATAAGAAAATTTTACCCATCAAGTCCGGTCAACGCACGTTGACCGAAAAACGAAATAAGAAAACGTCCGGATTTCATTGGTGAAATTTTAGTCCGGATTTCTGGATGAAAAAGACAACCGAATTTTCAGGGTAAAATGAAGTCCGGATTTTCCTTAATAAAATGAAGTCCGGATTTCCATTGGTTAAAAGAACTCCGGATTTTCCTTGGTAAACAGAATTTCGGATTTCGTTGGAGAGATGAAGTCCGGATTTTCCTTGGTAAAAGAACTCCGGATTTCCGTAGGAAACAGAAGTCTAGATTTTCTTGGAAGTTCGAATTTCCTTGAAGATAAGAACTCCGAATTTCCGAAATAAAAACGAGTCCGGATTTGTTGAAAGAAAGTCACTCCGGATTTCCGAAGTAAAAACGAGTTCGGATTTGTTAAAAGAAAGTCACTCCGAATTTCCGAAGTAAAAGCGAGTCCGGATTTTGTTTGAAGGAGTCCGGTCACAGTTAAGGAAGAATATTGGGAAGGAGCAACCATGAATATCAACTGTTCCCGAGAAGTGTTGGAAAATGAAATTCATAAATAACCCTCTTTGAAAAATGTAAGATCACCATTGGAAAATGTACAACCATAAATGATACCCTTGGAAATAGAAAAAATCATAAATGAGGGCCACCAAAACTTAGGGATATAAATAAGGGCCTAAGAGCCTCAAGAAAAGGCACCACTAGAAACTCTCCTAAAGAAGAAGACTGAAAGCTAAGGAAAAAGTAGAAAAGAACTCAGGCAAGATACTCACCCCTATTTATAAACTTCATGTTTTATTTATGTTGCTATAAAATTATATGAAATCCTGTATAAGTATGCTTTTACTGTTCACACTGAAATGCATGTTTAAAGAAAATTCTGTTATGCATGATCTTGGATTTCTATTATGATTTACAGCCAATGATTATGAACTTTGCCCAATGCATGTTTACGAAAAGAAACTTTAGGCCTTAAGATGAATCATGAATTTACCATCAGATATTTGTTTCTATGGTAAAAGACCTCCGGCATTTGTACTCCGTCCAGTTTAAATAAGGAACTCCGTCCAAGAACTCCGGCCTTTTTATGAATAATGTGCTCCGTCCCATTGTGAAAATTATGCCGGCCTTCTGTTTAAAAAGAACTCCGGCCTACCATAGAAAAAGAGAACTCCGGCCTTTTACGTTTTAAAAGTACTCCGTTCCTTTGTTGTAAAATGAACTCCGGCTTATGAATTCCGTATTTTATGAGCTTGGACTTTAACAAAGCACTCCGGATCTTAGAGCTCAGTTTTATAAGAAAGTGAACTCCGGATTTATGAACTTGAGTTTGAACTTGACCTTTCGTTTTAAAAGAACTTCAGAAATTTAATAAATAAGACTCTGTCCTTTTTATTGGAAAAGAACTTCGGATATTGAACTTCGGAAAAGACACTCCGGATTTCAAAGAAAAGACACTCCGGATTTCAAAGAAAAGACACTCCGGATTTTAAAGAAAAGACACTCCGGATTTTTTTTAAGAAAAGGCACTCCGGTTTAAGCACTCCGAATTTTGAAAGAAAAGTCCTCCGTCCATTTTAAAATAAGCACTTCGTCCCTTTTGAAAAGAAAGCCACTCCGTCCCTTTAAGAAAAAGAACTTCGGACTTTTGTACTCCGTCCTTTTAAGAAAAAGAACTTCGGACTTTTGTACTCCGTCTTTTTAAGAAAAAGAACTTCGGATTTTGTACTCTGTCCTTTATAAAGAACTCTGGTTTTAATAATCTTTGAATTTAAGAAACGAACTCCGGCTCTGATTAAAGAAATGAACTCCGGCTTCTGCATGAAATGAACTCCGGCCCTCTTCATGAAATGAACTTCGGCCTATGAAGAACATGAAAAATGACATACGGACAGCAAGTGGAACTTATGACTTTTGAACTTTGATGATTGGCCAATAAAGAACATGAACCAAGAACCGAGTTTCCATTAAACTTGCTTTGTTAAAGATGGATGAAGGATATTGGAGTGACACTTTCGAGGATGCTTCACAGGCCACGGGAGGGGACCTTTTGGTGGCATAAGAACTATGGACTATGGCCCGTATGCGGGTTAAAGGCATTACCTCCCGTCCGGGGAGCATAATGAGGGGGATCGGCTTTAGGTTGTGGGGTAGCACACAACCCGTCCCTCGATGTTGTCCGCTCCGTCCGGTCCCTAAAGATGATATGAATTCGAATGATTTTGATGAATTTTACTGAAGACAAGATGAAAAGAATATGAACTAAAGAAGAAACGATATGATGATTTTTCTTATGCTATGATATATTATGAATCTATATTTTGATTAAATTATATGTATGCTTATGTTTTACGCATGTGAGTATCCTGTTTTGAGCTTTGTAAGCTCATTCTTGTAACTTTTCGGATGATGAGCTTATGGAGGATAAAGTTGAGTAGAATCCTATGGTGTAGCTGAATGTTTAAACTGGGCTAGAGCGATTTTTGGGAGCTTTGTTTATTTTGTTTTTGAGAAAACTTGTAAAAGTTATTCCGCTGCTTATGAATGTTAGAATGTTTCCGTGATACTTTGGGATTAATGAAATTATAAATCTTTAGTATGCATCTCAGGAAGAAAAGAAAAATTTTTATGTTCACCTATTTATCCTTATCATAAATTATATGATTTAGATTTGACGACGGTTTTTGATGGTATTAAAAGTCGGGTCGTCACATATAGTCTTGATATAGACTCATATGGCCCAAAATATTTCATCACCTTTATTGATGACTTCTCATGATATATGTATCTCTACTTGTTTCATAATAAATATGAAGCCTTGGATGCTTTTAAATTGTTTAAAGTAGAAGTAGAGAAATAATCTGGAAAACATATCACAATTGTAAGATCAGATAGATGTGGAGAGTATTATGGTAGATATACTGAAGATGGACAAATGCATTGTCCATTTACAAGGTTTCTTCAAGAAAATGGGATTGTTGTCCAATATATTATGCCTGGTTCTCCGGACCAAAATGGTGTAGCAGAAAGAAAAAATCGAACATTATTGGACATGGTAAGGAGTATGCTTAGTAACTCTGAACTTTCAAAATTCTTGTGAAGTGAAACTTTTAAAACGGCGGTGTATATATTAAACCGAGTCCCAACAAAAGCTATTCCAAAAACTCCTTTTGAGTTATGGAAAGGTTGAAAACTGAGTTTGTAACATGTACGCGTATGAGAATGCCCATCCGAAGTAAGAGTTTATAACCCACAAGAGAAGAAGTTGGATCCAAGGACTATAAGTGAACATTTCATTGGATATGCTGAACGGTCCAAGGGATATAGATTTTACTGTCCATCTCACACCACTAGGATTATGGAATTAAGAAATACAAAATTTCTTGAGAATGACTTAATAGTGGAAAAAACGATCAAGAACTGATTATTTGGTTTCTCAACCCTCCACTTCAGATGATAAGTTGATTGTTGTACAAAACACTCCTCAAGATCAATCTAGTGTTGAACAATCAATCAATATCATTTCACAAAATGCTGATTCTATTCTAATTGACCATAAAATTTAGGATTTGTCTGAAATAGTTGTACAGCATACTCCTGTTGAGGATGATAATACAACATTGAAAATGTTTTCAAGAATGAGAAAGTCAGCAATTTCTGGTGATTATATTGTATATCTAGAAGAGTCTGACTACAATTTGGGAGCTGAAAATGATCTTGAAACTTTTTCACAAGTTATGAGTTGTAATGAATCACAATTATGGTATAATATTATGAAAGAATAGATGAGTTCCATGAGTAGCAATGGAGTCTGAAATCTTGTTGAATTGCCTAAATGGGTAAAAGTCATAGGGTGTAAATGGATCTTTAAAATAAAAAAAGACTCATTGGGCATTATCGAAAGATATAAAGTAAGACTCGTTGTTAAGGGATATACTCAAGAGGAATGAATTAATTATAAGGAGACTTTTTCTCCTGTATCTAAAAAGGACTCCCTTCGCATAATTTTGATATTGGTTGCTCATTTTGGTATGTAATTATAACAAATAGATATAAAAATAGTATTTTTAAATGGTGATTTAGAGGAAGAGGTTTACATGAAACAACTAGAAGGATTCTCCTCTAGTGATGGTGAGCAATTGGTATGCAAACTAAAAAAATCCATATATGGATTGAAACAAGCATCCCATCAATAGTATTTAAAATTTGATAAAATTATCTCTTCATTCGATTTTGAAGAGAATATTTTGGATCAATGTATATACCAGAAGGTCAGTGGGAGTAAGATTTGTTTCCTTGTCTTATATGTGGATGATATTTTACTTGTATCCAATGATAAAGGGTTGTTGTATGAGGTGAAATAATTTCTCTCTGATAAATTTGAAATGAAAGATATGGGTGATGCATCTTATGTCATTGGCATCAAGATACATCGAGACAGACCGCGTTGTGTTCTGGGTTTATCTCAAGATACCTATATCAATAAAGTTTTACAGAGATTTCGGATGAAATATTGTCCACCAAGTGTAGCACCCATTGTGAAGGGTGATAGGCTCAATTTGAGCCAATGCCCGAAAAATAATTTGGAACGGGAATAGATCAAAAACATTCCGTATGCTTCTGTTGTTGGAAGTTTGATGTATGCTCAAGTATGTACAAGACCTGACATAACATTTACAGTTGAAATGTTGGGAAGATTTCAGAGTAATCCAGGTATCGAATACTAGAAAGCTGCCAAGAAAGTCATGAGGTATTTTCAAAGTACTAAAGACTATATGCTTATATATAGACGGACCGACAATTTGAAAGTATTAGGGTACTCCGATTCAGACTTCGCTGGATGTGTTGATTCACGTAAATCAACATCCAGTTACATATTTTTGTTTGCCGGTGGAGCCGTATCCTGGTGGAGTGCAAAGTAAACTTTGATTGCTACTTTCACTATGGAGGCCGAGTTCGTTGCTTGTTTCGAGACTACAAAGTATGGTGTATGGATGAGGAATTTCATATCTAGGCTTAGAGTAGTTGATTCCATCTCAAGGCCATTAAAGATTTTTTACGATAATTCAGTTGTTGTTTTCCTGACTAAAAATAATAAAAGTAGCAGTTGAAGTAAACACATCGACATTCAGTTTTTAGCCATAAAGGAGCGCATTAAAGGAAAGGAAATTGCTATTGAGCACATTAGCACTGAATTGATGATCGTTGATTCTTTGACGAAAGGCATGCCACTATTAAGGTTCAAGGATCTTGTAATTGAAGTGGGATTGAGTTCTATTTTATAATTTTCATTGTATGGACAATGATGTTGAAAATTCCTATTTATTTGTTATGATATTTTTTAAAATTGTGTACACATTGATTGATTTGAGAATATCATTAATTGTTGGATAAAGAATAAATATAGGGTTTATTTATTAAGTGAAGTTACCGGATACAAATTGACTTGAGAAATATAATATATTGTAATACATGGAAGATATTACTCATTATTAGAAGAGTTATCGCCATGATTTATATGTTTATTTATTAAGTTTGAGAATTGATGAGTTTGATTATCACATCAAGTAAATCATGGACCAAGTGGGAGAATATAGGCTTCAGCCCATTACCGAGTCCAACCCATCAGCCCACGAGCTGTTTTCGAGTCGCCAAGCCAAGCCGAGCCAAGCGGAACGGCTGCTTTAAGCCAGATTGGAGCCGCAGATAGCTTCGTATTCGTTTCGGCTTCCTCGATCAGTTTATCACTTTCTACCGTTTAACTCAGTTAATTGCTGAAGCATTAGTGGTCCATTTAGTGATGATAACTCTCCCATTAACTCAATTACCAATTCTCGGCCGGTTTGAGTTCGAAACGCACGGTTGAGGTGAGTGATGGTTTCGCCTATAAATTGAACCTTCTGGCTTTGTCCCTGGCACCCAACTCAAGCATTATACTATTTAAAGGAGTGAAAGAGTGTCTAGAAGTTCGAAGCCGGTTCGAATCTCACGTTCGAAAACAGAGCACGTAAACGGCGGGAGGTATAAAAGTCGATTCAATATTTCGTTCTAGTGGTTGTTTTAGCCACATAATTTACTTACAGGTCAATCATTGAATATTTATTATCAACGAATTTTCTTATCTAATACGGGCTCTCAACGTGGACTTGGTATTTATAGTAGTATGGATTCTCCATCAATCGTTATATACCTTGAGCCTTGCAATGGATATTTTTATGACACATTTTGAAGATCATCAATTTAATAAAATTATAAAGATTGTTACTTTAAAAAAATACTATTTCCATTACTAAGGATGAAAAGATTGTGTTTAGAAAAATTTATCTCATTTTGATCTTTGTAAATCAATGTAAATTAGAAGTTTGGAAAGCAATTCATTTACATAATATAAAAAATCAATTATCAAATGTATTTATTGACATTGAAAATGTAATAAAATCACATATTCTTACTGTTAATATTCGAATAAGAATTTTAATCCCTAAATGAAAACTTAATAATAAAATAGTAAATGAGTTTATGGCATACCTAAAATATGGAAGACATTTTAATTCTAAAGAAAAGATTTTTTGGATGATGAAAGAATTAATAATAAAAATTATTGTCAAGAAAAGACTAAAATTCTCATAAAAAAACTCTTAAAATACCTCAAGTATAAACTTTAGAATAGAAATCTCTTGGAATCTCATGAAAAGTTATCCTCTCAATGAGAAAAATGAACCTAAAACTAATAACATCTAAAAATATTATATAAGTATCGGAGAAATATATGATAGAAATAAAATCATTGAGATTTTGTGAATGATTAGACGAAATAAAAAGAAGCCATTGAGATTGAATTAAGCTCATTAGGAAAACAAAAAGTGTATGGACCTTAAGTTCAAACACCTAATAATGTCAATATTGTTGGATATAAGTTGATATTTGTGTGAAAAAGCAATGAAAAGAATACAACTGGACGATGTAAAGTATGATTTATTGCACAATGCTTTTCATAGAAATCAGATATTGATTTTAAAAATATATATTTTTTTTCGTTATGGATGTAACCATATTTAGAATTTTTATAAGCATTATAGTTAAGAAAAAAATAGATTTGTAACTAATGAATGTGGTCACTTTATATTTATATAGATCATTAGATAATGAAATAAATATAAAATTTTTTTAAGGATACAAAATACTAGAAGCATTTAATTAGAGTATATCAGGAAATATATACTCTATCAAACTTCAAAAATTTTTACATGGATTGAAATAGTCCAAATACATATAATATAACTTAGAAGGTGAATGCTCGATGGAACACATTTGGTTGTGTTGTCTCCAATCTTCCGAGGTGCTCGATGGAACACATTTGGTTGTGTTGTCTCTTTAGGTCTGTCTCCGATTCTCCTTTCAACCATTCTTGATGTGATTTCCTTACTTTTTGGATTCCTTATATATTTGCCAACGCTGTTACCTTTTGGCGTTTAGTACTTTTGTTTGTGCTATAAATTGGGGGAGCTTTCGACACTCCTCAGCATTGCCTTTCCACGATGCTTGATGTGATATCACGGGAGCTCGACTCTGCCGGGAAGCCCACCATCCCAGCTGTTGGTTTGGGGCTTAGATGGTTCGTGTTCTCTAATGCGGCCTTCTCGAGTCATGAAGCTTGAACTATTTTGGTCACCTCTTTTTGTGTGAGATGCCACTTTGGTCACCCCTTTTCGTGGGGGTGGTTGTTATCAAGATTTGAATGTGGGTTCATGCCTCCCCCCATTCAAATCCTTGATAAATCTCTCCTCCTCTTGCCCGAAGTTTTGTCATGTATTAGCCTATACTGATTGTGTAACTTGTAAAAAGGAAGTTAATGAGAAACTTACAGTTGTTTTTGTCTTTGCTTTTCGTTGCAATGCATGTTTCGTTATCTTTTATTTTTCGCTCTGGATCCGTTGACCGCATCGTCTGAATCTAATAAGATGAGCGAAAGTGAATATTGATTGGATTTATTGACCATAATGCCTAAATCTGGGGAATGGAGGGGAAGTGATCGTTGACTGAATTCATTAACCGTAATACTTGAAACTGGAGAACTAAACGGAAGAGAATATTGATTAGATTCGTTGACCGTAATATTAGAATTTGGAGAACTGAGCAGAAGAGAACATTGACCAAATTTGTTGACCGCCACGTTAAAATCCTGAGAAGTGAATGGATGCTCTAGTTGACCGAATTCGTTGACCTATACACTAGAATTCGGAGATCGGAGTGGGTGGAGCTTGATGCATCGTTTCGTTATGCCGCTAGATGAGCAATTGAAAGGGCTGCAAGAGCTGTTTTTGGACTCCCGCCATTCTTAGCGACCTGTTGCCTTTTACCACGTGTCGCAGCATGGGACAGTTGTAATCTCGATAATTAATTCACCAAAAAATACGATTTGACTGCGCCCTCTCCAGAATCGATATGTGTCCGTTATGATTGCCGCACCTTTTCAATGCGCTGCTTCACTTCAGAGATGGCAATTTTTATAAAAGCTACGCGACAGTTCAAACTTTCCTACCATTTTTTTTTTCTCCAAAAAATCTCAGGTCTTTGTCTCTCCTTCTATTCTCCTTTCATTGCACCTTCAATTAGTGAGATTCCTTGAATTATTTTTCCCCGGTGAAGTGAGGAAACTCTACATTCTGTATGACATCCTATCCCTAGGGAGCTGGATAGGGCTTGCTCTCCTCCGACAAACCACATTACTATCTATGAGGCTCACCTGTGAAGTGGGCTTCGTCTCCCAGTTTCTGGAGGAGCTTTTCCATATTTTCACGGAGTTTTGCATTCCCATCGCATGGCTTCACGAGAATGTCGTGCGTTATCTCTGCTCACTCTGCATATTTCTCCATCAACATTCATGGCTGCTGATTGTGGAGGCCGTCAAGGTTATTTCGATTCACCCAAAGTAGGGATTTGATTTCACTTTCTCCCCGGGAGCTACGTATCAATGGTGTAATTTATAAATCGGTCAAAAACTTGAAGGATCGATTCTTTTTCGTACGAGTTGCTAATAGTTGGCCCTTTTCTTGGGATTGGGGTAAGGTTCTTGAGGATTTCACCGGGAAGCCCACCCAAAGGAGGTGGAGGCCATGGAGCCGCTACTACAGCTAGTGAGGGAGCACCTCTCTAAGTTTAGGAGGGATCTCCTAGTATCTTAGAAGGTGGCCGGGGGAACTCGCTAGGATCCTCCCTCACCAGTCCAAAAGTTTAGGATTCCACCGCCAGCAGCATTGCAGCCCAAAAGGAAGGCTGGAGCTCTCACCATTGGCGATTCTCCCAGTAGCCCCAGGAAGAAAGGGGCGACGCCATTTGAGCCTTCCTCATCGTCCTCTACCGAGCCAAATTACTGTATGGCTAGATGACTTGCTGGAGTCGGATAACGTTCTCGGTTGAAGACTCCAACTATCCCTTTAGACTTGGGAGTTGTTGAGGGAGTTTCTGCCATGGAGCTCATCATCGTGCCATTGCCACCGAGCGATTCGGTGGTGCCAGTGGAGTTGGTGCCAAATGTCGAAGGGTTGGTGGATCCAGCCTTTGAGTCACCTGTAGAGCTGGTAGAGACTGGTGAGGTTAGTCTTACCGTCGCTCTACTTCCTAAGGCCATGGGTGGAATCGAAGTTCCTCTTGGGGAGGTTCCTTCTGGTGCTGCAGAGGGAAAGAGAATTACTCCAGAGGAGTCCCATGCAACCAACCTACTCAGCCTTCTGGCTGGTACGTAGCGGGACCTCTCGTAGCAGAGTTCAGGGTCAGAGAGACTAGAGCGGAAAAAGAAGACACGCAAGTTGTTCACGGTGGGCTTTTGAGTGGAGCATCTTCTTTCTCTTGATTCCGCCGGCTTGGATTGACTTGTCTCTATTCTTGTTTTATTGGGATTGTAGGATCGGAGGATCCTTGGAGCAATTTCAAATGGCTTGCGCCAACGGAACAAGATGATTGTGGAAAGGGAGGAGGAAATTCTCTGGATGGCAAAGCTCCTAAGTCGCTCATGATACCTTGCCATTGAAGCCCAAAAAGACAAGGACAAGAGCGTCGACTAGGCCTTAAGATTCCAAGAGCAAAACGCCACCCTCAAGATCGAGTTGGCTGAATTGAGAGAGAGGCTGGGGAGCTTTGAGGCTTGGGCTGCCAGAGTTGAGCGTCAAGCTAACAAATTTTGTGGGAGAGTCACCACGTTGAGGCTGAGATGTCAGTCTACCTGCGTCTAAAGAAGTGAGTGTGCTACTGCAATCCAGAGTTTTGGGGGAGTCAACCTCTGCAGGTGGATTGTCTCCCTGGTATCGTTTGACTTCCTCGTGGTTGTTCTTGATCCATTAAACAGCATGACGATGCTTCGTGAGGACTTAGTGGACTACTCCCATGTCGGAGGAGTCTCACCCTCCTAGTGGTCTTGCACCCTAAGCTTGAACATTGTATTTTGTTATTCATTGTAATTGTAAATAGAACTTTATTAATGAAAGCTCATTTCATCAACACATTAAGTACTATGACTTTGCCCAACTTTCTTTTCTTTTTTCCTTTTTGCGCTGGTTAGTTGTTCGGCTTATTACATTTGCGCGGACTGACTAGTCATATTAGAGCGCTGACCATCGCGGCCTAGCTATTCAATGATGTGACACCCGTCCTTGTGCACCACATGTGAGTTCAATCGAATAAAGACACGTGTCGTTTTTTAACAGAAAATGACGCGACCCTTTAAATCCAGCTGCGTGATGCCATTTTAGGTGGAAAATTTTACCTATATAACCGTGACATCCCCTGCGGTTCACTTCATTGCTTTGCCTCATTCCCTCTCTACCTTCATCATAGTTGAAGAAAAAATGATTGACATTCCCACTTTGCTTGGCTTTAGGAAAGAGGTGGCCTATCCTCCTATGCCAAAGTCTTTTTCCGACGAAGAGAGTAGTGATGGGAGGACTTGGTTTGAGAGTAGCGACTGGAAAGCTGCTAATGTGGATGTAGATAAGGAGTGGAATCATCCAGGCCTCCCTCATCTCTATCTCTAGGATGCCTCGAGAGCCATCCGGTCGCAGGGACCTGCTGGCCCCTCTCGTCAAGTATGTTTTCCTCAGCATGTGAAGGTACGGTTGATCATTCGTAGTTTCTCACTTCTAACTCCCTTTTTAGCTTTCTCAGGCAGCAATGAGGTCTCGCGAGTTAGACGAGTTTATGCCTTCATAGGGAGACCAGATCACCCATAAGATGCAGGCTCAGGCCGATCTCGTGGCTATAGACATGGGATGTTGTGTCAATGCGATGGTTGGGGAGGCGCTGCAGTGCCATGAGCGAGCCAACTACCTTGATTGGGTCTTGACAAAGTCTGAAGCCAAGCTGCAGGTGGTTTTTGACTCACATGCTCAATCCATGGAGAGGATCGCGACTCTCGAAGGTGAGTTGAGGATAAGGCTTCACCTTGAAGAGGTGGCTCCTACCCTGGAGGAGGGATTTCAAGTTGGGATAGACTTCAGCTAACGGATAGTTTCCCTAGTGAACCCACATTTTTTGATTGGCTTTTTAGATTTGAGGAACGTCAGAACCTCTCGTCGATCGGAGCTTGTTGGATATCCAGTTAGTCATGGCCAAGGCATGTGCCACATCCTCCACAATATCCTTCGTCCTCGAGGAGCCATCAGGATGAGTCATGATGGATTCTTGTACATGTGGTGTTGTACAAAGTTTTTCTTTTTGTATACAAGCATACTCATTATTAAATGGATTGAGTTTTTGTATTATGTGGTGCTGCCCTTGTTACGATTTTGGACGGCCAGCCTTTTGCGAGCTTTTGTTCTTTTACACTTTATCCCAATTTATCGACAGTTGTAAACTGAGTGCGCTATCTCTAGTTGGAGGAGGTTGTCACGCGTGCCATTTAAGCTCCCTAAGGTTTTGTATTCAACCATGAATGGGCCACTTGGGATAGAATCAAAGTTTAATTCGACTGCTTATGGACCACTTGGTATGGGGTCAATGTTTAATTCGTTCATTTATGGGCCGCTTGGCATGGGGTCAATGTTTAATTTGACCGCTTATATGTAGCTTGGTATGGAACCAAAGTTTAATTCGAATGCTTACGGGTTTCTTGGCATGGGGCCTTTAATTCAACCGTTTCGAGTTGCTTGGCATGGGGCCAAGGTTTAGGCGAGAGTGGGTGAAGACCCACTTGTATTTCATTTGTATTTATGCAACCTACACGCAAGCATACATATAGAAAAAAGAGAAAAGTAGAAGCATAACATGCAAAAAAGGAAAGCATATTTTATTAATATGTGAATGTCATTACAAGCAGACTTGTGACCATACATATGATTTACCTGAGCCTTGTGCGACCTTTCATTGGAAGTAGCGCTTTAAGTGGACTGCGTTCTACGTTTGTGGAATCAACTTACCATTTTGGGTTCGGAGCTTGTATGTTCCATTTCGTAAAACGACTGAGATGAGAAACACACCTTCCCAATTCAAGGAGAGCTTGTTCCGATTTGTGAAGTGACCCCGGCGGATTAGCTCTTCGATCTCCTATTGTAATGTTTTGCATTCTTCCGTGGTATGCCCTAGAAATCAGTAAAAATCACAATACTTAGCTGGATCTTCTCCCTCTGTGTTCTTTGGCGGCTTTGGCCACTCAACGAACTTATCCTCACGGATCTACATGAGGACGTTTGCCCATGTATTGTTCAACGGAGTCGAGTTGATGGGCTTGTAGTCCTTCCGCACGGGTAGCCCGATCCTGAGTTGCTTCCTTCGGGGGTTGTTACCGCCTCCATTTTTTCTCTTCCCCTCTGTCGAGAAAGGGCAAGGCTGATCGGTCCTCTTCGGACGCTTTGCCTCATTGGCCTATTCTTGGACGGTTTGTGGATTCTTGTCGATCAGGTGCTTGAAGAAGTCACTTGAATTTAGCGCAAAGATGAAACTGCCGAACTTTATTTCTTCAGTGAGCTTAGGGATTTTTCGAGTTTCAACCGCAAACTACTCCCGAAATTTTTTAGGGTTTTTTCTTTGCTTCTATTTTATATGGGCTAGATGCCACAACTGCTTTTCTTTCCGGCCATTAGAAGCGTATTGGGTTAGGAAAAGATTAGTGAGATATCAAAAATTTCGGATGGAGTTCTAGGGGAGCTAATGGAACCAGATCAGGCACCCCCTTTTCATGGTGAGGGGGAAACATCGGCATATGGACGCCTCCTTGAGGCCATGGAAACTCAGAAGGATACATAGGTGATCCAAGTGGTCCATGGGATCAGTGCTCCCATCGTAAGATCTAGGGCTGGCATTTTAAACTTGGTTGGCATTAGTTGGGTCGAATTTCCTTAGTGAATGGAGATCTCTTCTGGTTGGCCATGTGTTCGTCGTCGTCTTTGAACATGCGATTTCAAATTTTCTTGACTTTGTCCTCCACTTGTAAGGAGTTTTCAGATCTTTTAGAGTTGAGGTAGATCCTCAACTTCGTCTTTTTAGCCGTGCGCCACGTTGCCGGTCGGTTGTTGCCGCTTGTGGATCGGATGACTCGAGAGGCTCCCTCTTACACGAAAGGCCTTTGTTTGCCTTGGGAATACCGGGATTTCTTCTTTTGCGACTCTCTTAAGGAGTCTCATGGCCCAAGGGCCCTTCTTGCCTTGAGCGGCTTTGGGTGTGGGAGGCTACTAGGATGTGAGAGTTGCCCGGCCTCGAGGTCATTTTGGTAGCTTCTTCCTCCTCTAGTGCCCACACTTAGAGGCTGGCACGGGAGTTGAGGAGGATTAAGCCCCCTATTTCTTCTTGCCCTGGCGTGTGCAGAGTGTTTGGAGCATCTAAAATATCTTGTTTATCTGCTCCGCCATGGCCAAGAAGATGGGAGTAGGATGCTCTTCGGTCCGGCTATCAACTAAGTGGTCGTGGTCTAGGGAGGCAGCCTCTCCGGCGAAAATGCTAGTTTGAGCCCTGATATTCATCATTTCGTTAGATAATGTTAAATTAGGAGTTATAGTTGGTTGGCTTTTAGTCAGTGTTCCCATAGGCGGTGCCAATGATGCGTCATTTATCCAAATTTTGAACAGATTCAAGTCGAATTAGTCCGTCGGATTTTGGTTACCGTTCTTTGAGTTTGGGATCCTGTACACCACAACTTTAATCGAGAGGTCAGGTGATGACGGGATTTGGTCCGATTGAAATACTTTACGCTTAAGTCAATAAACAGCCTTCCGAAAATGAGAGTGTGAATGCAGAGATAAATGTTGGGAGTGGGTTTTGAGAATAATGGTGGGAAGTGCACTCGACAGAGAGTGTGGTTTCGGTCGTGGATGCTTGTGGAAAGCAATTTCTCTAAATATTGAGTTCACATGGAACTAGTAACAGGGAGAGAAAGCATTAGGATGCTTGAGAGTTTTGAGAGTTTTCGTTAATTTGAATATGCAAGAGAGCATGACTATGGAGTGGATCTCTATGGCCTTTTATAGTCGTGAACTCTCGCCTCCTTCCTTAAGTGGTAAGATGGGATGCCCATCTTCTGTTAGGATTGTTGCATTCTCCAACATGGGCGAGGGCGTGATTCTAGGCTGCAACGGCCAAAGATAGGATTCCCTTCATTTTGTGGAGATACCGCATGCAATGACCGTTAGGGTGTCCTTTGTGAATCGCGCGCTGATTTGTGAGCATTCCTTTTGAGCTGCACGATGATTTTGAGAGATTACCATTACAGGGGAGATTGCCCTTCTTGGAAGCGCGAAGAATCAGGGCAGACAATCGTTGAAGCTTGAGAAGTTGCGCGTGGGCCGATTTTGATATGGGTTGTGATTATCTTGAGCGGCATTTGGCCTACTTGCTGCGCTCCTCCAATCAACGGTATCGTTGACCATACTAGGTATAAATGGGCCGCTATTAATTTTAGGCCACTTACCCTTTTTGGGCCGGCCCACTACTAATATCCCATCAATAACTATCTTTGATAATATTTATTGTAATAAAGGTTTGAGAATAACCCAATATGCCCATGTATTTCCATTAAAAAATCAAATTTTAAATTTGCTATTATTATAATTTATGATAATGATCAAAATTTTATTAAAACTTTAAAAAAGCTTACAAAAATCACTAATTATTTAAACCACCAATTTGGAAATAAAAGATATTGGAAAGAAATAAAATTTTACCTTGGCCTACATATCTATTGTTTTTATAATGATATTATTGTTCATTAATCAATATAAACAAATGTGGTGACCCAAATTTAAATCCTCTTACTCCCCTAAATTATTCACACAAAAAATCTCAAATAACAA
Source organism: Nepenthes gracilis (assembly GCA_033239525.1). Classification (NCBI taxonomy): domain Eukaryota; kingdom Viridiplantae; phylum Streptophyta; class Magnoliopsida; order Caryophyllales; family Nepenthaceae; genus Nepenthes; species Nepenthes gracilis. The sequence goes on along the minus strand of BSYO01000026.1, from coordinate 3,184,175 downwards.
AAATTATCAATTATCAATTATAAATTTAAATATCCATCAAAATAAATAAACTTATAATTAAAATATAAACAAATTTTAATCTTTTGAAAATATATGATGAACAAAATATCCGGTATATCCACTGAAATTAAAAGATACAATCCTAACTATAAATATCCAACTACTTTATAAATAATAATAATAATATTTTTTACTCTCACACATAGACTGCTAACTTTAAAATCATCTCTCCATATAAATATATTTAAGTGCTGAATTTATGTTTAATACTCCAGCATATTTTTAAATTCTTTATATATGTTCCTATATTTTATTAATTTTTACAATATAATTTTTTATATCTCATTAAATTATATAAAAAGTTTCTGTATGTTTCTAAATTATATATTAAAATTTTTACATATATATAGTTTTTACTGTATAATATATATTTGAAGAAAAAATAAAGAAAAACTCTACATTTTACTTTAATTAAAAAAATAAAAATATATTTATGATGGGTCCAATTCGACATGGGTTGATCCAATTATAATGAGAGTTAATTCGGCGGCCAACTCGCTAACTAGAAAGTCCGACCCAAAATAGGGCCCAGGAACCATCCAACCGGCCCAATGAGGACCAATAGCCCAAAGACAATGGATAACCTTTGTGGATAAACCAATCACAATAAAGTCCACAATCCACCTCAATGATAGTAGTCTAACAGCATACAAAACACTAGCACAACATGTTTTAACCAATGGCAATAGCGGCTAATCATGAGGAATCGTCGTATCCGCCGACCAATGATAGCCCAGCCAACCCACGCAAGAAGCAACCTGACCCTTGTTGACAACCATCCGCCACGGTCACATCACTGCCATAAGACGACATTTAACATGGTGACTCCCATTCACGCCTTAGCAGGGGGTGAATCCTAACGGAATACCTGTTATCAGTTTTGGCGCCAAAGCCTTATCCACAAAGCATTATAAATTTTCTTACCCTTCACGGGATAAGGGATCGAGCAATCCCCAGTGTAAAGCCACCTTCGAGTGAGACACAATGGCTAGAAAGAATCGAACTCTCTTTCCCAACACTACTCTTTTTCTCTTCTCAAGTGCCACTTCTTGTCAAGTGCATCTTAGTGAGCCATTCACTGAATTCAACAAATTGGAGTCCAGTCCTCCATCTCTCTATCTCTCTAAGTCGCTTCCCAATAAACGCACTCCAGGAGTTCAGGTCTCCTCTCACGACCCTCGCACACGAGTATTATTGTATTCTCTTACATCCTCCTCATATCTTTTTATTTTTTTAAGAAGATTATTGATTTGAGTGTCGGAGGATAAATTAAGTAGTGAGTTTCGTCAATCATCTGACTTCTTATTTATAATTTGTAATGCGTAGGTTCCAAGTTAGTAGAAATGGAGATCGGACCCACTCTGATTTAACTAACGATAGAAGATTAAGTGGCTTTCTAATTTGTACCATAACTCAAATATTAGGGACGCATCAATTAATATTTGAATAGATTTTTTAATTTGACTAAATAAGAATCATTATAAAGAATTAAAAAATATATTATGACTTATTTTAATATATTATTAGTAAATAGAATATTAAACTTATCATTTATAGGTCAGAAAAGTGACGTTTGACCCTAACTATAGGATTATATGTAGTCAATCCACCCATTTATTATAAATAGTGATGTATAATTTTAGATTATGTGAAAACAATTATTACCCAATTTTGATATTTACCATTTATTAATAAAATTATCACCAATCCTTAATTTTTTACATGTCACTATAATTTTTAGTATGATTTATATATTTGTATAATTTTGGCATGTTTGATCATGAAAATATGAATTTGGCATGATTTATGTGTTGGTATAGATTTTGGCATATTTGACCATTAATATTCACATTTTGCATGATTTATCAAAAATTAATGTAATTAACATTTTAGAATTTCGATCTTGTCATCATCTCACATGTTTCATTGATATGTATTTACATATAAAATATATATTTTATATATTGTTAGTCTCATCCTTATCTTTATATTTTGCTAATATTTTAGATTAGAGAGTTTGAACTAATTTATAGAAGGTTGGAGATTGAAGGAAGACTCTTAGGAATTAATTTTTAAAATATTAAAAATGTTTATATATTTTAATTTTTTGATGGGTCAAAATTATAACCTTTATTTGTTAGATTTTGATTTATGTTTGTATTTGACCGATAACGATGATGTAATTGTATAAATTTAAACAACATTTTATGTTGAATTTATAGTTTAGTACTTTAATATTAGTTAATATATTTTCTTTTATATATATTTTGAGATCAGTTAATATCGATATTTAGAGTCACTTTCGAGTGTGATTATTTGGATAATTATTATATTATTATTTGGGTTATTTGACGATACTTAATACAAATTTGCATCTTTGTATTGAGCTTAAATTGCTTAAATAAAAAATTAATTTTTAGGTTTAAATTTAAAATTATATTATAATAATTATGGATTAATAAATAAAATAATTTAGATATTTTAGGCTCGGTATCGGACAATAACTACTTTGGATGAGTAATTATTGATCCTCTGTTATTTTGACTATTAAGAATTTTGATTCTGAACTTATATCTTATAAAATATGTATCTCCAATATTATTAATTATGACTTATATCTTATTTATCCAATGAAATAACAAAAATATTATATTCATTTCTCCTAAATCTAACTTGGTATAAATTTCTACAGTATTGTCCTCGTATAATTTCACCACCACTGCGAAACAGGGCTTCCGCCTTCCTTTATTTTTGTACAGTAATCGAAAGGGTGATCGTAGACCATCGTCTTCTTCAAATTCACCACCCTAATTACTCCCGAAATTCAAATTACAATATCCAATCAGAATTCCCTCTTTTCCCTTCAGAATTACATATCCAAACAAGAGAATGAAAAGCGAGTAACCCCTGGTAGATCTCTTCATTCCAGCAAGGGGATCATGGAATCCCCATAATTCCACTTTCGTCAATCAGTCGTCAGAGAGGAGACAGAGGGAAGAGAGGAAGTTATGGCAAATCCATCAATAATGGACACACTCTTCCAACGCTCCTTAGAGGATTTAATCAAAGGCATCCGCCTGCAATCACCGGATTCCTCAACACCCACATCCTCTTTCCTCTGCAAATCAATGGAAGAAATCCGGAGGGAAATCAAATCCACAGACCCACATACCAAATCTATTGCCCTCCTCAAACTCACCTACCTCAACTCCATCTACGGCTTCGACATGTCGTGGGCCGCCTTCCATGTAGTCGAAGTCATCAGCTACCCACAATTTCCCCTCAAGAAGATTGGGTATTCTGCCGCCACCGCCTCCTTCCACGACGGCACCGACGTCCTCCTGCTGCTGACTAACCAGCTCCGCAAGGACCTCTCCAGCTCCAATGGTTTCGAGGTGAGCCTTGCCCTCCAGTGCCTCTCGGTTATTGGTACTACCGATCTATGCCGCGATTTGTGCAATGAGATATTCACTTTATTATCTAGTACTAGAATCTATGTGAAAAAGAAAGCAATTGCTGTTGTTTTGAGAGTTTTCAGGAAGTACCAAGATGCTGTTGGGGTTTGTTTTAAGAGGTTAGTTGATAATTTAGAGAGTTCTGAACCACAAGGAATGTCTGCTGTTGTTGGTGTCTTTTGTGAGCTCACTTTGAGAGACCCAGAAGGCTATTTACCATTGGCGCCCGAATTCTACCGTATTTTGATTGATTGCAAGAACAATTGGGTTTTGATTAAGGTGCTGAAGATATTTGCTAAGTTGGCACCTTTAGAACCTAGGTTAGCTAAGAAGATTGTGGATCCGATTTGTGAGATTATGAGGAGAACCATGGCCAAGTCTTTGATGTTCGAGTGTATATGGACTGTTGTTAGTAGCTTGAGTGAATATGAATCTGCCGTCAAGCTTGCAGTTGTGAAAGCCAGGGAACTGTTAGTTGATGATGATCCAAATCTCAAATATCTTGGCCTGAAAGCTCTTTCTTCGCTTGCTTTTAATCATCCGTGGGCAGTAGTGGAGAATAAGGATGCTGTGATCAGTTCTTTGAGCGACGCAGATCCTAATATTAAACTGGCATCTTTGAGGATTGTCATGTCTATGGTGTCTGAGGACAATGTGGTGGAAATTTCCCGGGTTTTGATCAATTATTCTCTTAAATCAGATCCAGATTTCTGCAATGAGATTCTGAGATCAATACTAACCACTTGTTCTAGGAATTATTATGAGGTAGTCTTCGATTTCGATTGGTATATATCTCTTCTTGGAGAAATGTCAAGGATCCCATATTGCCAAAGGGGCGAAGAAATTGAGAACCAGCTTATTGATATCGGTATGAGAGTTAAGGATGCTAGGCAAGAGCTTGTTCGTGTTGCCCGGGACTTGTTGATTGATCCTGCATTACTCGGCAATCCTTTCTTGCACAGGATATTATCGGCTGCTGCTTGGGTGTCCGGGGAGTATGTCGAGCTTTCAAAGAGCCCTTTCGAACTGATGGAGGCACTATTGCAACCACGCACTAGTCTTTTGCCACCATTGATAAGAGCTGTTTATATACAGTCTGCATTTAAAGTTTTGGTTTATTGTCTTCACTCTTATCTCTTGCAAAAGGAGGCAACTGCTTCCTCTTTCGCTGCTGATGGTAACACTCCATGGATAGAGAATTCTGCAATTCAAGGACCAGAAGGCTCTGATTTAGCTACTTCTGAGCTAGATAGGGAGTTTAATCCAAGGGATTTTAGTCCGTCATTTGAAAATAATGGGCATTCAATTAGTAAACTTAGTACCCACAAATCGATGGTTAATTTGTTAAACCTTACTGAAATGGCATTGGGCCCACTGATGGAGAGCCATGAGGTTGAAATACAGGAGAGGGTGCGAAACATTCTTGGTGTGAAAGAGTTGGTAAAGCAAGAGATTCTTGATCATTCTGCCCAGAAGGAAGAGAACTCTGAGAAGAAAGAATCTGATGCTTCCAAAATTATTGAACTAATCTATCATTCCTTCTCTGAAGAGCTCGGGCCGGTTTCTGCAAGTGCTCAAGCAAGAATAACTGTACCAAATGGGCTTGTACTCAAGGATAACCTTGCCGAGTTGGAAATTATCTGTGGTGATATCGAATTACCAGTCTCAACTTCATTTTCTCTTGGAACTCTGCATTCAAGAGAGAAGGAAGTTCTCTCCCTTGATGATGCAGCAAGCAATGAAGATTCAGAGCCATCAACTGAGTCCACTTCTTTGCTTTCCGAGCACTATAAGAGACACAAGTTATATTATCTCCTCGAGAGAAAGATGATGCCCTTTCCATTGATTATCCACCTGCCAATGAAAGTAAGGTTTCGCATAATCAGAAGCATGATTTCAATGATCTTGTAAAATTGACAGAAGAATCTCTTACCATTAAGAAGAAGAGAGACTATGTAAAACCTAGGCCAGTGGTTGTAAAGTTGGATGAGGGCGAGGAAGTTCAGCTTTCACCAAAGAAGCCAGGATCGAAAGATGACTTGATTTCTATTGTTGTAAGGGATGCTCTTTTACAAGATAAACCTTCTGCTAAGTCGTCTAGTAAGGTGAAAGGGAAGGAAAAGCTGAGTTTTGATCTTTCAATCGATTCGAGGGAAACTTCGTCGAATGCAGAAAGTTCTACTGTTGGAATTCCGAGTTCAAGAAGAAGCAAGCATAGAAGTCACGGGACAGAGAGAAAACACCGGAGCCATCGTAAGAATGAAATGGGAAGAGAAGAAAACGGCGAGAATGAGAAGCAGAAAAGCAGACCGAGCCGCCATAGTAGACACAACGCTCAACAAGGACAAGATAGCAACACAAATGTGGCTGCACAAGCTGCAATTATTCCAGATTTCCTCTTATAACAGAAAGTTTTGAATGGATAATGCTAAACCATGATTCATAAGGTGTGTTTTTCCCTTATCTGTTAACTTATAAATTCAGTCCTGATTTTGTTTTTTTAAGTGTTTTAAATGTTCTTTTGAATTTTGTGTGTGTGTGTTTTTTTTTTCATATAATACACCAATTAATGTATGAGGAAGCAACATTCTGAATTGCATCTAGTTCTCTTTGTGAGAGGAGTATTCCCTTGGAGAATTATTTATTTATTTATTTCTTTCTTTCTTTCTTAATGTTTTCCTGAAATTTATTATTCCTTTTGTGTTCACTTGGTTGCTTGCAATTTTAATTACAGGTCTGGGCTGTTTCTTGATAGTTGCTAAGTGGTTGTCTTTGTTGAGTTTTGTTATGCTCTTTTTATTTTCTAACCGTTTAAATTGCTAGTATAAAATCATTACCGTTAAAAGAGTATGAGTAGGACTTTAAAATAGGACTCTAACAGCTCGTGTGGTTGTTATTCTTTTTAACAACAATTAGTTTGCCCCTTCCAATTCTTTTGTTTTTGTTTTTTTCGAAATATTATTATTATTATTGCATTCTCACCTTATTTCATTATTATATTCTTATCTCTTAAGTTACTATCCGAGACAATTTGTTCGCATTGTTTCATGTTAAGGTCATCTCCCCATCGCGTTACTTGTCACTGCCGATTTCTTGCCGAACAACCTCCCCCTGGGAGGTGATGTCCAAGTCAAAAAAAAAAAAAAGGGGGAAACAAGGGGAGAAAAAGGAAACTGAGTGGAATGAAAAATAGAGAATTCATTTGTATGTATTAGGATCATAATAGCACTCAGCAGACACATTGGGAGATCTGTACTAAAAATGACAGTCCAGTGTAAGAAACTTTCATTATGTGTGGGGTTTGGAAAAATGCAGACCACTTTCAAATCTATTGTGTATAATATTATCTTATATTATACAGGAAACTATTTCTATGGTATAATTTCGTGACCATTTGAATCATATAACCACAACTCTATTGTTGCCCTAATGCTTCCTTTCCTAATGAGATCTCTATTGTGATTTATAAATTAGAACTTGGAAATCTTGTCCCAAGAAAATACCAAATCTTTGATACTGTGTTCTATCATTGACTTGATGTTGTGTTGCAATTTATAGTGGTTCCGGAAATGTGCATGGCTCACTTAGGCTAGATGTTAACCACCCTTCCAAGGTCAAGTTTCAAAATGGGACTACCGAGCTTCCTACAATGCCGAGGTCCAAGGCTCCTAGTCTTAACGGCGACTGCATCAAGAACCATACTCCTTATGCTTCAGAAGAACATTAGCCGCACCAAACTTCCAAACTTCTCAACCACCCGGGCTTTTGAACTTCTTGAACTTAACTCTCGACTTTCGTCGCTTCGGCCGGGACTTTTTGCCCCATAAAGATAGTGGGATGGGGACTCTGTAGGCCGTTTGTAGATCCTTTGCTAGTGTCACACTTGCTGTATAACTCCGTAAGTCTTTCCTAATTAGACTAATATAGATATGGATAAGTGAGGATATTAATTTTAAAAAATATCTTGATGTTTCCCATTATCATCCTTACTTCTAAGTTATAATAGAGAAATTTTGTTATAATGTTAAAACTCATTTTTATAAATCTACATGCATTAATGGATGTGATATTATAAAATAACCAGTGGTGTGGATGAATAATCTCAAACAATAGTAATCCAGATTTCATACTAATTATTCATTATATTTCTCATGATGAAATAATATTTATACAGTTAGTTGTTTTGAAATTATAAAAATTTATAAAAAGAGAAAAATTAGAGAGATTAAAAATTAAAATAATATAGGATTTATACATGTTTTTAATAATTTCAGTAAAAATGTGTATTCAAATGGGCATGTAAATAATAATTCTTGTTTGTCAGTTTTGGTTAAACTATTAAAAATTATTTTTAATTATAGATTTTTTAACGGTCAAAAAACTTGTTTTTTTTTTAAATGATTTTAATGCTAAAATAGTAACAATAAAAATATAATACAAATGCGTATTAGTCTTTTTTTTTCAAATTTTTTTTTACTAAATACTTAGTACCTCAAGTACCGTTATTTTTCTTTATATGGTGAAATATATGCGTAATTATTTTAATTTAATTTTAGTTTTTGGTTTATGTAATTTAATTTATATTATGGGGAAAATAAGTACTAAGATATTAAATTTAATTTGGTGATACTTTTTTTACTACAGAAAAAAAAATAGGTTATTTTATTTTATTTTTTGATATTTTCAAAGTATTAATCTCATAAATTTTTAAAAATAATGAATATATCAAATTAAAAAAAAATGTCCTTATTCCATACTTAATGTTCAATTTTTTAATAATAACGTGGACATCAAAATTTTAAAAACCAACAAAATTAGTAATTTTTTGTTGCGTCTGCGTTCTTTGGCCGTCCAACTATCCGGGCGCGAACGACTTTGTGTGTTTGCGGATGGACAAAAACGGACAACACAGAGTGAATGAAAAACGAGCTGTAAAACAAGAGTACGAGGACGCGAAGTGAACACTAAATACATGGAAAAACCCCGTTATATAAAAAGGGGTAAAATCCCATGGCAACGGACGGAAAGTCCGAGAAGTTTCACTATTGCGGCGAAAGAGTACAACATGAACCTGTGGATCTATTTGCTTTCATAGGGAATTACAATGTGAGAAGTCTGACTCCTTTCTTTCTTCATTAGCTCTTTCTCTTTGCCTTTTCTTTTTTCTCGAGGGTTCTCTATTCAAGCGTGCTTAGATGAAAATTCTGAATCCTTTTTTAGTAGCCTGAAGGGGGTATTTATAAGAAATGTGGTGTTGTTAGAGAGGTGATACGTGGCGCTGACGCGTCAGAGCTGCCTGCCACCACCACCACTGTAGGTGCAGCTGTGACAGGGACACCTGTCACAGACTGCAGATACGGCGTTCAGGGGCGCATGCTCTGCAGGTACGGCGTATTAGAGGCCGTTGATCACTCGTTGCAGCGTGTGCCGTGCAAGTCATCCGAACTGGCATCCTTGATTATTTTGGGTTTTCTGGCTGTCCTCGTTCTCACATTGGTCATAGTGTCCTCTCGGACCGCCAGTGCCATTCTTGGTTGCTTGGTTTGGTTCTGCAGGCGCTCGGAACAAGCTTAATCATTTGGACCTAGTTGGGCTTGTGGGCCTTTTGGACCAGCTTACCCGTGTGATCCTCTGGGCCTACAATTATAATTTTAGACATTGGATTTCGAGACCCATCGTTTTTGATAGTTTTACCAAACAAAATCTTGATCAAACCTTCCATTAGTTTTTTAAACCTTCCCACACAGTAATTAAAAAATCATTCATCTTTCTATTATAATGATGATAGATTTATCTCATCATTTAGTTTTTATTAATTTGAAAATAAACGAAGCTTCAGAAGAATTATTCCAGCATTTTAATACCTAATTTTCAATATTCCTAATTAAAAACAAGATAATGATAAATAAAGAAAAATTGATTATATTTTTTTCCCAAAAAAAGGACCAAACATGAATTTACATATATTCTTAATATTTAGTTCTACATTATTTTCAACAATCTGTAAAATAACTTTAAATTTGATAAAATTTTACAATTAAATGATGAAAAATAGATAAATTCATGAGATGTTATATTATTTATAGATATAATCCATACATCATATAGAAAATGTTTCCTTAGTTTAAATTTCTAAGACCTTTATATCATAATAAAATAGTCTTATTCTTATACTATTACCATAATAAAATTATTATTAAGCATCCATTAATTATTTTCATACATTAATTGTCATATAGGCACCATAATGCATAACATTTTTTTTTTTTGGGGGTCATTTTCAACTAAGTAATGAGATTACCATATTTAAATCAAATACCAGAAAACCATATACTATAATAGGGATATTTAGATATTTGAGAGTAATGATCTTTGCCCAGTTCACCTGCAATCAACATGATGGATGAACAAGGGTTAATGTTATGCAATAAAAAATCAAAAAATTATGTAGAAGGGTCTCACACTTTAGTTATCCTTGAAATATTTTGATTGATGTGTTGTTTTAGTCATTAGTTTATATATATTAACAGATCTATATAAGAATAAACAGATAAATAGATAGATTTTACATCATCTGAATGTCTCAATACTAACGAATGTGTGTGGCTAAATATTTTCCAATTATGTAATAGGCAAAAAACATAAAAGAAAAAAAGGGTTGGAATTTCAAACGAAATACAATAATATGACTAAAATATGATACAATAGTGATAGGTACTGTTATTAATGAGCTTACATAAGGAAAGGCTACTAAGTCCATAATACAAAATGAGCTAGACAACATTGAAGCACATGAACATGGGCTCATCCCATTCCTCTAGCGCTTTAACTGCTACTATTACAGTTAAATTCCGGAGACCCAAACTGCTACAGTTAAATTCTAAAGACCTTAATTGCTTTAATTGGATTTTTTAAGCCAGAATTGCTACAATTAACCGCTACCCAGTTAATCTTATTCATAGTAACGTCACAAATTTTGAAGAAACAGGCATCTGAATATGGTATGAAATGGAAGAGCATCTAAGAGGAGGATCCCCCGTTTAAAAAATCCCTTGCTTGGATAATTAAATGAAGAAGGACTATATAAAAAAAATCTTAAACCAAATACTCATTTCCACGTTTTCTTTTTAGAATTTTCTCTATTTCTTATATGAGAACTAATTTGAGCGTCGGGGTGTCTTTCAGGGGACAAGTCCCGATTGTACTCTAATTTTTAGTTTAGTTGTGGTGCACAGGCCATAGATCATCAAAGACGGAGTGGAGATCTAATTTATAAAGAACGCATATTTGAGACCCGTCACGAATCCGAATTCTGGTACGCATCATTGGCGCCGTCCGTGGGAACATCCTAAACGAAAAGCCAGCTAACCATCCCATTCAACTATGGTAAACACCAAAAGTCACAATAACACACCCAGAGACGTTACTTCCCCCGACAACGACCTTATAGTGGGTAGTCGTGAGGAAGATAGACAGATGGTTTTGATAGAAACCATGAATATTGAAACCATGAACGAACGAATGGCGAACATGGCTAAAGCGTTTCAAATTCTTTGTGCCCAGTAGGGAACGACAAAACAAGCAGTCCCACAAGTGGTCTCGCCAGCAATTCAAATTTCAACCGCAAGCACTCCTGCTTCAAAAAAGAACTAGAGAAGGAGATGCCCGATGAGAAATGAAGAGCAACTTGTTAATCAAGTAAGAGAACATTTCAACAATAGGAAAGAAGGTCGTTCTTGGTTAGAAGGACAATTGGGCCCGAGATCTGAGGAAGAAAGCTCTGAATGGAGAAATCCTCAATATTCAAGGAACGAACAAAGACTTCCTAATTTCGATGTGGTATCCTGCAACGTGCAGCCCACTAAAGGAAGTCGTCACTCTAACCGGCCAAACCGTCCAGAGTTGAGGGATTATCTCAACGAGAAAAGATCAGCAGCAACTGCTATCCCTCATGCAGAAAAAAAACTAGAGAAGGTCTTCCAACGCGTGTTCGGTAATAGTGTAGAAAAGCACTATGCAAATTTGAGAAGGTCTCCTTTTACGATTGAGATCAGAACCTGTTCACTTCCCCATAAATTCAAAATGCCTACCTTGGAAGTCTACGATGGAAGTGACGACCCAATAGACCACTTAGACAACTTCCGTACACATTTGGGCTTTCAAGGATTGGACGAGATGAGTATGTGCCAGTATTTTTCCCTGACACTAAAGGAAGATGTTCGAATTTGGTTCCATCGTTTGGCACCAAATTCGATCCGGACATTTGAAGAATTAGCAGATTATTTTCTGTCTCAGTTTGCCTCCAGTGGGAGGATCGAAAAATAACTTTGGCACTTGGCTTATAACAAGCAAGGGTCAAGGGAAAGTTTGAAGAGTTTTTTGGGTAGATTCACTTCAGAAGCTAGGAGGATTCCCCTGCTTACTGATGAGGTTAAATTGAACACATTTATGAATACGTTGGAGTCTGGTGATTTCTTTAAACATCTGGCGCATAAGAATCTCAGAACGTTTTCAGAAGCGGAGGACATCACTCGAGCTTACATAGCGGTTGAAGAAGCAAACGAAGCAAAAAAGCCAAGACGAGATGATCGCTCACAGCATAGACCAGATGGGAGAAAAAGGAGGCTTAGATCGTGATGACTTACTACTCAGAAGAGGCCGATTAGGTTTGAGCCAGGGGCTCAAAAGGAATATAAACTGATAAACTTGACCCCGCTAAATGACTCCAGGATAAATATTCTTATGGAGATAAAAGAGGAAAAGTTTTTGAGATGGCCAAAACCGATCAAAAACCCAAAAAGAGGTAATCAGACAAAATATTGTGATTACCATCAATTTCAGGAATACAGCACAGAAGAATGCAGGACTTTATAAAAAGAGATTGAAGAACTCATAAAAAATGGGTATCTCAAGAAATTTGTAAAATATCTAAGAAAAGCTAACAGGGAAGAGGCAGAAGAAAGAAAGATCAACAAGGACTCAAAGAACAAAGTAGTAGTAGAAGTGGTTGACATGATATCAACCATACCACAAAAGAAGCACACTCCGGATCGGGCGGCTGATGTAGGAAACAAAAGACAAATGATAGAAAATAGGAATGATGCAATCTGTTTTGATGATAATGATATGACTAACAAACATCAATTTATATATATTCTTAATATTTAGTTCTACATTATTTTCAACATGATGCGTGCGCAGATCAAGCTCAAACGATTGAATATATTGAGCCAGTTAATTTGAGTAGTTCACCCAGTCGAATCTGCACACCACTAAAGCAAGCGAGAGGTCGGGGCGATTAACGGCGGGATGTAATCCGATAACACTCAGGCAGCTTTCAGTCGTCATGATATTGATGGAAGGAGCCGAAAGAGATTGAGAGTAATAGGAGAAGGGAATGGAATTAATACTGCTCCCGGGATGTCGAAGGTGCAAATCCTTTCTCGTATGCAGATGGTGGGAAAGAAAGGAGAACGTCGTAAGGACAGATTCGTTGCCTTGGAATTGGACGGTGTTTGAGTGTTTGAGAGTTTTGGCTGTTGGGAGCTTGAGCTTGTTTCTCAGGCCTTAGGGTTTTACGTCTCGATCTCGGCTTTGAAGAAAGAGTCTCGTAGAGCGTGAGTCAGTGGCATGAATCAAGGCGTCAATGTGAGTATCCAAAGAGCGTGTCCTGGATGCCGGATCCAGGCTCCTTTATGGCAAAGATGGTGATCTTCCATCTTTGGAAGAATCATCCCCATTGTGATACGTGTGAAGGCCTTCCTTACGGAAGTGATGCTGTTGCCCAATTGTGGAGGATTGTTTCCTTATGAAGGCAGTCGACCACTTTCCAAGTTAGCTTCCTTCATTACCGCTGAGGTTCCTCGTTGGGCAAGGAGTTGGAAGGATACGGCGCCTTCCTTATTTGAAGGCGCCAATCTTGCTGATATTCCCTTTGAGATCGTGGAATATCCTTGGAAGGTGTGGCTGACCTTGTTATAGTGATGGGCTAATCGGGTCGGGCAGATTCTTGTTGGAAGGCTTTTAGGCCCGGTGTGCGGAGGCGGGCCCAGTCCCGGCGCGAGGGGAGGAGCCGTCTAGCATGGTGTTAGCCTTCATGGGGCGTCCGTCGTTGAACTCCATTTAGGTATGGGCGCGAGTGGTCAGGAGCTGGATTATTGTAGAAGGGCCTCGTTTGGGCTGATATGTAGGGAGCGGGAGACGGTCGGCGTGCAGGTTGGCAAATCGGCTTGTTGGCCGCCTTCTTGGAGGAACGAAGAGAGCGTGGAGGCGGCCAAGCGATGGGTGTGTAGGATAGGCCCAAGTAGTGTTGCAAGCTTACGAAGGCCAAACAAAGCTGAGTCGGCCGGGTTGGCCGTTTGTGGCAATTGGCCGTCACGGGCCGGTCAACGCCAGATTGACCGTCCAGCCAGGCCTCTCGGTTCTGGGCCATCTTTACTGGGCCGTTAGAAACGTTGACTGGGCTTAATGGGCTTCCGTTGATCTTTCTTTGGGCCAGCCCGTTATTGGTGTACCCATCACAACAATTTGTATAATAACTTTAAATTTGATAAAATTTTACAATTAAATGATGAAAAATAGATACATTCATGAGATGTTATATCATTTATAGATATAATCCATACATCATATAGAAAATGCTTCCTTAGTTTAAATTTCTAAGACCTTTATATCATAATAAAACAGTCTTATTCTTATACTATTACCATAATAAAATTATTATTAAGCATCCATTAATTATTTTCATACATTAATTGTCATATAGGCACCATAATGCATAACATTTTTTTTTTGGGGGGGTCATTTTCAACTAAGTAATGAGATTACCATATTCAAATCAAATACCAGAAAACCATATACTATAATAGGGATATTTAGATATTTGAGAGTAATGATCTTTGCCCAGTTCACCTGCAATCAACATGATGGATGAACAAGGGTTAATGTTATGCAATAAAAAATCAAAAATTATGTAGAAGGGTCTCACACTTTAGTTATCCTTGAAATATTTTGATTGATGTGTTGTTTTAGTCATTGATTTATATATATTAACGGATCTATATAAGAATAAAACGAGATAAATAGATAGATTTTACATCATCTGAATATCTCAATACTAACGAATGTGTGTGGCTAAATATTTTCCAATTATGTAATAGGCAAAAAACATAAAAGAAAAAAAGGGTTGGAATTTCAAACGAAATACAATAATATGACTAAAATACGATACAGTAGTGATGGGTACTGTTATTAATGAGCTTACATAAGGAAAGGCTACTAAGTCCATAATACAAAATGAGCTAGACAACATTGAAGCACATGAACATGGGCTCATCCCATTCCTCTAGCGCTTTAATCGCTACTATTACGATTAAATTCCGAGACCAAATCATGGCTGATTAAATTCTAAAAGACCTTAATTGCTTTAATTGGATTTTTAAGCGGAATTGCTACAATTAACCGCTACCAGTTAATCTTATTCATAGAACGTCACAAATTTTGAAGAAACAGTATCCGAATATGGTATGAAATGGAAGAGCATCTAAGAGGAGGATCCCCCGTTTAAAAAAATCCCTTGCTTGGATAATTAAATGAAGAAGGACTATATAAAAAAATCTTAAACCAAATACTCATTTCCCGTTTTCTTTTAGAATTTTCTCTATTTCTTATATGAGAACTAATTTGAGCGTCGGGGTGTCTTTCGGGGACAAGTCCCGATTGTACTCTAATTTTTAGTTTAGTTGTGGTGCCCAAAGGCCACTGGATCATCAAAGACGGAGGGAGATCTAATTTATAAAGAATTTATATATTTGAGACCCGTCATTTAATCCAGTTAATGACGCATCATTGGCGCCGTCCGTGAATACATCCTAAACGAAAAGCCCGATAACCATCCCATTCAACTATGGTAAACACCAAAAGTCACAATAACACACCCAGAGAGCGTTACTTCCCCGACAAACGACCTTATAGGGGTAGCTGTCAAAGGGAAGATAGACAAGATGGTTTTGATAGAAACCATGAATATTGGAAACCATGAACGAACGAATGGCGAACATGGCTAAAGCGTTTCAAATTCTTTGTGCCCGGTAGGGACGACAAAAACAAACGATTACCCACAGTGGTCTCGGGCCAAAGAATTCAAATTTCAACCCAAGCACTCCACGCTTCAAAAAGAACTAGAGAAGGAGATGCCCGATGAGAAATGAAGAGCAACTTGTTAATCAAGTAAGAGAACATTTCAAACAATGGGGAAAGAAGGTCGTTCTTGGTTAGAGGGACAATTGGGCCCGAGATCTGAGGAAGAAAGCTCTGAATGGAGAAATCCTCAATATTCAAGGAACGAACAAAGACTTCCTAATTTCGATGTGGTATCCTGCAACGTGCAGCCCACTAAAGGAAGTCGTCACTCTAACCGGCCAAACCGTCCAGAGTTGAGGGATTATCTCAACGAGAAAGATCGTGACAAGCTCGCCCTCCCTCGCGCAAAAAAACTAGAGAAGGTCTTCCAACGCGTGTTCGGTAATAGTGTAGAAAAGCACTATGCAAATTTGAGAAGGTCTCCTTTTACGATTGAGATCGTAACTTGTTCACTTCCCCATAAATTCAAAATGCCTGCCTTGAAGTCTACGATGGAAGTGACGACCAATGAACCACTTGCATAACTTAGTACACATTTGGGCTTTCAAGGATTGGACGAGATGTATGTGCAATTTTTTCCACCGACACTAAGGAAGATGTTGAATTTGGTTCCATCGTTTGGCACCCGATCCAGGACATTTGTTAGTGTGATTATTTTAAATCTCTTGCCTCCGGTGGGAGGATCGAAAATAACTTTGGCACTTGGCTTATAACAAGCAAGGGTCAAGGGAAAGTTTGAAGAGTTTTTTGGGTAGATTCACTTCGAAGCTAGGAGGATTCCCACCTTTACGTGAGGTTAAATTGAACACATTTATGAATACGTTGGAGTCTGGTGATTTCTTTAAACATCTGGCGCATAAGAATCTCAGAGCGTTTTTGAAGCGGAGGACATCACCGAGCTTGCATAGCGGTTGAAGAAGCAAACGAAGCAAAAGCTAAGACGAGATGATCGCTCAGCCTAAGATAGACCGGATGGGAGAAAAAGGAGCTGAGATCGATTGACTTACACATTTCGAAGAGGCTGATTAGGTTTGAGCCAGGGGCTCAAAAGGAATATAAACTGATAAACTTGACCCCGCTAAATGACTCCAGGATAAATATTCTTATGGAGATAAAAGAGGAAAAGTTTTTGAGATGGCCAAACCGATCAAAACCCAAAAAGAGGTGTCAGGACAAAATATTGGCATTACCATCAATTTTGAGAATACATGACAAGAATGCAGGACTTTATAAAAAGAGATTGAAGAACTCATAAAAAATGGGTATCTCAAGAAATTTGTAAAATATCTAAGAAAAGCTAACAGGGAAGAGGCAGAAGAAAAGAAAGATCAACAGCACTCAAAGAACAAAGTAGTAGTAGAAGTGGTTGACATGATATCAACCATACCACAAAAGAAGCACACTCCGGATCGGGCGGCTGATGTAGGAAACAAAAGACAAATGATAGAAAATAGGAATGATGCAATCTGTTTTGATGATAATGATATGACTTATGTACAAGTTCCCCCATTCCGATCCACTTGTAGTGACTGTGCTCGTTTCAGATGGTGAAATTGATTACCAGCTGAAACGAGTCTTCGTTGGTAATGGAAGGAGTAGCAATTTACTCTACATGGATGCCTTCTTTAATTGGGATTAAAGGAAAATCAACTTAAACTCACAAATGGACTCCTTTATGGATTGGACAACGAACCTATCTCTGTCTAGGAAACAATACAACTAGAAGTCACGTTAGAACGTATCCCAAAAATAGCAACTCATGCACTTACCTTTTTGGTGGTAGATTTGCCTTCAGTTTATGATGCCATCTTAGGCCAGCCATATTTAACAACCTTTGGGGCAGTAACATCCATCTTGCATCTAAAGATGAAATTCCTGACATTTTCAGGTGTTGGTGAAGTCTTAGGTGACCAAGTCACTGGCCGTTCTTGCTACCTAACACAAGTAACTCAAATAGTTCCAAAATGGCCAGTTAAAACTTGGACTACCGAGATGAACTGACATTACAGCAAGCCCAATCCGGTGATACAACTGAACGTATACTTCTTGACCCAAATGATTCGGAGAAGTATGTGCAAATTGGAAGCTCTCTCTCCAGGCAGTTTCGGGATCAACTTATTTCCTTCCTCAAACAAAATGCGGATATATTTGCTTGATCTCCTGTTGACATGCCTGGGATGCCAACGAATTTAATGGTCCACAAACTTGGACTTGATCCCAATCATAAGCCAGTCAGGTAAAAACGGAGAAGTCATTCCATAGAAAAACTTATTACAATCTGTGAGGAAGTGAAGAAGTTAGTCAATGTTGGATTCGTAAGAGAAGTCCAATATCCTAACTGGCTCTCTAATGTGGTGCTTGTAAAGAAAAGTAATGGAAAATGGAGAATGTGCATGGACTTCACCAATTTGAATAAGGCCTGTCCTAAAGATAGCTACCTACTGCCCAGAATAGATACTTTAGTGGACTCCACCGCCGGGTACTAACTGCTAAGTTTCATGGATACATATTCTGGGTATAATCAGATCAAGATGAGCCAAGAGGACAATGAACATACTTCTTTTATGATAGACCAAGGCACGTATTGTTATAAGGTGATACATTTT
The DNA here is from genome assembly GCA_033239525.1 of Nepenthes gracilis. Taxonomy (NCBI): domain Eukaryota; kingdom Viridiplantae; phylum Streptophyta; class Magnoliopsida; order Caryophyllales; family Nepenthaceae; genus Nepenthes; species Nepenthes gracilis. The sequence continues at coordinate 3,165,913 of BSYO01000026.1, read as the reverse complement.
AGTCTCAAGAATGCGGGAGTCACTTATCAGATATTGGTAAATAAAATATTTAAAGGTATACGTAGATGATATGCTTGTGAAAAGTAAAATCACGTATAACCACATCCTAAATTTAAAGGAAGCCTTCAAGATACTCCGAAAACATCGAATGAAGTTTAACCCAATTAAGTGTGTTTTTGGAGTGACATTCGAAAATTTTTTGGATTTTATAGTCTCACAGCGTGGGATTGAAGTCAACCCTGAGAAAATGAAGGCCACAATAGATATGGCACCACTAGCGACAGTAAAAGAGATTCAAAAGGTTAATTGGAAGGCTTGCAACCTTATCACGGTTTCTAGCCAAGTTGGCAGAAAAATACCTCCCCTTCTTTAACGCTTTAAGGGGTACCAAGACAAATGGTTTTATCTAGACAGTTGATTGCCAGACTGCTTGTCAAGAGTTAAAGGACAATTTGTCTAGTCCACCTCTATTGACTTCACTAAAACAAGGTGAAAATTTATATCTATACTTGACCATTTCAGAGGCAGCATTGAGTTCAATTTTGATCTAAAAACATTTAGATATATAACGGCCAGTATACTATGTCAGTAAAATATTAACGGACACTGAGACCCGTTACTCACCTGCAGAGAGAACTACCTTGGCACTTGTCCATTCAGTCCGAAAATTACGACCATATTTGCAGCTCATAAAATAATTATACTGACCGACCAGCTTTTAAAAACTGTGTTACAAAGGCCTGACATGTCCGAAAGATTAATAAAATGGGCAATAAAATTGAGCGAATTCCACATCAAGTTTAGACCAAGGCCAACGGTCAAAGGCCAAGCCTTGGCAGATTTCATCATTAAAACCACAACCTCAATTCCGGTAACCTTTATTGGAGATGAAGACATTCGCCGGACGATGGAAATACCCAATTGGACTTTGTACGTTGAAGGGTCATCAACACAGTCTGGAAGCAACGTTGGGATAGTTATGAAAACTCTTGATGGAAAAGAGATCACTTATCCCTTGAGACTTGGATTTTCGGCCACTAGCAATGTTGCTGAATATGAGGCATTGCTTGCTGGGTTGAGGTTGGCCAAAGAATGTTTGGCGAAGCATGTGATTGTGTACAGCGATTCTGAATTAATTGTGAACCAAATTCAGGGAAGTTTTGATGTTGCAAGTCCCTTACTTAAAAACTATTTTGCAAAAGTAAAAAGCATGGAGCAAGGCTTTGACAAGTTGGAGATAGTTCACATATCCCGTGCAGATAATGAAAAAGCAGATCAGCTAGCAAAGGCTGCAGCCATTGAAAACCCTAAGCAATATTCAAAATGCCTACGAGAAATTCTGGAGACTCTAAGTATTGAGAAGCGCGAACAGGAAATTCAACAGGTAACAGACCAAGAAAATTGGATGTTTCCATATTGGAGGTACTTGACCAATGAAATTTTGCCGAAGACCCCAAAAGATGCCAAGTGTGTAAAAAAACGGTGGGTTGGTATACTATTGTGGATGGAAAAATGTATCGTCGAGTATACTCAACTCCATACCTCAAATGCCTGACTCCGAAGGAAGCAGATTACGTCTTGAGCGAAATCCATCTTGGTATATGCGGATCTCACATTGGAGGCAAAAATTTAGCCTTCAAAGTAATGAGGTAAGGATATTTCTGACCCATTATGAAGAAAGATGCAATAAATTTTGTTCAAAGGTGTGAAAACTGCCAGTTACATGAAAATATACTTCAACAACCACCAGCTAAATTGAAGACCTTACAAACACTGTGGCCCTTTGCACAGTGGGGGCATGATATCCTTGGTTCATTCCCAATGGCCTCCGGTCAAAGAAAGTTTATTATTATCGGGATCGATTATTTCACTAAATAGGTGGAGACTTCTCCCTTGGCAAAGATAACTGAATATAATGCCTTGGAGTTTGTACGACAAAGTATCATTTGTCGGTTTGGAATCCCAGAAGTTATAATAACCGACAACAGGACTCAATTTATTAGGAAACGCTTTACTAAATACTATACAAGCTTAGGTGTCAAGCTAGCTCATACATCAGTAGCTTACCCCCAAACTAATTGGCAAGTAGAAGTAACTAATAGGACTCTATTGTATGGATTGAAAATGAAACTAGAAGATGTTGGGGGGCTCCTGGGCAGATGAATTGCCTTCAATATTATGGTCTTATAGAACTACACCAAAAGAACCAACTCGAGAGACTCCATTCAGCCCATGTTTTGGAATAGAGGTTGTAATTTCAGTAGAAATTGGATTACCCAGATTAAGGGTTGAAAACTTTGATCCTCTTAGCAATGCCAGAGACCTCCGGGAGCATCTTGACATGCTCCATGAGATCTGAGAAATAGCTAAGGTGAGAATGACTGCTTATCAACAATGAATCGTGCACTACTATAATAAAAGGGTTAGAGCTCAAAGGTTTGACGTTGGAGACTTAGTCCTCCGCTGTATATAGGCCACTGGAAAGATCCTCAACAGAAATAAATTGTCTCCAAACGGGGAAGGTCCATTTATTATGTCAACCATTCTTCGGGATAGCACTTACAAATTGCGCAGTCAAAACGGTAAATTGGTGCCCAGAACATGGAATGCGGTTCATTTAAAGAAGTTCCATCGGTAGCATTCAAAAATCCAGATAAATAGTGTAAGCTTTTCATGAAATAGTGTTATGTTCAGTATCAATGAAATATTTTACTATTTATTTTATTATTATTATTATTATTATTATTATTTTATTTGAATTTGTCCATTTAATCTTTATTACTGTTTTGTTTGAATGTGTATGTGCACATACAAAAATTCTTCGAGCTAAACTGGCCTAGATTGCTCCTAAATCTAGTGAGATTTTCATGTGGGACCACGAAATAAGTAAGCTGAAAGAAGAAAATTTTCCTCAACTAAATGTTAGGATTAACTAATACTTACAGTGAAAAATGCCACTTTAATGGCAGCCTCGGTCAAAGAAATTCTTACCCCAGATTCCAAGGTTGATTCATGCCGTCTTCTAATAGGATTAGGGAGAGGGGTTGAAACTGTTATACCCGAAGTAATAGGCCATGTAGGAGGTTGGTCAACAGCCTCCGGTGGAAACGAGAAAGTAACTGAAGACCCTTGATGAGAAGTCTCCTCTTCACCAGCCACTCTAACAGCTTCTTGAACAGTGGTTTGATAAGTAGATGGCCCAACTTGCATGTTAGATGAGGCAGGCAATAACGCCTCTTCAATACGAATGTCTTTAGTCTCAAGGCCACACTCACCAGATTGCCCAACATCAACCGATTGGTTCATGATCCTAAGAATGCTCGGGGGCTCCATAGAAGTTATTGGAAAATCCTCACTAGAAATAATTTCGGGTATTAAACCTGTCTCCAACTCTGGCTCCAAACTCGTTTGAACAAAAGGGTCTGAAGCTGTGCTCTCAATATGTAAAACTTCTGGACCAGGGCCAGGAGGGTTTGCCTTAACAGATTGAGAAATAACTCGCTGCCGCCTTGATGAGGAAGATTTGGCTTTATTCCCATCAACTTTTCTTTTACGTATTTTAGGTGGAGATGCAGCAACATCTACTGTTTCTTCCGCACTGGTCCCACTTAGCAAAGAATAACAATTCTTGTGAGAGAAAATGATCGTTATTTTTATCCGAAAAAGAATTCGCCTTCTCTTGAAGAATGTCAATAAATGGTTTAGCATACTTCTCATCTTAAGAAGTAACCCTACCGGTTAACGAATCGGTAACTCTTCCCCATCCATTAGGAAGGCCCACAGATAACTTAAGATAGAAAAATCTATCTTTCCAATCCTTTACAAACTCATGGATTGGCTGGGAAAAAATTATCTCCCTTAGAGACAACGAAATCTAGTCACTGCTTTAGATGAATCAAAAAATAACCTTGACTACGGTGGAGTTAAACTTTAAACCACGAAGACAAAAAAATATACAAAGAATGCAATGATACCTAATTGCCTTCACATGAATTCTGGCAATGGGAAGCTGAAAACTTTTAATATCTGAAGCAGCTCATGGGCAATAAAAATACGAAGACCATTCATGTGATGGATCTCATAAATAGTAATGTAGTCATCGGGCAGATTACAGGCTCTTTCATCTTCACCAGGCACAGCATAAGGATTTCCCTAGGTATTCCAAATTGGGAATATAATTTCTCAACTTCATCTCCAGTAAGCACGTATCAGGTCTCAACGACGTGAACAGTAATTGAGTGTTATTCTATAATAGAAAAACGTAACAGGAAAGTAAAAGTAATCCAAAAGAAAGTTAGGGTTTGAAGATTGAAGACGAAAAGTGAAAATGTATGCGAAATAATGCTAGATTTATAGAAAATTTTTGAGTTTGAAAGGGGCGCCATTTTTAAATTAAAATGACGCACGGTTTTGAGGCGACATGATTACAAATTGCTTTGGAATACCCAAAGTAAATTGCTTATTACTGACAGAACCCCTCTGGAGACCTTTTTCTCCTGAGATCTCTTCCTCCGGAGACCTTCGTTTTCTCCAGAGACCTTCATTCTCTCTGGAGACCATTTCATCCGGAGATCTTCCATTTCCTCCAGAGACCTTCGTTTTCGCCGGAGACCTTCCATTTCCTCCAGAGACCTTCGTTCTCTCTGAAGACCTTCATTTTCTCCTGAGACCTTCCATTTCCTCCAGAGACCTTCATCCTCTCCGGAGACCTTCGTTTTCTAATGAGATCTTTTCTCTCCGAAAACCTTATCTTATTTATCCAGAAACTTTGATATTTTGGAGATCTTACGTTTTCGGAGACCATATGTATTTTGAGATTCTGTTCACTCTCGACCAGCTCCAACCCTATTTGGCTTGGAGGAAGTCAACTAAGAGATGTCTCCATCAATTTCGTAATAGAGAACATACTAGAAAAGAGTTCGCCATCAATGAACACACTAGAGGTTTAAAACTCAAAACCTCTAGTGTGGGGGGCTAGTGATGGGTACTATTATTGATGGGCTTACATAAAGAAAGGCTACCAAATCCATAATACAAAATGAGCTTGACAACATTAAAGTCCATGAACACCGGCCCATCCCATTCCTTTAGTACTTTAGCTGTTACTGCTACAATTAAATGTCGGAGACCCAAATTGCTACAGTGAAATTCGGAGACCTTAACTGCTATAATTGGATTCCTGAAGCCAAAACTATTACAATTAACCGCTACCTAGTTAATCTCATCCATAGTAGCGTCACAAATACTGAAGAAACGGACATTTGAACATGGTATAAAAGGGAAGAGCATCCAAGAGAAGGAGGAGGATCCCCCGTTTAAAAAATTCTTTACTTGGATAAATCCCTTGCTTGGATAGTTAAATGAAGAATGACTATATTAAAAAAATCTTAAACCAAATACTCATTACAATTTTTTCTTTTTAGAATGTTCTCTATTTTCTAGACGAGAACTGATTTGAGTATCAAAGTGTCTTTCAGGGAATAAGCCCCGATTGTACTCTGATTCTTGGTTTAGTTGTGGTGCGCAGATCCTGGATCATCAAAGACTGAATGGAGATCTAATTCATAAAGAACGCGAATTCGAAAACCCGTCATAAATTTGGATTCTGATATGCATCAAGTAGGAATTGGACTACTATGAAAATGACACAATTAATTGAGACCATGGTATGTCTAATAGTAGAGATGAGGATATGACTTCATATCAGAGAGGGATTACCATGGGAGAGGACAGATAGATAGATATATAAATATTTTTCTTCCATAAAATGACCCAATATTATTGTTGTGGGGATGAATTCTCATGTTAGTTGAGTAAAAAACTGTCATCATACTTAGAAATAGGAAAACTTCATTCTCCTTTGAGGTGCATTTTCAATGATAAACCCTTATAGTTGTGGAGGTGAATTCTCACGTTAGTTGAGTAAAAAAATGTCATTGTACTTATATGTAGGAAAACTACATTCTGCTTTGACGCGCCTTTTCAATGATAAACCATTACAGGATTGGATTAATGATTTAAAATGTCTTAGATCTTTCTCTAAATTGGATAATATTTCAATCGAGAATGACACTATCTGTAGAAATTTATACTGACAGCAATATGCCCACCTCCTTAATGGAAGATATATTGCAGGGTAGACTATTCCACACTAGTTGAATAAAGAGGTTATTTGGTCCATGTAAGTGAGAATACTTTCTTCTTTTTTTGATATGCCTTTTTAGGTATAATACTGTATAAGACGGGGATAGTGATTGAATACATTTCATGCATACTTCTAAAGTGAATAATATCCCATTAACGAAGAAAATAATTGCATAATCACCTCAAGACTTGGATAGATGGAATATATAGCTACTTACCCAAGGTGGAGAAACTTCTTGTCTGCATAAGCATATGCAGACGTAGAGCTCACATCCATCATGCTTTGTGCAAGCAAGTCACGAGCAGCCACAAAGTTATTACTGCTGATCGTATTCATCTCTTGCCCTCCTGCGGCGGTGGCAGCAGCGGCGGCAGCAGCTGCCGCTTCCTCAATATTAAGTTGCTGCATCCTCTCTAAATCAGCTATCTGAATTTATATTATCACTATTTTCCATTAATAAGAGTTAAGCATAGGAGTAGATGTAACTAATAAAACAGTATTCTGAGGAGTTATCTATTTGTTCCGTTTGTTTGCAATCTTATTACTGATGAGAATTTTACATGTAAAAAATATTATAATATCTAAACGATTAACTTAAGATAATTTTTAGGTTAAGACACAATAAATTCTTAGCAATTTAGAAATTTTTAGCATCCAAAAATATTTTAAATAAAAAAAGCAAAAAAATTCTAAAAAGTTGGGCCTTTGATTTTCATTTGACGGCATAATGTGTGAAGTGTTACTAATCATATTAACCATTGAAAACACTTAAATATTCGTGTAATACTACAATGTTTCAAACTCGGGTTAATCAGATTCTTAATCGAGTGAGATTATTAGTTATAAAAATATGATGCAGATGATACTTTTGAAGTCAAAAGTTTGTATAAAGGTCTAAATTAACTTTTTAAAGATTCTATATTAGTTTGACTTGAGAAATCATTTGAAGGATATTTTGGTAATATACACTAGTAGTAAATGTTATTTTCTGTATATTATTATATTAATTAGAATTTATTTTAAATATGTTAAATATATTTTGATATGATTTTAAATGAATTAAATTAATGTGCCATAATGTAAAAACTGGGATAGGAAAAATTCTAAGAGCCAAAACCCTAATTTTGACCTAATTCTCCTCTATTAAGGCACACCCTTTTTCTCCTCACTCAGCCTCCTCTCTTGCATTATTTGACTACAATTTAGTTTAGGAAATAATCCATGTTGACTGCAGCAACTTATTATGCCCGGCCCCCTTGAAAACCAAATGAAAAACACTAATTTTAATCCTAATCTTCCCTGACAGCTTTGGAAGAGTGTTCAGCTTCCTCCCTATCCCTTTATTGCTTCATTTTAACTTAGAAAATAATCCTTGATTAGCCAAAATTGCTGAATTGTCTGGCCCCCCTTTGGAATGGAATCCTCACTTATTTTTTCTCCAACTTTTGTCAGTGAAGTAGCTGCCCCTTATGAGTTTGGCTAAACCTAATTTCTCTCATTATTTCAGCCACTTAGAGAGGAAAAAATGAGAAAAATGGCAGCCTTGCCCCTTGTGCTATGAGAGTGAAAAATCAAGTGTTAGGAAAATCTAAGAGGTCTTTCGTGCCATGCCATCCATGGGAGAAGTAGGAGACCAAGTTTCATAACTTCCTTATGAAGAGAAAGTCATGCTTGTTTAGATTTTGAAAGCCATTTGTGCTCACTTTGATCATTTGATGGAGGAAAACTATGGTAAGTAAAAATTCTATCGTGCTTTAACAATCATTATATTTCTTCTAATTGGATTTTTTTTATCTACTAAAGTTGGTTCTAAAATATTAGATGGAATGTTTTGCATCCATTTTAAGATCTTCAATTTAGACTCCTTGAGAAAATCTATCTATATGCTAAAAGATAATTCATTTAACTCATTTCTTATCCCTCTTTAAAACCCTGACTTTTAAGCCTCCTATCTTGATATTACGGAACCTTTTTCAACTCCTAATCCATATTATGTCATATTTTAGTAGGTGGCTGAATGGCCTTTAAGTAACTTTGATAGATTTATATGTTTAAAGTATAAGAAAGTGAGATCTTGAATTAATAGTCCAAGTGAAAATTATCATGGCATGAAGATAGGTTAGCCATAGCCTTAAAGAGAGCATACTAAGAGTAAAATGTGAATTTTACATGCTTATATTGTCTTATGATGGAGGTATGTAAGTCTCATAATATTTAGAGTATCTTATATTCATTGATCTAGCAATTTGAACAAGAATTTTTCTTTATCCGTGGCTTGTTGTTACATGTTAGGGTGCTAGATAATATTCTTGCATACTTATCTCTTAATATGTTTGGAATTATAAGCCTCTTGATATTTGAAATAATATTTATGAGTGAATCTATAAAGTGGGACCAAAAATCTCTTACGATGTGGGCTTAGGAGTTTTAATAAAGTGTAACAATGTTATTTTACATGCCTATATTATAGTTTTATCTAGATCTATATGCCCTCTAATGAGTGGAGTAACTTATGTTGGTACAACTAGAGAATCGACCAAAATACCTTGTGGCGAAAGACCATAGTGATAAGTAAGGACAAAATGGTAATTTGGCTATGAATGTAAATAAATAATTTTATACCATATTTGATTTAGATCGCCATGTGCCTCTAAAATATGAAGAAAATACCAATTATGTACTTATACACGTCAAAATGGTTGGATATATATTTAGAGGCTAAAAATGATCTCTCTACGTACTTGTACATAATTTGAATGATGGTATTTGTTATACATTAGATTTACCTAATAATTAATATAATGAGTGTAGAAGAAAGAATAGTCTTCATTTGGTGAAAAAAGGGCAATTGTTTGTGGGCCTTAACTTTTTAATTTATATTATAAGATAATTGGGTATAACGTACTCAAGTATGGTATCCATGTTTAGCCTTTCCTTTGATTTGACAAATGACTGTGTTTTTTACTTTCTGACTTTATTGTTTACTTTATGATTAGATACAAAAAAATTATATAAAAATATTATAGTATTAAAAAATATAAAACCTATGAAATCCTCATATAGCTTACAGTCGTCTGGCATCTATCTTATATTTAGTGGATTGAGATCTATGTTTCATAGATAGAGCCTCATAGTCACGTGTCCATCATATGGTGTGATATCAAATGATACCACAACCTAGGGCATTACGTTTGACATATTCAGAGAGTTAGAGATTCTTTGTCCAGGAAGTTGAGAATCTATGAGACTGGTTCTTATATAGAGAGTTGATGATTCTCTTAAGCTAATACTTATATAAAGAGTTGAGGGTTCTAGTATAGTATTTGGCTGAGATTTTGTACACCTACAGTTAAAAAGTCTCGAAAGACTATGAATTTAATCGCATATCGAACTTACAAGTGTTGGTTACTTCATAGTAGTTATACAGCAGTTGGGAGTATGAATATGTGACCATTGTTTACAATGCAAGATAAAATCTAATGAAATTATTGTGATATCTCATATTGTTAAAACCTCAATTGAAATAATTTTAATAGAACTATGTTGTTATTGAGATCCAAATTTAGTAAAATTCTTATTGTATTCATAATATTTGAGTTTTGTGGAACTCATCGATTTTATGCTCTTTGTAGATACTCTTAAGTCATGGTTATAACAAGTGGTAAAATATCGAATGGAGTATTGTTAAGCCACCTATCTTTATTATTGCCTTGCAGGAATTAATATTATGTATTCAAAATGATTATTGTTTATATTATATTATTAATTATATCACTTGTTATGCGTTTTGGTTTACCCTCATATTTTTTGGCTTTAGAATAGTACCAAATAGATAAAGTTAACGGGTGATCAAATTTAGCTGAGTTACTTACATGAGAAGAATATCAAAACTTAGATATTTTAGATTGGAGATAGTAATTATTTACTTTTATAAACATTGCCGCTAAATTTGGTTATTAGAATATAATAACATATAAATAGAATAACTATTCTCATGGAATAAAACAAGATATAAATAACATTTAAAATTAATATTTAATTATTTGATTAGTTATTTAAAATAGCTAAAATTAAATTAAAAATTAATTTTCTAGCACTAAAAATATTGTAATAGCCAAATGAACAATCAATGAATTATAAAATAACTCTTTTATTCTTATTTAAAAAATAATGTTCTAATAGATGTTAGAATATTCGAATAAATTTGATCAAAATTGAGTCACTTAATTGGTCTGGCCTTTTGATCAAAAACTTTGTAGGGTACAACAGTATGATAAACATACATGTTAAAGAAATTAAGATTATATTATTTTTAGGGATAGATATGATCAAAGTTGAAAGTAACCACGTCGACCCGACCTAATTATAAATTTTTTTGTGAATATTTTTTATTTTAAATAAATATCAAGTTTATTCAATAGATTATATTTTCATATAACTAATAAATTTATGTAGAGATTTTTAATTTAAATATATATTTATATATTATTTGAATCTATATATTATGATTTTTGAAGTATTTTATATTTTTAATTATTTTTTTATCAAACTTTAAATTTTTAAATAAAAAATACTTAAAAATAAAAAAATTTCATATCCTAACCTAAATTGGCCGAATCTAAATTACAAAAACATCTGATTCGGTCTAACCCGACTTGGTAATTATAAATTTTTATCTAAATTTGATCCATATATGACTTGAATTTGATTTTGATCAAATCTAATTTGGGATAATGATAAATATAAAAATAGAATGAAATAGTTATTCGTTGATAACCAAAAAAAAAATACCAAGGAAAAATTGGCTTTTTTATTACTTATTTTAAAAAAATAATACTTTTTTTTATAATTATTTTTCCTACAATTGAAGCAATCAAATAGAAAAAAAACAATTTTATTAAGAATAATATATAAATATAATTTTTATTCTATCCTAACAAATAGCTCATATTAGGTTTTGAGATATTGTTCTCAAGAGTTGTGTCCTATTATAATTGATGATGTATGATGGACTTTTAATATTTTATTATTATTTATATGATAAATATTTATAATTTTTGCTAATATTTTATTTATAAGATTATTTATTATAATGATTCATAGAAATTTTGGGAGTCATTGTGATTGTTCGTGTTTGCATACATTGATCAGGCTTAGGTAGCCACAATCAGGGTCAATCTCACGAAAAAGATATATCAGTGTTGAGTATATTGAATACGAGTCGCTCATTACATGTGTAGAAACACAGTCAAATAATCAATAGTAATATGCAACAATCAAATATGGCAAACGATTTCTTAAATTTATTTTCTATATAGAGCATTTTGATTCTTTTGATATTTATTATTATTATATATATAAAAATTTTAACTTTCATAATAGAATATTTAACATTTTTATAATACTAAAATTTAAAGTAAGGTTATCTAAATTTCTAAAAATATTCAAGAATTCAAGAAAATTTCTAAAAATTTATACGGCTCGATTTAAATTATCTCATTACTATAATATGAACAAAATCTATGTTAGAGATTTACTTGAATTAAATTTTCAAGTAAATTGTATAAGTAATGCAAAAATAAACCACCTGCTAAATTGTCAATGATTGAATTTTTTTCTTTTCTCAATAATAATGTAAAATTACCTTAGCTCGGAGATAGGAGTTTTCATGCTCAAGTTCAATCTCCTGTATATCAGCAATGAAAACAAATAAAAGTAAACAATAAATTAAAAAAAAAAAATATTTTCTGGTTTATTTAGGGTTTATTTAGTTATAAATTTTTAAAAAAATAATGAGAAAAAGGCAGTGTAAACCAAAATAAAAAAAAATTTACTTCCTTCAATTATATAAAATGCTATTATATATATTTTTATTATATTTTTCTTCTTATTTTTCATATAATTTAACACATAGTAAAGTATTATATATATATATAAATTTTCATAGAACTAAATAGGTCTTTAAAAAAATCAGCATATTTGATTCTAAAAAAAATTAAAGGAGAGAAAAAAGTGAAATATTTTTCTATGTTTAAATTACATGAAAAATTATAAAATAATAATAATAAATATTTATTAAAATATTCATATTTAAAAAATTCTTTTTATGCTATTTTGTTTTTTAAAACATTTTTATATAACTAAATCACTCATTAAAGTATAAAAAAAAAAAAGGGGGTAGGCAGTGGAAGAGATATTACCCTCTTCTGCAAGTACTCAATGTCAGACAGCACCAGTTCTTGCTGTGTCACAGGATCAATGAAAAGCATTGTTAATATCAGAACTAAATTCATAATTGAATAGAAATTACAACATTAGGGGTGGTCAAGTGCTTAAAATTTCTAGCATTATAGACTTTAGGGATGATTAATCATTTATATATTATAAAAACTGATAAAATTTTACCTACTTTAATGGGTTTTAAATTTAGATAAAATTTAAAACTCCCGAATCGGGTGTTGACTTACTATGCTCAACCCAAACTCGACCTATAAATATAATATAAATACCCATCTAGCAATAATTTTATTAATTAATTATATTATTTCCTAATATTATCAAACCTCTTTTACTATATCATTTGGCAAAAATAGAAAATATTTTAGTTCGATTTGGATTAAGGTATCATTCAAATTATCAAGTTTTGTCCAACCCGAAGAACTTTAGGTTAGGTTTGAATTATAAAATTAAAATATTGGATGGTCCTTAAAATTATTTTATTTTAAATCTCTCATTCTTTGCCATTACTACTTTTAATACACACCTCCATCAACTATATGTTTGATGCTATATATTAAAATTATAAACTAATATACAACAGAAATAAATTTTAGCCTACATCAATTTAGTCAAAATTAAAACTTCATTGATTTATTTCATGAGTTTCTAAAGTCTCAATCTCGTTAGAAATAGAAAAAAAAAATTTCTGAAATCATATTATGAGGTGCAATTGCAAATGGGGGAAGAGCTCTAGACAAGTCCTTCAACTTGTGAACTTTAGTTAACTAATGAAATTCAACCGTCACAAGTTATAAAGGAGGGTCATAATCTCATTTTATTATAAAGGATCCACTATGGGCAATGTTTCATCTCTAAAAATTTACAAGATCTCCCAGAAGCACATAGTAGGTACACCTCAATCATACATCTCTCTTTACATTTTCAATCTTTTTTATACTAATAAATAAGTCGTGTAGCTACTGAATACATTTATAAAAAGATAGGAGTACTATTGTTAGGTATGAATTCGAATTTTTATTACAGTCATGATTAATTAAGTCAAAATAATTAAATTAAGGTCAAATGAGAAAGAAATATAGGTCAAAAGTCAAAGTTGGTCGGATCACATTAAGTTAATAGATGTCTGATTGACATTTGACGTGCGCCTATGCGTGTTCTGGGTAGAAGAGTCACGCCTGACTAATATCTGAACAGAGTTCGAATGCGTATTCCAGATTAGACGTGCTCGAGGCACGTCCGAGGAATGCTTGAAGCATGCTGTGGCAGAATGCTTACGCTCGATGCGCATCAAAGACGGCACTTGTGCGCTGCAGTGTTTGACCATGGCACTTGACGTGCACCCGCCCAACGCTCGAGCATTACTATATTATAAATATGATACCTGGTTGATTTTCAATTATTTTCTATAGACTTTTGAGAGAGAAGAAGAGGAAAAGAGAGATAAAATTAGAGAAACTTAATTCAAATGAATTCAAACTAGATTTTTGATAATTTAAAATTAATGCATGTATTTTTTAAATTTTCCTTCCTTTATTGTTGGTCCTTTTTCACTTCTATAAGTATTTTTTATTTCAAATACTCATACATAACATATTTTTGTAACTAATTGTCTAAATTTCACATGTATGAATTTTCACTCTCATTCTTTATGATATTTATAAAAAATCATATCCTTAACTCATATAGTTTAAATTTTAAGTTATTTTCTTGTAATTTTTCTATATACTTTTGTTAAACTCATAATTTAATAACTCCATATGTAATGAATTTTATATATCTTGCTATAATATGTTCTGAACCTTTAAAAATATACTTGCATATTCTGAAAATTCAGTACATTGTCCTTGCATGCTTATTATTTGAATTAAAAATGCTGAAATATTATCAATGTTTCTGATTTTTCTGCAATCATATTTTAAAATCTCATAATATGATATCACATATTTTAAATTGAGTATGACTAAGTTTCTATAGTAAATTGTAACACTTCATGATAAGAAAATTAATGTATTTGAAGAAAAACTCTATATTATGTTAAGAATATTTTTTCTAGAATGAGAAAATATAAAAAATATAAATAAATGAGTAGAGTTTTCATATGTGTAAAAATCAAACCATTGTAATAGTTCAGCGGGTGGTATATTATAGTATCACTAAATATTTTATAGTGGTTATTGAGGTTCAACCCTATCATCCGTGAGTGAAAGTGGCGTTCAATTACATCTATAAGATTATATATATGACGGTTCATCTATGGATCTTGAGTATTAGCGTATGACCTTTGATTCTGTGAAAATAAATATAATTCGAGTTTTGATTATTAGTTTTTTTAGTCGGTAAGGTCCTACTGGCCATTAATCCTAAATAAATTCATATTTGAGTATGAATTTATATGGCTCATTTTGACTATGTATTAAAAAGATAAATCTAAAAATCCTACATAATAGTTATGGGAATCCATCTCATTGCATCTAATTTGATTTACAGTGTTTTTAATATATTTTAATAAAAATTATATATTGAATTATGAAAAATTATATGCCTTATTAAACTTTTGACTTATTTTATTTTCTATTTTTTCACTAACCCCTTCAGAAGAGAGATTCAAGCACTTGTAAGATGATTTGTATTGAACAAAGATCGGTTCAAATGAATTAGAATTAGAGTTATGAAATGTTTAATATTGTATTTAAATTTTTGATCAGCAGCTTAAAGCTTGTGATTAATCGAACAATGGTTATGTATAAGAGTTAACATGAGATCATGGATGTTATTTATGTTATTTGTGGTTTGTGATGTCGTGAGATGTTAATTCACTCGATAGTTAGTTATCAAATATCAGTTGTCAGTTATGGTTTATGATTTTGAGTTATCAGTTATATTTGATACTCTAATTATGTTTTGGATTCGACATTACTCGTTACATAAGGCCGATGTGTCAATTTGGTCAGTCTTGAAGCCACATGATGATTTGGTATTTCAAATCCTGTATTCAGTTAATATTATTTTATTTTGATCGATCGAGATATAGACGTAAAGTTCACGTCTATGGTTAGTTGGATGCTAATTGGATAATTATCAATGTTGATATTTATTAATGACGGGATCAAAATTTGGGATGCGACAAATTAGATAGTATCAGAGAAGTCATAAGCAGGATATCTTATTTGATTTGAGGATCCGATGTGATTAATTATTTTGTGATAGGATTGAAAGATATCGTCAGGATAAGGAGAAAATGTTAGACCTAACTCTTGCCCCAACCAAGAAGCGGAATATTTAACCATAATAGCAATGATGGCAGACATGATGAAATCTATGGCCTGATGATCTCATAACTCGGAGTTGGTGATAGCTAATCCGGTGACAACAGCGTATGATCATTTCACTAATGAGAGGGTGTCAGAATTCACGGATAACCCAAATCTTATCAAAGTTGATATTTGGATCCAATAAATTGAGAATATTTTCACAATAATTCGATGCTTGGAGGAGGACAAGGTTATGTTTGCCTCCTACAAACTGAAAGGAAAAACGAACCATTGGTGGTTGATGATGAAGTGAGTCATGAGATAGGAAAACGAAGAAATTCCTTGGGATATGCTGGTAGAGGCTTTCATAGACAAATATTTTTTGACGAGTTTGAAGAAATAAAAAGATGATAAATTTTCTCATTTGAGGCAAGAAAATCAAATGGTGGTATAATATGACGTCAAATTTACCGAGTTATCCCATTATACTCCTCACATGGTCATGAGGAGGCAAGGAAGACAAGAAAATTTCTGCAAAGCCTGAATAATACAATTTGAAAGCAATTGATGACGTTAAAATTGAGAACTTATAAAGATGTGTCAGAACGGGCTTTCCTGTTTGAATGAGAATTAGAAAGAGAGAAATTCTTTGAGAAGAAGCTACCAAGCAAAGGAGGCCAAAGTCCGGGGTCAATAGGATCCCATAAAAGACCAAAGTCAATGGATTGAGGAAAAAAAGGAGCTAAAATCTAGTGTATACCAGGCACTCAACAATTAATGCCCGTGTGCTCTCATTGCATGAAATCCCATGGAGAAAGGCCATACTATAAGATCTTAAGAGTATACTTCCATTGCAGCCGACCCAGTCATACGATTAAATATTGCCCTCATCCCTCGAGGCAAATAGCAGTCGTTGAACGATGAATTCTGTAGCCCATTTGCGGATCAAAGAGATACTAATGCTAGAGTGTATGAAGTAATGTGATATCAAAAAACACTTTCAAAGTATGCGTATGATAATATCTTATTTTTAGGTACAATCGGAGATTCTACAAAGAATGAAAGGAGCTCAAATGGATGATCCATTTTTTGTGAACATTACCAATTATTTGAATAGGGATTCTAGGGCAGACTTTAATATTTGAGTAGATAGAGTTTTGAGATTTTGAGAACAAATAAGTATGCTAGATATCGGAGAATTGAAAGAAGAAATCATGAATAAAACTTATCGATTAAAATACACTATTCACCAAGGAATTAACAAAATGTACCAAAATTTAAAGAAGATATTTTGATTACGGAACATAAAAAGAGCAATAGCAGCATATGTGGAAAGATGCTTAATATGTTAACAATTGAAGGCCGAGTGTAAGAAGCCACTCGGCCTGTTACAATCGATGCCAACTCCTAACCGGAAATGGGAAGATATAATAATAGATTTTGTGATGGAATTATCGAAGACACCAAAGAATCATGATGCTGTTTGGAAAATTATAGATCTGCCCACTAAATCGACTTATTTTATAACTGTTTAAATAACGTTCTCTAGAGATCGAATGGCAAGATTGTACATAAATGAGGTGAATAGATTGCATGGTATGTTAGCTTCCATTATATTAGATTGAGACCCAAGGTTTGTCTCAAAATTTTAGAAAAATTTATATCAAAAATTAGGGATAATATGAAATTCAGCACAAACCTATCATCTCCAAATAGATAGATAATCAAAGCAAATAATTCAAATTTTAGAAAACATATTAAGAGCTTCAATTTTAGAAATGAAAGACAAATAGGATGATTATTTGTCATTGGCCGAATTTGCATACAATAATTGTTACCAATCAAGTATTGATATGGCTCCATTTGAAATTTTGTATGGAAGGAAATGTCATTTCCCCCCCGATTCATTGAAAGGAGATCGACAATTGGAGACTTTTGGAAAAGATATCTTATAAGATCTGTTTGATTCATGATTAGTTGAAGGTTACCCAAAATTGATAGAAGAGTTATGCTAATTGGAGAAGATTGAAATTGAGTTTCAATATTGAAGACCACGTATTTTTGAAGACTTTTCCATTGAAAGAATTTTGAGATTTTGGATCAAAGAAAAATTAAAGCCGAGATTTATATGGCAATTTGAAATTCTCAAAAAAAAGCCTATAGATTGGCTTTACGCCTAAATTTAAGGGATGATCATAATGTGTTTATATTTTGGATGTATATTCATGATCCATCGCATATTATTAAATATGAACCGTTGAGAATAAATGAAAACTTAAAGTATAATAATGAAGCGGTTCAAATTTTAGGAAAAATAGATCAAGTGTTTCGGATGAAGGTAATTCTATTAGTCAAGATATTATGGAGGAATCATTTGTATGAAAAAGCCACGTGGGAATGAGAAGATGAGATCAGGGAGACGTATTCACATTTGTTTTTTAATGAGGTACGTAAAAGTTTATTGTCAAAATTTTTATAAATAGGGAAGAAATGTAAGGTTCGATTTCAAATTTTTATTATAATTATGATTAATTAAGTTAAAATAATTAAATTGAGGTTAAATGAGTAAGAAATTTGAGTTAAAAGTCAAAGTTAGATTGAATCACATCAAATTGATGGATACCTGACGGACACTCGACACGCACATTCGTGTTCTGGGCAGAAGAGTTGTACTTGACTAGTGCCTGAGCGGAACTCGAGCATGTATTCCATATTAGACGCGCTCAAGGCACACCAGAGGAACGTCTGAAGCATGTTGTGACAGAATGCTGACACTTGATGGTTACAAGGCAACGCTCTTGCGCTGTAGTGTTTGGCTATAGCGCCTGACATATGCCTAACGAGCACTCTAGCGCTACTCTATTATAAATATATTCCTCGATTGATTTTTTTATTATTTTTTGTAGAGTTTTGAGAGATGAGAGAGGGAGAAGAGGAAAAGAGAGACAAAGGGAGTTAGAGAAGCTCAATTTAAATGAATCAAAGTTAAATTTTTGGTAATTTAGAGTTAAAGTAAGTTAGAGAAGCCTCAGGGCATATATCTGGCATAAGTTTTCACGTTTTAGTATATGAGTATCAATAGACTTGTAATCATACATCTAAAAGTGTTTGAACCTTTTACTATAGGCTTTTTGAGACACATTGAAAAGTTTTTAGATCAATCCTTAAAGATCTTTGCATCCATAATGCAGTCAATCTCACCCATATTCTTTATTTTAAAATTTGAAGATAAACACATTTTAGTTGCAACTATTAACTTCTTGTCATTTTCAACTAATAATATGTCATCAACATATAATGACAAATTTATAAAATTATTTTAAGATTTTTTGACATCATTTTCAATTATCATAAACCCATTCAAGAGAATAGCGCTATGAAATCTAAAATGCCACTATCTAGATAATTATTTTAGGCCACAAATATACTATGTTAGCTTGCATACTTTGTACTCTTATCATTTTATCACAAAACCAATTGATTAATCTGTATATATCTCTTCATCTAGTTCTCTATATAGGAAAGTAATTTTAACATCTAATTGAAGCAATTTTGAATCCAGTTTAGCTATAATGGTTAAAATTGGGTGAATAGGGGCAAACTTCACTATCAATAAGAAGGTTTTCTTATAGTCTTTATCATCCTCTTAAGTATAATGCTTTACCGTAAAGCAAGATTTGTACATTTTAATTATGCCATCCGCCTTACATTTGCTTTTGAAAACTTATTTATTTCCAATGGCCTTCCGCCCAAGTTATAGATTTACCAAATCCTAGAGCTAATTCAATTGTGTTAACTCCACCTTATAATCTATTATTTTAATCTATTCAACTTTTATAGAAAATGAGAATAATTCCTATACTATTTTGTGTTCATCATCATTATGCAGAGCAACCATCAAAACTTCCCCTTTAATCTCGAAATGTTGATAGGGAATGCAACCACCTTGACTTCAACGTACTTAACCATGTTGTAAATTATCATCTAATGGGATACTTCCACTTTTCCTATGAGTAAGAAAATTTTCTTTCTCATTCTCAATTAAGTATTTTGAAGTATCATCCTCTCAATTAACTAACTCAAAAAATTTTAAATTTCTTTCAACCTCACCTCTATTCAGAAATTCATCCTCAATAAAATCTACAACCTGTGATTTAATTTTTATTTCATCTGAATAATCTTTTGAATATTCTGAGTATCTTATGAACATGTAGTTTTTCCCCTAGAGCTAGTTTCCCATACAAATTGAAGTATTTTGAACAAAATCCAATTAGCCCCATGGCCACAAGATACACAAATTAGATTTTTCAACAGTTCATAGTCCATATAGAGTAGAAAGTTCTATCTTAAAGAGAACTCGGTTAAGAATGTCGACTACAATTAACAATGTATCACCTCAATAAAATATTGGAGTATTTGCTTGTGCCATTATTAATCTAACCATCTCAAGCTTCTACAATTTTGTCTTTGGCATCATCAATTGCTTTTTGATATCTTTCTCATTATAGTGTATGTTAAAGTGTTCAAATAGATATTTACTCTTTCGATTAGTTCTAAGAATTTTTATACTTCTATCTAATTGATTCTCAACCAAAATCATATCGCATCTAAAACAATCCAATATTTCGAACTAATTGGAGATCAAACATACATAATTGAACAATGTAAAATTATCTATGAATGTGGTGAAACATAGACTACCATGTCTTGCCCTTATATTCATTAGACTATAGATATCATAATGGACTAACTGTAATGAAAAATATATTTTTTAAAATAGTTTTCTTTTAAACTTTTCCACTAGACAACTTTCACTTGTGAGTAAAGAGATTTTAGTGAGATTGGCTATAAGGCATTTCCTAATTAATTTAATCATCCTATCTCGCTTTATATGCAAGCGGACATGCCATATATGTGTGCTTACATCATTAGCAAAAGTCAAGTAAAATAAATTAATCATTACTACTATAGTAATTTAAATCTAACAACATAAAATCATTAAAAATAAAGCCATATCCATAAAAAATTATTTTTAGATAAAACCAAATTCCACTATTCTCAAAAGAAAAACAAAAACCAAGTCTCATTAAAACAATTACAATGTAAATTTAGCTTGTAAGTGTAATATTCTGAATTTTTATCCGATTTAATTGAGATTATTTATTATTATTTGGATAATTTTGGTGTAATAAAAAATTAATTAGATATTATAAAAATTTTGGAGGATATTTAAATTTGTTTGGCTGGTGCCCAAAGTGTGCCCATTTAGTCGCCCGGGTATTGATTTGAGTTTTAAAATTAAAAAAAATGAAATAATAATAATAATAATAACATAGTAGCAGGGAGAAGGGGAATTAGAAGGGGAATCAGAGAACGCGGGAGGCAGAGAGAACGCGAGAAGAGAGGGAGGCTTCGGGTAGAGAGAGAGAGGTAGAGAGAAGAGAAAGAAATGAGAAAACGGAGGCTCTCGAGTTTGATTATGACTTTAAGTTAGTTAGAGAAATTGTAGAGCGGATAGAGGTAAGTACATCCATACCCTTCTCTTCTGTTCTTGTTTATTTTTGTTTGACCCCTTCCAGTATTATTACCCGGATACTCACTCAAATCATGAAAAATAGAAAACCTATGAATATTGCTTGAGATATTTATAGTTTATTGTCGATTTCCTCGTCAATTTGCCCGGTTTAGCTTTGCCAAACCCTAGACCCGCGCCTAGCTTGGGTTCTCCCTCTTCCCTTCGAATTTTATGCTATTTGTTCCTCAATTATGAATTATCATATTCTAATTATACATATACTTCAATTGGGTGTCCGATTTCATAAGTATTGACCCGTTTGTAACGTTCGAAAACTCTAAAAACGGCCCTGGAACTGTTCATCCATGCTCAGACCATTTTACCCATGGATTTTTAGGGCTTTTGCATAAATTGGAATTAGAATATCATTATCCATATTTTACATAAGTTAATTTATCGATTGCATACTCGATTTGATAGTTTAATATGGATTTTTGTTCGCGAAACCCTACACCCCGCATGAACCTCATTTAAGCACATATTTTGAGTTTTATGCATAAATTAAATCGAGATTATGATTAGCTATGACTTAAATTTGATAATTTACCCATTATACACCCGAAATTCTGTGAATTATCCGATATGTGCAACCAAGATACTATTCATGTGCACTGTTCACCTGAGGCCAAATGAAAATTTTGCATGCTTCGATCGTAATTAATTATTATGAAAGTTATGTCTAATTGTATATGTTCAATTGTAGGCCTCGAAAAAATGTATGTGTTCCGTTGTGAAGGAAATGTATTCCGGAGGCTCCCAAAATGATAATTGCATAATGTGGTAAGAAATTCTAATCCTTCCTATGTATTATATTGTCTGTATATCTAAATTGACTTGTAAAAAGATTTAAATTTGAAGGAAAGATAATAATCGTATATGTAATCGAAGAAAAATCTATAATGTGATATATGATCAAATCATTCTCCCGGATGGAGATATTGTGAATTAAATTGTGATGGACCTTTCCTTAAATGAATAAGAAGTCATGAAACTATGACCATGGAATTATACTATGAAGGTAATGCCCCTTGGCCTGCAATTAGCATTATAATAGAAACTCGAGGATTACTCTGACTGCATATTGTAATATGTCATACTATTAGCAAGTTTTAGGATATTACTGTGAAAGAACGATGACTATCTCTAGACCGTTGAAGGTTAGGATAGCATTTTATTGGCCTTGTATGACCATGTGGTAGGCATACCGCTATACCACGTAGTGTTCGGCCTTTTTTAGGCAAAAGTTTGTTATTGGACATTGAGTACGTCATTCGGCCTTAGATTATGAGGGATATCATGATCCTTCCTCATCCTCCTACACCTTTAGTTAGTAAGGTTTACTGACCCTAATCCGCAAATACGAATAATCATGTATAAATTATATTTCAAGGAGAAAAAAATTGCGCTCAAAAGTATAATTGATCATGTTCCTGCTTATGCATCTCCTTCATCATTATATATCTTTCTTCTACTTCACTTTACTTATATTGTCTACTGCTCTTAAATATGATGTACTTACTGAGTTTTGGCTCACCCTTACTTCTCCTTATCTTCAATTTAATACAGGTCTATTATACCCGATGGGATAGCGTGGAGTTTCGAAGTGGACTAAGCTTTGGATCGAAAGATCATATCAAAGACTTGCTACTTGTAGTTTTATTTATGTCATAAAAAAATTGTATATAGTTATATTTCTTTTGGAATCTTAATGTATACTGTACATATAATTGATAACTAGATAGTTTAGTTTCCGTTGTATTGGATCTATTATACTTTCGTAAGTTATTGTGGTTTATAATAGGTACTTAGTGGCATCTCTGTTGGGCCGACATTGCGCTTAAATACATAGCATTGGAGCCACGAATTGTATGTGGCGAATGGATCCTATGTGGTTTTGTGTGTTGCTATTTGATGTCGGATGTTAGGATTATTTGGATGTGTTTTGTATTATACAGGAGATTATATAGGTTTTTTATTTGCAGATATTCGTATTATAGACAAAACTCTACTGAATTTTCGACAGAAAAATATGGTCCGTCATAATTGGTATCAGAGAAAAAGAGATGCATTTGGTTTGATTTGAATCGTATGCGATAGTTTAAGATAGATTAAAATTGATCAAATAAGTGGACGTAGACGTAGGACAATTAAGTTAGATTGGATAGTTTTAATTACCTTAGATGGCTAGCTTAGACTTGAATTAAGTTAGAGTTAGAGACTGAGTTTGGTTGTCCTACTTACCCGTCCTAGTTAGCGTCCTAAGAGTAACCTAACCCACGTTGTTTTACCTTCAGATAGGATATGAGTAACCGCAATGGGTCCTAGACAGGGGTTTATTTATGGTAGTGGTTGACCGTAAGGTCGGGAGGAGACACCTTGAGGTTTTTATTTGATAGGTGCTGATTTGGTACTTGAATTGATCGATATTGATTCAAGGCCTACGTCAATTGATTTCGGTTCGAGGTTTATATTTGATCGGCTCTGGGTTGAAATCCTCAAGCTAGTAATTTGTTAAGAATGAATGTTTGGTTTATGTATCAAGTATGATGGATGAGGTGGGATTAATGGCTTGAGGTTAGTACAAATTGAAGTTAATTTTTTAGGTTAACGAATCCTAGAGTGTCGAATTATAATCGATTTGGAGATGCCTTAGTGCCAAGACTTTTGGGTAGTTCAGATCTTATAGAGGTTGAGATATGGATCCTGAGAATTAAGATGATATTATGGTGATCCAATATTTGGAAGAAGATAAGGTAATATTATCCCTGGTCAGATAAAATGTGAAGTCAACCTGATGTGATTGGCGTGAAAAAGGGTTATGAGTTTCGAGGATAATGGGATATCATCGGATATGTTCTTGGATATTTTATGGATGAATATCTTGTTTCGGTGAGATTTTTGTGAGCATATTTTTGGAGTGGATAGTTCGACCGCATGAATAGATATTGCACTTATTCCATGGGTCGGACAGTTAAGGAGCCTAATACCATGGATCCAGGTTTCGTGATAATGGCACGAAGTATAGAAGTGTTGTCCATCGTAGCGTGAAATAAGGTTCCCGGATCTTGATGTTTCGATATATGTGTTATTATGGGATCCAGAATATGTATTTCATTGGTGTTTCTTAAACCTATTCGTTTATTTGGGTATTGTATGCCCTATACTAGTTGTATCGAGGTCTACAACACTTTTTTAGGTCTATAGATAGGATTGGTTGGGTTGATTTAATTACCCTGTGGTATTAGGGCTTAATATGATACAGAAGATGATTTGGTTAGCTAGATACCATACTAGCGCGAACTATGATGGTGAGGATATGACATCTCGTAATCGGGTGGAAAGGTTTGAATATGAGGTATCGTTGTTTGAGTGGTGACGAAATTAGTATTGTTTCTTCTGCATATCATCTGATTAGGATTTGTGCCAAGATTAGTTAACTTATAAGACCACACTTGGGAGTCGTTTTGTGGTCGCCAATGTATTTGGGTAATGTAAGTGTTTGAGGATGTGTCTTAGATGAAATAGTTAGCCCAAATCATCTCCTGATCGTTAAATTGATGGTTGTTGTGGAGTTATACCAGGATTGGCACCAAATTTTAAGGACTTTGTATTGAATCAATAAGACATCAGTTGAGTATTTTGCCATAAGGTATTTCGGTACTTTTGGGATGGCCTCATTAATGAATTTTTAGAGTCAATAGGGTGTGAGAACCCTATTTGAGGATCATATCATGAATGGCAAAAGACGATTAGTCGTGTGCTTAATTACGAAAGGGATGCAAGTTTGGGAGAGGTGTTATGTTGGGCATGTGGTTTTTCCGATAGTAGGAATGCGATCCCTTAGAGTTTGGAGCGATAGGTTATTCGAGAAAGATTGGTTGATGTCTAGAAGGTATGTGACTTTCTTGGATCTAGCTAAACCAGGAAGTGTAATCCGATAAGCGCTTCTCGAGGATTGTGACGTTGTGAGGCGTTTTGCTTGAGACGATCAGTATTCGTCGGAATGGGCCATGCAAGAATAGTCTTCGAGGGATTAAGGATTATGGAGAGAGTTATGTCCAGTGATTTTCAAGGTTTGAGAAGTTGTGTCATAGAGATGAATGGATCATGTGACTATGCAAGTAGGTTAATCTGCTTAAGGATCAGAAGGTGTGTTTCGATGTCCTTCAAGGAAGGTGACCAGTATTGCTATTAATCGGACGCCAGAAGTTTTCGGTTGAAGTATGTCTTGAGGCTCAACGTGAGATGTTTTAGGATGAATTTTGAGTAACTCCTAATATCTAAGCAAAAAGAGAGTGCTCTGTCTTTGATTCTAGGACGGAAAATAGCCTCATAAGTAGTGAGGTCATAGAATTATGAGATGAAAAACTCTTATCGTTTCAATTTCGATGGTGTTAGGGTAGCAAGAATTATAGTATTGTTGGGTAATTGTGGAATTGACAAATTAAAATAACTCATTCATCGTAATTTGGATGATACATGGGGAGAGGATTGGTTGGTTTGCTGGTATGTCGACGAGATGATAAATTTGGTATGTATTCAAGTTTGAGGTTTTGGATAATTGCTTCGATTGTGTTGCCTTGGTTGATTGAAATCTAGAGATTTTGGACCTTATTTTAGTTGTATCGATATCTTTAGTATTTTTCTTAGGTTCATAATTATCAGATAACCTATAAGTTTGATATGAATCAATGGATATGAGTTGTAAGAGGATTCTTAGTATTCTGATAAATAGTTAATCAGAGTAGTGCAATAGAAGCATGTGGGCCCTTGGCATAGAAGTTTTGAAATGGGGTTAAAGTTCCAATGGAAGATCATTTTCGAGACCTAGGAGGTATCAAGGTGAGAGCCTGTTGGTTCGCTGGTAATTTTATATTAAGTCAGAAAGGTAATCAATAATTAAGCTTATCTTTGAATTTGGGTAGATTATTGTGATGTCTCCTAGGTACCGATAATTGAGGAAATAGGTTATAATCGGGTATAACCATTGTGGGAGATTAGGAATTATCTTATAACAAGGTTTTCATCTCGATTTTAGATAAATGGTATTAGATGTTGAAGATCAGGATGATTCGAATGATTAAGGTTCGTTAGAAATAATCGTCTTTCAAAGAAAGTGATTTGGAAGTATGGTGACAAAATCTGGAAGGACTATCCCTCTATTGTTAAATTTTGAGGTTCGTTAAATTTTAAGGATAAAATTTTTATAAGTGGGGGAGAATATAATATTTTAAATTTTTATCCGATTTAATAAAAATTATTTATTATTATTTTGGTTAATTTGGGTGTGACAAAAAATTAATTAAATATTATAAAAATTTTGGATGATATTTGGACTTATTGGGTCAATGCTCAAGGTGCGCCCCATTCGATCGCTCGAATATTGATTTGAGTTTTAAAATTAAAAAAAATAAAATATAATAATAATAATAATAATAATAATAATAATATATAACATAATAGCATGGGGAGGGGGAATCAGGGAACGTGGGAGGCAAAGAGAACACGAGAAGAGAGGGAGGCTTCAGGGAGAGAGAGAGAGGGAGGGAGAAGAGAGAGAAACAAGTAAATAGAGGCCCTCGGATTCAATTCCGACTTCAAGTTAATTGAAAAAATCGTAGAGCAGGTCGAGACAAGTGCATCTATACCTTTCTCTTCCATTCTTGTTGATTTTTGTTCAACCCCCCTCGGATATTATTATCCTGATACCCATCCAAATCATAAAAAATAGGAAACCCATGAATATTTTTGAGGTATTTATAGTTTATTGTTGATTTTCTCCTTCAATTTGCTCGGTTTGGCTTTGCCAAACCCTAGACCCGCGTCCAACTCGGGTTCTCTCTCTTGTCTTCGAATTTTATACTATTTGTCCCTTAATTATGAATTATCATATTCTAATTATACATATACTTCAATTGGGTGTCCAATCTCATAAGTATTGACCCATTTGTAACGTCCGAAAACTCTAAAAACGGCCCTAGTACTGTTCATCCAATCCTAGACCATTTTACCCACAGATTTTTGGGGCTGTCACATAAATTTGGACTAAAATATCATTACCCATATCCTACATAAGTTAATTTATCGATTGGATACCCGATTTGATAATTTTATGTGGATTTTTGTTTGCGAAACATTAGACCCGTGCCCGGACCTCGTTTAAGCACATATTTCGAGTTTTATATATAAATTAAATTGAGAGTATGATTACCCATGATTTAAATTTAGTAATTTACCCATTGGATACCCGAAATTTCATGAATTATCCGATATGCGCAGTTGGGACTATTCACATGCACTGTTCATGCGCGGCACTATTCACCCGAAGCCAAATTAAAATTTTACATACTTTCATCGTAATTAATTGTTATGAAAACTATGTTTAATTGTATATGTTCAATTGTAAGCCCCGAAAAAATGTGTATGTATTTCGTTGTGAAGGAAATATGTTCCGGAGGCTCCCAAAGTGATAATTGCCTAATGTGATAAGGAATTCTAATCCTTTCTATGTATTATATTGTTCGTACATCCAAATTGACTTGTGAAAAGATTTAAATTCGAAAGAAAGATAATAATCATATATATAATCGGAGGGAAGTCTATAATATTGTTAGAGATATTTGTCTAATTGGTATATTTCGTGATCATATGTATTATTGTAACGATGTCGGGTTGTGGGTTGTCAGGTTAAAGTCCGTTCTGTCCGTTTCGCCCTCTAATCGCTCGAGCCGTCCGAAGCCCACGCGCTTGCCTGGAGCTCGATCCCCACTTGAGCTAAAAATCCAGAACATACCCTGCTCGCCTGGCGCTCGATACCCGCTTGAGCCGAAAATCCAGAATGTACCCTACTCGCCAGGCGCTCGATACCCGCTCGAGCCGAAAATTCAGAATGGTGCCTACTCGCTGCTCACCTTCTGGCCGTTCGAGCTCTTACAGGGTTTCTCACGAAATCCTCCGTCCGCCCACCGCGCGCTCAAGCGCCGGTCCAACGGGCAAAATTTTAAACGAAAATTTGGAGATCTCTATAAATACATGCCTGATGTTTTTGAAACCCTAAGCACGCCAGAGCCTCTGTTGACATCTTGTGGAGCCATTAAACTTGAGAAGAAAGCATTCCATTCTTTATTGATTTAGCTTCTCTTTAGAAAACCAAAAGTTACAACTTTGAACTTCATATTCTAAAGAGTTTTCTTATCACTTCTATTTTTCTTTTCAAACTTTTGCATCCTTCTACCTTCGTTGGAGACGTAGGTGCGTTGAAGAAGGAGACTTGATCGTGATCGGCAATTCAATTGGTTCGAGAGAAGATTGACGTGAAGACCAGAAGGTGTCCGGTTCCGTTGTCGTGGAAAAATCCAAGGAGTTCCTTGGTAGGGATCACGTGTCGGGAGTAAGTCGGCTAAGTTAGCGCGTCGTTACCACCCGGTCTGTAAGTTGATTTTCATAGTGCATTGCTTCCCTGGCCGTTAAAGCTTGGAGTATTTTTCTTAATTACCCTGGGTATCGAGTTTTTACTTCGTCACCAAAAATTGTGTCTTTTCATTCTTACTCATTATTATATATATTGTGCATACCTGTTGTCTCGTTAGCATCTAGAAATAAATATTCTTTACGTATATTGGATATTTATTTTTTTGCTTTCGCTATATTTTTCGGAGTCGAAACTTGATTGTTCACGTTAGTACAAAAAGTGCTTTTTCAATTGGTATCAGAGAATTACCCCGATCCGTGATCCCAAATCTAGATGTATACGAGTGGATCATTCTCCGTTCCTCCCTTCTTTAATGGGAGTAACTATGCCTATTAGAATGTTCGGATGAGAGCCTTCCTAAAATCTCTAGATGAGCGTGTTTGGGCAAGTACCCAAGTTGGGTGGACTCCACCCACTAGTTCCAGTGGTAACGAACCAAAAGTCTTATCTTCATGGACCAAAGAGGAACTTAATGCATGTAATTGGAACAGTAATGGGCTACATGCTATTTTTATGGCTGTATCTCCCGATGAGTTTAAACGAATTTCAATGTGTAAGACTTCTAAAGATGCGTGGGATATCTTAGAAATTACTCATGAAGGTACAAAACTTGTTAAAAATTTTAAATTGTAAATGCTCACTACTAGATTCGAAAAAATAAAAATGAAAGATGATGAGACCTTTGATGAGTTCTATACTCAATTAAATGATATTGTAAATTTCACGTTTAATTTAGGAGAACGAATCCCGAAAAATAGGATTGTTAGAAAAGTTCTACGATCTTTGCCTGAATGATTTAGACCCAAAGTGACTGCAATTGAAGAGAGCAAAGATTTAGACAAATTGAAAATTGAAAAACTTGTACAGTCCCTACAAACTTATGAGCACACATTACCACAATCAAAGAAGAATAAATCACTTACTCTAAAATCAAGTAGGGAAGAGCAAAATCGAGATTCTAATGAAGAATCGTGTAGCGATGGTGAATTTTCCCTATTTGTTAAGAATTTTAAAAAGTTTTTGAAAACAAATAGATCTTCATCAAACAAATTTGATGTGAACTCAAAACGCTCACCAAAATTTGAGAAGAAAGACCGACATGAACTCAAGGATTCCAAATCAAAAACGACTCAAGGAGTTCAATGTCATGAATGTAAAGGTTTTGATCACTATCGGGCTGAATGCCCAAACCTTAAATGCCAACAAGGTCAAGTCTTTAAAGCTAATATGACATTAAACGATGACGAAGAAGAAGAGGATGAAAAATATTCTGAAAATGGCCCTGTCAAGTACATGGCGTTTATGACCTCAATGTGTGACAATGCTGTAGAAAATATTAATCAATCTGATGGTTCTGAGGCTGAGTTAGAAGCTGAATTTGATGGTCTCCAAGAAGCGTACGATAAACTGTTTAGGGAATGCTTAAAAGTAAAGAAACAAAATAAAACCTTAAACAGTAGGATCCTTGAGTTGGAACAAGAAAAATTAGTTCATCAATCTGAGTTAGATTCTAAAATCCAAGAAATTGAGAATCTGAAAGTCTCATTTGCTAAGCAACTCACAATTTTAGAATTTGAACTTGAGACTTCTCGAAAAGATTTAAAACAATTCTTGAGTGGGTTCACAAAATTAGATCATATGCTCGGGTTGGGAAAAATTGGTGGAAATAAACAGGGTTTAGGGTATGCTGCAACTATTGTTCAAAATGACGCCATGAATATTTCAAACGAACACGTCATCACACCCAAAGTAATTAAGACCGTGCCTCAACGTGTGGATAACAGACTTGGTTCAACTAATCTACATAATCACAAGGCTATGAACAATTCTTCCGTATCTAAGTTTGTGCCTACCTGTTATGCGTGTGGAAAAGTTGGTCACGTTCGTCCACGATGCTACACCATGAATCTTTTGCATAACCAAAGATCAAGATTAAAAATGAATAGACTTGTTGATCACATTCAGCAATTGGATGTACAAGTTAAAAGGTTGAATACAAAAGTGAATTCCGTACGACAAATCTGGGTTAAGAAAAGTGAGTTACACGACCCCTTGGCCATTCGTGACAAAAGGGGGGAGACTTGATTCATTTGTGATAGGGGGAGATTAGGGGAGATTTGGGGCTCTTTGTTATTTATGTTAGGGGGAGACTCGTTATATGTTACTTTTCATAGAAATGAAAATTAGGAGAAATGTTATTACAATTAGGGGTAGTCTTGTCGTTAGGGGGAGACCCGTTATATGTTATTTCCGCTTCAGTCAGTACTGCTTATATCTCATATTTATTTAAAGTGCATGTTGTTCTCCCTTATTATCTTCCGTCTTATTGGTTCTAACCTGCTTGTCCAGGCAATTCTGTTACACTGATGCAGCTGTCACTACATTACATCGACTCGGCAGTACTAGTGTAGTTTCTTTTATTTTTTTTGTATCTCACTAGGCGTAGATTTTTATGTACACAGGTTCTATCTTGGTGGTATCTGAACCCGTGATTCACTTGTATTTCTTTATTTTATTTTTTGAGTTTTGTCACAGAATTGCCAAAGGGGAACATTGTTAGAGACATTTATCTAATTGGCATATTCCGTAACCACATGTATTATTGTATCAATGTTGGGTTGTGGGTTGTCGGATTAAAGTTCGTTCTGTCCGTTCCGCCCTCTAATCGCTCGAACCGTCCGAAGCCCCCGCGCTCGCTTGGAACTCGATCCCCGCTCGAGCCAAAAATCCAGAACGTACCCCGCTTGCCTGGCGCTCGATACCCGCTCGAGCCGAAAATCCAGAATGTATCCCGCTCGCCAGGCGCTCGATACCCGCGCGAGTCGAAAATCCAGAATGGTGCCCGCTCGCTACTCGCCTTCTGGCCGCTCGAACTCCGGCAGGGTTTCTTACGAAACCCTCCGTCCGCCCGCCGCGTACTCGAGCTCCACTCGAGCGCCGGTCCAACGGGCAAAATTTTAAATGAAAATTTAGAGCTCTCTATAAATACATACCTTATGTTTTTAAAACCCTAAACACGTCAGAGCCTCTGTTGACATCTTGTGGAGCCATTAAACTTGAGAAGAAAGCCTTCCATTCTTCATTGATTTAGCTTCTCTTGAGAAAATCAAAAGTTACAACTTTGAACTTCATGTTCTAAAGAGTTTTCTCATCACTTCTCTTTTTCTTTTCAAACTTTTGCATCCTTCTACCTTCGTTGGAGACGTAAGTGCGTTGAAGAAGGAGACTTGATCGTGATAGGCAATTCAATTGGTTTGAGGAAAGATTGACGTGAAGATCGGAAGGTGTCCGATTCCGTTGCCGCGGACAAATCCAAGGAGTTCCTTGGTAGGGATCACGTGACGAGAGTAAGTCGGCTAGGTTAGAGCGTCGTTACCATCCGGTCTGTAAGTTAATTTTCATAATGTATTACTTCCCTGGCTGTTGAAGCTTGGAGTGTTTTTCTTAATTACCGTGGGTATCGAGTTTTCACTTCATCACCAAAAATCGTGTCTTTTCATTCTTGCTCATTGTTATATATTGTACATGCTTGTTGTCTCGTTAGCATCTAGAAATAAATATTTTTTACGTATATTGGATATTTATTTTTTTGCTTCCGCTATATTTTTCGGGGTCGAAACTTGATTGTTCATGTTAGCACAAAAAGTGCTTTTTCAAATATGATATGTAATCGAATCATTCTCCCAGACGGAGATATTGTGAATTGAATTGTGGTGGACCTTTTCTCAAATGAATAAGAAGCCATGAAATTAATACCATAGAATTGTGCTACGATGGTAATACCCCTTAACCTGCCATTAGCATTACAGTAGAGACTCAAGAATTACTCTGGCCGCGTATTGTAGAGGGTAATACCATTGGCAAACCTTAAGATATTATTGTGAAAGGACAATAACTACCTCTAAACCACGGGAGGTTCAGGTAACGTTTTATTGGCCCTGTATGACCGGGTGATAGGCATACCGATATGCTACGTGGTGTTCGACCTTTTTTAGACAAAAGTTTGTTATTGGACGTTGAGTACGTTGTTCAGCCTTAGATTATACAGGATATCATGATCATTCCTCATCCTCCTATATCTTTAGTTAGTAAGGCTTATTGATTCTAATCTGCAACGATAAATAATCATGTATAAATTATATTTCAAGGAGAAAAAAATTGTGTTCCAACGTATAATTGATGATGTTCCTACTTATGCATCTCCTTCATGATTATATATCTTTTTTTTACTTCACTTCGCTTATATTATCTACTACTTTTGAATATGATACACTTGTTGAGTTTTGATTCACTATTACTTTTTCTTGTCTCCAATTTAGCACATGTCATTTATACCTGATGGGATAGCATAAAGTTTTGAAATAGGCTAGGTTTTGAATTGGAAGATCATATCGAAGACTTATTACTTGTAGTTTTATTTATGTCATGAAAAAATTGTATATAATTATATTTATTTTGAAATCTTAATATATATTGTACATATAACTGATAACTAGATAGTTTAGTTTCCACTGTATTGGATTTATTATACTTTCACGGGTTATTGTGGTTTATAATAGGTACTTAGTGGCATATCTCTTGCACCGACATTGCATCTAGATATACATCGTTGGAGCCATGAATTGTATGTGGCAAATGAATACTATGTGGTTTTGTGTGTTGTTATTTGATGTCGAATGTCGAGATTATTTGGATGCGTTTTGTATTGTAGAGGAAATTATACAGATTTTTGTATTAGCAAATATTCATATTATAGACGAAATTCTGCCGGATTTTCGGCAAAAAAATATGGACCATCACAATAAGTGCCAATCCCCAGCACCTCCACGCTATCTCCATTTTCCACTTTTATATGTTTAATCAATGCAGGACTCTAGTGGTATTCCACAAATCGAACCCAATCTCTCATTATATGCTCGATTACTATTGAGCCTATAGTCCAGATTGGAGCAAAGTCAACAATCATAATTTAGCTAGCTACACGTACTAATCGAGAAGACTTAAATAATATCTTCTTCAATAGTGCATTCATGAGTAAAGTGGCCTTCTTTTCTACAACTGAAGTAAGACCAGCCTGGACTTATCCTTTATTCCAGCGTGTTTTCCTAGAGCTTGACAATCCTATA
The DNA here is from genome assembly GCA_033239525.1 of Nepenthes gracilis. Taxonomy (NCBI): domain Eukaryota; kingdom Viridiplantae; phylum Streptophyta; class Magnoliopsida; order Caryophyllales; family Nepenthaceae; genus Nepenthes; species Nepenthes gracilis. The sequence goes on along the minus strand of BSYO01000026.1, from coordinate 3,132,105 downwards.
CTTCCTAGGCGCTAACCTAGAAGCTCCTCCTTGTTTGAGAGTGTAGTTAGAGTTCTAGCATTGGACCTAAATATCTTATATGAACTTGACTCAACCAGATATACTAAACTATTAGGCTTGATTACTTCTAAGCACCTTGCCACAATATCCAAATAGTGTGTCACATCATTAAAAGTTTTGATATTTTTATTATACGTCAAATTTTGGCTCATATTCATCCAAGAGCTTATCAACAAACAATTCACTACTTGAATATGCTACTAATCAGAGGCACTATTTTCAACAGTCTCGAACTTGTAGATCATAGTCGATGTCACTTGTAGATGGTGCTTCATCGTATATTTGGAGCACATATAATAGGAGTCAAATTTCATATTCAATCCATTAAATCTAGTGATACATATCACACTAAACTTAATCTTTAAAGCAACCATAATGTTTGAGCCCTTGGATATTCCTATAACTCACCAATTAAATTGTTAATTACGCTGCTTAACATAGTAAACCACACACAATGATATTTCTTGAGCCAGTTCTCGTACATGCCAATGTTATGTTGTAGCACCTGGTACGTATTTATCTAACATTCGTGTGGCAATTGTAATATACAATTCCACCTGCGCTTGTGTTGGTCATTTTAAGTGAGAAAAGTGATAGGGGAGATAGAGAGAGAGGAAAGAGAAGAAGAATAAGAGAAAAAAAGAGAAATCTAAAATTTTTGTAGCCAAATCAGTTATATTAGAGGTTTAAGATATATTTTATAAACTCATTCTTTGATCTATTTTTATTATTCTTGAATTTTATTTATATTTATTATTTTACTGTATATACATATCATCATTTTATATCCTTATTTTGAATATTATTATATACTTGTATTTTTACCTAATAATTTAAAGTTTTATTTGGTTTTTATAATATTTGAAAGTTTGTTCAAATTTTATAAAACAAATAAATATTTTAAAATATTATATTTTTATATAAAAATATTTTAGGATATTATATTCATATATAAAAAGATTTGTGAAAAAAAGTTATAAACTTTTTTCTATTTGGCCTTCCATATTAATAGTTTATGCATGTGCTCAATTGGGACTCTTTTTTATTTTGATATGAGTTTACACGTTTTTATAAAGTTAAAAGTTTTATATTTGTATTTTTTCAACAAAATAAAAAAGGTTTGATATTTATTATCGTATCCTCCATTGCTTTCTTTGAAAACGATTAGAAGAAATTAATGACACTGTATATTCTAATGTCCTTGTATATTAAGTATATTTCAAGATTGCCGCTATCATCCACATGTGTTAAGAAAATTAACGTTTGATCTACAAAATTATTGAAGATGGCCTATCTACTGGTCTAAATAATAATATTTTAACATAAAATTATTAAAAATATATATAACTATTTTTCAAAATCAACTTTTGCCCTTAATTCTCATATTTGGTATGATTTAGAATTTTTGAAATATCAACATGTATTTTTCTTTATGTTTTGAATTATTTGGCCTTTTAAAATTTGTGGCCTTTTAAAATTTGTAAATTCTAATGTGATATTTACAATTATTAGACTTTGGATTTTCAAAATTTTTAAAACATATGATTTGGACTTTGAATAATTTTGCATAGTTTGTATAATTTTATATTCTATCAATATTATAAATTTTACCTACAAAATCATAATTTAAACTATATATTTGAAATTTGGATATATTACATTTCGCAAGTATTTACGGTTTTTGATTATTGTTGTATGGTTTGCTTTGCAATGTCCAACTCGGATTTTGATTTAGACATCGGTTTTAGTTAAATTTTACTTTAAGGTTATTTTATCATTCATTTATTTTGAAATCGTCACAAATATGATAATTTTTTTTTTAAATACAAAGTTTATTTATTTATCTTTATTTTAATATTGTCAAATCAAGGTCTACAAATAATGTTTCCTGTATGTTATATTTGTTGTGAAGTGTTTTAATTGATAAATCCCAAAATATTTATTTAATTTGCACAAAAAAATTTTTTTGATAAGCAATTAAATTATATGATTAAAAAAGAGCCAAGTTTCAATCCATAATTAAGGAATACATCACATTTTATAGTTTTTACTTACAAATCTATTTAGCCTGGTTATGTGCCCACCTAACTAAAATATATATATATATTTAAAAGACACCCTTTAAATATTTTTTTAAAAAACATATTTAAATTATGTAATATTTTATCTATTAATTTATACTAACCAATCAATATATTTGTTATTTTACATTATTAATAATATAAATAAATACCTTCTTTGATCTGATTCTGGCACTGCCTCGTTCAAGTCGACTCTCCAGCTGTTTGAGCTCCTTCATGCTTAAAGAATCTAAGCATTCTCCCATCAGATGCCTGTAGAAAACAGCTAAATCATTACACAGATTATAATTTATTTCAGTTTTAATATATTAACTTCAATAATTTTAAGAAAACAGAAGTTTAAAAACAAATTAATTCATAATTGTTTAGCCAAAATCACTCTTATATCATGCCCAAGAAAAATGCAATGACAAGATAAGATATTTGTAAAAAGGGCAGATAATAAAGATAAGAAAATTATAAAACAAGAATGTAAATAAGTAATTATCTACTACTAGGGATGAATTCAAGTCCTGTTAAAGATAAACTCATCTTTAAATATTTTAATTGAGTCTAATGATTCAGATTAAATTATAAAAATTAAAAAGTTTAAATTATATCTGTATAATTAAATGATTATTTTAATATTTATAAGTTAATCTGAGCCATTGAATTCGAGTCTAAAAGTTGGATTTAGGTTAACATCACCCCCATTTTGTACATGAGAGAGAGAGAGAGAGAGAGAGAGAGAGAGAAGAAGAGAGAGCACCTGTTAGAGCTCTGCAATATCTGTATTTGTTGGCGTAGCTTGGTAGATTCTTGTTGATAATACTGCAAAACATACCAATATTTCAAGTGTAAAAGCCAGGTAATTAAATGGACGGTCCAGATTGAATATAAATTCATAAGAAAGTGATAATAATAACAGTTATAACATAAAAATTTTTAACAAATAAAAAAAAAATTACTAAACTATTTTTGTTCAAATAACTATCTCTACTATAATGAGTTTCTATTACAAATAATTCTCCATGAAATAACTACAAGTGTAAGTCCAATTATCAATAATATCCTTCAAATCAATTTATTTGCATCATATTATAAATGTAATGTTTGATTACTAATAATTAATCCACGATCGGGTTAACCTCTAATATCTTAATTGTATAATACCTTCAAATGAATGATCTAAAAGATGAATAAATATAAGAGTAAAATAAACTAAAATAACCACTAATACATTCTCCACATGAGCGTGACCAATTTTATGATTGACAAAGAGTAAACTACAATTCAAACCCTAAATGGTTGATAAATTTTTTATTTTTTATTCTCTCATTTTCTTTTAATCAATGTTCATAAAGTTTGAAATAATCAATCCTAATCTGACCTAAAATTAAAATATCATAGTTATAGTCAAGATAGTTGTTTAAGCAACCATTACACGGATCATCTATGACTAGCAAAATCTTTACAAAAATCGCCACTCCATCCCTTACGTTGTAGTTATATCGTTAAATCAAGGTTTTGCTCGAATGAAACTTTCTACAAAAGTTGATCGAAGAACCCTTTTTAGCACCAAAAATGAAAAATGGCATATGAAATCAGTGAGAAACTTATAAAAAATAACCAAAATTTTAGCATTAATATGATATTGTATTAATTATTTAAAAGATAGATAATTATTTTTTAATATGCGATAGATTTAATTAACTATAAAATATATAATTATTATAATTCTTTGAATTTTGATAAATACTAAAAATGATGAAGCTAGTAGGATGTATTGCACGATTAATATTTAAAATATGACTTATTCTCCATTTTCTTTTCCTTCTTTCTCGAAAGCCTCTATTTGAAATAAGGATGACATCATGCATTTAAAGCTATGTTTGATTTTAAAAAAGTTAAAGAAAAAGAAAATAATAATAAAAAAAAATAATCTTTTTTATTTGGAAGTTAACAAAAAAAAAACTCATAAAAAAGAAAATAAAATTGTGAAATAAAAAAAGATATTTTACTTATTTGTCAAAAAATATGAAAAATAAATATTCTATTTTATGGGAAAACATTCTATATTATTTGCTGTGTCTCTAATGGGCTTGGCCATCTTAGCAACCTTACCTTCTCATAAACTATATCCATATAGCCTACACTCTCAAGCCTTTACGCATATTCCATAATTAAACATAACTAAATGGATTTTACTTAAGCATCAGAGTGAATACTTTTGATAAATCCTTGGTTTCTTTACCTTGGAATTGAAATAATTTCATCAAATTTGATAGCTTAACTAGGCCTAGGCATTCATGAGTTCTGCCTGAAATCGATGCCTCAGGTCGAGCAGGACTAAGTGACCAAACCCGAAATCCCATCGGCTTTCCTTTGATATGACAACTTTACCAGACCTACACACTCATGCTCCTCCCCCAAGGGACCCTTGCTTGTCCTAGACTGAAGAATATTGCTTATATATAAAACTATTCTAAGTAGATCCGTTCTCCTCGAGCTTGAGCTATATATGTTGGCTTATTAGTCATCTTAGCACTAAAAAAGTGTTAAGATATGGATTACTCCTATGTGAGCTCATATTCGATTGATAGGACAATAGGTTTGACCAAATATGTATGGGTACAATATTAAGGGAAAGTATTATTGTGTTTGTCATACACGCAAGCGGGGGCGGTGATATGACCTAATGACAAAGTATTGGTTGGAGTGAAGAATGTCGGAGTGAAGAAAATGTCAAAGTGATAAATTGCCGGAATGAAACAATTAGCCGGACTGGAATACTTGGCCGAAGTGAACAATTGGCCGGAGTAAAATATTTGGCCGGAGTGAAATATTGGCAGGAGTGGTGCCGCCAAGCCGTAGTGATAAGGCCAATTCGATCCATACTGATGTAAAGGCGGGTAGAGTGCTGCCTGTCTGAAAAGTTGGTCATTTATAAAGTTTAGTAAAGACACTGATTTTGTAGAGTAGGTAGTTAACTTTTTAGAGTTGGCAGCCGACTTTGTAAAGTAAGTTGACTGTAAAGTTTGGGACAGGAAAATGACTTTGTAGAGTAGGTGGTAGGCTAAGATTTTAAGAGCAAGAAAGAAGCAAAAGATATAAGGAGTTGCCCATTTGTTCTTATACTCTATTCTTTGAGGGTTTTATAATCAAATGGGTTTTTGTAACAAAAATTTTACATAGTAAAATTTTTATAAACTAAATATCTCATAGTTTTCTCCCTCTTATTTAGAAAAAGGCTTTCACGTAAAATTGTGTGTCCAATTCCTTCCTTTTTCTATTGTGTGTGTGATTATCATCATCATTCTCTCATCTCAATTTCACTGTCCGACTAGCGTCCGTTTCCTTACAAGGGGTTCACTCTAGCACTTAGTACAATCTATTGCCTATGAGTGGAAGCTTACTAATTTCTTATTGGACAATTGCTGAAACTTTTGTCTGAATATTAGCAGCTTATTCAAATTCCAACTTCAACTAAAGTCTCTTATCTAGTACTAGCCGTAGTTTGCTAAGAAATCTTCTTCACCCTTTATTCAGAATCATAATCAATGTACTCTGAGTTGATTATGTGATCGAACAGTCATATGTTATTTTTCTTCCAACCCATCTTTACCAAGCTACACTCAAACTCGTGTATTCGGCTTTGGGGCCAGGGGCAATGGTTCAAGGATGATATGTCCGCAAGTGAGATCGGGCAAAGCATGGGTCTGACTATTCTGAAATCCTGAGCCAAGAGAGCGACTTCATCTCAAAAGTTTAAACTTGACCTAAACAACTTAGTCACCACAATTCGATCTTGCTAACTCCTTAACAGGTCAGCCTCAGACAACACTAAACGGCCTAGGATAGGCGTGGTTGTCCTCATGCCGTGTTGCCCTAACCTCCAACTCACATAACCTTGGCTTCCGTTGGCTCTACTTGCCCTTAGATAGCCTCAGCATCAAACAAACCAAATCAGCCTCAAATGATCCTTGCTCATATGTCACCCACCTATAGTTCCCCTTCATATCTTCATTCCCTTTAGGACACTCCCATCATTTGAACTTCCGTAGGCTTAGTCCTAAACTGCTCCAAACTCTAGGATTTCACTTTCACAGAGAGTGGCGAACTTTGATTTTAAATGCTCTAGATTGAGTGCTTTGTATGTGTCTTTAATTGTTTACTGGTGCATAGCTTTAATATTGCATGGTTCTAGACTTATTGAGCAATTGCTAACAAAAAGAGCAGTAGCCTTTTTGTTATACTGCATTTTGCAGTATAATACATACCCTTGGACTTTTACATACACTCTTTACATATACGTATAAACTGAATGTTATTAAATTATGCATCAAAGTGGATACCGTGTCAATCTCGGGCATCAAGGTGGAAACCCTATCAATACTGCATTTTGCATGGTTATCAAAAGTGAAGAGATCATATGAAACAACTTGGATTTGTTGATCCTCCTTTTCATCATCAAGCTTGGGAAGTTCAATATGTGCCTCTTATGACTAAAAGTAGTCTCCTATGCTTGGATTTAATCTTCCAAAATGAATAAAGTTTTTTACTTAATTTGCTTTATTCAACCAAATCAAATCACTCACTTAGTACCTTATACTAAATAAATTTCCTATATTTCATAATAAATTTCTATGTTTGACTGTCTTTTAGAAGTTTTATTAATCTAGAACTCTAAGTAAACATAACTTATGAATATAATAAACAAAAAGTTCTTATTTGATCTGAAAGTTAAACCTGAACACTTATTATAAAAGAAAGAAATGTCTCTTTTTTTAAGTATATAGGCCTTTTATGATATTTAATTTAACTACTATCATTGGCTTTTTTACAAAAGACGTGGCAGACTCTACTACAAGAGTTGAACTTCTGCTATATTCTCGAACTAAAATCAAAGACGCCTTCTCACTTGGCTTGTCCCCTGCAAAGTCGTCTAATTTTGATATGGTAAGAAAAGAAACGATGACTTTATAATAGGTCATTCAAGATTGTCAATCGTGGCACTCCAATATATCTGATTAGGGAGAGCAGATTTGGCTAGTCCTCGTAAGAACTTGAGGACTTCGATCAATACAACTAATCATACCAAAAACCAGCATTTAGATCCACTTTTAAAACACTTGAGTAGAGAAGGATAACAGCACAACAACAAAATACTTTGTTACAATTTTATTGCCGTTGGAAAAAGTTGTGCAACCAATAGCGCAAGAGAAAAAACATTATAGCTTTTGGAGTTTAATGTACACTTTGATTTTTTATTTATTTTAGCTGGTGAGAGAACAGAGTGTTAGAACCTGACCAACTATTTGAATTGCGAGAAAACACACAATAACACACGACAAGTATATAATAAGTATACACGATTAATAAATGTACGATTTTTGCGTGGAAAACTCCCTTTTAAACGAGAGAGAAAAACCACGGGACTTGAGATCTAAAATATCTTCACTATACAATATCTTGATTACCCAAACCCCAAATATAAGGTCAAACTATCTTATCTCAAAATAAGGTTGTACAATAGAGAATACAAAATGGAAGAAAAGAAATAAAACCCGATAAATATTTTTCTCAATGGCAAGAACAGTATACCCACAGTCGATGGAAATTAAAACTCGATTCGTAACAAAAACAGTTGCAGAAATCTTCTTCTTCTCCTTTTTTTCCTCTCAAAATGGTACTTAGACTGTAGTGGTTAAACCCTAACATGCGTCAACCATGTTTTTATCCTCCAGGCTATGCTCGAATGCTCGAACGCTAGGCGAGCGCAGCTCAAGTGCGATACTTCTGGGACAGGCACTCAAGTGCCTAGCAGGGGCGAATCGAGTGTGAGGTTTCTAGAAATGGCACTTAAGCGCTTGGCAAGCACGACTCAAGCGCAGTACTTCTAGAAATGGCGCTCAAGCTCCCGAAAAGCGTGGAGTAAGCGCGGGGCTTCTAAAAATGGCGCTTAAGACGCGACTTTGGCGTAATGTTGCTAGAATTAGCACCTCTGGCCTTCGTCGTATGCTTCATCATTCATATCATCAATTGGCACATTAAATAGGTATAGGCTCATACGGGAATAACCTATAACACAGCACAAAGAGAACGAGAAAAGGGAAGATACGAGAGGAAGAAGAAAAGAAAATGATTTTGGAGCTTAGTATTTAAAAATTACATTAAATATGTTTAATGTAAAGATATTTCAAGCCTCACTATTTATATTATTATTTAAATTTTAAATCTTTTTCTTTATGTTTGATTATACTCAGATATTCATATTGTCATACTCTATATATGTATCCATTGTGAGTTCCTTTTTATTTTTGGTTTCCATGCATGGACATTAATTCATACATTTATATGATTCGAAGTTATTTGCTAAGTATATGATAATGGTTTGAAATTCCAATACTTAAATTCAGGCATACATTAATATTCAAGATTTTTGAGAAATCTTAAAAATAAATTGTAAGTTAAATTATTTAATATTAATTCTAAATATATGTTTGTTTTATAGAGTTTTTTTGTCATTTTTGTAAGAACCATTGGAAAGAATGAGTGAAATTTACTGTAATATATCTCTATATATTATTTGTAATTAAAAGTCATATGCCAAAATTTTATGAGTTAGAAGGGTCATTTGGCCTAATTTATAGAGTGTAATCCATTCACATCTTGCCAGTGGGGTTTGAATAACAATTAGATAAAATTCATAAACTGACATTCAAAGTTTGTCAGTGAGATTTATCATATGTGCTTGGTTATGAGTTCCTCCCTCTTTCACATGATTTTGATTTTTTTTTCCTTTTTATGCATTTATGTTGAATTATTTACCATGATTTATTTTAATTATATAATTTATTGGACTTTTAACTCACTCTTCTAATTCATCACATTTTAAATTAGTAAGCTTGGGGTCATCTAGTGAAAAAGATGATTTTTGATGTTTTAGAAAATCATGTTAACTTCTGGAAATGTGTGGAGATACAATTTAGAGTAATTTTGATGTTGACGTGGAGATACATTGTGTTTTTAGTTGATTTGTAGGATGGTATTAAAGGTTTCGGGAAAGAAATTTTTAAAAGTTTCAAACACATGCTGTTATTGATATGCAAAAATTTCTCAAAGTGATTAGCAACTCCTTAAAAAATAATACTTTCACTGAATTTTGAAGATCTAGGCCATACGGTTAATAAATAAAAAGATCAGTCAAATAAGTTTGAGAGAAGTGAATGGCATGAGATCTATGTGTTATATTAAAAATTGATATTCAAATGATAATAAACTAAACAAATTGTTAAGAAAAATTATGGATGTGGGTGAAACCCTAAGTATTTGATAGAATTAAGTTAACATCTGATGGTCACTTATCCAGAGCTCATATACAAAAAATAATAGAAGGCATGTCTAATGCATGCATAATGTACACTCACATACCAATTTCAATAGGTAGGTAGGAACCTAAGTTCGCACATAAAAAAAGTACAAGCACTACTCGTTAATTACATCATGCTTGATGGGTATATAAATAAGACTCATATGCCAATCTCTATATATAAGTAACTTGAAGCACTTTTTAGCTTTTTTTTTTTGAGATTTTATAGAGTAGGGAGAAAGAGAAAAGAATAAGAGAAAAAATGCGAAGAAGGAAGAGGAATTAAAGCAAAATTTTAAAGAACCCTTGAGATTTAACCTAAAGTAAATAAATTTTAAATCTATTTATTTATTTTTTGGATAAGATTTTAGAATATCTCTTTCATATTTGTGTAAAATATGATATTTATATCCTCTTACTTCATGTATGTTTTTTTTATGGTTTTTTTGATATTTCATTTGTATATATAACATTCTTACATAAATTTTGTTGGACTTTATTTATTAAAAAATATCATAAAATTTCTAAATATTTATGAAATATTATTATTTCATGTATATGTTTTTTCAAGGACCTTGAAAAATTCTCTTGCAAGTCTATAATCTCTTAAGGACCATATTAAATATCTACACCCAAGTTAATAAAAAATTTGTTTTACTTTCAACTTATGAAAAAATATTATTTTGCAGAGCTTTTTCAAATTTTATTCAAAATAAATTACATTAAAAAAATTAATAGAAGGTTCACACCTATTATTATATATCACAACTTATCAAGAAAAATCGCATATGATTCGTCCATTGATAATAATAGTAAACAGAGCCGAGTCTATAGGGTTGATGTATAAATAACTCATCCATGAAATTAAATAGTAGAGTATAACCCTTGTTTACAAAAATAGAACGTAAGCCAACCTTCATGTATATTACTTTAGTTAGTAAAATTATAACCGATATTTTATTTATTTGTTCATTTGCTTAATTATCATATGTTCATTTATTATCCTTATATATTTGATGTTCATGTTTATCACTATGTCCTCCTTTGTTGAGCAAATGTTCAACAAGTAGCTTACCTTATTTTGTAGTCTTTTCAAATTGCAAGAGTTACATTCTTCTATGTAAAAAGAAGACTTAGAAATAACAAAAAATTTGGATTCAAAAAAATATGTTTTGGCAATTTATTCGCTAAACATAACAAAATGAAGAGGAATTTGTATCATTTCAAATCCCTATTCTTATCGAAGAAGAGAAGGAACGAGAAAAACCGAAATCTTCCTACTCGAACAATAAGTCCTATAGTTTACAACTCTTCTTTATATAGTAATTTGATCTATTGCTCTGCATCCTCCCATCAGTTTACTATGAAGAGAAGAATCAAAAGGATCGAACTACCTACTCATTATTCGGAGGTGAATCATAGAACACCAAAAGCTGTGGTATCTTATGGACCTAACATAGGTCACATCCCTCACGACATAAGATTGAAAGATCCAAACCTTCCTCTTCGGAGCGGAAACGGACGTGGCCAAAACATATAAAGATCGGCGTAGTCGCTCATAGGGACATATCTATCCGGATAGAGGATAGTCTAGATCGATTCATAGATAGATCTCTTTCCATATAGATAGGTATCTCCGTGGATAGAGATAAAGATAGGGATCCTGGTCTTTATGAGAGTTTGGACTAGTGAATGTTCACGTAGATGAATAGGAGAATTTAATATTTTAATATATATTTTGGGGATTTTAATGATAAATAATGAATTATATAGTTGAATATATTTTGACACGTAAAAATTGTTACAGCACTGCCTTTGGTTGATACATCATTTTAGTTTCTCATACTGGTATGTGATGGTGGCATATTTGCATGATAGTTCTCGTGACTTTCATGGCCAGTTCTATGTGATTTTCATGCCCAGATATATTGAAGGTCCATATATTGCTAGCATACATGCTGGTATTTATATTATAAATAATTTATTTATGTGTATTATCGCCTCTCATTATAAAATATATTAACCCTAATTTTGGTTGATTAGTCTCTTAAACACTTTCAACTGAATTTTTTGAGGAAGAAAAGTAATAATATTTATTTAACTCAAAGTACATAATTTACACTAACTTTTGCAGACACTATCAAATGACATTATTTATGCAGTTTGTCTTAGCGAGAAAAGAACGTAAGATAGATTATAGTATATATAGCACAGTGAAAATAAAAAATATGAAAAAATATATATTTAAGTAGAACTAAATAACAATGTTTTTCTAATTATCCCAAAAAAAAATGTTTTAATTATGATCTTTAAATTCTCTGAAATTAACAAAATTTTCCCTTGCACTATTAAAATAAACTATAAATACATAACAAAACTACAATAAATACAAAAATTAACAAAATTTGATAAACATAATGAGATCAAGGGGGTTCCGTCTGTTAGAGAGAAGGAGGAGATTATTATTTACATATTAGTTATTTATTTTTAAATAAATAATTATAATTTATTTATTTTTTTAAAAAATAAAAATTAATTATTTAACTATTCATTTATAAATAGAATACTTAGATATAAAGAATAACTCTTTCTATTATCCCAAACATAATGATATAAGCACATTTAATAAAAAGATTTGATCAATATACATCAAAAAAAGTATTTAAAAAACTACTTACTTGAGCATTGATCTCAACGACAGTGTTTGAACCATCGGTACATGCCTTCTTATATCTTTCTATTGTCGACTTTATGCTGTGTATTGCAAAAAGAATAGACGTTAGGGGTTATACCTCACAATCTAGACTATTAAATACAATCCAATAACTCAAACATAATATTTTAGTAAAAAGATTACAGTAAATTTTTTTTTCAAAAAAATAGAAATAAAATATTTTTTGGATTTACATTCAAGAACCCTAATTTTTGTTCAACCAACACTCCCATTCTCCCTTATATTGTCCTGAGTACACCATCTTTTGTCAATAGTTTGATTAATAATAGCATAGCAAAGTATATATTTTCTCCCAATATGTCCAAATTTTTTAGGGCAATCCTTAGGAGGAAAATTGAACCACAAAATTATGATTTCCTACATGGTAGAATTAAAGTAGAAACATAAAAAGTTTTTTTTTTTTTTTTTTTAGATAGCAAGATAAAATTTATACTACATAGTAAGAGTTGCATTAAGAAATAGAATTTCTTCAAGTACAAAGTAGCCCGAATGATAAAAGATCAGTTGTTACATACAGTGTATTGTTACATTAGCCCATTAAACCAAAAAGGAAGAAAAATTTGGTAACAATTATCCCTTTTTTTTGTCCACCCATTTTTGATAGAATAGACTATATGAAGAATATGAGTATTATTATTATTTTTTTCATATGAAAGACATTTTAAATATTTTTTTATGATATTGTTTAAATATGGTTGAATAATCGCTCAAAGACCAAGATTTTCCTTCACGATGATAGCCATTGTAGTTAAAGGTTTTCATTCACAGTTGCAAATCTCATGTATATAAGACAGAGCCTTAGAAAGGGTTGACTTCTGTGAAACATTGAAAATCTGAACAACATAATGGTGAAGCTCTGCTAAAGCTGAAAGTAGAAAGAACAAGATCCACCAAGCTCAAGACATTCTGACAAGGCATGTGCGATGCCGTATGGACGTTGCAACCCCTGTGATACTCTCGGGATTATTGAATTTTAAATATAATAGTCCTATTTTTATAAAAAAAATAAAAAAAATATTTTTTTATATATAAAATATGGGCCGTTGGATTTCAAATTTAACAACACTGCTGATATCGAAAGTGCTACAATACATACGAGCATCACAGCACCCCACATTTTTGGAACAACATATATATATCCTTGAGATACTATGGGAATTTTCTCTCATAGGGCCACATAAAAATAAATGAATAATAAAATATTTTTAATAAGTAATTAAAATATATATATATATTGGAAAATATTATGTATAAATAAAAAGATTGCCCACTTTATGGATTTGAAAACATATGAAAAATTAAGACGAAACAAAAATGTAAAAACATATAAAATTGTAATTTCTTAGTCAAAAGTGAAGTAGACCCTATGTTTAATTTATGATAATATTAATTTGACATTATCAAACCATATATTCTACCTAAATAGATTTTGAACTTGACATTGTATCCTATTGAATAAAGCTCAACAAAGATTTGAAACTTACAATAAATCAGGAGTAAAAAAATGGTATTATAGAGAGAAACAATATAATACGTGAGTGTATATATATATATATATAGGAAATTTACTTATACAAAAAGGGCACGAAAGTAAATTAGTGAGTTTACAAATATTTCTCAAATTTATATTTTCCTGAAGTTTTTAAGTTGGAGTGGAAAATATTTTCTGAAAAATAAAGGATATGGTAACCTTTCCATGAAGAAGAAAGTTGAGCTACCACCATCACTATTATTATGATGTTTCAAACACTAGCTACAACGCCGCTGCCAGTACTATCATCACTCAGTCGCCACCAACTGTATTACAACGCCAACCGCCGCCGTGGCCACCATCACTACAATCAGATCACCACCGCCACCATCTGTTGCCACCTCTATCTCTATCATCACTACCACATAACACCAATTCTTCTATATAAAATATTTCTTCCCAAAGGAAAACTGCTTGGACTATAAATACCACCAATTGCTTTCCGTTCATGCAGCCAAATGGCAGGAACCCTTTGTGTCGTTCTTTCTGTTTCAAACCGCAAGAAAGTGTATTTTTTATTTCGTAAATTGCAATATAAAGGGATCCAATCAATCTCATAAACTTTAATGGGAAGAAAGACATAAACATAAATAAGAAGGCCAAAAGTTATATCTAGTTTGATAGGTAATCATTGAAAAACGAATACCATCTTAGCCCCAGTAAATAATTAAAAAAATATCAATAATTATTACAAGAAAAATTATTTTATGGACAAAAAATTAGTTCTGGTCTCAATTTTCATCGTTAATAATAATATTTATAAATTTTTAATGACCTAATATCCCCTTTTCATTAATTATTAATAATCAATCCTTGAGTTTTACTTAGTGTAGTTAAACACACAATATTTTAATTATTACACTCGATTTAATAGATTATGTAATCATTAGATAATAAACAAGATCTTATGTCACGTAAATAATAAACAACTTTGACAACAATAAACTCTGAACTCCTACTAAATGAAGCCAATGATATGAATATGTTTTTATTATTTTACCCAATTCAACCTAATATTATTCAAAAGTATAAGTAAGTTTAGAAAATGTTATGAATTCAATTAGATTATTCAATGACAAAATGGAAGAGCATGCATGCATAGCAATAGAAATGAAAGTTGGCAGGGAAATGGAAATGGAAATGGAAATGGAAGGAGAAGGAGAAGAAGAAGGAGAAGAAGAAGTATCGATTACTTGCTGTTGGAGAACTCGTAAACACGACCACGGCTGGAGAAGACGATGAGGGCGACTTCTACATCACAAAGCACAGAAATTTCGTAGGCTTTCTTCAGCAGCCCATTCCTCCTCTTGCAGAACGTCACCTGCCTGTTCGTCGTGTTCTCTATCCTCTTTATCTCTATTTTTCCCCTTCCCATCTACAGTTCAAATAATCTGATCAGATGAATAATCAATAATAATTTCCATGCCGTAAAATCACCTAAATAGTAAATTGATTGACCCCAACATGCACAAGAAACAAAAAATCAAATTCAATACTGCTATTAGTATACCAATTATTTCATAAATTGTCTCTGCCTTCCTTTTTTTTTTTTTTTTCTGTTGTAAACATATCGACTAAAATACAAAATAAGAAATAAATTTTATAACTATCCTATAGCAAGTAGGTATGAAGACATTATTGGAAGCCAGTGTAAAATATTGATAATGTTAGTAAATATTATTTACATTATTTTTCTGTTGGGATTTCCATGATTTGGAATTTCTCCTTGTTTATTTCTATATCATATCCCATATATTACAGCTTCTAATTGAATATAAACTTTTTTACATATGTAGAGTTACAAGATTACACGATTTATGCGACAATCAGCACAACTATAAGTTCGTCTTGTCAATATTCAGATTATAAAATCAGCCTCTTAATATTATATACGAGCAACATATAATCAATCCTCCCAATAATTTATAATACTGGAAGACTCCTATTTGTTAATTTTATGGAGATAATTGAAATTTGTTAATTTTTTTCCAATAAAAATGAAACCTTAGAGTATTAATCTTGATGTTTTAAACATTTTAATTATAACTCATCCTACCATAAATTTATAAATACAAAACAGTCATTAATAATATATAATTAAAGTGTTATAAAATAGTATTAAAAATAAAAAAAAAAGTCAATTCTATTATAAAACGTAAAAATAATTATAATGGTCAGAAAAATGAGGTTAGGGTTAAACGTGCGAATCAGTGCTGAGGAGTAAGCGGGAAAAAGCTGGTTCGAAGAACAGTTGAAGGATAGATCGAGGGAAGCCAAAGTAATTATTAAGTTTTTTCAATATTAAGTACATTTATTTGTTATTGTAAATCAAATAAAATCTTTTAATTTGTATGTTTGAAGAACTATTTCAACAAATGCATTCTTGAATGATTTGATATTAAAGATTCGGCGATCTAGGAGATCCTTGTCTTTGCAAAAAGAAAAAGGAAAGGAAGACAGTAGGATCTAGCGAAGATCAGAAAGATCAACTCAGCTAGCTAGCTGAATAGAATACCTAATTAAAGTAATCATAAAGTCATCCACGAAATGGAATGCAAATTATGAGAACCAAATCAAACAGCTAGAACATGAAATCAGGACAGAAAGAAAGCAAATCAAGATCCAAAGAAGAAAGATCAAACAGCAGGGAAGCTAAAATTAATTTCTATAATAGGAATAAGGAAGACGAGAGGAGAAATGGAAGCAAGAAATATATTTCTTTCGTAACATTCTTCCTCCAGTAACCAGATCTATAAATGGAGAGCAGAGAGAAAGAAGAAAGGAGAAAGAGAGAAGTAGCAGACAATTTTGTTTTTATTTATTTATTTACTTTTCCATGCAAGTTTGTAAGATTCTTTTTCAGTTAACAGATAGATCTACAACCAGAGAAAGCGAAAGGAAGAAGAAATCATAGAGTTTATATTTTGCTAAAAGCACAAATTTGATCAATTACCTGAGAAGAAAGACGAAGAACTGAGAGAAAAACAGAGAGAGAGAGAGAGAGAGAGAGAGAGAGAGTTTGAATTCTCCGGCGAACTTACAGCTTTCGGAAGAACGTTTATGGCAAAACACGGATTCCAATGGAGGTTGCTATTTATAATTGCTGTTGGCTTTCGTCGTCGTCGTCGTCCTCGTCGTCGAGTCTGAGAGGGAGAAAGAGAAAAAGACCCGTGCTGGGAATGGAAAGCGACGTCGGATTGGTAATATTTCCGAATCCATGCAACGTGAGGCAGCTGTTTAGGGCTCGTGAATCTGGCAGAACTCACACCATCTACTGCAAATTGTGTACATATATATATATTCATTTTTAAACGGGCTAATTACTAAATTGTCCTTGTCCGTCGGGTCCAATTAAATGCACAATGCCGATAATTTATCCTCTAAAAAATTGATGGATTAACTTTATTTAATAATTATTATTAAATATTAATTGAATATCTATATTATTTTTTTAAAAAAATATTAAATATTTAATATTAATTGAATAATTACGATTATTAGATATTACATCAACCCTTTTCTTATAGAGATAAAAACCCCAAATTCATTAAAATTTAATTAAACATGGTAGAAAAAATAGCTCTAATAATTTTAGTTCTGATCAAATATGGTCAAATATAAATAAAAATATATAGTTGGTAAATCAAATTGATGTGAATTCGGTCTGATTACTTAGACTAAAACACAAAACCATATTCATTTATAATCAAATTGGGTGAGTTCGGTCTTAATGGGTCCAGTAATACCATGAATCGACTGAATCACATGCTCAATTATCAATGGAACATAGGGCTGAACAAGCAACGAATGAAGTCTCAAAAGGAAAATCGATTCGATCCAACCTAAACGCCATTACAGCAACTAAGATGGGGTCCAACCGTACAACGAGCCCAAATGGGAGCAAGCATCAACTGCCCAACTAGCAACACAAAGGAACAGATCAATCCGAAAAGCTCTTAACCAGGCAGTTAGAAGAGCAATTAGAGTAAGCGCCTACATAGATCAAATCACGCGCATGCAAGCGTTACCTGAACCCGTATGACGACTGGGTCGGGGGGATCATTTATGACCCCCTCACCATAGCAAAGTGATGCCTGACAAAGGCAATTCCTATCAACGCCCCAACTACCAATGAATTTAAAGGTGATACATGTCACATATTTTGGTGCCAAATCTTTCTCCACAAAGTATTACAAATACTCCTTACTACCACAAAGCGATTGGGGACATTCTCTAACATCATTTGAGAGTATTACTCAAACTCTCAAAGCCCTCTCCGGTCCAGAGGAAACCTCTGACTTCTAGAAGTATAAAGGAAGAATCAAGCTCTCTCCCTTTGATACAGTTTTATTCCTTTCCGCCTTTAATGAGCCACTTACTAAGTGCCTAGTTAGCCACCTACTGAGTGCAAACTTAATAAGCGACCAGCAGCCTGCAACCAAATGGAGTCCAAAACTCCATCTCTTTAAGCAACCCCCCGTCGGGCGCACAATAGGAGTCCAATCCTCCTTTCATATCCTCCACACACATGCAACTCTATATTTTTCTCATATCTTTTTTATATCTTTCTATTTCCTTGAAAAGATTTTTAATTTAAATACCGGAAGATAAATTATAAAGTAAACCCCATCAATTTTCTAACCTCTTTTTTATAATTTGTAGTGTATAGGTTCCAGGCTAATAGAGATGAAGATCAGACCCACTATATTTCGACCCAAACTGAAAGATTAAGTGACTCTCTAATTCATACTGTAACCCAGACATTAAGAACGCATCAGGTCTAATCTGTATAGTTTTTCTATATTTAAATATTTTATTTAAAAATTTATGTTAGCTATGTAAAAATATAATTTATCAATATATTTTATCTTAAATAAAATTTATAATTTATAAAAAAAATAATATATTGGCTATTTTCACCCCGTTACAGTGACCAAACCAAAAAATAAGATATATATTAAATATATAGATTTAAGGAAATATTTATTGACCTTAACTTTAAGTAATAAAGGCCATTATTAACATAATTTTTTAAATAAATATATTTGTTTAACTTTATATTATAGAAATATTCTAAATTTATTATTTATTAAATAGATTGCTATAAATTTATTTCTTTAAAAAATCAGAAGGATTTATTTGGCATACTAAAAGGAATTGTGTCCATATATGTAATTTTACCAAAAGATTAGGGTTTGTACACACCACGCAACCTAAACTTGTTCCCTTCATGTTTGCATACTTGTGCCATCGTATAATCTTACCATAAACAAGATATTTTCTTATTTATTTAATGGTTGAAATTTATTTTTATAGTATCAAATTAATATTAAAATATTATTTTAATATTTATCCTTTACCTAATCTCTATATATTTATACATATATTGTTAAAAAAAAGTCAAAAATAAAAAATAAAATACATATATTTTAATATTGTTTCATTTTATGGGTGTCATTTGTTGCCCCTTGTTTCCCTTCAGATTTAGAAGATCTATCCCTCTGAAAAAGAGATTGATTCAGCTCCTCTAATCATAACAGTTCGATATTAATTGAACAACTGTGTTATTTACTGTAAAAAATGCTACTTTATTTTTATTTATTATTAAAAAAATGTTAATCTTATCTGTTTAATATTAATTAGATGGTTATAATTAAGTGGGATTGAATTAGTTTCTCTTTTAATGAGATAAAAATTTAAATTTGTTCCCCCTCTTAGTATCCTCTTATATGTTCTCTTCCTACTAATTTAATATGTCACTATTACACATCAAAAAAGAATATAAGTAAAGGTTCTCGCCTTTGACACAAAAATTTAATTATCGAAACTTATTAACTATCAACACTTAGTGATACAAGTTTTTATTTGAAAGGTAATATCATTGTCTGATCATGATATCCTTATCCCGTCGTTGGCATTGCATTCAATCAACAATTTCGATCACCGGCTAACAATGCCACTTACTTTGAGAACTAACACCCTGACCACATCATTCAACAAAAAATCACCATACCAATGACAAATACACGATGATCAAAATTTTTTTGACTGTGAAATATCATCAACAATTAAAAAAATTATTATCATCAATAATTGTGATGGATTCAGTATGAATATGAGTCGACAACAATGAGGCCCAACTAGCAGCAACGAAACCCAACCGGTAGGCAAGCCCTACCAAGCGAAAGGGCCTGGGAGATTTGGAGCAAGGTCCACTAAACACTTCTGATATACGCCCAATCGCCATCCACCCGTGCTTCTCCCAAAATGGCTGCAGATTGACAACACAGGAGATGCCAACTCAGAAAATATCAGCCAATGAGAGATAAGGACAACCATGGTCAGCCGCAACGCCCACCGTCCTGCAGCAACTCAACCAATCCCAATAAATGCCAACCAGGCCCATGTCGACCACACCCGATGAAGGTCCCCGCGCCACCATAAAGCAACAATTGACACTGCTGGCTATCGCCAATGCTCAGTGGCTGACGAACTCAGGCAGGTCACTTGTCACAAATTCCCATGCCCAAAAGCCTCTTCCACGGAGTTTACATATACCTTTTTCTACAATGGAGAAAGAGGGATAAAAGATTTGAAATCCTGCATCAAAATATACTCGGAGCACTCAAGAGCTTTCTGGCGCTAAGTTTCAAACCCAAATACGATGATAAAAAACCAGCTTTCTTTCCTAAAAAACCACCATCTCAACTCGGCGATCCTTGTGAGTCACTCACCGCCGTGCACTAAAGGAGCCCATGTCGCCACTAATCATTGTCTGCACCCCTTGCATATTAGCCTCTGAGCAATTCCCATCACATTTACCTTCACGCTTATATCTTTCTATTCATTGAGAAAGATTTCTAACATAAATATCAAAATATTTATGGTGGAAGAATCTCCCGCCGTTCTTTCACCTTTTATTCATAGTTTGTGTTTCCTAGAGCCCAAATTGAGAGACATGGATATTAGACTCGTTTGAGATCGATCCAACGCGTAGATTCCAAATACTTCCTAATCTGCATGATAATCCGGACCCAGGAATGCTTCAAATTGTAAGTTTTTACTATCATTAATCAATTCATATAATAATCTATATTGTATTATATATGAATAATGTCTAAAAGTATTACAAAAAGAAATTATTTTTTTAAAAAATAATTTTTATGAAATTGTAAAGATACATTTCTGAAGCTATTCTTTATGAAATATATTTTTTTATTTATAAATAAATATATATATATATATATTGTAAACAAACGCACCTTAAATTATGAAATTTCACTTTATTTAACTTAAAAATAATATTGATTATGAAATTAAGTTTTTTTCTTTAAGCTTTGAAGAGTTTTTCAAGGTCACGCTCAATATCTCGGGAATTGGGGAATCTGCCTTTTTTTTTTTTTTTAAGAAAGTAAGACCCTATTTTATTTATCTGATTCACAGGATTAAAAAAATTTAATGAATAAAATTTAAATGTTAAATATTATCCATTAAATAATATTTTTACTAATTTTTTTGTATTTATTTTAATATTCAATCAATATAAATATTCTAAAAACTTAAAATATAATTATTTTTTAATTTTTTTAATATTAATTATTAAAATTTAATCTAATAATTAAAATAAAATAAATAAAATTCTACTTTTTTCTTAAAAAACTGATATTACATACATAAATCAAAATAATAAATAATATTATTCAAAAAATTACTGTAAAAATTATTACAATATAATAATATTGTAAAAAACCGTGGCCTATTAATATTCAAAAATTATACAATTCGTCGGTTTATGAAGGAGGATTCTCGACCCGCTTCCCCTCCTGCCCGCTTTGTTTGGCTTGTCCTCTCTTCTACGGGTCAGTATATGCTTCTATCTCCTTCGTTCCTTTCAATTCTTCTTCTCCTGTGTCAATATAAATATCTTGTTATCTATTTCTTGATTTTGCTTTGAATAATTCATTCACCTAAATTTCTTTTTTATGGATCTTTGGCACGGGATCATGTAGTCCGTGTTTCGATTTCATTTTGTTAGCGAATTTGCAGTTTCATAATTCTAGGGTTTTGATTTTTCGACTGTGCAATTCTTTTCTACGGAGAACGATAAGGGAGAAAGAAGAAGAGATCTGATTGTTCTACGATCGGAAATTTGATTACTGATGAAAGAGCGAGGAAATATATTGATGCGAGCAAGCCACCGTATTCCAAATTCATGAGAACACGTGAGTTGAGTAAACAAGAAACCACAAAAATCAGTACATAGTAGGACAGGTCATGGTTGATTGATCCTGCAAGCATCATGAAGTCATTAAATAACATCGAATATGATTCAAACAATAGTCAGTCACTTTCTAACTTAGAGTTGAGACCTTTCTTATCCAATTAGCGTTTTTTTTTTTTTTTCTTTCTGTGCCCTGCACAGTCAGTGGAAGTGTTTTCACTGAAGTAGGGCTAGTTGTTGGGCTATGGATTCCTCCTGTATGGGGTCATACCGATGCCATTGCTGCTGATCGCTATTGAAGTAGGTATAGTAGGGTTTTGTTCACACTAGCGACGAAGCGGACGACCGGAAACTAGATCAAAGCCGATAACGTTCAGGCAATGCTAAGGCCGAAGAGGTGACCAACCAGTCTAGCAAAGACCAAGGAGGCCGACTAGACTGCTTGGCTGAATGGCGTCCAACCGACCTGCTTGGCCGACAGGTAATCAACCCGATGCCAATGCTGAAGGGTGACCAAACTGCTGAGTCCAAAGGAGAACCGGATTGTTTATACTAAAGGATGGCGGGTTGTCGATCCCAATAACCCACAATAAAAAAGTGCGCAAAACTCTCTTTAAGGTTTGTAAAAGCGAGTGCGATTGTAAAAGAGATAATATTTGTAAAATTAGAAATCAATGAGTGCCGTTGGTAAGAAAAAGTGAAGAAAAGAGAGAGTTTTTCTTACTCTAGAGATTTCTTCTACATTCAATACTACTCAAGTCCTTTTGATACAAGGAGTTGAATTCTTGTATTTAAGATTTGTATAACCAATTTTACATAATAAAGATTTGAGGACGCATAGTCCCATAGTTTTTTCGTGACGCATAGTCCCATAATTTTTTCGTCTTATTCAGAAAAAAATTTTCCACGTAAAATTACTTGTAGCTTGTCTCTTTATTTTGTGATTGTCGTTTGTCAGTTATGTGTTGTTTTCATCGTCATTTCATCTTTTTCTCTCGATTCATTTACACCGATGTCAGTATATCCCAACAATAGTTTCATTTCATCTCCTTCCTTTCCCTGAAATCGGACTTCTCATCATGCAAATGCCTTAGTGAAAAAAAAAAAGATTAGATAATAAACAGTGTAAAGAAAATTCCGGGCTTCAAATCCAGCAACAGACCTCATGACTTGGAAAGAACCCAACAGTTCTTCTTCGGTTTCCTTCTGCCACAATCAAGCTTTAAATGTTTACTAAAGCTATTGCACAGTATTGAACACACTAACTGTGCGACCCCTAATAAAAAAGGTAGCAAGTTTATGACTGACTATGTACACACAACGGAGGATCGGATACACCCAATTTGGTGAACACAAATACTAGTATGGGATTAACAACATGAAGGCCCTTGCAAGTATAATGCTTCATATTTTATAATATCATCATTTTTGTTTTCAAAAACAATGAGCAACCTCTTCCATATGCAAGAAATTTTCATTTCAGCCACTTCGGATGTCATCTTGAATTTCTTGCAGTTCCATCTTTGCAAAATATTGCACTGTTTTCAGGCCCAGAAATTGTACATGTTACAAGTCTTACATTGGGAAGGCAAGTCCACAAGGACTGTCTTATAAGTTGAGGGGATTCTCCTCCGTCATGGTACACCTTTTGGGGGAGGCTCGGGCCCCTAAAGCTTATGCTCGCAACAGTGATATTTTTATTAAAACCAGTCCCGACCCAGAGAGAGCTCCTTACAAGGAGTTGACTTGCTGCCGGTACGTTGGGGCAGAGTGCAGTGTCACAGAGTGCAACTACCGAGGTCTGCAGCTGTTGAATGGGGAAGGAATGTTACAAGTCCCATGTCAGGTAGGCAGCTCCATAGAAGCTGCCTTATAAGTTGGGGGAAATTCTCCACCCTCAGGAGGTGCATCTTTTGGGAGAAAACCGAACCCTAATAGCTTGTACTTGTAACAGTACATATGCAAGAAATGCTTTTATTTTCACACCTTCATATCCTGCACCCGGTAATAACGTCATTGTAAAACCAAGAATAATTCAGGCCAGAATAACAACATGAGACAAGAAAATTGGGAATGTACATGGCAATTGAGATAGTAATGCAAGAACTGTTAGAAAAGATAACAGAAGGAGAACCTAAATTTACTTTATGTTCCTGCCTCTAATCTGCCATGCAACCTCTTTTTCCTACTCGTGTATCTCTAAAAATTCCTTGCTTTCTTTTATTATTCTCAAACTCTTCTTGCCTCCATCTGGTTCCTCTTCTGCTTTTCCTGTTCCCTCCATCTTCTTCAATTACATAGGAATTTTAAAAATGTCTGGTAGTAAGCAGGAGAGAAGAAGGATAAGCAGGAGGATGATAAAATAGACAGAAACAGGAGGGAAGGAGGAGGAAGAGAAGAGAGCAGGAAGAAAGACGAAACGTCAGAGAGGAAAATGTTTCAGCTCATCACAATTCATAAAATGGCGATAACCATGCACAATCTTCATAGACTAAGATTTCAAATTAGACAAAAGAAATTAAGCACTTATTTTACAGATCAAAGGCAAGCTCAAATATGTACTAAAAGTGCGCAATAAATCCTGAAATTAAATATAAAAATAAAATAAAATAAAATGCTTTTCTTTTAGAAAATATAAGCACATGAATTATAAATGCTTAACAAATTTCTTCCAAAAAGAGGTACCCAAAATAGTATAATACTTTTAACGATAGATATTATTTTAGCCTTCTCAAATTATTAAAATAAATATGAAAGTGGTCGTTCTTGAGTTTTGAAAAATATGAAGGACCATCTTTAAGTCTGGTTATAAGCCCTTAGAAATTCGATTTCGGACATATTACAGTTAAAAGAAAGAATTTAAATGCTAGAATTTTGTCCATTCTTTATTTTTTTAATAGTATTTGCTTATTAATAAATCCTAATACATAGTTTATAATCCGAAAAATTATGGGCCATAATTTTTTTTTAAAAAAAAAGTCTATTAATTGTACAATATATATATATATATATATATATATATATAAAATCCTTCGAAACTCAAACAACTAACGACCAAATAGTGCTTATTTGGGACACAAAATCCTCTGACATTTCAGTTTATTAGCTGCTGAAGGGAGTATTTTGCCCATTTGTAGAAGAAGCTTCTTCTTTTTCTTTTTCTTTTTTTTTTTGGTGATTGAGAGAGAGAGAGAGATTCATTTCACACAATGCAGAGCCCAGAACACAAGATATTACACATCCAAAAGTCAGGGATGAATGAGGCCAGTGAGTGGATAGAACAAAAGCATCAACCAAAGGTGAGGGGAGGGGACCCAAGAGAAACCCAGCTTTTGGGCACCTTAGCTGAATAATCCAAGAAGCATTCTCATTTGAGGAGTGTCTTCACTATGGATTTCACGTTGAGCTTCTTGAGGTCTGTGTACGACTGTCCACACCCGACAAACATGACAGGCGCTCCGGAGACGTACACCATCGACAGTGCTGCTCCAACCTACACATTATTTACCACCTATCATGTTACTGACCAACAAACATCCCATCCATCCCATCTCATCAAAAGGCACAGGTGGGGAGAGATGGATAAATAGAGAGCGAGATGTCTACCTTATCATCAATTGTGTCAAACTTGGTGAGCAGAATGCCATCTATCAGTCTTGGACTCGGCGAGGTTGAAAGATCGGCCAATTTCTGCAAGAGAACAAAGGAGTGTTGCCAGTGAAAAATGGGAGTGGTCTGTGTTCGTTATATAATTGCTGTGCAAGGGAGCACATTATAAAAACAATGGGTCGGCGAAAACCTGATTGAACTTTGAGAGTTGGTCAACCGCATCGTTGCCAACAAGTGCTTCTCCAACAAAAAGGACCAGATCTGGATTGTTGAGGTTAATAAGCTTTGACAATGCACGCATTAATGGCTCATTATCCTGCAAGCACCATTACTCAGCAATTCAAGGCCAAACTACTCGGAAAGCAAGCTCCTAAGGCACCCCATTTCACCACATCACATCTTAAAAGTCAGCCACTGATAGCCCATCAAACTATTGGAATGGCTACCAATCCATAATATACTTCCATCAACGCATTGCCAAATGTTGATGGGGCATAAAGCATGAGTTATACCTGCATCCGACCAGCCGTATCAACAAGAACCACATCTGAGCCATTGCAGGTAGCCTCCTGGATTGCTTCCTTCGCCACTATTGCAGGATCTTTCTCATAACCTTTCTCAAATATTGGAATCTGGCATAGTGTACCAATGACTGGTCATTGTCTGTATCTTTGAACAATGTCACTGGCAAGGAACCACAATTTAGCCACATAATAACAATCCTACCTGGAGTCTACGTGCATGTGTCCGCAGCTGCTCAACTGCTCCTGAACGAAATGTATCACAAGCAGCCATCATGACACTCACCTTATGTTGCAAGAGCCAATAGGCAACCTGTGAAGTGAAATTGGAAAAAACATGACCAATGCGCTTGGACAAACATGCACTGATAATTCACAAACAGAACAATTAGACTTTAGCCCAACCTTGGCCAGATTAGTAGACTTCCCAACTCCATTCACACCGATAAATACAACAACATAGGGTTTCCCTTGTTCCTTGGCAGCATAGACATCCCTAAGTATGTCAATAGAGTGCTTAGGAGTAAGGATACGAACAAGGGCTTCCTCCATTGCAGCCTGAATTACTAAATTAAGTTATTCCAGGAGAAGACAATGAAAAACTTTTTTCTTATCCGTGTACTGCTAAAAAAATTAAAAAGCAAAACAGTTTCTACTATTAAAGGTATCCATGCAGACCTGAACAGTTGATGACACCCTCGTAAATGAGGCATGCTTTTTACCTTCCAGGCTTGCTGCCACTGATTCACAAAGCTTCTCAGCTATCTCTTCAGCCTGCAAGTGTTACAACAATAACGATACCCATAGAAGGACTTAAAAGAGCAACAAAAACAAAATCCCACATAATAAGGAATTTACGTAAAATAAACGGACCCAAATCTTCTGGTACTTCTACAAACAAACTATGGCCAATTTGCTTCCATACATACCCCCTCCCACTCTGCTTTCTCTTCTTTTCCCCGAGGACCACATGGATAAACTTAAGTCTTCACTCCCTTCCGATACTTCCTGATACCGAAGTAAAGTCGCGATATTTTACCAAGACAGTATAATGCGATATATCTTCCAATACTTACTTGTTAGTATATAATTCTCAGAAAAATTCTCTCCCAATATATTTAATACCGTTACATATTGTCTAATATATCTAATACTTATATGACTGCAACTGCTACTAATAGTTCCATCCATGATCAGTAAAAACATTCTAAACAGAAGTAGAAGTTACAAAAGAAGACTGCATACTGCCAAGTCCCGTAGGGCCTATTTATTTTGCAAAATTGTTTTCTGTTTTATGTTTTCCTGTTTTCTTTGCCTTTTCAACTTCTCCGTAGTCACAGTTTAATTGATAAACTTGGTCATTTATTTCTGTTAAAATGTCACCTTTTCCACAAGCCAAAGCTTATTAGTAGTTGTTGGGAACACAACGATTACATGAAATGTGATTAGAATTGTTAATCAAATAAACTTACTGAGAGGTCTTCTTGAAATTGTTAGTTTAAGCTTGTTTAAGCTCAACTCAAGAAGCTTAAAAGTTGAGTTAAGATTGTTTTATAACCTCTTTTAGGTAAGGAGCAGATTTAAACAACGAATTACTTGATATATTCTTTAATAATAAATTAACTCCCCAAATCAATTTCTAATAGCTCAATTAGAAGCTCATGCTTAGTTTGTTGAGCTCAACTCATGAAGGGAATGAGTCAAGCTCAAACTTAACTCCCAACTCGCCAAATTAACAAGTTGAGTCTAAAGAAAGTAATACCCAATTCATTTTTAGCGTTTTATGTGGTAGTCAACTATCAATATTTTGAATGTGATTATTAATGATACTAATTCTTTAAACAATGAACCTTTAAATTATTGGCAATGTAAATAATTCAACTTAATAATCAAATTAGTTATGGACAAGTAATAAATTGTTCTAAGTTATAGAAAACATTAGGCAGTAAAACTGGTGTTGATAAGTGGACCGTATTTTGATCTCATACCATGTGATATAACCATATTCCCTAATGAGCAGAAGAATATCATTCATAAAGATTAAAATCTTATATAATATTAATACCTAATCAAAAAAGAGAAAATTACAAACAAAATTGACTATGAAACTAATAAAATTGTCATTTGTTTACTATGTATCTACCATAACAATTCCCACAAGAATAGTATACAAGTTAGAACTAGAAAATTATAGAAACACTTTTTTTCTGACAAGTGGAAAACTATGAAAATATTCTTGAGTTTTCAAAATTAGAAAACAAACAGCTTGGAACATAATTTTTCATATTTTCTGTTTTTTCTGGAAAACCTTTTTATAAAATAACATCAGATTTTCTACAATTGAATAGACCATTATAGATTCAAAATTATATACTCCATCAACCTAATGATTAGGCCACAGATAAATCTGTCATTTCTAATTTAGCCACACTGAATAGGCCATCATAGATTCTAAATTCCATACTCCATCAACTTGATGATTAGGCCAGTGATGAATTTGTCATTTCTAACTCAGCCACCCAAGACTTTTTCCCCATTTTTGTATCCCTTCAAAGATAGGAAAAATATAAGAACCTGATCACATGATCCATGTAAGAATATATCATTTATACTGATCAATATCTTACATAAAATTATTACCTAATGAAAAAAATACACATAAAAAATTGATTGTGAAACTAATAATATTCTCAGTGTATATATATAAATATTAATTCAAGTTTCGCATATGTTTAGCTTTATATGTTTACAAAACATTTTACCTAAACAAATTCTGAAAAGAATATAATATAAGCTGGATTTGGAAATTTGTAGAATACACTTTTTCCTAATGAAAGGAATACTACTATAATTTTTGAGCTTTGCGAAATTCATTTCAGAATTAGAAAACACACAACTTTGAGCATAAATTTTATTTTTTCTCAAAAGTATTTCTATAAAACTAAGTCAACTTTCTACAGTTGAATAGGCCTTCAGAGATTTACAATTACATACTTCATCCACTTAATGATTATGCCAATGATGATCTTGTCATTTATAAGTCAGCCACCTCAGACATTTTCCCGTTCTGTATCCCTTAAAAGAGAGGGACAATAAGAACTATATCGCATAGTCAATGATAAAATCACAACTTACAAATTCATCTAAATCAAGAAAGCATGGCACTATTTATTAACTTATTAATATTTCAAACTCAATGAAGGCTTGAAACTTGAAATGGAGAAGGTACATATTTTTAATATGCACAACAAAAATGGTAGGTTTGACTGTCAAGAGATAAAATTTGAAGTCAAAATACTCCATTTATGCTTCCTAGTTTCCACTAAAAGACAAAAACTCCAAGTTACAGTACAAAATCTTAGTCTAGCTAATGAGGTGGCTCATATGATTACACACCATCATCAAAGTGAGTCCCACAAGTGTATTGGTGTATGAATTGCTTACATATTCAGTTTGTTTAGCGGAACACTTTGAGAATAGAAGCATATGAAACTGCTACTTTATCTAATTCCAAATATTCCTAGGCCCGTCTCTCCTTTTTTTCTATGTCTCTCCTTTTTTCTACCTCAGACCCCAATCAAATTGCCTTTCTGTTGTGATTCATTTTAAGTATCTAAACCCTCTTAACGTCATTCCCTTACATTTTTACCTATATGTGCGACTTTTAACTAGCTAAATATATGTCATTTCCTTATATTTTCTTTTAGAGGAACCATACTCATTTATCATAGCATTCATATCTCCAAAAACACATACTTCTTCTATGTTGTTTCAATAGTTGGCCCAATGGTTGTCCCAAAACATTTTCCTTATAATTACATAAGTATTTTTCAATCACAAAGTATCCTTTATCATAAATAAAAATATTGACATTTGTTTCAATATCGGTCGCAGCTATATCGAAATCAAACATATTGGATAATATATATCAGATATATTGAAAGCAAAACTCTCTTGAAAATCGTAAGCTGACAAACAAATTTAGGATATCTCGGCAAATATTTTAAATATCATATTATATATCGCCAATACAATAGCACATCACAATTTTCAACGGTATCAAAAAATATCCAATATCAGCCAATATTTTCACCCATGCTCTAGATCCATTACTCTATTTAACCAACCTGCATTATGCACTACCTTTTCATGAATTTGAATAGTCATTATTCCATCAATAATTACTAAAATTGCACTTCATGCATTCTTTCTTACTCCTTATGGACTAATGCATTCATTTTTACTCCTAATCTCCAGCCTCCAATATCAATTCCAACATGTTTCAAAGAAAAACATGAATATTGGTAGTTTTGGCATTTAGTAGTATTGTAAACATCATTATGAATTTGTAAGTTACTAGCTACTGCCCCTCTTATTGATCTAGACAGTAAGGTTGGTGGAGTATTGTGATATGGATGTCACATGTTTAAACTACGAAACAACTTCATCTACAATGTAAGAATAAGGCTACGCAAATCTGACCCTTTCCAAAGCATGCAAAATGCTAGAAGCCTTGTGCAGTGGGCTACCATTTATTTCCTCCTTTCTTATCAGTAAGAATGTGTTAACAAACGCTTTGGTGCAGCACAATGCAAAACAGAAAACAGATATGACATTACAGGGAAAACATACCACATTCTTGATCATTAACCTATCCTTTAGAGCTTTCAAAGCTGGCTCGAGATCCACCTTCTCCAAATTGGCCTTTCCTGCAATACTGAAGAATTGCAAGAAGCATATTATGGGTACTTCCATTATAGAAACTGAAAGGTGGAAAAGAGAAAGCCTACTGACAATAGGGTGCAAATAACAAGGTATTGATAAAATTCAAAAACTATGCAAAGACATTAATTCTAAAACCAAAATAAGGTGGCTATATGAAGTAAATATTAGAGCACATATAGAATTTTCGGAAGGGGAAGAAGAGGGTAAAAATGGAGAGAAAATCATATAAAATTACCCTGAAGTTTCACTGTTGTTATACTACTGTTCTTGAACAGGACTGGACTGCATGCTCCGATGTGTATGTCTACATACCAGGGAACATTTTTCTTTTTTTTAAAAAAAAAAACAGCATTTCCAAATGTCCATTCTTATGAAAGTTCACTCATGCTCATAGCATCCCTGGACCCATATGTGCATGTTTAGTGGGTCAAAAATTTAGTGTACAAAATGGGTGATCAAGCTGAATGAGATTGTTAAACTTCTCACTTCTATTCCTATTCACTCATTAAATGAAAATTATAATCAAGGTTAGTGTTAATCCCTTCACTTAATCTCCTTTCCCTATTCCCCGATTCACCTCTTGTCAATGATACAACTACTTAAAAAGCCTAAACTGTAAAGTGAGGGCACAATAATAGTTTTTATACTCTACCTAGCCCTTCTGCAAATACCTACCAAGCTTTAAACATGAATTAAGTACATGTTCATAGTATACCTTGTACGAAATATATTAATATGTGCATGTGCAATAGATTAGACAGATTCCTGGATAAATGAGCTCTAGAAGTAGAAAAGAAAAGCCCTGGTAATATTTCCCATGATCCGTCCATAATGTTCCCTTGTAAATGAGCTCCAGAAGTAGACAAACAAAACCTCAATATATCTCATATTCCATCCAAGTGGATAGACAAATGATAGGATTCTTGTTAATTTTTCTTAAATATGGTAGATTTACTTCTGTTATGCTGTTCCATTGGACTCAAATTGGGATACACATACGGGCTTGACTTTCTAACTACAGCTGATGAAAGTAGCCGCTAATTCTTCTTAAACAGATCCATCTTCATTCACTCCTAAAGACAGACTCTTGATCTCAGAGCTGTTCAAAGTCTAGTCAATCCTCTCCATAGTCGTAGTTTTATCATCCTAAGAGGACAAAAGAAAAGGAAAATGCCACATGGCACTGAAAGTAATAGGGGGAAAAAACATTTTGTCAATTAGATTTGACAAATTCAAAGAAACCTTTCCATCACCTTTCAAGCAGACTAATATCTTTCTGACACTCATTGAAGGGGGTCCTTGAAAACATATATCCATCTCACAAAGCTTATATATAGCATAATGAGAAAACACATTATGTTGACAGGGTATCAAAATGACAGTTTATTATAGGGATGAAGGTCTCAATTGGTTACTGCTACCTTCATGAAGGAAGATATACTGATCAGCTATGAGAGTAGCTCCGAGTTATCATCTTGAGAGAACATCAAGTCTTCCAAGGCATCCAAAGTACAGGCCAAGCTATTGGTAAATCCAAATTGCATTCTTACACAACAAGACATTAAGATGGAAGCACATTCTAAGAAACGACAGATAGCTAGACCTGTTAGGTTAAACAAGGCAGAGATTCCCCACAGTATGCTTGGGGTTAGTTGCTTAGCTTGGATTTCACGCCTTTCACCCTCGTATACTAAAATAAAATAGCTCAACTCGTTTTCCAAAAATAAACAAATAAATAAATATGACAACATCAAAAGAATGCTGGTGGTTCATTGCTTTGAAGCAGAATATTGAAGACCAGAGATATGTTTTTAAATGCCTTTGAAAATGTTTACTATGAGCAATGCATGTAATCATATCAGAGAACAGTTAAGACTGTTAAATGGCTTTTTATGGTTTGGGTACAAATTCCAAGAGCCACTTTTGTCTTCTAATTAGCGGCACATAATAGTTTATAACCAAAGTGAGATTAAGGACTTGGGTTTTATCTCAAAAGGCTCCTTTTCTTTCCGCAGAAAGGAAAATTCAAACAAGCCATCAGGTGCACTTTTCACACCATACTCTATTCACATAAGGTAATGCACACTACCAATAGATCAGGTGTATCTTAAGCAAATTGTGAATGCTAGAGAATTGCAACCATATATATATATATATATATAGCAATGTAATTTAAATCTTCATGTCAAAAAAATTTGAAAGTGTCGGCACATACATTTAAACATATTGAAACTGAAAACTAGCACATGGAATTGAGGATAATTTGTAGACTTGCTATGGAGAACCGTCAGAGGCAGATCACAAGAAGCTCAGATACGAAGTAGAATAATAACAGGAGCTATGTATTGGATTTGTCCTGGAAAAAGTTCAAAGATCTTTCAAGGCCAAAACACATACCAGAGGTGGTCATTCAAATAGAATTTGATATCATGGAAGTAAAGTTGATAAAATTCATTGAAGAGATTTGCCTTTAAGCTTTCTTCTGTTCACTTGTAGATATACTCTACTACTATCTGCAGTTGGTGCGAACTATTATAAAATTTCCAATAATAATACCCAATTGAACTTTGAATTCAAGCAATATTTTCCCAACAATATAAGAATGAACTTATCATAAGAAGGCAGCAGCAATATAGCAAATACATGTCATAAAATGCAAAAAATGGACATACCTATGAAACACTGAAGAAAACCAACCCTTCGCCTTTGTCTCAACTTTTGCGCCATTTTCCATTTTTTCATCTTCTTCAAACTCACTATCACTACTAATAGTATCATCTTTGTCCATCATGCTCTCACCCTCATCTGCTGCCACAAACTTTGATTTTTCATCCCTGTTCTCAGTCACAGGATCTGTGTAGTCCAATTTAATTTCCGGTGGTGAATTGTCCCAGACTCGATTCTTTTTTGTCATCTTTTTCTTCGGTTCTGCCTTAGAGCCCTTAGTACTAACAGTATCCGTTTTCTTTCCACCCTTTGCACGTAATTTTTGAAGTTTATTTACATCAAAAGCTCCATTACTGGAGCTCAAACTATCTCCCCCATTTACACCACCCACCAACCCTACTTCCTCATCAGAACGCCCCCAATTCACATGCCCATTCTCAACTTTGCGCCCTTTATCCAAGTCATCATTCCCACCATCATTCTTCAAATCAGCTGAACCACCTTTCTTATCACCCTGATCATATTTTCCCTTCTGCGTCTGAGCTTGCTTCTTACTCCCAGTGTTTCCCCCTAGTTTCGACGATTTCTTCAACTCCTCAGCTCTTGCTTCTGCCTCCATTCTAAGTTGTCTATAGATATCATCAAATCCACCATACTCCGTCCTATTAGGGTCATAAATCACCGAAAATTCACGCTTAACCATGGAAAGCAAATCATCTACATAAAGTAGATGAAGAATCCGTTGATAAACAGCAACAAACACAAGACCAAAGTCATTATGAAATGTCCATTTCAGAGTGTAGGCTACCCCAGCAGCATCATAATTGTAAGAGGACGCACCGGAGCGCTCCTCTAAAAGGCATGATCTGATCAGAGTATCAATCGGTGAACCTTGTAGAGCTTTTGTGAGCTCTCTACACGCCCAGAGGACGAGTCCTCCTCTGGTGAATATTAGAAATTGCTCTAACATGTTCCTATATCGATTTTCCAATTGTAGGACAATCAGATCTCTTCTTTCTTTCTCCCTTAGCGTTCTCTGCAGAAAAGAATTGCACAGTTAGAAAATCAATACCCTAGCATTATGAAACTGTAAATTCGCTAACAAAATAAAATTGAAATGCAAACTACATGATCCCATGCGAAAAATCCATAAAAGAGAAATTTAGGTGAATGAATTATTTAAAGTAAAATCAAGAAATAGATAACAGGATATTTATATTGACACAGGAGAAGAAAAATTGAAAGAAACGAAGGAGATAGAAGCAAATGATGACTCGGATAGGAGAGGACAAGCCAAACAAAGGGCGGGTTGGGGATCCTGCTTTTTTGAATTGTGTTTTGTTTTAACGCCTCTCCAACTGTCCCGCCAGCTTCTGTGCGATCAGCCAAAATCACAGCATTATCCCATCAAAGTTTGACAGATCACAGGCCATGGCGCCCCCATCATAACTCGTGATGCAACACCCTCCCCTCCTGTTCATCCCTCCAATCTTCTCTCTCTCTTACACAACCTTTTTTTCTTGAAAAACTCAAACACTTAACTTTTGCTTAGTAAGGGCAAAAATTGTCTTAAAAAATGATATTGACAATACACATCTTCTCGATTTCAACCTGTTTTTGGTGAAGCAAATGCCAACAAATGCCACAATCTGATGCAGGCCAAATTTAGGATGTTGGAAAATAACTAAAGAAAGGTATTTTATTTAGTCAAATTCAGTAAAATAGAGGAAGTAATGATAAACTTAAGGGGCTGGAAAATCAGTGAAGGGGCGATGGTAACTTGATGGGAGCCACCAATTGTTTGAAATGAACTCATTCAACCTTTAAATAGTTTATTTAGAGAATCATACATCTAATGGTTAAAACTCCCTCACTGACAGATGATTATTAACTCATGATAATAGAAAAAATGTGTAATGTAATATAAAAGATCTCTGTCCCGAAACTGAAAAAAAAAAAAAAAAACCTGAAAATTTTGAGAAGTTAAAAAAATGAAAATAAATAATCAACACGCACAAGACTATATATTCAACATTTTTTTTCACATCCTAAAAACGTAATTTTTGCCAAAAATATGAACATCTCCTTACAACTACTCAAAAATTCGGGTAATATTTTTACAATATTTAGAGAATCATACATCTAATGGTTAAAACTCCCTCACTGACAGATGATTATTAACTCATGATAATAGAAAAAATGTGTAATGTAATATATAAGATCTCTGTCCCAAAACTGAAAAAAAAAAAAGAAAGAAAACGGAAAATTTTGAGAAGTTAAAAAAATGAAAATAAATAATCAACACGCACGAGACTATATATTCAACCATTTTTTTCACAGCCTCAAAACGTAATTTTTGCCAAAAAATATGAACATCTCCTCACAACTACTCAAAAATTCGGGTAATATTTTTACAATATTTCTATAATATTTCATCCTAATATCCTAAACATCAAACAAAAAAAAACCTCAAACATCTAACATTCTGAGACGAAGATAATATTGATGGACCGAATAGGAAGAGAAAGAAGGGAGGAAATAAAAATACTTACGATTGCAGTCGACGATGACAGATGAACCGCCGTACAAGCATGAAGAAGGTAGAGGGAGATGGAGGGAGACGACCGCTGTGCTCTGAGAGAGAGAGGGCGGCTGCTAGGGTTTTTAGTTTAATTTAGGGGATGTATTACAGCCGTTGGATTTAGAACGAATCCAACGGCTGCGATTTCGATTTTTAAAATTAAAAAAAATATAAAAACAGTGCGCGTGCGAACGGGCCGCACGCTCTCAGCATTTAGTTTCAAAATTAAAAAAAAAGTTTTGCTGCGGCCGTTGGATCACATCCAACGGATCCAACGGCCGAAATTCTGCAGCACAGACGACTACAAATTGTAATTATATATATATTATTTTTTTTCATTTTTAAACGGGTTAATTACTAAATTGTCCTTGTCCGTCGGGTCCATTAAAATGCACAATACGTATAATCTATCCTTTCAAAAAAAAGAATAAATTTAATTTATTTAATAATAATTATTTAATATTAATTAAATATTTGTATTATTTTTCTAAAAAAATTAGTTTAAAAAATGTATACCAAATGTTTAATATTAATCAAACAGAACAATTATAGTTAAAAAGAATTATATCAACCCCTTTTTAACATAGGTAAAAACCTCAAATTTATCAAAATTTAATCAAACATAACTAAGAAAATAAACCTAATTAGCTTTAATTCTGATAAATATAGTCACATTTAAATAAAAATATTAAATTAATAAGTTAAATTGGTTTGAAATCAGTCCGATTATTTAGACTAAAATACAAAATTATATCTATCTATAGTCAAATCAGGTAAATTCGGTTTAATTTGTATGATTTTTTTATTTTAAATATTTTTTATTTAAGAATTTATATTAGTTATGTAAAAATATAATTTATTAATATATTTTTAAAACTTAGTATTTATCTTGAATAAAAATTTATATTTTATAAAAAAATATAATATATTGGTTATTGTCCAAAAAAAATAAGATATTTATTGAATATATAAATTTTTAAAAATATTTATTGACCTTAACTTCAAGGAATAAAGGTCATGTTTAACATAATTTTTAAAATAAATATATTTGTTTAACTTTATATTACAGAAATATTCTAAATTTATTATTTATTAAATAGATTGCTATAAATTTATTTCTTTAAAAAATCAGATGGATTTATTTGGCATAGTAAAAGGAATTGTGTCCATATATGTAATTTTACCAAAAGATTAGGGTTTGTACACACCGCGCAACCTAAACTTGTTCTCTGCGTGTTTGCATACTTGTGCCATCGTATGATCTTATCATAAACAAGATATTTTTTTATTTATTTAATAATTGAGATTTATTTTTATAGTATAAAATTAATATTAAAATAATATATTAAAATATTATTTTAATATTTATCTTTTATCTAATCTCTATATATTTATCATATGATATTAAAATATCCTTATTTTCTCCCAAGGGATCTATTCATCTAAAAAGGAGATTAATTCAACACTTCATAATTATAATAATTTGATATTCGTTAAATAACTGTGTTATTTATTATTATAAAATATCTTTTAATTTTTATTTACTATTAAAAAAATATTAATCTTATCCGTTTAGCATTAATTAGATGATTATAATTGAGTAAGATTGAATCCATTTTTCTTTTAATGAGATAAAAATTTTAAATTCTCATTCTCAGTAATCTTTTATATACTCTTTTCCTACTAATTTAATATATTCGAAAGGTAATATCATTGCTGAATCATGATATCCCTATCTCATCGTCGGCATCGCCTTCAATCAACAATTCCGATCATTGGCCAACAATGTGACTTAACGTGACAGCTAACACCTCGATCACATCATTCAATGAAAAGTCACTGCATCAATGACAAGTACGTAGTAATCGAAATTTTTTCGATTGTAAAATATCATAGCAATTAAAAAAGTTATCACTATCAATAATTGATGTCGTTACTATCGTTAATCAATTAACATGATAATTTATATTGTATTATATATGAATAATTTTTAAAAGTATTACGAAAAGAAATTATTTTTAAAAAAGTATTTTTTATAAAAATAATTAAAATTTAATCTAATAATTAAAATAAAATAAATAGGATTCTACATTTTTTTTTTTTTTGAAAAAAATGACCTCCAAATTCCGATGTCCCACTTTAGGATTTATCATCACTTTTGAAATAAAGTATGTGTATAGTTTTGTGAGAATTTAATAAAAAAGAAATATTAACTTACAGAATTGTAAGCTTAAATATCTGCTAAATTGAACGAAAGTTTAAGAATATATTATTTGGTATTGATAGTTGAATTCAAAAAGACTGAAAATAACCTATTGAGAATAATAAGAGGTTTTGCCAAAATTCAGAAAATATTTACTCGGCGCAAGTAAGAAAGATTAAAATAATTATTCCCTATTATTATTTGATTATCTCGTACACAAAAAGTATTATTATTATGATTTGAATATCCGCTGCAACTGCTTCGGGAAAATGATCTATCAAATCACGCCAGTATTATTACCTTATTATTATTATTTATTATTATTCTCGAAGGAGGGCTCTCGAACACACTCTCTAACTTACCTTTAACATGCAGAATTCTTTCAAATAGCAAAGAGACTTATTTCTCACACACTACTAAAAACTTCTCTCTCTTTTGCAAATCCCACCAAAATCATAGGGGTCCTTTCCCGCTCTCTAAGAACGGTTCCCCAAAGCTTCCACACTTCCCACCTTATTCACACTCCAATAACCTATTCTCTTTCTCTCTTTTTCGCTTAAATACCTTCCGATTCAAGTATTAAACGAAAGTATTTTCAATAGCATCCCGCTATTCTCATTGTTTATTTTAGTTTAATTTTCAAACTAACTGAAATTTAAATCTGCTCAAATTCTCATTTTGATTAAATACTTAACATTGTTTGTTTTTCATAAGAATCCCCTAAAAATTTAACTATATATCTTTTTAATGCATATAAATAATAATAATTACACATAAGGAAAGAAAAATTATCATCTGAAATGAGAAACTAAAATTATCATCCTATAAAAAGTATTTTAAGTTACCATCCTTTATTCTTTTGAATTTGTATATGACACAATAACAAATATCTGATTAATAAAATAATATGTATTTATTTATAATTTTTGTGTTTTTAACTTTAAATATTGTATACATAAATCAAAATAATAAGTAATAATATGGCTCGTGTAATCATTCCAGAGAAAATTTATCGAAAGTTGCAAAAATCCGTAGCCTATTAATATACGAAAACTATCGCCATGTACATGTATTCGGACTACAATTGCATGGATACAAAAATATAAGCTAAAGGTGAAGAAAGCTAGGCATCAACTTGGGTGAATTCAAGTGCATTGGCATCTGGATCTCTGGTGAAGATGGCTGGCCTCCCGGACCGACTGAGGGTGTATGGTATGCCTGCATAATACAATAGAGAGATGTTAGAAAGCTAGTAGTTAGACTTTGAGATGGGGT
The DNA here is from genome assembly GCA_033239525.1 of Nepenthes gracilis. Taxonomy (NCBI): domain Eukaryota; kingdom Viridiplantae; phylum Streptophyta; class Magnoliopsida; order Caryophyllales; family Nepenthaceae; genus Nepenthes; species Nepenthes gracilis. The sequence goes on along the minus strand of BSYO01000026.1, from coordinate 3,092,546 downwards.
GGTAGTCCACCAATGGCAAACACCGATTGTTGGCCTTAATTGGCCGGGTCTTATCTCCGACACAGCAGTGCCTGAGTCTTGCCCCAGCCATGTGCAGGTCGCTGTGGCTTACTATCGACCCAACCATCCCTATGTTACTAAAGCTGCCGCACTCATGACACATGCACTGGCGCAGCTGCTTGGTGCTGTCGCAGCTATACACCCGCAGCTGCTGCTGAGCTAAATAGCAATGATTTTATCTTAATAATTTAAAATTAAAATTTTAATATATTGTGATAATCTTAACCGTTAAAGGTGTTAAAATAACATCCTTATCATTAAAAGCATGAAAAAATGTACATAAAAAAAATATGAGAATCCTAACAAAATTCAATAAAATAGCATGATAAAAGAAACACTGCATCAACCCCTGCATTGTACTGCAGTCATTTGATGCTATAATCTCAGATCAAAGAAAGAAAATTGCTCATCACCAGCTTTGTCGAGGATCCCTTTCAGCTTAGACACATCCCGGATAGCAATGCAAGTATGACGGTCTCGGCCCCCATGTTCAGGTCGTCCTGTCAACGGGTCTGGATTAGGAAGCTCCATCAAATGGATCATCTCAGAGCCCACCCACAGCCAAGCTCCCCGATATGGGAGCTTGTCATCTGGCCTAGCTTCATTTGTCTCAAGACCTAACAACAAAGGACTTTTGAGATTAACTTGGCATGAAAATGAAGCCATTGGTAATCGCCTAAGAAACATGGACATCAATTCAGGATATAGATATGACACTGGAATGCCATTTTTCTAAAATAATGAGACAATATCTTGGGGACAAGTTAACTACTGCATAATAAATAGCAATAAAAATACATATTTTTTTGTTTTCTCATCTAATACTAATAAATTAGGCGCTATCATCTTCAAAAACAATCCAAATTTTCTCTAATTTATATTACGAATCCGATTTCTTTTCAAAGTTACAAAATTATTTAACATGTCCAAAACATGTTAGAGTATACAAGATTAAGAAAAATAAAATTTGACACGTGCTGGAGACAGGCATTTTGCGCGAAGAAGTGTCGGTACTTAGGGCATCAGCTAGCTATGTATACCAAAAAGGAAATCAATAGAATATTACCCAAGATGTTCTGATAAAAGTCCAGAGATCTTTCCAGGTTTTCACATAGAATTCCCACATGATGCACACTGATAACTCCAATATCTGTATCAATTTCATTAGCATCAGAACATTTGTCAAGCCAATCAGAAGTGATCTTAGCTATGCATGATATAATCTAGCAAAAGTTTGAAAATACAAGAGGAGAAATAGAATTGGGTTTATCCAATATATGTACTGAGTGTGGATTCGTTTGGGACTTTTTCATAACAAGAATAACTATGGTCGGATATATAAATCCAATTTCATCATTTCACTCCATTTAATATAATATTCACTAAAAGCACAACTAATTTTAAATTATTTTTAATCATCTAACTCCAAATTTTTATAGGTATATCGGTTCTTTTCCTTCATCCAACCACAACAAAAGTGCTCCATTTAGCCTTCGTTTTATCTCCAAACCATCTTATACGTTATTGTGCTCATTTTACTTTCTATAGGCACAATTTATCAATGTTTACAATATCATCATTCCTTCTTTATCTTTTAGTGCAAGGCCACTAATTTATTTTACCATCCTCATCTTTACAATACTTATTATTATTATTATTTTTTTATATTGTGTTTGATTGCCTAATAATCTGATCCATAAAACTCAAAATGCAACCAATGGGCAATAATAAACACAGCTTGGAAAGCTTTCACATTGAGCTCACAAGGCTTATGAAAATCTGCAAACTACTATAACGTACATCAATGGAAGCAGTCATTATTTTCTGCACTTTTGGAGCATAGGAAAAGGCCCATGAGCACCAAAATTTTCACACCTCAATATTTTTTTCTGGATAAGTGAAAAGGAAGCAATTTGCATTAACACCCCCAACATCAATGACCACATGTTTATCTAACATGGTGCCTTGAATTATTTGCATCACCACTAGAATCAAATATATACCAGTATTGAGATGCATAATGATCCTATGTAGAAAGAGGAGCCTTGGCGTAATAGTACAATTGTCCCATGTGACTTGATAGTCACAAGTTCGAATTGTTAAAAGGACCTCATTCAAAGTCCAAGATAAATGGCGTATAATATACCAAAGAAGTGATAGTAGGAGCTTCATATACCATGCCATTGTTATTATAATCCAACATAGGAAGCACAACATACAAATGATTTTTGGACGTAAATTGGTGCTAATGGGAAAGACATACCCCTCTTTTCAGAGACACTAATATAACTGAGTTCTTTCACAAGGACATCTTCTTTGACAGATGATGAAGCTTTTGCCATTAAACAGCTCCCATATTTTCTTCTCCCTCTCCGTCTAGATTGGATTGTTGTGGATAATGCCATGCATGTAAATACATTCCCCTGATTAACATAATGAACCTACAAGAAAGAATTGTTCAGTAATGAACCTATATTCATCATGCATGTATATTATATTGTTTAGTAAGCAAAGTAGCAAAGGACGGATATGCATTCAAGCTGTTTCTAATTACATAGGGATCAACAGAACAGGAATCAATCTCAAGTTTTGTGAAATTTTTTTTTTTTTGGGCTGAGCCCCTGTACAAACCCAGGAAGCTAAGAGGAGAAAAAACAAAATATTCTCAAAATACCTATTTTTATGACAAATATGACATTTTTTGTCCTTCGGTAAAAACCATGGACACCAACATGGACACACACAATATTGATATGCTGGCACATTATTTTTCTAAACACAAGAATATGACATGATGGGGACATACTATCTAAAATGTATAGATTATTTATAAGTGTAAAAACATAATTTATGAATATTACTTTATAGTTAGCTATCAATAAATATATATATATTTTTCGTTCTCTTATCCCAAAAAAAGTAATAAGAAGCATCAGTATATAAGTTCGCAGTGACCCAAAATTTCTTGCTTATAATAAGATGATACCCTAAACTAAGCCATAGAAGATTCATATAGCTGGCTTGACATGGCAGATGTTAAGACTTTACTGTTGTTTCCACAAGTTTTCAATTCCCCAAATAGAGCTTAAATTCGAGAGGGTGTGGATTCATTAGGTTTAGTTGATTCCTCATTATATTCAATTTGAATTCGTTTAAAAATAGCTTCTCATGAAATATTCTGAATGGAATACAGAATATTACGACAGTAAATTGAAAGGAATTCATCAGGCTAATTTGACCTGCTGACGATATAGCCTTCGAGGTATATTCTTTTGCTCTAACGCTACCGAATTCCACAGAGAAAACTCAAAATCTAAGGTTCAGTTTGTAGCTTCCACTGGAATTGAAAAAAACCCCATCTATACAACCGATTCTAGAAGTGCATCAACAATTACGAAAAATAGTCGATGTTGAACAACAAAGAATTCAAACAGAAGTCAGTATTAATTGTCAATTTAAACTGCATAAATCAGTCGATACTCCTCAACACCATTGCAATTGTTAATTCCAATTTAAGTTAATCCAGTGAATCTCCCTCACAATCCAGAATCTTAATCAAAATTTGAATTAAAAGCTGAATAAAATAATGAAATCATTGGATACAAAACAACTCAAAACGATTTCGGAAAACAGAGGAGAAGAATAGTAACTGTTTTTGACGCACCTTATGTTTCAGCATAGAAGTCGGGGATTGTATCAGAAGAGAAGCCATTGTTGTCAACATGGCAGCAACTGAACTGAGATTTTCTATTTCTGTTCGTTTTCCACAACAAAAATGCTCGAGTAAACCACAGCTTGAAGATCATGCGGCACAGAGCGCAGTCTTGAAACGGAACGGCAGCCACTCCTTCACGGGCAAATCTTAATACAGAGAAAATCAAGGGACAAAATGTAAATACTGAGTTTTTCGGGGCATGGGCATCTTTAATACAGAGAAAATCAAGGGCAACATGTAAATACTGAGTTTTTAAGGGGCTTGCTGCAATAACAAATTGATTGGCAGCTCAAGACGAAGCGCTACGCTTAATATTTGAAGTTATAAAAAACATTTATTTACTTTAAAATAAATAAATATTATTTTTACATATAAAAATATATTCACATATAAAAAGTATTATATAATTTATTTTTAAAAAATTATAGTAAATTTATAATATTAATAATATTATTCTAATACTTTACTCTAACCAAAGCCAACAGCAGTTAGATGATAACCAAAACTTTATCAAAATATTTTACTCAAATTAACTTAAATTTCTTGAAAATTTATTTTATATGGAGTTTGATAGCATTTTTTTAAATAAAAATCATATTTTTTTTAATTTAATTATCAATTAAAATTTCAACCCGTATAATTCCCACCCTTTTTATTTTTTATATATTATTTTTTATATCACGTTTATATGAAATAAATCTTTAACTTTAAACCCTACAAATCTAAAAAACCCTAGATCCCAAATCTTAAATTTCAAGTTCTAAATTATAAACTTAAAATCTTAAATCAAGAATCTCAAACCTAAATTTCAAAACCTTAAACCCCTAAAGTCAGACTAAATCTTAAATCTTCTGCCATAAATCTTAACTCTAAACCCTAAAATTCAAATCCCTAACACAAATCTTAATCCCAATATTCTAAAGCATAAATCCTACATCCTCCGCTCTACAACCTTTACCTAAACACCTCATTTTGAATACTAAATTGTGAGACCCGAAATCTAAAATTTCTAAAACCCTAAAATATGCACATTTTAAACTAAATATAAACCGTATGTAGTAAATTCTAAAACTCTTAACTCAAAACCTTAAGTTTAAAACCTCAAATTCAAAACCCTAGACCCTATATTCTAAATCATCAATACTAAAAAACTAAATATAGAAAACAAAAACTCTAGAACCCTAAACTCTAAAACCCAGAACCCTCAGAACCAAATAACCCAAAATCCAAAACCCCCAAATCGTAAACCCTAATAAACAAGCAGGCCATGAAGAATGAGCTGTGCAAATGGGAGATAAACGGGCAGGTGCGGATGAATAAGCCTTAAATTACCAAAGTAGGCCCAATCGTGTGGACAACTAGAGCTTGAATAAATCCCAACTTTTGAGTAACTTGAATGTCTCTTGCACCACATACATTTCTTTTTCATTTGTTGGATATTAAAAAAATGTTGCATAAAAATTTAAAAATTTTAAAAATTATCTAAATAATTATTTTATTTTTAAAAAAGTTATTGTTATGTTAAATATTTAATAAATATTAATATCATAAAAAAATATATAAAAGATAATATTGATACATCTCAAAAATCTAGACTAATGTACGAATCAGGGAGTCGCCTTATTGCACATTGATGCTCGAATAACAACGGGTCAGGTCTTTGTAACTCGAAATCTGGATTCGACGTACCACAACAAAACAAACAAGAGGTAAAAAATATACGAAATTCGCTTCCCGATATATTTTTCAATGATCAAGTCAAAAATATTTCTTATCAAGTAAGAAAGATGCTAGAAAATGAGTATGAGAATGTAAAATGAATGTAGATGAATCAAATATATATATATTTTTAATATTATAAAATCTCCACTATTAAATCTCCACAATAATAAAATAAATAAGAGGTAATATGTATACAGGATTTATTTTTTAATATATCTTATAATGTTCAACTCAAAAATATTTCTATTCAGATAAGAAAATAATTATGAGAATATAAAATAAATGGAGATAAGTTAATATATATATATATTAGAAAATATCCACCATTAAATTTTTATTCAATAACAAAAATATATAATATATTAAATATATCTTCTTAAAACGACATATACCCCTCAAATCTCGATAAGTGAAATCGTCAAAAGCAGTCGGCGGCATTACTTGTCTACCAACAAGCCCATTTGGTTTCTTTTTTGTGCAAATTTTCGCTTTTTTCTGAGGTGTCATTTTAAATGTGATGACACCCCACTCAAAGTGAGATTTTTTCATCACCTTTGCATTTTCATATGAAATATTTTCTTTTTTCTCATGATAGACGACACACTATAATAACACAGCCCTGTTAGGGCAAGGGTGATTGTCACCCTCGTGCCCCAACAAGTCAAGTCATGGCTTGGCTCATCACTAGTAATGTATTTTTTAAGAGTGGCCTATGTCTTAAGGATCGGCAGACTTCCATGAGATGGGCGGCCATGTATGTTAAACTAGTCAACTAGTCCGGTGGCCATGCATGTCATAGAAAAAGTGTGACGGACCGTATTTTCTGTCAAAAATTTGGTAGAATTTCGTCTATAATACAGATATTCATCAATAAAAAAAAATCATGTACAATCTCCTGTACAAAATAAAATATATCCAAATAATTTCAATATCTGACATGATATAACAACACACAAAATCACACAGGATTCAATTATCACATATAATTTATAACTCTAACGCTGTGTATTTAAATACAATATCGGCCAAAGAGAGCTACCACTAAGTACCTGTTACAAATTACAATAATTTCTGAAAGTATAAATAAATTTAAATACAGCGGAAGCTAAATTATCAGATCATCAACCTTATATACAATATACATTAATAAGTTCAATTGAAATTTGAATATATACAATTATCCATAACGTATGCAAAACTGCAATTATAAGTCTTCGATATTATCTTTTAAATTTAGAACCTAATCCATTTTTAGTCTCTACTCCGTCCCATCGGGTATAATAGGCCTGTGCTAATTTGGAGGAAATAAAAGGTCATAAGGATGAGCCAAATACTCAACAAATGCAATATAATCAAAGGTAATAACGATATATACAAAATAAAGTAAAAGGGAGAAATATGAGTATAATGAGGATGCGTAAATAAAAAATATGATCGAATGTACTTTTGGAATACAATTGACTTATCATATTTTATCCTTCTTCTCTTTGGGATATAAATTATGTATAATTATTCATATTTAAGAAATAGGATCAATAAACCTTACTAGTTAAATGTGCGGGAGAACGAGAAAAAGATTATAATACTCCACATGATTTAAGGTCGTGAACTCTTATTTTAGACCCAAAGAAGTGGCTATTTGTATATTATACCTGTAGACGGGCCAATAATAATATGCCCCCACATGAACCCCCGGGCACAGGGACAGCCATCGTCCTTCTAATGTAATATTCTAAGATTTGTCAAGAGTATCGCTTGCTACAATATGTGGCCAGAATAATTTTTGAGTTTTCACTATAATACTAATAGCATGCCAAAGGATATTGCCCTCCATAACTTAAATCTGTAATTCTAATTTCGTGATTTCTTATTTTTTGAGGAAAGGTCCACCGTACTTTTTTTACAATCTTCTCCATCCGGGGGAACAAATCAATCATATAACAATTGTAAAAAAAAAATTTTAAATACTTACACGATATTTATCTTTCTTTCAAATTTAAGCCTTCTTATAATTTAATTTGCATATACGAATATTATAAATATAGGAAAGAATAAAAATTCTTATCATCGAGAGGTAATTATAATTTTAGAGTCTTTCGGATAATATCTCCTTCATCGTTGGTTAACAAACATATTTTTTAAAATATATAATTACACACATATAAATATATATGCAACTTAATTAGCAATTAATTAATACAAAAACTATGCAAAATTTGCTAAAGAGTGACTAGTACCCGTGCGTGAACAATCCCCGATTATGCATATCAGACAATTCTCAAAAATTCGGGTACCGAATGGATAAATTACCAAATTTAAAATATGAGTAATCATAATCTCAACTCAATTTATGTATAAAACTTAAAATATATGCTTGAAACGATGTTTGGGCGCGAGTTAGGATTTTGGCAAACGAAAATCCATATAAAACTACCAAATCGGATATCCAATAGAAAAATTAACTTATATAGGATATAGGTAATGAAATTCTAGAGCTAATTTATAAAAAAGCCCCAAAAATCGAAGGCTGAACCACCGGGGCGACGAGTTAGGGTTTTAATACGAAAATCGATCGAAATCCATAAATTCGGACATGAAATTCACTTATATGTATCATCAATTTATGGGTATCACATATACATGTATAGGTCGAGCATCAAGATAATAGTACCCAATGGAGAACAAACAAAAATCAAAAAGAATAGAAGAAAATGATATAGGTATACTTACCTCGACCTGATCTATAATTTTTCCAACTAGCTCAAAGTTGAAATCAGACTCGAGAGCCTCCATTTCCTCCTTTCTCTCTCTTCTCCCTCCCTCTCTCTCTCCCTACTCGAACCCTTTCTTCTGTTTTTCCCCCAAATCCCTTCCCCCTTCCTACTTCTATTATTGTTATTTTTAATCTCAAAATTTAAATCGATACTCGGATAATTATACGGGCGCACTTTGGGTGTCGGCCCAATTAATTCAAATATCATCCAAAATTTTATAATATTTAATTAATTGTTATCACGCCTAAAATACCCACAATAATAATAAATAATTTTAATTAAATCGGATAAAATTTGATACAAAAAGTGCCGGGCCAAAATGATATAGTGATAAACAATTAGGATATCTAAGTTATTCGATATAATTTAAATAAAAAAGTTCTAGCTTGATTTGAATTAAAGCTAATCACCTAGACACAAAACTGGTTTAGGAACACCCTTGCCGAAGGTTTAACGGATTGGCCGAATGATCGGGTGATTGAAGGTATAAAAAATCGAGATAATTAATGATTCAAAAAAATAATAAATAAAATATTTAATTTTGATGAATGATTATATATGTGACGGAACGGATTATTCTCCATTGAATAACCACCGTCAACTATTACACACACCCTAAAGCCCATAATTAACCAATGGACTCTACAGAAAATCCGGCAGAGTTTCCTCTAAAACTGGACGAAAACCGAAATACAACCTGTTTAAATATCATCCTGCAACAAGCACACATCTAATCAAAAGGCTTAACTCAAAGCTTACAATACGCCACACAGGATCACACATCGGCCATATCATCCATGGCTCCAATACAAGACTCCATCTACTATCTTTGGATCTAGAGAGATGCCGTCTAAATAAAACCCAACTCAAAACATAAATATACGAGACGGAAGCATACTAAATCATCATAAATACGGAAACATAACAAAACCATAAAACAATAACAATAATGAGCCACGCCTGACTCTAAGTGGTCGCTCAAAATCTGGTCCAACTCTATGTCCCAATCTTGATCACACGCCGCCGTCCGACCCCGATCACATTAAGCAAGCCTCTCCTTGCTCTAACCAATCCAAATCGGCTAAGTGTTTCTCATCTGAAAGGAAAAACATCAAACAGCAAGAGTGAGCTAACAGCTCAGCAAATGTAATCATAAACACCCCTCCAAGACACGTACGAGAACTGAAACGAGAGGGGATACACACACTCTCCACAATCAAGGAACAGGACAGGGACCAGGAAGTAACTGGAATTACTCGATTCCTACCATTCTCACGATTACACTGATTGGTCATCATTTGGATTCACAAGATTCTCACGGTTCTCATTACAGTTTCACGGTTCTATCTTGAATCACTTGATTCATGGGTTCATCGATTGAACATTATTCATTTTCATTATTATATCATTTTCGCGGACCCCGGCTAGTAGACCGTACTAGCCAACGATGCGAGAGAACGAGGACGAGAATGTGTTCGCTACATTCTAAAGCCACGGTTACTACTTTCGGTCGGTAGCACACGACCCTCGGTTGCATCCATGCAACAATCATCACACGACTACATCTCAATATGTAGCGTCGACACACCCCACACACCCGGTCCGGGGCAATCCTCGTTCTTTTACGGCAGTTCCTAAAGCATACCACACGACATCACCCGCTCACACAAGCGGCCGGAATACGTGGCCAAGTATCCCTCGGGTTCCCACCATGATGGACATGGTACACTAAAGAATACTACCCATATGACTCAGGGTCCTAGTTTCAGGGTTAGGTTCGACACTTGGAGAGGGAAATCCACATTTGCCACACAATCATATCTCGGGAAACCTCATTCCCATCACAATCATCTCCAACCGGGAGATTATATCATCAACCACGTCTCCATCCAGGAGATCATATCATCTCAAGCACAATGTGGACTCCCTTCCAATCACGTCACGGTTCTCAATAACCAATGGGACTCAATTCCCTTAATCACAATCGGTGGGACTCAATTCCCTTAATCACGACAATCAATCCCAAATCCTCAAGAGAGACTAGATTTCATACCTCATTTATCACATACCATTTTGGAACCTCCGGAACTCATTCTTTTGCCCCGGCTACGGACTCACGTTCGGGGTTTATATTTACGTTTAATCATTTAAACGTTACTTTCATTACAATTATGATCGCATATCACTTTGCATTTCTCATTTCGTTTTGGGTGAACATTATCGGATTACTCTTTGAACACCCGACGTCATACACGGTTCGATACTTGGAAATCGGACGCCCGGTGAATTAAATGCGTACATCTTGCACACATGATTACACATTTGGGTTCGATTTACTTGTCACGAGGGTGGAAGTACACAACTTCCCATTTATTTCCGGGTTATCCACAACGGGAAACTATCAAGGCTCCCGGATGCCACGAACGGGTCTAATCTTACGAGATTCGGCATCCGGTCGATGTATACATACAATTGGGACATGGGTATTCATATTCTAGGGTCATTTCATCATTTCACAAAGGAGGAAACATGCATTTTCCACCTTCGGTCTCGGGTGAATAAAATATGCGGCGCCCCTTTAGAGGGCCCGGACGCCGCGAACGGGTCCAAACGTGCGAGATCGGACCCGCGGCCGACATATATACATCATTGGGACGTGGGCATTCCAATTTTGAGGTCAATTTCATGATACGAGGCCGGGAAACGGGAAACCCCCAAAATCCCGTAGGTTAGGGTTTGATAAAACCCACCGGGGCGAATCGGACACGAATCGAACAACTAACTACATTTTCATGGACCTCAAGGCATGGGTTTTCAATGTCCTAACATTCCTCGTGGGTATCGACACAAAATACCCAACGAAAATACACAAAACATCGAAAGAGAACGAGAAGTGGGTATGAGAACACTTGCCTCGACGCGTGCTTTCACCTTTATACCTGCTCTCGGGCGGAATCGGACTCCCGGGCTCGATCTCCCTTCTTCTCTCTTGATCGCGCCCCTCTCTCTCTCCTCCAAACCCTCGGCCGATCGCGAAATGAGGGAAACGGAAAAGCGAGCGGCGCGAATATATCGCGCCGGCCGCTCGGCGACGTGGCGAGCGGCCAAGCCACGGGCGGCCACCGCTCGCGCCCCGAGCGGCCGGGCGGCGAGCGGCCAGCCCATGGGTCGGTTCGCTTTCATCGCTCGAGCCTCGGCTCGGCGCCAAAGCGCGCAAGCCTCTTGGCGAAACTTCAAAGACCCGGACCCGAATAATTTCCCGATTTTTCTTCCGATACCAAACCTTAATCATCCCATAGGATTAGTATTGATCATTAACATACTAATCACCTCATAATTATCGGGTTCACAAATCCGGAACCTCACAACTCTCCCCCACTTATAAAATTTCGTCCCCGAAATTTAACAAGCCTCAAACCCCCAAATCTGAGGTGAACTCCTCAAAGACTGAAATCATCCTCGGACAACGCCTATTTTAGAACCTCAAGGATTGGAATCGTCCTAGTTCTCGTCACAAAACAAATCCTTAGCCTTTCAAAACAGCCCAATCCGGTCACTTATCAATTCTCTCATCCATCGATACAAGGAAGACCTCATAACGATCCTCCAAATTTCAAAAGTGACCTACAATCATGCCGGACATCTCCTAACCCAATCCGACACTTTCAACGGATCAATGACCTTTCACTTGAATTCATTTCATGCCTCGAAAGAAATCGGTCACTAGAGCCTCAACCTTATCTAGAAACCTCTGGGCCACGGGCCCACAACGCTTCCGCTGCACTACTCTGATTAATCCTCAATCATTGAATTACGGCACAATCATAACAATCGCCCAAAAAGTTGACAAAACCTTCAATTCCGATCACTTAGTAACCTCAATATCCCGTGGCACATCAACAAGCCAACTGACCAAAACCGAATACGATTCTATCTTCCAACAAGATCACGACATTTTCTCACCCAATCAACTGGACTTACTAGCGATTCATCTTCAGCATCTTCTATGAGACTTCAAAGACATACAAGTCCAAAACTCGCAGCATCAATTTCCAACATTGATGCCCGCCTTCGCAAGGAAGACACCGATGTTCGCTTTCTCAACCTTTAAACAAATCTGACCACATGCAAGACCATATGATCATCTTCCTATCTCCGAAGACAATACTCTTGAGTTTTCAAAAGAAAACCTCAATGACCAATTTCTGATATACACATGGGGGTAACACTAATCCGACTCCTCCCCCACTTATCTCAAGGGTATTACATTCCACGAGAACTCACGGGACCCGTTAGGGGTCAACCCAAAGGTCACGAACGCCAGTCACCCTATCCGGTTAGATTCAAGATGACTGCACAGTTCCACAACACAAATCGGCCTCCTCAACCAGCCACGCTCAGGATCCTAAGTCCTCAAAATCATGCAATCACAAAGCCACAAGCTTAGGAAGGCATTTTCTCAATTAAATTCACATTCCTTTCTCACTGGAACATGTGAATTATCAGCCATCCATAAATCCTGACTCAATCCCTTGATTATCACATGAAGCAACCTCAACATGGACCCAAATATGGCCAAAAGATCAACCTATAAAATTTCATGAAACGCCGACGAATCAACAAACCCAAACGACGTTTCCTGAACTTTACAGTGACCGTATCCTTGACCTGGATACCGTAGGGGCTACAACTTCCATAGATCCACAATATCACGCTATGGACCCAAATCAATTTCATAATTCATCAAGTCTTTACAACGGCTCAGGAACTACACCTATCCATTCACAAGGTCTGACTAACAAACCATCAATTTCCTAGGCAACCCCATTCCAAAATTCATGAACAACTTGATCGGTCCATCTTATTACCTCGAATGCTCTGGAGCACTTCACACGATGCAAAACTGATATCTCCTCAGCTCTGCATGGAATCCTCAACAATCGGCGTCAATTTTTGACATAACCTTGAATACTTGACCAACGGATACATCAACCTAATCTTTCTTTTGATGACGTCCTCGGTCCAATGATCTACAAGAAAGACGATATCAACTTCTTGATACCTCGATCAATTTAAACTCATGCTTCAAATTGCACAACCTAAATGTCGGATGTTATCCTTTACCAATCCGACCATACTAGCACTGCAGTTCGCCCACCGAACTATTATTAAAATCAGATTAAGACTTAACACTTTAACTATCTCCAGTTTATACCCAAAATCGCACGATTCAATTACTAGGCAATCGACCCGATAACTTACTGACCGAAACCTTTAAACGTCACAACAGGATTGGCATCACAAGACGATTCAAGTTAACCCAACAGATCGTATCCACGAACTCCAAAAATATGACAACCTCGATACCACTTGCAACGAACTTGGATCCTTAACCCCTGGAATCACAAAACCATAAACATACTCAGGGTCCCCAAGATGCAAGTGCTGTGACATCACGCTTGAGAAATTTCATTTCCAATCTCGGCAATCCACAAATTTCTGCATGCACCACCACCGCCGAAGCTCACGATCCTACGGTCTTTGGGTTTCCTCATTCCAAGATCAGAGGATACAACCATTCTCAATCCAACACCCGTACTATCTATAACTTAGATCATAGTTTCAAAATCTCTTCAGAAAGGCATTCGTCCAAGATTCATCCGTGAATAGCTGCTGCCATATTTCCTTTCGCCTTTCTGAATACTAGGTCGCTCTTGACATTACCGCCAAGCCTAGGTCCTCCCCAATACACAATTTCGGTCCACAACCCCAACGGGGTTCGAAATCCTCAAAACAACATCAAGTCACAATACTAAACCCAAGAACCTTACCTCTTGCCACGATAGGTGACATTAACATATTGAGCTCAAATCTTAGGACTCCGATTTAAAACATCGAACCTTTTCACCACCTGTCTGTGACTAAAGGCATCCTTAGATCTCGCAATCGGACTATCCACTATTGAGACACACTCCCAAGAGTCTCATCGACACAAAATCAATTCAAGAAGCTTCCATAATACATGGGACCATATTTCTTAATCCTCGAGACCCAAGATCTTTCTCACGTCAACCACCCGAGGTCGACTTCACTTCCTTACCCATCACGGGGCAGCACGCCATGTCTTCTATCAGACATGGGTCACCGCAACAATATCTTAAACCTCAAAATCCACATCTCAATCTCCAAAAGGATCTGGACTGTCCAGACGTCCAGACACTTCATGAATTTTCAACCTAGAGCTTCATATGCTCGATCTTAACTCTACCCAATTCATCACGCTCTCTAGGTTGTCCTGGCAACCCTTCGAAGCAAAGTACCGATCCAAGGACCTCAACCGAGAACCGATCAAACTTAAACCTCAAACCGAGATTAATTATCCAAGGCATCGAATCAACCCTGATCAGTCCAAGGTCCCAATTGATACTAGTCAAATTCGATTACTTAGGTGTCTCAACACACCATTCTTTCTCTCGACCTACCATCGGCAACCCAATACTAGTAGTCCCCATTCAGGAGCCGCTACTAATATTTTCTTGAAACCGAAGCAATTCGGATCAAGCCACTCCTAGAACACAAGCTAGGACGTGTAGGCTATCCATCCGAACTAAGTCACAACTTCTAACTTAGCGCTCTAGTCTAAGTTCTGGGACAGGGGTAACCAAAACTACCCGGACTAACTCAGTCCTCACAGGCCTTCATTCGCGAAAACCATCAATCTTAATCAATCCTAAGATTTCGCATATGATTCAGATCAACCTAAGGCATCTCTCTTTTTCTCTGATACCAACTGTGACGGAACGGATTATTCTCCATTGAATAACCACCGTCAACTATTACACACACCCTAAAGCCCATAATTAACCAATGGACTCTACGGAAAATCCGCGAGTTTCCTCTCGAAATCGAACGAAAACCCGAATACAACTGTTTAAATATCATCCTGCAACAAGCACACATCTAATCAAAAGGCTTAACTCAAAGCCTACAACACGCCACACAGGATCACACATCGGCCATATCATCCATGGCTCCATACGATACTCCATCTACTATACTGGATCTAGAGAGATGCCGTCTAAATAAAACCCAACTCAAAACATAAATATACAGACGCGGAAGCATACTAAATCATCATAAATGCGGAAACATAACAAAACCATAAAACAATAACAATAATGAGCCACGCCCAACTCTAAGTGGCTGCTCAAAATCTGGTCCAACTCTATGTCCCAATCTTGATCACACGCCCGTCCGACCCAATCACATTAAGCAAGCCTCTCCTTGCTCTAACCAATCCAGCGTCAGCTAAGTGTTCTCATCTGAAAGGAAAAACATCAAACAGCAAGAGTGAGCTAACAGCTCAGCAAATGTAATCATAAACACCCCTCCAAGACACGTACGAGAACTGAAACGAGAGGGGATACACACACTCTCCACAATCAAGGAACAGGACAGGGACCAGGAAGTAACTGGAATTACTCGATTCCTACCATTCTCACGATTACACTGATTGGTCATCATTTGGATTCATAAGATTCTCACGGTTCTCATTACAGTTTCACGGTTCTATCTTGAATCACTTGATTCATGGGTTCATCGATTGAACATTATTCATTTTCATTATTATATCATTTTCAAGGACCCCACACTAGTAGACCGTACTAGCCAACGTGCGAGAGAACGAGGACAGAAATGTGTTCGCTACATTCTAAAGCCACGGCTACTACTTTGGTCGGTAGCACCGACCCTCGGTTGCATCCATGCAACAATCATCAAGGCATTTACTACGACTACATCTCAATATGTAGCGTCGACACACCCCACACCCCCGGGGTCGAGGGCAATCCTCGTTCTTTTACAGCAGTTTCCTAAAGCATACCACAGACATCACCCGCTCACACAAGCGGCCGGAATACGTGGCCAAGTATCCCTCGGGTTCCCACCATGATGGACATGGTACACTAAAGAATACTACCCATATGACTCAGGGTCCTAGTTTCAGGGTTAGGTTCGACACTTGGAGAGGGAAATCCACATTTGTCACACAATCATATCTCGGGAAACCTCATTCCCATCACAATCATCTCCAACCGGGAGATTACATCATCAACCACGTCTCCATCCAGGAGATCATATCATCTCAAGCACAATGTGGACTCCCTTCCAATCACGTCACGGTTCTCAATAACCAATGGGACTCAATTCCCTTAATCACAATCGGTGGGACTCAATTCCCTTAATCACGACAATCAATCCCAAATCCTCAAGAGAGACTAGATTTCATACCTCAGACGATCACATACCATTTTGGAACCTCCGGAACTCATTCTTTTGCCCCCAGCACACGGACTCACGTTCAGGATTTATATTTACGTTTAATCATTTAAACGTTACTTTCATTACAATTATGATCGCATATCACTTTGCATTTCTCATTTCGTTTTGGGTGAACATTATCGGATTACTCTTTGAACACCCGGACGTCGTACACGGTTCGATACTTGGAAATCGGACGCCCGGTGAATTCGTACGTACATCTTGCACACATGATTACACATTTGGGTTCGATTTACTTGTCACGAGGGTGGAAGTACACAACTTCCCATTTATTTCCGGGTTATCCACAACGGGAAACTATCAAGGCTCCCGGATGCCACGAACGGGTCTAATCTTACGAGATTCGGCATCCGGTCGATGTATACATACAATTGGGACATGGGTATTCATATTCTAGGGTCATTTCATCATTTCACGAAGGAGGAAACATGCATTTTCCACCTTCGGTCTCGGGTGAACAGTAACAGCGCCCCTTTAGAGGGCCCGGACGCCGCGAACGGGTCCAAACGTGCGAGATCGGACCCGCGGCCGACATATATACATCATTGGGACGTGGGCATTCCAATTTTGAGGTCAATTTCATGATACGAGGCCGGGAAACGGGAAACCCCCAAAATCCCGTAGGTTAGGGTTTCGGTAAAACCCACCCGGGCGAATCGGACACGAATCGAACAACTAACTACATTTTCATGGACCTCAAGGCATGGGTTTTCAATGTCCTAACATTCCTCGTGGGTATCGACACAAAATACCCAACGAAAATACACAAAACATCGAAAGAGAACGAGAAGTGGGTATGAGAACACTTGCCTCGACGCGTGCTTTCACCTTTATACCTGGCTCTCGGGCGGAATCGGACTCCCGGGCTCGATCTCCCTTCTTCTCTCTTCGGTCGCGCCCCTCTCTCTCTCCTCCAAACCCTCGGCCGATCGCGAAATGAGGGAAAACGAACGCGCGGCGCGAATATATACTGCGCCCGGCCGCTCGGCGCTCGGCGGCGCGAGCGGCCAGCCACGGGCGGCCACCGCTCGCGCCCCTCGGCGGGGCGCGCGGCCAGCCCATGGGTCGGTTCTGCTTTCATCGCTCGAGCCTCGGCTCGGCGCCCGGCAGCGCAAGTCACTTCTTTGGCGAGGCTTCAGCAGCCGGACCCGAATAATTTCCCGATTTTTCTTCCGATACCAAACCTTAATCATCCCATAGGATTAGTATTGATCATTAACATACTAATCACCTCATAATTATCGGGTTCACAAATCCGGAACCTCACAACTCTCCCCCACTTATAAAATTTCGTCCCGAAATTTAACAAGCCTCAAACCCCCAATGCGAGGTGAACTCCTCAAAGACTGAAATCATCCTCGGACAACGCCTATTTTAGAACCTCAAGGATTGGAATCGTCCTAGTTCTCGTCACAAAACAAATCCTTAGCCTTTCAAAACAGCCCAATCCGGTCACTTATCAATTCTCTCATCCATCGATACAAGGAAGACCTCATAACGATCCTCCAAATTTCAAAAGTGACCTACAATCATGCCGGACATCTCCTAACCCAATCCGACACTTTCAACGGATCAATGACCTTTCACTTGAATTCATTTCATGCCTCGAAAGAAATCGGTCACTAGAGCCTCAACCTTATCTAGAAACCTCTGGGCCACGGGCCTGGCCTTCCCACCGCACTACTCGATTAATCCTCAATCATTGAATTACGGCACAATCATAACAATCGCCCAAAAAGTTGACAAAACCTTCAATTCCGATCACTTAGTAACCTCAATATCCCGTGGCACATCAACAAGCCAACTGACCAAAACCGAATACGATTCTATCTTCCAACAAGATCACGACATTTTCTCACCCAATCAACTGGACTTACTAGCGATTCATCTTCAGCATCTTCTATGAGACTTCAAAGACATACAAGTCCAAAACTCGCAGCATCAATTTCCAACATTGATGCCCGCCTTCGCAAGGAAGACACCGATGTTCGCTTTCTCAACCTTTAAACAAATCTGACCACATGCAAGACCATATGATCATCTTCCTATCTCCGAAGACAATACTCTTGAGTTTTCAAAAGAAAACCTCAATGACCAATTTCTGATATACACATGGGGGTAACACTAATCCGACTCCTCCCCCACTTATCTCAAGGGTATTACATTCCACGAGAACTCACGGGACCCGTTAGGGGTCAACCCAAAGGTCACGAACGCCAGTCACCCTATCCGGTTAGATTCAAGATGACCGCATGGGTTCCACAACACAAATCGGCCTCCTCGACCAGCCACGCTCAGGATCCTAAGTCCTCAAAATCATGCAATCACAAAGCCACAAGCTTAGGAAGGCATTTTCTCAATTAAATTCACATTCCTTTCTCACTGGAACATGTGAATTATCAGCCATCCATAAATCCTGACTCAATCCCTTGATTATCACATGAAGCAACCTCAACATGGACCCAAATATGGCCAAAAGATCAACCTATAAAATTTCATGAAACGCCGACGAATCAACAAACCCAAACGACGTTTCCTGAACTTTACAGTGACCGTATCCTTGACCTGGATACCGTAGGGGCTACAACTTCCATAGATCCACAATATCACGCTATGGACCCAAATCAATTTCATAATTCATCAAGTCTTTACAACGGCTCAGGAACTACACCTATCCATTCACAAGGTCTGACTAACAAACCATCAATTTCCTAGGCAACCCCATTCCAAAATTCATGAACAACTTGATCGGTCCATCTTATTACCTCGAATGCTCTAGAGCACTTCACACGATGCAAAACTGATATCTCCTCAGCTCTGCATGGAATCCTCAACAATCGGCGTCAATTTTTGACATAACCTTGAATACTTGACCAACGGATACATCAACCTAATCTTTCTTTTGATGACGTCCTCGGTCCAATGATCTACAAGAAAGACGATATCAACTTCTTGATACCTCGATCAATTTAAACTCATGCTTCAAATTGCACAACCTAAATGTCGGATGTTATCCTTTACCAATCCGACCATACTATGCTATGATTCGCCCACCGAACTATTATTAAAATCGATTAAGACTTAACACTTTAACTATCTCCGTTTATACCCAAAATCGCATACGATTCAATTACTAGGCAATCGACCCGATAACTTACTGACCGAAACCTTTAAACGTCACAACAGGATTGGCATCACAAGACGATTCAAGTTAACCCAACAGATCGTATCCACGAACTCCAAAAATATGACAACCTCGATACCACTTGCAACGAACTTGGATCCTTAACCCCTGGAATCACAAAACCATAAACATACTCAGGGTCCCCAAGATGCAAGTGCTGTGACATCAC
The DNA here is from genome assembly GCA_033239525.1 of Nepenthes gracilis. NCBI lineage: Eukaryota > Viridiplantae > Streptophyta > Magnoliopsida > Caryophyllales > Nepenthaceae > Nepenthes > Nepenthes gracilis. Next base: position 3,072,582 of record BSYO01000026.1, on the reverse strand, counting down.
GCTTGAGAAATTTCATTTCCAATCTCGGCAATCCACAAATTTCTGCATGCACCACCACCGCCGAGCTCTGATCCTACGGTGCTGGGTTTCCTCATTCCAAGATCAGAGGATACAACCATTCTCAATCCAACACCCGTACTATCTATAACTTAGATCATAGTTTCAAAATCTCTTCAGAAAGGCATTCGTCCAAGATTCATCCGTGAATAGCTGCTGCCATATTTCCTTTCGCCTTTCTGAATACTAGGTCGCTCTTGACATTACCGCCAAGCCTAGGTCCTCCCCAATACACAATTTCAGTCACAACCCCAACAGGGGTTCGAAATCCTCAAAACAACATCAAGTCACAATACTAAACCCAAGAACCTTACCTCTTGCCACGATAGGTGACATTAACATATTGAGCTCAAATCTTAGGACTCCGATTTAAAACATCGAACCTTTTCACCACCTGTCTGTGACTAAAGGCATCCTTAGATCTCGCAATCGGACTATCCACTATTGAGACACACTCCCAAGAGTCTCATCGACACAAAATCAATTCAAGAAGCTTCCATAATACATGGGACCATATTTCTTAATCCTCGAGACCCAAGATCTTTCTCACGTCAACCACCCGAGGTCGACTTCACTTCCTTACCCATCACGGGGCAGCACGCCATGTCTTCTATCGGGGCATGGGTCACCGCAACAATATCTTAAACCTCAAAATCCACATCTCAATCTCGAAAAGGATCTGGACCGGTCCGGGCGTCCGGACACTTCATGAATTTTCAACCTAGAGCTTCATATGCTCGATCTTAACTCTACCCAATTCATCACGCTCTCTAGGTTGTCCCGGCAACCCTTCAAGCAAAGTACCGATCCAAGGACCTCAACCGAGAACCGATCAAACTTAAACCTCAAACCGAGATTAATTATCCAAGGCATCGAATCAACCCCGATCGGTCGAGGTCCCAATTGATACTAGTCAAATTCGATTACTTAGGTGTCTCAACACACCATTCTTTCTCTCGACCTACCATCGGCAACCCATACTAGTAGTCCCCATTCGGGAGCCGCTACTAATATTTTCTTGAAACCCGAAGCAATCGGATCAAGCCACTCCTAGAACACAAGCTAGGACGTGTAGGCTATCCATCCGAACTAAGTCACAACTTCTAACTTAGCGCTCTAGTCTAAGTTCTGGGACAGGGGTAACCAAAACTACCCGGACTAACTCAGTCCTCACAGGCCTTCATTCGCGAAAACCATCAATCTTAATCAATCCTAAGATTTCGCATATGATTCAGATCAACCTAAGGCATCTCTCTTTTTCTCTGATACCAACTGTGACGGAACGGATTATTCTCCATTGAATAACCACCGTCAACTATTACACACACCCTAAAGCCCATAATTAACCAATGGACTCTACAGAAAATCCGGCAGAGTTTCCTCTGAAACTGAACGAAAACCGAAATACAACCTGTTTAAATATCATCCTGCAACAAGCACACATCTAATCAAAAGGCTTAACTCAAAGCCTACAACACGCCACACAGGATCACACATCGGCCATATCATCCATGGCTCCAATACAGTACTCCATCTACTATACTGGATCTAGAGAGATGCCGTCTAAATAAAACCCAACTCAAAACATAAATATACAGACGCGGAAGCATACTAAATCATCATAAATGCGGAAACATAACAAAACCATAAAACAATAACAATAATGAGCCACGCCCAACTCTAAGTGGCTGCTCAAAATCTGGTCCAACTCTATGTCCCAATCTTCTGATCACACGCCGTCCAGCCAATCACATTAAGCAAGCCTCTCCTTGCTCTAACCAATCCAGCGTCAGCTAAGTGTTCTCATCTGAAAGGAAAAACATCAAACAGCAAGAGTGAGCTAACAGCTCAGCAAATGTAATCATAAACACCCCTCCAAGACACGTACGAGAACTGAAACGAGAGGGGATACACACACTCTCCACAATCAAGGAACAGGGACGGGGGACCGGGGAAGTAACTGGAATTACTCGATTCCTACCATTCTCACGATTACACTGATTGGTCATCATTTGGATTCATAAGATTCTCACGGTTCTCATTACAGTTTCACGGTTCTATCTTGAATCACTTGATTCATGGGTTCATCGATTGAACATTATTCATTTTCATTATTATATCATTTTCGCGGACCCCGGCTAGTAGACCGTACTAGCCAACGATGCGAGAGAACGAGGACAGGAATGTGTTCGCTACACATTCTAAAGCCACGGCTACTACTTTCGGTCGGTAGCACACGACCCTCGGTTGCATCCATGCAACAATCATCACAGACGACTACATCTCAATATGTAGCGTCGACACACCCCACACCCCCGGGGTCCAGGGCAATCCTCGTTCTTTTACAGCAGTTTCCTAAAGCATACCACAGACATCACCCGCTCACACAAGCGGCCGGAATACGTGGCCAAGTATCCCTCGGGTTCCCACCATGATGGACATGGTACACTAAAGAATACTACCCATATGACTCAGGGTCCTAGTTTCAGGGTTAGGTTCGACACTTGGAGAGGGAAATCCACATTTGTCACACAATCATATCTCGGGAAACCTCATTCCCATCACAATCATCTCCAACCGGGAGATTACATCATCAACCACGTCTCCATCCAGGAGATCATATCATCTCAGCACAATGTGGACTCCCTTCCAATCACGTCACGGTTCTCAATAACCAATGGGACTCAATTCCCTTAATCACAATCGGTGGGACTCAATTCCCTTAATCACGACAATCAATCCCAAATCCTCAAGAGAGACTAGATTTCATACCTCAGACGATCACATACCATTTTGGAACCTCAGGAACTCATTCTTTTGCCCCGGCACACGGACTCACGTTCAGGATTTATATTTACGTTTAATCATTTAAACGTTACTTTCATTACAATTATGATCGCATATCACTTTGCATTTCTCATTTCGTTTTGGGTGAACATTATCGGATTACTCTTTGAACACCCTTGACGTCGTAAATACGGTTCGATACTTGGAAATCGGACGCCCGGTGAATTCGTCGTACATCTTGCACACATGATTACACATTTGGGTTCGATTTACTTGTCACGAGGGTGGAAGTACACAACTTCCCATTTATTTCCGGTTATCCACAACGGGAAACTATCAAGGCTCCCGGATGCCACGAGCGGGTCTAATCTTACGAGATTCGGCATCCGGTCGATGTATACATACAATTGGGACATGGGTATTCATATTCTAGGGTCATTTCATCATTTCACGAAGGAGGAAACATGCATTTTCCACCTTCGGTCTCGGGTGAATGATGAATGCGCCCCTTTAGAGGGCCCGGACGCCGCGAACGGGTCCAAACGTGCGAGATCGGACCCGCGGCCGACATATATACATCATTGGGACGTGGGCATTCCAATTTTGAGGTCAATTTCATGATACGAGGCCGGGAAACGGGAAACCCCCAAAATCCCGTAGGTTAGGGTTTCGGTAAAACCCACCCGGGCGAATCGGACACGAATCGAACAACTAACTACATTTTCATGGACCTCAAGGCATGGGTTTTCAATGTCCTAACATTCCTCGTGGGTATCGACACAAAATACCCAACGAAAATACACAAAATATCGAAAGAGAACGAGAAGTGGGTATGAGAACACTTGCCTCGACGCGTGCTTTCACCTTTATACCTGGCTCTCGGGCGGAATCGGACTCCCGGGCTCGATCTCCCTTCTTCTCTCTTCGGTCGCGCCCCTCTCTCTCTCCTCCAAACCCTCGGTCGATCGCGAAATGAGGGAAAACGAACGCGCGGCGCGAATATATACTGCGCCGGCCGCTTGAGCGACCGGCGAGCGGCCAAGCCACGGGCGGCCACCGCTCGAGCGCCCCTCGGCTGGCGAGCGGCCAGCCCATGGGTCGGTTCTGCTTTCATCGCTCGAGCCTCGGCTCGGCGCCGCCCGGCAGCGCAAACTCTGCCGGGCAGGCTCAAATGACCGGACCGAATAATTTTCGATTTTTCTTCCGATACCAAACCTTAATCATCCCATAGGATTAGTATTGATCATTAACATACTAATCACCTCATAATTATCGGGTTCACAAATCCGGAACCTCACAATATATAACCAATAATCAACCACATTAAAATAAGTAACAACCAAATAAATGTCAATAACTAATTGCTAAACGATTACTAAACCAATATAAGCCATAATTGCATAACCAACGTAACAGTTAAACTTTAATAAAATATAATATTTCAAACAATAATTATACGGATTTTAAACCAATAGATCGATTGTCATCCAAACTATAAATATAGACTCCACCCAAAAATAGGGATATCGCATACTTTGGCAAATAAACATCTATTGCAAGTATACTCAGATTATCAAAGCATAACCCTCCTAACTTACTTAATTTTGCACTCATCTCTTTTCATCTTTCTTTTTGCATCTTTCAATATTTTTTTAAAAAATTACTCATTTAGATGTCAAAAAATATACCATAAAATGAGTTATGTAGACATCTAATTGTTATGGTGTGTAAAATGTAAATTTGAAATTACAAAGACTAAGTCTATTTTTTTTTATACAGTCTAAAGTATTATCTGACTCTTTAATTCGTAAAATAATCTAAATCTTAAATATACATAAAAAAAATTATTTCTTTAAAAAAAAAAAAAAGAATTCACATGAACTACACATTACAAATTCAATAAATATACACTGAAATCTGATTGCTGAAAACATATATTTAATAAATATTATAATTCACAAAATTGTGTAAATTCCACAAATATCATAATCTACACGTGTAGCCAAATTATTAATACATCAACCGCATCAACAGTAAAGCAGAGTGCAATTTAGTGATGCTTAGGGTCCACCCCGACGGAGCGAAGGTCCACCACCGATGGGCGCCCGGCGAGGGCGTCTACTCGTCCTCCGACGGAGTCAGTTACCGGAGTTTTGAACTCCTGGACGTGGGCGACTTTACGAAAGAAAGATTTCTTCAGGAAGTTCTCCGACTGCGCCGCCACGGCTTCCGGTTCCTCCAACTCCGGCAGCGTTTTCCTCTTGCTCTTCTTCACCCGCACGTCCGGTGCACGCCGCAGCTGCTGCTCGGCGGTGTGGAGACCCAGAGTTACCGACAGCCCTATCATCCCCATCGCCACGAACACCGGCACATAGTCTCCCTTCAGCTTCCGTGGCGGCGGCCTCGTCTGCTCCACCTCCGACCCCAATCCCTCAACCGTCGGTGCATATGCCTTCATCTTCGGTCCGGTTGCCGCACCATACGATCGACCGATCAGCGAGGAGATCCCAGCTCTCGCAGTACTTGTATTTCCCTTCGTTCGCCATAACAGCAATTCATTGATCAGCCATTAATTCAGAACCCAAAAAAAAAAAAAAAAAATCATTGACACCAGCTTCCACACGTTGCTTACATATCGTTCCTATGTGGAATGCGGAGAAAAGGAACTCACCAGTGCCCTGAACGCCATGGTCGCCGGCTGACGGATGGAAGGAAAACCTAATAAGCACTGAAAATAGGAGACGCTTGGCTCTCTGTTGCCTTTGATTCCTTGCTTGATCAGGAGAAGATGCTGTTCGTCGCTTGGCTCTCTGTTGCCTTTGATTCCTTGCTTGATCAGGAGAAGACGCTGTTCGTCGTCTTTCTTCTTTATCTTTTCCCTTTAATGGGGTAGAAGATGATTGCTAGCTCCTCTGCAACACAATATATAGCAGAGATTGAGGAGGAAAGAGACGGCAACGACGGGACCCACATCTCACTCACTGCTGCAAGCACACAACTTCATCTTTAAGGACACTCGTCAGATGTCTAGATTTTCTACCATCGCTGTCGAAGCGTCCCGAAGCAACGTGTAACGTCGCTCTCTCTGTATACATTTTTCTCCATTTTCTTTTTCATTGGAACCCTCGCGACTACGAATCAGATTTTCTAACTTTCGCTTTCCTAATCTAAAGGTTTAATTTAAATTAAAAAATAATATCTACCTCTTTAAGAGATAAAATTTCTTAATCCTTCATCTTTAAGAGATGAAGCAAGTTTCCAGGAAGCCTTACTTGTCATTCAATTTATTTTAATTATAATTATTTAAGATTAATTACATAATTTTATTATTTATTACTGATGGGTACGTTAACAGTGAGCTGACTCGAGAAGGAAAAATGACCCAAATCCACAACGACTCATTAGCGCCTGGACGGTTAACACTTGCCGTTGACCGATTGAAAGGCTAATGAGTTAAGAGAAGTCCAAGAACAAGACGGCCCGCTTAAACCCAAGATGATCAATACTTTCATTGACCAGAATTATACAATACGGTCAACGCTTTCATTGACTGAAAATATGACTAGTTGGCCGTTTGCTGACTAGGCCTCAAGTGGGCCAAGCCCAATTTGCCCTACACGACCGTCCTCAACCTGCAATGGTCTTATCCATTGATTTAGCACCATTCACAGAAGACAATCTCAATAACAACGGTCATCAGCAGAATTAACGTGCATCCCTAAAGGAAGGCGCCAGATTCCTTTTCCTGTCTACTGAAAACCCTAACGGTTACAAAATATAAAAAGAAGGCAATCAATCCAACAGCAATTACTATTTTAAAAACTTCATACCGAAAAAGGTAGCAATCACAATAGAGTATATGAATCAAACTCTTCTATACAAGGAAGGCAGCCCAAAGCAGTGCCTATAAAAAGACATGGAGTCCTCACTCGAAGGCACACCTTCATTAGCCCACAATAAGCTCACATGCTTCAAACTACAAGCGCTCTCTCTCTCTTTGCTACTACGTTCCGAGCAAACACAATGCTTAGAGTCAGCGCTCCTCACGAACCAACAAAATCTCTCTCAACAAGAACAATCACCCATCTCAAACACTCTCTACATTACCTTACGATCTTTACTTTCACCTTCTTAATTTGAATGCTGCTTGCTGATTTGAGCGTCAGAGTGTTTTCGGTGGGACAATCTTTCATCGTCACCTGACCTCTCGTTCGTAGTTGTGGTGTGCAGGATTCAGACTCAGTGAAGGGAGCTGAACTCAGACAACTGACTTAACCCGAATTTGTTCAAAACTTAAAACTAGGATGCATTATTGGCGCCATATGTAGAAAGCTTACGAGAAGCCAACAACTTTTTTTCACAATCTCTCTCTCAATTTTGCATCTCATCAAACAAAATGGTGAATACGAGAGTGCAAGCTAGAGGTCCCGCTAGAGACACGACCCGACCCGACCAGGACCACTCTTCTGGGAACTAGGTCGATGGGGTGGTCAACGGTGTACCAACACCCTTCTTCCAGAATCTAGCAGAGTACATGAGCAGTATGTACATAATGCTCCAAATACTCTGCACCCACCAGGAGAACGATCAGCAGAGGGCTCCACCCGCAGCTCTCCCTGCTCCGGCCTTCAAGAGATGAGGATAGAAGAAGAAGAAACCGGTCAAGAAGACTAAAAGATCGGCAAACACTCAAACTCCGGAGGCCTCACACGCCCAGAACTGTTCAAGGCTCAAAGAATGTCTAGGCAGTAGGACTTCGGAGGAGAGTCCAGAATGGAGGAATCACCTATATTCTCAAGTGGACGCCTCCCCTAGGGCTCAGGAGGGAGCCTCTAGGATCGTTAGATCCACTAGTGGCAATAGCCAACCAACTATTCGCCATGTCAGAGAAATGGCAGAGTTGAGAACTTACCTCAACTCCAAAAGAACTGGCAACGCCATCCCCACAGATTCACGGGTAGAGAAGATCCTGAAACGCGTGCTCAAAGATGATGAACGTGCCATGGATCTAGATAGATCTCCCTTTACGACATAGATCTTGAACCGTCCCATGCCGGCTAAGTTCAAGATGTCAACCTTTGACTCTCACGATGGGAGCGCTGATCCAATGGATCACATTAATCATTGTCACACCCATCTAAGACTACAAGGGTAGGACGACACGGCCATGCGCCACTGTTTTCCATTTACGTTGAAGGGAACGCCCGCATCTGGTTCCATGGTCTCCTGTCAAATTCAATCTGGAGCTTTTAAGAGCTCTTCGACCTCTTCTGGCGCAATACGCCTCTAACCGAGAAAAGAAGCAGTCTTGGCATTTCTCCCATATCAAGTAGAAGTAAAGAGAGGATCCATGAAAATTTTCGGATCGTTTCGTGGCAGAGGAGAGAAGAATCCTCAGGCTCACAAAGGAGATAAAACTTAGCAGTTTTATTTCTGCCTTAAGACATGCGGACTTCTTCAGGCACTTGGCGTATAAGAATTCATAGATCTTCCAAGAAGTAGAATCTATCACCAGGCTTACGCAACAATGGAGGAGGTCAACGAGGCTAAGCGTCCTGAGCAGATAGAATAGCATCGCTCTTTCCTAACTGTGAGAAAAAGGAAACACAACGGTGGTGACCATTTCCACCGAAAGCAGCACAAAATCGGAGTGCCGAAGAGAAGGGACTACGGGTTGATCAACCTGACACCCCTAACCGACCCATGCTCCAACGTCTTCATGCAGATCCGTGAGGAGAAGTTCATTAAGTGGCCAAAATTACTTAAGAAAGCGAAGGGAGGAAAACCATTCAAGTACTACGATTTTCATCGATCTCCCGAATACTCTACGGAAGATTGTAAAACACTTCAGCGAGAGATCGAGGAACTCATCTGGAGGGGCCACCTCACCAGGTTCATCAGAAACCCTGGACAGAGCTCTGGCACCTCAGGATGGGAAGAACCAGAGCCTTCTCAACCATGGAACAGGGTTACGGTTGAAGTGATCGATATGATCACAACCCGACCAGTCAAGACCCCGGCAGATAACAAAGAGCAGCAGGTTAGGCAGAAGAAACAGTGCACAAAAGACAACATCATTAGCTTTAGTAATAATGACTTGAGCCATGTAATCTCCCCTCACGTAGATCCCCTTGTTGTATCCGTGCTTGTTTAGAATTATAGTATCGACTACCAACTAAAACGAGTTTTCGTTGATAATGAAAGTTTCAATGATTTGCTTTACTTTCATGTATTTTTTATACTTGGTTTAAAAAAGTGTCAGTTGAAACCTGCCGAAGGTCCTTTATATGGCCTTAACAACGAACCAGTGGCTGTCAAGGCTGTCTAAGGAACTATCCAATTGGAGGTCACCCTAAGTATGTATCCAAGAATGATAAGTCATATACTCACATTCTTGGTCGTCAACCTGCCTTCTGTGTACAACGCAATTCTAGGCCACCCGTGCCTAATAACGTTCAGAGCCGTCACTTTAATACTACACCTCAAGATGAAATTTTCAATAGCCTGCAGTATTATTGAAGTGCTAGACAACCAAGTCACTGAAAGAACATGCTACATGTCCCAAATCGCTCCAAGTGGAAGCATAAAGGCAACAGGAGAGTTTGACCATTGAGATGAAGCGACCCTACAACAAACGCAGTCTGATGAAGCAATCGATCTCATCTCACTAAATCCGGAGGATCTAGATAGGTGTGTACATATTGAGGGTTCACTCACGGGGACACTACGCGATAAGCTGGTCACGTTCTTATGATAGAATGCTGACGTCTTTGCATGGACCACCATTGACATGCCTGAAATTTCGATCGGAGTAATGATTCACAAGTTAGACTTTGAACCCGACCACAAACCCATCATGCAGAAGTGGAGGAACCATTCCGTAGAGAAGTTAATCGCCATCCGGGTGGATGTAAAGAAGTTGTTGGATGCTGACTTCATTAAAGAAGTTCAATACCCAAATAGGCTCTATAATGTCGTCATGGTAAAGAAAAGTAATGAAAAATGGCAAATGTGTCGACTTCACCGACGTTAACAAAGCTTACCCAAAATACAGCTTCCATTTACCTGTGATCGATCTGTTGGTGGACTCAACACCCGGACACGAGCTGCTAAGCTTCATGGACACATACTCAGGTTATAACCAGATCTGAATAAGCCCAGAGGACGAGGAACACACTTCATTCACGATAGATCAAGGCATGTACTGCTATAAGGTGATGCCCTTTGGTCTAAAGAACGTAGAGCGGTTCATGAATAAGATGTTTGAAAAGTAGAAAGGTCGCAATACGGAGGTGTACGTCGACGACATGCTTATCAAGAGCAAGACCACCAACGACCATATTCGCAATCTGGTTGAATCCTTCAAGGTGCTCCGTGCACATCAAATGAAGTTGAATCCTTCTAAGTGCACCTTTGAAGTATCCTCAGGAAAGTTCTTGGGTTTTATTGTCTTTCAACGAGGGATCGAGGCAAACCCGGAGAAAATCAAGACCCTAACGGACATCACTCCACTGCGAAGTGTCAAAAATGTTCAAAAGCTAACCCGATGATTGGCAACCTTGTCCCATTTCTTGGCCAAGTTAGGGGACAAGTATCAGTCTTTCTTCAAGGCTCTAAGGGGTACAAAAGCAAACAAATTCCAGTGGATTACAGAATGTTAGGTAACCTTCAACGAATTGAAGCAGTACCTGGCCAGTTCGCCGTTGTTGACGTCATCCAGGGACGGAGAGGAGTTGTACCTTTACCTGACAGTATCGAAAGTAGCTCTCAACTCTGTCATCATGCACCAAGACTCCGACTCTCAGCGGTAGATCTACTATGTGAGTAAAAGTTGACCGGCGTAGAGATGCGCTACCCATGCACAGAGAGGTTGGCCTTGGCGCTTGTCTTCTCCACCCAAAATCTGAGGCCTTACTTCCAGGTTCATCTCGTGGTAGTCCTAACCGACTAGCCACTGAAGAGTATTCTACAGAAACTCGACGCTTTTGAACGGCTGATAAAGTGGGCTATCGAATTGAGAGAGTTCGACATTGAATTTCAGCCCAGGCTAACCATCAAGGGCAAGCTTTGGCCGACTTTATCGTCAAGATCACGGTACCAATTCCTGATGAATAGCCCATTGATGATGCACGATTACACGGGAAAGAGCCAGAATGGGTTCTAAATATGGACGGATCATCTACGGATTCAGGCAACGGCGCCGAAGTGATCCTGAGGATCCCTGATGGGTTTGAGGTGAAGTACTCCATTAGACTCGACTTACCGGCCACCAACAACATTGTCAAGTATGAAACCCAATTAGTTGGGCTAAGACTAGTAAAAAAGTACTCCGCCAGATAGCTGACCGTCTACAGTGACTCTAAGCTGGGCGTTAACTAGGTAAACGGGAGCTTTGTAGCATACAACCCTCACTTAGTCTAATACTTGGCCAAGGTAAAGGAAGCTAGCCAGAGATTTGACAAGGTAACCCTGGTCCACGTACCCCAAACTAAATACTAGAAGACCGACCAACTCGTCAGGATAGCGGCGACCGAAAATCCAAAATAGTACCTGAGGGACATGCGGGAGGTCCTAAACACTCCCAGCATTGAGGAATAGAAGTAATTCAAATCTCCGATACAAAAAGTTGGATGACACCTTAACAGAGATATCTGACAGACGGAACACTGCGAGACGACATGGACGAAGCTAAGCGGATCAAGAAGACAGTTGGCTACACCATAGTCGACGGATGGTTATATCGCCGTGGCTACTCGATTCCATACCTCAGGTGCTTAACTCCTGAGGAAGGAGACTGCGCCTTGAGCGAAGTCCATCTTAGGATCTGCGGGTTGCATATTGGCAACAAAAACCTAGAGTTCAAAATCATGCGCCAGGGGTATTACTGGCCAACGATATAGAAAGACGCCCTTGACTTCGTGAAGAAGTGTGAAAATTGCCAGCTCCACGGTAATCTTCACTATCAACCTCCCGCTGAGTTGAGGACTCTTCAGGCTCCTTGGCCTTTCACACAATGGGGGCTCGATATTCTCAACCCACTTCTCATTGCTATTGGGTAAAGGAAGTTTATCATCACGAGCATCGACTGCTTCATCAAGCGGGTCGAAGCCACCCCACTAGCCAAGATCACCGAGTACAACGCTTTAGAATTCGTTCGCCAGAGCATAATCAATAGATTTAGTGTTTCCAAGGTCATAGTGACTGACAACGAAATTCAATTCTCCAAAAAATATTTCACCAAGTATTGCACCAATCTAGGTATCAGACTAATCCATATTTCGGTGGCATATCCACAAGCCAATAGACAGGTAGAGGTCACAAACAGCATGCTACTCCACTGTATGAAGACCAAGTTGGAGGACGCAAGGAGCTTCTCGGTTAACGAATTACCCTTCGTCCGATAATCTTACTAGACGACTCCAAAGGAACTGACTCGCGAGACACCTTTCAGTTTCTGTAACGGGATTGAAGTAATTAGAGAGCGCCACAAACATCCCAAGGAAGGCGGACGACCAACTTGCATGTAACGGACCAAGTCGACCGGCCAACACAGCGACAAGCAATTGAAAAACGGCTACTAAGGCAAGTAAGCTATCAATAAAATAATTATTTTATTGATTGTGTGCTTTCATAATTACAACAATTTTAAAAGACGGGAGTATAAAATTTACGAAGGAGCAGAGCTCCCAGGAGGAGGAGGTGGCGGCCCATAACCACTTCGGGACTGTCCTACGAGGCTCTCACGATGCTAGGCAAAGTGGTTCAATATACTTTACTAGAAAGTTGGGGTCAACTAACCGTGCAATGCGCCGATGAAGGTCGACACCTTCCCACAACTGTACCACCAGCATATCGGAGACCTCATGGGAGCGTATACGAGTAGTCAACTTATTCTCTAGTGATGTCATCTATCCTGCAAGTTGGTCGATACGCCTCACCGCTCGGTCATTCTCCTCTCTCAGTCTGGCATTCTCCTCCTCAAGACTTGGTAGCACAGCTTCTATCAGCAAGATGTTCTCCTCTTTCAACTTGGCATTCTCCGCCTCCAGACTCGACAACACAGATTGGAGAGCAACCGTGTCCTCCTAGTGCTCCACTCTCCGCAATTCCATCTCCTCCTCGAACCAAGCGATCTCCTTATTCCGATCAGAGATCACCAGGTCCCTTTGGTGTAGCACCTTGCTAACTGTACCAATTGATTTCTCCTCCTGCAAAGACCAAACACGTTAAGTAACAACAACGGAGAGGAAAAGGAAAAAGAGAATTGTGAAGATTTACCTACTAGACTCGACGCACTGGCCTCACTGGCCTGGTGCAATACCTAGGCACCGGCAGTGGAGGATGAGATACAACAACCTCTTGAACAGACATAACAGTGGCCTCTGCCGCTGACTCCTCCAATAACTCCGTCATGGAGTCCTCCAACTCAACAGGCTTTCCGACGGCAGGCTCCTCCGGCGCAATGTGTGGCTCCGAAATCGGCTCCTACAGCCCAGCCTGCAGCTCCAAAATTGGTGACTCAACAACTGGCTCCAACAGCTCAACTCACAGCTCAACAGCTAACTCCAACAGCTCAACCGGTGGCTCAGCAAATGGCTTCCGCGGCTCAACTCGCACCTCACCAGCTAACTCCCGTGTCTCTGCCGACGGCTTGAAAGTCTACTCCTCCAGCTCATGTTACGACTCCAACACTAGCTCCACCCATGCAGGCTGCACCAAAACAATGGCGCTGCTTACCCCGACGCGCAACATGGCATGTACGCTTCTAGAGCCAACTCAACTTCAACTCCTGAGCGGCCACCTGCTCTTGCAAGGCACCCAACTGCCACATAATCTGACCCAGAAGAGGATGAAGAAGGCTCCACAACCTCACCAGGCTCCACAATCTGTTGACCAAAATTATATAAGATGATCAATGCTTCCATTAACAGAAAGTATGACCAGTTGGTCATCTACAGAACGAACCTCAAGTGGGCCAAGCCCAGTTTGGCCCACGCGACGGTCATCGACCAACAATGGTCTTCTCCCCTGATTTAGCGCCCTTCTGAGAAGGCAATCTCAATGGCAACGATTATCAACAGAATTAACGCGCATCCTTAAAAGAAGGAACCAGAATCCCTTTCCTAGTCTGCTGAAAACTCTAACGGTTACAAAACGTAAAAGGAAAGCAATCAATCTAGTGACCGTTACTATCATAAAAGTTTCACGTCGAAAAAGGCAGTAATCCCAACAAAGTACGGGAATCAAGCCCTTCTGCACAATGAAGGAAGCCCAAAGCAGTACCTATAAAAGGTCATGAAATCCTCACTCCAAGGCACGCCTTCATTAGCCCACAATAAGCTTATACGCTTCAGACTGTAAGCACTCTCTCTTTCTCTTCACCACTACATTCTTAACGAACATTGTACTTAAAGGCAGCGCTCCTCATGAGTCAACAAAGTCTCTCTCTACGAGAGCACTCATCCATTTCAAACACTCTTTACATTACCTTGCATTCTTTACTTTAATCTTCTTAATTTAAAGGTTATTTGCTAACTTAAGCATTGGAGTGTTTACGGTGGGACAACCTTTCGCTATCACCTGATCTCTTGTATATAGTTGTGGTGTACAAGATCCAAACTCAATGGACGGAACCGAACTCAGACACTGATTTGACCCGAATCTATTTAAAATTTTAATCCATGACGTATCAATTATTAAAAATAATATTTAGTTTTTATTTATTATTTAAAAAAATATTAATTTTATCCATCTAACATTAATTAAAATAAAATAAATCAAATCATTACTTTAGTTGGATAGAAACCTCAAATCCAGGTTTTTGCAAATAAAAGTAGATAGGGGTATCAATAACATCGATAATTTGAATTAAAATTACAATAATTAAATTATAAATTAAAATAATTAAATTATTTGATTGAGTATAATATTAATAATAATCAATTAAGTATATAGAGGTTCATAAGACATTCAAAATTAAAAAGATAAATATTTATAATTACATACAACTTATTTATTATCAAATAATTGCTAATTATTAATTATTCAAAATTATAATTTATACATTAAAATATAATATGAAAGATATAAAATTATACATTTTATCTAATAAACTAAATTTAATTTTAACATTTCCTCAAAAGAGAAAATCAAAAATTAAAATAAATACTCCTTTTTGGATTGGTATTTGCTCAGCAAATTCATCTAACTTCCTTCTTCTTCTTTTTTTTTAGTTGAAATTTACATATTTTTATAAAGTTTGAAACAATAATTGTAAAAGCTGAACATAAAAATGAGGATATTTTCCATAATTAAGAAATCAAAATTAACTTAAAATTTACAATTTGAAATTAAGGCTCTAACTTTATTTTTTATAAATATTATTGTGAATTTTATAAATTTTCTTAATGCAAATTAATTTTGAAAAAAAAAAAGTTTGATAAATTTTTAAAATTTAATGAGTTAAAATTGCAAAATCATAAGTCTAAATAGCCAGAGTGGCTGCTCCCCACCTCTTCCTGCTACTTGTGGCTGTGGAACTGAATTTATACATAAATATTATAAATTATATTTGGTTGGATGAAATAATGCCTTTCCATAAAAATAATGTTCCCCGTCGGCCACCTTTGCAACCCACCGCCACCACCAGCCACCACCACAAAAACAACATGAACAACCATTCTTGACTTCCCATAATCTTATTACCATAGTAAAATTGTTATTCTTTTACTCATTTTATGTCATTTTTAAGAAATAAATAAGGTTATTTTATAAATTTAGATTATTTGTATTTAAATAAATAATTATAATTTAATTATTTAAAAAAAATAAAAAAATTAATTAAAATTAATTATTAAATTATAACTATTAATTTTTAAATAAATAATCTAAATTTTAAAAAAATCACATTTATAATTTTTTAAAAATAAACGCTTCCTTGTTTAATGAGAACATAATTATAAATAGATTATAAGTAAATAAAAAAAATATAAATTTGTGTTTAGAAAAATAAAATTTTTTATTTTCTATTTCTACATTATTATGGTGGTGTGTCTCGATGACCTAAATTATTGTATGAATTAAATAGTCGCCTCGTTACACCTAAATATTCGAATAGAAATGAGTACAGTCTTTATAATTTAAAATTTGGATCCTACACATCACAATAAGACAAACAATATGTTAGAAGAATACAAAACTCAATTTTTGATATATTCTTCAACATTCAGGTTGATAATCTTTCTATTTACCTGAATGAAAAAGATATAAAGACGCGTATGTAAGAATTTAGAGAAGATGGGAAAAAATGTTTTTTGGATGTCAATGCTCAATTTGGTACATTTGACGGTGGAATAGCTTTATTTAATGTATTCGGCAGGTGGAATGTCTAACTTTGGGAATTGTGTATTTGGGTGATGACAATTTTTTTTGCCTCACCTAATTGTTGTTAGGCATTGCCTTTCATCCTCTTTTTGTTTGTCCCCTTCTCTACGGAGGGAAATACTGTATTTATATTAAAATGTATCATTTGGTTGACGAACTCCTAAATCAATGCGCGGACATGATACCTATTCAATAGTGAAGAGCATTACTTGCTTATATAATGGTCTATTCCATTCATTGGCTGAACCGCCTAACTTCCAACTATTTGGATCGACGTAATTTCCATCTGAAATTGTTGCGTACCAGAAATTCGGATCGTCCTACGGGTTAGGGGCTACAAATCGGATCTTCTTGTTAGTCGATCATACGCAGATCCATCTCCATAGTCTTGAACCTGAGTCCTGTGCAACACAATTGAAAACTAATGGTCAGAGGTCCGCGGGAATTATTCCCACCGTAAACCCTCCGACGCTCAAGTCAGAAATCTTTCCATGAGTATAGAAAAGATAAATCGAGGGTGTATATTTGGTGGAAGGAGTGATTTGTGGAAATGATGCTTCCAAGAATAGAGAAAGAGTATCTCCTCTTTTTGGATCCCTGGCTTGAGATGACTCTTTGGGATGTAGATTTGGATGGAACAAAACATATCCAAGCCTTCTGGCCATTTCAGCCGTTTCTCTCCCTTCTCCTTCTCTTGGAGGTTTTTTCTTCTTTTTTTCTGGTCCCCCTTTTTTTCTCTTGGATGAAGTCTATTTATAGACGGCGTCCACAGTTAACCGCCGTAGTTAACCGCCCGTCACTTTTATCCATAACCAACCGTTTGGGTCGAATTTTACCGTACGCATCAGAAATAGTTCATTAGTGGCACGTTTGGTTGTTAGAATAGAATAAGGTGGAAATAGAATAGTTATTCCCAGGGAATAGAATTAAATGAGAATATAGTTGGGAATTGTTATTCCTATGTTTGGTTGTTGGAATAGAATAGTTGGAAATTTGTATTATAATATTTGGTTTGTAGAATTGTATGAGGAATAATGTGAGAATTTATTGGAATGACGTTTTTACCCTTATAATAATAATAATAATAATAATAATAATAATAATAATAATAATAATAATAATAATAATAATAAAAGTAATAAATAAATAATAATAATAATAATAATAATAATAATAATAATAGGGGACAAATTTGGGTTAATAAAATTATTGGGCGGAAATTCTTTTTCCTCCCTAACTAGGAATAAAAAATACCTAATGCCACCAAGAAAAAGTTATTCCTTGTAATCAAGGAATAACTATTCCTTCGGAAATTGTTATTCCCAATTTAAGTGCAACCAAACGGTGGAATAGTAATTCCACAAAGAATAAGGAAGGAATAGAATTTATATTCCCTCCAACCAAACATGGGGTAAGTGTTTCATTATAATTCTTTAATGCATGATAATTCAAATTGTATATCTTAATTCAGCCATTGCGCCATTTGCCTTATAGCCTCAATGACGTCTTCCATTAAGTCGTCGTCACCTAGGCCTCTTACCGATTCGATTTTGACCATACCCATCATATTATATGAGGTATGCTATTCTAACATGTTTTGTAGAGTAAAATTTAAATTTTATTTGAGTAGTAATTATATTATTTAGTTAGTATATAAATTAAAATTACTATCTGGTAATTTCTTATAAAAAATAAATAAACAAACATATATCTACCATGGTTTTAATTATTTGTAAGTTCATGGAATAGTCAGTCAGAACACATAACAACTGCAAGGGAGTCTTAGGGGCTGTATCTCATTCAATTTCTATATTTGAATAAAAATTTATTAAAAATAATTTTAAAATAAAAATTTAAATACAATTCTTTTTTAAAAAATTAAATATTAACATTCACTAAATATTTGGCTTAAAATTTTAAAATTTTACTTAAAATAATGCTATTCTAACATTATTTGATGTTAGTTCCCATAAAATTTTGTTTTTTTTTAATTATTTATGTATACGATATAATGGCAAATTAATTTCTAAGAGTAACCAATCAATTAAATATGAAAATATTAATTCTCAACTCTATTTTTAAATTATTTATTTATTTATAATAATTATTTTATTTATATCTTATTTTATTTTAATAAATAGTTAATCGGATATATCATAAAGGGAAATTTCCATGCAATATAATCCACATGAAGCATGCCCGCATATCCCTACACACTCCTATGCCCAAATCAGTGCCCCAAAGAATCAACCAGGTGATATTTGAAAATAAGGGCTGTCAAGCCCTCATTTGAAAAAATCAATAGCAAAGAAAATAGTGCAAAACTAAGGTCATGGATAAAACATACAGGCTATGAGTGTACCCAACAGCCTTCAGAAATTAAGAGCAAACAGATCATTGGACAGCAGCAATCTGAACTCCGGCCAGAAATCGAGTCATCTCGCTGTTAACAAATTCCTCACACAGCAAACTTTGGGGCATTCGGCTTCCTTCCTCAACTTCGGATCAACTTTACGTGGTAGGAAATCATGTCTGTAGCTCATTCCCAATCATAGAGATTCATAGCAATGCCTCTCTACCGCCTTGAATCCCTAGCGCGATCATTTTTTTGTAATTATCGACCTACTGAATATGCAACTGTATGTTAGAATCAATTAATAACTTGTTTGGAGGAAGCTGGGGACTGTTTTATAAGGGGAGAAGCAGCATATACTTTATTCAAGTGCAGTTATGTTCCTCCCGGTAGGGAGGTTTTCACATCTATCCAATGGCCACAATTAGAAGTTATATAGATGAATGGTAAAGATTATATCAATCGATTTAAATAATTATTCAATTTTCACAATTTATCTATCGAACTTCTAATACTAGTTGTTGGATGGATATGAGAGCCTCTCCATTAGGAAAACAATAACAAATCTCCTAGTCAATCTCTCCAACTTATGAAATAGGGGGCCATGGACTTGATATATTATATCATATATATTCCTTCTCTTTTTTTTTGAAAAAAAAATATATTTTCTATCTTCCTTTACATCATCAAAGAACACCCACCTATGAAGTGGTTATTGACATTACTACCATGCCAATATTCAAAATGTAGGTACGAAAAGGCCAGTAAGGAATTGGGAACCCCCATCCCACTATTGTATTGATTTCTAATGAACATAGTATTAAATTATCATATTTCTAGTAAGGGTGAAACGTCTCACATTAATTGAGTAAAGACGTCATCTCTTGTTTACAAATGGAAAAACTTTAATCTCCTTCAAGAAACTTTTAAGGGACAGAACCATAAAGGATGGGACTAGAAACCAATACGTCAATGCCTATCCCAAAGTGGACAATATTTCGAACAAAAATGAGTCAAACCTCGGAATCCAACAATGACACCATGTTTGGGAATCCATACCGGCACCCCCAATATAACAACATGGCCATCTCTTGACTATAGGATTATGTTGTAGGGACAAATTGTCCCATATTGGTTGAGTAAAGAAATATCCCTTATTAATAAGTGGGAAGACTTCCTTCTCTCGCTAAAACACCTTTTAAAAGATAAAACCGTGTGAGACAAGATTAGAGACCAATACGTGCCACACCTACCCCTAAAGCAAACAATACCTCGTACGGGAATGGACCCGACCTTGTAACCCAACAATATCCATGAGGATTAATATGGCCAGTCAACTTCCCAAACAACCGAAAACTACCTGGGATTAGTATGTCCAGTGGCACATAAGCTGTTTAAAAAAAAGGAAAAAAAAGATGGATATGAAATGGTGACTTACAATCATTCTGCAGGGTTGTGAGAGGCGAGCCCACATTAGTGAAGTATGCAGCAAGATCAATATTCAAGTCGTCATACATGTTGAGGAAAGGATGGGTCTGAATTTTTCATGAAGCAGAGTCAGCCAATTATATAGGAAACATGCTCCCAGTAGAGAGAGTTGTTATGGTACTACCAGTAAGGAGATTCTGACATTCACTCAACAGCCAAGATTGAAAATTTGATAAATAAATTATAGAAATTAAATAATTATTTAAATCACTTAATATAATCTCTATCATTCATTCACCAAATTTCTAATTACAACTGTTGAGTGTATATGAGAGCTTCTCCACTAAGAGAACCATAACAGCACTCCCACAGTAGAACCCAACACAAAAAAGAATACCAAAAACACTGCATTACCTTCAGTTGCTGAGCTGACAGCCTACCCTTTGGGTCTCTCTGTAAGCTGAACCCAAAAAAAAAAAAAAAAAAGGAAACGGTAGTTTTTGATAATGAAAAGAGCAGTCTATAATCTAGCCACCATATTAACCTACGTAATCAGTATATAGTTAATCCTCAGTCGCTTAGTAAAACCAACTCATCCAAGATGCATCAGACTTCACAAATCAGCTTAGACATGTTTCAGTTGATAGAAAATTGAGTTCAGTCAACTGGCATGCAATTTGTTGGTGGAAAAGAGGGAGTCAGGAAATCACGCGATAGTGAAAAATCATGATTTGAGGGGCAGCATTGCCGCAATAATAAGAATACTTTATTATAACTTGAAGGTCACCAGAGTTCAAACCACGAAAACAACCAATATTCATTGCAGGCATAAGGCTGTATAAATCTGACTCTCATTAGAAGCCACAAAGCCTTCTAACTCTCATTAGAAACCACAGGAGTTCACAGGAGTCAGGAATCCACGTAATAGTGTTAAAATCATGATTTGAGGGGCAGCATTGCAGCAATAATAAGATTACTTCATTATAACTTGAAGGTCACAGGAGTTCAAACCACGAAAACAACCAATATTCATTGTAGGTGTAAGGCTGTGTAAATCTAACTCTCATTAGAAGCCACAAAGCCTTGTGCACCATGATACACTTTTTAGTCTGAAATCATTCTTTGCATGAAGTCAGTGTCAACTACTAGAAATTCCACACAAAAAGAGAGTGCAAATTGACATGGCAATGTAATTATTCTGAATTCATGCAAAAAACCATGACTGTTTTACCTTTGGTATAATAGAGGTAAAACAAAACTGATGAGGTGCTACCAAGAATCCATTCAAGGAAAAAAATGAAATCCTTAGTTTTCTGCATGAAGTTACTGAAATGTTAAAATTGACCACCAACTAAAGTTAATACGCCAGAAAGAAATTTACCATGATGATATAAAGGAGCAGAACTCTGGAGAAAACTGATCCGGAGATGCACGAGGTGGGGGTTGTTCAACGATGGTAACCATAAGTGAAAAATGATCACCCCAGCCACCTTCTTGATCAGGCGGGGAGTATGGAAAACGACCGGTTGCACACTCCAGCAAAACTAACCCCAAGCTCCAAATGTCACTTCTATAGCCATAGGTGCTTTCACTAAATCTTTCAGGCTGCAAGCACAATTACACGATGCAACTTTCCCAAATCAGGCATACAAGGTAGGAATCTAATGCAATGAACAGCACTAAGAGATTTATTTCAAAGGCAGGGAGCATTAAGCAAAGTCTTATCCTGTCCGGAGCTAAAGTGTGTGTGTGTCCAATATGTATCAGACACCGACACTCCCCAAAACGTGCCGAACACACCCGACATGTGTCCAATTTTATAAAATATATTTTTGAAATTCCCACATGTTCAGACTTGTTATGTTTAAATATGGAGTTTTTGCATATACTTGTATCATTTGGCTACTATGAAATGTAAAATGGTAATGTTAAAATACAATATTCCGGTGTTTCAATTTTGACATTTTGGACATGTGACTAGTAGAAGGCATTAATTGTGGAATTGAATTATGCAGATGAAGTGTACTCGAGCTTAATCATGTAATCCTTTGAAGGACAAATCGCTGATTTGAACTCGGCTAACTTATTGTCCGGTATTTAATTATCAGTTAAGAAAATTCTCTTTGTTATTTTTATTATATTTCCGTGTGACTTGGATGTAATAATCAATTTATTAAATACTAAAAGATTGATAAGTCCTTCGAATTAAATCAAACCACAACAATCTCCTTTCCATCAGCTGCCACAACAATCTACCTTCTAGATCGTGGGCTATTCCTCATTAAAAATCTTCGGTGAAGCTTCAAACCACTTCTCATTCCACTGACTTACATTTCAAGATGGAAAAACAGAGAATGGTTCGAGATTTCTGGAGCCAAACTAGGAACAACATTAAACATTGACAATCATTTGTATATAGTGGAAACCCGTAGATTGTGAGCCGTTAAGCTTCATTGGATGTATCATGAAGCAATATTATGCACTGCAACTTTCAAAATGGTAACGACAAAATATAGAAGATGAATAGTGATAGGAAGGGATTATGCTAGGTGCCTCTTTAATCATCATAATTACTTGAATCTCGTAAGAAATCAAGGTTAACATGATAAAGGGAAAACGAAGCCTTCCATATGGAAGCCATTTGTGCCTGTATAAAATTAAAGAACAGTGGAGGCGGGAGAAGAGAAAGATGAACAGTATCAGTAAAATAAGAAAAAAAAATGATGAAATTGGGTAATATTTTAGCATCGGATATGTTAAGCCTCTATACTGTGGAGTAGGATGCGTTGATAAATTGAGCAACCAAAGGTCTCTCAAATTATAGTAGTTGGCAGAATGGTGGTTCCCCGAGCTTCAGGAGTAAGGCCACTGTTTCAGTGGTGAAGCAAAAACAAAATTGTTGGATGATGATGATAACAACAATATTTATTTTTTTTACAACCTTAGAAGTGAGATTATAAAGTTTGGAAATAATGCAATAAAGTCTTACAAGTCAGCGTGCAAGGCAACGCGCGAGTGGATACTAAAATATAAGAAAAAATGATTTAGTTGTTAGTCTGGTATTGAATTTGGCATTTGGCTGCAGCGTTTAGAACCATGGAAATTAGTGGGCCATCATGGGCTAGTGGTATGATAATAGTCGGATATTGGGTGTGTCAATGTATCATCCTAATTTTACATGATAATGACTTTCTTTATGTTAGTTTTGATTGCATGAGTATAGTCCTTATCAGCACCGAACAATACTTTTATCATTATAGTTATGAAGTTCATTTGCATTATGTTCGATTGTGCGATGTATGTTATTAGCTTTTTACGATCAAGGTAGATAAAATTATATGAAAACACTATGGCCTCAAGGAATCTAAAATTTGCACAACCTTAGTATAGTTTATAGTCATCAAATACTAATTTTCGTATCATGGTAGTAAATAAATATATTACTTAGTGTGGAGGAATGTTTATAACCATATGACCATCGTATGGTATGGTATCGATGGATACCATGACGAGAGATACTAGGTTTGACATGTTAAGGTGATTTTGTACATTGTGAACAAAGAGCGTGCTCATTCCCATACCTCATGTGGGTGGAGAGAATGCGTATCGGTGAGATGTTTTGCACTATGTTTGGTAGAATCTCAATAGACCATAGATTTGAGCACATGTCAAACTTACGAGTCAGTTATATCGTGGTATGTAACCAACTATCAGGGACAAACATAAGCAGCCTTTGGATTACCATGGCAGAATAAGACCTAGGAGATTCTTCGTGATATTTCATTATTATTGATACATTTTATATTTGCGATTAGGTGGAATCCATCAATTACATTCAATAGAACCTATATGTTGGATTCTGTGATATTCAAATTATGTGAAATTTATAATGCTTATTGTTATTTGATATCCAGAACATTCATACTAATATTCAAATCCAAAGAATTCCTTTTTTTCTCGTGATACTGGATTCCGAAGAAATTCTTGCCTGCTATTGATGAGATTCAGATTTTACGAAATCTTTTTACCTTTGTGGTATGAAGATCCAGTAGGACCTATTCTTGTTATTACTTCTAAGTCATAGTTCCAACAAGTTATAAATTTTCAAATAGAGTTTATTATTAGATTTTATATTATAATTGTGGCTTTAGTATTTTTTATATTGCAAATCTGATATGTTTATTATTTATTATACGTTATTGATTTTTATTACTTGTTAGACATTTAGCTCATCCTTACATTTTGTCAGCTCCAGATTTGAATTGATTATATGATATTAATGAGGGATCTTACATTTGTTGCCGGACTTACAGGTAGAGAGGATTTTGGAGACTAGTTGATATGTTTTATTTTGTGACAAACAGGTTATATTTTGATAGAGACCTGATGGTTTCTTTCAGACTGCGACCTGTGATTGTTAGAAACTATTATTTCTGTAAATATTTGCTTGATATATTAATAAAATGATGACTTTATAATAGAAAATGTTGAAATTATGATAAATATTTAATGGTTTTATGTTTAGACATTTTCCACAAGAGCAGCTTGGGCCGGGTCAGGTCTGATAATTAGGGCTCGGGTCACCACATAAAATGTTGATGCTGATATATGAAAATTTAACCATATTAACTTTTATCTTAACAAGTTATGTCACAATCATTGTTCCACTATTGTTAAAGATGTTATAGCATAACATATTTATGTGATTTACTTTCATATTTTCCTATGAATTTTTTGGATAAAAAAAAAAGAAATGCACATATTTACTACTAATTAACTATAAAACAATGTTATTCATCAATTAGTAAAATATTAAACTATAATTTTAATTAGCATGTCCCTAACGTGTCATGTCTTCCTTTCTAAAAAAATAGCATGTCTGTGTGTCCGGGCCATATTATATCCATATCCTGTATCGGTGTCCATGCTTGTTGGTACATAGGAATAAGTTTTCTTGTATTAGATATATGCAGTGACATGTACTCACAGCCATATAATGGTATGTGCCAACAGCAGTTTGAGCCTGCCCTGAGGTGCTTGAAAGCATAGCACTAACACCAAAATCAGTAATCTTGACTTCTCCGCTATGATTAATCAACAAATTGGAAGGTTTTAAGTCCCTGTGAATAATGTGTTTTTTGTGGTGAAGATATTCCAAACCTTGTACCACCTGCATAAATGAAAAGAGGATCAAGACATGTAAAACCTAAAGTATTATTCTCGCAAATCAGAAAAAAGATGCCGATATTATGCATTGCATAATCCCCACCTGCTTACTGATGGAAGCAAGATATGGTTCTGGGATGCTTTTTACTTTTCTCAAGAAATCTTCAAGAGATCCACCATCCATGTACTCTAAGATTATAGAAAAGGCTTCATTATGGTAGAAAGACTGGTAGCATGCTACCACATAAGGGCATTCCAACAATTGATTGATTTTCAGTTCCTTTGCAATCTGCCTGCGAGCAGACTCTTCAATATTCATTTGAATAACCTGAAATCAAGACAGTCAGGAACTACCAGCCCAAATGCTGGAAAGATATCAAAAGACAGTGGTGAAGTCAATATTAATAAAAGGTCAGAAAATAAGCTTCTTTTTACTTTATATAGTTTATGTATTATATACTTTTCATGTGAACTAGGAGGTGGTTAGGGATTTGGCACTCCCCCCAGTTGGGTTGTAGGGTTTGCATTGGTTTCACTTCAACCATTCTATTAGGGCCAAGCTTGATCATGGCTTTTTAGAGAAGAGACAAACAAAGTTTGATCTGTCTATATTGCCATCAGGTGTGTTCCATGGAAAGGAGGCTTCTTTGAGTTTTGCAAGCTGATAGTTGCCTTAAAGCTCCTATTTAGGAAGCACTGGTGCAGAAACAGGACTTCAGATTCAAAATTACAACATAATGTGTATCCCCCCGTTCCAGTGATGAAATAAATCCAAAAATAGATTTTTGTTTAAGAATGAAATCTTGCCACTAAGTTCAGCCTTCGTAATCATATCTTTGATGAAATGGGATGAATTGAGATAGAATTTCAATATTTATTATTTCATGGTTTTGCTTCAGTTTCTGTGTCTTTTTCTGCATAGAGACGCTTGATGTTTCACTTTGGCATCATTCCAAACTTTTCTAGATCATATCATAGTTATACGATTTCCTCTGACAAATTGAACTACTGACTGTGTAGCAGGACAGGTTAATAGGCCATAAAGAAGCATGGTACCCCCAAAATCATATTGAGTTATGAGAAACTCCATGCTGCTACTGGATTTTGTATTCTGAAGTTTTAATTCCCTTCTATTCACATCAATGGAAGTCACATGTACAATTCAATTGCCTTTACTTCCTCGCTTTAATTTTCCAGTAAAACCTTCAAGCATTTTCCATGTATTTAAGATATTTCTCCCATCCCACCATTAATTCCCAAGCATGATCAAAAGGTAAATTATCTTTACACATTCTGATATCAGATATACCCAACATGCCTCACAGAGTGTGGCAGTATGCAAGTTGAATTTGCACCATCTAATTAGTGTTACATAATACAATAGAAAACCGTTAAAATGTAGAACACATGATGGATGGCAATCCACCCAGAAAAATATTCCATCCACAGGGCTCTCAACATAGATTTCATCATCACAGAGAGTATGGACCCAAAAGGAACTCTTTGCGATCTTAGTAGAAAGGGCATATGTCTTATCTGCATTCCCAACCTCCCCCCACCCCAAAAAAATAAATAAATAAACAAAAGGACGGGGTCATAATTCATTCTCATGGTGCTTCTAATTGTAATTCCAATGTTGGAAGTGCCGGTACAATGTCAAGACCAAGAATAAAAATATTGGTATCAGACATATTAGATAATACGTATCAATATCAGATGTCATTAAAAGAAAGACATTTTTGAGAATAATAAGCTGACAGTAAAATATTGGCTAAATATTAGTCATATTGACTTATATATCGCGATATGTCCCCATCATGGCAACATATTACAATATTGTCGTAGTATCGAAAAATATTAGTATCGGGGGCTCCGATGTCGATATATAATAGCCGATACTTCTATCTATGGTCGAGACACAATAAGAGATTGGTCAGGTGATTCTGCTTGGACCAGGAGATTTATTCCTCTCAAAGCTCTGCAAAGTGTAAGCAGTTTTTATCAATGTTCTGGATATGAGGAAACCATGACAAAAGGATCTGAGAATTGTGAATATTGTGGCTTCTCTCTATAGCAGCAGAAAAAATGTCGGCTTATTTATTTTCCAGTTAATCCTGCTACAAAGAAATCGAAAAAGATAATTCTTGAAGCAGACCCTCAGTGTGCTTTTCCAAAAGTCACTTGCCATTATGCAAAAATAATGCATTATAGAGAGAGGGTAACAAGGACTATGCAAAATGAATTAGATTTTATTTATACAAAAACAAAAATGGCAAAAAGTTGATGGACTTGCAAGTTCTTGAGATCAGTATCTAACTTATGCCTTACCTTTAAAGCAAAAAATTGGCTGGTCCATTTGTGCTGCACCAATTGTACAGTTCCACCACTACCCTTCCCAATGACTTTAATCATGTCTAAATCAGCTAAGCTCAACTGGTCGTCCGATGGCTTAATAGGAGGCAGCTACCAGAACACCAAAACAAACAAAAAAGAGATCAGAATGCACAAGACTTACTGGTAATTAATTTGAGAATACTGTCCTTTTTTTAAAGCTCTACCCTCCATTTCAATCAAGGAAAATTTATACGAAAAATTTAATGCAGACTAGTTCAAAATCTTGTCATATTTTAATCACATTTTCTGCAAAAGTTCCTAAGTTCTATCATCCAAATTAAGGCTGAAAGAAAAAGGAAAAAGGAAAGCAAAGAAACAAAACTGGTCCTTCAAATTCAACTATATACTAGGCTTGGGAGGAGCTGTGTGAATAACAAGGTGGAATTTTACTACAACACCAAGTATTATATTGAAATATTCTTACCAAAAAAATATTGAAATATAGCAACGTTTTAGACAATGTAAATTGGATAGCTGTTCTCGCCCAGGTCACAGTAGGAAGGGACAAGAAACTGGAGTTAACAGAATCAGACATCAATTGAAACAATTTAAGCATCCACTTTTCTGTTAAAGTTTATAAATAACACTCAATGAAATATAGAGCCAAGAAGTGGGTGCCACACTAACATGCGAATCAAACTATGAATCCCTACAGAAGTATCTATATTCTAGTATTGAATGAATGAATTACACTTTGTGATAACATAACAGTACATCTTAATCACTTTACTCAGCAATGGAATTATTCTGTGCTTCTGCTTTTGTAGATAAGATTATAGTGTATTTCTTTTTTTTTCTATTTTCATTAAAGAAAAAAGTTAATTATAAGATGGTATTATCTTCTCCGTGACACATTTATCAAGAGCCATCCGTGATGCTCACGTATTTTAGGTGGGTACCATATGATATTTAATCCTTGATCAAACTTGAATTCTCCAGGAGCTATGAAATGGGGGATCCTTCTTTCCCCTATCGTATATATCATCTTGGCTTTCCCAAACCAAAGCACGTTGTTCTCTTGAGCATAAGGGGTATGCCCATTCAAGCACTGGTTCATGGTTAAAGGCTAACAGGACCCTAGTAATGGCTCCACTTAGATAAGGCAAGCTTGATAGGCATGAATCCTTTCTCCCCATTTCATGAAAGGAAGTGCTCGATCATGCAACATGTTCCTACGCCATTATTGATCATGTTACAAGTAAAATTATAATATCGCCAACAAATAAATAAATAAGTCTGTAAAT
Source organism: Nepenthes gracilis (assembly GCA_033239525.1). Taxonomy (NCBI): domain Eukaryota; kingdom Viridiplantae; phylum Streptophyta; class Magnoliopsida; order Caryophyllales; family Nepenthaceae; genus Nepenthes; species Nepenthes gracilis. The sequence goes on along the minus strand of BSYO01000026.1, from coordinate 3,043,770 downwards.
AAAAATCATAAACATTCTAAATTTGTGGAGACGAGTGGAAATTTAAAAAAAAATCTTATTGTACCATTGAATTTGAGTTTTTAGTCCAATCAACAAGACTCGGAAGGGCTAGTATTTCAATGATTATACTTAATAACAAAGTTATAAGGCAAGAAATACAAATTTTATTTTTTTTAAAAGTGTGCCTCAATGAAGCATGCTCCACGTAATGATATCTGGAGACGGTCAGAAATTAAAAGACTGGAATTAATTTTAAAAAATCTAAAAACTTATTGGACGTTAGTGTAAGGAGTAAACCGGCAGCAGACTCAATTTTAAAAGACACCAAAGATAGATGGAACAGAACTTGAATTTCCCCTAAAATCTACCATCCCATCGTGGGAAAAAACAAAGCTAGGAAAAAAAAATATTAAAGATATGAAATACTTCCAATCGATTTCCCAACCAAAAACCGTGGATTTTTCGTCAATTAGCATCCTGTTGCAGACACATTGACGAAAGTTTGAACTCATTTAAGATTAGATCTTAGATGGAAACGTATAGGAGAGGAAAGCCTTGCAGAAATTTACAGCCCAGTAATAGAAAATGAACAGAACTTTAAGCTTCAAATTAGCACCAAAAATTCCACCGAAAAAACTATTTTGAGCTGCGGGAATCAGGAACTTGAGAAAAACTAACGAATTGTGAGACAAACTTACAGCATCCACGCAACTTTTCGAGACGATACGAACTCCATACTTGTTGACCAGAAGATCTCCATCTCTGAAAGTACCGCTTTGTGTTCTGCCAATCCAGAAAGAATTCGTCAGCGAAATGAAAACATAAAAGAAGATGCACTTATGGAAGAGACAAGTAAAATCCTTACAGGAACTTGGCAATTGAATCATCGGGGAGTGAGACCTTGAGCTTAGGACCTAATTTCAAGCCCTTGCTCTTCTTCATGGCTGTTATCGTTACCTTTCTCCTCTTTCTTCTTTTGCCTCTGTGTAATTTCAAGTCGTTGCAAAGTCTTCCTCCTTACACTCGTACTCTCGGTAGGTAGCCTGCATCGATTGGGTATTTTTTTTATTTTAAAATATTTTTTAAATAAATAGTTATAATTAAATAATTAATTTTAATAATTTTTAAATTTTTAATAATTAAATTATAACTATCTATTTAAAAATAAATAATTTAAATTAAATTAATATAACATAAATTTTTATTATTTTTATTTTTATTCAAAATAAAATATTATTATATATTTATATCTCATATAATTTATTTATAACTCTATGTATATTGATGTTTCCTGAATCCAAATCTTGAATGGATTCGGGTTGAAATACTCTTCGAATTTCGGTCACCGTCATGCACGATTGGGATCCTGCATACCACAACAAACGATAAAAAATCAGAGAAAAATGACGGGACTCGCTCATCGACTTATCCTCCAACACTTAAATTAGTAATCACCTTTTGGAGAATAAGAAGGTAAATACAGATAATACAAAAATAAATATTGGGTGAGAAATTGGAGAATGAAAATTGAAGGTGAACTCATAGAGAGTGGCTTCGGTTGTGGAATGCTCTTGGAGAGCAATTTCTCTAAATACTAAGTTTGTAGAGAACTAGTAACAAAAGAGATGGCAGAGTAATTGAATGCTTTAGAACTTGGTGAGTTTCTATTAGTTTGAGTATGTAGAGAGCATGCCCATAAGAGTGAATCTCCATGGCTTTTTATAACCGTGAGTCTCCGTCATCTTCCTTAGGTGGCGAGGCAGGATGTCCACCCTCTATAGGAATCGCTACCTTCTCCAGTATGGATACGAGCACCATTCTGAGCTACAATGATCAGGAAGGAGGATTCCTTTTCTTCTGTAGAGATGCCACGCACAATGACAGTTGAGACTTCTTTTGAAAGTCGCACGTTAATTTGTAAGCCTTCCTTCCGGGATATATTTTGATTTTGAAAGATTTTTATTATAGAAGAGATTGTCATTCTTGGATGTGCGGAGAATTAGGACAAACGACCGTTGAGGTTTAGGAAGGTGCGGACGGGCCGATCTCAATCTCTGCCACATTTACTTTGGGCCATGTCCAACCCACTTAGGATGCATCTCCGATCAATGTCAGCGTTGACCATCCAAGGGATAGATAGGCTGTTATGAATTTTGGACAACTTACTCTTTTGGGCTGACCCTCCACAGCTGTCCCATCATATATATATATATATAGTCTATTTATTTTTTTATTTTTAAAAAATCTCAATAGGCCCATATATAGAGAAAAATTATAGATATATTATAATAATACAATAAATAAAATTTTTCTTAAAAATATTACAATAAATTTGTTAATAAAAGACAAAAATAATGTTAAAATTTGTCCATTAAATTTCCTTCAATAATATCTAAAAACCTATTAGTTAAACTCTGTCGTCGTGCAATGCCAAGCTTATTGAATGAAAGATGGTAAAGTTTATGAAAGTGAGTTACGAGTTTAGTAATGCATGGAAGGAGGGGTGCGCCACAAGTTTAGAATACACTTGCACCGAGATTTCTAACATAATTTCAAAGTTTAATTAAAAAGGATAATACGAGAATAAGCATTAAAGTGAGAAAATGGACTGAGAAATATACAGAAATAAAAGTAAGGACGCTACGACACAGGCCCCATATAGCAGGCATACTACACTATACGACAACTTTCAAATCTTCATCTAATATCTCTATTTTTTAATAAAAAATATAAAGGTTAACGAGGAGTGTTTGATGGAGATTTGAATACTATCGTGCAGTGTCATATGCGTGCCATATAGAGTTCGTATCGCAGCATCCCTTAACCAAAAATACACTTGCTTGCACCAAATTTCACATTAAGTCATGGGATTATCTTCAAAAAGTTGATCTTTCTTTCTTATGCGTACCTAGATCTGACTTCAAACATATTCGAATTCGTTTGATTGTTTGGATCCGGTTCCGTTCACCGAATCTAAATCTTGCACACCACTACAGTAAACAGGAGGTCAGGTGTCGGCGGGATGTTGTCCCACTGAAAATACTCCGACGCTCAAGTCAGCAATAAACCTTCGAAATTTAAGATGGTGAACTGATAAGTAAAAAGAAAGAAAGAGTGAGATTAAGATTGGTGGGAGTGTTGGCCTGTAGATATAAGAGATGTTCCCGTGATTCGTTGAGAGTATGGTTTTCCGACTCGATGTTCGTAAGGAACGAGTGGGAAACTACGTTCTGAAAGCGTGGAAGCTTAGAAGGATGATTCTCAGGGATCGGGCGAAGTCTCTGGAATCCGAAGGCTTGGAGTGGGATTGGCAAAGTAAGCCGTTGAGAGTAAGTATGCTCAAGGATTTTTGTAACAGCACTGTATTGTATTTTCGCGTCTGTGTTCGTGTCTGAGATTGTGTCCCTCCAGAGTAGAGACTCTAGGGTTATATAGACAGTGGGAAGTGCGACCTTCCTTGGCCAGGAAGGCGTGATCCCTGCCTGGTGTTGGGGGACCTCCCTTGAACAGGAAGATTTGACTGGCGTGATCTGACGGAATTGTTTCCTTTCTGAGTGGGTAATAGGTCTCTAGATTATCTGTCTTCCTTTTGTGCTTTTGTTACCTTTAAACTCCATCGTTGGTAGAGAGAGAATCTGGGGCCTTTCTCATAGGGAGGGCGCTGAATCTGTTGATACCTTCTTTAGAGGAGATTGATTTCAAGGAAAGCGTGAAATCAGGAAAAGGACCGTTGCTTGTCGTGTACAAGAAAGCATGCTAATTGGGTTTGACCCGTATTAGGTTTTATGTATTTTCGCGGCCTACTATTACAGTACTTTCAGTCAATAGGAATGTTGACCATCTTGAGGGAGTGCGTTAGCCACCTAGTTGGCGCGCCGGGCTAACGTTGACCGCTTAACGCACGTCTGTGCTTTTTTGAATTTTGGGCCGTTTTTCTTATTAGGCTTGCCAGTTATGGGCCTACCCATCACTTTCTCTTTTTCTTCTATAAAATCATAATAAAAATTAGCTATAAAAAAATCATATAATTCTGTTATGATATAATCAATACGTGTCATCTCTTTATAATGGATTAAATATAAATATTCTATTTAAAATACGTATGTATATCTTTTATGATTATTTTTGGTGCTAAGTTTATATCTAAAATAAGCATGCAAGCATCTCATGCATCGTTCTGAAAGAGTTATTACTTAGGTCTTACTTAGGTTCATATTTTTTATCTTAAAACTTATTATTAATCATATTATTGTTAAATATTTTTCACCTAGAGTTATTGCTCCGGTGTTATAGTGATATTCATTTTATTTAACTATTTTGTGTATGCCCGTTAGTTATTTTTTATAATTTTGGCGTTTATAACCAATGTCATTAAGAATATCACCTTGAATTTATAAATTAATGTGAGAGATCTCTTAGATATCTTTGATATATTTTTAAGTAATTTAATATTAATTTATCTATATATTTTTATATGAACTCATTAATATAATAAACAAATAAAGTGTTAGTATTTGTGAGTGTATTTCAAGGATACTTATAATGTATTTTAGTAAACAAGTGCTACAAGGCATTTATTATTATTATTATTATTATTATTATTATTATTATTATTATTATTGTTTATAATCTGTGATATTAAAAATAGCACAGTAAATTCATGAATAAATGTGAAACGCTCTTTAGATATTTTAAAGGTTTTCTCATATAATATTTTAAATGAGAAGTAGGATTTAATCTCTCAAATAGAAGTAGGGCCTTGCTTTTCTTATTTTAGTTACTATATTAAGATTTAATGGCTAAAAATTAAAGACCAAAAAAAAAAACTAAAGATGGTTATATTTTAATTTTTTTTATAATATTAACACCTATTAAATATTAAATTTAATATATAAAAAATTAATTAAAAAATTTATATTATATCATTTAATATTTAATATCAATTATTAATTTTTTTTAATCCAAAGACTAATTTAAGAAAAACAAGGTTATTTTTCTCATTATGTGATACGTGCACGACCGATAACGGCACTGGCAAGAGATGGACGACTGTGAAAACAGAGGAGTTGGTTGAGGAGGGGAGTTCAGCAGAGAAGGAAGATTGAGAAAAATTAGGAAAAATGAAGAAGAAAAGACTGAGGTGAAACGGCCCAGATGTAGGAAAAGCAGAGAGGGAAAAGAATCGAGGTAGTAGAGAAGGGAAAATAGAGACCGAGGTGAGGGAGAGAGGCGCAGAGAAAAGAAATATCGAGGTGCAAAGAGAAAAGCAGAAAGGACAAGGTGAGAGAAAGAAATACCAATGAAGCGAACACACACGTCGTTACTACAGTTAGACCTCGGTCTTTTAATGGAGTTACAGTGAGACTGCGGTCTCATGTTACAATATAGACGAGATGGTGCAAGTCGGCCGATGTGATGAAGGTACGAGGCGGTGAAGAGCAGAGAGTGAGAGAAGGGACAAACAGACAATGTGGTGAAGAGAAAGGAAGGGGGAGGAAAAAGTCAACTACAGAGAAGAAAGGGGAAAGGTTTGAGAGAAGGAGAGAGAGAGAGACATTATTCTTCTTCCCCCATTCAGTTCCTTGAACAATACATTTATAGTAAAGAAACTGAATCAGTTGGGCGGTAGGAAAAAGACAGTGCAATTGCACATGTCCCGGCAGCCTTACGAACTGTGATCTTAATAGAATGAATAAAAAAACATAATCAAGAAAAAAAGAGAAAAGAAAAAAAAAACAAATGCTCGTAACATTATGAGAAATAGGATTCCTGAATCCTGTATAGGCCCATTTTGTATTATAATTTTTTTATATAACTTTTTAAATTTATATAAATAAACTTTTATATTAAATATACACTTTTATATAATTAAAAATATATATATATTTATCATTTATTCGGTATCTATTTATGTCACATAATATTTATGGGTTAGGGTTAGCACTATCACTTTAAAAGTTAAAATTTATTTTTTTATATTTTAATTATTTATTTTAAAATAAATAATTATAATTTAATAATTAATTTTAATTAATTTTTTTATATTTAAAATTTTAATTAAATTATAATTATTTATTTAAGTATTAATAAATTTACCTCGTGGGCTTTTACTTTTTTTTCAATGTGAAAACTCAACGCAGGCTTCTGACTTAGCGCGGCACGAGCGTCCCTAGAAGGATCCAACGGTCGTAATCGTTGATTAATAAATTGATCGCCGTCGACGGATAAGCGACCGGTGGAAAATTAGACACCCCAAGAACCAGATACGCTGCACCGGTCGACTTTTCTAATTTTTATCAGATTCTTCGTTGGTCACACCCGCCCATCAAATCGACGGTCACATCGATATATTATTATTATTATTATTAAAGATTTATGGGTTATATTTATTTATATATCAAATTTTAATATATATTGTTAAATGTTTGATTTTTAAAGGGTTTTTTATTGCTAAAATTATTAGAATTTTTTATTTATTTTTAATATAGGCCACATTTTGAAAGAATTTTATGGTTAAAAAAGCTATCAATAATGTTAAATAATATTTTTTAAAATAATAATTTTATTATTACATGTATTATTTTTTAAATTAAATTGTGTCTCATATTTTTTTTATCATACCATCGTAGATCAATTTTAAATTTAATATTAAAAATTTTCAATTAATGATTAATTTTTCATTTAGAGTATATCTTATTTATTTTATTTTATATTTTTACTTTATTTATTATATTATTTTAAAATATATCTAAAATAATATTATTATTATTACTTTATTTTCTCTGATTTTTATATATAATAATTAAACAAAACAAATAAATTTTAGACTCACAAATTTATTATTATACATTTCATAAATCAACCAAATAAAATCAACATGTACATTGAGAGTGTTAACCATTTATCTCAATTAATAGTTTAATTTGATTTAATTTAATAAAAATTAAAGACAGAATTAATGATTTGATTACAAATGACCCTTGTATCTCCATCAAACCTAACCATATTTATAGGTAACTATTATATACCCTTTGGTGGATTTAGGTATAAAATAGCACGATTTAAGTCTAAATGGATGTTTTAGATGTGAGATCTAATATGATAAAATCAAAATATTAGACTGTTGAAGGCCTGATGTATCAGAAGATTAGGGTTTTCTGAAGGCATTTAATGTTAAAATGCTGATATAGTACAGACAAGAAAGATATTTGATAAACTATTTTTGAGATATATAGGGGTCAAGGATGCCAAATTATTAGAATATTAGAAGCATTTTATTAAAAGATTATTATTTATAAGCGCGTTATTCTTGATAATTATTACACAATATTAATATATATATATAAAATTACAAATCAAAAGTTAATTATTTGATCAATAATTTGCGATATTTCACAAAATGTATAATCATAGTAAGGGCGGTCAAAACTTAAAATTTAAGAAATTATAAAATCATATGATGAAGATAATGTTTCACCAATTTTGAAATAGCCATCAAAACTCCACAACTCCATGCTAATATACTTACTTAAGTGTTTTTAGGATAAGTTCAATGGTTTTATAAATATAATACTCGTTTATCAAAATTAGAGAAGTAAAAATTGGCTAACAAGTCCAAAGTCAAACAAAATAAAAGTCCATTGAGGATTAAATATTTCCAAAACATCTTCTAAGTCAAAAGAATTATATTTTTATTATTTTCTTTTCCTCGAGAAGGCATCATTATCCTTCTCACGAATAGTATGTAAGAACTATAAAAATTACAGATGTGATATGTTTTTGATAATTTATTTTAATGATTTAGAGGTTATAATTTCATATAATTTTATTATATTTTATGAAAAAAATTATTTTTATAAGTAACTCAATTTTTAATAAATATAATAATACTTTTATAATTAAGTGATTTGTCATATTCATATCTAATGGGTCTAGTGAGTCATGGGATGACCCAAAACTTAGTCTATAGAAAGAAGAGAAGCCCAAATGGGGGCGGCCCACCAACGGACCCTCAAGGCCCAAGAATCGGAAGACGTTACGGATAATTCAAATGGTTTGACTTGAAACCATCAGTAGCAAACGGGTAGTTAGGATTAACCCGCGAGCTGTACCTATAGTTATAGTCTTTACAGCTTAGCAATCGATAATCTTTACAGCTCAACAAACAGTTGTAGGCTAATATGTAATAGTTACTAGCATGCTACCCTCACGATCACTGGGATACAATGGGCAGGTGTACCAGTTGCAAATGATAGCTATATGAATATTGTTCCTCTAAATTATAGAACCGTAATGTCCAAAGACAAATGAGCATGCATCCATTATATATATATATATATATATATATATTCCTCTTCCAAAGGAAGGGACTTCCGAAGGAGAGACTTTTGGAGATGGGATTTTTTCGATCTCAAACTCTTCTCCTTTTTTATCAAGACCTCTGAGGAGACTTGTATCCAGAGGCAAACATGCTCGGACAAGCCAATGCTACTTCCCATCGAGTGCATTACTAACTGAAAGTCACTCTCTGACTAATGTATCTATTCCTCTAAAAGCCACTCTTCAACGAGTATAAATCTCTCAAAGCCGCTCACTTTTTTGAGCACATTTATTAGAGACTAACTCTCTTTCATATATTTAATCCCCTCATTTTTGCATTTAGGCATTCACTATCAACCTCTTATCTTTCTATTTGATTAAGAAAAATTAGTAATTTAAATATTAAAAGATATATCATAAAGTAAGTCTCATATTCTTCTAATATCTAGTTTATTAGTTGTAATGCATATAATCTAAATTTAAAATAATAAAAATCGAGTTTGCTACCAGTCAAACTTTTAAATTAGGTGACTCTATAATTTGTTCAATAATTTAAATTTAGAGACACATCAATATCCTATAAATAACAAAATATCCATCGTATAAATGTAGACAATGATAATGTTTTAGATCGGTACAAAGGTGGTTACTTTCAGATTTATAAACGGAAGGTTTTTTTAATTATTTTTTTTTGATTTCTAAATTTTGAATTCTCATCTAAAAAAATTAAAATAAATAATATTTTGTTCATATATAAATTCTATAACTCTCATGCAAAAATAGATACCGATGAAAGTAAAAAAAAAAACAGTTTCAGATTTTTTAATAAAAAATTTTAGACATAAATTTAGTTATATTTATAATAATAATTTTAGAATAAAATAATATTTTTAAAAAATTTCTGATAAAACAAATTTTTATCTATATTTATGACGTAAATTATTAGAATTTTTTATATAATATTTACTTTGATTTTTGTTTTTCTTTTTAAAAAAGTAGTCAAGGGTGACGCAAGCTAGTAAGGATGGCCGACGTCACCATAATATAGTTTCTCGGTTGTTTTCCTTAAAAACACCTCGGTCAAATATTTGCGATTGGATTAAATTATAATTATATTTTAATTTTATTTTGATATAATTATGATTTTTAAAATTATAATTAATTAATAAATATAAATAACTAATATTAGGATTAATATTTTTATTATTTTTGTTGGGTCCCATGTCCAGACAATAAAAGGCTTCGAGAAAGGATGACAAAGCCCGAAAGGATGACAAAGCCCGTGCGCAGGGATGACATCACCCAGCGCGTGGGATGACGAGCCCGGCCAATTGCGCAGAAGCACGCAGCGCCACGCTGCGCGCGACAAAGACTCCGCAATTAAGATTAATGCGCTGCCGGAAAACCGACAGAAAGGCGAAAAGGCTAGCCTATAGAGGGGCAGTTGGTACTGCGCCACGGGCTCACGCAGCCACCTGCAGACAGCCAACCAATCTTCGCTCAGGGGGATACCAGACGTGGCCGGCAGCGCCCAGGAGCTTGCTAGCCACGGCAAGACGACAGCCGACATCATCGGCGGTCTACGACAATGACCAGGGGCAAGGGAGCCCTCGTAACGGGCATCTTGGCGCCCAGAGTCCAATGGGGAGGGGCCTATAAGAGCTCCCACGCCCCGCAGAGAAAGGGATCCGAATTTCTGATTCCAATCCGATTTCGAACTCTGAACTTCCCTTCTCTAAACTCAATCACAAGAAAGAAACGAGTTGGAACTGAGAACGCTCTCACTTCCTTCTGGCACGAGCTAGCTCATGATCGCTATTCTCATGTCTACTCAGACCACGGAAAAGTTAGCCACCCGTTGCGGTGCATCAAGGAAGTCAAGCCTTCCATAACCTGCTCACTGTATTCTCCATACCATTACACACGCATCTCTCACGCCTTTACAGCATTCATCCACGCACCGCTCACAGCGTGGGCCATTTCCGTTTATTGCGAAAATTTGCTGACTTGAGCGTCGGAGTGGCCTTGGTGGGAAAAAACATGCCGGACCCCTGACCTCTTGTTTGTTGTTTGTGTTGTGCAGGTCTAGGTTCAAGACTACGAAGATCGGACCCTTTGCCTGACTCCGCTGCGTGCTCGGGAACTCGAAGGTTCTCTAATCCTTACGGCAACCGCGGACCCGGGACGTAATATTGGCGCTATCTATGGGAAACTGACAAGAAGCCAAGCGTCTCTTTCCCACTTCATTCCTGAATACAAGAAAATGGTGAATACTCGAGCATAAGCTAGTGCTCCGGCAATGGAGGTCGTTGCCCAAAATGAAGACCCCCTGTCGAGAACCAAGCGAACAACCGTCCGGAGCCTGACGTCCATCGCCTAGCTGCGGACATGGGCGATGTCAAGCTGATCCTCCGCGCCCTATGCGAGAATATGGGGACCCCCTGGCCGGGGGCTGTCCCTCCAGCGTCTCAGGCCTCCACCTCTAAGAAGGAGAAGCATCGTGCAGCGGCCCGCAGGAGGCGAGCCAACCAGCCCGACAACGCCGCAGCCCAGGCGGCCCTAAGCGGAAATGATCCTAACGAGGCAAAAAGTCATCCGGTCCGCAACGACCGGGAGGAGAGCCCTGAGGGGCGTAACCCGAGCAACTCGCGCGGCAACAGAAGGCCGACCGCGGCAGGCTCCAACAGCAAGCGAGCCACTCAGGTGAAGAGTCGCCATCCCCGACGAGCTCAACTGTGCCTCCAGGACCCCATGGAGCTCTGCAATGTCATCAACGCGCAGAGAGGCACTACGGACCCGTCGATGAAGGAGAAAGTCAAAGTGCTGTGGGACATCCCGCATAAGGAGAAGCCCATGCCCTCCTCCGCCGACCTCCGGAGATCGCCCTTTGCTATGGACTTGCGGACCCAGCCATTGCCAAACAAGTTCAAGATGCTGGTCCTGAAAGGGTACGACGGAAGCAAGGACCCGATGGACCACCTCAACTGCTTTCGTACACACTTGTCCTTGCAAAGAGCGAGCGAGGCCCTGATGTGCCAATGCTTTCCTATCACCCTTAGGGGGACGCGTTGCTCTGGTTCCACGGCCTCCCCCCGAACTCCATACGCTCGTTCGACGAGCTTACTGACAGCTTCCTGAGCCAGTTTGCCTCCAGCCGTAGGGAGGAGAGGCAACCATGACACCTGGTTCGCCTCCGCCAAAAGTCAGACGAAAGCCTGAAGCAGTTCCTGAACCATTTCATCACCGAGGCGCGGTGGATCCCCTAGCTATCTGACGAACTGAAGCTCAACGCCTTCATCGCCACCCTGGCGGCGTGGGACTTCTTCAAGCGCCTGTCGCACCAACGCCCTCAGACCTTCTCGGAGGTTAAGGCCATCGCCCGGGCATACATCACTGCTGAAGAGGCTAATGAGGTGAAGCGCCCCGAGTGAGCGGACCGACCCCCGGAAGCCCCCAAGACAACTAGTGGGCGAAAGAGGGATAGTGACGGCCAGCGCTTCCCAGAGCGCCGAAAGTAGCAGCGGCCCCCGCCGGGGCCTAGAAAGGACTACGGCAGAATATCCCTGACTCTTCTTAACGACAGCCACACAAACATCCTGATGCAGATCCAGGATGAGAAGTTTTTCAAATGGCTGAAAACTCCGAAGGGTCCCAGTGGCAGGGACCAGACCAAGTACTGCTAGTACCACCGCTGCCTGGGACATTCAACTGAGAACTGTTGGACCCTGCAACAGGAGATAGAGGATTTGATCCGACACGGACATCTAAAACGATTCGTGAAGAGTTCGGGGTAGAGACTCGCAACCTCTGATGGAGAAGCCAGCGAGCCTCCGAGGGCCCGCACAGCCGCCGGCGTGGTCAACATGATCTCAACCATGGCCGTCGCAGATGCTAGGCGTGGGAAGCCGGAGCCAACTTCCAACAACAAGTGAGCGAGGATAGGGGTTAGGGATGATGTCATTAGCTTTAGCAGCGACGATATGGCTCATATAACCTCTCCCCATACTGATCCCCTTGTTGTATCTGCCCTCATTTCAGGCGGTGGGGATGACTACCAATTGAAACGAGTTTTCATCGATAATGAAAGTTCACAAAATTTGATGTATCTCAGTGCCTTCTTTAAACTTGGACTGAAACGAAGCCAAATGAAAGCTGCCAGCGGACCTTTGTTCGGCCTGGACAATGAGCCGGTCCCTGTACAAGGGATAGTCTGGCTGGAGGTCACTATGGGAACTCACTCGCGCTCTGTGACGTGAGAGTTGGCATTCCTCGTCGTTGACCTACCATCTGTCTACAACGCCATATTAGGCAGACCCTTTCTAACCACCTTTGGAGCTGTCATGTCCATCTCGCACCTGAAGGTGAAGTTTCCCACCCCGTGGGGCATGGGAGAAGTCCTCGGAGACCAGGAGATAGGACGGATGTGTTACCTATCCCAGATCAATCCCGTGGTACCATACTATCCAGACGAAGACCTTGACCTCCGCGACAAGACCTCGCTGCAATAGGCCCAGTCAAGAGAAGAAACTGAGGCGATCCCTTTAAACCCTTCCGAGCCGGAAAGGTACATCAATGTGGGCAGATCTCTCCAGCCTGTAGAGCGCGACTGGCTGATTACCTTCCTTAGGGCTAATCCCGACGTGTTCGCTTGGGTTCCCGTTGACATGTCCGGGATATCGGCCGAAGTTATAGTCCACAAGTTGGGCCTTGACTCCAGCCGAAAGTTCGTTCGGCAGAAGTGAAGGAACCACTCCGTCGAGAAGTTGGTCTCTATAAGGGAAGAAGTAAAAGAACTCCTGGATGCCGGATTCATCAGAGAAGTCCAATACCCAGAGTGGCTATCCAACGTTGTGCTAGTAAAGAAGAGAAGCGGTAAGTGGCGGATGTGTGTCGACTTCACTGACGTGAACAAGGCTTGCCCCAAAGACAGTTTTCTGCTCCCAAGGATCGACCAGCTCGTGGACTCCACGTCCGAACACGAGCTCCTGAGTTTCATGGACGTGTACTTTAGATACAACCAGATCCGAATGAGCCCAGAGGATGAGGAGCATACCTCATTCATGACTGACCAGGGGACGTACTGTAACAAAATGATGCCCTTCGGACTCAAGAATGCGGGTGCGACCTACCAGCGCCTTGTGAACAAGATGTTCGAAGCTTAGATCGGACGGAACGTGAAAGTTTACGTCGACAACATGCTTGTGAAGAGCAAAGTCGCCAGCAATCACGTCACCGACTTGTAGGAAACATTCCAGGTCCTCCGACTGCATGGGATGAAGCTCAATCCCGTCAAGTGTGCCTTCGGAGTGACCTCGGGAAAATTTCTAGACTTCATCGTGTCCCAACGGGACATCGAGGCCAACCCAGAGAAGATCAAGGCCATCCTCAACCTGAACCCCCCGCGGACAATAAAGGAAGTGCAGAAGCTCACCGGGCGAATAGCAGCCCTTTCGTGGTTCCTCGCTAAGTCAGCAGAAAAATACTTGCCCTTTTTTAAGGCGCTAAGGGGCACCAAATCACAGGGATTCAGATGGAATGAGGAATGTGACGAAGCCTTCAGAGAATTGAAGACCTACCTCTCAGCGTGCCACTCCTAAGTTCGCCGTGCGAGGGAGAAGACCTTTACCTCTACTTGGCTAGGTCAACAGCAGCTCTCAACTCTGTGTTAGTTGGGAAGCACGAAGGCAGGCAACAACCGGTGTACTACGTAAGCTGGGTGCTGATGGACGTGGAGGCCCGCTACCGCACGCTGAAAAGATGGCGCTCGCGCTCGTCTATGTGGCGTGGAAGCTGCTGCCCTACTTCCAGTCACACCGGATCGTTGTACTAACAGATCAGCCGCTGAAGTCGATCTTGCAGAAGTCAGAGACGTCTAGACGGTTGGTAAAGTGGGCTATCGAGCTAGGAGAGTTTGACCTGGAGTTCCAGCCCCGGCCAACCGTGAAAGGACAGGCTCTGGCCGATTTTATCGTAGAAGCGGCAACCCCAGCTCAGGAAGCAGTCGACGACCCAGGAAGCATGGAGGGCGATGAACCTCCCGCTTGGACCCTGAATGTGGACGGATCATCCACTCAAGCAGGCAGCGGGGCCGGAGTCGTGCTAAAGACACCGGAAGGCATAGAGATCACATACTCCGTCACACTGGCCTTCCCGGCCACCAACAACGTGACAGAGTACGAGGCCCTCCTCGCGGGCCTGCGGCAAGCTAAGGAGTGTTCTGCGCGGTCGTTGGTCATGCGCAGTGACTCCAAACTTGTGGTCAATCATGTGAAGGGGAACTTTGACGCCTCGAACCCACAACTTGTGAGGTACTTGGCGAAAGCAAAGGCCCTGATCCCTGAGTTCGGTCGGTTTGTGATCGAGCACATCCCAAGGTCGGATAACGAGCGCGCTGACCGACTGTCCCGAGATGCTGCTGCCGGATCCTTGGAGCAGTATGCCCGAAAACCCAGGGAAGTCCTGACCGCACCTAGCATCGACGCCGAAGATAAAGAAGTGCTGTGGGTCGATGTAGGAAACAATTGGATGACGCCGTACGTGAACTACCTGACCGAAGGGACCCTACCCGATGACGCCAACAAGGCCAAGCGAATCAAGAAGACAGTAGGGTGGTACACGATCCTCAGTGGAAGACTGTACAGGCGAGGATACTTTACCCCCTCCTGAAGTGCCTCACGCCAGAGGAAGCTGACTACACGCTAAGCGAAGTGCACTTGGGATTATGCGGCTCGCACATTGGGGGTAAAAGCCTTGCGTTCAAAGTCATGCGACAAGGGTTCTACTGGCCAACCATGAAGCGAGACGCAATGGAGTTCATCCGGAAGTGTGAAAGTTGCCAGGTCCATGGCAACATGACGCATCAGCCGCACACGGAGTTGCACTGCCTCCAATCCCCGTGGCCGTTCGCACAATGGGGGCTCGATATACTTGGGCCCCTACCTTTGGCCTCTGGCCAAAGGAAATTCCTGATCGTTGGCATCGACTACTTTACCAAGTGGGTGGAAGCTGTCCCTCTCGCCAAGATCACCGAGCAGAATGCGACGGAGTTCCTCCATCAGGGAATCGTTTGCCGCTTGGGGATTCCAGAGGTTGTAGTGACCAATAACGGAACCCAGTTCACCGGCAAGTACTTCACGAAATACTGCCGCGACCTCCGCATCAAGTTGATCCATACGTCCGTGGCGCATCCTCAGGCCAACGGACAGGTTAAGGTCACCATCCGCACATTGCTGCACGGATTGAAGACCAGACTGGAAGACGCAAGGGGCTCCTGGATAGAGGAGCTACCGTCCGTGCTTTGGTTGTATCGAACAACCCCACGAGAGCCGACAAGGGAAACACCCTTCAACCTCTGCTTTGGGGCTGAGGCTGTGGTCCCCATCGAAGTGGGCATGCCAAGCCTGTGGATCGAATGCTTCGACCCAGCCACCAACGAACAGAGGCTTCGGGAAAGTTTAGACCTACTCTTAGAGGTTCGAGACGCAGCACGATGACGGACCGTGACCTATCAACAGCACGTCGCACGGTACTACAATAAACGGATAAAGGCACGTCCTCTGGAAGTTGAAGATCTGGTCCTCCGGAGCGTAGAGGCGGCGGGAAAGACCGCGAATAGGAACAAACTCTCCCCTGGGTGGGAGGGACTATTCCTCGTCTCCGAAATCATCCGGAGCGGAGCGTACAAGCTGTGCGCCCAGAACGGCAAACTGGTCCCAAGGACCTAGAACGCCGCCAATTTAAGGAAGTATTACCAGTAGCGCTACGTCAACACAGGTAAGACACGCGCATGCATCATGATTAGTGCTTGAACATATGTGATGCCTTTTGTTAATGAAAAATGCTTTTTCTATCATTTTGCATCTCCATTTGTGTGAATTGTTGACATGCATGACATTCTTAAATCATACGACCTAGACTACCCCTAAGTCGGGAGGGCAAACGTCCGTCAGTAAAATCAGTCCTTGGCCAGCGCCAGGCGGTCTGAAAGCGATCGTCTCAGGACTTCGTCTCCGTGCCAGACGGCCCAGGGATGGCCTCGTACATCTTGGCTCCGTGCCAATAGGCCCAAGCGGCCCCCTGCGCTTTGGCTCCGTGCCAGATGGCCCGGAAGCAGCCACCCGCAGGCTTAGACACCTTGTCAAAAGGACCTAGGCGGTCCGCCAAACAGGCTTCACGCCAATGACCTAGGCGGTCAGAACATTAGGCTTGGGGGCTTTTGAAGTCCCCAATTTACGGCCGACAAAACCTTAGGGGGCAAAAATCGCAGGCGTGCGGCGACCTTCTTGAATAGAAGATAGCACTCTCAGTCTACAATGGTCATGGGCTAGGACCTTAAACTTGGTGATTATAGCGCCTTGAGCAGGGGCCACACACCTCCCGCAGTCATACGCGACCAGGGCCTACACCCCGGAGTCCGGTTGCCGTGGCCTGACAACCCGACTGACCTTGCTAAGGCTCCACGGGACTTGCGATGACATCCGCTCTACCGGATCGAGCTTCCCATTAAACGTGTGAGCTGCGATGACATCTTCTGACGAAGAACGAGCACAGCGCAAGAAGGCACCTGGATAGGGCTTTAGCGACAATAGCTCTGAGAGCTTAGCATTCAAGTACGGGGAGTGATCCCACAGATCACATTAAACGAAGATTGCAAGCGGCGTACCACACTAGAAGAATACAAGTGCGAAGGAAGAAATAGCCACTTTTCATTCAGTTACAAGAAGCAAGTGAAATACATGAGCAAGGGATGATGGCAAAAGGTAGCCTAACGACCTATACAGATGGAGACTACTCGGGCAGACAAGACGGAGCGGCCTGCTCGTGAAAATTCCTCAGGCGAGAAGCCTCTTGGATCCCGGAATTCCCCGGATGGAAGACTCCTTCAGGGATGTGGGGAGCCACCAGGGAAGCAATCTTGCAGCACAGGCGGATGCCATCCCAATACCGAGTCTTCAACGCGAACTGCGACTCCGACGGAGAATACCGACCAACCATGTCTTTCACCAGGTGTGCGACGTCGTCCTCCGTGGTAACGAGCAGGGCTTCCAGTTGCGCCACTTTCCGCTGCAAGCGCCTGTTCTCCTCTCGGTAGGAGGCAGCACGGGCCCTTGTGTGACGGATGGCCCACTGCAAGTCCCCGTGAAGAACGATGAGATCATCAAAGGGATCGGAGTCCTCAGAATCCTGCAAAGGAGACGACGTTAAAAGAATTCCTAAAACATGCAACAATAGAGTAAGGCCAGATTGAAGCAATCATACCTGAATAGGAGCAGCGCTCGGAGAGTGTGCGAGATCACCCGGCAGAGCCTCTCCTTGAGGTTCCTCTCCTTCGCCCGTTGGAGGTGAGCTGGCTGGAAGGGTGGCGGCCGTAGGAGCGCTCGGAGACTCCCGCCACGAGGACGTCCTAGCTGCCCCCTCGCTAGCTTCGACCGGATCAGCGGCAAGCGTGACCCCTTCCTCCGAAGATGAAGCCATGCCTTCGAGGACCCTGTACTCCGAAATGGCCTCCACAAAGATCATAGTCGACTCCACAGGCCCCTTGGCCTCCGATGTCAGCGTAGGCGCCACCAGACGTGGCCCCTCCCTGTCATCAAGGTCAACAACATTATCCCTCGCTTCTGGAGTAGAGTCCACAAACGTCTCCGCAATGGAACGAGCGAGGGGACCCCCAGCGGGTTGAGACTCCACCTCGCAGACTTCGAGAACGGCTAGTCCCGCGGCTGAAGTCGATGATGGCTCGGCGGTCTCCCCTTGGTAACCCATGCTCGTAGCCACCTTCTGAGCCGGACTTCGAATCACAACTGAAGAGCTGGCGACCTGTCTTCGGGACTTCCGTGTTGAAGTCCCTCTGGCCTCCCTCAACCTCTTCAGGGAAGCCTCTTCCTCTTCGTCATCTGATGACGACTCCAACAACGAACAACTCTCCTCCTCGTCCCCACCGGACGACCAAGGAGCAGTCGTATCTCCGGGTTCTCCTTTACCAGGCCCAGTAATTTTCCATCCCGACGGAGGCCCCCACTTGGAGGCCTTGAACGTGATGGACATCAAAAAGTAATCTTGGATGGAGAACTTTGCCTCCTCCGATTTAATGGCCGAAATCAGCTCCGCCGCCTCCACAGCATATTTAGCCGGTGGATTTTCCTGAAAGAATCCAAAAATCGGGCCCCACACGCGTGAAAGCTCAGAATCGGAGGGTTCTTGTAGAAAGAAGAAGCGATCTTTCCAGTCCTTTATCGAATCAGGATTGATTCCACGAAAGCGAAAGCCCGCCTTCGGCGACATTGACACCCAATCCTCCGACTCCATGAATCGAAAGATCAACCTTGCTGCCTTAGCGTTAAAAGAACCACCGTGGAGGTGGGCAAAGATGCACAGGGACACCAAATAACACAAAGCGTTGGGACGAAGTCTCACCACCGGAACTCTCAGCGCATCCACCAACACGTACAGCGTGCAGGGCGTAGGATAACGAAGCCCCCCTCAGGTGGTGCTCGTACACTGTGATGTAGCCCACTGGGGGGCGCTGGCTCTGTCTAGTGCTCCTGGAGCGCCATAACTCCAATCGCTGGGAAGGCCGTAGTCAACCACAAGGGCAGCAATGGCGCCCGCAGTCAGAACGGACTTGGTGTCATGAACACCGTGGCGACTCGTCCTGGGAGCCTGGGAAGAAGAACTTTCTCTCTTTTTCACCATGTCTCTCTCTATCGACACAAGTGTGCTACAGGAAAAATCTCAGCAGGAGGAGTAAGCCATCATGACTGATTTAAATAGGCAGTGGAAGGACAACAGGCGGGAAACCTAAGCGACACCCACCGAGGGTGACGAGGACACGTGCAAGCTTTGCAGCGCTTCGCAGGATCCGAAATCACCCGCAATCATGGCCAAATGCCAGACTGACAAGCGCGTCGCCTCAGCCATCTGACAAGAATCCACGCTGGCGCCTCCATAATAAATGAGGGCTCACGATAGTGAAGCCCACGAAAGGGTGCACGGTAGCGTAAAACGGAAGAAGCCAATCCAAAAAACGACAAAAGATGGCATGGCACGGGAAGGGCTGTGAAGTCGTGGAATGGGCCCAAGGGACATGCCAGGCCCGACCATTGGCCGGCCCAGGCATGGGGGGCTAGTGTTGGGTCCCATATCCAGGCCCATGAAAAGCTTCGAGGCCCACGAAAAGGATGACAAAGCCCGCGCAGGATGACGAGCCCAGCCCAATTGCGCAGGAAGCATACGCAGCGCCACACTGGCAGAAGGCGACAAAGACTCCGCAGCGCATTAATGCGCTGCCGAAAAATCGACAGAAAGGCAGAAAGGCTAGCCAATGGAGGGGCAGTTGGCACAGCGCCAACGGCTCATGCAGCCACCTGTAGGCAGCCAACCAATCCTCGCTCAGGGGGATACCAGGCGTGGCCGACAGCGCCCAGGAGCCTGCCAGCCACGGTAAAACGACAGCCGACATGACCGGCGATCCACGACAGCGATCAGCGGCAAGGGAGCCCTCGTAATGGGCATCTTGGCGCCCAGAGTCCAATGGGGAGGGGTCTATAAGAGACCCCACACCTCGCAGAGAAAGGGATCCGGATTCCCGATTCTAATCCAATTTCGAACTCTGAACTTCCCTTCTCTAAACTCGATCACAAGAAAGAAACGAGCTGGAACTGAGAACACTCTCACTTCCTTCTAGCACGAGCTAGCTCACGATTGCTATTCCCATGTCTACTTAGACCACGAAAAAGTTAGCCACCCGTTACGGTGCATCAAGGAAGCCAGGCCTTCCATAACATGCTCACTGCATTCTCCATACCATTACACACGCATCTCTTACGCCTTTACAGCATTCATCCGCGCACCGCTCACAGCTTGTGCCATTTCCGTTTATCATGAGAATTTGCCGACTTTGAGCGTGAGCGGCCTCTCATGGGAGAAATCCCGCCGACCCCCGATCTCTTATTTTGTTGTTTTGTGTTGTGAGGCCCATGTTCAATACTACGGAGACTGCACTTTCGCCTCGACTCCCCGCGTGTTCTAAACTCGGCGCCTTCTAATCCGTACTATAATCATGGACCCGAATGCAATACTTTTAATTTTAAAAAATTATAATTTTTAATTGGCTGTCGATGGCCTGGATGCTGTCAATCTCCGCCGACATTTGTCTCGCACCGCCGCCTACAGCCGCATTCCGACACAAGCCATCTCTACCGCCCGCCTAATATAAAGAAAACATTTGAAATTGTAATTTACATCGAATTATTATATCAAATAATGTCATATTTTTAACTTATTCATAATAATATTTATTAATAAATTATATTTATTTTATTTTAATAATTAAATATATTATAAAATATTAAGATATTAAGAATAAAAGATGCATCTAAGCAAAAATATTAAAATTTTTTTTGTCAGATATATTATATTATATTAAATTGGGATTATATTATATTAAATTGGGATTATTTTACGAGTGTACACAATAAATTTTTTTTAATATTAAATCTTATCTATTAAATATTTATAAATTTAATAAATAAGTAGTGAAAAAAATAAACTACATTATACCGATTGTAAGGTGTGAGTATTAAATTATAATTTTAATTATGTTTAATGAAGTTATAAAATAAAAGTTTTGAGATCAAATGAAAAATTAGGTTAAAGTTAACTTAGATCAAATTATATCGAATTGAGTAATATCTGACCAACGCCTAACATGCAAACTTACATGTTTAGTGCAGAAGGGCCGTATTTGAAAGACATTTAACCGGCGTTTAAGTATACTTTTGACAAATTGTGCACATTTAAAATGCACCCAATAGACGCTGATGCACACTTTTGGGTATACTGTAAGTACCTATATGCACCTGAGGGATGCTTCGACGCCACAGTATCTGATGTGCATATAATGAGTGTACGTGTGCCACTTTTACTATATTTAATAGTTTAGTCAAGTTATAATTTTTAAATACTCTGTTATTAAAAAAATTTATATTTTTATGAATGTTTCAGGATTAGATTATTATCAGTTTTTATAGTCATTTAACAGCGTGATATTTCACGTCCGGTGATGTATTTCACACCTAATTTTGGGTTGTCTATCGATATTCGATGACATATTTATATTCAATGTCAATTTAAAATTTTTTAAATTTTTTATCAGTATATTCTGAATCATAAGATTTAAAATAGATTAAATTAATAATTTTAAGATAATTAAATTTAAAAAAATTTGGAACATCGAGGGCATGACGTCACATCATTGATCTCACACCTTATTGGCAACGGGAGTGGCATCTTTTTGTGGTCCAACGGATGGCTTCGCCCTACGCACGTGTTTGCTTGTGGCGTAAAATTTCCACTCATTCTATCCGATGATTGAAGTCAACATGAACCGTAATTTCAACGACGTCGTTTTCTAATTTCTCGACTTTTCTTTACATAAAATTTCCACTTATCTTCCTCAAAGATTGAACATCGCTTGAAGCGCCCATCTAAGCCGTACTACTCATTTATATTTTTTATATATTAAAAAAATTAAAAAAAATTCAAAAATGATTATATCCTCCCTTTCATTCTCTCTATAAAAGATGGATATAAAAATCCCATATATAAGTTATGTGAAGTATTATTTCTATTGATCTCCTATTAAGTTAAAAAAAAAAAAATTGTAAAAAACTAAAATTATTTGAATTAATAAAAACTAAAATTGTAAAGACAATTTTGGAAAACATCACACACTACAATCATCAAAAAAAAAAAAAAAAAAAAACAGAGCCTTAACATAATATTAAAATTATCACTAGAATCATGGGTTTAAATCGTATAAATATCTTACATAATATAAATGAATACAGTATATAATAAATTTAAAGTGATTCAAACTTTTTCTTAATTGACTAACGGAGAGAGTTCCGTACATTGGGGTACCTTAAAACACTGCGATCACGGGTGTTGTGGTTAAACAATATAATAAATTTAAAATGATTCGGGTTTTTTCTGAATTTATAGATGGTAAAAATTTGGTGCATTGGGCTATCTTAAGACACTGCAGTCACTGGTCTTGTTGTTAAACATTTTCAACCCCACACTATCATTTATGTATCATTACAGCGCCAGTCACTTATGTGTCAAACACATCAAACTTACTACTTTTCAGTAACAAAATTACGTAGATGCAGTCTTAAGTACAACTGTTCAGATACAATCACAAAGTAATTCTCCTGCCATGATCCCTTTTCCCATAAACATACCTCTATCTGTGTGTTCCTCGTGCATATTTACTCAGCAGCACTGTTTCTGGGGAAGAAGATGAACAAATCCTCAGACTTCAATGATGTTGACTGAGAACCTTGACAGTAGCTGTGGAATCCCTGCTATTATGGATCCGTATGTCTACAGAGCAAAACAAATAAGAAAAAAAAGGATCATCATTCAAATATGTAAAACCATGGGATCTGTAGCAGTCTTCTCATTTTCTCTCTTCTAGTATCCAACGGTGAGTATTTTATCATAATAACTTGAACGGTAAGATTTTAAAATGAGTCCAGTACAGTTTAATGTGTTGTTGACTTGTTATGATTCTGTCATCCAAGTTGTAAATAATGAAATTCTCACGGTTATAGCATGACTCGTTAGACACAAGCTCATATGGGAATTCGATGGCTGCTTTCAGTAACCCAACTGCAGGTACAAGGAGTTCGCATAAGAGCTCCATCTTCCCACTGATCAAATGCATGCCTCCGATGACATAGTACATGCCATCAATGCACGAATCGTTGAAATAAATACTACAGAAAAATGAGTTTTAGAATCCCAGTTCAAGAAATAAGAAACAATCCTAATATTGGAATAAGCAATGTAAGAAAACAGGACAGGATATGATCAGTAGGGCAGTAAATTCCAGCCAATTTGGTGCTGGCTTTCCCTTGATTCTATTTCAAATACTTTGCTTTGAGTGTTAATCTGCTTGGATTAGTTGGTTACAAGATTGAAGATATTGGTATTTTTCATAATCATATCGATATTAAACATATTGATCAATAAGTATCATTATTGAATATTATTGGACATATTATGTGTTGACATATTTCGTAATTAGGACTGGTTGGTCATTGCAGTATTATCAAATGTCTTGAAGATCAACGCCCGATTCACGCCCGATGTTTGCAAATGTGTAGTTCTTAATATCTACGCCTGACTTGCGCTTGATCTGTGCACAAGCACACTATTCCAGATTGCCGGTGCTTGATGAGCACCCGATCAGCGTAGGAGCATAGGGCTGAGGATCCCTTGCATTACAGCATGCGCTGGACGCGCACTTGAGCGGAGCTTGAATATTGGGATGCGGACCTTTTATTTGTTACATCTTTTTGACCTAATTTTCTACCATCTTTATAATTACCTCCCTTTCTCCTCTTAAGAGGTGTTGAAAAATATTTTGAGAAGGCGGCTGCTCCAAAATTCTCTCTTTTAATGCTTGTGAAAAGCTTCTTTTGAGAAAGCCTTTTTTTCATTATTGAGCATTAATATTAAAGGTTTCTCATAACACTTTCTGATGTAGGGGAGGGTGAAAGTAGAGAGAAGAATAATAGAGGGGTAAAGACAAGCAATTAGACTAAAGGGATAGAGACAAGAAAGTGATCAAACCAAGGGGAAGAAAGGAAAGAAATTATAATTGCTTAATTGCAATTAATTTCTCAAATACTCATTCATTAATCAATCAATTATCCTCCAAATAATGGCCATAGGGATTTTTATATAGAGAATCCGATGTGAAAGAAAATTGGAAACAAAATCATAATCAAATAATTAAAAAAGTGAAAAAGAAAATCAAATAAAATCAAATAAATGAAAATAAAATCACAGCTAATTTAGAAGACAAATAAAAACGAGTCTTCATATTTGGAAGGCAAATAAAAGTGAATATTTGTCTTGGATGTCCACATCAATTATCCCAGGGTGGGAGGAACTCAACCCCGTGCGATGAATGTCAGTAATCAACTTGCCAACCACAAGTTGAGTGGCTGGACAACCCGTCGGCGACGGTGATAGACTCGAGTAAGAGGGGGCCGAAAGCTGACAGAGCGATCGAGATTTCCGAAAGGAAGTTGACTAGGGCCTAAAGAAGTGCAATCCTGCTGGCTTTGATAGAACTCCAAGAGGTTTGGGTCAAGCTGCTGTAGTGTTTCGCGAGGAATCCAAGCATTTTCAGACTCTGGTCGACCAACCCAACGGACAAGGAAGCGATGAATAGTTTCCTCCATGGTAAACATCATCGGTGCATCTAAAATTGTATCAATTTTATCAATGGTGTGCTGAGAGGGATATAAGTGGCGCAGGGGAGGGCGAAAGGTCAATAGGGGGTGCACGCGGGGGGGTGGCAAAGGGATCCCCAGGTGGGGAAAAGCTGCCTTTATACGCAATAAGAACTTCCACATTAAAAGTATGATGAAAACAAAAATGAGATGGAATGTCAAAAACATATGTATTTGATTCAATCCGCTGTAAAATTTTAAAGGGACAAGCACTACAAGCTTGCAGTTTAGAGACATGCCCAGGTAGGCGCCGTTCTAGTCTGATACGAACCATAACATAATCTTATATATTGAATTCAACGTGTCTTTTATGAGAATCAGCGTGCAGTTTGTATGTGGCATTGATTGCTTCTAATTGCTTATTGATTTCGATGTGTAAATCGTGAAGATGTGCAAAAGTTTCGGCAGTCATGGACACACTAACATGTGGAGACATCGGGATAAGGTCCAATGGTTTTCGAGGTTTGTAACCATGCACAGCTTCAAATGGACTCATATCGAGGGATCTATGGAAAGAACTATTATATGCAAGTTGGGCTGTTGGTAGGATCAAGTCCCAATTCCTAAGATGCTCCTGGACCAAACACCGTAAGAGGTTACCTAAACTCTGATTGACGACTTCAGTTTGACCATCTGTTTGAGGGTGGTATGCAGTGAAAAATTTTACTTTGGTACCGACCATGTGCCATAGGGTCCGCCAAAAATGGCTGGTAAACGGACATCCCGATCAGAAACAATAGTTTTAGGAAGACTATACAGCTTGACAATCTCGGTGAAATAAAGGCGAGCGACTCGAGAAGCATCAGCAGTCTTACTACAAGGAATGAAGTGGGCCATTTTAGAAAAACGATCCACAACGACAAATATGGAATCGTGTTTCTGAGGGGTACGGGGAAGTCCTAACACAAAATCCATGCTAACATCTCCCAAGGACCATTAGGTATAGGTAGAGGGGTGTAGAGGCCGTTGTTTTGTTTTTTTTGTTTTGGCGAGTTGGCATATTCAACAAGATCGACAATTCTAGCCACGTCTTTCTTCAAACTAGGCCAATAAAATTGTCGCTCAACCTCCTCAATGGTCTTATCACGTCCAAAATGGCCAGATAAACCTCCAGCATGAACTTCCCACACTATGAAATCTCGGACAGACGTTTTTGGGATGCAAAGTTTATTAACTAAGAATAAGTACCCATCCTAATCCGTCTGTGGTGTCCGATTGCCTACACTGTAAAGCGAGGAAGAATTTACTAAAATCAGGGTAGGACTCATATTCTTCCTTAAGCTTTTCAAAGCTAACAATTTTAACTTGAACAGTAAAGAGGAAGGTCAAACGACGGCTCAAGGCATCAGCCACTTAATTCTCAACTCATTTCTTGGGCTTTAAGACAAAAGAATATGCTTGTAAATACTCGATCCACCGACCGTGTCTATAATTTAATTTCTTCTGAGAGTTGAGGAATCGAAGAGTTTCATGATCTGAATAAAGGACAAACTCTTTAGGAAGCAAGTAATGGTGCCAATAGCGTAGTGGTTGTACGACGGCATACAACTCCTTATCATAAGTAGAATATCGTTGCTTAGCATCATTCAACTTTTCGTTAAAGTAGGCAATTGGGTGGCGTTCTTGACTAAGAACTCCTTCTATTCCTACACCTAACGCATCACACTTTACTTCAAATACATTGAAAAAATCAGGAAGTCGCATGAAAGGAGTTGTTGTCATCCTATCTTTGATGAGATTGAAAGCTTTGGTAGCATCAGAAGACCAAGTGAAGTCACCCTTCTTCATGTACTCAGTGAGGGGAGCTATGATTGTGCTAAAACCCTTGATAAACCGGCGATAGAATGTGGCCAAGCCGTGAAAACTTTGAACTTCGTGGATGGATTTGGGTTCCTAAAATTTATGATTGCCTGGATCTTTGTAGGGTCGATAGAAACCCGTCAGAAGAAACAATAAAGCCCAAAAAAGCCACTTTGTCTGAGAAGAAGGAACATTTCTTAAGGTTAGCAAATAAGCTTTCTTTTCTCAGAGTAAAGCAGACCTGTATGAGGTGTTCTACATGTTGTTCCTTGGTCTTACTGTAAATGAGGATATCATCAAAATAAACTATTAGGAACCGTCCCATAAAAGGTCGTAAAGTCTGGGTCATGACTCTCATGAAAGTGCTTGGTGCATTAGAGAGCCTAAAAGGCATGACCAACTATTCATAGAAGCCGTCCTTTGTTTTGAAAGCTGTTTTCCACTCATCCCCTGGACGAATTCTGATTTGGTGGTAACCATTCTTTAGATTAATTTTGGAAAAGATTGTGACACCAACCATCATATCTAACATGTCATCAAGTCTAGGAATGGAAAAACGATATTTTACGGTGATTTTATTGATTACTCTACTATCAACACACATTCTCCAAGACCCATCCTTCTTAGGTGTTAAGAGGGTAGGTACTGTGCAAGGACTCATACTGTCTCAAACAAATCCCTTGCGAAGGATTTCGTCCACTTGTCTCTAGAGTTCAGCATGTTTAGTGGGATTTATCCTATAATGAGGGAGGTTTGGGAGTGACACACCTGGAGTAAAATCAATGGCATGTTGAATTTCGTGTAAAGGTGGTAAGTGATTGGGTAGGTCCTCAGGGAAAACATTTGACGGGCCTCATTAGAAATTAGTGTGGAAGAGTTCGGAAAGGTCTCGAGGATGATAATGGCGAACACAACTGACTCGCTGATAGCGATCCGTTCAAATGCGGTGGACTAATAATATGTAATCCTTTGACCACTACCACGGTCCGTTCTTTGTTGGGAGTCGTCGGTTTTGGAGGTAGATAATAAAGGCGAATCATCTTCCCCTTGTGAACAAGAGAGCAGGAACCGGAATGGCCTTGGATTGTCACATCCAAGTCGTAGAGCCAAGGGCGCCCAAGAATGACATGACCCACGCCTATTGGGATAACATCACACCAAATATGATCTTTGTACTCTAAAAATTGAATCGGTACAAGACAACGTTCATTAACAGATATAGAAAACGTGTTAATCTAAGAAACACGTTGTAAGGACTAGGGTGTGGGACCGCCTTTAATCCCAAACGAGAAATAGTGTTAGCAGAGACTGTATTAATACAACTACCGCTATCCACGATTACCTTGCAAGCTTTCTCGTTCACTTTGATGTAAGTGTGAAAAATAGCGTGATGACGCCAATCATCAGCTTCGTTGGATTGTGTCAATGTGCATCGCACAAAGCCTAAAAATGGTGTATCGAGGAAGGAAGAATCGGAGTCTAAATGAGAGGAAGTATGTCGAATGTAGCTCACAAATATGTCAAAGTCATCATCATTCAAGTCATCAAACTCCTCTAATTTGGGTTCATAGACTTGTTCTTCAAGGAATTCCTCATGTATTTTATTTTGTCCGTTAATGAATAAAGTTTTACTCGGACATTTGGAAGAAATATGCCCAAAACCTTTACAGTTGAAACACTGTAATTGAGAATGTCTTTTTAGGGCTTCAACATCCTTTCCTCGAGGTTCCCTTGCAGAGGCGACGGTGGAGGGAGGGGTTCCTAAGACAGACTTGGAATTGATGGCAGGAGTGTGTGACGTGGATTGACGATACGACATCCTGGTAACTAACTCAAAGTCGTGGACCAAATTATACGCATGGTCAAAAGTAGTAACTCCACGAAGGACAGGTTCTCTCCTAAGATCCTCGTGTAATCCTTGTCGGAACCTACTCAACGTCATGGCTTCGTCCTCAATGATGTGACACATCATTCGAAAATCATCAAATTGAGTTATATATTCACCTTACTTTACTGTAAGGAATTCCACTAATCGAGTAAGTGGCTACTGTAGGAGCAAGATAAATACTTCTCGTGAAAGCGTCACTTCATTTCAGCCCAACTTCGAATAGGAGGCTTGACGCCGAATCAAGAGGTCCTCCACACTTTTCCAATATAATTGGGCGTTACCGGTCAACTTAAGGCTGGCAAATTGAACTCTCTTGTCTTCTGACATGCCATACCATTAAAAGAAACGATCCATGTCGCAAACCCATTAAGTAAAAACTCGATGGTTCAAGCAGCCGTCAAAAGTAGGGGCATCCAATTTGATATTTTTGAAGAGGTGGTTATCCGGATCCCGCTCTTGATCATAGTATCGAGGCTTGCAATCGTGTCTACTAGGGGTTCATCTGTTTTGCCTTCGTCGGTGAGCTTTGTTATGTGATACATTAGAGTTTTCAGCATCTGATGAGTAAGGCTCTAGTTCTAAAGTGGCAACCCGATTTGCAAGATCCAAATTTGTCTAATTAGTGGTGGCCAAGTCAGTTTGAATGGCAATCATGTGATTTTGTAATTGTTGTTGACTGGAAGCTAATTAGGCTAATTGTTGACTCAATGTTTCAAATTGATTAAAGTCCATGCTTAGGTCAAGGGTATTATGGTAAATAATTTGACCACTTCGCAAATGCATACAATATCAAACGGAATTGAGATCAATAAACAATTGAGGCAATTCAAATTTTATTTTTTTTTTTTTTTGTGAGATTTGTATTGTTCCGATCAGGCAAACTAGTATTACTAATCTATTAAAATTATAAAGCGATAATCAATTGCGAGAGGTGTGTCAAATGGTAGTGAGAGGGCGTGAACGATTTTTTTTTTCAATAAAATGACACACATAGATAAAACTAAATACTATTAAAGATAAACAAAATATATTACTCAAAAGAAGATGTAACAAACACACCTGGAGATGATTTGACCAACTTGTTGAAACCGTCTCGGAGATGATTTGACCCACTTGTTTGATATTAGACGAAAATCTGCTATTATTTGATTTTTTCTTTTTTTCTTTTTTTCTCTCTCTCTTTTTTTCTCTTTTTTTTTTCCTTTTTTTTTCTCTCTCTCTTTTTTCTCTCTTTTTTTTTTCATTTTTTTTCTTCCTCAGTTACTGTTTTCCTTTGTTTTTTTTAAATCACGCGCCTGGTTACTTTACATTCCTCAGCCTCAAAGTATGTAGAGACAGAGAGGGAGCAGAGAGGCGCAGCTGCTTAGTGCCCGACGGCAGCACTCGCTTAGTCCGATGACGTCGACGGAGGTGAAGGTGGGAGTGACGGCGACAGCAATGAAGGTGGCAAAGAGGATGACGACAAAGACGAACTCAGACGAAGAAGATGAGGAGGAGATGAATCTGATGAAGCGATGAAGACGAAGAAGAACGCGGGCGAAGACAAAGATAGAGAATGAAGACGAAGATTTGGGACACCCGATTCGTGACTTTTCTTTCTACTCCCTTTCTTCGGTTTTTTTTTTGTTTGACAGTATAAGAGGAGGCAGTGTGGTGGAGATGGACTTGCCGGTAGATACATAGAAGAACTTTGTAGGGTGGCGAGACACTGGTGGTGGTGGTGGTAAGGTGGGCAGTTGGTGGCAGGAAGTTGTGTGGCTGGTTATTGGGTGCGGAAAGGTGTTGCTGGCGGCAAAAAGATAGAATTTTTATCTCTGATACCAA
Source organism: Nepenthes gracilis (assembly GCA_033239525.1). Taxonomy (NCBI): domain Eukaryota; kingdom Viridiplantae; phylum Streptophyta; class Magnoliopsida; order Caryophyllales; family Nepenthaceae; genus Nepenthes; species Nepenthes gracilis. Next base: position 3,013,632 of record BSYO01000026.1, on the reverse strand, counting down.
TTTGATGCAGGGGGAGGGTGAAAGTAGAGAGAAGAATAATAGAGGGGTAAAGACAAGCAATTAGATTAGAGGGGTAGAGACAAGAAAGGGATCAAACCAAGGAGAAGAAATGAAAGAAATCACAATTGCTCAATTGTAATCAATTTCTAAAATACTTATTCATTAATCAATCAATTGTCCTCCAAACAATAACCCTAGGGATTCTTATATAGAGAATCCGATGTGAAAAAAAATTGAAAACAAAATCATAATCAAATAATTGAAAAAGTGAAAAAGGAAATCAAATAAAATCAAATAAATAAAAATAAAATCACAACTAATTTAGGAGGCAAATAAAAGCGAGTCTTCATATTTGGAAAGCAAATAAAAGTGAATATTTGTCTTGGATGTCCGCATCACTTTCACAAAAATATTTTTCTGTTGTACACACCTCATTCTGTCTATTAACCTTTGTTCAAGATGTTGGTGGCGTGAAAATTTGGATTCAATGGTGTGAGAAAATTTTACGGCCCGTAAAACAAGATTGATAAGAAGACCAAAGGTGTCCGATTTTGCTGCTAAAGGCAAATTTAAGGAATTCTTTAGTAAGGGTTACAAATTGAGAGTAAGTCGATTAAAATTTAGTGCGTTTATACTACCCGATTTATAAGTGGACATTTTTAATGCATTGTTTTCACTGGCTGTAGAAGATCGAAGGGTTTTACTCGATAATCGTGGTTATTGATATTTCTCATCGTCATCAAAAATCTTATTTTGCTTGTTTTTGTTTACTGTACTTACTGTTTATATCTAGATCCAAATATATTTTATGTGTATTGTATATTTGTGTGTGTTTTAATTTCACAATTTTAAAAAGGTCGAAACGTGTTGGGATTAAGGGCTTCCCAGTGTTTTTCAAATATATTAAAAGAAAAAAAATCATGAGAATCGTAAGTTGACGATATTGCATTAGCAAATTTTTTGGCATAATATTGAGTATATTAATTGATATTTTAAATATTGAACATATGAGCCGACGTTTTGAATATCGGTTAATATATCACAAATACGATAATATATTACAATACTGTTATGATATCAATAAAATATTGGTAGTGGGGACCCAATACTTATACATATCGACAGATATCCACAATATCGGCCGATTTTGCATCTAATGGTTAATCAGGTTGGGCTATGACTCTGCTGGTTTGGCTAGATATGTCTTGGACACCATATCCCAGTACGATTTCTCCGTAATATTGGGGCAGAGTAGAAAGAGAAGTGCATGCAAGGTTCTATAAACCTGACTCTTGTGGTGGCAGAAGGTGGCAGGACATGGTGCGGGTGGTAGCTGAGAGGTTAAAAGACCTGATTCTTGACCGTCACAAAAACAGATTTTTGTAAAAGCGTGTCTAGATTCTTTTAAAAAACCATTTTGGCTAAAATTTATTTTTCATTATAACGACACACTCATTTTTGTCAAAAAAGTTGCTTTTGGTTAATCCAACGTCAATGCCAAACACCAACTCCCAAGAGGAAACAACATGAACTAACAAATCAGCTTAACAAAAATGCAATGGCTTCATCATGTGAATTCGATTCTAATACCTTGTGGTTTTCATGAATTTGGCACAGAGGAACTGCAAGCAATTTCATGTTTTTTGGCACAATGAATTTCCGGCTAACTGGCAACTTCACCAGAAAGAGTTTTGTGCACTCCTATAATGTATCACAAGTTGCAGAACACAAGTGAGCGTGAAATTATGCCCAAGAGCTATTAAGGCCCTCCCAATGGGGAGGCTCTCATGTCCATCCAATAGTCATAGTTAAAAGTTGACCGAATATATGGCAGGAATTGAATAATCATTTAAATTACTTAACACAATATCTATTATTTATACATCTATCTTTTAATCATGACTATTGGGTGAATATAGAAATCTCCCGACTAAAAGTACCTTAAAAGTACTCAAAGATGTGATTGATATGGGCAAGCTAATACCTTCGGCTTCTTAATATTAGGAGGAAGATACGGATAGAATAATGTCTCAAAGTCCGGCCTCCACCATATTCCGAGGCACTCTCCTACCTAAAATACCGGAATGAGATCCATGCTTTCATATATGAAAAATTAGACTTTAAATGTGAAAACTTGAGCCTCCTTTTCGAGGTACCTCCCATTCAGTGTCGCTATTGGATCCCCCGATTGCAGATAGCTTGCTTGAAAGCTTACGTCTCAATCCATCATTGTCTGAAATATTATAAAAATAGTTAGCAAATTGCAGAAATCTGAATCCTTGGTCAAATAATGATCTTATTTTGATTGAAATTTTTGGGAAGTTTCATCAATGACTTAATCTTTTTTAAATTACCTGATTCGCCTGGCCTTAATCGACCACCAGGAAGTTTAATTATTGAATTTCTGATTTGCAAGACCAACAAATGTGGATGTTTGAACAGTTCAACCTGTGGGATTATGACCAGTATTATAAGACAAAATGCATGCTATAAACAACATATATATATATATATATATATATATCAAAGAAAACTCACAATTATCAAGAGTTACAAAATATATAATGCTTCTATATCATTATGGCATCAAGAGTTTACAACCAGTAGTAAATATATGGCAAAAACTGCCATGTATTATAGACTTGGTTATATAGTAGATTAGTAATAGTAACAGCAGCAACAAAAGAATAGCTGATATTAGTTGAGTTGGCTTGGCCAGCAATTTAATGTTGTATTGAAGGTTACCGGTGTTCAGTTGATCGAACTAGATAGTTCAGTCTATGGAATGAAATATTGGCTGATATATAACAGTGTTAGATCCCCAGATACAAATATTTTCTAATATGGCAACAAAATCGTGATATGTTAAGTTTTAGCCAAACAAAAATGTCAACTTATGCTGGGACTAGGTTTTAATCAGTTAGATTAGAGGTGTCTACTTACATTTCTTGGGAAGCTTTTCATATGATAGTATCTGAGAAGCGGTTACAAGAGCTTCACAAGATGCTTTTATCTGATAAGAGATTTTGCTACAAGTAAAGAAAAACACATCTGTTTAGACTGAATTTTCAGAAATTGTCCCACAGAAAGTTACAATAAAACTAAATACTTCTAAGTGGTTGAGTACACCAAGCTTTCCACATTGTAGACTCTAAAGAGGGTTACATTTACATCCTTATCATGGATGAAAATATTGATATTAGTATCGAGCATATTGGACAATATGTTGAGTATTAGATATATTGGAAGGAAAAAATTTAAAAAATCTTAAGCTAATAGAGTCATATTGGCTGACAGATCATAATATATTGTCAATATGATAATATATTGAGATATTATTGTAGTATCGAAAAATATCAGTATCAGAGGGCCAATCTTGGCAGATATAGGTTGATATTTACAATATCAACCAATATTTACATCTATGATCCTTACCAAAAATGCAAAGAGGTTGTTCCATGGTTGTTTAAACCAGTGACTTTCAGGTTACAATGACGTATCCTTGCTTTAATGCTCACCCTCTTAAATAATTTGAAAGGCAAGCCATTGATTATTGCAGCACCATTTTCATCATTTAATTTGTCCTAACTGGCAGTTTATCACCTTTCCATAGGTGAGGAGGTCACTGATGAAAGCCTAAGTGATTCTTCAATTCCTTCCTCCCTTGCATAGTTAAGTGAAATGCAATCCATTTCTACTTCTTTATATATATATATATATAAATTCCAACAAATATCCAGCAAGTTACATTACACACTAAATGTTTTATTGACAATTTTATGTTATTTCTAGCAAGAACTCCAGAACATAACAAATAGGAAAAAGAAAAGAAAGAACAGAGTAAATAAAGAAACTACTACAACTAGCAGAACAAATATCAAATCTTCCTTGATATCTCTTCAAGGCATCAATTTAAATAATGGCCATAGTAATAATCAACAGCATGAAAAAATAATTGGATAGCAAATTCAACATTATCACTACACCACCTCCCCCAAAAAAAAAAAAACACAAAAGAAATAATATGATGAGATTAGATATATGAATTGAGACGTCCTAAAGATGTTAGAGAGATTTGATTTTATTTGACTTGTTTTGATATTTACTATTTCAGTTCCTTCACACTTCCTTTAAATCAGATATACCCTTATCTATTTTGTTTTCATTGCTTACTTATTTTAGGTCATTTTTAATTAGAAAATTATATTCGCATTTCATCAACTTGAGAGTAGGGTACTTCCATATAAGGGTCATAGTTTTATTGTTAAAGTTATTGGTGAATTAAATTGATATTAAGAGATTGTGATTCACTTTTCTTCTCATTGGTGATCTCTATTTCTACATTTTCTCCATTATCTTCTCTGCTTCTCCCCTTCCCTCTTTTCTCCTCTTCTTCCCATCCCTATTTTCCCTTTCCACATCATTGTTACTTAGGCAATGTCCAAAGGTTGAAAGATTGTCAAAACCCTTTTCACTACTTTACTCCAAGTCCTCCTAGTTCTAAGCCTTCCTCTTCTTGACTCTGAACTTTAACAATACCAGTCTCTACTTAGTTCACTAACTTATGTTTAACTTGCCATAATTATCTCAAACACGTTTCTCCCATCTTATCCTCTTTGGGCTTTACTTCTAGCTTACTACAAATGCCATTCATTTATTCTTTTATCTTTAGTGGATCATGTGGTATATAGAAAGCCATGTTGAGTGTTACATCTCTATTCTTCATGGTGTTATCATTTCAACTACAATTTTCGACACGTTATAGCTTTTAATTGCAAAACATTTTGATATAGCGTGGTTTGTTTAATAGTCATCCTGTATATTTTCATCATGATATATTTGATGATGACACAACGTTAACACAATGTAAACTATACTATGCAAAATGACCTGTAAAGATGAGATATGAGAACCTATATTTAATAGAAAGATTTGGGATTAGAATATAGACAAACATGTTGAGAAGATAAAAAAAAATTAGAAGAGAAATTCACAGATTAGGAACAACCGAAAGAAACTTGGAGATAAGAAAAGCAAAGCAGAGAGTCAAATAAACTAGGCAAAATCATGAAAGTATTTTAATTGCCACCCTTAAATATAAAGTTAAGACCCATACTTATAGACTACAGTACTATAAAACAAGTACAATATTAATATTTTATCCTAATCTTATAAAAGAATAATAATAGTAAGTAAAAACAAATCAAGTTCCAAATATAAGATAATATGCCAAATAACACATCACTAAAATACACAAAGTATAAAAATGCCATAATCCGTTAAAAATTTAAAACCTCAAAATACATCTTAAACATTCTTAATTTGGCACCGTATTGGAATTTCTGGCTTCCATCATTCTGCCTCAGTTTAAAAACTCAACATCAAGTTATAACTAGGCCCGCTCAGTACATGAGGCTTTCCGCATAGCAGGCTTTGAGGAAGATTAGATACTTGCAGTGTGGAAATATTATTCCCATAGTTTGACCCGTGACCTTCAACTCACATTGGAGCAACATTACATTTGCGCTAACTCTTACCCTCAAGTTTTAACCAGTTTGATAGTAATAAACTATGGCCCCATGAGAATCTTTCCAACACCGATTGTGTATGACATTCTAAATTTGTAGCAACAAATGGCATAAAAAAATGGATGCAATGTATTGTTTAAGACCACAGAAGCCTCCATAGCTCAACCAGGCATCAAGACCATACAGCAATTCGACATGTTGCTCCGATGTCTCCATTATTCTAAATCTTCCAATTCACTATTCATCTCAGTACCAGTTCACCATTGACCATTTCATAAAAAGAACATCCCAATACACAAGACACTCATAAGTTGTTCGATCATTTCCCATTACACGTGCATCGTGAAAGTTTCGAACTGAGGCTTCCATTTATTAAGTAATTAAAGCTAAGATTACATTAAATTTTTGATAAAGGCTTATCAGTCAATTGCTGTACCTCACAAACTGCATACTGCAATTACTTTTTTTTTTTTTTTGGGTAAAAAAGAGAGAAATCAATGATTCCTCTCAATCCAGCCAACCAGAAGCCATCTATTTAAAACTCAAAGGGTCAAAGAAATCGATTGCGATCATTGAAGCAATCTCATCCTATTCCATCACAAAAGACCCTCTTTTCGCATATTTAAGAATCGATCCATTATCCATATTCCACTTAACACCAAACCACATAAAACCACTTAAGACTTACAATTAGCAATGAACAGTCCTAATCGGCCAATATCAAGCACCAAATAAAGAAGGCGAAGGGAGAACAAACCAGAAGAACCGCCTCAACGCAAGTCCTCAATCCATGAGCGTCATAGCTGCATAAACGCCAAGTGAAGAGCAACAATCAATATAAAATCGCAAAGAATTGTCGGAAAGGAAATTTCGAAAACTGAGCCAGAGAGAAAGAGGGAGAACTTGGCTTTCATGCGGAGAACGCGATCAGCTAAGGTCTCATCTTTTAAGGGAAGAGGATCCTTGGAACCAAAGAAGTAGCAACTGATAGGGTATATATTCACCACACAGTTGCTGCTCTCTCTGTTTTCTTGGTGGTCGCCATTCACAGCCATATCTGTTCGATCTCCCATCTGTTATTTTCTTCAATTGTCCCCGAAATTCCTCGCTAATGGCGGCAGACAGTAGTATGAACTCTCTGACAGAACGAGCGAGCGAGCGGGCCACAATGAGAAGGTACGAGAAGACCTGAGAAACGGTTAAAAAATGTTGGACGGTGGACGTGGCGCTCCATGGCCAATTTGGGAGCTCTGCGTTGGATTTTCGATGAGTGTATTAAAAAAAAACCTGATGGGAACGGCCGTAATATCGATCCAAAAGGATAGGTGACCCAAAATTTATAGTAGCCCGTTTTTCTCTGAGAAAGTCAATGTTGCCGTTGACTATAGAGGCATACCGAATAGGCTAGACGCGGCTCAAAATAAACGCGGCCTAGATTAAAATCGGTCCACGCGTGCCTTCTAGAGTATCAATGGTCGTCTGCCCTAATTTTTCGCACATCCAAGAATGGTAATCTCTTTTGTAATGAAAATCTCCCAGAATTAGAGTACATTCCGAAAGGAAGGCTTACAAATCAGCGCGTGACTCTCAGAAGAAGCCACAACGGTCATCGCGCGTGGCAATTCCACAAAAGGAAAGGAATCATCTTTCCGACCATTGCAGCCTTAGCTTGGCCCCCGCATCCATATTGGGGAAGGCAACAATCCCCACAGAGGGCGGTCATCCCGTTTCGCCACCTAAGGGAGGCGATGGAGGCCCACGACTATAAAAGGTCATGAAAACTCACTCCATGGACACGTTATCTTACATATTCAAACTAACAGAAGCTCACTTAGCTCTCAAGCATTCAATTGCTCAGCTCTCTTTCTCTTTGTTACTAGTTCCCTACAAATTCAATATTTAAGAGAAATTGCTGTCCACGAGCACTCCACCATCGAAGCCACTCTCTACGAGTGCACATCCGATCCTCATTCTCTAATCCCCTACCTAGCATTCATCTTTGCATCATCTATATTTTTCTTCTTATTCTCAGAAGGCCGATTACTGACTTGAGCGTTGGAATGTTTACGGTAGGACAATCTCTCGTCGTCTTCTGACCTCTTGTATGAAGTTGTGGTGTGTAGGATCTTAAGCGTATAGGACGGTGACTAGAATCCAAAAAGCTAGCTCAACCCAAATCCGTTCAAAATTTGAATCCAGGACGCATCATTGCAGTGTGCACTAACGGAAAAACACTAATGAAAACTCGAAACACTAGACTATTTCTCTTAAATCAGCATCATTTAACAATATGGTGAACACAATGGAGTAAGCTAGCATTCTCGCTAAAGAAGTTACCTCCCCTGGTCACGATCACTCAACTGGTAGCCAGGTCGGATAACAACTTGCTCCAATCTTCCTAGCAATGGTGGAGCAGATGAACAAGATATTACAAATGCTCCAAACACTCTACACACATCAAGGTAAGAAGAAGTAGGGGTTCACTCCTTCTCGACCCACACACCAGCCTCCATGCGGGAAAGTTAGAGGAAGAAGAAGCCGACTAAGAAGACCACAAGTTTAGGCAACTCTTACATCCATGTGTCCTCCAACAACTAGAGCCATTTGAGGCTAGAGGGGCGTTTGAGCTGTGGGACTCCTGATGAGAGTTCCGAGAGAAGAAATCCATAATAATCCCAAGATAAGTAGAGGCCTTCTGTGAAAGAGGGAGCCTCTTGCATCACTCCGACGATGAGCAGTAGCAGCCGGCCAGTGACAACGTCGTACGACTGAGTGGATAGAGTTGATGACCTACCTCAACTTTAAAAGATCTGTAACCTCCTCCCAAGTGGAGGAGAAAGTTCAAAAGATTTGGAACTGCGTGTTCAAGGGCGAAAATGGTGAACACACGGCCGATTTGAAGAGATCTCCATTCACCATGGAGATCCGGACCCAACCGCTACCTCCGAAGTTCAAGATGCCAACCTTGAAACCTTACGACGGAGCACTTGATCCTATGAATTACCTAGATCATTTTCGCACCTTATTGAGCTTCCAGAGCCTAGAGGAGGCATCAATGTGCCAGTGTTTCCCTTTCACTATGAAGGGAGATGCTTGGATTTGGTTCTACCGATTCTCGGCAAATTCAATCCAAAACTTCTAGGACCTCATGGACAGTTTCTTGGCTTAATACACCTCAAGTTGCCATGAGGAGAAGTAGTCGTGGCATCTTGCCCATGTAAAGCAAAAGCCGGGCAAGAACTCGATAAAGTTCCTGGAGTGGTTCGCAATCGAAGCACGGAGAATCCCCAAACTCACCGAAGAAGTGAAGCTTAGTAGCTTCATTTTCACGTTGGGCCCGGGCGACTTCTTCAGGCACCTTGCCCATAAAAACCCACAAACCTTCCGAGAGGTGGAATTTATCACCTGGGCATATGTGGCGGTTGAAGAAGCCAATGAGGTGGAGCGCTTGGAGCGGGCTAACCAACCTCGATCTTTTCTAGTAGAGAAAAAGAGGAAGAATAGGGGCAATGACAACTAGAGGAGGAAGTTGCACAGAGCCGAGCCAGCGGCACGAAAGGAGTTCAGGCTCATAAACTTGACTCCATTAAATGACACACGAACCAATGTCCTAATGTAGATCCGGGAGAAAAAATTTGTGAAGTGGCCAAAACCGATGAAGAACCCAAAGGGAGGAGATCCGTCAAAATATTGTGACTTCATCGATCTCTGGGTCACAACACAAAAGACTGCCGGACGTTGCAATGGGAGATTAAAGAATTGATCTGCCGGGGGCACCTCACAAAGTTCTTGAGGAACCCTGGGCAGAGCTCCGGAGCTTCAGGCGGTGACAGGTCTGATCAGCTTCAACCGCGAAATAAGGTAGCAGTTGGGGTGGTCAATATGGTAACCACTAGACTTGCCAATGTGCACCCTATGGATCACCAGGAGAAGCCGGCTAAGAACAAGAAGCCGAGGGTGAGGGAAGATATCATTAGATTTAGTGATAACGATATAACATATGTAATCTCCCCCCATATTGAATCCCTTGGTTGTATCTGCGCTCGTTTCGGATGGTATTTTTAAATATTAACTGAAACGAATTTTTATTAATAATGAAAGTTCTAGAGATTTATTCTACTTCGATGCATTCTTCAAATTGGGGCTTAAAAAGAATCAACTCAAACTTGTCGAAGGGCCACTATATGGATTAGATAATAAGCGAGTAGTCATCCAAGGGACGATATAGCTAGAGGTCACCCTGCGCACGTACCCTAGAACGACGAGCCACACGCTCACCTTCCTGGTTGTCGACCTGTATTCTGTATACAATGCCATTCTTGGCCAGCCGTGCTTGGTGGAGTTCGGGGCAGTTAAGTCAATACTACACTTAAAAATAAAAATTTCAACAGTATGTGGTATTAGCGAAGTGCTGGGTGATCAGGTAATCAGATGGACGTGCTACATGTCCCAAATAGCACCAAGCAACGGCGAAAGGCAAACAGAGGAGTTGGACCATCGAGACAAGGTGATTCTGCAGTAGGCATAGTCCGACGAGACCACCGACCTCATACCTATGAATCTGGATGATCCGAAAAAGTACGTATAGATAGGGGGCTCGCTTGCTAGACCCCTGTGTGACGAATTGATCAGTTTTTTAAGGCGAAACGGAGGTGTCTTCATGTAGACGCTCGTCAATATGCCCGAGATTTTGGTTAGAGTAATGGTCCACAAGTTGGTATCGATCTCAGCAACAAACCCATCAGACAGAAACGGAGAAACTATTCCGTTGAGAAGCTTATAGTCATCCGGGAGGAGGTGAAGAAATTGTTGGACGTCGGGTTCATCAGGGAGGTCCAATACTTGGACTAGCTCTCCAATGTGGTCTTGGTCAAGAAAGGTGACAGAAGTGGCGTATGTGTGTCGACTTCATAAATGTCAACAAAGCCTACTCAAAATATAGCTTCCTATTGCCCAGTTTCGACCTGTTGGTGGATTCTACTTCTGGGTATGAGTTGCTAAGTTTTATGGATGCGTACTCAATTACAATCAAATTTGAATGAGCCTAGAATACGAGGAGCACACCTCATTCATGACCGATCAAGGGACCTACTACTACAAAGTTATACATTTCGATCTAAAGAACACAGGCACAACTTACTAGAGGCTTGTAAACAAAATATTTGAAAAACAGATTGGTTGTAATATGGTGGTGTACGTGGATGACATGCTCGTCAAAAGTAAGACCACCAATGACCATATTTGTGATGTAGTTGAAACTTTTGAGGTACTCCGTGCACATCAGATGAAGTTGAACCCATTAAAGTGTGTCTTTTGGGTATCTTTTGGAAAATTTTTAAGTTTCATTATCTTTCAACGAGGGATTGATCAAACTCGAAGAAAATCAAGGCCCTCACGGACATGATACCACCACAGAGTGTCAAGGATGTCTAGAGGTTGATTGGGAGATTTGTAGCACTTTCCCACTTCTTGGCCATGTCCGGTGACAAGTACCTTCCTTTCTTTAAGGCATTGAGCGGAACGAAGGTGGATAGATTCTAGTGGACTGTAGAATGTCAGGCCGCCTTCGACGAACTGAAGTAGTACTTGGCTAGTCCACTACTATTGACGTCACCGAGAGAAGGGGACGAGTTGTACTTCTACCTGGTAGTATCAAAGGCGGCCCTAGCTTTATCTTGATACGCTAAAATTCTAACGCGTACCGATCGGTCTAACATGTAAGCAAAATGTTGACCGGCGCTGGGACTCGCTACCCACACGTCGAGAAGCTTGCTTTGGCACTCGTCTTCTCAGCTATGAAGTTAAGGTTATACTTCTAGGCTCATCAAATAGGCATCCTAATCGACCAACCGATGAAGGAAATCCTTCAAAAGTCTAATGTTTCAGGACGACTAGTCAAATGGGCCATCGAGTTGAGAGAGTTTGACATTAAGTTTCACTTAGGCCAGTCATCAAAGAGTAGGCACTGGCCGACTTCATCGTCAAAACCATGAATTCAATAGTCGATAAACACTTTGCTCAAGATGTAGATCATCACTTTGAAGAGCCAGATTGGGTCCTCAACGTGGACAACTCATTTACTAATTTAGGCAGTGGGGCCGGAATGGTCCTAAGAACCCCAGACGAATTTGAGGTGAAGTATTTAGTGAAACTTGATTTTTTCATCCACCAATAATGTTGTTGAGTATGAAGCCCTACTAACTAGATTATGACTAGCAAAATAGTGCTCAGTTAAGCACTTGACTATTTACAGCGACTTAGAGCTAGTCGTCAACTAGATCTACCGGAGCTTCGAAGCATGCAACCCTCTCTTGGCCAAATATTTGGCTAAGGAAAAAGGCGTGATCCAGAGGTTTGACAAGCTTAACCTGATCCACATCTCTAGTATTGAAAATTGGAAGGCTGACTAGCTTGCAAGAGTGGCGGCGGACAAAATCTGAAATAGTATTCGAAGATTATGTGGGAAGTCTTGAACACTTCTAGCATACAGGAACATGAAGCGATGCAAGTATCTGATAGCGAGAACTGGTTGTCGCCTTATTGAAGGTAACTCGTGGACAGTTCCCTACCGGAGAACCCAGACGACGCCAAATAGATAAAGTAGATGGCCGGTTGGTACACAATAGTCAATGGGAGACTGTATAGCCGAGGATACTCAACTCCGTACCTCCGATGCCTTGCCCCAGAGGAGGCCGACTACGCATTGAGTGAGGTCCATCTCGGGATTTGTGGGTCACACATTGGAGGTAAAAACCTAGCGTTTAAGGTGATGCGTCAGGGATATTACTAGTCGACAATAAAGAAGGATGCCTTAGAATTTTTGAAGAGGTGTGAGAATTATTAACTCCATTGTAATCTTCACCACCAACCGCCCATGGAGTTGAAAGCCCTCTAGGCACCTTGGCTGTTCGCACAATGGGGGCTCGATATTCTCAACCCATTTTTCATCGCAACCAATGAAAAAAGTTTATTATCACGGGCATTGACTACTTTACTAAATGGGTTGAAGCTGCCCTACTGGCCAAGATCACTGAGTATAATGCCATAGAATTCATCCGCTAGAATATAGTGAGCAGATTTGGTGTTTCTAAGGCAATCATGACCGATAACAGAACCCGATTCTCAAAGAAATGCTTTACTAAGTATTGCACAAGTTTGGGCATTAGATTGGTTCACACTTTGGTGGCGTACCCCAAGTAAACGAGTAAGTAGAGGTCATCAATCGGACACTGTTGTATTGTCTAAAGACCAAATTGGAGGACATAGGGGGCTCTTGGGTCGACGAACTGCGCTCCTTGTTATGGTCATATTGAACAACTCTCAAGGAATCAATGTGTGAGACACCTTTCAATCTCTGCTACGGGACTGAGATCGTGATCTCTGTCGAGATCGGGCTCCTAAATCTTAGGGTTAAAGCCTTCCACCCATTAGGAAACTTTCAAAAGATTAGGAAGCACCTAGACCTGCTGGAGAAAGCCCGTAACGGGGCCAGAATACGCATGACCGCCTACCAACAACGAATCGCTCACTATTATAACAAGAAAGTAAAAGTATGACAATTCAAAATTAGGGATCTCATCTTACAAAGCATTGAGGCCATGGCAAGACAACTAATAGGAACAAGCTCTCCCTGAATTGGGAGAGCTTGTTTCTCATCTCAACCATTTTACAAAACAGAGCGTAAAACTCTAAGCCTAAAATGGCAAGTTGGTTCCACGAACGTAGAATATAATCCATTTAAAGCGCTACTTCTAGTTAGAGATCATACAAGGCCCAAGTAGGTCATATGTATGGTCGTAAGTCTACTTGTGATAACATTCACTCATTAATAAAATATCTTTCTTTTTTTACATGTTATTATGTCTTTGCTTTTTCTCTTTTTTTCCCATATGAATACTTGCACGTAGGTTACATGAATACAGATGACCTAAACTGCCCCTTAATTCGATCGTTAATCACTCGCTTGTAATTAAACCTTGGTCCCATACCAAGCGGTCCATAAGTGGTCAAATTAAACCTTGGTCCCATGCCAAGCGGCCCATATGCGGTTGAACTAAATTTTGATCCCAAACTAAGCGGCCCATAAGCGGTTAAATTAAATCTTATTCTCATAGTAAGCAGCCCATAAGTGGTCAAACTAAACCTTAATTCCATACCAAGCGGCCCATAAGAGATCGAATTAAACATTGGTTCCATCCCAAGCGGCCCATTTGTGGTTGGACACAAAACCTTAGGGGATTTACATGGCATGCACGCAGCGATATCCTTCTGCACGAAATAGCGCCGTCAGTCTACAAGGTCGATAAATCGGGGCAAAATGTGAGAAAATAAATGCTCCAATAGAAGGCAAGACGCTTGGAATAATAAACTGGGCACCGCCACTTGATGCAAAAACATAATCCAACTAATAAAAAGTAAGCTTGCATATAAAAAGAAAAACTTTATACAGCGCCACATGTATAAGGAATTATCGCAACTTGTCTTGATGGCTACTTAGGAATGAAGGGTCCCTTAGGGGACGCAGCGCAGACCTCTGGCTATGACCTATCGGATATCCAATCAGCTCCGATAGATTAGTGGCACCGGCATTTTTTGAATCCAAAAAGCCGATCGAAAAATGGGGATCCTCCAGGGAAACTATCCGCTGGCTGAAGTCAATCCCAACTTGAAACCACTCCTCCAGGATAGCCGCCACCTCTTCAAGGCGAAGTCTTGTCCTCAGCTCGCCTTCGAAAGTCGCGATCCTCTCCATGGCTTGAGTATAAGAGCCGAAAACCACCAGCAGCCTGGCTTCAGACTTTGTCAGGGCTTGGTCAAGATAATTGGCCCAAGCTTGATTTTGCAGCGCTTCCCAAACCGATGCATTAATACGATGCTCCATGTTTTCAGCCACGAGATCGGCCTGAGCCTGGATCATACGGGTGATCTCGACTCCTTGCAAAGATAGGAACTTGTCTAACTCACGAGACCTCCTTGTTGGTTGAGAAAGCAAAAATGAGTCAACAAAGGGAAATTGTGAATGGTCAACTGTGGCTCTATGCAACTAAGTAGATATACCTGACGAGAAGGGCCAGCAGACCCTTGGAGTGAGGTAGCCCTTGGGGCACCCTTGGGATAGAGATGTGGGAGGCCTAGATGATTCTACTCCTCATCTTGCATCCACATTAGCAGAATCCCCGTTGCTACTCTCGGGCCGCGTCCTCCCATTGGTACTCTCTCTTTTGGAGGAGGATTCCGGCATGGGAGGAGGGGATGCCTTTTTTCCAAAACCGAGCAAAGTGGGAATATCAATCATATTCTCGTCAATAATGATGAAGACAAAGAAACTGTGAAGCAAAACAATGAAGTGAATCACAGGAGATGCCGCGATTATATATGCAAAATTTCCCATCAGAGACGGCGCCGTAACGGGCTTCGAAGGGTCACATCACTCCTACCTAAGGTGACACGTGTCTTTACCCGATTGAACTACGCCACAAAGACGTAAAGATAGACATTACATTGCATCATTAATAGTCAGTTTGCGGCGGTCAAAATTATAATACGACTAGCTAAACCGTGTGTGCACAATAAGTCAGCCAGCCTGTGGATGTAAAGCAAATAAAAGAGAAAAAAGAGAAAAGCCAGCCAAAGGCATCGCACTTGATGCATTGATGGAACAAAATTTTTATTAACAAGGTTCAATTTACAAATACACGACAAAAAGAACTAAATACAAAGGTCCAAAACCAAATCGCAGGCCCACTTGGAGGGTGAGGCTCCCCTCCAGCTTAGGAGTAATCCACTAAGTCCTCACACTCCGTTATCGTGCTATTCAATGGGTTAAGAATGTTAATGGGGAAGCTGGGTGATATTAGGGAGACAATCTGCCTGCAGATGTTGACACTTTCCCAAACTTTGGTCTTGAGCAGTGAACTCATCTCCTTCGGACGCAAGCGGATTGACATCTCAGCTTCAAGCGTGGTGACTTTCCCTTGAAATTCACCAGATGCCGCTCAACCTTGGTGGCTTGAGCCTCCAAGCTCCCCAACCTCTCTTTTAACTTTGCCAACTCAAACTTGAGGGCAGTATTTTCCTCATAATCTCTTTGGGCTTGAGTGGCACTCTCTTCCCTATCTCTTTGGGCCTCAGCGACAACGACATTCGAGTGACTCGGGAGCTCTGTCAGTCGGAGAATCTCTTCCTCACTTTCTTCGATCATCTCTCCCCGTTGGCGCAAGCCACAAGCCCTTCCTCCCATCCTACAATCCCATCACTCTTTGTCCTACAATCCCAACAAAATAAGAACAAGGATAAGCTATATCATAATAAATATCTAATACACGTAAAGAATAGAGGAAGAAGAACCTCCTCTTGAAGTTTACCGTAAAAAATTTACGCTTCTTCTTTTTCCTCACTAGTCCCCATGATCCTAAAAACCTCTTTTCAACGGGAGGTCAATGCACTATGAAAATGGACTTATAACCCGGGTGGTAACGACGCTAACCTAGACCAAGTGTGGCGATTCCTACCAAGGAACTAACCCCATAGTGATCATTGCTCCCTATGCAATCTTTCCTCGAACCACTTGAATTTGCAAGAAGGTATCTCCACTTCACGAACCAACTTCCATGTCACCCATGACCTGGTTAAGTAAGCAATGGTGAGAAAACTTATTTGAACATGAAGAGCAATCTTGTAATGTTAGGTTTTCTCAAGAGGAGCAATAAAAGATTGGCTCCTCCAACCCTCCTAAAATAAGCGGCAATAGTCCTTAGGTTTCCAAAAATATCAGCCACAAAATCACCCATTTAAAAATTTGATGGCATCGACGACAAGCTCCCGGTGGCGGCGCGCCCGGAATGACTCCCAAAGAACTTAGCGAGCGAGACCCATTAGGAATCGCCACTACGGTGGTACATTCTCGATTTTCTCCAACTCTAGCTAGTTGTCCAATTTTAGGCTCGATGGGTATCGAGCCCGGAGGAGGATAAAGAAGAAGGCGCACGGAGCCACCCGATATTTTCTCAGGAATATGCCAATTAGATTCTAACACCAACAAAACAAAGAGCCCCAACTTTCCTCTTAAGTTTACAGTAAAAAATTTGCGGTTCTTCTTTTTCTCACTCACCGGACAACTGGAGTCCTTGAACTTTTGGAGACCAAGTGTGGCGAGGGAGCCAACTCCAGTGATCCCTCCTAACCTCCTCCACGGATACCACTAAAGTGATCCACTCCTAAACCTCAAGAAGGGAAGGTGCTAACCTCACCAATCTCCACCGCAGCAGAGGCTCCTTCGACCCTCCTAAAGCGCCAACTCCACCGGCGCCGCCAAGGAGGGTTCTCAGCGATGGCACGGTGAAGACCCCTTGGCAACGTTGACCCCAAATTCTTTTGGAATCTCCAGGGGCAAATCAACTCTAGCTAGTCATCAAGTCAAAAGAACAGGATAAAGAAGAAGGCACAGCAGAGCCACCCGCTTTTTCTAGGATTGCCGATTCACCAATTAAGAGCCCAACTTTTCTCTTATGTGGTGTCGTGGAGTCTTCTTTGGGTCTGAAGGAGGGCCCTAGCGAAATCCAGACCTCCTCCCGGGATACCATGTGATCCCTCCTAAATAACCCTGGGAAGGTGCTCTCGCACCAACTACAGGTTTCCATCCAACCTCTTTAGAGGGCTTCTCGGTGAAGACCCCTTAAACGTTGCCCCATTCTTTGGATGCAAAGTGAGCAAAGATAAAAAGAACCTTTCCTTCCAGTTCTTCACATGGAGTCAAGGCTACTAATGCGTAGGGAGGAGTGAAATCACCGGGTAAACCATAAAATAACCCTCATGGCCTCGAGAAACTCCTCGTGATGACACGAGATGCAACCCACTTCACATGTGAGCCTTGTAAATCGGGATGCAATGTGTCCCACTTAGGGAGTGGGAGATGAAGCCCTTTCCGTGTTCCCCCACTTGAGTACACAATGGAGGATGGGATGTTGTATTGCACGTAGAGTTCCTTAACTTTGTCGGAGTGATAACGGAGAAATTTTGTTAACAAAGGGCTCCATGGAAGCAAAACAAAAAGGGAGAGAAGACTTGAAAAGTTGTGGAGAAGAAAGGAGTTGGAAAAACTTGAACTGTCGTATAGCTTTTATAAAGATTGCTGTCGCCAAAGAGGAGCAGCGCATCGAAAAGGCGCGGCAATCGTAACAGACACGTGTTGATTTCGGAGAGGACGTAGTCAAGTTAAATCTTCTAGCAAATTAATTACCGGGATTACAACCGCTCCACATGACGACATGTGGCAAAAAGCAACGGGATGCTCAAAGAGGAGGGAGTGTCGAAATGACTTTGCAACCCCTCATTGCCCAGCCGGCGGCATAATGAAGTGAGGCGTCAGAGACAACCCCGCATGTTCTCCAGATTCAAGTGTTACGGTCAACGAATCCGGTCAACATTCGCCTTCACTCCATTCTTTGGATTCAAGCGTTATAGTTAACAAATTTGGTCAAAGTTCAACTCCACTCCGTTCTCCGAACTTAAGTGTTACGATCAACGAATCAAATTAACGATCACCTCCACTTTGTTATCCGGATTCAAGCATTACGATCAACGATTGCTTTCGCTCCGTTCTTCGGATTCAAGAGTTACGATAAATGAATCCAGTCAATGTTTGCCTCCACTCCGTTTTCCAGATTCAAGCGTTATGGTCAACGAATTTGGTCAAAGATCGATTCCGCTCCGTTCTCCAGATCGATGTGTTACAGTCAACAAATTAGGTCAACATTCGCTTCCATTCCGTTCTCCGGATTCAGGCGTTATAGTTAAGAAATCCAATCAACCTCCATTCCGAAAAAAGAGTAGCTAAGTATGCATGACAACGAAAGACAAAAGCCAAAAACAACCGCAAGTTTTCTCATTAAACTTCATTTTTACAAGTTACGTGGCCAATAGAGTTACGTGAGGGGTCCGCAACCCTCAAGAGGAGTTATAGAGATTTGAATGTGGGTGGGCTCAAACCTGAATTCAAATCTTGATAACAGCTACCCCCATGAAGAGGGGTGACCAAAGTGGCATCCTACATGAAAATGGATGACCAAAGTAGTTTAAGCTTCATGACTCTAAACAAGAGTATTAGAGAACACGAACAACCTAAGCTCCAATCTGGCAATTGGGATGACAAGCTTTCCGACAAAGTTGAGCTCCGGTGGCATCCCACTAGGCAGCAAAGAAGGCAACGCTGTGCAACGTCAAAAGTCGCTCAATTTATAGCATGCGGGGAAGCAAACGGAAGCACTAAACACCAAAAGGCAACAGTGCTGGCTAATTTGTAGAGAATAAAAAAGGGAATCACGCCAAGAATAGTGAAAAGAAAAATTTGGGAAAGACTTGAGGAGATGCCATAGCCAATCACATCCGATCGTGAACATGCCAGAGGTTAGAAATCCAAGCCATCATTATGGGGAGCTAGCAATAGGGATGACTTTTAGTAATGGGCCGACCCAAAAGGGTCGGTGGCCCGGAATCTATAGCGGCCAGTTTATCTATGAGAAAGACAACTTTGCCGTTGACCGAAGAGGCATACCAAATTGGCCGGATGAGGCCCAAAATAAACGCGGCCCAGATTAAAATTGACCCATGTGCGCCTTCCCAAGCATTAATGGTCATCTGTTGTAATTCTCTGCACCTCCAAGAATGGCAATTTCTTCTGTAATGGAAATCTCCCAGAATTAGAGTACATCTTGGAAGGAAGGCTCACAAATCAGAGCACGACTGTCAAAGGAAGCCACAACGGTCACCACGCATGAAAACTCCACAGAAGGAAAGGAATCCTCCTTCCCGATTGTTGTAGCCCAGAATGGTGCCCACATTCATATTGGGGAAGGCAACGAGGACGAGCACTTCGTTTCACCACCTGAGGAAGGCGATGGAGACCCACGGTTATAAAAGATCATAGAGACTCACTTCATAGGCACGTTCTCTTACATACTCAAATTAACATAAGCTTATTAAGCTCTCTAGTATCCAATCGCTCGATTCTTTTACTTAGTTACTAGTTCCCTGCGAACTCATTATTTAGAGAAATTGCTCTCCACAAGCACTTCACCATCGAAACCACTCTCCACGAGTACACCTCCGATCCTCATTCTCCAATCCCTCACCCAACATTCATTCTTACATCCACTGCATTTTCCTTCTTATTTTCAGAAGGTCGTTTTCAACTCGACTTGAGTGTTTATTTGGGGTTAACCTTCCGTCTTCTTTCACTTTATTCACTTTCCGCCGCGGATCTCAAGAATATAGGACTTATTTTAAATCGTGGGAGGAAAAGCCAGAAAAGTGAGCCCACCCCGGGCAAATCCACTTCTCGTTATCTTGTTCCTGGTCAAGCTCCCGGAAGAGCTAGCTCAATCCGAATATGTTTAAAGTTTGGATCAATGACGCATAAAAAATAATTATTTAATATATTTTTATATTATTTTTAGACAAAATTAAATAATAAAATTTATAATTTAAAATTTATCCAGATTAAATTAATATTTAATATATATTATACATTATAAAAATAAATTTATAAAAAATGTTGTATATAATTTTTTATGTTTTTAAGTTTTTATTCAATTATGAAAATTAAAGATGTACTAAATACCTATCATTTGAGATATATATGACCCCAAACTGGCATTATGTTAGTGGGGAACAATGAAACCTTCTTATTTTTTGAATTATAATTGTTTGTTTGTTTGTTTGTTTTTTTTTAGAATAGTTATAGGTATTTTTAGATTTAAAAATCTTAATTCTAATAATTTAATTTATTTTAGGTTATACTTTATAAGATTATCTATTTTTTAAATAAATTATTATAATTTAAAAAAATTTCTCCTCCTAACTAAGACAAAAAGGCCCCAATTTTTAAATAAATAATTATAATTATAAACATTCATTGGTTAATAGATAATGTTTTAAATGTACCAATTGATGAATAACAATTGGTTGACTAATAAAGCAACTTATTAGAGCAAAATGAATGGCTATTTCTGGTTCGATTATCTGAGCTGTGAATTATTTTTTAAATGAATTAGTCAAATCGGTTCATCAAATTAAAAAATTAATTTTAATTATTTTGACATTTTTATTTAAATTATAAACATAATACAACTAAAATTTAAAATTATAAAATATCTAAATAATACTTTTATGTATAAATTATAACATCTAATAATAATTTAGCAATATATAATAAATAATTTATTTATTGTATGTTATTTAAAGATAATATTATTTTAACAGATAAAATGAGAAAATATATAGAATGAAAATCAACACCATGGACTGTGGTACTCGAATCTAAAAGATTTAAGATGAGTTAAAGCAAAATAGAAAATATAAAATTTAATTTAATTTAATTATAGATAAAATATTAATAAATTAAAATTAATAATATAAATATTTTTAAAAATAATATATTTCATTATCTTAAACTCATAATTCAAAAATTGAATATATAAATGATATAGATAGATTAATATAGTTTGCTTGAACAGAAAAAATGGCTAGGCATGCACTATGAGCTTTTATATACCTATGAAATTGGGAGAAATTTTTATATAAAATCAAAATGTTAAATTACCAAATAATATATATAAAAATTTAATATTGATGGGTCCATCAGCCATGAGCTTAAGAGACCTAGCTCCATAGCAGGCCTATAACTCAATTCTAATCTAACAAAATTTTTTTCAAAGTTAAATGTCTCACATTACTTATGCAAGAGGAATATATTTACGGATCATACTATAAAATCTGGCATCCTCAAACTTGGAAGAACAAGCTCTAAATGGCTCGACATTCCCAGGAAGGGGGCCTACCTTCCAGCCAGGAATTACCATCCATCCGGGAGCCGGAAGCACTTCATCATAGAGCCAACTCTTCGTCCCGGAGCAAGGAGCCATCCGTCCCGAAGCTAGGAGCCCTCCGTCTTGGAACCAGGAGCACTCCACCCTGGAGCTACGAGTCCTCCATCCCAAAGCCAATCTTCTGTCTCGGCACCAGGAGCCACGAATCCTCTGTCCTGGAGCCACGAATCCTCCGTCCTAAAGCCAACCTTTCATCTTGGATCTAGGAGCCATCCATTCCAGAGTCAGGAGCCATCTGTCCGATAGCCAAAATGTCTTTATTCGGGAGCCTGGAACCCTCAATCTCGGAACCAGGAGCACATTGTCTAAGAGTCAGCCCTCCGTCTCGGAGCTAGGGGCACTCTGTCAAGCAGGAGGCCAGCCCTCCTTTCGGGGGCCCATCTAGGGGGTCCACCCCCGATCCAGGAGCTCAGTCTCGTGTATTCGGTGTACCTCCAAGTCACCTCTCAGCGAATGCACCTCCAAGCCACCTCTCAGTGGGTGCACCTCCACGACGCCCTTCAGTAGAGTGCACCTCCAACCCGCTCCTCCACAGGTGCACCTCTAAACTGCCCATCAACCGGGCGCACTTCCAAGCTGCTCATCTACGGGCGCACCTTTAAATCGCCCATCAACCGGGTGCACCTCCAAGTCGCCCCTTAGTCGGGTGTACCTCCAAAACACCCATTTGCAGGCGCTCCTCTAAGATGTACCTTCGCCGGGCGCTCCTCTAAGTTGCCCCTTTGCCGGGCGCATCTCAAAATGCCCATCTGCCGGGAGCACCATCAAACTACCATTCAGCGGGGCACATCTCTAACTGCCCTTCCACGGGCATACCTCTAAGCACCCCTCAATCCGGCGCACCTCTATGCCACGCCTCAGTCGGACGTATCTTCAAGCCATCCCTCTATAGGCGCACCTCCAAAACTCCCCTATGTGAGGCGCACCTCTAAGCCGTCCCTTCATTAAGCGCTCCTCTACGAGCACACATCTAAGTCGCCCCTCTACGAGCTTACCTCTAATCCGCTCCTCAACGGGTACATCTCTAAAACCTTTGTGGGCGCATCTCTAAGCTGTCCCTTATTAGGGCATACTTCTAAGTTACCCCTTAGCCAGACGCACATCCAAGCTGCCTCATCAACAAGTGCATTTTTAAGCTATCCCTCAATTAGCACATCCAAACACTTAATTTACCACTATATGCATCTATATATTCCTCGCATCTTCCTAATATTTTTATATTCATAGGGAAAGATTTTTAACTCGAGCGTTGAATGACATATGGTGAAAGTGATTTTCGCGGTCCTTTAACCTCTCATTTTCAATTGTGATGTGCAGGATTCAAGCTCAGAGCTATCGTCTCAAACCCATTTCAGTTTAACCCGATGAGGTAGGTCAAGTAAATTTTTAGCTCCAATAATAATCCGAATCCAGAGACGTATCAAATATTAAATGATAAAAATGTCAATATAAAATAATAATTTTTGTAAATATTTAAAAGTTATACTTAAAATAAAATAAACTTTAAAAAATATGTAAAATAATTTAGACACTTAAAACCCAAACTAAAGAAAGCATATGTGATTAAATGCAAATTTATTATGGTTAGAGAAAAGTAGTGTAAATTAGACTTAAAAAAATAATAAATGATGCAATAAAAAATAATTTAAATTCATTTACACACCTAGAAGGTATTACACTAAATATTATATAACGATAAAAATAAATTCATACAATTGAATACAGTTAAAAAGGATATAAGGCTTTATTATTATATACAAGGTGATTAGTGGAAGAATGGGCTGCGGAAACTTGAACTCCGATTCAGATTCTAACTTTTAATATAATCTTAAAATGTGTTCCACTTCTACTTCATCAAATTGTCAGATTCTGCCTGCAACAGAACCGAATTTACGAAGGCAAAATTCCAAATTTATATACAATAATCCCACCCACAGTTGCAGATGATTGTTTAGATCAGAATGCATCAAATTGAACTACACCAAGGAGAAAGATTAGAAAATTGGCAAAACAGATTCATATATCTGACTCCACTTCATAAGACATAAGATGTTGTCGTTGTAGATGAATGTTCAGATCAAAATGCATTAGATTCAACTACAATAAGTAGTAGGAATTCGAAGAAATAAACCAAGTTCATCCCATTGAAGAGAATTTCCTAATAATTAGAAAGAACTTAACAGGATAAAATGTAAAACCTACATGACTTCCTCATAATCAAGAAACAACCGTGATAGTAACTAGCAGAAGCTAGAAACCTAGACAGTTAGCAGAGACACTTACAGTTGAAATGAGGTATTGATGTCATGGCCGAGCTCTTTTATTGGTGCACGAAGGGCATTTGTAATGCTTGATGTGCTCGGCTCTAGCCGGAGTAATCTTGACACACTTGCCGTGGAACCATCTCTCGCATATGTCGCAGCAAATCCAGAACTCATTCGAAGCATAATTCTCTCCACAAGCGCCGCACAGTGTGTCTCCGTGCTCCTCGTTGACATCCTCTTCAAATCCCTCGTCTTCAACCTTCAGATTTGCCGGCTCTTTTGAATTCTTGACCTGATAATCTTAACTGAAGTCAGGGAAAAGATGGCCCAAAAATGCAAAAGCCAACTTTAGATTGTTTGCATTTGACAATTTATCATTGAACAACACACATTTCGTGGCATATAAAACCTCAAGCCAGAAAAAAAATGTAAAAATTTGTTTGCCATTGGAGGCATTCCACCTCGCCAGCTCTATTATGTAGTAGCATTAAGCATAAACACCCTTTTCTTGGGTTGGAGAAGTGAGGAATGTAAGTTCAGCCAGAGAAAAAGAAAAATAAATTAAATGCAAACTTAAGACAGTGAAAAGCTGAACTGAAAAGAGTGCTAGGCATAAAAGGGCCAAAGATAAAGAAAAAGAAGCCGAATGACAATGATACTGGCTAACAAAGAGTCAATGATTCAACAAGCAATGTTGCCTACACGCGAATTAGCTTCCGAAGTATGGCAGTCCCAAATAATTTGACTATAGGTTCTGAAAGAAATGCAGAGTTGAACCACCTTGAATAGCGTGAGACGCATGCAGGGAAACCTGCATGTACTCAAATATGTACTCAAATATGCATTTTCATCTGTAACAACTTTGTCTCAATTTGTAAATGTGAAGAATGTCAGTTCTATGTATTAGGATCTTAATAGGGTTACATGATCTAAAAAAATTCTTGAGTGGAATTAAGAAACTTGCTCGTATGTTAGGTCTAGGAAAGGCGGCTAAAAATAGAAAGGGTATGAGATTTACTGAAAACGAATCAAAAGCAAATGACAACTCAAAATCTGTCATCGTTTCAGCCACCTCTATCTCTAAGAGCAATATCATTATATCCACTCTCATCAAACCAGAGTCACAATGCTTGGAGAGGATACATGTACTAAATGTCTTGGTCAAACCTAATAAAAACGGGAAAACCAAAAGAACTACTAATAATGTCCAGATTAGTTGAAAGATAAAACATAGCCTTTTCACAAACCATACTGGAGTCAATCTAATAGATCTTACTTCTCCCCTATCTTTGTTCCTACGTGCCATGGTTGCGAAAAAATTGATTATATTCCTCTCATTATTTTGCAACTAATTTTCAGAACAGTCACAATCAAAGCACAAAGATGAACAGTCTTGTCCATCGTGTCAAACATACAAATGATTTAGTTACTAAATTATCCAGGATAACTCTAAAAAGTGTGGATCAAAAAGAGTGATTTTACTTACCAAAAAGTTGTATTGTCCATGAAATGATTTTATATATTATATATGTATAAAAAAAATTATGGTGCCTAACCCACACCAGTATCCCGCTCATGCACCAGTGCTCTCATGCTTTAAGCCCTTGGCACGTCTGATGCACTGTGCATTTACGCCTGATGGGCGCTTCACCCGCGCTTGAGCTTATTTTGTCCGGACTCACCTACACCAGATGTGTGCCTCTCTATCATTCGTGTAATTTGTCCAAATTGTGAGCTCCTAAAGCGTGCTTGTCTCCCTCGCGTGCGCAAATTCATTTGCTTGCAGCACTTGAAGAGTGCATCATGCGCCAATTTGTAGCGGCCTATATCTTCTTGTGCTGTTCATACGTTGTCCATAATTTTCCCATTCTCTTCACATTTCCTCTCAACTCTCTCTTCATACTCTCTCTCTAATTCCAATATACCAGATCTATACATTTTTACTCAAATCCAAGGAAAATCAAATGTATGCTTCCACATTCTTTTCTCTCCCTCAAACTTTTTAAGTCTTCATCGATGGTGATAGCTAGGCCAACGGTGGGGGTGTTATCATCTCATTTAGTGAGATTTGTCATAATTGGGTCCAAATCTTGTCAGGCTGTGTTGTAGTTTGTAAGATTTGATTGTAAATTTACATTTTTTTGTGGTCTTTTTGTCATGGGTGGTCCGTTTTGGCACTCACCCTTGTCTTGACCATCCCCTCCTTTACATTTGGGTTTATCTTAACCAAATATGTAGGAGTTACATCCTTACATCCTCACTGTGGTGGGTTTGGGTTTAACTCTCCTTTTTTCTTTCTCCGCCAAGTATTAGATCTATGACTCTTCATACAAATCTGCTTGTTTCGCATTTAGATGGCCTAGTCTAAGAAATCTATAGGCAAACGTCTACAGAGCGGCGCCCCCTTTGAATCGGATCGCTTCATTAATGCTGCTGTGAACAAGCTCTTCCGCAAATGCATAACCCATCAGCAGCTTACTTTGGAACGAGAAGTGGACCTCATTTCCCTTGATCGATCCATTTCTAACATCTTTGTTGACTGGCACTGAGAACCAGCCCTCACTAACCTCATTTCACCATCCGTCCACCATGTCAACGAATTTTATACCAATATTCATAATATTAACTAGATGTCCAACTCTTTCTCTCCCTTTCTTAGGAGGAGCACCCTTCAAATCACTTCGGAAGTGATAGTGAGCACTCTTCATCTTCCAAGAATGCCCTATCCTAGCTATCCTTACTTTTTTCACAACATGCCTTTGTACAACGAGATCGCCTCCTTTCTCCAATGGCGCTCTTAGGACTTGGTGCTCCTAGGACTTGGCACGGAAAATAATTTAAAACTAAATATCTCATTTCTTGGTGGCTTGTAGTGTGTCAAAGTATGCTGACGAATATTTTTCCTATGACACATTACACCTATTTGCTACTCTATAAGACTTTTCTCTTTTATGCTCTCTGTCTCGGTAGGTCGATTGATCTCAATTCTCATCTCTACTCACATATGTTCATTGTCTTTATGAGTAATAAGGATGACAACCTTCCCCACTATTGTCTAATTTAACGGCTTATAATGGATCTCGGGATGTCTTTTCTGTACCTTCCTTGTGTGCCTCTTAGTAAGGTTATTGATCGCACCACGTATGAGTAAAGCCAAGCACTCACCCATCGTCACTCCCTTGAGCATCCCATTCGATAAATGAGCCATATCCAAATGCCGGCCCTTCTCTGTTTGCTCCTAAACCTTCTAAGCCACCTTTGTCCTCCTCCTCCTCCGTCATCATAAGTCAACTCTTCCGGATGTTTGACCAGCTAGCCATGATGAATACACACTTATCTCAACTTTCTGCAAATCAAGATTGAATAGAGTTCCATATCCTTGAAGGTTTTTGTTGGATTGATGTCTGGCTAGATGCTCAGCATACGTGAGGGAAAGTACAGACCAACTCTACAACGAGCAATGCTCACAATGGGACAGTGATCACTTTGACTCTAATTGATGCACTTCCTTTAGATTTTGTAACAAAAAGGGGGAATAAAATATAAAATAAAAGACATAGGGGGAGTAAAATAAACAGAGAACAAGGGGGAGTACCAATACAGCAAAAAAGGAGAACAACTTTCTCTAACTTTTTAAGTCTATGTATTGTTTGGTTTGTACTTTTTGTTCTAACGAGTGCGCTTGAATAACTTTTTATTATGTATGCATTGAAATATTACTACTATCTTTTTCTACATATATTTTCTGTAAATGCACTACCCATGGTTGATTAGGAATAGCAGAAGCTACTGACTTCTCCAATTCAATGTTTTAATGTCATTTGTCTTTTATCTAGGAGTAAATTTTTATATATACCGGTTCTATTTCGATGGTATCTAAACCCGTAATTCATATATTTTTTAGCTTCTTTTTTATATATAAGGGGTTTTGTCACAGAATTATTAAAGGAAGAGATTATTATAAATATTTTATATTGGCATATTTTATGACTGGATAAAACAGATTTTTTGAAAAATTCTCAAGTATTGGTGAAGGTCAGCGCTAGATACATGCCTATTATTTGCAAATAACCATCTCTCAATATCCATGACTAACCTACACTTGATAAGTGTATGTGCGTATTTTATTCAGAATGACCACGCCCGATGTGTTTCTAAGCCATACATGAGTGCCACTTATTCAAAATGTTCACGTATGATATGCATCTGAATAGTGCATGTGTGCGAGGGGATGAACCTCTTCCTAAAACTTCTATGTCTAGAGTACGCCTATGCGGCACATGTCTGTTAGGGTACTGTTTTCTAATTGGCTGTGTGTTTTTGACCTAATTTTCATCTTTCTTTATAAATACCTCATTTCTATTCATTAATTAAGCGACCAAAAAAGTGCATAAAGGTTGCAACCTCAAAGCTCTCTTTGATTAAAGTGAATAGCCATCTCTTTTCTAAGAAAACAAAAATTCTTATTCTTGTGATAATTACCAAGATTTTCTTTTTCTTCCTTATCTCTATTATTTTAGACATTAGTTCCAATCTATAAGCCCTTATTTTGGAACATCGATAGCGTGGACATCGGGATCTAATAGTATGAAAAAATTTATGGTAAATAAAGTAAGATTGACAAAGAGATTGAAAAGTGTCTAGTTCTACTGCTGCAAGCAAATCCAATGAGTTCTTTGGTAGGGGTTAGGGCTACAAGTCAAGAGTGAGTTGGCTGAGATTTAATATGTCTATACCAATTAGGTTGTAAGTTGATTTTTTTAATGTATTGTTTTCACTAACTATAAAAGCCTGAAGGGTTTTATTCAATAACTGTTAATTATCGAGATTTTTCTTCGTTACCAAAATCTGTGTTAATTATATTATTTTTCTTATTTATTCCGGAGATGGACTATACCATTAATATTTATTTCAATTTACATATAGTCGCAAATATATTTTATGTGTATTGTATATTTCAAAATATTTTACTTTCGCAAGTTTATAGAGTCTAAACTAAGCAAGATTAGGGAGGCCCAGTCTAGTCAATGGAGCACAAAAATACTCTCAACAGCAGTCCATGCACCCTCTGACCTTAATGGGGGAGCGCATCAGACAAGGAATCAAAGGTTCGGTCTGCTCCTCCTGTTTTAAAAACCCTGGCTTCCATAATTATTCATGCACCTACTTAATTGTATGGAGCAACGAGGAAAATAATATAGGCATAGAAAGTAACAACTATTCACACAAAAAGAAGTTCTCCCATGAGCCATTAGATCCATGAAAATACAAACCAACATGTATAGGTATCAGGCTCTATGATATTAACATTTTTTGATACAATGACAATATTGTGGTATGCTTCTTTATTGGCAATGTCTCAGGATATATTGCTAATAATTAATATAAAGGTCGATACAGCTTTATCAACTTATGATATTTTTAAAAAAATTATTTGATATATTCAATACTGATACGACTATAGCCGGCAATAATACCAATATTTTCATCCATTACATATTGGACAGGAACTTGAAAGAAAATATGATGCAAAGTTGCCAATAGCAAATAAAATATGCCTATCCACTCAATAAACCAGTGTATCTAGCCATGCTTGACCCCTCTCAATTGCACGCACTCTTCATACAGTCCTTTCAGTCATAGAACCAGGAAATCCCGGTAACGCAATTATATAAACGGCGCCAGCCATGATTACAAACATCCATTCCATTATTGATTAATTAGATGATGTGCTTAGCTGACTTCTTTTCATAAAAAAAAAAAAAAACAAAATTAAAGAAACATGAATAGTAACATGGGATACAGACACGATACCAACACATTGAGATGTTATTTTTCTGAAATGAGGATACAACACGCTAGGATAATATTAACTTAGTTTAATATTTTTTTAATTTTTTTAACTGATGAACAATACTATTTTATACTAAACTAGTAATAAAAATGTATATTTTTTATTTTTTTATCCGACTAATTTAATAGAAAAGTACACAATTAAATCAATACAAATGAATTATTCTATCATAGCTTTAATAAGCAATTATATTAGAAAAATAATAATATAACTTAATAAATTAAGAGAAAGCTTAATATAGAAAAATTTTCTATATCAATCAACATTTATAATTTAATTTTATTATTTTGCATTTTGTAATTGCCAAAATAAACAAAATATAAGGAAAACTTTTGGATGAAAATATGTCTCAAACATGTTCAAAATGTGTTCAAACATATCCAAAATATGTCCAAACAGTGTTCAAAAAGTTTCCAAACATGTTAAAAGGAGTCAGACTTTTCAAAATATTTGTAATGCCCCACATTTTATTTATGAATTATAACGTTATTAAAATAAATTTTGAATCAATTTAAAAAATAATTATAACAAAAATTTAAGAGAAATTAAATTTTAAGGAATTAGGTCCAAGGCCCGAAGGATACTTGACCCATGCATGAGTGTGTTCTAGGCAGAATGGTGATGTCCGATATGCACTCAAGGGATGCATGCATGTGTGTGTTAGAGGCAAAATGTCTGCGCTTGAAGCACGCTTAAGCGATACACATGAGCAATTGTGGAAGACGTGTGGTAGGGATTTTGCCCTAGTATATGATCCATGCAGGATCCACTTATGGCCTGCACAAAATGCGCTAACTATAAATAGGTTTTTTCGGCCAATTTTAGGTCATTTTAAACTGACTCTTAAGAGAAGAGAGAGAGAGAGAAGAGGATAAGAAAAAAAAAGAGAAAGAAAGAAGAAGAATGAGAAATCAAATAGAAATCAAGTAATTTTGGGTAAAATTAAATTAAGACAAGTGCATCTAAATCCTATTTCTTTTGTTACTAATCTTTCCCTACTTCCTCGAATATTTATTATTTCAAATACTTATACATGCCATAATTTCGTATATATAATGTTTATACTTCTCATGCATATATTCACACTCTCATTTCATGCAACTTTTCTTAAAAACATGCTTTCAATTTATGCACATCATGTTTAACAACTGATTTTCTGCAACAATGTTCATGTATGTCCTTAAATTATGTTTAAATGACCAAAATGTTATTAATTTTCAGATATATATTCCTACATGTCTTAAGTCCTTAAGTATGTATTCTGCATGTCTTGAATTTATACTTAATTGCTCATACATACTTTATAATTGAAATGAAGTAATGAAATTACATTAAGTATACCGATTTCCTACAATTTCTGTAATGAATAATTTTTACATGTTTGTAAATTACATAATATAGCTTTTACATGCTTTAAAATTGCATATTCAGGTTCCTATAAGAATTATGATGTATCGCATGTTATTTATTTGAAGAAATAGAGAAGAAAACTCAACATAAGTTAAAATATAAGAATATTTTCTTCGGTATGAGAAAATATAAGAAATATGTTTGTATTTGTGTGGGGTTTTTTATTTGTTTATACATGGACCCTCGTAGAGAATTGATGGAGATATATTTTAACATATCCTAATATATTACAGTCATAATTAAGGTCTAAATCTATCATCTGTGGATTGAAAGCAACATTCCCCCTAGCTATAAGGTCATATCTATGATGACTCACCTACAGATCTTAAATAGTAGTGTATAATCTTTAATTATATAGAAATATACATAACTAAGCTTTAATAGTCACTTTTTTGTTTGTGAGGCTACCACTGACCCTTGGTCCAAAAAATATTTGTATAATCTGAATATATTTAGATATTACATGTGTTATGAATAAATCAGTAATTTATATGATGCATGATAAGTCATAAATTATGTTTATTGTTTTTTTGATTATTCAGTCATGACATACTCTAGCATATTTTTATTGTATATATATTTACTTGTGAAAATTTTATACATTGCTAAACAATTAGTTCACTTTTACTTTCATTTTATTAACCCCCTTCATATTAACAGACTTGAATTACTTGGAAAAATTTTGATATGGAGTTTTGCTGCTTCGGAGAGCTAGATTAAGACTTTTAGATCAATTTAGATATTGATCTAAATTTAGATCAATGATTTAGATATTATTATTTAGTAATAATAATAATAAATATTATTATTTAGATATTATTATTTAGTAATAATAATATTATTACTATTTAGATATTATTAGATATTATTATTTAGTAAAAACAATGATTTATGTAGTTAGTTTGGTTATTTGGATTTTCTTATTCCAATTCAAGTATTGGTGACGTATTATGTCAGTGTCTGAGTTAATTTCAGTTTTCTTTTTAGTAGTTCGGTTGAGTTATGATTTTCGAGTGCTCTGATTTTATGTGAATGCTCTTCCTTATGAATGGTTTGAGGTATTATATTGACAAGTTTGGAGCCATATATGAGTGTAACTTTTGGATCTTGTGATTATATTAATACTTTAATTTGAAATAGTTGTCAGTATTCGATTTGCAAGTTTACGTCTGATATTTATTTGGGATTTTATTTTGTTAGTGGATTTTTGAGTTTATAGGTCTAAAGTAATTTAAGTTAATAATTAAATTAATATAAAATAAATGTAGTTTTAAGGTTTGGGACGTGACAATATTAAAAAAAAAATGAACATGTTAGAGCGTGTTCGACATATGATGAGGCATATAGGGAGAGTATCGGTGTCCAAGACATGTTGTATACGGAGACTTTTAACCCCATGAGAATATGTGTTCTTAGTAAAAAAATATATATATACTTCACAGATGGTTCACCATGGCTAACTATGTTGTGCACATCAATAGAATAGTTTTCTACTACGCCGTAAAAGATATGCAAACGGCTTGGAGGCAAAACTAAAGTTAAACATGATAGACTTACCCCTTTAGAGTTAAGTTTGGATTTGCCACTGCTGTGGTTAGAAACCGACGACTTCTCCTTAGATTGTTTCTTTGCACTTCCAGTTACTACCTCAAATATAGTAGGAAGGTCATTAATCATATTGAATAGACACTTTCTGCATCAAAAACAACAAAAAACGACATTGTTTTCAGATGGAATTGTCATGACAAGATGAAAAGTATCAACAATGGCAGGATTTAGAAAAGCAAGGATTAACGCCTAACCAAACAACACCGATAGTATAACAGACAAATGGAAGATCTATGTTTTCTTATGTTCGGGAAATTACAGGTTTAATTTCGCTCAGGGCAGCACCCTACAATTCAATGGGTTATACCATCCAAAATGAAATTAAGCAGAGAACCACGGATATCATTTGTGCACATCATCACGTGCACATGCGAAATTGCGCATGATGATTATAATTCTATTCTCTTTTTTTCCATCAAATTTCTGAAGTAATGCCTTGGAAACGCCTTTGATTTACTAAGAACAAAGGAAAAAAAGACTTGGAAATGCCTATACTCCCATGTCACATGATCCCTCGTATAGAAAATAAATAGAATTGGGGTCCGGAATAAAATCAGTGGAAATACAATATGATCCCTTATGATCATGGATGAAAATATCGGTATCAGTATGGGTATCGATCATAGTTATATTGATATTGGACAACATGTATCGGCATCAGATATATCGGAAGAAGATAATTTCTAAAAATTGTAAGTTAACAAGATCATATCGACCGATATATCAATTGTATCGGCTGATATATCCCAATATTATCACAGTACAAGAAAATATCAGTATTTGGGCCCCGGATATTGATACATATTGGTTGATATATACATCAATGCTCAAGACATAATGGTGCATGAATAATCAGCAGATCTATTCAACATATAATTGTGCTGTCGGACCAGAAAAGATTGCATGCTTCAATGTCAAACCCTCAATTATAATCTTCGACATTATTATCTTTTTGAAGCTTTAGGCTAAAATTAGAACTTTAAGATGTCAATTCCTTATTAAGAGGTACCTATCAGCTTTATCAAATCCAAATCTAGCTCCAAAGTAGAAGGAAACAGCCAGTAACCAAGCATCACTGTGCACAGCAACAAGTGAGAGCCAGTCTTTCACTTGCATGCCATCTCTGGCGAAATTGATACCCAAAGCAGGCTCAGGGAGTTCCGGAGGAACCTCTTCAGCAGGTAAATTGACTTCCCACTGCACGTTAGGGAACCCATACAGGCAAAGATTCTCTTTCTCTGCAAATTACACTAGCTAAAAATTGAAAACAAGCATAAAGATTTTCTCTGCAAAGTACACAGTTAAAAATTGAAAACAAGCATAAAGCAAGCTTAATTTATGAAAATGCTTAATTGGGCAACCAAATGTAATTCGGAAAAAAATGAAAAGATAAGAGGAATATAAGTATGTACAACGATCTCTTTTAATTCATAAACAGAGAACCAAACATGCCAATCAAATTCAAATGTAGAGCATATTGGCATTGCTTTTGAAATAGCTTTTAAAAAAAAAAACAAAAAATTTTATCTTGATCAAAATCCTTAAAAGTTTTATATAAGTTTCTATGGAATTTTCACAATATTTCAATTCAGAGATTTTTAAGAACACCCCAGAAGTGTTTTTCCCAAAAGCAGTTTAAAAAAAAAATACTCTGAGAAATAACATGATCCCTAAAAAAGTAGCACAATTTTCACTGCCAGAACCATTCAAGAACATCTCCCACTCCATGTCCACATCATTAGTATAAAATTGAACTGAGTGTGAGATGATAAGTCTTGAAACTTCTGTCAGAGTCACGACAGATTTCCCTACCTTCACAAACTACCCAATATTCCAGCAGAAGAATGAAGAGATTAATATTGAATGTCAAAGTTACAAACTTATAGAGAACAAATAAAGATAGAAGTATGAATGATCGACAATTGTCGCACACACTGGAAAAAAGATGTATTGCTATAACCAAACACAAACAGATAACTGATTAAAGGACTGCTAAGGGCTACTTGCAACTTCCAGAGGCACCAACTTGAGGGAATTAACAAGGCTGACTCAACATCTGGCTAAGGATATTTGTTCCCTTTCCTACAGATAAGAATACAATGAGTATAGATGAACCTAAACTATGGATAAAAAAACTGTATCGGTATAATGCATTGAGCAATACAAATCAGCATCAGAAGCCGCAAAACACAATTATTTTCTATAACCACATCAAAACCGTGTAATATACTAAAATTTTACCTCCGGTTATTATATATCTATATATTTGAAAAGTTTTAGTTAACATCAATGAAATAGAGCTTTATATCCTCCTTGGTATTGAAAAGATACCAAAAAAAAAAAGTGGATTTAGGCTTGTAAAAAGAAAGAAATGGTTGACACATATTAGACAATGTATATTGGCCAATATACAATGATATGTTACCGATATTGCGATATATCACATTTTCCGGTATCGGGAGGTCCCAATACCAATAGTCCAATTGGTTGATATTAGGATATCGGCCAGTATTTTGATATATGACACACAAAGTAAGCATCACAAAGCACCACATTAGAAAAATTCTTGGGTAAAAATCTGACAGATGGTTCAACCACATTCTAGTCTAGACGAGACGGGCAGTTATCCGGAAACATAAGATCACCCTGCAACTTATTCATGGGCCAGAAATCAACAATGAAACAAATGTTATGATGTTCCCGGAAGCCTTTCTCAAGCAAACAATTTTAATGGCCACAGCATTAGTTCCCGCCCACCCCTCAATCTTCCATGTATCAAATTTGCTAGTGCTTTACTATTGGTTAGATAAAATAGCATATAACTTTCAATCCATAAAAAGCATCAGCATAGACTCCACACTTTCTCTCCAAAGTACCAAAACCTATTAGCTCCTACATGCAAAGAGCATCTCATCCCATAAGCTTACCGGTCAACAAGAGCACATAAATCGTGCATAGCTAGAAATCATTGCACCACTAGAATGAGAGTTGACACAACCTCAGAATACAAATTGGGATGCCTATATATCATTCAGCTTTTGCTATACAAGCAGATTTTTGTTTTCATTGAAATCAGGCAGCCAAAAAATAAATTTTTTTTTTTCAAAACATTCCATTTAGAATATTCAAATAATCTATCTGCACAAGTTAGTATAGTTGGCAATAACAATTTAGGGTTTTAAATCTTACTATTGCGTGCTTGGCTTAACCTACTGTATGGTCATTACCAGTGAAATTATGCAGTTTACTCTAAACAGTCATAATGAATGGCAGGGATGGGAGAAGAGTTATGTCATCAAAAAGAATATTTTGGGGGGTTGCATAACGATATAGTTGTTATATTGTAATAGGGAAATCACAAGCTCAAGCCATGGATAACTTTATATGGCAGAAATAACGCTATGCACATCTTATCCTTATCAAACCCCACATCAACCACACCAATAGCCTACTCAAAATTTACCTCTTCATCGTGATGCCCCCTATGCCATTTCACATATTTTGCCTACTCTTTTATCCCTCAGCAAATCACACTAATAGCATTTTGAAAATCTATTACCAGCTCTTTGTAGTTTGTTCAGTTATAATTTTTAAAAGCGGCAATTTCTTCAACTTAAACCAAGAAGCATTCTTCATTCTCAATTACCACCAAGTCCAACTCACGAGGCAACGGCACAAGTTAGAGCAGAATGACTGATAAAAATGAACAAAAATAGACGCTATACAGTTAAATGAGTTCAAATTGTTTCAAAACCTAACCATAAATTATGAATTCTCTCTCATAAAAAAACTCTTGCATCGCCACAATCTTGTAAGTCAACGTTCAACAACAACTCACACAAAAAGACACTGCAGCAACAAGCGATTTTTTTTAAAGTAAAGAACGGAAAATATTTTTGTTAAAAAACAAAAACAAAAAAGCATTGCTCAAGCATAACAGAAGAAAAATAAATTAAACACTGACCAGGATCGCACTGCTGATAGAATTCTTCAACATCTGCCACAAAAACCAAACAAAAAAAATATAAAACAGCCAAAATAGATCCTCATCGGAAATAAAACCCTAAAATCCACAAATATCCTAGAAACGCGAAGACCGGGGAAAAGGGCAAGAAAACCGGACCTGTAGTGAGAGCTTTGATCATGCCTGCTCTACGACCCTTAAATTCTCTAAAAACCTCCTCAACAGTTCGAGGATTATACTGTGCTCCTCCATCCATTCCCGTGCCAAAAAATTGTCCCAATCGATGTTAAAACAAAAACCGTAAGAAGAAGTTGATAAACTGTTGATAGAGAAATAATAGCAAATTGCCTCGCATCAAGAAACAACGGCGGATGGAACTGAAAATGGGGATGTTTTCCTTTCAGCAGAAGCAGCGGAAACCAGCTCCAGAGGAGTAGAGGCCAGACATACCGGACAGGACTGCTTGAAAGTAAGGGAAAAACGAAAGAGGAAAGAGAGAAATGGAAGGACTTGATGTACAGCACAGTTGTCTTACCAAACAAAATAATAATAAAACCAGAAGTCGATTTTTTTTTTTTTTTTCAGTATTTAAGTTCTTTTAATACATAGCAAAAAATATTTTTAAATATTTAAATGTGCATAAAATTTATTTATTAATTATTATTTACTATTAATAATTACTAAAAAAATTTTACTTGAATGTAATACAATCACCATCCTAACAACGAGCGTCCTTCTCCCTTGGAGAAGGACTGTCCTTCTCTTAATCTGGACCGTCAGATGTAAAATTAGACGATTACGTGTTTTGGATGATTAAATTTAAAATCGAACGGTCCACGTTATATTATCCATTAAAACGTGTGGGCCGTCTGATTTTACATTCGACGGTTCAGATGATGAGAAGGACGGTCATTCTCCACAAAGGAGAAGGATGCCCCTCGGATCCCAACCAATCTAAATTAAGAAGTATTCTATCTTTTAAATAGATAAAAAGATTCATTTTTTTATTTTAATTATTATTTTTTAAATAAATAATTATAATTTAATCATATTTATATTATTTTAAGATTAATTATTTATAAATATAAATTATATGATAAATACTATAGTATTTTTTTAAAAAAATTTTAATTTAAAAATATATATTTAATTAGATAAATAATTATACCAAATTTAATAGACTTAAAATTTACCACTTAGATTTAAAATTTTAAATGCAACTATTTTTTAAAAAGCTTAAATATCCTTGACTATACTAATAAGAGTATAATAAATAAATAAACAAATAAGTAAAATATAATAATAATAATAATAATAATAATAATAAACGAGAGAGAGAGAGAAAGAAAGAAGGAAAGGGGAAAAAAAAGAGAGAAGACTGTGCGATTCGTTATCCAAAAAGGAATTAAAAATCGACGCCGCCGTTAACGTCGACGACTTTCAAAGTGGTGTGAAGGGAGGAGGAGGAGCACGAGCGTGATGGACAACGAAGCCTCCATTAACGTTGTCACTGAAAGAAAAGCACCAAATTAAGGTAAATAAATTCTTTCTTCCTTGTTGCTGATACTAACGAATTGCTTGCATGCCTTGATTTTTGAGGGATTCGTGACTACGCCTTGTAAATCGGAAATTTGAAGGAAACGGAGCCTTCGGCTCTGGACGGTGGGGAAATGAATTTTTCAAAGATTCCGCGTAAATTGAGGCTCGATAAATTGTTCTGTGAAGCCACAAACAATCCTTATTTTACATGTTAGACTTTGAAAGTTTGGATTTCCATGGTTGCGGTGCATAGTGGAGAGGGAAGAGAAAACAGAGCACTATGCCCTATTTGAATGACTGAAACCAATTCAATAGGAAAATGGCAAGAGAATGAGTAGTTAAATTAGCAAGCCGATCGCTAAGTGTATGTATGTGTATGTGCACGTAGGCTTCCTTATTCGAATGTGTGCATTGTGTTTGGGTGCGTAACAGTGCGGCCGTGTATTATCCATAGAATATGGGCAAAGCAGAATTCTCCTTTGTAAATTTAGACTATCAGTTTACACCGTTGGTTAAAATCAATCAAAACTTATTTTTTATTTTTTAATATTTTTTTTTTGATTTTGATTAAAAAAATAGTTTTAATATTTTTTATTTTTAAATTTGTTAAAATCAATGGCCTTCTCCACGGGGAGAAGGATCCCGGTCCATCAGTTTACACCATTGGTTAAAATCAATATATATATATATATATATATATATATATATATATATATATATATATATATATATATTTATTTATTTATTTATTTATTTATTTATCATTATGTGTGTATAATATGGGTGTGTGTGCATGTGTATATATATATATTTATTTATCATTATGTGTTAGAAATATTAGAATAATAAGTTGATTTAAGTAGAAAAGTATTAAAAAAAAAAGTTACTATTTTGATAGGACTCGTGTGGGATGTGCTAGGATAGTTAAATAAGAGGGATAATCTATCTTATGCCAAATTTTATAAAATATTGTCCAATTATATAAGAAAATATGATCAAAATTTCAAAATGAATAATCTTTAAACAGAACAAAATCACATGCCATTACGTTCTAAGAATTCAGGTTGTCTTACGAATTGGGGGTCGTGAATCAAATTTTCGTGTTACGATAATTTGATGGGGATCCGATTTCTATAGTTTTGAACTGGAACATTGTGCAACATAAATAAAAATAAGATATCAAAGGACGGTGAAAATTACTTTCACTATAAATCCTCCAACACTCAAATTAAATATTTTTCCAAGAGTATAGAAAAATGCATGTGTAATGAATTGAGTATTTAGGTGTGCCAAGTTGATAGATGGCTTAGAGGTGCGCCCGTAGAAGGACGGCTTAGAGATGTGCCTAGCAGATCGGCGGTTTAGGAATGCACCTATAGAGGGGCATTTTGGATGTGCTGTTTGTAGATTGTGGCCAGTCACTTGAATGAAAGATATCCTCGAGGGAGAAAAGAGATGACTTTTGAAAAAATTGAAGGACAAGAGCTTTCCGGACGAGGGAGAGTTACCTTGAATGAGGACAAAACCTCAAGGAATAGAGGGTTGGCCTCTTGGGATAGAGGGCTGACCTCCTTAAAATGGAGGGTTGGCCTTACTTCTTTCTTTTTCTCCTTTTTCTTTCTCTCCAGCCTTCTTTTCAGGATTCTTTCCCTTTGGTCGTTTCGACCGTTTCCTCATTCTGGTACTTTCAGCCGTTCCTCTCTTTTCCGTGAGAATGAAATGGATAATTATAGAGGTGGAGAGCAGTTAAATTAATTGCCCATGAATAGGATAAGGCGATTGTGTTATTCTAACCAATTGGTTATGGTAGGTTAGTGGGAAGTGAATGGTTCCACTGTACAGCAATTATTTTGAAGAAATTTATCCAGCCGATTATGATGAATTATATGGACTCATTCTCTTGGCCAAAATGATTGAATTGTTGGGCCAAACCTGCAAAGGCTGCTAATTGGAGCCTACCTATGTATTCATTGGGCTTCCAATTATACTAGACATTTATTTTATTTACAGTCTTTCTTCTTAGGCCGGGTTTACCAAACCCATCACATACAAAAAATAATAAGCTGAATTTTGAATTTCTTTAGTAGCATAATTTATATAGTTTAGACAAATGCCAATTACGTATTAAGAAAAAAGCATCTTAAAACCTCATTTTATAACTAGCAACTTTAAATATGAACATCATTTTAAAAATATTTTAAGCATTATATTATGAAATATTATACTTTTTCACGTTTTAAATAACATTTTATATAAATAGACAATTTTTAGGAAAATCAATTGAAAATATTAAAGGCCCAAGTCATCCCAATTTTGAAGAGACATCCTAACTTAGCAGTCACAATTTTTATTAC
Organism: Nepenthes gracilis; assembly: GCA_033239525.1. NCBI lineage: Eukaryota > Viridiplantae > Streptophyta > Magnoliopsida > Caryophyllales > Nepenthaceae > Nepenthes > Nepenthes gracilis. The sequence goes on along the minus strand of BSYO01000026.1, from coordinate 2,973,227 downwards.
AAATCAGCTAGAAATTTCTTCACATTTTATATTATAAAAATAAATATTAACTATTTAAAAAATAAAAATATATATATAACGTTTGAAAAAACTGGAAAAAAAAAAAACCACAATAGAGTATCCTCATGCATAGGAATTCCAAAGTGAAACATCCAAAGCACACTTCAGTAAGTTAAAATTTTGCTTTTTGAAAGGGCACCTTGCCTTCAAGATTTGAAGCAAATAATATAGCCATTCAGCACACTGGACATCTGATACAGTTTATGGCCGCAACAGAAACAGATATAGCCCATTGGGAGCGAAAACTATACAAAGTAAGAGTGCGTATACTTACCCTTATTAAGGGCTCTTTGTCTGATCTTACACAAAGTCGAGATTCATGGGCGGCAAAGCAGTATGCCCTGCAGCTGCGGCACCTCCATCACTGTTTGGATAACAAATTCAATCAAATTCTAAATAAACCCGACAAAAACCAAGAAAGGAATCTGCATCTTGACCCAACGCAGCTCATCAGAAGCTGCTCTTAGTTGCTGCAGTAAGAATCACAGACGATTGAGTCTTGCCAAGAGGGCCAATTCAGCAGGATCTGTAATACATTTTTTGTTTAAATGGTGTTTTTGGACACTTGTTAGACACCCTTAAAATGCTGTACAAACGAACCCACATAAGAATAGATTAATGGGTGGAGCCATGCCACCGGACGGTGTCCAAAGGATGTTTGATATTAAGGTAGATCGACTTTCTTCAAGATCAGAAACGGGCAGCCAGAAACTGCTGCCCTTGTCCGAGATTTAAGATTTCATCTTTTTATTAGGTTTAATATTTACTATTAATTAGAAAAATAGGAAAAAAAATCATAATCATTTGGTTATGATTGAACTAATCTGGTTCCAAGAGCAACGACATCATGAGACCTAAACCTTAGCTTGAGGCTTATCTCACAAGGATCATAGAAGAGGCAAGTGTGCTATCAATGCTCTCACTCACTTCCAGCTTGAATCCCCTTGCATTCGCCACACAAGCCAGAGTGAAATGAGGGCTAGACATAGTGCCAGGCCCTTTGGGTTTCATATTTTGCCTTAGTTTCTAGCTCCCATAAAGTACGCTAATTTTGATATAGTGCAGAAGCTATAACAGGCATAGACTTATTTTGGTGCTCGGCGTAAACTTCCCCCAGAATGGTTGAGGTTTCATAGTGCGAGCCTGAGAACCTTGTTGAGTTGCTTAACTGCCCCTTAGCCCAGTGCTCATGACGCACTATAGAACCTCAACCGAGTTGGGGTAATATCCCGTAGCAAATCAAGGTGCAGAGTCAAATGATTGTAAGAAAATGAATGCCTGTGAGTCCGAGTCTACTCAGTGGGTTATATGAGTTTGTGAAGATGCATTAGTTGACCCGGAGAACGGCCTATACTGGCTTAAGGTCCTATCAAATGAAATTGTTGTGACGGGAAGAATTAATTCTAAGTCAGATGCCCTGTCTTTCTTTCCCTTCTTTCAAGTGAAGACGTATCATAAGACAAAAGGAGAAAATGAGCAAAGATAAACACACAAATTGAGTAGCACAAAAGTTACCGTTATTCTCGGAAGGCAGATTCATGATCATGTTTCTTCTCAATAGCATGTTTTTCAAAGAACTGTTGAATCGTTATCCAATAGTAGTCTCCACCAGCAAGCCATGTGTCCATATGCATGCCAGTCGGAAATTCCACAAATGTGCAATTACTATTATGTGTAGCTGCTTTGACATACAACATTTTCATGTGGGAAGGGGGAACCATCTCATCTTGCAGCCCAGAGAGGAAAAGGATAGGCTTTTTGACCTGTGAATAAGCAACATTAAAACACAGCAAGGGAAGCAAAGACCAAGGAACAGAAAGATGACTACTAAGCATGGATGATGTATTGGTATCGACTGCTATCGTATCAACATTATATATATCAGATAATAATTATCGATATTGGATATATTAGAAGAATGGTTTCAAAAAATTGTATACTGATAGGGCTATATCATTTGACATATCGGCCAAATATTGGATACATCGGCCAATATTTTAAATATCAGACAATATAATGCAGTATGTTACTAGTATGACAACATATTATGAAAATTATCATGGTATCGGAAAATATTGACATGTCGGACGATATTTACATCTATGCTACTAAGTTATGTTGAATAAAAATACACAGGATGAATTGGAATGGGAATAGCAATGAGTGAGGATCCATGAGTTTGTAACAAAAGAATTTCAGGAAAGTACCCACACAGTTTCAAACTTTCCAAATATATATATCTTGACAACATATCATCAAATTATCATGATATAGGAAAATATTGATATCTCTTGGCTGATATCTATGCTACTAAATTATGTTGAATTAAAATACCCCGGATGAATTTGAACAGGAATAGCAACAAGTGAGGAACTGTGAGTTCGTAACAAATGAATTTCAGGCAAGTATGCCACAGAATTTCAAATGTTTCAATATCTATATTGGTTTGTATATCTTAACAAATACATACATCTCCAAGCATTCTGTGACTGCCATTAAGAAGAGTGATCCAAACTTGGGAGCATGTATGGGCTAATAAATAGCTGAACAAGAAATCTTAGCCAATCAGCAACAACAATAATAATGTCCTAAATTTTGCTATATTAGTATGTTATGGTTATTCCACTTGATTTAGTACAATATCTTCCAAGAATAAAAGCAATATTGAATCATTTTGTATCACTCCACTTCAAGTTTTCCTATGTCTATCTCTTTATTTTTTTCAACCACAATTAGCTCACATTTCCTAATAAGTGCTTCATTTGGCCCAAAATTTAAGTATCTAAACCATCATATATATTTTTTCCTCATCTTATCTTATTTAGGTACAACTTTCAAATATCTATAGGTATAATCATTCTCTATCTTATTTTTTATTGTGACTCAACTCATCCATCTTGAAAAAATGAACATTTATGCATGAACTAAACACATTTGCCTTGACAATGTCCTCTAACACACAGCTAACCAGATCCACGTTGTAATCATAAATAAAAGACCGATCTACCACAAGTGACAGAAATGTCAGCCAGGTAAAGTTGTTTTCAAACAAGAGAACCAGCCTCTAAACAAGCAGTCATACCTGGCCAATAATATCGATGGTGCTCCAAGGAGAACGTACAAGACAATTGAGAATCTTAAGGCCTTTCGAGCTACTTCCACCAATAAACCACCTTAGGAAGGGTAAAAGAACCCCTGCCATGTCCAAAATAGATGTGAAAGTGTTCTCCAAAATCAAGGCAGCAACCTGAGGCTCAACAAGAAGGGATAAATGATATCATGTTTGCAGGATACATATACTAGTAAAGAAGAATGTTAACTGATGGAAACAAAGTCATAATCATCTTACTTGAGCAGCAAAGGAAAAAAGAAGCTGATAAGCATATGTTCTCTCATGCTGATCCCAAATCCTTCCATAATGTGAAAAGACAATTGATAATATTTGTTCAAATAATATCATGTTTTTTCCCCTTTTATTTTGGGAGGGGAGGAGGGAGGGGGGACCTACAGTGTCATCTACAACTACAGAAAATTACAAGCCTCACTCCAGATATAAAATGTTAGCCAATATTTTAAATAGCAGCCAATCCATATCGGTATCAAGAGGTCCCGATATAGTTAAATATTGAACTCAATTTTGATACAATTTATTAATACTCTTTGAATATATAATATAGTAAAAGAGGGTCAATTTTTAGAATGCACTTAGTTTTGATGTGGTCAGAAAAAAAAATGGCGTCCACAACATCCGAAACTGAATACGTAACCCAATAGAACTAGTATTGATACCAATATTGTAATCCATATTTTACTCTTTTGGTGTGTTAATAGTTCCTCCAGCACTAGGATACACTTTAGTTTCACGAACATTACAATACAACAAAGAAGAACCACATTGAGATTGCAAATGAGGTTATCACTTCATCTTAATTTTAAAAATTATGAAGGGAAATGAAGTTGAAGGAAAATGTCAAAATAATACGACTAATTTTCGACAAACTCCCCATTATTTTTTTTTCTCTCTAATTTACAGGTTTTGTGGCTAATCCAGTGCTAAAAATGCCACCCTGCAATATCAAGGCCTTAAATAACCATGTAGCTTGCCCCACAATGTTGCCACATGAAATGCTGAAAGAATTAGTGATTTAAGTACCAAGGATACTCCGCAAATACAAAGTGAGGCATAGAAACTTGATTTTATGGTGCTCGACACTTCCAGTCATAAATGCAACCATGAAATCATTGGATACCCAACAAAGTATCAACTACTCAATTACCGACTCACTTCCCCTTCCCAAGGAGCACTTACACATCCTCAACACATCCCACAGAGACATACAAGCACTATGGGATTAACCAAAAAGGAAAGGCCCAACGACCATGTATATGTAAGGAGTGAACTTTCACACAAAAGGCCCAGGAAGTAACTAATTTCCCTCTTTAATATACCAAGCCAAAATATCTGAGCCACTCAAATTGAATCCCAAAGATGATGAATGAGAACATTTTGCCACGGACAATGTCAACACAATAAATAACTGTGTAGTTTCTAAAAGTTTCAAAAGCAGCTTTCCTATCATTTTTTTTTTTTTTTGAAAATCATAATAAAAAGCTTAAACTATACAATCTCCAGTGATCTGGCCTTTCAATTTTCATTGACATTCATGAGAGCGAATCAAGAAGCAAACATAGTAGCCATATTACTGGTGCTTTTACATGCACGACAATATAGAATCACTACTCTAGCTTCCTCAATATGCCTTTTACGAAAATGTTACAATTGAAATTGCACAACCGAATTCAAAACTGTAACAGCTAAGACCTCATCCTATACCTAATATCAGCATTTAAGATCTATAAGAGTGCACAAACCAGAAGACAATATACCCCAAAAATCAATGAAAATGTCCTTGTGGATTTAATACATTCTACTTACGAAAAAATTACAATAAAAATTTGACAAAGTTGTCTTCCTAACCAGGCAATATATATTACTGTATTTAGAATATGAAAATTGATAACATGTCATGGTTTGCTAAAACAAACAGAAGGATGGTCAAAGACAATTTTTTCATCTTCTGCCCTTCAAAATTAAACAGAAATATTGAAATAACACAATTCACCATAAATAAATGGCAAAGGAAGGTTACCTTGTCAGGGTTATTTTTCACAAGGGAAACTCCAACGGCACCACCAAGTGATCTTCCGAACACAACTATTTGGGATGTGTCTATGTCAGCCCTCTGGATAAGATGGTCTAATGCAGCCTAAAATCACAAAGCTGATGATAGTAAAAAATCTTAGCATTTAAGAATATGTCTCTGAAAGTCATAGCAGCATGTATGACAAAAAGCGAAACCTGAGCATCGATTATGATCCCATGTTGAGAAGGGTGGCCATCACTTGTACCATAGCTATTTATAACAGTAACAATGTCAACATCTGTATATCTAAGCATGCATAAACCATAAAGGCCCTAAATGAAAGCCTTTTAATCCTTTAAAAGACACATACCCTCTGTAGGATAGCATAAAAACATTACATTGAAGCCTATGCAAGATAATGCGAACCACTTCAAGACGGTGAGCAATATCTAACAATATTAGTAAAGGTCTCCAGAATACAACAAAATGAAAAGCTGAAAATCAATAAGAGAGCCTAGCAATAGCCTTCTTGGTTTCTACAACAATGTAGGATACTGCCTGCATTCTCTTGGAAAAACAGAATGGTTGGACCTGCAAGCCAAGGACATGCTCAGTCTCAAACTGTATCATAGTGACCAAAATGTTTATTTCTTCTTTCTCCATCAGTCTATGATACACATACATTAATATGAGAAACCATCAAATTTAAAAACTAGAAGCTATACAACAAGAACAAACAATATGAAAAGAACCAGCAGGCTGCTATGATATCTAACTTAGTGATTATGCCATAAATCATACATATGCTAAACTGAAAACTCAATGATTATGTACCGAGTCATATATATGGTTAACCGGCAATGAAATCTTCCCCGTTCCATCAGGCATCATCTATTAAATTTAACTAGGATTGTTCAAGTGTGAAATTTCATGCTCAAGAATCCTTCTTCCTTGGTTGTTGTTACTATCCACAATACATAATTTCAAACCGCAGCTCAAACTAGCATATAGACCATAAAGAACGAGGCTACTTTTGAAAGTTCGTCGCATGGATGGCAATTTCATGGATCAGACTGATCAACGAGAACTTACCATTCGAGCCTGGTGAGTTCACTAAAATGTAAAAAATGAAAACATGGAGAGAATATCTTACAACAAACAACAAAGCAGAAATCAGACTTTATTCCACGACATTGTTACAAACTCCAGAAACTCAGCAAGGAGAAAAAAGAAATCAATTCTGAGCCAGCCGATTTTTCTTCAGTTTAACATCATTAATAATCTAATTCAGAACTAAACACAAAAAAACAAAGGATCTTTAGTCAACAGTAGCTCGAGGTTCAATCAGGACTCAGCAGTCATCAAAACAAAGAATCTTTAGTCAACAGGAGCTCGAGGTTCAATCAAGAATCAGCAGTCATCTCCGACCTAATTGAAAGCAAATGTTTTCCACATTTTCCTAATCAGTACAATAAACTAGTTTGCTCTTAGCTCAAATTGGACGAAACTATATTTGAACTGTTAAACCCTAATTCAACACAATTTGATAACCTTCAACACAGATTAGAAAGAGAAAAACGTATCCTTTTTTCCAGCCTACAAGGATTAGAAAGAGAAAGTGATGAACCTCGGCAGTCAGGAAGGTACTTGATGAACCAAGCATGAAGGCGAACACCATCAGAAGATCTGAGCCATACATCTTCGTAGATGAGACGTAACCGAGCTGGAGTAATGGAATAAGACTTGGAGAGACCAGGCAACACTGGTACGTAGACTAGCTTTTCCTGGAAAGCCACCAGCAACGCTACACCCGCCAGCACAATTCCGACGACGGCGCAGAACGACGCCGTCACATATGAGACCATCCTCCTCCTCTCTCGGCCAGACGCCACTAACAATGGCTTTAGTGCGGCGGCGGTGCTCCTCCTCGCTGTGGACACCTCCCTCTGTTCGCCCTTCTCACCGGAATGTAACCCCTTGTTTGGGAGTTTACAGGTGACGGAGAATTAGAGGAAAGGGCCAGCGAAGGAACGGACCGGGACAAGGAAGGTCTTCTTCTCGCGAAAAATATAGTTTTTAATAATTTTAAAAATTAAAACTGAGTGATAAATAAATTAATAAATAAATATTAAACTACTTAATTAAAATATAAAATAAAAATTAAACTTTTTTATTAATTTTTTATTATTTTTGCATGTTGACTATGGACATTTAATTTCAAAACTCATATATTCAAATCAGCCAATAAAACATGAAAATTTTAAATTTAATTTACTATACTTTTGCTTATTTTATTTTCTTGAAATATTTATTTTATTTCCAAAAATTAATTATTGTGTTCCTGTCCAATTAATTCATACAAAAATTTAAATGGGGATCACACATCCCATTGGGAGAAAGCATAATCTTACTTGTCCTAGAAAAATAAATTAAAATTTATTAGTCAATATTTAAAAATAAAAAATATTAAAAATAATAATATTTTAAATATTATATATTAAAATTAATATTTAAAAATTAATAAAAATACTTATTTAGAGGATATTATTAATATTTAAATTTTAACCTTTAATTTTTTTTATTAAATGATTCAAAAACATAAATTAAGGTTATACTGTTCTTAAAAAGAAGTAGAATCCCCTAAATCCTGCATACATGCTTGACCCAACATATAGAAATTAAATTTAATACAATAAAATACCATCAAAATACAAGATTTCTACAATAAATATTGTATAGCCAATAATTTTAGGTAGGATTAGGGTATAATAATTCGACTCAAATATAATACAGCATTACTCTAAGAAACTCAAATACTGTACCAGGTAAGGATTTGGGTTTCTACCTTATTAAAAGATGAATTGATTTAACCCTATATAATTATAATTGTCCGATTAATATTAGATGGATAAGATTAATTTTTTTTAATAATAAATAAAAATTAAATAGTATTTTTAATAGTAAATAATATAGTTATTCGATTAATATCAAATGACTATAATTATGATGGGTTCAACCCCTGTTTTAAAGGGATAGGTTCTCCAAATCCTATCAAATAAACCACCCTTCCTCCTCAATTAATGCAAAATCATTATTTGAAATTAAATAAAATATATATTAACATAATACAAATTTGATAAAATTAATGTTATCTTAATCCACGATCTTTTGTTTTTGTTTCTTTTTTTAAACTAGGTTGTGGTTAGAAAGATATCGAACCGACTGATCTTTATTTTAACATATATACTCATTTTATATTAATACATAGTTAATATTGATGGGTACGACAGTTTACGGGCTGGCCAAAACCTAATTTGCAAAAAAAGGAAAGGCCAGATAGCAACGACTCAGTAAAAAACCCTTTAAGTCCAATATCCACAAAATGTGGTAGTTGACAGAAGCGATATAACCCGTATTCGTTCAGATTAAATGGATATTAATGGATAATCACGGTCCGCCCGAGTTATTACCGACAATCGTATGGCCCTCTTAGTCAACCGGTTTTATCATAACAATCTAACTAGGGCAATATGGTTGCAATTACCCAACGGGTAATTCCCATCATAGATCTCCCGATATTACCCAGGCCCACGAACATCTAAAAGCCGCCCTGCCAAGGCGCATTAGATATACATTTATAACATTTTAATATTTTCATTTGGTCTTATTAAACTTTTAAATCACCCTCTAGGTGATCATTAATAAGCCGAATTAATGAAATAATCCATGGAGCTCAATTTCCGTCTACATCCTTTGCATTGAGATCAAACTTGGCAAATTCACGAGAGAATCAAAAGGATATTTTAGTAATTTTCATTGATAAATAGAAATTATTTTTAATATCCTAAAATAATAAATAAGGTTTACTAAATTGTTGTGTTGATCTTATGTTAAGTTAATGTATAAGTTACAAAGGGAAAAAGCTACCAGTGAACAGTAATATTAAACTGAAGAAGAAGATAAATGGTGCTGAGAGTGTGTGAGAATTCTTAGTTTTGAACCATTTTTGGGCCAATTGTGTAATATTTAAAAATAAAAATATTAAAAATATTAATATTTTAAATATTATATATTAAAATTAATATTTAAAAATTAATAAAAATACTTATTTAGAGGATATTATTAATGTTTAAATTTTAACCTTTAAATTTTTTTTTATTAAATGATTCAAAAACATAAACTAGGATTATACTGTTCTTAAAGAGAAGTAGAATCCCCTAAATCTTGATTATACATACTATAAAATGTATAATTTAAATTACATTTTAATATAATAAAATACCATCAAAATACAAGATTTCTACAATAAATATTGTATAGCCAATAATTTAATTAGGATTTCTTGTTGGTATAATAATTCATGTTTGGATATAATTCATATTAAATAAAAAATTTATCTCAATAATTTTATTATTATTATTTTTGAATTTCTTTAATATTATTAAAAGATGAATTGATTTAACCCTATATAATTATAATTGTCCGATTAATATTAGATGAATAAGATTAAATTTTTTTTAATAATAAATAAAAATTAAATAGTATTTTTAATAGTAAATAATATAGTTATTCGGTTAATATTAAATATAGTTATATTTGAGATATTTTATTATTTTAGTTAGACCTTATCATAATCAGTCAATATTGACTAGATAAAAATTGATAGTTCACAAATTTTGTTCGATAATAATAAAATATATGTAATTTTATGATATTAAAAAAGAGATTTACATAACGGTGAGTCTGATAATGATCAGAAGAATTTTAAGAATCAATTGAATACTTAGTCATTCCTAGAATTTTTTTTATCTATTTAGCTTTTTTTTTTTTTTTTTTTGCATTAACTTAACTCATATATGTAATTTTCTTGATTATTTATGATTAAAGTAAAAAAAAATCATATAAAAATATTTTAATATCAATGAATATAAAACCTATACTACTGTGATATAGTCTAATAAAACCATTTTCAATAGCTCTTACCATTATTACTTCAATTCTTTGAACTTCAAAAGTGCCATTTTTACGGGGCTTTAAAACATTGGCTCTGACCCTGGCATTATCTTTATTTCAAACTAGATCTCTTATTTGGTGGTAACACGGGTAGATCATCTGAAAAAATAATCTTGAATTCTCTTATTATAGTAATCTCTTCAGTCGATACATTGTAGCTTCTAGTGGTGGTAACATATATTAGGTATATTTGATACCTATCTCTCATCAAATGATCTACATGTAACCCCAAAATCATATAGATTGGCTTTTTTATTTTATTCATTGAAAATAAAATGGTTCGCAATCTAAAATCGTAAAATATACCCTCTTGTGGAAGAAATCCACACTAGTATAATAACATGCAAATCAATTAATGCCCAATATTACATCAAAATTATATATGTCTAGCAAAATTAATTCTACGGTTGATTTAAATCCACTTACCCAAACAATTTGCATAGGGTACATAATATCGATCATCAACGATGTACGCATTGCTGTTAATACTACTAATAAAAAATTTATAATTTTAGGTAGCGATTTCAAATGACATACAATTTTTAGGGATATAAATAAATGTATGGACCCAGAGTCCAAAAACACATGTACAAATGTCTTAAAGACTGAAAGTTTATCTTAAATCATCGAAGGCGACGCATCTGCATCCTTGACCATCACCATAAATGATATCCCCGAAGCACTTGGCTTTCTCGCTATTTGTTTCAAATTGTAGGGACAGTTCTTAATCATACTATTGGATTGGTCGCAATTAAAGCACGCTCTCGTTTGCTTGTAGCAAGACTTTCTTCCGTTCAACTTTTCACAATGTTGGCATACATGCTTTGATTGTTGTTGGCCCATTATGTCTTGAAATTCAGCTCCGATCTTCAACCCCTTGTCGTGGGATTGCATTCTTTTGTAGAATCTTCTTGAATTCGAGTTTTGTCTTCCTTGGCTTGCATTTTTCTTCTCGGAAAACTTTTTCCTTTCCAATTTTTACTCAGTATGGCAAAACTCTATCTAAAATTTCTCCATACGTCCTCAATCATAAGATCACCAATTGCTTCCGAACGATGTCGTTCAACCTTTACAAGAATTTCTCTCACTCTTCTTATCACGTCCATGACATGGGGAGTATAACAAGTTAGTTCAGTAAATTTGATATCGTACTCTACCACAATCCTATTGTCTTACCTCAACCTAAAAAGTTTGTCTTTCTTTTATTCTCTCAAATTTATAAGAAAATACTTCTTTAAGAAAACTTTTAAAAACATGTTCCATGAAATTTGTTCATTAGTCCATCTCTTCGTCAAACTTGAAAGAGGGAAATTTTACTGTCTTCCTTCGGACAATTAATTATTTCAAAAAGCTTCTCAATTTGATAAATCTAAATATCTGTCTTGGTTGAGTTTGAATTTCCCAAGAACTCTAGTACTCATTCATTTGTTAAATGACCAAATGCTGTCAATGTAATTTCTAAGTCCACTATAGCCATTTTTGGATTTGGTGGCCTCTAATTCATCCAGTCCATCATATTTATCATACTTCTCATTATCACATGATATTCATTCTTGCTGCTAGATCTTACTCCACCTTATCTAGTTGATATTTTTGAATCTATCATAGGACAATTTAACTAATTAATTTCTTAAACCAAATAACATAATTTTCTTGCAACTTTCTCTAATACCATATTAGCTATTACATCTCGAGTCCAAAACCTAATTTAATTTCTTCTATAAATAAAAATTAACCTAAATTATGTTTTAAATTAAGACCTAAAATTCAGTTGTTTAATTCTTCGACTGAACCCAAACGGCATAACAGGATGCGAACCTGTAACCAATGCCATTAAATAGTTTGAATTATAAAATTTTATTGAAACACAGTATAAAACTCGAGTCATTAATTTATGATAATCATGATTAATTAAATTGATATAATTAAAATTGAAATTAGAGAATATTAAAAATTAGGTCAAAAAATCAAAGTTGGACTGGATGACTTGACGCTTGCAGGGGACCCAACCTGCGTCTAAGCGCCAAAACGCATAACCCAGTGCCTGACGCATGCCTGATTCTGTGCTTGAGTGCTACTACTATAATATCCGGATTTTTGTTCAAATTACTTTAATATTAATTATAATTTTTGATAATTTAGGAGATATAAAAATTAATTAAATATTATAAAATTTTAAAAGATATTTGAATCAATTAGATTGGCACTCGTGGTGTGTCCGGGTTATCGTTCGAATATTGATTTAGATTGAAAAAAAATAAAATAATAATAATAATAATAATAATAATAATAATAATAATAATAATAATAATAATAATAATATATAATAATTATTATAATCATAATATAATATAAAAAAGAGAAAGAGAAAACAGAGAATTAGGTATATGGGAGAGAGAAAGAAGGAGGGAAGACAGGAAGGAAAATAGAAGAGAGGGAGATCAGCATGAGGCTGCCGCCATTGTCATCATTGAAGGTGCCGACACCAAAAATGGAAGTCGATGAAGCCCTCTTGTGATGCTACCATCCATTTTGTGCGTCGATGTGAGTAGATGGAGGAATCACGAACCGAAGAAAAAATGGTCAACGTCTGTCGCCAACATTGTCGGAAGAAATCAATGAAATCGAGGCAAGTAAATCCTTCCATTTCCTTTGTGGATGATGATTTTAGAGTAGCATGTACCGATTTTGGGAGAAATCGATTGAATTGGGAGAAAATTGGTTGAGGCACGGTTAAGAGAGAGAGGAAGTTGTCGACGGCTGCATGCATCGCCATCCGTCATCGTCGCCGGTTGCTTCCGTCGTGGTCGCCGTTGTTGCTTGCGCCGGAGCTGCTATCAGTGAAGGAGGAAGGTGAAGAGAGACGCAGAGGTGCGCACAAGGCAAGAGAGAGAAAGGGAGGTGAGAGAAGGGTGGCGAGCCGACATAGAGAAGGCCCAACTCGGGTATCTCGGAGTATCCTTTTGGCAAATATACTTGGAATAAAGTCAAGACAAGTATCTTCTAACCCTACATTTTATTTGATTTTGTATCCGATGTATTTCTATTTTGATTTGAAGGTTTTAAGCTCTTAGATATACTTTTAAATTAGCTCGTATATTTTATTGTTTACACATGACTATTTTACCAATTGTTTGATGGTTTTATTTTGATTTTGTTGATATTTGTGGGTTTTGTCATTTTCTAAAAAAATGAGTAAATTTATCAAACACTATATATGTTTATATCAATGTATATATGAAAATATGTATAAAATTTGTATAGGTCATACATTTTCACATGCATATATCAGGTTTTGGTCATTATATTTAGATTTATTATTGGATATTCTGGCCAACTCTCAATGGAAAGATATTTATTATTTAAAAATTTTTTTCCGTTAGCATGAAAGGTTTTGAATAGTGACCCTTCGTATTTGGATGATTTAATTTGACCTTATAATATATTCGAATCTTCTAATATATTTAACAAATTTGAGGATTACATCCAAAATCATGAATAGCAAAACATAATGAACAACCTTATCCATGGAAAGAAGAATACATGGGTGGCCAATCATGTTGACTAATTTGCATTTGATTTGGCCTAAGGTTACCGACATAAGTGTAACATTTTCTCGAGCAAGTCTTTAAATAATCAAAATTCAAATTTGATATATAATTTGTATTTCTATATAGATTTGTATTGGATTTATATTTGATATTCGCCGATTATGTCAACAGTTAGATTTTGCTATGTCTTGTGCAAATGATTTTAATTATATGCTTTGATCCGAATATTTGGACTATTTGTTACGATATTGTTTCAATTTCTGCGCACACTATTGGATTATCCAATTATCAAATTTTGCCCCAAATCATGAGTTGATCGAGCTTTTGACTTCGATTTGGATTGGATATAGATTGGATCATTCGGCTATCGAATTCTACCCAAAATCACAAGTTGATTGGGCCTTTGACTTGGATTTGAATTTGGATTGGAGATCGGCTTATTAGAATTGGTTTGGATCACTTTTATTATATATATATATATATATTTATTTATTTATATATACACACACATCCCGATGAGATTTTTTTATTTGACATTTATTTTAAATTTGGATATTTAATTTGAATACGAGACTACTATTTGATTTTGAATCTTAGATTTCTATTCAATTTATTTTATTGACTATTTGGATTTGTTTTGTTATCGAATTAGACATTTATCTATTTGACCATCATTTTGATTCTTTGGACTGATTTTTTTACCTATGATACTTATTGAGTGTTAAACATATATTTTCTATTTTATCTATTCAGAGTAAAAGGCTCAAATGTATTATAAAAGTTTGGACGTGATCTATAAATTATTTATCCAATTTGGTGAATTTTAGTTTTGTTATAATTTAAATTGGTACCTGATTTGTGATTGGATTTTAAAATTTGGCGAATTAAGGCCCATAGTTATATTTTGGAAAAAATTTGGATAGTATGTTATGTATAATTATAATTTTAGTTAATTTGTTACCCCCCTCATGATAATTATAAAGCAGGTCGTATTTATATTATTCGGATGATTGTCTGATGTGGTTCTATGTGAATTTTTGATTTATCGAGTCTTATATATTTGGTTTGTCATCCGAATTTTGGGACTTAGTATTAAAATTTAAAATTTTCTAAAATTTAAAAATTATAATTAATTATTTAATTAAAATATTTACTCCAAGTTCGTAACAACTACTGTATAAATATAACACCTAAATTGAGTTCTATCATTTTTTCTAGAAAATTTTAGAGAAGAGAGAGAAGATGATGAGAAGATGAGAAGAGAGAGAAAGTTTGAGAATACTCAAATTAAGTGAATCAATGCTTGAATTTTGATAATTTGGAGACAAGACAAGTATAATTTCAAATGATATTAGTTGATATTTCAGTTATCTAGATTATAGGTTTTTAATTTTCGGACAGCAAGTCATGGATTGATGTGATTGTTGTCTTGTGATTATTTCAGGTTTGTCCAATGAGTGGTTATCCGTTATCAGATTATCATTTATGATTTATTTTCGTAGATTTGTGTACTTTGATTTCATTTTTGGACAGGCATTACTCTTTACATAAGATTCAACGTTAATGTTGGGTCGGTGTTAGAATCACATGAGACGTGACATAATTTGGGTCATGCGTATGCTTTAATTTATTTTTATTATGATCGATCGAGATATCGACGTGAAGTTCACGTTCGAATGATATTATATGGTTATTTGGTTAATTAATATTGCGTAAGTGTTAATATTGAGATTGAGATTTGTGGGTTATTGATTTATGAAAATTATAATTAATTAAATTAATATAATTAAAATTAAAGTCAAATAATATTAAAAATTAGGTCAAAAAGTTAAAGTTGGACTTTGCGCTTGAGGGAGGCTCGACTTGTGCCTAAGTGCCAAAACCAGTGGGCCTAACACTTGAGGCATGCCCGAGTCATGCTCGAGCACTAAAACCCATGGCCCAACACCTGAAGCGTGCCTGATTCTGCGCTCGAGCACCACTACTGTATAAATACAACACCTTGGCTGAATTTTGTCATTTTTTTAGGAAATTTTAAAGAAGACAGAGAGGGAGATGAGGAGGAGAGAGAGAAAATTTGAGGAAGCTCAAATTAAATAAATCAAGGTTTAAATTTTGTTAATTTGGAGATAAGGTAAGTGCATTTCTGAGCTTTTTTCATTTGTTGCTATTTCTTGCTAATTTTTTTAAATATTTTTTTGTCCAAATATTCATACATGATATGAATTCAAAGTTATGATATTTATATTTAACATGCATACGAATTTTATTAATTTCTCTACAAAATTTGTGTGAATTTTATATCCAATTATATGTATAACTTAGCATGAGTAAAATCCTACACTATACTTGTATGTCTGAAAATATGGATTTAATGACTCTTATATGTCTTAAATTCGTATATAATGTTATACATGTTTTAAAGTATTAAGTATAAGTATTGCAGAAGGCTGAAAATTCACATAAAGATTCTACAAAACAATTTATAAAGTGAGTTACTGTCAAATAATGTTCCTGCTGATTTTTCTGCATCATTTTGCTGAACTACACTGCATCAATTGTTAAGATTAGTTCTGTAGGTTTTAATTTGTTAAGTATAACTTTTATAAATGCTGGAAATGTAAATAAGTGGCTTTGACTATTTTGGAACTCAGGTAAAATAACTGCCACTACTGAATTTTCCACTTAATTATTGTTAAAAAACCCGGTTATTTTTACCCTAAATCATGCATTACTAATGTGGACACTTTTCTGTATAAAGCATAAGAGAAGAGATTTAGCATCTTATACGTTAAAAAAATCACGTGCGTGGGATCACCGGAATTAAATGAAAACCCGAACTACAAGTAAGATCTTCCTCTTCTTCGAATTATAATTATTTTCTCCAAGAGTGAAAAATTAATAACCATGAAGAAAAGTTTTATAGAGTTTTCCTATCTATTATATTGGACCTCGAGCGCCCGGCCCGAGCATGTTTCATTTAATGGCATGTGGCGGCGGCCTTCATTCCGTATCCCGGCGAGCATGTGGCGATCATGACATTTCTCCATGCGGTGAGGATATGGACCTCCACCCGCCTCATCAATTGGGTATGGGCCCACACGGGAGTGACCCATAACCCAACATTTATTTGTTAAGTATAACTCTTATAAGTGCTGGAAATGTAAATAAGTGGCTTTGACTATTCTGGAACTCAGGTAAAATAACTGCCACTACTGAATTTCTACAATTATTGTTGAAATTCTTGTATTTTTAAGCTAAATTATGCATTACTGGCTAACTTTTCTATATTACATGTAAATTTAGCATCTCATATGTTAAAAAATTATAGAATTATGTGAAAAACTCCACAAGTAAGATAAGACTTATGATTATTTTCTCCAAGAGTAAAAAAAATTAATAATCATGAAGAAAAGTATAGAGTTTTTCCTATATATTATATTGGACCATGGTTGTTATTCAATGGGTAATATATTAGATTTAAATATATTATTGTTAATTTTCGAACTTATTCGTGAGTGAAAATGGCATTCAACCCCGATAGGGTGATTTATAATCTAAAATTATTAAATAATAGCGTATAGTCTTTAGTTAATTATACACAGTAGTTTGATTATGAAATGTTATGACATCCCTAAGAAAAATCAAATTTAAATATGATTTGATAATCTAAATTAAGTAAAAATATAATAAGAATAATCTAAAATTTCTATATAAGTTAATTATGTATTCATTATGAAATTTTATGGCATATCATTGAAATCTGATACATTGATCCTTTCGATATTATTTTTATTATTAATATATTATTATTTATAGTGCATTGCTAAACTTTTTGCTTACTCATTATTATTTTTATTAATACCCTCAGATAAGATGCACGAGTTCTTGCCAAGCAAATAGGATTAAAAGATCAAGATGATATGAAGAGTTTAGATTATTATATTTATGAATGATGTGTTATTTAATGATTTCGAACAGTATTTATTGTATTATGTTATATTTAGACAGCATCTGAAAAATGATTAATGGGTCTAATGTTGTATTTTAATTAATCAGACAGTTTTAGATTCTATTAGTTGATGTTTCAATTATCTAAATTGTAGTATTTTAGTTTCAGAATAGCAGGTCATGGATTAATGTCAGTGTAGTCTTGTGATTGTTTTGGATTATCCGATGAGTGGTTGTCGGTTATTAGATTATGGTTTATGATTTATTTCTGCAGATTTATATACTCTGATTTTGTTTTTAAACAGGCATTACTCATTATATAAAATCTAACGTTATGTTTGGTTAGTATTGGAGCCATATGAAATGTGGTATGATTTAGATCTTGTGTATATTTTAATTTATTTTTATTGTGGTTGGTCGAGGTATCGACGTAAAATTTACGTCTAAATGATATTACTTGGTTATTTGGATTAACTATTAATATTGAGATTGAGATTTGGGATGTGACATGCAGAATCCAAAAGCTATACTCGAAAGTAGCCTCAAAATTCAATGGTTATTTGACTCAGCTCAATAAGTGAGAATAAAATATCTAAATCTAAAAATAAGAGTACCATACTATAAACTTTCAAAATTTATTGATTCAAACTTTAAATATCATCATTATCATTATTGGCCGATGGCTATATACAAACAATAACCAAAATTAACTTTTAAAACTAATTGAAAACTGCCATCAAAAACTTTAAATTACATTTAATATATCAGATATCTTGAAAGCTATTTTCCAAAAAGCCTTCTCATGATCTAAACTTTCTATAAGTTAATCTGAACCTACTAATTTTAAAAGTTAGCAAATATGAGCAAAAATAAACTTAACACTTACTAAAATATATATTATTTCATTTGTGGATATATCAAATGAAACATACTAAGGATGATGTCATGATCAAAATTCAAAATTCTAATGATATCAATTCTAGGCAAAGCATGCGAAAAGTATACATAAGTATCAGAACATACCAATTATCGTATAGGCACAAAATCATGCCAAAATCATGTAACATACAAAGGTTTGATAATACGTATGGAAACATGACATATACAAAAGTATATTAGCATATAAGGAGTAAAAAAACGGTGATAATATCAATAACACGTGACGAATATCAAAATTTAAGTCATGAATTATTTTTTATATAGCTAAAGGCTATACACCATTTATTCATGACTATAAGTGGACAAATTATATATTATTCTCTATAGTTAGTGTCCAATGTCATTTTTTTTTATCTGTGGATGTCATGTTCAACATTCAATTTATTAATAATATATTACGATATATCTAAATAAATTTCATTAATTCTCTATAATAATTTTTATTTAGTCAAAACTAAAAATTTTACATAAAATATGAGTATACATATATTTATCATGCTAGAGAATTGAATTTTTTCATTAAAGTCGAAGTAAAATTTTTATCAATTTTCTTTCAATATGTAATATGCAGGAAACCATTGAATAAAATTTATGACATACTAAAACAATGAAGTAGAATTTATAACATGCAAAATCATTTATATAGAGAATTTCAAGAATGTAATATAGTTTATGTATTTTATTAATTTTTTACAAATGAAGAGCATATAGGGATAAATATATTAAAATTTAAGACATGTAGAAATAATAGTATAAAAATTATTGACATGTAAAACTATATATATGGAAGTTAGATACATATAAAAATATTTATACAATATTTGATATTTAAATATAACTTATATGAATTTAAAATATTAATGTTATAATATTTTAAGAAATGGGAATAGATTTACATATATGCAAAGGACAATCATTTTAAGTGCAAAAATAATACATGAATGTGTATTAAAATAAAAAATAGCCAATAAATTATAAAAAAGATCAATAACAAAAGAAAAAAAAAAGGATTGATGCATTGTTTTTACTTAAATTTTTCAAAAATTTACTTAAAATTTTCTTAATTTTACATCCTCCTTCTTTTTCTCTCTACTTCTATATTTTTCTCTCCTATTTCTCTCTTCTCTCAAATCTTAACTAAAAATAAGTTAAAATTAGTTAAACGGCCTATTTATAAAAAAAATTAAAGTGTGTGCATCAATCAGGCACGCATTATGTACAGAGACTAAATCTGCATAGTACATGAGTGTCCATTGGGTATCCATCAAGCGCCAACATTGTAATTCAAATATGCATGTGTGCCACTTGAGTGCAATTTAGGCACGAATATTTTGTTCAAAATGCACTCATACGTGAATCCTGTACACATTGGATGCCACTCAATCTAACTTACCTCAATTCAATACTTAATTTTTAATCCAAATCTGTAATCAATATAAAAAACTTATCAATTAATTTAAATTTAGCCTCACTAAAATAATTTTTTTAAAAATTCATATCATATACTTAAAGTTTTGTGATCAATATGTTAAAATATTGATGAATATTGTGTTGAGGAGTGTTAAGTTTGATATGTGGTTGAATATGGCATATTCTGGACTTATATTGAGAGGATAACGAGAATATTAACCATCCAAATTAAACTCAATACTATATTTTGGATGATAAGTATCATGAGATCATATAGTTGATCGCTTATTAATTTTAAGAATATCAATACCTTGTGGATTTTTCTCACTATTGTTGGTGGGTGTGTAGTTATAGGTTCATAATAATAGAATAAAATCAGAAGAGATTTTTATAATATCTCATGCAGTAGTTACTTCTATTGTGATAATAAGTTCAATATAACATATATTTTTATTGATATTTTAACTTTTTTAACAACTTTTAAATCGTGATTATAATATAATATTGAGTATTGGATAATCAATAATTTATTACATATTGTTATTAAATGTATATATATTTGATATTATTATCCAAAATATTTTATTGAATATTAATGATTATATCATCCATTGAGTATTTTTCTCACAATTGTATTTTTTTTAATTTCAAAGTATAAAAAGTTGATAGCAAACCAAAGAGTATCATACATTTGATGTGAAAATTTCATATAGAGGCCACATCTAAGATTAAATATTTCTATGTTGAAAGTTGGTGAGACTTTTTTACTATTCTATTAGTTTTTAGATATTTTATAAAATTTTCGTTCTCATGAGTTTATTTTTTTCATAAATATTTATGTTTTCTCTCATTTTGAGAAGTTTGATATTTACTATAGATATATTTTTTATAATAAATTTATAATTAGTATTTAAAATTTGAATTTTTCTTATGATCAATTCAAGCTTGGTCAATTAATTCAAAACCAGGTCGCCATAATATTCAACTCGCTTAATTTTTTGAGTAAATATTAAATGAAAGCTTGATATAATCATAATTAATATTAAAATAATGTATGCTTAAAATTTTTCAATTCAGTTTAACATTCTTTCCTTGTTCGACTGCTTTTAAGCAAATTTCAGATATCAAACAAATCTTAGAAGATAATTTTTTATGTGGCTAATCTTTCATCGAATCTTATTTTTGTACATTATTTTATATAAGTATTAGTTTTTTTTAGCACCAATTTTATTTTTATTTTAAAAAAATTGCATATATCCAAATCTAATGGCATCACCATGGCTAGTCTCATAATAAATAAAAAAAATGAAAACACAAACTCCCTCAAAGTTTTATTATAGTCATTTTAAATATTAAATTCTCTTCTTCTCTCAATAATTAAAATCTATTTTTTCAATATAAAAAAAAAACTAATATTATGATTAAACATAAGATTTTATCTCAATTTATTTATTTTATCACAGTTAAAATAATATCAGCTATTACAAAATTAATAAAACCTAATATTTAAAAAGACTAAGAAAATCTTAATACAAGCTTATTAAAATAGTCTCAGACATAATTAATTTATTAAATTAATTAAGTATTACAACCCCATTCTAGGGTTTCTATGCTTTACAAGAGGAGTTATTTCTTTCTTGAATTCAATCTCTGATGACAATGACATTTAAATAATTTAAAAATTAATTATCTTTTTGTCCCATAAATAATAAAATTACCACTTGTATGTTAAAAGAATATTTTTAAAATATATATATATAAATAAGAGAAAATTTTGTCTATTTATGATTTGTGAATTAAACCCTTGATTGAAATCATCATCTCAGCATAAATAACACAACAATCAAAGCACAATCTCCATCTCGCAGTAATCCCAACAAAATGTGTTCCATGGCATGGCGGAAAAAAGGAAAAAGGAAGCAGATAACTTTCATAGTTCTAATGCACTTTGTTAAACAGACAAAGCATAAGCCAAGGATGAGTTGCCCAAGCCAGGTGACTGCTCACCGGACAACAGGAGAGCAATGCCGGTGGTTGCCAGGGAGGTTGTTCATAAACCCACCACTACCAAGTTCCTTTAAGCCACCCAAACAGGCAGCCGAGACAGCTTTGAACCCATGATCTCGCTGTTGGAACACTGAGCTGCCAGAGCTTGAGTTTGCCAGGCTTCCAGTTGTGGTGCTTTGGGAGTAATGATGTTGAAAACCCAGGTCAGGAGGAATATGGCCCCCGGATATGGGCTCCAAGGCGGATTTTTTAAGCTTCTTTGTGCTTAGGAAACGGCCACCAGAACCCCGGACCCTATTCATCGCATGAAGGTGCCTCGATTCATGAAGATATGGCTGCATGGGAGTTTTAGAACACCAATTAGATTATCGGGGTATTCACAAGTATGATAGCATGACAATATTAACAAGAAGCTAATGATTTCATTCAAAAGACTTTATGTCTGGTATAAGGAACGATATTGATACATGTTAAGCCGATAATTTATTCCATGGTTGGGTGTACGGAGGTCAATAAAATGGAAGGACTTCAACAGCTCTCAAAGTTGTAGTCAGACAACTGAATTGCCTTTCGTTTCTGCCTGTTCATTTTGAAACCCAAGGAGATGTTGACGACGTATATATGGACTTCCCAATCTGCGTTGAATCAAACTGTGCAGGCAATGTCGCAGGGAGGGAAAGAGAGAGAGAGTGTGTGTGTGTCCATACCTTCCGAACTTTGATGAGCTTGTTCTGAGCCTCAAGCTTTGCTCGCGACTGCCTTCTTCTGAGTATTCCATGGTATTGCTTAGCATTGACATATATTGGCTCATCTTCTGCCACGTTACCAAGAGGCAACGGGATGCGAGCAGGTGCCATACCCACAATCTGGGGCTGAATCTTCTCAAGCAACCGACAATCAGTAACACAATGGTAAAAAGAAAGTTTCACTATAACAAGCAACCGAGAAGATCTATGACCGGACACAAACATTGGAACCATCATGATGAACTATACCGATAGACGATCAACATGAAAAGACCCAGAATAATTTTCACCAAATATCATAAAGACCCATTATTTATTTGGTGTGAATATCTTGATATAAGAAAAAGAGAGAAGAAAAATGTGCTACAGTGTTTTATTTGGTCAAAAGTGAAGCTAAGTTAAACTCTAACAAAATATAAAGGAAAATTCAAATAAAAATTAGGCAATATTATGGAATTTTAGTTTCTGAAAAATCAGGGACTTCAAGGAAGAGAACTAAATCGAGCTCAAACTGATGCACTCCCCCCAAATGCTTTTCTTCCCCTCTCCCCCTTTTCTCCACCAGCCGATGCTCCCCCACTGGTTTAGTCACAACGACCCTCTTTTGTCACCATTGATAAAATCATTGGTATCAATATCGGTTGCGGTCATGTAATATAAGCCATGGTGGGCGATATATATCAACATTGGACATATCAGCCACAATTTTTTTAGAATCAAAAGTAAATTGGGAAATATCTTTGGATAAGTGAGCAAATATTAGGTATATAGGTAAATATATTAAATATCAAGCGTCTTATGGCAATCATCATATCCGGTAATATCAGTATCAGGGGAGCCCGATATCAATATTCCAATCCATGCTTCGCTCCCAGCATCTCTCTCTCTCTCTTGTTTCATCCATCAAACTGAACATGTGAAAATAACTTCCTTAAATTAAAAAGAAGTTTCCAGATCTAAACATAGCCTCAAATCCCGTCTTAAACTGAAAACAATCATAGATAGGAGGGGGGGGGGGACACAGATGATAACTTTGTCAATAGGACCATGAAATAAATATATCAATATCAACTCACCCGATACCAACATCTCCCTATTCTGCGATATCTTAGTTGGCACACCTAATATTTCGGATATATTCGCCAAAATTTACCTAGGTTTCAATTTAGAAAAATATGTATCACCTGACACGACCGATACAGTGGGGGCCAATACTGATATTTTCGTCCATGGACGAGACCATAGATCTAGAGGTGGGGCAAAAGCAAACTCTTTATGGCTAAACACACAAAGCGATGGGCGAAACAACTATAATACTACAAGGTACACGCGGAAAAGCAAGCTGCTCTTTCACTCATTCGAGATATTAGCCTAACCTAAGCATTTTTGTTTAGTCCGAGAAATCACAAAAATAAATGTGTTTATTTTATCGCCTTGGATTTGCCGCCTTTTTGCATTACACCTAGCCATCCATAAATATGCAACTAATTGGCAATTAAAAAGAAACTCACCATAGGTGGCGGTCCATATGCAGCCAATAATTTATTGAAGTAAGGATCAGCACAAGGGTAAGAAATGCAAGCCTGCAGAAATAGAAAATAAATGCTTTATAGTAGTGACCCAAAGACGATGTGCAAACTAATGGACAATGGTTAAGTTTTACCATCGGAGGGATATAATCAATTTGCTGTGGATTAAATGAAGCATCTCGATGGCCTGCTAAAATAATTGGCTTCCCTTGATGCTCAAAACTCCTATCACGACTTCCTTCAAGACCTAGAAACCAAACAATCATTCCCTTTATTTATAATAAAAGTATTGGGAAAAGTTCGTGATGAAAAATGCTATCGTTCCATGTAAGGAGTAAATTTTGACACAGGAAATGTTTGTGAAAACCCCTGGGAAACATGGCATCTATTCATTCATTCATTCTTGTGTGGGACGTTATTGTGGAGAAAAGTACTATTATTGCAAGTATGTAGTATAGGTAGTACGAGTATAGTTAGTTTGTCATAGATAGAACACCACATCACCTGATGATGTTCTAACATCTATCAATCTATCTATTATTGTGTGGACCGTTATTGTAAAAAAAAGTACTAATTACAAGTTTCCAATAATCCTATTAGAAAAAAATATATGATATGCCACTTAGTCGTCGCTTTTTCTTTTTTCTTTTTTGTTGAGTGGACCTACATAATAAAAGCTGCATCATCTTTTTTGGCAATTTATATTAAACTGAGTAAGGTTGCTCTATTGTGGAAGGATGGATGTAACGCCGCATCATCCAAGGGTATTCTAAGGATGTCCCCTTGTTAATGCTCTTTGGATACAATCTCTGATATTGCACCATCAATGCAGAACCATAAAAGAGAAGAGCAATCCAAAGATCAAAAATTGAAACATCAAATCAAGAAATGATACCAGACTCCGATGAAATGCATCGCTCTTGAGAATTGGTCTGACCAGCAGCAGCAAGATCATGGTTAGATGGAGTCGTCGAGTGGCTTGGAGATGAATCCTGGTCTTGTAATTGAACGCATAGCTGCCTTCCTTTGTCACCAAGATGCAATGGAAAATTCGACAAAGATTCAGAAATTCGCTGTTCTTTTGAGTTCCAATAAGATGAGGCATTGGCATATAACAGGGGCATGGAATGAACAGAACTTTGATCATAATCTTCCTTCGGCAAGCTTTTTCTCCTTATGGGGTCAACAATTTGATGCAAATCCCAAGTAGCCAATCCTCGAACGCAAAGATATCCATCCATTGTATTAGCTGCAAAAAGGGAATCATGCACTATTTGATAACATATATAGGTTCTTCATTTCAATTCTGACTTCATCACATGAAATAGTAGGAATAATATCCAGCAATCTAGATTACATTAACATATATATGGGACAGATTCAAAGGTCAGAGTTGAGGATGGAGAGCCAGATATGGATGACAGAGTACACCTCAACTTTAAGTTTTTCCAGATTCAACAGTTCATGAAATTTGGATGCTTTTTAAGAGCTGCTTTTGCAGCTCATTCTACGGACACTGCTCAAAATTTCCCTATTTTATCTCATTGAAGGAAATGAGAATTTTGGGAAAGGGAATTGGAAACCATTGGAAGACTAACAACCTAACAATCCTAAGCAAACCGGAACCAGCAATGTTACATATATCATATTGCTATAGAATATGTGAGTACAAGTTAGACTACGAAAGCAATCCACAAATAATACAAGATTAAACAAATCCTCAAAACGAAAAAGTTCAGAGGAGGACTTGGCATAACGGTAAAGTTGTCACTGCATGAACTGATGGTCACAAGTTTGGTCCGTGAAAATGACCTCTTATATAATGCAAGGTAATACTACTTATAGTAGACCCGAAGTTATCCAAACCCGGATCCTGCGTATAGTAGGAGTTTAGTGCACCGGGCTATCCTTTTTAAAACAAAAAGTTAGAAAAAAGGATATTGCCACCCCTCCAAACTTAGAGGAGATTCAGATTCTATAATGGCTCTAGTGTCTAACTACATGTCTAACCAAAAGGATGATCTATGCACTAGGCTCCCATATCACAGGATCTAGTTTATGATTGATGTGTATGCAATCTTACCCTGCATTGCAAATAATTTGTTGCTGGTTCAATCCCATGACTAAATGGAAAAAATGGAAAATCAATTAAGGACCTCTCCTAGAACTCAATGACAATACTGCCATGCATTTCATCATTAAAATGTTGTAGACAATGCCACCATAATGCAAACAAAACTAAAAAACCAATTTTAAAGACAATTCTGCTCAAATAAACAAATATTCAAAATAAGGAAACATCATATAAGCATAAATAAATGAATGATAGTTAATGGTAAGTGCAACTTAGCATACTCTGAGAGTGAGATTATCAGTTAGAGTAAACTCATGTTTTACCAAAAAAAACTATCATGCACAAATTAATCACAATCAAGTTTATAACCAAATATTGAATATATCAAAATCCACAACTTTAAATGATGTGTAAAGAAATCTACTGCCATTATACAGTGATGGTGCAAACACAACACAACATTGTTCATTAAGGTAAAAAATGCTATTTGTTTCGAACTGAGAGCAAATCCAGTGACATAAGAACAGATAGTTGAATTTATTAGAGCAATTGTAAAGAATAATGTAGTGCCTATTATAAGGGCCTACTCAACAGAAAAAAACAATAAAGAAAAGAGATGACTCAAGAAGTGCCACATCATATATTTTAATCGAACTGTAATAAGCTTGTAATAAGAGTAGTAATTTTCAATTTACTATATCTCAAACTCAAGCATATAGACCACTTAAATAAATCTTCATCGAAACCAGTGCAATTATCGTATCAACCAGTTGCACCCCTTAGTTGATTAGCAATCAATAATGTCAAACAATATCAAAGCTCCAGATCATGAAGTCAATAATGTGGGCTTGATGACAGTTTTGTTTTGTTTCAGGTACCTTTGCAGTAAACGACAAAGAACACAGATAACATATCGTGCTTCAAATACAGACACCCATTGACAACAATCTTGAACTTGAAACTGAGAAAATCATCAGTTATAAGCAGAATGGCTGCAAAATATGCAACATCCATAAAACTTTTACTTGCCTAACGACTAACTGAAAAAAAAAAAAAAAAAATCTGATACAGAGGGCAAATACCAAGAGACATATACATTTTTCTCTCCATGGAAGAGTTAGATTTGATATCATCTCAATAACAATCAATGAAGTGATAAGTTGAGTGCCAGTTGCATTCAACAAATTTGGTCGGAGAACATATAATTGAAGATAGATCGAATGAATTTATCAAAGCAATCAAAAGAAGAAAGACACGGAAGCAGAAGGCCAACTACAAAAGACACAAAAATGAGCATAAAAGAAAAAAATGGTAGTAAAAACAATATTAACAGCAACAGAAATTTTACAGTAACTTCCATTCAATCAATCTTCTGAGACAAACTCAAGCTGCCCACGACTTCCCAAAACAAAAGAATCAAGTCAACACATCCATAGCTAAAATCAGTACTGCGATGTGGAAAATGCAGAACAGTCGGATAGAAACTACTGGCAACAGAGAGAAAGAGACCAATAAGACTTGCAATCCAAAGAATCCACCCCGTGAAGACAGAAATGCTCACAAAAAACAAACACAGAATACCCACCAAACAGAAGCATTAGTCAATATAAACCGACACCTAAAAAATACATATAAAAAAACCCAAAATAGCAACAAAATTTTACCAAGAAAGCCCCATCCCTTCCTTCAAAAACAATAACTATATCAACAGGATCTCAAAACTCCGCATGCATTGAGCAAACAGCCGGAAAAAAACAAGCATCATGGGTTCATTTGACCTCACTCTAAAACTAAAAAGGGAAGGACCTGAAACAGATGAGTATAAAAGCAAGTTAATAAAGGAAATGGGGACGAAGAAGAACAGGGAATCAACCCATAAGGAGAAGCAAAAACAGAACAAAAAAACACAGAAAGGCAAGCAAGCAAAGGAAATGAAAAGTGGATAGGCAGAACAAGAATGAGAGAGAGAGAGAGAGAGAGAGATACCTTTGGGATCCGGTGAGAAGGGTAGAAGGGATTAGGAATGGAGGAGGTGTTGGGATGGACTGGGGCATGTCTCCTAACTTGAAACCCCACTCTCGCTCCTCTCTCTCTGACCAAATTTCTTCTCCGTATCACTCTTATTATTGGGGTTTGATGCAGACAACCGAGCAGAGAAGACGACCGATAAAAAAGAACGGCTACAAATTTTTAAAAAAATAAAATCTGAATTTTTTTTTATATCATAGCTAATTTTTTTTAAAAAAAAGCAATTTACCATTAAATATAATATAAATTTAAAAATTATCCTTTAAACAAGCAAAATAGTTTATAAAAAAATATTATATCTTATTTATCTATTTCAATAAATAAATAAAAATATATATATATAAAAATAATAAATAAATAAATAAATAAATATTTTATTATTTAATAATATTTAAAAAATTTCTTAAAATAGCCCAATTAATCGCCCTACCTGTTGGCTTTTATTGTCCAGTCTGTCCCTATTCTCTCTCTAACGTGGATTGTCTTTTATATCTCAGCCGCCTCTTAGGCCACCGTGTCATTCACGCGCAGGTTTCTTCACGCGCTCCGGCGGACCTGCGAGAGTAATTGACGGTGTCGTATTTTTCAGGTGAAAATGCTGACTCTCCATCTACCGAAATTTAAATTTTTCTAAAAAAAATTAAAATTAGTAAAAATTAATTATAATTATTTATTTTTGAATTATAATTAAAACTAATAAATAAAAAACTTTTCACATTTATGAAAGTATAAATCGTAGGTCCAGCTTTACAGGTAAAAAGTTGTCCGTACTTTTAATGCATCAACCATATATTTAAAATAAATTATTAAAATTTATTTATTTTAAAATATTTTAAAAATATTAAAATTAAAGTGATTTTCAATTATTAAAAAAATATCTTTAATTTTTATTTATATTTTTAACATAAAATAGAAGGTCGGCCGTCGATCCAGGCTTCTGACTTTGGGTTGTACAGCTTTCTCAATAATAAAATTAAAATTACACTCCTTTAATTTAATAAAAGTAAAACAATAATTATAAAAAATAATATAATATTAATGCGTCATGGATTTTAAATTTTTAACGAATTTGGGTTTGATTAAGTCTCAAGTTCGTGTTGACGTTGGTTCTAATCTTCATACTGTTTGGCTTGGATCCTGTATGCCACAACCAAATATAAAAAGTCAAAGAAAAATGGCAGTATTCGCTTTCTGGTTTTTTTTTGGACTCTCAAGTTAGTAGTTCTTCTTCCGAAATAAATAAAGCAAAAGCAGAATTTATTGGAAATGGTACAAGGAAGAAAATTTATGAGTTTGACTCGGATGTGGTGCTTGTCTTGAAGTGGCTTTTATGATGGTGCTCTCATCGAGAGCGGTTTTTAGTGGTGTGCTGCGTGGAGCAGCTTATTTAGCCATTGGGTTCACGGAGAGCAAATAGTGAAAATGAGAATGATACTTAAGTCGTTTGAAGGTGGGATTGCTTGTGTCGATTTTAATCACTAAAGTGAGCGTGCTTCTTGGAGTTTGTCTCCAAAGCTTTTTATAGTTGCTTGACTTCACCATCCTTCCTTAGACAGTAAGACAGATTGCTAGTTGTCTGGAGAGGTTTCCTTCCATATGCTGGTGCTATTTAGGGTGGCAACGATCAGAAAAAAGGATTTCTTCATTCTGTACGAAGATGCCACATACAGTGAATATTGGAGTTTATTCATGGGATATGCGTTGAGTTAAAAATTTTTATTTCAAAAGAGATCGCAATTTGGGAAAATACTTGTATTGCGATTAGTTAAGGAAGGCAATCTCTTACACGCAGAACTAGGTCATGAGCCGTATCGATTTGAGCTGCATCCATTTTTCTAAAAGTTGTTTTTGGTTAACTGGAGCGTTGACCATCCATTCAGCCTAATGGGCCACACTTCACCTGAGCTGATCGTCTTTTTTGGACAGGCTTATTTCAATCGTCCCCATCAGATACAACGTACTTTCACCTTAGTTTTGATACAAAAATCTTATATTGAATTTAATTATCTATTTTTAAGATCAAAAAAATATAATGTTTTACTAATCTTACCTTTAACTGATATTGTTCCATAATAGTTAGATTATGTATTTTTATTTTTATTTTGGGTCCTTACTTTGTCCACTTTGGACAAATTTTATAAATATAATAAAAAAATTATATTTAAAATGATTCAGATATTTAAAATATTATTTAAAAAATATCAATAAAAATATAACTTAGTTGTGGTTAATGGGCAGAAAAAAGATATAAAATAGGAAACTCAATAGTTATATTATCAAAATATAATATACTTAATTAAATAAAATAATAAAAATAAATTTATATAACTGGCCTAAACTAAAATCTTGATATTCTGCTATTGTTGGGAGGAAAGTGAATTTTTTTATATTATGTTAGAATATCTTTTTTATCTATCTTATTAATTACTTATCAAAAAATATTTAATGATGATTTGTGAGAAAAGATAACAATAATTTTAAATAAAAATATTTTTACAATTAATTATACATTAACTTATAATGAAATTGTTAAAATTGGTATAGTGAGATGAGAGAAAAAAAATAAAATAAAATAAAATCTATAACTATTTTAATAATTTTAATATAAATAAATATATAAATAATATTATTTATAATTTTAAACTACATGTTAATCTTTTTACATTATAGACAATACCATATATCTTTTTATTAGTGAAATATTTTTTTATACATTTCGCAATAAAATCCACGTCATAGATGCATAAATAAGAACATTAGAGAACTCTTTTTTTTTTTCAAGAATTTTTGGACATTTAATAAATATGAGTGGAGGTGCTTATGTAACATTTCTTTTTATTTTTTCTTTTTAAATAAGCACTTATTATTAGATTAAAATTGATCTTCTATATTTAAATTTTATCACCTGAAAATCAAATAAAAAATAAATTAAGGATCAAAAATTAACCTTCTATCATTAAAATCAACAGTAATAACTCAAATTTTTATAAAATTACTTACTTATTTGGATATTTCAAGCTCTAATCTCTTCAATGATAGTGCTTAATTAAAGTATTAGATTTATGAATTCAAATCAAATACCACACATATATATATATTTTTTATTAAAACGTCTAGGGTGATTACCATGTAAGAGAAAATGGATGGAAGGTTACCCCAAAATGAGAAAATATGTGCCACTATAATTAATTTTTTTTGAAAAATTAAAAATTCAACACTTACCAAATTAAAAGAAAAAAAATCAACTAAGCTGATGAACTCCGCTAAGAAGTCATGGAGGTGAGAATGTTGTATTCTTTCATCTTCAACTCCGAACATAAGCATCAATATTGTAAGATTATTATATGTGCCTCCAATTTTGGGAGACCAAAGATATGATCGGCATATCTTATCAAATCCAACCAAATCTTAAAAGTTCAGATCGATGGGAGTTGCTGATCCAGTCCCTACATTTTATTTGTTCAACTAATCCATAATTGATCTGTTTAGTAAAGTCAAATATCTAAATAAATAAGCCTAAAGACAAATAAGAATAATATCCACGTAGACTAATAGATATTGTGTACATCTAACCTGTTGGTCGATAGTGTTTACATGTCAAATGACGCTAGCACCACGCATCAAACTTGCCAACCACATTCGAAAAGAGGGACCATTGGGTGAATGTTGATGGATGGCTTTGCGGCGCGAAGGTGGGATCACAAACCTCTTTACCCTACCATTTGTAACCCAAAAAGAAACAACTAAGTGGACTTTGATGTGGTCCAATGACTATGACACTCATATAACTTCAAACCCTTTGCACTCATTTTAATGATTCAAAATCTTCTGTTGACGAGCACTCTTATTACATTAAACTTTGTTCCTTTTCAATTCCTAGAAAAATTCTTTCCCAAATTTGGAACTAAATACTTGTTTGATGAAGTATAATGCATTCTTATTAAATAAACTATTTGACCTGAATTTCTGTCACATCGCTAGAATTTTGTATAAAAAAAACTTTAGTAATATAAATACTTTTATCTACAGGATCTTTTATTACTATATTTCTCCATTTATTATTCAAGTCTAAAAGTAAATTTACGTATCTAGATCCATTAGCGTTAATTCTTTATGTAATATTGTAATTGTTCTTATCTCAAAGAATCAGAAGATAATTTCTCTTTCTTCTCTTTATGATTTGTAAAATTTTAATAAATCTTGTGTCTCTAAAATGATTGCCAAGGACGTCTTTTTATAGAGAGAGGACCATTCCAAAATTACTAAAATGTCTTTTCATTCGCTCAAGATATGCGTCATGAACAAATATAATCGTTAAGAAGTGATATCCATTCATTCAACGGGTATGTCTTAAAGAGACATATTCATTCATTAAAGAATATATTTATTAGAAAATAACATATTCTTTTCATCAAAGGATACGTTTTAAACGAGCGTATTTTTTAGTAAATTTCTCTTCATTATATATATAAACTAATAGGATTATTTAATAAATTTAATAAATCAATAATTTATATATCATGTGGGACATATTTCTAACATTTTGCATTCATAATAGCGAGTTTTACCTGATACCCAAATCATTTATAGCCAGAAGGATTCGTCACCTAACAACTCCATTTTGCGAACCAGTTCTATATAGCAGATTGGTCGCTTCTCAATGTTTGGAACAACAATCTTATAGCTGTGGATAAAAGGAGTAAGTAAGTAAATCCTTCTTGAGGCTAAAATGACTTAGGTCTGTGAAAAATTTTCTTGAAAACATAATTCAAGCCTAATCACTTTTAATGCACAAGACTTTAAAATCAGATTTTTTTAGATTGGCTCTTTTCTTGGGCCATTTTCTTTTCGGATCGGACCTCAAATCAAGTCCATAGCAAAAATGGTGCTTTACTGAAATAATTCCTCAGGGTTGTGAAAAAAGTGAATATGAGATACATTAATCTTAAGTGCTAGCCAATGATAATCTTGTGAAAATATAACAATATATTATGATTTTTTCTCATTTCAGTTGGTAAATATTATCTCAATAAGCTTTAAGTATGAGTGGCGACTGAAGGACATACTTATAATATTTTTTTTAAATATTTTGAGATAATATATTATTTTATCAATTAATACTAACAAATTATTACAAAAATATATAAACACACACGATGAGAATTTCATAACACCTTGGATGTTTATTGTGTGCATTAAAAATTTTCTGTTTATAAATAATCTAGAATATAACATAGTTTTTTTTATTCATTTATGTTGACAAGTTAATAGAATAATAAATGGATAGATCGTTCGATAATATATTAAAGATATTTTTTAAATATTTCTCTTTTGTTGGAGAGAAATGGTTGTTCTGTAAGTTTCTTCTATGAAAATATTTAGAAAACTCTTTTAAATCACCTTTTACATTTTTAATGATATGGCACTTTATCTATCTATTTATAATAATAGACTATACAAAATATATGATTGATATGCGCCACTATAAGGAAATCAATGTCAAAAGTATGAAAATTTTTTAACTTTTTTTGATTTTTCAATGCTAGAACCTTCAATTTAATGTAATGCATGATTTTTGTTTATTATTTATGATGTCATTATTATAATTTTGAGCAACTTAAAAAATAATTATATAACAAAAATTGAGAAAAAATTGAATTAAGTAATCGAGTCAATGTTTGATGGTCGCCAATCGTCACGCACGTATATATTTGAGATAAAAGAGGTGTACTTGATGTATGCTTTGATCAGTACGCCAGTAATAGGTTGGCCCAAGAATGAGGGATGACTCAGATACACAATGGTCAATTAGCGCCTTGACGGTCAATGCCAGCCATTGACCGGTCGAAAGGCCAATGAGTCAGGAGAAACCCAAGTATAGGACGGCCCACTTGGGCACAAGACGGTTAACGCTTCCATTGACCGGAAGCATGACCAGTCAAACGTCTGAAGGACAAGCTTCAAATGGGCCAAGCCCAGTTTGGCCCACATGACCGTCCTCGACCAGCAGCGGTTTTCTTCATTGATTTCACGCTCTTCATAGAAGGCAATCTTCACTATAACGGTCATCAGCAGATTCAACGTGCATCCATAAAGGAAGGCGCCAGAATCTCTTTTCTATCTGTCGAAAACCCTAACGGTTCTAGAACACATAAGGAAAGCAATCAATTCAGTAACCGTTACTGTTATAAAAACTCCACAGCAAAAAAGGCAGCGATCACAGTAGAGCGTGGGAATTAAACCCTTCTACGTAAGGAAGGTAGTCCAAAGTAGCGCCTATAAAAGGCCATGGGATCCTCACTCCAAGGCATGCTCTCATTGGCCCACAAATGCTTAAGCTTGCCTGGAAACACTCTCAAAAAAGCTTTCTTCTGCAAAACTCACACGCTTTTAGAATATAGACGCTCTCTTCCTCTCTTTGCCACTACGTTTCCGGTGAACTCGGTGCTTAGAGCCAATGCTCCTCACGAGCCTCCAAAGTTTCTCCCAATGAGAGCACTCTTCCCTCACAACTACTCTCTCTATTTCCTTGCATTCTTACGACTACCTTCTTAATTCGAAAGCTATTTGCTAACTTGAGCATTAAAGTATTTTCGATGGGACAACCTTTCGCCGTTACCGGACTTCTTATTCGTAGTTGTGGTGTGTAGGATTCAGACTCAGTGGATGAAGCCGGACTCAGACAAATAATTTGACCCGAATTTGTTTAAAATTTGAATCCAGAACTCATTATTGGTATCGTTTGTGGAAAACTTACAAAAAGCCAACCACTGTTTTTCCACAATTTCTCTCTGTTTTGCCTCTCAACAAATAGAATGGTGAATATAAGAGCGCAAACTAGTGGTCCCGCTAGAGACACGATCACACTCCATCAGAACCACTCTGTTGGTAACCAAGTTAACGGGGTGGTCAACGGTATGCCAACACCCTTTTTCAGAACCTAGTGGAGTACATGAGCAGTATGAACAGAATGCTCCAAATGCTCTGCATTCGCCAGGAGAACGTTTAGCAGGGGGCTCTGCCCGCAGCACTTCCTACTCAGGCCTCCAAGAGAGGAGGACAAAAGAAGAAAAAATCGGCCAAAAAGACCAAGAGGCCGGCCAACACTCAGGCTCCGGAGACCTAACACGCCCAGAGTCGATCAAGGCTCGAAGGACATTTTGGTAGTAGGACTCTGGAGGAGAGTCCCAAACGAAGGAATCTTTAATACTCTTAGATGGAGACCAGACCTCAGGCTCAGGAGGGAGCCTCTAGTTGCCATGCCGGAGAAAGGACGGAGTTCAGAACCTACCTCAACTCCAAAAGAATTGGCAACACCGTCCCCACATATTCGTGGGTGGAAAAGATCTCGAAGCGCATGTTCAAGGATGACGAACACACTATGGATCTGGACAGATCTCCCTTCATGGCGCAGATCTTGAATCATCTTATGCCGATCAAGTTCAAGATGCCAACTCTTACGATGGAAGCGCTGATCCTATAGATCAACTCGATCATTTTCACACCCATTTGAGTCTACAATGGTTGAATGACGTAACCATGTGCCGCTACTTTCCTCTTATGCTGAAGGGAGACGCTTGCATCTGGTTCCATCGTCTTCCATCAGATTTGATCTGGAGCTTTCAAGAGCTCTCTGACATCTTTTTGGCACAATATGTCTCTAGCCGTCAAGATGAGAAGCAGCCTTGGCATCTCTCCCATATCAAGCAGAAATAGGGAGAGAATCTAAGGAAGTTCTTGGATCGCTTCATAATGGAAGCGAGAAGAATCCTCATGCTCATAGAAGAGATGAAACTTGGTAGTTTCATCTTCACCTTAACGCACGGGGACTTTTTTAGGCACCTAACTCACAAGAATCCTCAAAACTTTCGGAAAGCAAAATCCATCGCCAGGGCCGATGTAGCAGCAGAAGAAGCCAACGAGGCTAAGCGCCCCAAGTGAAATGAACAGCCTCGCTCTTTTCCAATTGTGGGAAAGAGAAATCACAACGGTGGTGATCACTCCACCGGAAGCAGCACAGGATTAGAGTGCCAGAACGAAGGGATTACGGGCCGATCAGCCTAACGCCCCTGACCAACGTACGCTCCAACGTCTTCATGCAGATCGTGGGAAGAAGTTTCTTAAGTGGCCAAAACCACTTAAGAAAGCGGAGGGAGGAAATCTAGCCAAGTACTGCGATTTTCATCAATCTCCCGGACACTCCACGAAAAATTGTAAGAAGCTTCAGCAGAAAATCGAAGAGCTCATTCGGAGGGGTCACCTCACCGGGTTTGTCAGGAACCCCAAGTAGAGCTCTGGTGCCTCAGGAGGGGAAGGACCAAAGCCTTCCCCGCTACGGAATCGGGTCGCAGGTGGAGTGGTCAATATGATCACAATCCGACCGACCAAGATCCCAACGATCACAAGGAGCAGCAAGCTAGGCGAAAGAAATAGCGCACAGAAGACAATGTCATTATGCAGATCCCCTTATTGTATCCACACTCGTTTCGAATAGTAGCGTCAACTACCAACTGAAACGAGTTTTCATGGATAATGAAAATTCTCATAAGTTGCTTTACCTTGATGCGTTTTTTAGATTTGGTTTAAAAAAGAGTCAGTTGAAGCTTGCCGAAGGCTTACTCTATGGCCTTGACAACTAACCAGTAGCCGTCTAAGAAACGATCAAATTGGAGGTCGCCCTGAGCACGTAACCTAGAACGACGAGTCGTACACTCACCTTCCTGGTTGTCAACCTACCTTCTGTGTGCAACGCAATACTAGGCCGCCATGCCTAACTGCATTCAAGGCCATCACTTCAATATTGCACATCAAAATGAAGTTTCCGATATCTTACGGCATAGGCGAAGTACAGGGTGACCAAGTCACCGGCGGACATGTTACATATCCCAGATTACACTGAGTGGCAGCACTAAGATGGTAGGAGAACTCGAACATCAAGATGAAGTAACTCTGCAACAAGCACAGTTTGGTGAGGCTATGGATCTAATCCCACTGAATCTGAAGGACCTGAAGAGGTGCATACAAATTGGAAGCTCACTCACCAGGACACTGCGTGATGAGCTGATCACGTTCTTACGAAAGAACACTGACATCTTCGCATGGACCCCTGCTGACATGCTTAGGATTCCGGTCGGAGTAATAGTCCACAAGTTAGGCCTCAATCTCGACTGCAAGCCCATTAGGCAAAAGCGAATGAACTACTCCGTGGAGAAATTGATCACCATCTGGGAGGAGGTAAAGAAGTTGCTAGACGCTGGTTTCATCAAAGAAGTCTAGTACCCGGACTGGCTCTCCAACGTCGTCCTGGTAAAGAAGAGTAATGGAAAATGGCGAATATGTGTCAACTTCACTGACGTTAATAAAGCCTGCCCAAAAGACAGCTTCCCTTTACGCAAGATCGACCTATTGGTAGACTCAACATTCGGGTATGAGCTGCTGAATTTTATGGATGCATACTCAAGCTACAACCAGATCCGGATGAGCCCAGAAGACGATGAGCATATATCGTTCATGACGAACTAAGGCACTTACTGTTATAAGGTGATACCCTTTGTTCTAAAGAATACCGGCGCCACTTACCAGCGGCTAGTGGATAAGATGTTTGAAAAACAGATCGGTCACAGTATGGAGGTGTATGTTGACAACATGTTCATCAAGAGTAAGACCACCAATAACCAAATTCACAATCTGGTTGAGTCTTTCTAGGTGCTCTGCGCACGTCAAATAAAATTGATCCCTTCTAAGTGCGTCTTCAGAGTATCCTCAGGGAAGTTTTTGGGTTTCATGGTCTCTTGACGGGGGATCAAGGCAAACCCAAAGAAAGTCAAGCCCATCATGGACATGCCTCTACCGCGGAGTGTCAAAGATATCCTAAGGTGAACTGGGACACTGGTAGCTTTGTCCCACTTCTTGGCCAAGTCAGGTAACAAGTACTAGTCTTTTTTCAAGGCTTTACGAGGAACAAAAGCAAACGAATTCCAATGGATTACAGAATTCCAGGCAGCCTTTGACGAATTGAAGCAGTACCTAGCTAGTCCATCGTTGTTGACGTCACCCAAGGATGGAGAAGAGTTGTACCTCTACCTGACCGTATCGGAGATGGCTCTCAACTCTGTCCTCATACGCTAGGACTCCAATTCTGAATGGCTGGTCTACTATGTGAGTAAAATATTGATCGGCCCAAAGACACGCTACCTACGTGCCGAGAAGTTAGCCTTGGTACTTGTCTTCTTTGTCCGAAAACTAAGGCCTTACTTCCAAGCTCATCACGTGGTAGTCCAGACCAACTAGCCTCTGAAGAATATACTTCAGAAACTCGATATGTTTGAATGACTGGTTAAGTGGGCTATCGAGTTGGGAGAGTTCTTCATTGAATTTTGGTCAAGACCAACCATCAAAGGGCAGGCTTTGGCCAACTTCATCGTCGAGACCATGACCCCAATTCCTGATGAACATTGAGGATGCAGGACTACACGAGGAAGAGTCAGAATGGATCCTCAACATGGACGGATTGTCCACGGACACAGGCAGTGGTGTCGGAGTGGTCCTGAGGACCCCAAACGGGTCAGTGGTGAAGTATTCCCTCAAACTCAACTTCTTGGCCACCAACAATGTTGCCGAGGATGAATCACTGTTAGTCGGTCTAAGACTAGTAAAAGAGTGCTTCACCATGCGACCGACTGTCTACAGTGACTCTGAGCTGGTCGTTAACTAGGTAAACGGGAGTTTCGAGGCATACAACCCTCACTTAGCTAAATACTTGGTTAAGGCGAGGGACGCCATCAGAAGGTTTGATGAGTTGGATATGGTCCACGTTCTCAAAGGTGAAAACTGAAATGCTGACCAACTTGCTCGGGCAGCGGCAGAAAAAAATTCAAAACAGTACTCGAGGGACATGCAGGAGGTACTAAGCACTCCCAGTACGGAGAAACAGGAAACAATACAAATCTCCGACGTGGAAAGCTGGATAACGCTTTACCAGCGATACCTGGCAAACAGAGCACTACCAAACAACGCGGATGAAGCCAAGTGGATCAAGAAGACGGCTGACTGGCACACCCTAATTGATAGACGGCTATATCACCAAGGCTACTCGACTCTATACCTTCGGTGCTTAACTCCTGAGGAGGCAGACTATGCCATGAGCGAAATCTACCTTGGGATCTACGGATCGCATATCGGCGGTAAAAACCTAACGTTCAATATCTTCACCATCAAATGCCCACTGAATTGAGATCTCTTCAAGCTCCTTGGCTCTTCACGCAAAGGGGGTTCGATATCCTCGGCCCATTTTCCATTACTATCGGGCAACAAAAGTTCATCATTGTGGGCATCGACTACTTCACCAAGTTGGTCAAAGCCGCCCCGCTAGCCAAAATCATCAAGCACAACGCTCTAGAATTCATTCGCCAGAGCAAAGTCAGTAGATTTGGCATTCTCGAGGTCATAGTAATTAACAACGGAAGCCAATTCTTCAGGAAACGCTTCACCAAGTATTACATCAATCTAGATATTAGATTTATCCACACTTTAGTAGTATACCAGCAAGCCAACAGATAGTTGGAGGTCACAAACCGCACGCTACTCCACGGTTTGAAGACGAGGTTGGAGAACGCAGGGGGCTCTTGAGCCGACGAAATGCCCTCCGTCCTATGGTCTTACTGGATGACTCTAAAAGAACCGACTTGCAAGACGCCATTCGGTCTTTGCTACAGGATTGAAGCAGTAATTTTGGTGGAGATTGGGCTTCCAAGTCTTAGGATTGAGTCTTTCGATCCACAAGGTAACTCCCAGAAAATTTGAAAATACCTAGACTTGTTGGAGGAAGCCCACGAGGTTGCCAAACTACAAACGACGGCCAACCTACAACGAGTCGCACGCTATTACAACAAGAGGGTAAAAGCGCGGTAATTTGAAGTTGGAGATATGGTCTTACGAAGCATCGAGGCTACGGATAAGACCACTAATTGGAACAAACTTTTCCCAAATTGGGAAGGCCCTTTTCCTACTCTCTGCCGTTCTGCAGAGTGGAGTGTATAAACTCCGGACCGAGAATTACAAGTTGGTTCCTCGGACTTAAAACGCGGTCCACCTCAAGCGCTACTTTTAGTGTCGACATAGGTAGGTCATCCATATGTATGCTTGTACATATTGTTAATAAAAGAAGATATTGTTTTTTCCTTATTTGCACTGTATTTTTTTCATTGCCATATGCATGTATGTCTACTTGTAGGGTTATACGACCTAAATTGCCCCGAAGTGGGGTAGATTTTCACCCACACGTAATTAAACCTTAATTATCCTAGTGACCCATAAACGGTCGTAGCTAAACCTTGCTCATTCAGGCGGCCTATTAATGGTCGAATTAAACCCTAGTAATATAGGCGGCCTATTAACGGTCGAATTAAATTCTGGTCATTCAGGTGCCCCACGAGTGATCATAACTAAACTCTGGTCATCCAAATGACTCGTTCACAGTCAAAATCTTAGAGGGCTTAAACAGTACACATGATGACCTCCTACTCAAGGAGATAGCGTGACAGTTAATGACGGTTGACAGGAGCATAAGAGCTCTGTTTAAGAGCCGGCCGCCCAAATCCATACTTGAGCAGTGCTGCCAAGCCTCTATTCACAAGTAAAGAATAGGCTTGACTTGACAATAGGGTCCACCTTGGTGTCTTCTACTGGATTTAAGTCCATCAGAGAGCGCCACTGACATTTCAAGAAAGGCAGATGACCAACCTGTGTGCAACGCACCATGTTGGCCGGACAACGCAACAACAATAATTGAGAAATGGCTACTAAAGCAAAGATGCGGAATATCCATAAAATGATCATTTTATTGATTGTGTGCCTTCATAACTACAACAATTTCAAAAAGTAAAAAGTATAAAATTTAAGGAGATGTAGAGCTCCTAGGAGGAGGAGGTGGCGGCCCCTGACCACTTTGGGACTACCCCACGAGACTTTCACGACGCTGGGTTGAACGGTTGGATGGGTCAAGATACCCCACTGGAAAGTTGGGGTCAACCAATCGTACGATGCGTCGGCAAAGGTTGACACCCTCCCATAATCGTGCCGCGAGCATACCGGAGACCTCGTGAGGGCTATACGAGTAGTCAACTCGTTTTTCAGTGACACTATCTATCCCGCGAGTTGGTCAATGCGCCTCACCGCCCGGTCATTCTCTTCTCTTAGCTAGACGTTTTCCTCCGTTAATTTGGCATTCTCATCTTTGAGACTTGACAACACAACCTCTCTTAGTAGGATATTCTCCTCTTTCAGTCTGACATTCTTCGCTGCCAGACTAGACAGCACAGATTGGAGAGCAGCTATGTCCTCTTGGTGCTCCGCTTTCAGCAACTCTATCTCCTCCTCGAACTAGGTATCTCCTTATCCTGATAAGAGATCACCAGGTCCCGTTGATGCAGTCTTGGTGCAGTCCATTATGACTGCACCCATAATTTTCTCCCCCTATAAAAATGCTACTTATTAGCAATGGAGAGAAAATAGAGAAGGAGAGTTGCGAAGGTTTACCTGCCAAATTCTGCGCACCAGCCTTACTGGCCTGCTGCAAAATCTTAGCCTAGGCGGCGGAGGACCAGAAACGGTGATCTCTTGAGCAGGCCCAACAGTAGCCTCCGCCGCAAACTCCTCCGACACGACCTCAGCCAAACCCGCTGCCTCTTGAGACTCTCCGGCAGTTGGTTCCACCGTTAGCTCAACACTGACGCCGACTTCCTCTTGAGGCTCTCCAGTGGCATGCTTCACAGATAATCCAGCAACCAGTGTAGTGGGAGGCTATGCAAAAGCCCCTAGGAGCTCTGCGACAGCCGGCTCCTTCGGCAATCCAACAACCCATTCGACAGAAGGCTCCACGGGTGACTCTGATTGCACCACCAGGTGCTCCAGCAGTTGTAGGGCAAGAACGGCACTGCTCATAGCGGAGCAATGTCCGGCCCTAAATGCCTCAACAGTAGCCTCAACTCCGCCTACGCCAGAGCTATCCTTGACTCCAACAAACTGGCTAGCCAAAACACACTCTGGCTCTGTGGAAGAAAAAATAGGCATCACCATTGTCGCGTTCTTCTATCTTAGACTCTTGGGAGTCTCCTTGCTAGGAGGCGCGTCAGAAGACCCAATTGTGAGGCCGCCTACCTTCCTCTTATGGGAAGGACCCTTCATCTTCTGCTTCGGAGAAGGCGGTCCCCATCGTGCCTTCTTGGCCTCCGCTCGAAAAACCACATGGTCTCTCTGGAACTCTAGAAGGTTGCCCTCCTCTAGCTCTAGAAGTAGGCCACCGCGGCAACCTCATCCTCGGTGGGCATCCTAGTATAAACGTTGGGCACCCTACCCTAATCTTTGGCTAAGGGCCAGGTCAAATCAATATTAATATAAAAGAACCGGTTCTTCTAGTTCTGCAGAGAATTATATATGGTGCCGCTAATTTGGAATCTTCGTGGGGACAGGGACACCTACTCTCCGCCTTAGACAAATTGGAACATCATTCAGACTGCTCCCACCGTCAACAACTTTGAATGCTGACGAAGAAAGATGCACACCGTGCACAAATAATGCACCACATTGGCATGGAACCGTGCTATGGGAACTCAAAGGGCAGTCAGAATATCCATCAGCTTGTCAGGAATGGAAGGCGTAGCCCACTCCTCAAGTGGGCCTCGTAAATGGTGACGTAGCCCTCAGGAGGAGAGCACGCCCTGTCTCCCTCATTGGGCATCCAGAAGACGATCGACTTAGAAATGTTAAACCCGAAGTACAGCTCCCTCACCTCACTGGTCTTGATAATTGAAGCTATATTGGTAACAGAAGGAGCAATGGGAATGAAAGCAAGAAGGAAGATAGCACAATACTTAGAAAAATTTTCAGGAATGAAAGTTGAAGAAAAGTGTGAAAAATTTAAAAAGTAACGAACGGACCACTTAAAGGAGTGTGATCGACGGAGAAGAGGAACGGTCTTGTAATCGTGCGCCCATCATTGTTGACACGTGTCGATTCCTGAAAGGGAGCAGTCGAATCGATTTTCTGACGCATTAATTATTGAGATCGCAAATTTACTGCATGCGGACACGTGGTGAACTTTTCAACTGACAGGCCAGCGGCATGATGGTGCGTCATTTCAACTCTCACCTCATTACAAGTTCTCCGAATTTTGGCCTAAACGGTCAAAGAATTCGCTCAACGATTTCTTTAGAAGTTCTCCGGATTTTGGCCTAGACGGTTAGTGAATCCGATCAACACTTCATTTAGAAGTTCTCCAGAGTTTGGCCTGGATGGTCAACGAATTCGATCAACACTTTCTTCAACAGTTCTTTGGATTTTGGCCTAGACGGTAAACGAATCCGGTCAATACTTCTTTTAGAAGTTTTCCAGACTTTGGCTTAGACGGTCATTGAATCTAGTCAACGCTTCCTTCAACTGTTCTCCGGATTTTGTGCTAAACAGTCAACGACCTTCTAAGTCAGTTCTCCCAATCTTGAGGGCATGATCAGCAACCGCATGCAACGTGATCAACAGGCCAAGAGTCTTCGCCAGTTTCCTCACCAGGTCACCTTAGGTAGGTAACCCAACCACTCATGACCCATCCCAAATATGCTGGAGGTCGGGGTCCTAG
The DNA here is from genome assembly GCA_033239525.1 of Nepenthes gracilis. NCBI lineage: Eukaryota > Viridiplantae > Streptophyta > Magnoliopsida > Caryophyllales > Nepenthaceae > Nepenthes > Nepenthes gracilis. Next base: position 2,929,144 of record BSYO01000026.1, on the reverse strand, counting down.
ACCCGAGCATGGGGGGCTAGTGATGGGTACGCTAGTAATAGGCTGGTCCAAGAAGGAGGAACGACCCATATACACAATGGCCCATTAGCGCCTAAAAGGTCAACGCCAGCCGTTAACCAGTCAAAATGCCAATGAGTCAAGAACAGCCCAAGTACAGGATGGCCATTTAGGCCCAAGAGGGTCAACGCTTCCGTTGATCAGAATCATGCAAGACGGTCAATGCTTCCATTGACTGGAAGCATGACCAGTTGACCATTTGAAGGACAAGCCTCAAATGGGCCAAGTCCAGTTTGGCCCACACGTCTGTCATCGACTGGCAATGGTCTTCTCCCCTGATTTTACACTCTTCACAGAAGGTAATATCCACTGTAACGGTTATCAGTAGATTCAACGTGTATCTCTAAAGGAAGGCACTAGAATCTCTTCACTGTCTTCCGGAAACCCTTCTGCGCGGGAATTAAACCCTTCTGCGCAAGAAAGACAGCTCAAAACAGCGCCTATAAAAGGTCATTGAGTCCTCACTCCAGGACATACTCTCGTTGGCCCACAAATGCTTAAGCTCGCCTGGCAAATGTTCTCAAAAAACTCTCTTCTGTAAAACTCACTCACTTTCAGAATACAAGCACACACTCTCTCTCTGCCACTATGTTTTCGGTGAACTCAATGCTTAGAGCCAACGCTCCTTATGAGCCTCTAAAGCCTCTCCCAACGAGAGCACTCTTCCCTCGCAAACACTCTCTCTATTTTCTTACATTTTCTTGTCACCTTCTTAATTTAAAGGTTGTTTTCTAACTTGAGTATCGGAGTATTTTCGATAGAAAACCTTCGCCGTCACCTAACCTCTTATTCGTAGTTGTGGTGTGTAGAATCCAAACTCAGTAAACAGAGCCGGACTCATACGAACAATTTGACCTAAATTTGTTTGAAACTTGAATCTAGGACGCATCACACTTATTACAACATTTATATATGGATTGGATGAAATATTGGTGTCTGAACCGCCCTTGATATAGCACTCACATATAAGTGAGATAGAATAAAGGACACATGATACGTATCTATCAGTTCGTGTGCTAATTTTATTATACAAACCTATTGGTGGACTGTTTTAGTTATTTCACAAAAAGAGAAAAAAGGAGAGAGAAGAAAATGAATGAGATTTCGAATTTGTTTAGAATTAGATTTGTTGGATCATAAATAAAAGATAAGTATTTTAAATCTATTCTTTAATCTATTCATATATCATTCAATTTTATTTATATTTCTCATTTTAATATACACACATATTGTCATTCACCCCATTGTTTTAAATATTATCATATGCACATATTTTTTATCAAATATTTTAAATTTTATTTAATTTTATTGAAGGTTTGAAAGATTTATTTATTTTTATAAAATAAGTGAATATTTTAAGATATTATATTTATATATAAAAATATTTATGAAAGAAAAGTAATAAAATTTATACATTTAGACTTCTATATGACAGTCAATATAAGTATTTAGTCAGGACTCTATTTTAATTTGATATGAGATTTATACTTTCTTATAGAATAGAAAATTTTTTATTTGTACCTTTTTATAGAAAGAAAAAGTTTTTTATTATGTTATCAAGGTTCCCATTTGTTATTTTTTTTTGGAACCATTATAAATAATTAACAAAATTATATATTCAGACATCTTAATATATTAAATATATTTAAGGATTGTACTTATTATTTACAAGTGACAAAAAAATGATATTTAACACTATCTATAGAGAAAAATTTATAATCGGCCCGTTTATGAGTCTAACTAGTAGTATTTTTGCCTAAAGTTGTTAGAAGTAAATATAATCCTTCCTCAAAGTTTTATATTTTAGTCATTGGTTCTCAAATTTGGCATATTTTAATTTTTAAGATTTTACTTACATTGTATTTGATATTTTAAAATATTTGACATTTAAGATTTATAAGTTTTGATATAATATTTAAAATCATTGGACTTTGTACATTTGAACATTTAAAAAGTATATGATTTGGACTTTAGGTGATTTCATATAATTTGTATTATTTAGTATTCATATATAGATTATAAATTTTGTATCCAAAATAATGATTTAGACATTTATTAGATACCACATTCATATTTATTACTCATAGGTCATTCAAATTTCTTATCAAAGTGTCAAGTCTATCTTAAATATCATAATTTGTTTTTCATTTATACTTTTTAGTAGACTCGATATTTTCTATAGGCTCACAATTAGGTGGGTGGTTTGTATTCTATATTTGAACATTTTCAACCAAATATTTAAAATAATTATAGGTTTTATCAGAGTTCTTATCAAAGAATTTTTTATTGCACATTATTTTAATAAATTGACGCATTTAAAAATTTAATCAATCATATAGAAAATTGATTAGACGACATGTTTTAAAATCGTGATATAAACAAATAATTAGTAAATTTTTAATTCTGTTTCAACACTAATAAACGTTTCATTAAATTTTTATAAAAATTTTATAATTTAATGTTGAAAAACTTAAAAATTTTGTGTATGGAAAAATATTTTCTTTATGAATACTCTTTACATTCCCACCAATTTAAAAATAAATAACGACTCTAAAATATAAAAGCACATATTTACTTTATCTTTAAAAAAATAATTTGATATAAATAACTCCTATTATGGAAATATTATTTATTGGTTATCCATAAATTTTTTCGAAGTCAAGTTTATGATGTGCTGGTAGGGATTTTCAGAGTTCATTATAAATAACTGAGATAAAAATTATATCATTTTAGAATTAAGATTAAAATTATGTTAGGTCAATAACATAATATATGAAATTATACTATACCTTGCTGGGTACAAGTAATCACGAAGTAGTCAAAAATCATAAGCGGGTATTTGGACATGACAATTACTAATAACTTCCTAATAGGGTTACTATTGATATTGCTCATTTTATGTTAGAAATATATCCAATATGATGAGATATATAAATTATTAATTTGTTAAATTGATTAAATAAATACGAACCTATTAATTTATATATATTAAAGAGAAAATTTTTAAAAGACATACTCGTTCAAGGCGTATCTTTTGATAAAAGAATATATTAATTCCTAATAGATATATCATTTAGTGAATATATATATTTTTTTTAAATATACCAGTTGAGAAAAAAAGGATATCATTCCGTAACGATTATATCTATTGAAGATATATCTTTTGGACTAAAGGAGGTGTATTTTAGTAATTTGAGAATGATCATCTCTCATTCTATAAAAGGATATCTTTGATCATCATTTTGGGATATATAAAATTTTATAATTTATAAAGAGAAGAGATAAAACTCATCTCCCCATTTTTTGACACAAAAATTATTACGGTATTGTAGAAAGGTTTACCGTTAATGGATTCAAGTATGTAAATTTACTTATATATATATATACATAATTGATTAGTAAAAAAATATAATAATAAATATCCTAAAAATTAAAATTTTATCTCATTAAAGTTTCTTACATTTTATACATTTGTAATCTTTATTAATTTTAGTTTAAATATTTTGAAATTAAAAATCTAAACAAAAATCCTATTTTTAACTATATTTTCTTTTTCAGTTTTAACTTTCTGCTTTTTTGTTTTTTATTTTAATTTTTTACGTTCCCGTTACAGTTTTTTTTTGTCTTTTTTTTTTTTTAAATTACGTAATTTCTTTTTCGTTTAAATTTTTTTTATCAGTTTGAAATTGTTTTTTAATTTAACTTTTAGCTTTTTAATTTAACGTGAATATTATCATTTTGCTGTTCACTACGGTGTTGTTTTAGCTTTAAGTATTTTTTTTTCTAATTTTTAAATTAGAATTCCAAGCAGTAAGCTACAAAATTAATTTCTAGGAAATTAGAAAATTATAATATATATATATAAGGAGTTAATTTTTTTTTATAAAATTAATTTTATAATTATTTTATATAATAAAAATATTTAAAAAATTAAAATATTAAGTTAGTGATAATAAGAGTGGCTGTAACACCTGCGGTAAGATTATAAAATTAATTAAAAATATAAAAATTAAATTATAAAATTTTAAGTTTCTTAAAATTAAAATATTTGTAGCAAACTCTACTATTCAGCAACGACATAAATCAAATTATGAAAATATAAAATTATGAAAGTGCCATCAAAAGCTCAAAAAAAAAAAAAAAATAGTAATATATAAAAAATTAAATAATATAATTATAAAATTATAAGAATGACAGTAATTAAACTATTTAAAATTTATAAAATAAAATAATAAAATATAAAAAATTAAAGGATAAAATTTTAAAATTATTTAAAAATTATAATAATTAGTTGTAACATATTGATTCTTATAATATAATATAATGTAAAATTATAATACTTTAGTATTAATTTAAAACTAGATAAACCAATAAAAATAAAAAATAAATAATATAAAATTAATAGAGCTAAAATAATCTAAAAATAAATTTAATAAAAATCAAATAATAAATAATATAAAATAATAAATTTTAAATAAAGCCTATTACAATGAGATATTAAGTTTTTATTTCACCTAAAATCACCGCCTAAACTCTCTATTATTTTCTCTCTCCTTCCCCTCTATCTTTCTCTCTCTTAATTCTCTCCTTCTCTCACCAGCTCTCTGCCTCGGCAAAGGGCCCCCTGCCCTTCGGCAGATCCACCGCTTTAATTATAATTTTATTATTACATAATTTTTTAATATATATTTTTTATTTAAAAATATATATATTTTAATCTTTCCCCATATTAAATTTTTAAAAGATTTAGCTTTATACTTATTTCATGTTTCTTTAATCGGTTAATTAAGTTAACAAAATCAAAATTTCATTTGATTCGTTTATATGATTTTGATTCAAAAATTTTTTTCTAATAGATAAAATCTGTATAATAAAATTTAAATAAATTGCTACAAAGTAATAATAAATAGATATAAATAAAAATATAATAATCAATATTTATCAGTATATAATATAATATTTTATTATGTAATTATTTTTTTTATTATTGTTAATCCCTTGAATCTCTAATATTCTCATTTTTCTTAATTGAACCCCGAGGAATAACGAACCAACACAACACAAATTAAGGTAATATTACGTGAAAATCATTCCTATATAATGTAAGAACCATATGACATTATGACTAAAAATATCTCCACTATACTTAAATTCAGTTGTACATAAACCATTACTGAGCCAATTCTTTCACAGCAATATGAAAAAGAACAGGTTACAATTGACTCGAAATTCGCTTTAGTTATTAACTGTACATGTGCACAAATCCTAATAACTGAACAACAGAAAATGACCGAGGCAAAAAACAACTTGAAATAAGTTTTATAATAGAAATTAGAATAATATATTCAATGTTGGTAAACTATCGAGAGTAATTCAAATCTCAATCGGATACCTAAAATTTTTTATTTATATTTTCTCTCGTTTCTCTTTTTAAGACGATGCCCATTTTGTATTTCAAAGAGCTCGAACATCCTAAAAAATAAAATATTTGTATTTATATCTGTGTGAGTCACTTTGACCAGTTGTCATATAATTAATATATGGCTAGCCACTAGAATTCTTCTTGAAATTGCTGTTTAAACTCTCATCATGTAGATATCTCTTAAGGGGTCGTCCTATAAAAATTTTATTCGAGCAAATAGCCTTATCAACATTACAAAAATCATATACAATAAACTTATGATTAAAAATAAAAATTCACACATCATGGTAGCTGTGACTTTGACTGATATATGAGCACGAGGTTCCTGCTTCGTAAAGTAGAAATTTTATATGCCTTTTAACTTTTTTTTGATTTTTTTTATTTTTTAATACATATTTTATTAAAAAAATAAAGAAAGAAAAAAATTTATAAAATAGCTATATAATTTGATTAGTATGAATTCATCCATTTCTATGGGGGCAGTGTTTATATTAGTCAGCTCCGGACTAAAGATAAAGATAGCTGTATAATTATTTCACATGATATAGATTTCATAATTTATAAAAAAATTAAATATTATAATTATTTTTTAAAGATTTTTGTTAAATTTTATTTAAAAAATTATTTTCTTAATAAATTTAATTATTAATATAAATAAAAATATTTATATAATTGATGAATTGACATCTTCTTATTCTATAAATGTTAGAATTATCGATCAATTATGATTAGATATCACACTTATTTATAACTTATTTCTATTTCATTTAATCAAGTGAATTAGATCGAGTTAGGCCGTATTGATCAACGATTATTTCTATTTAAACATGAAAATAATATATTCATATTGGCATATTATCTTAAATTTTAAAAAAAATAAATATTTATGTAAAAATATTTCTTAAAAATATATAAAAATATTGTTTTGTATAAAAAAATATTTTAAATAATTTATACTTGTTGCGTTCGGGTCGCGGTTGCCGTGCAGGTAATTCCATAGCACGTGGCGGCGTCGGGAGAAGGATTTCTACTTTAAACAATAAGCGAGAGGTTAGAGGCCGACGGGGTTTTATTGGACTCCCGCCTTTTCATTAGATATCTTCTTAAAAACGGAGAGATGTATGCATAAGATGCGAGAATGAGGGGAGTGCGAGAGGATGTAATTGAGTTTGCTCCATGGAATGTCTTATTTGTATACCCGCAGAGGGTGATTGGGAGTCTGCCCGTAACAAAAGTAATAGGTGCGCCCGGATTTAGGTTCGTGGGCCGCGGGTAACGTTCGGAGATCTCCCGTATTTTGGAATGACTATGGGGCCCATTGGGCAACACGCCGTGTGGGCCGCCGTACCTCATGTAACGATATCTGCCGGTGATTTCTCGGGCAGCCTTCCTTAAGGGTTTTGGGCGGATTGTGAGACATATCATCTTATGAGGAGCCGTTATATGGAGTTGGGCGCCATGGCGAAAAGGAACATTTCCATTTTGCATCCTTACTTTTAGAAGAGCTCTCGGGCTCCTCTCCGGGAATAAGGAATAACTTAAAGGGGGCCTCACGCCTTTTGATTTGGGGACAAATCAAGGTTGTCTTTTTGGTTAGCGGGAAGCTTCGTGCTCTGTTCTGATGAGAACAGAGGAAGAAGGGTCGCCATCGGCCGAGGACGTATATTCGTCTGCTCGTGGTTCGGGGAAAGTGCCATTCTCGGAGGAATCCGGTCGGCGTTGTTTGTGGCTCGAAAATGGACGCCATGGGAGGGGATTCGAGATCTAACTGGTGATTGAAAAGGAGAATTGTAAGGTTTGGTCACACCGTCCAGTGGTTCATCCGTGTCGGGAACGGCGGAGCCGGTGTTGATTTCCATGGGCGGTGAGCTTTGAGCTCCGATTAGCGCCGTTAAGAGGAAATCATGGAGTGTTGGCCCGGGAAGCTCTGCGCCGTATGCTTATGGAAGCGGCAGCAGTGAGGAGTTTTGGGTCTCCGGAGAAAGAGCCCCGTGACGTCGCCATTTGAGTCTTATTGCTCTTTTCCCCTTTTGCTCCCTTCTCGTGAGGCCAAAGAGAGGAGAGATGGTGAGTGGGCTGTCATCTTCTGCGCGTAGCGAGGCCCGGCTTTCTCGAGATGCCCCGATATTGCCCCCTTTGTCCTTTTATGGGAAAAGGAAGGGGCATTTTCAAAATTTCCCGCCTTTTTGCCTTGGGCCTTTCTCCTGGGCGTGTTTTATGGGCCCGTGTGTTGGGACCCAACATGCCCCCATGCCAAAGGGTTTCCTCGACCGTTTGGTATGAAATCGTAATTCTTAAGAGTTAACCTCTTCTGTTATCGCCGTTGGTGTCCCGGCTTAGGCTTAGAGCGCGTTTGCCTTCGGGGATCCTTCTAACTTTTCGGATCGCATGGCTTTGCCCAAGTCCTTAGGGCTCGATCTTTTGGAATACTCGGATCGAGTTTTGTAGATATCGCTCAGGAAGGACCGGGATTATTTAAAAAATCTATTATGACCTCGGGGGTCCGGCCTGCAGGATCTTTTTTGTTATGACCTCGAATATAATATTTTTTGTTATGACCTCGGGTCCGGCCCTGCAGGGCCAAGTATATAGTTTTGTTATGACCTAAAGGGTTATAACCACTTCGTGGCGGGTTTTTGATGACCTCGAGGGTCGGCCTGGGGCCCTTCGGGCCGGAGTTTTTGATGACCTCGGGCGGCCTCAAACACAGTCGCGGCCAGGGTTTTTGATGACCTCGGGCGACCTGCAGGGCCATGCAGTGTCACAACAGGGTTTTTTGATGACCTCGAGGCCGGCCTCTGACCGCCTTTGGTCTAATTTTTTTGATGACCTCGATTATTTTTGGTCGCCTTTTGATGACCTCGAGGCCCGGCCTAATTTTTTATTTGATGACCTCGAATCTTATAATATTTTTTTGATGACCTCAAGGGCCGGCCTGGGGCCATAACCTGATTTTTTGATGACCTCGAGGCCCGGCCTGCAGGACCGCTGAGTCAGAGTTTTGATGACCTCGGGCCGGCCTGCAGGATCGCCCGGTCACGGCCGGTTTTGATGACCTCGAGGGCCGGCCTGCAGGATCGCCCGGTCATGGCCAGGTTTTAATGACCTCGAAGCATATTTTTAATGACCTCGAGGCCGGCCTCAATTATGAGTTTTGATGACCTGATATGAGGGCCTGCACACAGTCGCGGCCGGGGTTTTGATGACCTCGAGGCCTGCGGGCCTTTTTTTTAATGACCTCGGGCCGGCCTGGGGGGCCCTTTGGTGTGACCCGGAGTTTTGATGACCTCGAGGCCGGCCTTGGCCCATGACCTCGGGGCCGACCTGCCAGGGCCAACCAACCGAGGTTTTTAATGACCTCGAGGCCGGCCTGCAACAAGTCACGGCAATTTGATGACCTCGACAAACCACAGTCACGAAGTTTTGATCGTCGAATCTTTGTGAGTTGTTGGGCAATCTGGCACTCAGGCCGGGCATCTTCGCAGACAAGTGGTCGTGATGATTCCACCGGTTGCATACTTTTGGGCTCTTTGGCGCTCAGGGGTCATTTTAGGAACTCTGGCGGGGCGGAGGAATGAGACATCTCCGGACGAAATCTGGAGGCCGAGAGCCCCGCGTCGTCGGGATGGGAATGAGGCGTCTTCGTGTTGTGGGATGAAGTCTTCGCCTCGATCTTTGAAAAGAGGAGGGCTGCGACCTCTGGCGGGACGGAGAGATGAGATATCTCCGTGATGAAGTGCGGAGGCGAGAGCCCCAGGCGTCGTCGGGATTTACGAATGAGGCGTCTTCGTGTTGTGGGGCGAAATCTTCACCTCGATCTTTGAAAAGAGGAGGACACCCTCTGGTAGGATGGAGAGATGAGATATCTCCCGTGATGAAGTGCGGGAGGCCGGGAGCCCCGGCGTCGTCGAGATTTACGGAATGAGGCGTCTTCGTGTTGTGGGACGAAGTCTTCGCCTCGATCTTTGAAAAGAGGAGGACCCGGCGACCTCTTCGGGACGGAGAGATGAGATATCTCCGTGATGAAGTGCGGAGATGAGCCCCTAATAAATGAGGCGTCTTCGTGTTGTGGGACGAAGTCTTCGCCTCGTCTTGAAAAGAGGAGGACCGGGACCTCTGGCGGGACGGAGAGATGAGATATCTCCGTGATGAAGTGCGGAGGCGAGAGCCCCGGCGTCGTCGGGATGAGCGGAATGAGGCGTCTTCGTGTTGTGAGACGAAGTCTTTGCCTCGATCTTTGAAAAGAGGAGGACGACCTCTCTCGCGGGACAGAGATGAGATATCTCCGTGATGAAGTCGCGGAGGCCGACCACCAGGATGAGGGTCCTTTTTTTGCTCCGTCGAGCATCACCCGGACGTTGTTGTCCTCTGCCCATCCGGGGTTTAAGGAACCCTCGGGCATGGGTATCCCGTGGGATCGGCGGTGTAGGAGGCCATGGTCCGAGCCATAGCGTTGTCGGGAACCCGAGTCTTCCGTCTTTATGTGTGAGATTGAGTATTGGAGGAGACGCTGAGCTTTTTGCTGCGTTTCCACGCTGTTGCGTCTTCCGTGGTTGCCGTCACGGGTCGAGGGCCTTCGGATTCCCTAGCACGTGGCGGCGTCGGAGAAGGATCGGTCCCGTTCTCCAACCCTGGACTCCGCATAACATAAACAATAAGCGAGATGTTAGAGGCCGACGGGGGGTTTTGGTCCCCCGTCGACACTCCGACGCTCAAGTCAGATATCTTCCGGCGATAAACGGAGAGATGTATGCATAAGATGCGAGAATGAGGGGAGTGCGAGAGGGATGTAGTCGGAGGCGTGTGCTCCATGGACGCGCCCGGCAGGGGGTGTCTTATTTGTATACCCGCAGAGGGTGATTGGGAGTGCGCCCGGCGTGGGGCGGCTTATAGGTGCGCCCGGCGGAGGGCGGCTTTTAGAGGTTCGTGGGCCGCGAACGGAGATCTCCCGAAGTATGCTGGAATGACTATGGGGCCCATTGGGCCCGTTGGGCCACACTGCCCGTGTGGGCCACTGGGCATCATGTAGCTTGCCCGGGTGATTTCTCGGGCTTGCCCTCTCATATCGGTTTATCCACGATCTTTGGCAGGAAGCGTGCGTCCTTTCTGCTTGATGGAGTTGGGCGCCATGGCAGGGAAAGGAACCTGCTCTCCATTTTGCCGACATCCTTACTTTTAGAGAGAGCTCTCGGGCTCCTCTGTCGGGAGGCCGTTGCCGTGAGGACAGGCCGCCACTTAAAAGGGGGCCTCACGCACTGGGCGTGATTTGGGGACAAATCTGGTTGTCTTTTTGGTTAGCGGGGAAGCTTCGTGCTCTGTTCCTGATGAGAACAGGAGGAAGAAGGGTCGCCATCGCTGAGGACGTGGCTTCGTCTCTGCCGTGGTTCGGGGGGAGCGACTAAGTGCCATTCTCGGAGGAATCCAGGTCCGGCGTTGTTTGTGGCTCAGGTTGAGCAGACGGACGCCATGGGAGGGGATTCGAGGATCCTGGTTACGAGATTGAGAAAGGAGAATTGTAAGGTTTGGTCGCGGGACCGGCCGATGGGTTCATCTGAACGCTTGGAGCGGTGTTGATTTCCATGGCAGCTTTGAGCTCGATTAGCGCCGATCGAGAGGAAATCATGGAGTGTTGGCGGCCTCTGCGCCGTATGCTTATGGAAGCCAATAAGTGAGAGGGAGTTTTTGGGTCTCCGCGGAGGAGAGATCCCAGACGTCACAGTCTTATTGCTCCGTTTTCCCCTTTTGCTCCCTTCTCCGGCGAGGCCAAAGAGAGGGAGAGATGGTGAGTGGGCTGTCCTGCCTCTGCGCATGGCAGAGGCCAGCCAGGAGATGCCAGTCTCCAGATGCCCCGATGAGCGTGCCCCCCTTTGTCCTTTTATGGGAAAAGGAAGGGGCATTTTCCCGCCAGCTGGCGTTTACGCCTTTTGCGCTTGGGCGCTTCCGTGTTTTATGGGACCTCAATACTTATATAAAATTTTACTTTAGAAAATTAAAATTTTTATTGGAATAATTATTATTTCATATTTAAATGTAGTAATTAAAAATTTAATTGAGTTTTAAATTTTTATATATTAAGATTATAATTCTTTATGTAACAAAAGTAATAGGATTTAAAATTTTAAAATTTAACTTTAATAATTTCAAACGGAGCCATACTCATGTTGATATCTGTAATTCAGGATAATTCCTTAAAATACATATTATGCTTATAAAAATGAAACATTTTATTTCATTGAAAATAAAATAATAAATTTTTATTTATTAACTAAATAGACATAAATATAAAAAATATAAAAAAATAAACCTAATTAAAATCAAATTTAAATAAAAATTTAGAATTGATAAGTTGAATCAAGTCAGACAAATGCCTTAACCTTGTCCATCAATAAATAGAATTGGACAGATTTGGGCAGGTTTATGGATATTTTTTTATTTTAAGTATATTTAAAATTTTATATTTATATAAAAATATTTAAAAATATATAATATTTTAAAATTATAATATTTAAGATAAAATATTAGATAAGTATTTTTTTAAAAAATCTATTAAAATAATTTTTAAAATATAATATTTATTCAAAATGAAAGTAATATTTATAAAAAAATTTATAATTCGACACTGACTGAGCCAAATAAAATATTTAATCAGGTCTAATTTTATAATTTCTTTTGCCTATAATTTTTTATATATTAATATAATATTATAATATTTTTAATTTAGTGGGATAACCTGATTTTAATTATTGGTAAGAGAGTCAGCATGGTTATGAGCTTGAAAGCATATGATGGGAGTCTCAATTATGAGTTTAGTAGTTGATACAAAGTTTAAAATTTAATACTGGTGGGTCCAGTAGTATCATGGGTTGGCCCAATCCTAAGTTCAACCATCAATGCGACGAAGAGTCCAACAAGCAATGGACAAAGCCTCAGGAAGAAGATCAATCCGGTTTAACTCAGATGCCATCGCAGCAATTAGGACGAGGCCCAGGGAGCAATTGGCCAAGGGGCCAAACCGTAGTGGCTTAATCAACAACACAAGCAGACAGACTAATCTAAAAGCCTCTTAGTCAGGCAACCAGTAGGGCGATCAGAGCATGCACCTACGACTGTTAGAGTACGCACATGTAGGTACTGCCTGAATCCATTTGACGATTGGTTTGGGAGGACCACCCACAGCCTCCTCACTGTAGCAAGATGACACCGAATAAAGGCGGCTTCCGTTGACGTCTCAATAGCTAGCGAACCCGAAAACGACACCTGTCGCGAACCTTGGTGCCAAATCTTTCTCCACGAAGCATTACAAATATACTCCTTGCCACCACTAGGCGAGGGGGCCTTTTTCTAGCATCACCCAGGAGCTCTACTCGAACCCTCGAAGCCCTCTTCGGTCTAGAGGAAAACTTCTGACTTCTAGAGGTGCGAAGGGAGAACTAAGCTCTCTCTTGCGAGATAGCCCTCTCCCTTTCCACCCCAAGTAAGCCACTCCACGAGTGCGCCTCTAGTGAGTCACTTACCGAGTGCATTCCTAATAAGTTACCGACCGCATGCAACCAAATGGAACCTAAACCTTCATCGCTTTAGGCCGCCCCCTATTGGGCACACAAACACGAGCCCAATCCTCCTCTCATATCGCCCACATACATGCAACTCTATATCTTCTTACATCCTCATTACATCTTTCTATTTTCTTGAAAATATTTCTAACTTAAGCGTCAAATGATAAATCAGAGAATGAGTTTTATCAATTCTCTAACCTCTTGTTTGTAACTTATGGTGAATGGGTTCTAGATTAACAAAGATGAAAATCGAACCCGCTCTAACTCAACCCGCAGCGGAAAATAGAGTGGCTCCTTAATTCGTACCACAATCTGGGCACCAAGGATGCATCATTGGTGCTGTCTGTGAAAAATAATTAAAAGCCTGACCGCCATTCACCAACTAAACAAGTACAGCCAATGCTAATACTCCGACACACACTTCAACTGGAAACGATACTTTCCTTGGCGACAACTCCAAGGGGTAGTCAGGGAGGCGTACAACCTGCACTCAGCGTGCCAATGACTGTGGGCTAGGGGCTCCTCATGCCCCCACACAGTGCACGTCGCAGAGGAGGGGATCGGTAGAAAGTGTGGCTTGTCGAATGATGCGTCACCAACCCATCCACCTTGGCATTGAGGAGGATTCGAGCCGAGAGGCCCGCTCCCAGAAGGAGGATTGGTTCCCTTCCAAAGCATTGAACCGACGATCGACACAAGGTCTACACCGCCGCTGCGACAACCAATGGACCCTAAGTTGCGGAGAAGATTCTTGCTACGTTCAACGGCCGTGGGTAGATGGTTGCATGGATTCACACCCCTCGCTGAACCACTCAGAGGCAAGGATCCCCCTTGATGTCTCGAAGGTCGCGTCCTTCCCCCAGGCGGAGAAGGAGCCTGAGGAAATGCGACTGAGCAGATTCGAGGAAGATGTCGATCGAAACCCCATGAACCCGGGAAGTTTGCCTTTTGCAAAAGAGATTCAATCTTAGGCACTCGCCAGCGAGCTCCGAATATTGTCCATAGAGCCATATAGTGGGAGCTCCGATCCGGTCAACCACTTGCACCGTTTGCGAGCCCAAATAGGCTCTTGGGGCCTAAACGAGGCCACTACGTGCCCAAGCTTTCCGATCGTGCTTCGAGGAGATGCTCGGATTTGGTTTTATCGCAAGACTCCATCTGGACGTTCCAGGAGTTCAGCAACAGTTTTGTGTCACAGTTTACCACCAACCCAAAAAAGAGCAAGAGCTCGCAAGGGGACCAGGCTTAGAAGACGAAACCCTATGAGTGACTCTCAGACCAATGTCCTAGAGAGGATCCGAGAAGAGAAGTTTTTGAAGCAGCCAAAGCTTGCCAAGAACCCAAAGGCGAGAGAGCCATCGAAGTATTGTAACTACCATCGATTCATGGGCCATGACATCGAAGGCTATCAAGCACTGTGAAAAGAAATCAAGAGATTGATCGAGAAAGGGCACCTCACAGGGTTCCTACAGAAGATGAGGCAGGCCCTCGGTGGAGTAGGACGAAGGCAGAGAGGGGAACCACGGGAATCCTTGAACAAGGAGGTTTGCCCCATTCCACGGCCTTGCCCCAGTAAGGAACAGACGGCTCGGCCTCGAAATCGAAAGTCTCCGCCCACTCGGCAGCCCTCAACATTGAATGTCTAAGGATGCCCGGGACACGACCAGATCACGCAGTGGACGATCAGCAGTAGGCCTTGCGAAGTTACGACCCAAGATCGCCACCTTGACAATCCGAGTTAGGAGACCTAGTCTAATGGAGAGGAGAGACAACCGACAAAACTAACAATAAGCACAGGCCACCCCTTAAAACGAGAAGGACTGTCTCTCGTCTCGGCGATCCTCCACCATGATGCGTAACAGTTATGTGCCCAGGGCAACGATTGGTCCTAAAGATACCGAGCACCACCCACCTTGCGGGGCACCACCCGCTTTCACGTGCTGAGTCCAGGTACGCTTAGCATGCATCACTAAGCATGCTTGTAATGTGTGTCATACTTTAATCAATGAAGTAGCTACTATGTTCATCATGCGTGTATTTGCATGAATGCTTACATGACATCACATGAAATCAAATGACCTAGGCTACTGCTAAATTGGGTGAGCTGTGGCTCACTAGTAAAATTGACCTGCTAAAGGTCAAAGAAACCCAACTCAAGCAGCTGAACAGCCTAAAAGCGGTCAAAACTCTCCAGCCTGGGGGACTCATAAGCCAGGCATCGGTCCCCCCATCAGGCGGCCAATAAAATCTTAGGGGGTTTTTTCAAGTATGCATATGGTGACTCCCGATAGGATGAACACCATCAGCCAGCCATGGTCGGCGGACTAGGCTCAGACGTATGCGGGTAGCGACGTCCTTCGGACAAGATAGAGCACCAAAGTGATAGCATGCGGGCGACGACCTACGACTCCGCCAGATCTCGATGACCATGGTCTAAAAATCCCATCACCTTGAGCGAGGCTCACCAACTGTCGTGCCATGACATTCTCTAGGGAGAACGAGTAGAAGAGGGCCAAGGCGCCCCCTAAAAAAAGAAGGGGCAAAAATCGCGCCCAAAAACAATGGTGCTATTGAAGTTGATCACCTCGGCCTGCTTGCCCCATTGCAAACTGAATATATGCAAGGCGAGCCACCCAGCCGAGAGGCAGAAGACATCTACCGGTCCAAAGGAAGACCACCCTCCAACCGGGGGCTCCCTTCAGGGCAGATGACGGTCAGACGGCCCTCCTGGTGGACCCTTCAGTTCCAACAACCATTGGCACCAGCACATGCTAGATGGAGATCAACAGTTAAAAAATCCGATGTTATCAGTCAGATTGCCTACCAAAAGGAGACAAATCCTAATCCGATGCCAAGACCCTAGCTCCAAGAGGTACTGACGTTGACGCCCCTGCAACCTCCTCAGCTTCAATGATTCTTTTGGCTCCAAAGGCCTTTGACGTCGGGGGCTCAGAGTGGGATCCCACGATGGCCCTAGCAGCGTTCTGAAACTCTTTCGACACCTAGGCCCCGTCAGCTTGCTTGGTTCGGATGACAGCGGTTAAGCACTAAAATGGCAATGTCAAGGCCAACATTGCACGGCATGCGACAACAATCAAGGCAAAAGTTGGGCAAAAGAGATCAGCACACAAGAAGAATGCAATTGCAACGATCAACATCGTTGGATTATTTTATTAAAGGCTGCATCATACATTGATAGCGTCCAGTGGACTCAGAACAAAACAAAGACACTACGTCCTCCTACAGGCTACTCGGAGTGATCATCCCCCAAAGAGTGCGGTCTCTCCTCTGAAAAAATAATGAGGTCCTCCCGATGTCTGACTCTGACATTCCTCACATCAAGATAGCTGGCAGGGAAGTCTAGAGCAGCCAGGGAGATTATACGCCGATCGAGACTGACGCCCTCCTGAAATCACCCACTTAGCAATGGGGCCACCTCCTCTAGACGAAGTCTAGACATTAGCTCCCTCTCCCGTTCAGCACTCACATCCATTAGGTCAAAGAGTCACTGCTGACTCGCCCAGGCCTCGTTCTCAAGTGTAGCAATCCGGGCCAGGGCCTAGGCGTGGACGTTCGAAAGCCCTTCCGCCCTGGCTTTGGACTCAGATAGAGTTTGGTTGAGATAGTTGACCTGCTCCTGACTTTGGAGCGCCTCACTGACGATAGCCTTGACTCTCCGCTTCATCTCCTCTCCGTTGACACAGTCTCGTAGGAGGCGGGAAACCTCTTGCTCTAGAAAGTGGACATCCTCCTCCAAACTACAGAAAATCCCCTGTGACGACCAAGAGAGTAGAAAGGAATAGTCAGGAGAAAAAAATCGCTGAGAAGCGCAACTACGGAGGGCGAGAGTTGGTAGAATCTTACCTCACGGTCAAGGGGACAAGAAGATCCAATAGACTCAAGGCCAGAAGGTCTCCCATAACCTCTTGCTGCTCCAGAGCACGAGCACTCGGGCGAAACAGCGCCACCAACAATAGTGCTCTCTGAGATGGAAGCTCCCATCTCTTCCAACAATCGATCGTCGTCACCACTCCCCTCTGTCAAAGGCACAGAGGCGGAAGGGGGTGGCACCTCTAACGATGATTGTGAGATTCCTGATCTAAAATTTAATAATTAGGGGATAATTATAATAATAATTAAGATTAGGCTTAATATACGCGGAAGAATAGGTATCGAAAGTAAAAACGAGGGAAAAATCAGGCTACTGCTTGTTGGTGCGCTGCTAGCCGCTCGGTGCCTGCTGCGTGCTCCCCGAGTGCGGTAGTTAGAGCCAAAAACAGAACTGACGCGCTCGTTGCGCGCTTGCGTTGTGCTCGAGCGGGCGAAGGCAGAATGCCCGCACCTGCTGCTCGCTTACCTGGCGCTCGAGCGCCAGGCTATTTTAAAAGTCGGGCTGAGCCTGTGATTTTTCATTCTGCGCGACCAAACCCTACCTCTAGAGAGAGAGAGAGGGACGAACAAGAGAAAGAAGGAGGAGATCGAGACCCATGAGTCTGAATTCGTCCAAGAGCTAGTTATAAAAGTGGTATATTGCGTCGAGGCAAGTGTTATCATACTCACGTTTTCCTCTCTTTCGATTTTATTTTGTTTTTCATTAGGTATTTTCGTTCCGATACTCACTCAAATCATGAAAAACATGCAACCTATGATTATTGCTCAAGAAATTTATGGTTTAATGCCCAATTCACCCTCCAATTCATTCGGTTTGGTTTCGCCAAACCCTAACCCACGTCCAATTCGGGATTTCCCCTTTCCCTTCAAAATTTCATGCTTTTGCCCCTTAGATATGAATCACCACATTTCAATAAAGTATATACATCGACCGAGCGTTCGATTTCATAAGTATCAACCCAGTTGTGACATTCAAAAGCTCTAAAAGTGGCTTTGACACTGTTCACCCGAGGTTAAAAATGAAATTGCATGTTTCCCTTATATTTAATTGTTATATAAGTTATGTTTAATTGTGCATGTGGAATTGAAAGTTTCAAAAAAATATGCTTGTGATCTATTGTGGAGGAAAAAGGGTCCGAAGCCCTCTTATATGGTAATTGCTCATCGGTGGTAAGAATTTTCAATCTCTTCCATGAATTGTGAAATCAATACATATAAATTGAATCGTCAAAGATTTAAGTTCAAAGAAAAGATACGAATCATACATGTATTCGGAGAAAAATTCACAACGTGCAATATAATCAAATTGTTCTTCCGAATAGAGATATTGTGAATGAAATATGGTGGATATTCCTTCAAAAGTATAAAAAATGAAATCAGGACAACGGATTTATATTCATAGGATAGTATTCCCGGGCTTACCATTTACATCACGGTAGAAACTCATGGATTACTTTGGTCGTGTATCCTGGCCGCTTATGTGAGCGAGTGATATCCGTAGCACGCCTTAGGATACTACTGTGGAAGAATGAGGACTGCCCTTGGACCACGGGAGGTTAGGTTAGTGTTTTATTGGCCCCATATGACTGGATGATAGGCATACTATTATGCCACATGGTGTTTGGCCTATTCTAGGCAATTTTATTGGACGTTGAGTACGTCGTTCCACCTTAGATCATGAGGAAAATTATGATCCTTCCTCGTTCTCCCACACCTTTAGTTAGTAAGGCCTACTGGCTCTAATTCGTAAATATTAATGTAAATAATAAAGTACATAAAAACACGTATAATGACATCATGTATCCTCACATGTCTCATTCCTCTCACACCCCCTTTCATTTGTAAATATATTGTTAAATATATGCTGCCCCCATCCCATTATCATTTCATTTGTTCATATATTATTTATTATCTGTGTATGATGCACTTGCTGAGCTGTTAACTCACTCTTACTTCTTTCCTTCCATATGAGAATGCACTTATACCTGATGAGACCGACTAGGTTGTAGATGCATGATAGGCAGTCGTTATCGAGCATGGAGCTTTGGGACATAGTTTTATGATTTTTTTGTATGAGACAGGGAATTTGTATTTTATTTTGAAACTTATGGATATATATATGTACGTGATGATGATGATGATTATGTGGATGGATGCATAGTTAAGTTCCCATTGTATATGATGGTTATCATGCTTTTGCAGATTTCCTTTGTGGTTATAATGGGCTTCCTAGTTGGCATCTATTCTGAACTAGTATCGTACCTGAGTTATGACGTCGGTACCACCAGTGGTATTGTTGTGGCTATGGGATCACGTGAATTTGTGTAGTGTGTATTGTGATTGATGTACAGGGTTTGTACAGGTTATTGTATTTTAACGAATGTTCGTTTTATAGATGAAATTCTGTCGGATTTTTGGTAAAATTTTCGGTTTGCCACAGTTGGTATCAGAGAAAGAAATGCCTTAAGTTTGATTTAGATCTTATGCACAAACTCAAGATAGTGTAAGCCAAGACTGAATAGGTGAACATATACATAGAGTGTCTAAGCTAGGATAGATGATTCTAGTTACCCTAGCTTGCGTAATTTAGCCAGAAACTAAGTTAGGACGGTAGTTTTGTTTAATTATGTAGATAATAATATTATAATTAGATTTTGATCTTTTGACTGACCCGTAATTGTTCTTATTTCAGAGCTATCTTCTAAAGCCAAGAATGCCACCTAGACGTAGAGGCTCGCGAGGTGGTGGTTGATCTCAAAATTGAGAGACTGACTACCTGAATCTATTTGGTCATATGGCGAACATCATTGAAAATATGGAGCAGTGAAATCTTGCTCCCGTTCCTCCTCCGGCTCCCGTTCAGGATTCTGCTAATCCAGGACCATCTGTATACGATCGCTTCGTCCAGGAGCAAGTTTCAGAATTTCTGGGGGGAGCTTGACCCAATAAAGGCAGACATGTGGTTCGAGAGATTGAAGAAAGTGTTTGCCGTGATCCGATATCTTAAGGAGGATCGGGTCTTGTTTGCGTCTTACCGGCTTGGGCGTGAGGCACATCATTGGTGGCAGATGAAGAAAAGAGCCCTAGGGGTGCCAGAGAATGAGATCATTTGGCAAAGGTTTGAAGAGACGTTTATGGAGAAGTATTTTCCTTCCAACCTCCGTGTTCAAAAGGAGGAAAAGTTCATCCGGCTGAGGTAAGGTAGTCGGACCGTGGCTGAATATGATATAAAGTTCACTAAGTTGTTGCAGTTCACCCCTTATATGGTTGAGGATGAAGAGAGGAAGACAAGGAAGTTTCTTCAGGTCTTGCGGGATGATATCCGCAAGCAGCTGGCCCTTAAGTTGTCGACCTATGCCGATATTTTGAATTGTGCATTGATCCACAAGCAAGAGCTTGTGAATGAGGAGTTCTTTAAGAAAAGGTTACCAAGCAAAAGTGGGATTAGTGCTCATTCTGGGGCGAATTCTGGGAGACCGTTCAAGAAGTCTAAGCAACTGGATTCTGATAATAAGAGTGGCCAGATCTTGTAATCTTCTCAAGCTTCAGTGGGCTCATGTAAGTATTGCGAAAAGATGCATGGGAGTAAATCTTATTTCAAGATGACGAGCGCTTACTTCAATTGTGGCAAAGAGAGGCATAATGTCCTCATCCGCTGAAGGCCCATGCTCCGAAGCCTGTTATTCAAGGAGAAGCTTTTGTAGTATCCGCAAGTGAGGCTAAGGCATCAAACGACGTGGTTGAAGGTATTCTTCTTAATTGTGGTGTTTCTTGTTCGGTGTTATTTGATTCCGGGTCCACACATTCTTTTGTCTCTCCCCATTTGCTTGTCGAATTACATCATCGCCCGTGACTCTCGACTTCTCTTTGGCTGTGTCCACACCTACAGGGTCTTCCATTATTATTAATGTTTCCTACCTGGGGTGCACTGTTGAAGTGAATGGATTGTCCTTGGCTGTTGATTTGATTCTCTCTGATATGCATGGTTTTAATGTCATTCTAGGTATGGATTAGTTATCCAGGAATCATGCAACCATTGATTGTTTTACAAGAAAGTTGATTTTAAAATTTCGGGATGTGAACCCTTTCACATCCAGGGAATTCGATGGGTAGAGTCGTCTAACTTCATTTTGTCCATGCAAGCCTGTCACTTGTTGCAAAGTGGACGTGAGGCCTATTTGGCTTATGCTAGTGTGGAGGAGAGCCAGGAGTTGTCGGCTATGAAAATTTTAGTTGTATGTGAGTTTGAGGATGTGTTTCCTGACAAGTTGTCCACTCTGCTTCCTCACTGAGAGATTGAATTCGGGATTGACCATGTGCCGGGATTGGCACCCATCTCAAGGGCCCCATACCATATGGTTCCTGCCAAGTTAAAAGAATTGAAGCAGTAACCGCATGGTTTTCTATTTCATTAGACCTAGTGTTTCACCGTGGGGTGCTCCAATCCTAATTGTGAAAAAGAAGTATGGGACTTTGAGGCTATGTATAGACTATCATGAGTTGAATAAGATTACAATTAAGAACAAGTATTTGTTGCCATGGATTGATAATCTCTTCGATCAGTTGCAGGGAGCCCGTGTGTTCTCTAAGATCGACCTTCAATCGGGGTATCATCAGCTTCGCATCAAGCAGGAGGACGTGACGAAGACAGCTTTCCAAACGAGGAATGGTCATTACAAGTTTCTTGTAATACCGTTCGGATTGACTAATGCACCGGCTGTGTTTATGGATTTGATGAACTAGATCTTCCAGCCATACTTGGATAAATTTATCACGGTCTTTATCGATGATATATTGATTTATTTCAAGAGTTGTGCCAAGCACGATGAGCAATTGAGAATCGTGCTTCAGACCCTTTGGGAGTATCAGTTGTTTGCAAAACTAAAGAAGTGCGAGTTTTGGCTTAATGATGTAGTATTTTTGGGCCATGTCATTTTTTATGGCAGTGTCTCGGTGGACCCGAAGAAAGTTGAAGCCGTGGTTAGTTGGAGTTGACCTACGATTGTGTCAGAGGTTTGTAGCCTTTTGGGAAAGGCTAGTTATTACTGTCATTTTGTGGAGAACTTATCTCGGATCGCTTTACCCCTTACCCGTTTGACGAAGAAGGAAACAAGTTTTGATTGGACCGAAGAGTGTGACCGAAGCCTCAAAAAGTTGAAGGATTGTTTAACTTTGGCACCGATTTTGACAATTCCTGATAGTTTGGGGGGTTTCGGGGTGTATTGTGACGCCTCTAAGTTTGGCCTCGGTTGTGTTTTGATGGAAAGGGGAATGTGGTAGCTTATGGGTCTCGGTATTTGAAAATCCATGAGAAGAACTACCCGACCCACAATTTGGAATTAGGTGCCATGGTGTTCGCGTTGAAAATTTAGAGGTATTACTTGTATGGTGAGAAGTTCCTTGTGTATTCCATTCACAAGAGCTTCAAGTACTTGTTCTCAAAAAAAGAGCTGAATATGAGGTAGTAAAGGTGGGTCGAGTTCCTTAAAGATTATGAACTACCAACCCGGGAAGGCAAATGTAGTCGCTGATATCTTAATTCGTCAGACCAGTTTTATAGTGAGGATTTAGGTCAAGCAGATGGAGATACTAGACTGTCTGAAATTTTGTAATATCCAACGCTATGTGAAGGACAATTGGATGACATTATCTTTCTTGCATGTACAGCCCGAGATCCTTCAAAGGATTAAGGAAGGGCAGGTAAGTGACCTATTTTTGATGGATATTATCGGTGATCATGGTAGAGATTTCCGAGTTGATTTTAATGTGTGTGAGGATAAAATTTTGAGATTTCAAAAGCGGTTATGTGTTCCTGATGATAAGGATTTGAAGGAAGAGATAACGAAGAAGGCTCACAAAGCTAGATATACAATTCACCCCGGAGTAAACAAGATGTATCAGAACCTAAAGAAAATATTCTTGTAGAGAAACATGTGGAGGGAGATTGTTACCTTTATTGGCCAATGTCTTGTTTGCTAGCAGCTGAGGGTTGAGAGGAGGACGGATTCTTGATTATTACAATCGTTGCCCATCCCTAGTTGGAAATGGGAAGACATTTCGATGGATTTCATGTTTCGATTTTGAGGACTCCGAGGAACCACAATGCAGTCTGGGTCCTTGTGGATCGGCTGACGAAATCTGCCCATTTTATTGCCATTCGGACGACGTATTCTCTTGATCACCTTGCATAGCTGTACATCACCGAGATTGTTAGATTACATGATGTGCCAACATCTATTATGTCCGATCGTGATTCACGATTTGTCTATAAATTTTGGGAGAGCTCGCATAGAAAATTAGGGACGAATCTGAAATTTAGTACGGCTTATCATCCTTAAATCGATGGCCAGTCCAAGCAGACGATTCAGATATTAGAAAATATGCTTTGAGCCTCGGTGTTGGAATTCAAAGGGAATTGGGATGATCACCTGGCACTGGCCGAATTTGCTTACAATAATAGCTTCCAAGCGAATATCAGTATGGCTCCATTTGAGGCACTTTATCGTAGAAAGTGCTGATCACCCATCCACTGGGAGGAAATGGGAGATAGGCATTTATTGGGTCTTGATGTAATTCGTGAAATATCGAAAAAGAATGCAGTAGTTTTTGAGAAGTTGAAGATCGCTCAGAGTCGGCAAAAGAGTTATGTTGATCGAAGGAGATTTGAGCTTAAATTTGAGGTCGGTGATTTTGTTTTCCTCAAGGTGTCACCATGGAAGGGGGTTTTCAAATTTGGTGTCAAGGGAAAATTAAAGTCGCGATATATTGTACCCTTTGAAATCCTAGAGAGAATTGGTGAAGTAGCATACCGTTTGGCGTTGCCGTCTAATTTGGCCAAGGTGCATAATGTCTTCCACGTCTCAATGTTGAGGAAGTATATCTATGATCCAGCACACATCATAGATTACGGCCCTCTAGCTATTCAAGAAGACTTATCATATTTTGAGGAGCCAGTAGAGATTTTAGATCGGAAGGATCAGATCTTACGTTCAAATACCATTTATCTGGTGAAAGTTTTGTGGACGAACCATTCCGCGAGGAAAGCAACGTGGGAGAGGGAGGATGATATCCGGGAAAATTATCCCCACCTTTTCCAAGGTAAGTAGGTTTAATTAATTCCTAAGATTCGTTAAATTTTGAGGATGAAATTTCTATAAGTAGGGGAGAATTGTAAGATTCATGATCTAAAATTTAATAATTAGAAAATAATTATAATAATAATCAAGATTAGGTTTAATATACGC
Organism: Nepenthes gracilis; assembly: GCA_033239525.1. Lineage (NCBI taxonomy): Eukaryota > Viridiplantae > Streptophyta > Magnoliopsida > Caryophyllales > Nepenthaceae > Nepenthes > Nepenthes gracilis. The sequence continues at coordinate 2,904,974 of BSYO01000026.1, read as the reverse complement.
GGAAGAATAAGTATCAAAAGTAAAAACGAGGGAAAAATCAAGCTGCTACTTGCTGGTGCACTACAAGCAGCTCGGCACCTACCGTAAGTTCGAGCGCGGCAGGCAAAGCCAAAAACAGAACTGACGCACTTGCCGTGCGCTCGAGCGAGCAAAGGCAGAATGCCTGCGCCCACTGCTCGCTCGCCTGGTGCTTGAACGCCATGCCATTTTAAAAGTCGGGCTGAGCCTGCAATTTTTCATTCTGTGCGACCGAACCCTACCTCTATAGAGAGAGAGAGAGGAAGAGATCGAGGCCCATGAGTCCGAATTCGTCCGTGAGCTAGCTATAAAAGTGGTATATTGCGTCGAGATAATTATTCTCATACTCACTTTTTTCTCTCTTTCGATTTTATTTTGTTTTTCATCGGGTATTTTCATTCCGTTACCTACTCAAATCATGAAAAATATGTAACACATGATTATTGCTCAAGAAATTAATGGTTTATTGTCTGATTCGCCCTCCGATTCGTTCGGTTTGGTTTTGCCAAACCCTAACCCACGCCCAATTCGAGATTTCTCATTTCCCTTCGAAATTTCATGCTTTTGCCCCTTAGATATAAATCACCATGTTTCAATAAGGCATATACATTGATCGAGCATCCGATTTCACAAGTATCGACCCATTTGTGACGTCTGAAAGCTCTAAAAGTGGCCCTGACACTATTCACCCGAGGTTAAAAATAAAGTTGCATGTTTCCATCGTATTTAATTGTTATATAAGCTATGTTTAATTGTGCATGCGTAATTGAAAGCTCCGAAAAAAAATGTTTGTGATCCATTGTGGAGGGAAAAGGGTCTGAAGCCCTCTTATGTGATAATTGCTCATCAGTGGTAAGAATTTTCAATCTCTTCCATGAATTGTGATATCCATGCATATAAATTAAATTGTCAAATATTTAAATCCAAATGAAAGATACAAATCGTATATGTATTCGAAGAAAAATCTACAACGTGCGATATGGTCAAATAGTTCTCTCAGATGGAGATATTGTGAATGAAATATGGTGGATCTTCCCCAAAACGTATAAGAAATGAAACTAAGACCACAGATTTATGTTCATAGGGTAGCATTCCCTAACTTGCCATTTACATCATGATAGAAACCTAAGAATTACCCTGGCCGCATATCCTGGCCACTTATGGGAGCGGGTGATGTCCGTGACACGCCTTAGGATACTACTATGGAAGAACGAGAACTGCCTCTGGATCGCGGGAGGTTAGGGTGATATTCTATTGACCCTGTATGACCTAGTGATAAGCATATTGCTATGCCACGTGGTGTTGAGCCTATTCTAGGCAATTTTATTAAACGCTGAGTACGTCGTTCGGCTATAAATTATAGGGGAAATCATGAACATTTCTCGTTCTCCCGCACCTTTAGTTACTAAGATCTACTGATCCTGATTCGTAAAGATTAATGTAAATAATAAAGTGCATAAAAACACGTATAATGACATCATGTATCCTCACATGTCTCATTCCTCTCACACCCCCTTTCATTTGTAAATATATTATTAAATATATGTTGCCCCCATCTCGTTATCGTTTCATTTGTTCATATATTGTTTATTATTTGTATATGATGTACTTGTTGAGTTGTTAGTTTATTCTTACTTCTTCTTTCCTTTCAGATGAGAATGCACTTATACCCGATGAGACCGAGTAGGTTGTAGACACATGATAGGAAGCCGTTATCGAGTGTGGAGTTTTGGGACATAATTTTATGATTTTTTTGGTATGAGACTGGGAATTTGTATTTTATTTTGAAACTTATGGATATGCATATGTACATGATGATGATAATGATTATGTGGATGGATAAATAGTTAAGTTTCCGTTGTATATGATGATTATCATGCTTCCGCAAATTTCCTTTGTGCTTATAATGGGCTTCCTAGTCGGCATCTATTTTAAACCGGCATCGTACCTGAGTTATGACGTCAGTGCTACCAATGGTGTTATTGTGGCTATGGGATATTGTGAATTTGTGTAATGTATATTGTGGTTGATGTATAGGGTTTGTACATGTTATTGTATTTGATGAATGTCAATTTTACAGACGGAACTTTGTTGGATTTTTAGTATAATTTTTGGTCCGCCACAATGATGCAATAAGGATGGAGATGCCAGCAGTATTGTGATGAGCCATCTGTGAAAGTACTAAGAAAAATGGCAGAGCACAGTCCAAAAAACGCTTGCAGAGGAAGGAGCGAATGTACACATAGAGCAGAAGGGACGACGAAGAAGGGGATTGACATAATTCTTATATAGCCAACCCCAACAAAGCTAAAGGGCATTGCCGCCATAATGACAATGACATGTGCTCTCACCCCAACGCAATGCAATGAGTCTTTTTGCCTACACCATTAAAGAAGGCGCCGTATAACCTCTGTGGTAAATCCATCATTATGGTGGGCGTCGCGTTGCCTCCGTAGTCAAGGCACTCAGGCGCTTTGATTGATGTGATGGCTACGTGACCCTAACAATAGTTCTCAGACGCGCTAGTCTCAACTCGCCAACCAGTAGGCAACAGTTCTTGAAAGCATCACCATGAGGATACCACGTGACAATGGCACTCGAACCTGGGTCCGTTGGTTCCCTCTGGCCAAGTGTTGGATTGAGGGGTCGAAGACCGACCTGAGGCCAAGGCGTCCAAGGCTCCTCCCGTCATGACAATAGGATCCTAACTGCAAAGGATGGAGGAATGAAGTACTTCCACTAACCACAACGTGCAGGGATACTAGAGCCGCCTGGAAAGGGTGGCCCTAGCTCTCCTGGGATTTAGAAGGCTAGCTTGAAGTCCCAGTGTCCTCGAAGAGACGACTCATCATCAAGAACTGGTCGAGAGCACCCTATTTTGAACGGGACCTAGCCCCTAGCTCACTCTCAGCCTTTGGCACGTTTTCGATAGGTTAGCAAGCTGCCACTGACTCTCTCGGGGCATGTCCTCGAGCAGCACGATTCGATCCAGAGCCTCTAAGAGCTCCTAAGATCTCGTCTTGCTCTTGAATAGTCTCCGGTTGACAAAGTTAGCCTGTTATTGACCCTGAAGTGCATCGACCACGGCGACGTTAGCTCTACGCTCCTTTGCCTCGAAGACAGCACTCGCTCGAAGGATGCGAGCAACTTCATCCTTTAGGCAAGCGGGGCGCTCCCAGGTGAGCCATTCCTCAAAAGTAATTGACTGACGATCCTCGACTCGGCAGCCTTGAGGCTGATCCAACAAGCTGTCCCGTGACCAGGCGTCATGATGGACCACCGCATCGGACCCCCATAAGGCTAGACCACTGGATCGATGGACGACCGATAGATAGCGACTACATGTGAGCATTTCAACCATGCAAAGATCATACAATAAAGTCAAAAGACAGAAGGTAAGAGAAAGAGCAAAGTTATGAAGTTCCATTCATTAATTTCCTTTACAAAGTATAAATCTTATATTAATGGATGTACATAGCAAAAAAGGAACATATGGGACAACTACTTGACGACGCCTGCCTGAAAATTTGTTATGGGAGGACAGGCTCGGGCAAGATAGCAGTAATTGCAACGCCCGACAGCTATTCACCATTTATCAAAACGCCTAGACCAGGGGCTGAGCGCAGCAGGAGATGAAAGGGAAGCTATTCTCGGACGAGGGGAGGGGCAAGATGCTACCACCATTGCAGGGAAAGCCTCCAGCTAGGAGATCCTCTGCCGGGGGCTGACCGTAGCATCTGGGGGTAAAGTTCGACCCATAGCGGCAATGATGGTCTGACCACGGTTGAACTCTGAAAGCATCCCCTCCAGCAAGCTCCGCAAGCGACCCTCTATCAGAAGGAATCAAGGACCAAGCGCTCCCCCTCAAGCCAAGGTGGTGGAGTAGAATACTTGCGCCTCGAAGTTCATCTGGAGGCTTTGTTGTCAGACGCCAGCATAGAGGAGGAACATGGCAACGACTCGAAAATCGAGCCACCCCCGTCACGACAAGGGAATAACCTTAGAAGGGACATGATGGCAAGCTCCAACTGCAACTTCAAGCCTTCCAAAACTTCTACTGATCTGGAATGACGACAATATGGACTTTAGGCAAGCTCAGAGCATAGCCTTTAGCCCTAAAGGGCTTCCACCAGCCTTCCACCATGGTGGCCTAGGACCATCTCTTTGCTCGATTACTCACATCACTTGAATAATGGAAAGATGATCAATTGCGTGAAGCACAGAGGGTCCCCCAATTTATAGCCAAAGCAAAGATCGACGGAACCATTAATATGAATGGTCACGTCCACAACACCATCAGTATGAGATCAGCGTTAGGTCTCGAGGCTACCCCAAAATCTTTCCCAACAAAACTTGGTTCAAACGACGTGCTGCATAGAAAACAGCAAGAGACACTAATGGGGAAAGCGTTGAAGAGAAGCATCTCGAAAAGGAGCATGCAGATTAGCCTGCACAGAAACATCCCATCACTGTACATACCGAAAACTGGCGAAGCACAGTCACTTGGCTTGGGGGGCTAATGGTGAGCCTAGTAGTACCATGGGCCGGTCCAATCTTAGGTCCAATCATTAATGCGACGAGGAGTCCAGCAAGCAACGGACGAAACTTCTAGAAAGAGATCGATCCGGCCCAACTCAGATGCATCGCAGCAATTAGGACGAGGCCTAGGGAGCAATGGGCCAAGGGTCCAAGCCGCAGCTGCCCAACTAGCAACACAAGCAGATGACCTAATTCGGAAGCCTCCCGGCCAGGTAGCCAGCAGGGCGAGAAAAGCATGCGCCTATGACGGTTAGGGCATACGCATACAGGCACTGCCTAAAGCCATCTGACGATTGGGTCAGGGGGACTGCTCATAGCCTCCTCACTGTATCAAAGTGATACCTGACAAAGGCAACTCCCATCGACGCCCCAACAGTCAGCGAACTCGAAAATGACATTTGTCATGGACCTTGACACAAAATCCTTCTTCATGAAATATACAAATACTCCTCGCCACTACCAAGCAAGAGGGCCTTTTTTATGGCATCACTCGGGAGCTCTATCAAAACCCTTGAAGCCCTCTTCGGTCCAGAGGAAAACTTTTGATTTTTAGAGACGTGAAGGGAAAACCAAACTCTCTCCTCCAAGACAGTCCTCTCCCTTTTCACCCCTAGCGAGCCACTCCACGAGTGTGCCCCTAGCGAGCCACTCCACGACCGCGCCCTTAGTGAGCCACTTATCGAGTATGCCCCTAGTGAGCCACTTATTAAGTGCATCTCTAGTGAGCCACCGACCGCATGCAACTAAATGGAGCCCAGACCTCCATCTTTCCAGGCCTCCTCCTATCGGGTGTACAAACAAGAATTCAATCCTCCTCTCACATTTTCCACGTATATGCAACTCTGTATCTTCTCACATCCTCATTACATCTTTCTATTTCTTTGAAAAGATTTTTAATTTGAATATTGGAAGATAAATTGAAAAGTAAATCCCATCAATCTTCTAACTTCTTATTTGTAATATGTGGTGCACAAATTCTGGGTTAATAGAGACGGAAACCAGACTTGCTCCAACTCAACCGGCACTAGAAGATCGAATGATTCCCTAATTCGTACAACTCAGGCATAAGGAACACATCAAATACCATAATTGACATTTTTAATAAACATTTCATATTTTAATTTTGAAGAGAATAAAGAAAATTAATATTTAAAATAATACTAAAATCTGTATTTAAATATTACATGATAGACAAATAAGACACGCCCAAACAAGCTGACGTTCTTGATAAGGCTTTGTTTATAATACTATCGAAATTATTTTAACTATTTTTTTAGTTAACTTACTTTTATTTTAAATCCAACTTAAACTTAACTTTATTAATTAATATTTTTTTACTTAAATTATACATATAATATGATTTAATTCAATTATAAAAAAAAATTAGTTAATAGAGTCAACGTACTTTTGCAGATTTAAAATTAAAATACTATAAATTAAAAAAGGAAAAATAAAGTTGAATCAATCAAAGGTACATATTATTGTAAAAATAAAATAATTATTTTTAAAAAATAAAATAAAATAAAATAAAATAAAATTAAAAATTATTATTATCATATTTAGTTATTTATTTAAAATAACTATAAATTAATAATTAATTTTCTAATAATTGATATGTAGTAATAGTAAAAAAAATAATGTATTATTTTAAATAATGTCATGAATATTGAAAATATAAATGGTAAAACTATAATATTTTTAGAAATAATTATTTATTGGATACAAGGAATAAATAATATAAAAAAAAACTTGATATTTTTTATTCCTTAATTTGAAATAATTATTCTTCCAGAAATAATTATTCCATGTAATAAAATAATCAAACGTATAAATACATATTCTACTAATAATAAAATAAGAATATAATTTTTATTTTCACAAACCAAACATGCTATTAGAGCATAAGCCTTATCCCAGATATAGCATATATTATCGGTTTTATCTATTGTTTTTGGGTGCAGGGCCGTGACCCAATATTAGATAAATATGCATAATGTTATAATAACTTACGTTTTGTATTGGGGTCATAAGAAGTCGTGGTATCTCGCCGCACATCGGAACATCTCGACCCTCAAAACTGCAAGAACCAATCAGTTCAGTGCAGGGCACATTGACACTTTGGTCATACTTGACTCAAGCTAGGTGTCAGAGAAGAGTGTAATATTTTTCTTATATTCAAAGGTGCTGTGATGATGTTTTCTTTTACCTTATGTTAGCCGGATCAGTTAGTGAATAGGCAAAATATCAAACTAAGAAAGCAAAAATACAGCAATAAAAAAGGGTATAATACCATTTGAGATGATGATTGTCTGTGCAATCACAGCCTATACGGGTTCGTATATGCGGCCCGTCTTTGAGCACCCGGGCCAGAGAGTTGCTGCTCAGTTCTTCGGTTATGAGACCAAATCACTGTAAAAATCCAAGAGAGTAATGAAAATACTAAGAGTAGGAGATACCCTTTTACCACCATTCAAACATCAGTAGAAGACATGATGCCCACCAATCTATCTATTTTTGTATAGATCTATCAGTAGGGATGGATAGATGAGATATTACATTGTCGAGCGTATCTCAAGAGTGACTTAGACTATTCTTACATGAAAAAACAAATAATAATAATAAGTAAGCAACATTGACAGAGTAATGCTTATGGCAAGTGCAACAGAAACATCTAGCAAGTGGCCTTGTAAGATTACTCAAAACAGGAAAAAGTATAGTATTAAGGTAAAGACAGCAATAAAGACTGTCTAGCATCCTTGAATGCCTGCCATGGTGGTCTTGTTTTGCTCATCTTGGCTATTCTGCCAGCCAGCTTCTAGCATAACTAGACGTATCAAATGTAACTTTTTTGGGAGAACACATTAAATTTAAGTTATATTCTATAATATGACCATACATATTCATGTTTTATACAATTGAACAATTATATACCAAAACCCGTCAACTAAGTTGTATATCATAAAAGCAGTGAGAAGTTTCAAAATATTAGCCAATATATTGTGAAATGTGATATGTTAAAGATATGGCAACACATCACAACTTTTTGTGGTATTGGGAATCATGGAGAGGTTCAATATCGATTTATGTAGGCTACTATTTTGTTCTATAGTGAGGCCTCATTTTATTAGGGGCAAAAGCATAAATGAATAAAATCCTAACCACTGAATTAAATATTCACCAATAAATAATGCTATCCAGCCTTTTAATATCAATATTTTCTATTAATATCAATATTTTCTAATATAGTAATATGTTTCCGTATTAAGAATATAGCACAATATTGGCCGATATTAAAAATTGGCTAGTTTGCCTGTACTTATTAACATATTGGCTGATATTTGCCCATATATCAATTCACACACACACACACACACAAAAAAGCACTTGATATATACACGTATTGCCTGATAACTGATGCTGAATATTTTGACACTACAGAGCAAGATGTTTAAGCTAAATTATTCTATCGATAGCCTATCACAATTTTAGAAAATTGCAAGACATTAACACGAGGGAATGCATGAATGAATGTGTATCAACAGTGAAAACCTTTGATAAACTTACCCTATTAGCGTGTTATAGCTTTAGCTTAATCCTTTCAGACCACTTGAAGATATCAGAATAAACTCGATCTCCGCCAAGATCTGCTCCGGTAGCTCCGGCTGCCACCCTAATAATGTCCTCAATCAACGCAAAATTCCCCATTATATCAACATGGGCACCGCTCTGAGTTCCCCTGCCCTCAAGGAGATTAGCTGGAGGAGCATGATCATACTCTCTTATGTAAGTACGGATGCCAGAAGGATTGAACCGGGTTTTCCCCCGCCAACCTTTTGCGGACATGAAACCTGCACTCAAAGCTGGAACTGTTTCGTCGCCGTCAACACTGTAAACACCACCTTTGAGACAAGATTCTTTGTATCCACCGTCTGCTGAGGTGTCGATCTGAAAGGGAATGTAGCAATCTGTTGCCGGAGTGGACTTGTAAATATAGGCTCTCTCGGTAGGGATTCCGACGCCGTATAAAGAAAATATCTCCATCTCGGGGGCATTCGGTAGTCTGAAAATGCATCACGGCAGAAACAGCGCAAACATGATAAGTCATTTATGTAAGAGTAGACTTGGGACAACCTTTGGATATCCATGAAACACTTGAGTGATGTGATATTATCTGTTCATCAATATTAACAGGCCCACTTAAAAATTGATAGGTAGATGATAAGCTGTGTCACTGAGAGTATGCAAAGAATGTGTTAAAACATTATTCTTTGCACAGGGAGGATAATCAGCCTTATCTCAGAAGAGAACAAAGACAGAATGAAATATCTGTACAGACTAGCAAAGGAGGAGATTCTATTTTGACAAACTTAGACGGTCAGAATTATATAAACACATAAAGTGGCCATTTAATTATACAACCCTTTTACAATATCTATATGACTCTATTCCATACATAAAAGGAAAGGTTTTTTTCAAAAAGAAAAATGAGAAAATTAAAAGGAGTCCTTCTTCTCTGCCAATATGTGAAAAGATGGTCGTAAAAGGGTTATATATGAATTGTATGAGTATTATTTCCTCTACATTAAATTTTACTTGACTCATCTTATAATTCTAACCGTTCAAATAGCAATGATGAAAATGTCACCATTGAAAGTATGGAAGGGCTCTAAAATAAAAAGATTAACAATTTCTGTTGCCAAGATACCAGATCATCTGATATAATTAAGCAAAGTCAGAAAAACTTACTTTGTTTCCAATGGATTTGACCAGTATTTATAATGGGCATATTTAGGATCATCCAAATTATCGGAAATTCCATGTGAAAAATGAGCATCTCCACGTTTCATCATCTTTGGAGCTACATAATTAAGTAGATCCAATATTGATCCAGTAGTAAAAACTTTGTAATCTGCAACGGCTTTGATGCCTTCGATGCCCATGTCATGGTACTCTGTCCACACATCTTGGCAGCTCGTGTTGGCCAGGTTATTACCTTTAATTGCACCCTGAAGATGAAAAGACAGTTATTTAACCAAAGCAATTAAATGCATTGGATGAGGATATTGGTATTATTATTGGAAACAGCCATTGCATGTTAAGAGGGTCATATTGACCAATATATTAGTAAAATATTTGGTATATTAGTTAATATAACAATGTATTGTGATATTATCACAAAATCAAAAAATATATTTTTCAGGAGCCTAATATCAATATATATTAGCCAATATCTATAAATATGATTGCCATGAGATTCCTCATAATGTGTGGAGGTGGGAAGAGTATTTCGAAGAAATCAGATCAAATGAAGACATACCAAGGAAGTTTGAGTTGTGAAATGTACTGACATAAGGGCAAAGTGCAGCAATGCAGCGGATTTAGGATATCTAAGCCCCTGCCGGTTCACCATGCATTCCAATTCCAACCATGGGTAAAAAAATATGTGACATCAATATTGTATTGGTCGTAGCTGTATCAACCGAATTGAACATATTGGTATTGGATGCCATTTTCCTTGCAAAATACAAAAAATATATTGGGGAAATTGTTGGCTAATATGCCGTCCGCATCAAGGTAAATTGGATGATATTGTGGATATGAGCCGATATATCAAGACCATGGATAAAAGTATTGGTATCAATATCAGATGTTGCCATATTGGTATAGGGCAAATCAAATAACACTTATCCATATCGAATATATAAAAAATAGAAACTATTTTGTAAATTGTAATCTAATAAGGAAATATCGGTCGATATATCGTCCAAATATCGAGTATATCATCCAAATATCTAGTATATCGTTCAATATTTTAAATATTACCTGATATGTTGCAATATATTGCTAATATGGTAATATATTGCAAATTTGTCACAACATTAGGAAATATCAACATCAAGGAGTCGATACTGATGTATATCGATTGATATTATCCTCACATATTACTGATATGATGACAAATCGTAAATTTATCCCTATATCAGGTAATATTGGTATGGGGGTTAATACCAATATATATCAGCCAACATTTTACAAATCGACTAATATTTTATTTCACATCCAACACATATGAATACTAGTCACATTTTCACATGCACATCACATGATTTTTATGCAGCCACTAGGAAACAAATATTAAGCCCAACTATTTTCAACTTGTTGCCTAGCATTTATTTCCATGAATGTCAACAGAAACATAGGTCACAGAGTTGATTGCTAAAGACAGACAAAGAGAGAGGAAGTAGAAATCTATGAATGTCTGTGTTATAACAAGATAAAGCAAGTATAAAACAGGAAAACGATGCAGCTTAATCATGTCCATTTGTTAGATAAAATAAAATACTGGGTAAAGCTTAGTGTGTCCATTTGTTAGATAAAACAATTTTATTGAAGATACTAACCATAATGAAGCAGAAGGAGAAAATGCCGAAGAACATAGTATATGTTATGGAGGTGGATTGTCTTATAGTGGTTTATTAAAAAGACGATTTCCTGGTCATAAGCAAGAAGAAGTAATACATCATATAAAACTTCAAGTTGATGTACATAAAATATGTTGAATTTAATATTGGGAATTATATCATGGTCTAGATTAGACTAGAGTAGCACTCACATGGGCTCATTTTCGAATTGTAGACTCATAGTGCTAATTCATTTAAAATTTTATAGCAGATTGGATTAAATATATATATTATTGGTATTCTATCTCATTTTGGTTTCCATCGTACTTTCAATATTAATGGCTTAGTAACTTATACCGGTAATTTTAACCCACCAAAAATCCATTTGAAGTACCCCAGATATGTCAAATATTGAAATTTCACCCACTCCTACACAATTCCTAACCCTATTGGCACATAACGATAAAATTGATACTATTCTAAATGAGCAGATTATGTTTATCAAAGATGAAGTGGGTGAGCGCTTGCTTGTTTATTCCATTGGATGACAGGATTCAAAGAATGCTTAAATTTCTAGACAGTCATTCTAACAGTTAGATCCAGATATTTTAGAATTCTATCAGAGTCAGCAAAATCGACCATCATCAGGTCGGAGTTCTTCTTACTCAAGTGGAGCTAGTAGCTTTATTAGATTTCAGCCACTATCACATATGTTTACAGACACCGGAAGATGATTGCACAACCACTTAACTTGTGGTTAGGAGATTAATGACAGAAGTCTTCTTCGACGAGGTCGAGTCCTGGCCAACCTAGGAAAGTTGATGCGAACACTGCCGATATTATTCTAAAATTAGAAAGATTTTATTTTATATGATCTTGATTATTGATATTATAAAATTTTGAGATTTTCAAAATTTTGATTTATATTTTAGGAATGTTATATTTTATTATTTTCTTATTTTGAGTTATTATTAATTAGAAAATTATACTTATTTCTAAATCAATATAGGAGTAGATTAACGCTATATAAGGGTCCTAACTCTATTATTAGTGGTATTATTGATGAAAGTGAATTGATACTGAAAATTATGATTTCATTTTTCTAGTAATCTCTGCTTCTCATCTATCGATTTCTTTCCCTGTTCCTTCCCCTTTCCCCAATCTCTTCTTCTTTCCTTCTCTTATTTCCCCTTCCCTACATCAGTAGTCCATCACTTTCCCCAATGCGGGCACTATGTGAGAAAAAATCAACTTGACCACAGAACTTAATAGTAGTGCCAACCGTGAGATTTCATATTGGCACCCCCTATGTAGAAGGATGACCACCGTTTCTTGGGAACTATGTTGTAGGGGTAGATTGTCCTCTATTAATTAAGTAAAGATATAGCCTCTTGCTCAAAGTGGGAAGATTTTCTTCTCCCTTCAGGGCATTTTTTCAATGACAAAACTGCACAGATGGGACAACTACAACCACAGTCCATCACTTTTCCTAAAGCGGACAATACCTTGAAAGGAGACGACTTAATTATAGAACTCAACAATATCAAACAAGAAACAACTGCAGCTGTAATCATTTCATTCATATACAAATTTCATCAACACGGCTAGCAATTTAATACAAAAATTGCGATTATCTACTCTAGCATATAACAGGCATCAGGAAGGAATAATGGGGGAAGGTCATTGATCCAAGGGCATGTACCAATAGCTGCCACACGTGTCATTCAAGTACGGGTGCAAGTGTATCCCTTCCCTACCCTGTCGATATTATACCAATTATAGCAGCTCTCAAGATTTGCAGAATATATTTAATATATGCATATATGTATACATACATATACATATATATATATATGAATTATCTGTAATAATAGGTATATTCGCATAAGTATACCATACCTCAACTCAGTCTCTGCTACTAGATGTTTTAATGAGTTTATTATTCTTAATAGCAATATTCTTTTCAGCATATAAGCCAAACATCCAATGATACCACTCCGAAGGGGAAATGCCCAATATATTCTTGAACTTCTCCATTTTTTTAAATTTTTTTATCAACTTTGTTTGTCACTATTGTATCCCAAAACTAATTTTTCATACATAATATACACAGTGCAAAAATGTTGAGCCAAATTCACCATATTTTGGAGTTACAACGTGATGTGGAAGAATTACAAAAGGGACATGTTAATCGTTGTTTTGAAGTTACTGAGTTTTCCAGTGTCTTGTGTGTCACTGTGGGAGTTGGAACGTGGTGACTTTGGCCCAAAATCACTGAAAAACCAGTTTGAAATAAAATTGGGACAGATAAAAGTTGAATGAAATTGGGAGAATGGGAGAAATTTAGATTGTTTTTGTTTTTGGATATTTCCCCAATTCTCAATGACTATACCAGTTTAGGGAAAAAAAAAATTTACGTTTGATGAAACCACTTGGTGCTGGTGTAACATGAATGATTGAGGCACGTTTGCAAATACTAAAGTTAGCTGCAATTATAAGTGAATTTATGGTAGACGTAAGGATATATGAAAGCAAGGGATACGCAATAGTGAACAAAAAGGAACAGACAGGCTATCATACAGGCAATTATAACTGCACCATGTCCATCCTTTTGACCTCTGGTATACTTTATGGATCAAAATATTGGATAATCAAACATGCATAAAAGTAAACTAGTAGTGGTTGAAAAAATAAAGGAAAAGGTATACCTAAAAAAACTTAAGTGAGGTGACAAAAAATGATATAAAATTACTTCAAATCTTGGAGGATATTGCATGAATCAAGTAGAATGACAAAAATAAACTCATATAGCCAACCGTATTTAGTTAAACCTAAAGTTTTGTTGCTGTTGTTGTATGTCTATTTTTTGTCCAAAGTAACTTTATATTATACTCCATGGAGAAGAAAGAAAAAACTTTAGGAGCTATATCGCTAATTGAGAAAAGGACAATAGTATCTGTCAACCACTAGTATGAAAATACTAGTATATATGTGACAAGAAACAATGACAGTGATAATCAAGTAATTCAAAGACTAGACATATTTACCATTTTGATGTGGAAATTATCAAATGATAAGTGTAGTTGCATCTATTAGTCGGCAAAAATACAATACTATCCTAATGGTTCTTCCACCAAAAATGGCTATATTAGGAACAAGAAATCTTACCCTGAAATCCATTCTTTCAATCTTGGATGAGTGCATCTTGGCGACATCCTTTCCAAATGATATTATTCTACCATAGTGCACTTTTTTCCTCACAAGATCCACTCCTCCCTTGAATCCCTTGCCATTCTGGTCACCAGTGTGAGTGTCATTGTTCTTCTGCTTATTTATGCTACAATCATAGTCATCTTCAGGTGACCAATCAATGTCACCCCAAATAGTATCCCCACCTTTTGGTATCATCGACATGGTTGTATCCCATGTACGAGTCATCCGCATCACATGTTGCAAAGTTTGAAGGCCAAATACATCCTTATCCAAAACAGCAGGTGCAATGGCCCTACATAAGATCATTATGAACTATGAAGTCTGTTACCAAAAAAAAAAAAAAAACACTAAGAAGTAGAAATTTGTCATTCCACAAAACTAAAGAAGCAGTTCTTAGTTAGAATCTCTAATGTACAAAATAGGATCTTGTTAACTTTTTGTATAGTAGACAGAACCAGCTTTTAAGATTTCCGGGTATTATTTTAGATAAAAGTATACTAGATAATAATATTCTTTCACAGTTATACCTAAGCTTCTTGTAGGGTATTTATCTCATAAGAGTAACACTCATTTAGTGACAAAAGGCACAAAAAAAAGGTGAGAAAACAGCTATAACTTTCTCTAGTGATCAAACCAAAAGCCTTAAAGAGAGAGAAATAATGAAAGAAACAATGCACCTTAAACTTATATCACACTTTCCCATTATCATTATTAGCTTAAAAATTTTCCCTTCTCTTTTCTTTTGTCAATTTATCTTTTTTGTTTTGTGAACTCTTTGACTTTTTATGGTGGGTATAGTGGTTTTAGGTGATTCCATGCTTATAACATCTATTGACAAGGGGCACTAAATAACATATCTTCAAGCCCAATGGCCCAGATGAGCTTCAGCATAAAAGAAAGGCGAAAAGGACGAAGCAATATTAAGGAAACATTGTGTCTGTGACAATGTCTACTTGACTACTTGATGAAGGTGACTTGTAGCCTGACATCTGCACAAATTTGAGATATTAATGAAGCATGTACTTTGAGAGAGCAACATTAAATATAATTGGTTGCATGCGTATTAATGTGTATCTGAAAATTTTTAGCTATTCAATGATTAATAGT
This sequence comes from Nepenthes gracilis, assembly GCA_033239525.1. NCBI lineage: Eukaryota > Viridiplantae > Streptophyta > Magnoliopsida > Caryophyllales > Nepenthaceae > Nepenthes > Nepenthes gracilis. Next base: position 2,889,696 of record BSYO01000026.1, on the reverse strand, counting down.
AGAACCACAGGGATTATAACATAACAGTGACTTCCAGCAAGGTAAATTAGATTTTGAAGTATGACCAAAACTCACAGGCTAATTTCTAGATCTAATCTTTCAGCAACAGTTTAAATGAGCACATATTTGGTTCTAGTTTCAGATGAAGTTAAATCATGTGCATTTAGAAATACAAGCAGATAAAAACACACATACGTATGTAACCGCAAATTTAATTGTAGTCCACGAGTTCAACTTGTGGATGATGAGCCTAAGTGCAATGTTAAAGTTACTCTATTGTAACCTAAAGGTTACGGGTCAAACCACAGAACAGCCCCTTCCGGTGTAGGCATGGGGCTACTCAATTGACTTCCCAAGACTCAAAGTTCGCAAATGGGAAGCCTTGAACACATGACCACTTATCCAACTCACGATGTGAAGCTATATGATACCACCCAACCATATTACAAACAGCAAGCATGGTCAACAATTGCCCAGTGTCACAATGACAGAGAGAGAGAAAGAGACCTGGCAACAGCAATGTCCTTGGCTTCAGCAGAAAAAAGTCCAGAAACAGCTTTTGGAACACCTAAAAATGGTGCCCCAATGTTCATCACTGCTTTTACATGCTTAGAACACCAATCTGATCCACCCCCACCACCCATTGGAGATGGTGCTTCGACCCATTTCATAAAATGTAGAAAGTACAGAGCACCCATTGAGTGTGGAATGACAATCACCTTGTTCCCACCATTTGTAGCAACCATAAGTTCTATGTTACTTTTCATTCGGCTAAGAGTTAGGTCCCTTACCTGACAAATTTTGTTTACAAGAAATTAAAAGAGATTTCTCAGAATTAGAACTACTATAGACTTTAGTGCATATCACAGAGCAGATAAATGAAAACTATTTTCGATTAAACTGATGAATACCTCAGTGTTCTGGAAAGATATTCTCCAATCATATGCAGCCATATACATGGTCTTCCCCTCATATCCAATGCGAGCCAAATTAGCAATCAAAACTGCCCATACAAAATAACCAGGTGCAAAATAATCAGCTGCCACAAGCCCAGAGACAGGCCTGACCCTTATACCGGGAGGATCAAGTCCCGTGACATTGTCCAGTGACATGTGCTCAACCCAGCATAGAGGTCTGCAAATGTTAAGTGATGTGAGGAGAAAAGAGAAGCATTAAACAATAAGTTTACCAGCATTACCACAACTTTTATAGACCAAAGGAGGTTTTACATCGGGGACCCAGATAAATGTATAAATATCTGCTTCAATCAGACCAATTATATAAACAATTATAATTTATGGAAAGCAGTTCAGTGCAAATGTATTGAGGCCCTGACAAAAATGATGGGTGTGTGATGTTTCTCCACGTGCTGGAATGCACATTGTGTATTTGCATCTGGTGTCAGGTGGACTGTGGTGGAAGCCCACAGGGAGGGTAGTGTTATGACAAGGATTCACTAAACTTGATCACAAAGATCCAAGTAAATAAAGATTTCAGCTCATTCAGGTTCACTAAAACAAATTGGATGAAGCAACATTGGACTGACCGAAGTTAATAATATAGCCTGAATTGTGTAGCTACCAGCTACTTAGAGTGCGTAAGCCTATAGAATAGGTTTCTATGAACATCACTGACCATTTCAAACCTAGAAAGCATAATATGGAAGGAGCAATAGGAAGAAATCGGTTACCCATTATACTTAGCAAGTTGTATTTAATTGAGAACTATTGAAATGGATCCTATATTCTTAGCACACAGTTTTGGTAGTGGATATGCAAAGAAGAGAATATACGCCACATATTTATATAAGTGATCTGAATTCTCAAGGACTAAGTATTTAGTCAGATGAGAATGTATGCACTCCAGCTTTGTTTAGTGTCTTATTGAGTAACTTAAAAAATCTTTCATTTCAAAAAATAAAAAATGTGTTACCAAAAATGAAAAATCTCTCATATCAAAAAATAATCATAGAACAAGAAGAGTAAATAATGAACCATGAATGCTCAACCGAAACCCTTATCCACTGATGCTACAATCACATTGTCTCATCCCTCACAGCCGGTTGTCATACTACAATAGCGGTAAGCTGGGTGACGATAGATAACAGAACAGAAGCGTCAAGAGGCAATTAACCAAATCAGCTGAGCAGGCCAGATCATCAGAAAACAGCTCAGCTAGAGAATGATGTAGCAGATCCATCTCAGCAATAACAAATCGGGAGCACAGGCAAGGAAGCTGCTCAGAGTGTGTAGAATTTAGCTAGAGTAGTTAGTTAAGCGGTTTTGTCAATTGTGGTTGTAGTTGATCCAGCTGTATCTCTTATCTGACTTACTATTGTTGTTTAATAATCAGATGAAAGCTATACTCAGACTATAAAAGGCAATGTACATGTAATCATACATATTTCGAACGAAGGTACGGATTTCCTCGTGAAATTCCCTCCAAAACCTCTTACGTTCTGAACTCCCTCTCGATTCTTCTCATCTGATTCTTCTCATCTGATTCTTCCTATCTTCTTTTTCTGCCTCCTGATTCAATTGTTTAAGCCTACAGATTCCCATCAGTATCTTACAATTGATATCAGATTTATATTACTCTTGGTTCTGGAGTCAATCAATCCATGACCAGAACTCGAAAAATGGATGAGCACCTCCAACAATGGAAAGCAGCCAACCACGCACAGCTGCAACAATCTCCCAAAGATGATTTTGCCGCCTTTCAGGCCACTACATAGCATCCTTGCAAGAACAGAACCAGGTATTTCATCAATCCATCACCAAGAACTAGCAAGACCTGGTTGGTTAAATATCCCTTTGAAATGGAAACAAAGAAACTCTCCAAAATTCAAGCATTAAATTCTCATGCTACCACGATTCCTCTAGAAAACAACTACAGACCACATATTTTCACACAGAGTTCTAGATACAAGTGAATTCTATTATCACAGGCGTCATTCCTTTCTTCCTAAGCTTAATTTTCAGTCATTTAATGGAGACAACCCAAGAGGTTGGATTAGAAAGCGCACAAAGTATCTTCTGCTATACAAGATCCCTGAAAGACAGCAGATGGACATCGCTCCCATGTTCTTGAAAGACCTGGCAGAAATAGTGTCATTGCTATGTGCTGCAACAAGGATTTGTTCCTTGAGATGTTTTCAAAAGTGATGTGTGCTGATGATTTTGTGATCCTACAGTTAATGATGTGATTCAAGTATTCAATAGATTGAACCAAAGGCACACAGTTCATGATTATCAAGAACAATTTGAGGACCTAAAATCACACATGCTTGGCCTCAACTCTTCCCTATCTGAATTGTCTTGTGTCCAGTCTCATAAATGGCCGTAAGGAGGAGCTCATACCTATGATACAAATTATGCAGCCACAAACCTTGGCTCATGCCTTTCAGATTGCAAAACTGCAGGAACATTTACTACAAGCAATGATAAGGGAAACAAAGACTAACACCATATTTTCCTCATACACTACCAAGAACCCTGTTGCTTCCACAGATTAAAATGCTTCTTCCTTACCGTCCACAGAAACCAACTACTTCCACTGGAGCAAACACTTTTACTAACCCTGGACCGAAAGAAAACCATGGGACTATACTTTAAACGCAATGACAACTTTGTAGCATGGTGTAGTCATTTCCATAAAAATGAAACTGAGAAACTAGTACCACAAATGCTCCCCATCATCCAGCCCAGCTCCAGACCATTTGCCTCCCCAGTCCTTTTAGTAAAAAATAAGGACAATACTCGTAGATTGTGAGGACTATAGCCAACTCAACAACTTTACCATCAAAAACAAATTTCCCATTCCTATCATTGGTGATCTTTTAGATAAAATATGGAGTTGTTTATCCTAAAACTGGACCTTAGAGCAGGCTATCATCATACTAGAGTGCATCCTGATGATATTCCCAAAATAGCCTTCTGAACACACCATGGCCATCTTGAATTCAATGTCATGCCATTTGGATTAACCAATGCTCCAACAACCTTCCAATCTTCAATGAATCACATATTTGCCCCATACCTGAGGAAGGTTGCGCTCATTTTCTTTGACAACAACCTGATTTACAACCGTTCTATGGATACTTATCTCACACCTCTTGACTGTTTTTCACAATTTGAGACAACATCAACTTCTTGCCAAACATTCCATAAGTTCTTTCAGTCAAACCCAAGTGGAATAACTTGGTCACATCATTACTAAAGACGGAGTTGCTACTGATCCTTCCAAAGTTACTGCTATGTCCTCTTGGCCACTTTCCAAAACACAGAAAGCATTAAGGGGATTTTGGAGACTCGCTGGGTATTACAAAAAATTCATCCATCACAAGGATCAATGTGCAAGCTCCTTACATATATCCTGAAGAGAGATGCCTTTCACTGGAATACATCTGCTACTATAGGTTTTAAGCAACTAAAACCTGCCATGACAGAAGGTCCAGTCTTAGCACTTCCGGAATTTTCCAAGCCCTTTGTATTGGAAACTGATGCCTTTAGCTCATGGCATGGGAGCTAACCTAGTGCAGTGCAATAGAGCTCTGGCATTTCTCAGCAAGGATTTTGGGCCAAAGTGCAGGGGGCTATCCATCAATGAGAAAGAATTAATGGCAATCTTGTTCACAATACGAAAGTACAAGCATTACTTACAAGGGGGACCATTCAGCATTAAAACAAATAATTCCAGCCTCAAACATCTCCTTGAACAGAGGATGACTACTATTTTGCAGCAAAAGAGTCCGACCAGGCTCTTAGGCCTCCAGTACATAATTCAACACAAAAAGGGGTTGGTTATGTAGTAGCTGATGCACTCTATAGACAATCAACCGCTGAGGATACCCCTGAATCAGCAGACTGTGACGCCATTGCAGCTACTAACATGATCCATTTTCTGCAAAAAATGATCACCTTTTTGACAGTTAATCCCGAGACTAAACCTCCATTCTCATACTGTGAGGATATCCTCAGATATCACAAAGCTTTTTATATGGGCTATGGTAATGAAATCAGAAGCACATTTCTATCTTCATTACATTCTTCAGTTGTGAGAGGTCACTCTGGCATTGTGGGAACATGTAAAAGGATGCAAGGACTACTTTGTTGGATTGGCCTCAGACGTGTTATTTATTGCTTTGTTTCAGGCTGCGACATTTGTCAAAGAAGGAAAATGAACGTGTAGTATACAGGTCTCCTTCAGCCACTTCCTATTCCCCTGCAACCATGGTCAAATATCACCATTGATTTCATTGAGGGTCTGCCATGATTGGGATGGAAGACTTCCATTTGGTAGTTGTTAATGATTTTACCAAATATGCACATTTCATTCCCTTGAGTCATCCATTTACTCAACATGCTGTGGCTCAACTATTCTTAGATCACATTGCCCAACTACACGACACTCCTTCAATTGTCACATATCCAGACAAGGTCTTCACGAGTTTATGCGGCATGGTTTATTTAAGGGCTTCGGTTCCAAACTTCACATGAGCATCTGATGCGGATATTGAAAATATTTCAAATTAAAATAAATTTGATTTTCTTTAATTAAAAAAGATTTTACTTTATTTGATTTTGATTTTATTTGAGAGATTTTATTTGGTGAGATTTTATTTTTTATCTTAAGAAAATGAGATTTTATTTTATTTTATTTTACGAGATTTTTTGGTTTGACTTTATTTTTATCTTAGGAAAGATTTTATTTTATTTTTATTTTGAGAGATATTATTTTCTAATTTTGAGATATTATTAATTAGGAAATTATATTTATTTCTTAATTTACCTAGGATAAAGGTTCTCTATATAAGGATTCTAACTCTAATATTAAATGGAATTGATGAATATTTTGAAACATTGAATACAATCAAATGTTTGTAACCTCCTTCCCCTTCTCCCCCTTGGTTTATTCTCTTTCTTGTCTCTAGCCCTCTAATCTTCTTCCCTACTTTTCCCTTTCCTCCCTACATCAAATTGGAATTAGAGATAAAATCTTACCCATTTTTGCCTTCAACAATATCACCACCCTATTAGCAATGGCATCATCTCTACCAGTAACATCCCCATCCTCACCAACAACGTTACCACCCCACCACCCACACCACCCACTGTCCAACCTGCGACGTTCGTCTGGTGCCACCAGCAGCATCACCAACTCCGCCGTCTCACCGTCCCACACCATCACATCCAATTCGCCTCTTCCTCTAGTAGGCGGTATATCCTCTATTTCTGCGTTATGATTATTTTGAGCCAAAAAAAAAAAAAAAAATTCTTGTTGAACAATATGTCTCTATTGTTCCTACATAGACAAAAAATCAGTCTTCTCAATTGTTCCTATAGAGATAGCTCCTAATCTGCCTTGTTGTTGAAAAAAAAAAAAAAAAAAGTAAGAGACATCAAATTTCCCTTTCCTATATCAAATTGTGATTGTCTTTTTTTCTCTCTTGATCCTTCTATTTCTCACCTCTCTTTGTTCCCTTCCTATTTATCCCCTTTCTCCTTCTCTCCTGCCTTCCCCTTGCCACCCCTCCCCTGCATCAAATTCCATGTCAATAAGAACTGTGAAAGTTTGCAATCTGTCCTTTTGTGCATCACATCGAGACATCAATGAATTTTTCTCTTTTTCTGGGGATATAGAATATGTTGCATTGCATTGTAAGAGTGAGTACTCCAAAACTGCAGATGTCACTTTCAATGATGCCCAATGGGAAAAAACGGCAATTCTTCTTTTGGGTGCAACAATAGTTAATTAAACTGTCATAATTGCTCTTGCTATGAATTATAAGCCCCACAACTTGTGGTTGGAGAATTAACAATATAAATTTTTACTCGACAAGGTCAAGTCCCACCCATTAGGGGAGAATTGATGCGGATATCAAAAATATTTTAAATTAAAATAAATTTAATTTTTTTTTATTAGAAAATATTTTATTTTATTTGATTTTGATTTTATTTGAGAGATTTTATTTAGTGAGATTTTATTTTTTATTTTCAGAAAGGGAGATTTTATTTTATTTTATTAGGTGAAATTTTATTTGGTTTGATTTTATTTTTATCTTAGGAAAGATTTTATTTTATTTTTATTTTGAGAGAGATTATTTTCTAATTTTAAGATATTATTAATTAAAAAATTATATTTATTTTCTAATTTACTTAGGATAGATGTTCTCTATATAAGGACTCTAACTCTAATATTAAATGGAATTGATAAATATTTTGAGACATTGAATGCGATCAAATCTTTGTGACCTCCTTCCCCTTCTCTCCCTTGGTTTATTCTCTTTCTTGTCCCTACCCCTCTGGCCTTTATTCTTATCTCTACCCCTCTAATCTTTCTTCCCTAATTTTCCCCTCCCTCTCTACATCAGCATCTCTTACCACCCTAAAACAAATAGTCAATTAGAAAATGTGAAATAATGTTTGGATCAGGTGCATGGCAAGTCACAAACCAAAGCAGTAATAGTAACGGCTATTCTTGGCTGAATGGTGGTATAATACTACTTTTCGTACTACAATCTGCATGAACCCTCTTCCAGACTCTATATGGTTTTCCTCCCCCTTACTTGGAATGCAGTACTACTCAAGCTAATTCAGTAGCTGCTGTGGAATCAATATTACAGGAAAGACAAGCAATCAGTCAACTCCTTAAAGAGCAATTGACACTGGCTCAAAACAGAATGCCCATCTATGCTTATAAGCACACAAGTGAGAAATCATTTGCAGTAGAAGATCCAGTTCACTTGAAGCTTCAAACATACAGGCAGATCTCATTATAAATCAGGAAGAATATGAAACTTTCCTTTCAATATTATGGCCCATTTCCAATTGAGAGAGAGAGAGAGATTGGAACAGTTTCTTATAAGATCACTTCACCACCAGACTGCCGCATCCATCCAGTTTTTCACGTGTCATTGCTAAAAAAGACTATTAGCCCACAGATTGCTCCACATCCTCATCTACTTCTCACAGATGTGCATGACTGTTTTCTCAATTGTCCAAAGGCAATTCTGGATACCAGAACAATCGACACTAACAGTCCCACAGATGTTAATTCATTGGCCAGGTCTCTCCACAGCTGATACAACTTGGGAAGACACTGATTTCATCATCAAACAATTTCTATCATTGAAGACAAGGATGCTGTTCTCTGCAGGGTACCGGCTGCCATTCTACAATAGCAGAAGACTCTGTGACCACTTACATCAACCAAACAGAAGCAGCAAAATGCAATTAACCAGATCAGCAGATTAGCCTGGATCATCAAAAGACAGCTCAGCAAGAGAATGATGTGACAGATCCATCTCAACAATAACAGATCCGAGGCACAAGCAAGGCAGCTGCTCAGAGCAAGTAGTATTCAATTAGAGTAGTTAAGATGATTTGTCAATTGTGGCTGTAATAAAAATCCACTTGTATCTCTTAACCGACTTACTATTGTTGTTGAATAATCAGATGAAAGCTATTACAAAAAGTCAAAGTACATGTAATCATACATACGTTGAATGAAGATTTCCTTGTGAAATTCACTCCAGCACCTCTTATGTTCTGAACTCCCTCTCGAATCTTCTCTTTTGATTCTCTTTCTTCTTCTTTTTTCCTCCTGATTCAACCATGTAAGCCTACTGATTCCCATCAGTATCTTACACAAATCTTTCATGCCAGGCCCCAGATCCAGTTCTTATGATTACAGTCCATAAAAAAGGTTAACTCAACTATGATATAAACACTTGGGTACGAGTGTTAGGCATGTAAGTACAGGAGTATGATTCTCCTTCACACATTGGAGTGGCAATCATCTTTTGCATATCAACCTAAGTGGTTTACCACCAGTACCAGCATGTTGGAGTTTTGGGGGCATGAGGCACTCTGTCAAGTAGGCTAATTTGGATATGTGATTTTCTATCAAGGCCAGAAAACTGGAATGGTTTGAAACAGTCTTGGACAAAGCAATCTGGTATAGAATGAGTGAAATGGTTCTAGAAGTTAGGTAAAATATTAGCACTAAGGAGGGCAGGAAAGCAACTTATATACAGTCGAAAAATGCTGTTGTTCTATCAAGACGTCTTGCAGAATGATTAGAGATCATTTCTTGATGCTTGGAGAAATTTGGTGCAAAGCACAGCAGCCACACCTAAGAACTCACTTATTTTGCGGAAAGCTCTCAAATGTACTACAGAACTATGATGTTCTCATTGAGTGGGGTATTACAAATTATACTATTCCTAAGCTCTGTAATGGAAATGATGAATCTCTTAATCACCTCTAATTAAGTGTGCTTTCTATTTAGATGTGGTTGCTGAAACTGCATTACAATGTCAGCAGACATCAGATTGAGACAGGGAAGTCAAATGGCTGATTCCGAAATGCAAAAGAAGAACAAAAGTGCTTCTTTTGCTGCTGAGGTCTACCAGTCTGAAGAGAGGGGAACTCAATTTTGCGGATTTCCACTAGCAGCATACAAACTATAGTCTTGCATATCAATTCTGAGATTACTCAGAGTTGATAGTTTTCTTCTTATAGATTAGTTTCATTGTAATGCCCTATATTTTGTATATGATTTATGATGTCATTAATATAATTTTAGGTTAATTTAAAAATAACTGCATGATCAAAATTGAGGAGAGATTTGATTTTTAGGAATTAGGGTCTGCGCATGAAGGACGCCTAATTTGTGCTCATGCGTCTCTAAGGCAAATGCGCATACCTAATGTGTGCTTTTAAGACGTTTATATTGTTTTGGGCAGACTGAGAGCACTTGATGTGCGCCCATGCAGTGCTCGTGTGCGAATGAGGTTTAAAAATGGCACTTAACGTGCGTAGATTGGGTTACAAAAATGCACCTGTGTGCACTGTTCATTGTTTTAGGGAGAAAAAGGAGAAAGAAGAGAGAGGGAGAAAATGAGAGGAAGAAGAAGAGGAGAGAGAAAGAAAAAGAAGAGGATTTTGAATCCTTTCGGAGTCAAATCTGTTAGATCAGAAGGTTTAGGTAAGTATTTCTAAATCTATTTTTCGGTCTATTTTCAGAATCCTCTAATTGCGTTCACATTTCTTGTTTGATATACACGCATGTGGCCTTTCTGTTTCCTCATTTTGAATAATATTACGTGCATGTTGTTTTTACCGAAGGTTTTGAAATTTTGTTTGGTTTTGGCAGATTATTTAAAGGTTTATTCGTTTTCACTAAATAAGTAAAAATTTTAAGATAATATATTCATATATAAAAATGTTTGCAAAGAAAAAGTGATGAACTTGTGCACTTGGGCCTTACATGTGATAGCTCATAAATGTACTTTGTATTGGACTCTGTTTTGATATTTGATTTGACTTTTCCATCGGATGAAAAGTTTTGTATTTGTATTTCTCACAGAATTGAAGTTTTGTACTGTTCCTATAGAGAGGAGAAATTTTGAGCCTTTTGTTATAAAGTTTTTCGATTTGGTATATTTTTTAGAATCATTGTAAGGAATTAAACTAAACAATATATTCGAATGTAATATATTTAAACAGATTTGAGGATTACAAATATCCCCACAAGTAGCAAAAGAAATTGACATTTAATCCCGTCTATAAAGAGTAATATATAGACGACCCGTTTATGAGTTTAAATAATAATACTTTGGCCTAAAGTTACCAGAAGTATGTGTTATGCTTTCTTAAAGTTAGTCTTTTGATCATTGGTTCTCCATTCTAGCATGTTTTTGGATTTTTGAAATTTTACTTGCATATGCTTTGATATTTGAGATATTTGATTTTTGATATTTACAAACTTTAATTAATATTCAGATTTATCCGATTTTGGATTTGATCTAACTTTTAAGCCTTTAGATTTGGATGATTTTATACTTTAGACTAATTGATGGACTTGTATTTGTTATCATATATATAAATATACTTGTTAAACTTTAGGCTCATAATTTTATTTTATTTCTGACCTCTTTTGGATTAAAGGGTTTTAAAGATTTACAGGATTTGGATAGAGGATGGTTTGACGACTTGACTTAGTTAAATTTGGATTTAGACTTTATAATCAAATTTGTATTTGATTTATTTTGGGATTTGTATTTTGGGTTTATTGTATATTCAATTATGGCAGTTTACATTTGTATTTAAGATTATCATATTGTTCAAATTTGCCTAGGTCTCATATTGTGATTGTTAAATATTTTTTCAACGTTTTTCCTTGTGGGTTAATTAGGTTTGAGCAGGTTTTATTATTGTTTGGAGACTGGGTAAGATTAATTCAATTAGACCTTGTATCCACTGTGATTTGTGGTCTTTCACTGCTTTAGGTTTGGTTCGTTCACGTCCGATCTAGTTTTGGGTTTTTTTAGTTGGATCTTAGTGATTTCGGATAAAAAAAAAGGGTTTTGGTTTTGGAACGTGACATTCATTTTCCTTGCTGTTGATCTGATTATAATAGGTTATGCCTTGAACTAGTGCATTGATGTTTCGCTGAGAAGTGGCCGCACAAAAAACAAGAAAAAGGTAACAATAACTTTATCTTGAGTTGATAAATAGTCACACCAATAACCAGAAAGCGGTTCAAGTCCTACTTTATGAAGCATGCTTAATATGCATACCATTAGCACCACCTTTGAGAAGCCATTCGCCAAGCTAATCTTGGGCTCCAATTTTTATCACCAATTGTCGCTTTTACTACTTCCAGTAGAAGACCTACTCGTAGAAGTCCTCTAAGCCATCACACACTCTAAATCTCTGCCATATGGATGCCCACCACGTCTTTCTCTCATTCAACAGAACAGTTACTTTCAGGTACTACCTCAACTTTCACATTCAGCAGCCTTTTTGCTCAATAATTCTAGGTGTCTCAGAATGTAGAGAACCAAAAAGCAACAAGCTCAAAAACACTTTAACTTTCTATAAAAATATCAAAGCAGAAGAGTTTTCAAATTAATACTTAAAATGCATTCCATTGCCCATAAATTGATTATCACACTCACAGAGTGCATAACGTCATCCAGTCAAAACTCCATTCCCAACAAGATCCATCGATTTTGCCATTCCATATGGAAAAACTAGAACAAACAACAATCAAAATTCCAAAACTAAATCCTCAATAAAGCAATGAAAAAGGGATTTTAATCTTACCTTTTATAGACCTCACCGAAATTGCCTCCCCAAAGCCTCTTCCTAAACAACCCCTCAGCACACTGGTGGCCTTCCCAAAGCTCAAGCCCTCCAGTAACGATACCGGGGATGAAAACCACTGGGTGTTTGGCCTTCAACCCTTCCTTCTGTAACTTCACGCCGGGAGGGTCCGGCAACGGCCCCGTTATTGCCTCAGTGACGTATTGCGGTATCGACGCCGGCATCGCATTGTAAAAAAACAAAAGGAACCACCAAATCGAGCATATCCAGCCAACGGACCAACAACAACTATCCACGCACGACCACTTCTTGTTTTTTGCTTGCTCCTTTCTCTGACTCTTCTCCACTCTCCCTCTGTCCTTCTCTTTTATCGAAGCTTCATCGAGGAAAGTGGCCTCCGACGACTCACTAGAGCCTTTCCCGGGTTCAGAGTTCTTTCGACGCCGCAGCAATGACATCTTTCCGAGTAAAATGGGGCCGAATTCAATGCTCTTCAACAATTGATGACCTGAGAAACGACCATAGACTTACATTGAATTGACTCAGGCCCAGCTGCTGTGCTTCGTCAAAATTCCACCCTCAGTTAATTTTTATTTATTATATCCAAACGCGGTCTCACCGGAATAAGGTTTCCGGCGAACGCTGCGTGTGTGTCCGGTGGCGTCGAGACACCGAAGGGGAAGGAAGGGAGAACGGCACGGCTAGCCGGTTGATTCAGATGTTCCCGTAGCCTCTGCGTCAGCCAGTAATGGAACGACACGTGGACGAGAATGCCGATTGATGAAACCCTGGGTTTGACAGGGATGGTGCGCCGCAGCGTTTTAGGCCGAATATAAATGTGAATACTTATACTCTCTCTTTATTATTATTATTTTTTATTAAATTATCTAAATAATAATAACATTAATAATAATTTATTTTTGATAAATTAATAGTAAATTTATAAATATAATTAGTGATATTGGTGAAAGTGGTACTAAGAGAGAGAGTTTACACCAAAATATAAACTATAATAATAATATTATATGTTTTATAAATGACAATATTATAATATTTTTAAAGCTTTATTTTTACCATTTTGATATTATTTTTAGTTATAAAAATAAAATAAAAATATATATAATTAAAAATATAAGAAATATTGCAATAATACTTAGTTTTATTTGTGTCTCTCAAAGAGCCTTATAAGGTGAATATCTCATGTATGATTTTAAAATAGCAAATTTTTTTATCTTATTTTTACTACCTAAAAAATGTTTAAAATATGATATATTATTATTAAATTTATTGACGAGGAAGACAAATGTAACAATTATTACCTAGAAAGATTATGCATATCTTAAATCTGAATAATCGTCTGACTGAAGTTGGGTTGGACCTTTAAACTTTTTAATACGGATCCTACACACCACAACGATCAATAAGAAATCAAATAATACGAGATTATCTTTTTAAAATATTTTTTAATATTCAAGTTAGAAATATTTCTAATGAAATGAAAGTTACGAGATACACAATCTTAGAGAGAGGTTAAAAATGGAGAACTTTGTGTTAGTGATGTTCAAAATTTGCAAATGTATAGAGAATTGGAGTCCTGTACTTGTAATTTTTTATTAGTGATTCAGGTTTTATCCATTTGTTTAAACAAATAAGCGTATTTATAACCTTATTATCAATTAATATACAATTGAAGATGAATGATTTGCACATTAATTGATGAGTTATATAGATTGGGAACTAGATAGTTCAACCATTACATACACTCTAAATTTAGCGTTTGTTCGTTAATACATTAATTATTCACTTGTTTCAACTATTCATATAATCGTTCGTCAGGATTAACTGTTTGGATTTATTCATTGTGCGGTCATTCTGTACCTCAATCTTTATATTATCAACAATTCGACTATTTGGATATCCGATAATTTAATTATATTTTTTTATTTTTGGTTTAATAATTCAGTTGGTTCATATATTAGGTTATATGGAAAAAAATTGCCCCTTGAGACGTTTTGATTTGTTGGTTGCAATGTCAATTCGCATGACTAGGCTATAACGTTTCAGAAACTACAAAGACGATTGCGTGCTTCCGTTTCTAGAGCGCCGCTTGTCGTATCATACCAAGTAATCATTTTCGTTGCTTCCAGTTCTTGCGAGATCGAGGAGCATAATAGGCTGGATTATAATTGATATATTTTAAAATATTTACTGTTAAATTTTTATTTATGGTATATTTTGAGAATATGAATTGTCGTACAAGTTATAAAACTGACTATTTTTATTAAATATTCAATTATAAATGGGTTTGATTTTTATAACTGTGAATTTAAATTCTACGCATAACAATGAAATAAATAGGATGTAATAGGTATATGAAACTCACTATCTAGTATATCTTTTAACGCTTAAATCAACGATCTTTCTAACTGATTTAGGAAGATACTGAGGAAGAAAATGCATAAAATGAAAGGGAAACAGGGATACGTATATGTTTGGAAGACAATACTCTTTTGGTGTATTTGGCTAATTAAGTAGCCTTTTTTTTCTCTCTTTTTCTCCTCTTCTATCTTCTTTGCGAGAGAAGGTCTATTTATAATTTAAGACACAATTTGGCTAATCGGTACCTAAGATTGATATGTGTATATGACATCACTTCGAATCAATGGTGAGAAACGCTACAAGTAGTGTATAATGATCGTTTCTCTTTAATATTAAGACCACCAAGTTTTTAGGCATTGCGTTACTTCGGTCACTTATTATGGTTATTTAATATTTAGGCGTTTAGATTTTACCTTTTAATTTAAACATTCATGTGCTATTTTCTGATGGGTTCTGTGACATCTTTTATTGAGCTATCAACATTTAGGCCTATTATCCGCGTGGGCATTGGGCCACTTTAAGCCAGTCTGTTTTTGTCCGTGTCCATCAATTTAATAGTATATTTTAAATTTTTATAGACTTTTTTAATAATATAAATATTTATTGAATATTTAATATAGTAGTAAAAAAATTAAAGAATAACTATTTAGATAATTTGTATTATATTTTAAATTTTATCCATTGAAATTTTTTTCTCATCCAACAACATAAATTTTATTGTATATAAAACTGATGCTACATTTTAAGAATTAAGATGTTGGGTATCAAGCATGTATAAAAATTTAAGCTTTATAAAGACAAGAACATTGTGTGGATATGAGTAATACTAAAAAATAAAATAAAGAATAATGATATCAATAAACTGATATCATATTCTGTATGATATGTTACATATTTAATATATTTATTAAAATTAATAAATATTATAATTCTATTTATGATTTAGAGATAATAATTATTTTTTATTATTAAAGAAGCTAATTTCTTTTTAAAATGTGACTATTCAATATTCTTTGTTTGATAAAAAGAAAAGCATTTCAATAATTTAAAATTTGATTATTTTCTTGCAATGAAGGAATGCAAGAAACTTAACATTATTGAGAAAGTAGAGAGAAATCAAATCCACATCTTCAAAATAAGAAAAAATTTGGTGCACTAATCATGGGTTTATTTTTGCAAATAAAAAATTTTATATTTATAGATCCAAATAAACAAAATTATGTTTTTATATGACAATTTAATAAAGAGAATAATAATATTAATTCTGGAAATTAAAATTTAATCCTTTTAAAATTTTTTTATATAAATATTTAGAAGTTATACATATAGAATATAAGATAAATAAATGACATATAATATGATTTGAGCACTTAAAATATAAGTTAATGAAAATACCTAAAATAATATGATTGAGTTATGATTAAAAGAAAAAAGGAAAAAAGTTAACCTAGAAAGAGGAATTAGTAATTGCATAAATGGAAAAAGGAAATCTACTTTTTAACTGTAATAAATTTATAGTAATATTGAACAAATAGAATATAATATCCTAAATTTTTATTTTAGTTAGGTTTAATTAAATTATAAAAAAATAAAAATAAAATAATATTAATATTATTATTACTACATATATTGAGAGAAGGGGGAGTCAGGGGGCTGCAGAGAAAGAAAAGGAAAAAAAAAAGAGAGAGAGCGGAGAAAGAGGAGAGAGAAGAGAGAGAGGGAGAAGCAGCTGTTGTCGCTGTCGATGCTGGAAAAGTCAATGGTAAGATCAAAAATCGACGAAATTGTCTTTATGGTTTACCTTTCATTTTGTGCAGTGGTGTGAGTGGAAGGAGAAGGATGTGAGCTGGATAGAGAGCCACTACCATTGCCGCCATCACGGAAGGAAATACATGAAATTGAAATAAGCAAATCTTTCATTTCTCTTTATTGATATTGATTTTGTACTTACATGTATCAATTTTGAAAAAGTCGATTGAAATTTTGGTGGAATGGGTATTTGGAGGCTCTTGCGAAGGTAGAACAGATATGAGGAGGAAGGAAGGGAGGCAGTGCGCGAAGTAGATGAGAAAAGAAGAGAAGCGGAAGGAGAAGGGGGTGTGCGCGGCAGGGAGGCAATGTGCTAGTGTTGACAGCATAGTACAGAGGAGCAATGCGGTAGGAGAGAGAAAGAAGAAGAGAGAGAAGGCCCGCGTGCGAAAAGGAGAGAGAAGCGTATGGCTTGAGTACCTCGAAGTATCCTTTTGGTAAACCTACTTTGAATACAGTTGAGATAAATATCTGTAACTATTTTCTTTGGTCTAATTTAATATTTGATATTTTTATATCTGTATTTTATATCTGTATATTTATATAAAAATGGGCAGAGTCTAAGATTCGATTAGTCGGTACATGTTTAAGACCATGATAGTTCAAAACCCTGGTGAGTTGATATGTGTGTGGGGATAGGGGAGTTTGAGGACCTAGTGGGTTGATAAAAGATGACCAAGAGTTACAAACCTAGAATGTAACCGATATTGGATATTAGATGGTCGAGAGTTACAAACTTAAAGTGTAGCCTGACTAATAGAGCTAACGATATGTGGTATCCGAGAGTTATAGTCCTAAAATGTAATCGGGATCCAACAACGATGAAAAGATGGCCAAGAGTTGTAAGTCTAAAATATAGCGGATATAGAAATCTAATGGCAGAGAGTTTTAGGTCAAAATGTAGCCGATATGAAAATTTGATGGCCGAAAGTTATAGGCCTAAAAATGTAGCTGATATTGAAAATTTAATAGCCAAGAGTTGTAGACATAAAATGTAACCAATATTAAAAATCTGATGGTCGAGAGTGATAGGCCGAAATTATAATCAATAATAATATGTGATTGCCTAGAGCTGCGAATCCAAAACGTAGCTGTATGATATTTAGATTGGATTTTAGATTTACATCTACTGTGGGTATGCAGTGATTTCGATATATGTGGTAGAGTTTATTAGATTTTGATTTAAGTTCTCCCTTTGATTTTATATGCGCTATTTTATACGTGTTTGCAATGATACTTGCTAAACCTTCTATTCACATTTTTCTATTTTCTCTTATTCAGAATAGACAGTTTGGATCTGCAGTAGGAGTTAGGTAGGATTCAACACAATATCGCATTCTCTTAATGAGTATTTTATTCTTACGATTATTTGGGAGTAAATCATTGTTGTTTTGCACAGATGGTTATTTAATAAAGTCTTGTGCAGGTTTTTAATTCGTCGGGTCATGTGTATTTGGTTTATCACATTCGGGTTTAGGATTTATAAGAATAATAATTATAATTTAATTAAAAATTTATTTGACCTATTTGATTTGGGTTCGTGGCACAAAACGTGTCAAATTTTCATCCCAGTATATTATAAGTTTTAAATATTTTTGGTAAGTACCCATTTCAACAGTATATATGTGAGTTATAATATATATTGTAAGCAGAGAGATAATATTTATATTATGAAATAATAAAATTAACAACAAAAAAAAATTAGGGGAAGAGGATAGAAGAGAAATTAAGATTACAAAAATTATAATTTTATGTGGATATTCATACCTATCACACAAAAAATTGAAAAAGATATTATTTATGAGGAGGGTATAATGCTAGAGTTTTACTTTTGACATTTTCTAAAAATTGCTAATCCTTCAATATTTTTATGTTATCATATACAACAGCTTTTTCCTTGGCTTGTTCATATAAATCATATGTATCCTAATTTAGGGAAATAGTTTTACACAACTAAGTCATTTAACTTTTATTTTGACATTGTTTTCTTTTGCTAAAAAATCATACTTATATTGGTCAAATTTAATATTATTTAGAACAACATTTGTAAAAGATAAAGGTATAAAAATATATTTTTCTACCTTAATTTTAAGATGTAAATTTCATTTTAAATTAGTATTGAAAGATATATTATTTATTTATTTATATATATATATTTACTTTGTTGTGCATAAATATTATTTCAAATTTATTCAACTTGATGAATATAAGGTGACACGTAACACCCAAGTAGTAAATTTGGACAAAAATATTAATTAAAAATCCCCATTTGGTTCTCTTCCCTACTAGACTAACTATAGAAGAGGCCCTTGCCTCTTTCTAAACTATATTTCACCTGAATTTCAAAGAAAAGATAGAGAAAAATAAGAAAACAAGATAGAGAAAAAAATATATAATATAATTTTGAAGGTGTACTATCACTAAGTCAAGTACAATCTGACTCTCTTTCCTTATGTATTTTGTATTAAAATTTAGAAATCTCTTTGTTATAGACATAAGTTAGGGAAAAGCTCATTTCAAAAGGTGCACCTGATAAAAGAAAGAGTCCTCTAACTTATAAGCTGGTAGTTCTATCACGAGCTCCCCAATGTAGAACCTTTGTAATATTGGGCTCCACTTCAACAGCCGACGTCCTCGCCGGCTCTCACTCGGTACGCTTCACTCGCTTTTTTCGATCAGTCTCTCCCTAGATAGTCTTTTCTGAGAGCTGTCAGCGTCTCAACAAAAATACCAAATGTTACAGGTACAAGTTAAGGAGAGAGCCTATCCTAAAAGATGATCTGATAGGAGAGAGAGTCTCATAACTTATAAGCTGGTAGTTTTGTCACGAGCTCCCCGACGTGGGACCTTTGTAACACTCTTCTATTTTTCAAAAATGATGTGATTAGTATTTCTAAGCTCCATGCATGTGATTATGATTCTTTTGGTATTTGACTTGTATGTATTATTATTTTCAATGCAACTTATAGATTTTGAAGAATTACTCGTAAGTTCTTGAAATCATTGCTTGGAGCTCTTTGCATGTACTAGTTTTGTTCAAGATTCATCTCTACAACAATGTTTACGGTAGGTTTAGTTGTTCCCAATCTCTTAAGAATGTTCTTCTTTAGAGATTTTTTTTTTTTTGAAGAATTATTATACAAAGTTGGCAGCAATATAATTTATGACAAATATGTTGTATTTTTATGTATGAATGTCATACGGCCCATAATCCACGTGCTAGAGTAATGACGGTTGGCTCAACATATAGGATAAATATACAAACAATCCACTTATGAATTTGTATAGTAGCTTATGATTCCGTTTATATTGTATACTATGTAGATTGACTTTTATTTTCAGCCCTACCCAGGAGAAATATTACTAAATCTTGATTCTAAAGTTTTTGCATTTTTGCACATGTAATTTGTCAGCCTTTTTTGTATGTTTGTAGTGAATAATTCATGCATTATTCACATCATATTTATACATCTTATTAAATTAATAGATTTGGAATTCAATGATGATGGATTTGTGTTAGGCATATTATGTGTTGGTATATTTTATAATTGAGTCTGATTAGTCATTGGTTTATTATTTAATGTCATAAAAATCTATATCAGATTCACGTCCGATATTCACTAATGTGCAACTCCCAATATTTACGCTTACCTTGTGCCTAATTCACGCATGAGTGCTTTTTTTCGTATGTTCACGTTTGAGGTACATCTGAGACGTGCACAAGCGCCATTTCCAAATTGGGTGCGCCTATCGTGCATTTCCCTTTTGCTTGAGCACTCTCCCTCCTTCTCAGGCGCACCTAACGCAAGCTCTAGATTCTTTATATTCAAGCATTCTGTGCCCCCCATTCCTATTCTCTCACTCCTCTCCTTTATTTTCTCGTCTCTCTCTCTTCTCTCCTCCTTTCACTACCTCCAAATTCTCCAAATCCTCCCAATAACCAGGTCCCTTCTCCAATTGGGGGCAAATCCAATGTAAGTTTCTTCCTCTTCCCTTTGTTCTCATGCTTAATCTCTCTATTAATAGTGATTTTCATCCTAATCCACAAACATTGCTTTTCTTCTTTTATTTTGTTCAATTTGTTTGTATCTCATCATATTTAGTCCCGATTTATAGTTAGTTGTGTCAACATTGTGTAGATCTAGCCTTGTCATGGATTTAGATTTTGAGTATTTCACTGTGCAACCCACCCATGTTTTTGGAATATTTGCTATTCGATCTACGCCTCTCTTGTGTAGATTTGTAGTGGTTTCCCCCCTCTCTTGATCCATGGTGTTAGGGCCTGGTAGGTTCCTTACTTGCAAGCTTTTGTCTCCGATTAGTGTGCCTCACCGTCTCTTTCTTCACAATTTAGTACAGATGTCTACTCCTTGAATGTCCTTCTCTAAAAAGGCTGCTGATAAACATCCTTGGGATAGCAGGCCCTCAACATTAGACCACTTTGTCAATCCCTCAGTTGAGGACCTTTTTTAGAAATACATGTCCCATTGGCAACTTACCCTTAAATGGAAAATTCACCTCGCGACATTGGATCCATCCATTTCCACATTGTTTATTGACCAACATTGGGAGCTGGTTCTGACTAACTTCATTTCTCCTGTTACAATCTTAATTCAAGACTTTTATATGAACATTCATGATCTAGACCACACATTGACTTCCTTCTCTACCTTCTTGAGGGGGAGTATCCTCCATATTACCCCAAAGGTGATCTTTTGTACTCTAGACATTCCATATGTTCCCAATCCTGATTAACCCATACAGTTTTTGTTTCATACCACATTTCAATGAGATAGCCTCATTTCTTTGTGGCTCTCCCATGACGTGGCATGAAAAATCTTTTAAGACCAAACACCTTACTCCTCGGCAAATGGTGGTGTGCCATATTATGTTGACCAATATTTTTTTCGATCGTACACTTTACCTCCATTCTTCTCAATAAGACCTTATTTCTCTATAACTTTCTTAGTGGGTGGCTGATTGATCTCCCGTCTCACCTATATTCCCATATCTTGTCTATTTTTATCTCAAAGAAGGACAACAATTTTCCCATGGTTGCCTCATCCAACACCTGATTATGAGTTTAGGTATCCAGTTCCCTAACCTTTCTCATGTGCAGCTTGGTAGGCCCATTACTCAAACCATTTTTGAACAAAACCAAGCTGATTCTCATTAACTCTCCCGACTCATGATGACCCTCTAGACGATCCTCTTCCGAAAGATCCTTCCTTTTCTACTGATGCTGGCCCATCCAATCGTCCATTGTCCTCTACTTCTTCCTCCTCACCGATCATGGGGCAACTCTCTAGGCTTTTCGATCAGCTCATGCGGTTTTCTACTTCTCTAGAGCAACTAGAGTCTCATGTTCTCGAAAACTTTTAGTACCTTATGTCACATTCCAAATTCTGATCCCAAATTAAATTCTTAATCAATATATTATTACTTAACTAGTTAATCTTCTAATTAAGTTTCAGACATAAACTCCATGTTGATACACTAACCAACTATAATTAAATTATCACAATTTCATACATAGGACCTAAATTAAGTGCCACATCACATGTGGTTCTAATATCAATGCAATTGTGATATCGAACCCTACGTAAGAAATGATATCTACTCAAAATATAATAAGAGTATACCATTGTGAAAATATAAATCATAAACATTACTACTAGACAGCCAACACACATGCTAACAATCCTTAAATATAACACTGAAATCGACATCTAATCATTAGACAACTGATAATATTTAAACTAAATTACAACTTATTGTCCGGAATTATAAATATCAACTTATTACATCATCAAACATGTTCTAAAATTGTAACAGGACACATTAATCGATACCAAACACAATAATACAATATTTTAGATATCTAAATGCTATCCAAAGGCCAACTACATCACAAACTATTGTCTGAAACTGAAATTTTAGCTAAAATTACAAATTTAGCTACTATTCAAAAATATAAATTAATATTAAATATTGTCCAAAATAACATTGTAATTTATAAATATAACAACCTAAACTATTCATATCAACCTATCCTTGAATCTTATTCATCTGGTAAAAACTCATGCATCTTATCTAAGGAGGTTAAAAAAATAGTAAGAAGTGAGTTAAGAACTCAGTAAGGTACTATAATATATCAATAAACATTGATACTTTATATTAAAATATAACGAACGAATTATAGAATTTGATCGGATGTAATGATATAAAATTTTCATAATACTTTTGCAGAAAATTCAATTTATATATTTTCATATTTCTTATCATATTCTTATTCAATTTATATTATCAAAGCATACTTAATTCTTATTTTTTTAGGGATTAGGGTTAGTAGATATTATAGACTAAATGAGCGGACAGTTGAAGCTCGGGTTGTGCATACTCCCATACAACCAAATGTCATATACTTCTATTTAAGATCCAAAGGTGAGCTATCTACATATTATCTTATAGATGGGGTCATACGCTACTTTTTACTTACGAATTATGGGTTTAGATATTGATATACGACTATAATATATTAAAACATATCAAAATATATTACCTGATAAATTGTAACCATGGTCAAATACAATTTCTTTAAAAAATTTTATATTTTTCTCTTAATTCATAATTTTCTTACTCCTAAAGAAAATAATCATATTTTTTAATTTAATTGTAAAATTTTTCTTTAAAATTCTATAATTTCACATCATGTAGAATATAAACCTTTTGTTTAATTTGAACTATGATGAATTTTTAATGCATATAATGTTAATTTGGCTTATAGTGTAGGAAATTTATCATAAAATACAGAAATTTCAAGACTTCAGCAAACATGCAGTTTTTACAAGACCTTTAAGTGAAATTTTAACTCTTGCATGACTTATACTTTATAAAGAATTTAGTTATGCAGATTTTGAATAACATGGAATGCTAAATTAACATTTTAGTATAGCAAAATTCAGCATTGTAGACTTTGAAATTTTAACACATGCTTGACTTATACTTTATAAAGAATTTAGTTATGTAGACTTTGAATAGTATGGAATGTTAAATTAACATTTTAGTGTAGCAAAACTCAACATTGTGCAAAAAATTAGTACGCGTAAAGTTTTCATATTGTCTCCCAGAACCAATAGAGCAGTTTATGTTCATTTCCAGCATAATGAGACTCATACTTAATAATTTAAAACATGCAAATCATCATGTACCAATTTAAGATACGTAAGAGTCATTAAATCCATCTTTTTAGATATGCAACTAAATATAATGCAGAATTTTGTTCATGCTAGCAATATACATATAATTGGACATAAAATTCATATATATTTTATAGAGAAATCAATGAAACTCAAATGCAAGCTAAATATAATTATCATAACTTCAAATTCATATCATATATGAGTATTTAAACAAAAAATTATTCAAAAAAATCAGCAAGAAACTATAACAAAGGAAAAAAGCTCAAAAATGCATTTGTCTTGACTCCAACTTACTCAAATTCTCATTTGAATCAACTAAATTTTGAGTTTCTTGGCTTCCTATCTTGTTATCTCTCTCATCTCTTCAGTCGCTTCTCTCTCTAGACTCAAAAAACTCTAAATAAATGATAGAAAATGGCTCAAGTGGTGCATTTATACAGTAGTATGCTCGAATGCAAAATTAGGCACGTGTCGGGCATATGGCCATAGGTTCACTACGCTCAAGCGCGGCTCCGGCATGCGCCGAGTACGAAACAACTGCCAATGATAGCTCAAATATTCCTTGAGCATGTGTCAAGTGTGAGCAATCTACCGATCATGTGCTTATGCGTCGATCAGGCGTACCTCATGTGCTGACCTACGGGTTTTGGCACTTAGGCGCCGAGTTAACTGGTTTAATTTTGACTCTTTAATCTAATTTTTTACATCTTTTGACTTTAATTTTAATTATATTAATTTAATCATTCAATAATATCATAAATTAAAGACTTGAACCTTACACCTTGACACCTGGCTTATTACTAAGGAGATTTATATGCAGGAGCAGTTTCTTCATCTATTCGTCGAGTTGTCATCTCAGTGTGTAAATGATCACTCTGACTCTAACTGAAGCCCTCCCTTTGGACATTTATGATAAAAGGGGGAGTATATAGTGAGGGGGAGGTTATCACTTAGGGGGGAGGTCGGTTATGACGGCGATTATTATTTAGGGGGAGCTTATATTTTAGAAGGAGGTCGATTATATCTTAGGGGGATAACCTTGATGTATCATGTTTTAGTTTTTCATTTGTACTCAAGATATAACTGCTACTTTTCTTCTACAATATATATGTTTTTACTATTGTTCCTTATTGCTTTACTGCTTTCCTTATGTGCATAACTTGTTTCATTTCTATATATTTCTGTGTTAATCATACTTGCACGGCAGCAACAGACTCTTGTGTCTTCTATAGTTTGAGTTTACTATGTCAGTTGCATTATTAGGAGAAGATTTTTATGTAGACGGGTTTTATTTTGATAGTATCTAAACCCGTAATTCATGTATTTTTAGTTTTATGGTTATTGAGGGATTTTGTCATGGAATTGTAAAATAGAAAGATTGTTGGACATATTATGCATTGACATATTTCGTGACTGAGTCTGGTTGGTCATTGACGTATTATCTAATGTCATGAAGTTCTGCATCAGATTCACATATGATATTCACAAATATGTAACTCCTAATATCTATATCTATCTTGTACCTGATTCACGCACGAACACATTTTCCTGTATGTCCACGCTTGATGTGCACCCAAGATGCGCACGAGTATTCTTTTCAAAATACCCGTGCTCAAGGAGCATACGAACGCACTTTTCAAATTACATGTGCCTGATGAACACTTGATTGGTGCTCAAGAGTTGGGACACGGACCCAATGTGGGCCTTGTAATACCCCACTTCCATTTAATTTATTTTGATAATGTATGTTATTTTGGGTATATTAGATGTATCAGAATTAATTATATGTTGTGAACTTTGAGGGATTCAGAGCAACCAGTTAGTGCCTGAGCATTGATTGTTGATGGTTAGCATTCGAGAGCTGCCTGAGGCCATGCTCGAGCATCGAATGTTGTGGGTAGGCACTCGACGTATGCCTAAGTAGTGCTAGAGTATCGGTGGCCTTTATAAGGGGGTTGTGGAACTATTCGTCATTTTGTATGGGAGAAGGAAGAGAGGAGAGAGAAAGAGAAGAAGGAGAGAGAGGAAGGAGAGAAGTAGTAGATCGGAATATCATTTTGTCAGATATACTTGGTAGGAGGTTGAGGTAAATATCTTTATACTCTATCTTTAATATGTTTCCGTATCTGATAAATTTTGCTTATATTTGAGAGATTTAATATTTATGTATATTATTTTTATTTTTCCTATTTGTTTTCTTTGTGTATACATGTTATTTTTATCTATCATTTGAGTGTTTTATTTGAGATTTGAGAATATTTAAAGATTTTGTTATTTTACAGAGAAATAGGTAAATATTTGAGATTATATGTTCATATATCAGTATATTTGTATTAAATAAGTTATGAAAATTTGCATGGGCCGTGTATTGATACGCATGTATCACTGCCTAGGGTTCGGGGTCTCTACCTTTGTGACCTGATATAGTATCTAATCCTCTCCCGACAAGGAGAGCTCTATTTTCGATGGAAAAAGCTCTGCAACTCCCTTTTTTACCAGTAGGAAAATGCTCTATTTATAAATGACCCTCCTCATTGGTATTTTAATGAGAATTATTGAAAGGTAATTGAATAAAAATTAATATATTCGGACGTTCTAATATATGTACCAAACCTGAGGATTGCACCCGATATCGTGAATGATAAAACATAGTGAGCGTGTTCTTATATATGGGAGAATGTATATAGGCAGCCTTGTCCATGGGTATGAATAGTGGTTGATCTGCCTTAAGATTACATGGACTATGTGTAACCCTTGCTCAAATTGGTCTTTTGGTCTTTAGTTTTTTAATTTCATGTATGCTTTGTATTTCTTTATGAATTTGTATTTGAACCTCGTTTGAGATTCACAGGTTTGCCCACAAATAAAATTTGGCTAGTCTCGTATATTGTATATGTGATTTCGTTTCGGAATATAATTAATTCTTATGTGATTTCATTTTGGACTTTATTTCGTTTGTATGTGATTTGAATTCGGACTTTGTTTCGTTCAGTATGTGTTCCATATGAATTATGATATGATTTTGATTATGTGATTTCACTCCAAATCATTTTCATTCAGTATACATCCCAATGGGATTTTATTTTGATATGAACTATGATTTGAGTACGAGATTTTCGATACCAAATTTTTAGATTTGAATCTTTTAAGTTGTTTGAATGAACTCATGAACCTCCCCTTGATTTCAGACATTACTTTTATTATATGATATAGATAATTATTGAGTTTGAGGCTCATGTTTTTACTTCTTATCCCTTCATATTAGTGGATTTGGATATATTATAAAAGTTTAGATGTGATCTGATCGTCGTTTGTTATTTGGTAAGTTTAGTTTCATTTTTTGACTTAATTTGTATCAGATTTATTTTGGGTATTGAGACTATAGCCGGTGTAGGCCTTCGGTTTGTACAGGACTCATTGGGTTGTGTATATTAGATTATTTATGATTGATTGTCCCCCCTTATGACATTGTATAGTAGGTTACTTATTTTATTATCCGAATGGATATTCGATGATATCCTATTCAAGTCATTGTTATGGCTATTATATTGGATCATGTGGATGTTTGTTTGTCATACTCGGGTTTAAGATTCGTTAATTATTATTGTATTATTTTAGAATTCTAGTTTTCATAAATAATTATTTTGATTTGTTTTGATCCGAATTCGTGATAGTAAATGGTATCGGAGAGGATTTACAAGAAGAGGTGTTTGGGTTAATTTTTATAAAAATAATTGATTGAATATTTTGCATGATAAATGTCATCTATAACAGATAATAGAGATTCGGATTGTAGAGGATCCGATTCTAATTAGGAGTACGACACAAAATTTCCCAAGTTGTCTCGATTTGCTCCTCATGTTGTGGTGGATGAGACTCAAAGAGCCTAGAAGTTTCTATAGAGGCTCCTAAATTCCATTAAAAAGTAATTAGTCCCTCTTCGTTTGTGGACCTCCAATGAAGTGCTTGATCGGGCTTTGTTAATTGAGTAAGAGTAGTTACAAAAAAAAAGTATTTTTGAGAGGAGATCAAATGGTCAAGGACAGAGTTCAAGGGTCAAGGGATCCCTTTCGAGGTCTAAAAGTCAAGATAAAAGAAAATTGATCGGAGTGAAGTTTTCTCCATCGAAGCCCCAATTCCAAAGGTTGATATGTGAGTTTTGTGGGAGAAATCATGCAGGAAAAGTATGCTACTGTTAGAGTGGAGCTTATTTCAATTGTAGCCAAATGGGCCACGTGGCAAATGATTGTTCAACCCTTCTGAAGCGTCTGAATAGGAGGATGGCGGTTCTCAGTAGAGCTTTTACAGCAACAGCACGAGATGCTATAGCAGATCCATCAATTGTGGAAGGCAATATGTGAATCTTTAATTCTTTGGCCCATATTTTGATTGATCTTGGGATTATGTATTCTTTTGTGATCCCTAGATTTGTTTGTAATTTGTATGTACCTCCTAAATTTCTTGAATATATATTGATGATGTCCACCCCGATGGATAAATCTTTGATTGTTGATATTGTGTATTCTCGAAATCTGATTTGGGTCAGTGGATATGAGTTGTTGGCTGATTTAATTTTGCTTGACATGTTAAACGTTGATGTCATCTTGGAGATGTGTTGGTAGGCGTGCTATTACGCTAGTTTGGACTGTTTCAACAAGATTGTTTTAGTTTGTATTTTGAGTTATGAATCTTTTGAGTTTCAAGAAAGAGTTGGAAGGGAGACAGTAGGATTAATTTCAACTTTGCATGCGAGTCCTTTGATGGAAGAAGGGTACTGAGCTTTTTTAGCGTATATAATCATATCTAAAAGTCATACTGTAGCCATCGAAGAATTTTGATCATTTGTGAATTCGAGAATATCTTTTTGGAGGATTTATCTGAACTATCTCCTAATTGGGAGATTAAATTTACTATTAAGATTATATCAGGATCTGTACCGATTTTGAAAACTCCCCATAGGATGGCCTCCTCTGAATTGAAAAAGTTGAAGTAACAATTATAAGAATAGTGAGTCGGCATCTTTAATTTCTACATTTCATGTGAGTTATTTGATATGAGACAAATGTCAACCTACCTTACATATGTCATATCTACTAGAAATTATAATGTGCAATTAAAGAAATACCATTGGTGCAGAATTTTAAAACTATGCTTCTAGAAGATTTGTTAGGTTTACCATCACGTAGGGAGAATGATTTTTTTTATTGATTGGGCATTGGGGTTCATGCCAACTATAAAAAGCTTCTTATAGTAAGACTCCTTAGAGATTGAGGAGTTAAAAAAGTAATTACAAAAATCGCTACAAAAATTATATTTTCGATCAGATGTATAGTCTTAGGGTGCTCCCATTTTATTTATAAAGATAAAAAATAAATCAGTATGATTCATTCTGGATCCGAATTTTAAACGGATTTGGGTTCAATTACTATTCATGTCTTGTCACCGTCCTATACGCCTGAGATTCTATACACCACAACAGACAACAAGAAATTAGAAGAAAATAGAGGGACTCGCTCCCCGATTTATCTTTCAACGCTCAAGTCAGTAAACAGTATTCTAAGAAAAAAAAGGTAAAAGACAGAGTATGCTGAAATGAATGCAATGATAGGGATTTGAGAGTGAAGATCGGAGGTGCACTCGTAGAGAGTGGCTTTGGTCATGGAGTGCTCGTTGAGAGCAGCCTCTCTGCTTACTAAGCTTGTTAAGAATTAGTAGCGGAAGAGATGGTAGAGTGATTGGACACTTGAAAGTTAGAAAACTTATATAAGTTTGAGTATACTAGAAAGCGTGTCCATGGAGTGAGTCTCCATGACCTTTTATAACGGCGGGCCTTTGTTGCCTTTCTTGGGTGGCTAGGTGAGATGCCCGCCTTCTGAGAAGATCATTTCATTTTCTCATGTGGATGCGGGTGCCATTCTGGGTTGTAACAGTTGGAAAGGAGGATTTTTTCCTTTCGCGGAGGTGTCGCGCGTAGTGGACGTTGAGATTGCCGTTATGAGTCGTGTGCTAATTTGAGAGATTTTCTTCCGAAATGTTCTTTGATTCTGGAAGATTTCCGTTACAGATGGGATTGTTATTCTTAGAATTGCGAAAAATTATGGTAGACGACTATTGTGCATGAAAAATGGCGCGGGGGCCAATTTTGGTATGGGTCATATTCGTTTTGGGCTACATCTGGTCTGCTTGGAAGTATTTTCCGATCAATTAGAGTATTGACTGTCCCATTGACAAATAGGCTGCTATCATTCTGGGCCACTTACCATTTTGGACCGACTTGTTACAGTCGTCCCCATCTGGTAATATTATATATAAATTATTGAAATCGAACAAGATCACAATAAATAGCAAGTACTCATTGCCTATAACAGATGATTTATTTGATCAGTTATAAGAGATGTAATATTTTTTCAAAATTTAATCCCTTAAAAATAGGCCATATTGGCGGTGAATTTTCAAACGAGGTACATGGTATTCTTTGAAGGTATTCAAAACTTATAAATCAAACAACTTTAAGAACATATCTTAAATGAAAAGCCTGGCCATTTTAGCATTTAAAATTCTTGTCGAATTTTGAAAACTTCAAAATCGTTCCCACATCCATTTAATTTTCAATTGCCATGTAACCTAAAAGAGAATCTAAAATGGATATTGCCTCTCCCCACTTGACAACCAGCCTGTCAGCATCCCATCCTCTCGTCTTTCCACCCTACCCGCACGCGCGGCACTATTGTATTTATGAATATTTAAAATAATATATATATATTTTTATATATTATCATATTTTAATTTTTTTTATATCATTAAAATAAAATTCTGACCTTAAAAGAATAAAAAATTATTTTAAGTGCTATGGAATTTTGTCTTCCACCACCGCATCAAAGCCGCGCCCTTTTTGCCTGTTATCCGGCGTTCCCTCCCAAACAAGCCTACACCAGGCGTCTGCCACCCTTGCAGATTCGGTCGTGCATTAAGTTGGAATAAATTTGATGATAATAGTAAGTATATTAAATATCACACAGTATGAGGACACGTTAATGTACGGACCTCTTGTTATATGTAGGGATTAGGAAATTTTTATGGTATATTTGATTGTTAAAATAAAATAAAAATAAAAATTTATTATTTGGTTAGTTAATTAGAATAAATAAAATGAAATTAAAAATTAATTTTTTAATATTTAATTTACAATAATAATTATAATAAAATAATTAAAAAATTAATATCAAATGACTATTTTATTATTATCTAAAGAAATAATATATTAATATATATTAAAAAGTTTGGATAAACTTGATCAAAATCAAGTTATGTGATCTGTATGATCTTACTTACTCAAAATTATATAAAATTTAGTCAATATATATCAGTATTATATACAAATATGGTTAAGAAAAAGCCAAAAAAAATTTTTGGTAAGATACGATCACGGGTGAAAGTAACCAATTTTGGCTGACTCGACCTGGATTATAAACTTTTTATAAATATAAATATATATATATTTACTTTAAATATATATCATATTAAAAAAATTATTTCAATATGTTATATTTTTATATAATTAATAATTTTATATAAAAATTCTTTATTCAAGTATATTTAGATATATTTTCGTATAATTAATAAATTTTATATAAAATTTTTTATTTAAAAATATAATTAGGAAATATTTTAATCTACATATTATAATTTTTTAAAAATATTGTATACTTTTAGTTATTTCACATAATATATCTATAAATTTTTGTTCAAAAAAATACTTAAAAATAAAAAAAAATTATATCCTATTTCGAATTGATCTGATTTAGAGAATAAATATGTATAACCTGGTTTAATTTAACGTTCACAAATTTTTATTTAAATTTAAATAGTTTGAGGTAATAGTAAATAAAAAAATATTTTAAAATAATTATTCATTAATAATCAAAAATAAAAAATACAAATAAATAATAATTATTTTTTATTTCTTATTTTGAAAGACTAATAATTTTATTTAAAATTATTATTCCTGGGACTAGAGTAACCAAGTAGTGAAATAGGAGTTATACCAAAATTAAGGTATAAATTAAATTTTTATTATATTATATCAAACGAATTATTATATATATTATATATAATTTTATTTTACATATTTATAAAAAGGCTAATTTCAAGACCGTAACCAAAGACCCCTCAATTATACAATAATAATTATATCATTTGCACTAATGCTCACTTCTCAAATATTATCATTTGAGTTTTATCAAATCAAACAAAATTGTTAAATTGAGATAACAAATTTTCATTGTATTTAGGGTAAGGTTCTCTTCTCTTCGATCAGAATGCCTCTACTTGAATCCTACTTCTGTTGCATATGTAAAATAAATAAAAATAAAAATAAGGTTATATGGAAAGTTAATAAGTTAGTGGGTTTATTAATACTTGTGAAGTGGAAAAGAGAGGCTATTAATGAACCGTGAACCACAGAGAAGTTCCCAGATGTGTATTTGTATCTTTAGGATTTAGGATAGAGTAATTATTTGGTTATAAGTCATTCTCACGTGAATTTTATATTCATTTGATTTATTGTCCGGTGGCTTGGATGTAGATGCTTGTGTATTGTACTGATTTAGAAAAAAATTACAGATTGATGAGCACCAAGTGCTTGACGCAAGCATGAACACCGAAAGTAATAGGGCTCGTTCGAGGTGCGCTCAAGGGGTATCCGAAACACCAAAAGCAATAAGCGTAAGCTCGAGGCATGCTAGAAACATTGAAAACAATAGGCACACGCTCAGAGATGTGCCCAATGGGCGTTCAAAGCACCAAAAATAATAGGCGCACGCTCGAAGTGCGCCCGAGGGGGTTCGAAGCACCGAAAGCAATAGGTGCATGCTCGAGGTGTGCCCGAGGGGGGTTCGAAGCACCAAAAGCAATAGGCGCATGCTTGAGGCGTGCCCGATGGGTGCTTGAAGCACCGAAAGTAATAGATGCATACTCGAGATGCGCTCGAAGCGCCGAACCCAGTGGTAGCCACGCCCAATGTGTGTTCAATCGGCGCTCGAGTATCGGCTTGAAGTATAAAAATATACTAATGCATTTTTAGGGTTAACAATTTGCAAATCTGAGACCTAGAGCTCTGACTTTGAGAGAAAAAGAAGAGAAAGAGAGAAAAAAAAGAGAAAAATTCGAGTATCTGAGTAAGTTTCGAATTGTGTTCTAACCTTCACCAATCTTGGATATATTGTTTTTAGAGTTGAGAAGAATATTTTACCAATTGTACTTTCTTTTCTTTCGTCTTATATTTATTATTGTTCGGATTTATTGGTTACGAGGTATTTTGTCATTATATTTGTTGTGGTTTGTGTAATCAGACTTATTGTATAGTTGATAGCATACATTGGGTATAATATTTTTAGAATTGAGAAGAATATTTTACTAATTATATTTTTTTTCTCTTTCATCTCGTACTTATTATTGTTGAGGTTTATTAGTTACGAGATATTGTGTCCTTATATTTATTAGGGTTTATATAACTGGACTTATTGTATAATAAACATATTTCGATTGTACCATTTCGTAATTTTTTTCTCTCATTCTTAAGAAAAGTTTTACGTAAAATTGTTTATTATTTCATTATCTATGATTATTATTTATTTATTGTGCACCAACGATTGTTTTCTAGTTATTCAAATAAGTGACTCAAAATCTCAATGGTAATAGCACGTAGGACAATGTTTTATAGGTTGAGATCAGATAGAGATAGAGAAGTAGATCAACGACCATAAGATTCTCTTTAAATGGCCTAATTTTTTAGGAACATGCACCATGATCTCTAGAGAATAGCATGTACGAGAGAAGGGGAAAAAGAGGGCAGTTGTTTAATATACTTCCCCGTTACGTATTTATATTGACAGAGGAAGACAATGGACCTCATAGTAGATTATGCAATGTGTGTTAGTTTTTGTGATGGTGACACTTGTTAAGATTTGATCAAAATATGTATAATTAGTGTAGTGGAACAAGTTTAAATCTCCCAGTCAAATGTCAATTTAAATATTTAAATATAAGAAATATAATATTGAATAACGATTTTTTACGTAAAAAAATTTTGATCGAACACAACTCTCAATATATCTAACAACTCACAAGAAAAAAATATATTACGAAAAATAAAAAATTAAATAATAATATATCTTAAAAAATAATAGTAGAATAATGTATTCGACCTTAGTAAAGAATTTAACTCACATTAGACCTTAATCAAATGTCAAATATCTTTCTTTTTTTACTTTCTTTTTTTTTTCCTTAGTGTAATACTCCTTATATTGTAAAATAATTTCAAATACTATAAGATTATATCAGGTGAAAAACAACGTTTTTGTCTTAGTGTTTCACCTTAAAAGTATAAGAAAAATAATAATAAATAACTAATACACGTAAAAGATATTTAATATTAAATGATTAACAATCATATATAAGTACTTATAAGCAATAAAGATAAAGACTTTTTTGAATAAAACTGTACCCACGAATCGAAAAATACCTTAGTAAAGCAATGCATAAAAATCAACTTACGGATATGGTAGACCTTAACCTAGCCGACTTATTCCCGCCACGTGATCCCTACCAAGGAACTCCTTGGATTTGTTTGGCAACGGATCGGATTCCTTTCTTTGTCAATCTTCCCTCTCGTTTAAAGTGCCAACCACGATTGGATCTCCTTCTTCACGAACCAACGTCTCCCACGAAGGTAGAAGGATGTAAGAGTTTAAATTGAAAAGAGAAACCTTAGAATATGAGGCACAACGTTATAGAATAGTAGGTTCGGTTTTCTCAAATGGAGCAAGATGAAAAGGAAGAAGAATGCTCTTCTCTCAAGTAGAATGACTCCTACACTCTCAAAAGAGGCTGCGCGTGCTTATGGTTTCAAAAACATAAGGTGTGTATTTACAGAGGGCGCAAAAAGTCGTTCAAAATTCCCCGTTGTACAGAAGTGGGCGGATGGGCACCCTTATTTTCGTCGGCGGCTGCAAACTCACCCTTGGATTTTCGGCTCGAGCTAGCTCCGAGCTCATCAAGTGTGGGGCTTCGGACGGCTCGAGCGAATCGAGAGCGGACCGGACAAATACGGACTTTAACCCGACAACCCACAACTCGACATTGATACAATAATATATATGGTCACGGAATATACCAATTAGACAAATATCTCTAACATCAGGAATGACTTTATAATAGTATAACGTACGAGCACCCCTCAAGTATGCATTAGTAGCAAACTCATTGAACAAACGGAGTACGAGTGTTCCTCAAACTCATCAAGTGTGACCTTTCTAGATGAACTATACACATGAGCTCTGAAATGCTCATCAGGCGTTACTTCTCTAAGCAAGTGGCACACATGCTCTCTTCGGTCGTTTATCATAGGCAATTCAACTGACCTTTAACTGACACTTAGCCAATCTTCGCGCAAATATCACTCGACCTCCAATATCCATTGCCATTATATTGACTTTTATATGAATATTATACGATCTTTTAATATTTTTTGTCACTCGAAAGATCCTCAATTGACCTTTATATAAATATCATATGACTCTTTAACTTTTTCGCTCGAGCATTTCACGCATGAACATTACGTGCCTTCTAGATAATTTATCCGTTTATTGTGAAATTCATAAGAATATGACTCAAAATCCAATAGAACTTACTCTTCTAACTTAAACTCAAATGTCATTTTTTAATGCTACCCATCCTTATAGTCACTAACTAATATTCTTTTTTGAATAAGAGTGTTTTTTTAAAAAATATTTATGAGAGACCGCGATAATTGTCTTGCCTTTAATTGGGGAATTCTTTGGATGACTATATTGGTGAATTTTTTGGGTTAACAAGTAAACCAAGGGAGATCATGTTGAAGGCTTCATGTCAGAGATTATGTGCATTAATGGTCTTTTCCCTTATTTTGATTGTTTTGACCTTGGTTTGGACTCCTAAAGGCAACTTGTTTGGTCTTTTCTTCCACCACCCTTCTTATGAGGGGATAATATCAATTTAGTGTTATATGTCGTATCTGAGTAGGGTAAGTCTACAAACATCCATATTATTTATTTTTATACACATTTATTAAGTACCATATAGGTTCACTTTGTGATTTTATCATATGGCATCTTATTTAAACTATAAAATGGCTGAATGGGTTAAGTTTGGACATTTTGTGCTTCAATTTTATTAGGCAAGTTAGTTATGGAATTATTAGTTCAATTTAGGACAAATATAAAAAAATATCAAAGTAAAATTAAAAAAATCATAAAATACCATTTTTTCCAAACATATAAAACAAGTGGAGTAAAAAAGCATAATTATGAAATATGCATCATTTGGACCTAATTTGTATCCTTTGCTATGCTAGTTTTGAATTCACCGCACGTCTCTTCTTCGAATACACCTTCTCTTTGTAGATTTGGTATGAAGTCTGCTCGAAAGATCATTGCTCTTAGCTATTTGCTTATTGAATTTCTAATATTTAGTGGACAGACTTTTAAATAAAAATATAAAAATATTTTTTTTGGAATTAGTCTTTTTATTTCTATTTATTTTATTCGGTAAGAAATGAATAATACGTTGTCTAGTTCTATCCAGTTGCCTCACGAGGTATAAGTGGCTCCATTCATTTGGAATGAGGTGAGGAATAATTTTCTATGCTTACAAAGTTTGAGGGTCGGTTCATCCTTGGGGACTTGTCTGTTGCTGCCAATTAAACTTGACGGTATGTAAATCCTTACTTGTATATCTCAATTTCTTTTAATACAAACATTAATTATAATGCGAATCCCACGTTAAAAAGTTTGTGGCAAAATATCCAACTTATAAGTTAGGGGGCTCTCCCTCCTACTAGACCGATCTTTTGGGATGGGCTCTCCCTCTGATTTATACTCACATCAAATGGTGCTTTCATTGAGATCAATCCGAGTCCGGAGATGACTACCTGCGGAGGGTTACTTTGAACGGAAAGGACTACTGCGGAGGGTGACCGCTTCTCGGTGCGTTGGGGCGGAGTAAAGTGTCGTAGAGTGAAAGCCGCCGAGTGAAGTGTCGCAGAGTGCAGCCGCCGAGGTCGCGGCTGTTGAAGGAGGGAGGAATGATGCGAGTCCTACATTGAAAAACTTGAGGCAAAGCCTCCAATTTATAAGTTAGCGGAGCTCTCCCTCCTACTAGATCGGTATTTTGGGATGGGTTCTCTCTCTGACTTATGCTCGCATCAAATTTCCGATAAAAAAATTCATGAATTGTGAAATTATGTTTCAAATAAAAGGATTAAGTCATCAATCATTAACTAAAAATGTACCAATGTCATGGTGCCGTGAAATGTGTGATACATTTATAACCTGGACCAAAACAAATCATTTAGCTTCATCTAGTTAGGTTCAATTTGGACTTGTTCAATCTTTTCATTCTTAATCAAATAAAAATTATAATCAAGAATGATATTACTATTTATTTTATGTATTCATAATAAAATTATAATCATACTGAATTTTAAAATAATAAAAAATCAAAATGGCCTCTACGTGGGAAGTGTGTCATAAATAAGTACTAGGTACACAGGATGTTCAATATTATATTACTCTATACAGGAAGTCTTCTCATTCATGTTAATGTTTCTTTCCTTCCTCAGCCACGTTCTATTTCAACCAAATTTACTCCCCTTCTCTATTTTATATTGCCAAACTTTAAATATATAATATCACTTATAAAATATCATATGCTAAATATATTCAAATATGTAAAAATAAGAATTACACTCATAAGTAATGATCTTCCCTATATTACTAATGAGGTGCAGTAACTGTACTCTATTATGTCAATTTTTGCATATAAATTTAAGGGTCCAAAAACAACATTAAATAAATTGAATTTAGAATAATTTTTAAAGAAAATATATAATAATTAGATTTATATCTAATGATTATAGAAAGAGGCTAAAAGACTGAACTCCTGTTAGTAAAAATCACAGAATAGATATATTTAAATATATATAGTGGTATAAAATTAATTCATCATCACTAAAGAAATGTAGTTGTAACGCATTCGTTTGCCTTTATTAATCAAGCCATCCATGCGGGTTAGATCACCCTCACTGTCTTTCACTGTTTTCACATGATTTGCTTTCCTTCGTCCTCCCTCAATGCGCTCTGCAGCTTTTGACAGTGTCCCAGCAGACAACTCCACCCCGTCTCTCTTCTTAAAGACTTTAAACTATCCA
Source organism: Nepenthes gracilis (assembly GCA_033239525.1). Lineage (NCBI taxonomy): Eukaryota > Viridiplantae > Streptophyta > Magnoliopsida > Caryophyllales > Nepenthaceae > Nepenthes > Nepenthes gracilis. The sequence continues at coordinate 2,851,948 of BSYO01000026.1, read as the reverse complement.
CTTCTTTGTCCTCTCTGCACTCTTTTCTCTTCGCTTGCACACGAGCACACTCATCCGACCTCTTTCCCCCTCTGCTTTTTGTCCATCACATATACTTCCCCTCCCATGAAGTCATTGAACTGCCCGGTAACTTGTACTACAAAGATGTCCAAATTCGATAACACAACCCTTAAGCGAAGAACCATGACACCATCCTTTTCTTCCATTCTTCTCGACGCCATTAACCGTTCTATAGACCTCGATGAGTCCCCCACCCCGCAGGAAGATAACAACAACTACAGCTATGGCAACAGTTTCTTCCTTAGAGACTCTGATAAACAGAGCAGCCGCGGGAGAAGTGACAGTGTCGTCACAGCCACTGCCTTCTCCTTTGAGGAAGAGACTGTCAATCTTCGAAGGGCGATTATGATAAATAATTGGATGGAGAGGCAACAACAAGAAGATGCGGATGAGAAAGTGAGAGCAGTTCGGGAGAAGTCCGTACCTGAGAGAAAGGTCCCCTGCAGTCGAAGTTCTGTTTTGTTCAACTCCACTGCTTCAAGCTATTCGGATTCGAGCAGCGGAGGAAAGTCTTCGTATACGGGAACCGATTTCTCTTGTTTCACTAGGCAAATTAAGCCGGCGAAGGTTCGGACGAGTATGGCTCCGCGATCGGAGGACCGCCTGCGTTTCGAGCACACACCGACGAAGCTTGAAGGCAGATTCACGAAGACGAAATTACGAGCGTTGAAGATCTACAGCGATTTGAAGAGAGTGAAGCAGCCAAATTCTCCCGTCAGTCGGATCGCCAGCTTCTTGAATTCTATCTTCAATGCGAAGAAACCGAATACGACCGTTTCGGAGATGAGATCGAAGCGAAAATCGAAGTCGTCATCGTCCGCATGCTCATCAGGTTCGTCATTTTCTCAATCATGCTTGAGCAAAACGCCGGCGTCGAGAGGCAAATCGAATAACGAAGCGAAGAGATCAGTTCGATTCTATCCAGTTAGTGTGATCGTCGATGAAGATTCACGACCTTGCGGTCACAAATGCTTGCACGAAGCCCATTCGAGACTAATTCCATCGATTAACGCCACAAAATCGACAAAAATGGCGAGTAATTACGACAATAAGCCCCTCTTTTCATATCCGCCCGATGCTAGCAAGTACAACATCGAAGTGGAAAGAAACATAGTGAGAAGTGCCTGTCAGAAGACGACGGAGAGAGTCGAAAAATTTCCAGATGCCGATTCCGACGAAGAAATGGATGACGACGCCGCGAGCTACGCTAGCTCCGATCTCTTCGAGCTTGAAAATCTAAGCTCGATCGGTGTCGGAAGGTATGACAACGAATTGCCGGTGTACGGAACTACTAGTTTGGAGAGAAATCACGCCATTGCTAATGGCTTTTAGTTTTCCTTTGGATTTTTCCTTTTTTTTTCCCCCTCCATTTTATATCACTTGCGTTCTGATGGTACCCGATGTAATTAATTAAGGTTTTGGGGAAATTTAGTCGAGCATTAATGTCTTCTTAAAAAAGGGATTTTTGTTTTTTTTATCCATTCCCCCATACCCATTTTCTATAAAAAAATAATGATATTTTATATTTCACTAAGTGTGACTATTTATATAAATTTATTTTTATTATTTTACTTAATTTAATAAAATACTATCTTAAAATAAAAAATTTATTATTTTATTTTTATCATATCACTTTATATTATTATATAAAATAAGTATCAAAAAAATCTAATTACAAATACTAGTATATAAGTGAGTTTATAAAAATCTCATATAGAAAGATACTTATAATTACAGTAAATAAAACATTCACACATGATTCAATAGTTTAAACTTCAAACTAAGATATATCCACTGCGATAGGGTAAGCATTCAAATACTATACATGAGATGCTACGACATTTGCTCTTTTTACTATCAAAACAGATGAAGCCTATGGATGGTCAGATTTATGGATGATAAGCCCGTAGGTAAGTGTTGGGAGCTGAACCGTTTATTTGAATTGCAAGAAAATAATTGTCGATACACAATAAATAAATAATAATTATAAATAATGAAGAATATATGATTTTACGTGAAAAATTATCTTTAAAATGAGAGAAAAAAATCATGAGATGATATATCCAAAATATTTTCACCGTGCAATAAGTTCGGTTATATAAATACTAATAAATATAATGATATAATACTTTATAACTAATAAATCTGAATAATAATGAGTACAAGATGGAGTAGAAATAAAACTGATAAAATATTCTTCTTAATTTTAAGAATAGTGTATCCAAAGTTAGTTGAGATTAAAACACGATTTAGAACTCATCAGAGACACGAATTTTCTTCTTCTCTTTTTTCTTTATTTTCCTCTTCATTTTTTCACTGAGTTAGCGCTCTAAATCTCATAAGTTATGAGATGATAACCCTAAAAATACACCTTTGCATATTTATATTAGAGCTAGTATTTAAGTACCCGTTAGGCGTGCCTTGAGCGCGAGTGCCAATGTAATCGATACTCAAGTGCCTGTCGGGCGCTCCTCGACCACGAACGCTAGTCACATGTTGTAATCTGCACACGAGTGTTCCTTGGGCGCCCTCCAATTTAGAATCAGTATTCTTGTATAGGTCAAACGTTTGTTGTGCGCTATGTTACAATTTCTCCATACTAGTATAATACACGTGTATCCTTATGCGAGGCATTGAACATGTCAAATGGTTATAGAACCCATATAGAAGTTACTCATAATTCAACAGTAAGAAGTTTTAAAATTTGTGTTTATCCTTTTTATTTAAAAGTACAAAGAAGCTCAAGAATGACATGTTGCAAAGTTTTAATCTTTCTATGGTGTTTCATAATCACAAATGAAGCCAAAATAGATGATGATAGACTATAGATGAGGTGTTTCAAACTTGAGTATGCATATAACTCTAAATGAATTAAGCTGTTCACCAACGACTAAGTTTCATTTGAGCTTATTGGTTTAGCATAAAAAGTGATACACATGTCTAATTTTTGAGTTTGTTAAGTAAATAAATCATGTCTAAACGTACCCAAGCTCAGCTTATTTGCTACCCAATTTGTAGATAGGATGTCGGTTTTTAATTTTGATATCATATTATATATATTCTTAATCCTTAACTAGTTTAAAATAGATTTTTATTTTTAATTAACTAAATTTTTTTATTTATTTCACCAATCAAAATCTAAATAGTAATAGAATGTGAACCTGAAAAGTCAAATACCATCAAAAAATCTAAAATAAAAGTAAATTAAATCATATGACTTAAAATATTATATTTGAAAGTGGCTCCTAAATACTAATAAACGGGCCCTCAATTATTTATACGAAAAAGTATCAATACTAAATCAAAATAAATAAAATTACAATCCAACTAAATTGTTGAATGAAATCAAAGTAAAATTTAATTTCCAACATTATACATCAACTACCTAAAAATTATAGTAGAAATTTAACAATTTAATATATTATTCTGAATAATATAACTGCATTAAATTGATCCAAATTCTAATTCTACCCTCTGACAGCCTTTCCTCAATTAACTCCACCTACAACTAAGCATCAGACACTCTATGATCAAATAATTAAAAATTGATAATATTAATTCAAAAACATATCATATATAATTCAGACTGATGGTCATTTTAATAAACTACACAATATCTGAAATATATTTAAATCATACCAAAAATTTAGGGGACTAAAGATTGGTGATAGCCTCACCAACAAATGATGATTATCAAAACTTAGATTATAATTATTTTTACACTACCAAAAGTTATATACTACTATTCAAAACTTATAAAATGACCATCTACATATAATCCTATAGATGGGGCCTAATATCGCCTTTCTAACTCGTAAATAATAAGTGCGATATTCAATATTATAACATATTTAAATATATTTTACCAATTTTTTTATAATAGTCTATATATAATCAAATTAAAAACTCTACTTAATTATAAATATATATTTAAATTTTCTCATATTAAAAAAATACACTTATCTTTAAACTTTTGTATATTTTTTCTTTAAATTTATAACATGTAAGAACACATGATCGGACAGAAGTATTAATATGCAATTTTGAAATACATAAAAAGTGTAATACATAATTTACAAACATACAAAAATTTTAAGATGGATATTGAAGATACACAAGGGCTGAATTTTCAAAATTTGTAAAAATTCAGTATATTTAGTATAAATTCATGATTTTCTTACATTATAAACACATGCAGAACTGATTAGGTGAGATTTTCAATATATAGTATAATTCAAATGGAAACTTAGTATATACAGGATCTTATATATGGATATTGTAGACACGAAAGTATATACTACAAAAAATTAGCACTTAAATATAATGTGAATTGATTTAAGACATGTATTTTATAAAAATTATATAAAATCAGAATAAAAATATATACATATAAGGTATAAATACTTTATATATAAAAATAAAATATATATAAGTATTTGAAATAAGAAATACTCAATGAGATAAAAAAAAAACAATAACAAAGAAAAGATAATTTAAATATGCTTGACTTATACTTAAAATTATTAAAGATCTCTTAAATTTTACTTGATTTTCCTCTTCTTCTACCTTTTTTCTCTCCTTTTTATTTCTCTTTTGTCTCAAAAATCATATAAAATTGACTAAAAATAAGCCAAATGAACATTATATAGAAAATTAGGATATGTACGATTTTCAAATGCGCGTCAAGTGTCAATATATAAACTGTAGGATATACAAGCGTTCCTTAACGGCATATTAGACGCCTATATTCTATCCCAAACACGTATATGTATTCTTCAAGCACTTATTAAGTATTAATATTCTATTTTAAATATATATGAGTGCTATATGAGTGCCCTAGAAACGTCCTTTAAGCATGATTTTTTTGTCCAAAATATGCACAAACGTTAGTTAAGCGCTAATTAGGCATTACTCGGTTTAACATATTTTAATTAGAAAATTAACTTTGAACCAAAATTTTAATTAATATCAATATTTTTATTAATGTAATTTAATCAATTATCATTAATAATATAATTTGAGATTCATACGTTTCATAGGGTTATAAATAAATCAATCTTCTCACAAATAACTTATAGGCTCAACTTGCAAAAGATTCATTTGACCCTATTTGTTTAGCTAAACAAATGACATATGAGTTTAATTTTTAAACTAGTTAAATAAACAACAATGAGTTGAGAGGTCTTGAGTTAAATGGAGACTATTCAGCATGGATAAGCTTACACATGAAGAGGAGATTCTTAGGAGCCCGAGCATGCCGAAAAAAGACACAAAGATTATGGTTGGTTAATAATCTTTGCTATCTATAAAACAACTTATGCTTTTGAATTAAGATAATGTTCTATATAAGTCAAAAATCCTATATAGAGTAATCATATTAACATTTTGATACAACTTTTTCTTTAATTGATATAAGGAAAAAAATTGATAAAAGAGAAAGTTTAGCCACTCAAATAAAAGTAATATTTTATCATTTTATCAATATCAACAAGTTCAAATGATAAAAGATAGTTAAATTAAATATCATATTAAAATAAATGTCTAATAGATTTTCAAATATGATCATATAATATAACCTTTAATAAAATCTCAATAAAAATATAGATTTTGCCCTATTGGAAATGATACCATGAGACCTAGACAAATTGTTTGAGGTATCATCTATTTATACACTACTAATACTATTTATATATTAATTTGTATACTCATTTATATTAAAATTATTATTTTTTTGAAGAAAATAAAAATTAAAGCATAATGGGGCCTACGCTTACATTGTTACAAGTTATATATAACTTAATATATAGATAATATTACTCTTTATTTGTACTAATTATCTACATAATAATAGATAAGTGGTATCTAAAATATTATTATTCAATATTAATGTCAACAAAAAATCATAGATTTTGCCCTCTTGAGAAGGATACCGTGGGACCCTAAAAAATTGGTGGAGTTGCCTCAGCAAAGATCTTCACTAGGGTCCAAGCATCCCGGGATGGGATCCCCTCCACGTGGGGAAACACCAATAATTCTCCATTACACTGTGAAGAACATTGATTAAAGGGCCAAGAAATAGAACCCATAAATTAGTGGAAATTTTAATATTAACTATTCTTAAGTTTTGAGAGTCACGGATAGAGATTTAAAGGGTAAAAAGCCTAAACCGATAAAATCGGATATCAAAATGATTTGTGGTATCATCTGAAGGATCAAAATTAGATTCATATGCTGATGATTTTTCTGGTAATTTGAACTGTTAAAAGCAAGTGAATGTCAATCATTTTGATTGCACTCAAATTTTTAGGAAATTAGATAACTCACCGCATGATTTTTTTGGATATAGAATGTCATTTAGTCTGGCAAATTACACTTATTGATTATAATTGTAAAGAATAAAGAGAAACCTATAAGAAGTAATGTGTATGTTGAGATACAACCTGCTTGTTTAAATCACGAATAAATAATCAATAATATACAATAAGGGAGCAACAATCACCCATGATGAAACGGCACACAATTTTACATCAAAAATCCTCATAGAATGATAAGAAAGAATAATATAACAACTACGTCTGAAAATATTTTTACTATACAATAAGTTTGTTATATAAGCCCTATAAATAAGCCCAACATAGAAAAGACAAAATAAAAAAGAGAAGATATGACCGGTAAAATGTTCCTCTTTCCTTTAAGAACAGTATATTTAAGGTCGGTGGAGATTTGAATACGATTTAAAACTTGCTCAGATGTTTGATTTCTCCTCTTCTCCCTTTTTTCTCTTTCTTTTTTTTTTCTTTCACAATCGACGCTCATTGGAATCAAAATTACAAGTGATTAACCCTAAAAACTGTCAATCCATTTTAATATTGCGAATCACGCTCAAGCGCTGTCCAGGCTCGTCTTTAACATGGGTGCCATTGGAAACAGCGCTTTAGGCGCCCCTCGGAAACACCTTGAGCACTCACCCATTGCTTTCAGCACTTTGTACACCCCTCGAATGCGCCTCAAGCGCTTTCCCTATGAAATTGACACTTTAAGCGTTGGTCGCACACGTAAAAATTATAATACTCTATGTCAATACAATACCTATGTGTCCTTATTCAAACTATTAAAAGACATATCAAATAGATATTAATTCACAAAAAAGTGACTCATAACCTAATAGAATAATGATCCACAAAGCATTGGCGTTTGGAAACAAAATTAGAAGACAAATAAGAATTAAGTTGTATTTTCAGGGTGATTGATTTTGATACTCGTAGTAGGGTTGAACCCGTTTAAAGTAAAGTGTCCGTATTTGATCAGTAGAATCTCATTTTCACGGTGTTCTTTTTATTTTATTTTTTGGATATTTTTGTATATACATATTTTAATTTTAATACAAACTGATGTAAATACATTTTTATTTTTAAATTTAAATGTTGTCTTTCAACCTTTGTTGTATATTACAAGGTTTGGGTGTACAAACTTTATTTAAAGGTGTTTAAAATAAATATCCTCAAATTATTTTTCCAAAACAAATCAAATTTAACACATATTTAAAAAAATATATACTTTTTTAAAAAATAAGTAGTATACATATAAGAGTACTTGTTTTAACATTTCTGTTTTTTTTAAAAAATAAAATATATTCGGTAATAATTAATTATGAAAAAATATAAAATAATTATATATTTTAATAAACAATCAAATTAAGTGTATATTAAAAGTGATTATATATCTTTAGATTAAGTACTATGGGTTTATACCCCTTTGGAGTGATATAATTAACTGTGCCTATAAATGAGAATTTTGCTTCTTTTAAAAAATTATTGGATTAAAATTTAATAATAATTTTTTTAAAAAAATATTAAAAATAATTATATTTTTAACTTTTTATAGTATCAATATCTATTGAATATTACATATAATATTAAAAATTAATAAAATAACTATATAAATGGTATTATTTAATATTGGCCAAAATTAAATTTTTATAAAAATTGAAAGTATGATCATAGGTATTTTTGGTTTATTTTACATTTTTCTAAGTCTAAAATTTTATTCCTTCGTTACAACTAGAACTATATTACATTTTCTCATAGATATTTAATTTAATATATGATTCAAATATTATAATTACCTTAGACATTGACTTTATAACGAACCCAATTAATAATAACAATTAACTTCTTAAAGGAGTAATTCAATAGTTTACCCCCGTAATTCTATCTGTATGTAATTTTGTTTTATCTGACACATGGACATTCATACCAACTTTCACACTAAAAGGTGAAGAATTAATTATGTCTTTTACTTTTATTTTTATTAAAAATTACTTAAAATTAATAAATTTACCAAAAAATATCATATTAGTTAATAAATAAATTTGACAGAATTAATTAAAAAAGTTCAGTAGAGTGAACTAAAAATTTCAGTTCAATTATTAATATATGCATGCTTATTTTTTAGTTATGTAATTTTTTTTAGTAGGGTCCGTTGATTTCACTATCTGTATGATATATCAGCTAGTGGTGGCTGCATAAGGGATAGAGAAGGGTTAAGAGCATTCACATTAGATCATCTCTCTGAAATATTTAAATTATACAGTCTATATTATTATTCTAAAGTTTGATATCCGTTATAATTTATACAATATATCAGACTATCTATACAGATCGTTTATACTAATTGAATAATATTTTTAAAAAATTTTAAAAATAGTTGACTATTTTTTTTAAATTTATTTTTCAACGGTTGAAATCTATTTATCATATTATTAAATAATAATTTTTTTAAAAAAATATTTTCTATGTTTGAGGAGAATGTAAATTAGAGTTAAGGTGAGTAGCTAGCGATAATTACAAAGAGAATGACAAACATCAAAAAGAAGAAGCAGAGCGCGGGCCCAAGGGGTAGAGAAGGGAAGAGAGGAAAAAATCTGACGTCATTAAAAACAGATAAATACTATAATTTAAAGTATCTAAATTAAATTATTTTACTTATAAAATCTAAATTTTAGATAATTTAAAATATTTAGATAGTCTAATGCATTATTTTAATTGAAGTGTCTGTATTTAGATAGACTGATGTGAACCCTTTACCATCTCGTTTATTTACAACCGTCATGCAGTACACTTTCAATATATAGGGCCCATTTAATTTTTCATTTTTTTTAAGTTATGCAAATATTATATATAAAAAATAAGTAATCAATAAATTATGACTGAATAAACTTTTATCAAAGCTATGAGGAATAATGTTTGCTTAGGAACTCAACTACCCTCAAAAGAAAAGGAGTAATTATGAAATATTAAAAGCATAGGGCGCTTTTATAGAGAAATTAAGGGCACCCCTACCATTTCTTTAAGGGGTCCCTGTCTTCTGGAAGGTCAAAGCCGCCCTTCACCTTTCTCTACGGTTGATATTATTTAAAGTGGAATATCGGGCAAGCATCATATTAATTTTATTTAAAATATATTTGATAGAATTTATTAAAATAAAAAATATATGTTTTTTTAAAAATTAATCATTCAGGGATATTATTTTAAATTTATTGAATTGAATAATATAAGTTCAACAATAAAAAAAAATAAAATTTTAAATAATTTATTTGAATATATAATATTGTTTTTAATTTTTACACCTTATGAATTTTAATGTTTAAATAATTTTAAATTTGTTTTCATTTATTTGATGGGAAAAATCTAACAAATAAAATTTAAAATTTAAAAAATGGTGCGTCTCCGTTTGTTGTCTTTTGAATTTCGATCATAAATTTCTTTGAATAATTTTAAATAAGTCGGTGATAGTAGAATTTAGTCCCATCAAAAATATTTCGATGTTCAAATTAATAATCGACCTTTTAAAATGAGAAGGTGAATGCAAAAAATGCTGAAATAGATGCAATGAGCGTGTTTGTAAATGGGAATGCATTTGTAGGAAAAGTGGCTTATAGTTGCTTGTGAGGAGTAGTTTTTCAAGTATCAAGTTCGTTGGAAACTAGTAGCAGAGAGAGAGTGAGCATATAATGCTCGAGAGAGTAGAATAGTTTCTGAGAGTTTTATAATTGCTTGAGGGCTTTTGTGTGCAAGAGAAGGCGTGTCTGAAAGCGTCAGCTTCAATGGCTTTTTATAGCCATGGCCATGGATGCCACTATTATACAGAAGGGCTTGATACCGGAACTTTGTTAGGAATCATTGCCTTTCTTGTATAGGCGTGAGTGCCTTTCTGGATGTAACGATCAAAGAGGTTGATCTCATTCCTTTTGCGTTTTGTAATCATTAGGATTTTCAACAGATCGTGCATAGATTCTAGTGCCTTCCTCCCGAGATGTGCTTTTATTCTAGAGGTGATTGTTACAATGAAAATCATATTTTTTGGAGGTGCGAAAAATTATGATAGATAGCCGTTGTGGCTTGAGGATGCACACGTGGACCAATCTAGACTTGGCCCTGTGTGTCCTTGGCCTCAGTCAATCTACTGGTCACTTTTTCGGTCAACGAAAACGTTGATCTTCCTGGGCTCAAATGATATGTCTTGTTCTTAGGTCTTTACTTGCTCATTTACCTTTCGTCCGATCAATAACAGTGTTGACCGTCCAGACAGAAATGAGTCGCTGAGGATTCAAACCATTTCCTCCTTCGTGGAATAGCCTGTTACTGGCGTCCCTATCAAAAAATAATTTAATAATTATTTTTAAAAAATTATTATTGTGCTAAATATTTATTAAATATTATTATTATAAAAATTATTAAATATATATATATATATAAATATATATTAAAATTTTACCATTAGATTTAGAGGAAACCATTTAAAATTTTGAACTTTAATACTCAAGGTGGGGGCAAAGAAGACATGGCAATCCTACTTTAAAGTTACAAGTAATGTTATATATCTAATTAAATAATTCAAAATTTATTTAGGCTTTTTTTTAAAAAAAAAAGTGGCCATAGCCTTTTGATACACATAGTCTTTAAGAAGTAAACTAGAAAAATAAACTTACATATATCAAATTTAATAAGTTTGGAATAATATTTATAAAATACAAAGTATAATAATATATTTTTAACCTTTACTTTTTCAAAAATAGATATAACATAAATCTTGTACATTAATACTAAAACAAAATTTTATTTTTATTTTTTATTTTTTATAAATATTGTTCGACTAGACTAAATTAGATGGTTGTAAGTTTAATTTAGCAAAAATAATTTGAATAAACTTTAAAATAATTTAATTGGATAAAAATATTATCAAATTTAAAAGAAGTGAATAGTCTGCAATATCACATAATAATATTTTAATGAAAATTGCCCAATTTATTACATCTTCATTGACCAATAGAACTTAGAAAATTGATTTATCATCAATTATCAAAGTTAAAATATGATCAACAAAAAGAGTAGATCATTTAACTTATCATGCTGGGTGGAGACTTAACTCATTATTAGATTGGTATCAACTACTCTTAATGTTATCTATTACTATGGTGCAATGATCATAATGCCACAAGCATCTAATTTTTCTACATTTAGTGACCCAAATATAAAGGCATAGTATGGAGTAGCCGTAGTTGATTGAAAAACTCTCTATCAATTTAATCATAAAAACTCTCTGTTGCGAGCTTTAACGCCAACGCCATCTCTGCAAAGCCTTACAAATACCCTTCGCCATCGCAGGAAAAGGGGAGAGACCAAAATCGGTATATAAGAGTTCAAAAAGAACTATGCTCTCTTTCGATCTCACGATTCTTTCTCTCTCTCTAACTCTTATAACTACTTTCATCGAGTGCACACCACCGAGCTTAGTCCTTCCCGCACTCTCAAAGTTGCTCCCATCGAGTCGTTCTTGGAGCCCAATCAAAAAACAATCATATTTGAAGAGAGCTTAGTGGAAGATTTATCCTCAATTTTTTCATGCCAAAGAAAGCACCGGAAAATGCCAAAGTCTCTTCAAAGATTTTTATTTTGGTAGTTTTATGTATAGAAGTGATATTTTGAAATTAATTATCATTGATTCTTTTTTTTACTATTATTTTATGCTAATTTCTTTTCTAATAAGGGATCAACGTACAATATTGATAGATAAATATGATCTAAAAGTCACAAGCTATGCACCATGGCCCACCCAATAACATACAACCAAGTAGACATTTTTGAGTAAGCAATAGAAGATTACATGTTTCTTACCTACCAAACAGAAATTTATGGATAACCCTTAAAAAATTAAAGAGAAAAAAATTGCAAAAGCAAGTGACATTGTTGGAGGGTAGCCTCTAGCAAGGGCCATAAGCATGTTTTATCCCTTAGCTCATCTGGGAGTTCCATCAATGGTACTTTGTTAATAGTCCTATCTCCATGTAGCATAGGAACTATTACCTATTGTCGTATTTAATAAGGACAATTTGAAATGTTATGGTAAAAAATAAGTGACACAGTTGGAGGGTAGCTTCTAGCAAGGGCCACAGCCATGTTTTATCCCTTGGCTCATTGAGGAGTTCCGTCAATGGTACTTTGTTAATAGTCCTACCTCTATATGGTACAGTGACCATCACCGATTGTTGTATTTAATGAGGACAATTTGAAATGTTATGGCAAAATTCATAATTATAAGGTTAATATTTATTGATGTATATTTGGATCTGTCTAATACATAGTCTTTACAGATGATACAGTACTCTCAAAGTTTGGTCAAAGTCTATAAAATAAGAGAAAATTCTACATCAGTAGAAAAACTGAAAGTGAGGTCATACATCCATTTTTTTTTATTTTGGGGGTTTCAATAATATGTATTGGTCTCGAGTTCTATTGTTATTGTTGCATGCTTGGATCAACGTGGTGCATGGTCTTTTCAATAAAGGTCATGTTCTTGGAGCTTGATCAAAATCTACAAAATAAAAAAGGATTCTTTGTAACTAATAAAAATAAAAATAAAAAGTGAAGCCATGCATCTATTGTTATATTTTTATAGGTATTTTTCACAAATTAACTATTTTTCTTCCTTCGAGTGTGATGGTTTTTGTGCTTACCTGATGACTGTGTTTTATCTTTTATGCTTGAGGTATGTCTTAGGTTAAGAGTACATGAACATTATTTCTTAATTTTGTATGTTTTTAGTTCTATTTTTAATTTCTATTTCATTACCAATTTTAATCTGTGTAAGCAAAAATCATAATGTAGAAATTTTAAATTCATATTTGCTATATTTATTTTTATAAAATTTTGAAATGCATTCCCATCATAAGTGTATTAATATATTTCTAAGCTTTTTTATTAGGATCATATGACTAAAATAAAAATTAAAAATAAAATATAAAGTAAGAAAAAAAATAAAAAGATGAATCTATGGGAATAATTTTAAAAAAAATAAAAATTTAAAAATATTTTATTGAATAAATGATTGACGATAAGTGGTTAAGGTAGGGTTAGATCAGACAAGAGATCATGAGCAAGTGAAGAACAACTCCAGCTCAATTTTGCCGTTTGTGTCCATTGCTTCAAAAAACACACGCACCTGAACATGTCTACCCAATCCAATAGGCCAGCTAGTTGGCGAATTATGGCTCCATTCCCTTATGTCATGATCATATGTGTCCCGACTTTACAAAGCGATAAGAGGCCCGGGGTGCCCCTCGGACAAAACCGACCCATGGAAGTCCATGCCCATGTGGAGTTGTTGGCTAAACAACGTCCTTCTTTATCGAGCTGATCTAATTAAAAATCTCCATTAAGCAATAAGATTATATATATAACTCACTTCTTGATATATCATCCAAAATTTAAGTTAAAAATCTTTCACATCCGAATAAATAGATTACCAATTTGAGCATCAAAAAATATACCAACAAGTAAAGACCAACTCCAGCTCAATTTTGTCGTCTGTGTCCATTGCTTCAAAAAACACATGCACCTGAACATGTCTACCCCAGTCCAATAGGCCAGCTAGTTGGTGAATTATGGCTCCATTCCCTTATGTCATGATCATATGTGTCCCAACTTCAGAGAAGCGATTAAGAGGCCTGGGGTGCCCCTCGGACAAAACCGACCCATGGAAGTCCATGCCCATGTGGAGTTGCTGGCTAAACAACGTCCTTCTCTATCGAGCTAATCTAGTTAAAAATTTTCATTAAGAAATAAGATCATATATAGAACTCACTTTTGATATATCATCCAAAATTTTAAGTTAAAAATCTTTCATATCCGAATAGATAGATCACTAATTTGAGCGTTAAAAAATATATCGGGGAGAAAGTCTCGTATACTTTTTACCTCTTATTTGTTTTATTATGATATATAAGATCTGGATTTGGAGTTACGAAGATCAGCCTCGTTTTTATTCGGACCTCCAAGTGAGACAAGACAAGTCCCTAATTCATACATTAATCGGGATCCTCGATACGTATCAGACTTAAATATAAAATGAGTTTATTAAGAAAGATAACACTGGCCCTTTCACATCTCTATTATTTGTGGTGGGCAAAATTATAGTATAAGTTACTCAAATTGAGCTCTCATCCTGCAGTCGTCTTGATCCCCGGCCGAAGTTTAGTCCAGGTACATTTTACCTTTTATAAAGTTTTAATTTTTTTTGGTTAATTAAATGGGAAAAATCAAATTCAAAAAATGGAAAATTTTATAATAGCATTAATTAATTCCATCCCAAGGCCTTAACTCAAAATTAACCCATCCAATTAGAGAGAATTTTATTTTTCTTAATTTTATTTGATACAAATTAAATTTTACCACTGATATCCTAATAATTATATATTTTTTAATGATTAATGATAAAATAAACAATACCATATTCATGATATATTTTACATGTACATTGAAATTGAGACTATGAGCACCACTACACAGTAAAATGTGCTTTTCATCGTGAGATACTTCATCACATGCATCTGTCCTTTGAGTAACATTAATAGTACAACACGAAAAGCTGCCCTTACATTAATGTCATCAATTTTTATGAATTTTATTTTTTTAAATTTATTTTTTCAAAACAAAAAAATTGAAATAAATCAAATGAAAATGGCCACAAGCAATCCACCTCTTGTTCCTCAATCCATTTTTTTTCACACCACAATCATTTTTCCAAGTTCTTGAGATGTAGGTTAATTCATCACCACAAATAGGTGGTCGAGAACGCCGATGCATGGCTCAGTGACTGAAAAGCTAAATTTTAATCATTGGTTGGTCGGATCACCATAATTTAGGCGGTTTATTAGGCCGCCCCATTATATTTAATGCAAACTTACATTCTCCCTAAAGATATTTGCAACCAATGAGATTGACTCAATAAGGGTTTTTTGCTAGGAGATATGAAAACACATTAGTTAAGAGGAAGTTTGTTTTCCTAAAAAAATAAGAGGTGATCTGGGATTATGTAATGCGACAGATAACAATGTTGCATTGCTAGGCAAGTTGGGCAGGGAAATCCTCAAAGGATTTGACAAACTTTGAGTGTAGATATTTAGAAGTAAATACCTAAAGTTTATTAAATTCCTCGCTATCAGACCGAAGCCAAGAACATTGAGCACATGGCGCAATGCTCTTAAGGCACGAGATCTCTTCGTAAGGGGAATCAGATGGTCCATCGATAATGTCAAAAGGACTCGATTTTAGGATGCCACTAGGTTAGGAGGTCGTATGCTCGTCCTCATGGCCTCTAAAGGGGTTCTATAAAGTTAGGCTAACCTTCCGATCGCTAACTTTGTCCTTTGTAATTGTGAGCAAAATCGGAGTAAGTCGGGTGACCTACTCGCACAAGATACTTGCCTTTGTTTGAAGGTGCTTTCTTAGTAGATTAGAAACAAGCAAGACGGAAGAAAGATAAAACGAAAAATATTACATGTATGTACAATGTCAATTTTGCATACGACATCTTTTAGGATTATGACCGAAAAAATGGATGATGGTTGAAAATTAAAAAAATGAATTTTCAAATGAAATACCGCTACTGTATTAGTCTTGTGTAGAAGGACAAACTCTTAATGAACGATAAAATGATGAAGGCAAATGAATGTTCAGATTCTTGTACTACCGTGAATAATCGGATATTCTTCAATAGATATTAAAGCCATGCTATGGGGACTCAGCCTTGCCAAAAGAAAGAATCTAGAAAAAAATCATTATCGAATCATACTCACTTTTGACCATTTAGAAAATCAACCAATTGGTTTTTTTTTTCTTGTTTAATTTTTTTTTTGTTAATCATGCTATGAAAAATATGAAGGTTATATATATTTTTTAAATATTAACTAGTGACATTCAAATTTTAATTATATGTGGATATTAATACATTTTTGTAAAAAAAATAATACTTGAAGCTAAAATAATAAAAGTACTTTAAAACAAATACTGACCCTCACTTAAATGGTATATTTAATTGGTAAAAATAAAAATTTTATTTTTACCTTATTACTAATAAAATATTTATTTTTATATTTAGTTACTTTGTTACAGTAAGTAATTATTTTTTAAAAAATAAATATTTCTCTGAATCAAGGGATAAAAAATATTAAGTTTTTTCGATATTATTTATTTCTTATATCTAAGGAATAATTATTTCTAAAAATATTACTATTTTATTCCTAATATTTTCAACATTCGTACCATTATTGAAATTCGATATTATTTTTCTTACTATTACTACGTACCAAATATTAGAAAATTAAATTTTAACTTATTCATAATTATTTCAAATGAGTAACTAAATATGAAAATAATAATTTTTAACTCTATTTTTTTCATATTATTTTTTTAAGAATAATTATTCTATTCTTAGTTTATTTTATTTCAACAATTAAGCATATCATAAATAAATATTGATTTTTCACTCCAATTTTGTCTCTTTTTTCAATGGGATTGGATATTAATGGAAAAATCCACCCGGGCTCACCCCATGGCCACCCCTACCAACAAAATGAGGGGAACCTACATAGTCAGGGAGAGCCTTTCTCTATTGTTGAGGGCCATTGGATCAAACAAGATCCAACGACCCTTAATAGATATTGTTAAAAAATTATAAAATTATTTTTTTTTTAAATTCTAAAGCCTAAAAGTATCAAAATACAAATATTATAAAAAAAATAAAAATATAATTATTATCATATTTTTAATTTTTTAACAATATAAAATATAAGATTAATATTGAAATAACACATAAAAGTTTTTTCAATCTCAATCATTTATCACTTTTTAAATGATCTCAATCATTTAAACCGTGGTAGTTTAATATTTGAAATGACCACAACAGAATATTATATTTTTATCTTACCAAATTAGTTTGGGCCTAAGCTTAGGCCTTGTTGTGGAAGGCCACAAAGATGTTCATGATAGAGCCCAACTGGCCCAAGCTCATTGTGGCCCATTTCACCCAGCTTTTTGAGATCTGAGAACTCCAAAGCATTGGAAGTGGAAAATGTTATAGGGGAAAAATTATAAATGCTATTTTATTGAAAAATATAAAATTATGATTTAGAAAAATATATTAGAATTAGTTAATCATTAAGAGATAACATATTATATATTGTGATATTAATTGATGTCATGAAGTGATCATTGGCCATTAGTGGATAATTTTTTGCACTTCTTTTAAAAAATTGCATATAGTTATCTAAAGTACATCATAGGTACCTTATTTTGATCAAAAGCTTATGATTTTTTGTCCATAAGTAACTAATTGCATTCTATAAAGAAAAATTTATATATATGTAAGGCTTTATTTTATAGTCTAAGGTATATCTCAGGATGTGAAGACTCTGACCCCATTAACGATCACAGATTAAATCGTCACGCTGCCTGTAAAAATCAGTATCATAATATAATAAAAACATCCATAACAATTATAAATGCTCCTCAAACATGTCAAGGAAAAATAAATGTCTGTCATACATCAATATTAGTATTGAGATGTATCCCCTACAAACTATCTCTCAAAAAATCACTGTCTAAAATATTAGCAACTTCAACTTGAAATAACTGGACATTGAGGTTCCAAGATCTTCAACTTGTAAGTGACTTAGCTAAAAATGATCTCCAACAAACATAATATAGAGAGCGAGTTAAACATTCAATAAATAATAACATCTAACAATAAAAAAAAATAGGAACAATAATATTCTCGGTTAGTCATTCTCAATAAATATGAAAGGCATAACAGCAATAGCAATGTTTGAGAATCTGACTCTCAACAACAACATGGATTCAAACAATATTGATCCTATTGGATTTGAATGTCAATAAGAGTGACATAAATTTTACTAAATCAGAATATTAATAAGATTATTATCAATTCTATTGAATCATTTCAATGGAGGTCTTAATAATACCAAAACATCATAACAATCCCTTTAAATTTCATTCTACCACTATGTACTAAATGTTATTGTATTTTGCTCCAATCTATTAGGTAACCATCATGAAGTATTTCAACACTTGTAAGTTTAATGCGCGATCATACATGGCCTCTCGATTCCCCACCAAAATAGGGTACGAGAAACTCAACAATGTGCTTATCAGAGAATCTCTTCCATTGACGCACGGGTAGGAATCTTCAACAACAAATTCTTTCCACCAACATAAGATGCAAGAATCTCCAAGCACTGTGCTCCTTAGAGAATCCCCCCACTAACACAGAATACGAAAATCTCTAAAACCAAAATTCTTCCTACTAATGTAGGGTGTAAAAATTTTTAGTATTCAACGTCTCAAAACTTGTATCCCTTGGTATGATATCATTCGTTATTACATTATACAATGGTGACATGTTTATAAATATTCTTCCATGAAACAATAGAACTCATAATTTAGGATATAAAATAGATATTAAATAATTATAAATTATACTAAAATTGTGCATATTTTATATTTCTTTGGACTGTAATATTTTTATGTAATTTGTTTTACCTAACTATAAATACCAAAATGATATATTCACATAGTCAAAACTAATGCAAAAGATCTTATCAATAGAAATTATAGGATCAATCGGATGACTATGTACTCCATGTGTGGTTATTTCTTACTAGGCCTATTAAAATCCACTAAAATTTATCTCAACTCTAAAATTTATCATCCTAAATCTTACACTAAGATCAAGGTCAAACTTTTAAAACTAAACCTCTGACATTTGAATGTGAGTTTGCACTTTGTTCAAATACTAGTCTATGAGAACTAGAGTGCATTCCGATGCGTGAGGAGTTCAAGTGCCTTCAATGCCACTACTCACCTTTGGATTTATATCTAAATATGTATTTTATGATATAAATATTATCAAAATGGTTATTTTTTAATTTTTAAATATTAAAACATATTAAATATAAAAGCCACATATAAAAATATAAAAAAATTATTTAGAGGCCTATATTTAAAATTTAAATATCATTTGTTGGATCCTCTCCATCTAATGGAGGAAGGGCGCTATGCTGTTAACCATTTAGCGACGTAGTCCACTTCAATTTCAGACTCTAATTCTCAAAAAATCTAATGTTAAATCTATACAAACTCTATTTCTATTTACAAGGCCTTTAAATAGATGTAATATCATTTTATTATATCACAATTAGTCAAAATTCATAAAATTTTTAAAATTGTGTAGATCTATATCAAGTATTTGAACGCTACATCTCATGGCACTCAAATGCCGACAAGAATCTTCATTGAAATGAAATGCAACCATATTATAAATCATACTATATACGGCTAAGGCCACTTATATGTCATACTATTTACTGCCATTAATGTATATACAAAATAATGAAAATAGCCTCGTAAATCTACAAATTTACTCCAAACCATACACTAATATTCGAACGTTCCTCTAAATGCCAAGTCATTACAATTCGTTAAGCATATATAACTCCAATGCAAACAAGAGTATAAAGTACTTATATAATTATACTAGTAATTATAAGATCTTCAACTTATTTAAACATTATAAAGTTTATATCTACCATCATATTATGCACCTATAAAATGCAGCTGGTCATTTTTCAATGGAAGCATTTAAATGTGGCTCAAACACTAGAGAATTATAAATGTTATTTAAACATTGACCATCATGTCAATCAAATATGCATTAAAATATGCTCTAATCTTTACTTAATTTAACAAGCATGCGTATAAACTCTTCTTCAAACTTATTTTGTGATTCCTCACTAATCAATGGAATGAATAACATGAAAAAAGGTACATGAAGATTCAAAGAGAAGAATAGAATGTTTTCAAGGAAAATGGTTTAGTTATTTGCCTTTTTAAGTGTAGATATTTTTTCTTTCTTACTTCTCTTCTTCATGAATCTCCTTCTTCCTTTTTAGATCCACACACGGCCCTGTCTTTTCTCTCTTTGGTGGTCGGCCAAAAGAAGATGCAAGAAAAGAAGATGGAGCTCTTTAGGGTTATGCCAAAATAAGTGGTCGGGGTTTAATTCTTTTGGTTTTCCCTCAATTCCTATTATTTTTTATTTTGAGAATGACAAATCGATATAAAAACAAAATTCGCCGCCTCCCTATTAAATAGTCAATAATTAGTTTGGTTTTACAAAAACAGAAAGAAGAATAGTCTTTCAAATTTATAAAAAAACTCATGATTTTTAAGAGATTTTTTTTTCTTATTTGATTTTTACTTTTACATTTCAAAATAGACATTTTGACTCAATTGGCAGTAACTCTATCTCCAATGTTTAGCTAACAATTAACTTATTATACTAATTTAACTTAAGAAATAATTGAGTAGTAACTAGATTTTAAATAGAGAGGCGCTAGGGTTTTAGGAGAATTGGGGTTTTACAAGGGTGAACTAGGGTTATGGAATTTCCACATTTACCCTCAAGTTCTATTTGTCTAGATTACAAGTATGCATGATACAAAATGGATAATTCACAACCATAATGATTTCTAATGAATTAATTACCTAATTCAATCAATAAAATTACCAAAATTTTCCTTTTGCCCTCTTCATAAAATCACTTAGTTAAAGCCACTAGAATATTAAACACAGCCCAAATGATACCTATTTGCTTTGAAAGTATTATTAATTACTTTAATTAATGATCAATTTTGATCTCGTGTTTAATTGATTCAAGTATAGAATATTAAGATATTACTTAAAACTATGCAAATTAACCAAATAAAAACATCTAATCAAACAAAGTATATATCCAATCATGAGAACTGATGCGTATCTAATATTTGAATTATTGAATGAATTATAGAGCCGCTCTATACTAGTATTCGATTAGAAATGAGTTTGATCTTTGATTACTCAAAATTTAAATCTTACATATCACAATGAAACAAATAAGAGGTAAGAGGAATATAGGATTCGCACCCTGATAATCTTTCGATAATCAAATCAATAATTTTTTTACTTGGATGAGAAATATGTGAAGAAATAAATGTGAAAATGTAAGTGGATAAGGATTGAGTATGTTTGGAGGGTAGCGCTCTTTAAGATACACTCGGATGGGAGAGCGGTTTTAAATGTGTTGTACTTATATAGAAGAGTGATTATCTTTGTAATTTGTCTAGCTTTAACGTTTGTCTAAATATTCCTTCTTTTTGTGGTGGTAATGTTGTATTTATAGTGATGGATGTTATTTGATTGGCGGATTCATAAATTAATATGTGGGCATTACACTTTAATAGTTATGAAAGAAATTACTTGTGCATGTAACTATTGCATTTAATTAACGGTAGGACAGTACGATTTTTGACTATTGGATCGATACGGTAATCATTTGAAATTGTCTATTGATTATTTATTATTATTTCTTCATTATTGGACGACTCGGATTGCGTCTTTTGGATTAATCATTGTACCTTTTGTTTACTGGGTTTGGAGGGTTTTCTGTTGAGACGCTATTACTTGGACCATTTTCTTTCTCCTATGTACTGGATTTGGGCTGACCCGAATTCTATTGTACCCATCAAGAACAATGTTATACTATGAGCAGACTAAATAGGAGAATAAAAACATAAAAAGTCCCTACATCTAAATGTGATCCCACATAAATTAAATTATTTTATATTTTCAATTTATATAAAATTGGGAAAAAGATAATTTTGACCGGCCCTATATATAAAGCTCTTATTATATGTAAAATTTTAAAGAAATGAATTATTTTAAAATTGTTATATGTAATATGTTATAGGCTCTTTTCAAAACTCAAACACGTACGTTCGTACTATAATCATTCTACCATGATTCCGCGTTAAGGAAAAGCTGGGGACGTTGACGATCAACCCCACAGTTCCGAACAACTTCTCAGAGAGATACGACATGATCAGATGATCATAGCTGTTTTCCTTTGGTTATATCGGTATAAAGGGTGAGTGATTGAATTTTCTCCAACTTCTAGGACTTTTGTTGTAAAATTTACTATTCGGTTGGAGTCAACAAAGAGATCAAACTCAACAGTTTTAGGGAATCTGTTTCAGACGTAAAAAATTGAAATGAGTTTCCTCTTTGGAAAGAGAAAGACCCCCGCAGGTTCCAATTTTTTTCTGTTACCGGCTTAATTAATCGGGACATTTCAGCACCGACGGAGTCTCCAATCACAAGGAAGAGCACCCGAACTACACAGCCTCCTCTGAAACTACGGGATTACATCCGGGCTTGAGAAAGTGGATCAGTTCACCAGAATTTCTTATATTCTGTTCAGCTTTTTCTTATTTTTCTTATTTTACTACACGTGGGCAGTTGTTTGTTTCAGCTTTCTTTATTTTCTGTTTGGAGAATATGTTTCTGTTGCTTTATATACTGCGTGGGGACAGCTAACAAAATATAAAACAGTTATACTTCATTCTGCCTCTCATTCTCTCTTTTCTCTCTCGTCTTTTCTTTTCCCCCTCCCTGTTTCCTTTTTCTGCCTCTACCTTCTACTTCCTCTCTGTCAGATCCTCGCCTCCCTAGTTGGGCATTGTGGCATTGACGGTGAGCAAAAAAAAAAAAAAAAAAGAAAAAAGAAATATTACTCTCATTTCACTCACTCACTCTCTCTCTCTCTCCCTCTCTCTTCTGTCTTCCTCGGTTTCCCTATTCTTTTTCCCTCCTTCCCTCGCACCCGCTCCCTTCTCCCTCCTCTGCAGATCTCCCCTTCAATTGCAATTTCCTCATCATTGCTGGCGATTACCCGTCACCACCATGGAGACCGTATCATTTGATGCTTTCATTGAGACAAATGGCAGAGGGGATGGTGACGCGCTACAAAGCCCTCGAAGAGTCCATAGCCATGGTAGCACAGGAAGTAAAGGAGCTCGCCGTCACCATGCATCAACACTCTAAATGCCTCACCTCACACACAACCTCGACGGAAACTATTTAGCAAACCCTTAGTGAGTTCCAACAGTCCTTCATGGATATTCGCCAATCCCTCCATCGTCTCGAACGAAATTCAAATTCTCCATCACTACCTCCCTTATTGCCCACCCCCACGTCGATTGCAGTCACTCCCACCTCGCACACCATAACACTACCTTTCCTTTCTTCTCCGCAATTGGATTCACCTGCAAATTCGTCGATTAGGTTGCCCAAACTCAAGATTCCCTATTTCGCAGGGGAAAATGTGGTGGGATGGTTATTCCAGATCGAGCGTTTCTTCCAATATCACCTCACCCCTCCAGATCACAAACTCACCATTGCGGCTTTTTACATGACCGGGGCGGCCCTACAATGGTTCCAGTGGATGCATGCTACTCACCAATTGACGACCTGGGAGCCCTTCTCCAGAGATCTGGAGCTTCGATTTGATCCTTCTTCCTACTTAAATCATGAAGCCCTCCTGTATAAACTTTGACAAACCTCCTCGGTGGCAGCTTACATGTTTGAATTCGAAGCAATTTCCACTCGCACTACGGGGCTCTCGACAACCAATCTCTTGAATTGCTTCTTGTCCGGCTTGAGAGATGACATATGACGAGAATTGCTGCTGTTAAAGCCACAGACGCTACCGGAGGCCATTGGCATGGCCAAGCTGGTGGAGGAAAAAGTGGATATCAGCCGTCCAACTCATCATCGGCCACCAGTGGCCAATACACCGACAGCAATTCCTGCTCCGCCCCTCAAACAGCTACCTCCCCAGAGCCTACCACACAAATTGCCAATTAAGCGTCTCACAGCAACAGAGATGGCTGCTAGGTGTGAAAAGGGGCTTTGTTTCAATTGTGATGAACGGTTTACTCCTAGCCATAGGTGTAAACCCCCACAGTTTTTGTGTATGCTGGTAGAAGAAGACCCATCTAGTATCACGGCTGTTTCACTGTCAGAAGCTGAATTGGTAGAAGGTGATTCTGGAACAGAGCACTCTCTCGAGGTTGAATCTCCTCCCCCTACTCCTGAACATGCTCCGACTATCTCTCTGCACGCATTGGAAGGTCACTTCGTTCCCTCCACGTTGAGGTTGCAAGGCTACATCCAGGGTCAACCCGTGGTTATCTTGGTGGATTATAGTTCCACCCACAATTTCTTGTAAACTCGAATGGCCAAGCATTTTGGGCTCCCGATTGAACCTTCTCAGCACCTCAATGTCACAGTTGGGAACGGTGACTCCTTGCACTGCGAGGGACTGTGTAACCAAGTGGTGGTCACCCTGGGTAAGACAAAGTTTCCAGTGGCCTTATACTTGTTGCCCATCCATGGTGCTGATGTTGTTTTTGGAGTTCAATGGCTAGCCTCTATTGGACCCGTACTCTTTGACTACAAGGCCTTGTGGATGAGTTTTGATTTTGAGGGCTACTCAATCACCCTGCACGGCTTGCCCAAGGCCACCATGTCCACCATGACCTTTGGGCGATTACGGCGAGGAGCAATCACCAAGTCTGTTGCCACCTACTTTCAATTAAGCGTACTACAAGCACCTAAAGATAGTCGGGCGCGGACAACCCACTAGATGCTCCAACGACATTTAATCTTGCCCCAAACCTGAGACAGCGGGCTTGCCTCCTTATAGTCCCTGCTCTCTTCCTATGCTGATGTTTTCTCCCTTCCTCAAGGCCTACCATCCCACCGCAACACTGACCACTGGATTTCTCTTCAACCAAATTCTTCCCCAGTAAATGTGAAGCCCTATCGGTACCCACATTTTCAGAAATCAAAGATGGAAAAGATGATTCGTGACATGCTTGAGGAAGGAATCATCCAACCGAGTACCAGTCCTTTCTCCTCCCTTGTTCTACTTGTCAAAAAAAAAGATGGCAGCTGGAGATTTTGTGTGGATTATCGAATTTTAAATGCGATTACAGTGAGGGACGGATTCCCCCTTCCCACGGTGGATGAACTATTGGATGAACTCCATGGCGCCAAACTGTTTTCGAAGTTAGATTTGCGGGCGAGGATATCACGGATGCGTGTCAACAAGGAAGATATACACAGACGGCATTTCGCACTCATGAGGGCCACTCTGAATTCTTAGTAATGCCGTTTGGACTCTCCAATGCCCCATCAACATTTCATGCGAGAGATGAACGAGATATTTCGTCCGAGTCCTTCGGAATTCGTCCTTGTGTTCTTTGACGACATCTTTGGTTCTGACCCAGCGTAAAACGACATCTACTCCATCTCAAGTCGACTCTCCAGTTTTAAGAGATCATGTATTTCATGCCCAAAGCCTCAAATGCGAATTTGGGTGTTCCTCCATTTCTTACCTCGACCGTAGTAAATGACCAAGGGTCCTTTGTGGATCCTACTAAAATAGACGGTTCAAAGCGCCACACACCCCTAAATGTCCGGTAGCTCCAAGGATTTCCGGGCCTAGCCGGGTATTATCACCGATTTGTGGCTCGGTATGCAAAAATTGCTACCCCTTTCACCTAGCTCCTTAGAAAAACCTCTGCCTTCATATGGAACCCAGAAGCAGAAAATGCTTTCCAGACACTTAAACCAGCCATTACCTCCACCCCTGTTTTAGCACTACCTGACTTCACCAAGCCTTTCACGATACAAACTGATGCTTCAGGGACAGGAGTGGGAGCAGTACTGACCCAGACAGGACATCCGATCGCCTTCTATAGCAAACAATTGTTTGCTAGATTGTAGAATTCATCTACGTATGTACGGGAGCTTTGTGTTGTAGTAGAAGCTGTAAGAAAATGGAGACCTTACCTCCTAGGATCCAAATTCACCTTCCAAACAGACCACCAACCCCTTAAGGCACTACTGGAGCAGAGCATACACACCCCCGAGCAGCAGTGTTGGATCACCAAGCTTTTGGGATATGATTTTGACATCGTTTATCGTCCCTAAAAAGAAAATGGCCCTACTGATGCTCTGTCTCGGCTTCAAGAAGGATCCTGCCATGCTCTGCGAGGTACGACCCGACTTGTTCTTGCTCTATTGGAAGCCCTGCGCAATTTTCATACGCAGCATCCTGCTTCTTTTGCATTAATCTCATCCATCTAGAATCAGCCGGGTGATTACGATGGATATTCTGTTAAAGATGGCCTCATTTTCCTCCACTCAAAAATACTGGTGCCGGCTGAGTCAGCCCTATAGCACCTCATTATGCAAGAATACCATAGCACACCCTTAGGAGGGCATGGAGGATTCCAAAGAACTTACACCCGAATTGCCAATATTTTCTTCTGGCCTCACATGCGCAGAGATATCCGCGACTTTGTCCAACGTTGTGTTATATGCCCGTGGTCAAAGTCACTCACTGCTTGCCCCTGGATCGCCAAACCACTTCCCATCCCAGGGCAGGGTTTGGGAATCAATTTCAATGGATTTCATCACCCATCTACCCTTGAATGGGAAAATCGTAGTCTTGGTGATAGTAGACCGTCTGTCCAAGTACTCTCATTTTGTACCACTCCAGACCCAATTCATTGCCCAGGAGCTGGCTGAAATTTTTATCAAGGAGGTGGGTCGATTGCATGGATTTCCAGTGGAGCTGGTGACGGATCGAGATCCGCTATTCATGAGCCATTTTTGGAGAGAACTCTTCAAGCTCCAAGGGACTAAATTCGCCACTAGCAGCTCCTACCACCCGCAAACGGATGGACAAATGGAAGTGGTGAATCGGTGCCTTGAAGATTACTTGCATTGCTTTGTGACCGACAATCCCTCCACCTGGGTTCGGTATCTTCCTTGGGCTGAATGGAATTACAACACGTCATGGCACTCTTCGATCTGAATGAGCCCGTTTGAAGCCGTGTATGGGCGATCTCCCCCATCCCTATTAGACTACACGTAGGGCACTTCTGCTGTAGCCACCGTGGATGAATTACTCACAGCAAGAATGAACCTCATCACTGCCCTTAAAGAGAACCTACAGAGAGCTCAGCAACTTATGAAATAGCAGACAGATAAGCATCGTGCCCCGAAAGTCTTTTCTAGCAGCGATTGGGTCCTTGTTAAATTACAACCCTACCGACAGACTACTGTGGCAAATCGGCAATCAAACAAGTTAGCCAAGAGGTATTACGGGCCTTTCCGCATGTTGGAATGCATTGGACAGGTCGCATATCGCGTTCAACTGCCAGAGGGCTCCAAGATACATAATGTTTTCCATATTTCCTTATTGAAGCATTTCAAGGGGGATGCTGTAGACCAATCAGCTGAATTTCCGGTGGAGGCTCAGGGTTCCCAACCGCTTCTAATTCCGGCAGAATTGTTAGGATTCAGAAGGATTCTCCTTCGAGGAAAATTCATTCCACAGTTCCTGGTTCGATGGCAAACTCAATCGGCTTCCGAGGCTACATGGGAAGCTGCGACAGAATTTATGCAGGATTTTCCTACATTTTACCTTGAGGACAAGGTAATTTTCGATGGGAATGATAATGTTACTGGCTTAATTAATCGGGACATTTCAGCACCGACGGAGTCTCCAATCACAAGGAAGAGCACCGGAACTACGCAGCCTCCTCTGAAACTGCGGGATTACATCCGGGCTTGAGAAAGTGGATTAGTTCACCAGAATTTCTTATATTCTGTTCAGCTTTTTCTTATTTTTCTTATTTTACTACACGTGGACAGTTGTTTGTTTCAGCTTCCTTTATTTTCTGTTTGAAGAATATGCTTCTGTTGCTTTATATACTGTGTGGGGACAGCTAACAAAATATAGAACAGTTATACTTCATTCTGCCTCTCAAAAAAAAAAAAATATTACCCTCATTTCACTCACTCTCTCTCTCCCTCTCTCTTCTGTCTTCCTCGGTTTCCCTATTCTTTTTCCCTCCTTCTCTCGCGCCCGCTCCCTTCTCCCTCCTCTGCAGATCTCCCCTTCCGTTGCAATTTCCTCATCATCTCCGGC
Organism: Nepenthes gracilis; assembly: GCA_033239525.1. Lineage (NCBI taxonomy): Eukaryota > Viridiplantae > Streptophyta > Magnoliopsida > Caryophyllales > Nepenthaceae > Nepenthes > Nepenthes gracilis. The sequence goes on along the minus strand of BSYO01000026.1, from coordinate 2,823,652 downwards.
GATTACCCTTCACCACCATGAAGACCGTATCACTTTCTCTCTGTTTTTCTTTTCTATTTTTTTTATTCTCGATTTCTATTAGATTTAGCTGGAATTCATGTTTTGTTATATGTTTATCTACTATGCTTTGATTGTTGAATTTTGTGGTCAAAGGGAGCAGATTTGCAGCTGCGAAAATGATTCTGATGATGAATCATATAGCAAAAAGTTCGATTATCACTCCGAACTAGGGTTTTGATCTTTCCCTTTAGAGATACCGATTTCTCCAAATTTGGAAAAATGATGATGTTAAACCCCTCGCAATAATCGTAGTTGTGATTTCTTTATTTCGTGTGCTTAATCGTAGTTGTTTTTTTGTGTATACTGTTACATGGACTGGAATGTGATCAATATGTAAGTTGTAGACGGTGAACGATTGATGTTTTCTAAGTGAGGATATATGAAATTGTACAGGACTTGTTCATTTTTTATGAGAATCTGCATGTTGACCTGAAAGGCAATACGCCAGCGTTGACCGTCGTGGACTTTCAGATCACTCAGGCCCGTCTTACCATTTGGCCGTAAAAATGTTGACCGGCTTGGGCTCCTGAACAAACCTTTTCTTTGGGCTTTGGCACCTTGTCACTCCATCAATTTAAGTTTTCTTAGAAGATTTAAATATATTAAAAATGTATTTCAAGAGCAAAACATAGGAAAAAAGCTGATATATGTTGGCCCACATTTTCATCAATATACCGCTGCTAGTTTTAGATGTTTTAATTACTGAATGTTCTCTGCATTTAACAGAGACTATCTGATGCTTACTTGTTTTCAACACGATTGAAAGCATGTTCCATTTTCCGTGCTGCATTTGAAGGATTATAAATCTCTGCTATTACTTATTACAAGAAATTTGAGTGTGGGGTTCTCTTTTTTTCTTTGATCTTGCAAGGTAAACTCCTTACCCCGTTATTTCAATTAAGTAATTTGTGTACATCATGAAAATCAACACCGAGAAATTGCAGTGACAAAGTTCTGCAGTCTTCTATTGGGAAGACCTGTAACCTATTCTATGATATGCTGATGATTGACTTAACAGATGTATATTGAACCAATTTATAATCGGCTGTTATAGTCACAAGCTTCCTGATATCTGTGCTGCCTGTTACATTATAATGAGTGATTAAATTGTAAGAAACCAAAAACGAATTGAAGAACAGGAGGAAGACGAAGACGAGGGAGACGGCGAAGAGTACTTAGGAAGGAATCAGTATTCCTTCATTGAAAAGGGACGGAGCATTGGAAGGGACAAAGGCTGAGCGCAATTAATGCGCCTTTCATTTCACTGCAATAATAATCTAATTACAAACGGGGGGCGTGTATTTATACACGCGTGGTACATACATACATATAACGGTAAAAATACACATACCAAAAATAAAAATGTACACCATCAACCCTAATATGTCAAAAATATAAAATACTACCTAAAATAAAATACAATCCAAAATGTTAATATTTATTGATTATTTTTAATAGTCCCCCGCAAGATGGAGTATATATATTGATAATACCCATCTTGGACAAGTGAAAGTTCAACCGATGTGAATGGAGTGGCTTGGTGAAGATGTCCGCCAGCTGGTTGTGAGTGGTGACGTGATGAGGCCGAATATGTCCGTCTTGAATTTTGTCACGAACGAGATGGCAATCCAGCTCGATGTGTTTGGTACGTTCATGGAAGACTGGGTTTGCTGCAATGTGGAGGGCGGCTTGATTATACAATATAGCAATGCTGCATGAGGATGTGAAACCTGCAAGTCAGTCAAAATATAACGAAGCCAAGATAATTTACAACAAGTGGCAGCCATGGAACGATATTCGCTTGAAAGACAGGAGCGAGAAATCACGGACTGTTTCTTGCATTTTCAGGAAATAAGGGAGTCCCCGAGAAAAACACAGTAACCGGTGAGGGATCTACGTGTGTTTGGACAGGATGCCCAATCGTCATCGCAAAGGCTCATGATTGGATGGTGGATGTGGGCGAAAGTAATATTCCTTGTCCAGGGTTGAGTTTTAAATATCGCAAAACTTGGTGTGCCGCATGTAAATGATTTGAGGTAGGTTGGTTTATAAACTGGCTTAAAATTTGAACTGCATAGGCGATGTCTGGTCGAGTAATAGTGAGGTAAAGAAGTCGACCAATGAGATGTCGATACCGACTGGGATCTACGAGGGCAACTCCGTTTTCCTTACTCAATTTCAAGTTTTGTTCCATGGGTAATTTCTGAGGTTTTCAACCGGTGATACCAGAATCGGCCAGGATGTCCAGGGTGTACTTCCTTTGACAGATATGGAGGCGTTATTGTGATCGAGCAACTTCTATACCAAGGAAGTACCGAAGAACCCCCAAGTCTTTTATTTTGAAGGTGCGATTGAGGAAAGTTTTGATGGAAGCTATTGTATCTAAGCAATTACTGTCAACAAGGATGTCATCAACATACACGAGGAGTGTTGTAAAGGATTTACTGTCTTGCTTAGTGAACAAGCTGTAATCAGCCTTTGATTGGGTGAAACCAAAGAGGATCAAGGAGCTCGATAACTTGGAATACCATTGTCTGGAAGCTTGTTTAAGACCGTAAATGCTTTTCGACAGCTTACAGACTTGGTTGGGTTTGGTTATGGTGTAGCTAGGTGGTGGTTTCATGTAAATTTCTTCGTTTAGGGTTCCGTTTAAAAATACGTTGTTAACATCAAAGTGATATAAATGCCATCCTTTGATGGCTGCAACCACTAAGAGGCAGCGTACTGAGGTGAGTTTAGCAACCGGAGAAAAGGTTTCATGGTAATCTACCCCTTCCTGTTGCGTGTATCCTTTTGCTACTAAACGACATTTATATCTTTCAATGCTCCCATCATTGTTGAGTTTTAATTTGAAGACATAGCGACACCCAATTGCTTTCTTTCCCGGGGGCAAATCGGTAACAATCCAGGTCTTATTTGATTCCAAGGCGCGTAACTCTTCATTTATAGCTTTGCGCCAATTTGGATCAGAGACAGCTTGAGCATAAGTGTGTGGTTCAGTGTGGGAGGAGATGGATGATGAAAAATGACTGTAAGCTGGAGACAATTTCTGATATGATATGCAATGTTCAAGGGGATAGGGTTGCCTAGAGGTGTGTGGTACCGTTGGTTGGGTGGTCGTAGTGTGGTTACAATGAAAATCTTTTAGATATTGAGGGGACTTCCTAGTTCTGGTGGTTCGGCGAATGGGAGTTTTGTCTTTGATAGGCGATTGGGAGTTGGTGATTGGTTCGGGAGAAATACTAGATTGTGGTACATTATTAAGGGCTTCTTGCTCAGTGCCTGATGATTCCTAGATGAGACTCAAATTAGGTTCTTCATTGTTACAAGATTCTGTGGTTGGGAGATTTGTATCGATAATGGTTGTTGGATGCATGTAGTCGTATTGTGCCAGGTTAGGGAATTGTTCATTAGGTGACACGTTGGGAATTGTTTCGGCGTTATCTTGTTGAAAGGGAAAATGTGTTTCATGGAAGATGGCATCTCTAGAATTAAAAATCGTGTGGCTATCAAGGTCCAGTAGTTTGTAACCTTTGACACCAAAAGGATAGCCCAAAAATACATAAGTTCTACTTTTAAAATCAAATTTCTTTCGTCCGTGGGAAAGAGTGGAAGCAAAGCATAAACACCCAAATACACGAAAGTGTTCATAACTTTTGATTCCAAAGAGGATTTCATATGGTGTTTTATTTTGCAATACGGGAGTGGGGTTCTATTTATAATGTTGTTGAACTCCAAAATTTTAAGGGAAGGCCTGTTTGAAATCTAATTGCTCTAGCTACATTTAATAAATGTTGGTATTTGCATCCCAACACCATTTCTTTGTGGTGTTTCCAATTAATAACACCCATTTCTGTAGAAATATCCCATCGAGAATCCATTGTCGATTGTTTTAATGTTGACATTAAATTGTGTTTTAACAAGGTCATAAAAGGCTTCTAAGCACAATTTTGTGTCAGATTTTTATTTTAGAAGATAGATCCATGTACTTCTTGAAAGATCATCCACGATAGTCAAGAAATACTTATACCCATCATGAGATACTTCTGAGAAGGGGCCCCACAAGTCACAATGCACCACGGCGAAAACTGTGCGTAACTTGTGGATGCTGGGAGTGAAGGGAAGGCGACGTTGTTTAGCCATGTGGCAAATGAAACAGGGATTATTATTAAGAGAATGTAACCCTTCTTTTACAATAGGATCTTGTATCAATTGAATCCTAGAATGTGAAATGTGTCCTAATCTGTAATGCCATAAATTATGCGGTAATGAAACATAATTAGCTAAAATCGTCATAAGGGGCTTCGAACATTTTGAGAGAAGGCCACTCAAGGCGTTTGGATGAACATCCTTATTCACTAGATAATATAATCTGTTTCGTTCTTCACCCATCCCAATCGTTGTCCAGGTGGCAAGGTCCTGAATCAAACAAATGTCAGTAAAGAAAATGCAACAACCAACAGAATCAGCAAGAGTTTTTACCGAAATTAAATTAAAAGTGAAGGATGGAACACATAAAACATTTTCAAGTGTTATCCTTGGAGTCAGTTTCATGTCACCAATGTGGGATACAGGGACTTCGCGACTATTCGGCAGTTTCACGGAATTGGAAATGGAAATTTTCTGCCGGAGGTATAAAGAGGGGTCGCAGATCATGTGATCTGTGGCTCCGGTGTCCAATATCCAAATATTATTTTTGTCATATGCATAAGGGGCAGAACAAACATCAATACCAGTCATGTTACTTGTCCTGGGTTGATCACCGAGGGGGTCAAACAGGGACGAAATCTGTTTCGCTGTTTGAGCAGAGGAACCCGAATCCCTTGGTTGGATTAAATTCATCAGTTGCTTGAATTGGGCTTTGGTTAAAGGAACTTTATCTCCTTCATTGTTCTCGCAACCAGCAGCAGTAGTAAAACTCGAGTGATTGACCGAAAAAGTTGTTGAACCATTCTTACCATATGATTTGTGATTTGGTGGGAAACCATGGAGTTGATAACATTTATCAACTACATGTCCCGATTTATGGCAGTGTGAGCAAATCGGTATTTCAGCGTTCCCAGCCTTAAAACACTGCTGGATGGTGTGTCCTGAGACACGGCAATGGATGCAGAATGGCCGATCTTTCTTGGACTGTTGATTATTTTTCACATTACCTTTGGGGGAATTAAAAACCCGTTTTGTAAACAAAGCCATCGTTTCAGATGGGTGAACGACAGACAACATTAGATGTTGTCGTTCCTGTTGCTGTATGATGGAGAAAACTTTGTTTACAGAGGGCAGGGGATCCATTAGTATGATTTGGTCTCTCACATTAGTGTATGAATCATTGAGACCCATTAGGAATTGTATAACACAATCCCTTTGATATCGCTCGACAAGCACTTTGAGCTTACCACAGTTGCAATCTGGGAGAGGGTCGTATACGAGGAGCTCGTCCCAGATCGTTTTCAGTTTGCCGTAATATAAACTAACCGAATCTTGTTCTTGCAAAAGGTTGGCCAAAGCTTTCTTAAGCTGAAAAATACAAGGCCCGTTTTGTTGCGTGAATTGGTCACGCAACTCCTTCCAAATTTCGGAAGCATCATCCACAAAAACCACACTGGATTTAATGGATGGACTGATAGAGTTTTGTATCTAAGATATCACCATGTCATTACATCGTCCCCATGGTTCAAAAAGGGGATCGGTGGGATCATATGGTTCAGGAATCGTACCTTCAATAAAGGGGAGTTTGTTCTTTGCCCTCAAGGCACGGGGCATGGTCCGGGACCAAGTCGAATAATTATCGGTTGTAAGTAAATCGGTTACCAGAGTAACAGCCGGACTATCACCGGCTTCCAATCGAAAAGGGTTGTAGGGATCTGAAAGATTCTAGAAGCGCAGAAGAGTTTGTGTGGAGGCCAGATCTGGATTTTGAGTAAACGCCAGATCTGGGTTGTCGTCGTTGGTGCTAGAGGTGGGTTCGGCAGTGGTGTGGTGTGCCAGATCTGTATTGTTGTGTGCCATTGTCTCTCTCTCTCTCTCTCTGATACCATGTAAGAAACCAAAAACGAATCGAAGAACAGGAGGAAGACGAAGATGAGGGAGACGACGAAGAGTACTCAGAAAGGAATCAGTATTCCTTCATTGAAAAGGGACGGAGCATTGGAAGGGACGAAGGCTGAGCGCAATTAATGCGCCTTTCATTTCACTGCAATAATAATCTAATTACAAACGAGGGGCGTGTATTTATACACGCGTGGTACATACATACATATAACGGTAAAAACACACAGACCAAAAATAAAAATGTACACCATCAACCCTAACATGTCAAAAATATAAAATACTACCTAAAAATAAAATACAATCCAAAATGTTAATATTCACTGATTATTTTCTAATATAAATTGATGTACAAACAGACATTGAAATCAACACAAGACATGGGAGAGGCAATGAAAGGAGTCACATAGGCTATGGGCCAAATGAATAGGCAGATGAACCTGCCATCACTGCAAAAAATAATGCAAGAGCTTGAGAGACGGAATGAAAGGATGGAACTTACAAGTGAAGTAATGGGTGATGCCATTGACGATGCTCTTGAAGGAGGCGAGGAAGAAGAAGAAACCGAGGAGCTAATTAACCAGGTTCTTGATGAGATTGGAATTGACGTCAACCAGGAGGTAATCAATTTCATTGGCCTCTGCTTCTTGCTTCCTACTTTACCTGGCGGGAACATGAGTTTATTTATCATTGATACATCCTAAAGATTATTGCCACTTTCTAATTTTAATAGTTTATAGGATATCTAAAAAATATGAGAATTTCATTTCATTGTTCTCATATTTTTGGTCATCGTTGTTGAGGAGATTATATTTATTTCCTAATTAACTTAAGAACTAAGTATTTATATAAAGATCTTAATTTATTATATTTTAGTGGTTTTGATGAATAATTTGTGAATATGTTTTGTTGGCTAATTTTATGACTATTGACCCTCTATCCCTTAGAATGCTATATTTTATTTTCTAATTAATTTAAGAGAAATGTGCATATATAAATACCATAATTTTTATTTATAAATCAGTGGTTTTGAAGAAAATTATGTTAGCATGGTTTGTTGCATAATTTTATGAATAAAGATCCTTTATTCTCAAACTTGGTAACGTCATTTAGAATGTTATACCTATTTTCTAGTTAGCTTAAGAGTTAAATACTCATATAAAAAACCCTAATTTTTATATTTGAGTGATTTTGATGAATAATTTTGTGACTATGGTTGGGCTAATTTCATCTGCCGATGCATTAGTGATTTTGATGAATAATAAAGAATTTGCCTTTTTCTGGATTGGTAGGAGGAAGTCTAATTCTATAGTGATTTCGTTCGTCTCCTCTGTCTTCTTCTCCCCCTTCTCTGTTCATCCGTCTCTTTCCTTGCATCGTTACTGGTTTTGCTCGAACTCTTATTTCTCTCTGCAGCTCGTAAATGCTCCCTCGGCTGCTGCATCTGCACCGGCTGTCGGGGCCAGAGTTGCACAGACTGAAGCAACTGGAAATGAAGATGGTGAAATTGATGAAGATTTGCAGGCAAGGATGGACAACTTGATAAGAATGTAAGCATAATATATTTCGAATATCAAAGGCTTATATTTGATTATGTTTATTTTTCTTTATTCTTCGGCATATTATAAATCTGATCTTACATGCATACGTAAACGCTGAGTAAATTTGGGAAAGAAAACAAAATCAAATTATTTTGTAGCACAATGTTATGGATTGAGGGGACTCCCTGCCATATGCATCCATAGCCGTTGGATCTCAATAATTTAACTACAATTTTTTTATTTTATTAAAAATAATATAATTTTTTTAAAAAAAAAATTAATAAAATATTAAAATATTAAAATACATACATTATGAAAACATAATTAAAAATAAAACTATTATGATATTTTTTAATATTTAAAAAATATTGGATCTGATATGTTGAATGATTGATCCAACGATAAAAAGTCCCGTGTCCCGAATCCCAATGTTACCGGATGAAATCGAATATACTTCGGTCTTTTGCTTGATGCCCATTCAAGTGTGTGGAGACAATATTTTTAGCGGAAACAAATTTTACTATAGAAGCTGGTATTAAGAGTATGGAGTATCTCTCTAACGTTTACACTTATAAGCTCATCCCTAAAATGTTTAAGACTGGCCATTTTTTGGGTTATAACACTTTTTCGTTATACCCGTCTATGTGATAATAATATATATTCATCCAACGGTTGAAATTTTTCTTCTATTTTTCATTGTAAATGGTAGCATTCATGTTCACAAATATTTTCTAAAAATATCTCCATCAACCTCCTTTCAACTTAAAATATTTTATACCTAATTGCATGTTTCCTTTAATTTTTATCATTTTTCACAAGTTTTTAAGTTTATCTATAACTTTTTTGAATTATTTAGACAATTTTCTTTTTTATATATACGTCTTTATATAATTGAAATATACATGGGAGTAAATGGTAGTAATCCTTCACTACGTCCAGAGCCGTAACGTCCAAAGACGGCTAAATTGGTACCCTAGTCTATAAATATTCGAAAAAAATTCAAATTCATGATCAATCTCTTTCTAAAGTCACTCTTCTGTGATGATGAATAGTATATATTCAAATCCAACGGCTCCGAAGACGTCATTACGCCTCTCAACCGTGATGATGAAGATTCTGTATTTTTTATTTTTTATTTATAAAAAATATAAGCCATTGGACTTGAAATTCAATGGCTCCGAAGGCTTCACTACGCCTCTCAACTGTGATTATACGACTGGCAGGTGGTCGGTTATTTTTTTTCTCATATTTTTAATAATAAAATTTTATAGTAATAATAATTTAAATGATTAATAATAACTATATCTATTAAAAATTATAAATTTTTCTATTAAAAGTTCAAGATTTTTTTTTTTAAATTATAACTCCAGTTATTAATTAAAAACTCTAAAGGATCTTAAAAAATATGATAAAAAGTTTTTGTTTTAATTTTATTTCTAATATATCTATTTTAAAATTTTAATATTTTAGAAACTTTAAAAAAATTATTCTATACGTAATTGGCCATCCACCACCCAACGACGCATTAAGTAACCATGTTGCAATGTCTCTAGCCCCACCAATAAACAAAATAGTACTACATTAAAAATTAGTCAATATTATAATCATTTATTAACATGTGACTCAATTTTTATTTTATTATACACAATTCGATGTAAATAAATAAGATATATTTTATATAGAAAAATAAAAAATTATTTTATATAAATATTTTTAAAATATATATATAATATCATAATAATTATAGATATTTTAATGAAGTTGTTAGGGATAATATTATAGCTAGAGATATAATATCAATGGATAAAGCCCACTTTATTTTCTAAATTATATAGATGCTGTTTGTACAGATTAACTTTTCAAAAAGCTCACTGTCATGACGAAGATTCCGTTTAGGTCCATTTTCAAGGGACAGAGGATCCTACTTTTTTTAGAGAAATAGTCTCTAATCTCAGCCATTGGATTGAAAAAAATCCAATGGCTGAAATTTAAATATTATTTAATAATATTTATATAATTATTTTTAAAAAAATAATTTAATTTTTTAATTTAATATTTAATAAACATTAATATTATAAATTTTTTAAAAAAATTATAACTACATTTAATATTTTTTTATATATTTAAATCATAACCATTGGATTAATTTTTAATTTAATTTAATGATTATTTTGGACAAACCAGGAGATCCAAACCCCCATTTTCAATGGCCCACCCTTGCTGTATGATTGCAGTGTGTTTTTCAGTGTCAGCAAGCAAATATCCAAATAAAATAATGCAAAATAATAGGCTGACACTCATTGGTAATTATTATCATTTTTTATTTTTTATTTACTCATTTTATTTGATTTTTTAAATAACAATCAGCTATCTATTGAGCAATGGATGACAAAAATATATATAATAAATCACAAATATTTTCTAAAAATATCTCTATCAACCTCCTTTCAACTTAAAATATTTTATACCAATTGCATGCTTCCTTTAATTTTTATCATTTTTCACAAATCTTTAAGTTTATCTATAACTTTTTAGAATTATTTAGACAATTTTCTTTTTTATATATACGTCTTTATATAATTGAAATATACATGGAGTAAATGGTAGTAATTCTCCGCGACGTCGCAGAGCCGTAACGTCCAAAGACGGCTAAATTGGTAACCCAGGTCTATAAATATTCCTCTCCTTCATAGAAGAGAATCGAAAAAAATTCAAATCCATGATCAGTCTCTTTTTAAAGCCACTCTTCGACGAGTGCATCTCTCTTGAAACCACTCTCCAACGAATGCATCTCTTGAAGTCATTCTTCGACAAATGAGTCTCTTTCTTTCTAAAGCCACTCTTCGACGAGTGCATATTTATTCCTTTTTGCCACTCAAGCTCACGAGTGCAAATTCCTCTAAGCCAATCATTCCTTTAAGCGTACCAAATGGAGTCTAATCCTCAACTATACACTCAATCATCTTACTCTTTTACATTCACGTATAATTTTTCATCATTATATCTTTCTATTTGACTAAGAAAGATTTTCGATTTGAATATCAAAGGATATGCCGGAGAGTGAGTTTCACGTCCTTCGACCTCTCGTTTATTAGTTGTGATATATAAGATTCAGATTCAAAATAACAAAAAGTAAACCTGTTTTCAGTCGGACTCCCGAATTAGGTAGCTCCCTAATTCGTTTGGTATCCCAGATCGAGAGACACATCATATTTTATGTCTATATGGCACATTTACGTGGCATATAAGTTTTGTATTCCTTTATAACCTGTGATAATAGATCAAGATATATATTTTTTCTATCTAAAAAAGTAGCATGAATTTAAAATAAGACATTTCCGTAGAGAACCAAAGAGGATATTGTTCTCATTTTCTATCAACAATCAACAAATCCGTGTTCTATCAAGAGGATTAGTGTTGCTTCTTTTTAATATAATAAAAAAATAATAAGATATTATTGCTTTTCATTTTTACTTACATAAGTTTTTATAATAAAAATTAGATATTATTTGATTTGTATATTATATGATATATTAGATTAGAGTTTATTATATTATTTTAAAAATATTTTAAATAATATTTATTCAACAAATTTTTAAGATATTCTATTCAAATTTATGGACTTAGGTGTCGTTATATGGATTGACGATCTGGTCCTCTTCGGTGGGATATATGGAAACGACATTTGAGCAACGCAGGAACAAAGCAATGTACACGTGACTTTCTCAGAACCCCACGATATAAGATGCCCACGTGCTGGGTCACTATTCTTTTCTAAAACGCTGTGTCTTGGCGTCCCCTTTCCTTTTAATTTTGTTTCTGCAGTATTTTTATTTTATTTTTTTGTCATTTTTTATATTCTAATCCTGTTATCCATTATTATCTAATAATTAATTATCTAATTAACCATCTAATTAATATTAAACATAAACTTTATGTCAATACATCGATTGACCAAAATAAAATAATATAGACCACACACGGGATTCAAAATGTGTCACGTTGTTGGGGTTCGACTTGAATGCATCCGACCCAACTCAACAGAAAAAATCTAAACCCCCAATCGGTCGTTGGCTACCAAGAATGTTAGTATAATGAATACAAGAATCACAGTGATTTTTAACGTGAAAAATCTTTTTCGACTAAGAAAAAAATCACGGAATAAATTTTAAAAAATCTCCACTATATAAAATTTAGTTATATAAACCCTCGAGATAGAGTATGTGACCGATTGTGTTTCCTACAGAAAATTCGGTAGAAAAACGATCACCAAACAAATACAAAACCTATAGAATATCTGGTCTAATAAAAAAAATTGATCAAAAATCAACTCCGACACATCCATAAACCATAAACATCACATAGGATCCAAATACCACAATTAACAACATGTGGTATCGACGTTATAATTTCGAATATAACATTGACTCAGACAAGAGATCACTAGGTATATAGTTAAACCATATAGACATGCGGAAGCAACTGTATCCATCAAATACAGTAAAAGTTAGACTACATACACAACATAATCATCAATGGTATACATGACCATCAAAATAATATACTCTATAATAAGGTAAAAAATTCACAAATCTAAGCCTTTAAGCTATTCTCAAAGTTCTTCATGCCTAATCGACTTCTAATTCTCTACTAAATCCTATCGGGTATAAGTTCATACTTATCTGAAAATAAGAAAAGTAGAGAGGGTGAGCCAAAAACTCAGCAAATACAATATAATAAAAATAATGTATAATATAAACAAAATGAGATAGGGAAAGAGATAGAAATATGATATAAAATGTATAACGTGAAACGTGAGCAAATGTATTCCCGAAATATGAGTAACTTATCATATTTGATCTTTCTTTTCTTGGGGTTCTATATTATGCATAAATTCCTTTTATATTTGCGGATCAGGGATAATAAGTCACATTAGCTAACGATGCGGGAGAATAAAGGATCATGATACCCTATATGATTTAAGATCGTGAGTTCTTATTTTAAACTCAAAGGGGGGCCATCTACATATCATGCCTATAGATAGGCCAAACACCACGTGACGTAGCGGTATGACTATTACCCGATATACAGGGACAATAAAATGCTACCCTAGCGTCCCGCGGTCTAGAGGCAATCATCGTCCTTCCACAGTAGCATTTTAAGGCTTGTCAAAAAGTATCACCCACTACAATATACGGCCAGGATAATCCTTGGGTCTCCATTGTAATATTAATGGCATGCCATGGGATATTACCCTTCGAAATATAAATTTGTGGTCCTAATTTTATAATTTCTTAAGCTTTGAGAGAAGATCAACTAAGCTTCTTTCATATAGTTCTTACTCCGGAAGAACGAATCATACCTATAATAAATTATTACATTCCCTTCGTATACTTGTATAATTCTTATCTTTCTTTCGGATTTAAATCTTCTCATAATTTAATTTATATGCACAAATATCATAAAGTATGAAAATAGTAGAAACTCTTATCACCGTGAGCCAAACATGACTTCAAAGCTTCTGAATGATTAACCATTCACAATTGGTTAACAAACATAATTTTTAGAATATGCAATTAACACATACAAATATATATACAACTTTATTAATAATTAAATAACACAAAAATTATGCAAAATTTACCAAAGAGACTTAGGTGAACAGTACCTGCGCATGAACAGTGTCTGTTTGTACATAATCGAACGAATCTTGAAACATCGGGCATTCAATAGGTAGATTACCAAATTCAAAAAGACATGAATATTCATAATCTTAAACCAATTTATACATAAAACTCAAAATAAAAGCTTAAATGAGATTCGGGCGCGAGTTAGGATTTCGACGAACGAAATTCCATATAAAATTACCAAATCGGATATCCAATCGATAAATTAACATATATGAGATATGGGTAATGGTATTCTTGAGCAAATTTATCCAAAAGCTCCAAAAATCGTTGGTAAAAGGGTTCTGGGCGCGGGGTTAGGGTACAAAAATCGAACAAAATTGAGAAATCAGACATGAAATTAACATATAAGTATGTATATATCATGGATAATATAAAATATAAATTTAATCGGGTATCAAAATAAAAATACCCAATAAAAATGAAATAAATGTGCAATTATTTAAATAATTGTATATCTCTCTCTAAAGCTACTCTTCGAAGAGTGCATCTTTATCCCTTTTTGCCACTCAAGCTCACGAGTGCAAATCCCTCTAAGCCAATCATTTCTTTAAGCGCACCAAATGTAGTCTAATCCTCAACTATATACTCAATCATCTACATCTCTCTCTCTAAAGCCGCTCTTTGACGAGTGCATGTTTATCCCTTTTTGCCACTCAAGCTCACGAGTGCAAATCCCTCTAAGCCAATCATTCCTTTAAACGCACCAAACGGAGTCTAATCCTCAACTATCATTCGTGCAATACTCGTGTGATAGTACAAGCGTACTTCGGGTACCGATCCAACTGATCCAAATATCTTTTAAAATTTTATAATATTTAATTAATTTTTATCACACCCAAATTATCAAAATAATAAATAAACTCAATTAAATCGGATAAAGATTTTTGAGATATTACAGAGTACCTGTAACAGACTCGAGACTAAGTAAGAAATTCCAAAGTAAGAGCAAGGGAACCTCTTTCTCTCTTTTCTCTCTTTTTATTTTCTCTTTTGTCTTTTACTTACGGTGTTCTCTGCTCTCTAATATTACAAAGTATAGTGGTAAATGGCAAACATCGAAGCTCTTTTCTGCACCTTGTTTCTATGCCGTTCCACCCACAAACCTGTGAAGCTCTTGGTGTGCTTATCATGACGTCTGACTAATATTCTATCTGCTCGTCTGCCCTAATCTTGTAGAGGATTTGTCACACAAATGTTGTCATTTTCTACGCTTTCACCGATTCTTGCACTTTTTCACAGATGGCGTGTGTTCTACAAGCCGACTACCTACTCTACAAAGTCAGAAACTTGCTCTACAAATCCTAGTGTTTACTCTACAAAGTCGCCTACTTGTTTTGCAAAGCCTGGTGTTTCCTCTACAAAGTCGTCTACCAGCTCCGTTAGGTCGTTTTCTCTAAATTGGCATTACCTGATCGCCCCTTCGCATCAGCTCCCTAAGTCGACCTCTCCAGCCGGCCTCATCCTAACTCAGCTACATTGGCCTGACTGCTCATGGTTAGTCTCCTCTCAACTGGGCGGCTTTCCTGGCCAGCTTCTTCTTCCATCTAATTGACCTCTCCGATCGACCTTTCATTGGCGGACCTCCTACTGTCCCGTTGGCTGCTCCTGGCTAACCTCATGCTACCCGACCGGCTACCCTCTTGGTACACAGAGTATCGTAAACTCGTGTGGTGAAGTCCAAACTATTTGGGACCATTTTCCTTGAACTTGTCTTTATTGGTGGATTTTAGGTCCCTCTGTCACTCTCAAAGTTAGATGGTGAGCTCATTGTTTAATAAATGACGATAAAAATAAAGTCGTGTAGGGTTTTGGGTTACTCAATTATTGATACCTTAATAAATAGACAGATCATCTGGATGACGTGTAATATTCATGCGTGAAACGTTTAGATTGAGAAGTCAAGCAAGAGGGTCGGCATTATGGGGTAGAAGAGGTCAAATGATGATAAGTATTGAAAATCAAGAGGGTGGAATGGAACATTGAATATAATAGAAATTAAATTTGTCCATTTTTATGGCCTTATATTACTTATATAAAAATACTATGATAAATTAGTAAAAATCACTTACAATAATAATAAATAACGATCATATTCTGAAATGTTAAAGTTAGAAAATATCTTTTAAAATAATTCTAAAAAATAAAATAAGTTTAGTATAGTCAAAAAGAAATTATTAAAAAAAGGTAGATTTAAAAAAAATTTAAAATAACATAATAAAAAAATCATTTAGAATTATTGAATATCAAAGATTACTCTAATTTGAATAGACTAAAAAAAACTCTATAACTAACTCTACTTAGTAAAATTTAAAACTTTATAGTATTAATTTATTTTTATTGTGAGCCATCCATATAAAATATGAAAAAGTGAATTATCAAAAAGGTTATTTTTTAATTTTTTAATTATTTGATTAAATACTTAACGAATGTTAATATTATAAAAAAAATCTAAAAAATATTATATTTAATTTTTATTAAATATTTATTAAATATTTATTTTAATAGCAATTTTCTAAAAAATAACTTGTTTAAATTATTTTTTAAATTTTTTTAATGTGATAATGTTGTCCGGATCTTATAAATATATGAGGCTGGGAATCAGTAAACGGTCGTCTTCGAAGCGCTCACAGCTAAGCAAGGCGGTGCTTGAAATTTCTTCGATGTTTCGTCGATTTCATTGATCAGTTCAAAACCTCGTCCCCTTATCTCAAAAGACGTCGGAATTTACCCTGTGAGAGATTCAGAGAATCATGAACCCGCCGGCGCCTGGGATTCCAGTGTATCCGCCGGACCGTCATTCGAACGGAGCTGATGGCAAATGGTCTTCCGGCCTTTGTGGCTGCTGCTCCGACGTCCCTCTCTGTAAGTTCCGATCAGATCTCTCTCTCTCTTCAATTTTAGTTTTGGTGTTTATTTCAAAAATGTTGAAAATTTTTAAAAGCTTTAGAAAATCCAAGTAAATTGGAAAATTTTTAATCATGTAAAATCTTAAAAAAAGAAAATAAATAAAAATATTTCTTATATTTAAATTGTATGGAAAAAAATATATATGAACATCTTAATATACGAGGAAAATAATTTTTCTTCTATCTTTCTTAATTTTTACATCGTTATTTTTTCTTAAAACTTTTGAAATTAAATAAACTCTAAAGCTTTTTTGTTTTCAAAAAAAACTTGAATGAAGCAAAAAAATTCGAAAAATGTTTTTTAAATTTTTGGCTTATGAAAAAAAATAATGTAAAAAATTTAGTAAGATTTGAATATATATATATAAATATATATATGTGGATGATTAGCAGACCAAGCCTTATGAAAAGCTTCTGTCCAAAAATACATGGGAACCCTGAAATGAAAAAGCATAGAAAGGCCCGTCCTTACTCAAAAGCGAGAGCAAGGCCTTGCTCTGAATCGTTTGTTCGTCATCTTTTCCACAGGTTGCTTGACGTGCTGGTGTCCATGCATTGCTTTCGGACGTATTGCTGAGATCGTTGATAAAGGAACATCATGTAAGTTCACCAGATTTGAATTCAGTAAAGTTCAGATGTATTAACACTGGCCTGACCATTTTTTGATATTGGATTGAAGCTCGGCTCGGGTTAGGTTCTTTCTGGCTTGGCACGGCTCAAGTTTGGCTCACATAGGAGCTCTGTTTGTTGCGTTAAATGAGCCTGTACTTGACCTAATTAACGAGGCATTCATTAGATAGTGAAGAGACTGTTAACAATCTTTTACACGAGCATTACAGAGCTTCTTACGAGGCTCTTAAAGGAGTCAATTCTTAGGCATAACTTTCTGACTTTATTATATGTTATAAATTTTATAAATGCTGTCAAAGTAATTGTTTACTAATTATAAGGTATGATTTTTAAATTTTTATTATAATTATAATTAATTAAGTAAAAAATGAAAAATTTTGAGGTCAGATGAGAAAATTTGGGTCAAAAATTAATTTTAGATCGAATCATATTGAGTCGAGCGACGCCTGACATATATCTTATACGCGCACATGTGTATTCTGGATAAAATAGTTGTGACTAAATGATATCTAATTAGCACTTAAATACACTTATGATAGATTGCTCGCGCTTAATATGTATTTGAAAAACACTTATACATACTTTCGGCATATTGTCAGCATTTGATGTGTCTAAGAGAACATTTGTGCACCACAATATTTTGTCTCAGTGTCCGATGCACACTTGTGTGCTGGTTTTTTATATGAGTCCCATCTGATTGATTTTTAATCATTTTTTTAATTTTTTGAAAAATGAAAGAGAAAGTTAAGATGAGAAGAGAGGGAGAACGAGAGAAAAAATACTAGAGGAGAATATTTAAAGTGAATTTAATAAAAATTTTGGTAAATTTAAAAGTAAGGCAAATATATCTCAAGTCTTCTTTTTTTTTGTAACTAATTTCTCTCTATTTTTTAAGCATTTATTTTTTTAAATATTCATTTATATTATATTTTCATAACCAATTTATTTATATTTCATATGTATGGATTAAAAACCAAGCCCCCGATCAAAATTTAACAAGCCGCTACTAAATTTTTTTGATATCAACGGTAAAATATCACTAACAATTTTTGTTATTTTTTTTGCACAGCTTGTGGCATGAGCGGGGCTCTTTATGCATTACTTATGTCCTTGGTAGGGTGCCAATGGATATACTCTTGCACTTATCGTACGAAGATTAAACAGCAGTACGGAATCCCAGCCAATACTTGCAGCGATTGTTGCGTACATTGGTGCTGCGAGTCCTGTGCTTTGGCTCAGGAGTACCGCGAGCTCCGACACCGTGGACTTAAACCTTCTTTAGGTATAGCCTTTTTGTTAAATATTTTGATGATCATATTGTGAGTTAATGCTTTTGAAAAAAATATTCTCAATTTTTTTTTTATTAATTTTATGGATTTTTAAATATTATTGTATGTGTTTTCTTGATAATAATTACAAAACTAATAAAAAAATCATTACTAAAATCAGAATTATGAGTATAATTTTAAGAAAAATATATAGAAATGGGTAATGAGATCAAATGAGTTAAGTAATAAATTTCATAAATTTGGATGAGTGTTAATGTTAATTGTCTTGAACGTGTTTTTAGGGTGGCAAGGTAATTTAATCAGACAGAATCGAGGCATGAATATGACTACTGCTCCGATGAGTCCGGACCGCATGCGCCGATAGATCGAGAAATCCAAAGCATTGTTGTTTTGTATTATCCGAGTCGAGTTGAATGTTTATGTGATGGGTGTTATAATTACATATTAGATGTTTAATTAATTACTATTTTTGTTGTAATGTGTTTTATGAAATGATCAATAACATGATTTGGCTTAAAATTTTTGTATCCAAGAGAAAAAAACGACCCATATCAATTGAACACATATAGGTCATGGCCCGCAGAAATTACCGTATCGTGGCATGTAGATCAGGCACAAACTGTGCCCTCTCTCGCAGTTTATGGATATATTGAACCAATTTGAGTATATTATATATAGTCTTACAATAGGTTATAGTCAAAAAGGAATTTGTAGCCTCCAAGTCACAATATGACTGTTATACCTATCATGTGAAGACTCTCATTTCAAGTATTTAAAATAAGAAGAAAATAACTGTTAATTTCTTTGACTATTTTTTTTTTTTTGACTTTTAAGATTTTGTAAGAGTTTCCATATATGTTACTTAGGTGAAAATCTGAATTCAATTTAAAAAATTTTGAATCAGATTTTTGAATCTTTTAATTTGTATTTTGTACACCACAAATTAAATTAAGAGCTCTAAAAAAATAGGACTTACTTTCTAGTTATTCTCTAACACTTAAATTAGTTTTCTTAACCATAATTTGAATTCAATTTAAAAAATTTTAAATCAGATTTCTGAATCGTTTAATTTAGATTTTGTATACCATAAGCTAAAATAAGAGCACCGAAAAAAATAAGACTCACTCTTCAGTTATCCTCTGAAGCACTCAAGTTAGTCTTCTTAGTCACAATCTAAATTCAATTTAAAAAAATTTCAAATCAAATTTTTAAACCTTTTAATTTAAATTTTATACATCACAAACTAAAATAAGAGTACCAAAAAAAAAAAAAGAGACCAGTTATCCACTAACACTCAAATTAGTCTTCTTAGCCTAACAATTAAAAAATAATAATACAATTAAGTTGAAATCTAAAATTAAACTCTTAAGTTGAAGCAAAAATATCAAACCAAACTAAAATTAACAGTTAAATTAATCATATTTTACACATAATCACATTGAAATTAGAGTAATTCTCCATCACATATCTATCATCAATACCATAATTTTTCGTTTATCCTAAATTACCAAATGTTTTTTTAATCTGTACACAATTTACTAAATATTAAGATATAATTAAGTTTTTTTTATTTATTCTTTCAAATATTAGTACAACAAACTTACATAATTTTTTTTTGCTATCTTTACTTCTAAATAGTTTAATATAATACCCAATCTAAATATACAACCTGCCTCATCAATATTGCATTTTCAACTACCGAGTCACTTTAGGAGAGTATGACCTAGGCATTCCATTTGAGATCTTGACTTCAATTGAACCCAGATTATGATCTCTATCAACTGACAAAATCTTAACATCTATGCTTTGATATCGAAATCATTTGTCCCGGCAGGTATTTGGACATAATCTTTGTTGGGTACAATTTAAAATAATATTGACTCAACTTGATATAGTACAGGTTCCCTGAACTACAAGCCTATGAAGAATATGTATTCACTCGAGATCTTAATGCCCACTAAAAATGAATAGGAGAATCTGTGTCCAGCCATTTGTCCCACCGAAAATATTTCAACGCTTGTGAAAAACATAAAAAATCTTGGCACCCAAATGTCAAAATGAGAATTAGGTACTAAATCCTAGTACATAGATTTTCTTGAACTAAAGAGGATAAATGTTGCATTCTTGAATCTGACAATTAGTGAAGGCGGTAGTAAGCTTTAAACATTGAATAGAAAAATGCATGTATGCATTTGATTTGTCAATTTTCTCTCAAACGTTGCATGCTTTGTTAAATTAGAATATGAGATCGTCAGGAATGAGTCATGCTTATGTTTGCAATAAGGTTGTAAATAGTTGTGTGAATTGTTGTTTGCGTGCCCTAAACGAAGGCCCTAGAGCTCTTTTTAATGGCGGTCAGGGAAAAACTCGGTTGGAATGCGTGATTCATCACAAACTTAATTGCCTTCCTCGTGAGGAAGGCAGTAATTAATAAAATTAGTGAGAATTTTGAAGTACCAAACCTAGTGGCTTTTTTCATATTATAATTTTACTTATGATTAATTAAATTACAATAAGTAAATTATTGACTTTCTTATGAATTTGGGTCAAATTTAATATTATGACTGGAATTATGGATGGAATAGGGTGACACTCGATTGCCGCCCGATGCATGCACATGAATATTTTAGGCAAAAAAATATTTTAGACAAATTGTGCTTGTACATATAAAATGCCTCTATGGTGCTTGTACATATTTTAGACAAATTGTTAAACCTGTGTGGCTCCGAAGGCGCCGATCGTGTTCAACGTAAAATAGTTGATGCGTGTGTTTGGACCTTTCCATTTTGATTTCTATCTTAGTGCCTAATAGTGGATTTGTCAATTTTTATATAATGCCATTTTTTGACACCCATGATTTTAAAATAATATCCGATTTTGGTATAGTGAGTCCCCTGAAAGACAATTATGTAAGAAAGAGATCATTCAATTTTCAACCAACGTTGCACCTTAGTTAAATTTTTTTATGCCACTTTTAGAGAGACATGCTTATTAGCAAATAAGGTTGTAAATACATTATTTTTTTATCAACCAAAGGGGATTGATCGAGTATAGTGCTCCATTACAAATTATTATCTCAATTACAAATACATACTATAGTATCTAAAATATTTATACATTGTATACATGTAATTTCATTCCTATTTCAAGTAAAACCTATAAGGTATGAATTTCATACCTTAATTTTACTATGATTAATTAAATTATAATAAGTAAATTATTGAGGTTTATGAGAATTCTCAAATTTAATATTATGCAATTATATATAAACTCGATTGTCGCCTCACATGCTCTTAATATTTTAGGCAAAAAGGTGCACCTGTAAAATGCCTATAGGGTACTTGTACATATTTTGACAAACTTGTCAAACCCACTTAATAACTCATGCATGTGTTATAATTGAAATAAAATGATACCTAATGGACTAATTATACTAATTTTTATCATAATGCTAATAAGTACATTTGCTAATTTTTTATATTAAAATATTTTAATAATATAGATTTGTCTAATTTTAAGAAGTGTAAAAGAAAGGAAAATAAGAAAGAGAAGGATAGAGAAGGAGAATCCAAACCTTAAAGGGATTTTTTGTAATTTTAATAATAATGTAAGTGTATCCAAATATCTCCTTTATTATTATTATTATTTTTATCTTTATAGATATTTATTATTTCAATTACTCATACATATTATAGTATCTAAAATATTTATACATCATATACATTTTTTCATTTAATTATATACAAAATTGGCTGGACTGTAAAGTCAATGGAGGCCCAAAATAACATTATAATATATCAATCGTATATTGGCCCTAAAGCGGAATTTAAACTGGTCATCTATAGATGAAGTGATATTCAATCTCATCTTTAGTGTTATAAATATGATGACCTAGTTACGGGTTTTAAAGAAGCAGTGCATAACCTGGTCCGTTATACTCGTGCCCATATATAATCCAAGCTTTGATTATTTACGCATTTATTGGTATGGTTAACCGTCCCGTTTTGCATAATGGGCCCCAAAAGCATTTGCATGTTTTAAATCATCATTAGATCAATAATGGCTTTCCAAAATATTCCATTATCTCAACTCAAATTATAGAGGATATATTAGATTGAATTTATATAAGGAAGGCAATCTTCCCATCCTTTTGCCAACAAGGCACTCCAATGGTAATATATCGAGGAAAGAAAACAATCAAGTTGTTGGCCGCCTCAATCATCCTTTTAAACAATGATTGACGCCTTTATTGAATCAATAATCGTGGATAGAGGAACGCCTTCTTCAAAGGAGGAAGATTACCCTCTCGATAATTAAATAAGCCATAAGCATTTATTCTTAGGGGAACTCTATCTACGCTATTGAAGCTTTGATTGACACTTTCAATTATCCTCAAGAATACACTTCCTAAAAGACGAGAGTTGAGCAAGTCTCCTACCGTGACCTTCGCTTAAAACCCTATAACAAGCGAGCCCTACGCATTCATTTAGCCAACACATTCCAGAAGCTCAAACACTCAAACTCTCTCTCTCTCTCTATTTTCGTTTCTTTCTTTTCAAGACTTTAATCCAGTCAAATTACATTATTTTAAAACTTTTCACCGTTCTTGTTTTTTATGGACTATCCATTCGGGAACGGAGCTGGAGCCACGACAAGAGGATCACCCGAATCTGTTCGAAGTTCGGATCCAGAGACGCATCAATTCCCATTTCATAAAACTTTTATAGAATTCATACATTTATTTTTGCATATATTGTGTTTCTAAGTTAATATTTTGCAACAATTCTCTTGTATAGTCTGCAATTATATGTAAATACTCTTACATACTCTTAATTTTTATATGTAGCTTCCTAAATGCCATAAATCTTTAAGAATATATTTTGCATACTTTGAACTTTCACTTAATTACTCATGCATTCTTTATAATTGAAATAAAATGATAGAATTATACTAATTTTTTATAATTTATGTTAAAAAAATTTTATAATATAGATTTTATATGTTTTAAAATTGTACAATCAAGTTCCTACAAAAATTATAATGTATTGCATACTAAATATTTAAAAAATTAAATAAAAATTTACGTAAGTTGAAAAATAAAGGATATTATTTTAAAAATGAGAAAATATAAAGAATTATTCATATTTACGTAGAGTTTTTTATTTGATTATATACAAACTATTGTAAAAAATTGACGAAAATACATTATAATATGTCATGGTATATTGTAGTAAAAGTCGATATTTAAACATATCACCTATAGATAAAAGTGATATTCAATCCCATCTTTAGTGTTATAAATATGATGACCTAGTTACGGATTTTGAATAATAGTGTATAACTTTTGGTTATATGAAAATATATATAATTTGATTTTTTATTATTTACACATTTATTGGTAAGGCTATCATTAATTATTGGTCCATAAAATTTTTATATTTTAAATATAATTAGATAATACATAGTTTAACGAAAAAATTTATTATAAAAGTCAAATTATGCAAAATATATTATTGAATTTATATGCCATTGAATTTAGTTATACTTTCGCAATCAAGGAGGGTGAAAAGTCAGAAACAATCAATGAGATCATCCTTTTATAATGATCGATCCCTTTATTAAATCAATAATAGAGCAATGAACCAATTTCTTTGGGTCAGATACTCTCCCTCGATAACTTATCGAGCCATAAGCATTCAATCTTTAGTTCCTTTATAGTATTAGTAGCTGTTTTTGGTCGTCGTTTAGCCTCAAGAATCCTGTTCTTGAGAGAGGTGGCTCAATCTCCTACTGTGATGGCTTAATCCGTATTACAACGAGACCTATACATTAACTTAACCAACTATTTAATAAACAAACTAGAAGAAAATAATATTCTTGTATTAAAGGCATAAATTTTTCTTCTCTTTGATTTTTCTTGGATGATCAAATACCGAAAATACTATTTTAAAAATTTTACTTATTTTAAATATGAATTTTATAACAGCCAAACAAAAAAATAATTTTTTTAATTTTTTTAATTACAAAAAGTTTAAGCACCAATTTAATTATAAAATTAACCCGAAGACTTTGATCTAGTCAAATTACCCGATGAGGATATTTATTCGTTGGAAGAAAACGGGTGTTACCAACAGCACCCGGGCCCACATCGTTAATTTCCCTGTAAAATTATTTTAAAAAAATATTATTTAATCATTTTAAAAATATTTTCAGTAACACATAAAATTTATTTATTTATTTATAATTTATTAATATAAATTTAACAGATAAAAAAGACACATCATTAAAAATATAATTCATGGATTCAGTATACCCGACCCAGAAAAAAGAACGGCTCAACCATATCGTCTTATCCACGAGCGGTTGTCATAGGTGTTTGTCACTGGCGGTTGTCAATGGGACTACATCCAATTACGCTCTAACATGCATTATAAAGCCCTGCCATTACTATAACTTTGCCCCAATTATTATAATTATTGTTATTATTATTTCCTAAAGTCGGGAGAGATAATTCCATATTATTATTATTTAGAAAATGTTCGGCAAAGTTTGATTGTGACAAACGACGTCGCTTTCAAGCTTGCTATTTTAGCATCCATTTTCCAAAGTCAGTCAACCCGTTCTACAAGTGGGAGGAAGCGGGAATCAATATTGGCCTAGTGGATTTCTACTAAACTTGATAATTAATTAATTAATTACATTATTGAGTTTATATTTATAGATATATATTTAATTCAACTCAGTATTTTAGATGTAATCACCACGCTAATTATCAACTTTATAAAAAAATCAATTCCTTTTTAATAGTTTAAAAAATAATAATACAATTAAGTTGAAATCCAAAATTAAACTCTTAAGTTGAAGCAAAAATATCAAACCAAACTAAAATAAACAGCTATATATATATATATATATATATATTAAAAATAAACACCCTTTTAATAGTTTAAAGATATTATAAATAAGATCGAGTGCAAATGTTAAACACTAAGTTAATTTTTTTGATTGACTAATAATAATCAACTAAATTAGCCAACATTTTTTGATTAAAAATCCTTGAGCATACTAACATTCGTTTCTAAGCATACAATTGCTTACTGCAATAATCCCACACTTTGCCTTCAGATTCCAGAGACTCCGCTGACTCCACGAGTTCTGTCCTGCAAAGCTTCCACGCTTACAGGACTTAGCTTCTCGCTCGTTTCCCGTGAATACTGAGTAGGAAAACTGTGCTCTCGACGAGCCGTAAAAACGTCACTTACGTCTGAAGGCGAATACTCCTTCCCACCTCAATCTCTCTCTCTATCTCAACTCTCATTTCCAATTACCTTCTTATAAGTTGAAGATTTATCACTGATTTGAGCGTCGGAGTGTCTTTAGTTGGATAATATCCCACCGATACCTGACATTTTGTTTGTTGTAGTGGTGTGTAGAGTCCCGACTTATCGGTGAAATGCCGGATTCAAACGACTCCGATCGACTCGGATGCTCAAAGTCTAATCCAGTGACACATCACATTTGTATAATTTAAATGATATTTTAGTTATTAAAATGAAATAATGTAGGAATAAGCTCAAGTATAAAAATTAAATGCTAAGCTAATATATAAATATCAAACCAAACCGAAGTTAACCTTAAAATTAGTTGATAATTTTTCTTTTGCATATAATCATTTTAAAATTAGAGTAATTTACGATTAAATGTTTATAATTGATATCGATAATTTTTTGTTTATCATAAATTATCAAAATTTGCCATTATAATATTATTAATTTGGTTGCAATTTGTTATATATTAAGATATAATTAAAACTTCTATTTATTTTCTCAACTATTAACACAACAAGATATATACGTTTATATTATCCATATTTCTTATTTAATGACTAAAATTTATATTTATAATTTACAAAATTTAAAATAATACAATATAATATTATCTATATTTATTATTTCTGTAGGGCTTGACATTAAGTAAATGAAGTTTCTTCGTCGTTTCCTGAATTTGATTGACTCCTTCTAAGTCTCATCCTCTGCGATCTAATATCCCTCTACATACATAAGCTTATTAGGAGGACCTATTCAATCAATTATCTGAGAATACGCCGGAATTTGCCTTGTGAGAGATTCGGAGAACCATGAAGCCGCCGGCGACCGGAATACGAGTGAATCTACCATACTCTTCGTCGTATCCTCCACCTCCTCAGTGTCAAGCTGGCGGAGCTGAAGGCAAATGGTCTACCGGCCTTTGTGACTGCTGCTCCGACATCCCTCTCTGTAAGTTCTGATCAGAACTCTCTCTTTCTCTCTCTTCAGTTTTATTCATAGTGTTTATTTTAATATAAACATAAAAGATTGCCAGACTTCAAATTCTGAATCGTTTGTTCTTCTTCCCCTTCTTCATAGGTTGCTTGACGTGCTGGTGTCGTTGCATTACTTTTGGACGTATTGCTGAAATTGTTGACGAAGGAGCACCACGTAAGTTCATTAGATTTGAATCTAGCGAAGTTTGAATGGATTAACACCTGCCTGACCATTTTTTTGATATTGGATTGTGTTGGGTTCGAATAACCCGAATTAACCCGTCCGGCATAGTGAAAACTCAAACCCCTCATTATCGTCTGCTACTAATTTAGTAGGTATAAAGAATAAAAGATGTATAATATTTTTAACGTAAAAATCTTTTACAAACAAAAAAAAAATTATGGGATACATAATCTACGTATCAAACCCAACCGAATGAAACTGAGTCAGGTTAGGTTCTTTCCAAATTGACGCGACTCAAGTTTGGCTCATAAAGGAGCCCTATTTGTTGCTTTAAACAAGCTCATACTTGACCTGATAAATGAGAGATTCATCAGATAAACTGAAATCAATTTTAAAATCCTGTGGAAGGCCGAACCTCCAATCAAAACATCATTAATATATTTTTTCTTCTGCACAGCTTGTGGCGTGAGCGGGGCCTTATATGGGCTAATTTTAGCCTTAACGGGGTGCCAGTGTATATACTCTTTCTTCTATCGTTTAAAGATTAAACGACAGTATGGAATCCCACCGAGCAACTGCCATGACTTCTGCGTCCACCACTGGTGCGAGTGCTGTGCTTTGGCCCAGGAGTATCGCGAGCTCCAACGCCGTGGATTTGAACCTTCCCTTGGTACGTCTTTCTCAAATTTTTCAAATATTTTGATGATCACATTTTAAGTTAATTTTTTTAAAAATATATATATATAAAAGTATTTTCAATTTTTTAATTAATTATTTGGGTTTTTAACTGTTATTTTATTGGTTTTTTTTTAATAATAATATGATGACTTAATGACTTTTTTATAATAACATAAAATCAGTACTAATATAAAAATTATGATTATAGTTTGGAAAAAACAGATATGGATAATGAGATCGAAGAAATGTTAAATAATAAATTTTACAAATTTGGATGAGTGATAATGTCAATTGCCTTGGACGTGTTTTAGGGTGGGAAGGTTCCTTAATGAGACAGAATCAAGGTGTGGCAAAGATCACTGCTCCGATGGCCCCGGACGGCATGCACCGGTAGATCAAGAAGGCAAAATCCTTGTTGTTCCAAGCTTTATGAAATGTTGAATAAATTATTGTTTATATTTTGTTTAATTACTTTCTTTAGTGTAATATCCTTTATGCTATTTGAGCACGGATGTAAAGGGTATAAGGAGCGCTGTGACGTGCGCCCCATACGGCACCTATACAACGTGGTATCGTAGCCATCGAATTTCTATTTAACGCCTCTTGTGAACCCTTTTTTTTTTTTAAAAATAATATATATATATTTTTTATTTTTTTAATAATAAAAAACTATGGATATTAGATGAAAATTTAATGGTTACCATGCAGTATCGTGCACGCATCATATGGAATCATGTTGCAGTGCACCTGCTCCGAGATGTAAAGGCCCTCTAGGGAGCCTATTTTTCTAAAAAGGGGGTTAAAACCTTTCTAAAAATAAGAGCCTATTATTATAAATTTTATTATGGGATTACCAACAATTAGA
This sequence comes from Nepenthes gracilis, assembly GCA_033239525.1. Taxonomy (NCBI): domain Eukaryota; kingdom Viridiplantae; phylum Streptophyta; class Magnoliopsida; order Caryophyllales; family Nepenthaceae; genus Nepenthes; species Nepenthes gracilis. Next base: position 2,795,459 of record BSYO01000026.1, on the reverse strand, counting down.
AAATATGATATTATTTTGACGATTGTTAATTCGCACACCTTATTGCCATTAGAGCTACTTATTCTCGGGATTGGTCGGCCAAATCTTACATTAATAATTATCAATCATACATTGGTACGATACTTCTTTATATATATCTAATTTTTATAATATGAGAAAGCTTATAATTTTTGTAAGCGTAGAAATTTTAGTTGATACTTCTTAACCGTTAATTTCATAATAAAATCAACGTCTATGGAATAGTTTATTCAAAATTTAACCTTTGATTTATTCGTTGGGAGAAAACGGGCATTACCAACAGCACCCGAGCCCACATAGTTAATTTTCCTGTAAAATTATTTTAAAAAATATTATTTAATTATTTTAAAAATATATTCAATAACACATAAAATTTATTTATTTATTTATTTATAATTTATTAATATAAATTAACAGATAAAAAAGACACATCAATAAAAATATAATTGATGGGTTTAGTATACCCAGCCCAGGAAAAGAAATCATTCAACCGCTTCATCTTGTCAATGGGTGGTTGTCATGGGTGGTTGTCATCGACAATTGTCAATGGATGAGGATGACTACATCCAACTTTATAAATATCCCTATCCCAATGGAGGAAAGGTGGAGAGAAAAGAGAAAGAGCTCAGCCTTTGGTAAGGAAGACTATCTTTTCAGAAGGCCTCCCATGAAGTCTTCCAACTACTGAAACGTAATTCCTCCATAACATCGTCTATCTAAAACATCTCTTAGTCTGGCGCACATCTATGCCATCCATTAATTGGGCGTATCTAAACGTTCGATCCACCGCTACATATTTTTTTTTATACTTTTGAAAAGATTTTTGATATGAGCGTCAGATGATATATGGTGGGAGTAATTTTCTCCATCCTCTGACCTCTCATTTTCGGTTGTTTGTATAGGATTTAGGTTTGAAACTATGAAGATTGAATCCGTATCAGATCGATCGAGTATGAAGAGGCGATTTGCAGCCTCCTAATCCATAAGACAATTCGAATTCGTAGAATGCAATATTGACGCTATTTGTGAAAAACGACTGAAAAATCTAACCATCTCACAGTAACAAAACAAACACTATCAATATCCATACACCAACCAGCATCTCGGCCAAAGAAATTGCCTTCCATGACAATAACTCATCTAGGTAGCCGTAGCGATGCTGAGCCTGCCCTTGGCATGTTAGCAGCCGGGAGCTGGGAGCTTCCCCTGTAACTCTCAAACTCTAGTAGCCAAGAAAAAGGGAATCAGACAAAATGCCACACAATTATTTGTATTATTGTTGCTATTATTATAAAAAAGAGAATTGACAAAATGCTCGTCGGGCAACGTTGCATATATATATATATGTATAAGGGTGCCTGGTTGCCCCACAACAAAGAAAAGGGGGGAATGTGAAAAGGAAGTTGGGCAGAACAGCAAAGAAGAAAAGAGGAAGAAAAAAGAGAGAGATGGAAGAAAAGGAAGAAAGGGCGACGCGTAGAGCAACAGTGACCGCAGTCGTTGGAGAAGACACCTCTCAGATCTGAGGCTAGCGAAGCCCTCTCCATATTTCTCCCTCAGTTTTGCGCTACGTTATCAAGAGAAGGAGTGAAATCATGAAGCCATGAGGCTTAAGAACCCACTGCCACTGACGCCGCCATCACTGGAGCAAAATCTACAAATCGAGGCAAGTAATCCTTCTTTCCCCTTTGAGGATGCCGATATTGTGCTTGCATGTGGTGATTTTGAGGTGTTCTGAAAAAATTTTGGAATATTGTATAACGAGGCACGATGGAGAGAGAAAGGGCCACTGACGGCGCTTACTTGGATTATCGCAGTTGCTGTTGCCGTCGCAGGATGGTTGTCGCCATTGCCGGCGCTGTCATCCATGATCGGGTTGTTCTCCACCAATGCTTTTCATCATCGTCTTAATTGGACGCAAGTGTAACCCTCGCCTATTAACTTTGCATTTGAGCCTGCGGTCACAACCATCTCAGCTTGACTTCTCATTTGAGCCCGCGGTCATAACCATCACAGCCAGATTTTGCATTTGAGACTGTGGACACAACCTCACCTATGAGTTCCACATCTGAGCTGCGTGTGAAACCCTCACCTCTAAGTTGTGCATCTGACAACTGTAGGCACTATATTGTGCCGACGGCCATGGCTAACCTTGCAGTGAGACAGAAGAATGAAATACCTTTGTAGAGTTTAGGGAGAGCAGAAGAGGCTGAGGTGACAGATGAGACTGAGCCCACAGTGTCCGAGGACAAGTAATAGGATTCAGTCCAGAATCTATCCGAGGATAATAACAAAGTTACGTCCCGAGGACAAGAATGAAGGTTTCGTCCCGAATATGCTCAAGGACATACTTCGGGCTGGCCGTCATGACTGACTATACGATTGGCAACTTTTCAAAAAGGACCCTTGCAGTGACGGCCGGTCAAACCATGATTAAGGATCAAGTATAGAGGCAACAAGTCACAGAATCGGCAAAAAGTACTTTAACGACCCATCGAAGCGATGCATGTGAGCCGTGTGTCCAAGACAGTCAACTGGTCCCAATGGTATAATAAGTCATCTACCCCGAACACCGCAAACGCCGATGATGATTCCACGATGAATTCAAGTAAGTCTTACATGTATCATATTCTTTGTCTAAGCCATACTTTAATTAATAGTATAGTATTAATTATATCACCGAACGGTCCAAAAACTGTCATATTTTGAAATTCGGTTATATCACAGAGCGGTCCAAAATAGGTTGAATTTTAAAACTCGATTACATCACCGAGCAGTCCAAAAGAAGTTAGATTTTAAAACATGATTACATCACCGAGTGGCCTAGAAGAGGTCAAATTTTAAAACTTGGTTATATCACCGAGCAGCTCAGAAGAGATCAGATTTTGAAACTCGCTTAAATCGCTGAGTGGTTGGAAAGATGTCAAATTTTGAAATTCGGTTATATTACTGAGCGGTCTGGAAGAGGTTTGATTTTGAAGCTCGGTTACATTACTGAGCGGTCCAGAGGAGGTCAGATTTTGAAAACTGAATTTTTCAATGATCGCAAGACGACAAAACCAGATCTACAGACAGGGTCACATTAAAAGTATGTCAGGGGTTAAAAATTTTGAACCACTCGACATGAGGGCTAGTAATGGGTTTAGTATACCTGACCCAGAAAATAAAATCACTCAACAGCTTTGTCTTATCCACGGGCAGTTGTTACAGGTGGTTGTCAATGTATAAGGATGACTACATTCAACTTTATAAATATCCTCATCCAAACGGAGAAAATTTGGAGAGAAAGAAGAAAGAAGCTAGCCTCTGGTAGGGAAGACTCTCCCTTCAGAAGTCCTCTCCCTTCAAAAGTCCTCTCACGAACTCCTCCAACAAATGAAAGGTTATCCTTCCAGAACATTGTCTATCTAATACGCTCCTCAGTCAGGCACACATCTAAGCTGTTTATTAATTGGGCGCATCCAAACGCTTGATCTACTACTATATGCATCCTCCGTGCATATTTCTATATTTTTGAAAAGATTTTTGACTTGAGCGTGGAGGATATACAGTGTGAGCAATTCGTGCCATCTTCTGGCTTCTCATTTTCAGTTGTATTGTGTAAGGTTCAGATTCAACATTACGAAGACCAAATCCGTATCAGATCAACTGGGTGTGAAAATTCAATTCATAGCCACCTAATCCATAGGGGCGGTTGTCATGGGTAGTTGTCAAAGGATAATAATGACTACATTCAACTTTATAAATATCTTCATCCAAGCGGAAGAAAGATGGAGAAAAAAGAGAAAGGGGCCAGCTTTTGGTAGGGAAGACTCTCCCTTCAGAAGTGCTCCCATGAAACCCTCCAACCAATGAAAGGTTATCCCTCCAGAACATCATCTATCTAATACGCCCCTCAGTCGAGTACACCTCAAAGCTGTTCATTAATTGGGCGCATCCAATCACTCGATCCACCGCTATATATATCATCAATGCTTCTTTCTATACTTTTGGAAAGATTTTAACTTGGGTGTGGAGGATATACGGGTGGAGTAATTTCTCACCGCCCTCTGACCTCTCATTTTCAGTTGAATTGTGTAAGGTTCAAGTTTGAGGTTATGGAGACTGAATCTATATTAGATCGATTTAGCGTATAGATATGATTCGTGACCCCCTAATCGATAAGACAACCCAAATTCGTGAATGCAACAATAATAAAAGTAAATAAATAAATATTCTCAATATAAATTGTTCTTATGGCATTTATTTTGAAAGCCATACCTTTTCATTATCGAGTTTATTATTTGGATAATTTATTATAAAATCTTGAATATTTCGGTTGTTAAATTTCATATTCCACTTGTTTCGAAAGCTTCATATTTTGGTTATGTCTTTTCAACGCGGCTCAAATCTGCTTCCTTTATTCGGTTTATTCAACTTAATTTTTATTTTTAAATAAATTAAAAGAGATTAATCAGATAAATTTTAAACTGTAATAATCCATTTTCTTCTTTTATAGTTGCTTTTGTCTTGCTTTTAACATTATTAGCTTTTATGGCCATTATTTTATAAATTAATATTGTAATTTTTTTATTAATTTAGCTATACTTGTTGGGAATTACTCCCGTGTGGAAATCTTTGTGGTCAGGAGACTTGGACGGAGCACGTGTGTGCTACTTTAAGAAAAAGGAATTCCAATCAACATAGTTGATCGAAACTCTCTGGATGGTTAACTTCTACAGATCAATATGTTGACCAGTAAAAGTCGAGAGACGACTTTCTCTGCTGAAGAATCGGGACAGACTACTTCGACTGGTCAATGGTATTGATTGACCGCCAAAATGAGAGGATGGTCAACAGAATTGACCAACTGAATTCGGAAGGTCTAAATGACTGTCATATCCCAAAAGGTGTACTGTTGACCTACCCAATTGGATAGTTGGTAGATATCATTATTGGGACTTCAAAGGCTGATCGGTTTGTAGGAGTAGGCATGCGCCGTCTGCTGTAAGATAGGGTGTACGTATGCACACATGCAGACCTTGAAAGTTGAGTACCAACACCAACTGGGCTATGGCGGATGGATGCATGTATATATGTGCGTGTATATGCACACAAAAAAAGGGAGGTAGTAGTGAGAAAATTAGATAAGAAAAAGTGAAAAGAACGAGAGAGGTGGGTGAAAACAAAGTGTTGAAGTTTTGTTTATCTTAACTCTATTCTTGTTTTCGCCTCCTATAGTTTGTATAACAAATTCTCATACCTAGTGATTTGTGTGGACTTAGTATCCCGTGACTTTTCTCTAATTTTAGAAGGATTTTTCACGTAAAATATTTGGTGTTCATTTCTCTTCTCCCACTTCTACTTCACCATGTTGGTGTGCTTTTATCAGTTGGCCGTCCATTCTGACTAATAGCAATTGTTCTTGCATTCTTGTCACTGGGCCACCCATTGTCCGCCAACAAGTGGTATCAGAGTCAGGTTGAGAACTCCGTCTAAATGGCGTCGTTGTCTTCAAAGAACTTGCCGTTTAGCATGGAGTAGTTCAACGGGTAGAGTAATTTTATTCTCTGACAAGAGAGGGTGAAGAATATTCTGACTAGAGAAGGAATATTAAAAGTATTGAAGAAAAAGGAAGAAAAGCTGGAAAGCTTGTCTGGGGAGGAGTGGCAAGATAAGAGAGATCTTGCCAATTGCAATATTAAATTATGCATAGCGGATAACATGCTCTAAGAGGTCCTTGGCCTAACTAATCCAGCGAAGGTCTGGGAGAAGTTGGAGAGTTGATATAAGTCCAAGTCCCTCACAACCAAGCTGCACGTGAAAAAGCAGTTCTATGGCCTGCAGTTGTTGGAATGATGGAGTTTTGAAAAACACTTGAACGAGTTCAACCAAATTGTGACATAAATTGCGGCCCTTGACAAGAAGATTCAGAAGGAGGACAAGGCGTTGGTTTTGTTGGCATCTTTGCCGGCTTCTTATGACCAAATTGTCACTACGCTGCTATTTGAAAAAGACACTCTCAAATTGGACGAAGTTATAACTTCTTTACTCATGAATGAGTCGAGGCGATTACAAGGGGCCTCAACGTTTTTCCATAGTAAAATACTTGTGACCGAGTCAGGGGAAGGAGTAGTGGACGCAGCCAAAAGCCTAGAGAGAAAGGACGCAGCAAATCTCGATAAGGTATCAAAACCTTGAATGCCATCATTGTGACAAAAATGGCCACATTAAGAAGTAATACTTTAAGTGGAAGCGTAAGAACGTGAAAAAAGAGAAATGAGAAAAGGGACGATATGAGGACAAGTCCTCCGTCTTAGTGGTTACAGGAAGCGATCTCCTATTGACATATGAAGAGAACGTGGCAAACCTGACAGACGAGGAGTCCGATTGGGTGATTGATTCTGGTGCCACCTTGCATGTCACGTCTAAAAGGGGATTGTTCACATGTTATACTCCATGAGACTTTGGAGTGATAATGATGGGTAACGAAGGAACATCTCGAATTATTGGTAAAGGTGACATTATACTAGTTACCAATAATGGGACGAAACTGTTGTTAAATGATATTTGACATGTCCTTGACATCAGACTCAATATCATCTCAATTGGTTGACTGGATGATAAATATTACTTTAACACCTTCTGTGAAGGTAAGTGAAAATTGACCAGAAGATCTCTGGTAGTGGCCAGAGGAAAATAGTACTCTGACCTGTACATTATGAAGGCGTCCACAACTGCCGGAGGCGTAAACGTTACAATCAGCAAGGAGACCGAGGATCTGTGGCACAGGAAGTTGGGCGATATGAGCGAACGCGGACTGCATCATCTGGTCAGGAAGGGCCTTATTGCCGGAGTAAAGAGGATAAACTAAAGACATGTCCTCACTGCCTAACCGGCAAACAAAGAAGAGTCTCATTTTATGGAAACTTATCCACTCCAAAAGCATAATTACTTGATCTCGTTCACACATATGTACGTGGACCATTCAAAGAGAAATCGTTTGGTGGACCTTAATATTTCGTATATTTCATTTACGATTGTTCTAAAAAACTGTGGGTCTACTGATTGAAAACCAAGGACTAGGTTCCCGGTATATTTGTGCAATTTTATGCTCTTGTTGAGTGACACACGAGGAAGAAAATGAAAGCCGTCCGAAGCGATAGCGACGGTGAATATATAGAACATTTTGATGCCTATTGCCGGTCACATGGTATTAGGTATCAGAAAACACCTCCAAAGACACCACGGTTGAATGGAGTAGCTGAGTGGATAAACCACAAATCTAGAAAGAGTACGGTGTATGCTTTCCAAAACTGAGTTTTTGGACACTTCTGGGCCAAAGCATTGAAGACGGCAGCGTATATCATAAATAGGACGCCCAATAAATCCTTGAATGGTGAAGTGTCGGAGAAGATATGGTCAAATAAAGAGCCATCTTATGATCATTTACGAGTGTTTGAATGTAAAGCATTGGTTCATGTCCCAAGAGATGAAAGGATAAAATTGGAGTCAAAGATGATGTAGTGCGTCTTTTTGGACTACGGGGATGATGAGTTGGGTTATAGATTTTATGATCCAACTGGAAGAAGACTTGTCCGGTCAATGGACGTAATTTTCTTTAAAGGTGAAACGATCAAGGATATTGGCAAAAAGACCAAGTGTGATGTCGAGTAGACGGACAAAGTGTTAAAGTTGTCCGTCTGATATCCCTGGAAGACGTGGACAATGATTCTGAGGTCTCTGAGGATAATGGAAGGGTGATCATATCACCTGATGAAAATCAGGACGAAATCATCCCTTAACCAGTCGAGGATGTACCTGTCAGATGATCCTCTCGAAACAGACCGTCGTCCGTCCGTCTGTCATCTAGTGAGTATGTTATGCTCACTAATACCGGAGAGGCTGAAACTTATGAAGAGGCTATGGAGGACGAGAGTAAAGAGAAATGGCTGGAAGTCATGAATGATGAAATGCGTTCTCTACATAAAAATTACACATTTGATTTAGCCAAGCTTCCGAAGGGAAAAAGAGCCCTAAAGAACAAGTGGATTTTTTGATTGAAGACGTCCGAGGACACTATGCAGCCGAGATACAAGACGCGGCTAGTGGTAAAAGGTTTTACTTAACGAAAGGGAGTTGATTTGGATGATATTTTTACTCTAGTGGTGAAGATGTCTTCCATAAGAGTTGTGTTAGGATTGGCAGCCCCCCAAAATCTAGAAGTGGAGCAGATGAACGTCTGGACAGCCTTTCTTCATGGTGAATTGGAGGAAGAAATCCATATGGAATAGCCAGAAGTGTTCAAGGCTAAAGGGAAGGAGCAACTAGTTTGTCGTCTAAGGAAGAGCCTATATGAATTAAAACAAGCTCCAAGATAATGGTACAAGAAGTTCGAATCAGTCATGACTAGTCAAGGATACCGGTGAACTACTTGTGGTCACTGTGTTTTCACACAGAGGTTTTCAGAAGACGATTTTGTTATCCTTTTCCTTTACGTGACGACATATTGATTGTTGGACAAAACAATGCTTGGATAAAGAAGTTGAAAGAGTAACTTGGGCAATCCTTTTCCATGAAAGACCTCGGACCAGCAAACCAGATTCTTGGTATTAGAATAATTCGCGATCGGGAGGCAAGGAGATTATGGTTGTTTCAAGAAAACTATTTTGAGAAGATGCTCTAACGATTCAATATGAATAAGTCTAAACCTGTCAGCATTCCACTTGCAAATCATCAGAAGTTGAGTAGTCGCGTTGTCCATTTTCGGACGAAGAGAAAGCATACATGAGAGACATTCTCTATTCCTTAGCCATAGGAAGCCTCATGTACGCCCTGGTGTGCTCCAGGATGGATATAGCACATGCCGTTGGGATAGTCAGCCGGTTTCTATCCAATCCAGGGAAGGAATATTGGTATGTGGTAAAGTAGATTATGAGATACAACCAAGGAACTTCAAAGAGGTGCTTGTATCTTGGAAGTGACAAGTCTCAGTTAGTGGGCTACTTGGATACTGATATAGCCGGAGACATTGATAGTCGCAAGTCCACTTCAGTATATTTAGTGAAATTTACAAGATGAGCAGTTTACTAACAGTCCAAGTTATAAAAGTGTGTCGCTCTTTCTACTATAGAGGCCGAGTACATTGCCGCGACAGAAGCTTGTAAAGAGATGTTGTGGATGAAAAAGTTCATTCAGAAATTGGGTCTCAGATAAGAAAAATATGCAATACTTTGTGATAGTCAGAGTGTCATTCATCTCTACAAAAACTCCACACTCCATTCTAGATCAAAGCATATTGATGTGTGATATCATTGGATGAGAGATATATTAGAAGTCGGTCTACTATCACCGGAAAAGATTGACACTGAAAAAAACGGGGCAGATATGATAATCAAGATTCTATAGAAGGGGAAGAATGAAACATGCTGCAGGTTGATCAGGATGACGGACTTAACTTCCTCACGGTTATGAGGGGAAGTTTGTTGAGAATCACTCCCGTCTGAAAATCCTTGTGGTCAGGAGACTTGGATGGAGCACGTGTGTGCTACTTTAAGAAGCAATTCTGGTCAACATAGTTGACCAAAAACCTCTAGACGTTCAACCTCTACTGATCAATATGTTGATTGGTAAAAGTTGAGAGATGACTTTCTTTGCTAAAGAGTCGGGACAAACTATTTCAACCGGTCAACGGTATGATTGACTGCCAAAATGAGAGGATGATCAACAGAGTTGACCAACTGAATTTGAAAGATTTGAATGATTGTCATATCTCAAAAGGTATACAGTTAACTTACCCGATTGAATAGTTGGTAGACATTATTTTTGGGACTCCAAAGGCTTATCGGTCTATAGGAGTAGGCATGCGCCACTTATTATAGGATAGGACGTGCGCATGTACACATGTAGACATTGAAAGTTGAGTACCAACCACCAGCTGGGTTATGGTGGAGGACACATGTTTATATGTGTGTGTATATGCACACAAAAAAGGGAGGTAGTAGTGAGAGAAATAGAGGAAAAAGTGAAAAGAAAGAGAGCGATGGGTAAAAATAAAGTGTTGAAATTTTGTTTACATTTACTCTATTCTTGTTTTCACATCCTGTAGTTTATATAACAAATTCTCATACCTTGTGATTTGTGTGGATTTAGTGTCCTGTAATTTTTTCCTTATTTCAGAAGAGTTTTCACATAAAATATTTGGTATTCATTTTTTTTCTCCTGCTTCTACTTCACCACGTGGGTGTGCTTTTATCAGTTGGCCGTCCATTTCGACCAACAATAATTATTCCTGCATTCTTGTTATTAGGTCACCTATTATCCACCAATAATACTATTACTTATATATATATATAGAGAGAGAGAGAGAGAGAGAGAGAGAGAGAGAGAGAGAGAGAGAGAGATGGTATCAAGGTCACTATCATCAGTCTGGATTAAAATTAATAAGTCTGACCAAGCAAAGTTGTACTACAACCGGCTATGGGCTGCAATATTTAATCTTTGGAGATGAATTGACTTGCCGTAGACCGAGATACTCTTAAGGTAAGTCTTGTGTAGTTTTTCTCTCTCTAATATTGAATCTTCCCAGTAACATGAATTTTGAACTAATATGACTGACTTAAATATTAAAAATTAATTTAAACTAACTCTGATTTGTTTTGAAACTTTTATTTTGATTTATTGTATGCAATATTTAAATTAAAAAATACAAAAATCTAATTTAATATCTCTTAGATTAAATTCAGAATTTTTATTACGCTCTAACATGTATTATAAAGCCCTGCCATTGATATAACTTTGCCCCAATTGTTGAAATTATTGTTATTATTATTTCCTAAATTCGAGATAGATAATTTCTTATTATTATTATTTAGAAAATATTCGGAAAAGTTTAGTTGTGCCAAACGACGTCGCTTTCAAGCTCGCTATTTCAGCTTCCATTTTCCAAAGTCAGTCGACCAGGTCTACAAGTGGGAGGAAGCGGGAATTGATTTTAGCTTAGTGGATTTCTACTAAACTTGATAATTAATTAATTAATTAATTAATTAATTAATTATTGAGTTTACATTTATATATATATACCCAATTCAACTCAGTATTTTAGAAGTAATCGCCATGCTAATTATCAACTTTATAAAAAATCAATTCCTTTTTAATAATTTAAAAATAAAAATACAATTAAGTTGAAATTTAAAATTAAACTCTTCAGTTGAAGCAAAAATATCAAACCAAACTAAAATAAACATTTAAATTAATCACATTTTGCACGTAATCACATTGAAATTATAATAATTATCCATCACATAGCTATCATCAATACCATAATTTTTCGTTTATCCTAAATTACCAAATATATTATTAATCTGTTCACAATTTACTAAATATTAAGATATAATTAAGTTTTCTATTTATTCTTTCAAATATTAGTACAATGGACATACATAAATTTTTTCAATCTTTACTTTCAAATAATTTAATATGATGCCCGACCTAAGTATACAACTTGTCTCATCAATATTACATTTTCAACTGCCCATTCACCTTGGGAGAGTATGCCCTAGGCATTCCATTCGTGATCTCGACTTTCATTAAACTCGGCTTATGATCTCAGTTATTTTATTAACCGAAAGAATCTTTACATCTATGCTTGGATATCGGAATCATTTGTCCTGGAAAGCATTTGGACATAATCTTTGTTTGGTACAGTTTAAAATAAAATCAACTTGACTCAGCATAATACAGGTCCCTTGGACCACAAGCTCGTGGAGAATATAAATCAACTGAGTTATTATTGTTAGAAAAGAAACAGTTTGACCAAACATTTGGATCACCGAATGATTAAACTGGTGAAAATATAAAAAATCAAGGTACCCAATATGTCAATAATTAATTAAACGAGGTACTAAATTTTGACAAATAGTTATATGAATTAAGGGATAAATAGCTGTATTAAATAAGCAATTACAATAATTAAATAGTGATCTTTAAATATTAAATGGTTACAAGTTTATCTAATGATTTAATCATTCAATTTTCAATTACCGTAGTGCCTTAGTTAATGCACTATCATGGCACTCTTAAAGAGACGTGCTTATTAGTAATAAAATTATACATACGTATATTTTTCTGGGTCAAAGAGGGACCGAATCAGGAAAGGAAAAACGAGTACAGTGCTCTATCACAAACCTTATAGTTTTCAATGATTTTATACTTGTAATTAATCCAATGTTGACTAATTTTGAAGTACCAAATTTATAAGGTATGAATTTTAAATTATAATTTTAATTATAACTAATTAAATTACGATAAATAAATTATTAATGTTAATGATGATTTGGGTTAAATTCATTACTCTAACCGGGTAATAATGATTGAGTGATACTCAACTGGCGCTCAATGTGTGCACATGTGTATTTTAGGCAAAAAGAGCACGCCTGTAAAATATCTCTGGGGTGCTCGTATATATTTTAGGTAGAATGATCAAGCCAGACATGCACTCAAGAGGTGCCTGTGTGTGTTTGTGGTAAAATAGTTGTACCTAATGGATGCACGTGCATTATATAATTTTTATTTTAGCACCTGATGTCTGCTAAATAAGTGCACATTCGTCAATTTTTAATTTAGGGTTCCTTTTGACTGATTTTCAATCATTTTTGTCCAATTTTAAAGAGAAAAAAAAAAGAAAATAAGAAAAAGAATGAGAAATGAAGGCTAGAGAAGGAGAATCCAAATAAATCTAAAATTTTTTTAATAATTTTAAAATAAAGTAACTATATTAAAATATCTCCTTTTCTTGTTACTGTTTTTTTTTTTAATCTTTATGGGCTTTTATTATATCAATTGCTCATACATACTATAATTTTACATATAAAATATTTATATATTGCACACATATACTCCCATTTTTATTTCATAAAATTTTTATAAAATTTATACATTTATTTCACATATATTGTGTTTCTAAGTTTATTTTGTGACAATTTTCATACATATTCTGAAATTATGCTAAAATACTCTTATGTACTCTTAATTTTTGTATATAGATTCCTACATGCCTTAAACTTTTAAGTATATATTTTGCATACTTTTAATTTATACTTAATTACTTATGCATACTTTATAATTTAAATAAAATGATAAAATTGTATTAATTATACTAATTTTTTTATAATTTCTATAATAAATAGTTTTTGCATGTTAAAAAATTTTATAATATAGATTTTATATCTTTTAAAATTGTATAATCAAGTTCCTATAAAAATTATAATATATTCTATGCTCAATATTTGAAGAGTTGAAAAAAAAAAAAAACTCTACTTAAGTTTAAAGATAAAGATATTCTTTTCAATATGAGAAAATATAAAGAATTATTCAGATTTATATAAAGTTTTTTATTTAATTATATGTGAACTATTGTAGAGAATTGATAAAAATATATTATAACACGTCTTAATACATTGTAATAAAAATCGAGATTCAAATATATAATCTATGGATGAAAGCGGTATTCAACATCGTTTATAGGGTTTTAAATAATAGTGTATGACTTTTAATTATATTAAAATATACATAATTTAATTTATGATTATTCACACCCTTATTAGTAGGCTATCATTAATTCTTAGTCAATAAATTTTATATATTTTAAGTATAATTAGATAATATACAATTTTAAAGAAAAAAAATTTTATTATCAATATCAAATTATGTAAAATATATTATTAAATTTATATATCATTAAATCTAATTATCCTTTTGCAATCAAGGAGGTAGGAAGGTCAGAAACAATCAATGGTATTATCTTTTTGTAAAGACTGATCTCTTTATTGAATTAATAATAGAGCAAGGAACCAATTTCTTTGAATCGGATACTCCCCCTCATTAACTCATTGAACCTTAAACATTCAATTCTCAGTGTCTCTCAGTGGTGTTAGTAGTTGGTTTTAGCCGATGTTTAGCCTTAAGAACCCCATTCTCAAGAGAGTTGGCGTAGTCTCCGGCTATAGTGGCTTGACCCGTATAATAGCAAGACTACGCATTCACTTGGCCAACTTGTTCTCAAGCTCTTGAAAGAACAATGCTTTGGTCTCGACATCAGTAGCTCTAGATTCCAAACCCGGCAAATTGTCTAATAATTTATGCTCCTTTAACTTGGCCAACTTGTGGTGGCTTAGTCTCCTAAGCAAATCATCTAAGAACCCTATACTCAAGAGAGTTGGCTTAGTCTCCTACTATGGTGGCTTAACCCGTATAAAAACAAGACATATGCATTCACTTGACCAGCTTGTTCTCAAGCTCTTAAAAGAACAATACTTTGGTCTCGGCATCTGTAGCTCTAGATTTCAAACCCGGCAAATCATGTAATAATTTATGTTCCTTTAACTTGTATTTAGATAAGTTCTTTTGAAAAGCAATCATCATTTGAAAAGTAGACTTAGGATTTATTTATATTAGATAAAATACGATGGAAGAGAAAAAATTAAAAGAATGTTTTTCGAGCATTTAATTGAATAAAAATTTTAACAAATTGTGGTAAAAATATACGAAAGAATCCTAGTTTTCTTATTGTTGATCATTTTCCGTTTAAAACCAAATGTTTAATAAACAAATAAGAATAAAATAATATTCTTGTGTTAATGACATAAATTTTTCTTCTCTTCAATTTTCCTTGAATGATCAAATATCAAAACTACTTTTTTAAAAATTTTATTTTTTAAATATAAATTTTTATAGCAGCCGAAAAAAATAATTTCTTTTATTTTTTAAATTACCAAAAGTTTAAGCACTAATTAAATTATAAAATCAACCGGGAAACTTTAATCAAGCCAAATTATACCAGTTTTAAAACTGTTGTTTTCATTGACTACTCTCTGATTAGGCTACATAAACAAATAATAGAATAATCGATATAAAATAACTAATTATTTGATTTTAAAAAATTACTTTTTATTCATTCTTGTTTGCATTTTTGATAAAATAGTAATAAAATAGTAATATAAGTATTATTGATAAAATAGTAATATAAAAGTTAAACACTAAGTTAATGCATAAATACCAATCCAAATCAAAGTTAACTATAAAATTAATTGATATTTATTTTGCAAATAATCACTTCAAAATTAGAATAATTCACGATCACATGATTATAAGTGATACTAATAACTTTTTATTTATTTTAAATATAATGGGTACGTCAATAATGGGCAGGCCCAGGAAAAAAGAACGGCCCAAAACCACAAAGGCCCACTCACATCTGGACGGTCAACGCCAGTCGTTGACCGGACAAATGTCTAGTGAGTCGGCAAAAAATCTAAGAGTAGGATGGCCCACTTGAGCCCAAGATGGTCAACACTTCCGTTGATCGGAAGCATGACTAGTAGACTGGCTGAAGACCAGAAGTCATACGGCCCAAGCTCACGTTGGTCCACGTGTTCGTCTTCCAGCCTCCACGGTCTTCTCACCTGATTTCACACTTACCACAAAAGGAAACCTCCATTATAACGGCTACATCCAGGATCGACGGGTATCCCTGAAAAAAAGCCCCAGAATCCTCCTTTTATTTATAGTAAATTTTAATGGTTACAGAATGCAGAAGGAAAGCAATCAATCCAGTGGTCATTACTGCCACTAAAGCTCAACGCCAGAAAAGGTAGCAATCCTAATAAAGCGTGAGAATCAAACTTTTCTGCACAAAGAAGGTAGCCCGGCACAATGGCTATAAAAGGTCACGAAGTTTTCCCTCCAAAGCACGCTCTCATTTCTGCTAACAGACGCTCTCAATTTCGCACTCAAAAGCTCTCAATTACAAAGCTTCCAAGCTTCCTGAACGCTAAGGCTCTTTCCTTCCGTCATTACATTCCTTATGAATACAGTGCGAAGAACCAACGCTCCACACGAGCCGTAAAAACTTCTCTCAACGAGAGAAAACCACCATCACAAACACTATCCCTGCCTCTTCATTTGCTTTTATTTTTCTTTTACCTTCTTAATTTGAAAGTCGTTTTTTACTTGAGTGTCGGAGATTTACGGTGGGACAAACTCCCCGCCATCATCTGACCTCTTATTTTTAATTATAGTGTGTAGGATCCAGACTCGATGAACGGGACCGGATTCAGACAATCAACCTGATTTGAACCTGTTCAAAGTTTGGATTCAGGACACATCAAAATGGTAAAAAGTCCACCTTTATAGTACTATTAATTTGGTTGCTTTTTATTATATATTAAGATATAATTAAAACTTCTATTTATTTTCTCAACTATTAACACAACCAAGATATATAAATTTATATTATCTATATTTATTATTTAATGGCTAAAATTTATATCTATAATATACAAATTTTAAAATATATAAAATAATATTATCTATATTTATTATTTTCTGGAAGAGCAGATAATAGACGCAGGGGCTGGAATTTAGAAAATGAACAAGCTACTCAGTCGGTCAACGCGGTGGTTGAAGTTTCTTCGATGTTTCCTGGATTTGATTGACGCCATGAAAATTTCATCTTCTTAAGGCAAATCATTTCTGTATTTACTTATCACAAGGCCCTGTTCGATCAATTATCCAAGAAGACGCCTGAATTCGCCTTGTGAGAGAATCAGAAAACCATGATGCCGCCGGCGACCGGAATTCCAGTGAATCGGCCATACTCTCCGTCGTATCCTCCACCTCCTCAGTACCAAGCTGGCGGAGCTCGAGGCCAATGGTCCACCGGCCTTTGTGACTGCTGCTTCGATGTCCCTCTCTGTAAGTTCTGATCAGAACTTTCTCTTTCTCTTTCTCTCTTTTTAATTTTATTTTTAGTGTTTATTTTAATATAAGCATAAAAGATTGCCTGACATTAGATTCTAAATCGTTTCTTCTTCTTCTTCTTCTTTTTCCACAGGTTGCTTAACATGCTTTTGTCCATGCATTACTTTCGGACGTATTGCTGAAATTACTGATAAAGGAACATCATGTAAGTTCATTACATTTGAATTCAGCAGAGTTCGAATGCATAAACACTCATGGGACCATTTTTCGATATTAGATTAAAGTTCGGCTCAGGTTGATAGGGCAAAAAGAGCCGGTCGAACAAAACGACACAAAGTCACATAAAGTAAAGGAAAAGAGGAAGAAGAAGCAGAAAAATACCAAGAAATTTTATGTGAAAATCCCTTCTTAAGTAAGGAGAAAAATTACAGGATATAAAGTCCACAATAAGTTTACCATATAAAAATTGATTATAAAAACCTCGAAATGGAATATCCGTTATACGCCGAAATGGACAAAGAAAAATCTCTCTAAAGAAAACAATGAAACACTCCTTTTTCTCACTATCTGTTTTTCTCTCTTCTTCCTCACTGGTGGGGCACTCATCTCTTTTCTTTTCACACACTCTTGAGCTCCATCGCTGTGAGCTTCACTTCTGGAGAGTTGACCGTCTCTTTAGACTTTGTCTCTCACAGTTTTCCGGTATCACACCCTTCACCGCATACCCAACATGTATATTTATAAGGATCCTGCTTGAAAACTATCTACCAAAAGGCAAGTTACGTGTGAACAAACGTCTGTCACTAACTCTCCAACCTGCCACCAATTTTGCCTACCAACTTTATAACCTGCCACTGTATAGACGGCGCACACACACTATAGGTCTGCTATATGCTCTGTAAAGCCTGCAAAGTGAATGCCTACTACGTCAGCTATCACGATGTCCTCGGTCCATACTACCCACAAGTCCGCGTACTATCAGCCGTTCTATGTGCCCTTGGTCATCACAAAATTGTTGAGCGTTCCTTAATGTTTCCGAGTAACAATGTCCTCAAGCCTTATTATTCTCCTCAACCGTTTTCCATACAACCGAAAGTGCCACCCGCCTTTCATTTTCTTTCCAGGTTTGTCAACGAGTTGACCGGCCATTTTGGCACCAAAGAGCTTCCGCGGCCGTTTGCCTCCTTGGTGCTTCAACGCGCCTTTGTCTCATTGGCCGTCCTTTTTGTTGGCCGAAATGGGGGGGCCTACCGTCCACAAGCACAAAGAGATCGAAGAAAAGGAATGGAAGAATAATGACAACTGATATTTACGTGAAAAATCCTCATGAATCAAGGAAAAAACCACGGAACGTTAAATCCGTAAAATTGCACTATGTATGAGATAGAGATTACAAAAATAGTAAGGTAGAAATGTTCACACACACACAGTTGGGCTTTCTTCCTCTCCTCTGTTTTCTTCTTATTCTCACACACACTCACACTCTATTTTATTTTCTCTGCTTACAACTTCTCTACGCTACTCCCCCAACCTGCTTATTCATATATGTATACAAGAACATACAAAAGGACTTGACAGCAACTGGACCACCACGTCGTCATTCATGGTTGGTGCACGGTTCCCAAGAAGTATGTTTTAACTCGGCAGCAGGTGGTGCAAGCCTGCAGTATCAAAAGACAGATATGTTGTCTTGAGTTTTCAAGGTTACTTAAATAGGCAGGTCAACCTACTCCCTTTCAGATATAGCAGGTGCTCTATGTTGCCTTAATAAGCCGGTCAACCTTGTTGACCGTCCTTCCAAATAGACCGGTCAATATCCTGTTGACCGTCATCCAATTCAGAACGGTCAATATCATGTTGACTATTTTCACAGTTGTCCTGAGAGTGCTCAGCTAAAATGGTCAACTTGATCCTTTAGACGATCAACTATATTGACCGTCCATTGACCGTCCATTGACTAACCGTTGACCGTCTATCCGGCCAACAATGTTGATCAAAACTTTTTCACGGGAGAGATTTCCAACAAATTTTCCCTCTCGATCGTGAGGAAGTTAACTCTATTAGCCCGGCCATCTCGCAGCATGCCTCATTCTTCCCTTTCGGTAGAATCTTTGTCATCATGTCTGCCATGTTCTCTTCCGTGCTAATCTTGTCCAATGACAGAATACCTTCCTTCAGCACCTTTCGCACCAAATGATATCGTGTGTGATTTGATTTGGAATGGAATGAAGAGTTCTTACGTAGATGAATGGCACTTTAACTGTCACAAAGTACCACATATCTTTCCTATTTGATGCCTAACTCTTGAACGAACTCATTCATCCACAGCATCTCCTTGCAGGCTTCTGTAACTGTAATGTATTCGGCTTCAGTTGTGGATAGAGCTATACACTTTTATAACTTGGATTGCCAAGAAATTGCACCGCCAGTAAATTTCACCAAGTAAGCCGATGTGGATTTGCGTGTGTCAACATCTCCGGCCATATCCGCGTCTGAGTATCCCACCAACTGCGATTTGTCACTTTCAAGACACAAGCACCTCTTGGAAGTACCCCGAATATATCTCATGATCCACTTCACTGCGGACTAGTGCTCCTTTTTTGGATTGGACAGAAATCGGTTAACTGTCCCGACGGCATGAGCTATGTCCAGTCTGGTGCATACTAGGGCATACATCAGGCTTCCCACAGCCGATGAGTTGGGAATGCTTTTCATGTATTTCTTCTTGTCATCCGTAGTCGGGCATTGACGAGTGCTCAGCCTGTAGTGATTTGCTAACGGTGTACTCACGGGCTTTGATTTTTCCATGCTGAATCATCGGAGCACTTTCTCAGGATAGTTCTCTTGAGACAACCACAACTTCCTTACTTTCCGATCGTGTAGGATTCTGACTCCCAGAATTTACTTAGCTGATCAAAAGTCCTTCATGACAAATGACCGTCCAAGTTAGTCCTTCAACTCCTTTATCCGGTCTCTGTTGCGTCTGACGATCAGCATGTCGTTTACGTAAAGGAGAAGAACAACAAAGTCATCATCTGAGAATTTCTGTACAAATACACAATGGTCACAGTTGTCCGTCGATACCCCTGACTGATCATGACTGACTCAAATTTTTTGTACCATTGCCTAGGAGCTTGCTTTAATCCGTACAAACTTTTTCTTAGACGACAAACACGTTTCTCCTTCCCTTTGACTTTGAACCCCTCCGGTTATTTCATATAGATCTCCTCCTCAAACTCACCATGGAGGAATGTAGTTCGGACGTCCATCTGTTTCACCTCTAAGTCCTAGGCAGCAGCCAGGCCCAGCACTACCCGGACGGAGGACATTTTAACAATCGGGGTAAAGATCTCATCAAAATCAATCCCCTTTTTTAACTGAAGCCCTTCCCCACCAACCGTGCCTTGTATTTAGGCTTCTTGGTATTCTCGTCCTACTTCAAGAGATAGACCCATTTGTTCTTGAGAGCCTTTTTCCCCTTAGAAAGTTTTACCAAGTCGAATGTGTGATTTTCATAAAGGGAGTTCATCTCCTCCTTCATGGCTTCCAGTCAATCCTCTTTACTATCGTCCTTCATTGCCCCTTCATAGTCCTTGGGCTCTCTAGCATCAGTGAGCATGACTATTCATTTGGTGATAGACGGACGGACGGTCGTCTGTTG
The DNA here is from genome assembly GCA_033239525.1 of Nepenthes gracilis. Classification (NCBI taxonomy): domain Eukaryota; kingdom Viridiplantae; phylum Streptophyta; class Magnoliopsida; order Caryophyllales; family Nepenthaceae; genus Nepenthes; species Nepenthes gracilis. The sequence goes on along the minus strand of BSYO01000026.1, from coordinate 2,775,043 downwards.
CGTGAGGACCGTCTAACAGGGACATTCCCTACCGGTTGAGGTATGATTCCATCAATAGTGTCATCCGAGCCACTACCTCCTCTTCATTTTCCTCAACCGTCTCCTGACCTGGATTATCTCCTTCCAATGATGCTGAACGGACAATTTCAGTGCTTTCCTAATCCGTTTGCTTATCGTCACAATTGGCATCTCTACCAATGTCTTCAATCGTCTCATTCTTAACGAAAGTTACGTCCCTAAACCGGACGAGTTTTCTGGTAATTGGATCATAGAATTGGTAACCCAGTTCATTTTCCCGGTAGCCCAAAAAGATGCACTGCGTCGTCTTTGGCTCCAGCTTTGTCCTTTCGTCTTTTGGGACATGCACGAATGCTTTGCATCCAAACACTCGCAAATGATCATAGGACGGCTCCTTGCCCGTCCATATCTTCTCCGCTACTTCACCCATTAGAGATTTACTGGACGACTTGTTGATTATGTAGGCCGCCGTCTGGAGTGCTTCTGCCAAGAACGAAGCATGAAGCTTTGCTTCGGAAAGCATGCAGCATACTCTCTCTAAGAGCGTACGATTTATCCGTTCTGCCACTCCATTCAACTGTGGAGTTTTGGGTGGTGTCATTTGGTGCCTAATACCATGTGATCTGCAGTAGGCATCAAAAGGGCCCAAGTATTCGCCGCCATTGTCATTACGGACGGCCTTTAATTTTTTCCCTGTCTGACGCTCCACAAGAGTATAGAACTGCTCAAAGATACCAAGAACCTGATCTTTGGTCTTTAGTAGGTAGACCCACGGTCTTCTTGAGCAGTCGTCAATGAAAGAAATAAAATATTGGGCTCCACTAAAAGACTTTTCTCTGAATGGCCCACACACGTCTGTGTGAACTAGTTCTAGGAGCTCTGCCTTTGGGCCGGACAAGTCTCCATGAGACTCTCCTTTGCTTTTCAGCCAAGCAATGAGGACACATTTTTTGTCCTTCCTCCTTTGCTCCAGTGATTAAGCCTTTCTTGGCCATGTAGGACAACCCTTCATTACTCATGTGGCTTAGCCTTCTATGCCATAGGTCCATCGTCCCAATGCTGGTTGTGGCATTCACATCTCTTGCCACTACACAGACCTTTATCACATATAGGCCGGAGGCCTTCTTTCCTCTTGCTACAACAAGAGACTCTCTTGTTAGCTTTCACTTGCCTTCACAGAAGGTATTACAATAACATGCATCATCCAGGCAACCGGCTGAGATGACATTCAGCCGAATGTCAGGAACATGACGTACGTTCTTCAATATCAATTTCGTCCCGTTATTTGTGATCAGGACGACATCTCCTTTGCCTACAACCGAAGATGTTCCTTCATTCCCCATCCTTATTACTCCAAAGTCTCCGGGAGTATAGGATGTGAATAGCTGCCTTCTAGACGTGACGTGTAAGGTGGCACCGAAGTCAATCACCCAGCCGGACTCCTCGTCCGTCACATTTACCACGTCTCCTTCACTTGTCAGCAGGAGGTCACCTGTTGTGACTACTGAGACAGAGGACTTTTCCTCTGCCCGTCCACTGTCACCTTTTTCCCTTTCCGTATTTTTTCGCTTCCATTTGAAATAATACTTTTTCATGTAGCCCTTCTTGCTACAGTGGTGACATGACACTCAAGGTTTTGATACCTTAATCTTGACTTACTGCGGACTTTATCTCCTTGCTTCTAACCACGGCCTCTACTTCTTCCCCTTGATTCAATCATAATTACTTCAGACGTCGAGGTCCCTTGTAACTTTTTTGACTCATTCATGAGTAGGGAGTTAATAACCTCATCCAATTTTAATGTATCCTTGCCAAACAATAATATTGTAACAATATGATCAAAGGAGGCCGGCAGAGAGATCAGCAGGACCAACGCCTTGTCCTCCTCATTGATTTCTTCGTCAAGGGCGGATATCTGCGTTAATACCCGGTTAAACTCATCCAAATACTTCTCGAAACTTCCTCCTTCCGACAACCGTAGGCCATAGAACTGCTTCTTTATATGAAGCTTGGTTGTCAATGACTTGGACTTATACCTGCTCTCCAACTTCTCCTAGAGTTCCGTTGGGTCAGTTAAGCCAAGCACTTCCTGGAGAGTGTTGTCCGCCAGACAGAGCTTAATGGTGCAATTTGCAAGATCTCTCTTATCTTGCCATTCATCATTGGCCAAGTTAGCAAGCTTCTCATCCTTCTTCTTCAGCACCTTTATCGTCCCTTCTCTGGTGAGAACGTTTGTCACCCTTTCTTGCCAGAGAATAAAATTACCCTGTTCGTTAAACTGCTCTACGCTAAACGGCAGATTCTTCGATGATGTCGACGCCATTAGAACAGAGTTCTTAACATTGCTCTCTGATACCACTTGTTGGCTGGAAATGGGGTGGCCTACCTCACAAGCACAAAGAGATCGAAGAAAAAGAATGGAAGAATAATGACAACCGATATTTACATGAAAAACCCTTATGAATCAAGGAAAAAATCAGGGAACGTTAAATCCATAAAATTGCACTATGTATGAGATAGAGATTACAAAAACAGTAAGGCAAAAATGCTCACACACACACAGTTGGGCTTTCTTCCTCTCCTATGTTTTCTTCTTACTCTCACACACACTCACACTCTGCTCTATTTTCTCTGCTTACAACTTCTCTACGCTACTCCCCCAACCTGCTTATTCATATAAGTATACAAAAATATACAAAAGGACTTGACAGCAGCTGGACCACCACGTCATCATTCATGGTTGGTGCACGGTACCCAAGAAGTATGTTTTAGCTCAGTAGCAGGTGGCGCATGCCTGCAGCATCAGAAGATAGGTCTGTTGTCTTGAGTTTTCAAGGTTACCTAAACAGGCAAGTCAACCTACTCCCTTTCTGACATAGCAGGTGCTCTGTGTAGCCTTAATAAGCCGGTCAACCTTATTGACTGTCCTTTCAAACAGGCAGGTCATCCCGTTGCACTATGTATGAGATCTCCTTGGCCGTCCTTTTTGTTGGCCGAAAATGGGGCGGCCTACCGTCACAAGTACAAAGAGATCGAAGAAAAGGAATGGAAGAATAATGACAACTGATATTTACGTGGAAAACCCTTATGAATCAAGGAAAAAACCACGGGACGTTAAATCCGTAAAATTGTACTATGTATGAGATAGAGATTACAAAAATAGTAATGCGAAAATGCTCACACACACACAGTTGGGATTTCTTCCTCTCCTCTGTTTTCTTCTTACTCTCACACACACTCACACTCTGCTCTATTTTCTCTGCTTACAACTTCTCTACGCTACTCCCCCAACCTGCTTTTCATATATGTATACAAGAATATACAAAAGGACTTGACAGCAGTTGGACCGCCACGTCGTCATTCATGGTTGGTGCACGGTTCCCAAGAAGTATATTTTAGCTCAGCAGCAGGTGGCGCATGCCTGCAGCATCAGAAGACAGATCTGTTGTCTTAAGTTTTCAAGGTTACTTAAATAGGTAGGTCAACTTACTCCCTTTTAGATATAGCAGGTGCTCTGTGTTGCCTTAATAAGCTGGTCAACCTTATTGACCGTCCTTCCAAACAGACCGGTCAACATCCTGTTGACCGTCATCCCATTCAGAACGGTAAACATCATGTTGACCGTCTTCACAATTGTCCTGAGAGTCCTCAACTAAAGCGGTCAACTTGATCCTTTAGACGATCAACTATATTGATCGTCCGTTGATCGTCAATTGACCAACCGTTGACCGTCCGTTGACCAACCGTTGACCGTCCGTTTACTGTCCAGCTTTGTCCGACTTCTCAACCAGTCAACTCTATTGACCGTCCAGCCTTCTCCGAATTTTCACTCCGGCATAATTTGATCTCCGAAAATCCACTGATATTCCTATTTGTTGAGTTACACCATAAGGGAGTGACTAAACCCAACACAGGTTAGGTTACTTCCAGCATGGCGTGACTCAAGTTTTGCTTATAATGGAGCCCTAGTTGTAGCATCAAACGGGCCCATATTTGACCTGATAAATGATGCATTCATTAGGTGGCAAAGGGACGATTAACCTGATTTCAAACCAGCATAATTGAGCTTTTTACGAGGCTCTTGATGGAGTCCATTCTCAAGCGTAAATGAAGTTCATTTGATTGCCAATTTCTTCTGCTACCACTACTATTTCTTCTGCTATCCACCCTAAAATATTATTAATTTTTTTTTGCTGTTGTTTTTTTTGCACAGCTTGTGCCGGGAGCGGGGCCCTATATACGCTAATTTTAGCCTTAACAGGGTGCCTATGCCAATGTGTATACTCTTGCACTTATCGTTCGAAGATTAAAAATCAATATGGAATCCCAGCAAGCTGCTGCGGTGACAGTTGCATCCATTGCTGGTGCGAGTGTTGTGCTTTGACTCAGGAGTACCGCGAGCTGCAGCACCGTGGATTTGAACCTTCCCTTGGTATAGCTTTCTCAATTTTTCCAAATATTTTGATGATCACATTTTAAATTGATTTTTCTTTGAAATAAATATAAAATATTCTCCAATTTGTTTATTAATTTTAGGGTTTTTTTTTAATTAATAGCAACAAAGCTGATATATGATGACTCAATGACTTTTTTATAAGAACATAAAATCAGTACTAATATAAAAATTATGATTATAGTTTGGAAAAAACAGATATGGATAATGAGATCAAAGAAGTTAAATGATAAATTTTACAAATTTAGATGAGTCTTAATGTCAATTGTCTTGAACGTATCTTAGGGTGGCAAGGAAACTTAACGAGACAGAATCAAGGCGTGCCAATGGCAACTGCTCCGCAAGCACTGGGCGGCATGTACCGATAAATCAGGAACTCAAAAACATTATTGTTCCATATTGTCAAAGCTTATTGGAATGTTTATAAGATGAGTGTTATCGTTTTGTATTAGATGTTTAATTAATTACTATTTTTATTGTAATGTATTTTATGAAATAATTAAGATACGATTTGGCTTGAAGTTTTTTGTCTCCCAAAGAAGAAATAAACTATATCGACTTGATGCGTCCCTCATATTTGGATTATTGTACAAATTAGGGAGTCATTCGATCTTTCGCTACGGGTCAAATTGAAGCGGATCTGATTTTCGTCTCTATTAATCTTGACCTGTGTATCACAAATTATAAATAATAAGTTAGATGATTGACGGGACTCAATTCCCAACTTATCCTTTGACGCTCCAAATCGAAATCTTTCTCATAAAATAAAAATCTTTCTTTGTTAATCCGGTCTTCTTCTTTTCTTTCTTTTTCTTTCCCTCCTCTTCCTTCTTCTCCTCCATCGTTCGTTTCCCTCCTCTCTCTCTCCCCCGTTTTCCTCTTTTCTTTTTCTGTTTATTATTATTATTATTATTATTATTATTATTATTATTATTATTGTTATTGTTATTATCATCAGTATTATTATTATTATTTACTATTATTATTTTATCATTATTATTATTTATTATTATTATTATTATTATTTATTTATTAGTATATTTTTCTAATATATTTATTTATATATATTTATTTATCTCTCTTTAAAATATTTATTATTTAATTAGTTATCTAATTACCTCTATTTAAAACCTTAACCTAAATTTTTAATATTTTATTTATTCATATATATATATATATACTTCGTCAATGAATTATTAATTCACTATTTAATCTAAATTTTAATTATTAAGGCCCAATCCATTAATCCATCTAATTTATTAGGCCTAAATGTCAGTTCAATTATAAGATTTTAAGCCTAAAAGTAATTACGAATAATTATCGAAACTAACTTATGAATTTTTTTTAAATTTGGAATATTACAATCTTTCCCCCTTAAAAGATTTTCGTTCTTGAAAATTAACACAATCAATGCCTAATGCCCGCAAGTCCAGGTTATTGATAGCTTGTGCTATGAGCTGAGCTACTCCGTATAAGTGCAATCATAAGTTTCGCAGGAGTCTCCCGAACTAGCATTTTGTATTCATGACAATCCTGAAAATTAGAAAACTTAGAACCCTACTTATACTAATACTTTGGCCTAACAGTTTCTTTATGATCTAGAATATCCCAGACCTTAAACCTAAAGTATATTATACATTTCACAATTCAGAATCACCGATGGTCTGGTAAGTCCTCAAGGATGTCCTCAAGGATGTGCAAGATCCTCCTTGACCTAGAATAATCATAAATATGTTAAGTCCTCGAGCCACTTAGCAAGCACCACATCAAATACCAAGCCTTGCAAGTCCTCTAAAATATATATCATTCTCTACTCCGACTTAATTTATTAGAATTATATCTAAATCTTCAAAACTCATCGCCTAATATCTTCAAACATTATCAACTTAAATCCTCAAATATTCATACAGAACCTTAATTCTCTAATACCATTAGTTATAACGACCTGAGCTCGAATCTACGAACCCGACCCGGACCGTCACGGTGAAAACCTTAAGTCATCCAAAATCATCAATTACGCGTCATCAAATAATTTTAATGAATTCCATAATATTATTTAAGACGCAATCCATAGTCATCATAAATGTATCATCACATAAATATCTATAATAATAACAAATAATTTCAATAAATGACCTCAATGTTAAAAATATCAATCCTCATAGAGAAATCTAATAAAAGTTGAACAGTAACTAAACTACCAGGATTTTAAGTCTCTATCCAGAAAGCCTCAACCTCTGATATCACCTCTGCTTGGAGTCTACTCACGCGATCTCTTCTATCATGGTATCAACTTGTCTACTCTGGAGCCAAGAAAATACAAGGATGAGCTAAAACCCAACAAGTGATAATAATAAAAAATTGTATACAACAATAACAATCTCGGATACCAACTATAAAGTCTCAACATCACTCTAACCATCTACTATATTCGAACAAATTACAACACGTCGTAAATACGACTTTAGGCAAAATAGGTCTCACAAGACCCGCACATCCAAAAATAACAAGAGTGCCAATAAACAACAGTAATCCCCCGGAATCCGATATCACGAATAAGTAGGGATTCCCTGGTCCGAATATCAGCATGAACGACCTAAACATCAACAACAATAACAAAATGGATTCCACTGAATCCGGATAGCGTAAAATCTGTCACATAGATTCTACTAAATATAACTCGTGGATTCCACCGAATCCCAAACTCATGAGGTATTAACAATGATATAACATCACAGTGAATCTCCTTGGACCTTATTCTGCTACCATGAACCAATGGCTACATATTTACGCTCCCAACGGTTGGGTAAGTATAACGAGGTTATCCATGGTATCCAACTACTCCTACAGTCCTCCCAGAGGCTGCACCCGTAGCATGTCGATACCACCTCCGTACCCTTAGCCAATGATATCCCAGATATTATCTCCTACGATAGTCACTAGGTTATAAGTATCCCTTTTGACTCACTGTACGAAATATCAAGAATTTGATTATCAACTCAATTTTGAGGTCACCACTGTACGAGATAATAATAATCTCCTTGGATCTTATTCTGCCACCGTGAACCAAAGACCGCGCATTTACGCCCCTAACGGTTGGGTAAGTGCAACGAGGTTATCCATGGTATCCAACTACCCCTATAGTCCTCCCAGAGACTGTACCCGTAGCATGCCAATACCATCCGTGATAACCCTCGCCAAATGACATCCCTGATATCATCTCCTACGATGGTCACATGGTTATAAGCATTCCGCCGAACTAGGCAATGTACCTCAACACCACCAGGACACGAAAATCAGTATCGGATAAGCGTAGGCCACATTAAAGTTCCAAAGCCTCTCATTCGATCAGATATTTCAATGTTTTTACACAATTTCCTCAACCTTAACCGTAGGAAGCCAACAATTCAAATACTCACACAAGCAAGTATAATGCAAAGAAAGCTTTGCAATATCAATGATAGGAATGTCGTTCGGTGCTGACCAAGGACCGTACTCATGTCATCAAATCTAACACAAAGGAATTCTCACAGCACGAAGAATAAATAAATTCAAACCGAGACATGCAACAATTAAACTATTCTTCCATTCTATTGCGATACGATACCTACAACTAAGGCCAACAATGTCTATTTTTATTAAATTTCCTTCTAAATAATTTCTCAAGATTTCTATCACAATATTCAGCACCATTAATTTCATTCTTTAATCATCCTTTAAATTTAGAATATATACATATACCCACTTAAACATATAGAACATACATTTCTAATACAAAAGATACACATCATAAATGCCATCCATGAGTGCTTACACCCATAATTTGAAGCATACTTGTATGACCATACACATGAATGCCTGAGCACCAACATACATAACTATATATACACACAAATGGCCACTCATACCCACGCTGCCACATTTTCCACCAATTCCAGCCCACACTCACTCACACATGGGAGCAAGATATATGAACACACACATAAATATGTATATATATATACACACACACTTGGCAGCAAACTGACTCCCAACACCCAGCTCACACCGTCACGCACACATGCACGGCAGCACTCTGCCAACCACATACACTGCAGCCCAACACCCACATACCACGAGCATACCCATGGCATCAATAGTTGTGCTGCCAACACAACTCACGCACGCACACACCTCCACAATACACACACCACACACATACCCTACACCCACAGCAGCCTTGCTGCTTCTCAACACTCACCCTCACGCAGCATCACCTACTGTTCACCCACACCACTCATACCCAACGCGCACACATACACATGTAATAGCAATCTACTACTCACACACACCACAACACACGCACACAAAGAATCTATCAAGCACACCCACCACGACACACGCACACAAAGCATATCTCTTTGCTTCACTACACCCACACACACAAACACCCCGCTTCTAACACACATACACACCAATTCCAAATCGTTCACTCATCAGAGCACGACCAAAAACACCGAATACTATCAACCCTTCACCACTAATTCTCGAATGAAACAGGTCTGAAGCCCCTTCTTTTCTCACCCAATTTTTTTTAACATGCCACAAACAGATTAACATCTGCTCCCTCATCAATTTCTCAATGAACACACACCATCCAATTTACACATCAAAATTGATGGAATTAGAGAGAGAGATTGATAGATTCAAATCGGCTTTGAATTGACACAACACACAGCCAAGAAATACAAAGGAAGAGAGGGATTCACGAGGATTTATCTGTGATTTGAAATGGAAACGACATCAGAGGTTTACTTGCCTCAATCCTTGCTTTTCTTCCGGCAACGGTGGCAACTCCACGAATTGACGACGGCGACTTCGACGGCAGCGGCAGCAACGAAGAACACAACGACAGCTAGGGTTTTGTTCTCCTACTACCTTCCTCAACTTCTCCTTAAATAACGAAAGGGAAATCAACTCTTTTCATCCTCATTGTCGCAAATCTCGCTTGCCGTACCTCTTTTCTTTCTTTTTCTTTCCCTACTCTTCCTCCTTCGTTCGTTTCCCTCCCCTCTCTCTCTCCCTGTTTTCCTCTTTTCTTTTTCTGTTTATTATTATTATTATTATTATTGTTGTTATTGTTATTATTATATTTATTATTATTATTATTATTATTATTTATATATTTATTATTATTATTATTACCATTATTATTTTTTTAATACATTTATTATTATTATTATTTATTAATATATTTATTATTATTATTATTATCATTATTATTATTTATTAGTTTAATATATTTATTTATGTATATTTATTTATCTCTTTTTAAAATATTTATTATTTAGTTAGTTATCTAATTATCTCTATTTAAGAACTTAACCTAAATTTTTAATATTTTATTTATTCATATATATATATAATTCGTCAACGAATAATTAAATCACTATTTAATCTAAATTTTAATTAACGGTTCAAATATTCAGGCCCAATCCATTAATCTATCTAATTTATTAGGCCTACATGTCAGTCCAATTATAAGATTTTAAGCCTAAAAGTAATTACGAATAATTATTGAAACTAACTTATGAATACTTTTTTTTAAAATTTGGGATATTACAATCCATAATGTCAATTCCTTGTAATTAAAACTCTAATAAATATCCAAACGCAATAAAATCTCAAATATTTATCATAGAAGCCTCAATCTCTGATACACCGCTATATGCATCCAAACGCTCGATACACCGCTATATGCATCATCCATACATCTTTCAGTACTTTTGAAAAGATTTCTGATTTGAGTGTCGGAGGATATACGGTGGGAGTAATTTCTGATATCCTCTGACCTCTTATTTTCAATTGTATTTTGTAGGGTTCATGTTCGAGATTGTGGAGATCGAATTCGTATCAGATCGACTCAACGTAAAGATCCGATTTGTGACCTCCTAATCTTTAGGAACATATAAATTTATGGAATGCAACAATAATAATAGTAAATAAATAAATATTCTCAATATAAATTCTTCCTATGGTGTTCATTTTGAAAGCCACACATTTTAATTATCGAGTTTATTCTTTGGATATTTTTTTATAAAATCTTGAATGTTACAGATATTCCACTTGTTTCGAGAGCTTCATATTTTGGTTATGTCTTTTCAGCGCGGCTCAAATCTGCTCCCTTTTTTCGGTTTATTTGACTTAATTTTTATTTTTAAATTAATTAAAAGAGATTAATTACATAAATTTTAAACTGTAATTATCCATTTTCTTCTTTTATAGTTGCCTTTTGACTTTCTTTTAACATTATTAGCTTTTATGGCCATTATTTTATAAATTAATATTGCAATTCTTTTATTAATTTAGCTATACTATTACTTATTTCTATAGGTTGGTATCAAAGTCAATGGGCTACAAGATTTAATCTTTCGAAATAAATTGACTTCCCTTAGATCGAGATATTTTTAAGATAAATTAATACGTCTATATATATATATATATTTCTATAGGTTGGTATCAAAGTCACTATCATCGGTTGGGACAAAAATTAATACGTCTGACCAAGCAAAGTTTATAATTTTTCGCTCTGTAATATTGAATTTTCCTACTAACATAAATTTTGGACTAATATAACTGACTAAAGTATTAAAAAATAATTTTAACTAACTCTGATTTTGTCAAAAATATTATTTTAATTTATTATGTACAATATTTAAATTAAAAAATATAAAAATCTAATTTAATATATTTTAGATTAAATTAAGAATTTTAATTATGCTCTAACATGCATTATAAAGCCCGGCCATTGCTATAACTTTGCCCCAATTATTATAATTATTCTTATTGTTATTTCCTAAAGTCGGGAGAGATAATTCCATATTATTATTATTTAGAAAATGTTCTGCAAAGTTTGATTGTGCCAAACGACGTCGCTTTCAAGCTTGCTATTTTAGCATCCATTTTCCAAAGTCGGTCGACCCGTTGTACAAGTGGGAGGAAGCGGGAATCGATATTGGCCTAGTGGATTTCTACTAAACTTGATAATTAATTAATTAATTAATTAATTAATTACATTATTGAGTTTATATTTATAGATATATATCCAATTCAACTCAGTATTTTAGATGTAATCACCATGCTAATTTAAACTCTTAAGTTGAAGCAAAAATATCAAACCAAACTAAAATAAACAGCTAAATTAATCACATTTAATACATAATTACATTGAAATTAGAGTAATTCTCTGATGCGTCCTAGATCCAAGTTTCGAACAGGTTCGAGTCGAGTTAATTGTCTGAGTCTGTGTCCATTCATTTAGTCTGAATTCTGCACACCACAACTACGAATAAGAGGTCAGGTGACGACGGAAAGTTATCCCACCGAAAATAATCTTATACTCAAGTTAGCAAACAGCCTTCGAATTAAAAAGATGAGAGTAAAAAATACAAGGTGAATGCAGAGAGTATTTGTGATGAAAGAGTGCTCTCATTGAGAGAGGCTTTGAAGGCCTGTGAGGAACGTTGGCTCTAAGTACTATATTTGTTGGGAACGTAGCGTCAAAGAGAGAGAGCGTTCGTATTCTGAAAGCGTTGAACTTTGCAGTAGAGAGCTTTTTTGTGGGCCAATAAAAACATCCCTTGGAGTAAGGACTTTATGACTTTTTATAGTTGTTGAGTTAGGTGGCCTTTATTATGTAGAAAGGCTTAATTTTCACACTATGTTGGGATTGCTGTCTTTTCTAGCATGGGGTTTTTATGGCAGTAATGGTCGTTGCCTTGATTACTTTCTTTCTACGTTCTATAACCGTTAGGGTTTACTATAGACAGGAAGGGGATTCTGACGCTTTCCTTCAAGGATGCGTATTGAATCTGCTGATAACTATTACAATTGATATTGCCTTCTATGAATAACTTGAATCAGGGGAGGAGGCCGTTGCTGGTTGATGACGGTCGTGTGGGCCAAATTGGGCTTGGCCCACTTGAGGCCTGGCTCTTAGGCGTTCGATTGGTCCTATTTACAGTCAGGATTGAGACCCAACTTGTGAATTATTACTCCGGCCAGAATCACAAGCATGTCAGCAGGGGTCCACACAAAGATGTCGGCATTCTGTCATAAGAATGTAATAAGCTCATTGCGTAGTATCCCAGTGAGTGAGCTTCCGATCTGCCTACACCTCTCTGGGTCCTCCAGATTCAGTGTGATTAGAACGATTATCTCACCAGATTGCGCTTACTGTAGAGTTGTTTCATTTTGATGGTCAAGTTCTCTCGTTGCCTTGGTGTTGCCACTCGGTACGATCTGTGATATGTAACATGTCCGCCCAATGACTTGGTCACCCAGCAGTTTGCCAATGCCGCATACTGTCAGGAACTTCATCTTCAGGTGTGCTATTGATGTGATAGCTCCGAACGCTGTTAGGCACAGGCGACCTATGTAGCATTATATACGGAGGGCAAGTCAACAACCAAGAAAGCGAGTGTACGACTCGCCGTTTTCAGGTACGTGCCCAGGGTGACCTCCAAGTAGATTGTTCCTTTAATGACCATTGGTTCGTTGTCAAGGCCATAGAGTGGGCCTTCGGTAGGTTTAAACTAACTTTTTTTTAAATCCAATTTAAAAAATGCATCAAGGTAAAACAAATCATGAAAAGTTTCATTATCTATAAAGACTCATTTTAGTTAGTAGTCAACGCTCTTGGTCCAAACGAGTACGGATACAATAAGGGGATCTGCATAAGGGAAGATTATATGGCTCATGTCATTATTGCTAAAGCTAATGATATTGTCTTCTGTGCTTTGCTTCTTTCATCCAGTCTACTGTTCCTTATCATCCGCTGGGATTTTGGCCGGTCGTGTTGTGATCATATTGACCACTTCAACTGCGATCCGGTTTTGTGGTCAGGAAGGTTCTCGTCCTTCCTCGCCTGAGATGCTAGAGAGGTGGCTCCTCCGGATGAGCTCCTCAATTTCCTGCTGAAGCATTTTGCAATTTTCTGTGAGGTGTCTAAAATATAGATGGAAATTACAGTATTTGGCCGGATTTTCTTCTTCCGCTTTCTTAAGTGGTTTTGGTCACTTAAAGAACTTCTCTTCACAGATCTGCATGAGGACATTGGAGCATGTGTTAGTCAGGGGCGTAAAGTTGATTGGCCCATAATCACTCCGTTCTAGTGCTCTGGTACTACGCTACTTCGAAATGGGAGTAATCGCGCCAGCAGTGCTTTTTTTTCTCACAGTTAGGAAAAGGCGAGGCTATTCAGTCCACTCGGGATGCTTAACCTCGTTAGCCTCTTTCGTTGCGGCATAGACCCTGGTGATAGATTTCGCCTCCTGGAAGGTTTGCGCATTCTTATGCGCTAGGTGCCTAAAGAAGTCCTCATGTATTAAGGTAGAGATGAAACTACCAAGTTTTATCTCTTCTGTGAGCCTAGAGATTCTTCTCGCCTCTACTACGAAGGGATCCAGGAATTTCTGTGGATTCTCTCCCTACTTTTACTTGATATAAAAGAGATGCAAAGACTGCTTCTCTTCCTAGCGGTTGGAAGCATATTGCACCAAAAAGAAGTCAGTGAGCTCTCGAAAGCTCCGGATCAAACTCAATGGGAGACGAAGGAACCAGATGCGGGCATCTCCATTCAGCGTAAGAGAAAAATAGTGGCACATGACTGTGTCCTGCAACCCTTGTAGACTCATATGGGTGCGGAAATAATTGAGGTGATTCATGGATCAACACTCCCATCGTAAGAGTCAAGAGTTGGTATCTTGAACTTGGCCAGTATGGAACGGTTCAAGATCTCTGTCGTGAAGGGAGATCTGTCTAGATCTGCAGTGTGCTCGTTATCCTTAAACACATACTTCAAGATCTTCTCCACCTGTGAATCTGTGCGGGTGGTGTTGCCCGTCCTTTTGGAGTTGAGGTAGGTTCTTAACCCCGTTCTTTCTTTAGCATGGCAAGCAGTCGGACGGCTATTGTCACCAACAGATCTAACGATCCTAGAGGCTTCCTCTTGAGCCTGAGTGTAGGCTTCTACCCGTGAATATTGGGGATTCCTCCGTTCTGGACTCTCCTCTGAAGTCCTACTTTCCATATGTCCTTTAAGCCTTGAACGGCTCAACGAGTGTGAGGCCTCTAGAATCTGAGTGTCACCTGGCCTTTTGGTCTTCTTGGACAGCTTCTTTTTCTTCTTGCCTCCTTTCCGGGAGCTTAGAGCAGAGACTGCTTCAGGCGAAGCCCCCTGCTATGTGTTTTCCTAGTGGGCGTAGAGCATTTGGAGCATTTTATTCTTGCTGTGCTCCGCCAGATTCTTGAAAAAGGGTGCTGGCACCCATTGACCACCCCGTTGGCCTGCTTACTAGCATTGTGGTCCTGGTTGGGTAAGGACACGTCTCTAGTGGGCTTGCTAGCCTACGCCATGGTGTTCACCATTCTGATTGATGACATTGAGCTAGAGAGTGAAACCGAGAGATGTAGTAAAGGAAAGTGGTTGGCATTTTGTAAACTTTCCACAGACGATGCCAATAATATGTTTTATATCCAAAATTTGAACAAATTCGGGTCGAGTTGATTGTCTGAGTTCGGTTCTGTTCACTAAGTCTAGATCCTACATATTACAACTACGAATAAGAGGTTATGTAACGACGGGAGGTTGTCCCACAGAAAATACTTTGACTCTCAAGTCAACAAGTAGAATTTGAATTAAGAATGTGAGAGTAAAGGATGCAAGGTAAATGTAGAGAGTGTTTGTGAAGTAAGAGTGCCCTCGTTTAGAGAGGCTTTGAAGGCTCGTGAGGAGCGTTGGCTCAAAACATTGTGTTCATTGGGAACGTAGCGGCAATTGGAGGTTTTTTGTGGGCCAATGAGAGTGTGCCTTGGAGTGAGGACTTCATGGCCTTTTATAGTTGTTGTGCTGGGTGGTCTTCCTTATGCAGAAAGACTTGATTCTCACGCTTTGTTCAGATTGCTGCCTTTTCTGGCGTGGGACCTTTTTGGCAGTAGCGGTTATTGCCTTGATTATTTTTCTTCTACGTTCTGTAACCGTTAAAGTTTAATACAAACAAGAGAAGGATTCTGGCGCTTTCTTTCAGGGATTGGCATTGAATCTACTGATAACCATTACAATTGAAATTATCTTCTGTGAAGAGCTCAAAATCAGGGGAGAAGACCATTATTGGTCGAGGACGGTCGTGTGGGCCAAACCGAGCTTGGCCTACTTGAGGCTTGGCTCTCAAGTGGTCGATTGGTTCTACTTCTGGTCAACAGAAGTATTGACCGTCCTAAGAGTTAGCCGTCCGTCTTGCTCTTGGGTCTCTCTTGGCTCACTTAGTCGTACATCTGGTCAATGGTGGGCGTTGACCATCCAGGCACAACTAGACCGTTATGGATTTGGGTCGTTCCTCTTTCTTGGGTCAGTCCATTACTAATGTACCCATCATTCTCCATCACATATATATCATCAATACCATAATTTTTCGTTTATCCTAAATTATCAAATCTATTATTAATCTGTTCACAATTTACTAAATATTAAGATATAATTTTCTATTTATTCTTTCAAATATTAGTACAACAAACATGCATAATTTTTTTGCTCTCTTTACTTTTAAATAATTTAATATGATAACAAATTGATATACCAATATGTCAGCAATTAATTAAACTAGGCACTAAATTAAACTAGGTACTAGTTAAACAAAAGGAAAAACAATTATATTACACATGTAGTTATGACAACTAAAGAGTAAGTTTTAAACATTGAACGGTTACAGACCTATTTAACGATTGGATCATTCAATTTTTGATCAGCATAGCGTATTAGTTAATGCACGATCATGTCACATTCAAAGAGACGGGCTTATTAGTAATAAGGTTATAAATATGTATATTTTTCTCAATCAAAGGAGAACCCGAATCGAAAAGGGGAAAATAAGTACAATGCTCAGTAAAAAATCAGATTGTTTACGGTGATTCTAAACTAGTAAATAATCAAATGTTGGCTAACTTTGAAGTATTGAATCTGTAATGTATGAATTTTAAATTATAATTTTAATCATAATTAATTAAACTATGATAAATAAATTATTGATGATAATGAGGATTTGGGTCAAATTTAATATTATGATCGGGTTATAATAGATTGAGGAACGCTTGATTGGTACCTGACTTGCGTATATGCGCATTTTAGGCAAAAAAACACACTTATAAAATGCATCTACGGTACTCGTGTGTATTTCTTAGGTAGAGAGGTCAAATGTGGCGTGTATTCAGGAGGAGCTATGCGTGTTCGTGGTTAAATAGTTACGTCTGATACACATTTGACAGTTATACGTGCATTGTATGATTTCTATCTTAACGTCTAATATGTATTTAATAGGCGTACATTTGCCAATCTTCTATATAATGCCCATTTTGACTAATTATTTTTTATTTTTGTTCAATTTTAGAGAGAAAAAAAAAAAAAAAAAAGAGAAAGATAAAGATAAAGCCAGGGAAGGAGAATGTTTTTCAAGCATTTAATTAAATAAAAACTTTTAACAAATAGCAGTAAAAATGTACGTAAAAATATTAGTTTTCCTATTGGCTGTCATTTTTCATTTAAAACCAACTGTTTAATAAGCAAACAGTAATAAAATAATATTTTTATATTATAGGCAAAATGTTTTCTTCTCTTTAATTTTTTATTGAGTGATCAGATACCAAAAATACTTTTTTAAAAAATTATATTTTTTAATATAAATTTTTATAACAGCCAAATAAAAAATAATTTCTTTTATTTTTTAATTATCAAATGTTTAAGCACCAATTAAATTATAAAATCAATCCGTAGACTTTGATCCAGTCAAATTATACCCATTTTAAAATTGATATTTGCATCAACTATCCTCCAATTAGGCTACATAAATAAATAAGAGAATAGTCGATCTAACATAACTAATTGTATTATTTTTTCATAAAAAATTACTTTTTTATAGTATTATTAATTTGGTTGTGATTTTTATATATTAAGATATAATTAAAACTTTTATTTATTTTCTCAACTATTAACACAACCAAGATATATAAATTTATATTATCTGTATTTATTATTTAATGGCTAAAATTTATATTTATAATATACAAATTTTAAAATAAAATAAAATAATATTATCTATATTTATTATTTTCTGGAGGATCATATAATAAATGTAGGGGTTGGAATTTAGAAAATTAACAAGCCACTCAGTCGACAACTCAGTGGTGGAAGTTTCTTCGATGTTTCCTGGGTTTTATTGACGCCTTCAAAATCTCATCTTCTTCAGGCAAATCATTTATATATATACTTATTACAAGGCCCCGTTCGATCAATCCAAGAAGACGCCTGAATTCGCCCTGTGAGAGAATCAGAAAACCATGAAGCCGCCGCCGACCGAAATTCCAGTGAATCAGCCATACGCTCCGTCGAATCCTCCAGCTCCTCAGTACCAAGCTGGCGGAGCTCAAGGCCAATGGTCCACCGGCCTTTGTGACTGCTGCTCCGACGTCCCTCTCTGTAAGTTCTGATCAGAACTCACTCACTCTCTCTCTCTTTCTCTCTCTTTAATTTTATTTTTAGTATTTATTTTTATATAAGTATAAAAGATTGCCGACTTTAGATTCTGAATCGTTTCTTCTTCTTTTTTTTCACAGGTTGCATAACATACTGGTGTCCATGCATTACTTTCGGACGTATTGCTGAGATTACTGATAAAGGAACATCATGTAAGTTCAACAGATTTGAATTCAGCAGAGTTTGAATGCATACACACTCGCCTGACCATTTTTCGGTATTAGATTGAAGCTCGGCTCAGGTTAGGTTGTTTCCTGCATGGCGCGACTCAAGTTTGACACATAAAGGAGCCCTAGTTGTAGCATCAAACGAGCCCATATTTGACCTGATAAATGATGCATTCATTAGGTGGCAAAGAGACGATTAACCTAATTGTAAACGAGCATAATTGAGCTTTTTACCAGGCTCTTGAAGGAGTCCATCCTTAAGCGTAAATGAAGCCCATTTGATTGCCAGTTTCTTCTGCTACCACTACTATTTCTTCTGCTATCCTCCCTAAAATATTGTTAACTTCTTTTTTGTTGTTTTTTCTGCACAGCTTGTTGCGTGAGCGGGGCCCTATATACGCTAATTTTAGCCCTAACAGGGTGCCAATATATATACTCTTGCACTTATCGTTCGAAGATTAAAAATCAATATGGAATCCCAGCAAGCAGCTGCGGTGACTGTTGCACCCATTGCTGGTGCGAGTGTTGTGCTTTGACTCAGGAGTACCGCGAGCTCCAGCACCGTGGATTTGAACCTTCCCTTGGTATAGCGTTCTCAATTTTTCCAAATATTTTGATGATCACATTTTAAATTGATTTTTCTTTGGAATAAATATAAAATATTCTCCATTTTGTTTATTAATTTTAGGGGTTTTTTTTATTAATAGCAACAAAGCTGATATATGATGACTCAATGACTTTTTTATAAGAACATAAAATCAGTACTAATATAAAAATTATGATTATAGTTTGGAAAAAACAGATATGGACAATGAGATCAAAGAAGTTAAATGATAAATTTTACAAATTTGGATGAGTCTTAATGTCAATTGTCTTGAACGTGTCTTAGGGTGGCAAGGAAACTTAACGAGACAGAATCAAGGCGTGCCAATGGCAACTGCTCCGCAAGCACTGGGCGGCATGTACCGATAAATCAGGAACTCAAAAACATTATTGTTCCATATTGTCAAAGCTTATTGGAATGTTTATAAGATGAGTGTTCTAGTTTTGTATTAGATGTTTAATTAATTACTATTTTTATTGTAATGTATTTTATGAAATAATTATGATACGATTTGGCTTCCAGTTTTTTGTATCCCAAAGAAGAAATAAACTATATCGACTTGATGCGTCCCTCGTATTTGGATTATTTTATGAATTAGGGGGCCACTTGATCTTCCGTTACGGGTCAAATTGAAGCGGATCCGATTTTCGTCTCTAATAATCTTAAACCTTTGTATCACAAACTACAAGTAAGAAGTCAGAGGATTGACGGAACTCACTCCTCAATTTATCCTTTGATATTTAAGTCGGAAATCTTTCTCTTAAAATAGAAATCTCTCTCTGTTAATCCGGTCTTCCTCTTTTCTTTCTTTTTCTTTCCTACCTCTTCCTCCTTCCTTCTTTTCCTCATTCGTTCATTAATCTCTTCTCTCTCTCCCCGTTTTCCTCTTTTTTTTTTTTTTTTATTATTATTATTATTATTATTATTATATTTATTATCATTATTATTTATTTATTATCATTATTATTATTATATTTATTATTATTATTTATTATTATTATTATTATCATTTATTAGTATATCTTTTAAATATATTTATTTATATATATTTATTCATCTCTTTTTAAAATATTTATTATTTAGTTAGTTATCTAATTACCTTTATTTAAGACCTTAATCTAAATTTCTAATATTTCATTTATATATATATACTTCGTCAACGAATAATTAATTCACTATTTAATCTAAATTTTAATTAACGGTCCAAATATTCATACCCAATCCGTTAATACATCTAATTTATTAGGCCTAAATGTCAGTCCAATTATAAGATTTTAAGCCTAAAAGTAATTATGAATAATTATTGAAACTAACTTATGAATATATATTTTTTTAATTTGGGATATTACAATCCATAATGTCAATTTCTCATAATTAAAACTCTAATAAATATCCAAACGCAACAAAATCTCAAATATTTATCATAAAAGCCTCAATCTCTGATACACCACTATATGTATCTAAATGCTCGATACACCACTATATGCATCATCCAAACATATTTCTATACTTTTGAAAAGATTTCTAATTTGAGTATCAAAGGATATACGGTGAGAGTAATTCTTACTATACTCTGACCTCTTATTTTCAATTATATTGTGTAAGGTTCATGTTTGAGATTGTGGAGATCGAATTCGTATCGGATCGACTTAACGTGAAGATCCGACTTGCGACCTCCTAATCTTTAGAATCATATAAATTTATGGAATGCAACAATAATAAAAGTAAATAAATAAATAAATATTCTCAATATAAATTCTTCCTATGGTGTTCATTTTGAAAGCCACACATTTTAATCATCGATTTTATTTTTTGGATATTTTATTATAAAATCTTGAATGTTACGGCTGCTAAATTTCATATTCCACTTGTTTCGAGAGCTTCATATTTTGGTTATGTCTTTTCAGGGCGGCTCAAATCTGCTTCCTTTATACTGTTTATTCGACTTAATTTTTATTTTTAAATTAATTAAAAGAGATTAATTACATAAATTTTAAACTGTAATTATCCATTTTCTTTTTTTATAGTTGCTTTTTGACTTTCTTTTAACATTATTAGCTTTTATGGCCATTATTTTATAAATTAATAATGCAATTCTTTTATTAATTTAGCTATACTATTACTTATTTCTATAGGTTGGTATCAAAGTCAATGGGATAGAAGATTTAATCTTTGGAAATGAATTGACTTCCCGTAGATCGAGATATTCTTAAGATAAGTCTTGCATAATTTTTCTCTCTCTAATATTGAATCTTTCTACTAACCTAAATTTTGGACTAATATAACTGACTTAAGTATTAAAAAATAATTTTAACTAACTCTAATTTTATTAAAAATATTATTTTAATTTATTATGTATAATATTTAAATTAAAAAATATAAAAATCTGATTTAATCTCTTTTAGATTAAATTAAGAATTTTAATTATGCTCTAACATGCATTATAAAGCCCTGCCATTACTATCACTTTGCCCCAATTATCACAATTATTGTTATTATTATTTCCTAAAGTCGGGAGAGATAATTCCAAATTTCTTACCTTTCTTTCGAGTATATTACCTTTGGAAGGTTCCACTTGGTAGGAATTGGAAAGATCTGGTGCCTTCCTTATGGGAAAGGCGCCGATCTTGTCAACGTCCTTTTTTAGAGTTGGTTGAAAATATGGATGGCGTAGGGTTAGGAAAAGAGTCGTAGCTAACCGTCTACTGGAGTGTGTGCCCAAATGGGCTAGGCCTGTGAAAATCCTTTTTTATTCTTGGCATGTTGTTACAGTAATTCTGGTCAACGCACGAGTTGACCCTCCCGAGCGCGACTAGGCTGCTTGCCTGTGCCTTAATCGGTCAACGCTGACGTTGACTGTCTGATGCGTGTTGGGCCTTTCAGGAGTTCGGCTCTCATTTTCTATTGGGCCAACGTTGACTGTCCAACAATTGATCTGGGCCGCCTTTGACTATCAGGCCAGCCTATTTACTGTACACCCATCAAATTTAAAATAATATTGGCCTAACTTGGTATAGTTTAGGTCCCCTGAACTATAAGCCTATGAAAAATATAAAATAATCGAGTTATTAATACCAGAAAGAAAAAGAATCTGAATAGGCATTTGGATCACCGAATGACTGAATTGGTAAAAATATAAAAAAATCGAGGCACCTAATATGTTAGCAATTAATTAAATTAGGTACTAAATCCTAATGAATGGTTACTTGAACTAAGGGATAAACGGTTGCATTAAACCGACAATTATGACAACTAAAAAGTAAGCTTTAAACATTGAATAGATACAAACTTATGTAACGATTTGATCATTTAATTTTCAACCAACGTTGCACCTTAGTTAAATTCTAATTATGCCACTTTTCAAAGAGACATTTCTTATTAGCAATAAAGTCGTAAATACATCTATTTTTTTATCAACCAAAGGGGGATTGAATCAAAAAAGGGAAAACAAGTACAGTGCTCCATCACAAACCTGATTGCTTACGGGGATTTTGAACTAGTAATTAATCAAACGTGGGCTAATTTTGAAGTACCAAACCTATAAGGTATGAATTTCATATTATAATTTTACTTATGATTAATTAAATTATAATAAGTAAATTATTGAGGTTTATGAGAATTTGGGTCAAACTTAATATTATGACTTGGTAACAACATACTGAGTGACACTCGATTGCCGCCTGATGCATGCACATGAATATTTTAGGCAAAAAAGGTGCACCTGTAAAATGCCTCTAGGATGCTTGTATATATTTTAGACAATTTGTCAAACCTGATGTGCGTCCGAAAGGCGCCGGTGTGTGTTTAGCGTAAAACACTTGCACCTAATGGACGCACATGAGCTGTATGATTTCTATCTTAGCGCCTAATAAGCGCACATTTGTCAATTTTTTATATAATGTATCTTTTGACTAATTTTCAGTCATTTGTCTGATTTTGGAGAGAAGAGAAAAAAGAAAATAAAATAAGAAAGAGAATGATAGAGAAGGAGAATCCAAACCATAAAGGAATTTTTATAATTTTAAGAATAAGGTAAGTGTATCCAAATATCTCCTTTATTATTATTATTATTATTATTATTATTATCTTTATAAATATTTATTATCTCAATTACTCATACATATTATAGTATCTAAAATATTTATACATCGTATACATGTATTCTCATTCCCATTTCATAAAACTTTTATAGAATTCATACCTTTATTTTTGCATATATTGTGTTTCTAAGTTAATATTTTGCAACAATTCTCATGTATATTCTGCAATTATATATAAATACTCTCACATACTCTTAATTTTTATATGTAGCTTCCTACACATCATAAATTTTTAAGTATTTGAACTTTCACTTAATAACTCATGCATACTTTATAATTGAAATAAAATGATAGAATTATACTAATTATACTAATTTTTTATAATCTATGTAATAGATAGTTTTTGCATGTTAACAAATTTTAATAATATAGATTTTATATATTTTAAAATTGTACAATCAAATTCCTACAAGAATTATAATGTATTGCATGGTAAATATTTAAAAAATTAAATAAAAATTTGCGTAAATTAAAAAATTAGGATATTATCTCAAATATGAGAAAATATAAAGAATTATTCGTATTTACATAGAATCTTTTATTTGATTATATACGAACCATTGTAAAGAATTGACGAAAATACACTATGATATGTCATGGTATATTGTAGTAAAAGTCGATTCAAACATATCATCCATGAATAAAAGCGATATTCAATCTCATCTCTAGGGTTATATATTTGATGACCTAGTTACGGCTTTTAAATAGCAGTGCATAACCTTTAGTTATATGAAATTTTATATAACCCAAGTTTTAATTATTTATACATTTATTGGTAAGGTTATTATTAATTACTGGTTCATAAATTTTACATGTTTTATATATAATTAGATAATATATAGTTTAAAAAAATATTATCAGCATCAAATTATGCAAAATATAATATTGAATTTATATGTCATTGAATTTAATTATCCATTTGCAATCAAGGACGTAGAGAAGTCAGAAACAATCAATGAGATCATCCTTTTATAATGATTGATCCCTTTATTGAATCAATAATCGAGCAAGGAACCAATTTCTTCGGGTCCAATATTCTCCCTCGTTAACTCATCGAGCCATAAGCATTTAATTCTTAGTCCCTCTATAGTATTAGTAGCTGTTCTCGGTCGTCGTTTAGCCTCAAGAATCTTGTTCTTGAGAGAGTTGAGTTAGTCTTCTACCGTGATGGCTTAATCCGTATAACAACGAGACCTACGCATTCATTTAGCCGACTTGTTATCAAGCTCCAGAAAGAACGACTTTAATCCAGTCAAATTACATTATTTTTAAGATTATTATTTTTATGGACTATTATCTGATATAGGTGAATAAAAAAATAATCGATATAAAATAACTAATTATTTGATTTAAAAAATTACTTTTTTTTTCTTGTTATACCCTTGATAAAATAATTATAAAATAGTAGTACAAGTATTATTTGTCGCAGAAATACATGAGAGAAATTTTATTTATCTATATATATATTTTTTTAAACTAAAATCAGGAGATAAATTTTTTTTTTAGAGATAATATGGCAAAGTTTAATTGAGTAATACGACGTCACTTTCAAGCTGGTCATTTCAGCGTCCTTTTCTGAAAGTCAGTTGAACAATTCTACCAAACGGAGGAAGCTGGAATGTATATATTAGCTTGGTGGATTTCCCCGAGACATAATAATAATAATGATTGTTAATTAATTAATTAATTTTTTGAGTTTATATTTACTCATATACCTAATTTAACTGAATACTTTAACAAAGTCAACACCACAATTCTCAACTTTATATATATATATATATAAAAAATAGACACCCGTTTAATAGTTTAAAGATAATGTAATTAAGCTCAAGTGCAAATATTAAACATATATATATATATATTAATTTTTTGAGTTTATATTTACTCATATACCTAATTTAACTGAATACTTTGAAATAGTCAACACCATAATTCTTAACTTTATATATATATATATATATTAAAAATAGACACCCTTTTAATAGTTTAAAGATATTATAAATAAGATCAAGTGTAAATGTTAAACACTAAGTTAATTTTTTTGATTGACTAATAATAATCAACTAAGTTAGCCCACATTTTCTGATTAAAAATTCTTGAGCATACTAACGTTCGTTTCTAAGCATATAATTGCTTACTGCAATAATCCCACACTTTGCCTTCAGACTCTAGAGACTCTGCTAAACTCCACGAGTTCTGTCCTGTAAAGTTTCCACGCTTACAGGACTTAGCTTCTCGCTCGTTTCCCGTGAACACTGAGTCGGAAAACTGTGCTCTTGACGAGCCGTAAAAACGTCTCTTACGTCTGAAGGCGAATACCCATTCCTACCTCAATCTCTCTCTATCTCAACTCTCATTTCCAATTACCTTCTTATAAGTTAAAAATTTATTACTAACTTGAGTATCGGAGTGTCTTCAGTGGGATAATATCCCACCGACACTTGACCTTTTGTTTGTTGTAGTGGTGTGCAGGGTTCAGACTTGGTGAACGGCGCCGGATTCAAATGACCCAATCGACTTGAATCTGTTCAAAGTCCTAATCCAGGTACACATCACATTTGTATAATTTAATGATATATTTAGTTATTAAAATGAAATAATGTAGGAATAAGCTCAAATATAAAAATTAAATGCTAAGCTAATATATAAATATCAAATCAAACCGAAGTTAACCTTAAAATTAGTTGATAATTTTTCTTTTGCATATAATCATTTTAAAATTAGAGTAATTTATGATTAAATGTTTATAATTGATATCGATAATTTTTTGTTTATCTTAAACTATCAAAATCTGCCATTATAATATTATTAATTTGGTTGCAATTTGTTATATATTAAGATATAATTAAAACTTCTATTTATTTTCTCAACTATTTACACAACAAGATATATACGTTTATATTATCCATATTTCTTATTTAATGACTAAAATTTATATTTATAATTTACAAAATTTAAAATAATACAATATAATATTATCTATATTTATTATTTTCTGTAGGGGTTGACATTAAGTAAATGAAGTTTCTTCGTCGTTTCCTGAATTTGATTGACTCCTTCTAAGTCTCATCCTCTGCTATCTAATATCCCTCTACATACATAAGCTTATTAGGAGGACCTATTCAATCAATTATCTGAGAAAACGCCGGAATTTGCCTTGTGAGAGATTCGGAGAACCATGAAGCCGCCGGCGACCGGAATACGAGTGAATCAACCATACTCTTCGTCGTATCCTCCACCTCCTCAGTGTCAAGCTGGCGGAGCTGAAGGCAAATGGTCTACCGGCCTTTGTGACTGCTGCTCCGACGTCCCTCTCTGTAAGTTCTGATCAGAACTCTCTCTTTCTCTCTCTTCAGTTTTATTCATAGTGTTTATTTTAATATAAACATAAAAGATTGCCAGACTTCAAATTCTGAATCGTTTGTTCTTCTTCCCCTTCTTCATAGGTTGCTTGACGTGCTGGTGTCGTTGCATTACTTTTGGACGTATTGCTGAAATTGTTGATGAAGGAGCACCACGTAAGTTCATTAGATTTGAATCTAGCGAAGTTTGAATGGATTAACACCTGCCTGACCATTTTTTTGATATTGGATTGTGTCGGGGTTCGAATAACCCAAATTAACCCGATCCGGTACAGCGAAAACCCGAACCCCCGTCATCGTCTGCTACTAAGTTAGTAGGTATAAAGAATAAAAGCTATATAATATTTTTAACGTGGAAACCTTTCACAAGTTAAAAAAAAAAATCACGGGATATATAATCTACGTACCAAACCCAACAGATTGAAACTGACTTGGGTTAGGTTCTTTCCAACTTAACGTGACTCATGTTTGGCTCATAAAGGAGCCCTATTTGTTGCTTTAAACAAGATCATACTTGACCTGATAAACGAGAGATTCATCAGATAAACTGAAATCAATTTTAAAGTCTTGTGGAAGGCCAAACCTCCAATCAAAATATCAATAATATATTTTTTCTTCTGCACAGCTTGTGGCGTGAGCGGGGCCTTATATGGGCTAGTTTTAGCCTTAACGGGGTGCCAGTGTATATACTCTTTCTTCTATCGTTTAAAGATTAAACGACAGTATGGAATCCCACAGAGCAAGTGCCATGACTTCTTCGTCCATCACTGGTGCGAGTGCTGTGCTTTGGCCCAGGAGTATCGCGAGCTCCAACACCGTGGATTTGAACCTTCCCTTGGTACGTCTTTCTCAAAATTTTCAAATATTTTGATGATCACATTTTAAGTTCATTTTTTGAAAAATATATATAAAAATATTTTCAATTTTTTTAATTAATTATTTGGGTTTTTAACTGTTATTTTATTGGTTTTTTTAATAATAATATGATGACTTAATGACTTTTTTATAAGAACATAAAATCAGTACTAATATAAAAATTATGATTATAGTTTGGAAAAAAACAGATATGGATAATGAGATCGAAGAAATGTTAAATAATAATTTTTACAAATTTGGATGAGTGATAATGTCAATTGCCTTGGACGTGTTTTAGGGTGGGAAGGTTCCTTAATGAGACAGAATCAAGGCGTGGCAAAGACCACTGCTCCGATGGCCCCGGACGGCATGCACCGGTAGATCAAGAAGGCAAAAACCTTTTTGTTCCAAGCTTTTATGAAATGTTGAATAAATTATTGTTTATATTGTAATATATTTTAAAAATATTTAATAATTTGTTTAATTACTTTCTTTGGTGTAATATCCTTTATGCTATTTGAGCACGGATGTAAAGGGCATAAGGAGCGTTGTGACGTGTGCCCCGTACAGCACCTATACAACGTGATACCATAGCCGTCGAATTTCTATGTAACGCCTCTTGTCAACCCTTTTTTTTAAAAAAAATAATATAAATATATATTTTTTATTTTTCAATAATAAAAAACTGTAGATATTAGATGAAAATTTAATGGTTACCACGCAGTATCGTGCACGCGTCATATGGAGTCACGTCGCAGCGCACCTGCTCCAAGATGTAAAGGCCCCCTAGAGAGCCTATTTTTCTATAAAAGGGGTTAAAATATTTCTAAAAATAAGAGCCTATTATTATAAATTTTGTTATGGGATTACCAACATAGGAAATATGATGTTATTTTGACGGTTGTCAATTCGCACACCTTATTGCCATTAGAGCTACTTATTCTCGGGATTGGTCGGCCAAATCTTACATTAATAATTATCAATCATATATTGGTATGGCACTATTTAAAACTTTATACATAAGTTGGATACTGAAAGCTAATAGGGGCTAGATACGGCTCAAGAGGCAATCGAGATGATTTTAATTATTTAAAATCAACTATAAAAGTCCATAAAATTACATTTTGCTTAAATGTTATTCGTAAACTTGCTTCTTCAGCCTGAATACAATGCTTCTCTCTCTCTCTCTCTCTATATATATATATATCTAATTTTTATAATATGAGAAAGCTTATAATTTTTGTAAGTTTAGAAATTTTAGTTGATACTTCCTAACAGTTAATTTCATAATAAAATCAACTTCTATGGAATAGTTTATTCAAAATTTAACCTTTGATTTATTCGTTGGAAGAAAACGGGCGTTACCAACAGCTCCCGGGCCTACACCGTTTATTTCCCAGTAAAATTATTTTAAAAAATATTATTTAAAATATTTTTCAATAACACATAAAATTTATTTATTTATAATTTATTAATATAAATTAACAAATAAAAAAGACACATCATTAAAAATATAATTGATGGGTTTAGTATACCCAGCCCAGGAAAAAAAATCGTTCAACCGCTTCATCTTGTCAATGGACGATTGTCACCGGTGGTTGTCATTGGCAGTTGTCAATGGATGATAATGATTACTTCCAACTTTATAAATAGTACCCGGTTATCAATATCGAACGATTTTTAAAAATTTGGACATCTAATGGGTAAATTACCAAATTTAAGACATGGATAATCATAATCTCAAGTTAATTTATACATAAAACTCGAAATAAATGCTTAAAAGAGGTTTGGAAGTATCTTAGGGTTTCGACGAACAAAAATGCACATAAAACTACCAAATCGGATATCCAATCGATAGATTAACTTCTATAAGATATGAATAATGATATTCTAGATCCAATTTATACAAAAATGCCAAAAATCAGAGGCCAAAACCACTCGGGTGTGGGGTTAGGATTTTAGTGCGAAAACCGGTCAATTTCTACAAATTTGGCCATAAAATTCATATATATAAATATAATCAAACCATGGGTATCATAAATACATACATGTGTTGAATATTGGGATAATAATATCCGAAGGGGATCGAACAAAAATAAAAAAGAATGGAAGAAAAGGGTATAGATATACTTGTCTTAACCCGATCTACGATTTCTCCAATTAGCTTTATGTTGGAGTCAAACTTGAGAACCTTCATTTGCGCCTTTCTCTCTCTTCTCTCTCCCTCTCTCTCTACCCGAAGCCCCTCTTCTGTTTTTTTTCCTCTGAATCCCTTCTCCCCCTCCAGCTTCTATTATTATTATTATTATTATTATTATTATTATTATTATTATTATTATTATTATTATTATTATTATTATTATTATTATTTTCTTTCTCTTTTAATCCCAAAATTCAAATCGATACTCGGACGGTCGAGCGGGCATACTTTGGGTGTCGGCCCAACTTATCCAAATATCTTTCAAAATTTTTATAATATTTAATTAATTTTTATCACGTTCAAAATATCCAAAATAATAAAAAATAATTCAAATTAAATTAAAAAAATTTCAGATATTATATTCTCTCCCACTTATAAAAATTTCGTCCTTAAAATTTAACGAATCTCAAAACTTAACAATAGGGGGAATGGTCCTTCTAGATTTTGCCTACGTACTTCCACATCACTTTCTTGGAGACGACGATTATTTCTAGCGAACCCTAATCATTTAAATCATTATGATCCCCAATGTCTAATACTTTTATCTAATATTGAGATTGAAATCTTGCTATAATACGAATCCCTAATCTCCCACAACAGTTAAATCTGATTAGAAACCTACCTTTTCAATCATCAGTACATGGGAGATATCACGATAATCTACCCAGATTCACAGGTAAACCTAATTATTGACCACCTCTCCGACTTAATACAAAAGTTTAAATGAACTAATAGGTTCTCACCTCGATTCCTTCTACGTCTTGTGAATGATTTTCCATTGGAACCTTAACCCAATTCCAAAATTTCTGAGCCAAGAGTCCACATGCTTCATTGCGCTACTCTGATTAACAATTTATTAGGATATTAAGAATCCTATTGCAACTTATATCCATTAATTCAAATCAAACTCCTAGGTTCCTTACAATTATAAACCTAAGAAAAATCCTAAAGATATCGACACAACTAAGACAAGGCCCAAAATATTTAGATTACAATCAACCTAGGCAATACAATTGAACAATCACCCAAAAATCTCGAACTCAAATACTTACCAAACTCATCATTTTGTTGGCACACCAACGAGCCAACTTATACATTTGGTAGTATTGCCTAAATTCACGATGAGTAGGATGTCCTCGCCATCCAGATCCACAATTAACCAAATAGTACCATAATTCTTACTGCCCTAACGTCTTTGAACCAAAATAGTGAGGGCTTCTCATCTCATAATTCCATGATCTCATTACTTAGGAGGCAACTATCTTTTTATCTTAGATATGTGGAGCCTATTCGAAATTTATCTTACAACATCCCCTATGATGTACCGAGTCAATACTCAATCCAAAGATTCTCGACATCCAATTATTGGCGATAATATTATTTTTGACTGATGATGCACCTCATAAGTATAGCCCCCTAACAACTTTACTGATCTATGCTACCACTTGATTAACCCTTCACGACTGGCATCGAAACTCACTATTACTATCCTCATGCGAATTTACCCGCTTATATTATTGTATGGCTATCTCTTCCTGCGAGATAACATCTCAGTCCATTAGGATCATTAGACAATAATTATCTCTATAAGCAACCCTATAAATCCTTAAAGTAAGGACTTTGACCCCAAACTATAGATGAAGTAGTTCTAGCCATAGGCTTTTCATCCTCTTAACCAATGGCAACGACCTATACAAGTCAAGAGATATATAATCCTAGAGCATCCTTAAAATGATCACATTTTACAATAACTTACTAGACCCATCAGGGGTCAACCCAAACAATGAGACCAACATCTAATCCTTAATTCCTCGAAGGCTAACCTCGTATGACTCATTTCGATGAATACTAATTGTTTCAAGCCAAACGCCTCACAACACTGCAACCCTCAAGAAATACTTATCGGATTGTCCTTTCGGGTTCAGCTAAACCCAAGAAAGCCACACACCTTCGAGACATCGATCAATCTTTTCCTAAATAATCCATCGCTACAAATCTTAAGGAACGCATTTCTGTTATTGAAGAAACTATATGCCCAATATAACACTTCTCCCAACTAACATCCCTTTCATAATTAAGCACACGGATGACTGTCTTTCGTAATCTATGATATGATCTTCAAATAGGGTTCATACATCCTATTGATTCTTAAAATTCATCAATGAGGTCATCACTAATTGATCCAATTATGACTGGAAGGTTTAATTCATAATTCCCACAAAAATGCTAATGAACCTACGAAACCCAAATGGCATTATCAAAACTCATAATGGCTATATCTAAATTCTGAAAATTACCATAAATATAATTCTCGATTATTTACAATTGGCAGCACTACGGATATAGATCACCCTTAGGAAATATCAAACTCTCACAATATATCAAACGAGCCACCTATTTATTTTCCCAATGCCAGCTTAGCAAACCATTTGCTCCCGAGTAACCAAGTCCTTAGTTGCCCCCAAAAATCTAGTCAGTTTATCTTGCTAATCCTAAAAGTGCTAAAGCATCTCACGAAAAGAAACTCAGCCGATGCCTCGTCAGTTCTATACAGGGTCCCCAAAATTGATGCCAATCCTGGCACACCCTCCACAGTAACATCCATTTAACGATCAGCAGATAATTTGGGCTAATCATTTCCTCTAATAAACATCCTTAATATCAGGTCAAGTCTTAACACCACAAGGCAATTAATTTATCCCAACCAATCACATCTATTAACCTAAAAAAATGTTACAGACCTCGAAGCAACTGGTATAAATTCCATGATCCTCAAACAAATGAATAAACTTAGAGAGCACAAACAAAACATAGATTCAAAATTTTAAAATAACACATATATTGAAATGCCAAGATTTAAAAATCTTGTCTTCTACCATGGTAGCGACACTCCTACACTTGTACCATTACCGAGAAACCTCGATCCAAGGCATTGAGTTTCTTCACTGTCCAACCCGTGGAGTAAGGACAATCCCTAACCATACGGTCGAATTGTCCACAATTGAAACATACTCCCAAAAATCCCATCGAACTAAAATACTCATCGATAGAGTATCCAAGAACATATCCTACGATATTTCTTTATTCTTGAGGCCCATGATCTTTTTCACATTAACCACCCGAGGTCAACTTTGCCTCTTATCTTACGTGGGGTAACATTACCTTATATTCTTCCAATATTGGATGACCGCAATGTCATCTTAATTCTCAAGATCCATATCTCAACCTCCATAGGATCCGAGTTACCCAAAAGTTTAGGCACCTAAGTATTACTAAATCAATATCCTTAGATTCGTTATACCCAAATTGACTCTAAGTTATATTGACCTTGCGCTATCATCCTACCTTATCCATCATATTTGATACATCAATCAAACATTCCTTCTTAGCAGATTACTAGCCTGAGGACCTCAACCCAGAGCCGATCAAATCTAAACTTTGAACCAAAATTGATTAACCTAGGTCTTGAATCAATATCGATCAACACAAGTACTAAATCGGCATTAATCAAATTCTAACCTTAAGGTGTCTCCATACAACATCTTCCTCTTGACCCTGTGGTCAACCACCACCATGAGTAAACTCTTGTCTAAGAGCTATGCTAATATACTTTCTGAAATAAAAACACACAGGTTATATTGCACTTTAGAACTAGTTAGGATGCATAAGCTAGACAGCCCAGTTTAATCACTATTCCTAACTTAGTTCTAACTTAAGTTAGTCAATTAGGATAACTAAAACTATCCGATCTAACTTAATTGTCCTACGTCTACATCTACTTATTTGATCAATCTTAATCTTTCCTAAACATTCGCATATGATTCAAATGAAACTTAAGGTATCTCTTTTTTTTTGATACGAACTGTGATGGAGTGTATTTTCTGCCAAAAATCGGACAGAGTTTCATCTATAATATAGTCGTTAAACTATACAAAACTTGTGAAATATCCTGAACAATATATATAATCTATTAGAAATGTCTCCATAATATTAAGACAACAGTACAACAATTACCACGCAGTCAACAATATGACACAATAATAACTGCTCACAGGATTTATCTGCCACATGTTATCCATGACTCTAACGCTGTGTAACTAAATACAATATTGGCTAAAGAGAGATCCACACGTACTTGTTACAAACCATAATAACCTATAAAAATATAAATAAATTCAAATACTATAAAAATTAAACTATCTGATCATCAACTTTATGTACAATATACATTAATAAGTTTCATTGAAATATAAATATATTCACAATTCTCCACAATATATACAAATTATAAAATAAAGGTCTTTAACATAATCTTCTAAGTCCAGAGCATAGTCTACTTTTAATCTCTACTTAGTCCCATCGGGTATAATAGGTCTGTACTAATCTGGAGATAAGAAAAGGCAATAAGGGTGAGCCAAATGCTCATCAAGTGTAATATAATCAATGACAATAACAATATATGTAAAATAAAATAAAAGAGATATATGAGTATAATGAGGATGCATAAATATAAAGTATGATCGATTGTGCTTTCGGAATATAATTGATTTTTTATATTTTATCATTCTTCTTTTGGGGATATAAATTTATACATAATTATTCATCTTTACGGATCAGGGTTACTAAATCCTACTAGCTAAGGGACTAAATAATTGATGATAAATTGTGTTTACTCTACACAATTCAAAGCCATGGGTTCCTTTTTATTTACATCTTGAGGGTAGGATGATCATAAATTCTTATCCTCCTTATTTACATCCCGAGGATAGGATGATCATAACGTCTTAGCCTTCCTTCCGGCGGAAGTGGCCATATCATATACTTCCCCGTCGAGACTAAGCCTCCCCATCGGAAGCGGTACCAATAACTCGTACCTCGAATTACATATGACGACCCATCGGGTCTCGGACCACCATGGTCCCTTAGTGACCCCACTCCTGGCAGTATGCATGATCAATGCAAGGCTTGATTCATAGTTTCACAATATTCGGATACACAAATATACATATATATACTGTCCGAGTGTTCAAAAACCCTCCAAATTATAAACACCAGTGTGAAACCACCGTACGACCAGTAAACATATATGCATGTACATAATTTATAAATTTGGAGTATACAAAAATATATGCATGTTAGTAAAATCTCCCATAATGGTCAAAATACATCAGAAATTAAATCAGATAAAGAATAGAGTTAAAGGATACTTGCCTTGACATTATACTCTGCAGATTTGAAGAAATGATATCCCGAAGCACCCAATTGGGCTTTTCTTTCTCCTGCCTCATGTGCACCTGCGCGCTACCCTTCCTCTCTCCTCTACGAACGGTCACCACGCCGCCTCCACCGCTTAGCTGGCGACCACCGCGGCCTCACCAACGACCACCATCGTCACCACCAATCTCTCTCTCCTCTCCCTTCTCCTCCTTCTCTGCCTGTGAAAAATTTAAAATGACAATAAATATTAAAATAATTCAGACGGGATCCAAAATATTACAGTTCTCCTTCTCTGGCATTCACATTCCTTTAAGTAGACCGTCTGTTACTTTTTAAATTTCCTACGCTTCATTTAATTTTTCTTCTTGAAGATTTCTAAGTGTTCTATAACCTTCTCGCTTCCATTTTCATGATGCCTTCCGTCACCCAGATTGCCTCAGTGATCAAAGCCAATGAGGTGAGGGAGTTATATGTCAAGTACAACATCCCTAAGTCGATCGTCTTCAGGATGCCCTATGAGGGAGACAGAGCATGCTCCCCTCCCGAGGACTACATCACCATATATGAGGCCCACTCGAGGAGTAGGTTACGCCTCCCAGTTCCCGACGAGTTAATGGGTATATTGACCGCTCTTTAGATCCTCATAATACGGTTTCACGCCAATGCTGTGAGTTACTTGTGTTCCCTTTGTATCTTTCTCTGCCAGCATTTAAAGCTGTTAATGGTGGAAGCAGTCAGAGTATTGTTTCAATTCATCCAGGGTAGAGAGTGGGTGTCCCTGTCCCCACGAAGGCACCGAATCAGCAGTGCTATATATAATTCCCTGAAGAATTGGAAGAACTTGTTCTTTTATATTCATGTTGATACGACCTGGCCCTTGGCCAGTGATTTGGACAGGGTGCCCAATATTTGCACTGGGATGCTCACCGATGAGGAGGTTGCTGCGGTGGAGCCGCTTCTGGAGCCGATAGAGGGCCACATTCTGGAGTTTCGAAGAGATCATTTGATTTCTCTAGCGGAGGCCAAGAAGGAACGATGGAGACTGCCTTTGTCGGTGCAGAAGATGAAGGTGCCTCCCAGTAAAAGGAAGCTCGGGACCCTTACGATCGAATCTGCCAGCGCAACTTCCACCAAAGAAGCTCCTAGTAGTCCAAGGTAGAAGAAGGCGGCGACAATGATGCCTTCTTCTTCTTCCTCCTCGGAGCCAAAATATGTTATGGCTATTTGATTCGCTGGGGCCGAGATAGCTCCAGTGTAGGCGGAGTTGAGGCTACTGTGGAGGCATATAGGGCTAGGTTGCCCTCCGCTGTGAGCAGTGTCGTTCTTACTCTACCACAGCCGAAGCACCCAGTGGTGCTATCAAAGTCGCCCGCGGAGCCTTTAGCTAAGCGAGTTGTTAGGTTGCCTAAGGAGCCAGCTGCCGAAGAGTTCCTGGATGTACCTACAGACCCTCCTGCCACACAGGCCATTAAATTATTTGAGGAGCCTACTGCTGGTGAGCCTCAAGGGGTGCCTGAAGTGCCAATTGCTGGAAAGCTCCAAGAGGTGGTTTGCGTCAGCGCCAAGCTGACAGAGGAGCCTACAGCAAGAGTGCCTATTGAGGCGCTGGGCTTTACAGCGTACTTGCTAGAGGAGTACGCAGTGGAGGTCACTGTTGGGATATTTAGGGGATCTCTGTTTTCAGTCCTCCACCGCCAGGGCCAAAGCCTCGCAGCAGGCTAGTGAGGCCAGAGCGCAGAGTCTGGCAGGTAAACCTTTGCAACTTTTTTTCTCCTTTGTCTTTCCATTGCTGTTACTTAATGTTTTTGCTCTTTGCAGGAGGAGAAAATGATTGATGTAGTTAGCAAGGGGTTGCGATAAGAGGATCAAGTGATCTCCGACCGTGTCAGAGAGATCACCTGACTCGAGGAGGAGATGGAGCTACTTAAAGTGGAGCACCTAGATGACATAGCTATCATTCAGACTATGATATCGAGCCTGGAGGAGGAAAACGTTGAGCTAAAGAAGGAAAATGCCACGCTGAGGGAAGAAGCTAATCAGGCGGTGAGGCGCATTGACCAACTATCGGGATAGATGACATTGTTGGAGAATGAGTTGGCCATTCGTATACGTCCCCATGAGGTCTCCGAGATGTTGTGGGCACGGGTGTGGGAAGGTGTTAATCTCAGTCGATGCATTACACGACTGGTTGACCCTAACTTTCCAACTGAATTTCTTGACCCAACAAACTGTTCTACCTAACATCGCGAGAACCTCGTGGGACAGCCCCAGAGTGGTCAAGGGCCATCGCAGCCTCCTCTTGGGAGCTCCGCTCCGTCGTAGATTTTGTACCCTTACTTTTGAAGTTGTTATAATCATGAACGCACATAATCAATAAAATGATCATTTTACTAATATTCTGTTGCGTTGTTCGGCCGACATGATGCATTGCACCCAAATTGGTTGTTTGCCTTTCCTAAGATGTTAGTAGCGCTCTTTGATGGACTTAAGTACAGGAGAAGATATCAAGGTGAATCCTAATGTCAGGCCAAGCCAGTTCTTTACTCGTACGTGAGTAGAGGCATGGCAGCGCTGCCCAAACGTGCACTTGGGCAGCCCGCTTTTGGATGGAATGATTTCTCTCTTGTCGACCGTCGTTGATTGACACTCTATCTCCTTGTATAAAAGGTTGTCACGTGTGCCGTTTAAATCCCCTAAAATTTTGATCGTGAATGGGCACTAAATTAAACCCCCTAAATTATCAAATCTATTATTAATCTGTTCACAATTTACTAAATATTAAGATATAATTTTCTGTTTATTCTTTCAAATATTAGTACAACAAACATACATAATTTTTTTGCTCTCTTTACTTTTAAATAATTTAATATGATAACAAATCGATATCCCAATATGTCAGTAATTAATTAAACTAGGCACTACATTAAACTAGGTACTAATTAAACAAAGGGAAAAACAATTGTATTACAGACATAGTTATGACAACTAAAGAGTAAGTTTTAAACATTGAATGTTTACGGACCTATTTAACGATTGGTTCATTCAATTTTCGATCAGCATAATATATTAGTTAATGCACAATCATGTCACATTAAAAGAGACGGGCTTATTAGTAATAAGGTTATAAATATGTATATTTTTTTCGATCAAAGGAGAACCCGAATACAATGTTCAGTAAAAAATTAGATTCTTTATGGTGATTCTGAACTAGTAAATAATCAAATGTTGGATAACTTTGAAGTATCGAATCTGTAATGTATGAATTTTAAATTATAATTTTAATCATAATTAATTAAATTATAATAAATAAATTATTGAGGATAATGAGGATTTGGGTCAAATTTAATATTATGATCGGGTTATAATAGATTGAGGAACACTTAGATTGGTACCTAACTTGCGTATATGCGCATTTTAGGCAAAAAAACACACTTATAAAATGCATCTACGGTACTCGTGTGTATTTCTTAGCTAGAGTGGTCAAACGTGACGTGTATTCAAGATGGGCCATGCGTGTTCGTGGTTAAATAGTTGCGTCTGATACGCGTTTGACAGTTGTTCGTGCACTGTATAATTTCTGTCTTAACGTCTAATATATATTTGATAGGCATATATTTGCCGATCTTCTATATAATGCCCATTTTGACTAACTATTTTTATTTTTGTTCAATTTTAGGGAGATAAAAAAAATGAAAGAGAGAGATAAAGAGAAATCCAGGGAAGGAGAATGTTTTTCAAGAATTTAATTAAATAAAAACTTTTAACAAATAGCAGTAAAAATGTACGTAAAAATATTAGTTTTCCTATTGGCTGTCATTTTTCATTTAAAACCAACTGTTTAATAAGCAAACAGTAATAAAATAATATTTTTATATTATAGGCAAAATGTTTTCTTCTCTTTAATTTTTTATTGAGTGATCAGATACCAAAAATACTTTTTTAAAAAATTATATTTTTAATATAAATTTTTATAACAGCCAAATAAAAAATAATTTCTTTTATTTTTTAATTATCAAATGTTTAAGCACCAATTAAATTATAAAATCAATCCGTAGACTTTGATCCGATCAAATTATACCCATTTTAAAATTGTTATTTGCATCAACTATCCTCCAATTAACACAACCAACATATATAAATTTGTATTGTCTATATTTATTATTTAATGGCTAAATTTTATATTAATAATATACAAATTTCAAAATAAAATAAAATAAAATTATCTATGTTTATTATTTTCTGGAGGAGCATATAATTAACAAATTACTCAGTCGACAACGCAGTGGTTGAAGTTTCTT
The DNA here is from genome assembly GCA_033239525.1 of Nepenthes gracilis. NCBI lineage: Eukaryota > Viridiplantae > Streptophyta > Magnoliopsida > Caryophyllales > Nepenthaceae > Nepenthes > Nepenthes gracilis. The sequence continues at coordinate 2,736,205 of BSYO01000026.1, read as the reverse complement.
AGATGTTTCCTGGATTTGATTGACGCCTACAAAATCTCATCTTCTTCAGGCAAATCATTTCTATATATACTTATCACAGGGGCCCTGTTCGATCAATTATCCAAGAGGACGCCTGAATTCGCCTTGTGAGAGAATCAGAAAACCATGAAGCCCCCGCCGACCGGAATTCCAGTGAATCAGCCATACGCTCCGTCGAATCCTCCACCTCCTCAGCACCAAGCTGGCGGAGCTCCAGGCCAATGGTCTACCGGCCTTTGTGACTGCTGCTCCGACGTCCCTCTCTGTAAGTTCTGATCAGAACTCTCTCTCTCTCGCTCTTTAATTTTATTTTTAGTGTTTATTTTAAAATAAGCATAAAAGATCGCCGACTTTAGATTCTGAATCGTTTCTTCTTCTTCTTTTTTCACAGGTTGCTTAACATGCTGGTGTCCATGCATTACTTTCGGACGTATTGCTGAGATTACTGATAAAGGAACATCATGTAAGTTCAACAGATTTGAATTCAGCAGAGTTTCAATGCATAAACACTCGCCTGACCATTTTTCGATATTAGATTGAAGCTCGGCTCAGGTTAGGTTGTTTCCTGCATGGCGCGACTCAAGTTTGGCTCATAAAGGAGCCCTAGTTGTAGAATCAAACGAGCCCATGTTTGACCTGATAAATGATGCATTCATTAGGCGGCAAAGAGACGATTAATCTAATTTTAAACGAGCACAATTGAACTTTTTACGAGGCTCTTGAAGGAGTCCATTCTTAAGCGTAAATGAAGCTCATTTGACTGCCAATTTCTTCTGCTATCCTCCCTAAAATATTATTAACTTCTTTTTTGGTTGTTTTTTGGCACAGCTTGTTGCGTGAGCGGGGCCCTATATACGCTAATTTTAGCCTTAACAGGGTGTCAATATATATACTCTTGCACTTATCGTTCGAAGATTAAAAATCAATATGGAATCCCAGCAAGTTGCTGCGGTGACTGTTGCACCATTGCTGGTGCGAGTGTTGTGCTTTGATTCAGGAGTACCGCGAGCTGCAGCACCGTGGATTTGAACCTTCCCTTGGTATAGCTTTCTCAATTTTTCCAAATATTTTGATGATCACATTTTAAATTGATTTTTCTTTGAAATAAATATAAAATATTCTCCAATTTGTTTATTAATTTTAGGGTTTTTTTTTAATTAATAGCAACAAAGCTGATATATGATGACTCAATGACTTTTTATAAGAACATAAAATCAGTACTAATATAAAAATTATGATTATAGTTTGGAAAAAACAGATATGGATAATGAGATCAAAGAAGTTAAATGATAAATTTTACAAATTTAGATGAGTCTTAATGTCAATTGTCTTGAACGTATCTTAGGGTGGCAAGGAAACTTAACGAGACAGAATCAAGGCGTGCCAATGGCAACTGCTCCGCAAGCACTGGGCGGCATGTACCGATAAATCAGGAACTCAAAAACATTATTGTTCCATATTGTCAAAGCTTATTGGAATGTTTATAAGATGAGTGTTATCGTTTTGTATTAGATGTTTAATTAATTACTATTTTTATTGTAATGTATTTTATGAAATAATTAAGATACGATTTGGCTTGAAGTTTTTTGTCTCCCAAAGAAGAAATAAACTATATCGACTTGATGCGTCCCTCATATTTGGATTATTGTACAAATTAGGGAGTCATTCGATCTTTCGCTACGGGTCAAATTGAAGCGGATCTGATTTTCGTCTCTATTAATCTTGAACCTGTGTATCACAAACTATAAATAATAAGTTAGATGATTGACGGGACTCAATTCCCAACTTATCCTTTGACGCTCAAATCAGAAATCTTTCTCATAAAATAAAAATCTTTCTTTGTTAATCCGGTCTTCTTCTTTTCTTTCTTTTTCTTTCCCTCCTCTTCCTTCTTCTCCTCCATCGTTCGTTTCCCTCCTCTCTCTCTCTCCCCGTTTTCCTCTTTTCTTTTTCTTATTATTATTATTATTATTATTATTATTATTATTATTATTATTATTGTTATTGTTATTATCATCAGTATTATTATTATTATTTACTATTATTATTTTATCATTATTATTATTTATTATTATTATTATTATTATTTATTAGTATATTTTTCTAATATATTTATTTATATATATTTATTTATCTCTCTTTAAAATATTTATTATTTAATTAGTTATCTAATTACCTCTATTTAAAACCTTAACCTAAATTTTTAATATTTTATTTATTCATATATATATATATATACTTCGTCAACGAATTATTAATTCACTATTTAATCTAAATTTTAATTATTAAGGCCCAATCCATTAATCCATCTAATTTATTAGGCCTAAATGTCAGTTCAATTATAAGATTTTAAGCCTAAAAGTAATTACGAATAATTATTGAAACTAACTTATGAATTTTTTTTAAATTTGGAATATTACAATCTTTCCCCCTTAAAAGATTTTCGTTCTTGAAAATTAACACAATCAATGCCTAATGCCCGCAAGTCCAGGTTATTGATAGCTTGTGCTATGAGCTGAGCTACTCCGTATAAGTGCAATCATAAGTTTCGCAGGAGTCTCCCGAACTAGCATTTTGTATTCATGACAATCCTGAAAATTAGAAAACTTAGAACCCTACTTATACTAATACTTTGGCCTAACATTTTCTTTATGATCTAGAATATCCCCGGACCTTAAACCTAAAGTATATTATACATTTCACAATTCGGAATCACCGATGGTCTGGTAAGTCCTCAAGGATGTCCTCAAGGATGTGCAAGATCCTCCTTGACCTAGAATAATCATAAATATGTTAAGTCCTCGAGCCACTTAGCAAGCACCACATCAAATACCAAGCCTTGCAAGTCCTCTAAAATATATATCATTCTCTACTCCGACTTAATTTATTAGAATTATATCTAAATCTTCAAAACTCATCGCCTAATATCTTCAAACATTATCAACTTAAATCCTCAAATATTCATACAGAACCTTAATTCTCTAATACCATTAGTTATAACGACACGAGCTCGAATCTACGAACCCGACCGGACCGTCACGGTGAAAACCTTAAGTCATCCAAAATCATCAATTACGCGTCATCAAATAATTTTAATGAATTCCATAATATTATTTAAGACGCAATCCATAGTCATCATAAATGTATCATCACATAAATATCTATAATAATAACAAATAATTTCAATAAATGACCTCAATGTTAAAAATATCAATCCTCATAGAGAAATCTAATAAAAGTTGAACAGTAACTAAACTACCAGGATTTTAAGTCTCTATCCAGAAAGCCTCAACCTCTGATATCACCTCTGCTTGGAGTCTACTCACGCGATCTCTTCTATCATGGTATCAACTTGTCTACTCTGGAGCCAAGAAAATACAAGGATGAGCTAAAACCCAACAAGTGATAATAATAAAAAATTGTATACAACAATAACAATCTTTGGATACCAACTATAAAGTCTCAACATCACTCTAACCATCTACTATATTCGAACAAATTACAACACGTCGTAAATACGACTTTAGGCAAAATAGGTCTCACAAGACCCGCACATCCAAAAATAACAAGAGTGCCAATAAACAACAAAGAATCCCCTAATCCGATATCACGAATAAGTAGGGATTCCCGGTCCGAATATCAGCATGAACGACCTAAACATCAACAACAATAACAAAATGGATTCCATTGAATCCTGATAGCGTAAAATCATCATATAGATTCTACTAAATATAACTCGTGGATTCCACCGAATCCCAAACTCATGAGGTATTAACAATGATATAACATCACAGTGAATCTCCTTGGACCTTATTCTGCTACCATGAACCAATGGCTACATATTTACGCTCCCAACGGTTGGGTAAGTATAACGAGGTTATCCATGGTATCCAACTACTCCTACAGTCCTCCCAGAGGCTGCACCCGTAGCATGTCGATACCACCTCCGTACCCTTAGCCAATGATATCCCAGATATTATCTCCTACGATAGTCACTAGGTTATAAGTATCCCTTTTGACTCACTGTACGAAATATCAAGAATTTGATTATCAACTCAATTTTGAGGTCACCACTGTACGAGATAATAATAATCTCCTTGGATCTTATTCTCGCCACCGTAACCAAAGACCGCGCATTTACGCCCTAACGGTTGGGTAAGTGCAACGAGGTTATCCATGGTATCCAACTACCCCTATAGTCCTCCCGCAGATCACTGCCGTAGCATGCCAATACCATCCGTGATAACCTCGCCAAATGACATCCCCGATATCATCTCCTACGATGGTCACATGGTTATAAGCATTCCGCCGAACTAGGCAATGTACCTCAACACCACCAGACACGAAAATCGGATCGGATAAGCGTAGGCCACATTAAAGTTCCAAAGCCTCTCATTCGATCGGATATTTCAATGTTTTTACACAATTTCCTCAACCTTAACCGTAGGGAAGCCAACAATTCAAATACTCACACAAGCAAGTATAATGCAAAGAAAGCTTTGCAATATCAATGATAGGAATGTCGTTCGGTGCTGACCAAGGACCGTACTCATGTCATCAAATCTAACACAAAGGAATTCTCACAGCACGAAGAATAAATAAATTCAAACCGAGACATGCAACAATTAAACTATTCTTCCATTCTATTGCGATACGATACCTACAACTAAGGCCAACAATGTCTATTTTTATTAAATTTCCTTCTAAATAATTTCTCAAGATTTCTATCACAATATTCAGCACCATTAATTTCATTCTTTAATCATCCTTTAAATTTAGAATATATACATATACCCACTTAAACATATAGAACATACATTTCTAATACAAAAGATACACATCATAAATGCCATCCATGAGTGCTTACACCCATAATTTGAAGCATACTTGTATGACCATACACATGAATGCCTGAGCACCAACATACATAACTATATATACACACAAATGGCCACTCATACCCACGCCACATTTTCCACCAATTCCAGCCCACACTCACTCACACATGGGAGCAAGATATATGAACACACACATAAATATGTATATATATATACACACACACTTGGCAACAAACTGACTCCCAACACCCAGCTCACACCGTCACGCACACATGCACGGCAACACTCTGCCAACCACATACACCGCAGCCCAACACCCACATACCACGAGCATACCCATGGCATCAATAGTTGTGCTGCCAACACAACTCACGCACGCACACACCTCCACAATACACACCACCACACGACCCCTACACCCCAGCCCGGCCTTTGCCGCTTCTCAACACTCACCCTCACGCAGCATCACCTACTGTTCACCCACACCACTCATACCCAACGCGCACACATACACATGTAATAGCAATCTACTACTCACACACACCACAACACACGCACACAGCAATCTACTGCTCACACCCACCACGACACACGCACACAGCAGTATCTGTTGCTTCACTACACCCACACACACAGAACACCCTGCTTCTAACACACATACACACCAATTCCAGTCGTTCACTCATACAGAGCACGACCAAAAACACCCCGAATACTATCAACCCTTCACCACTAATTCTCGACAGAAACAGGGTACGAAGCCCCTTCTTTTCTCACCCAATTTTTTTTAACATGCCACAAACAGATTAACATCTGCTCCCTCATCAATTTCTCAACAAACACACACCATCCAATTTACACATCAAAATTGATGGAATTAGAGAGAGAGATTGATAGATTCAAATCGGCTTTGAATTGACACAACACACAGCCAAGAAATACAAAGGAAGAGAGGGATTCACGAGGATTTATCTGTGATTTGAAATGGAAACGACATCAGAGGTTTACTTGCCTCAATCCTTGCTTTTCTTCTCCGGCAACGGTGGCAACTCCACGACCGGACGACGGCGACTTGACGGGCAATGGCAAAGAACGAAGAACACGACGACGGCTAGGGTTTTGTTCTCCTACTACCTTCCTCAACTTCTCCTTAAATAACGAAAGGGAAATCAACTCTTTTCATCCTCATTGTCGCAAATCTCGCTTGCCGTACCTCTTTCTTTCTTTTTCTTTCCCTACTCTTCCTCCTTCGTTCGTTTCCTCTCCTCTCTCTCTCCTGTTTTCCTCTTTTCTTTTCTCGTTATTATTATTATTATTATTATTGTTGTTATTGTTATTATTATATTTATTATTATTATTATTATTATTATTTATATATTTATTATTATTATTATTACCATTATTATTTTTTAATACATTTATTATTATTATTATTTATTAATATATTTATTATTATTATTATTATCATTATTATTATTTATTAGTTTAATATATTTATTTATGTATATTTATTTATCTCTTTTTAAAATATTTATTATTTAGTTAGTTATCTAATTATCTCTATTTAAGAACTTAACCTAAATTTTTAATATTTTATTTATTCATATATATATATAATTCACAACGAATAATTAAATCACTATTTAATCTAAATTTTAATTAACGGTTCAAATATTCAGGCCCAATCCATTAATCTATCTAATTTATTAGGCCTACATGTCAGTCCAATTATAAGATTTTAAGCCTAAAAGTAATTACGAATAATTATTGAAACTAACTTATGAATACTTTTTTTTAAAATTTGGGATATTACAATCCATAATGTCAATTCCTTGTAATTAAAACTCTAATAAATATCCAAACGCAATAAAATCTCAAATATTTATCATAGAAGCCTCAATCTCTCGATACACCGCTATACGCATCCAAACGCTGATACACCGCTATATACGCATCATCCATACATCTTTCAAGATTTTAAAAGATTTGATTTGAGTGTCGGAGGATATACGGTGGGAGAATTTCGATATCCTCCGACCTCTTATTTTCAATTGTATTTTGAGGGTTCATGTTCGAGATTGTGGAGATCGACCGTATCGGATCGACTCAACGTAAAGATCCGATTTGTGACTCCTGTCTTTAGGAACATATAAATTTATAGAATACAACAATAATAAAAGTAAATAAATAAATATTCTCAATATAAATTCTTCCTATGGTGTTCATTTTGAAAGCCACACATTGTAATTATCGTGTTTATTCTTTGGATATTTTTTTATAAAATCTTGAATGTTACAGATATTCCACTTGTTTCGAGAGCTTCATATTTTGGTTATGTCTTTCCAGCGCGGCTCAAATCTACTCCCTTTATTCGGTTTATTCGACTTAATTTTTATTTTTAAATTAATTAAAAGAGATTAATTACATAAATTTTAAACTGTAATTATCCATTTTCTTCTTTTATAGTTGCCTTTTGACTTTCTTTTAACATTATTAGCTTTTATGGCCATTATTTTATACATTAATATTGCAATTCTTTTATTAATTTAGCTATACTATTACTTATTTCTATAGGTTGGTATCAAAGTCAATGGGCTACAAGATTTAATCTTTCGAAATAAATTGACTTCCCTTAGATCGAGATATTTTTAAGATAAATTAATACGTCTATATATATATATATTTCTATAGGTTGGTATCAAAGTCACTGTCATCGATTGGGACAAAAATTAATACGTCTGACCAAGCAAAGTTTATAATTTTTCGCTCTCTAATATTGAATTTTCCTACTAACATAAATTTTGGACTAATATAACTGACTAAAGTATTAAAAAATAATTTTAACTAACTCTGATTTTGTCAAAAATATTATTTTAATTTATTATGTACAATATTTAAATTAAAAAATATAAAAATCTAATTTAATATATTTTAGATTAAATTAAGAATTTTAATTATGCTCTAACATGCATTATAAAGCCCGGCCATTGCTATATCTTTGCCCCAATTATTATAATTATTCTTATTGTTATTTCCTAAAGTCGGGAGAGATAATTCCATATTATTATTATTTAGAAAATGTTCTGCAAAGTTTGATTGTGCCAAACGACGTCGCTTTCAAGCTTGCTATTTTAGCATCCATTTTCCAAAGTCGGTCGACCCGTTGTACAAGTGGGAGGAAGCGGGAATCGATATTGGCCTAGTGGATTTCTACTAAACTTGATAATTAATTAATTAATTAATTAATTAATTACATTATTGAGTTTATATTTATAGATATATATCCAATTCAACTCAGTATTTTAGATGTAATCACCATGCTAATTTAAACTCTTAAGTTGAAGCAAAAATATCAAACCAAACTAAAATAAACAGCTAAATTAATCACATTTAATACATAATTACATTGAAATTAGAGTAATTCTCTGATGCGTCCTAGATCCAAGTTTGAATGAGGTTCGAGTCGAGTTAATTGTCCGAGGTCCTCGTGTCCATTCATTTAGCGCAGATTCCGCACACCACAACTACGAATAAGAGGTCAGGTGACGGAAAAGTTATCCCACCGAAAATAATCTTATACTCAAGTTAAGAAACAAATTGACTTCAATTAAAAAAAAAGAGAGTAAAAAATACAAGGTGAATGCAGAGAGAGTATTTGTGATGAAAGAGTGCTCTTATTAAGAGAGGCTTTGAAGGCCTGTGAGGAGCGTTGGCTCTAAGTACTATATTTGTTGGGGAACGTAGCCAAAGAGAGAGAGCATTCGTATTCTGAAAGTATTGAACTTTGCAGTAGAGAACTTTTTTGTGGGCCAATAAAAACATCCCTTGGAGTAAGGACTTTATGACTTTTTATAGTTGTTGAGTTAGGTGGCCTTTATTATGTAGAAAGGCTTAATTTTCACACTATGTTGGGATTGCTGTCTTTTCTAGCATGGGGCTTTTATGGCAGTAATGGTCGTTGCCTTGATTACTTTCTTTCTACGTTCTATAACCATTAGGGTTTACTATAGACAGGAAGGGGATTCTGACGCTTTCCTTCAAGGATGCGTATTGAATCTGATAATCTGCACAATTGAGATTGCCTTCTATGAATAACTTGAATCAGGGGAGGAGGCCGTTGCTGGTTGATGACGGTCGTGTGGGCCAAATTGGGCTTGGCCCACTTGAGGCCTGGCTCTTAGGCGTTCGATTGGTCCTATTTGCGGTCAGGATCGAGACCCAACTTGTGAATTATTACTCCGGCCAGAATCACAAGCATGTCAGCGGGGGTCCACACAAAGATGTCGGCATTCTGTCATAAGAATGTAATAAGCTCATTGCGTAGTATCCCAGTGAGTGAGCTTCCGATCTGCCTACACCTCTCTGGGTCCTCCAGATTCAGTGTGATTAGAACGGTTATCTCACCAGATTGCGCTTGCTGTAGAGTTGTTTCATTTTGATGGTCAAGTTCTCTCGTTGCCTTGGTGTTGCCACTCGGTACGATCTGTGATATGTAACATGTCCGCCCAATGACTTGGTCACCCAGCAGTTTGCCAATGCCGCATACTGTCAGGAACTTCATCTTCAGGTGTGCTATTGATGTGATAGCTCCGAACGCTGTTAGGCACAGGCGACCTATATAGCATTATATACGGAGGGCAAGTCAACAACCAAGAAAGCGAGTGTACGACTCGCCGTTTTGCACGCCCTGGTGACCTCAAGTAGATTGTTCCTTTAATGACCATTGGTTCGTTGTCAAGGCCATAGAGTGGGCCTTCGGTAGGTTTAAACTAACTTTTTTTTAAATCCAATTTAAAAAATGCATCAAGGTAAAACAAATCATGAAAAGTTTCATTATCTATAAAGACTCATTTTAGTTAGTAGTCAACGCTACTGTCCGAAACGAGTACGGATACAATAAGGGATCTGCATAAGGGAAGATTATATGGCTCATGTCATTATTGCTAAAGCTAATGATATTGTCTTCTGTGCTTTGCTTCTTTCATCCAGTCTACTGTTCCTTATCATCCGCTGGGATTTTGGCCGGTCGTGTTGTGATCATATTGACCACTTCAACTGCGATCCGGTTTTGTGGTCAGGAAGGTTCTCGTCCTTCCTCTTTGAGATGCTAGAGAGGTGGCTCCTCCGGATGAGCTCCTCGATTTCTGCGTTCCCGAAGCATTTTGCAATTTTACGTGAGGTGTCTAAAATATAGATGGAAATTACGATGTTTGGCGATTTCCTTCTTCCGCTTTCTTAAGTGGTTTTGGTCACTAAAGAACTTCTCTTCACAGATCTGCATGAGGACATTGGAGCATGTGTTAGTCAGGGGCGTAAAGTTGATTGGCCCATAATCACTCCGTTCTAGTGCTCTGGTACTACGCTACTTCCAGTGGGAGTAATCGCCGCCGCTGTGCTTTTTTTTCTCACAGTTGGGAAAAGGCGAGGCTATTCAGTCCACTCGGGATGCTTAGCCTCGTTAGCCTCTTTCGTTGCGGCATAGACCCTGGTGATAGATTTCGCCTCCTGGAAGGTTTGCGCATTCTTATGCGCTAGGTGCCTAAAGAAGTCCTCATGTATTAAGGTAGAGATGAAACCACCAAGTTTTATCTCTTCTGTGAGCCTAGGGATTCTTCTCGCCTCTACTACGAAGCGATCCAGGAATTTCTGTGGATTCTCTCCCTACTTTTACTTGATATAAAAGAGATGCAAAGGCTGCTTCTCTTCCTAGCGGTTGGAAGCATATTGCACCAAAAAGAAGTCAGTGAGCTCTCGAAAGCTCCGGATCAAACTCAATGGGAGACGAAGGAACCAGATGCGGGCATCTCCATTCAGCGTAAAGTGGCACATGACTGTGTCCTGCAACCCTTATAGACTCATATGGGTGCGGAAATAATTGAGGTGATCCATGGATTAGCACTCCCAACATAAGAGTCAAGAGTTGGCATCTTGAACTTGGCCGGCATGGAACGGTTCAAGATCTCTATCGTGAAGGGAGATCTGTCCAGATCTGCAGCATGCTCATTATCCTTAAACACGTGCTTCAAGATCTTCTCCACTGCGTGAATGCAGGCGGGTGGTGTTGCCCGCCCTTTTGGAGTTGAGGTAGGTTCTTAACCCCGTTCTTTCTTTAGCATGGCAAGCGGACGGCTATTGTCACCAACATCTAACGATCCTAGAGGCTTCCTCTTGAGCCCGAGTGTAGGCTTCTACCCGTGAATATTGGGGATTCCTCCGTTCGGACTCTCCTCCAAGTCCTACTTTCCATATGTCCTTTAAGCCTTGAACGGCTCAACGAGTGTGAGGCCTCTAGAATCTGAGTGTCACCGGCCTTTTGGTCTTCTTGGGATGCCTTCTTTTTCTTCTTGCCTCCTTTCCGGGAGCTTAGAGCAGAGACTGCTTGAGGCGAAGCCCCCTGCTATGTGTTTTCCTAGTGGGCGTAGAGCATTTGGAGCATTTTATTCTTGCTGTGCTCCGCCAGATTCTTGAAAAAGGGTGCTGGCACCCATTGACCACCCCGTTGGCCTGCTTACTAGCATTGTGGTCCTGGTTGGGTAAGGACACGTCTCTAGTGGGCTTGCTAGCCTACGCCATGGTGTTCACCATTCTGATTGATGACATTGAGCTTGAGAGTGAAACCGAGAGATGTAGTAAAGGAAAGTGGTTGGCATTTTGTAAACTTTCCACAGACGATGCCAATAATATGTTTTATATCCAAAATTTGAACAAATTCGGGTCGAGTTGATTATCCGAGTTCGGGCTCTGTTTCACTAAGTCTAGATCCTACATATTACAACTACGAATAAGAGGTTATGTAACGACGGGAGGTTGTCCCACAGAAAATACTTTGACTCTCAAGTCAACAAGTAGAATTTGAATTAAGAATGTGAGAGTAAAGGATGCAAGGTAAATGTAGAGAGTGTTTGTGAAGTAAGAGTGCCCTCGTTTAGAGAGGCTTTGAAGGCTCGTGAGGAGCGTTGGCTCAAAGCATTGTGTTCATTGGGAACGTAGCGGCAATTGGAGGTTTTTTGTGGGCCAATGAGAGTGTGCCTTGGAGTGAGGACTTCATGGCCTTTTATAGTTGTTGTGCTGGGTGGTCTTCCTTATGCAGAAAGACTTGATTCTCACGCTTTGTTCAGATTGCTGCCTTTTCTGGCGTGGGACCTTTTTGGCAGTAGCGGTTATTGCCTTGATTATTTTTCTTCTACGTTCTGTAACCGTTAAAGTTTAATACAAACAAGAGAAGGATTCTGGCGCTTTCTTTCAGGGATTGGCATTGAATCTACTGATAACCATTACAATTGAAATTATCTTCTGTGAAGAGCTCAAAATCAGGGGAGAAGACCATTATTGGTCGAGGACGGTCGTGTGGGCCAAACCGAGCTTGGCCTACTTGAGGCTTGCTCTCAAGTGGTCGATTGGTTCTACTTCGTCAATGAAGTATTGACCGTCCCTAAGAGTTAGCCGTCCGTCTTGCTCTTGGGTCTCTCTTGGCTCACTTAGTCGTACATCTGGTCAATGGTGGGCGTTGACCATCCAGGCACAACTAGACCGTTATGGATTTGGGTCGTTCCTCTTTCTTGGGTCAGTCCATTACTAATGTACCCATCATTCTCCATCACATATATATCATCAATACCATAATTTTTCGTTTATCCTAAATTATCAAATCTATTATTAATCTGTTCACAATTTACTAAATATTAAGATATAATTAAGTTTTGTGTTTATTCTTTCAAATATTAGTACAACAAACATACATAAATTTTTTGCTCTCTTTACTTTTAAATAATTTAATATGATAACAAATCGATATACCAATATGTTAGCAATTAAATAAACTAGGTACTAAATTAAACTAGGTACTAATTAAACAAAGGGAAAAACAATTGTATTACAGACGTAGTTATGACAACTAAAGAGTAAGTTTTAAACATTGAACGGTTATAGACCTATTTAACAACTGGATCATTCAATTTTCGATCAGCATAATATATTAGTTAATGCACAATCATGTCACATTCAAAGAGACGGGCTTATTAGTAATAAGGTTACAAGTATGTATATTTTTCTCAATCAAAGGAGAACCCGAATCGAAAAGGGGAAAATAAGTACAATGCTCAGTAAAAAATCAGATTGTTTACGGTGATTCTAAACTAGTAAATAATCAAATGTTGGCTAACTTTGAAGTATTGAATCTGTAATGTATGAATTTTAAATTATAATTTTAATCATAATTAATTAAACTATGATAAATAAATTATTGATGATAATGAGGATTTCGGTCAAATTTAATATTATGATCGGGTTATAATAGATTGAGGAATACTTAGATTGGTACCTGACTTACGTATATGCGCATTTTAGGCAAAAAAACACACTTATAAAATGTATCTACGGTACTCATGTGTATTTCTTAGGTAGAGAGGTCAAACGTGGCGTGTATTCAGGAGGAGCTATGCGTGTTCGTGGTTAAATAGTTACGTCTGATACACATTTGACAGTTATACGTGCACTGTATAATTTCTGTCTTAACGTCTAATATATATTTGATAGGCGTATATTTTCCGATCTTCTATATAATGCCCATTTTGACTAACTATTTTTATTTTTGTTCAATTTTAGGGAGATAAAAAAAAAGAAAGAGAAAGATAAAGAGGAATCCAGGGAAGGAGAATGTTTTTCAAGCATTTAATTAAATAAAAACTTTTAACAAATAGCAGTAAAAATGTACGTAAAAATATTAGTTTTCCTATTGGCAGTCATTTTTCATTTAAAACCAACTGTTTAATAAGCAAACGATAATAAAATAATATTTTTATATTATAGGCATAATGTTTTCTTTTCTTCAATTTTTTATTGAGTGATCAGATACCAAAAATACTTTTTTAAAAAATTATATTTTTTAATATAAATTTTTATAACAGCCAAATAAAAAATAATTTCTTTTATTTTTTAATTATCAAATGTTTAAGCACCAATTAAATTATAAAATCAATCCGTAGACTTTGATCCGATCAAATTATACCCATTTTAAAATTGTTATTTGCATCAACTATCCTCCAATTAACACAACCAACATATATAAATTTGTATTGTCTATATTTATTATTTAATGGCTAAATTTTATATTAATAATATACAAATTTCAAAATAAAATAAAATAAAATTATCTATGTTTATTATTTTCTGGAGGAGCATATAATTAACAAATTACTCAGTCGACAACGCAGTGGTTGAAGTTTCTTAGATGTTTCCTGGATTTGATTGACGCCTACAAAATCTCATCTTCTTCAGGCAAATCATTTCTATATATACTTATCACAGGGCCCTGTTCGATCAATTATCCAAGAGGACGCCTGAATTCGCCTTGTGAGAGAATCAGAAAACCATGAAGCCCCCGCCGACCGGAATTCCAGTGAATCAGCCATACGCTCCGTCGAATCCTCCACCTCCTCAGCACCAAGCTGGCGGAGCTCCAGGCCAATGGTCTACCGGCCTTTGTGACTGCTGCTCCGACGTCCCTCTCTGTAAGTTCTGATCAGAACTCTCTCTCTCTCTCGCTCTTTAATTTTATTTTTAGTGTTTATTTTAAAATAAGCATAAAAGATCGCCGACTTTAGATTCTGAATCGTTTCTTCTTCTTCTTTTTTCACAGGTTGCTTAACATGCTGGTGTCCATGCATTACTTTCGGACGTATTGCTGAGATTACTGATAAAGGAACATCATGTAAGTTCAACAGATTTGAATTCAGCAGAGTTTCAATGCATAAACACTCGCCTGACCATTTTTCGATATTAGATTGAAGCTCGGCTCAGGTTAGGTTGTTTCCTGCATGGCGCGACTCAAGTTTGGCTCATAAAGGAGCCCTAGTTGTAGAATCAAACGAGCCCATGTTTGACCTGATAAATGATGCATTCATTAGGCGGCAAAGAGACGATTAATCTAATTTTAAACGAGCACAATTGAACTTTTTACGAGGCTCTTGAAGGAGTCCATTCTTAAGCGTAAATGAAGCTCATTTGACTGCCAATTTCTTCTGCTATCCTCCCTAAAATATTATTAACTTCTTTTTTGTTGTTTTTTTGGCACAGCTTGTTGCGTGAGCGGGGCCCTATATACGCTAATTTTAGCCTTAACAGGGTGTCAATATATATACTCTTGCACTTATCGTTCGAAGATTAAAAATCAATATGGAATCCCAGCAAGTTGCTGCGGTGACTGTTGCACCCATTGCTGGTGCGAGTGTTGTGCTTTGATTCAGGAGTACCGCGAGCTGCAGCACCGTGGATTTGAACCTTCCCTTGGTATAGCTTTCTCAATTTTTCCAAATATTTTGATGATCACATTTTAAATTGATTTTTCTTTGAAATAAATATAAAATATTCTCCATTTTGTTTATTAATTTTAGGGTTTTTTTTTTTATTAATAGCAACAAAGCTGATATATGATGACTTAATGACTTTTTTATAGCAACAAATATAAAAATTATGATTATAGTTTGGAAAAAACAGATATGGATAATGAGATCAAAGAAGTTAAATGATAAATTTTACAAACTTGGATGAGTCTTAATGTCAATTGTCTTGAACGTGTTTTAGGGTGGCAAGGAAACTTAGCGAGACAGAATCAAGGCGTGCTAATGGCAACAGCTCCGCAAGCACCGGGCGGCATGTACCGATAAATCAGGAACTCGAAAACATTATTGTTCCATATTGTCAAAGCTTATTGGAATGTTTATAAGATGAGTGTTCTTGTTTTATATTAGATGTTTAATTAATTACCATTTTTATTGTAATGTATTTTATGAAATAATTATGATACGATTTGGCTTGAAGTTTTTTGTCTCCCAAAGAAGAAATAAACTATATCGACTTGATGCGTCCCTCGTATTTGGATTATTTTATGAATTAGGGAGCCACTCAATCTTCCGTTACGGATCAAATTGAAGCGGATCCGATTTTCGTCTCTATTAATCTTGAACATTTGTATCACAAACTACAAGTAAGAAGTCAGATGATTGACGGGACTCACTCCTCAATTTATCATTTGATATTTAAGTCGAAAATCTTTCTCAAGAAATAAAAAGGTACAAGAAATATGTTAAAAAATATAGAGTTGCATATATGTGGGGGATTTAAAGGGAGGACTGTACTCTTATTGTGTGCCCGACGAGGGACAGCTTACAGAGATGGAGGATTGGGTTCCAATGAGTTGCACACGATTAATGGTTTATTAGGGTTGTACTCAGAGAGTAGTTTACTAGAAGTGTATTTGGTAAGTGGCTCACTAGAAGTGTATTTGATAACTGGCTCATTGGGGGTACATTTGGAGAGTAGGTCACTAGGAATGCACTTGGTAAGTGGCTCATTAGGAATACACTCGGTTAGTGGCTCATTAGAGATGGAGAGAGAGAGAGAGCTGTATCAGGGAAAGAGGGTTTAGTTCTCTCCTAACCCTCTAAGAGGTCAAAGGGTCTCGCCTTGGTCCAAAGGAGCTTCAGAAGGTTTGAAAAGGGCTCTCCCGAAGATGTGAAAAAAGGCCCCCTCGCTTTGTGACGGCGAGGAGTATTTGTAATACTTCGTGGTGAAGCCCCTTGGCCCCAAGGCTCGTGATAGGTGTTGCTTTCGGGTTCGCTGGCCGCTGGAGTATTGATAGGAGCCGCCTTTATCAGATGTCTCCTTCTGGTGGTGGTGTGGCCACAAGTGGTCCCCCCACTGCATTCGTCAGATTGTGGCCGCAGCTACAGGTGGCGCCTGCATGCGTGCTTTGACCATCGGATGTGCATGCTCTGATCGTGCTATCAACTGCCATGCCAGGAGGCTTTCCGATTGGACCATCATTTGCATCGCAGGTTGGGCCGTCTGATACCTGTCTTTTTGGCCCATCATTCTCTAGGCCCTTTTTCGGTCGCTATAGCCATGGCTGGGTTGGGCTGAATCTGACTCCCTCCTAAGGCGTTGCTTGTTACTCACTAGGCCTATTGTCCATCCCCATGCATTGGTGGTTAGGGCCTAGAATTAGATCGTCCCATGATACTACTAGACCCATTATTAGCCCCCATGTCGGGTGACTGTGCTTCCCTAATTTCCAGTATGTACTGTCATGGGACGTTTCTATATGGGCCAGCTCACATGCTCCTTTCCGAGAGGCTTCCTTTTGAGGCTTTTCCCATCGATGTCTCTCGCTACTTTTTATGCAAGGCGTCATCTACATGGAGCTTTGCTTGGAAAGATTTTGGGATAGCCCCAAGGTTTGGCACTGATCCCTTATTGGCGGTGCTATGGACGAGACCCTTTGCATTAATAGCTACGTTGACCTTTACTCTGGCTATAAATAGGGAGACCCTCCATGCTCCACTCCATGGATCATCCTTCCATTAGCCAAGTGATGTGAGTGATTGAGCGAGGCGAGGGTCCTAGGCTGCTAGGGTGGAAGATTGATGGAAGTCTTTCGAGGCCGCAAGCTGCACTCAAAGCTCGTTTGGGATCCATGTCGCCGTCGCTCAAGACTGGTGGAAGTCTTAGAAGGATCGAAGCTGCAATTGGATGGCTTGTTTGTTAGGCCACTGCCATGTTCCTCATCTATGCTGGCATCTGATGGCGATGTCTTTGGAGGAACTTTGAGGTGCGAGCACTTCATTTCTGCCATCTCGGTTCTAGGGGGAGCGCTTGGTCCTCGGCTCCTTCCATTGGAGGGTCGCATGTGGAGCTTGTTAGAGGGGGTGCTTCCGGAGTTTTGTCAAGGTCAGACCGTCGATGTTGCTATAGGTCAGACTTTACCCTTGGGGACTATGGTCAATATCGGTGGAGGATCTCCTAGTGGGAGGCCTTCCACATGACAGCAGTGGCATCTCGGCCCTCCCCTCACCCAAACATGGCTTCCCATTTATCTCTTGTGGCACTTAGCCCTTGGTCTGGGTTCTTCAATTGGTAAGTAGAGAGCAGTTGTCAGGCACCTCAGTTGCAACCATTTTGCTCAAGCTTGTCCTCCCATAATTGATTTTTAGGCCGACGTTATTGGGTCATCATTCCAGGTACTTCATTTTTCTTTTTTTGCTATGTACGTCTAGTGATATAAGCTTTATACTTTGTAAATAAAGTTAATAAATGAAACTTTGGAACATTGTACTTTCGTTTGCCCTCTATCTTTTGACCTTGTTGCATGATTTTTGCATAGTTGAAATACTTACATGTAGTTGCGATCCGTCATTATTCGCCGACTCGGTGGTTCGGTCTTATTGGGATTCGACACGTAGTCGTCCGCCTTGACGCTTGGTCAGGGTATGGCGATTAGATTGACCCCAAAGCTACCAAGTTGGATACCATCGGTCGATTGCTTCTAGGAAACGGCACACCCCGGGGAGCCCCGCTTGCCTGGAGGACGAAGTTGCTCACATCCTTTGGGCGAGTGTTGTCTTTGGGGTAATGGAGTGCTGGGTTGATGTTGCTTTGGTTGAGGCATTTCAGGGTCATAACGGGCCAAGCATTGTCGATCGAAGGTTGTCCAAGAGCGAGACGGGATCTCAGGAGCTTTCATAGGCTCTGGATCAAATCATGTTGCTTGAGGACTTGCTTCGGGGGTGCTAGTGGCACCTTGCTGACATGTCAAGCACGTGCCAATGACTGGAGAGAGATCGAGGGGTCTCCTACTAGTCCTTCAAATTCCTAGAATGCTGGGGCCTCCCTCACTGTGCGTAACCCTGACATTTTTGCATGTCATGAATGGTGGGAGTATTTTGGTCTTTCACCCTCTACAGTTTGAATCTATGTCATCATGATGGGAGGGGCCTCGAACGCCTTAGTCTCAGGGAGGAGCTAACGGACCCTAGTTCAAGGCCGTCCAGGCTGAGTGCCGTCGCACGTGATATTCCCATGGTGACGCATTCAAGAGTTGTTGCTCGCTGGGCCACTCGACCCCAAACTCATCTAGGTTGCCTGCTGCCAGTTGGTGAGTTGAGAGTGACGAGCTTGGGAGTCATTGCTGGCATCGTGTAGCCGTCCATCAATCAAAGCACCAGAGCGTATTAATTGCTGAGGCGATGTGACACCTTCCATAATGGTGCATGTGATGGGATGCGTTGTGGCACGCTAGGGTGAGGACACATGTTGCTGTTATTATGGTGACGCAACCCTTCAATTTTGTGAGAGTTGGCTATATAAACACTGTGCTAGTCCCTTCTTTTGTTGTCCCTTTTGCTCTGTGCGTGCCTTTGTTTCTTTCTCTGTGAACATTTTCTAGGCTTCACTCCATATTTCTCGGTGCTTTCATAGATAGCTTACCATGATACTACCTGCAATCCCATTCTAATTGCTTCCTCATCAAGGTGTCACCTCCTTCTGCCTCTGTGTCCTTGATAAAGGGGAGTAGCGACGATAAACGAACATTGAAGTAGATGGGAGCTGCCATCTTAAAGATCACCATTATTGGTGGCGCTAAGCTCCACTTGGGTGCCATACTCTAGAGCACCATGTGGTTTTGGGGGCACCTTCTAGCTTTGAGTCTATCGGATTTTCTTGTCCCATTGGTATCGAGGTATGATTCTACTAACTGTTACCCTTCACAGTTTCACTTCTCAGTAGCTCTTTCATCTGATTGTTTCTTTCCTCCCTCCTGGTTGTCACAGGGGATACTCCGCAGACTGGAGGAGGACATCGACTTTCTAGAGCAAGAGTTTGCTTGCCTCTTGCGAGACTGCGTCGACAGAGAAGAGATGGAGTGAAGAGTTAATGCTGCCCTTGGCGAGGCGCTTTAGAGTCAGGAGTAGGCCAACCATCTTAACCAGGCTCTATCCGAGTCCGAGGCCAACACGCAAGAGCTCTCTGATTTCTATGCCCAAGCCCTAGCCTATATTGTCCTACTCAAGGACGAGCTCCATGAGAGTTGGCAACGGCTCACTGACCTGATGGGCATGAGTGTTGAGTGGGAGAGGGAGTTGATGTCTAGACTCCATCCGGAGGAAGTGGCCTCATTGCTGAAGTGGCAATTTTAGGAGGGCATCCGTCTCTGTAGACATATAGTCTCTCTGGCTACCCTGGACTTCCTTGCTAGCTATTTTTACATGAGCATTGTTGGAGCTAGATGTTGGGAGGACCTCATTGTCTTCCCAGAGGAGAGACCATGCTCTTCGGGGGGCCACCACTCTGGGTAGCCTGTAGGCGAGTGTAGCTTCTTCTTTTTGTTTTGAGTCCACTGGATGTCGTCAATGTATAATATACATTTTAATAAAATACTCCAATGATATTGATCATTGTTGCTGTGTTTGAACTCTTTTGCTCAATTTTCATTTTGACTATTGTTGTATGACGTGTGTCATTGGCCTGTGATTGTCTTTTGGTTGCTCAATCGTCGTTGTCCGGACCATGCGGGCTGTCGGGGGCTGAGTGGCAGAAGAGTTTGTGGACGACGTTGGAGCCGCCGTGGGATCTCCCTCTGAGCTTCCAAAGCATGAGGCTTTGGAGGTGGAGAAACATTTGAAGTCACGGAGGTCTAGGGGCGCCTCCTTTAGTGCCATCGGGAGCTAGGGTCTCAACATCGGGAAGGGATTCGTCTCCCTTGGTAGGCAATCTGACGGTTAACGCCAGACTTTTCAGTTGCTACTTTACATCTAATAAATGCTATTGTCAATGGGAGTCGGAGCCGAATAGTTACACAATGAGCGCCGTCGGACCATTGGACCGTCTGGTGGGGAGCAACGGCCGGTGAGTGGTCTCCCTTCGGATCGGTAGGCAGCTTTTGCATCTTTCTTGGGTGGGCAGCCCGTCCTGCACGTCTTCATTTTGCAACGGGGCAAGTAGGCCGATGTGATCATCTTCGCTTGTACCGCTGCTCTTGGAAGCAATTTTTGCCTCCTTTTTGTTGAGTGGGCGCCTTGGCCCTTTCGCCTGGGGATCATCTTTGGAGGTGGGTGGTGCTTGTTGACTGGAGATTAGTTTTCCACCCCGGGCACATAGCACTTATGCGTAATGTTGGAGGATCACCGAGAAAAGGGATAATCCTTCCCAATTTGAGGGGGTGGCCTATGCAACGCTCTTAGGTCGCAACACCGCAAGGCCTGCCGTTGATGGCTTATTACGTGCACCTTGGCTGTGCCCCAGGCCTACCGGGGGCTACCGGGCAGATGAAGGCTTTCAATCCCCAGGCCAGGCCTCATAACCCTCATTGGGATGAGGCCATAGTGTAGGGAAGACCTTGTCTCAAGAGTTTCAAGCATCCCCTTGCTCCACCATTGCCCAACTCTGTTGGGCGCCCACCCCGGGCTCTGTAATGATTCAGTGAGGTGGCCCTTCCTGATCAGCCTCTCAATTTCTTTTTGTAGCGTTCGACGGTCTTCACGGTCATCACTAGGGGACGGATGGTAGCTACAATACTTCAACAGTTTTCCTGCCTTTGGGTTCTTGATGGGCTTTGACCACTTCAAAAACTTCTCATCTCGAATTCTCATTAGAATGTTAGTCCGGAAGTCATTCAAGGGGTTCCGTCTTTTGAGTTTGGGCCCCCTATGGGCTCTTGGTGTCTTCCTCAGTTGCCAGTTGCGATCCCGTGTTTCAGCATGGTTCGCCTTCCTCTTCTTCCAGCTGGTGGTAAAATATGATACAAAACTATCATTGAACTCTTAGAATGTTCGGATGGAGCCCGTCTAGAGGTAATAAAATCAAACTTGGGTGTCTCTTAGGAGTGTCATGGGGAAGCTTAGGCACATGGAGCTTCATTAAGGCCCCAAGCATCAAGCAGGTCTTGAAAACAGTTCAGGTGGTTGATCGGGTTAGAGCTCCTACTCTATGCTCCACGGGCGATCTTCAGAGCTCGCCAATGAGCGTCAGGGACCGAATCTCTATCATGAACAACAAGCTTCCCAGGTTCATGGGGTCTCTATTGGCATCTTCGTCAAACTCGTACAATCGTGTCTCCTCCGCTTCCTCCTTCATCCAAGGGGAGGGCACGA
Organism: Nepenthes gracilis; assembly: GCA_033239525.1. Taxonomy (NCBI): domain Eukaryota; kingdom Viridiplantae; phylum Streptophyta; class Magnoliopsida; order Caryophyllales; family Nepenthaceae; genus Nepenthes; species Nepenthes gracilis. The sequence continues at coordinate 2,714,424 of BSYO01000026.1, read as the reverse complement.
CCCTCACGACATCATTGGGGGTCCTCATCTTTGGACAAAATGTTGTGAGTTAATAATACAAAATCCTTACATTTTTTGGTGAAAAGAAGCAATTTTGAAAATTTCTAGTTCTTTGTACGAGAATGGAAAGTAGCTGCAAAAAAAAAAAAAAAGTTCATGCTCTGTTCATGATTCGAGCAATTACAGTATGAGGAGATAGATAGAAAATTGATTTACAATCTATTGCGTAAATGTGTGGCAAGGAAGCTTTAGTGCTAATCGAGGAAGAACGGTGGTTATGTGCTAAGTTTGGGTATAATTTCATTCTCAATTCTGGAAGCCGATGGTTGAATATTGCTTGCATCTAATTATGTATATGCATATAATAATGGTATGTATAAGTATATGTGTGTGTGTGTGTGCGCGTGTGTGCGAGTATACTGGAGGATATAAGGGTATACATGTATGTATTACAGTGTGTAGTAACATGTGTATATATTTGTGCGTGTATAAGTGTATATATTACAGGAATGAGTTGGGAGTTGTTGATTTGTTGTAGTATGTGTTGGAATATAGATATTTGTGCCTCTAAATGTATGTGTGTGTGTGTATATATATAGGAGGTGCATGTATTTTGTGTGTGTGTGTGTATCTATGTGTATCTGTGTGCATGTGCCTGTATTTGTACAGGTTGGATATATGTGTTGGTTAATAAAAAAATAGATGTACATAATGTATGTGTATGTGTATGTATATTGAAGACAAAATTAATAGTAATTATTATTTTAATTGACCTTCGTGGAATTAGTTAGGATAGTTGGATAGATGAGAATCATGAGTTGGTTAGATAACGATAAAACTGAAGACATTTTATTCCTTAGCAATGAGATTTGATATATCATGATGGATGGTTATGATCGAATATAACATTAAAAAAAATAGTCAGCCGAATATTCTGAATTTTCTTGGATTTGCTCATATTTCCGTGTTGATCGATCTTTGCGTTGGCTTTGACACATGCATATATTTTATTGGTATTCTATGGATACGTAAAGGAGATTGTATAAAGACTCTATAGTATTCAGATGAATGAAAATTTGTGAGACCTTAGAATAGTTTATACTTTTTCAATACCTATTACATTTCGAATGTCGAGATCGTTGATATTGAAGAGGGATACTTACAACCTAGTCACCATCGTAGATGATGATATCAGGGATAGTATTGATGAGGGGTATCAGAGGTGGTATGAGTATACTACGGGTACAACTTCGGAGAGGACTGTAGGGATAGTGGGGATACCATGTATACCAAGTAACCTCGTGATACTTACTCAACTATTGAGAGCGTAAATACGCAACCTTGGATTCTTTATGGCAGGATAAGATCCATGGATATTATTATATCGTATAATGGAGATTATTATTATATCATACAATTGTGACCTCATATTGAGTTGATGATCGGATTCGATGGAATCCATATTGCATTTCTAATATTTAGTTGTTTATGTGACTTTTGAATCGTAGACACAACTTGTTATTGAATCTTGGATAGCGAATTATATACTGCATGTTATTATTAATTTTATATATCTGGTATTATAATCCGAGATTATTATTTGTATTCCTGTGTTATTATTTATAATTACTTATTGAGTATTTGACTCACTCTTATATTTTTTTTAGCTCCAGAATAGACAGGTTGATATCAGATTAGTAAAGATTGTAAATCACTATGGTGATTTCAGGTAGAGATGAGTCTCAATGCCTGACGCTATCATGATAGGAGATTTAGATCATTCATTAGCTTATTAGCATTTGGATATTTATCATGATGTATTTTTAGAAATTTAATATTGTGGATATTTATGTTTCCTATTTATTTTGAGAAACTTTTTGGTATGGACATTATATTTCTTATTACATTTATGAGGATTGCTAACGATCATTGATTTTGGTGATTAATAATTTTGAGCTCATTTATATTAATGGATGTTGAGATTTCATGATGGATAATTGATGATTTCGATGAGATAGAGGATCTTTTATAGAATCGATCTAGGTCGGGTTTGGGGACTCGAGTTTGAGTTGTTACACTACCCCTGGGTGTCGTTGCTAGTGGAGGTGTCGCTTCTAGTTGAGGCGTGCGTTGGAGCATTGGCATTAGTTACGCTTGTTTAGCTGGTGAATGATGGTTAGACTTTTAATCAAGTTTCCATAGACGGTGCCAATGATATGTCCCTAGTATCCGAGTTATTGTACGGATTAGGGAGTCACTCGATCTACCAATGCGGATCGAACTAGAGTGGGTTTGGTCTTCGTCACTATCAATTTAGAACATGCGCATTACAAATTACAAATAAGAGGTCAAAGAATTAGTGGGACTTACTCTCCGATTTATCCTCTTACGTTCAAATCAGAACTTTTTCTCAAAAAAAAAAAAGATATGCAGGAAGTCCTAGCCATCCCTAGCATTGACGACCCCGAGCGAGAAATGTTGTAAGTGGCTGATGATAACAATTGGATGACCCCATACTGAAGGTACCTAATCGATGATACCCTACCAAAAAGCCCGAAGGAGGGCAAGCACGTAAAGAAGACGGTCGAGTGGTACACAATCATGGACGGGAGGTTGTACCGTCGCGGGTACTCAACTCTCTACATGAAGTGCCTCACATCAGAAGAAGCTGAGTATACACTAGGCGAGGTATGCCTCGACATCTGTGGCTCACATATTGAAGGCAAAAACCTTACTTTTAAAATCATGTGGCAAGGACTACCAACCCACGATGAAATGCGACACCATGAACTTCGTCAAGTTGTGCAAAAATTCCCAAATCCATGAAAGCATGAGCCATCAGTTGCACACAGAATTTTAAAGATTGCGAGTACCCTGGCAATTCGCATAGTAGGGGCTCGACATACTCGGCCCCATGCCACTAGCATTCGGGTAAAGGAAATTCATCATAACCTATATTGGCTACTTTACCAAGTGGGTCAAGGTGACCCCATTGGCATAGATAACTGAGCAAAACATGATAGAGTTTGTCCACCAGAGTGTTGTGTGCCGGTTCGGAGTTCCCGAGGTCAAAGTGACCAACAATGAAACCCAATTTATTGGAAAGCAATTCGCTAAGTACTGCACAAGTTTACGTATTAAGTTGGTTCACACTTCCGTCGCCTACACACAGGCCAATGGGTAAGTGGAACTGACGAACCAAATACTACTATACGGGTTGAAGACGAAGCTGGAAGATGCAGAGGGATCTTGAGCCGATGAATTGCCATCCATCCTATGGTTATACAAGTCTACCTTGAGGAAGCCAACCCGTAAGACACTCTTTAGTCTATGCTACGTGGTCAAGGTGATCATCCCAATCAAAGTCGGATTGCTCAACCTTTGGATAGAGTGCTTTGACTCGACCAGCGATTCTCAGAGGCTCAGGAAGCACCTCAACTTGCTCAAAAAGGCCCAAGACACAGCGTGCCTTTGGATAGCAGCAAATCGCACAATACTACAATAGGAGAGTAAGAGCCCATCGATTTATAGTGGGAGACCTCGTCCTGTGGAGTGTAGAGGCAACCGGCAAAATTTTTAACTGAAATAAACTCTCTCCAAATTGGGAGGGACTATTCCTTGTCACGACAATCCCCAAAATAGTGAGTACAAGTTACACACCCCGAATGGCAAGTTGGTCCCGAGGACGTGAAATACCACCCACCTCAAGAGCTACTACCAGTAGGCTTCAGCCGAGCCCAGGTAAGGTCAACATGTATCATCCCAAATATTTGTAAATGTATCACATTTTAATTAATGAAATTATTGCTTATTCATGCGTACTTGTTCATGTGAATGCATGCGCATTTATCATTTCATAAAATCAAGTGATCTAGACTGCTCCTAATTCAGCAGGATTCGCCCTCGCCTGCTTCACGACCTCATGGCAATCAAAAAGCCTCGGCCCCTACCTGAGTAGCCCACTTAAGATCAAACTTGAACCTTGGTTCCAGTAATTGAGTGGCTCACTTGAGGTTGAGCTTGAACCTCAGTTCCAGTAACCAAGCGGCCCACTTGAGGTCAAACTTAAACTTCAGTTCAAGTAATCGAGTGGCCCATATGAGGTCAAAAACTCGGGCCTGGGGGCTCTTGGAGCTTCTAACCAAACGGCCACTAAAAACTTAAGAGGCTTCTACAGCAGGCGTACAATGATCACCCTCTGACAAAAAAAGCACCCTCAATCAATGACAATCGGCGGATTAGGACCAGATGTGTATGAACTATGATGTCCTTGAATAGGACCGAGTGTTGATATGGCAATGTGCGGGTGACGGCCTATGACTCTGCAAGGGCTCGGCTACTGCAGCCATGAAATCCCACTAGCCCAAGCGAGGCTCACCCTCAAGCGTGCGACGATGTCCTATTTACAGGATAGAGCACCCCACAAAATCAAGATGCCACGACATTCCCCCATGGAACGAACACAACCGGGCAAATGCACCCAATACATGTCCGGTGACGATAGCGACAATGCTTAGCCGGCCAAACAAAGGAAAGAAATTCCGTATGGAAACACAAGCAAACAGCTGTAAAGGTCAAAACAATCTAGTTGATTTCATCACAAGGATTCCGAATATATAAGGTGGGCCATTTGCTCAAACAAAAAAATAACGAGAACAACTAAAATGGGAAGATAGGAGGATCTTAGTGATCTTGAGAAGAGCAGCTCGGTAGCTAAAGGTTGCTCGGTTGGGAGGAAGAAGTTTCGGCCATCCCTTTTGTAGGAGCCTGCAGATTCGACTTCTGAGTGGCACTAAAATTCATTAGATGGATTGGGGAGACAGGAAAGTCTGGGACTACCAGCTGCACCACTCGGCGGTAGAGATGAATACCATCCCAGTACTTGCCCTCCAACACCTTGCCAAGGCCCTCTGCTAGGATGGAGGTCCTTCGCTGATCCTCAAGTCGGAGGCAGTGTCCACGAAGAAGGAAATAGCGCTCCTAAAGCTTGGAGAGCAACTCGTCGAGGGAAGTGATCTTCGCCCCAGCCTTGCGCAACTCGCATTCGAGGACCTAAATCCCCTCCTCACCCGACCTCGTTGGCTCAGCCACAGCTCTATGTTCTTCCACGCTGACGTGCATCCGGGCAAGATTGCCAATGGTTGCTGAAAGTTGGAAAAACCTCTCTTGAACCTGCAAGTAGAAAGCACATTAGGCAAATTGAGATGAAAGCGGAGAAATGGCAGATAAATGCTAAAAGAACACCTCAGCAAAGGAGAGCTTGTCTATTGACAGACAACTTGGGGCAACCACGGATGAGCTCGTAGCCTCCTCAGCTCCAGTAGTCTGGCCTCCTTTTATCCCCTAGGAACTCGGAGGGTGGCACCACCATCTCCTCCACGGCATCCCCAGCAGTCGTCACCTCTTGGACTCCATGCTTTGAAGGATTTGAGGGAGGCTCCTTAACAACCTTAGTTGTCTCAAAGGGAGGCTCATTGATGGCAACAGTCGCCTCGGAGGGGGGTTCCTCAATGACCTCAGTATCTTTAGCGACCCCCTCAACTCCATCAGCATCATCAGCCGAGCTAACGACGACCGCCGCAAGAATATCGCCAGATGCCTCCCTTGCTTAGGCGGGCACCTCATCTCCGCCCATGGCGACCTCGATCGCCGACTCACTGGAGCATCTGCCATCCAATCTCCGTAGAAGGTCCCCCCAGTGGTACCGACGAAAATGCCGAGCACTGGTTGCCTGCGCGAAGGGTCGGCATCAGCTGAGACCTTGTACTGCGCCAACACGGGCGTGGAGATCAGCTCGACTCCAGGATTGACGTCCCCAAAGCCTGAAGCTGATGCAAGAGCCGCAAAGGGCTTGGTGCCCTCTGCTCCCCCAGTAGAGCCAGATGCTTAGCATGAAGAAGAGGCGAGAGTAGAGGCCACCCTCCTTGAAGTCTAGCTAAATCACCGAATCCTCCCCAACACTACATCGTACTCTCCAAAAGAGAAGACGGAATCTGAAGTGTCATCGGAGAAGGAGTGACACTTCTTAGCCGGTTGACTAGAGGCTCTTGGATGACCAATGCCCCAGCTTCCTTTGATCGACACTCTTCTCCTCGGGCCGGCCCCCATGTTGCAACAGCAAAGGCCTCTGCGGACAGTGAATTGTGAAGTTCCTGAACTGAGGCTAAGACGAAGGAGACGAAGGAGACGAAGGAGGCGCAGCAAGAGAGAGACGAAGGAAAAATCGGACGCCAGTCATTTGTTTGATTTCGGTTAAATCTCCAACATGATTACAAGGAAGAAAGGCGCCTTGATATATAGGGGAAGGCAGCCAAAAAATAAAATAAGAAATACAAAATGAAAAAGGAAAATACAATGGTAAAAATTAGGAAAAGGAAAAAAAAGGCAATGCAATATACAATATTTCCTATTTTAATATACACCCTATATTTTACTTTCTATATTTTCTAATACCCCCCCCCCGCAAGGTGGAGCATATATATTTAGTATGCCCAGCTTGGATAAGTGAATGTGCAACCGGTGTGCGGGCAAAATCTTGGTGAACATATCGGCAAGTTGATTATGAGTAGTCACGTAATGAGTTCGAACACTGCCGTCTTGAATCTTATCAAGAACCAGATGACAGTCTAGTTCAATGTGCTTGGTCCTTTCGTGGAAAACAGGATTGGCGGCAATGTGCAGAGCAGCTTGGTTGTCGCAGTAGAGATCAGCAGCGTGAGAGTGAAGGATCCACAAATCGCGTAAGATATAACGGTTGCGCTAAGTGAGTTCGCAGCAAAGTAGTAGCCATAGATCGATATTCTGCTTCGGCCGACGAGCGGGAAACAACAGATTGTTTCTTGCATTTCCAGGAGATAAGGGAGTTCCCAATGAAGGTGCAAAGAGCACATGATAGATCTTCGAGTGTCCTGGACAGAAGCCCAATCTACGCTACAAAAAGCTCGAAGTTGAATGTTAGAAGTGGATGATAATAATATACCTTGCCCTGGATTCTCGCTTGAGGTAGCGCAGACTTGATGAGCGGCAAATATGACTAGATGTGGGTCGAGTCATGAATTGACTCAAAATATGGACAGCGTAACATATATCGGTCTTGTGACGGTAAGATAAAGGAGTCTCGTATAAATACTAGGATCTTGTAAAATGCAGTCCCAGTTTCTTGACCCTAACATTCGATCCATTGAAGCTTAAGGGGTTTGGAACCAAGGGATCTGGAATCGGCTAAAATATCAAGAGAATATTTTCTTTGACATATATGGATGCCCGTTGAGGAGCGCGCAACTTCTATTCCAAGGAAGTATCGCAAAACACCGAGATCTTTAATTTTGAAAGCATGATTAAGATATGATTTAACAGAGTGAACGGAAGCCAAAGTACTACTAGCTACGATGATATCATCAACATACACCAGAAGTACTGTAAAAGATTGATCATCTTGTTTGGTAAATAGACTGTAATCAGCTTTAGATTGAGTGAAGCCAAAGGTGATCAAGGATGTAGACAGCTTGGAGTACCACTGCCTAGAGGCTTGTTTGAGACCATATATGCTTTTTAAAAGCCTACAAACTTGGTTCGGTTTTCCTCTGGTGTATCCAGGGGGTTTCTGCATATAGATCTCTTCATTTAAACTACTGTGAAGAAAGGCATTGTTAACGTCAAAATGATACAGGTGCCATCCTTGGATGGCTGCTATGGCTAAGAGACATCGAATGGTAGTTAGTTTGGCAACAGGGGAAAAGGTTTCATGATAGTCAATCCCTTCTTGTTGTGTATATCCTTTTGCGACTAACCTACATTTATATCTCTCAATACTTCCATCACTATTAAATTTCAATTTAAAGACATATCGACAGCCTATAGTTTTCTTACCGGTGCGTAAGTCAGTAAGAAGCCATGTCTTGTTTTGCTCCAATGCGTTCAATTCATTTTGGATGGCTTCACACCATTTTTCATCATGAATAGCTTGAGCATACGTTCGTGGTTCACTGTGAGATGTTATAGTTGCAGAAAAGTACCCAAAGGAGGGAGATAATTTTTGGTATGATATGTGATTTTCAATGGGATACGGTCTTCTAGGAAGAGTTTGTATGTTCGATTTGGTGTGCGAAGTTTGAGATACTTGGTGACAGTGAAATTCTTTCAAGTATTCGGGTGCTTTACGAACTCGAGTGGTTCTCCGAACGGGTATTTGACTAATGGCAGTAGTCTGTGTATCATTCAGTTCATTTTGTTTGGAATGATTATTCATTAGTTGTTCCGGGTCTTGATTGTGGATAGGGACCGTAGGGATATCTTCATTATCTGCAGTTATAGGTTCAACTACAGGGTTAGATGGCATCGGTTGTGTAGGCCATAATTGTTCGTTATAGGTAGTAGATGGTTCTAATGAGAGTGCATCGGGTTGAGTGTTGGGACTTTGGTCAAGGCCGTCGTTTTGAAAAGGGAATATATTTTCATGAAAAATCACGTCTCTTAAATAAAAAGTAATATGGCTATCTAAGTCAATTAGTTTATAGCCCTTGACACCAAAAGGGTAACCTAAGAAGGTATATTTTCTACTTCTGGGATCGAACTTGGTACGGCCTTGGGAGATGGTGGTAGCATAGCACAAGCAACCAAAAACACGGAGATTGGCATAGTTGGGTTTGACTCCAAACAAAATTTCATATGGAGTCTTATTTTCAAGTATAGGAGTGGGAATCCTATTGATGATATGTGCAATGTAAAGAACACAATCACCTGCAATTTCAAAAGGAAGTCCCGATTAAAATCTAATGGCCCTAGCGACATTTAATAAATGTTGGTATTTGCGTTCAACAACACCGTTTTGCTGTGGTGTTTCCACACAACTACGTTCGTGGATAACACCTGTTTTTCCAAAAAATCTCCTCCCTTGAATTGTTCCATTATCGCTCACGAATTACTTTAATTTTGACATTAAATTGTCGGCAACCTTATGAAAGGCTTCCAAGCACAATTTTGTATCCGATTTTTGTTTCACAGGTAAATCCGTGTACTGGATGCATCATCAACAATAGTCAAAAAATATTTAAATCCGTCATAGGATACCTCGGAACAAGGTCCCCATAAGTCACAATGCACCACGTCGAATAATGTGTGTGACTTATGAGTACTGGGATAGAAAAGGAGGCGACGTTGCTTGGCCATGTGGCAAAAAGTGCAAGGATTATTATTAATAGAATGTACGGCACCTTATATAAGAGGGTCGTTTATTAATTTCATTCTAGAATACGAAGTATAACCTAGTCGAGAATGCCATAAATCAGAAGGCAACGAAGCAAAATTAACGGAGGGTCCCTTGCAATATTTGAGGAGAAGGCTCTGTAAAGAATTGGAATCAACTTTCTCATCCATCAAACAATATAGTCCATTTTTCTTTTTACCCATTCCAATCGTCGTCCAAGTAGCAAGGTCCTGAATCAAACAAACGTTAAGGAGAAAAAACATACAACAATTAAAGCGTATCGGTTAGATGTTTAACAGAAATCAAATTAAAGGTAAATGAAGGAACACATAGGGCATTCTGCAATATCAACTTATCAGTGAGTTTAATGTTTCCAATATGTGAAACAGATGCTCTACTTCCATCGTGAAGTTTCAGGGAAATCAAACCGTATAATCGTGAGTATAACGAGGGGTCACATATCATATGATCGGTGGCCCCGGTATCCAGAATCCATACATACTGATTATTTTTACAATGCTTATATAAGGAAGAAACAGTAAGAATATTACCAGTCATATTGGCAACCTTGGGCTGCTCAATAATCGGGTCGAACATGGGCTGAGCAGCATCCTTTGATTAAATTAGATCCATGAGCCGTTTGAATTGATTTTTAGTCAGGCCAATTCTGTCATCATGGTTTCCTTCTTGTTCGGTACAGGGTTTAAAACTGGACAAATTGGCTGAGGGATTTATATTCCCAGTTTTGCCATGAAACTTGTGATTGGGTGGAAATCCATGTAACAGGTAGCATTTCTCAACAACATGTCCGATTTTGTTACAGTGCGAACACACAGGGGCATCAGAATTTCCAATTTTAAAGCACTGTTGAACTGAGTGCCCAGCAATCTTACAATGAACACAGAACAACCTCTCTTTCTTGGCATGATGATTTGTTTTCGTATTGCCTTTAAAAGGGGTAGGGTTGCTTTTGGCCGTTAATGCCATTGAATTTAAACTCTGGGCAGCAGACAGCATTTGATGATGTTGCTCTTGCTGCTGAATGACCAAAAATACTCGGTTAACAGAAGGAAGGGGATCCATCATCATGATTTGGTCCCGGGCATTAGAGTAGGAATCATTCGATCCCATCAAAAATTGTATAACACAATCGCGTTGATATTTGGCAGCAAATATTTTCATCTCGCCGCAATTGCAATTTGGAAGGGGATCATAAATCAAAAGTTCATCCCTCAAAGTTTTAAGCTTACCATAATAGATGCTTACTGGATCTTGTTCTTGTAGTAGGCTAGCCAACGATTTCTTCAACTGAAAAATCCGTGGCCCATTATGTTGAGTGAAGCGGTCACGAAGCTCGTTCCAGATCTCGAATGCATCCTCGACGAAGACAACACTCGATTTATTCGATGGGCTAACCGAGTTTTGGATCCAGGAGACAACCATGTCGTTGCAACGCCCCCAGATCTCAAAAAGTGGGTCTTTTGGGTCACTTGGTTTATGAATAGTGCCCTCGATGAACTGGAGCTTATTTTTGGCTCTCAAAGCGCGGCGCATGGCCCTGGACCACGTCGCATAATTGTCGCCGGTGAGCAAGCCGGTGACAAGGGTAATAGCAGGGTTGTCACCGATTTCCAGCCGGTAGGGTTTTGTGAGATCTGTGAGGATTTGGGGATGCATGTGTTCGTGTGAGTGGACGATAGGTGGTTTGGCTGGGTTTGATGTGGTTTCAAGCAACGCAGATGGAGATTCCATCTCTGATACCATGCGAAGTTCCTAAACTGAGGCTAAGACGAAGGAGACGAAGGAGACGAAGAAGGCGCAGCAAGAGAGAGACGAAGGAAAAATCGGACGCTTGATCATTTGTTTGATTTCAAAATCTCCAACATGATTACAAGGAAGAAAGGCGCCTTGATATATAGGGGAAGGCAGCCGAAAAATAAAAAAAGAAATACAAAATGAAAAAGGAAAATACAACGGTAAAAATTAGGAAAAGGAAAAAAAAGGCAATGCAATATACAATATTTCCTATTTTAATATACACCCTATATTTTACTTTCTATATTTTCTAATACCTCTTCTCCTAGAAAGTAGCAGCATTAGCCAGGATGGGGTCCACCAATGCTTTCTCCTGAGTCTTCTCACTCCCATCCAAAGACTTGGTGAGATCGGGCCGTACTCTCCCCACTCATTGGAAATGGCCCAACTAAAAGGAATCACCAAGTAAAAATAATGGTCTTTTTAGTCCTTGATTGAGTTAGGATTCACCCCTTTAAAGTTAAAACTAGGGCGGAGAGATCATGAGATCTAGTCTGCTTTCTAAGAAAAGGTAAAAATCACTCTCACCATGTGATAGTGAACTTGCAGGCATGACAGCGGGAGAAGATACAAAGAGACACCAAATACTAGATGGCGATGGGTATAAGCCTCGCCACCGACTCCCCCAAAGCCATAAGAACTGCATACAACTCCAATGGCATTGGGAAGCGTTGTCCTCCCTAAAGGTGAATCTCATACACTGTAATGAAACCCTCCGATGAAGAGCAACCCTGGCGACTTTGCCTAGAAACAAAAACGTTGTGCTCATCGGAAGCCCATATTGGGAGAGCAGTGGCTAGACGTCACAAGTAGTAAGAATCAATCGAGCCATTCTGATATCTTCAAAAACCATGGCTGGTAAAATAAGAAGACAAAGTGGACGAAGAAAGGTTCACAGCAGTTTGAGGACAGAAAGCAAAATGCGGGAAATGGTGAGGGCATGCAATTTAAATAGACGAAAACCCTGACCCCAAAATGACATCACATGGGAAGTCAAACGGCCGCCCTCATAATAACAACGCAACGTGTGTCAACCCCATGAGGTGTCATGGCTCATTACTTCCCACCGTTGGTTGTGAAAGTCTAACACCTCAATTTCCCATGCACGAATACCATGCGCCAACAATAATATCAGTCAATTGAACCATCCCATTAGTAATAAATGTGAAAACGTAGGCCCTCGGGAAGCACGCCCCATCAACTAAAGCGGCAATCATGACAAAGTATGGCCTCACTAGAACCCTAGGGGCCTAAAGATATGGCATTCGTCACATGACATTGCTCAAGGTAACGAAGGTATTCCATTAAAATAAAATTTCATCATTACAATCAAGGGCATCTACTAGCCCAGAAGTATAATAAAAAAGAGAAAAAGAAGAAGCGGTCCTGCCTTTGTCCTGCCAAAACGGCCACCTTGAGGTCCTCAATGGCTCAGCCTGGGATCCTAACTATCTACCGATTATATGAAGGACCAAGGCTCGCCCCTGAGCTGAGTTTGCCCCGGAGGTTAGCAAGTTCCTGCCAGGTCCTCTCAAGCTTGTCCCCAATGGAAGTTATCGATCGCAAAGCTTGAGTGTAGGTCTCCATGAGCTTTTGGTAACATGCCCCTAGGCCCAGCCTATTTGATAGCTCCCCAAGGGAAGTCCACAAGTCAAAGGGGCTTCCTTCCTCCGACGAAACCTCTAGCGAACCTCCAGCCAGACCCCATCAGAAACCCAGTCCTCGATAATGTGAAGAGCGTCAAGGTCCCCTTCAACCAATGCCATTAGTGGTTGGCCCACTTCCGCCTCATGCGAACGAGATCTGTTGTGTAGAAGTTGTTGACTCGGCCCCACTAGTTTGGGACCCACCAATCGAAGTCGACATCCAATAAGAAGTGAGACCTCCAACCCTATGACGACCTTGGCCTCACCCCGCTCAATTGGAATCGAGTGCGAGGAACAAAGGAAACCAAGACATTCTCCTATCTAATATCGAGGAGCACCTTTAGGGCCTAGGCATCCAGGGTGACCCCCTTGGCATGGAAGAAGGCAAACAAGGTAACCAAATACGAGACAACATTCGAGAGCAGGCAGGCAATGGGGATCCCTAGGGACACTAGAATCTCATGAAGTTGCCTTAGAACTGGGATTATGAGGCCAACTCATAGATATTCCTTGTAAAGGGTCATGAACCCACAGGGAGGAGAGCAAGCCGCATCACCAGCACTAGGAACCACGTACGGGATGAAGTTGTGATAGTAGTTTTTGTGGATCAGAATCCCCACGTCTTGATTAGTCATGGTCGATCGGATGGCTCACACGCTATGGGAAGCCATTTGGGAGTTACCCAAATTAGCAAAGAAGTGTAGTTGATTAGAGCAAGGACGCCTTCGAAAAGATCAAGAAACGGCTTGGGGGCTAGCGTTTAAATAGGCAAATCACCCACCTGAAACAGTGTTGTATGAAGGCAACAAAGTGACACACCTCTACATCGGTAATAACATGTGGCATCATCACATAACGTTATGTCTTTTCGCTAAAAGTGTCATCATGACCTGACGGCGTAGCGTCTATCACCACCATTAATGCGCAGTGATGTTTTGATGGACAAGACTGTGACCCTCTGATGTCCCATTTTTTAGGGCAAAAAGCAAACCATGCATGGCCCTAGTTGGCTCGACATTGATCTGCCTAGCTGGCCTCCCAGCTGAGTGCTTGGGACGGCTGATCGAGAGGCTAGTCATCGAAAAACTGAGCTTCCAGCTGCCCTGTCCATCTAACTTCTAGAAGGCAGGTCACACTCAACGGTAGGAAGACGCTTCGCTCATTAAGTCACCCAAGAAGATAAGAAAACAAGATTCTAGAGGCTCCGGAGAAAGGTAAATACTCGGTGATTTCATTCATTAACTTTTTTACAAAGTACAAAACTTATATCAACAAAAGTACATGGTAGAAAAAATAATACAAAATACATTGAGCAAAAAATCAATAGCGCACGCCTAGAAATAGGTTCGGGAAAGTCACGTGTAGGGGAGATAGCCGTGGGTGAAACGCCACTCGAACTTTGTCTACCTACCCATTGCATGTCCCGACCGGAAACTAGGCGCCGTAGGAGGTGAATGGGAAGCAATTCTCTGACAAGGATGAATAAAACACCTCCACCAATGTCAGAGAAGCTTTCCATCCGAAGGCTCCACCTCCAACAAGGATTAACGATGACCACCAAAGAAGAGACCAAGGGCGAGGCCACTTCCCCAGTTCCGAAAGAATTCCAGGAAATACTTGTCATCGGGAAAATCCTTTGGAAGGGAATGTTCGAACGTCAACTAGAGGTGGAAATTAAAAAGTACCCTACAACTGAGCTACTAAGCATGGCGGCACGAGAACAGCCAGAGTAGGGTCCGGGCGGCAGGAGAACAATCAAAGCAATGGCAACACCGTGAGTGGCCAAGCGCATCCTCAAATCTTCCAAAGTTCCATTCGATCCCAATGCAAGGCATTGGAGGGTCCAAGACGACTTTGGACTCTCACATCACTTAGTTGATATGAAGATAAATCTTGAGGCCAAGAGCAAAAAGCCCCTCCATTTGTAGCCGAGAGAGAAGGCTAGAAAGCTCCCAGTGAAAAGATGTGTAAGCCAATGACCGGCAAGGAATCAACGCCGAATCTCGGTACAGAACAAAATCTTTTCGAATAGGGTATCGAAGCCCTGCTTCATTGTATGGAAAGCTGCAAGACGTCTGGGGAAGGTGCGTAGTCCTCAAGAACCATTGACTAAGACGTCTCGGGAAGGGACACGTGAGCAGGTGCTGTAGGCAACGTCCCATCACTTGACATGCTTGGAACTAGAGAGGCCCCGCTTCCTGGCATTGAGGGCTATTGATGGATCCAGTTGTGACACGAACCGGTCCAGCAGTTATCCTACTTGCCAGCAAGGCCTAATGCAAAGCAAAGCCCAGAAAGCCATCTGGCTAGCCCATCCACTGCAAGTTGGCCCACTGGGGAACAATTGGCCTTGACCAGCAGACAGCCTCTGTGACTCAACCAACTAAGACCTAGGTCAACCATCCCACTTAGCAGCAATGGTCTAGCAGTGCAGGAAATACCGGCGCAGTAGCCACTGGCCAACGGTAATCAAAGTCAACCCTGAATAGTTACCTCGCTCGAATGTCGGCAGCAATTTCAATCAATCTATGCTGGAATAGTCTAGCCAATGTCAGCCACGACCCGCAACGGTCACATCACCATTGCAAGCCGACAACTAACACAACGGGTATAACCATCATCAGGACAGGTCGCAGATCTTGGCCAAACACCTGTCACGAGCCATGGCGCCAAATCATTCTCCATGAAGTATTACAAATATCCTTTGTCTTTATAGGAAAAGGGTTCGATCGATCTTCGACTAAATTAACCCTCAAGCAAGAAATAAGAGTAGAGAAAGAACCAAACTCTCTTTTCCTAACATTACTCTTTCACCTCTTTCCTAAGCCACTCCCCGTTAATTGCATCCTAGTAAACCACTCACAAAGTGCAACACTTCTGATCCTTACCCTTCGAACACCTCAAAGCTTGAACGTATTATAGGAGCTCAGTCCACCTATTACACCCCCCGCATACGAGCTTCTTTATATTTTCTCACATCCTCTTATCTTTCTATTTCTTTAGAAAAATTATTGACTTAAGTGTTGGATGATAAATCGAAAAGTGAGTCCCGTCAATCTTCTAACCTCTTATTTTTTATTTGTAGTACGCAGGATCTAGGTTAATAGAGATATAGATCAGACCTGCTCCAATTCGACCCGCAATAAAAGATCGAGTAACTTCATAATTTATATAATAATCCGAATTTTGGAACGCATCACTTTTAATAGTTTAGAAATAATATAATTAAGCACAAGTGCAAAAATTAAACACTAAGTTAATGCATAAATATCAATCCAAACCAAAGTTAACTATAAACTTAATTGATATTTATTTTGCAAATAATCACTTCAAAGTTAGACTAATTCACGATCACATCATTATAAGTGATACCGATGATTTTTTATTTATTTTAAATGATCAAAAGTCCACCTTTATAGTATTATTAATTTGGTTGCATTTTATTATATATCAAGATATAATTAAAACTTCTATTTATTTTCTCAACTATTAACACAACCAAAATATATAAATTTATATTATCTATATTTATTATTTAATGACTAAAATTTATATTTATAAGATACAAATTTCAAAATAAAATAAAATAATATTATCTATATTTATTATTTTCTGGAGGAGAATATAATAAATGTTGGGGTTGAAATTTAGCAAATGAACGCACTACTCCGTCGGCGACGCGGTGGTTGAAGTTTCTTCGGTGTTTCCTGGATTTGATTGATTCCTTCTGAATCTCATCCTCTTCGATCTAATATCCCTCTATATACAAAAGCTTAGGAGGTCCTATTCAATCAATTATCTGAGAACACGCCGGAATTTGCCTTCTGAAAGATTCGGAGAACCATGAAGCTGCCGGCGACCGGAATTCCAGTGAATCAGCCATACTCTGCGTCGTATCCTCCACTTCCTCAGTATCAAGCTGGCGGAGCTCAAGGCCAATGGTCTACCGGCCTTTGTGACTGCTGCTCCGACGTCCCTCTCTGTAAGTGCTGATTATTGATAAATCCCTAACTTTTAGGTCTTTTTGAAATTGATTTAGAACTCTCTCTCTCTTTTTCTCTCTCTTCGATTTTATTTTTAGTGTTTATTTTAATATAAACATAAAAGATTGCCTGTCTTCAAATTCTGAATCGTTTGTTCTTCTTCGTCTTCTTCATAGGTTGCTTGACATGCTGGTGTCCTTGCATTACTTTCGGACGTATTGCTGAAATTGCTGATAAAGGAACATCATGTAAGTTCATTAGATTTAAATCTGAATCTCGTGACCATTTTTTGATATTGGATTGAACCTGACTCGGGTTAGGGTTCTTTCCCGCCTGGCGCGACTCATGTTTGGCTCATAAAGGAGCCCTATCTGTTGCATTAAACGAGCTCATACCTGACCTGATAAATGAGGCATTCATTAGATAATAAAGAGACAGTTAACAAGCTTTCACACGAGCATAGCTGAGCATTTTACGGGGCTCTTAAAGGAGTCAATTCTTTAGCATCACTTTCTGACTATATTATGCATTTCAAATTCTATAAATACTGTCAAAGTAATAATTTACTGATATATTTAAAATTTTATTCTAATATATAATAACAATTTGATCTGTTTTAGTTAATTGACATTGTCATGATTTATTATACTGAAAATGAAAATGTCTCTTTTCACTTCTGCCAATATCAATTGCACCATTGGCAAAATCTGTCAGCCTGTTGAAGTGAAACTGAAATCAATTTTAAGCCAAACCTCCAATCAAAATTGATGACACTGCTACTAATTTTTCCGATATCTCCCCTAAGATATCATTAATATATTGTTGTTTATTGGCACAGCTTGTGGCGTGAGCGGGGCCCTATATGCGCTAATTTTAGCCTTAACGGGTTGCCAATTTATATACTCTTGCACCTATCGTTCAAAGATTAAACAACAGTATGGAATCCCAGCAAGCAGCTGCGGTGACTTTTGCATCCATTGCTGGTGCGAGTGTTGTGCTATGATCCAGGAGTACCGTGAGCTCCAACACCATGGATTTGAACCTTCTCTTGGTACATCTTTCTCAACTTTTCCAAGTATTTTGATTATCACATCTTAATCTTTTTTCTTCATGAAAAAAATATTCTCAATTTTTTATTAATTTTGTGGGATGTTAACTATTATTTTAGGGGTTTTTAAAATAATAGCAACAAAACTGATATATGATGACCCAATGAATTTTTTCATAATAATAAAAAATCAGCGCTAAATTAAAAATTATGATGACTTTTTTTAGAAAAATAGAAATTTGCAATGAGATTGAGAAAAAGTTAAATAGTAATTTCCACTAATTTGGATGAGTGATAGTGACAATTGTCTTGAACATATTTTAGGGTGGGAAGGTAACTTAATGAAACAGAATCAAGTCGTGGCAATGGCGACTGCTCCGATGGCACCCGATGGTATGCACAGATAGATCTAGAGCTCAAAAACCTGCTTGTTCCGAGCTTTATAAAATGTTGAATAAATTATTAATTTTATTGTAATATATTTTAAAAATATTCAATAATTTGTTTAATTATTCTCTTTAGTGTAATATCTTTTATGCCATTTGAGTACAGATGTGAAGGCTTCCTAAGAGCCTATCTTTCTAAAAGAGGGGTTTAAGACCTTTCTAAAAATAAGAGCCTATTGCTATGGACTTTATTATGGGTTTACCAACAATTAGAAACATGGTATTATTTTGGTGATTGTTAATTCCCACACCTTATTACCATTAGAGCTACTTATTCTCGGGATTGGTTGGCCAAATCTTACACTAATAATTATCAATCATACATTGGTATGGCACTATTTGAATCTCTGGTAGGTTAAAAAAAAGTTGGTAATCAAAAGCTAACAGGGCCTAGATTCAGCTCAAGAGGCAATTGAGACGATTTTAATTATTTAAAATCAATTATGAAAGTTCATAAAATTACATTTTGCTTAAATGTTAGTCATAAACTTGCTGCTTGGGCTTGAATACGGTGCTTCTTTATATATAATTTGTATAACTTGAGAAAGCTTATAATTTTGGAAGTGTAGAAATTTTAGTTGATACTTCAAATTATTAATTTCATAAGGAAATCAATGTCTATGGAATAGTTTATGACATCCGTGCTTTTTCCTGTTTAGCCATTTCAATGTGATAATATGAGCATTGCTTTAATGTCTCCATTGCATTTTCATTGAGCAAGTCATAATATTACTTTGTGAGCTTTTCATGACAGTAAATGTAAGATGAAAGTAACAGAAGAAATGGTGTGTATCTTAAGATTTTTATCATCATATTGGTTATGAAATCTTAATGCATCATGATGGCCAAAAGAATGAGTGGCATCTGGCTTCCTTTCTGAGTAATGCATAAGCGAATGTCATTCGAGCCTGAATCCTGCAACTATCTCACGGCTTGAGATTTGTTTGGCAGCACAACCCCAAGTCGTGCCTATTTCTCTACTGGGCATGACCCGACTCGGCTTGAAATTTGTTTTACCCTAAAGAAAAAAGTAAAAAAAACATATCGGCCCAACACAGCCAGGGGTCAACGCATGCACAACCAAGCTATCATAGCACATAGGTCATGCCTCCACCACTATTGAAATGGACAATGGAGTCCCAAAGCACAACTTGTTCAACTGGAATATATTCAGATCTAAATGAAATAAACAATTAAAAGCATATAAAATATAAGAACCATAAGTAATAATAATCAATGCACAATTTTGATAATAAAAGAAAATTTCAATAACTCACGGTTATTAAGTAAAATTCTTCGAGCTTCTACAACTACTAAAAAGAATGCATTAAAAAAGTCAATTTACGAATCAAATGGTACAAACGTATTAACTTAGCCATTAGCCAATTGATTTTCATATCGAGAAATTTATTAGATTTGTCTGGCAATGGAATCGGATACCTTCGGTCTTTTTGTCAATTTTCCTTCATGAGCCGCCGAATATCCGTATACCACTAAATCCCAATTTTTACTCTACTCATGTCTCTTACAAAGGTTAATAGGTAGGAAAATGTGTGTAGGATAAAATAGAGAATGTGAGAAAATTTTAGAGTTGAAGCACAATAATCGATGGTGAGTTTTCTCAAATTGGAGCACTTAACAAATGTAAAAGGGAGCATTTTTGCACTGAGCAGCCGTAAAAAATATTTTCTAGTAGTCTCCACAAAGAGAAAAAGGTGGCTATATATAATTAGATTTAAAAAATTAGGCTAAAAAATATGACCATTTAAAAATGTGCGCCACAATGTTCTAGCGCTGCTCAAATGCAATGGGGCGCACATCAAGTACTAGCACTCAGCAAATAGTGCCAAGGTGCACCTCGGGCACTGGCTCTTGGTAAATGGCTCCTCAAGTGCTCTTCAAATGTTGCCTGTTGGGAAATGGCGCCTTGGCTTGGATCGGGCACGCCTCGTGTGTAAATATATTGAAAATTGCACTTGGACGCAAGGCAAGTGCTAGGTAAATGTGGATATTGGGTATTGTATATCGGTGAATATCGGATATGAATCTGTTGTAAATATTTAAGATAGTGAAAGTTTCACCAACAAATAATTAAACACAATCATAAAATATGTTAACAGATAATATGCCTATTAACTATTTTTAGCATTTATTTGACTAAAAACATATCACATTTTGATTTGGCTTTCTCTAGTAGCCCATTGTGTTTTGAGGTGAGCTTCGATGATGACCGGTGATTTTAAGCCACCTCCTCGTTGGAAAATATCTATCAATTATTAAATATAATTATATTTTTAAATTTTTAAATAATATATATATATTGATTATTAAATAATTATATTTTTAAAACTTTTATTTAAATAATATTATTTATATATTTCGATTATTAAATTTAAAAGTATATTTATCGTTGGAAAAATTTAATAAAACTATTTATTTAAATAATATTATTTAATATTATTTCCTTGATTTTTTTTAAACTAATTGTATAAGGTAGAAAAGTAGAGTCTTATTTATCGTTGGAAAAAACAAAAACTCCACTCCCATAATAATCTTCTAAAAGGTTAATAACTTTTTTATATAAGCATTAACAACCTGGTACTTCATATAGGGATAACCTTTTTCCTATTGCATTCGGGCTGTGGGCTTTTGCTCATGAACCATTGGCTTGGCATTTTCATATTTGAACCAATTTTTATAATATATCTCGACCCGACCAAAAACAAGCCAAGTCACACAATCTTTAGCATGCCGGTTTGGGACCATCCTATATCGGATAAAGACTTGAAGCCAAGTCATGCAATATTCAATTATAGGTTATCTGCACGTATTTGAACCAATTTTCATAATATATCTCGACCCGAACTCGAAAGACTTGAGATCAAGCCAAGTCATGCAATCCCCGTGTGAATGGGCATGCTGCGTGCACCCCGACAAAAGATAAGAAAATCCCATTTGAGCTCGTATTTGAACCAATTTTCATAATATATCTCGACCCGAACTCGAAAGACTTGAGATCAAGCCAAGTCACACAATCCTTGTGTGAATGGGCATGCTGCGTGCACCCGACAAAAGATAAGAAAATCTCCATCTGAGCTCGTATTTGAACCAATTTTGATAATATATCTCGACCCAAACTCGAAAGACTTGAGATCAAGACAAGTCACGCAATCCCCATGTGAATGAGCATGCTGCGTGCACCCCGACAAAAGACAAGAAAATCCCATCTGAGCTTTCCTATGGACGAGCTCAAACATTATGAGTTTGTTCGTCGTAACCATTTAATGTAAGTTGATTTTCCTCTTAGTGGTAAAAATCTGTTAAGGGTAGCTCTTGAAATACATGTAGTTTTCTACTTGGAATTGCATGTTCTGATCTTTGTTGCATGTTCTTGACTTTGATTATTGGGAATTATGTGCTTGATTTTTGTTATCTAGATCCTAATATCTTTTTACATGTATTGACTACGTGGTAGTAGCTCTTAGAACGTGAATATTATGAAGAAATAGAAAAGCTCATTCTTCATATTTTGGCCGTCTGTTTTTAAATGGATAATTATAATCTGTCTAATTTTTTAAAAAATTAAAAAATTAGTTAAAATTATTTGATTTATAATAATTAAACTATAATTATTTATTTAAAAATAAAAAATTAATATTAGAGATCCCTCAATTTCAACAAAAATATATAATTTATTTAAAAAATATTTTACTTTTAAATAATTAAACAAGACACTAAACCAAAAGATATGACATGACTCTTCTATTGTACATTTTCTATTGCCAAGTCACTTGGGAAGTCGACCTGCCAGTTTGATACATACACTCTGAACTATAAGGTGGATTCCCAATAATACAGCTAGAAAAATAGCTAAGTTATTCCCTTTTTCATCATTTGATGATAATGCCGAAGAAAATATTATCTAGACAAAAATCAATCTCTTTTCGGTGAAATTTTGATATATCACAAAATCTAAATTGTAGCTTATAAGTTAGATCGTCTTGGCTTGTTTATAAAATTTGGCCGATCAATTCTTCATATATTGGAAGTGTAAGTAATATTTGAACGGAATGGAAATTCGTTACGTAAAGAATGCTCCCAACAAGTCTCTTATAAGTAGATAAAGTCACAAAGAAAAAAAGAGAAAAAGAAGCTAATAAATAGTTAGATTGAAGGTTTATTGTCGAGTCCACTTATTTAATGAATGTTGTTTGATTCACTTTACGATTAAATCTTATTTCAGAATCAGCTGGTCAGCTCTAGCCATCTAGTCCGACCGCTGACAAGGCGATAGTAGTTTGACGCTACCTTGAGGGGGAGCCTGGGTTTTGTAGCTTTTGATCATCTTTTTAGTTGCCTTGAATTTCTCATATGTCCTGTGCATCCTGTCCAAGAACCTAGACTTTTTAATGTCATGATCTTAACCCAAAAGAAGGTAATAAATAATGATAATAATTTATAATTTTGAAATAAATCCCTAACCGTTAAGAGATACACCTAAATACAAATACTAATCTCAGGTCGGATGTTACAAAAATACATTGAGAAGCTCGGGGTTTCCAGCTTTTGATGATCTTTTTGGGTTGTCTCGAACTTCTCATATGTCCTATGCATCTCATTCAAGAACTTAGGCTTTTTAATGTCACAATCTCGACCCAAAAGAAGGTAATAAATAATGACAATAATTTATAACTTTGAAATAAATCCCTAACCATTAAGAGATATACTTAAATACAAATACTAATATTGGGTCGGACGTGACAAAAATCAAAATATATTTAATAGTCATGACAAGTTTACATGATAATTTTGAATTATCTATCCAGACTCTCAACTACTGACTATTACCTATTATACAAATTGTAAGAAAAATGACAGTTCAAACACAACAAAAGAAATCTTGACTCTGATCCTGTATAAATCATAAAATATTACAATTCCGATGCCAAAGAAATTCAGAATGTTTCCATTAAGATACAATATACTGATATTAACCTGTATATAATCTCCTCCAAAAACTCAAAATACACATACGAACTCAATTACAAATCTAAAAATCATAAGGTATAAATAAGACCTCTCTAAATATTCTTATCCAAATTTATTGCAAGTAATCTATAATTCTCTAGTCTAAAAGGGGTAAAAACAATAAAGTTATCGATCAAATGCTCAATAAGTGTTAATATATAAAAAAATAAATATATCCATAAATTAAAACAAAGAAAAAAAATAATAAAATATGTACAAAAAATCCGATACAAATTAATGGTCGAACATGTCAAATATCCAACCATATCAAACCTCTAATTATTCAATATTTAAATGTAAATTTATACCCAAAATTAATAAATTGTATACATATGCCATATAATCCAAATATACATCGTCCAAAGTCTCGAAATCAAAATCATAAAATACCAAAATCGAATAAATTCAAGTATCAAGCAAATCCTTCAAATGTCAAGGTCAAACATCTCAAATGTCCAATAAGATATAAAAGAATAACAAAAATCTGAAACATATCAAAAGATTAATTTTAAAGAAGGGTTACACATACTTTTTATATATTTAGGTAAAATTACTACTATTTAAACATATAAACGGGTCATTTATATATTTTTTCTATAAATGGTGTTAAATGTTTTTTTCTTTTATTATTTATAAATAATAAGTGCAACCCTCAACTCTGTCTAAATATGTTAATATATTTAAATATATTAATTTTGTTTTAATTTTTATAATAGTTCTTAACAAAATACTAAATCAAAATATTCTATAACAAATATCTAAAACTTATCCCCCTGTTATAAAAGTATAAAATTTTTACTTTGAAAGTGTACAAATATAAAATTTTGTATCATGTAAAAAGTATAAATATCGAATCAAATAACAAAATAGAGTATAATCTAAATTATAAACATAGATAGCCACATAGAATGCCAAATGCACGTTTTTATGATTTTTATTTTATAAATATTCATATATGTAAATATAATATTTTAAATATTTACTTATTTTGTATAAATTTAAAAAATATCAAATACTCAGTAAAATCAAAATAAAATCTCAAAACCTTCGACAAAAATTACATACATGTAATAATACTCAAAATAAGAAGGTAAATAGCTACATGCATGCCTCTCAAAACACAAAAAAAAAAAAACAAAATAAGGATGAATTTGAAATATTAAAAGATCAGGTTTAAAAATATTCACATTTATCCTCTAGTCTAATTAATTTGACAAAACAAAGTTTCTAAATCACCTTCCTCTTCCTCTCTCTTCTTTTCCTTCTCTCTTTTCTTTACTAAAAAATGCTCAAAAATAGTAACAACATAGCTTAAAGATAAACGAATCAGCATATACGCGCCGGTCAGATGTGCATTAGGTGCCGCCTGAAACCCCATACGCAAGCAATCTTTCCCTTTTACACATGAGTGCTATAGAGTTTATTTCAAGCATCACACAATCTATTTAAAATACGTTAGAGCATGCATCAAGTCTCAAATTCAATACCCTTAATCAATTTTTGACTGAATTTTTATTATATAATTATTTTTTAAATTAATCTAAAATAAATTGATAACATCAAAATCAATTACTTAGAAATAGGGTGTTATAACTTTTCTTCCTTATAAAAATTTTGTCATCAAAATTTACATATTTTAGTATTCAAACAAGTAAGGATATTTCTCCCAGATTTTGTCCTCATACTCCTAAGTTGTCTCCTCGAACAAGTAATATCTCCAAAGCATATTGATCGAAGGAATCACCTTGGTATGCAATATTTGATATCTTCTTTCCAATATTTGATTCATAATTAGTAGTATGTAAAAGAACAAACACATATTTTCTCAATATAAAAATATGGAAAACATTATGGCAATCAAACAAAGTAGAAAGTAAGGGTAATCTGAAACCACATTTTCAATCCACTGTAATATTTCAAATAGAATAATGAATTTTGATTTCAAATTTTCTTTTAATCCAAACCTTAAAATCCATTCATATGAGATACTTTCAAAGATATGTGATCACCTATATTAAACTTCAAATTGGATATTTGACAATCAGCATAATTTTTCTGGCACCTCTGAGCAATCATTAGATAATCTTAAGTGATTTTAATTTTGTTAGACATATCTTGAATAATATCAAAGTTTAAAAGTTTACAATTATCGATCTATTTCAAATTGATACGAGACTTACATTTTTGTTCGTATAATACTTCAAAAATGATCATTCAAATACTTGTCTGATAGTTGTTATTATATACAAATTTAGCTTAATAATAGATAGTTATCCAAATTTTCCTACGTCTCCAAAATAGATATTTTTAGCATATCTTTTAAATTTTAAATAGCCCTCTCTAATTGGCCATTTGTTTGAAATAAATGTCCTACTAAATTTTATACTAGTATCCAACCCCTTATACAAGCTTTTTTAAAACTTTGATACAAATCTTAGGTTATAATAAAAAACTATCGAAATTGGAATATATGCAACCTTATAATTTCATTTATGTATAATTATGTCAAACAATCCCTTAGAAAATATCATCATCAAAAACAAAAAAATAAGCAAATTTTAACAATCAATCTACAATCACTCAAATAGCATCCAAATTTCTCACTGTCTTAGGTAAACATGAAATGACATCCATCATGATGTGCTTCCACTTCCATCTAGAAACTGGTTGGCTCTCTATCCATCTAGTCTGACCACTGACAAGGTGATAGTAGTTTGATGCTACCTTGAAGAGGAGCTCGGGTTTTGTAGCTTTTCATCATCCTTTTTGGTTGCCTTGAATTTCTCCTATGTCCTATGCATCCTATCCGAGAACCTAGACTTTTTAATATCACGATTTCAACCCAAAAGAAGACAATAAATAATGACAATAATTTATAATTTTGAAATAAATCACTATCCGTTAAGAGATACACCTAAATACAAATACTAATTTTGGATCGGATGTTACAAAAATACATTGAGGCTTGGGGTTTCTAGCTTTCGATGATCTTTTTTGGTTGTCTCGAAATTCTCATATGTCCTATACATCTCATTCAATAACTTAGGCTTTTTAATGTCACGATCTTGACCTAAAAGAAGCTAATAAATAATGACAATAATTTATAACTTTGAAATAAATTCCTAACCATTAAGAGATATGCTTAAATACAAATACTAATATTGAGTCAAACGTGACAAAATTCAAAATATATTAATAATCATGACAAATTTAAATAATAATTCTGAATTATTTGTCCAAACTCTCAACTACTGACTATTATCTATTATAGAAATCATAAGGAAAATGACAATCCAAACACAACAAAAAAATCTTGACTCTGATCCTATATAAATCAAAAATGTCACAATCTCGATACCAAAGAAATTCAGAATGTTTCCATTAGGATACAATATACTAATATTAAACTATATATAATCTCTTCCAAAAAATCAAAATGCACATATTGACTCAATTACAAATCTAAAATTCATAAGATATAAATAAAATCTCTTTAAACATTCTCATCCAAATTTTCTGTAAATAATCTGTAACTCTCTAATCTAAAAGGGGTAAAAATAATAAAGTTATAGGTCAAAACTCAACATGTATTAATATATATAACAAAACAAATATATCCATAAATTAAAACGAAGAAGGAAAAACAATAAAACATATGCAAAAAATCTGATACAAATTAATGGTCGAACATGTCAAATATCCAACTATATCAAACCTCTAATTATTCAATATTTAAATGTGATTTTATACACAAAATTAATAAATTGTATACATATGCCATCTAATCCAAATATACAATATCGTCCAAAATCTTGAAATCCAAATCATAAAATACCAAAATTAAATAAATTTGAATATTGTTATGAATTCGGACCAAACATGTCAATTTAAATAATTAATTATAATTTTTAAAATTTAAAATTCTAAATAAATTTAATAAATAATGCTAAGTTCCAAAAAATTTGGATGTGACAAACTAAATACACATGATCCAACAAATAAAAAATCCAAACAAGATCTTATCGGACAATCGTCCGAATACAATAATCATGACCTGCTCTACAATCGTCATAACGGAGGTAATAAACCAACCAAAAATTATAGTCAAATATAACATAATATTCAAATTATTTTCGAAATATAATCATAAGTCTATACCCGATCAATTTCATAATCCAATCATATCAAATATTTTAATTTATAATAAAATTAAAATTCATCAAAACGGATGAATAGCTAATAAATCACATCCTAACTCCTACATTGTGTCCGACCCTTCTATTCTGAAGGGTTGAAATAGAAAATGTGAGCTAAGCGTTCAGTAAATATCATATTTAAATAAAAGGAGTCAATGAATAAGTTTGAATGTCAAATGGATAAAAATTTATTTAAATGAAAGAATAAATTCAAATCGTCTACAAAACAAATCTAAGAAATCCAAAATTCAAAATTTAAAATTTAAAATTTAATGGTAGTCTTGTACTCAAATTAATTATTCAAATCCAAAATAAATATCCAAATCGAAAAACAGTCCTCATCGGGACATATATATATATTTATATAAACAAAATAGAAGTCATTCGGACCAATTTTAATAGGCAAATAGCTAATTTCAAAGTCCAATCTAAGTTCGAGTCCAAATTTAAAACCCGATCAGCTTGTGATTTGGAGTATAATCCAATAGTTGGATGATCAAATATGTATGCAAAAATCGAAATAGTATCGCGACAAATAGTCCAAGGGTCCGGATCAAAACTTATAGTCAAAATCATTTGTATGAGATGTACCAATGCCATACTGTGGACAAAATCGGCGAATCTCAAATCTAAATCCAAAATCCAAATCTAAATCAAAGTCCAATACGAATTAATGTAGAAATACAAATCATGTATCAAATTTGAGTTCCAATTATTTAAAAACTAGTTTGAGAAAATGTTATACATAATTTCGGTAATCTTAGGCAAAATCAAATGCAAATTAGGCCGGTATGTATAGCCACCAATGTATTATGTACTTATAGATAAGGTTGCTCACTATTATTTGTCATATGCGATTTTAATATAATTTTTAAACTTGTCAGATATATTAAAACGTTAGAATATATTATAAAGTCAAATCAAATTATCCAAATAAAAAGGGTTACTACTCCAATCTTTCCCTTGCGGCGGAAAGAAATTTTCAAATAAATTTCCTCGTCGAGAGCCGGCTAGAATATGTAATATTTAAATCTAAATATAGTGACCACAATTACACACGTGCATGTGGTTGCACGGCCTATGTAAAGTTTTGTACTCATTTTTATATAAATATACTAATATAAAAATATACAGTATACAATAAATTTTTTAGGCTTTCAAAAAAATATTGAACCCTCTAAAATCATAAAATCAGTATCAAAAATTTTCAAATCATCCAATGAACTACACATGCATGTCCAAAATAAATAAATCAGATGCATAAAAATACATGTATGTTAGTTAAAATTTTAAACAGTATTTAAAATATTTTAGATGCTAAATCAAACTAAAGAGAGGGTTTACAGATACTTGTCTGAACTCATACTTCACAGATCTAAAAAAATAATACTCCAAAGTTTCCAAATCGAGCATTCTCTCTCTATCAGCACGTCACCCGCAAGTTGCCACTTTCTCTCTCATCTACACGGCCTCCCGCGCGCTACTACCACCCCTCAACATTGCCGCATACGGCCGTCACCGGCCTTTTCGCCGTCAACCTGTCGATACCATCACCACAGCTCTATCGCATCTCTCTCCTTTCCACCGTTCTCTCTGTCTCTCTAGTGCGACCCTCTACCGCATGCCACTGCCGTTTCTCCCACGGCCATCACCGACCACCAGCACTCCGCCCACCGGTAGCGATTCTCCGGCCAGTGGTCGACCACTACTTTCTACGCCGGCCTCTCTCCCTCTTCTCCTTCTTTTCCTCTTCTCTCCTTTCTCTCTCCCCAATTCTTATCTCTGTTTTCTTTTCTTTTTTTATTTATTTTTTGTTATATATATTTTTATTTATTTTTTTAAATTTTTTCTTTTATTTAAAATCCAAATCAATATTCGGGTAATAGCACCAGTACACTTCGAGTAACAGCCCAATAGATCTAAATATCCTTTCAAATTTTATAATATTGAATTAATTATTTTTATCATATCTAAATTACCTAAAATCATAATTAATATTAAATTAATTTGAATAAAAATCTGAGATATTAAAAGTATCAAGCAAATCCTTCAAATGTCAAGGACAAACATCTCAAATGTCTAACAAGATATAAAAGAATATCAAAAATCTGAAACATACTAAAAGATTAATTTTAAGGAATAGTTACACGTATTTCCTATATGTTTAGGTTACCATTTAGACATATAAACAGATCATTTATATATTTTTTTCTATAAATGGTGTTAAATGTTATTTTTTTATCACTTATAAATGATGTATACAATTCTCAAATTTGTCTAAATATGTTAAGATATTCAAAAATATTAGTTTCATTTTAATTTTCTACAATAGTTCTTAACAAAATACTAAATCAAAGAATTCTATAATAAATATCTAAAACTTGTCCTCCTTGTTATAAAAGTATAAAATTTTTACTCTGGAAGAGTATAAATATAAAATTTTTTATCCTATAAAAGGTAAAAATATCGAATCAAATAACAAAATAGAAATCGACCCAAATTATATGTATAGATAACCACATATAATGCCAAATACACATTTTTATGACTTTTAATTTATAAATATTCATATATATATATAATATTTTAAATATTTACTTATTTCGTATAAATTTAAAAAATCTCAAATACTCTATAAAATCAAAATAAAACCTCAAAACCTTTGACAAAAACTATATGCATGTAATAATACTCAAAAAAAGAAGGTAAATGGCTACATGCATGCCTCTCAAAACACAAAAAAATGAACAAAATAAGAAGGAATTTGAAATATATAAAAAATCGGGTTTAAAAATATATACATATATCCTTCAGTCTAATTAATTTGACAAAATAAAGTTTCTAAATCACCTTCATCTTTCTCCCTTTTCTTTCCCTTCTCTCTCTCTTCTTTACTAAAAATGCCTAAAAATAGTGACAGCATAGCTTAGATGAACAAATCAACAAATAAGTGCCGATCATATGCACATCATGTGCTACCTGAACCTTCAAACACAAGTAATCTTTTACTTTTACACATGAGTGTTATAGAGTGTGTTTCAAGCATCACACAATCTACTTAAAATACGTTAGAGCGCACATCATAAGCCAAATCTAATGCCCTTAATCAATTTCCAACTGAATTTTTATTTTATAATTATTTTTTAAATTAATTCAAAATAAATTGATAATATCAAAATCAATTACTCAGAAATAGGGTGTTATAACTTTTTCTTTTTTATAAAAATTTTATCCTCAAAATTTATATATCTTAAGACTCAAACAAGTAAGGATACTTCTCCTAGATTTTATCCTCATCCTTTCAAGTTGTTTCCTCAAATAAGTAATTTCTCCAAAGCATATTGATTGAAGGAATCTCCTTGCTATGCAATATTTGATATCTTCTTTCCAATATTTGAATAGAAACCTTAATACATGTTAAATTATCATCAATTTATAATGGTTTATACTGATTCATACTCAATAATATATAAAAGATCAAACACATATTTTCTCAATATAGAAATATGGAAAGCATTGTGGCAATCAATTAAAGTAGAAGGTAAGGGTAATCTGTAAGCCACATTTTCAATCCACAGTAAAATTTCAAATTGAACAATGAATTTCGATTTCAAATTTTCTTTTAAACCAAACCTTGAAATCCGTTCATATGAGATGCTTTCAAAGATATGTGATCACCTATATAAAACTTCAAATCGGATATCTAACAATTAGCGTAATTTTTCTGATGCCTCTGAGCAATCATCAAGTAATCTTATCTTGAATGATATCAGAGTTGAAAAGTTTACAATTATCGATCTTTTTCAAATTGATAGGAGACTTATATCTCTATCCATATAATACTTCAAAAGTGGTCATTTCAATGCTTATCTGATAGCTGTTATTATATTCAAATTCAACTAATGATAGGTAGTTATCCAAATTTTTCTTCATCTCCAAAATAGATATTTTTAGCATATCTTTTAGAATTTAAATAGTCCTCTCTAATTGGCCATCTATTTGAGATAAATATTGTACTAAATTTTATACTAATATCCAGCCCCTTATACAAGCTTTTTTATAATTTTGATACAAATCTTGAGTCACAATTAAAACTATCGAAATTAGAATACATGTAACCTTATAATTTCATTTATGTATAATTATACCAATCGATTCCTTAAAAAATATCATCCTCATGAGAAAAAAATGAGCAAATTTTGAAAATCAATCCACAATTACCCAAATAGTATCTCAATTTCTCACTGTCTTAGGTAAACATGAAATGACATCCATCATGATGTGCTTCCATTCCATCTAGAAACAGGCAAATCGTGCAAAATTTCTAGAGGTTTCATATACTCAACCTTAACTTATTGGCACACTATATACCTAGCCATATATATTGCGGTCTCCCACTTTATATTCCTTTACCAGAATAGTAAAGAATAGTAACTTTATTCTATGGGTTTCATTCAAATTTTCTTTCTTTAAAGTCTTCAATATTGAGCACACAAATTATATCTCAAAATCAAAGAATGCCATCTACTTGAATATTAAAATTTGTTCATGACTCATTATTCAAGTTTCCAACAATCTCCATCAAATACGAGTTATTCTTTTTTATTCTTTAATCTTTTCCATAATTAGTAATTAAATTTGATGGTACAACAAAATCATTCTCAACCCTTGAGAGTGCAACCAAATATTGTAATCTCTTATTCTATTCAATATCTCCCACTCTTTGATCATCAAATTGGGCCACAATGGCTGAAGATTTCTAACTCAAAGTATCAACAATTATACTTGCTTTTCTCAACTGATATTGAATTTTATAATCATAATCTTTTAATAAATCCATCCATCGATTTAGTTCTTTTTGTAAAAGTGAATACTTTGAATTTTTATGATCAAAGTAGATAACAAATTTCTTTCCATACAAGTAATGTCTCCAAATCATCAAGGCAAAATCATTGCCGCCAACTCTAGATCATGGGTGGGATAATCTATTCATGAGTCTTAAACTGTATAAACTCTTGAGATACAACTGAGAATTACAATCTCTCATCCTATACAATATCTCTCAATCTTTGATCATTAAATGGGCCACCATGTCTGAAGATTTTTGACTCAAAGTAGTAGCAATTAAACTTGCTTTTTCCAATTGATATTGAATTTTATAATTATAATATTTTAACAAATCCATTCATCCATTCTGCCACATATTCAATTCCTTCTACCAAAATGAGTATTTCAAACTTTTAAGATCAAAGTGTATAACAAACTTCTTCCCGTACAAGTAATATTTTCAAATCTTTAAGGCAAAATCATCATTGCCAACTTTAGATCGTGGGTGGGATAATTTTATTCTTGAGTCTTAAGTTGTCTAGACCCGTAATTTTCATCAAAACATTATCCAATCCCTTCTTTGAAACATTACAATACGCCATAAAACTTCTAAATCCATCTGGAATTAATAATATTGGTGCGAAGATAAACTTATCATTCAATTCTTGGAAACTCTTCTTGTAATTTTCATCCCAAAGAAAAATTTTTTGCTTCTTAGTTAAATGTGTCAGTGGCACTACAATCCTTAAAAAATTCTCAACAATGCATCTATAACAATCGTCCAAGTCCAAGAAATTTTGTACTTCTATAACTATGGTTGGTCGTTTCCAATTTGCAACAATTTCAATCCCCTTTTGATCCGCTAATACACCTCCCTTGAAAATGATATAACCCCAAAATGATAATTCTAATTGGAATTTACATTTCTTTAATTTGGCAAACAATTATTGTCATCTCCCCAATTTCCAAACCCGTTATTAACAATTATTTAGCATTATTAATTTACCAATTAGCCATCTAATTAATATTGAACGTAAACTTTATATCAATACCTCGACTAACTAAAATAATATAATATAAACCATACACATGATTTAAAATATATCATGTAATCATGTCGCTCCGATACTAACCTATATCGACATGTTGGTCTTTATGTAAGGAGTTATGCTTGTCCAATATAAAATCGAATAATATAATCTAACTGAAGTTAAAATCCGTTGTTGTCCACAACAGAATAGTCGGCATCTATGACTCATCGAATCATAATTTACATAAATGACATCCATCAAATACCCGTGAAACTACTATTCATCCTATAAGTTACAAACCAATAGTCTGAATAACACAAACATGTTACCTAATGTTCCGAAAATTGAAAATACGACATCAAAATTTCATGATTTCTAATTCTAATCAGTTCGAACGAATTTCACTTCAATCTTGATCGTTCAATAGGTATCCAAATCTCTCGTCTAAAGGGGATTTGTAAAATAGAAGTAATGAGTAAGCCAAAAGTTCAATAAGTCATATAATTTATAATTAAACATACATAATTTGTATTAAAAATATATCGAAAAGAATATGAATCAGAACAGGATGCAATGACATAAATTTTCATGATACTTATGCAAGAATTTCAGATTAATCTTTTTAAAATTCTTTATCATATTCTTATCCAATTAATATCATCAAATAATATTAAAATATGACTTTCTTATGAAATAAGGGCCAGAAGGACTTTACTGATTAAAGGAATAGATAATCAAAGTTTGGGTTATATTTATTACATAATAAAGGTCGTATGCTATTATTCAAATCTATAGATGGGCCTTCATATATATAAACTATAGATGGGGCCAAATGCTGCTTTTACTCGCAAATTATAGGTTTGAACCTTAATTTATCGTTATAATATATTAAAATATATCATAATATACTATCCGTTAAAATATAATTATGGTTCAATATGTATACTTATAAAAACTCTACTCATTTTTTCATATTTTATAATTTTCTCATCTTAAAGAAAATACTTATAATTCTTAACATAATTATAAATTTTTTTCATATTTTTAGCATATAATACTTATACTTTTTACAAAAATTTAACTATGATGAATTTTAAATATGGAATATTAAATTAACATAAAAGTGCAGGAAATTTCAACAATTATTCAAAAATCAGCAACAATGTGAAATTTACTACATTTTATCTAATTAACAAAACATGTAGGGCAACTTATATGAATGTTCAGCACATACAACTCTTATACTTAACAGTTTAAAATATACAGAATCTTATGTATAAATTTGAAACATACAATAGTTATTAAACCCATAAATTCAGACATGCAAGGCACAATAATGTAAAATTTAGTTTATCCAAATAATATACATATATTTAGATATGAAATTCAAACATAATTTGTAAACAAATCGGTAAAATATCATATGCATACTATACATAAGCATCATAGTTTCCAAATTATGTCATTCATGAATATTTAAAATAATAAATACTCAGAGAATTAGAGAAAGAATAGTAACAAGAGAAGAAATGATTGGAATAGACCTACATTGACTTACGTTGACTCTAAATTATGAAAATTCTAACTTGGATTCATTTGAATTGGATTTTCTTAGCTTTATTTTTCTCTCTCTCTCTCTCTTGCTTCTCATCTCCTTCCATCTTCTCTCTCAAATTTGCTAGAAAAATGACGGAAATCAATTAGATTCCTCTATTTATATTGGTTGGTGCCCGAGCACTGGGTCAGGCGTGCGTCAAACACCACAATTAATATTGCGGCGCACAAGCACTGCTCGGCGTGGCTCAAGCGCAGGGCAATCTAGTTTTTGTACTCAGGCGACAATTAGGCGTCCCTTTGGTGCTATGAAATCTGGTTCAAATTTAAGTTTTGACCTAATTTTTTTATCATTTAATCTTAATTTTAATTATATTAATTTAATTAATCAAGATTATGATGAAATTTAAATCGTCCTTTTCTTCTCTCTTCTTTCCCTTCTTTCTCTCTCTCTCATCTTCTCTTTTCCGCAAAAATACCAAAAAATAGTAACAACTCAACTTAAATAGGTGAATTGGTATACAAGCGCCTATTAGGCATGCATTGGGTACCCCTCGAACCCACAGGCTCTCACAAGCGTTGCATTTGGTGCAATCGATCAGCCAATTCTACGCACGAGCATTGTAAAGGCATGCTTTAAACGTTACACAATTTGCCTAAAATGCATTATATCACATATCAGGAGCACATTAGGTACCAATTTTGCTATCCTTAACCAATTTTTAGTTAATTTTTTACTATATAAATATTTTTAAAATTAATCTAAAATAAATAGTTTTACCAAACCTTATAAATAATTATTATAATTATCATAATTTTTTTCATTTATATTCTTATAGCTTAAGAACAGACTTATTGTATCAGATGAGATTTGAAAATTCATGCAAACCTGTTCTTTGCTCTCTGAAATATTGTTAGTCTTTGCGCATAACTTTTCTTCTGTCTTTACTCTTTCTTCCCCCACTTCTATATTTTATCATTCAGGAAGTTCAACGGCGAACAGCTCACCCGCTATTTATGACTCTTTATGGGTTTGAATTAGAAAATGGTTGTTGACGAAGCACCAACTACTCGGCAACGCGGTGGTTGAAGTTTCGTCGATCCTTACTGGATCTGATTGACGCCTTCCAAATCTCATCTTCTTCGGGCATATCATTTCTATATATACTTATTACGAGGCCCTGTTCGATCAATTATCCAAGAAGACGCCGGAATTTGCCTTGTGAGAGATTCAGAGAACCATGAAGCCGCCGGCGACCGGAATTCCAGTGAATCAGCCATACTCTCCGTCGTATCCTCCACCTCCCCAGTATCAAGCCCGCGGAGCTCAAGGCCAATGGTCTACCGGCCTTTGTGACTGCTGCTCCGACGCCCCTCTCTGTAAGTTCTGACCAGAACTCTCTCTCTCTCTTCTCCCTCTTTAATTTTATTTTTAGTGTTTATTTTAATATAAACGTAAAGATTGCCTTGACTTTAAATTCTGAATCGTTGTTCTTCGTCTTCTTCCACAGGTTGCTTGACGTGCTTCTGTCCATGCATTACTTTCGGACGTATTGCTGAGATTGTTGATAAAGGAACAACATGTAAGTTCATTAGATTTGATATCAGTAAAGTTCAGCTGTATTAACATTCGCCTGACCATTTTTTGATATTGGACTGAACTTCGACCCGGTCAGGTTCTTCCCGACTCGGCTCGACATCAGATCCCAACGGTCATCTTATGACATTACCCACTTTTAAATATCGGGTTTTCATAAATTTCACATAACATAAAAGCTCTTTTCACCATTAAAAATAACCTAATTTTTGATCTCTTGCATTGCATTAACATAACAAATTTTATAGATGCTATCAAAGGAATTCTTTACAAATACATTTAAAATTTATAATAGAGTGTGGTAAATTTTTAATATGTTTTATTTCATTGACATTATTATAATTTATTATACCTTAAATGAAATTTTCATTTTTCACTTCCAACAATTTCAACTATATCATAAGCAGAATCCATCTATATATAAAAGTGAAATTAATTTCAATTTTAAAGTTTTGTTAAAAGCCAAACCTCATTTTAGATACTTATTACGAGTTTCGTATCGATTGAATTAACTTTCTGAGGGTTGGGCATAAATTTGAATAGCCTCCTCCTATCGACCGTCTTTTGAGATTGAGAACTTCATCCTATCGGATCAATCTTTGGGGATTGGCCTCTTCTTTGAAGCTTGTCTTTCAATAATACTGCTATTAATACTAAAATATCATTAACTTTTTTTTTTTTTTGGCACAGCTTGCGGCCTGAGCGGGACCCTATATACGCTTCTTCTAGCCTTCACAGGATGCCAATTTATATACTCTTGCTCGTATCGTTCGAAGATTAAACAGCAATATGGAATCCCAGGAGGGGGTTGCGGTGACTGTTGCACCCATTGCTGCTGCGAGTGTTGTGCATTGACTCAAGAGTACCGCGAGCTCCAACACCGTGGATTTGAACCTTCCCTTGGTAAATCTTTCTCAATTTTTTCAAATATTTTGATGATCACATTTCAAGATAATTTTTATAAAAAAATATATTTTTTTCATTTTTTTAATTAATTTTATGGGTTTTTATCTATGATTTTATTGGTTTTTTCTAATAATAACAACGAAACAGATATATGATGACTCAATGAATTTTTTATAATAATAAAAAATCAATACTAAAGTAAAAATTTATGATAATTTTTTTAAAAATATAGAAATGGATAATGAGTGATAATGTCATTTGTCTTGAATGTGTTTTAGGGTGGCAAGGAAACTTACTGAGACAGAATCAAGGCGTGGCAATGGCTACCGCTCCGATGGCACCCGACGGCATGCACCGATAGATCAAGAACTCGAAAACATTGTTGTTCCAAGTTTTATGAAATATCGAATAAATTACTACTATTTTTATTGTAATATAATTTTAAAAATATTCAATAATTCGTTTAATTATTCCTTTTTAGTGTAATATTATTTATGCTATTTGAATAAAAGTGGGACAAGAATGACCTATTTGCTTTGTAGATGACAGACAAGGTAATGAAAAACCATGAAATTGCCCCCATAAATGTGGATGACTTATGAAATATCTCGTCGTTCTAATGTGTCTCATTGATAATCTTTAAACATTTCTCCGAGAGAAAAAATTACCAAAGTCACCATTTAGACACTTATTTTGATATAATGTTTCTTTAATTCATTTATTATTACATAGTTTGTTGATTTTAATAAATAGATAAGTGTTGCGAGTTTCACATCGGGGAGGCACCTTCACAGGGACTGTCTTATAAGTTTGGAGGATTCTCCTTTCTCAGGATGTACCTTTTAAGGGGAGGTTCGGGCTCTAATGGTTTGTGCTCGCAACAGTAAGTGTCTGAAAAATAACCCCCAATCATTTCTCCCAAGGAATATGTTTTAGGAACACCTTTTAGATATATATTGTGATATTGTTTTCCTTCTTTTTATCTATTGTTATATTATAAATAAACAAATAAAATATCATATCATATAATAATATCTAAAGAGCATATCTAAATATTTATCTTCTCAAGTAATGTTATAAGATCATCCTTAAAACACTCATCATAACATGACTTCTCATCGATCTAAAATTATCAGGTGACCCATTAGTATAAATAACTAAATAAAATGATATATTATCTAATAGTATCTAAAGATAATTTAGACATTTTTATTTTCAAATAATGTTATAAGGTTACCTGTTAAATTTTATTTTAACGTGATTTCTCATAAATTCATTTATTAATATTATATGTTTCATTAAATAAATAAAATAATACATTATCTAATAGTGTGTAAGACATTCTTAGATATTTCTCTTATCAAAATCATACTCATTTGATTTATGAGGCCTTAAGAGGCCAAACAAGGCTGACTTTGCCATGTTTTTTAAAAATGTTGTTGAGATGCAAAATCAAAAAACAAACATTTGAAAAAGGCTATTTTCATATTATTTTCCTTTTCAATTTTTCAATTTTTGTCGATGGGTTGGAATGGAAGAGTTCAATGATCCTCTTTTACGTATGAAAAAAATAAAATCCTGCTTTACAAATTTGAGCGATCAGATTATACTATTGACTAAAATTAATCACTCGAATTCATTTATATTATAAATTTTAAAAAAAAATTATAACCAATTTGGATGATCAGTTTTAACCAAATGCACAATCCGACTACTCGGGTTGGCAAAGCATGATCCTACCTCACCCATATACAAAGCAATATCCCGAGCTGGTGGAGCGGAGGGCAAGGTTTACTCCATCAATGCATGAGCTGTGCTTTTTATCTCCATTGGTGCTCCATACGGGGATCAATCGGGTGCCCTATCGCGTAGGATGATAGAATCCTTCTTTTTATTTTTTAATTATTGAATGTCTATAATCTAATAATTGAAATAAGTAATAGATAATAAAATATAAAAATAACTTTATCAAAATATTTATATTATTTAAAAATATATTTATATTTTCTTAATTTTTTTCATCTCAATTTTTTTATAATTTTATAAATATTTTTTCTATATTTTATCATTTCTCGAGGTTGACATATTGAGAAGTAGACTGCTTTTTTACCAAGTAAAAGTAGACTGAATTAGAAGACACCATTACATTAGTAAAAGACCAAGAGCATGGCATTCTGAGGGCGGCCAACACTTAAATTAGATCAATTTTTGTAAGTAGATATCTCATAAGAAAGGGCAGGGGATCGATTTTTTTCTTATGGCCGTTACCTGAATTCACACGAGTATATTCACACCTTCCAAATTATCACGAAAATCTATTGAATTCTTATACTTTCATATCTATACCTCAATTTATCCGATTACAACATGGATGAACCCAATTCAGAATATGAACTACATTGAATCCTTTATAAACTAATGAATGTAAACAAATACCTCAATTCATTGAGTTCTTATACTTTTATATCTATATCTCAATTTATCCGATTACAACAGGAATGGACCCAATTCAGAATATGAACTGTATTGAATCATTTATAAACTATTGGATGTAAACAAATACCTCAATTCATTGAGTTCTTATACTTTCATATCTATACCTCAATTCATCCGATTACAATAAGAATGAACCCAATTCAGAATATGAACTACATTGAATCCTTTATAAACTAATAGATGTAAACAAATACCTCAATTCATTGACTTTTTATACTTTCATATCTATAGCTCAATTCATCTGATAACAACATGGATGAACCTAATTCAGAATATGAACTGCATTGAATCCTTTATAAACTAATGAATGTAAACAAATACCTCAATTTGTTGAGTTCTTATACTTTCATATCTATACCTTAATTCATCTGATTAAAACAAAGATGAACCCAATCCAAAATATAAATTGTATTGAATCTTTTACAAACTAACGGATGTAAACAAATAGCACATCCGTCCACTAATTAATGAAACAAAAAGACTTTTACAAGCTAACAAAGTAACATTGTCTCCAACAGTCAAAAAATGAAAAACTTTGTGAGATTATGACTCATTCATGAACATTACAGCAAATATGATTAA
Organism: Nepenthes gracilis; assembly: GCA_033239525.1. Taxonomy (NCBI): domain Eukaryota; kingdom Viridiplantae; phylum Streptophyta; class Magnoliopsida; order Caryophyllales; family Nepenthaceae; genus Nepenthes; species Nepenthes gracilis. The sequence continues at coordinate 2,674,064 of BSYO01000026.1, read as the reverse complement.
AATATTTATAACTGCCACGCAAATAAGGAGCTATGCGGAAGTTACAAAGTAAGAGTTTGCTAGAATATAGAATAAAAATATATAAACAAAAACCAATCCCCAAAAAAAGGTTCAAAAAAATAAGAGAATTGATAAAAAAACTCACTCTGAGCCCTCCTAATATAATACCCAATCCCCATCGTAGCTGTAGGGATCATGTTTCTCATAGTAGTCATTTGGAAAAGATTCCTCTTTGGCCAAATTTGGAGATCTATAATTTAATAATTTTAAATTTTTATCATAATAAATTTAAAATTATTATATAACTATTATTTTATTAAAAAATGGGCCAAAATTTAGCAAAATTTATATAGATCAACAAGTCACAATGACAAATAGATAAATTTTATGATACTAATTAAAATTTTTATTAAATTCAATAAATTGATATCATATCTTCTACTACAATTAATCCGCCCCATGATCATATAGAATCGTTGCCAACATGAATGGAACAATGAGGGTTTCTATGTAAAAATAAAATACTTATTTTCACTAAGTATAATAAAAGGGAATAGAATTAGATTTTAATATGCTCATATTTCATTAGTTGATTCCAATATGTTTACTCATTTTTTTGGTTACAAAGACTTCTTATTTCAATTGGAATGATAAATTTTAACATATATACTAACCAAGTATTGCAATTGCTATTTCACTTAATATAAAGGGTAGGCGAAGAATTTTATTAAAGCTCAGAACCATCCAGACAAATAAATAAAGGTCATGTAAAACAAGATAAGTTCTTTGCAGAAGAATTAAACTTGTAATTTGATCAGGCTTTTAAGATGAAAAAGAAACACAAAAGAATAAATGGGTATTCAATCTTAATAAAAAAAAGATGAAAGTGACAAGCTAACAAAGTACATTAATGGATTGATTTTCAAATGATTCCATTAAAAAAATGAATAGACTTTGATGAGATCCTCTCACCAGTTTAAAGATGACTTCAATTTGACTTATTATCAAATTTGTAGCTAGATTGGATTTAAAGTTTGAACAAATGAATATGTATACCACTTTATCTCCATAGAGATTTGGAGGAAGATACCTACATGTAGCAATGAGAAGGTTTTAAAGTTGTAGGAAAGAGCATTTAGTCTACAAATTGAAAAAAATTCTCCACAACCTCAAACAAGTACTAAGGCAATAGTACAAGAAATACAACTCATTTATAGGGAGTCATAATTGTAAGAGAAAGACATCATATCAATATGTTTATAACAAAAGATTTCTTGATGAAAATTTTGTTACTCTTCTTTATATTGACGATATGTCAATCGTTTGTCATAATGCTGTCAAGATTTTAAATGAGTTATCCAAGTTTTATGATATGAAAGGCTTGGGCTCGACTTAGCATGTCCTAGGCATGAAGATCATTTGGCATAGGAAGAATCAAAAGTTCTAGCTAAAATAAGCTGAATAAGTAATCAAAATGTTCAATATGAAAAAAACTAGGTCAGTTAACATTTCCACTGGCTAGTCACTTCAAGGTGAGTAAGAATGTGTCCCTCGTCGAAAAATGAGATAGAAGAAATGGTAGTTGGTCCTTATTTTTCAATAGTCAGTAGTTTAATATATATAATGGTATATACATAATCCATCAGATCCATGATGTGAGTATTGTGAACAAGTTCCTTTCCCAAAAGCACATTGGAAAGCAATACCTTAAAGATATATCAAAATTATGTCTTTATTGCAGAGGACAGAACCAATCCTCGAAGGTTTTTTAGATGCTAATATAGCAGAAAATCTCGATAGGAAGTCTACATTAAGATATTTGTCTACTTTTATAGAAGGGTTGTGTCATGTATGTCCAAATTGTAGAAATGTCACTTTATGTTACTACAAAAGTTGGTAAAAAATATTTGGGGATCAAACATTTTCTCTAGGAACTAGGAATCAAACAAAATGAGTATAAAGTGCATTGTGGCAGTCAGAATGCTATTGACTTGAGCAAGAATTCAATGCAACATTTCTGCACAAAACATATTAATATTCACTATTATGAAAAATGGGTAGTAATGAAACAACAATTGTTGAAACTTATGAAGATACATACAAATGAGAATCCATCGGACAATGTTGGCAAAAGCTATAACTTAGTGAGAAGTTCAATGTGTGCAGATACATGGTTAGAGTAGACACCAACTAATGGTGTTAGTTTCTTCAAGGGGGGAGTTAAAGAGCCACAGCTTTCCATCTCCCAAATGTTTCAACTTCTTTAACCCTTTAATATTCCTCAGAATTCCATCAGTCTCAACCTTTCATCATCCAAAGAATCTCAATAGTTTATTCTCAATTTCTATATAAAGAGGGCTATGTATGAGAGAAATATGTAAGAGCCAAGGCAATTGGTATTTAGGTAGATAAAGGTGCAATAAGGCTGAGAAAAGCATATAAAAAAGTGATTGATGGTGAACAAAAGGCTAAATTGGTTGAACCATATTATATTCTATATCATTTTATTATCTGTGTCATCTACTTTTCAATAGAAATGACATTTAAAATGGTTTGAGTATTTAGAACGTAGGCCATAGGAAGCATGTGTATGAAAATGTGTTAGTTGTGGTTGAAAGAAAAAAATACAGATATAGACCTATAAAAACTTAAAATAATATGATAAGAAGATATTAAATTATTTATATTTTAAAAAAAATATAATACTAAATTGAGTAAAATGACAATAATAAAGTCATATTGCTGACCATCTTAATGAAATATAAAATTTTATTTTTGTTATTTTTATATAGCGAGTGACTTTATAAATATGATAAAAATAACAAAACCTAAACTTAGTGCTTTTAAGTAAATAGATAATCATGTCCTAAAGAATAGGTCAAACACATCTTCAACAAATGTGAACGGATGCAAGGAATTTCTGTATTAGAAATACGCTTAGAATTTTGAAATGAAATTAAAATTTCAGGTTTGATTTCAATTCTATTGTTAGGCATGATATAGAATTAAAATTTTGAGCTAATTGAACTGGTCATTTTACTCATAACCATGCTTGACTCAAAAGTTTGGTCGGACCTAATTGCTTAACTATATTTATCTATAATAATTATATACCTTAATAATTTTGTGTAAAATTTTAAATCAATTAGACCAATCAAAACCAATGGGTAGATTTTGATTGGTCGTTTGAGCTATAACTTACCCTATAACTTATCTGTAATCCATAACACACTCCTTAAAATCTAAATCAAGAAATTCGACTCTTCTTCTCTTAGGGAAAAAAAAAACCTAATATGATGTTTGGTCAATAGTTAATAAAAAGAAAATAAACATTGTCAAGAATAATAAAAAGAAAATAAATGTTATCAAGAATAAGTATTACTAAAGATAAACAATGACAAATGTTACGTAATTTGGTTCATATGACAAACAAAAAGTACCTTCAAAATTAGATAAGAATATTACCACAACGGCTAGCAATGGGACGAGGGATGACAACAGAGGACCGATGAGGAGACTGTAAGGAAAAATGGCATCAAAACAAATATGACAACGGTGATGGCACACTCACCCAAAGAGAACAAAGAAGTAAGGAAGAAGATGAGAATATCAAGATTTTACATGGAAACCCTTTACAAATCAAAGGAAAAAATTACACGACACTTAATCCACAAAAACAGATTTCACTGTGTAGAGTTGATTACAAATCCACACAGCTACACAGGCCCTTGAGACGAAAGATGGAGAACAAAGCATGAGAACACAAAGGACTTCACACTTTGTTTTCACTCACTGTTCTTCCCTTTTTCTTCACATTCTTTCACTTCTCATATATATCTATATCACAAAGCTCAATACATATACATATACCATTTGAACAACCGCCTAGCCAGTGTGGCGGTTGCAGGTACAGATAACCATCTAGCGCACGTACAGCTCTGTAACAGCTTTGCAAAACATTATGCTCTGCAGAAACGGAGCCCACTCTACAAAGATTGCGTATATTCTCCAGAGATCACGTATACTCGGTCATTCTTCTAAGCTGGCATCCATGGGCCATACTGCTTCTCTTGTAGTTAATCAATCAACTATTGACCAACTTCTCATAGCCAGTCACCTGAAGCCATTCCTGCGCCGGTGCCAAATCTGCACCATGCCTTCATCAAAGTCCTCAGAATTATACTGCACAAGTCTGTGGACCATAACCGTGCAAAATCCTTATCCTCAATCTAAGTTCTCGGACATAAACGGTACAACGCACTTCCACACGGAAGTGATCCCAACAAACTTTCTCTCACGACAGTGTGGGAACTGAATCAAACAGGCCAGCAATGTCATAGCAAGTTTTAAACTTTCCCTTGAGCAATACTTTGGTCATCATGTCTGACTCATTTTTATCTGTTAGAACCTTATCTACTGACAGTCGTCCTTCATCGATAATGTCTCTCACCCAATGATATCGAATATCAATATGTTTTGATCTTTAATGGAATGAGAAATTCTTACACAAATATATGACGCTTCGGCTGTCACAGAGCACCATATACTTCTCCTACCTCAAGCCCAACTCTTGGATGAACCTTTTTCATCCATAACATCTCATTGCTGGCTTCAATGACTGCAATGAACTCCGCCTCCGTAGTGAAAAGAGCAATGCATTTCTGCAGCTTAGATTTCCAAGAGATTGCACCTCTAGCAAACTTGACAAAATTCCTCAAAGTGGATTTTTAAGAGTCAATGTCTCTAGCCATATCCACGTCTATATAGCTAATCAACTGGAGCTTCTCTTCTCCAAAACACAGACACATTCTTGAATTTCATTGGAGATATCTCAAAATTCACTTCGCAATGGACCAGTGCTCCTTCCCAAGGTTTGATAGAAATCTACTGATAGTGCCGACTGAGTATATAATATCTGGCCTCGTGCACACCATGACATACATGAGACTCCGTACTGTTGATGAGTAAGACACACTTCTCATTGTAGGCTTCTCAATGTCCGAGGACGGACACTATCGACTGCTCAGCCAGAAATGATTAGCCAGTGGGGTGCTCACTGGCTTGGACTTCTCCATCTTGAATCTTTGGAGTACTTTCTCAATGTACCTTTCTTAAAACAACCAGAGCTTTTTGTTCTTCCAGTCGCAAAATATTCTGATTCCTAGAATCTGCTTCACCGGCCCCAAGTCTTTCATGGCAAATAACTGTCCCAACTGCTTCTTCAATTCCTTAATTAGAGCACTATTTTGTCCGACCGATCGTATATCATCTACATAGAGAAAAAGGACAACAGAGTCATCTTCTGAGAACCTTTGAATAAATACACTGGTCAAAAGTAGTCTTCCGGTGGCCTTGATCTAGCATAACAGATTCGAACTTCCTATACCATTGTCGTGGAGCCTGTTTCAATCCGTACATACATTCTTTAGACAACATATCAATCCTTCCTTTCCCTTGATCTTGAACCCTTCCGGTTGCTCCATGTAAGTTTTCTCCTCAAGGTCACCATGGAGGAATGTTGTCCGAACATTCAGTTGCTCTGCCTCCAAATTCAAAATAGCTGTTAAGCCAAGTACAACCCGAATGGAGGATATTTTCACCACTAGCGCAAAGATTTCATCAAAGCCCACCCCTTTGCGCTGATTAAAACATTTTACCACTAACCGCACCTTGTACCTCGGCTATGTGGTGTTCTCATCTGTTCTTCAACCGAAGACTCATTTATTCCATAGGGTTTCCTTCCCTTTAGACAGCTTAACCAAATCGAAATTATAATTTTCATGCAAAGAAGCCATCTCATCTTTTATTACTTTCAACCATTTTTTTTATGTTCATCGTTCGCAGTCTCATCGAAATCTTCAAGCTTACCTACATCAATGAGTAGAACATATTCACTGGATAACAGGCAGACAGACAGTCTCCTATCCCTTGTAGACCGACGGACAACAACTTCTTCAGCCAGTTGTGGAGTGACAGCTTCCATATCTTCATCAGGCGCCACATCAGCTTCATTATTGTCCTTGACCATTCTTGGGCCATTGTCCTTGTTGTGAAGAGGTACCGATCGAATAACATCAACACTTATCTTGTCCGTCCGACCGGTGTCAGATTTGGTCTTCTCACCAATATCTTCAATGGTTTTTCCTTCAGCAAAAACTACATCCCTTGACCGAACAAGCTTTTTCTGAACTGGGTCATAAAATATGTATCCCAATTCATCTTTCCTGTAACCCAGAAAGACACATTGCATCGTATTTGACTCCAACTTGGTCCTCTCATCCTTCGGAATGTGAATAAAAGTCTTATACCCAAATACCCGAAGATGGTTATAGGATGGGTTTTTTCATACCAAATCTTCTCTGGCACCTCACCATTTAATGGCCTATTGGGCGACCTATTGATAATATAGGCCGTTGTCTTTAAAAATTTTGCCCAGAAAGATCCAGGAAGTTTTGCCTTATAAAACAGGCATTTAACCATTTCCAAAAGTGTGCAGTTCATCCATTTGGTCATTCCATTCAACTGTAGCGTCTTTTGTGGCGTCTTCGATACCAGAATGTCATACTTTCGGCAATAGGCATCAAATGCCCAAATATACTCGCCACCATTGTCGCTTCGAACAGTCTTCAGCCTCTTTCCCGTCTGTCATTCCACTAGAACATGAAAATGCTCAAAAGTACCAATGACTTGGTCCTTAATCTTAAGTGGGTAAACCCACAGTTTCTTTAAGCAGTCATCTATAAACGACACAAAGTACTAAGCCCCTCTGAATGACTTTTCTTTAAACGGTCCATACACATCAGTGTGAATCAGGTCAAGCAGTTCCGCCTTCATAGAGGATGAGTCTCCCTAGAATGAGACCCTTCTTTGCTTTCCAACCATGCAGTGAGAACAAGCCCTCGGTCTATCTTCCTTCATTCCTGGAATAAGGCCCTTCTTTGCCAGATGACATGATCCCTTTTCACTAATGTGGCCCAGCCAACGGTGCCACAAGTTCGATGACTCTTTACTGCTTATCGCATATACATCTCCGGCCACAGCAGACGCCTTCATTACATACAGGCCGGTGCTCTTCTGTCCTCGAGCAACAACCAGAGACCCTCTGGTCAACTTCCATTCTCCTTCACATAGGGTATTGCAATAACCTTTGTCATCAAGCCTGCCGGCTGAAATTATGTTCAGTTGAATATCAGAGACATGTCGTACATCTTTCAACAATAACGTTGTCCCATTATTGGTGACCAGTAACACATCACCTCTGCCAACAATTGGAGATATTTCTTCATTTTTTATTCTTATTACTTCAAAATTTCTCGAAGTATAAGAAGTGAATAGTCCCCTTTTAGACGTGGCTTGCAGAGAAGCACCCGTATTTATCATCCAGTCAGACTCGTGATCCATTATACTTATCACGTCGTCCATTTCACAGATTAACAAGAGATTCCCTCCTGTAACTATTGAGACCGATACCTTTTCTTCATCTCGTCTATTTTCTGCTTTATTATTCCTTTCAACGTTCTCACGCTTCCATTTGTAGCAGTGTCTCTTGATGTGACCTTTCTTGCTACAATGATGACACTCAATATTTTAAAATCTTGAGTGGGACTTACTGCGACCCTTTTCACCATGCTTTGGGCCGCACCCCTTATTTCTTTCCCATTACTCTGTCAAGAGCACCTTGAAGTGGGAAGAAGTGGAGGTCCCTTGAGACCGCATTACCTCATTCATGAGTAAGGACACAATAACATCATCCAATTTAAGCATGTCCTTCCCGAATAACAAGGTTGTCACAATGTGGTCGTACAAAGCTGGTAAAGAAATCAACAACACCAACACCTTGTCCTCCTCCTTGATCTCCTCGTCAAGGGTCGACATCTGCGTCACGACCCTATTGAACTTGTCCAGGTACTTTTTAAAGCTTTCCCCTTCGAACAAACACAATCCCTAAGACTGCTTCTTTACATGCAACCTCATTGTCAAGAACTTGGACTTATACTTGCTTTCGAGCATCTCCCAAACCTCAGCCGAGTTTGTCAAGCCAAGGACCTCCTAAAGTGTATTATCTGTCAGACACAGTTTGATTGTACAATTTACAAGATCCATTTTGTCTTGTCATTCCTCCTCGGTTAAATTCTCCGGCTTTTCATCCTTCTTTCTCAGAGCTTCCACCATTTCTTTTTGGATCAAGATATTCTTCACCCTTTCCTGCAAAAGGATGAAGTTACCTTACCCATTGAACTGCTTCATACTAAATGAAAAATTCTTTGATGAGGACGCCATTCAATCGAAAGTTTTTAAACCTCTCTCTGATACTACTTGTAGAAAAAAATGGTGTCAAAATAAAGATGATAACGATGACGGCACACTCACACAAAGAAAACAAAGAAGTAAGAAAGAAGATGAGAACACCAAGATTTTACGTAAAAATCGTTCACAAATAGAAGAAAAAAATCACTGGACACTTAATCCATAAAAATAAATTTTACTATATGGAATTAGTTATAAATTCTCACGGCTACACAGGCCCTTGAGACGAAAAGATGAAAAAAAGAGTATGAGAACACAAAGAACTTCACACTTTGTTTTCACTCACTACTCTTTCCTTTTTCTTCACACTCTTTCACTTCTCATATATATCTATATCACAAGGCTTAATACATATATATGCACCGTTTGAACAACTGTCTAGCCAGCGTAGAGGTTGCGGATACAGGTAGTCATCTGGCACACGTATAGCTCTATCACGGCTCTACAAAACATCGTGCTCTGCAAAAATAGCGTCCACTCTACAGAAATTGTGTATATTCTCCAGAGATCACATATACTCAGTCATTTTTCTAAGCTGGCACCCATGGGCCATACTGCTTCTCTTGTAGATAGTCAAGCATCTATTGACCAATTTCTCCTCACAGCCAGTCACCTGAAGCCATTCCTGTGGAAGTACCAAATCTACACCATGCCTTCATTAGAGCCCTCAAAACTATGCTATACAAGTCTGCAGACCATAACCGTGTAAAAACCTCGCCCTCAATCTAAGTCCTCGGACATAAACAGCACAACAGTACTTCCACATGGGAGTGACCCCAATAGAGACAACTCGGCCAGCCATTGATTGACCATTGATCCGATGGCTACCCGATGGAAGGGCGGCGAGGTAAGGGCAAGTGTAGACAATGATAAACATTCTAAATTATCAGATAAATAAATTTGTCTTTTACATTAAGCTAACTATTCTCACTTATTTTCATAATTAATTTTATTGGTCATCTTAAACCAAATGAGGCAATAAAAATAAAGTAAAAATAAAAATTAATATCAATATTTATTTATTTCACCTAAATTTAATCGAAATATGGTGTAACTGAATTCAGAGTAGGACATTTTATAAGAATACTTTAACTTATATGAGGAAAATAACATGTCACAATGGGAATCACCAAGTTGAAGGCAGTCATAGAGGACAATAATTGTAAAGGAGCAAGAGTACAAGAAAACAACCTATGTATAGAAATGAGATAAAGAAAGGGGAAAACGATAGGAATTTAAATTTATAAAGTTGAATTTTTAATTATCTTTTAATTTTATTACATAAATTTATCTAATATATAGCCCATCAAAATATTTTGATGATACCTGATAAAATATTTTTAGATAATGTCACATTTCACTCATTTATCTATTTTTAAATGGATTCATTAATATCAATAAATGAATAAGATGTCATTTCATTACTGAATACCTCTATAATCAACCTATATTGTCTTTGTAAATAAAGTTAGGTAAAATGAATTTACTTTGCAACCTTATATTAAATAAGGGAAATAAAGTAGGATATGGAGAACGTCCTTTTCTACTAGAAAATAACACTTGGGCCCCCTTGCCATGGTGGCGGGCCTCACTAGTCACAATTGTTCTATCAGTTATTTATTGAAACTATGTTATCAACCTAAGTTATTTTTATAAGATTCTGTTCTTGTGGTGGCGTGCTAATCCGAACCAAAAAATTTATCAAAAAGCTCTTTTTCTGTCAAATAATGGTATTAAAAAGAGTCTTTACTCATCCTTGATACACCTTTAATGACATAACATCACATCTATTTATTCATAGTAATAGACCCACACAATAATAGATAAAAAACACATATTATATAAAGGGTTTTCCAAAGGGGATAATGAGGGTACTGTAAACCTTTATATTCCAGCGAATTGTTTCAGAGCATCTCTGCAAGGGTATGCAGGCAGCAGGTTTTGTTCATATCTCCACAGCACAAATTATAGAGAATAATGGGCAGTGACTTCTAATGAAAGTGATACGAAAAGCACCAAAAAAAACAAAAGATTTCTTGATTTCCATGGGAGGGCACTGAAAACAGAGTCAGGCATTTCAACAGCTTCTTCTCAGCATAAGTCCAGAACCACAACAGGCAGCACCAGGGATTCCTCATTAAGGTGAGAGATGAGAAACTTCGTGAGTTGAGTTGACTAAATATATCATATTAAATATTTAGCAAAAGGCTGTAATTTTTTTTTATCAATCTATCTAAGCAATTAGGATGAGAAGAGAGGACCATAGCGGGTGGACGGACTGTGACAGGTCCCCAGGATCTCGGGCCTAAACAGTGTCTAACACGTGAGTAAACCTTACAAGCATCGGAGTCCACACGTGTTCAGGGAAGTCTAGAAGTTCCAAGAATCAATTGAGATCCAAAAACTCAATGAGATCAAGCGTTATGCTGGACTGGGATTCGATTGAAGCTCAGCTTGGCTAATGTTTTTGCTTGGCTCTCATCATCTACTACTGGTCTTGGACCTCAACCACCCTTGATTGAAAAGCCCTACAGCTGCTTGTGTTCGAACAGAAGATGCAGTCTTAACTCCCTCATTGAGGTTCATCCCAATGTCCTGTCCTAATAAGATATACTGCATGCCTTACTCCTGTGTTATAGAAAAATTATTCTATGATTCAAACTTTGTCATTTAAAATTACAAAAAAATAACCTTATTGTTTCAATAAAAGTCTCTTTTACAAAGCTGACCACCCCTGGTGCCTAAAAGGACAAGATTGAGTAATGGAGAAGGGAGTTTTTTTTAGGAGTGCCCACCAAGAGTAGATTTAGAAACCCTATTAAAAAGATTGATGGGAAAAACTTTTCCATGATTTATGTCAATTCAAAGCCTAAAAAAAATTTATTATACTCAAAAGGTCCATTGAATGCTTTAGGGCCAGGTCATAATAGATAAAAACACTTGTAGACATTTGACGGTTATAAACATAAGGTGTAAGCAACTCCGACCACAAGTAACCCTCCCTTTCTCATAGGTGCTTCATCCAGCATATGTTTTAAATGGCTCAACCATCTTAAAAGGTTTTTTCACATATTATTGACTATAGATGTAATTTCTAAATATTTATAAATATCATCGTTCCTACCTCATCTACTATCATAACCACACCAATCCATCTTAGCATATGCAATACTTATTTTTGTACATATAATTGTTTGATTGTCAATATGTCGATTCATGGAGTATAACTCATCTAATAGCTATTATATATCTTATCGTTCAATTGCCAACATTCTGACCAATAAAGTATAATTGGTCCAATAATTATCTTATAAAATGTTCCTCCCAATATCAGAGACCAAAAGCATGCTTGATTTGAATTCCCCCAGATGTATAGAAATACAGAGTTTTACAGGGCCATGGAGATTGTGAACAGTTTCTTTCACATAGGAAATAAATTCACCCTGAGAAAAGTATGCATCTATTAAACGCCACCATGGGGAAAAGAATGAACACCAGAAATGATCTGCTAACCTGCCCTATTTCGCTTGTGGCTGGCTTTATTACTGTCAGATCTTACAGCAGCTGTTGAATTGTCTCCCCATGAAGCTTCCATGGACTTGGTGAAGGAATGAGAGAGATCATCATATAGATCAACAACCCTCCAGATATTAGTATTAAGCTCTCTAATTAAACCCACATTTCTGCTAAGGTTATCAGGGGTCTTAGACTCATGATTCTGGTTTATCTCGTTGATTAGCAATCTGTTTTGATCCAGTAAGTTCTGAACATGAACAAAGCTCTTCTGAAATGTCTGCAACACCTTATTATCTATATGTGTTCCATTACCAAGCCCTGAAAATGTGTTCCCCTCCATTATTTTGCTAGAGTTATTTTTTATTTTTTTTCTCTGGGAATCAATATTCAAAAGTTCAATTCAAACCAAAACCAGTTTTCCTGCACCAAAAACAGAAGATAAAGTTCATAAGAAAAGAACAAATCCCCATAATCATATCTTCTAATCCCTAAATCTTTAATTCTACAAAAATCAATGATCAAAATATGAAAAAAAATATATATATATTGGTGTTGTGATTGTCTTAATTTCTTTCAGTATCATAGCGTGGTGAGGGTGTTGTAATCCGATTTACACAAACGAAGATAAAAGTGTACAGAAGAAATCATAGCCTCCATGAGTTGCCCCTCGTAATCATGTTGTAAATCAAGTGACATCTGATTACCTAATTTCCTCAACTCCAGAGTAATAAACATGGATGATTATTGGGATTTAATAGTTATTATTATTATAATTGCTTTTTTTTTTTGGTCATGATGGATGTGGAAAAGCAGATCCCCATTTTCCATAAAAGGGAACCTTCTTTTCAATAATACCCACTTAAAGTTCAATTTTCAAAGAAGAATCTCCACAAGCCCTAAAACCACGAAAATACCTCTGATTAAATCTTTCAAAGCAGAAATCAAGAATGAGCTAGGAATTCGAAAATTGCTCAGACAATACGAATCAATCCTCTCAATCACAGAACTACTCATCGATGTTCCAGGGAAAATAAAGAATTAAAGGAAAATCATAATGCGTATCTAAGAAATTCATAGAAAACAGCAAAGAAAGGAATAATCAAAAGGAAAAGCATCGGACTACTCAACGAAACAAAACTAGAGAGAAAAACGAACAATATGATATCGGAATTTCTTAAAAAAACACTTCAAAAAGAACATCAAATAAGAAAGAAGCCATTAAAATGCATCGAACAACATTTAGTATTAGTCAGCGTCAATATTCTAGTAATTTTTTTGCATTATTTAGTGTTCTTGACCTCGTACCTGGAAAATCCAGAACATTATCTGAAGGAGAAGACGAAGATTGAAGGATGAAGATAGAGATAGAGAGAGAGAGAGAGAGAGATTGTAATTTGACAGACAAGCTCGGAGCCTCGGACCCTGTTGTCTGAAATACGAAGCCTTTATTTCGTATGATTATAGAAATCTATTTTTAGAGTAATGATTTTATTTAATAGGATAAATTATTAATTTTATTTTTGAATTTATAAATAAAATAACTTTATTTTATTTATAATATTTGAGATATTTTTGACCTTTTACCTATAAAAGGAATCGAATCTTCTAAATAATATATATTTTATTAACGTAGCATATCCAAGTCTTAATTATTAATAAAGAAGTAATTTATTTAATGCCTAATGATGTGCTTTATTAATAAGAAACCGCACAAAATTCCACTAATATAATATCTAGTTATTTATTTTTAAATTAGGTTATTTTTAATATTTTATAATAAATTTGAGTTAATTTGGACCATTTTTGTTTGACAGAATATAATTTAATAATAAATATTTTTTCATATTTTATGATTAATAATGTCAATAAAAAGAAAGAAAAACTCTCCAAAAAAGAAAAGTCAAAAAATTTTTTTGTCTAACACTCAGAGTCAAAAAATTTTTAATCTTTTCTAATATCTCAGAGTTATTAGTCTTGAATTAAAATATAACTACTCAAAGCCCCACAATCCTTTAGTGGCTTAGATCTCGAAATGAAGAAAATTATTGAAAATCAAAGTTAAAGACCTAAAAGTATGGAAAAGAAAATATAACATAATGTCAGAAAAGTCAATAAATTAACATTTACAATAAAAGCTCTATTAGCCTAAGCAAGGTTATTTGACCATTCTCAGTACTTCTATTAAATGTTATATCTTTTATTTTTTAGAGTATTGACTTTCATTCGAAGACTCTAGAAATACTCATTCAATTACAAGTTAATTAAAAATATTTCTTATTTTTAAAAAAAAGTCTATTTATTATATTGACTTAAATGTATGATGATAAAATAAAATATTATCCATTATATTTAAACTCATATTTTAATTTGTGGCGTATAAAATTGATGAAAAAATTTAAAAAGATTATGATTATAGTTAAAAGTATAGCACATAAATAATCCATTTAGGTCCCCTAAAGGTGATAAGGCCAAAAACATCTTAAAAGATAGTGTTGGATAAGTAAAAACTAATGCTCCATAAATTTAAATTTGGCTACCATGTTAGCCCAGCTACAATAAAAGTCCGAGATAGTCAAACTACTATTGGAAAAAGTACACGATCAACTAGATCTAGCCAAACCTCAGCCCCCTCAAAACTCGTCTTCTAAATGAAGGAACATGAAGAAAGCTACATCAAAAAACGAGCCTAATTCAACCATTGCCTTGTAAGGCTAATTAGACTCATGCCAAAACATCAAGTTCCCAATGATGGGTCCATCTATAAAATGATAAGATTTGGATACAAAGCGATACAATTTAGAATATTAAAATAGAATTAAATTACTGAAAGGCATGCTATTAGAAAATCAATCTATCAAATAAGGCTGATTGTCAAAAGGTAAGGTTTCAAAATTATCTCATTAGGGAATTAGTTGTCAGAATAATAATACATATTGTAAAAGTATAAGTCGCCAAATGATAAGTTGTTTGAAGGATCAACTATCACTACAATAGTCTAACTTGTGAGAGCTAGATGCTCTAATAGGGTTACTATGTCTGAGAATAAAAATTATTAAAATATTAAATTATCAATCATAATAAAAAAATATTAAGATGAATGAGCCCAAGACTAAGGTCAAAGGGTTACTACTTTATTCTCTCCTCTTATAATTTTTTACTTTTTAATGTGATTAATGTGATACTAATTTGAACAATTGATTTGTTAAATAAAATAATATTTTTCAATCAAGTAATATTTTATTTTAATTTATAATATATATAATTTAAATTAAAAAAATCTAAAAATACACTAATTGAGCACTACAATAGTATAGATATTTAAAAACAATGGGATTAGAGAGGCTCCAATCTCTTAAAAAAATAAAACTCTTTTTTTTTTTTTTAAATTATTGATATTTAAATAAATAATTATTATTTAATTATTTTTTAAAAATTTAAAATTTTAATTAAAATTATATATTAAATTATATTAAATCTATTTTAAAATAAATAATAAAAAATTAGTTTAGAATATGGTAGTAATATCACATTTATTAATTGTCTTACTAAGACAGAGATTCACAATAAATAAGTACGTAATCTAACCGCAGCTGATCTCACGGTACGGAAGTGATATTTCAATTGCGGATTTCGCTCCTGATCAATTTTACAAAATTTAATTACAATAAATGAATTTTAGAAAATTAATTAAATTTTATAATAATTAATAATATTATATAATAAGATGATATTTTTTAAATATATTGTAAAAACGGCATTCCAATAACTTGATTTTGGACCCTTAGTTAATTGTACAAATTTTTTTTTTATTTTATAAAATTATTTAATAATTACTATATTTATTTATCTCTATACAATTAGTTAAATTTTAATCTTTTTATTAAAAAAATATCATATCAATTTAAAGTCTACACCATAAAAAATATAAAATTATTAATTATACTAAAAAACTTCTAAATCTTTTAAAAGTTTATGTTTTTTAATCCTATATTAAAAATAAAAAGTAATTTTATGTCTTTTTATTTTTTATTATTTTACATATATTATTGTAATTATATTTAGTTTTTTATTAATAAATATTTTTATAACAAAATTTATTAGTAATGAGTTATTTTATACATAATAAATTAAAAATTTATAGATTAAATTGCTAATCACTACTTAGAGATTTTTGAACAATTTACCCTACAAAATTTTAGTTTATCATAGATAAATTAACTAATTACTGATAAATTTCAGTATAAAAATATTTATAGTAGCAAAAAATAAATATATTCAAAATAACATATGTTACTAAAAAAGTAAAAAAAAGCACCCAAGTTAAAATTTGATTGGATATCAGATTTAAAATTAATAATTAAAAATTAAAAACATTAGTTAATGATGTAAAAAATTCTATTTGAATTATTATTAGATTATAATAATAATAACAAAATTTTAAAATATAAATATTTATAAATTGAAATATTTATTTATGATTAAGAAGAAAAAAAATATATAACAATTATTAAAAAAATTCTTAAATTTGGATAATGATAAAAATAACTTATTAATACTTATTAATGATTTAATCTATAAGTTTTAATTTATCATAGATAAAATAACTCACTATTGATAAATTTTGAAATAAAATATTTAAACATAAAAAATAATTATATTTAAAATAATATATGAAAAAAAGTAAAAGTATATATATAATGATAAAAATTAAATGGATATCATATTTAAAACAAATAATTTAAAAGGTAGAAATATATAATTTATAATAAAAAAATATTATCCCAAATTATTAAAAATTTAAAACATTTATTTATGGAAATAAAGGTAAAATATTTAAAATTATTCAAAAAATCTAAAAGTGATATAATAATAACTTATTAATACCCAATAACAATTAATATACTTATAAATTTGTGTGTAAAAAATACTAATAATACAAAAAATTAATATATTAAAAACAATACGTGTAGCAAAACAGAAAAAAAAGCTACCTAAAGTTAAATTTTAATTGGATTTAAAATTTAAAATTAACAATTCAAATGCCAAAAATATTGATAAATTAATATACTGATAAATTTGTGTAAAAAATACTAATAATACAAAAAATTAATATATTAAAAACAATACGTGTACAATACCTAAAGTTAAAAATTAAGTGGATTTTAAATATAAAATTGACAATATAAATGCCAAAAATATTATTTGACAATATAAAATAGTATTTAAAATAATTATAAAAATAGATAATAATAACAATAATAATAATAATTTTAAAGGTTGAAATATTTATTTTGGGAAAAAGTTTAAAAATTTAAGAATAAAATAATTTATTTTTATAATTTTAATTATTTATTTTTAAATAAATAATCATTACTTAATTATTTTAAAATATTTAATTTTAATTATTTTAAAAATTTTTAAAATTAATTAAACTATAATTATTTATTTAATAATTAGCTTCAGTCGGCATGGAGTCTAGTTGGCATTTTTTATATTATCTTGATAAATATTTATACATCTTGTTAAATATTTTTAAAAATATAACATAAGTTAAATAAACATCTAAACATTTTAAAAAAAAAATTTTACATAATAATTATACAAGTATATAATTTAATAATAATTTTATAAACTTAGTATTTATCTAAAATATACAAAATATTTATAATTAAAAATATAGCCAAATTAGTCTTCTTTATCGATGATTATGTTGGACCTAAAATATTAATTAAATCTCATATTTTTTTAGCATATTTGTTTCTATTACTAATATACCTTAATTATATTATTTATAAATTTAAACCGATAAAATATAAGTTTTATACTTATATATATGAATTTAAAATTAGGTTCCAAAATTAGGCCTTTGGGTATTTTCAAGACAATTTGACATGAGGTAATACTTATTAATTTATATATTAAAATATTTATTTAAAAATAGATAAATTTTTTAAAAAAATAATTGAAAATATCTCATAAATATAAATATATATATGTATATATATATATATTATTTATTTATTTATTTACACTGGGAAACAGGATAGGAATAATATCAGCGTTCAAACGAAACCTAGAGGACGGGGGGAGGGGAGAATGAATTCAACCACAACTTAAGAAAAGCAACCTCCCAGTATTCGTCAGTGGTCTACACACAGACAAGTGTACTCTAGAGAGAGAGAGACAGTAGAGAGAGAGAGAGGAGACGCGGAGAGAGAGAGACAGTAGAGAGAGAGAACTGACGCCTGCCAACAAGCTGCTTTTTCAGTACTGATTTTGGCCTTTTATTCAGAGGGCCACCATTAAAATATTCAACCATCTGCAAAGGGAACCAGCAGCACACATGAACAGCTGGGAATGTAACATGAAAAGCCAGCACCTTGAACAGATAAAAATTGAAAAAGAAAGATGAACAGAAGAAGATGACGATGAAGACGAATGGGTGTCTTAGTAGATTGAGATGTAAGAAGTGCAGCTACCGTTATGGGTTCTTGGAGAAGTCATGGGAAGAGGTGGTGGGGATTGAGATCGAAAGCTCAGTAGTTGAAGGATCTTGCCAAGAGTCCCTGTTTTTCGGCGGCCATTCGTCGAAGAAGCGATGAATGGTTTTCTGGGGTTCGTTGTCTCTCTCTATTTTCATTGACAAATCACAGTTGAAATCTCTCCGGAGAACGGAGCATTTCTGATTTTGCTTCTCGTGATTGGGATTCTCACTTTTGAGTTCTAAACAAGGGTACCCACTTTGTAAATCAGAGAAACTGCTCTGTTTTTGTTGATTCAGAGAAGTGGTGCCGCCGATTTTGAAATGGTTGGGCTGCCAAGCTTCATCCACGGAGCCACCGGAGAAGCCTCTTACACTCGCCGGAGTTTTACCGGAGAAACCAAGCTCACTTGCCTCTCCTTTCGTTCCATGAAGATACCTGTCCCTGTATTAAATAATCACAGCATCTATCAAACCATCTATTAAAGCATGGGCATGGCGAAAAATGAGGACGCCTACAATATGTTTGAGAAAATACCTAAATGTTCCAGGAGATTTTGAATTAGGTGAATGGGGATAGAGGAAATGATGGGTATCACAGGAAGTGTCGGAAGATAGACAGTGTAGAGTGGGGTTGGATGCAGATGGGGTGTTTGTGATTAATGAGATGGTTGACGGCGGGTGGTTGCCCACCGCTGCTGCTGCTGCTGCTGCTGCCGCTGCCGTCAAGACTTCTTCCACAGGCTTTCTTGAACGGTTTTTGCCTCTGTGCATGTGTCTTTCGCAGTATTTGGAATCTGGGTACGCCTCTTTTGAGCACCTCCATTTCTTTCCGTCAGTTCTTCTGCACCTCCCTGGCTCTGGATCTAACTTTTTCCCATAACCAATCTGATAAGGGCTCCATCCGCCTGCAAAACAAAAAAAAAAAAACAAGAAAAAAAAAAAACAATGAAAGTGAACTCTTTATCACAGAAGAAAATGGATTTACTCTGAAAAATTGCAGAGAGGGAAGATGAAGGTTGCTAACTGGGTGAAGTTTGGTAAGGGAAGAAGTTTGAGGAGAGAGAAAAGTCGAAGGTTCTGTTGACAGTGAAGAGAAGATCAGGAGGGATTGGGATGCCTGCTGCCATATGCTTGTAGATGAGAGCTTGGTGTTCGAGCTCTTGCCATTGAGATGCAGTGAAAGGGAAATTACTTCTTCCACTCATTCTCCCTTGAAGTGCGTAGAAACAGAGCTGAAGAAACACAACAACAACATAAGGAAAACAAAAACAAATGTGATAGAAAAGCAGAGGTCTCAGAGGGCAGAGAGAAGAGGTTCGAGTTTATCTGAGAGAAACACAGGCAAACACAGAGAGATGGAGAGATAAAAAATTTAAACTAATAAAATTTTTAAATTAAAAAAATTAAAATTAGTTATTTTTTATTATTATATTAAATATTTAATAAATATTGATATTATAAAAATAAATATATAAAAAATATTATATATAAATTTTTATATATTTTTAATTTTTATTATTAAATTTTTATTTAATAATTTAAATTAAAGGCTTATATCATATATATATATATATATTTATTTATTTATTTATATTTATTTATTTATTTATTTTGAGAGATAGATGGCCCCACAAAATAGAGTGGGAGGGGTGTTGAGATGGGGAGCTATTATGCTTATAGTGAGGCTACTATATAGATTTAATAATTTAAATTAAAATTTTAGATGAATAAAAAATAAATATTTTTAAAAATAATTTAAAATAATTTTTATAATTTATTTATTTATTATAATTATTGTATAAATTTTATACACCATAACTTCCTACTTTTCATGTCAAAATTAAATGATATAAAATATATTAAGTAATTTAAATAATTATTTTATTTTTATTATTTATTTTGTAACTTATGATCTCAACATGTTGAGTTAAGATAGCAATAAAATAGCTATTTTTATAAAATTAAATGAGGTTGATATAAAATTAAAAATTATTATTCTTATATTTGGTTAATTATTTAAAATAATTAAAATTAAGTTAAAAATATATTTTTAAAATTTGGTATATAATAATAGTAAGAAAAATAAAATAAAAATTTATACTAGTAATTTTTTTACCTTTTCAAAAAAAATCCAAATATATATTAAATTATTTTACAGTATCTTCATAAATTATTTTTGTCAACTGCTACTATACTATATGGAACAATACCCATAATTGGATTTTGGCTAGTTTTATGGATAAAATTATTAAAAAATATTACTCCAAGTGAAGGTAGCAAGTTTTTACATATGTGAAATTTTAATAACTTTTTACACGAGGTCCAACTAAGAAATTAATATGAAGTCATTTAATGAGTCTAACAATATTTTGGGATGACGGGATACTCAAAGTGAATGGCAGATAAGTAGCGACTAGGTAATATGTATTTGGGGCAACAAGATTTCAAAGTGAATGAGTATTGAGATTTCAAAAGACAGATGAATAGCGGCTATGTAATCAGATTTGTGATGGCAAGATTTTAAAGTGAAGGAACGACAATATTTCAAAGTGAAGAAAACGACAAATTTTGATTAGCAAATGAGCAAAGGCTGTTGGGATATGGATCACTCCCGTATTGGTTCATATTGATTTGATCGGAGATGTGGTCAAACGCTAGTATTGGTATAATATTGAGATAGAGTATTGTGATGTTTGTGCGCGCTTTACACGTGTAGTGAAGTGGCTGAAGGGCAACTAGGTTGTAGAGGTCGGAGTGAGGACTAATTTGTAGAGGCCGAAGGGCAGATTGGAGCCGAGGCTAAGGGGCAACCAAATTGGAGCTAGGGTTAAGGGGCAACTACATCGGAGCCAAGGTCGAGGGACGACTAGGTAGAGCCAAGTTCAAAAAGAGATTGGGCGGATAGGCTAAAAGTTAACCAGATTGTTTAGTTCGAGTGCTGGATGGACTGTTAATTTAGAGAGCTCATTGGACTATAGAGTCAGAGGGGCGATCAGACTATTTGAAAAATAATCGGCTATCGAATATCTTTAGGGTTTATTAAAAGCGCGCATAAACTCCTTTTATGGTTTATAAAAGAAAAATGCGTCTAAGAGATACTTGTAACTTCCGCCATTTACTTTATAAAGTCAAAGAGATCGGTGAGAGCTACTAATAAGAGAAAGTGAAGAAAAAAAAGAAAATAATATTTTCTTGTTTTTATTCTAGAATTTTTACTACTGCTTAGGTCTATTGATATGAGACGTCAGATTCTGATATTAGGGTTTATATAATTAAATTTTACATAGTGAAGATCTGTGGATTCACAATTCTATAATTTTTTTCTCTTATTTAAAAGAAAATTTTTCACATAAAAATTACTTGTATTTTAATTTTTTATTTTGTGATTATCTTTATATGCTGTATTTCATTGTTTTCACCATTCATCTTTACTTATCAAATTTATCCAACTCGGTGGTGGTTACTCCCTATAGTGGCTAGATAATGGATATTTAAGGCGGTGAAATTAAGAATATAAAGAGGCAATTTCAAAGTGAATAGGTAGTAATTTTGAAGGAGAGATGAATGGTTATTGATTATAATTAATTATTTTAAAAGATAATTGACAAAAGAATAATTATTTTAGGAATATATATTCATTGACTATAACTAATAAAAAAATATCAAAAAAGATGCTGTATTTTTTATTTTCTAATTTTAAAAAATATTTATTTCTTTAAAAATTTTTAATAGAGAAATTAAACAATAAAATTATATTCTATTAAAAATAAGATAAGAATAATATTTTTATTTTTACCAACTAAATATACTCTAAATAAATTTAAAAATCTAAAAAATATGATAATAAATTAGGGTTGGTGCATCTCCTTAAGGAGATACATCAAGCACATCTCTTTTTCATCCCTAGGATAAAAAAATTTAATGAATTAAATTTAAAACTTAAAAGAATAATCTAAATAATTATTTTTTAAAAAATATTACTAGATTAACTATTTAATAAATATTAATTTTATTAAGAATATATAAATATTATATATATATTTTTTATATATTAAAATTTTTAATATTAAATTTTTATTTAAAAACAAACCAAATACATCTCACATATGTCCCCCAGTTATGTTTATTAAAGCAATTCAAAAAATAAAATTTATGTGAAAGGCTTCTGTTGGGTCATAATATTTAAAATTTGTTAAGTAATTATTCTGTTTTGTTTGATATCAATTTTAATTGAAAAATATATTATTTGATTATAGTGTTATTAGGTATTGTTGTTGAATGTTAAATTATTAATTAATTTACTTTTTATTTTATTTAATATATTTATTTGTTTTTTAACTTTCACCCAAAAGGATACAAAAATACTTTAAAAATATCCAACAAATACTAACTTATTTTTCTGCAGTAAAAGAAAATTAATATTAAATCTAAAATAATAAATCAATGCTTATACATATGAATAAGATATTTAAATTTACAAACGATTTTTTTAAATATATAAAAAAAATTTTTAAAAATGAGTTTATATATTATTATTATTATTATTATTATTATTATTATTATTATTATTATTATTATTATTATTATTATTATTATTTCTATAAAACTATTTGTTGATAACTTGAACTAAACAGAATCTAAAATTAGGCTAATCGAATTGAATAATTTGAATTTGGGTCAGACTAAATGTTTTTATTTGGATTTTTATCAGATTTTGGGTTAATAATTTTTAATTTACCTGTTAACTGAACTGACTATATATATATATATATATATATATATTCAAAAGTGATAAAAGTTAAAAATGTTTAACATATTATAATGTTTAATTTTGTTATTTTATAAATATTTTACTTAACAATAGAATATACTATTACTGATCTTGACAATTTATTAAATAAATGAGGATTTAAAAAATAACTAAAATGAAAAAATATCATATTGTTTGTAGTTATAATTAATTGTAAAATATATATAATGTTATGAGCCCTCGGGTTTCAATTTTCATGCGTATTAGGAAATTTTTGAATTTCTCGTGTTGTGTCGAATTCAAATGGGTCTGATCTTCACATTCTTCAATTTGGGTCATGCGTACCACAAACAGTTAACGAGAGGTCAGAAAATTGATAAAACTTGTTCTTCGATTTATCCTCCGACACTTAAGTAAGTAATATTTTCAAGAGAATGGAAAGATGAAAACACGCGAGGTAAACGTAATGTGGAATACACGAATATTTATATGTAAGGGATGTGAGTGAGAATTAGAGGAGACTTTGGTTTCTTTTATGCACTCCGAAGAGTGACTCACTAAAATCGCTAAACTAGAGTAGCGGTTTTCGACGTAAGAGAGTTTGTTCTTTATTCTCGCATTTTTGGTTTGACGTTTAGCCTTAGATAGCTTTGAGGTGCTTCGAGTGCTTTTGGATGACTGAATTCCCATTTCTTCAGTGTAGGAGAAGGTATTTATAAGCTCTGTTGAGGAGGCTTTGGACGGGGGAACCCGTGACAAGTGTTCTGTCTTGGTTCGCAGGTTGCTGAGTGTTGGTGGTAGCCAGCAGTATCAATTGTCGCCTTGTGGTGACCAGGAGACCATCGTCGAGCGTGCCCAGCAAGGGTATGGTCGTCTCTAACTAGGATTGGCTAAGTTGTTGTAGGGCGATGGCGCCATGATTTACTAGAATTGATTTTATCTACCATTGGCTGACATTTTCTGGGCCTACGTCTTCTGTGATGTCAGTTTGCAGCCATCTTGGGAGAAGAACAGATGGATTGTAATTGGATGTGTGTCAGGTGATATTTAGTAGGCCTTAGTGTGGCCTGTCTGGCCCAAGATTTGTCTCGTGGTACTGGGTTTTGCATGAAACATTTGGGATTCCATCGTCTAGCTGGGCTTTCCTTCTAGTTGGGTCTTGTTCCTACTAGCCTATATTTATATTAGGCCCATCATTATGACTATACAGATAAATAATAAACTAAAATTAATATATATGTAAAATTTTATTGTTTATTATTGAAAATTAATCAAATATTAGAGTTGTATAATACTCGTAATTTTATATAGCTTTTATAACCCAAATGCTTGGACAAAGGCTATTGTAGCACGGGCTAGAGCTTTTACCACCGTTACTTTCGTTTTTTTTTTTATTATATTACGGGTTAAGGAGATAAATAAATACAAAATAAAATATTATAATTAAATTTATAATCATGAATTTAATTTTAATATTGTATATTGAAATCTACTTAATATGTAATACTTAAAATAAAATCAAATATTTCAATTTTAACATTAACCAGTGCCTCAATTACTTATCTTTGATGCATTATTTGAAATATTTACTATTAAATTTTCATAATCTGTTAAATC
Organism: Nepenthes gracilis; assembly: GCA_033239525.1. Classification (NCBI taxonomy): domain Eukaryota; kingdom Viridiplantae; phylum Streptophyta; class Magnoliopsida; order Caryophyllales; family Nepenthaceae; genus Nepenthes; species Nepenthes gracilis. The sequence goes on along the minus strand of BSYO01000026.1, from coordinate 2,649,390 downwards.
ATTAAACATTTTAAAGAAGTTTTAAATGCTGCCCCAAAAAAGTGATTAACTTTAGGCCTAATTTAAGTGAAGAAAAACAAGAAGAGTATATTTAATTAAATAGTTTAATTTTTAGTAAAACATATGAAACCAACATGTAATTAATCTGTAAGATTAAATACATAATTTTGTAATCACTAATATTGAAAGTTAGGTTAAGTTTTGATGCATTCCTCGGACTCGCATTGTTACATGAATTAGAAAATCAGGCGAATTCGTCGGCTAATTTAAGAGGTTGCGAGTCTGATTTTCATGACTGAAAACCCCAACCCAGTACACTACAACCAATTCAATGATAAGTTAAAGTACTATAGGCTTACTTTTTGACGCTAAAATCAGAAATCTTTTATGAAAAATTTAAAAAATGCAAGAAGACAATAAACGAAAAATAAATTAAGGAGTAAGATGATGAGCGTGATGACCGGGAGGACTATGCTCTTCTTTCTAAGTGCTCTCTTGTTTAATGTATTGTTGTGTATCTCAATTAGACTCTCCCTCTTGATTGAAAAAGATTTGTATTTATAGTCTAGATTCTGATCGATTAGTAAGCTCAAAACCGACTGTACTAAAAGGCATTTTATGGTATTAAATGTTACTTCTAATATATAACTATCATTTGAATTGATTCAGTAATTGTCCCGTTATTAATGAAGAAATTATACTTGGCCATTTCTGGATCTGGTTGTTTATGTGTTCATTGCCATCCATTGGTTGACTGTGATCATTTATCAAGATTAAATGCTTCATTCATTATTTTGCTGAGTCGATATTGGTATCAGTTTTGCATACTCTCTACTGTCCAATCGCTCAGATGGCCTACTCAGTCCTATGTCCATATCCAAACTATTGACATTTGGGACCCATTCTAACTTTGGACCAAGTCAGTCATATTTGAGTCTTACCCAATAAGTTTATAGTACAATTTTATTGTACCGATAAAGGTATGATAATATATTTACTACGAATATGATATGATTAATAATTATATTAATATACCAAATACAAATTTAACTCACTATATTAACGAATAGACATGTAATGTTCGCGTAATATAATAAAACATATTTATATGTTAATACAATAAAATAGTCTTACAATATACGACTCATTACAGATTTATTAAACAAAATTTAAATTGATAAATAAATTTTATTTGTGTTAATTTATAATCGCATTAATCCAACATAATTATTAAGATCAAATTATTGCTGAGTTAAAATATTAATAAAAACACATTATAATTACTTATATTATAAACATGTGGTATGGTACACATTTGCTGGAGTAGATCTCTTCCTTTCTTTCTGTCAGAGAAGGGCTGAACTGAGGCCGAGAGACACATCACACGCAAAGGCAAAAGCAAACTTCAGAAGGCTTTAATGAAGTAGTTTTGAATAAATTCATAAATTATATATTATATAATTAAATCTAATTAAGATAATTAATAACATGATTTTTTTTTTTTCATAAGCTTCAATTTAATTGTTTTTAAAAAAATAATTTATTTTTCATGAAAATAAATACAACTTATACTATTTTTATTGTTCTTTTTTTACAATATTAAAATATCAAAATATTCGTATTATTAAAAACCTACTGTTATAGGGAACGGGCATCGTCATAGATTCGAGAAGGGATGTCGAAGCAGTAGCACAATGTCACGCGACGACACTCGAGCTAGGACAACATCCTCATTCGAGCACGAGCATAGCAACACTATTATTACCAAAACACCGATGTCCTCATACAATTACTAGGGCTTAGCTAATGTCTTGCCGACCAGCAACCCATCTGCATTTCGCTTTTTATGCGAAGGATCGCATCGATTTTTTTTTTTTTTTTTGTAAAAGAAAACTTAAAATAGGCCCCACAAATAGAGAGCGAGTTGTAAATTAATTATAAAATCACACTTCACTGAGCCTTGCGTCCATGATCGGACAAAGGCATCGAATCTGCAAATTTGATTACTGATGTTAGATCATGGTGCCACGCCTGAAAAGCAAAGGATCATGATTACGACAAAAGACAACAATAATAAAGCCTTAAGTCACACTTAGAAGAGTCAGCCCTATAACTATTTTCATCGTTTCATTCAATTTAGTATGCCAACAAAAAAAAAAAGAAAAGCTTGAGAGGCATGCTTATATTTATGCATATCCTTTAGAGTTGAGGTTTTTAAAGTATATGAAGCTTAGCAATAATTAAATCATCAAACCATATAAATCACCAGCTATTTACAATTTGAAGGCTAACCTTGTGTGGCAACTCTATTCCTTTTGATAGAAGGAAAGAACAAGATCCGTATGTACAGAGAAGAGCTGTGTGTCAACAAAAAGCTGCAGAAGACCGAATCAGGAGCAGAAAATTAGTACTTCGTTTTTCTTTATCTATTTATTATAGCATTTTTAAACATGAATAAAAATATCAGCATCGGTACCAGTCATATCCATAATGATATCGGATGGGATTGAAAATAAGAAATTTTCTTTCAAGTCAGAGCTTGAAATAAAAATATTGACAGATATATCGGCTGATATTAAAAAAATATTGGCCATCCATTGCCGATATGGTAACAAATACAGAAAAATTACTGTTATGACACTTATACAGATATATATTGGCCAACAAATATATATCTGCCAATATTTCAATCCATATTGTCAAATCAATGCGTGGGGAAATCATCTGAAAAGTGGTTCTATAAACACGATACATTTAATATCTGAGGTTCCACAGCGATAATTACCATATAAAATGAGAACGCACCTTCATAAACGCCCGATCACAGCTAGGGAATGAATCGATGAAGCTCTCCTTCAAAAGCAATGATACCTGAATATGGAATAATAGAACCGACATTATTTTCCTAAGAATTGGGTAATTTATACATAGTTGAGGATACCTCATTCTTTATTTGTGAGGGATGAATCCAAATTATGTACTAGAAAATAGAAACCATAGCAAAAACCAATGTTACTCGAGCACCAATCTCTTTCCGGCTTGAGCAAACCTTTGCACACCTTGATCTCCTTTTGAGAGACCTACATTCTATAGAAACTGTTTACCTGAGATTGTCTTTTGTCCCATAGGTCCTCACAACTAGCCCAAAAGGGAAGGACCCTTCCCCTGGAGTAGGAAAATCATGATCTTGATAGTGGACCCAAAGTAATGGAATTTGGATGGGTTTTTTGTCGAAATAGAATGGGCCTCACAGACTACACCATAAAGGTTAGAGTTGCCTTTCGATTATATCAAATTGATCAAAATCAATTGAAATCGGGTTTAGCATGCCTGTCGATTATTTCACTTTGACTGCGACTCAGAAATTCGTAATTGGGCAACACAAACTTGACCCATGTATAAATGAAAATAATATATAAATACAAACATAACCCTAATATAAATTTAACCTTGATGTTTTATTTTATTTTGTATAATGCAATTATAGTTTTACACTGAAATATACTTAAAATGTTGCTTTATACTTACAGAGTCATCACTATTTCAGTTTCCTTATGAATATAAGATTCAAAAAATTCATATTCTAGTTTTATGGTTAAAAATAATTTTGTTACGTTCAATTGTGAGCTAAATTACTTATAAGTAACTATAAATTTAAATATTTATTAGTAAATTATATTATTGGCTTTATTCACTAAAAATAACATCAATATCGTCAAATTATCAATTTTTTTTTTTTTCTTCAAGATGGAAAAAAATATATTTTTGGGTTGTGCCTGGGTTGAATTCGGATTTAAATATAACTCAAACCTACGTATTGATCTGGGGTAGGAAAATCATGATCTGGATTTAAATCTAACCAAGTATTGTGGGTTAGGTTTTGCATTAGGCTCCCACCACCTATAACCATCCCTAATTCACACCAATCTCTTGATTCAATAGTCCATCATCAACTAATTTCTATGTTTGTCAATTTTCATATATAATTTCCGGTCTTGATTGGTCAAACAAAGTTGTAGTTTATATAGACCCAATCAAAATCAAATTCTAGCCGGACATGGGCGTAGTTTAAGTAAAAGTTTGTGACCATTAAGTAGGGCTAAATTATGTATCGGCCAGGTCACCAGGCCAAAAACCATAACCGTGCCATTCCTTAAACCAAACCAAGCAGGTCTATGGACTTTTTTATTTTAAAATATTTTTATATAAATATAAAATAAAAATACCTAAAAATATAAATATTTCAAAATTTATAATATAAGATGAAATATTACTTAAATATATATTTAAATAAAGAATCTTTACATAAAAAGTCATCAATTATACAACTATAATCTACCGAAATTATTTTTTTGAACTTGGTATTTATTTAAAATAAAAAATATATTTACAAAAAAAATTATAATCTGTGCATTACCGAACCGATCACTTCCCGTGACCATACCCAACCCAAAAAATTAATCAGACTTTATTTTTTTAACCATACCTGTCCACAATTCTTGTGTATGCTCACTAAACCTTATAAAATTTTGGGTCGGTCAAATTGGGCCGTTTAGGCTGCCCATTTTTTTATTAGGTCTCTAGTTAATGTAAGAAGACAGATTAATAAAACACAATACGTTAACTAAAATAAAATGAACTACCTTGTCATGATTGGACTGAACATTCGTTATTGTGTGAGAACGAAGGTTGGAGCTAAGAGAATCCAAGTAAGCCCTTAGCACAGCCAAGAAACCCTTGGATGCTTCAGCCTACATTAAATAATCACATACATTCAAACAGCTGCCCATTTACTGTGGAAATAGCACTACCAAAAAACATTCAAAGCAGTTCGAAGGAGATAAATCAACTTAAATCTAATGTCCACAATGCGGAAAAAAAAAAAAAAAAGATTGACCGATATAACATAAATATAGGTCACAAACATGCTTACGCTGTGGTTTAAAACTTGAGAAATCAAGAGCTAATGGTGAACAAAGGTTTCAAATATGACATAATTAAAATTATGAATGACATATTGGCTGATATGTGAAGTATTAATCAATATATATTAGCATTGAGCCCCATCAATATCAATATTTCCCAATACAACTACAGAATCAAGATATATTGGCCAATACACTCGATTTTTCGATAGATCAACCAATATTTTTTCTTAAATTCTAGTTCACAAAAAATATTTTGTATTTGATATGGATATGTATCACTTGATATTGACAATATTGGTACGGCCATAGTGGATTCCAATATTGATATTTGCATCCGTGATTAAAATACCATAAGAATGCTCATCAAAAGAAAGGTGGTGGATCCTATAATGGCTTCAAAAGTAAAACTTCTCCCTTTATATTTTGACTTTCTGAAATCAAAAGTTTAATCCCAAGATATTGTTCATATATATTACGAATATAATGCAACAATTATCTCCCAGAACTGACATGTCACTTCAGTAAAGAAAATTATAGTCATTATCTCACCAATAAGTATGAATCGATATTGGGTTTCTGATAATGTGACAATATTGTTATTTTGTTATATTGTAATATATCGTAATATATTGGTCACTATTCAAAATATTGACCGATATACCTGATATATGATATGGCCCAGTTAGCTCACACTTCTCAAAAATTTTTTTCCTTCCAATATATATAACAATACGCCCGATACCAACATTACCATGAAAGATATCCATATTTTTATCTATGAATATTAACTAATATTTATCAGTATTAGGCTCCCAATATAAATATTTTCCAATACTACGACAATATTGTAATATGTTATTACATCGGCTGCTATGACCCTACTAATTCATAATTATTATAATTTTTTTTCCTTCTAATATATCAAATATTAATACGTATTAACCGATATGTCTAATATTGATATGGTTGCGACCAATACTAGCACCAATATTTTCACACCATTTTTCTAACTGATAACTCATGAATTTCATCTGATCTATTTCCAATGCATTTGGGCAAAATCTAGAAGCAGCATATACCTGCACATCAGTACATTCAATGACAGGCCGCTTTTTTCCCAAGTAACTTTCTCCAACAAGCTTTGAATGATATGGACTCAAGGATGCCAATAGCTCCTTTTGTTTAGGTAGCTGTGGCAATGACGGTGATCTCACCTATTGTGAACAGAGAAAATTAGAGTTCAGTGTAGTATTTGAAAAACTACGGACAAAAGACAGATCGATTGTAAACAACATTAAACCAGGCTATAATTCATTCATTCCAGCCATTAGACCTCACATCAACAAAGGTAGGAACAAGGCCATAAAATCAAGGCAAACATCCCAGCTACCAACAGCCATGACTACTTACACCAAAACATAGACTAGCAAGAGAGCACTTACGGTCCTCCCATATTCATTCAAGGGATAATATTAAAAGTTGAAAAATAAATGATGGATATTGTATTAAGTGATTTAAATGGTTATTTAATTTTCATCATTTATTTAACTTCTAATACTGGCTATTGGATAAATATGAGAGACTAGAGAGTGGGAGGACAATGAAGATTGGCAGGAAAAGCGAAGCACAATGCTGATAGGACAGGAAAAGGGATCACGGAGAGAGAGAAGAGAGCAATGTAGCATAGAAAGAGGAAAGAGAGAGGGAAACAAGGGACCAACAGAGTGATAGATAGGAGGAGATTCAAATAATGAGTGGACAGGATATCTTCTAAGGGTTTCATCAATGGATGCTTAAGTATATAGAGTAGGTTCATTTATATAGGTACCAAAACAGTTCAAATAGGAAACAAAAATCCCAGAATAATTTTGAATGGAGAGGAAAAAAAAAAAACCCTCTCTCCTAATAGTAGATATTGTCCTCACTTACCTAACATTAAAGTCAATGCTTAAATATGCAATAGTCCATTTGAGCATCACAATTTTTTTTTTTTAAAGTATTTAAAAAAACATTTTTCCTTATTTGATTAGGGATAGCTGAATTATAGACGAAATTAATATATAAAGCAACAGAGCCATCATAGTACTTTTGGATTCTTCAGAAAATGAAAAGATGGATGGTAATTGGATCATTTACTGATCTAGAACTGATCGGTCCTTTTTTCCCCTTTGTTTCCTTAAAAGAAGAGAAAAGTCAATTTCATTTTTTTTTTAAAAAGAATATTGCAATACTTTATTAGAAAATAATAAATCAATAAAAGGAGGCTCCTATTTCATGAAGGCGGTGAGCCAAGTCACATGATGGCAGAGGTTTGAATATTGCAATAAAAGGGGAGGAGGCAGAAGCACCAAATCAGCAAAATAAATCCACTGCAACCCAAAAAAAAAAAAAAAAGGATTTTAAAGCAATCACACAATATCATTAAAATTGTAATTTGGCTGGCAGTCAGATTCGAGATTGAATTCAATAGAGAATTTTTAGGACCCCCTTTTTAAGGAAAATACACCTGGATGCAATTGGAAAAACAAAATTGAGAATACTGTGCACTTGACCTAATTTTTATTGTTTTGTTGGCCTCTGATTCCCGAATTTAAGCCCCCTCAGTGCTTATAATAAAACTCACTACCCACACAAAGAAATGAATGAAAAGGAGACAAGTTAAGAAAGAGACAGTACAAAAAAATATCAAAATCAATTTGTCAAGAAATTGACCATAATTTAAATCACCACAACTAATAAGCTGATACAATAGAAGGTCCTGCTCACCTGATTCTTGTTAACATCAACCAAAATGACATTTGCTAACTTAGACTGCACTTCGGAGGTCTTGTTCTTAACACCAACCTACGTAAAAGAAGTTCACGATTACACGTGTCAGCATCAGCATCGTTACTAGTAGAACATACAAGGTATGGGATGTAACAAGAGCACTAATACAAATATCAACTGATATATACCGGTATCGGGACCTCCGATACAAATATTGCCCGATTTTGCAACAATATAACAATATGTTTCCCTATTAGCAATATACTATGATATATTGGCTGATACTGCCATATCAGCTTACAATTTTCAAAAAATTTTTTTCCTTTTGATATATTCGATACTGATATATTGTTCGATATGTCTACGGCCAATACCGAGATCAATATTGATATTTACAACTATGAACAAGAGTCAGGCATGCTTGATATTTATCGGATTGAAGAAATCATGCATCCAATGCAACCCATCCACTTACAGATATATGCCCAAATGAAAAATCAACAAAATGTTAAAAATGGGTATGGTGTTGAGTTCATTCAACATATTCTTTGTTGTTACCTGCTCTGATTTTCTAAAACCAAGAGTCTGAGACTGATCTAACCTATAAATGAATCTTTTATCATATTTTAGATTGGTGGTACCACCATATCCTTATTCTATTTATTTATGTAATAGATCTTTTTAATAGCCTTATAACAAGTTTGGCTTGTTAGTTTCCCTAGAAAAGAGGATTGCAATTATTAATTATCAATCCCTTCTAGTACATTTGGATAACACCAGTCCAGCTCAGATTGTTAGTTACATAGTCCAAACGTACTATTCTAAGAGCATGGCTCAGTTTGCCCATTCTTCAATGGTTTTCTTCTCTATAGTTAGCTAGCTCCAATAAAGTAAACAAGGTAAAAGAAACTTAGCAAGGAATTGGAATGGAAGTGGTAATTGAAAGGAGATACAAATTATGGGTGGTTAATTGGAAATATACTAAAAGTGGTGTTTATGAGCAAAACATGGAAATATATTGGTGGTTAAGTGAGAAAAGGGCAAAACAAAAATAAGCAATATAAATTCCAGGTTCCATCACACTGACAGCTCAATAGAACATCCAGGAAAGAGAACAAGAGGACAGTAGATACTGGAGAAACAAGATACCAAAGAGTGGATACAGGAAGTTAGGACATATTGTCGTGTTGACTTAATTTAGTAATAGCTAATTTGTCTTGAGAGTTAGGACTATTGTCATCCTTATTATTTGGATGGTTAAGTCATTGTTTGGATGGTTTTCATAATAATCATAGGGGTAGTGGTTTCTTTAGAAGAAACGTATTTATAGGTAAAGGCCTTCTGGGTATTGAGTATTGACCTAATTGCTCAGTCATTTTTTTCTAAAAGACATTGGGCTTTCCTTCGAGGTAATTGGATAGCAGTAATATATCTAGTGGGTAACTATTAGATGTACTAAGAGGTTGAAATATATTGTAAGGGAATTGGGTAGGTACTTTATTTTGCAAATATGTTTAACACAGTCTAATTGTTCAGAAATAGTGTAAATTTTAACTTTGAAAATTATTTTGTTCATATATTTTCTTAATATTTTCTAAATTAGTTGGATCTGTTTTAGTACAATCCGACTTTATTTTAAAAGAAATCGGAACCATCCAGGAAAATAATAACAAGATAGTAAATAGTTGATACAGGAAGGACCACACGATGTCAAACAACATAACAGAAGAAAGGATATAAAAAACAAAAAAACTGTAGCCACAAAGAAAAAAAAATATTAGTACCATCTTCACATCCTCGGTGTAAAAAGAGAGAACATACATCAAAACCATTCAAGCGAGTAGATGATTGTACAAAGAAGAAAATATGACTTACCATCCAAAACCCTGTCAAATTGTAAGATTAAGCATATGATACACACACACTGAACAAAACTATTCTTGCTAAAAAGCAAACTTATTACATCAGAACATCAAAAACACAACATAAATGAGCATCTGCCTGATTAATATCGTTTACACAAGTGCAAACTCATAAAAGCTCTTGCATTATAATCCATTATCATTACATGGACAGAAAAAAAATACAAGTCCAACTTACTATGTAAGGAACTGGTGCATCAAGAAAGTCCAGCATGTCATTGGGCAAGACCTGGCGTCAGATGCTTAACATTAAGTGACAGTGGGAAAGCCACTCAGAGAATAATAAAGAAAAACTTGAAAATTTGATAGGTAGACAACGAACATACTGCCATTAGAAGGCTATGCCACCGGTAGGGACGAATCAAAGGAATAATTGACAAAACTGAAGCAGATAAAATTCCCTGTGTATCACACTATTTAATTTCAGAATATGATGTACACTGTATATTGTTCCCTTCAACAAAAGAGCAAATAATCAAATAGAAGAATGGCATAAATAACATTATATGTATTGAATCCAAGACATATTGCAGATGAGTCATCATTGTATTTGGATCAATATTGTACAAAATCCAGGCCAGAGAATCCAAAGTTTTCCAAATTTGAAGTTGGTCATTATTCATGCTGCTATTTTGTAGTATTCTATAAATCTATCATCATACATAAAGAACTTTTCCTCAGTCCTGCTAAGAATGACCCTTTTTTCACCAGCACCATTCTCCTTGATACCATTCAAACATCAGGAACAAAGCTCTAATAAAAAACAATTTGAGTACTATGGCAAACTAAATGGATTTAAACCTGACACTAGATGAAATAGCAAAATTAATTTTCCTAGGCTTCTTTCTGTAGAACGATTCCCAAGAAGTTGTTCTTAAAAACAGAAGGAAAATCAAATTCAATGGAAGGGATATAGGTAGTAGTCAATCTTGGAATGAACTTTTTAGGCTAAGAAAATCTTGGAATGTCATGCACCACTATGGAAGGACATCCTTTGCAGCGTTAAGGTTTCATATGAATATTTTTAGCACAATTGTCCCACACAAGCCAAATGGAGGCTCAATGTAAGATCTTCCAATTACACAATCAAGGGATGGTCTTATTTATGCACTATGTAGCTTCCCTCTTTATTGCGAAGAGGTTGTTGCCTAAATTCACCCTCGACATCTAGTTCACAATGGAACGACCTACATACCATAACACTGTAACACGGCACATGCCATGAAAAATGGGCGTATGATTTGGAAACCAAAACTTTAAAGGAGAGACCATTCATTGAATTTCACATTTTCTCAAATTTACTTCCTAACTGACATTGCCTTTTCCCACTCTTTGATAGGTAAGATAGAAGGGGGAGTTGACCAAAATGATTTGTTTAGACAAGTGGGTAGCCAACTACAAGGCTACCCTTGATTTCTTTTCTCCTATTTATTTAGGTGGTCATATGATCTTGCTTGTCTATTACCACGCTGCTTCACAGGAATAGCATAAAGCCAAAAGGTCCTGGCTCACTAACTGCAAGAAAACTTAGCCAGGTATGGATTTAAGCCTGTCAAAATAGAATGCACACAATCATTTTGAGTAATTGAAATGGAATGTATAAAGAGAATATATTTAAGTTCTGGTATGAGTATGTTCCAAGTATACTTGCAAATCAACTAAATTAGCAGATATAATTGTATCTTGTCTACAAATAACAAACACAAAGATAGGACAATAAGGCCTGTAAGGTTTTAATTCAGGATTATGTCAGTTTTAAACTGCCTAAGACTTAGGTCTTTTACATCCTGCATCAAGTTGAAATTGGTAATCATGCTACATGGTCCACTCCAAAAGTGAAACCTACTTGACATTTTGCCCCATAAACATAGTTATCCCCTCACATGATCCACATGCATGTAGGCATTTAGTGGCAAACAAATTCCTGCTCTATTGGGCCTAGTAAAATTGATGTGAAGAATAATACATACCAAATTTGAACAAACAACTACAATTTGCTTCTCCAATAGCGCCCCCGTAAATAATGTTAACACCTGTGAAGAAAAGGGAAAATAATTACCTCAACATGTTTTTTTTTCCTCGAGTATATGCTATATATGATTCATATATATGAGGCAAAAAGGAAAAAAAATGCATAATGCAGTCAACAACATACATGGCATCACTGATCCTTTGGCCCACGTTTGTTATTCCATTCCCAATTTAAAAAAAAAAAGGCTGGCTTTACTACTCGTGATTCTCTCATCCCCCTTTTAATAATGATTTCAAGGTATCCATTAGAGTTTTACCCACTTTACCAAAAAACAGTAAGTACGACACATTCCCTGGAGTCTGTGATTCCTGATTGAGCCAAGCACAGCACAAGTGTTCACAGTTGGGAAGCAGAGATGCAAGCTAGAAGTTCTAAACCTCATTATATTCATAGCTTTAGCTGTTCAGTTTAGACATCATCCTTGCTAAAACCTTTGAACACAGATAAACAAGGGCAAGCGCACAGCAGTTCATCTAGTCGGGAAGTGCATAATGGTGAACAAAGTAAACCGTCAAATCAGTGAAAACAAATTGGAAATGCAAACTGAACAAGATTGTTTTCCTAAATAACAAGTCAACAACAATATAAACATGGAACTTTGATGAAAAAAATTACTTATGAAGGACAATAAGATGTGCTGGGTGTGAACTTACATTCTCAAGTCGGAGAGAGCCACATAAGCATGAAATGGCCCACACTGATAAAGCAGTAGCCTCCTCCTCGGCCAATAATGCATTATGTACCTTAATAGAGAAAAGGAAGAGAGAAAATCAGTCTTACCTACAAAAGCCCTTACAATATACACTGAAAAGAGAAAACAGAATAACAAGTAACTATGAGCAACTCCATGTGACTTGGAGTAACATAAGAAACTACGCGTGCTTTTGAATTTTTGATGAGATCCTTCCATGATGTATATACCTCTACCATTTCAAGACTTGTGGTACATGATCTCAAATCAATTGATGAATCAGAAATACGTAAAGCTCGGACATCAGGCCTGTGGAACTCCAAGGGCTGCAGGTGATCAACTGGTTGAAACGTAAGGGTAGAGCCCCTTATAGGGCAAGCTAATTGGTAATATTGGCAAATAATTTGCAAGGAGCCATGGTTGTGTGCCTGTAATTATTCAGGCAATATATAATCAGCACTCAAAAAAGCAGTAGAACAAATTTGCAAGTGGCCATAATATATGATTAATAAGGAAGGCAGCCCAATATGTGTGCACTAGGTAACTTTTAAGACCTTAGCCCACTCAAGTATATCATTGTGCTCAGTGAAATCTTCCTGTCCAGAGGAAGATGCCTCTTCTGTATCAGCCTCATCATCGTCACTCCTAAAATGTCTGTTTTCATGAGGTGAACCCTGGAAGCTGCATCAAACATCATAAACAACAATTATCTATCATACATATCATACTTGGGAATGTTGTATCAAGCAAATGTTATTGTTGAATTGGAGTAATAATACTGATAGTTCTCTAGTTATACTGGATCCACTTTTGCATAGCAAAGGAAATCCCCCTTTCAACTCCTATGGTTTCTTTTCAGTTAGCCATAATGAACAATGATTACTTATCAAGCATCATACATATCATAGCTAGAAAATTTATGTAAAGAAAATGTAATTGGCAGAGTGATAGTGATATTTCTAGTTATAATAGATCAACCTTTCCAGGGCAAGGGCAATCCCCGTTTCATCTCCTGTGGTTTCTCTTAAAGTCTCATGACTTCAAAATTAAAAATTCAAAATATGGAGATTGATATGATTATATTGTTCTGAGTGAAGCATGAAATTCTTTTAAAGTTGTTGGATTACGGTAATCAGGACTAGATTTAAGAGTAATGATATCTAGTACGATCCCTACAAATATGACCATTTAGATCCGCAAGATCAAATGACAAATAAGCAACAGCTAAAACATAAAATTAGAAGCCAAACTATACTTAGTTTGTCGCTAGATCATGGATGAAAGTATAGTATTGACATAAAAATCGGTCATAACCATATCGATATTTGATATATTGAAAAATATGTATCGATATTGAATATATCAAAAAATAATTTTATGAAAATCATAAACTGATAGAGAACTATAGGCCAATATGCGCGATATATCACCGATACAATAATATATTATGATATTATTGAGAAATACCGGTATTAGTAAGGCTTATACCAATATATTGACTAATATTTTCATCTATATGCAAGACTATGTACTTGTGGCTATGCAATGAAAAATACAAGGGAAATAACTAAAATTTGGATCTTAGGGAAATCCATTAATTTAAGGATATTAATAAATTTAGCAATTTCATATTTTTTTTAGTTTTTTTTATATATTCGTATCTGATATCATTATGATTTTTAGGGATTTCAAATCCATATTTATTACGAAAGGTAAGTCCTACTATATTTATGTTTCTTGGTTATTTTCTTGTTTTGCAAGCATTCTAGCCTAGAAATAGGTCCTTTGTTATTTTCTTTATTCAGTTGTGAAATAATGGAATTATCGAAGTGGGCTTCTTTCTTTGGGAAATCGATCCCCATCACCATGTCAGAGAAATTTTTGATTAGCAAAGTTGTTGATACAGATGTTTGCAAAACCAATGTTTTCTGCCCCTTCAGGATCCATCAAGACTACAAATGTAAACAACTCATCCTTGGTACGTTTCATTATTTACTAGCAAGCACTAGCAAGACTTTCAGCTCTTTTCATATACTCAAGCATCTACCTCATGATGCTTTGGAAATTTGAGTACCAGAGTTACCCAAACTCTTCAGAACTAAATCTGATCATGCCACGGGAACTGTTTCCATTCACTTAATTTGGCAATGCATTTGAAGATTGAATTTTCTTAAACAAATCTTTTCGAGCTATGATTTTAAATCAATACCTAATTATAGAAATGCTTGGAGTTACTACAGAAAGCACACAGTATTTGAATAGTTTCTCGGACACAGTTGTGTGACCTCTAAATCAAAGTGGAACTACCTTACTTGTGTGCCAAAATTTACCCACTTAATGCACTTAATATTGATCTTAAAATATGAACTTTTGTCAAAGAAGAAAACTATAATGGAAGAGAGAATGGTTATCCGCCAATGACTAGCAAGCATCCACAACATTGTTTTTAACAGAGCAAAGGGATCATTTGTATTGCAAGGAGTACAAGTTCGTCCCTGAAAAGCTTGACAAAACATCAGCTTTCGTTGGTTTTAGATATGCATATTAAGAAATGGAAGAGGATAAATTACAATTAACCAAGAGAAAGAGGAATACGAACTAGATGTATGCAACTGTGGTTAATTGCATTTGAAGAGCATCCAGAGTGATTTATAGAAATTCAAGGAGTTAACCATGACAAAAAGAAGCTTGTGGTGGCCTAAAGAGGTCTAGGAGAAAGTGGAAGTTACAAAAGATTGTAATAAGAGGTTGTATCATGTGTAGAAATGATTTGAAATTGGAGAGCAATAAATGTTCAGTAGAGGCAAAGAAGGTGGTGAGTGAGGTCCTAAAGGTATGAGGACTTGTGTAAGCAACTCAGCATAGAGAAGGAGAAAAGGACGTACTTAGATTAGCATAAGAGATGAGAGGACAAGATATGAATCAAGTGCAAGTGTAACAAGGATTTCCAGAAGCGAATACATTTTGCAAATGAGGATATCAAAGAGAGATTGAGGAGCTATTTCCACAATCTCTTCAATGGAGGTAGGAGAACACCATACTGCTTTGGCAACTTAAGGACTCCAAAGCATATCAAAATTGCTCTTCTTATTGACATATCTGAAGTGAGGAAGTTAAATAATCATTATAGATAAATATAGGGAGGACAAGTGAACCATTTGGTATTCTAGTGGAAGCTTAGAAATGTATAGGGTAGGAGGAGATTTGATAGTTGACTAGATTTTCTTAACGAAATTCTAAGTAGCAAGAAGATGATGGATAAATAGAGAAAGAGTACATTAGGATATTTATACAAGAATAGAGGGTATATACAGAGTTTTGTGAACTATAGAGATCAAGTTCAAGAGCCAAGAAAGAGCGATAACATGAAGTTGGAAGTTTGGAGAGAGACTTTGGAAGCTAAAGATTTTAGAATTTGTAGAGCACATACAACATATGGAGTGTAAGCTTCATATCAATGGAGAAGTAGATACTAGGAAAGTGAGGATAGGGGCTTGAAGCCCACCAAATAGGAATTTTTTCCAATATCTCAGATTAATAGTTCATAAAGATTGGACGATTAATGAAGCATTATTCATTTCATTAAAGCAATCTGGATGAATTGAAGAAGTGCTTCAACGGCTCTGTATGAGCAGAGAATACCATGCAGACTTAAAGGAAAATTATAAGATGACTACTAAGCCAGTCATAGTATATGAAGTGAAGTGTTAGGCAGTTAATACTATTATATGCAAAAAATGGCAATAGCGGAGATGAAACATTTGAGATGGATGGGCAGTCATGCAAAAACAAATATGAACGAAATGACATTATACCTGAGATAGTCAGGTGGCACCATACAAGAAAAACTGTGAAAGATGTGGTTTGATCATGTAAAGGGACAACTGTAAATGCACTGGATGGAGGTGAAGAATCCAATGTAACCAATCACGTTTAATGAGAAAAGACTAAGTTTGGTGTGGTTTGAATCACAAGCATACAATCAAACAATCACCATTAAGTAAAGTGGTAGCCTTATATTATCTTTTTAGGAAACACAAATATATGTGCATACAGGAAGCATTATAATTTGAATTTCTCAGCCAAAATAATGTTGATTGTGTGGGTGTGGGTGTGGGTGTGCTGTGTGTGATTCTCTGTCCTAATCTTAGTTCATTTTATCCATTTCTCAAGAAACCAAAGCCTACAAAGAAACCATGCATGGAAACTCTCAGTATAACTTTAAATGATTTTTTACACTTAACCAACTACATTTTTAGTATTTTCAACATTCTCACTAATTACATTTTCCTTGTAACTACCTACCTATAATTCCGATTACAGGA
Organism: Nepenthes gracilis; assembly: GCA_033239525.1. Taxonomy (NCBI): domain Eukaryota; kingdom Viridiplantae; phylum Streptophyta; class Magnoliopsida; order Caryophyllales; family Nepenthaceae; genus Nepenthes; species Nepenthes gracilis. Next base: position 2,632,723 of record BSYO01000026.1, on the reverse strand, counting down.
TGTTTTTCTACATTGTGCTGACTTTTGGTGGAATGACTAAATGAAGATAAACATGTAAAGACATTCCGAACATGCGAGGAAAATTTTGATTTCTTCAAAAAATGTGATGTAAGTAGGGTATATGGGGTGAATGGACAGGAAATATATATCATAGGTGGCTAAATGAAAGGAAAAATAAAATTGGTAGTCATGTGACTCAAAAATAAGTAATTCAGTCTGAAAATACCCACTTAAAAATCTTATGAAAACTAAGAGTCAATTAATTACCCCTAATTGTCTATGGCTTCACCAGGACTTAACAACATAAAGAAGAATGAAAGACCGTGCCCGGGGGCTGCATTTTCCCATGTAGTGACAGATCTAACTATGATCAGAATTGAGGCCTTGACCATAGCAGACAGTTTTTTCACCACTTTACACTGCTGAAGCGGTTGCTTCTTTAAATATAATAAGGTGGTTATCTTACTCAATCATCACTAATATTAATGCTAAGCATTCAACAAACTCTCCATTTATATCACTTAATGAGGCATGAGTTAAAAGCCTCAAAATAGAGATTCGAAGGTTTTTTACATCACAGGTACTTGGCCAACCCCAAAACTCGTGCATGAAAAATTACCGAATCATTCTTCTTTACTTCCACCACTAATAACATCTTCACTTAAATAGAGATGAAGTGATGGATACTTGATTTATAATCAAATAAACAGAAAACTTTTATCCCATCAGAAAAAGAAGTAAAAATGATTTCTAAAAGCTATTAGAGAAGTTTTTGACAGACAGCAACATGATTTCATTTCTAAATACTTCAGACCTCATTAGAAAACCTTCTTGACTATGGCAGAGATCACTACAGAAGTTATTGGATGCCTTACCTTGCAAACCAAAACTCGTATCAATGCTAACACAACCAAGCAATGAGATCCACCAAGAAAATACTTCTGTTATCTTTTGTTTACCATTGTTTTGGTTTTAAAATGGTTTCTTCTGAGCTAGAAAATTAACCCTTCAGGGAACATCAGGGGTTCAAGGCCACAGCCTAAGTATTCCCCCCTTGAAATGTAAGTCAATGTGTCTCATTCTCAGCTGATGCTAATTAAAAGTTCATTCATAAACTGGTGTAGACATGCGGAAAACACAGTCATGCATTCTGGAGGGAAATGATAATATGTGTGTAATGTAAATGTATATATTAAGAGTTTGGATATATACGAGTCTTTTTTCTTTTTTCTATTACCTTTTTCTGAGAGAAGCAGTTTCAGGTCAAATTCTTATGGCCATTTGAGCACAGTAAGACAGCTATACATGTTCTATTCAGCACAAACAAACTCCATTCACCAAGAAAGCACTTCCATGATTCCACCTTACGTGTATGTATATTGCAGTTCAAAAGCATCAAAAATAGAAAAAAGCAATCATATACCTGGAGGAAGATTCAGAACTCTCATACTGTTGATAGCGAAGTAGCGGCGAGAAAGCATCTGGCATGGTTTTTTCCAATGTTTGTTTGCCTGTTGAAAAGTTATCAGCATTGATATCACATGCCAAGGAGTTCAGCACTCCAGCTGCAGCTTCTTTTTCAGATAAGAGGATATCAATTTTAGGAATTATTGGAGTATGACAATGATCAACACCACCCTTGAATGAGGTATAGTTTTCTCCAACATCCATATGCACCAGGTAACTTCCACCATCACCTACTCTCTCAGAAGTAGAGTCACTTGAACTTGATTGATCAATCCTAACAGTTTCATTCAGTCCATCTTCCATCACATGTTTCAATGAAACAGCATAACTGTTCTCTTCTGATCCTTCTTCTACCTCACTATCCTTATCCAACGTTTCAAAATCAAATGCACTGATTCTTTTTGTTAACAATTCCAATCTTTCTTCAGTAAATATGCTGCAGGAAAATGTCAGTAGCGTCAACAGACATAATGACATCAGTAGATAATGTAGCTTTTCTTTTAAAATTCCCCAAGAAAGGAGAGAGCAGGATGAATTCAGACATATTCACTGTCCCTATTGGCATCTATCATTGATTCACAGTTCTTTACTCATTTAAAGGCTGAAAAAGCAAATATATTTCACACTTTTGTGACCCTAAAACTCATCAGGACTGGTCCTGTTCATTTGAACTACTCCAGTTCCATGAAATTATTTAATCACAGAAAATCCAGAAACTTCAGCATTTCTAATGCTGCCCTTGCTTCCTCCATGAAATCTGTCCCCATAATCCAATTCTGGAAGTAGGCAACAGAATAAAATTAGTAAAGTAACTCGAATGGTGAGGCTATTCCATTGAAGTACAAAGGTTATTGGTTCAAACAATAGAAACAACTTTTCAAGGGTTAAGACTATAAATTTAAGTCTTCCAGACCCAGCGAGTAATGAGTTACCCTTTTAAGTATATATTCATGTTGAATCATTTCTGGAAAAGATGGTAATTTATTCAACATGGAGGGCATAACAAGTGTCCTTTGACATTTGAAATCAGGAGATGGCAGAAATTAGGATCTAAAATTGTGTATCTAATATATCAGACTGATAATAAATCAAAATATATGCATCTAAGACACTTCATCAAGATTAAATATTAGTCTTCCTCAACTTCACATCTTCAGTACACAAAGCAGAATATTCTTTTACCCCAATACACAAAGTAAGAATGTTGTTATCCATGTTTTAAATGTCAGAAGCAGGGGCAAATAGGTTACACAATGAAACAGCAACATTCATCTCTATAGATGCATTGTCACTGTGTAGAAATCCTGTCCAAGAGTAGAACTCAAGATACTCCTTTCTGATCAGTAACATCAAAACATAGCGCAGACATCAGGAATCACAAACAAAGACGTACAAAATTCAAGTAAACAAACCTGTTCAGGACACCAAAATGCAATTCAAAGAATGGTAGCCTTGAAAGTATGCAATAACAACGTCGCGTTGTTATTATGTGCCTGCCCAAAGATGAGCTTAATGGTTGGCCATCAGAAATCATGGAAATCAATCGGGATGGATGTTGCACTATTTCTTCAACTAGCACACAACATCCGTACAAAGTTGAATTATCAGCAACCTGGAAGACAGCAATGTATAAGAAGGCCTTCCCCACAATATTGAATTAAAAAAATGAAAAGATTAAAAGCTTCCAAATATCAAGCAAGAAACTAATAGGGGAATATTTCTGTCAACTAAATTTCATATCACTTGGAAGAAAATGTAGATGGCAATTTTTAGAATCTAACACAAACATCTGCAAAGTAAGCTCAAAATCTGCAATTCACAAGCAAGACATTTGTTTCATCAACTGCAAACCATTGCAAACAAATGAAACACTAAGGTGATGGATCCAACAGAACCACCAGCGATATAAGTTAAAGATCTGCATTCCACGAACATGAAGCATCATTACTTCAGTAAGGCCTAAGAAATGCCAGCATTACGGACTTCCTCAAATAGCTATTTTCCATACTACTGTTGACTAGTAATTACTCAATCCACAAGAAGTACTAAAATGAGTTTGGTTTTATAATTACGAAACATTTCATTAGAAAGAGAAGGTTTATAAGTAAAAAGGGGCTGCAAAAGAATGTTAAGTGTTAGGAACTGCAAGACCATAAAGAATGGAATTGCACTGCATAACCTGAATGCATAATGTGCAAGTGTGAACATGTGTTGAACATCCTAACCCAAAAAAATAAGCTATTAGGTTATAGACTACCACACATTCTGCTATGACTTCTTTAAATTCTCTGATGTGAGACTCAACTCACATGTACTATCAATAATCCCCCCATGTCCAAGTTTAATTCACAACAAGCACTCTCCCTTGAATGCAAACTAGTGGCAACTCATCCACAGCTTTTATCATGCATGGGCTTTACCATCCATAGGCTTCACCATCCATGGCTTTAACCTGTTTTCATAAGCAGCCAAGAGAGTGAATCTCACACACTCATCCATGGACTTCACTTATCCGTAAGCTTTATCTGTTGTTGTGCACAGTTAAAGGAGAACACAAACCTTATATTGCCTAATCCATAGGCATTACTGTTTATGAGCATATCATCCATGGGCTTCATCTGTGCTACCGTAATAAACATATGAGATTCACTTGCACTTATACCACCCGACCCATTATGATGTAGGGAGGAGGGGAAAAATAGAGAGAAAAACAATAGAGGGTAGAGACAAGAACAAAAACTAGAGGGGTAGAGACAAGAAAGAGGTCAAACCAAGGGAAGAGAGGAGAGAAGTCACAAATAGTTAATTGCATTCAATTTCTCAAAACATTCATTCATTCATCAATTATCCAAAATTAGAACATAGGGCCTTTATAAAGAGAAATACTAGGCCTAAAATAATGTGATAACAAATTATTTATTACTAAAAATTAGAAATCACAATAAAATAGAATACAATAAAATTAAACTAGAATCTTGTCCAATAAGTAAAATAAATAAAATCCAACAAATCATATCTTTTAAAATCTCTTGGAATATTTGATGTGATGTTCACATCAATTCTCCCCGAGTGACTGGAACTCGACCCTGTCGAGTTAAAACTTTAGTAGTGAACTTCCCATCCGCAAGCCGAGCAGTGGTGCAAGTGGCCGCCAACGTTGATAGACACGTGGGAAGGAAGCCAAAATTAAACTAAGCCGCTAATGTCATTTGAAGATGTGCAATCAAAAATGGTTTTTTTTTTTTTTTTTTTGTCTTTCCCTTTTTTTTTTTTTTTTTTTTTTTCCCTCTTTTCTTCTTTTTGTTCTCTCCTTTTTTTTGCCTCGTGGTTTTGCCTCTCTTTTCTTTTTCTTTTTTTCTCTTTTTTTTTTTTTGTTTTTTTTTTTGGTTTTTTATATATGGGGCTTCAAACCTATAGATGCAAAGAGAGAGAAGGGATGCGGCTGATCAACGCATGCCCTCCCTTTGAAGTGGCGACGATGGCACTTGCTTGGTTTGACGACGGCATCGGCCATGAAGGCAACGGAGATGGCGTCGAAGGTGACGACAACAAACGGCGACGACAAAGACGAACACGAACGAAGAAGATGAAGACGAGGAGGATGACGCGAAGACAATGAAGATGCAGACGAAGAATCGGCTCAACCCGTATCGTGACTTCTCTCTCTACTCCTTCTTGCTCTTTTTTTTTTTTTTTTTTTACGGAAACAGAAAAGTTTTTTTTTTTTTTTTTTATGTAGCTCAAAATAATCAGAAAGCAAAAATAGAGGATATGCCGCTTGCCGAGAGGAAGAGGCGAACTAGATGTGGTGTGGGACGGTGGGATGGCAAAGTTGGTGATGCTGCTGGTTGCACGGGACGAACGTGGCGGATTGGACAGTGGATGGTGGGGCTGGTGGGAATAGGGATGTTACTGGTGGGGATGATGTCGTTGCTGGTGTGGTGGTAATGTTGCTGAAGGCAAAAAATGTAGGATTTTATCTCTGATACCAATTTGATGCAGAGAGGAGGGGAAAAATAGAGAGAAGAACAATAGAGGGTTAGAAACAAAAACAAAGACTAGAGGGATAGAGCAAGAAAGAGGCCGAATGGGAGAGGGGGAAAAGTCACGAATAGCCAATTGCATTTGATTTCTCAAAACATTCATTCATTCATCAATTATCTAAAATTAAAGCATAGTGTCTTTATAAAGAGAAATACTAAGCCTAAGATAATTTGGTAATAAATTATCTATTACTAAAAATAAGAAATCATAATAAAATAAAATCACAAAAAAATAAAACACAATAAAATTAAATTAGAATCTTATCCAATAAGCAAAACAAATAAAAACCAATAAAATCATAATATATTCTAAAATCTTTTAGAATATTTGATATGATGTTCGCATCGCATTGACTCTAATATCACTGCTAGAATCTGAAGGAATATTCTAGGAAGAAGTTGTAGGACAACATTGGGCAAACATATGCGAGGTTTACTTGCTTGTATTAGCACCATCTTAACCCAAAGTCTAAACAATTATGTTGTGAGTCAACACACTACAAGCCACTGTGAATTCTTTAAATTCTCAATTGTGGGACTTCTCAACTCACATATGCTCTCATTAATTGACAACTTGCAATATAGAATTTTTCTACAGCTTCATGTTGTTGATTATAATATAAAGATCTATTGAATGGAAATAAAGTTTACATAAAAAGGGTTTGTTTGGATTGCAGATTTTGACTTGCAATTTGGAATTGTAAGTCCAATTCCAATTCATATGGAAATGGAATTAGGTAGAATTTAAATTATATTATTTGGACCGTTTAAGAAATAATAATTCTAAAAGAAAAAATAAAATTGGGGTATGGTAAATTATTTAATCCAGACATTAAAAAGAAATAAATAACTCAATATAAATTCTAAATTTTTTAATATATGAAATCTGGTATAATATAATTTCAAAAAAATCTTATTTTTTAAATGTATATAATATTTTATATACATATTATTTAAAATATTTTAGACAACACTTTTTTTTAAAATATTGACTTTTAAATTTTTAAATAACACTTTCATTTAATTTTTTAAAAAATAAATTAAAAAATAAAAATATAATCGACACACCTCTATATGCCCAAACAATGGAAAATATTTTATCCAATGGGTCTCTTATTGTTCGATTTTATTATATCTAATTGACAAACAAATCTTATCCTCAAAATTACAATTCTTTACTTTATCTCTAAAATTACAAAAAAATATCAACTATTTTTCAATGCAAAGGAATTGGAAAATAAATTAAGAATTCAATTCTGCCTCACGTGAAACACCAAAATTGGAATTTGGCACAAAATTTTAATTTCAAATTTGAATTCTAGGGTCTGATTCCCTCATCCAAAAGGAGCCTAAAAGAAAACTACAGTTCACTAATTTAAGCATTGTATTGAATTTTCCACAATACAAGGCCATGATAGCTTTTCCAAAGCACCCCCTCCACAGAAGACAACAGTTACCTTCTTATGTAACAATGAGTCATTGAAGTCAAACACTTATATATGAAGGCAATTTGCCATGGACAGAACGTTATCGGCCAAATTTTCCCATGGAGAGTGGGTGGAAGTACGTAGGGAAATCCATATGATATCAGGGGAGCAGCTTCAATAGAATTATCTTATATATGATCAAACAGAAAAAGAGAAAGTACCACACGAGATTTAAACTTCATGATACATGATGTCTTGCAACACATCAAAGGCAAAGTTTCGCAACTCAAAAAAAATATATAAAGAGAAAATGGTCATCAAGACGTGAATATTAAATATAGCAGGTTGGGTAAATGAAATAAAAAGAATATTTTGCAGCTAGTAAGTTCCATTTCCAACCCCATGAACAGTAAACAAGTAAAAGTCAAGAGTTTAATCTGCTCCAGCTGAAGAGCCAATGCAACAACAGAAGCAAAAAGTCTTTTTTTTTTTTTTCTAGAAATTACCTGCAGACGAAACACAAAGGACAGATCACTATGTTTGAGTTGTTCCTGCAAAACAATAGATTGGAAATTGAAATAAGTCTGGCAGGACATGTCAGTTAAAGTTATGCACAAGATTTTTTGGGAGCAAGTGCTAGCAGGGACAGAGTTTTGCCTGTTCTTTAATTTACATGGTAATGCAGGGAAGATGAGGGAAGAAGACAGAAGGGGGAGAAGTAACACAGACGACAAGAGGAGAGGGACAAGAGATAAACAATGGGGGATGGAAAGAAGCGAGGGGGGACATAGAGAGGGACCAATAGGAAACATCTGTACTCATTATAACATTTATCTATGGCTAAAAAACAATAATATTAGGATCTTTATATAGAGACATTACATTCTTAGGTTAATTAGGAAATAAATATAATTTTATAATTAACGATAACCTGAAAAAATAAAATAAAAAAATAACACATAACATTGGTTTCCTTGAGACTACCAAAATCATAAAATATAAGAAATCTCCAAAATATGACAAAAGAGTAATGTTACTTGCCCTACCCACCTACAACCACACTCTCTATATGTAGAGCCCATTGGGATTTTAAACAAATGAAAAAATTAATATGAGCCCACATATAGTGAATGAGTAGTAAATGGGTTGTAGGTGTGCGAGACATTTGGCATTTTTCATAACAAAATATAGAAACAAATCTAATAAAAGAATTAATAAATCAAATCTCCTAGATATCCTCATCAACTAACCCAGGGTGGAAGGAAATTAACCTCGTCAAATAAGAATCCTTATACTTGTATGGCCAATATATTTCTTATGATATTTTTGAGTTGTCTTTGACAATGTGTTTGTACTCTTAGGGAAAAGCAGCAACGGGATTGGCTGTCACTGATGACTCGTTATTTAAGATGACAATGGCAGGCAACTTTTTAGTGGTTGGTGGTGCCTGTTTTGCAAAGGTGGTAGGCTATTTGTCCGGTTATTTGTAGAGCTGCAAACAAGCAGTGGATTTTAGATAATTAGAAAAAGTTTAGAAAATCAAGATTTCAACTCTAATACCAATTTGATATATGGAAGAAGTGGGAAGAAGAGAAAAGAGGGAGAAAAATAATAAGCAGCAGGGATGACAAGAGGAGAGGGAGAAGAAACATACAAGAGGACAGAGGAAGAAGAAACAAGGGGAAGAGAGATAGAGACATTTAAGCAACAACTTTATTCAATATATCATCCATCCATAGATAAATACTAAAATGAGGATCTTTATAGAGACACACTAAACCTAGGTTAATTAGGAAACAAATAAAAATTTCTATTAATAATAATTTAAAATAAGAAAATAATAGAAATAAAATATAACATTCATAAGCATCCTAGAGATTACCAAAATTATAAAATTCTATGAATATCCAAAAAATAACAAAATATGGTGGCAAATCTAATAAAATAAATTAATAAATCAAAACTCTGGGATGTACTCATCACATGGTCTAGTATTGTCTAAATAGTTATTCATAAGTTTTAAATGACTAGGCAGAAAAACATTTGATGATTTATATTTGCTGTATTCTCTGTCAAGGCTGCAGGATACCAACCTAAGAAAGTGTATATAACTATAGCAGCAAGAGTCTTTTTTTTGCTGGGATTGAAGTGTCCATACTACCATGTAGAACTAACATAAAAGATACCTGTCCAAGAAGTATTTCGTTTAACTCGCTCATTGAAGGAGTTTTCTCAACAGCATGAACCTGAAAGCACATTGTTGATGGGAGATTCATAAATTAAACTAATAGCATGCATGCAACAACAAATAGAACCGATATCAAAAAGAAAACAAGACTAGGCCACAAAATTTCTAAGCAATGGTCAAAATCATCTTATTAGAGCAAGTGCGGCCAGTGGCTAACAAGGAAGATAGACTTTTAATACAATGGGTGCATGCTTATTACCTAAAAGGAACTAGTATTTGGGATGTCCAAAAGGAGAACATGTTTTGGATTTGATGGTAGTCTGCTCATGATTATAGATTCTGTAGCAGATCAGGTTATTGTGGCAGGTGCTAGTTGCGGTTGGAAACTCATCAAGCATTGCAACTTTACCTTGAAGGGTGCAGAAATTGACAAAGGCTTATCAGTCTCACATTGCATGGTGCAAGAAGGTAAAACCTAAGCATCCATCACATTGTTGTTGGTTCCTAAGGATAAGCTGAGAACTCCAGTGAAATTGCAGCAAATTGGCATTTTCAAGAATTATGCATCAGTTTACAGAAGATTATGAGTGGTGGCACATGCAAGTCTTGAGTGTCATTTGTGGATGGAAAGGAAATGAATAAAAAAATAATTAATTCATGCATAACTTAAGGAAAGAATGTTGAAGGTGCACTGCAAAAATGAAACCCCCCAATAAGTTGGTAGACTCCTTTGATATTCTGTTTTGTGAGACTTTTTAGGCTATTTTGGTGCATCTTGGTAACCCCAAATCTTGCCTGGCATATGTGTACTTGATTAGTTTTGCAGTAAAATAATTCATTCATCAAGTGAAGAAGAATCACAAAAGCAAGGAAAATATTTACTGTCTCAGCTGTCATCCAATTAATTTTTCACGATGAAAAAGCCAAAGGCTTCTTTTTGAGAGAAAAAATGAACTAATAACATGTAAGCCTGCTTGGGGAACCCAGGGGATAACTTGATCACTTCTACAGGTCTTACTATTGTCATGAGTACATCTTATTGTTTTCCACGTGTTCCTTCAGTACTAATTGTTTGAGACTCCGCAAAAGATGTATTGTAAGAATAGAAAAAAATTCCTAATACCATCTGCAATTTGATATACTTTATGCTGGTACAATTTAATAGATTTCATGAAGGCTTCTACATTTCATCAATAAGAAAATTCATAAATACATATTACATTATAAGGTTGCCAATTGAGTAGATCAAATAAAAATTGGAAAGTATATTCTCATTTTTATGATACATAAGTTTGCCCCATACGATGCCCTATCATTGTTGAAATTGAGCAAATCAAATTAGAATTAAAGAGCATATTATCTTTCTAAATTTATTCTAGAAGATATTCTTTGTAGCAGACCTTAATCAGACAGTTAAGAAAATTATGATCCCCATTTTCAAGAATCAAATTATAATCAAGGCTGCAAAGAGTCTCAACTTAGTCACCTCATCACCAAATTGTAGATCATAGAAACTACTAAAGGATTTCTTCTAATTCAGCATAATAATAATGCAATATCATGAGAACCAAGCTAATAGAGCAGAAAGCAGGCCCAACCTCAACACCCCCTGGTAAACAGAATGATAAAAGGTCCTTATATTTAAGCGGCAACTGCTTCTCCGGTGGGTAGGCAAATAGAATCTGAAACCCGAACACAAAGCATTATAGTCTCGCCAAAAAACAATTTTTCACAGCTTTACACCCAATTGAAACATTTCTCATCGTATAAATATCTACCTGAGGTTCAAGGTTAGGCTCTACACAAGAATGTTGCTGACCACTTCGGGAGTTTCGAAATTTCCCTAAACCTTCAGACTTTCTAGCATATAGTTTCCTTCGTAGTGCCTGAATATCACAATTAGGATGAAGCCCAACAACTACCATGCTTTCAAAAAGCTTTGATGGATCTTTGTAAGACCTGTGATCCTGCGTGTATCAGCAGCAAAAAATAGGGAAAGACAATGATGTAAGATTCACATCTAGAAAGTGCAATGGAAGAAAAGATACATCTGTAGAAGTTTGGAACAGGATTACTCATAAATCAGATTTCAGGATAGCAAAGCTTTAAAACAAGAAAATTAACAGGGCACAAATTCTATCACTACATTAAGACTAACATAATGATCAAACCCCAGAAAAACAGAAAAAGCTCAAAAAAAAAAACTCCAAAAAGATTACCGTAGTTACAAAAAGAATTTGATGCATGGGACATTGTAAATGGGAGACAAACAACCTCCCCCCAACCCTGGCATGGTGGGGCCCTCAATATCACACACCACAAAAGAAGAAGAGCAGCATAAGATATGTATCCATGAAATTCATGTGGGATGATGATGAATCATAAAGGGAAACATAAGTTGTTAATTACAAAGACTTCTTTTGAGATGAAAAAACATACCAAGGATTGCAACTGAAAGTGAGCCCATTGGCGCTTCTGGCTGGTTAAAACTTCTGGATTGTAATTAGTACTTCTTGTTTCAGTGGGATGTGAAAAGCCTTTCATCACCCCCATAACTCGGTTTCGTAATTTCTGAAGCTGGCTGTCACTGCTGTCATTTTTTGATGAAAATACAACTGATGGACGAGCTGAGCTAACAGTAGTAGCAGCAGCTGCAGCTGCAGCGAACGCTCTTGCGACATCCTCCGTTGTCGGCAGGAAGAATGAAGCACTCCATCCTGGGCTACCTGAGTCCTCATTCTTATCCATGCTTTCAATGTCCATTTTGACTGTAAAAGGGTATCAGACAACTCTAATCTGAGAGAGAGAGAGAGAGGTTATAGGAAGATGCCTTACGATGGGTCCAACAACCATTTGCAGAACTAAGCTCTACAGCAACAGGCAACGAAAAATTGAATAGCCCCTGCCTCCTCCCCTCCCCACCGCAAAAAAATAAATAAATAAAAAATCAAGGGATACACAGAGAGAGAAATGGAACAAATGCAGGAAAAAGTTTTCTCCAGCACCAGTATCATCATTTTCACACAGACTCCAAAATATAAAGCTTTAGTCCGCCAAAAAATATGCCCAAAGGCTCAACAAATATTTCTCCCAAATGAGGAGAGCCTTAAACAGTCCAGAAACAGACGTGTTCCTTCTATATCATTCATAAGTTGAAATGCCGAATGCAGCTAAAATTAATGAGCAGTGGAAGGCTTAAGGCTCACACATCAGTTTTGCTGATCAGCTAACTTCCCTGCTCACATGTGGTTCTAGGTACAGTCGCTAAAACAGACAAAAACTGAAGGAAGAAAAACAAAACCCAAAGCATTCTTACAGAGAACAGATACACATGGCACAAGTTGAATCAGTAAGCTCCCATTCGCTCTCTAAAAAGATGGAAAACCTTTCATAATTGGATTTTGCGATCCACTTCCCTATCATACTCTTGCATTCTCGGATGACAGTTTCAGTTTCCCGTGGAACTCTACCCTCCCCTAATAAACTCAAACTTCTCAATTCTCTGGTAAACTCAAAGTTCCCAGTTCTCCACTCATCGTCCGCAAGATTTTCGCTAAGCAAGCTCCTTCAATGCATATATTTACGGAAGGCGCTTTAATATGCTGTATAATTCGTACTAACACATAATCTTGCCCATACAGGGGCCATAAACTTGACAAGATCCTGAACGCATACAGAATAACAGGAATTTATGATCTCTACTAAGTGAGCCAATTGCTTTCGTTTCCAGACGCGACTCTCTTTATGTAGCTTCAAAAATCATATCACAGAATTCAACAAATATCATGAATTCGCAGAGTCAGAAACAAACAAAATATTAGGACAATAAACACAGATGCATGATCATAAAAAAAAAAAAAAAAAAAAATAACAAATAAAGCTCTAAAACAATAATTTCAAAGGAAAAAACTAATGGAAATAAAATTCATCCATGAAAAGATATTGCTATTAGATTACGAACGGAGAGTAAAGAAAGAAAGAAACGAGTTGATCAGTTTTGCTGCCGAATTCGAAGGAACTCACCTTCCGGAGCGGCGACGATGCAGATGGGAGCGAGCCGGAAAGACGAGTCTTATGCCATGGGAAAACAAAGCTGCTGCTCCTCGACGAGAAAACCTCCGTAAAGGAATAATAACTTACAAAATAATGAATTAAAATTAAATATATATTTATAATAACGGATGATAATTACTTAAATTAGTAAATTGGGATTATATGAAAATTTATAGAAAAGAGAGACCTTGTCAAATTATAAAATATATCGATTTAAATATTTATCGAATATAATTAAATATTAAAATATATAATAAATATACATAATTAATTATTATCGTTATTTATTTATGCAATTAAAAAAACTAAAAAAATAAAATTAATAAAGTTAAAAATATATTTTAAAGTGTTTTATTATGATTAATTATTTTTATAATTTTTTAAATGATGTAATATTTATTACTTATATATATATAATTATTAATGCATATAAATAATAAAAAATATCTTAATAGTGGGTAAAGATTATTAATTTAATACTATTAAAAAAATTTTAAATATAAAATTGGTAATAAAATAAAAACATTAATTTTTAACTAATTATTTTTAATAAATGATTGTTGACTTCTCTTTCCCTAATCTCAACGGCAGGAAATGGTCCTTAGTTGCGTCTACGATTTGGGAGCTTTTAAGGTACGAACTCTTCCATTTGTTAATTAATTGTTTTTTTAATTAAATAGATACATTTATTTAATTTTAAGTAAATAATTATAATTTAATTATTTTAAAATAATTAATTTTAATTATTTTTTTAAATTTTTTAAAATTAATTAAATTAAAAGTATTTATTTAAAAATTGGTCATTTTATTTTGAAGGGAGGTGAAGCTCTCCCAAATCCATATATATTGATGAAGAGGTGGAAATTTCACAGACCCAAATGCGGCGGCCGCGGCGGCGCCTCCCACTGTACAGGTTGAACGATTCTTTTTTTTAGGTGGCGCGTATCTTGAAAAGTCTTAAGGCAGTCGTTGAGTTATAAAGAAGAAGAAAATATTCCATTAATCAACTGAAAATGTCTACCCAAGATCTGCAGAAGAGAAATATTAAAAATGTCGTTATCTCTTTGTTTTTTTGTTTTTAAAAAAAAAAACTTTACTATTGGCTTTTATTTATTTTAATTTTAGTGTTGATGCATTTAAATATTTGAATTATAGTATGAATTAGTAAGCCAAGTTAGATCCGTCGGGCTTAAAGCGGGTCCGATCTCCGTACGTCCTTTAATCAATCTTGAAAATACTTGGCCAAAAGACCTGATAATACTCCACTATGATATATTCTTTGATACTCAAGTTAGCATCTTTATTTGAAGAGGGGAGAAGGAGAGGATGCAAGTTTAAGTGTCCATAAAAATATTTCTTATTTAGAAATTTACGCTTTTATGAAAGCATATTAATTTTAGAGAAAGAGTGTGTGCACTCTGGAAGTTTTTGAATTACCTTTAATTTGTTTAAATGTCGACCCTTTTTTTCGGTTAGAAATAATAGATTTTAGAGAAGTTGTGAGACGGTTGACTTTTCTTGTCAACTTCCTGAAAACCGCTGTGATGATAGGGTTTTGTTCAGTTGACGGTTTTAATTGGCGCCCAAGATCGTTACTTCAAGATAAGAAATGGGAAATCGTCTCGACCTTTGATTTTGTCATCATCTAAAGAACTAACTACTCAGATAAATTTCTCAAGCACATATATCGATTTGGGTTGTATGGGCTAATTGGACCTCCATACTTTTGTAGAGGCAAAGGATCGGTTGAATAGAATTAATTTGAAGGGAAAGAGAAAGAAGTACACACTCATTTTACGTGGAAACCCTTTCGAATCTAGGAAAAACCACGAGCAGAGTTTTTCATGTGAAATAGGTTACAAACCTCCGAAATAGAGTATTTCTTTACACACTCTTTTCTCCGAAAAAACCAAGAAAACACTTTGTTTTTCTTTTTTTTTCTCAAATGGTGCACTCCTTTCTTTTCTTTCACCATTAGATCTTACTTCCTTACACTCTACCGTGCTTAAATGCTCTCGCTCTCACTCTCACTCTCACTCACTGTTCTGCATGCCCAGCATGCGTATATATGATGGTTTGCCCGGAGACCTTTAACCAATAGACGGGTTGAGTGTGGTTAAATGCATGCCACTTGCTCCGCAACTTGCTAATGACTTTATCCACCACCCCCGCAACCCGCCACTTGCATGGCGACACGCCGGTTTTATTCAACCAATAACTTGTTACGGTTTCGAATCGGTGGTTCGGTTGCCCAAACGCCCATTTCACAAAGTCTTCCGACATTCCTTGATTCCATACCGCAATACTAAAATTCTTCCTTTCCATCTTTAGCCAGCCAACCTTCCGCTGAAATCGACAACCATCCAGTTAACCTCCCGCTGATTTTGTCATCCTGTCAACTTTCCGCTGACATCCCGTCCGCCATCCAAAGAAGACTATAGCCCTCAAACGATAAACGCCCCATTGATCGGATTTAGTCAGCACCCACGGCCAATCTTCATCGATTTTGTTGGGTCAACATTCGTTGACCGACTAATGCACCCCGATGACAAACTAGTTTATTGAATCACCCACAAAGAAGTGACCTACCTCAACAACTTTATGGGTTGATGATTCAATTGTGAAATCTCCCTATTAGGCTGCCGATAACAATATCGATCAAGTCTCAAATTTTATTTTAATATCAATTTTATTATATAAAAATAGGTTAAATAATCACATTTAAGTCCCACGTAATGTAAAAAAATTTAAAAGTGCAATATAAAAAAAGAATATGTTTTTAGGGTTTGTTTACATCAATTTTTAATTACTATTCTTACACATGATATAATTAATAATAAAATAAAAGTTAAGAAAAATATTGAGAAAAAATAAATTAGAATAAAATAAAAAATAAAAGATAAAATAATTTTATAATATTTATTATAAACTGATGCGTACTTAGATTTGAATTTCAAACAGATTCGAGTCGATCGAGTCGTCTGGATCCGGCTCTGTTCACCGAGTTTGGACCCTAGACACCACTATAAAAAACAAGAGGTCAGGTGCTGGCGAGATGTTGTCCCACCAAAGACACTTCGATACTCAAATCAGTAATAGTCCTTCGACTTATAAGAAGGTAACTGGAAATGAGAGTTGAGAGAGAGAGAGAGATTGAGGTCGGAAGGAGTATTTGCCTTTTTACGTAAAAGACGTTTGGCGGCTCATCGAGAGCGCACTTTCCCGGCCCAATGTTCAGGGAATGAGCGAAAAGTTAAGTTCTCGTAAGCGTGAAAGCTTTGAAGGATAGAACTCAGGGAGTGAACGGAGTCTCTGGAATCTGAAAGCTTAATGTAGGATTATTGAAGTAAGCGATTGTACGCTTAGAAACGAGCGTTAGTATGCTCAGGGTTTTTCCGTCCGTAGTTCTTTGTTGTTTCGTCATTATCCTCTAGGAATGGAGATTGCGTAGGTTTATATAGACGGAGGGTAGGGCGACCTTCTTTGTCCAAGAAGGCGCGATTCCTGCAACGTGTTGGGTAGCCTTACTTGAGTAGGAAGGCTTGACTTGTGTAATCTGTTAAGATTGTTTCTTTTTCTAGTGGGCAAAGGTTCTCCAGATTAGTTGTCTTTCCTCTGCGCATCTGTTATCGTTAGAGTCCATTGTAGGCAGAAATCTTTATGGAAAAAGCGTTGAATCTGTTTGAGTTTTTTAGTGCAGATTGACTTTTGGGGAATGCGCGAAATCGGGGGAAAAGGGATGGGTTCGCATGTAGTGACGGAAACGCGTGGGCCAAATTGAGCCTGGCCCATATAAGGTTTTTTCCTCTTCTCGGTCTACTTGCTATAGTGCTTCTAGTCAACAGATATGTTGACCGTCTTAAGGGAGCGTGTTGACTGCCCAATTAGCCTTTCACACGGTTAACGCTAACGTTGATCTCGCATCTGGGCCTTCATAAATTCTGAGCCTTTTTTTTTATTGGGCCAGCCCACTATAGGCTTACCCATCATAAACAAAGGATTGGCGGGGCTTCAAAACTCCCATACCTCAACCGTTAAATCATATACTTAACGAATGAGATTTAAGCATTAAAAAAAATTTAAAAACATAATAATAGTTTTAGTTTTTTATAATATAAGTATTTTGACATTTAACCTTTAAAAATAAAAAATAATAATACTGATACTCTATTTATACTTTTATTTTATAAAAAAACTTAAAAAGAAGAAAAATAATTATATTTTTAAATTTTTATTAATAAGCTAATATGACAATTACAAGGCCATATTTTAAATAATAAAAATATAAACAATAGCTCTTGATTATAATATCTTTTCATTGACTCGTCCATCGTGAAAACGGTTGAGTGGGGGGTTGGCTTGTCACGCGTGATTTACATTTTTATATTTTTAATTAATTATTTATTGTGATAATTTTTTGGCTTTCTACAATGCAAAGCATGTTGTGTTATGATGATCATGAGGTGTAATTATAGTGAGGCCTTAAAAGTAAGATGGCTCACCTTCTTTTCTATTGATATCAAAGGGACCACTGATATGGTTTTGTCTGAATAAAAACAAATCAGTATAAGAACACTTGTTCAAATAATACGTAGTACTGAGCGACTATTAATTTATTAGGGTGTTTTGTCACGGAATTATCAAAAGAAAAGATTATTAGATTTTTATAGATTATCAAATTCCTTGATCATCTTTTGATGTGCTTAGGATGGGCGTTTATATTTACGATGTTGTGAATATGACAGGGATAATTTGATACTAGTTTAATGTTTGTTTATTACGTCTAGTTTTTAAGATTGAGCTTAATATCAACAGATTCTGATATGGTGGTGTTGAAATTTGTTTCTTTTAGGCTCTGCTGGATTAATTTTAATTTTTTATGTGTATTGACTGATTAACACTTATCGTTTAACCTTTTCTGAATATTTGTTTGCAAGTTATTAGGTATGGGCTTGAGCAATAGACAAGTTATGAGATGTGAGCTCGATCGGCCTTTAGGCCATGAGCTTGTCGCTGTATGTGTGCCCGAGCAGCATTTAGTGTTTGGATTGTTAGAATCTATCACGAGCTTGTTGCAATATGGGCACTTGAGCATCATTCTTTATTTGGATTTTTAAAATTTGTTGTGTACTTGTTGCAAGATTTATGCTCGAGTAGCAATTACTGTTTTGATTTTTAAAATTATCGATATCTAAATTGTGAGAATAACGCTTGAGTGACTTTGGTCAAAAGTTAAGCAACATGAAGCAATATGGGATGATGAATGGAGTGATATGTGTAGACAATGAAGCAGTAGGAGACAAGACTCAACAACTTATACCGATTCATTCAGCACAATTTTTGGTAGCATGTATGGTCAGTTTTGGTTATAAATAGCCATCTTCTTCACTCATTTGAATGTGAAAAACCAGAGTGAGAAGGAACTAGGCGTTCCAAAGCACAAATATGTTTCGACCTATTTTTCTTTTTTATGAAATATAAATCACAAGAATATATAATATATATGAAATATATTTTAATCTAGATAAGAACAATAAGTAATAAAAGCAATAACCATAAAGATGAGATTTTGTAACGAAGAAAAAATTTTGATAACCACGACTATCAAGTAAAATCCTCCGAGTTTCAATGGTAAGGGAAGATATACACTATAAAAATCAACTTATAAACTAGGTATTATAGACACGTTAATCTAATTGACTTATTCTCATTTTGTGATCCCTATCAAGAAATTCATTAGATTTATTTGTAGTAATGGAAGCAACGTCTTTTCGATTTTCTTATCAATATTCTTTTACAATCCATTGAATCTTCATATATTACTAGATCCCAATTTTTTGCCACCCGTGTCACTTACAAGAGTTAATTGGTCAAAAAATGTATAATGAATAAAATAAAGAATGAGAGAAAATTCTGAAATTTTAGCACATGAAATAAATGAGAGTTTTTTCTATTGGACGCAAATTAAAAATTTAAATGAAAGTTTTTTGCCCTTAGCAGCTGTGAGAAATATGTCAAAAAAGTCCTAGTTTGGGAGAAGAAGGCGACTCTTTATAAAAAAGTCTTGAAATTAGGTTAAAAAATATAATCGTTAGAAACATACGCACTTTGATACTCGAGCACACGGCGGGCACGCCTACGGTTTGACTGAGACTGCACCCAAGTGCTCGAGCACATGGCAGACGCTTATTAAGTGCTTACATTCTAGAAATCATGCCTCCAGAGTCCCTTGGATGTGCATAGAGCACTTACATTCTGGAGATTGTACCTCGGGTGCAGAGCGAGTGCGAGGTAGGCATAAATATTGAGACAAGTACATCGGCGAGTAGCAAGCGAGAAATTGATGTAGATCTTCAAAACACCGATGCCGTCACCAAAAACGGACCAGATAAAGTCACAAAATATGTTAACATATAAATATGCCTAATACAGATGATTCAAATTGTATGAGATGTGAATGATAACGACATTTTCAACTGAGCATAGAGAGCACACTTGCTTTATCTTCATCAATCCTTGCGAGATAAACCTTTTTTGAATATGAAGCTACAAATATAATATCTATCTCATCGCTATCCATCATAAGTTTCTAAAGTTCATGTCTCCTTTGTTTGAGCTTGAGTGTACTATGAAGGGAAAAGGCCAACCACAAACATAAGTCAAATTTAAAAGCGCTGATTACAAAATGCTAACTCTTCTAGCAAATTAACTCTTAGAACATGACCCCTACCAAAAATCCTTTAGATTGGCTCTCCCTAATCACGGACCACCTCAAACCTATGACACTTACCACCACGGTAGCCGGTGGAAGGGCTAGGGGATGATAGTAACTATTATTAATGGCCTAATGTAAGAAACTTTAAATTTTAATGTTGTTTTTCAGCTTGTTGAGAAAAATTATTATGTTTCGATTTTTAAATCACAATCTTTAGTAAAACTGTTGACATATAATTAAATTGAAATAAGATTTAGTTGATATTAGAATTCTAACTCTAAAGGGCAAGTAGTTGTCAAAATGAAAAATATAAATGCAAATATTTTTACAGTTATTTTTTTTGTATCTTTAATCTATAATTAAATGATAGTCAAAAGGAACTACCCAAATTCAAAGTCAATAAACAGTTCTCACATTGAGAACATGGTTTTCAACCTCCAAGTGGTACCAAAATGGTTTCATCATTCAAAGAAGAGTTTATTTAATTTGCACTCACAGATATTGGTAAGAATGACAATATTAATATTAATATAATCGTATAATAAAATATTTAATTTACATGAAAAAAAAACTAAAAGCAAAAAATCACAAGCAAAAGTGGAGAGATTTTATTATTATTTTTTTATAAATAAGATTACAGTAAGAGAGGCAACTACAAAATATATTTTTAAAATCACAGTCAAAATCCTAACACAGTTGCCATATATATAGCATAATTTTAGGGGCAAAGCCCCCACCCCCATACGATCGGAATTAGGGAGGCTCCATCTCTTAAAAAAGTAAAACTTATTTTTCTCTTAATTTAAGTCATTAATATTTAAATAAATGATTATGATTTAATTATTTTTATAAATATAAAAAAATTAGTTGAAATCAGTAATTAAATTATAACCATCTATTTTAAAATGGATGGTTAAGATGTGGAGAACTATAACCTTTATCTCTTAAAGAGATGGAGCCACCCCCAACCCCCTTATGATCAACCTCAGTGCTAGGCTGTGGCAAATGTTTGCTGAACAGAGCAAAGCATAAATCCAATCCACAATTTAAATAAAGGGCAACTTATTTAAAGACTCAAATGTTTATTAAACAAAGGCTATTGGGAAAACAATTCAAACACATGCAGCATAATCTAATCCACAATTTACCTTCATAATCCACTTGTATTATAATTTGACCATTTATTTAGTTCCATAATCCAAAATGCAATGCAAATTAATCATGATTCTCTTATTAAAATCGCATGCAAGCTCATCTCTAGATGATAATATCTAAATATATCATAAAATGGAACTAAGTGTGTAAACACAAATACAAGATTGAGGATTAAGTTGCCAAATAATCAACCTTCCTTTTGTCCTCCTCCTTTGCTTTTGCATCTCTTTCTTTCTTCCCCTTTTCAATGTACATGACTAAAATAGAGTGATGGAGCTTGCTTCTTCTCTCTCTCTCGGCTCTTTTTATCGAAAGTTGTTATTATCTTTTCAATAAAAAATTTCTTATATTTAACAGTAAAGACTAAAAATTAAAAAAATAAATGATAAAGATTGAATATCTATTTAAATTATTTAATATAATATTTACTATTTATTTATATAACTTTTAATTTTGACCGATAGATAAGTATAAAAGCATCTATAATAAAACGATCTTAATAGTACTCCTTTATCTTCTTAAAGCCTTGGTTGATGGTGGCATACGTGGGAGGCAATTTTATTTTAGCTTTGGAATGACAGCACTTCAAAATCTATCTTCTCTATATTACAATTGCCAGAAATTTATGTAAAATCAAGACATTTATAAACCTAATTAACTTATATATTGTTGAAATATCGACCCATTAAACCTTATGTTGCTCTGAAATAGCCCACACCTTAAGCTAACTTGCCATTTAGGTAATTTTTATTCTCTTGGCCAACCATCTTTAAAGATCTGAATTAGATTATTTAAGACTTTAATTTAATTTACAAATTAAATTTACATATCTTATGAATTTTCAATAGAGATAATTTATCAATTTACATATCTTTTTGATAATCTCCCTCTCATGTATGAGTTCATCAATATCACACATCACTGCACAAGTTGACCATGGGCACACAACCCTCAGGCATCAGGAGTAGGAGAACCATCAAGGAGGGAGTAAACACCATATTGACCGTGTGAACACATGTGGACAGTGAGCAAGCATGGATATTTGTAGGCTTACATATGTTAAATATTATCTTTAGTCCAAAAGTATGAACAAATAAATCATTGGCTAACACATAGTTATAAACCTAGACGATTTCTTATAAATATTTTATGTGAGACAATTTATTAAGTCATATGTGTTTCTAATAATCTCCCAATTACGTGTAAATACATTCGCTTCATGCAACGCTATGGAAATAGGTCGTGGGTACACAGTCCTCAATTGTTATGATAGGAAAAACTATCAAGAGGGAGCCAACAACGTATCACTTATGTGAACACCTTGGGAGAGAGAGCAAGTGTAGAAATGGACACTTGTAAAACTTAGTTACACGTATCCAAATGATTAAGCTAATGGGTCATAGGCCGAATATGTATTCCAACGATACTACAACTTCTTATATGTTAGGGTTTTGTTGACGGCTTGGATGAATCAAGAGGAAAAGGATTAATGATAACTACAATAGCGCACGTAAGAGAAACAACAATCATAAAAATAAAGAGGTAATTTATAATCAATTTGACGTAAAAAATTCTCTTCTAAATAAGAGAAAAAAATCACGAAACGAAATATTTAAAATTCTGTACTATGTAAGATCCGGTCACACAAACTCCAAATACAAGAAGAATGACTCAACGTCTTGAATCAGATAAACCCAAGCAACAATGAATATGAAATAGATTGGCATCTACTCGCTTTTCCTTTCCTTTTCCATTTCTCTCACTAATAGCGCTTGTCAGTCATGAATTACAAGTGGTATTTTCACTTTTCATCTTTCATCACAAACCTTAAAGTGTTTCGCACGTTTTATAATGATGTTGGGCCACACTCAGGCACTTCTGGACTTGACGCCTGGGCACCTTTTGGCATCATCGTCCGATCGCTCTTCAAACTCAGTACCCGATCACTCCTCATCATTGACACCCAATCACTCCTCAAGACACGACACCCAGTTGCTCCTCAGCCTTGGCACCTCGGTTGCCCCGCGGGCTAGACATCTCGGCTTCCCCTCGGCCTCGGCGCCCGATTGCCCCTTGGACTCAGCACCCTTATCTCCCCTCGATGCTTGAGCGCGAAAGCCCTCAGTTACTCGCCGTGCGGGCGAATATTGTTCTACCTTTCAATGATCATCTATTTATTTGATACCCACAAATGAGTGATCAAAATCCAACATTATAAATCTTTCATGTGGGGCAATTTATCAAGTGACAAATGTTCTATCACGTCTCAATCCTGGGGCCCTATTATTACCTGAATAATTATTTAATTAATTTGAGGCCAATTATATTATTTATTTAGCCAAAAATTTATTTAATTAATCCACTGATCAAAATTTAAAAATTTTATTAGAATGCAATCTTAAATATCTCAAACCAATAAAATAAATTGAAATGAAAATATGTCAAATTACAGTGCCTAAAAATACCACATTTGAAAGTAATTCTAAATGCCGATCATATATGACTTCAAACATATACAAGAATGAGCATACCTACTAAAAATCAAAGTAATTGAGCATCATAATCTAAACGAAATGTAGAAAAGAATTGGAATTAACTCATAAATTGACATCATATTATTTGACCACCTAAATTTAAAAAACATAGCAATTGGAACAAAACTTAATAACCTATAACTATTATTCTGATTCAACATAATAGAAAATTGTTATTCGAAATTTTAAAACTGCTTCCGAATAGCCATATCTTCAATCCAATCACCTACAAATATTGCATTGAATCCTCTAATATAAAATGTTAGTAAAAATCAAAATAAAATTAAGTTAATTGTTTAACAATATATAATTTTCATAATTGGATATATATTTACATAAAAAACATTCCGGAATATGACATAATCAAACTTGAAAAACAATAACATAATTTCATAAATATGTTATATATAGTTTGAAACTGATGATCGATTTTCATCTTTAAACTATGCGACATCTTATTATACTTAATTTATACTAAAATTTACAGATCAAAATTAGTAGTCGCCTCACCGATAAATGGACAATAACAAAGTTTGAGTTATATATATTTTCATATAACCAAAAACTATGTACTACTATTCAAGATTTATCGATAGGCTATTATCACGTTCTAATATTTAGTTGTTTTATAGTAATCAACGTGATTATTTTATAAGCAAATAATAAATCCAAATTAATGAAAGATGTAAGTTTCACGTCAATATCACAATTAACCCAAATATATATACATCAATAAGTATAACCACATAACCTAAATAATACCACACCCAAAAATTGTTCTAAAACATTGACTATATTAGGATATTAAAATATACGTAAGAAAATATGTCTAAATAATATAAATTAAAGTTAACAAATCTATATATCATAATACATTTCATACAAACCCAATGTCTAAAAAAATAACATTAAACTACTATTCAAAAGTTAAATATATTATCATATTCTAATAAAATCCTAAATTAATTTCTTCTTAAATCTACTCATCATTCAAGATCCTCACTTATAAATACTCGACCCTACTAATCTAAGGATGTTAGAGAAAAAAAAGTAAGATTGAGTTAAAAACTCAATATTGCATATAAATTCATGATTAAATTTATAATTTATATAAAAAATATGTCAGAAAGAGTAATAAATCAAATTCAAATGAAATGTCAAAACTTTTCATGACAAATGTGTACAATTTGTTAAATTCTTTTTTTGTTCTAAATCAGACTTTTTCATAAAATTTATGTTCAATTATATAATTTCTTAGGAATCAAGGGTCAGTATGGTCTTACCGACTAAATAAGTGGATAATCAAAACTCGAATTATATTTATTTTTATACAAATGCCTAACGCTACTATTTAAAACCTACAGGCGGGTCGTCGTACATATAACCTATATAGATGGTGTTGAACGTTTTTTTACCCACAGATGATAAGTTTGAATATCGATCACAACTATAATATATAATGCATATTATAATATACCACCGCTAAACTTATTACGATGGTTTGACACTTAAATAAATAAAAACTCTATACAACTTCACAAATTTCTTATATTTTCTCAATTTGAATAAAATATTCTTATTCCTTTAACAATTTGTAGAGTTTTTTTTTTTTTTTAATTCATCAATTTCTTTACATGCATTGTATAAGATTTGCGTAAAAATTTATACATGCTTATTTTAAAACTTGAAAAGTCAAATTATAATATTTTTAAACATGTAAAATTATTCTAGGTAAGTTAATACAGAAAATTAATAATTTATCTCCATAAGTAAACATGGAGAGCAAATTTTAAGAAATTTTAGAATATACAAATAATATATTTAGTATATTTAAACGTAAAAAATATTATTTATGAATTTAAAGCATATGAGAGCTATTTAATCATAAATTCAACATATGCATGTAAAAAAATTGTAAAAAAATAACTTAATAACCCAAAGTATAAGAACTAAAGACATAATTTTTATAAAAATTATAACGAATATATTGAGAGTTTATACATGTAAAGTATCATTATCTTAGTTATAAAAATATGTCATGTATGATCATTTGAAATAATAAATACTAAAAAAGTAAAAGAAATCAGTAACAAAGAAAAAAAAAAATTTGGGATGCACTTGCCTTAATTTTAAATTATCAAAATCTTGCTTAGATTAACTTGAATTTGGCTTCTATTGCTTTGTCTCTCTTTTTTACTCTTCTCCTCTTTCATCTCTCCAAAACTGGTAAAAATTATCAAAAATTAGTTAAACATGATATATATAGTAGATTGGCATATGAGCATAAGTCGGGTACACGTCAGGTGCCACGACAAAACCTAGTGGTGCACAAACACTGCTTCGAGCACGTGTTAGATGCCGACATTCTGCTTCATAATACTCAAGCGTCTATTGGACGTGTATCGAGAATGAATATATAGAAAAGTTTGCTCAAACTCCGCTCAAGCGATAGTCAGGTGTAACCTCCCTACCCAAAATACACATAGGCGCACCTTGAGTATCAGTTAAGTGTCCTTCAACTTAATATGACCTAATCTAAAATTAATATTGACCCAATTTTCTTCATCCTTTAATATTAACTTTAATTATTTTAACATAATTAATTATGATTTAATTTGAAATTCAGAACTCGAACCTTACAGCCTTCATACATATAACCTTGTAGAATATCGCTTTTAATTTGCAGATAATAAGTTCGAATATCAATTATCATTATAATATATTAGGACATATCATAATATATTATATTAATTCTCTATAATTATTCATATATAATCAAATAAAAAATTTTATTCAAATACTAATATATTCTTTATATTTTTTATACCAGATTATGTAGAGTTTTTATCCTTATTTTTTAAAATACTTGTCGTGTAATGAAATTATATTCATGTAGAAATTGTAGCTTGCATTTTAAGAACATGTAGGAACTATTAATGCACGGAAATAAACATAGTTAAGGTAATTTCATCAATTCATTTTGATCACAAACATGCAAAACATTTAAGCTTAAAATTTAAGAATTAAACATAATTTATATAATTTTTTAAATATAAAAACATGCATGCACGGTTTTATGGTGATTCAAACTAGTAGAAATATATAACTAAAAATGAAATATGTGCAAAAATAATATTATAAAAATTTAATACTTAAACATAACGTGCATAAATTGAATGAATGTACTTTATAAAAAATTTATAAAATAAAAGTAGACTAACATGCATATAAAGTATAAACTTTTTAGTTATGAAAATATCACAAGTATGAATATTTAGAATAATAAATACTCATAACATTAAAAAAGTAACAACAAGAGAAACAGAAGTTCAGATACATTTATCTTAAATTTGAAATTACACAAAATCTCTCAAATATAACTTGGACTCTCATTCTTTAATCTTTTTTCTCTCATTCTATCTCTTCCTCTATTATCTTTCTCTTTCTTCTCTTTAGAATCACAACAACGTGGCTGAAATCGATCAAAAGGAGCCTTATATAAAAAATTATAATATTTATACTTATAAGTACAAGTCAAATGCCAAGATAGAAATTGAACACTGCACAAGTGTCAATCAGTAACGTAGTATGCATGTACATCCATGGTGCATATAACGAGAATGATTAATCTATTTAAAATACACTTGAATACTTCAAAGTTGTCATTTAAGTACATCCTTACTATTCAAAATATGTATAGACATACATCTAGCGTTAGTCAAGTATCACTCAATTTGATGTGACCCAATTAAAAAATTAACTTTAACTCAAAATTTTATTTAATCTTGATATTTTTATCAACTTAATTCAATTAATTATCGTTTAAAAAATACAAATTTGGAATCTATATCTTACATATTCTAATAATAGCCATGTTGTTAGCAAATATAATTATTGCCTTAGACAATATTATAATTGCCACAATGCATGATGTGGCTAGCGTTTAGATTTGACTTAAAGTGCATGACTCATACTAACTAGGGCAGAGGTTAATTGTAACAAACTCAAAGGAGACACTAATTAGAAGGATTGAAGGGGCTCCATTTTTCAAAGAGACAAAGATATTTAATTTTTAAATCTCAATCATTTAGCTTTAAATAGATGATTATAACTAATTATTTTAAAATAATTAATTTTAACTAATTTTTTTATAAATAATTAAATCACAACTATATAATAAAAATAGATAATTAATATATAAAAAATGAATATTTTTATTTTTATGAGAGATAGAGCTCCCTAAAATCCTTAACTAGAGTATGAAAACTAATTTGTTAGTATGTGGTTGTTCAATCACTATATGATTTACTCTAAACTCTCCATTTGCTCAAAAATATTAAGTTGGTTTATCATCATACTTTCTTGTTCTTGGAATCATTATGATTAGTTTTATTTTCTTACGTTCAGCTCAACTTAAAAAATAATTGAGAAGTTTGAGCTTGCTTCATAAACTCTATACTGTCTATATATAAATGAGCCGATCTCAAGATTGAGGTTATACCTAGTTTTTATGCATAAGCAAGTTAAGCTTAGCCAATTGGATCTGAAAGAGCCAAATCAATTCAAAAGTAGATTGCATATCATATAAAAATCATAAACAAGCAAACTACATTTCTTAATTAATTTTGTTAATGAGGCTTTATGTATGTCTAATATGAATTTATAAACAAGTTTATTACAAGTTATTAAATAAATCTATCACGAGTTTATTTATAAACTGATAAATAAGCTAACTCAATTGTTTTACTATCCACGAAGATTTTACATCATACTGCATAAGACTCATAATGGCCTCTGACTAGAAAAGTGGTTCGCACATTGCTATATAGTTTGCGCTCACAACATAACTTCAAATGAATGTCTACTATTAGCTATTACGGGGTTAATTTTCAAGTTACATGACTATACATCTAATTATACTCACCAATTAACTGTATGGCAACTAAGTCGTGCATTAGCTCAATCAATACTTCCTTGAGATTTGTATGTTTGTGAGTCATTTCACAAATAAGGGTTTCTAAATATGTAGGAATAAAGCAACATTTATGATAAAACCTAATGACAAAAAGGAACCAATATATAGTATACTCCAAGAGGAATCAAAAGGAACCAATGTGCCATACTCCACCTAATTCATCGTGTTGGATGAAGAAAATTCATCCGATGATAACTAATACTAATAAAAAAAATTTCTTCATTCAAGAGAAGACCGAAGAATTTTTATGCAATGGAGTTACAATTTAGTATGATTTAGTAGCAATTGTGATGTTATTCCATAACGGATTATGATAGTGTTAGAAATTGGATGAAGACGACTTGTTCTCATAGGGCTTATAGGGTCTATGGAGAAATTTTATGTCTGTAAATAAAATAATTGGTTTAATTATTACATCTTAAATTATAATATCATTTCATAGAAATTCATGTTGGCCATGCCAATTCACTTCATTTAACCGAAATTCACACTAGCCGTGCCCATTCAAGAAGGAAATGACAATATAGTTACTTGCACCAACCATTAAATGAAAGAATAAAATATCATCTCCGGGTCCTTTTATTTTAAAGTTTACACATAGTTCTATCGTTTGAAATTTCATCCATACAATGTATATAGGCATGATTGAAAGATGGATTTAAGCCTCTAAAATACATGGATTCAACATGTATTAGACCTATTTTATAATTATAATCATCTAAATTAATACAATAAAATATTTACATTTAAAGGCTTAAATGAACTCTAAAATAGGACGAGTTCAACAGATCCATGGAAAAATATAAGCTGTGGTTTAGTGAGGTATGCTCAAGAGAGTTAACCAAAGCCGCCGAGCCATCAACAATTCAGAAACGTCCATCCAAGTAGTCAAACAAACACACACACACAAAATATATGAGATATTCTTTAGCATTTTTGGGATATTATTAAATGACGTGATGTACATTCATCCATCTTGTATGAACTCGTTAATATAAATAGATCGATAAGATGCCACGTCATTAAAAATATTCCCCGATGACACTAAACAACGAGAACATTTGCATATAATAGAACTAGTACTGCAGGATAGACTCCACGAGATCTTGCAAAGGCGCTAGCTCCCCCTTGTCAATCAATCGGAACTCCTGCAACATAGAAAACCAGTTGGATGCAATTTTTAAAACGACTTAAGGTCACGAGATAAAATATCCGCAGTATAGATAATATATCTATATCGATATTAGTCACGGACATAAAAAATTTGATTTAAATTGTGACCGAATTAAAAATGAGTTAGATGCTAAAATTTGACCATCTTAAGTCATCAATTTACCTATTTGAGTAGTTTTAGCAGGTTTCTTTGAAATTAATTTTGATATTATTATAGATTATTAAAAAAATATAACAAAACCTTTAATCTATAAATTTGACCATCTTAAGTCTTCCATTTACCTATTTGAATAGTTTTAGCAGGTTTTATTAAAATTAATCTTGATATTCTTACATATTATTAAAAAAAAATAACAAAACATTCAATTTGTAAATTTTTTTTATAAGATACACAAAACAAGTAAATTTAAGCTTCTTAAAAGATGTAGGTATACTTAAAGCCAGCTTGACTAGGATTTGTTGACCAAATCCTGGCATTTTTCATTCCTAAGGATGAGATAAAGTCATCCAAAGTGAATTACCGTCTTGAACTTCACTGATCTTCTAAAAAGAGAATTAGTATTCATACACTACTCAGACTGAAATTGTCCACAGGAGAGAGGACCCCTGTAGTAATTTCAGTACAAGCGTATGAATTGTATTTCTTATACTTAAAACATGTAGCTTTACAATTCGAAAGAAAAAAAGAAAAAGAAACTTACCCAGGTAAAAAGAACAAAATGCTTGAAGCAAGTATTGAGATGAGCTTCCTCTTTCAAACTCACAATCTTCTGGAAATGGGAATGATAGATGTGGGCATACACGCGGAACAGTCGTTTGAAAATGGTCTTAACAACATCCTGGAAATTTGGAGGAAATGGAGCTCCTGCATCATGCAAATATGGGATCAACATAAAGCAAGGCCCTTCAAAACATGAGGTCAGTACATAGCGAGGCACTTCGAAGAGGAAAACAGTGTTCGGGTGGGTTACTTTTATGTGAGGCTTATGACCCACTGTGTGATTTTTGCTGGATAGATTGCTCGAGCAAAAAAGGTGCAGAGAAATTTCTTGTCTTCTGATTCAAGTGTAAAGCTCATGGAGAGTTTCATGTGAGGTTCATGCAAAGATTGCTCTAGCAAAAATTTGCTAGAGTTGCACGAGATTGTCACTCAAGTGACAGTCTGGTTTCTTTATAAAACGGGTGCAGTTGAGTAGCTTTACAAAATTTTGTCATCTGTTTTTTTTTTTTTTTTTCAAATTTGAAGGCAAACCTGAGAGAGAAAGAGGAGTGATAGCAGAAATGTGCAAGGAAATATTCTCAGATCTGGAGGACTATTTTGCTTGATTTTCTACCATCTTCTGTACGTTGCACTAAATCAAGTGAAGAATGTACATATAGATTTACATTTATCGTTTTCAGTATCATTAGATATAGATCTCTAATTTTTCACTTGTATAATAGTACGTAAAACTATGTTGAGAGAAGAGTTGTGGACTCATATGTTGAGAGCTTAAGGGGGTTTGTGTAACCAGATGCTCTTTATAATGGAGCTCAGTTTGGATGTAATACGCTCGTGGTTTTTGGCCTTCTTTTGAAGGAATTTACCACATAAGAATTCAGTCTCCTACACGTGGTTAAGCTTGCATTTGTTGCATGTTGCATGGTGGTGTTGTTTACCTCATCATCAATGAAAATATCAACATCTCTATTGGTCATGGCAATATCATTATTGCACAAATCGGATAACAAGTATTGATACCAAATAAATGAAAAGAAAAAAATCTGAAAATCGTAGGCTAACAGGCATATATTAGCCAAAAACCGCATATATCAAATGAAATTTTAAATACCCGGTAGAAAAAATCATGATATATTATTGATATGGAAACATATCTTGATTTTGCTACAGAATTGGGTATCAATCGATGTTTTCATCTATGCTCTTCACAATTCAAGTGAATGGAGGGCTATGTTTTTCTCCCCAACAAACAGGTCCAATCTATGAAGCTTTATACAGACCAAAGGAAATAGTAGAGAAAATTAAGATACCTAATTTTTGAGGAAATATAGATTCATCATCCAGCTGTGCTTCAATCCAGTCCATCAGATACTCCACGTATTTTGGTGCTGACACCTCTATTGGTTTCTTTATAACAACTCCATCTGCCCATCGATACTCATATCTGTGGAGAGATCAATTGTACTGTGGTTTTGAACTTATCAAATGTAATTGTAAGAACTCTGATTTGAGGAAGAAACAGTTTTCTGAAGGTCAGATATACAAATTAGCATAACACACGCTCAATTTCAACAACAAATCATCAGCCACAATAACACAACAGAGAATGTAAGGAAGAAGCAAGGAACAGAGGATTTCTGCAAAGAATTTAGGACGCTCTGCACTAACAAACAAAAGAACTCTTTACAGCAAAGTTCAGGTTCAGATTATGTTTTTACTTGCTATGCAGTCCTTGATTTATGATTCTCCTATCACTTGCCAATAGCTGACAACAGAACAAAATGTCACAATCTACTTCACCACTAGAAACCTCCAAAATCTCTGACGTCTTATATAGGGTGATCCAGTGTACAATACTCCTTTGTCATGGGGCTTGGGAAGTTACACATATTTGCAGTCTAATCCTTTTTCTCCTGAATTGAGTCGAATAAATTTCTATACACACAAAAGACTTTCGTATAAAATTTGTAGAGAAAAAAGTTTCATTTTACATTTTTTGTTGTTCCGTATGCATCTATTTAACTCGAAATTGATGTTCTGAAGAAATTTTTGTTAAGTTTTGCCACAAAGTTTTTTACCCCCAAATGATAATAAAAAAACATTCACACTTTAGCTTGTTTTAAAAAAATTCAACTATACTATTGTAGAAAGGTTGTTTCCATTGTATAAATCTGTGACTTCTATATTATAATAAAACAACCTTACTGTAACATCAAAGAGTTACCCTCTACACTAAGTTTTTACCAGTTAGCAAATGGAGGAGCTTCATCTATTTCTTCCTCCATGTCGCTACATGTTACGTGCCATTGTCTCTGGCAACGAAGAGGAGAAATTTCTATCAAACTGATGCAAATTGATTTTTCATTGTCATAGGATAAAATCTTCCTAATAGTTGGAAAAAAATCAAAAACCGGAGGTGAAGACATTGTTATTAATATCGCACATAGCAAAACGTAATGACTTGAACAGGGTCAAGAATTGCAGGGTAATGAAAATGGGATTTATGAGCCCTAGATCACATATTTCTTTGTCTGAGACAAATGGCTGAGAATGGTGAGAAGAGAGAAGCAGAAACAAATAGAGATAAAAGTTCAACATCTTCTTACGCAAATAAGGACCTCACTATGGCTTTTGAGCACTAATGTAAATATCGCCCATATATACCAATATTGAGTCCCCCAATGCTGGCATTTCTCGACATCGAGACAATATTGCATATGTTACAATATTGGTAATATATCGATTAACACAGCTCCATCAGTTTACGATTTTCAAAAATTTTCTCTAAATATCTGATAGCAATAAGTATAGTTTAATATTTGTGATATCAATACGGCCGCAACCGATGATGATACCGATAATTTCATTGATTCTATTGAGCATCGATCAAGGTGACATTAATATGTTAGGCTATGGCCTACGGTCCTCACATAAAGTGAGAATTCCAACTCTTTCAATATGGAATCTCACTATTAACTTGATTGCAAACGTTTCAAGAACATCTCTAACATATGAACAAATAATCAATTTTAAAAGAAATCTCTGCTTAGCCCTATCCCCCCTAGGGGTATTTTAGGTTCCCAGGCAGTCAAGAGACTTTGCTATGGCTTTTGAGCACTTATGTATATATCGCCGATATGTATCGGTATTAGGCCTCTTGATACTGACATTTGTAGATACCGAGACAATATTATGATATGTTGTCGAATTAGTAATATATCAACCCCATCAACTTACGATTTTTATTGATTTTTTCTCTATATATCCGATACCAAAACGCATTATCTAATATATGTGATACCGATACAGCTATAACTGATATTGATGCCAATATTTTCATTGATTCTTTTGAGCATCTATTAAGGTGACATTAATATGTTGGGATATGACTTGTAGGTCCTCACAATTCTAGCTCTTTTAATATGGTATCTCACAATTTATTTGATTGCATGTATTTCAATAACGCCTCTAATAGATAAACAAATAATCAATTTTGAAAGATCGCTCTGTTTAGCCCTATCTACCCTAGGGATATTTTAGTAATAGGTTCCTGGGCAGTCGGGGGGGCCCACTATGGCTCCTCTACTTTGGGATTCAGGAATGTAATAAAATCCATGAGTGGGAGTTGCTAAGGAGTAATTAGTTGTTCCACCCATTACAAATACTTTTGTTTCTCATTCACTGTTCATTTTCGAGTCAATTGACTTATTTTGTTCCTCATTCAATATCCATTTTTGAGTCAAATGACTTGTTTAACCTCAAATGATATCATCATGCTTGAAAATTTCTGCCTACCCTAAATGAAGTCACAAAACAGAATCAGAATCACAGGGAAATTTATGAACACTGAACCAAACAGAGAAAAGGCAGGCAGCCAGCACCCAAGTTAAACCCTCTTAGACCAGCCTGATTTTCGCTTTTGGGGGCAATGTTAAGGTGGTTGTGTTGCCAAAGGTTTGTGCAGGAAGCAGTTGAATGACTTATAAAAGGAAATAAAGAACTTATAGCCATCTTTTATGCAACAGTTGGTAGCAGAAGCGACAAGAACTTGAGGTTTGAGTGCTCTGTAATGATAATGAAGTTGATTGAGAGGTCATTTTTCTTCTCCTTTGCTCACTTCAGGAATCCAGGTCAGCCAACTTTGGAGGTTCTTTAAGTTTAAAAAAAAAAGATGCTCATTTGTCAAAACTGGATGACTCTTTATAAGCTAAATTCTTGGGGGTAAATTGGGTGTTTAGTGTCTGAAATCATATCTTTGATAATAAAGCAAGGAAGTAACTGCAGCATTTTCATTAGATCTTAACGCCCTTTGACATAAGGGAATCACATATTGGGTTTTTGGTCACTTTTTTTGGTTGCCACACCCAACTGATGGGTTATCTAGAGGTCTGCTCGGTTTTGGTGCACGAATTCACTCAAGCAAAGCATCTGAGTGGTGCAGACGATTGACATTTAATGGACACATGAGGTGGGGCTCCTACGTGGATTCAAAAAGCAGGTACACCTAAGGGGCACCTAAAGGGGTGCTAGTGCACTGATAGCAGATTGTGCACAAAGGTAGTTTTTGCCTATGACATTCAAACACCAGCAAGAATATAAAAGGCCTTCGTGCGTTTATAGGGCAAAGTCAGATAATATTTTCAACATAAGGGATGCTGCATGAAGTGAGACAAGAAAGGAAAAAATGGGAAAGATTTTAGCATCTAGTTGAGGTCCAATTCGAGTTACATCATTTACCGAGTTTAGGTTTGTCGTT
Source organism: Nepenthes gracilis (assembly GCA_033239525.1). Classification (NCBI taxonomy): domain Eukaryota; kingdom Viridiplantae; phylum Streptophyta; class Magnoliopsida; order Caryophyllales; family Nepenthaceae; genus Nepenthes; species Nepenthes gracilis. Next base: position 2,597,516 of record BSYO01000026.1, on the reverse strand, counting down.
CCAGCGTCGTTTGTAAAATATTTTGCCGATTGGTTGGTTATTTTCCTGTTTCATTATACTCTTATGAGTTGTTGGGTATATTAGGATAGATTTAGCCGGTTATTCACATGGGTTATCATGAGAGACTTTTGAAGAGTTTTTTTGTAACCAAATATTCATAGTGAATATTGTTAAGAAGTTGTTTCATAATTTTTTCCTTGGTTAAAAATAATTTTTCACGTTAAATTTATTATATACTTGTGTGCTTTGTTGAGTATTTTATTCATTGTGTTCAATTGAGGAGAATGGTGGTTGACTTCTAAAGAGAGATTCAGATTTATTCCACTGCACTGTAATGTGCGTGTTTTAAATCCCAACAAATAGTATTATAAAGCAAGTTTTTTTGTGTAAAAACTATATTTTATGATGTCAATGTTGAAAAGCTAGTCATTTTCCATTGAGCAATTTAATGGATTAAATAATTTTATTCTTTTACAAGAAAGAGTGTGGAACATTTTGACCGAAAATGAACAATAAAAACACTAAGAAAGACAGAGGACAAACTGGATAAATTGAATGATGAAAAGTGGCAAGACAAAATAGACTTAGCCAATTGCACAATCAAGTTATTTCTAGCAAATAAAACTCTTTAGGAAGTTATTAGTTTGTCAAATTTACCACACGATTGGATGAAACTTAAAGGTCCGTATAAATCTAGGTATTTATCGAAGAAGTTGTATATGAAAAAACAATTCTATAGCATTCAACTACCGAAAGGGCAAAGATTTGAGAAACACTTAAACGAGTTCAATCAGATTGTGACACAAATATTCGCCCTTGATGAAAAGATCAAGGTGGAGAACAAGGCAATTGTTTTGTTGGCTTTGTTGCCAACCTTGTATGATCATATAGTAACAATGCTATTATTTGGGAAGGATAAAATCAACCTTGATGCGGTCATCGTTTTTTTCCTATTAATAAGTCTACGCGAAAAGAAAGTGATGAGATGTCAAGGGCGCCGAGTGCCTCTGTGTCCACTAGTGATTAGGAGCGCGAGATATCTAAGGAGAAAGGTAGTAAGTTTGAGAGGAGCAACAACCAATACAGCTCAAGGACATTGAACCGGGTATGTTTCCAACTAACGCGGGATAGCATCAATCAGAAGTGGAAAGAGAGTGGTAGCGAGCAATGGGAGGAAGGATCATTACGGAAATGATCGGACCTCTATAACTACCTATAGAGACTCTTTAGACGTCAATGTAGAGAACAAACGGAGCCTTAAAAGCTATGAGACGAGTTGGGTGATAGATAGTGAATCTATCTATACACCCGGAGATAATAGGGCATCAAAGATGAGGAGTAACGTCTCGATGAAGGCTGACATTGGGGACTTTCGCTTGTGGACAAACAAGACGAAACTCGTACTAAGGGGCATGCAACATGCTCTAGTTATGAGATTAAATCTGATTTCAACAAACATATTTGATGATAAGAACTTTCTTAAAACGTTCAGCAAAGGTCAATAGAAATTCACTAAAGGCTTCTCAACTATGGCAATGAGAAGCAAGCATTCAAGCAGATACTTTATGGAGAATTCGATTGCCAAGAATAACGCCAAAATGACTAATGGGAGGTTTAGTCAATGTGGTTGGAGGAGACCAAGATAGTAAGCAAAGAAGAGTGTGACCCTACCAATATGAAGGCACTGAAGGAGAATGGTAATACTACAATACAAGTATATCGGTGGAGAGGAAAAGAATTTCGTTCAAGCTTGGGGAGTATGACGTTGGGATCCTCATGAAGGTGCATCGCCAAAAGACGAGAGATGATGGTCGCCAAAAAGGTGATGGGTCCCCCACAATGTCGAGAGAGAAAATTTATAAAGTATTGGGTCATTCCCTTGTAAATCTTACACATAATGGATAAGTCATCTGGAGGTTTGCTTGATTTCAGGGTGAAGATTCATTTGATCAAAGGATTTAAATGGCGCACGTATAGGGGCGCTCGTGCACCAACAACAGAATATGCTTAGAGGCAATTTTTGCCCATGGTGTTTGAATGCCAATGGGAGTATAAGATACCTTGGTGCATTTTTACGACAAGATAATAGATTATTTTCAACTACACAAAGAGAGAGAAGAGAAAGAGAGAGAATGAGAAGATTTCAGTATATGATTAAAATTTGATTTGAGCTCCATCATTTGCTAAGTTTGGTTTTGGTGTTCTCAGTCTAGTTATAGGACGTTTTACCAATTAATTGTTTATTTTCTCGTTATATTCGACTCTTATAAATTGCTAAGTGTATCGGGGTTAGATTTATCCGATTATTTACATAGGTTGTTCTAAATGGCTCTCGGAGAGGATTATTTGTAACCAAATATTTAAAGTAAATATTGTTTGGAGGTTACCCTATGGTTTTTTTTCTAGGTTAATAAGGGTTTTCCATATTAAATCTTGTTGTGCAACTGGTGTGTTTGGTTGTGTATTTTGTTCCTTGTGTTCAATTGGGAGAGAAAGGTAGTTGATGTTTAACGGGGGGATTCGTGTCTATTTCGTTACATCCTAGTATGCGTGCTATGAATCCCAACATCATGAGGGGTTAACATTTAATGGGGAATTCATGTTTTGAATCCCCTAGTGAAACTTTAAGTCTGGTGGTGAGTACTGTATTTCCAAAGATCTTTTAAAGCAGATGTTCCTTCTTCCATTGATTTTCTATTGCTCATACATCTGTCAACTATTCATGATGTCTACATGTAATGAAATGGGATATATTTAGCTGCTTCACTTATCTAACTACTTATAATTCAGCTTCTATGATAATTCATTGGTGTCTTCGTTGCCTGTACTGCTAAGGTCCATCTCCTTGACACCGGTGACACTGTCATTTTCCCTAAAATATTCCAAGGAATATGCCTCCAAAACTAAAAGCTTTCTCTTGGTTCCTGATGTGTGTTAAGTAGAAGAGATGAAACATGGAACCATCTCTCTCTTTTGAGTGCTTATGGCTTCATTCTCTAGACTCATTTCCAATTTTTTGTCTCAGGTGGATCTCAGATTTGCAAAGATGGTGAGAGTTTTTTTGTTGATGCTCTTGAGATTTAGAAAGGTTGAAGAAGGTCAGATTCCTTGGAAAGATGTGATACCATCAACAGAGAGAAGTGATACAAATTTTGGATTAATTCCTTTCTGAAAATCTTCCGTGTGATCAAATTGTATGTTTCTTCTGTTTGATCCATGGATGAAAATGTCGACCAACACTTAAAATATCGATTGATATATTGCTATCAAGACCCCTAATACCACGACAAATCGTACTATGTTGTCATATGGCTAATATACCTAATATTTGGCAGATATATTAATCGATACGGCCAATATTGTCTATCAACTTATACTTCTAATAATTTTTTTATCCGATATATCTAATACCAAAACGTATTGTCCGATATGGTCATGATCAATATCACAACCAATACCGCTATTTTCATTCATAGTGTGATCAGATTAATTCTTGTGCATTGCTACCCCCTATAGATGATGGGGATTTGCAATTTCTCTGATCCTACATCTCCTTTCTTCCATTCTTTTAAGTATGACTCTTCTCATCAAACAATACCGTAAATTTTCCATTGGTTCTTTCTATCCAAGAAACAAAAGGCACTTTCTAGGACATTGGGAATCAGAAAAATGCCATTAGAAATTGCACCAAAAAGGGCGATGTGATATTGTCAGAAAAGGGCTTTTTGGTGAAATCATAAGACATGCCTCCTTTCAGGTACCTCAAAAGGATATGATGACCCAAAACTTGGACGTTACAATCACACCATAAGCTGATTTGATTTATAGAGACAAATCAATTCGGTATAAAAGACTTAAAAAACTCAAAATATTGGTCGGGGAATTCAGAAAGATACTTTGGGCCTGCTGACATAGTTGGACAGCTGGTCGGCGTGCAGAATTCAGTAAGAGTACCGAACAGAATGTTCACTTGATTGAAGAAGTCTACAGCTGTTGAAAAAGAAGAAACAAGTTACAAAGAAGGTAATATGAAGAAATTGATTCAAAACAAAAATTGAGCAATAAGTAGCTTCATATTTCAAAACCCTGCTAACCAAAGAACAAAATGAAGCCAACGATTATAGTAGGTATGAGGGCAGGAGTAATTTTGACCCTTTTTGGACAAATACGAAGAAGAGTATCTTAAGATATCTCAGCCCATTATTACTGAAAATTTTAACATATAATAGCACAAAATGAACCACCCGAAAAGAACTAATCAAATTTCAGATGCAAAGACCTTGTTATGAAAGCAAATCAACAGTCTCCATTAACAATCAGATTCAATTAGGAATCGAAACTCTTAAGTAGAAATCAAGCCCAATTGCCCATGCAGCACTCACCATTTCACTGTGTTTCTTCTCAATGATAAAGAAAGAGGAATGCCACAAATCAGGATATGTAATTACAGTCACAATACAGTTAATGTAGTGCAATAGTTTCTATGCGAAAGCAAAATGAAAGTGTCGTGACATATGAAAGAAAAGAAACAATTTGGGTAGCTCTTAACTGTTAACAGCAAGCCATTCATAAAGATCTTCTCCAGGCGGTAGCTTCACAGCTTCTTTTAAGTTCCCACTACCCAAGGTTGCATCAATATGTTTTCGCAGTTGTGCACCCTGAAGAAAAAGTAACAAGGAAAGAATTAGATCACTAAAACTGAGGAATCATATCCTATGGGTTTGGAACATAACAAAGAATACTAACTTTGCTTCCCGAAGGGGCATTCTTTTTAGGGCGAAAAGTCTTCTGGTTTCTGCAAATGTCAAGTTTGGCAGAAATTACTCATTGAATTGTTAAACATCCAGAGAGGGGGCTTTATACACACTTTGTGCAATTACCAAAACACATTTAGCTAGTAATAGTTATTCACAGCAAGTCATAGAGCAATTAGAAGAGTGGGTTTCAATATCAATTTAAACTTACTCAACCAATCCCCAGAAAACAATAGCAATTAAACCTTATGTCATGGTAGGTGAGGTCAACCATATAATTTTATTTTTGCCATTTCACTCTATTTAATATAATATCCTCCAATAATATACGTACTTTTAAATAATTTTTTATCACATCATAATTTTCTGAGTCTACCCTTCCTCTTTTTCCTGCAACAATAAACTTACATCTTGTCATAAGTACTTTTTTCTAAACTGCCTTAAATGTTCTTCCCACGTAATTCCTTATCCACGCTTCACTGACACAATGATATCCACAAGAAGGGAAGGCAAGGAAAATGAGAAAGCAATATCTTCTATATGCTTACGAATTGTTCTTGCATCAAGCTACAAAAACTCCATTCAAATAACATTTGTTCATAAATTTCAGAGGTTCTCATCCAAAAAATCAATAATGAGGTTTATAATTCCAATTCACACAAGTTTTTAAAGGAAGAAAAGGTCCCACAATCCTTTATAAAGAACAACATTGTAGTTGCATCTGACAAAGTCGGGATGTGGAAAGCTTTTATCCATAGCTTCCTTTACTTTATCCAAGCTTTCTAACAAACACAGAGCATTCAGATATAATCATTTAATTTTAGATACCTATACCTCTCATAGATTGTGAACCCAAGCTTAACAAAGGTAACTCTTAGTACCAGAATCAGGAAAAAAAAACAGCTACACATAAACACCAAGATCATTTGAATCAACATCTAAAACAAGTTGAATTTGAGAAAAGGGAAATGTAAAGACTAAGTAACAACAGAATGACAAATACAAGCTCCATAGTCAACTGAAGATATAAACAGATGCTTTTTCATCATAATCCCTTAAAACACGAAAAAGGCCTAATTAATAATGCAATCTAAATACAATTTAACCTCTATCGTTTGAATATGAACTCCATATTCCAACAGCTAAAACTTGAGCAAAAACAAAAAAAACAAAAAAAAAAAACAAAGAATTTCTTAAAATGCAGCTTTTCTTTCCCAACAAACTACCAAAAACGCAAAGTGACATAACTTCCTTCAATAGCTGAAGCTAGGAATTGTTGGGCCCTGGACACCAGATTTCACAATCAAGTCGAGAACTAATCTCTACGTGGATCAAACTTCTGAGCTTGTAGGTTGAACTTATAAGGAAACATAATGATTATTCACAAACAATCACAACACAATCACAATAATAAATAAAAAAGGCACAAAATTCCTTGTGGGAACACTTAAACAAAGGGTAAAACCATGGAACCTTAGATTTATATAAACACTACTATTATTATGAGTATGATTTTACAAACCCCAAATACTTTGATTTCACTACAATATTGGTAAACCAAAGCTAATACAATAAGAGATGAAAAACAGAAAACAATCATTGGTAAAATGTCCAAAACACAGATGGAATAACGTATCCAAGGATGGTGAAACTCGGAACAAAATTTGGAGCCCAAACGGTAGGCAAAGACCTTCTCTTTCTCTCTCAAATTGGCCACCGATAGAAGTTTCAAATTGTATAATTTATGGCCTAAATTTGAAACAGGGTATCTATACCCTGCAGCCCTCTAACGGATAGCTACTAAAAATGCACCCAAACACAACACTAAGCTGCTGGCTCATGCATTTCACACGAAAGCTTCTACCAACAATTTTGCTCAAGCAGAGATTGTGCGAAGAGCTCCCTGCTTCCAAAAATGGGGAAAGAATAGGGTATATGTCCAATGGGCATAAGACTTACAAGGAAGTGACCCATCCTAACAAACTTTCCCTCACTTTTATCGGCCATCACCATTTTGGCTATGTCTCTGCACACCCCAAGCTTCCTCTTTACACCACCATTGTCAACATGTCCGAGCCATTATTGTTTGTCTTGACCTTGTCCAACATTAACAACTCTAATTCAAATACATTCTGCATCTAATTATGTCTCACATCAATGCTTCGATAGAGAATGAAATTATAAATTCTTGCAAAGATGAATTGTGCTTTGACTGTTGCAAAACAACGCATATCGCTCTAGCATGAAGCTAATCTTGTGGGTGAATTTCTCCATCCAAATCATCTCCTTACTCTCTTTGGTTACTACAATAAACTCGGTTTCAGTGGAAGAGAGTGCACTACACTTTTGCAACTTTGATTACCAAGATACAGCTCCTCATGCGAATGTGATCAAATACCTTAAAATGGAGTTTCTAGAGTCAATGTTATCCACCATGTTGACATTCGTAAACCCAATCAAAACAGGCTTGTTGTTGCCAAAGCACAAGCACACTCTAGAAGTGCCTTGAAGGTTTCTAAGAGTCTTTCACCGTTGACCAATGTTCTTTCCTCGGATTAGAAAAGAATCGACTAACCACTCCCACCACGTGAGCTACATCTGGTCCTGTACACACCATAGTATACATTAAACTATCAACTGCTGAAATATAAAAAGTTTTACTCATTTAAGCTATCCATAAAAGGACTTTGCTAGGTACACAACTTAAAATGATTGGTGAGTGGAGTCCCAATTGGCTTGGAGTTATCCAAATTAAAGTAGTGAAACACTTTGTCAATATAGCTCTCATGAGACATCCATAATAACTACTTCCCCATTTCGGTCACAAAATATTCTCATACCAAGAAGTTGCTTTGCCGATCTCAAACCTTTCATCGTAAAAGAATTACTTAGTTGCTTCTTCAACTCACCAATCTGAGATGCATTGCTCCCAACAATGAGTACGTCATTTACACAGAGCAAAAGAATTACAAAGTCTCCCTTGGAGAACCTTTACAAAAAGTGCAATGGCCCGAAGTCATTCTGATTGTCATGCTCTACCACGACAGATTTGAACTTCTTGTATCATTGCCTTAGGGCCTGCTTAATGCCATAAAGGCACTTCTTTAAATAGCATACTATGTGCTCCTTCCCTTCAACATTGAATCCCTCCAATTGCCCCATAGAGATCTCCTTCACCAAGTCACCTTAGAAGAACGCCATCCACACATCAAGTTGTTCTGCTTTGAGATCAAGGCATGCTCCTAAACCAAGCACAACACAAATAGAAGACATCTTCACAATAAGAGAGAAACCTCAAAATCGATGTCGTTCCGTTAACTGAAACCCTTTACAACCAACCTTACTTTGTCCCTCAGTTGTAGATTGCCATCTTCATACTCCAATCAGGACACCTATTTGTTTTTGAGTATCTGCTTTCCCTTAGGCAACTTTATCACTTAAAACTCGTGATTCTCATGTAATGACAGCATCTCATCTTGCATAGAATCCATCCACTCCTTGCGCTCATCATCCATTGTCTCATTAAAGCATTCCGACTCTCCATTGTCAGCAAGAAACACAAATTTATTAATTGATAGGCAAGTGAAAAGATGCTGATCTCTTATGAATCGTCAAAGAAGAATGACCGATGTAGGCTCTGAGACATCACCTTGTGTACCTTTATGAACATCAACATGCTCATATTTCACCTCCTAATGGGTAGGATCCTGACCCACATCTCCACAATCTTCAATGTCAATGGGCAGTGAGGTTGTTAGTATCGGGTCAATGTCATATAGGCAATCATTGTTGTAAATAGCCACCTTTTTGGTCATGCCAATCTCATCCTCCACAAAATATAAAATACCTTGATCTCATAAGCTTCTTGTCTACCAGATCATAAAATTGGTAGCCAAACCCATCTTAACTATTAAGGAAAACGCACTCGCTTGTTTTGGCATCAAGTTTGGTACTCTCGTCCCTTGGGATATGAACGTATGTTTTGCATTTGAATACTCTCAAATGATAATAAATAACCTCCTTCCCAAACCGCACACTGGTTGGGAACATCCCCATTCAATGAAATACTTGTGAAAGATTGAAAACATGGGTCATGGCATTTAAAGCTCCCCCAAAAGCTATGAGGTAGCTTTGCCTCCGATAAAATGCACTATACTCTTTCAATCAACCGTCAATTCATTCTTTCAGCCACTTTGTTCAATTGTGATGCCCTAGGCATAGTCTTTTGGTGTCAAATATCCTGTGAGCAACAATATGAGTCAAAGGGCCCAAAGTACTCACCTCCATTGTTAGTACAGATGTACTTCAACTTCTTCTCAGTTTTCCTATTGACCAATGCATAAAATTGCTTGCAGGTCACAAAAACTTGATCATTCAACTTTAAAAGATACATCCACATTTTCTCGAATAATAAAAAATGAAGGCAATGAAGTAGAATGTACCACCAAGAGATTTTAACTTCAATAAGCTGCATAAGTCAATATGCACAAACTCAAGAAGGCCCACCTTCTTTGTGGATGAATTTCTATGGAAGGAAACTCTCATTTGCTTTCCCGCCATATAGTGAAGACAAGTCTTCAATTTGGACTCTTTTTTTCTCAAAAGAAGGCTCTTCTTCACAAGATAATTTAACCATTTCTCACTCATGTGGCTAAGCCTTTTGTGCCACAACTCGGAGGATTCACCTCTGTTAGGCATGTTCACATCAACATTAGAAACCGAAGCTTCCTACGTATACAAATTTGACAACTTCTTGCAATGTACCATCACTAAAGACCCTTTAGTGAGCTTCTATGAGTCTCATAGAAGGTGTTGTAATAATCTTCATCATCAATTTTTTTGGCAAATATATGATTGAACCGGATGTCCAAAACATGTTGAAAGTCCCCCAATGTCAATCTTGTGCCGAAGCAAGTGATCAAACACTTGTCGCCATGTCCCACAATATGTGACAAGCCATCATTGGCCATCTTTAATACCCTATAATCTCCGAGCATATAAAATGTGAAGAATCTCTTTGCAATATCACATGGAGTGATGCACTACTGTCAATCACCTAACTTGTCCCTTAGTCGACGACATTTACAACCTCTTCCTAACACAACTAGAAGATTAGATATGGTTACAATAGAAGGCCTTTCTTCACCACAATCTTCTCAGTCTTTGTTTTGTTGCCATCTCTATTTTCTCGTTTTTACTTATAGCAATGTTTCTTGATATAACATTTCTTCCCACAACGATAACACTCGAGGTTTTAATACCTTGATCTTGATTTGCTCCGACTTTTCTCACCCAACTAGGGACCTCTCCCCCTGCCTCTTTCTCATGACTCCAAGACTAATACTTCGAGATGCAAAGACATGGAGCCTTGCGATCTCCTCTTCTTTTCCTCATTAAGGACCGCACCCTTGGCTATCTCTAAGGTTACTATACCGTTAGGAGCAATGTTAATAATGGTAATTTGAATAGGCTCCTAAGAATTTGGTAGAGTAGTCAACAATAGACCAAGCAATTCATTATCGAATTTTATGCCCATACCACACCAATTGATCAACACTACCTCGAAACTCGTTGAGATAATCCATTATGAAACTCCCCGATAATTTTCTTGTATCAACTTTAATAAATGATATAATTTGTTATTGCCAATTTTTGAAACATAAAGTACTTCAAGCTTCTCCCATAGTAACTTATTGTGCTTCTTATTTTGGAAGTGATGGTAGACATTGTCATCTACAAATTGTTGAATATAGCAACAAACATGTTCGTGTTCAAAAGCCCAATCCTCGCCGTATTTAGACAACAACCTTTGTGTAGCAAACATTAAGAGGTGTAAGGTCTTGATGAACAAAAGATTCTTCATTTTGCTCCTCCATATATTAAAATTTGCGTCATTCCAACAAATTATTTTATTAACGCCCACTATCAATTCAATTGTTATTGAACACAAGCAACTTGATGCTCTAATACCAATTACTGGGCCCGAGACACCGAGCTTCACAATCAAACCGAGAACTAGTCTTTGCGCAGATCAAATTTCCAAGCGCATTGATTGAACTCATGAGAAGACAAAATGGAAATTCACAAAGAATCACAACAATGATTAAACTAAGACACACGAAATTTATCGTAGGAACCCTTTAAATGAAAGGTAAAATCACAGGATCTTAGATCCATATAAATACCACTATTAATATGACCATGGTTATACAAACTCCCCAAACATTTATTTTGGTTTCATCACAATATTGATAAACCAAGACTAATACAACAAAAAATGAAAAAGGGAAGCTGACCACTAGTAAAATTGTCCAAAACAATGGAGGAAACAACGTGCCCAAGGAAAATGAAAGCCTGAACATGATTTAGAGTCCAAACAATTAGTAAAGATCTTCTCATTCTCTCTCTCTCTGTCATGTTGCCACAAAAAGATGTTCAAACTCGAATAATTTATGACCTAAATCTGAAAAAGATATTTGTACCCCAATGGACCACTTAAGCAGCCAACTCGCAGCCCTTTAGTAGATAGCTACTAGAAATACACCCAAACCTAGCACTCAAGCCTTTAGCCCGTGCACTTCACATGGAAGCTTTTGCCTGCAGTTCCGCTCAAGCAGATGTTGAGTAGACATAAAGCAAAGAGCCCCCTACTTCAAAAGTTAGGGAAAAATAGCGCATAGTACAATGGGTATGGGACTTATAAAAAAGTGAACCATCCCAACAAGAATTACATGCAAATTTTCAAGTGGCAAAAGTAGTTCCACATCATAGCCTTCAAGCACTTCTTCAAAAGCTCCTCATATACGCATTAGCACTTCAGCATAAGCATCATCCAAGATTTGTAATGAATATCAGCTATTATATATTAATAATGTTCCTACCCGAGACACTGCAAAAAAATTGCGATAAGTCACCATATCGGTGATATATCGTATCATATTTGATAATATTGATAACATCATCGAATGCACACCATATCAACTTGTATTCCCCTGCAGTTCCAATTCAGAAAAAAATTTACATCCAATAGTAATACGTGTTGCCAAAAACGGTCAATATTGGCATCGATATTTACATCCATTAACATCATTACAGAACCTCAAGTGGCAGCAAGGAGAAAACTAAACTTCAGTAAAGTGGTCCAGGGTGAAACACCATTCGGCTTTTGGTAAGATAAATGCAGAGGCACAGAGTTGGCGTTTTTGGGGGTGGGGGGGTGGGGAGGAATAGATCTCAGTCCATTTGTTTGATTAACTACCCGTGACAAGATTAATAAACAGTTTGTGAAAATCATTAAAACAACAAAGGTTAAGCATCTTCGCACAAAGATAATATAATGATCCAAAGAACTACAAGAATTTCATTTTTTTCACATATAACAAGAGCTTCAATTATGACCAGATAATGAACGATTTTACACAGCAACATTTTACACAGCACAAACGAATTTATTTGTTAATTTTGCCCGATTAATCATCCCATGAAGACTCCCATCATGAAAACCAACTGAACAGCTAAAATTTATTTATGTTTCTCCACTATTAATCGATCTCATTACCATTTGGTGGATAATTGAAATCCAAACTGGTTTTTTTTAAAAAACCCAGAACCCCGGATCACAATAGCAATAAAAGAAGCAAAAAACAATAAATAAATAAATAAATAATCAAAGAAAACAAGAAGCAGCTCATCAAAATTCAAAATCAAAAAAGGTGGACAAATTACCTGCTTCCAAGGCCGAAGAGAGACATGGTGCTCTATCGAGGATGGTAGACGAAGACCCCTAGGGTTTTCTTTTCGTAACTCTCTCTCTCTCTCTCTCTCTCTATATATATATATATCGGATCCGATATAAAAGAAATCACAAAGACGACCTCAGGGTTTCAATGATTCAGGATCAGATGTTGAAGAAATTAAATAGTTATACACAGAAATATAATATATATTTATAAACAGACGACGTTATATGATTTCATGTGACTGAAATAGAGCGGGAAGAGAGAGAAATTGAAGGACAGAAATTACAGACTGGCATTATAGGAACGTAAAGTCTTCCCTCTCACAAAAAAAAATAAAAGAAAAAAAATGAAGAAGAAAGACACGAATCGAACAGCAGGCCAAGTCGTCTTCCTTGTATGTCACTTTCAGATGCTCTATTTCTCCATTTTTATTCCCACTTCAAACCTCTACGGAAACAGAACTTTGCTTTTTCTTGCAGGCTGCTGTAAAATGAATGTTCACCGTTCGCCATTTGGGTTGGTCAAAATATAATATTTTTAAAATTATATATAATAATATAAATAATGACAAAATATAATATAATAATATCACTGAAAAAATATTTTTATTATTTTCAAATAATATATAATATTATATATTTTAATTTTGTGTAAAATTATTAGAGCAAATAATATTCCTCAAAAACTTTTTAAAAAAATATCTCCATATTTTTATCTTTTAATTAAACTACCATTAGCACTATGCTCAAAATATGTACTTCTAAATTATCACCATAAAGTAATAAAATATAAAATACTCTCAATTTCTTTAATATGTTAAAAAATCATCTTAATGAATAATATTTTTGTATTTAATAATTTTTTGTGAATATTTTTATTAAAAATACTTTGATGATATTTTAATATAAATACTATACTTTTGTTATTATATAATATAAAGTTTTGAATAAAATACTTGAAATAAAAAATATACATTGGTTAACCCAATTTTATTTATAGACGATCCCAATTATAATTTTTAGTTGAAATAATTTGTCTGAACTTAAATCGACATGATATTTACAGATTTTTATCTAAATTTAATTTATATTTAAAGTTGAATATTAATTTGTTTTTGGATTTAAATTACTAAATGAATTAGATAGTCATCTGATCTTTCCAATAGATCGAATTAAAACGGATTTGATTTTTATTACTTCGAATATGGATCCTACACACTACAATTAAAAAATAAAAAGTTATTAGAGGACGGTGAGACTCGCTCTCCAATATATCTTCTTATACTCAAATTAGAAAAGTTTTTCAACTGGATAGAAAGATTAAAATAATGTAAAGTACACGTAGATGCATGTTGTGGAAGATTGAGTATTAGCAAGAGGTAAGACTTCGATGAGTGCGCACTCGGCGGGGGTGGAGTTTGGAGATGGATAATTAAGTTTTGATGAGTGCACTCGATTAATGAGTAAATTAGATATGAATGATTGAGCTCTGATAAGTGCGCTCGGTTGGAAAAAAGGCTTGGAAATTGAGGACTAAACTCCCACGAGTGAGTTCGCTTGGGAGGCTTGGTTTAGAAATGGAGGACTGAGAAAAAGAGATGCTCTTGGATCATCTTAGTTCTTTGTGTTTTCCTTCTAGAGTTGAGAGTCGATGTCCCATTTGGGTTGTCCTCACCTGAGGGGCTCATCTCCTTCCCTCTTCTTTAAAGAAAAAGAAAAGCATTTATAGAGAGTGTGTTAGCTAGCTGTCATTAGATTACAAGGGTGCTGCAATTTTTGGCTTTTTTAAAAAGTATCATCATCTGCTTTCATGACAGGCTACACTTTTTCAAATAATTAGGACGCAACAAATTAATGATCATATGAACTTACTTGCTAAGGCAAAATTGTTGAGCAGGTACCATTTGGCTATGTTTATAAGCGTATCCAAAAGGCAACCTTTATGACCCGTGCTTTGATGGATGGATTTGGGCTGTGCCGTTTAGACCTTGGGCCATGAGGCTCTTTGGGCCGCTAATTTCCACACCAATCTTCTTTGCGGGCCTGATTTTGGGCCAACCCATGGGCCACTGGTCCATCAAATATATTTCTTGGCAATATTGGAGAATTAAATTCATAAAACAAAGAAGAAGGAATCTAAGTATCCCGACGTAAAATCTTGGGCACACTTGGGGCAATCTTACAATGGACCCACCCACCAATCATAAAAATATAAAAATACTAAATTATATATTTATTTATTTATTTATTTTCCCATTTTAAAAAAATAGATTTGACGTATTCTTTTAGTAGAAAAAGCACAAGAAAATAGATGCACCATTATACCATTGATATTGTTACTTTGTATATTTATTATGTGTTAATTTTGTTATTAAAATTAAATAAATAATAATAAAATAATTATTATCATGATATATAATAATAAAAATAGAGTTAAAAAATAATATTTTCATATTTAGGTATTCAACTTAAATAGTATTAAGTTGAAAATTTTTTTAATGACTATATAAAAATAAGATAAGATCAGATAAATATTTATGTAAAATAATCTTATTACCCTTCTAACAAAAATATATTTTAGGCTGCAGCAATTATCATTGGTCACTATAGACGTCCCACCTCTTTCACCACCAACCCATTGCAACCACTTAGATCCCAAAATTACACAGCCATTAGTTCTCCATCACTGCCAACACCTTCGCTGTCTATAACACCTCCCTCAGCACACCGCCACCACCTGCCGCCTCCCTCCTCCACCATGCCACCGCCACCATCTTGTCATTACCAATACACTGTATACTAAAACTTTTATATGGACAAAATGGTACTTGTTTTAGAATTTTAGTTCATTGTTTATATATAAATTACTACTTAAGTATATTAATAATTCCTAATACTAAATAATCAATGATTAATAATTCATAACATCATGAATTGATAATAAAATACACATAATTATGAGAAATTCATTGTAGTCTTATGATGCCCATCATATAGATTGACAATAATCACCATGGGCCTACCATGACCACCTTGGGGCCCACTCAATAAGCTTTGTCAAGTTAGGTAATATCTCAACTTGGATAAGGAGTTATATTATTCAATTGTATTAGATTTAATATATAAGACTCTTATATTATATAATTTGTAAATAATCAAATATATATAGTCTTATTTTTATTTTATAGAGGTATTATTTTTATAATTTTAAATATCAATATTTATGTAACAATACAGCAATATTATTATATAACAATACAGTGACATAACCCTAAATATAGCTATGGAATTCGTAAATATGGAAAAAGGGAGTACGTCAAAATACTCATATATTTTATAATCATAGCTATTGATTTAAAGTAAATATTTGATATTAATTATTATAAAATAATATTTTTCAATAATTAATTTATAACTATTTATTTTTAAATAAATAAATAATAATAAAAATAATAAAAACTCCTGTCATCCTAAGAGAAACTGTCCCCTCAATAAAAATAATCCATTCAAACGGTGATCTTACTTTTTTTCAATGAAAAGTAGGAGCTTACTTTTAATATTTAGACTACTAGACTAAAAAAATTTAATAATTACAATTTAAATATTGAATAATATTATTTAAATAGTTAATTTTATTATATATTTTTTTGAAAAATAGATTTGATATTCAATAAGTGTTTGATGCGTCATTGGATCCGAATTTCGAATAGATTTGGGCTTATCCGCTTGTCTGGTTCTAGTTTCATTCACTGAGTTTGGATCCTACACACTGCTAAAGTGAACAAGAGGTCAGTGTGTTGGCGGGAAGTTATCCCACCGAAAATACTCCGATACTCAAGTTAGTAAATAGCCTTTGAAATCTGAAAATGTAACTAAAAATGAGAATTGAGAAGGTGAATATGAGAGTGTGTGGGTTTCCAGATGAAAGAAAGGTAATGTCGTCTTTTCAATCTGGATGGTGGGTAAGGCAGTAGGCGTCTGTCAATAGAAAGAGCGCCTGTTTACCTTTGATTTGTGTTATTTCTCTCAGCTTGTTAGGAAGCTTTGCAGAGAGAGAGTATGAAATCGTTATGGGATGTGTAGTTGAGAGCACAGTAGCAGGTGTTGTGTGAGTGTCGCTCGCGTGCCTTGAGTGAAGACCCTAGGGTTCTTTTTAATGGCGGCCGGGTGATCTTCCTTGGTTGGAAGGTGTGATTCCCTGCGCCATGTTTAGGTAGCCTTCCTTGTGAGGAAGGCACGCGTTGCCTAATTAGTTGGGATCGTTTTCTTCTCTGGCGGGTAGCGGCTTTCCAAATTTTCTACTTTTCTTTCGAGTATATTACCGTTGGAAGGCTCCACTTGGTAGGAGTTAGGAAGATCTGGCGCCTTCCATATGGGAAAGGTGCCGATCTTGTCAACGTCCTTTTTTGGAGTTGGTTGGAATTATGAAAGGTGTAGGGTTAGTAAAAGAGCCGTTGCTAACTGCCTTCTAGAGCATGGACCTAAGTGGGCTAGGCCCGTGAATAGCCTTTTTATTCTTGGCTGTTTGCTACGGTGGATTCCGGGCACACGACTGCGACTTGGCCTGCACGAGTAGGCCGGCAACGTTTCAAATCAATCAACGCCCAAGGCGTTGGCTCACGCGTGTTTGGGCCTTTTAGGAATTCGGCCCTCATTTCCTGTTGGGCCAACATTAACCGTTCAACAGTGGATCTGGGCCGTCTTTGACTATCGGGCCAGTCCATTTACTGTACACCCATCACTAGCCCCCATGCCGGTGGCTAAAATTCTAGCTTTCGGCATGTTCATGATGAGATGCTCCTTGCTGTCCTTTGCTGCTTGAAAATTTTGGAGAACTCTACGAAAGGGTGAGGTATGGATCAATCATAACCGGCCCGATCGGATCAGGAGAAGAAAGTCGGTCGGATCTATTGGGATCTCTAGTTAGATCCTAGAAGAAAATTAACCGGATCCCCATTGGCCTCTAATCTGTCGGATCCGAAGAGAGTTGATTGGATCACACCATCTCTGGTTAGATCAGGGAAGAAAGTCAATCGGATCATTGGCCTGCCTTTGGTTAGATTCGAAAAGAAGGTTGATCAATCATTGACCGATTTTGCGAGATTTCGGAGAACTTTGTATGAGCACCGAGTGACGCGTGGCCATTAGCCTCGCTGTTAGGTTAAAGGGGACACTTGTCTTCACATGGTTGAGCCGCTATCCCGACCATTAATACCCCAGAAGATTTGCTTCAAAAGAGGCTCATTTGGGATGCGACACATGGCAGGAATGATGGCGTGCCTTCTCGAGGAGGTTTAAGGCGTTTCACAACTTACCGTTTAAGTTTTCCTCCTCTACCCTTAGCATTTTCCACGCTTTCTGCTTCTGCTTCTTCGTCTTCAACCCTCTTTCGTTCCAAAGAGAAACCCTAATCCTTCTGTGAACATAGCTTCGACCTCTGTCGCCGATATCCTTTCCGTTCTTCGAGAGAATGACGTAAAAGAGCTATGCATTGAGTTCAACATCTCCAAAGACATCGTGTGGAGGGTTCCAGATAAGGACGACAGGGCCTTCTCTCCGCTGGCGGGACACGTAATGGTGTATAAGGCCCACCTTAGGAGTGGTATCCGTTTTCCTCTTTCGGACAACTTACAGTCGATCCTCCAAGTTTTGCATGTTCCCACCGCCCAGCTCCACGCCAATGCTGTACGGTATATTTGCACCTTTTGTATCTTTCTCCGTAAGCATTCTAGGCGGTTGACGATGTCTATGGTGAAGGGGTTGTTCAAGATAAACCAGGGAGGAGAGTTGATCTCCCTGGTTCCGCGTAGTGGCCTAAAGGTTAATACGGCTATCTATGACTCACTAAAGAATTGGAAGAACCGGTTCTTCTTTGTGAGGGTGACTAAAACCTGGCCCTTGGCAAGGGATTGGGGCCAGATGCCGGAGGTTTATACGGGGACACCATCTGTGGCAGAGACGGCGTCCTTAGAGTGGTTGACCAAATTGGTCAAGACCCATCTCTTTGACTTCAAGAGAGATTTCTTGGTCTCTAAGGTAGAGACCAAGAAGGTGAATTGGGGAACGCCTTCCCCTGTTCAGAAGTTCAAGGCACCACGCGCCGCGGTGATGATGCGACCAGGAGGAATCGAGTGGCTCAAGCTCATCCGTCCCGTCCAGGATGACAAATTTATTGTCCCGGCCCAAAAGGATGTCGGTGGAGACGCCCACTTCATCGTCTTGGGCTGAACTATATCACCGTTGGGGGATTTACAGTGGTCTCGAATGCCACCGGGATGGAGAAGTCACTTGAGGACCTGCGAAACTATGGGAGAAGGCGTTATTACGGCGCCGCTGCTTGGCGGGTGGTTCTTGAGTGGCACAGACGGAGATTTTTCGAGCAGCTTGCCGCGGTGGAGCGTAGGAGCTGTCAGTCGGCTCACCCGCCATGCAGATGTCGGCTGAGCAGCCGGTGGTCGACCTTGACCTTCCTGCGGCTACAGTGGAGGCCGTTGCTGGGAAGCCTACTACCGCAGTGGATGACGTTGATGAGGGGCTCCTGGAGGAGAGGAGAATCTAGAGGAGGTCGCCACTAGCTCCGCTCGTGAGGGCATTTCTTCCAGCCCCCCGCCGCCGGAGTCAGACTTGGAGGCTAGACCTGATAGGCCCGCACGGAGAGTCTGAGAGGTATAATTTTCCGTGATACTTTCTGTATAACTTCTCCTTTAGAATTTTTGATTTGTTTTGTTCTTTAATGCAAAAGGAGAAGGTGCTGGTTGCCATTGCAAAGGTCATTGATCAGCGGGATTGGGTGATCTCTGACAGGGAGGCAGAGATCACTTCGCTGGACGCAAAGTTGGCGGCTTTGGGGGCGGAGCACCGGTCGGATGCCGCCGCCTTGCAGACGGTTCTGGCCGATATAGAGGCCGAGAATGCTAATATGAGAGAGGAGAATGCTCGGCTATGGCAGGAGAATGAGCGGATCACCAGGCGTCTTAGCTAGCTTAGAGGGCAGCTGACAGAGTTAGAGAACTGCCTGAGCCTCTGGATATGCTCCCACAAGATTGAGCAGCAGATGTGGTCGCAGATGTGGGAAGGGGTCAATATGTGTCGGTGTATTGTGCGGCTTATTGACCATAATTTTTCGGTGGACCTATTTAATATGTCAAACAGGTCCGCCCAGACTCGCGAAAGTCTCGTGAGGGATCTGCGAGATGATCAGGCGCCGCCTCCGCTGCCCCCTTAGCCTTTTGTCGATTTTTGGTTTCCTCTTTATATTATGTATAATGTAATACATTTGAAAGTAATAAAATGAGAATTATTTCACTTTGTGTCTATTTCTTTTTACTGCTTTGTGCTTGCATGTTTGCTGTATTGGATGGCCAACTCAGTTGACTGGCGGCCATTACATTGCTGCCAAAGGAGTGAAATCCTTAAGCTTTTGTTTGTAGGCGGGCTGTGTGTGTGTTAGCCGGCCTAGTAGTGGCGGCTTGTGAGTGAAGCCTGGTTGTGCTGCCCAAGTATTGACTTGGGTGGCTAGCCTTAGAGAAGAATTTTTCTCCCTTCGACAATCATTGACTAATCACGCTATTTCCTTGTGGAGGAGGTCGTTGCGTGTGCTGCGCTAGCCCCCTAAAATTTTGACCACTAACGGGCCACTTGGATGACAAATGTTTAGATTCGACCACCCATGGGCCGCCTGGATGACCAGGGTCTAATACGACCGCCAATGGGCCGCTCGGATGACCGATGTTCATATTAGACCGCTTATGGGCCACCTGGATGACCAGAGTTTACATACGACAGCTAATTGGCCGCTTGGATGATCGAGGTTCATGTTCGACCACTTATGGGCCGCTTGGATGACCAGAGTTTAGTAACAAGAAGGTGAAGACCCTCCTGACTTAGGGGCAATTTAGGTCGTGTAACTTGCAAAGCAAACACATATATATACATGCACATAGAAAAGGCAAGGCAGTATGCTAAGGAAACACTCATTTTGATAAATTGAAACAAGCAGACGAATGTGTACACACAATAATGCAAGTACATACTTGGGTCCCTTATTGGAAGTAGCGTTTGAGGTGGATCGCGTTCCACGTTCATGGGACCAACTTTTCGTCCTGATTTTGGAGCTTGTACTCTCCGTTTTGCAAGACGACAGAGACTAGGAAAGGCTCTTCCTAATTAGGGGAGAGCTTGTTGCGGCCGGCCAACTTCTTGTGGCCTTGACGCCTCGCAGGATCAGATCTCCAACATCGAATTATCGTACATTTACCTTTTTGTTGTAGTATCGGACAATTCGATGTTGGTAGGCCGCTATCTGCATTCTGGTAGCGTCGCGGGCTTCCTCCAACAAGTTTAGGTATTCCCTGATTTTCTGAGAGTTATCCTGTGAGTTAAACGATTTCACCCTAAGATTTGGAAGCCTGATTTCGACAAAGATTACCGCTTCAGTCCCGTAATAGAGACTGAAGGGTGTCTCGCGTGTTGGTTCTTTTGTGTTGTCTGGTAAGACCAGAGGATTGAGGGGAGCTCGTCTACGTAGGAGCCCTCTGCGTCTTCCAACTTGGTCTTTAGCCCGTGGAGTAGCGTTCGGTTCGTGACCTCTACCTATTCATTTGCTTGGGAGTATGCCACCGAAGTGTGGACCAGTTTGATGCAAAGGCTGGCGCAATACTTAGTGAAGCGTTTCCTCGAGAATTGGGTCTCGTTGTCGTTCACGACAACCTCTGGGACGCCAAATCTGTAAATAATGTTTTGGAGAAAGAATTCAAGAGCGTTGTGCTCTGTAATTTTTGCCAATGGGCTGGCTTTAACCCACTTGGTGAAATATTCAATACTCACGATGATGAATTTTCTTTGCCCCGTGGCAATGGAAAATGGGCCGAGAATATTGAGCCCTCATTGCACGAAGGGCCAAGGTGCGTGAAGTGTCTTTAGGTCAACGGACGGTTGGAGGTGAAGGTTACTGTGAATTTGGTAGCTTTCATACTTCTTCACAAATTCGAGCACGTCCTTTTTCATCGAGGGCCAGTAGTAGCCCTACCCATGATCTTGAAGGCTAAGTTTTTTTCGGCGTCATGTGCTCCGCAAATCCTGAGGTGCACTTCGCCAAAGGCATAGTCAACCTCTTCGGGAGTTACACATTGGAGATATGGAGTTGAGTAGCCACATCGATATAGCCGCCCATCAACCACAGTATACCAACTGGCTATCTTTTGGATTCGCTTCGTTTTCTCTGCGTCTTCTGACAACGATCCGTCAGCCAGATAGTTAAGGTAGGGCGTCATACAGTTTTTCGCTTGAAAATTTGTATCGCCTCCTACTTCTCTATGCTGGGAGCGTTCAAAATCTCCATCATATCGGCAGGTCTGAGTACATTGCGGGATTTTACGTGCAGTGGCTCTAACCCGGTCTACCTTCCCGTTTTCAATTCTAGGAACATAAATCAGGGTGAGTTTGTTGAATCCCTAGGCGGCATCCCTCGCCTTTGCCAAGTACTTGGCCAGGTGAGGGTTGCTTACCTCAAAGTCTCCGTTAACCTAATTAACGATCAGTTTGGAATCGTCGTGGACCGCCAACCTTTTGGTAGAGCACTCCTTTGCTAATCGTAATCCGACTAATAGGGCTTCATATTCGACAACGTTGTTGGTTGTCGGGAAATCAAGTATAAGGGAATACTTCATCTCAAACCCGTCTGGGGTCGTGAGGACCACTCCAGCGCTACTGCCGGTGTCCGTAGATGATCCGTTTACGTGGAGTACCCATTCTGAAACTCCGTTAAGACGTACTGCGATTTCTGCGGGCTGTTCTTAGAAAATTGGGGTCGTGGTCTCAACAATGAAGTCGGCTAGAGCCTGTGCTTTTTATAGCAGGTTTGGGTCAGAATTCGATATCGAACTCACTCAAGTCGATAGCCCATTTTACCAGCCATCCAGAAACGTCGGGTTTCTGGAGTATATTTTTCAGAGGCTGGTTAGCGAGGAGCACTATGCGGTGCGCCTGAAAGTACGGCCTTAACTTTCGCGCAGAGAATACAAATGCTAAGGCCAGCTTTTCTGCGCGTGAGTAGTGAGTCTATGGATCGGTCAACATTTTACTCTCGTAGTAGACCGGCCGTTGAGTGTTGGAGTCCTGGCATACGATGACGGAACTGATGGATACTTCCGACACCGCCAGGTAGAGATACAACTCTTCTCCGTCCTTGGGCGACACTAGCAATAGTGGGCTGGCCAAATACCGCTTCAATTTATTGAAGGTTGTCTGGTAGTCTGCCGTCCATTGAAACCCATTGAATTTTGTCCCTCTAGGGCCTTAAAGAAGGGTTGGTACTTATCCCCAGACTTCGCAAGGAAGCGGGACAACGCCGCCATCTGGCCGTCGATCGATCGACGCCTTCTTTACGCTCGCCGGGAGCCATGTCTGCGAGGACCTTAATCTTCTTTGGGTTTGCCTCAATCCCTCTAGAGACAGTGAAACCAAGAATTTACAAAGGCTACCCCAAGACACACTTAGCGGGTTAGCTTCATGTGAAGCTTGCGGATCACCTTAAACGACTCACCGGAGTCACGGATGTGGTCGCCTGACCCCCGCTCTTGGCCAGAGCATGTCGCCGATGTAAACCTCCCATGTTACGACCAATCTGCTTTTCAAACATCTTGTTGACCCGGTCATTAATAGGTTGCTTTAGCGTTTTTTAGTTCGAAGGACATCACTTTGTTACGGTAAAGAGGTACCTGATCCGTTATGAACGAGGTATGCTCCTGTCTTTGAACTCATCCTATTTGGTTAGAATCAATAGGCGTCCATAAAACTCAAATGACTCATGCCCGGTATCGAGTCAACCAAAGAAAGTCGATCTTGGGCAAGAGAAAGTGTCCCTTTGGCGAGGCTTTTTGTTGACGCTTGTAAAATCGCGACATTCGCCATTTCCCATTACTTTTCTTTACCAGGATGACGTTAGAGAGCCAATCCGGATAGTGAATTTCTCTAATAAATCCTGCGTCCAGTATTTTTTTCATCTCCTCCAGGATGGCGACCAACTTTTCCACGAAGTGGTTTCTTTGTTTCTGCCAGATGGGCTTCCGGCCAGGATTAAGCCCCAACTTGTGGACCATCACCTCAACCGGAATTCCAAGCATGTTTGCTGGAGTCCATGCAAAAATATCAGCGTTCCGTCGCATGAATGCAATCAATTCATCACGCAGTGTTTCGGCTAGTGAGCCGTCGATCTGTACACACCTTTCCAGTTCCTCCGGGTTTAGTGGGACTAGATCTGTGACTTCGTCGGACTGCACTTGTTGTAGGGTTGTCTCGTATCGATGATCGAGTTTCCCAACCGTTCTAGTGTTGCCGCTAGAGACAATTTGAGACATGTAACATGTCCGCCCAGTAACTTGGTCGCTTAACACTTCTCTTACACCGTAAGGTATTGGGAACTTCATCTTGAGGTGTGGGATCGAGGTAACTGCCCCAAACGCTTTAAGCACGGTCTGCCTAGTGTAGCGTTATAAATTGAGGGCAGGTCGACCACCAAGAAGGTAAGTGTTCGACTTGCTGTTTTTGGATACGTGCCCAAAGTGACCTCCAGTTGGATTATCCTTTGGACGGGCACTGGCTCATTGTCAAGGCCATACAATGGGCTTTCGACAGGTTTTAATTGGTTCTTTTTTAAGCTTAGTTTAAAGAATGCATCCAAGTAAAGTAAATTTTTTGAACTACCATTATCAATAAATACTTGTTTTAGTTAGTAGTCGATACTACTTTATCTGCCAACGAGCGGATAACAAAGGGGTTAGGGGGGATTTCATGAGTCAAATCATCATCATTGACTAATTGTGTTATGCCGTGGCGCTACTTTCTTCCTCGATCTGTTGCTACTTGTCGCCTGGTGGATTTTTGGCGAAAGCCCAGGTGACCATATTAACCACCCCTACTGTGCATCCGATTCAGGGAGGAGACGGCTCTACCCTTCTCACGCGGTTGCTCCCGTAACTCCTTTGAGCCGTTGACAAACATGGTGAGGTGACCCGCTGCGGTTAGCTCTCAATCTCCTTCTACAATGTCTTGGTTTTGAGAATGATCTTCTGCAGAGGTGAAAATCGTAATACTTTGACTGATTCATGGTGTCATTCTTCAGTGGTTTTGGCCATTTCAGGAATTTTTTTCCACTGATCTACATAAGGACATTTGAGCGTGTGTCCGTCAGGGGTGTAAAGCTGGTGGGCCCGTAATCTCTGCGTTTTGGTGGCCCAATTCTGTGCTGCTTCCAGTGGGAGTGATCACCGCCGCCATATTTTCTTTTTCCCTCTCCAGGGAAGGAGCGAGGCTGATCTGCCTGTTGTGAGAGTTTTGCTTCGTTGGCCTCCTTTTCCACTGTGTAAGCCCGGGTGATTGACTCCACCTCCCAGAAGGTCTGGGGATTCTTATAGGTCATGTGCTTGCAGAAGTCTCTGTAGGTCAGCGCGAAGATAAAACTGTCTAGAAATCTCCGTGGGTTCTCTCCTGACTTCTGCTTGATGTGGGAGAGGTGCCACGACTACTTTTCTTCTCGTTGGCTCGAGATATATTAAGCCAGGAAGAGATCTATGAGCTCCCGTAAGTTACTGATGGTGCCTGAAGGAAGGTGATGAAACCAGATGCGGGCATCTCCCTTCAGCGTGAGTGGGAAGCAGCGGCATATTGCTGTGTCTTCCAACCCTTATAGGCTCAGATGGGTGCGGAAGTGATTCAGATGGTCAACTGGATCACTACTCCGATCGTGTGAGTCAAGCAAAGGCATCTTGAATTTGGTGGGTAGTAGACGATTTAGGATCTTCACTGTGAAAGGAGATATGTCAAGGTCAATAGCGTACTCATTGTCACCGGAACACGTGGTTCCAAATCCTGATCCACTCGTGGATTCTGCGGCAGCGTTAAGCGAGATCTCTTAGAGCCGAGGTAAGCTCAAACTCGTTTTACCTAGAGGGTCCAGTGAGCTGGTTGCTTCTTGCCCTCCGGGTGACTCCGGAAAGTCGGGCCGGTCGCTCTGGACTGCATTCTCATCTTTTTATCCGAGAGTATCGTGTATTTCTTCTCTCGGACTTTCTCCGAGTGCTCCCGGAGCGCTTCGGCTGTTTTGCTTGGAGCGCATTTAAGAGGCTAGGATCCTCGTTGGTCGCCACCTCTCGGGCCTTCCCCGACTTCTTTCCTCCGCCATCTTTTTCGGGTGGCAGGTGCGATATAGCCATGAGCCCCCAGGCTTCGGCGGAACCCCTGGCTGGCTGTTTGCTCTTGTTGAGAGCGGTATTTGGAGCAAAGATTTCTTGTTGGTCCTGTATGGACCGCTCCATTAGTCGTTGAAAGAAAGGCGCAGGCGCGCCCGCTGCTGGTCAGTTGACAGTGCAGCGGCGTGGTCTGAGTCGGGAGAAGTGGCGTTTCTAGCGGGATCGCTGGCTCGGGCTCGTATTCACCATTACGGGATGAGTCCGGCGAGAAAAAGAGAGAGTTGTGAGGGATTATGGTTGGCTTTTTGCAAGCATTTTTCACAGACGGCGCCAATGTTAGTCCTTGGATTCGAATTTTGAATAGATTTGGGCTAATCCGCTTGTGCGGTTACGGCTCTATTCACGAGTTTGATCCTGCACACCACTAAAACGAACAAGAGGTCAGTGTGTCAGTGAAAAGTTATTCCACCGAAAATACTCCGACGCTCAAATCAGTAAATAGCTTTTGAAATCTGGAAAGGTAACTGAAAATGAGAATTGAGGAGATGAATATGAGAGTGTGTGGATTTTCAGATGAAAGAGAGGTAATGCCGTCTGTTGAATCTGGATGGTGGGTGAATGCAGTAAGCGTCTGTCAACAGGAAGAGCGCCTGTATGTCTTTGATTTGTGTTCTTTCTCTCAGCCTATTAGGAAGCTTCGCAGAGAGAGAGTATGAAATCGTTTTGGGATGCGTAGTTGAGAGCACAGTAGCAGGTGTTGTGTGAGTAGTCGTTCGCGTGCCTTGAGCGAAGACCCTAGGGTTTTTTTTAATGGCGGCGGGTGATCTTCTTTGGTCGGAAGGTATGATTTCCTACGCTATATTTAGGCGGCCTTCCTTGTGAGGAAGGTATGTGTTGCTTGATTAGTTGGGATCGTTTCCTTTTCTGGCGGATAGTGGCTTTCCAAATTTTCTGCCTTCCTTTTGAGTATATTACCGTTGGAAGGCTCCACTTGTGGGAGTTGGGAAGATCTGACGCCTTCCTTATGAAAAAGACGCCGATCTTGTCAATGTCCTTTTTTGGAGTTGGTTGGAATTATGGAAGGCGTATGGTTAGCAAAAGAATCACAGCACCCCTTCCTGACGGAAGTGGGCCAGGTATCAAGGGCCGTGAATAGCCTTTTATTATTGATTGCTAAGTTCTTTCTGATGATTCTAGTCAACGACGGTTGACCGTTCTCACGTTAGTAGGCGGCGCACAAAAGTCTCGTCGGTCAATGTTGGCATTGACCCGTCGATTCGTGTTTTGGTCTTTCGAGAAATTTCGGCCCTTTCATTTCTGGGCGCCAACGTTGACCGTCCAACAGTGGATCTGGGCTGCCTTTGACTATCGGGCCAGCCTATTTACTATACACCCATAAGTGTTTATATTATAAAAAATTTCACAAATTTAATAAAATAATTTTTTATTTTTCTTTTTTTTAAAGATCAAAATCAGAAAAGGAAAAATGTTTTACATGGTGTCCTATTTAATTAGGCTCTTTTAATGGTTAAAAGCATATTTAATTATTAAATATATTGTTATTAGAACAAAATTATAGTCTCTTTTCCCATTTCATTTAATGATGAAAATGATTAAAGTATTGGGGCACACTTGTAAATTTGACAAGTAGGGAAATGCCAAGGGAGTGTGGGCCGATGGTAATTACCTCTTTTTTTTCCTTTTTATCTCTAATTATGATTCTAATATTAAATTTTTAACATATTACATAGCTAATTATTTATTTAAATTATTTGATATTATTCTAAATATTTATTTATCTAACATTTAATTATAACAATTAAATAAAAGTGCAAATATCAATAATGGGATTATCTTAACACTACTTATGTAAAGGATAAATTTTTAATTATTATTATTATTAATTAAGATAAAAATTATTGATGTCAAAAAAAATTTGGATCTAAATTAATATTTTGATCAGGTCACGTTAGGTTGAGTGATACTTAATTGACGTTTGACATGCATATATATGTATTTTGAGCATAATAGACAATCTGAAAAATGCTCAATCAACGCTTGTATGTATTTCAAATAGATTGTTTATATTTGATGTGCGTTTAAAAGATACATGTATGTAGTTATGGCAAATTGCATATGCCAACTACATGCTTTGAGGGACACTTATATGCCATGTGACTTTTGTCTCAGGATTGATGTGTACCTGATAAGTGTATATATATTAATCTTCTATATAAATCTAATTCAACTGATTTTTTATTATTTTTGTCTAATTTTAAAAAGAAGAGAAAGAAAAGGGAGAGAGAAAGATAGCAAATGAGAGCGAGAAAGCTAAAGAGGAGGATTCAAGTGAAATTAAGAAAAATTTATGTAAATTTGAGTATAAATTAAGTGTATCATAAATCATTCTTTCTTTTACTATTATTATTTTGATTATATGAGAATTTATTATCTTAAAAACTCATATATATTATAATTTTATATATAAAATGTGTATATTTCATAAACACATATTCTCATTTTCATTCCCATTCTTTATAATTTTTATGAATTTTATATTTTTAATCTATATATATTATATATTTTAATTTAGTTTTTTGCTCTAAAACTCATGCATATTCTAATATTATATTTAAATACTCTTATATGATTTGATTTTTGTATATAATACTCTAATATGTCCTAAATTTTTAAATATACTCTTTTGTGTGCCTTAAATTTATACTAAGTTATTTTTACATATTTTATAATTGAAATAAAACAAGTATCTAATTTGAGCCAAACTCTTAGAATAAATGAATGCTTTGTGACTCTATGACTAACAATTCGAACTAGACTAGTAGTATTTGAATGCATAAAAATTGATTGATAATCAATTGTAAAATTTTACAAAACTATACAAAATTTTTGTATTTTCTATAATGTACTACCTTTCCATATTTAAGAATTTCATACTATAACTTTTACATGATTTAATATTTCATAATTGAGTTCATGTATATATTATGAACTTCTACATATTGAATATTTGAAGAATTAAGAAAAAAATCTATAATTAGTTGAAAGATAGTGATATTTTTTTTGGTATAAAAAAAAAAAAAATTATTCATATTTTTATAGAGTTTTTTCATTTAATTATATACGAATTATTATAAAAATTGATGGTAATATATTATAATATGTCTCAATATATTAAATGATAATAAAGATTTGAATTTATTATTCACAGGTTGAAAGAATTATTCAATCCCGTTTATGGAATTATATATATAATGATTCATTTACGGATTTTAAATAATAGTATATTACTTTTAATTGTGTGAAAATATACATAACTCGAGTTTTGAATAAATCGCCGTTTGTCATTTGATCCCTACTAATCATTGGTTTATAAAAATTCACATCATTTGAATATAGTTTAAAGATAAATTATTTATAAAAAGAAAATTGAATTATTAACCTAAAATTTATACATGAATGTTATGAAAATGTTATGACGTTGTATTGGATTTTAGATGATATTCTTTCTAACATGTTTAGATGTAAATTATATGTTCGATTATAAAAAATTATATATTCTATTGAACAATTGACTCACTATTATTTTAATTTTTATTAACATTTCGGATTAGAGAGTTTGGACCATGCTTGCAAGTGACCGGAGTAATTGAAGGGCTATCCAAGGATTAGAAATAAGACTTGTGATTTTAGATAATGTACCTTTGTATCAAAATAGTAGATTTAGGATACTTATTCTACTTCAGTTAAATGATTTTGTATAAATTATTATTGTAATATTTTGTCAGTAATTTAATTCAATTTTGGTTTTGTCGAGCTATTTGTTTAAGTTATAAATTTATTTACTCCAATTTTAGTACGAACGTATCACCTTACATATGTTTGAGGTCATTGTAAGATTGGTATTCAGAGCCACTTTCTAGTATGACATTTTTCGGGTCTCTTGTTAGCATTTATCATAAATTAGATTTGTGTCTTGATATTTTAATCGTATTTTGGACGGTAAATAAACAAACAAAATTTTCTAAAAAATCACAGACTAAAAAATAATTTGATTGAACATCATATGCATCTCCAGCGTAATTAATTCTCATTACTATTAACTTTTGAGTTTGCTTGCAGTGAGGGATTTGCTTGAGCTTGCATGTCTATGGTAAAGAATTCATTTGATTTTTGCTCAATTTGTGGGAAATTAAAGGGCGTATGTAGGTTGTGTTGGGATTTATATGGAATAAAAACACATATTCAGTGGAGCAGAAATAAAATTTTCAAATCTTTTATCAATATTTGGTCATCAAATCGTGGGAGTATAATAAAAGTATCCAACCAGGCACAATAAAACTATACAGTAATATTTAACGTAAAAAAATTTTTATAATAAATAAAAAAATTACATAATAAATTTTAAAAAATCAATTATAAAAGTATTTTGGTTACAAATATGACCCATTTGAGATTCCTTCATAACAATTCGTGTCAATAACTGAATGATATAAACTCAACACATCTAACGACCAACTAAAGAAGAATATACAAAAACGAGTACCAAATTATAGTACGCCTTATAAATAAGATTAAAGTAATAGACTCAAAGTTGACAAAGAATAAAATTTAAATCGTACTTCAATTGAATGTTGAACGTCTTTCTTTTTCTTTTTCTCTTTTCTTTTTTTATCAAATGAATATACTCTTTTGTATCAAATGAAGAATATACCAAAAAAAGGTGCGAGTCCGATCCGTGGGTTACCAAATTATAGTATTTGAAGTTATAAATAAGATTAAAATAATGTTTAAAGAGGAAAATTAAAAGAATATAATTTAAATCGTATCTCAATTGAATGTTGAACCTCTTTCTTTTTCTCTTTTTGTATGGGGTTCTTTTGTATCAAATGATCTCATATTATGCCCAACATCGGTATATATACATCTATTGAGCATATTAGGTGCGAATAGTAGCACATGCCGCATGTGAGCGCCCCTTATTCGTACATGTGCTGTGCCCATTGTGTTCATTGGCACACAAGGCCCCATCAGATATTGATGGTCATTTTCTCATATTCATGCATCTAATAGGTTCCGTCTCTTATACTACTTTGATCCTTTGCTCATGCGAAACCTCACACTAGAATTGAGCACATCTCCTAATAACTTATTTTATTAGTTACTGAAATGCATAATAGAGTGATAAAAAACTAAATAAGTTGTAATTATTTAAATGTGGATTTCTTCTAAACCTATCATAAATGGGTACGTTAGCAATGGTGATAGATTACAAGAACTGAAACCGTTGGACGAAATGCCTCAAAGAAATGATGTCTCTGGACTAGCATCCTTGTGGGGTTAGTTAGGTGTCAAAAATGATGACTTCGAAGAGGAACTGTCTTGTTGTTCATCATACTTCTCTTCTGTCATAATTTCAGCAAAGCAAAGAATTTCAAACCTTGAACTAGCATCAATAGATCAATAGTGTAAGACACTAATCACAGCAATTATATTCAATGCTTTTATTCTGAGTCCAAACATAGGTCAATATAGGATATCTGCAGCATTTAGATCAAAATGATGACTAGCTGTCTTTTTGTTCAGCATACTTCCTCTTCATCGAGAAAAGGGTAATACTTGATATCCAACAACCGGATCAATGGTGTAAGAACAAAGCTCTATTAATACCTATTCAAGGGTGCATTCAGCTTAAATCTTTTGGGCAAATCAGGATTGGCAAGGAAAAACCGCCCAAAGGCTACCAAATCGGCGTCTCAATGAGCCAGCGCCTCGTTTCCTAGGTCCTTGGTGTAGCCACCGCTACACACAAAAGTCCCCTGGTATGCTTTCCTCAACTTTTTCAGCAG
The DNA here is from genome assembly GCA_033239525.1 of Nepenthes gracilis. Lineage (NCBI taxonomy): Eukaryota > Viridiplantae > Streptophyta > Magnoliopsida > Caryophyllales > Nepenthaceae > Nepenthes > Nepenthes gracilis. The sequence continues at coordinate 2,565,970 of BSYO01000026.1, read as the reverse complement.
CTGAGCACCCTCGTCCTCGTGGACCGGTTTGTGATCGGCATTCATGAACCGGCGCTGAATAACATGGAGATATGTGAGCTTGGAGCCCACCGATTCTTGGAGCTCATTAAGTCTCTCAATCACAGCAAGCCCAAGAGCAAGGGGGTCAGAGTCGATGGCATTGAGGTAATCTATTGCAGATGATAATCTCACGGCGACTCTTTCGGCACCTACGGCTGACACCATTGCTTGAGTCACCTCTAATAAGAACTTGCACCGGTTCACGAGTGATCCACCATACTTGCCTGTTCGATCATTGATTGTATCCTTTAAGAATTGATCGATGATGTAGCCTTGGGCCCCGTGAATTTCAACACCATCAAAACCTGCAGGAAAAAAAGGTTTAAGCTACTGACAAGATTGACAGGAAATGGCATAAGATTTTAATGAAAATTTTGCTCATACATTTGGAGGATATTTAGAGGCCGAGACATAACAGCCAAATTGCTCAGATACAATTTGAATATCAGAAGTTCAAACTATAAAAATAATCCATTTATAAAGCAAGTGTTTGAAGTCAAATATCTAATCTGCTTTGGATCCCACGATATGAAAGTCTCTTATTATATTAGACTGTTGTTTATTAGCAGGGCTGTTGTGCATTATTTAGTCATGAACTAGCTGTGGAGTAGCTCCAAAAATACTACTATTTAGAGATTTAGTTAAGTTTAAAATCTCACACAAATTTTTTTCATCCAATGGATTAAAAAAAGATATATGTGGTGCATGTCCCTATAGAGATGGGGCACCCCCAAACTCGCTATCCCCACACATTAGCCATAACAAAAGAAGATGCTAGACAGAGGCGAATCCACTATGTCATTGATCTCACTCAAAAATTTATGTAAATAAGAAGAAAATATGACATGAATATATTAATAATTATACTTGATCTTTTTATTTGACTTTATAAATGTATTTATTAGTCACTGTGACTTATTTATTTATATAAAATCAGTCAATTTTAACCATTTTTAAATAAAAGATAATAACATAATATTTCAAATTTATTATCTTAAAATTAATAAAATAACAAAATTATTAATCCTACTGAGAAAAAAATCATGGATCAACCCATAATGTCGAGAGGTGTAAAGCCAATTTAGACTGGTAATCCACTTCATTTCCTTCTACATATGTCTGTTGAATAGAAATTGGTGGCCTTGAGAAAACATTACTTGACATGCATCTCCAAATAAAAAGAAATGTGTATAGCTGAATTCTAAAGCTGAAGTCTAACACAATTCATGAGGAGTTTGCTTTTTATTTTTTTCTTTTTTTCAAAATAACTCTTCAAAATAAGTTATAATTTGCACCTTTTGCCAATGAGGTGTTTTAAAACGGTTCTGAATTGAAATTTGTTGAAGAAATTCATAGCAACTAACCAAGAACCCAAATTTATATCTTTCTCTGAAAGTCATTTTTTGCAAGATTGTAGTCACCAAATGAAGCAACAAGCTTCAGTTCATTTCAAGCTTTATAAATTGATCAACTTCCAAACAATGAATATATATATATGTGAATGAAATCCACGTGAATGTAGAACTTGGCATTATTCATTTCCTTGAAATCAAATTCAAATTTTGATCAGCAATAAGTTCATACCAGCTCGGATTGCATTCAATGATGCTTGTCGAAAATCCTCAACCAGCCCCGGAATTTCTTAGGTCTCAAGGCGCCGAGGCGCTGGATACTCTGCTTGGGATCCGTCTGGCTTTAGCACCGTCCACCGTTTCGAAATCCGCTTATCTGTCGGCGAAATCGGCGCAGCATCTCCCGGCTGAAACACTGCATCAAGCAGATTTGCGGAACATATCAATCAATCAAATCACCCAATACAAAGAGTGACAAATTCTAAAATTAGGGTTATATCGGGCTTAACCTGGATGAGAAGCTCGACCGGCGTGCCACAATTGACAGAAGAAGATAGCCCCTTTGGCATGAACAGCTTCTACCACTTTTCTCCATCCTTCAACCTGCTCGTCCGTGTAAATTCCAGGACAATGCGGATACCTGCCCCAAATATCCGAACTATCAGTTTCTCATGAACTAGCCATGAAAAGCTTCGGTTGTCACACGAAAGCCTAAGAGGCTGACATAGTTTATACTCGAAAATGAATCGTCAAGCGGTTGCCCTTCAAGATTGCAGAATAATTTGCTATGAGAAAGCACAAGACCGAGTGTTGCAGAAGGTTTTGGGTTTTTTTCGCGGAAGCTCACTTGAAGAACGTCCGTCTGGTTGCAACTCTGAAATTCTGGCGACTAGTCCACGTTTAGTCGGTGAGAATAAAAATTTTATTTTTATTTTTTTAAAAAAATATTTATTTTACTGTTTAATTACATTTTGATAAAAAATAAATATATTTGAAGGAATAGATATTCCCGAATCTTACGGCACGTTTGATTGTTAGAATGTAAAAATATAGGAATAGAATAATTATTCTTAGGGAATAAAATAAGATGCGTTGCATCATCGGATCCAAATTATTATACAGATTAAGGATCCAAATACTATTCGAAGTGAGTCTGGTTATTTGTATGCTTAAATTTGAATCCTGTGTAATATAAAAATACCGTCAATGGATTGGCGGGACTAATTTCTTGATATATTCTCCAATACTCAAGTCAATATCTGTCTTTTATAAGGGAGAAATAGGATGTAAATTAGAAATTAAATTAACTTTATATAGGAGCTTGTTGCTTTTTGGAAGCGTCTTAGAGAAAAATATAGATGCTTCTTCCCAGAAAGTCTTATGGGCTTTTTCTTTTTTTCTTCCTCTTACTTTCCTGTTGGAAAGAAGTCTTTTTTTATAGCTGTTATGGGACAGTTAACTTTTTCTATAACTGTCCAAGAAACCATCTAGGAAATCTGCTTAGAAACTATCCAAGAAATTACTGAATGGATAGAATTTTATTCATATTATTGTTTCAGTCGGCATTTGAGGTAATTGAGATGAAAAAGAAAAAACCGCTCGGCAATTGTTTCCAGCTCATTCTTTATCGTCGGACAGGTTCCTTTATTTGGCCAAATCAGCCTCTTTGGCCTTCTTGATATATGGGCCAAACTTATAGAAGTGAACTTTCTTATTGGGCCATTGGTATCAACACCTATCACTAGCCCCCATGCCAAGAGATCTGAAACTCAACCTTCTGGTATGAATTTTGAAGGCAACTTCTTGTCAGGACCTGTGCTCTTAGTCTCAGTAGTGACATTTTTGTCCGAGGACATGATCTGTGTTCGAGGTGTAACAACAATTGTCCAATAGCATACTCTCTTTTTAAAGACAAACTCTCAATCGTCCGAGGATATGGCTCTAGTCCGATGGTTGAGGAAAATTGTTTGAGGACATTATTTGAATCCAGCAGCTTGACTAAAATTTATCGGAGGACATTCTTCGAGTTCGATACGCTAGCGTGTGCGGTCAGTTGAGGCATTAAATGCGATTGACATCACCTTAAAAACGTAATAGCCATCATTGCCTACTTTCGATGCTTGATTTGTCCTATGCCTCATGAAAAGTCGACATGTGCCCGGGCTATGATGAGGCGCGTCTTTTGAATTTTTTCCTTTAAATGACGCCGTTTCAAACCTTCGACTACTCATTTGAATCCTTTCAGAATCCTTCTTGAACTCCAGACACCAAACTTATTTCTTGCAACTGCATGAGTTGGTAGGCTAATTTATTCCAATTATTGATAAGGCCATCAAATCTTGCGTAGACTTGGATACCTTCTAAGTTTCAGAGGAGCACGCAAATCGTCTAGAGCATGAGCTTGCTGAGGCTAAGAATAAGATTTCCTCCCTTGAGGATTCGCTGAAAGTCCAGTAGCAGCAACATGCCCTCCTTTGGGGCACGAATTTTTAGTTAAGAGGACGAGTTCAGGACTTCAATAAAGGCCGAGGATATCAGATTTGCATTGGAGCGATAGTATTGCGACAACATTGGACTCTGTCGACGCATAATAAGGATATTGATTCCAAAGTTTTCACTTTTTTTGTTTTATCTGAGGAACGCAATGTCCAATGCAAAGCAGACCTAATTGGCCGCCAGGAAGAAGATGAAATTCCTGATCCTTCTCTACCAGGATCTTCTGAGACTTTAATTTTTTTTTGCTATACATTTATTGTATGAATAAAATTTATTCTTTAATTCAATCTCTCTCTTTCTCTTTCCTTGGATTGCTTATAGGTTATGTTCTTTTTTAGACACATCATAATGACATTCTATCCTTTATGAATGAAGTGTCTAAACCCACTGACCATGGTTGGTTGATGATGCTACTTCTAAGGTATTTACATTCATGTCGTTTAACCCCCTAAATTTTAAAACTCAACCACTTGTGGGTTGCTTTGTACTCTTGCCAAGTTTTAGAGTTCAACTTTGAATGAATCGCTCGATCTTATCAAGTTTTGTTAGTTGTTCTAGGACAACTCTGGGAACAAGTGAAAAAAATTATTTCACTTGACTTAGGAGTAACCTAGGTTGTGTGATTTTATGAAATGATATGCAAACAATCAAATGAGTACAGGATAAAGAATAAGTAAAAAAATTTATTTTCTTAATAAAATGTGATACAAGCACATTAAATGATGTAACTAACCTTTCCCGACTGCTCATATATTTATTAATACTATTTTTTAAGGTGAGAAACATCCCACATCCGAGGGACAAGTCTGTCTTTTGGGTGCGTAATTTATGTGTCCTTTCAAAGGATAACCGAAACAAAAAATTGCCCTTCCTAGTTTGGGAAAAACTTGTTTCGGTTAGTATTCTTACCCGTGGCTTCAATGTTTCGTAGTATTAAGTCTCCTACTTCAAATTGACGTGCTTTTGCCTTCTTATTATAATATCTGGCAACTCTTTATTGATGTGCCACTGTCCACAATCTTGCCATGTCTCGGGCTTCCTCGAGTATATTAGGGTTCTCTCGAAACCTTTGTGAATTGTTATTTGAGTTGAAACACTCAACCTGGAGACTAGGTAGTCCAACCTACATTTGTATGACTGCCTCAATCCCGTAACATAGGCTAAATGGTGTCTTTTGAGTCGATTCTCTTGGTGTTGTTCTATATGACGATAAGACTGATGGCAGTTCATCCACCCATGATCCCCCAACATGCTCTAACTTTATTCTCAATCCATGTAGTATCGTGCGGTTGGTAATTTTTACTTGTCCGTTACTTTGTGGGTATGCAACTGACGTATGAACCAATCTTATCCTTAGGTTAGCACAATATTTGGTAAAATCGCTTACCAGTGAATTGGATCTTATTATTAGTTACAATATATTCTGAAATACCAAACTTACACACAATGCTCTGATAGATGAACTCTGTAGCATTCTATTCGGTTATCCAAGCTAGTGGTGTGGCCTCAACCCACTTCGTGAAATAGTTGATCCCGACAATCATGAACTTTCTTTATTCAAAGCTATCAGCAGAGGTCCAAGGATGTCAAACCCCATTGTGTAAATGTCCAAAGTGATTGTAGAGCTTGGAGTTCTGTGTGAGGTTGATGGGTAAAGTTCCCATGGAACTTGGTAATTTTCACACTTTCGTACGAAATCTATAGTATCGTACTTTATGGTTGGCTAATAATACCATTACTTCATCAACTTAAAAGTAAAGTTTTTACCTTCAAATTGGGATCCACAAATATCAAGGTGCACTTTTTCGAGGGTGTAATCAACCTCTTCTCATGTGAGGCATCGTAGGTATGGAGTAGAGAACCCACATTGATATAATTGGTCGTCTATGATAGTATACCAGCTTGCTATCTTTTTCACTTTCTTGACTTTATTTGATTCTTTAGGTAATGTCCCATCAAACAAATACCTCAAATAGGGGGTCATCTAATTATTAGTATTAGCTATCTGCATCACTTCTGGTTCAGGATCATATATATTAGGATTTTTGAGAACCTCACGTATTCCTCAAGCGTACTACTCAGGGTCCACAAACGCTGCTACCCTTGCTAACAAGTCGGCTTTTCCATTATCTTCTCTTGAAATATGGATTATTTCCACCTTCTAAAAGGCCGAAGTCAAATTTCAAACCTTTAGAAGATACCTAGAAAGTTGTGGGTTGTTCATTTCAAAATTTTCTTAGACTTGGTTAATGACCAACTCTAAGTCGTTGTAGACAATTAAGATCTTGACCGAGCATTCTTTAGCCAACCGAGATCTTCCAAGTAGTGTTTCATACTCTACGATGTTGTTAGTTGTTGGGAACCCTAGAATCATCGAGTATTTAATTTCTGATCCATCATGTGTTCTCAACACAATGCCAACACCACAATCACCTTTCATTAAGGAGTCATCCACATGTAAATTTCATACTGGAGGACTGAGGGGTCCATCCACTTCACAAAGGTCTGACACATCTAGAGTTAAGGTTGTTGTTTCGATAATAAAATCTGCCAAGACTTGGCCTTTTAAGATTTGGCATCGAATGAAATTTTATATCGAATTCACCCAACTCAATGGCCCACTTAACCAGTCGCCCTGACTTATCTGACTTCTGTAATATTACTCTTAAAGGCTGGTCTATCAGGACTATGATTTTATGTGCTCGGAAATAAGGTCTCAATTTTTGAGTGGTTTGCACAAGCGCTAGAGCTATCCTCTCTACATGAGAGTACCAGATCTCAACATCAATTAGAATTTTACTGAGATAGTATATATGCCACTATCTATTATACTGTTGTTGAATCAAGATCGAGCTCAAAATTGTGTCAGACATAATGAGATACAAGTACAACTCCTCGTCTTCTTGAGGAGAAGTTAGAAGAGAAAGATTTGAGAGTTACTCTTTAATATCTCGAAGGGCAGCTTCACAGTCGGTTGTCCACCAAAAACCATTAGTCTTGGTCCCCCTTAAAGCTTTGAAAAAGGGTAAATATTTCTCGACCGATTTAGCTAAGAATCGGGAGAGTACTGCTATCCTTACGATTAGTTTCTAGACTTCTTTCACTATCCGAGGTGAATTCATGTTAAGGATAGCCTTGTTCTTCTCAGGATTCACTTCAATCCTTCTGTGTGAAACAAGGTAACCCAAGAATTTACCAGAGGTCACTTTGAATGTACATTTTATCGGATTGAGTTTCATCTGGTGTGCCCTAAGGACATTGAACGTCTCATCCAAATCTTGAATATGGTGGTCGGTTACTTTACTCTTGACGAGCATATCATCCATATAAACCTCTACATTCTATCCAACTTGGGTATCAAACATCTTATTGACAAGCCGTTGGTAAGTGGCACTAGTATTCTTTAATCCAAAGGGTATAATTTTATAATAGTATGTCTCTTGGTTTGTCATGAATGACGTATGTTCTTCATCCTCTAGGCTTATTTGAATTTGATTCTAGCCTGAGCACACGTTTATGAAACTCAAAAGCTCAAGTCTGGACATTGAGTCTACAAGCAAATCAATCTCGGTAGCGGAAAGCTATTATTTGGACATGCCTTGTTAACATCTATAAAATCAAATCATATCCCCCACTTTCCGTTACTCTTCTTGATCATTACCACGTTCGATAGCCAGTTTGGATATTGAACCTCCATGATAAATCCAGCATCTAAAAATTTCTTTGCCTCACGAATAGTTATCAGTTTCTCAACCAAATAATTTTTTTGCTTTTGGCAACTAAGTTTGTGATTGGGATCTAGGCCCGATTTATTGATCATTATTTTAGTTGGTATACCTAGCATATCACTTGGTGCCCAGGCAAAGACGTCTGAATTCTGTTGAAGGAAACTGATAAGCTGGTCTTGAAAAGGTTTAGGTAGAGAACTTCCTATTTGAACATATTTTATGGGATCGTTGAGATTTAGAGGTATTTGGTTGGTTGATTTTTTAGATTGAGCTTGCAGCAACGTTGTCTCATTACGAAAATCAAGGTCTTCGACCGGTTAGGGAAGAGATGTCTAAGTGACTTGAGACAGATAATATATCCGTCCGGCCACTTAATCTCCAAGAACTTTTTCAATTCCAAATGGCGTGGGGAATTTCATCTTCAAATGTTGAATAGAAATGACAACACTGAAGGAAGTCAAATAAGGACGTCCGAGGATGGCATTATAGACCGATGAGAGGTCTACTACTAAGAAAGAGAGCGTCTTAGAAGCAATCCTCGAATAAGTCCCCAAAATGACTTCAAGTTGGATGACCCCCTGAACAGGCTATTGGCTTGTTGTCCAGTTCATAGAGGGGTCCTTCAATTGCTTTCATTTGATCTCTTTTAAATCCCAATTTAAAATAATCATCAAGATAAAGTAAATTTCTTAAACTTTCATTATCAATAAAGATTCATTTTAACTGATAGTCTACAATACTATTAGAGACGAGTACTGTTACAACCAAGGGGTCAGAATATAGAAAAATTATATGAGTCATATCTTCGATAATAAAACTAATGACTTTTTCCCTGACTTCTACCCTTGGCTTCTTGTGGGCAGTGACCATTATGAAATTCTTCTTAGTGTCGTGCCGGGTTAGTCGTGTTGATATCATGTTCATTATCCCAGCTGCTACTCTGTTCCTTGATTGGTCGGCCTCACCATCATTTGCTCATTTGGAAGTCAGTCCGCGTCCTTGCAAGAAGTAGTTAAGGTGTATTTTCTAAATCGGATATTCAATCTCCTTCTACGGCGTCCGATAGTTTCAATATTGCGACCTCCGTATCGATGGTAATACTTTAATTGGTCACCTCCATCAGAGTTCTTTAACTCTTTCGGCCACTTAAAGATTTTTTTATCCCAAATCTTTATGAGGATGTTGGTGCGTGAGTTATTTAAGGGAGTCAAGTTTAAAGGCCTGAACTCTCCTTAGACAACTTGCTCGGACTTTGGCTATTTTCTTGGCCCTTGGGGACTCTGGTGGTCCCCATTTTTCATCTTTTCTTCCACCGCCCTCAGGTGGGTACACTTTTCTCAGTCGAGCTTTTTTACTTTATTTGCCTCTCGGCCACTATATATGCCCGAGCTATGGGCCCAACCTCTTTGAAGATTTGAGTTTCTTGTGGATGAGGTATTTGAAAAAACTACCATCTTCTAAAGTTGATAGAAAAGTATTGAGCTTAACTTCATCCATCAACTTTGAAATCTCTCTAGCCTCTACAATAAACCAAAACAAAAAAACCTTTCAAATTCTCTCTAGATCCATATATTTATATTTAATAAATATTTAAATGATTACATATATAAATACATATAATCATATAAAATACATATAATCATATAAAATATAATTATATATTTTATAATATATTTTTAAATAATTACATATTTAATAATTATATATATTTTAAATATATAATTATTAAATATAATTATATTTTTATTATTGTATTTTTAAGTACTTTAAATTATTATACATTTAAAATATTTTTTAAATACTTAATTATTATATAAATATAATTACATTTTCTAAATATAATTGGTGTAGGAATAGTTATTTTTAAAAATTTAGGAATAACTATTTCTTCAAAATATTTTTTCACTATCAAAATATAACAAAATAGAAAAATAAATATTCTTAAAGGAATAAGGTGGTAATAGAATTTTTATTCCCATTAATCAAACGTGCGATTAAGAAATAAATATTACCACATCCCTATTGGTATTAGTTATTCCTGGATAATTAGGAATAACTATTTCTACATTAATTATATATATATACATATACGTAATTATTTGATATATATAATTACTTAATAATTATATTTAATAAATATTTGATATATACACGTAATTATATATATATATATACGTAATATTTAATAAGTATTTAATATGTAATATTACGTATTATATAATAACACGTAATATTATATATTAAATATTTAATAAATATTTGATATATACACATAATTATTTATATGTACTATTTAATAAATATTTAATACATAATATTACGTATTATATAATATTATGTAATATTATATTAAGTATTATATCAAATATAATATTATATCAAATAATTAATAAATATTTAATATATAGACATAATTATATATACATAATATATATACATTATTCTAAATTATTATTTAGTATTGTTGGGTCCAATACCAGTGAGGCCCAAAGGAAATACAAGGCCTAATCCAGGAAGCAGCAGTCCAAATCGCCAGCTTAGCCCAATATTCAAAAATAGCCTATGTGGAAGTCCAATATTTGCAGCCAATTAGGCACCACCTGCAGCTCATTAATGCATCTGTAGGCGGCAGACGCAGCGCACCTGGGACAAGCCAATGAGGAGGAGGACAACGTTGCCAGCTGCGACTCGCAACGTTGCCTACATTTCTCCAGCCAATTCTAGTGCAAGAGGTAGACCAAGTGTAGCTTACGACACACGATAGTTTTTCCGCCACCACAAGGTGACAACTGACACGCCGGCGACCACCATTCGGCAACGGCCAATAAATCCCTGTAGGAAGGATTCTCGCGTCCAAAGCTCCACTCCTTGAGCCTTTAAATTCCCTCTTCTTCTACTGGAGAGAGATTGGATACCAAATCGGTGATTTGAGCATGGCATTGAGACGTATGCTCCTTTAAGCTCCAGCTCTCATCCTCCACCACCTTTCATAGGCAACCAAAGTTAGCTACTTGTCAGCAGTGCATATAGGGAGTTAGGCCTCCCACTAACCACTTATTGAGTTCAACTCTCACATTCATACACCATCATCGCATACTTATCATATTTTTGCACACCTCTAAGCGTGTGTTCCCTTTTTTGTTCATTGCAAAAGGATACTGACTTGAGTATTGGAGTGTTATTGGTGGGAGAATTTCGCTGACCTTTGACCACTTATTTGTTAGTTGTATTGTGTTGGTTCCAGGTTACCAGCGACAGAGAACGGACCCGCTCATGATCACCTCTGGACAATGAGAAATTTGAAGGCTCCCTAATCCGTACGATAATCAGGTATCTGGGATGCAATATTGGCGTCGTCTGTAGGAAACACGACAAAAAGTTTAGCATCTCCTTCCAAAACACACGCTTTCACAACAAGATGGTCAACACCCGGGCACAAGCCATCACCCTAGTAAGAGATGCAGCCGCTCATGGTAACGACCCCTCAATGGGTAGCCGTGCAGACAACCGTCCGTAGCATGACATTCATCATTTAGCCACCGACATGGGTGACATGAGGCTGATGATTCAAGCCCTCTGCAACAGGACGGGCAAACCGTGGATGGAGGCTACTGCCCTAGCATCTTAGGTGTCATCCTCCAGGAATGGAGGGCGTCGAAGCAGAGCCCCTAGGGGCACATCAGATGGCCTAATGACGCCGAGGCCCAGGCAGCCTCTGGCAGTAGGGCCCAGTCCACAGCTGGAAGCTACCCTACTCAAGACGAACGGAATGAGAGCCCAGAGCGGCGTAACCCCTATAACTCCTGTGGGGAGAGGGGTAGACAGCTGCAAATTTATACAGCACGCGGCCGCCCCACGTGGAAAGCCGCAGTAACTGGCAAGCTCAGTAGCACTAGCAGGGTCACACGGAGCTCTGTGACATTATCAACATGTAGAGGAGCGAATTCGATCCACCGATGGAGGAGAAGGTGAAGGTACTTTGGGATATCTTGCATAAGGAGAGGCCCGTGCGGTCGTTCACTGGCCTGCGAAGATCACCCTTCTCCATGGATCTCCAGACCCAGCTGCTCCCCTATAAAATCAAAATGCCAACACTAGAAGGGTACGACGGAAGTAAGGATCTAATTGACCACCTTAACTATTTCCACACTCATCTGTCCCTCCAGGGAGTAACCGAGGCTATGATGTGCCAATACTTCCCCATCAACCTCAGAGGGGATGAGCTACTTTGGTTCTATGGCCTTCCCCCAAACTCTATCCGCTACTTTGACGAGCTCGCAGATTTCTTCTTGAGATAGTTCGCCTTTAGTCGGAGGGTGAAAAAGTAGCCATGGCACCTAGTCTGTCTCCGCCAAAAGACGGACGAAAGTGTGAAGCGGTTCCTCAACCGCTTCATCACTGAGGTGCGCTGGAACTCTCCGATGAGTTGAAGCTCGACGCCTTCGTTGCTACGCTGGAAGCGGGGGACTTCTTCAAGCACCTGTCGCATCAGTGCCCTCAATTCTTTCTAAAAACAGAGGCCATCACCCGAGCCTACATCTCGACAGAGGAAGCTAATGAGACAAAGCATCCCAAACACGTGGACCGCCCTCTAGAAAGGCCCAGGCCAGCCATCAGGAAGAAACGGAACCGCGACAGTAGCCGCTTCTGGGAATATTGCAAGCAGTTGCGGCCTTTGTCGGGATCTAGGAAGGAGTACAGGCCAACGTCCCTAACACTCCTAAACGATACTCGCGCGAACATACTAATGTAGATCCACGACGAAAAGTTCTTTCAAGTGGCCGAAAGTGCCGAAAGGCCCGAGCAATGGTGACAAGATGAAGTACTGCCAGTAATACCACTACTTGGGACATTAAACGGAGAACTGTTGGACCCTGCAATATGAGATAGAGAATCTTATCCTCCGTGGATACCTCAAACGATTTGTGAAGGGTTCAAGGTAGGCCCCCGCAGCCTCAGAAGGCGAGGCGAGCAAGCCTCTAAAGAACCATATGGGCACTGGCATTGATCGCATGGTCTCAACTGCACCGGCCAAGAGTAGTAGGCAGGCGCAACCCGAGAAGACTTCCAACAGCAAGAGAGCGAAGATAGGGGATAAGAGTGACATCATTAGTTTTAGCAGCGACAATATGGCTCATGTAACATTACCCCATTCTGATCCCCATGTTATATCCACCCTCATTTCATATGGTAAGATTGATTACCAACTGAAACGAGTCTTTATTGATAATGAAAACTTTTAGAATTTACTGTATTTTGTTGCTTTCTTTAAGCTTGGATTGAGAAGAAGCTAGCTGAAAGCGGCTGATGGCCTTCTATATGGTCTGGACGATGAACCTGTACCTATACAGGGGAATGTCCAGCTGGAGATCACGATGGGAACCTATCCGCATATTGCAACGTGAGAGTCAACATTCCTTATTGTCGGTTTGTCATTCGTCTACAACGCCATCCTGGATAGACCATTCCTCAAGGATTTCGGGGTTGTCACTTCGATCCTTCATTTAAAGATGAAGTTTCTAATCCCGTATAGCATAGGAGAGGTGCTCGGTGATCAGGTGATGGGACGAATATACTACTTGTCCCAAGTCACCCCAGTGGGGCCCGACATTCTATAGCAAGCCCAGTCAGACGAAGACTTAGACTTTCGTGATGAAGCCACGCTATAGCAAGCCAAATCAGAAGAAGTAATCGTAGCTGTACCTCTAGACCTCGCTGAGCCAGAGGTGCATACATATCAGTAGCTCTCTCACTGCAGCCAACCGAGATCAACTGTTTAGCTTTCTCTGGAAGAACTCCGGCGTGTTCGCGTGGATTCCTGCCGACATTCTCAGGATACCGACTGAAATAATGGTCCACAAGTTGGGCCTCAATCCCGTTCACAAGCTCATCAGACAAAAGCGTAGGAACCACTCCATCGAGAAGCTAATAGACATAAGGGAGGAAGTGAAGAGATTGCTCGACGTTAGATTCATTAGAGATGTTCAGTATCCAGACTGGTTATCCAATGTCTTGCTCGTAAAGAAAAGCAATGGCAAGTGGTGAATGTGTGTAGATTTCATCGACGTAAACAAGACCTATCCTAAAGACAGCTTCTCGCTCCCTCGGATCGATCGGTTGGTGGACTCCACGTCCAGGCACGAACTCTTGAGCTTCATGGATGCCTACTCAGGTTACAACCAGATTGGGATGGACCCAGACGATGAGGAACACACCTCTTTCATGATCAACCAGGGAATGTACTGCTACAAGGTAATACCTTTCACCCTCCAAAACGCCGGAGTAACCTACCAGCGCCTTGTGAACAAGATGTTCGAGGCTCATATTGGGAGGAACGTGGAGGTGTATGTCGATGACATGCTCATAAAGAGTAGACTAGCTAACGACCATGTTTGCGACCTAGAGGAGACCTTCCAGGTACTCCAAGCTCATAGGATGAAGCTCAACCGGCCAAATGTGCGTTCGGGGTGACCTTCGAGAAGTTCTTGGGCTTTATTGTATCCTAATGCGGCATAGAAGTAAACCCGAAAAGATTAGAGCCATCATTGACATGAACCCACCACGGACCGTGAAGAAAGTATAGAAGCTCACAAGACGGCTGGTAGCCCTATCGCAGTTCCTAGCTAAGTTTGCAGAGAAGTACTTGCCCTTCTTCAAGGTGCTTAGATGTACAAAATCGTCTGGATTTCGGTGGACGGATGAGTGTGAAGAAGCATTCAAAAAGCAAAAGGCATACCTCATCAGCCCACCTCTCTTGAGTTGACCATCCGTGGGTGAGGACCTGTACCTCTACGTAGCCACGTTAGACATAGCACCCAACTCAGTGCTCGTTAGAGAGCACGAGAGCACGCAGCGAATAGTGTACTACGTGAGTAGGGTATTGACGGATGTGGAGACTCGCTACCCGCATGCGGAGAGAATTACGCTGACCGTCATTTATTCAGCACGGAAGTTGAGGCTCTACTTTCAAGTGTACCGGATCATCATTCTAACTGATCAACCTTTGAAGTCGGTCCTACAGAAACCGGAGACCTCCGGGTGGCTGGTCAAGTGAGTTATAGAATCAGCAGAATTCGATGTGGAGTTCCGACCACGACCGGCTCTTAATGGTCAAGCTCTAGTGGACTTCACCGTCAAGGCGGCGACCCCAACTCTAGACAACCGACGTTGCTCGAAGAGCTTGGACACATTAGGCATTCCATCATGGATCTTGAATATGGACGGATCATCCGCCCAAATAGGTAGTAGAGCTGGGGTTGTGCTCAGAACTCTAGACGGGACGGAGATCAAGTACTTTGTTACGCTGGCTTCACTGCCACTAATAATGTGGCAGAATATAAAGCCCTTCTTACAGGACTCCGTCTAGCAAAGGAATGTTCCGCCGAGTCACTGGTCATGCGCAGTGACTCGGAGCTCGTAGTCAATCAGATCCAAGGAACCTTTGAGGCATTAAACCCTCAGCATGCGAAGTACCTAGCGAGAGTAAAAGCTTAAATCCAGGCGCTTATACGTTTCAAGATCAAACACGTACTAAGAGCCAAAAACTGAAAAGCCGACCAGTTGACTAGAGACACAGCTGTAGGATCTTCGAAGCAATACGCCAGGAGCCTACGAGAAGTACTGGCCACACCCGTTGTGGACGGTCCGGACCAGGAAATATTGCAGGTTAATGAAGGCGACAATTGGATGACCCCTTACCATAGGTACCTAATGGACGGAACATTGCCTACAAATGTCGTTGAGGCCAAGTGGATCATGAAGACGATAGGCTAGTACGTGATCCTTGATGATAGGCTATACAGGCGAGGGTATTCCACTCCCTACCTGAAATACCTAACCCCTGAGGAAGCTTAGTACGCCCTGGGCAAAGTTCACCTCGGCATATACGGCTCGCACATTGGAGGAAAAAACCTTGCATTCAAGATCATGCGACATGATCTTTTTTGGCCCACGTGAAGCAAGATGCTTTGGAATTCATGAAGAGGTGCAAAAGCTGTCAGGTTTATGGGACCATGGCTCATCAGCCCAGCATAGAGCTACATAGCCTTCAATCTCCGTGGCTGTTCGCACAATGTGGGTTGGATATCCTTAGACCGCTACCCTTGGCCCCAGGACAAAGGAAGTTCCTCATTGTCGGTATCGACTACTTCACCAAATGGGTGGAGGTAATTCCTCTGGCATGGATCACGGGGCAAAACGCAACGGAGTTCCTCCGCTAGATGATCGTTTGCCGTTTTGGGATTCTCATGGTCGTAGTGACTGACAACGGAATCCAATTTATCGGCAAATGATTCACCAAGTACTGTGTATGCATGCGCATTAGACTGGTTTATACGTCTATAGCATACCCTCAGGCAAACGAACAGGTTGAAGTCACCAACCTCATGCTGCTACACGGATTGAAGACCAAGCTTGAAGACACAGGGGGCTTCTGGGTCGATGAATTACCTTTCGTGCTTTGGTCATATTGGACAACTCCGCGGGAAACAACGAGAGAGACGCCCTTCAATCTCTACTATGGAGTTAAAGTGGTTGTCTTCGTTGAAGTGGGACTTCCCTGCCTGCGGGCCGAATGCTTCGACTCGACCACCAACTCCCAGAGACTCAGGGAATGCCTTGACCTGCTCTTGAAAGTTTGCTACACGGCCCGCCTGAGGATTGCAGCCTACCAGCAGCGTATCGCACGGTACTATAACAACCGGGTTAAGACGCGACCGCACAAGGTTGGAGACTTGGTCCTCTGTAGCGTAGAGGCGGCGGGAAAGACCACTAGTAGGAACGAACTCTCCCCCGACTGGGAGGGCGCGTTCCTCATCTCAATAATCTTCTGAAACAGGGTGTACAAACTGTGCATCCAGATGGCAAGTTGGTCCCACAAACCTGAAATTCTGCCAACCTCAGGAAATATTATCAATAGGACAGCAACTGCCTAGGTAAGGCGTACATGCACACCATGAGAATTGCATGTACAAGTATCATGTTTTCATTTAATAAAATTGATCGTGTTTATTATCTTGTGTGTCCATTCATACAAGTGTTTGCATGCATGATATTCATAAAAGTGAAACGACCTAGATTGTCCCTAAGTCGGGAGGATTCACATCCATCCATAAAGCAAGGTCTTGGCTCCACGTCAAGCGGCTTGAAAGCGGCCACCTCAGAATTTTGACTCCGCATTGAAAGGCCCTCGACGGCCCTTCAATCCTTGGCTCCATGCCAAGTGGCCCAAAAGCGGCAGCCTAAGAATTTCAACTCTGCGTCGAAAGGCCCTCGGTGGCCCTTCAATCCTTGGCTCCACGCCAAGTGGCCCAAAAGTGGCCATCTCAGAATTTTGACCCTGCATCGAAAGACCCTCAGCGGCCCTCCAATCCTTGGTTCCATACTAAGCAACCCGTGCGGTCAAGACATTAGGCTTGGAGGCTTTTGGAGTTCCCGATGTATGGCCATTAAAACCTTAGGGGGTAAGAATTGCAGCGGGCAGCAACCTTCTTTTTCAAGAAGAGAGCACCTTTAGTCTACGATGGTCGTGGGCTAGGACCATGCACATGAGAGTGACAACGCCTTGAGCGGGGACCGAGCACCTAAAACAGGTATTGTGTGCAAAAAGGCCTAGACTCAAGTCCGGCTGTTGTGGCCTGAAAACCCAGCTAGCCCTTGGTGTGGCTCCACGGGATTTGCGGCGACGTCCACTCTATTGGATCGAGCTTTCCATTAAACGCGCGAGATGCAATGACATCCTTTGACGAAGGACAAGTACAATGCAAGAAGGTACCGGATTGGGGCCTTGGCGACAATAGTTTTACAAGATTAGCCGTTAAAACATGAGTTATAATCTCAAAAATTACATCATGCACTCAAAGGCACCGAAAACAAGAAAGGATACTTCTTTTCATTCAAGGCACATATACAAGGCGTTGTCAAATGGAAAAAAAGGGAAGAAGCTATGTACAAACAAGGCTGTTCCTACGGGTTTGATGGGCCCGCCTCCTCAAAAGAGTTTCTTAGGGAGACCTGTCGCAGATCCCAGAGTTGCTTGGGTGAAAGACACCTCCCAAGGCATCTAGAGCTACGAGGGAGGCGATTCTGCGGCACAGGCAGATGCCATCCCAATACCTGTGCTCTAATACGAGGGCCATGTCCGCTGGAGTAAGCTGCCCCCTTAGGTCTCTGGAGAGGTGGGAGTTGTCGCTTTCCAGAGCAGTGACCATTCTCTTCAGCTGCTCAACCTCCCACCTCAGACACACGGTTTCCTGTGCCTGCTGACTAGTCTCCTCTTCCCTAACACAGTGGAAGTATCCACGCAGTTGAGCAATTAGCGCATCAAAAGAGTTGATCTCCCTAGGGACCTGCAAGAAAAAATGGAAGGTCAGAATTTCTCAAAGTTTGGTCAGTAGAGGAACCCTCAACTCTTGGCGATCATACATGAATGAAGGACGCATCCGGGCGACCAGGTTCGTCTCCTGATGCAAGAAAACCTGGGGGTTCTGTGCGGTTAGCTGTGACCTCCGCAGAGCTAGGAAGGTTTGGAGCCGCAGGTGACGAGGGAACGCTTTGGGGCTCTCGCTCCTAGGCCATCCCAGCTATGACAGTCTCCGAGTCGGATCGACACATACAGGTGTCTTGTCCGACTTCAGTGTGCACCTCCACGGCCACACTATCCTAGACGCACACCTCGAAGAGTGACCTGGCAGGCGATCTAGGAAGCCTTGAAGTCCCTGCTAGGACTAGCGTAGACTCAAAAGTGCCAATTTTCTCCAACTTCTCAAGAGATGACGTGCCGTTTTCCACAATCGGCATGCCCTAAGCAACCGCTCCCTGCGGCTCCAGGTTGACGAAGGGATCCACAGGGGACCCTTCCCCAGGGTGAACCTCCACCATAGGGATACCGTACTCAGCTAACGCCATGGCAGGAATCGGTAAATGTATAGCCACTCCCTCCCGTGTATCAATGTCTGACATCTACCTTGGAATGGGGCTCCTAGCTAGCACGGTTGGTCCCACAGCCAGCCTCTGTGATCTCTAGGTGGAGGTGCCTCTGGCCTCCCTCAATCTCTTTAGAGGAGCCTCAACCTCCTCATCTGAGGACGTCTCCAGCAGTGAGCAGCTTTTCTCAGCCTTTCCCCTGAAGGCTCGCGAAGTACAACGGCCCCAGGCTTTCTCTTCTCAGGGCCAGCTACGGCCCAGCCAGACTCAGGACCCTACTTAGCAGCAGCGAAAGCGTCGGACGTCAGATAGTAGCCCTGAATGGAGAATGTCTCCATCTGAGAGCCAATGGCAGTGACCAATTCTGACGCATCTTTGATCTCCTTTGTGGATTCATCTTCATGAAAAAACTGTGGGATCGGACCTCACTCGTGAGAGATCTCCGAATCAGAAGGCTCCTGAAGGAAGAAAAAATGATTCTTCTAGTTTTTAACAGAATTGGGATTGGTCCCTCGAAAGTGAAAGTCAGGTCAAGGAGACATAGAGATCCAATCCTCCGACTCTGTGAAATGGACAGCGTTAGGGTAAAGCCTTACCACTAGAACATCTAATGCCTTAACAAGCGCATACAGATTACACGGCATGGGGTAGCGGAGCCCCCCTTTCAGATGGTGCTCGTAGACTGCGATGAAGCCCTCTGGAGGGGCGTTGACCCTACCATCCAGGCCAGGAGCACGGTATGCTATGTCCTTGGGGATCCCATAATCCACCATCAAAGCGGTGATGGCACTGGCGGTCAGGACAGATCCAGTATTTCCAACTCGTGGTCGAACTGTTTGAGAAGCACGGGAGGAGGAAGGAGAATTCTTCTTCGCTATTTTTCTGTCTCAATGAAGTGTTATTGATACACAGTGCAAGGAAGCGTCAAGAAGGGAATCTGTGAAGAGTGCCGCTTAAATAGGCCATAGGATGCCAATGTGCGGGAAACTCAATCGGCGTTTTACTTGATGGCCAGGCCATGTGCCCATTCACCAGAAACACCTCGAATCTTGAGAGGCAACCAATCATGGCTCGTGCTAGATCACAGTCACTTCCGTTGCCTGCCAAATCTTGGCTGTCACTCCAACATTAAATGCTAATTCGGACAGTGGCGGCAAGGCTTCCAGGACATGCTTCCAGAAGAACAAGTTAATCATGCCAATACGATGGATAATAATGAATAAACCGCACGGTTAAGTAAAAAGTTTTATTACGTGACATGCTAATAAATTCTTTTTACATAGGAGGCAGTCAATGGCCGCAGATTACAACTAATCGCCATCGCCGGGAGAAGAAGGATTCGGAGCGGTGAACTTTGTCAAGTGCACACGAGTCCGGATGCCTGATTTTCGAGAATTTAGGACGCCGATGCAGAGGTTTGGCTCCTCCAGCTTGGCTAGCCTTCGGCTGAGACGGATATCGTCCTGGAACCTCCTTTCTAGTGTAGGGACCACCTCCTCCGGCCTAAGCCTTGACCTCAACTTGGCCTCCAGCTGCGCGTGTTCCTCGCCAAAATGGACCCGGTATCGCTCGAACTCCTCTTGGGGGGCGAAAATGTGATCCCAAGCCTACATATTGGTGCCAGCAAGCCTTGACGCCCTTACTTTCGACTTAGCCCATGCCCTCTCAAAGTGTGCGGCGTGAGCCATTGTTTGCTTAATCTCTCCGACCGCAACCTGCACCTTGGCTTCAAAGTCTTCAACAGCTCGAACTACTTGTTGGAGCGCAGGATCCACCCTCCCAGGCCTGCGGTGCCCTGAGGACGTGGATGCCCCCTCCATCTCGAAGCCTGGTGGTGCCCTCAAATACCCCATCAGTCCTACGATGGTGGCCTCTGAGCCACAGCCTCCTGTGCAGCAGCACCAGGTGTAGCATCGTTGCAGATCCGTGAAGCATGTGTATGCCTTGCGGGCCCACCAGGAGATGACTCAGTATCTAATGAGGAAGACAATCTTTCCATTAGGATCGAGAAAGAGTAAGGACGGCACACGTTTCACACTCTCGAAGTTGCTAAAGGACGCAAAGTCCTTGGAGAGAATTCAGGCGTTTAAATAGCCGAAAATCCCCCAATGGAACGACGTCGCCCCAAGAAAGAAGCGTTTTGAGGGGGAACCAGCTGGCTCCTCCCACGTGGAAGATCCTTGAAGCATCACGCCCTTCCAAGGCGAGTCATTATGAAGTGACGCCCCATGATCTCCCACGCAATTAATGCATCAGACGATCCAATGGATGTGACGTTTGCTAGCGGCATTTAAACTCCCAAGGCAACAAACATCATCGGTCTTTCCTTGCCGCATCCTCCCATTGACGGTTTGCATTAGGACTCGAAGGATGACGCCGGCGAAACAGACCATGGGTAATTTGGAATGCTCAAGCGCACGGATTGGCGCCCGATATAGCAAAAGGAGCAAACTGCCTCTAAAGTGCGATCCGAAAAGCAATAAATAAAAGAAGAGGTGCGCGACAAGACAGAAGAATAAAGGCAAAGGTTGCTGCTTTTATTGATCAGAGTCTTTTTTACAAAGTACAAGGCTTATAGCAGCAAAAGTACAAGAAAGAAGAGAAAGATAAGGCATGGAGCATAAAACTCAAGCGACTACCCCGGATGCTTGGAGCGTTGTTAGGGAATGTGATTCACATGAGATCACCACGGCACCATTGCCGCAATCCCAACAAGCCCAAGCACCAAAGCCGTTGGTGTTGGCTAGCTCCTGTGGGCTAGCCCAATGCTTACCGCAGAGGCAAAACCAACACCCGTAGCAGGAATCTCCGGCAAGGACTCAGAGAGCTCGTGTCACGGCCCGGGACCACAATATACCCAGGTCAAAAATAAAATCAATAATAAGATTTTCATCAACCACAATAACCCATCCCGGATGTGACAATCATACACAAGTAGGACCCAATATAAATAAAACCCACACAAGATCTCATCGGATAAGAATCCGGACAAACATAATACGACGCTAACCATAATCACAAGGGAGGTATCAAATTTACAACCTCATCCATAACTTTAATATTTTGCATACACTGATCAAGGCCGCCATCCTAAATAATAATCATAACATATCCTCGAGACCGAGAAATATACCAAATATAGCATCTCCACTCGCCAAAATGAATATCCGAGCCCGATCACGCCCGAGCTCCTGCAAGCGTATCCATGCCACTAGTCCGAGGGATAAAACATGAAAACGTGAGCCTAGAGCTCATCAAGCATCATCGTATAAAAACCAGCATAAATCGAGAACAGGGGATATCGTGAAAGCAATCACGTAAAACAAAACACCATACCCGTCCCCGAAAATCCGTGAGATGTCTCGTACTAAATCGTCATCTAATAACTAGTCCCTCCTAACATATTCATATAAACCACCATCCGAAATCTCATAGAGGATATCATATCATATGATCCGAGGTTACATTACATAATCGCGACCTCCGCGTGGGACACATACGCTCCTCTAAAACTCATAATGTCTGAGAAATCAAATGAAAACCGGGAACTAAAAACATAAATCAAAACATGTTTCGGGTTTATCACATCAGCACGCCGAGACATTCCTATCGCCCATCCGTGGCCCAAACCACGTATCTCAAATCACCCCCAAATACGTGCTACAAAGCATGCCGGAGAACCAAAGATCAATGATACTAACTTGAGGAAGGGTTACCATCGTCCGGTAACCATCGGCTATATCGGCTATGAATTAGGCCAAAGAGTCCTTCCATGTACTCTATCTCCCATTTAGGAACTTGCTCACTATGTTTTACCACCGCGGTTTTGGGTGCAACCTCAAGTTTTAGTTATATATTAGGATGTCCGAATATATTAGTTTTCCGTCAATTCCTAACGATGGTTCTCAATTAAATACACAGGAAAGTCAGGTCACTATCTTCCTTACTTCGCAAGTAGCCTCAACCTTCCTTACGAAGAAGTAGCCAATCATATACGTCCCTCATCTCCTCCCGCCGGGGGCGCCACAAATAGCCAATGCCTCGGATCACAAATCGACCCCTAGGGTCTCGGACAACCATGGTCCCGTAGTGATCCCACCCTCGGCAAAGATGCATGGTTAGTGCAAGGCCTGGTTCATGGTCCCACAATATACGGATACACAAATATACATATATATCGTTCGGGTTTCCAAAATCCCTCCAAATCATAAATACCAGTACAAAACCACCGCACAACCGATAAAATATACATGCATGTACACAATTGATAAATTGAGGGTATTTAAAAATACATGCATGTTAGCAAAATCTCCAACAATAGTCAAAATACATCGGAAATTAAATCAGACCAAGAATAGGGCTAGAGGATACTTGCCTTAACATTATACTCCACAGATCTGAAGAAATGATGTCCCGAAGCACTCCAATCGAGCCTTTTCTCTCTCCTCTGCCGCGTCCTCTCTCTCTCCTCCGCGTGCCCTTCCTCTCTCCACCGTGCACGGCCTCTATAGCCCATTAAGCGCCGTCGATCGACCACCTCGCCACCTCACGTGGCCGCCGCGGCCTCCTCCGCCTCACCCAGCCACCGTCGACGCCGTTAAACAGCCATCTTTCTCCTCGCGAGACTTTGCCGTCATCGATTTCTCTCCCATCGAACAACTTCTCTTCTTCGCACCACGCCACCGCCGCCTCAGCCCACGAGCACCGCACACCACTGCAACCACCAATGTCGCCGCCACCACCCCAAACGGCCGTCGTCGGCTCACCCGACACCCATTTACTCGCCCAATGCCGCCGCCTCAATCCACCACCACCGCGGCCACACCCACGACAATCGCAACCTCCCCGCAACCACCGAACGCCGCCGATTCCCCACTGATCTCCTCCGTCGCCGCCGCCGCTTCCTTCTCCCTTCTCTTCTTCTTCCTCGCGCAACCCTAGCTGCCCCTCTCTCCTCTTCTCTCTCCCCGACTCCAATCTCTTCTTTTCTTTTTCTTTCTTTTACTTATTATTATTATTACTATTATTATATATATATATATAACTTTCCTTTAGTATTAATTCCAACTCGCCTCCGGACAACATTACGGGCACACACCGGGCCCCACTCCGCACCTCCGATCATTCCCGAAAATTTTATGATATTTTAAATTATTTTCACCATGTTCAAAATACCCAAAAATTATAATTAATATTAAAATAATCCAAATGAGATCCTGAATATTACAGCTCGGCTCCCCTACAGAGACTCCATCCTTCGCCTCCCCTCCAGATGGCACATATGATAACCTAAGTGGAGTGGAGACTGCGAGCAACACGCTACCTCGGAGGCAAAGAGCCCCGTGATAGCTTTGTCGCGATCCTCCACCGCACCGAAGATCACCACAGCCTGGAGGGAGGCACGTGACAGCGGCAGAGTGGCCGAGCAACCTTTATTAACATGAGGAACCACCCGTAGCGGGGGCGTGAGGATAGTCTTTGTCAGAAGCTCCAAATCTCTAACTAGTCCATCCGACTCCTTCGCGGATTCCCACCAAAAGCAGGACGAGCCAATGCCCTTACATCGCTCCTCCAAGATCAGTTGAGGGATGAGCCACATTGGTCGAAAAGCCCCACTATTTATGGACAAGCTGGCATTCTACCCGTGCTCGGCTGGGCACGCTCCCCGGTAGCCATCATTCATGAGGAAGGAAAGTCTTTAATACCGATGCGATTTTAGGCGTACAAATCTATCCCTTCAAAGCACCGAATCACTGCGGCACTTGAAAAGCCTGCATGACTACCTGGGGAAGACGTAACGCCAGAAGAAGAAAAAGCCTAGCGCATCTCGACGAGGGCAGTGTGGTGACTAGCTGGACCTGAAGAAGACATGCCAGGCTTTGACCGCAAGTTAGCCCAAACATAGGGGGCTAGTGTTGGGTCCAATACCAGTGAGGCGCAGAGAAAACGCAATGCCCAGTCCAGGAAGTAGAAGTCCAAGTCGCCAGCTTAGCCTAATATTCAAAAACGACCTATGTGGCAGTTCAGTGTTCACAGCCAATTAAGCGCCACCTACAGCTCATTATTGCGGTTGCAGGAGGCAGGCGTAGCACAGAGGGGACAAGCTAATGAGGAGGAGGTCAATGCTACCAGGTACAGCTCGCACTGCTGCCTGCAGTTCTCTAGCCAATCCCAATGTAAGAGGTAGATCAAGTGTGGCCTACGATGCAAGACAGTCTCCCCACTGTCACAAGGCGACAACTGACACGCTGGCAACCACCATTGGGTAATGGCCGATGAATCCCGTAGGATGGATTCTCGATCCCAAAGCTCCACTCTTTGGAGCTTATAAATTTCCTCTCCTTCTACAGGAGAGATATTGGATACCAAATCGGTGATTTGAGTTTGGCATTCAGACGTACGCTCCCTAAAACTCCAATTCTCGGACTCATGACCGGTTCTCATCTTCCATCGCATTTCACAAGCAACCAAAGTTAGCTACCCGTCGCAGAGCATACAGGGAGCTAGGCCTCCCACCAACCGCTCATTGAGTTTAATTCTCACATTCATACACTCTCACCACACACTCATTATATTTCTGCGTACCTCTAAGCGTGCGTCCCCCTTTTCCGTTCATTGCGGAAGGATACTAATTTAAGCGTCGGAGTGTTATCAATAGGAGAAATTTCGCCGACCTCTGACATCTTATTTGTTAGTTGTGTTGTGTAGATTCTAGGTTAATAACGATGGAGACCAGACTCGCTCGTAATCACCTCCGGACGACGAGGAATTCGAAAACTATCTAATCCGTACGACAACCAGGAATGCAACAAGTATAATATATATTTTTATCATAAAAATATATATTTAATAAATATTTGATATAATACATATAATTGAATATACATTACGTGTATATATATATACTACAAATACATTTTTATTATATATAGTTGATATAACAAAAATACATATATTACTTGTGTGTATACATATATAGAAGGAAAAAGAATATCTCTTTCATTAAAAGACGATAAAAAGTTATTACGATAAATTTTCACATTATTCATCTTACTATTTTACAAATTAAATATTAAAATACTAATTTTTAACATATTCTATTTTAACAATCAAATATAATAATAATAATCTGAAACTCTATTCCCATCTTATTTTATTAATTGAATAACTATTCTATTATCACATTATTCAATTCTAATAACCAAACGTGTCATAGGGTAGATGATTTTTGTAGAAGTATAAAACTTGTCTAGCAGCATATTTAGTTATTAAAATAAAATAAAATAATTATTTTTAAAAAAATTAAAATAAAAACAGAGTTAAAAATTTTTATTTTTATATTTAATTATTAAAATAAAATAAATTAAAAATTAATATTTTTTCTATATCTTTTCATATTTATTATTAAATAAAATTTTAATAATGACAATTTAAGTTATAAAAAAATTTTGTATAGTTTTTTAGAATATTGTTATCTATTAAATATTTATTTTAATAATAAAAAATTTAAAAATAATTATTTAACTGTTTTTTATTAAAATTTATCTATTATATTTTTAATAGAAAAATATTTTATAGGTCGCTTTGAATGCTTTTCTAGGTGAATAATTATTATTCTCAATAAAATGACTCATTCATTTCACTCTCTTAAATGATGCCTAAAAAGTATTATATCAACTTATAAAATTATTAGTTATTAAAAATATTTAATAATTTTAATAAAAATATTCTAAATTTCGATAGCTATTAAACATGGTAAAATTTTATTATTTATTAAATATTATAGAAAAATCCAAAGTGGGAGACAAGCATAAGGAAAAGGCCAGCAAGGTTCTCTTTTTCTTTTGACTTTTTATTCTTTTATTCTAATTTTTCACATTTTATAAATTTAATATATTTTTATATTAATATATTAATTATTATTTGCCTTGTAAAAATAAAAATATTTATTATTATTATTATTTTTTTACTCTATGCAAAATATTAGTAGGTTTGTCTCAATTCCCGTGTATATTGTCGGATTTTATCTTTTAAAAAAATTAATAAATTTATTTATTAGATGCAGAATTTTTATTTTTAAATAAATAATTATAATTTAAATATTTTTTTAAAAAATAAAAAATTAATTATTAAATTATAATTATTTAGTTAAAAACAAAGAAAATAAATCTAAAAGTTAATCACTTTTATCTTTTTAAGTTGGAGGCCAACTTGAACTTTATCATGTTTGTCTATTAGGTAAGGCAGGGTTCTCCATTTTTCAAAATCTCTTGTCTAGAGACTAATTGATGGTATCACATTTGTTTTATTCCTATCCCATATTTCGTATAACTCTTTTATAATATTTTTTAAGAGTATTATGTGCAAATACCATAGATAATGAATTATCAGTCTAGTCTTGGAATAAGGCCCCAATAGGAGAGAGATAACAATCTAGGCCTATTGTAAAGAAAATTAAAGAATTTATGAAAATATCATGTATTTGATGATATTAATTAATTATTTAAAATACATCACTATTATTTATTTCAATAATCAATCAAATTCATCATATATCATCATGATAAATATGTGATTTTTAATAATCAATGACGTAAAAAAATAATATGGGTAGTTTTATCCTGTCCCATGGTATTGACCTATCCATGGTGCACCGAATAGAAAAAAATTGATTTGATTGGTTTAAAGAAGCTTTTTGAAAAAAATTAAATTTAACTCATTTTAACTTAAAGACTGACCAAACATATCCCATATGTGATACTCCAAATCTACCTTCAAATTTGTCAAAAATATACCTTAAAATCAATAATTTATGGTATCTCAAATCAACATAAAACTTAAAAAACATTTAAAACTAAAGTCAATTGATATTTTAAATCTTAACACTAAATTTTAATTTTATATTTCTAGTATCATATTTCCTCCACCTCATTTTCAAATATTTTGGGTATTGATGTGCGATGAAAATATCTAATCACCGAAAGGACAGGGTTGGGGCCACCTAAAATCGGTCCCAACACGTCACATTGCCATTGCTAGTGACACTTTTGATAGTGTAAATTTCGTCCACATAGTCTTTTGTACAATGAAAAGTACACTTTATTTAACTATTATAATTTGAGATAAAAATATTATATAGATACATTCAAATAATATTTTATATTATTTATTTATTTATTTTTATATAACCCTACTAATATTGATAGATGAATGACCCATTGAAAAAAGAGGGCATTAGGGCACCAACACTCATACATTTTATGATTGTAACAGTTAAGGCCGACATCATAAGACATCACCTAAAAGAATATTCTCTATTGTGCAGAGAATGTAGGACATCCCAAAAATAAAAATTGGACTAATTAGTAACTTTTCAT
This sequence comes from Nepenthes gracilis, assembly GCA_033239525.1. Taxonomy (NCBI): domain Eukaryota; kingdom Viridiplantae; phylum Streptophyta; class Magnoliopsida; order Caryophyllales; family Nepenthaceae; genus Nepenthes; species Nepenthes gracilis. The sequence continues at coordinate 2,538,034 of BSYO01000026.1, read as the reverse complement.
ATCATATTGCAGTGTTAAGAATTATGGCAGAAAGAACTTTTCAAGCAATATCAATGATACATTTTAATCGATGAAAAGTAACATTTTTAAAAATTCACTTGTTGTAAGTCTCATTTATAATAAATATTAGCTACTATGGAAATTTAATTACTTTCAAACATAATTTTGGAGCCTTTCACTTAACTTATTTTTCGTATTAAAATTTTCTTGTTTGGCTTTTTTACCGCTCTTAACAAATTGATCACTGTTTAAAGTTAATTTTTCTCTACCTAAGATTAGGAACGATAGAAGAAGGGGGCAGTTTGAGTTTCTTCTATTCTGCTTGTACTTTTTTTTTCTTTTTTGAAATTAGATTTGGTAGGTGTTAAATATACCTATAGATTAGTAAAAGATCAAAAATAAAATCATTAACTCTAATTCACTGTCTTTCTAGACTTTAAAAAGTAAGATAATTGATTGAAAAACTACTACCTAATGGAGCCTTACCCAAGAAAAGTAGCGTACTTATCTTATCTTTTTTGTGTGGATTGAAATAATCTCACAAAGCCAATCATCGTTGGCTTTTGACCGTTGAAGAAAGATAGAATAGAGAATATAGTAGGGGAGATAATTACAAACCCTAATAATAGGTAATTAACAAAAAAAAAACCAAGGAAATAAAAAGGAAAAATGAATGCCAAATTATTTCCTATGTGTTTGTTTATGATGTGTATACTATTTGAATTTTTAGGTGGTGATACTTTGTGACCCCACTTGGTATATATGGGTTGAATGCTAAAATTTGTTTATTCTGTTTTTATTATTTTGGTTTATTTAATTAGTTAATTGGAGTTCTATTTAATTGATCTCAATGCTTAGCTTCTACATGCTTAATAAGTATTGTATTATGTATATTTTTATTTACAATACACGATGTTAATTATTTATCCAAAAAATATGACATAATTACATGTAGAATATCATCCACCTCCTTATAAATCTTGTATAATACCTGATTAAAATCAAATTTAGGTTTAATAGGGCTAGATTTTAGGCAGCAAAACACTATATCAAGTCTCATTTAATAGGAAATATGTGTTCCACTAATGAACTTACATCTAAATATCCATTCTGCATCCTCTACTAAATGGAACAGATCAAAAGAAAAAAAAATACAAGATTAGAATAAACACAGATTTTAAAGCTATATCGTGATAATAGATTGTCTATATTGATTGAGTGAAGAGTTGATCTTTTACTTAAAAATAGAAGGGCATTCTTCTTTTTCAAAACATCTTTTTAAGGAGAAAGCTGTATAGGATGCCTATCTATAGAATATGCCCCATATATTTATTCAAAGTGGACAATACTTTGAAGTTGATGAACCCCGTGTAGGATGCCTATCTACTTAGATGTGCCTCACAAATTTCTTTAAAGTGGACAGTGCCTCGAAGGGAACAAACCCGAACGTGAACTCAAAAATGGCGCTGTCCATAAGAATTTAAACCAACGCCCCTAATATAGCAACATAGCTACTTCTTCGCTAGGGACAATATTGTAAAGTAACTTATGTCACATTACTTGAGTGAAGAGATAATTTTCTACTTAAATTAAGAAAGCTTTATTTTTTCTTCAAAGCGTCTTTTTAAGAACTAAACTATGAGGGGTGGAGCTGGTAATCAGATGTGTCACACACCTATATTTGAAGCAAATAATAATTCTATAACCAAACTCGAAGCTTAATACAAAAAAATTCTCTGTAGTTTTAGCAACCTTGTTTAAGATGTCAAGAGGGAGTTCAACAACAATGCATCCATTACTAAATGATAGTACAATATGATAAAATCCACATTTAAAGTTTTTTTTAACACAAGACACATTAAGAAAAATAAACATTACTAGGAGTCACCTTAGGTTGAATGAAGAGATAGTTTCTTGCGTATAAGCAGAAAAGATTTCTTTTTTTGGGACACTTTCTATAAGGACAAAATTTTGAAAAATATAGCCAATGACAGTATGTAGCTGACACCTTTCCTCCGAGGAAAAGTACCTTGAAGAAAGGGCTCCTGAGTTCAACACAAATAATCCCCCAGATTCAACAGTAATGCATCAACTAGTGGCGGTACAATACGAAGAAATCCACATCTAAGATTTTGCATCCAATGTTTAGAAAAATAGTCATCACTAGTAGGAAGAGACAGGTAACCAAGCAGCTGATGGCAACGATTACCCTTTCTTTTGCCATGGGATGTCACTCCAATATGTTGAAATTACCATTTGAACAAACAAAGGCACCTGCAGCATCACAAATAATCCGATAGGGATGCAAGCCGATAGTGTGACAGGTAGAGATACCCACTTGACTCGATGACTAAGAACGATCGATAAAGTCGCACCAAATGCTATCATCATGGTGGCTATTGCGAGGAACAGAGAAGCAAGGCCGATTATTAGCCTCTTCGGCAATGACTTGAGGAAATCTTCTTCCGCATAACGGGCAGTGAGGATTGATAAGAACATGAGGATCGACGTTGTAGATGAGAAAAGCGCCAAAGCATTTGAGACTATGAAAACCATGAATGATGTTGTGTTCAAGAAAATTGGGATGCCGTCATCGCTGTTGTTGCCTCCTGGTACCGTGAATGCTGCAGTAAAGACTACTGTGGCAATGAGAGCTGCTACAAGCATGCAAGAGTTGGCTGTGTCTTTCATCCATTTCTCTCCACTTTCAAGTAATTCTTTGTGTTCATTCGTGAACAATTCTTGAGCTATTATTTTATCATTGTTTTGTAGAAGCTTGTAAGTAGGATGAACCAATTTTTCCACAGCCTGAATAATAAAAAATAAATATTATCGGGTTTACTTTGAACACTATATAGAATTCGAATACGATATTCATACTAATCCATAAGAAATGTTTCGACAAAGAAATGTAAATTGTATGGGTATATGACAAACAAATTTGAATCCTTAAAAGTGTATTTGGAATTAAGAAAATTTGAATGAAAAAAAAAAGCAATGAAAAATAAAAAAAATAAAAGAAAAGTATTTTCTTTTCTTTGTTTGATTGTTATAAAAATTTATATTGAAAAAAATATGATTTTAGGGAAGGAGAGAGCTCAGGGAAGAGTTTTAGAGGAGGAAGAGCTGTGCTATGAGGTAGGATTCTGGTTTCGCCCGATTTTTTTTTTAGATTTTTTTGTTTTTTTATTTCTTTTGAATGAAAATGATTTTCCACAAAATATTAATATTTTTACATCTATTTCCCATATAATTTTTTTAAAAAAATTTCAGCCAATCTAAATTCTAAAAAATATTTTCTTTCAACATTTTTTTCCTTTTCTTCAAGTTTTTTAATTCCAAACACACTCTAAATATTTTCTTAGATCTAAGAAAGTTTAAAAGAAAATAAATTATTGAAAAAATATTAAAAATAAAAAATTAGAGAAAAATCATTTTTAAAAATTTTTTTCTATATTTTTTTCTCTGAAAAAAAGACTCTGCCTCCTTTTACACTCTTCCCTCGCTTCCCCACCTGACTGCCCATGTTAGCATCTTTTTCTCTCCCCCTCCATATATCCCATCCTCTTTGTGCCCCACTCTCCACTGCAATCATTTAAAAGCACATCCTGATAAACAAAACTCTAGCCTATTTTTAAATATTTTTACGCGGTCTTATCTTATATTTTGTAAAAGATCACTTTCATATTATAAACCGTGACTATTGGATTATACAGTGATAATTTTGTCATTAAACTAAGGCTAATGTGGCTAAATTTAGCAAACCATTGACGGTATCACTTAGATCTAGCTGCATAAGTGCCGGATAGGAGTTGGGAGGAATGTCTCACATCAGGGTCCCATATCTTTCAATTTCAGCTATCAATTTTGAACTACTCATACCTATGCCAATGCATGCACACATACATAAATGCATATAAGTAATAAATAGTACGATCCGTACCTTGAACCATTGAATCTCTCTTTGCATTTGTAAAGCAGTTCCCGAAACAGATTTGAGTTTAATAGAAGGTGCCAATCTTGCTACGAAGTGCAATGCACTGTCGCCTCTATCTGCTATATGTGAAGCCATTAACTTATTCTGTGCTGTTATATCTTGCATTAGATTGAATATCTTCTCTTGGCGATATTTAATAGAAATTTGTAGCAAAGTTTCTGTCTTGGCCGTAAAGCAAACAAGATCTGGAAAGAATTCTAGACATGTAGTCAAAATCTCGACTATTCCTTTTGCTGCAGCATTGGCCAAAATGTTATAGTTGAGGAATAATCTTAGCATTTCAAAGCTACTCAGTTGTGAAGCTCTTGTGCAAACTTCTTTTACCAATTGCATGGCGCATTTGTGCTTTAATTTTTCTTCAGAAAGCCGCTTCACAGAGGGTACTGCAAATTAGAAGCATTAGTGTCAAGAAACTAGACAAACAAATATGTGCAGTATAATTATTAATACAAATATAGGTTGATACGATATAAATTGGCTGATGTATTAATATAGAGATTTTCCAATATCATGATAATATCATAATATATTTTTGTATTAGTTGATACAATTAAAATATAAGCCACTACTCAAAATATCAATCAATATAACCCTATCAATTTATAATTTTTATAATTATTTTCTATTCGGTATATCAATACTGATACAACCTTGACTTTGACCGATACTTATACTGATATTTTTATTCATGAGCAGAATGTAAATATGATGTTGGTGTTGTATATACCTAGTCCCACGGTCCATGTCCAAAGCAATGCTGTCAACCGTTTAACAACTGCATCAATAACAAAAGACTCGAATAGTTAGGGAAAAAAGTGAGAGAGATGCAATAGATGACACTCTTCTCCTTTTTTCTTCTCTCTTGGGGGCAGGGTGGCTGAAAAGAAATCAACAGATAGTAGAATTTTTCAATAAGACAATATACAAAAGATAAGTATTTCATTAAGTTCTTAGATAACAACATAATTCTTTGTGTCAGTGCAAGGTTTATCCTTATTAGCTAAGTGGTATAGACACTGATACAAAACACAAACACAATACGATACCCATATGTAGACACGCTATTTTGCAAGAGTGGGGATATGACACGCCAAGGACACGTCAACTATAATTATAGTTTAATATTTTTATGGTTAATAAATAATACTATTTCACACTAAATTAGTAATAAAGAAGCATATGTTATTTTTTACCCAAAATAATTTTGTAAGAAACAAAGGAAAACAAGCTATTATGATAGTAATATAATTTAACAAATTAAGACAAAACTAAATATCGTAAGATTTTTATATATAAATCAAAATCTATATTTTAACATTATCTATATTTTTATAATTATCATTCTATACTTTAAATAAAAAAATGTTTCTAAAACGTGTTCCAAGTGTGGTCAAAATGTATCTCTAGCGTGTTCAAACGTGTCGGAGTGTGTCAAAATTTAAAAAAAAATAAAAAACTTTGGATATATATCAGAGGGTGCTTGACACTTGTTGGGGGTACGTCGGGAGAGTGTTTTTTTAGCTTATTAGTAGGATTTGTTGGGATTGGACCATTCAAAACTTTGTCACTTGAAGTCGACAATAAATTTTTACCAGGATCGACTATTGAACCCACTTGTTAGAATTATGAAGATGCTGGATGATAACACATATTTACAATAAAGAAATCATTCAATAAAATGAATATACAAATTTTATATGAAAAATCATTCTTAATTAAGAAAAATATTGACAGAAAAACTCTTTACTATATAATGTATCTGGTTACAATAAACCCCTTTAAAACTACTTTTAGATTCATTAAAACTAAAATAAATTGAGTAAATAATAACATGAGAACCAAAATAAAAAAAAATCACCAGTAAAATTTCATATCATAGATGATGAAGAAAAGAACATTATTAAAAGCCTAAGAATTGGCAAAAATCTCATCCTGCTCTCCCTTTTTCTCTGAATTCAACTATCGAATTGTTTTGAATAAACTCGTAAATTTTTTCACTCCAAAACAGAGCAAAACTATTCTTAAAAATGAGTTTGGTGAATGCTATAATTGGCGTTCGACATTGGAAGTTGGCATCCGAATGCTGACAATTGGAATTTGAACTCTGCAACAAAACTGCCTTTACGTTGTTTATATGAAATTGTGTGATAGCGTCCCTTCGGGCATGCCAATCACTTCAAATGAATGCACGAGTGCCCATCATGCAAGAATCAAGCATGTCCATTTCACCAAACCGTGCTTATGCGTATGTCAAGCATGTATCAGTTATCAATCTCTTATGCCACTCAAATCCTCTGTTTTAGAGAATTCTTGCACCGAAATTGAGGGAATCTCTGAATGGCTTATCTATTAGGTATGAGATCCATAAGAAAGTGATTTAAAATTCAACAAACTTTCTCTTATGATTTTGTGGGGGGGGGAACCCTCACCTCTCCAGTGACCTCATCTCTTACCCACTGGAAACTTCTTCTCCATTGTGTTACAAGCGTCAAAATGCACTATCCTGAACGAAAGAGTTTTTCACTCTATTAATTTGATGTGAGTACCACTACTCCCCTTCAATGTTTCCTTATTAGTTGGAATGCTCTATTTTGTACACCACAAAGGTCTTTGCATGCCACCATGACCAAATCTCTCATTTGTAACATTTTGGTTGCCATTGAAAACCAAATCCTCCATTAAGTACCAACTTTAGGGCTTCCTTAAGCATGCCACAACTAAAGAGCACCTCTCATGAGTTTCTATTGTCTTTTGCCAAATATCGAGTAAAAGCCATTATCATCAAACCTAGTCATTGAAATCAAATTCAACCTAATATCCCATACGTGTTGCTCGCCCTTCAACATCAACCTCGTCCCATTGCTTGTCCTCAAGAACACATATTTGATGCCCACAACCTTCGACTAGCCATAGTACCCATCTTAAATATTCAATAATTCTCAAGTGTATAAGATCAAAAGAAACACATCTTTGATATCATATAGAGTGAGAATCTAATATACATCATACAAATTGTCTCGCGGCATGCAAGGTTGCTAATCTTCTTATTATCAACAATGAGAAAATCACTGTAGGTAGTGGAAGAGACCCAAACATTACCCTCAAGATCCTTCTCTTCTTTTTCATTACCTTTTTACTCCTACTATCACTCGAAGCAATTCCATTTGATATGGCCCCTCTTGCTATAATAATGACACATGATATTTTGATATGGGATCTTGACTTGCTTCTACTTTCATAGCTAGTCTTTGAGGACTTCCTTTCACTATTTCCCCGGGTTTTAGAAACCAGCGCTTTAAGTTGTGAAAAAGAAAAACGTTGAGATCATATCCTCATTTATTCATTTAAAATGACACATTTAAAAATCTCCAATGTTATAGTACTATTAGGTATAGAGTTAGTGATAAAGATTCAAAGAATCTCCCAAACATTCGGTAGAGTAGTTAATAATCATAAACCAAGCAATTTATCATTAAATTTTATACCCATGCTAATTGACCCACTCATCATTGGAATTCATTTACATGATCAGTGACAAAGCATCATTCTATGTACTTCAATTGCATTAATTTTACCAAGCGAAACAAATTATTGTTGTCAATTTTTGAAGCATATAACACTTCATGCTTGTTCCTCAATATTCGTGCATGATTTTTATTTCGAATGTGATTACACATGTTGGTTAACAACACGAACTTGTGATGCTTAATTGCTTATTTCTATTCAATTTTGGATTTTCACTTTTGAGTAGCAAATATCGGAAGATGTAAGACATTTACCAACAGCATATATTTTATACTCCTCCAGATGACACAATTTATGTCATTCAAGGAAATCATCTTATTTAAGCCCTTCATTAATTCAAACAAATACAAGTAACTTGAAAGTTCTAATACCACTTGTTGAAATTGGACCACACAAAATTTTATCACACAAAGTTAAGAACAAATTTTGACCAGGCTCGACTATTTTGCTTTGTTCGAATTCATGAGGATGTTAGATGATAACATACACACACAAGAAAAAAAAATCATGTAATAAGATAAATACATGAATTTTATATGAAAAATTCTTAACTAAGAAAAAATATTGGTAGAAAACTCATTATTATGTAATGTATGTTTGGTTACAATAAACCATTTTAAAAATCACCTTTAAATTGATCACAAATTTAGACAAATCAAACAATAAATAATATGAGAACTAAAATAATAAAATCACCGGTGAAATTTTACACACTAGATGATGAAGAAAGGAATAAAACTAAAAGCCCAAGAATTGACAAAAATCTCATCTTCTCCATTTTCTCTAAATTCAACATTCAAATTATTTTGAATAAACTCATACTCTCTCCTGCTCCAAGATGGAGCAAAACTATTCTTAAAAATGAGTCTAGTATTCAAACGCTGCAGTTAGCATTTGAATGCTAAAAGTTGTCCTTCAAATGCTAGTAGTTGGCATTCAAACGCCACAGGCAAAACCGCCTATGCACAATTCATGAAAAATGGAGCACGAGCGTCCCCTTAGGGTGCCTCACCTATCACTAGAAATGACGCATAAGTGCCCTTCATGAGTTGGGCTAATGTGTCCATTTTATCCAAACTGTACTTATGTGTGCATCAGATGCCGATCTCCTAGGCCATTCAAATCCTCTATTTTAACGAATCTTTGCAACAAAATCATGCAAACTTTTAAATAACTTATCAATCGGGCATAGGCTCACAAGTGAGTGATCTAAAATGCAACAGGTTTTCCTCATATTTTCCTATTAGGAAAAAAAGAAAGAAGAAAAAAACCTCTACATTGAGAAAAAAAGGAAAATGTGGGAGAGAAGAGGTGAATCATTGAAAAAATAATTTCAATCAAACTTCATATATGACATTTGCTAGGGACAAGACTAAATCCAAAAGCAAAGGGAAGTTCAATTTACCTGCATTAAGTTACAGATATATACAAGAATTAATGTGAAAACCTATATAATTTAATCGCTATTAGATTTTAGAAATGGACAAACCTTGTTTAACAAATGCTGGCTGAGATGCAGTTGTCACTATCTCAATGTCCAATGAATGCACATCACCATCTATGTCCCTCATTACTGTATGTGGCAGTATATTGCTAAGTTCAACAGGGACAACTTTAAACAAGAAGAAGAAAACATTATATAATCACTTTCCAAATGTACAATATAGAGAATGGTGTAATAGCTACAATTTAAGATGACAGAGGTACCAACATGGATAAACCAGGCTTTTCCCAAAACCCAAGCCTGCTTTGACTTTGGAATGCAAAGGGCGTGCCAGCTAGCATATCGAGTACATATCCAGCAACTGGGCAGGCAGTAGTTAGAAGTGGGTACCGTTTGATTAAGAATAAAGTAATATCTGTTCATGATTCCCGAAAAATGAAAAAGAGAAAAGAAAAATCAACAAAAAGAATAAAGCAATCAATTTAGAAGCATATATAGTGATGAAATGACAATAATTGAAGTAAAAATATGTATTGATATTTCTTGGAAGTTTTATGACAATAGAAAGCAAGTTTGAAAATACAGGAGAGTCAATCTCCCATATTTTGTCTTCACAAGCTATCCCTCAAATTAGGGAGAATGTTTAATTCACATATGCCTTTGAAGATTTGACATATTAAAAATCAAAGTTGTCAGCAGGTGTTTTTCTAAATAGCTGGTGAATATCTCTTGGAATTTGAGCATTTATTTTTCCCATCTTTCTAAACATTTACATACAAAAAAGAAAAATTATTTGTCTTTTTAATATATAATGACTTGAACATTTGGGAGGGTTAAAGAAAACTATCACCACAATTAATTTTTTGTTTAACCACTTTAATATTTTGTAGTCACTTTTAACATACTACATAGAATAAAAATTTCACCGTATAGTGTAGAGTATATTTTCATATGAATTTTCTAATGAAATCTTGAATTCTCCATCAGGTGAATAATCTACAAATAATAGTTTTATAGCCATTGAAATGAAACAGATCAAAGGTAAATTTGAAAATTTTGGAGTCAAAGGTCAAAACTCAAAGGATGGTGTATATAATTTTTCAAAAACTTTTGGCTTATAATTTTGAAAAAAATTTAAAATTTTATTGATGAAAATTAAAAGACTCATGTCTCAATCAAATAAAAACACTCTTTTCAACCCACAACCAACCATAATCCTCCACTACGTAGAAGGAGACTCCAATTTATTGATGGGTGGCCTAAATTTAGACTACTCCCAAATTAGGCTACAAGCCAGCTTTGGGTTATCTAGATCTTATCAAGACTCTGATATAGTTTACACAAGAAAAAATAAAAAATGAAGTGATTATCATATCATTCTATGGGACAATACAATTAAAATATGTATAATCAATATATATATATATATATCTAATCAAATTGAGTAAAAAATTTAAAAATCACAATGTTTTAAAATGAATTATAGTATTACAAATTGTCATGTAGTTTCAGTGTATCATATCAATTCTCCAACAAAGGCAATTGGTGGAGATATTCTTATCCAAACCTCAGCAACGTGCAACTTTGCCTATCACAACATTAATAAGTCTACACCTTAAACATAGCCATTTAATTTTCTTGATACTTTCAATCATGTTTTCCTAGTCTTGAGGAATGTTTCATTATCCAAGCCAGAACAAGGGAGCTGCTCCTCACCTTTGAGGCACCATTCTTTTTAGCCTTGGCTTTGATAGCCAATATGTTTGGTTTAAAGAAAATTTAGAAGTAAAATAAAAAAAAAAAAAATAACACCTTGGTAATTACATTTATAACCAATGCCCTCAGAATGAGGTGAATGGGTTGTATTTCGAAGGTGAGGTGTAGTCCCCGAACTCCCTCCATGCGTGCATGTTTTGTCATAATAATGACACATGAAATGCTACAGGGCATCCTAGCATTGGACCTAAGTGGTTATAGGCCATTGTAACTCATTGTCCTACATAGAAGTGGTAGATTAATATCGGTCACAAGTTTAGAGTTAATAAGGGAACCTTTGGGTTTATATTATTAAACAATTTATATATCTTATTTCTAGTTTAAGCATTAAATAGTTTAAGAAATATAATAAAATGAGAAAGTAGACAGTTTTGTATATACCAAAATATTCAGCAGCAATAACACCCCAAATGAGCTCACATCCCCGAGGACACCCAAAAGGATAGTGAGGATGCTCGTCTTTGGTGACAATTGCCAAGTACCACACAACTTCCTTTTGTCCGGGGGAAGTTGATGAGCCGGCGGCAATATGTAGTGGGACGTGGCCGGAATTGCTGGGAATTTGCACCAACCTTGGGTTTTTTCTCACCATGGCCTTCACAGCATGTAAGCATCCGGCTTTTGCTGCGTAATGCAATGCCGTGTAGCCCCCAACGTCCTGCATTTCGAGATCCTCACGATCCATGCGGTCCACCAAATTTTCAACAAAATGCCAATGCTGCTGCCCTGCCGCAACGTGAAGGGCTGTCATCGACAAGATTGAGATTCTTGCTCTTACCGCCTCAGGATCTTCCCATATGAATATTTCTGCACTTTTCCAGTCTCCCTTCAGTGCTGTTTGGTAGAAGTACAAGTACCGCGCCTCTACATTAATCCCTGATCGCAATTGAAATTTCAAAATATTAATCATCTATCGTCACGTTGCTTCACCAACCAAATACACTAAATTTTGAAGAATAACTTCAGTAGAAAATAGTAACATATAATTTCTTTCAATATTTCAATCTATTAACTTAAAATTCATAGAAAACATGAATTTTTTTCAATCTAATTTCTAGCCCCCCCTTTGAGGAAACTTCAGGTCAAACAGGCCTTGAGAAAGGTAATGCGGCGAGACTTGAGTTACTGTAGTGAAATATCAATTTTAGAATTTAATGATCATGCTATACAAAAAGAAGACAAAGCTGAAATAAATAATGCAAGCATTACTACTATTATGGAAAATCTGCAAGAGAATGCTTAAGCAGCCACTTAATTACCAACTGGAGTAGCATTAGACCACATGTACATTTCGATTCCAGGCCATGAAGGTAGTGTGAAAGTTCGTTGTCCAAATGGCACCGGTTCTGTGAAAGCTTGGTGATATGGCACCGGTGCCGGAACAGGCACGGGTACTGGAACCGGCACCGGCGACGGCGGCAGCGGTTGAGACTGTTCGTCATCGTCACCAGCAGTTTCGTCATCTTGGCTATGCCGATCTACTAAAAAGAATGGATCAGCATCAAGCGGCGCTATGCTATCTCTGCTTCGATCCCCCTCAGAGCTGGTAGCCATCGGTCAAATTGAATCCGAATACTCTTTTCAACCAGCGGTGCCTCGGTAGTTGCGGAGAGAGCGGAACGAAGAATGTTTTATGGAGTGTGACGAGCTGCGAAGCTTTGCTTCCTCAACCAGTCAGGAATCGTACCAGCGGAGCTCCTTTTCTCTTTAAAATAAATAAATAAATAAATAAAAATAATTTATATTTCTTCATTTTAAAAAAAATTTGTTCAAAATTGTATTAAATTAATAGCTTTTGGGATCTAATTTTAAAAAAAATTAATTTAAAAAATTATGTTAAAACTTGCAATTTTTTAGGAATATTAAAAAAATGATTATGGATTTTACCGATGAATTATTAATGCTCGAATGGGCTCCCATGGCCACCCCGAGAGACAAAGAATACATTTGATTAATAAAACAACAAATAAAAAAAATAAATGTGAGCGATTTAAGATGGAAGGGCCATAAAGGCCATCAAATGTGCTATCGGACTTCAACTATCAGACTTTTGTTAAGATAACAACTAATGATTAAGAAGGGGTGAGTGGGATCCTACTTCTCTTAACGAGAATCAGAATTTTGTTTCTCTTATTAACATTATTAATTCTAAAAAAATTTAACGGTTAAAATTTAAACACTATATAACAATATGTAAGAAATTATTTTTGTTAAAAATATTTTTAATATTTGACTAAATATTTAATAAATATTAATATAACTATATTTAATATTTTTTATTTTTTAAATCTCGATAATTAGATTTTGATTCAATGGTCCTATAAAAAAAAGTATAATCTTGCTTTTTTTTGAGAGAAGTAGGATTTTCAAATCCGATACATAACTACCTTAAGTATGGATCAAAAGGGCAGATCGAATCAGCCAATCAATCTGAATTATTCGATTTAAAATTTTATAGGATATAATTATGATATTTCAGTATTATGAATGGGTAAAATTAAAAAATTATACGCAGATATTTTTGTGTATTGTATGATCATTGATAATAATAAATGGATTAGATTTTAATTTTTTGTGAATATAATTATTTTATTTTAGATAGATATTAAATTTTAAGAAACGTTTCAAGATTTTTTCTACCACCGATAAAAGCAAAAATGAAGAAAAAGGTGAACATCAATGAGGAGTAATGAGGTTTAGGATGGGAATGGAAATGGAAGGTTGCAAAATTAGAGATAAATCAAGGTTTTTTTTTTTTTATTATCCAATCTTATATTAGTCTTATATTCTAAATATAAAAGTTTTATTATGATAACTTAAAATATTAAAATTATAATAATATATTAATGTATATTAAATTTATTTTATTTAGTCGTCTAAGTTACAATGATAAATTTTGATAATATGGACCCTAATGATGGCACAAAATTTTGGAAGTCAAATCAAATCCCATTTCGATATCTTTGGGTCATTGGATTAAATATCTCATGATCTTTATTTTATATTATTCAATTTTTTTATAAAAATATGAAAATAATATTTTTTTTCTGGTTAAATTGTTTTCATAATATATGTATTTTAATATTTCAACATTTTAACCTTTTTTATTAAAAACTTATATTATAATTCTTAATGATATAAAATAAAGATTATTAGACCGTTAAGGTTGCCTTTAGAAGAATATTATGTTGACGCTTCAGTTTTAAATATTCAATTTTCATCTAAAGGCTATTGGAATTTCTTTACTCGTTGCTGCTTTGAAACCGAAGCATTAGTGGTCCATGATTAGCTGATAATTATCTATTAATTATCTCCATTAATCTCATCATTTGTAACGCCAATTTGAGATATTTGATGAAATTATCTTATATAATTAAAGTTAATTTTATCCCTAGGCATCTTCTTCTCTGCATTACACCATCAATTGAGAGAAAGCAGTGCCTGAAAGCTCAAAACTGAACCGAAATTCAGAGCCCAAAAAATAGAGCAAGGCAAGTGGCGGAAGGTTAGTACGCGATCCTTTATTTCACTTTCATGGTTATTTATACCATATAAATTGCTAACATTTGGTATCAAAGTGGTGCAGTGCCTCTGCCTTTGCTATTCTGCATTTTTTTTATTTTTAAAAATTATTAAAGTTTGTATTTTTGTAATGATTTAATGAAAATGAGCGCCGAAAATCATTAAAAAAATTTGATTTTTGTCATTTTCATATATATTTTCATCAATTTTGGTGTAAAAATGGAGGAGTTTTTATCGGGTTAAAATTCGGGTGAAACGGGTCTAGGTGTGCCCTGTTGGAGGTAGACGACGACTCAAAACGGCGTCGTTCTAAGTCGTTTCTACAGTGCTCATATTAATAAAAAAAAATTTGGGCCGTTTGCGAAGCAAGCCCACTCCAGCACATTTGCCCTGGGCTGAAGGCATGGCGGCCTGCATGCGTGCGCGGCCCACACGTGCGCCAGGTCTAATACTGTAGCATCTAGAAATTGGCTAAAAATGCTGCATGCGCGTGCGGGAAGTGGCGAAGGCTTCTGCCGCTACACTGCCGCCTGCCTTTGTTGATAATAAGAGAGTTTATTTCCCTTTATACAATATCAGTATATATATATATGTATGTATATATATGTATATATATATATATATATATATATATATAATTATATTTATTATTATATATAAAGATTAAAATATAATATTTAAAATATAATTATATATATGTGTGTATAATGTCTAGTGATTTGTATAATTTAATTAATTAGGGATTGATCACAGTATCCTTAATTAATAAAATTATATTTTATTTTCACATATGGTATAAGGATATTAATTGTAACTAATTATTTTTAATATAATAAAATTTATCCCATAGAAAATTTTATTATATTAAATTAATTAATCGGGATAAAATGTCAAATTATTTTCTTAATTTGCCCACAAAAATTAAGAATTGGAATATAATTTGATAGTTTTATTATGAAATTGGATATAAATTTACTTGAATTGAAAATTTAGCCCACATGTAATTTTTATATTAATTGATTCATAATGTATACTTTACATTGGTAAAACATAATTTTGTATTTATTTGTTAGTCACATTTATTGTTTGTTAAGCATGTATTTATTTTTTATACAGTTATTTAATTTGTTAATCTTTTCGATATAAGATGTAAACTTTTTAAACTGAAAGGTAATAATTATATAGTATGGAATGTGAGAATTCTTCTTCATTTAGGGTGGATGGATATAGATTATATTATAAGGAAAGATGAACAAGCTACTCTTACTGTAACTAACACTCTAATTGATGTAACTCTTGTTGAACGATGGGAGTGATCTAATCGCTTCAATCTAATGTTCATAAAGACTAAAATTTTTGTTGGTATTCGTGTTCTGTCGATCAGTATAATAAAGTGCGGGATTTACTGAAGGCTATCGATGAATAGTTTAAAATTTTAGATAAAGTACTTGCTAGCACCCTAATAATGAAGTTTTTATCTTTAAGGCTCATCAGTGTTAAGGATGCGCGTGAGCACATTATATAAATGAAGGATATAGCGGCTCAATTAAAAAATTTGAAGGTGAAAATGTCTGAATCTTTTCTTATACATTATATTTTGAACACGCTTTCACTACAATATAGACCGTTCAAAATCTCTTATAATATACATAGAGATAAATGGTTGATCAATAAACTCATGACCATGTGTGTTTAAGAGGAAGGAAGGTTTATGATAGAATAAAGTGAAAGCGTATTTATGTTCAAAGAAGAAAAGTTTAAGGCTCAAGCCAAGAAAAAGGGGAAAGATAAAATACCTCCTCAATCATATATCTAGAAGGAATCAAAGTGCTTCTTCTATAAAAAAAGGAAACACGTTAAGAAAGATTGTATGAAATATCAAAATTGGCTTGAAAAGAAAGGTAATCTATTATCTTTTGTATGTTGTGAATCTAATATGGTTAATATTTCTCATAACACATGATGGATAGATTTTGGTTCTCCATTTCATATTTCAAATTCCTTACAGGGTTTGCAAAACCTAAGGAAGCCAGTGGGCAGTAAACAAATCATCTTATCTAGAAACATATGCGTTTACATGTGGATGCCATTGGAACATGCAGTTTAATTCTGAGTAGTGGTTTGTTTTGAATTTGAAAAAGACTTTTTATATTCTATATTTTTCCAAAAATTTGATATCAGTTTCAAGACTTGTACCTTTCGGATATTCTATTATATTTTCAAACTCATCTTTCAATTTATATTATAAGTCTGATATTGTTAAAAATGGTATATTGTCTGATGGTCTTTATTACTTGAATTTATAAAATAATACCTCTTTCAATGCTGTGTATGTTGATACTGCTATTAAGCGATGTGTTATGGATGAATATTCTTCTATATTGTGGTATAGGATATTAGGTCATATTTTTATTGAAAGAATCAAAAGATTAGTAAATAATGGAGTACTTAATACTCTAGATTTTACTAATTTTGAGACTTATGGAGATTGCATAAGACTAAGTAAATTGTCAAGAGGAGTTCAGACATATTAGAAATCATACATACAGATATTTGTAGTCCTGACATTGACTCATATGGCATAAAATATTTTATCATCTTTATTGACGATTTTTCACGATATATAATCTTTACTTGCTTCATAATAAGAATAAAACCTTAGATATTTTTAAATTATTTAAAATAGAAGTAGAGAAACAATGTGAAAAATAAGTTAAGATTGTGAGATCAGATAAAGGTGGAGAATATTATAGAAGATATACTGAAGATGGACAAATGTCTGGTCCATTTGTAAGGTTTCTTCAAGAACATGGGATTGTTGCCCAATATACTATGCCTGGTTCTTCTGACCAAAATGGTATAGTAAAAAGAAGAAATTAAATATTACCGGATATGGTGAGAAGTATGCTTAGCAACTCCAATCTTCCAAAATCCTTATGAAGTGAAGCTATTAAAACGGCGGTATATATATTAAATCGGGTTCCAACAAAAGTTATTCCAAAAACTCCTTTTGAGTTATGAAAAGATTAAAAATCGAGTTTGCAACATGTATGCTTATGGGATGCCCATCTGAAGTAAGAGTTTATAATCCACATGAGAAGAAGTTGGATCCAAGGACCATTAGTGAATTTTTCATTGGATATGTTGAACGGTTCAAAGAATACAGATTTTACTGTCCATCTATAGCACTAGGATTGTGGAATCAAGAAATATAAAATTTTTTGAGAATGATTTAATGAGTGGGAGAAAACGATCCAAAAATATGATTTCTGATAATGCTCATTTGGTTTCTCAACCTTCAATTTCAAATGAAAGGTTAATTGTTATATACAACACCTCTTAAGATAAAATTAGTGTTGAATAACCAATCAATGTCATTTTAAAAAATGTTGAACATATGCCAGTTGACTATGAAATTCAGGATTTATCTGAAATAGTTGTACAATATACTTCTATTGAGAATGATAATACAACATTGAGAAGGTCTTCTAGAATAAAAAAGTCAACAATTTCTAGTGACTTCATTGTATATTTATAGGAGTCTGACTATAATATTGGAGCTGAAAATGATCCTGAAATATTTTCACAAGCTATGCGTTGTAATGAGTCACAATTATGGTACAATGCCATAAAAGAAGAGATAAATTCCATGAGTTATAATGGAGTTCGGAATCTTATTGAATTGCCTAAAGGAGTGAAAGTCATAGAGTGTAAATAGGTCTTTAAGATAAAGAAAGACTTATTAGACAATATCGAAAGATATAAAGTAAGACCCGTTAAAGGGTATACTCAAAAAGAGGGAATTGATTACACGGAGACTTTTTCTCTTATATATATAAAAAATTCTCTTCGCATTATTTTGACATTGGTTGCTTATTTTGTTATGAAATTATAACAAATAGATGTGAAAACAGTATTTTTAAATGGTGATCTAGAGAAAGAGGTTTATATGAAATAACTAGAATGATTCTCCTCTAGTGATGGTAAGTAATAGGTATACAAACTTAATAAATCCATATATGGATTGAAATAAGCTACCTATCAATGGTATTTAAAATTTGATAATATTATCTATTCATTTAATTTTGAAGAGAATATTTTTGATCAATTTATATACCAGAAGGTCAGTGAGAGTAAGATTTATTTCCCTATTTTATATGTGAACGATATTTTACTTGCATCCAATGATAAGGGTTTATTGTATGAGGTAAAATAATTTCTTTCTGATAAATTTAAAATCAAAGATATGGGTGATATATCTTATGTCATTGGTATTAAGATATATTAAGACAGACCACGATGTGTTTTAGGTTTATCTCAAGAGATCTATATCAATAAAGTTTTACAAAGATTTCGGATAAAAGATTATTCACCAAGTGTAGCACCCATTATGAAGGATGATAGGTTCAATTTAGGCTAATACCTGAAAAATGATTTTGAATGGGAACAGATGAAAAACATTCCATATACTTTCACTGTTGGAAGTTTGATATATACTCAGGTATGTACAAGACCTGACATCATATTTACAGTTGGAATATTAGGAAGATTTCAGAGTAATCCAGGTATGAATTACTGAAAAGTTACTAAGAAAGTGATGAGGTATTTTAAAAGTACCAAAGACTACGTGCTTAATAAAGACAGACCGACGATTTGGAAGTATTGGGGTACTCCAATTCAGATTTCGTTGGATATGTTGATTCACGTAAATCAATATTTGGTTACATATTTATGTTTGTCGGTAGAGTTGTATCCTGGCGGAGTGCAAAACAGACCTTGATTGCTACTTTCATTATGGAAGTTGAGTTTGTTACTTGTTTTGAGGCTACAAAGTATGGTGTATGAATGAGAAATTTCATAACTAGGTTTAGAGTGATTGATTCCATCTCAAGGCCATTAAAAATATATTACGATAATTCAATTGCTATTTTTCTAGTTAAAAATAATAAAAATAGTAATCGAAGTAAATATATCGACAATCAATTTTTAGCGATAAAGGAGAGCATTAAAGGAAAGGAAATTACTATTGAGTATATTAGTATTGAATTAATGATCACTGATCCTTTGATAAAAGGCATGCCACTATTAAGGTTCAAGAAACTTGTAACAGAAATGAGACTAAGTTCTATTTTGTAATTCATTGTATGGACAATGATATTTAATAAAATTTGTAACTTTTTATTGTGATATTTCTCAAAATTTTGTGCACACATTGGTTGATTTGAGAATGTCATTAATTGTTGGATAAAGAATAAATATAAGATTTATTTATAAAGTAACATTACAATATTCGAATATATTTTGAGAAATATAATATATTGTAATACATGAAAGATATTACTCATTATTAGAGAATATATCGCTATGATTCATGTATTTATTTCTTAAAATTGAGGATTGATGGGTTTGGTTATCATATTAAGTAAAATATTGACCAAGTGGGAGAATGTTGACACTTCAGTTTTCAATATTCAGTTTTCATCTGAAGGCTGCTAGAATTCCTTCACCTGTTGCTGCTTTGAAACTGAAGCATTAGTGGTCCATGATTAGTTGATAATTATTCATTAATTATCTCCATTAATCTCATCATTTGTAACCCCAATTTGAGATAGTTGATGGAACTATCTTATATAATTGAAGTTGGTTTTGTCCCTAGACATCTTCTTCTCTGTATTACACCATCAATTGAGAGAAAGCAATGCCTGGAAGCTCAAAACTGATCCAAAATTCAGAGCTCAAACAACAGAGTAAGGCAAATGGCAGGACGTTAGTACGCGATTCTTTATTCCACTTTCGTGGTTGTTTATACCACTTAAATTACTAACATATTATATTTCCACACCATGCTTGGATTACTTTGTCTTTTTTACTATAATTTTTGGAAAAATTTTTTGTGGATATAATTAGGCCAGTCTCAAATTACATAATATTATATCTTCATCCATTGATATAATTAGCCTGATTGGCCGACTTGCACAGCTCGACTCAAATACGGTCTATCAACTTAGCAGTTTCGACCCAGCAGACAACCCATGTGCCCCTACTAGTGCATGATCCTCTGGATGACACTTGCCAAAATTATAGAGGCAACTCAGCGCAAGCAGACGACAGCTTCTATAATTTCTCAGACAAGAGGATCTCCCTAGAATTGTTATAAAGACGACACCCAGAATCACCCCAAAAAGGAAAGGATGCTCACCGATTGCCATGGTTACCATATCAAGTGCCCATGATCACCGTGATTGCTTAGGGAATTTTTGCAGGCCAGCTGTCGACAGCTTTGGTGCTCAAGCAAAGCTAAACTACCTTTGATGCTATAAGTATCCCTTCCCTCTATAGGGAAAGGGGACCCTCCTTCTAAGCCCAGTTGGAAAAGACCTGCTCCTTCCAAATCCAGCAGGAGCAAGCTCCACAACAATGGAGATAACCATGTCTAAGCATCCAGAGAAGGATCCAGCGAAGAAAGAGATGAGAAAGACGCTCCATGTAGTGAATGAAGGAGAAGACTTAGAAGGCACGCCGGTGCCCACTCACTCATCTTGAGATGTTCCATCCTCCTACTTCTGCTCCGACTGGCATTTGTGTAGGTCTCACGCTGGCTCTGAATCTTCACACTATAAGGCCAGTGGAGTCGACTCATAGAGCGAGGAGTAGAGAGCGCCTTCGCCTAAAGAGAGGAAGGAGATCATCCGGCATTCCTACCTTTATTGTCATTATCCTGGGACCCTTTTTATCCTCCGATCATCCACCCCCCTTTCATGGCTGTATGATGCTGTCCTTTTCAGCCACCGCTCTCTCATGAGAGCCTCCATCTCACAAAACCGCCCCTTGGTCAAGTGCATTCATGGAAGCAGCCCCTTGGCTTGACGCACCCCTCAGAGCCAAGTTCTCCGTCTCCATCAGCCATCCCCTTATTGGGCACACCTATTGGAACCAAGTCCTCACTCTCTCTAAGTCAACCATTGATTGGAAGCACTCATGGAAGTTGCCCATGGTTGGGTGCACTCAAACTTTTAATCCCCCTTTATATGCATTTATGCATTTATCTTATGTATTCCTTCATCTTTTTCTCATCATAGAAAGATTTCTAATTTGAGCGTTGAAAGACATATCAGGGAGCGAATTTTCAACATCATTTGAACTTTTATTTATTAGTTGTGTTGTACAAGATTCACGTTCGAAGTGATAAGGATCGGACCCATTTCATCTTGACCTCTAGGAAAGATTATGTAACTCTCTAACTCGTACAATAACTCGAATTTAGGAACGTACCATTAGCCTTTGGATTTTTCATCCAAAAATTACAAGTTTATTGTAATGGAATTCCCCTAAGCTCCTATCTCGGCATTGAATTTTCAAATTTATTAATTTTTAATTATGAATTGAAATGCATTATTATTATTATTTGTTACAACTCCTGAAAAGCTTTTGATTATTAAACCGGGGCATGATGGCTCCAAAGGTTAGAGATTAAGTATTCCACTTTAAAAATATAAATAGATAATTTTTTTATATTATTTAAATAATACATTGAATATTAAATATCAACTAACGGTAGAAAAACATTTATAAATATATATATTAATAGGTATGACGGTTTACAGGTCGACTTAGAACCTGATTTGTAAAAGGAATAAGGTCTCAGATAGAGATGACCCAGTAAAATATCCTCCAGGCCCAAGATCCAAAAGATACGGTAGTTGACCCAATTAGTTTGACCCGAAATCATCCAATAATAAATGGGCATTTAGGAATACTCAATAGACTATTCCAATGGTTATAGCTCCAAATCAATGATCAAAAATCATAATAACCCAATGAAAATGCAGGCGATGGTTACCAGTATAACGCCTCTCATAATTACTAAGATACTAAATACAGGCGACGATTACTAGCATATCACCCTCATAATTATTGAGACACTAAATGCAGGTGACGGTCACCAGCATATTGTCCTCATGATTGTTGTGGCACTAAGCGCAGATAACGATTACATAAGTAGCACCTCTCATAATTGTAGAGTCGTAATGCACAAAGATGACTAAATCGGTATCTCACACTATAAATATATCCTTTCAACCATAGAAAAAGGAAGACAAAAATCCAGACATTTAGACAAATAAAACCACTCTCCTATCAATGTAATCCTCTCATAAAGCCACTCTCATACTTGAGTGTAACTCCTCTAAAGAAGCTCACTCCTTTGAGTGTACCCACGGAGCTAAATTCACCACTATATACTCAATCCCGGAATATTTTTTCATCCACACATTTTTCCTTCTATATTTCTTTACTTATTGGAAAGATTATTGATTTGAGCGTTGAAAAATATATTAGCAAGAGAGTCCTGTATTCCTTTAACTTTTTGTTTGTTTATTATGGCATGCGGGACCTAGATTTAAAGTAACAAATATCAGACCCGTACCCTATCGGACACCCAAATAAGATGGTTCCTTAATTTATTCGATAATCTGGATCCAAGAACGCATCACTAGTGTTGTCTTTGGGAATAATGAAAAGTCTAACCATGTTACCGAAGAAAGCAAACATGATAACTACAAGGGCTCAAGTAAATACATCGCCTAGAGATGTTGTCTCCCATGGCGATGACCCATCTGTTGTATGTCATGGAGATGCCTGACTGACTGTAGGCATGGAGACAATTGCTGTCCGGATGGATGCCATGATGAAACTGCTTTGACCATGTGCACCTATCTAGAGGGACAACCCTGGGGGCTCTTTCCTCCCATTAACAAACCTTCGCATCCAAAAGGAGAAGCCGAAAGAAGAGATAGCCTACCGGAAATTGATTGAATGCCCCTGACGACCTCAAGGCATGAGCAACTATGAGTGACAAGGCCCAAATATGACTGGAATGCTAACTAAATCTCAAAATACATAATGAAATCTTGGAATGGAAGAATTCACACTACTTCCAAGACGACCAGAGGCTTGTAGCCCTAGAAGAGGCCTCATGTAGTAGCTTGCCAAGGAGGGCCCACAATTGGCCGATTCAGCATGTATCTTCGAACCACTCAAAGTTGAGGACCTTCCTCAATATTAAGACAATTGTGTCCTCCTCCTAAGTGGAGGAGAGGATACGTAAGATTGAACAGCGGCTATTCAGACGAAGCACCAACAAATACTCTACTAACCTGGGAAGGTCATTGTTTATGGGAGAGATTCAAATGAAACAATTCCCTTGTAAGTTCAAGATGTCAACTCTAGAGCCCCACAATGGAAGTTCTAATTTGATGGACTACCTGGATCACTTCTACACTTTGGGTTTCTAGGGTTTAGATGATGCGACTCTGTATTTCTACTTTCCTCTGACCCTTAAGAGAAATGCACGAATTTGGTTCTATAGGCTGCAATCAAATTTGATTAGGACCTTTCAGGAGCTAATTGACAATTTCTTATTGCAATTCACATCTAATCGAAAGGAAGAGAAGCAGCTGTGGCATCTTGTTTGCATTCGACAAGAGTCGAACAAAAGTCTTAAGTGCTTCATGATCTGGTTCAATGCAGAGGCTCAAATGATATCCATGCTAACTGATGAGATGAAGTTAAACGTTTTTATGCCAACTGTGTAATCGGGTGGCTTTTTCAAGCACTTGGAGCAGTAAGAGCCTAAGAGCTTTCTTGAGGTAGAGATCATTACCCATACCTATATTGTTGCCGAGGAGGCCATTGAAGCGAAAATGATTGGAGCAACCTAACCACCATTCAGGATGAATGAATGGGAAGAAGAGGAATGGAGATAGCTCTAACACCTAAGATCCCAGGAAGTAGCCGATGAAAGAGTCGAGTGTCCATAGAGAATTTAGGCTCTTGAACCTGACTTCATTGAATGACACCTGGATGAACATCCTTATACAAATCTGGGATAAGGAAGTCTTGAAGTGGCCCAAGTAGCCCAAGAACCGGGAAGGAGGAGATCAGTCCAAGTATTACTTCTATCATCGATCTTTAGGTCATGGCACTGAAGACTACAAGATGCTGCAGAAACATATTAAGTCCCTTATTTAGAAAGAATTACTTAACAAGTTCTTGAAAGACCCGGGGGCAAACCTTCAAGAGAGCAGATGATAACGAGCTCGACCAGTAGGAGCAGCTACGCAATTGGGTTGCAGTTTAAATGGTTAACATGGCATTCACTAGACCACCCAAGAAAAAAAAATACTCTAGACCATCTAGAGAGGACTTTCAATAGTAAGAAATATAGAGTAGAAGTTTTGGAATGCTGTCACTACTTTTAGTAATGACAATATAATACAAGTAATAACTTCCTATTCTGATCCTCTGGTTATATCTACATTCGTTTCAAATGTATGTTAGATTACCAACTGAAATGTGTGTTCATTGATAATAGAAATTTAAGAAATTTGTTATATCTCGATACCTATTTTAAGTTCAGATTAAAAAAAGATCAAATAAGACAGGTTGAGGGACCCTTATAAGGACTAGATAATGAACCCGTTTCGATCCAAGGGACCATCCAACTAAAAGTCACACTAGAAACGTATCCAAGAATAGTAACCCGCATGCTCACATTCCTAGTAGTTGACCTCCCCTTAGTCTACAATATCATCCCACATCTAAAATTGAAGTTCAAGTTAGTATGCGATGTCAGAGAGGTCCAGGGTAACCAATTCACCAACCGGATATGCTATTTATTTCAAATCAATTAGCTGATCCCTAATCTGTCGATCAAAGACTTCGACCTCTGAGAGGAAGCAATGCTGCAGCAAGGACAGCTTGGTGAATGAACCGATCATATCCCTCTGGACCTCAGCAAGCCAAAGAAATGTGTTTAGATTGGAAGCTGACTGCCGAGTCACCTACGTGAACTGTTGATAGCTTTCCTTTGGCAAAATTCTAACGTATTTGCATGGATACTCTTGACGTGCTCGGGATTCCGACTAGAGTAATGGTCCATAAGTTGAGTCTTAATCTCGATGATCATTACTTGGATGTAGTTATACTTCCGTAGGTATGATCATTACGTTTTGTGTAAGTTCCTAGATGACATCTTTATTTACATCCAATATAATAGTTTGAGATTACTGTGTTGGAGCCATGGATGAAATGGCATGTAATGTTGATCCTGTGTGTGTGTTGTCGTTGAATCTTGAGGTTTGGTTGTTTATATGACTTTGTACAGGTTTTGTTAAATAGGTTATATGTATGATTTTCGTCCATTTTTAGAGAAAATTATACCCAATTTTATACAGAAATTAATTAATGCGTTTATGTACAAAGGCATATTAGTTTGTAGATGGTTAAGTGTGATTATTGACAGAGGTAATTAGTGGATTATGATCCGTTTCGTCACACGTACCCTTTGGTCTAAAGAACTTGGGGTACGTATCAGAGGCTCGTGAACAAAATATTTGTGGCATAGATCGGATAAACTATAAAGGTGGATATAGACGACATGATCGTCAAAAGTATAGTAGCTAGCGGCCATATTTGCAATACCAGTGAGGTTTTCGAGGTACTTCGAACACACCAAATAAAACTAAATCCAGCAAAGTGTGTATTTAGAGTAACTTCTGAGAAGTTCTTGGGTTTTATTGTATCTCATCGGGAAATTAAAGCGAATCCCGATAAGATAAAAGCCATCATAGATATAAACCCATCTCATTTAATAAAGAAAGTCCAAAGACTCACTGTGAGACTCATAGCACTCTCTCGATTCCTAGCAAAGTTAGCAGAGAAACATCTCCTTTTCTTCAAGTCTCTAAGAGGGACGAAGGCGAGTGATTTTTAGTGGACTGTTTACTGCAAGGCGGCTTCGCAAGAATTGAAGCAATACCTTGCTAGTCCACCTTTCTTAACTTCCCTAAAAAGAAGGTGAGGAGTCATGCCTCTATTTGGCGATATTAGACACAACATTGAGCTCGGTTCTGATCAGGTAAGAGCCTGAGGGGCAGTGATTGGTTAACTACATCAATAAGATCTTGACAATATCGAGACTCGTTACTCACACCCCGAAAGGATCACTCTAGTACGAGTCTATTCTGCCAATAAGTTACAGCCATACTTTCACGCTCACAAGATCATTGTTAGGATAGACCAACCATTAAAAGGATCTTACAAAGACCTAGCATGTCAGGATGACTAATCAAATGGACCATTAAATTGGACGAGTTTGATATGAAATTTCGACCGCGACCAACCATTTAAGGTCAAGCCCTTGCAAATTTTATAGTCAAAACGAAAATTCAGATTCTAGATGCTGTCAATATCAATAAAGACACCCACTAACAAGAAGCAGCTCCAATTTAGATCTTATACTTAGACGGGTTATAGACTTAATCAAGAAGCGGAGTAGGCGTGGTCTTATGGACTCCAAACAGGTCAGAGATGAAATATTCACTGATCCTCAGATTTTTAGCTAACAGAAATATTGCTAAGTACGAAACCTTACGGGCCGGACTTAGGCCGGCAAAAGAATGTTTGGTGAGAAACCTAATCGTCCATAGAAACTCGGAATTGATCGTTAACTTGGTCACCAAAAATTTCGACGTGTCAAACCCATTGCTCACAAGGTATCTTATTAAAGCGAAAGGCCTGATCAAGATGTTCAACAGAGTGAAAATGCTCCACATTCTGAGGAAAGACACTAGAAGACATATTAACTCGTGAAAGTGGCAGCGACTGAGAATCTCGAGCAATATGCCCGAGACACGGAGAAATTTGGGCAACGTCGAGTATAGAAGACCTAGAGTAAGAGATGCTCAAAATCTCAGATGGCGAGTATTGGATGACTCTGTACATAAGGTTCTTGATTGAAGGCCCTTTATCGGAAAACCTAGATGATGCCAAACATATCAAGAACATAGTAGACTAGTACACTATCATGGATAGAAGATGTTTCACATCAGAAGAAACTGATCATGCGCTGAGTGAGGTACATCTCAAAATTTATAGATCGCACATTAGAGACAAGGATTTAGTATTCAAAATTATATGGCAGGGCTATTTCTGGTCAACGATGAAACGAGACGCCGTAAAATTCATCAAGAAATGTAAAATCTATCAGATCCACAACAATATTCCTCATCAGCCGCATGCAAAGTTGCAGACCCGACAATCACCATGGTTGTTCGCACAGTGGGGGCTCGATATATTAGGCTTATTACTCATTGTATCTGGGCAGAGAAAGTTTGTTATAGTCGAAATCAACTCTTTTACGAAATGGGTGGAGACCTCTCCACCGGCATGGATAACTGATTAGAACGCAATAGAATTCATTTGATAGAATATTATATGCAGATTTGGGATTTTCGAGGTCATAATAATTGACAATGAAACCCGATTGACTGACAAAAAATTCACTAAGTATTGTACGAGTTTGGGAATTAGGTTAGTTCACACTTTTATCGCACACCCGTAAGTAAATGGGTAAGTGAAAGTAATAAACTAGACCTTACCATACGAGTTGAAGACTAAGCTCGAGGACATGAGGGGTTCTTAGGCGGACGAATTATCACCCATGCTATGGTCCTACGGGACGATGTCGAGGGAAACCACTCGGGAAACACTTTATAGTTTATGTTATGAAATTGAAGCGATCATTTCAGTGGAGATCGGTCTACCTAACCTTCGAATCGAAAACTTCTACCCATAGGGCAATTCCTAGCTACTCCGATAGCAACTCAACTTGCTCAATAAAGTCCAAGATGCAACTAGGCTGAACATGACGGTATATTAGCAATGGATTACTCGGTATTACAATAGGAATGTGCAAGCACGCTAATTCGAGGTGGGGGACTTAGTTTTATGAAATATAGAGGCGACGGGCAAAATTGCCGACAAGAACAAGGTATCTCCTAATTAGAAAAGACTTTTCCTAGTCTCAATAATTTTTCAGAATGGTTCGTACAAGTTATGCACCCCAGAATCGAAAACTAGTTCCAAGGACATGGAACGCCGTCCACTTCAAGAAATATTATTAATAAACCCTTGTTTGTACAGATTAGTCTAATATAAGCCATGTGAACTGCTTGTATTATTAAACACGTTTTAATTAATAAAATGATCATTCATTATATTTACTTTGTGGTTCATCTAGATGTTTGTGTGATTGTATAAATTAAAGGCCCAAACTGTCTTTAAATTAGATAAAATTCATCACGTGTGAACCGACATACAAAAATAGTAAGAAACCTCAGTCAAGATTATCGAGCAACCGAGCTAAGACCGAAATCAAGACTTCAATCTTGATAATCAAGTGGCCTAAACGAGGTCGAATGCAAAGAGCCGGGGGCTTGCAGACGAAAAGTCGACCTCCCAAAAAAAAGTGACCACAATAAAATAGGACATTAGGGAGCTTTTCAGCATGCATGTGGTGATATCCTCCGATAGGAAAGACCACCATCAGTTGACAATGGTCGACGGATTAGTACCTGACGCACAAATGTGACAACTCCCTCCAATAGGGAGGAATACTATCAATAAAGTGCAGGTGATGGTTTAGACTCTGTCAAAACCCAACGACTATGATAATTGAACCTAGTTGACATTAAAGAGGCTTTTTTAATGCTACAATGTCCCCTTATAGGAAAGAGTACAATTAGACAAATAGGTCTAACCAAACTCAACAATAACATTGAGTTGACAAACAAAATAAATGTTGAACAAAAGATTTAACATAAACTCAAAAATACCAGTGACAGTGATCGAATTGATTTATTAAAGAATCGATATATACAATAGGGAGCGTCCATCAAGAGGATTACAAGGTACTGTCTAATGCCTACAATTCAAACAGATGACTACCCTAAGGCCGAGAACCCTCCATTAAACGTGGAAAGGCTCTCCTCCCATCTTGGAGAAATCAACTAAATCTTATCAACAAAGAGGTTCGGTGTTTCTTAGATCAAGGTGGGTAATTATTAATCTCAATAAAATGACCCATTAATTTCACTCTCCTAAATTATAAATAAAAAGTATTATATCAACTTATAAAATTATTAGTTAGTTAAAATATAAAATAATTTTGATAAAAATATTCTAAATTTGGATAGTTATTAAATATTTAAAAATTATATTATTTATGAAATATTATTAAAAAAAACTCAAAAGTGGGAGACAACCATAAAGAAAAGGCCAGCAAGGTCCTCTTTTTCTTTTGACTTTTTATTCTTTTATTCTAAATTTTCACATTTTATAAATTTAATATATTTTCATAATAAAATATAAATAATATTATATATTCAAATAATTAAAATAAACTTCTCCAGCTCAACATCCGATAAATTATAATTAATTTTTCAATTTTTAATATTTAAAAATATCAAATATCCAAAAAACAAAAAAAAACTAAAACTAAAAATAAAAATCTAATCCAACGGCAGGGATGTACAGCACGCTACTGTAGACTCACTAGATGGGCCCACTGCCACGTAAAGAAACCACTTCGGCCAATATAAAATAAATATATGAATTTATATTTGAAAGTAAGCCTTATATATCTTTTTAATAATTTTTTTGTAAAAATTATATTTATTTTTTATTTTTTTATTTTTTTTTACTTTTTTCAAAATATTAGTAGGCTGCCTCATTTCTAGTGTATCCTCTTGGATCAACAGATTTTATCTTTTAAAAAAATAAGAAGTTTATTTTTTTAATGAAGAATATTTATTTTTAAATAAATAATTATAATTTAATTTTTTTAAAAATAATTAATTATTAAATTATTATTATTTATTTGAAATACATGCCCCATTTGCCCCGTATCGTGTTTGTCTATTAGGTTGTAAGGAACGGCCCTCCGTTGGATAAGGCGAAGGAGTTTTTTTATTGTTTTTTATTTTTTTATTATATTTATTTATTTAAAAATTTTAATATTTTATAAAATATCAAAAAATATTTTAATATTTATGAAATATAAAAAAATATTTTCAGATTTTTAATATAATTTATTATTGCACACGTGATGTTATCACTTTTAAAATTTATAAAATCTTTAAATTAAAGATCACTTTAGAAAAGTTTACATAATAATTTGGGAAAAATTGTTGTATAGAAAAATTGGAAATTAATATTGAAATAATAGAATCTAAAAAAATGTAAAATTAAAAATTTTTATAATCAATTAAGTAGCCTTAAAAGATATTGAAAATTGCTTTTGATCTTAGAGTCCACGTTTTCTTGCTCTTTTTTTAAATTATTTTTTTAGAATATATTTTTCAATTAAAAATGTTATTTTTTAATCATTTTGATTTGTAGCAGATCAATTTTTTGTTATTTATTTTCTTATCTTTTATTTTTTCTAAACTAGAAATCATTAAAAAGTTGGAAATAAATTAAAGATAATAATATCAATAAGCTTGTGAAGTTTTCTTTTAACAGAAATCTAATATATTTTTATAAAAATTATTTTAAAAAAATGGCAATTAGACATGATTTTTATTTTAGTTGTCTTTTTCAATTTGAAAGCTAATTTAATAATTTATTTTAGTCTCTACCAAAATCAATTTTAAAAACATTTAGGTCCGCCACCAGTTATTGTGTTTTGGTGGCCCAAACCACTCAATTTTTAAAAGTACTTTATTATTACAGAAAATTATATTTGGTTAAATAAAAAAAATATATGGAGACAATTTCTAAATATTTTGGGGGATATACTTTAGTAATATAACATTAATCCATTTATCTATTTTTATATGAGTATGTCTATATGAATAAATGAATAAATAAAATATCATATTATTAAATATATTTTAATAATAATTAAAGGATATTAGTACTTGATATTTCCCTGGCTTCTGGGTTATTGTATAGATTAGAGAGCCGCTTCAATTTTCTACTGTGCGTCAAGTTGGAGCAGGTTCGGTTTTCGTTTCTGCTAATTTAAAATATGTACACCACAAATTATAAATAAAAAATCGGAGGATTGGCGGAACTCACTTCCCAATATATCTTTCGATACTCAAGCCGGAAATCCTTTTTAAGAGATGAAAAGATATGATGAGGATATAGAAAAGTGCGATGATACACGTATGCGAGGGTAGTAAGAGGAGGCTTGGGCTCTTGTAATGCATTCGCCAAGGAATGGCTTAGGGAAAAGGAGGACTAAGTTCCTGGGTACACTTGATAGAGAGGTGGCTCACTAGGGGCGACTCACTAGATGGAGGATTGAATTTTTGGATGCGCCCAACTTAAGAGTCGCTCACTAAGTGAAGGATTGGGTTTTTGAATGTGCTCAATTGAGGGACGACTAAGGGTTGGCTTATTAGATAGATGACTGACTCCTTGATGCACCCCGCTAAGGGGCGGCTCACTAGGTAAAGGAATGAGCTCCTGGTTGCACACTATAGGTGGCTCATTGTGGCAGCGCTTAGGGAATGGCTCACTATGGGAGACTTGGAGGGTGGCTTACTATTGTGCACTTGGAGAGTGACTCACTAAAGAGCGGCCTTTAGCTGAGGATTTTCCTATTCCTTCATCTTGCTTTTTCTCTCTTCTCCTCCTCCCTCCTCTCCTCCCTTTGAGAGGTTGAGGGCAGTATTTGTAATGTCTAAGAACGGTGGTTTTGGGGCGCCAATGTGCGTGACAGTTTGTGCACTCAGTTTTGCTGGCTGCTCGGCGCTAGCGGGGGCCACCTTTGTTGGTTGTCGCCTTCTGCCGGCGAAGTGCTCGTGTGTCAGGCTGGGGTGGTGGCTTTAGGCGGCACCTGCCAAAGCACGCTCTAGGTGCTGTAGACACATGCACTGACCGCTCAATTGGTCTTCAAACCAAGATCTCTTTGGATTGGTCTTCCCATCTGTGTTCCCGGTTGGGCCGTTGGCTCCCATCATTGGCCCATCGATCTTGGTTTGTCTCTTCCTGCAACAACAATTGGATTAGGCCAGATCGATCCTTTCCTTGAGGTTTTTCCTATAGCTAGCCAGGCTCGTCACCCCTGCCGATATTTGGGCCTGATTTTAAGTCGACTCATGATATTGCTAGACTCATCATTAGCCCCCCATGCTAGGTGATTGTGCTTCGCCAGTTTCCTATATGTGAAGTGATGGGACATGCCAACTCGTGTGTTCCTTTTTGAGGTGCTTCTTCACGAGACTTTCCTCATTGATGCCTCTCGCTACTTCTTGGGCAGGGTGTCGTCAGCATTAAGCTCTGTTTGGGAAGATCTCATGGAGACTTCAAGATTTGGCGTTGATCCTTCGCTGATGGGGTCGCTGTCGAGACCTTTGCATTGATGGTTTCATCGGTCTTTACTTTGGCTATAGATGGGGAGGTCCTTCTTGCCCTTCTCTGAGGATTGTTCTTCCATCAGCCTAGTGATGATTGTGACCCAACAAGAAAAGGGTCCTGGACCTCCTAGTTGGAGGACTAGTAGGAGCCTTGAGTGGCCTGAGGCTGTGCTCGAAGCTTGCCTGGAGACCATGTTGTCTCTGCTCGTGATCGGCAGAAATCTTGGGAGGTCCAAAGTTGCAGCTGGAGCCTACCATTACATCCCTTCTAGGTTGTTCTCTTGTCATGACAAGGGTGGCTTGGTCGTCGGGCCACTTTCGTGTCCCTCCTCCATGCTGTTGTCTGATACCTCCTCCATGCCGATGTCCGATAGTGAAGCCTTTGGAGGACTTTAGGGTTCAGATTTTTGCCCCATAACCTCAATTCTGGGGGGAACACCCGTTCCTCTTGCTAGAGGGTCACTTTCGGAGCTTGCTGGAGGGAGTGCTTCTAGAGTTCCATCGGGGCTAGACCATTGACATTGCTATGGGTTAAATTTGACCTTTTGTAGCTACGGTCGGTCCCGATGGAGGATCTCTTGGTGGAGGCCTTCCTGTGAGGATGGTGGTGGTGTCTCGCTCCTCCCCTCGTCAAGGAATCGCTTTCCATTCAACTCTCGTGGCGCCCAGCTACCGATCTGGGTGTCCTAATAAGTAGCGAATAGTTGTTGGGCGTTTTAGTGCTGTTGTCTTGCCCGAGCGCATCCTCCCTGATTAGGTTCCTTGGCCGGGTGCTGCCCGCGGGAAGTTGTCCCTTGCATTCCCATCTTTTCCTTTTCTTCATGTACGTCTGTTAATGTAAACTTCATACTTTGTAAAAGAAATTAATGAATGGAAATTTTGGAATGCTGCCTTCTCTCGTGCCTTTTGTCTTCTCATCTTTTGTTTCTGTCACGTGTCTCTTGGATGATTGGTTGCTTGCGTGTCCTTTCTCGCCACCTATTTTCTGCCGTTTAGACGATTCAATTTTGCAGAGATCCGACATGTAGCAGTCTACCACGATGCTTTGGATGGGGGACGGTTGGTTGGATCCGCTTGATGTTGTTAGTCGGGTGCTGCAGGTGGCCCACCTTTGGGATATAATGTGCATGAAGACGTGTCGTTGCCGGGAGGATGGAGCTGGACACATCCTTTAGGGTAAGCGTGAACATCGAAGCAAGAGAGCTTTGGTCGGCGCTGGTGTGGCCGGGGTGCTTTTGGAATCGATAGCATGTCAATTTGTCAATTGAGAGCTGTCCGAGTAAAAGACAAGGTCCTTGGGAGCCTCTAAAGGCCCTGGATCGGGCCATGTCTCTCGAGGACGAGTCCGGGAGTACTGGTAGTAGCCTACGATATTTCAAATGCTCATGCTCGATTAAAGGCCAAGTTACAGTCTCATTGGTGAGCAGTTCCTTCGTAGACTCAAGGTCTTTTTGCTGATCTTTCGGATCTCAGGAGCGCAGAGATTCCTGTGTTGGGCAGCTTTGGCTCCGTGCATGCTGCGGTGGTGACGGACCGGTTATCCTCCTAAAATAACTTCCGTAAATAATAATATAAACTAATATCTATAATTAATTTTATAAATTTTTGTAAAAATTTTGACAGAATTTCCTCTATAAAAAGACAAAAATTAAAATACAACATGTTTAGAATAAACCTATATAAGCACATAATTATTTAAATTCAATATTTTTGCCCTACAACACAACACACAGGACTACAATTGCCATAATATCCATGGCTTCAACACAGCACATCTAAACTACCATGTTGGATCTAAGAGATGACGCTAAATACTTATTACAAATCCATATATAACCTGCGGAAATATAAATAAACCCAATCATAACGGAAACTAAGTTGTACAACCATCGGTTATTTTGTATAGTATACATCAATCTTTTTAAAAGAATAATATAAATATACATATACATTTTTATCCAAATGTAAATTAATCTATAAGTTCTAAATCTTCAGCATGGTTTTTTTAATCCAATGTTTATTCCACTTTTAGCCTCTACTCCAACCCGTCGAGTATATCAAACCTGTACTAAATTGGAGATAAGGAGAGGTAAGGGTGAGCTAAAAAGCCCAACAAGTATATTATATCCAAATGATTATCAATATAGATCAGGATAAATAAGAAATGCGTAAGTATGAAGAAAATACATTTCACAATGATATGATTTGGGTATATTTTAGAATACAGTTTATTTTCCTTTTTAGATTATAATTTCACATAATTAATTATCTTTGCAGACTAGGGACAGTAGGCATTACTAACAAAAGGTGCGGGAAGATAAGAAATAGATCATGACAACCCCCATGATCTAAGGCCATATGACATAATCAACGTCCATCAAAGATCTACTAACATAGGCATCCATTGGCCAACATAGGCCCATTCACCATGTAACGTAGCGGTGTCACCCACTACCATTTTCTCCCGTGGTCCAAAGGTTGTTCTCATTCTTCCACAATAATAACCTAAGGCTTGATAAGAGTATCACTCGCTTCAATAAGTGGTCAAAATATTTAGCCAAAGTAATCCTCGAGTCTCCACTATGATACTCATGTCATGCCTAAGAATATTACCCATCATAGCATAGTCCATGGTCCTAGTTTCATTATTAATCTTTCCTTTGAGGGGAAGTCCACCATATCTATTTCGATTTACATTTTCTCCACTTAGGAAAGTCACGTTCCCATATCACATCTCACATATCACAATGTGGACTTCCCGCCGATCACGCATATGATTATTATCTTCCATTTAGATAGTTCATTCCCAATAGTTTTAACTGGGAGATCCTTTCATTCACATATTCAATTAAGAGTTCCCCCTCCGCATACTTCATTCAATCTTAATCTTTTATTTGGATCGAAATCCTTTCACTGTTTAATTTGCATATACGATTATTGTAACGTAAGAGATTCTTATTATGGAGAGTT
This sequence comes from Nepenthes gracilis, assembly GCA_033239525.1. Classification (NCBI taxonomy): domain Eukaryota; kingdom Viridiplantae; phylum Streptophyta; class Magnoliopsida; order Caryophyllales; family Nepenthaceae; genus Nepenthes; species Nepenthes gracilis. The sequence goes on along the minus strand of BSYO01000026.1, from coordinate 2,502,594 downwards.
CGATTCAATTTTTGGGGCTTCTGATTAATGATTATCTTTCCCATTAATTATTGAATACATTTCTTGATATAAGCAATTAAACACATGCTATCATATATGCAACTTAATTAATAATTAAATATGTAGAAATCATGCAAAACTCATTGTTTGACTCGGGTGAATAGTGCACGTGAACAGTGCACATATACACGAATCGGTTAATTTTTTGGATTTCAGACATCCAATGAATAATTTATCGAACTTAAGGTATGGGTAACTATAATTCCAAGTCAATTTATTTATTAAACCCTAAATTGAAGCTCAAACGGTGTTTGGGCGCGGGTTAAAGGCCTCGCGAATAAAATTCCATCAAATTTCATAATTTCGTATACCCGATCGGTAAATTAACTTACCCAAGTCATACATAATCATATTCTAATCCCAAATGAATTAAAAGCCCCAAAAATCGAAGCCTGAAACCACGCAGGCGGGGGGTTAAGGTTTTACGAACGGAAATTCACATAATTCCACCAAATCGGATACCCAATTAACAAATTAACTTACCTAGGGTATGAGTAATGGTATTATAGTATCAATTTATGCAAAAGTCCCGAAAATCGGGGGCTGGAACTTACCCAATCCCGCATGAACAGTACACGTGTGTGGTGAGGGTTTCGGATGTACAAAACAGTGCGAAAACAATGAATCAGATGACTAATTTGACATATATACATAATTGGGCTATGAGCATCACAATTATATGCATGAGGTTGGGTATCGGGATAAAAATACTTGAAGGAGATAAAACAAAAATCAACGAAAACGGGAGAAAAGGGTATAGATGTACTTGCCTCGACGTGTTCTATGATTTCTTCAACTAGCTCGAAGCTGGAACCTATTCCGAGGGCCTTTGTTTGTCCTTTTCTCTCTCTTCTCGCTCCTCTCTCTCTCTCTACTCGAACGTTGCTTCCTCTCCTCCAAAACGCACCTTGAACGGTTATGAAAAGAACCAGATGTGGCTTTACGCGTATCGGGCACTCGAGCACACTTCAAGCGCCATCAAGCTGGAAATTTGCACTTGCTAGGTGGGCTCGAGTGCACGGAGGGCACGGGTTAGGCCCTCGTCAAGCCTGTAACAAGCCTACTTCACGTTTTCGCTATCCGGGACCCGTTTCAACCCTTCCATCCCAATATTTTACATCCTTGGACCCTAATTTTGATTATATTTTCTTAATAAATCAAGTTTATCATAATTTAAAACTTGAAATCTTATTCACGGATTAATATTTCACGGTTTATAACTTCGATTCCCGATTATACAAATTTCGGATCTTTAGGCTTTTCAATTCGATTCCTCAAATATCCTTTGACCTCGATTAACTTATTTTAACTTAGTTACCTCCCAATTACTATATTTTGGAGTTCAAAATCTCGCCATTCATTTTAATCGTATCCTGGGAATCGGTACCTTACAGCGGTCGGTAGGCACACTTCATTTCCCCATTGTTTTTAGTTTGAATTTTTAATGTTGTTACATGAGGGGCATAGGACGTCTTGGTCTCTTGTCGGCCTTTGGTGCCTCGGCTTAGCATCTTGCCGTGGAGGGGCCAGCGGTCCCAATCCCATTAACATCCAAATCATGCTTTGTCGGGGCAGCAATGCCCCTACTATGGCACCTCTAAAGTTATCCTTGGCCGATTGTAGTGTCCTTGAATGAGTTCGGGCCATCCACCACCAGTTAGGCATTTATGAGTGGAGCGATTGGGAACCATGGCGTTGTGTAGCCATTGTGCTATTCAAAGCAACAGAGTGTATTGAATGCGATGCCCGCCATGATAACATATTAATTGTGAGGAGATGTCTACCATAATGACGCCTCAATAGTGAAGAGATGCCTGTAATAATGGCATTTGCCTTTAACGCCGCACATGAAAAGACGAGTTGTGGAACGCTGGGGTGCGGGTGCGTGTCGCTTCTCATTATGGCAACGCGGCCCCTCAGCTTTGCCTGGGTTGGCTATATAAGCGCTACACTGATCCCGTTCTTCTTCGTCCTTTCTGCTCTGCGCATTCTCCCATTCCCTTTTCTACAAGCAACTCTTGAGTTCTACTCTACTGTTTCTTAGGTGCCTCATCGAATGGCTTCTCACGACGCTATTGTCTTTCCATCATCATTGCTTTCTCATCGGAGGCGGCACCTTCCTCTGCCTCTATGTCCTTGACATAGGAGAGTTCCGACAATGACCTAACATCGGAAGAGGTGGGAGTCATTGGTTCTTAGAGTACCATCTCCAGTGGTGGAGAGTTTTGTCAGGGTGCTCACATTCAGGGGTGCCAGGAAGTTATGGGAGGTCCCCCTGGCCTTGAATCCGTAGGCTCTTCTTGTCATCTCTCCCGCGTGGTAAGTTCTTGCAAACCCTCGCCCCTTGCAGTTGCACTTCATTGCAATTCCTTTGCTTGATTGCTCCCGTGCCTTCGCTTGGATATCGTTGGAGATGCTTCGCAAGTTGGAGGATAACGTTCACCATCTGGAGCATGAGGTCGCCCGTCTCTTATGGGAGCGCATTGATAGGGAAGAGAAGGAGCGACGCGTTAACGCCATCGTCGGCGACGCTCTTCATAGTAGGGAGTGAGCCTACTATCTTGACTGGGCCCTGGCTAAGTTTGAAGCTAGAATAGAGGGCCTCTCTGATGCCTCCACCCAGGCCCTAGCTCGGATCTCCTTGCTTGAGGATGAGCTTTGGGACAGCAGGCAGCGGCAACTTGACTTGATGGCCTTGAGTGCGGATAGGGAGAGGGAGCTCATGTCCAGGCTCTGCCCGGATGAGGTGGCCGTGCCACATTCACCGGGCTCTGGCGGAATCGTAGGTCATCGCTTGCATGCCACCATTTTGGCGCTCTATCCCGTTTGGGGATGTCATAGCCCGCATGTGTCAGAGCCTCATCCGTCGACCATTGTCTACTAAGGGTGCTCTTATCCGTCGGAGGGAGGTCGTTGCACACCTGCCGTAGAAACCCCCTAAGGTTTTAGTGGACGTTTAATTGGGAACTCCAAGAGTTCCCTGGCCTAGGTATTTGGCCGTGGAAGGGCCGCTTGGTATAGAATTAAGGTTCAAAGTTCAACCGTTTAGTGGGCTGCTCGGCTCGGGGTCAAGGTTCTTCGACCACCAATAGGTTGCAATGTAGGCCGAGAAGAATCCGGTCTGACTTAGGAGTAGTTTAGGTTACTTGATGTAATGAGATAATATATCGACATTCGCATGAGCAGATAAAATATCTATTGTACTAATAACAGCGTGGTTCAAGTAAGTAGTATGATGCATACGAGACTTACCTAGATTCGGCGTGGAATCGTCGCAGGTACTTGGTGGTGGATGGTGTGCTCTACCCTTAGGACCGGTCCACCATCTTTGGTGCACGGCCAGCATGCACCGCTTCGGAGGTTCATCAAGGCGCTTCAACTAGTGCTTTGCCCTACAGATTCTATGCTCCATGGGAGGTGGTCCTCCACCATGGACTAGTTGGGTAGCGCTTTGATTTCATGCTAGTTGGTCCAATGGCTAGTGGCTAAGATTCCATTATTAACCAATACGGCCTTGGGTAATGCGGACTAGTATGGTGCTTGGCCAAGTGATGCCTCGTGGTTAGTTCGGCCCTTTAGCTGCGGCCGGGCCTTGGCACTCGGTGTTGTCCGGGTCCCGTGTTAGCAGGCCAGCGGATCTTCTCAGGATGCTGACCTTCTCTAATCGCCTTAAAGTTAGATGGCAGAGCCCCCAATGTTACATCTTCGGATAGGTGTAGACGGTTTGGGGACAACAAGTCCGGACCACCTGGTTAAATAGCAAGCACTTGAACTTTTAGGGTCGGTTGTCCATCCACATAGCTACCCAACAGGGGTTGTCGCCACAGGCGATGATGCCTCCAACTGGTGCAATGGTTCGTAGATAAGATGTTGATCTTTTTGACTATCTTGAAGTTGAAGAATGGAGCCCCCAACGTTGGGCCTTTAGACGGGTGCAAAGGGTCAGGAAGGGGTGTTCAGCCATGCACCAAGCATCCGTACATTTGGTGTCGGTCGCCCATTGGCATGGATGCTTAAGGAGGGGTCGTCACCATCGGACGTGATATCTTCAGCCGACGTATTGGTTGGAATACGAGTATTGACCGTGTTTATTTCCTTATTGTGAGGTGGAAAGAATTTTTAGTCGTGCCCACAGATGGCGTTAATAATGTGTCCTTGGCTTTCAGGTTGTTGTACAAATTAGAGAGCGGTTTCGATTTTTCATTGCGGGTCGAGTTGGAGATGGTCTGGTCTCCATTTCTGTTAATCTAGAATTTATACACCACAAATTACAAATAAGAAATTAAAGGATTGGCGGGAGTTACTCCCCGATATATCCTCTGACACTCAAGTCAGAAATCTTTCTTAGGAGATGGAAATATGTGATGAGGATATAGAAAAGTGTGATGAAGCACGCATGCGGGGGTAGTGAGAGGAGGCTTGGGCTCCTGTAATACGTTCGGCAGGGAACGGCTTAGGGAAAAGGAGGATTGACCTCATGGGTGCACCCAATTAAGAGGCAGCTCACTAGGTAGAAGATTGAGCTCTTGGGTACTTCCGATTGAGGGGCGGCTTACTAAGTAGAGGATTGAACTCTTGGATGCACCCGATTGAGGGGAAGCTCATTAGGTGGAAGACTAAACTCTTGGTTGCACACTATAGGTGGCTCACTGTGGCAGCACTCAAGGAATGGCTCACTATAGGAGACTCGAAGGGTGGCTTACTATTGTGCACTTGAAGAGTTGCTCACTAGGGAGCAGCCTTCAGGTGAGGATTTACCTATTCCTTCCTCCTGCTTTTTCTCTCTTCTCCTCCTCCCCTCCTCCCTCCTCTCCTCCCTTTGAGAGGCGGAGGGCAGTATTTTTAATGTCCGAAAATGGTCGTTTTTGGGCGCCAATGTGCACGATAGTTGTCGCTCTCAGTTTTACTGGCCACTGTGTGCTATCAGGGACCACCTTTATCAGTTGTCACCTTGTGCCAGCGAAGTGTTGTGTGTCAAGCTAGGGTGGTAGCTTCAAGCGGTGCCTGCCAGCGTGTGCTCTGGGTGTTGCAGACATGTGTTTTGATGGGTTTGTTGGTCTTCTTGCCAAGATCTCTCTGGATTGGATTTCCCATCTGTGCTGCCGGTTGAGCCATTGGCTCTTGTCCCCCTTGCCCCACTGACCTCTGGGCCTTCTCTTCCTGCAACAACAATTGGGTTGGGCTGGTTGATCCTTTCCCTAAGGCTTTGCCTGCAGCTCGCTGGACTCGTTGCCCCAACCGGTATTTGGGCCTAATTTTGCGTCAACTCATGATATTGCCCAGCCCATCATTACTGATATAAGAATTCGTTTGTGTATGACTGCTATTCTCATTAAGTATTTAACACGAATAAACTCGTTCAATTTTAAAGCATACCCAGCGTATAGGCTTTTTTTATAATATATTGTAATGTAATTTTTAAAAGTATTAAGAATCTAATTATGTGTACTAAATTTTAATTAAAAAGTAATAATAAATTAGAAATGATGTCATAAATATATAATATTTTGAATTTTCATATAATTTGTAGGGTGAAGATCTAATTTGAAAAAAATGGACTATTAAAATTCAAGATGCTTTCAAAATATTTTAGTATTTGCTATATCACTAATTATTCAAATTATTAAGATAAAATATTCTTATTTAATTTTATGAATAAAAACAAAAAAATAAAAATATCTTAATAAAACTGCCGTTATTATGGATTGGCAATTTTTAAAGTTTGTGAAGAAAAATATCATCTTCATGTAAAAAATAGATATTTTTTTTTTTATCATTTTATAACTACGTTTTGAATCAATGACTTTCAACTAATCTATTAACTCTGATTAAAATTAAATTAGGTTTTAATTTTAATAAAAAATATTGTGTTACTTTGAGTTGAAATAAGCCTAATTACTCAGTATAAAAATGATAATCAATCTATTTATAATTAAAACCAAGCCAATTTGGACCGATCCCTCAATATAAATTTTCTATTTGTTGATATTTTTATTTAAGACTTTATTTTATATAATGATTATTAGAGAAAAATAGTATTTATTGAGATATTTTTTAAAAGCTTGCTATTAATCTAAAAAAAAAAATAAAAATTTAGGCCTTTTATGAAGGAATATGTTAATATGATTCGATAGTTTGAGATAAGAAGCTACAGTCATACCTAGAGATTAATTGATGATATCACATTCGCTTTATTTTTGTCCTATATTTCATATAACTCTTTTACAATATTTTATTTTAACAGTATTATGTATAGATTGTGTAGATATTGAATTATCAGTTTAGTCTTATCATAAGGCTCCAATAGGGGAAAGATAACAATCTAGGCCTATTGTGAAGAAAATTATAGAATGTATCGAAATGTCTTGCATTTAATGATAATAATTAATTACTAAAAAGACATTACTATTATTTATTCCAATAATCAATCAAATTCATCATATATCATCATGATAAATATGTATTTTTAATAATCAATGATGTAAAAAATAATAAGGGTGGTTTTATCCTGTCCCATGGTATTGACCTACCCGTGGTGCACCGGATAGGGAGAAATTGGTTTGATTGGTTTAGGGGCTCTTTTTGGAAAAAAATAAAATTTAAATATTTTTTTGAATAAGACAGTCTTGTATCTACTTACTTTAACTCGAAGACCAACCAAACCTATCTCGTAAGTGATATTTCAAATCTGCCTTCAAATCTATCCCATATATTCCTCAAAATTAATAATTTTTAATATCTCAAATCAACTTAAAACTTAAAAAATATTTAAAACAAAACCCAATTGATAGTTTAAATCTTAACACTGAATTTTAATTTTATACTTTCAGTATCATATTTTCTCCACCTCAATTTCAAATAATTTGGGTATTGATGCATGATGGAAATCTTTGATCACCGCAGGGATGGGGACTAAAATGATTGCCCTGTCAGGAATCACGGTGGGAATGAAGCAAAGAGGAAAGGGTTGGGGCTGACTAAAATTGGTCTCAACACACCACATTGTCATTCCTAATGACACTTTTGATGGTGTAAATTTCATCAACATAGCCTCTTGTATAATAAAAAGCACATTTTATTTAATTATTGTAATTTAATAGATAAATATTATATAAAAACATTTAGGTGATGTTTTCTCCTATTTATTTATTTATATATAATTTTGACCTATTAGAAAAGGTTAACATCACAAAATATCACCTAGCAGAACTCCATCGTGCATAGATTGCAGGACACCCCAAAAATGAAAAGTAAACTAGTTAGTATCATTTTATATCATACTGTAATGTTGAGAATTATTGCAATAGAACTTTTTAAGCAGTACCAATGATACATTAGTTACTATGACAATTTAATAATTTTCAAACGTAATTTTGGAGCCTTCAACTTAACTTATTATTCGTATTAGATTTTTCTTGTTTGGCTTTTTTACCGCTCATAACAAGTGATCACTGTTCAAGGCTAACCTCTCCCTACTCAGGATCAGGAATGATAAAAGAAGAAGATAATTAGAGTTTTTTGCTACTGTTCTTGTACTTTTCTTTCTTTTTTTAAAATTGAATTTGGTAGGTGTTAAATGTACCCATAGATTAGGATAAGATAAAAAATAATATTGAATTACACTTTTTTTAAAATTTGATAGGAAACTGATGTTCCACTAGTGAACTCATATCTCAAAATCCATTTTACATCTTCCACTAAATGGAACAGACTGAAAGAAAAAAAAACACAAGATTATAATAAACACTGATTTTAAAGTTATACTGTGAGAATGGATTGCTCATATTGGTTGAGCGAATAGTTGATCTTTTATTTAAAAATAGGAAGGTATTTTTGTTTTTTCAAAACATCCTTTTGAGGAGAAAACTGTGTAGGATATCTATTTTTCGAATGTGCCCCACATATTTCTTCAAAGCGGACAATACCTTGAAGGGAACGAACCCTGTGTAGGTTTCCTATCTATCGGATGTGCCCTACAAGTTTCTTCAAAGTGGATAATACCTTAAATGGAACAAACCTGGCCATGAACTCAAAAATAATGCCATTTGTAAGAACTTAGACCAGTACCCCTAATATAGCAATATGGCCACCTATTCACTAAGGACAACATTGTAGGGTAGAATATTCCACATTACTTTAGTGAACAAATAACTTCCCACTTAAATTAAGAAAACATTATTCTTTCTTCAAAGCGTCTTTTTAAAGGCAACTATGAGAAGTAGAGCTAGTAATTAGATGTGTAACACACCTATCTTTAAAGCAGATAATAATTCTATAGCAAAACATGAAACTTAAGTACAAAGAATTCTCCATAGTTACAACAACCTTTTTTAATAGCAATGCATCCATTACTTAATATGACGAAATCAACTTTTAAGTTTTTTTAACACAAGACACATTTAGAAAAATAAATATCACTAAGAGTCACATTTGGTTGAGTGAAGAGATAGTTTCTTATGTGAAGAAATCCACATCAAAGATTTTGCGTCCAACATTAGAAAAATAGTCATCACTATTAGGCGAAGGCACATAATTGATTAGCACACAACAACGATTACCCTTTTTTTTGCCATGGGATGTCGCTCCAATATGTTGATTTTACCATTTGAACAAACAAAGGAACCTGCAGCCTCATAAATAGTATGACCGGGATGCAAGCCAACAGTGTGACCGGTACAGATACCCATTTGACTCGATGATCGAGAACGATCGACAAAGCCGCACTGAACGCTATCATCATAGTGGCTATCGCGAGGAATAGAGAAGCTAGGCCGATTATTAGCCTTGTCGGTAATGACTTGAGAAAATCTTCCTCCGCATAACGGGTAGTTAGGATTGATAAGAACATGAGGATCGACGTCGTAGATGAGAAAAGGGCAAATGCATCTGAGATGATGAAAACCATAAATGATGTTTTGTTCAAGAAAATTGGGATGCCGTCATCGCCGTTGTTGCCTCCTGGTACTGTAAATGCTGCAGCAAAGACTACTGTGGCAATGAGAGCCGCTACGAGCATGCAAGAGTTGGCTGTGTCCTTCATCCATTTCTCTCCACTTTCAAGTAATTCTTTGTGTTTCTTTGTGAACAATTCTTGAGCTTTTTCGTCAACATAGTTTGGTAGAACCTTTGAACTAGGGTGAACCAATTTCTCCACAGCCTGTATAATAAAAATAATCATTATCAGGTCGCTTTCGAACATTATTTAGAGTATGAATATAATATTCATACTAGTTCATAAGAAATCTTAGTGAGAAATATAAATTGTATAAGTATATAACGAACAAATTTGAATTTTTAAGGATATATTTGGAGTTATGAAAATTTAAATGAAAAAAAGAAAAAAAAATAAAAGAAATAAAAGAAAAGCATTTCCTTTTCTTTGTTTAAATGTCATAAAAATTTATATTGAAAAAAAATATGATTTTAGGGGAGGACACGGCTCTGGGAAGAGTTTGAGATTAGGAAGAGCTGTGATAAGAGGTATGAATTTGGGTTTGCCCGATTTTTTTCTTTTAGTTTTTTTGTTTTTCAATTACTTTTGAATGAAAATAATTTTCAACAAAATATTAATGTTTTTACATCTATTTCCCATACTATTTTTTTTTTTCAAATTTTTCATCCAATCTAAATTTTAAAAAATATTTTCTTTGAACATTTTTTTCCCTTTTCTTCTAGTTTTTTAATTCCAAACACACTCTAAAGATTTTCTTAAATCTAAGAAAGTTTAAAAGAAAATGAATTAATGAGAAAAAATTAAAAATAAAAAAATAAAAGAAAAATCATTTTAAAATTTTTTTTTATTTTTTTATCAGAAAAAAAAAAAAACTCCACCTACTTTTGCTCTCACCCCTCGCTGCCCACTTGACTGCCCATGTTTGCATCTTCTTCTCTCCCCCTTCATGTATCCTGTCCTCTCTGCCGCCCCACTCTCCACCGCAATCATTTAAATGCACAGCCTGAGAAACAAAACTCCAGCCCATTTTTAAATATTTTTTAGGCGGTTTTATTTTATATTACGTTAAAGATTACTTTCACATCATAAATTGTGACAATTGGATTACACAGTGACAATTTTGTCATTGAGCCAAGGCTAATGTGGCTAAATTCAGCAAATCATAGATGGTAGCACCTAAATTTAGCCACATAAGTGCCAGATAGGAGTTGGATGGGATGTCTCACATGAGGGTCTTATATCTTTCAATTTCAGCTATCAATTTTGATCTACTCATTCCTAAGCGCATGCATGCACACATACATAAATGCATATAAGTAATAAATGGTAGGATTTGCACCTTAAACCATTGAATCTCATTTTGCATTTGTAAAGCAGTTCCTGAAATAGATTTGAGTTTAATAGAGGGCGCCAATCTTGCTGCAAAGTGCAATGCGTTGTCGCCTCCATCTGCTATGTTTGAAGCCATAAATTTATTATGTGCTATTAAATCTTGCATCAGATTGAATATCTTCTCTTGTCGATATTTGATCGAAATTTGCAACAGGTTTTCCCCTTTGATTGTAAAGCAAACTAGATCTGGAAAGATTTCTAGGCATGTTGTCAAAATCTCAGCTATTCCACATGTTGCAACATTGGCAAATAAGTCATCGTTGAAGAATAATTGAACCATTTCAAAGCTATTAAGTTCTGAAATTCCTGTGAAAACTTCTTTTACAAATTGCATAGCGCATTTGTGCTTTAGTTTTCTTTACAAAGTCGCTTTACACAGGGTACTGCAAAATAGAAGCATTAGTGTCAACAAGCTAGATAAATAAATAAGTGCAGCATAATTATTAATATAAATATCGGTCAATACGATAAAAATTGACTAATATATTAGTATATAAATTTTTCAATACCATAATAATATTGTGATATATTTCTATATTTGTTGATATAATTAAAATATGGGTCATTACTCAAAATATCAGTGGATAAGACCATATCAATTTATAATTTTCATAATTATTTTCTGTCCAATATATTGATATTTTTATTTATGAGTAGAATGCAAATATGATGTTGTGTTACATATACCTAGTCCCACGGTCCATGTCCAAAGCAATACTGTCAACTGTTTGACAACTGCATTAGCAACAAAAGAGTCAAACAGTCAAGGAAATAAGTGAAAGAGATGCAATAGATGACACTCTTTTCTTTTTTCCTCTTCTCTTGGGGGCTAGGTGGCAACAAAAAGAAATAAACAAACGGTAGAATTTTTCAATGAGACAAGCCACAAAAGACAGGTATTTCATTTGGCTTTTAGACAAGAGCTTAATTCTTTGCTTCAGTGAAATGTTCATCTTTATTAGCTAAGAAGTATGTACATTGAGACAAAACAAAAATACAACCCAATACTCATATACAAACGCTTTATTTTTCTAGAATGAGGATGGGACATGCCAGAGACACATCAACTATAATTATAGTTTAATATTTTTATAGTTGATAAATAATACTATTACATATTAAATTAGTAATAAATATGCATATGTTATTTTTTATCCAAAGCAATTTCATAAGAAAATAAGGAAAACAAGCTATTATGATAGAATAAATATAGTAATATAATTAAAGAAATTAAGACAAAACTAAATATAGTAAAATTTTTATATATCAAACAAAATTTATATTTTAATTTTATACTCTGTACTTTGTAATTATTAAATGATATAAAATATAAGTACAACTTTTAAATAAAAATGTGTTTAAAACGTGTCCCAAGTGTGATCAAAATATATCCCAAGTGCGTTTAAACGTGTTGGAGTGTGTCAAATTTGAGCATATGTTGGAGGGTGTTTGACACGTGTCGGGGCATGATGGGAGAGTGCTCCTTAGCCTATTAGTTGATTTTGTTGGGATCAGATAGTCCAAAACTTTGTTACATAAAGTTGAAAACAAATCATTACCAATATCGACTATTGAACCCCTTGTTCAAATTATGAAGATACTAGAAGATAACATATGTTCACAAGAAAGAAATCATACAATAAAATGAATACAAAAATTATATGTGAAAAATTTTTCTTAATTAAAGAAAAAATATTAGTAGAAAACTCTTTACTATATAATGTGTCATGTTATAATAGACTCCTTCAAAATAGCCTTTAGGTTCACTACAAACCTAGATAAATTAAATAAATAACAACACATAACTAATGTAATAAAACCACCGACATATCCTTGATGATGTAGAGAAGAACATAATTAAAAGCCTAAGAATGGGCAACAATCTCATCCTCTTCTTGCATTTTATTTGAATTTAATGCTCAAATTATTTTGAATAAACATGTACATTTTTTTTACTACATGATGGAGCAAAACTACTTTTAAAAACAAGTATGGCAAATGCTACAATTGGCATTCAATTCTAGAAGATGGCATCCGAATGCTAACAACATGCATTCAAAGTTCACAGCAAAACTGCCTCTATGTAGTTCATATGAAATGGTATATGAGTACCCCCTCAGACATGCCTATCACTTGAAATGAACGCACAAGTGCCCTTCATGTGAGAATCAGATGCTCCCATTATGCCAAACTGTGCTTATATGTGCATCAGGCATGTATTAGTTTTCAATCTCTTATGCTGCTCAAATCCTCTGTTTTAGCTTGCACCAAAAGCGATTGAACTTCTAAATGGCTCGTCCATTAGGTGTGGGATTTATAAAAAAATAATTTAAAATCCAACAAACTTGTTCTCATGAACTCTACCGTCTTTAGCAATTGCCATCTTTTGCCTGCTTGAAACTTCCCTTCCATCGGGGTTTAAGCATCAAAATGCACTGGTTTGAACGAAAAACGTTTTTTCTCTCCTGATTTGACGTGAATACCACTATTCCCCTTTAATGTTTCCTTTTTCATTATCGGTTGGAACACTCTTTTTGGCACACCACATAGTTCTTTGCATGCGACGATGACCAAATCTCCCATTTGCAACATTTGTGTTGCCTTTGAAAATTAAATCCTTCATTAAGTACCACCTTTAGGGCTTCCTCAAGTATGGCACAACTAAAGAGCACCTTTCATGAGTTTATATTATCCTTTGCCAAACATCGCGTAAAAGTACTTATCACCAAGCCTAGTCATTGAAATCATATTTAAACTAACATTCGATATATGTCGTATGCCCTTCAACATTAACCTTGTCTCATTGCTTGTCCTCAAGAACACATATTTAATGCCCACAACCTTCAATGAGCCATCAATACCCATCTTAAAAATCTAATAATTCTAAGATAAACAAGATGATAAGAAACATTTCTTTGGTATCATATAGAGTGAGAATCCAGATTATATCACTCAATTCGTCTCGTGGCATGCAAAGTTGCCAATCTTCTTATCATCAACAATGAGTCACTATAGCTAATAGAAAAGACCCGATCATTATGCTTAAGATCCTTCTCTTTCTTTTCATTACCTTCTTACTTTTACTACCACTTGAAGCAATTTCATTTAAGGTAGCCCCTCTTGCTATAATAATGATACTTGATGTTTTGATATGGTATATTGACTTGCTTCTACTTTCGTTGTAAGTCTTGAAGGACTTCCTTTCACTACCTTCCTAGGTTTTGGAAACTAGTGTTTCAAGTTGCAAAATCGAAAAACATTAAGATCATGTCCTCATTTATTCATTTAAAATGACATCCTTAGCAATCTCCAATGTTACAAAACTATTTGGGAGTGGAGTTAGTTAAAGAAATTCAAAGAACCTCCCAAAAATTTGGTAGAGTAGTCAATAATAATAAGCCAAAAACTTATTATTAAATTTTATACCCATGCTAATTGATCCACTCATAACTGGAATTTGTTTAGACAATCAATTACAAGCATCATTTGATGTACTTTAGCGGCACGTTTGGTTGGTGGAATAGAATAAGGTGAAAATAGAATAATTATTACCAAGAAATAGAATATGATGAAAATAGAGTTAAAAATTATTATTTTTATATTTGGTTATTAAAATAGAATATGATGAAAATAGAATTAAAAATTATTATTTTTATATTTAGTTGTTGGAAGAGTATTTTAATGTTGAAAATTAGTATTCCAATATTTATTTTGTAAAATAGTATGAAAAATAAAGTAGTAATTTATTATAATGACTTTTTGGTCCTTATTCAAGAAAAAAGATATTATTTTTTCTTATATATATATATATTTATATATATATACACATATATATTGTTCTTAATTATTATATAATATAATATATATTTTTATCATATAAAATACGTATTTAACAAATATTTAAATAATTACATATATAAAATATATAATCGTATAAAATATAATTATATATTATATAATATATATTTTTAAATAATTATATATTTAATAATTATATATATTTTTTATCATATAAAATATAATATATAATATATAATATATATGTTAAATATGTAATAATTATTATAATATATAAAATACATATTTATTCCTTGTCATGTATAAATACATAATTATATATAAATAAAATACATATTTATATATATACATATTTAATAAAATACATATTATAATAAATGAATTATTATAATATATAAAATATATTTATGAAATACATATAATATTTAATAAATACTATAATATAAAATACATATAAAATACAATTGGTTGTTGTAATAATTTTTATACTATATAATAATTATATAAAATACATATTTATTATATATATTAAATATGTATAAAATATATATTTAATAAATATTTAAATGATTACATGTATAAATATACAATAATCATATAAAATATAATTATATATTATATAATATATTTTTAAATAATTACATATTTAATAATTTTATATATTTTAAATATATAATTATTAAATATAACTGTATATTTTTTATTATTATATTTTTAAATACTTAATTATTATATAAATATAATTATATTTTTTAAATATTAGTGTTAGAATAGTTATTTTTAAATTTTTGAGAATAATTATTTTTTAAAAAATATTTATTCCCTATTAAAATGTAATCAAATAAGATAATAAATATTTTCAGAGGAATAAAATGAAAATAAAATTTTTATTCCCACCAACAAAATATAATATTATTGCATCAATTTTATCAAGCGATACAATTTATTGTCAATTTTTGAAGCATATAACACTTTTTGAAGCATATAACACTTCAAGGTTGTTCCACAAAGTTCGTGCATGTTTTTCATTAAGAATGTAATTACCCATATTGGCTAATATCACAAACTTTTGATGTTCATATGCTCATTTCTCTTCAAATCTGAATTCCCGCATATAACTAGCAAATACCAAAAGATATATGACATTCACAAACAGCATATCTTTTATATTACTCTAGATGACAAAATTTGTCATTCAAGCAAATTATCTTATTTAAGCCCTTCATCAATTCAAACAAATACAAGTAACTTGAAAGTTTTGATACCACTTATTGGGATTGGACCACACAAAACTTTATTACACAAAGTCGAGAATAAATTTCTATCAAGATTGACTATTTTCCTTTCTTCGAATTCATGAAGATGTTAGATTATAACATACATGTATATGAAAGAAATAATGTAACAAGATAAACATATGAATTTTATGAGAAAAATCCTTTTTCAACTAAAAAAATATTGGTAGAAAATTTTTCAATATATAACATATGTTTGGTTATAATAACCCCTTTCAAAATCACCTTTAAATTGATCATAAATTTAAATAAATTAAATAATAAATAATATGAGAATTAAAGTAATAAAATCTCCGGTAAAATTTCATAACCTAGATGATGAAGAAAAAACATGATTAAAAACCCAAGGACTAGGAAATATCTCATCTCCTTTCTTTTCCTCTAAATTTAACGTTCAAATTATTTTGAATAAATTCATACTCTCTCCTACTTCGAGATGGATCAAAACTAGTCTGAAAAATGAGTTTAGCATTCAAACACTATAGTTAGCATTTAAATGTTAAAAGTCATCCCTCAAATGCTAGCAATTGGCGTTCAAATGCCACAGGCAAAATTATATCAGACATGTATCGAATGCCAATCTCATAAGCCACTCTAATCCTCTATTCTAACGAATCCATGCATTGAAACTAACAAACTTTTAAATAACCGATCAATTGGGCATAGGACCTACAAATGAGTGACTAAAAAATACAATAGGTTTCTCTCATGTTTTCCTATTAGGAAAAAAAGAAAGAAAAATAAAACCTCTACATTGAGGGGGAGAAAAAAAGAGGCAAATGTGGGTGAGAAGAGGTGAATCATTGAAAAAATAATTTCAGTCAAATCTCATATATAACATTAGTTAGGATAAGACTAAATCCATAAGCAAACGAAAGTTCCATTTACCTTCATAAATTTATAGACATATGCAAGATCTAGTGTGAAAGAGTGCACAGTATTATCACTATTAGATTTCAGAAATGCACAAACCTTGGTTTACTAATGCTGGCTGTGACGCAGTTGTCATTATGTTAATATCCAATAAATGCACACCATCATCCATGTCCCTCATTACTGTATGTGGCGGCACATTATTGAGTTCGATGGGAACAACTTCAAACAACAAGAAGAAGACATTATATAATCACTTTCCAAATGTATAAAGTAGAGAATGGTGTAATAGATGCAACTTAAGATGACAGAGGTACCGACATGGATAAATGAGGCTTTCCCAAAACCCGAGCTTGCTTTGACTTTGGAATGCAAAGGGTGTGCGGGTCAGCATATTGAGTATATGTCTATCAGTTGGGCAAGCAGGAGCTAAGTGCGGGTACCGTTTGATTAAGAATAAAGCAATATCTATTCATGATTTCAAAAATAAATAAATAAATAATAAAAAGAATAAAGCAATCAATTCAGAATCATATATAGGGATCATTGACATTAATTGAAGTAAAAATATGCATTAATATTGCTTGGAAGTTTTATGACAATAGAAAGCAAGTTTGGGAATGGAGGAGAGTCAATCTCCCAGTTTCCCTCTCCACAAGCTCTCCCTCAAATTAAGGAAAATGTTTAATTCACATATGTCTTTTAAGATTTGGCATATTAAAAACAAAAGTTCTCAGCAGACATTTTCATAAATAGTAGGTAAATATATCTCTTGGAATTTGAGCATTAATCTTCCTCATCTCTTTAAACAATTGCATACAAAAAAGGAAAATAATTTGTGTTTTTTAAGATATAATGACCTAAACATTAGAGTGAGTTAGAAAAAATTTTCAACGCAATTAATTTTTTGTTTAACTACTTTAATGTTTTTGAGTCACTTTTGACATATTACTGAGAATGAAAAATTCATAGTACAATATAAGGAACATTTTCATATGAATTTTCTAATAAAATCTCGAATTCTCTATTAGTTGAATAACTTACAAAGGATGGTTCTATATCCATTGAAATGATACAAATCAAAGGTAAATTTGAAAATGTTGGAATCAATGATCAAAACTCAAAGAATTGTGTGCATAATTTTTCAAAAAATTTTGGCTTATAATTTTAGAAAATATTCAAAATTTTACCAGTTTTTGATGAAAATTAGAAGGCTCATGTTTCAATTTAATTAAAACACTATTTTCAACCTACAACCAACCTTAATCCTCCACTACGTAGAAGAATACTCTAATTTATTGATGGATGGCCAGAATTTAGACTACTCCCAAATTAGGCTACATGTTAGCTCTAGGTCATCTAGACCTCATCAAGGCTCTGATATAGTCTATACAAGAAAAAATTAAAACTAAAGTGATTATCATATCATTCAATGGGACAATATTATTAAAAGATATATATATATCTCCAATTAAATCGGACAACAAATTTAAAAATCACTATATTTTTATATAAATTATAGATTGCCATGTAGTTTCGACATATCACATCAATTCTTCAACAAAGGCAATTGGTAGACATTTTTATCCAACCTCAGCAAGGTCCAGCTTTCCCTATCCCAATATTAATGAGTGTGCACCTTAGACATGGCCATGTAATTTTCTTGGTACTTTTACTTATGTTTTGATAGTTTTGAGGAATGTTTCATTAACGATATAATATATATCCAGCCCAGGTATTAACTATACCTAGTACTAGACAAGTCGAGTTAAGATGGCAAAATAAAATGTTATCCAAGCCAGAATAAGGGAGCTGCTCCTCACCTTTGAGGCACTATCCCTTAGCCTCAGCTCTGATGGCCAATATGTTTTGTTTAAAGATAATTTAAAAATAAAAGAAAAAAAAAAAACATAACACCTTAGTTATCGTATTTATAACCATTGCCCTCGGAATAAGACTAATAGGTTTTATTTCAAAGGTGAGGTACAGTCCTCTAAATACCATCCAAGCCTGAATATTTTGTCACAATAGAGACACATGAAATGCTATAGGGCATTCTATTTTGGACCTAGGTGATTATAGGCCACTGTAACTCATTGTCCTACATTGAAGTGGTAGATTCTTGTCGGTTGTAAGTATAGTGGTAACAAGGGACCTCTAGGTTCATATTATTAAGCAATTTATATATCTTATTTTTAGTTTAAGCATTGATCATTTTGAGAAATACAACAAAATAAGGTTATAAAAAGTTACTAGTTTTGTAGTTACCAAAATATTCAGCAAAAATAACATCCAAAATGAGCACAGGTCCCCAAGGATCCCCAAAAGGAAAGTGAGGATACTCGTCTTTGGTGACAATTGCCAGGTACCACGCCACTTCCTTTTGTCCGGGGGAAGTGGATGAGCCAACGGCGATATGTAGTGGGACTTGGCCATACTTGTCAGGAATTTGCACCAACCTTGGATTTTTCCTCACCATGGCCTTCACAGTATGTAAGCATCCGGCCTTTGTTGCGTAATGCAATGCCGTGTAACCCCCAACATCCCGCATTTTGTGATCCTCAGGAAGCATGAGGTCCATCAAACGTTCGACAAAATGCCAATGCTGCTGTCCCGCCGCAACGTGAAGGGCTGTCATCGAAAAGATTGAGATCCTTGCTCTTACCGCCCCAGGATATTGCCATATGAACATTTTTGCTCTTTTCCAGTCTCCCTTCAGTGCTGCTTGGTATAAAGGCAAGTATCGCGCCTCCACGTTAATCCCTAATCACAATTGGAATTTCAAAATTTTAATCATCTATTACCCCACTACTCACCATCCAAATTGACTAAATTTACACCGCATAATTCTTATAAAAATTATAATTTTTCAATCTAATTGACTATCTTTATTCCCCGGTGAAATATTCTCCTCTATTTGGGATGGCAATGGGGTCATACACCTATCCATTTTATACTTTGATTGAACCATTTTTCAATTCATGTTTTAGAAAGTAAGTAGGTGTTTGTTACTCATTTTGAAGAGTAGTTTTAGTAAAAAATTATAACTTATAATTTCTTTTAATATTTTCAATCTATTGAATTAAAACTTACAAAAAATGTATAAAATTTTTTAAGATCTCCAATAATTTTTTTTTTTTTCAATCTAATTTCTAGCCCCCTTTTCAAAAACTTTGGTCAAAAAGGCCTTGAGAAAGGTAATTTGGCGAGACTTGAGGTAACTGTAGTGAAACATCAATTTTAGACTCTAGTGATCATGCTCTACCAAAAGGAAGGCAAAGCTGAAATAAATAATGCAAGCATTACTAATATAATATAATATTGTAGAAAATCTGCAAAGGAAAGCTACTTAATTACCAACTGGAGTGGCATTAGGCCACATGTACATTTCGTTTCCAGAAGGAAGTGCGAAAGTCTGTTGTCCATCTCGAACCGGCACTGGTACTGGAGCCGGCACCGGCGACGGCGGCACCAGTTGAGGCTGTTCCTCATCGTCACCGTCCTCTTGGCTATGTCGATCTACTAAAAATAGTGGATCAGCATCAAGCGGCGGTATGTTATCTCTGCTTCGATCCTCCTCAGAGCTGGTAGCCATCGATCAAATTGAATCGAATACTCTTTTCCACCAGCGGTGACTTGGTCGTTGCTAAGAGGGCAAAACGAAGAGTCAATTGTGGACGATGACGAGCTGTGAAGCTTTGCTTCCTCAACAACCAGTCAATAATCGTACTAGTGGAGCCCCTCTTGCCTTCCCAGGAAAAAATAAAAATAATTTATATTTCTTTATTTTTTTAAAACTTATATGTTTAAAAATTGTATCAAATTAATAATATTTGGAATCTAGTTTTTTTAATTATAATTTAAAAAATTATGTCAAATTTTGTAAATTTCATGCAATACATAATTTAAAATAATTTGAAATTAACCTTGAGATTACACCTCTATATTCAATATGTCATTTTTTTAAATTAATATAGATTATTTATAGATAATATTATTTAATAGATAAAATTTGAAAAGATATAAAAATAAAATTAGTACGATAGAGTGAGGCACTAATATCTAATGGGTTTAAAATAAATATAATTGAATATGTGAAGTAGAATTTAGTAATTTTTATAGAGTAATGAATAAATTAAAATTAATAATAACATTCCTAAAAATAATAATTTTTCATATCTAGGATGTGTAATTTTAGAAACTAATGGCATAAATATTGGTACGACACAAAAGATTAATATAGATGGTTAACATGGTAAAATATATCAAGTGTACTCTATAATAAAAATTTATCTCCGAAACTATTAAAATATATATATATATAAGAAATCAATTTGAACTACTATATTTTAAAGATTAAAATATTAGATAATTAAATATCAATATATACCAAAATTAAATATTATAGTGCTTAAAATATTAAAATAGATAAGTCAAGTCATATTAAAAAATAAGAGAAAAAATTTAAATATCTATAAATGCTTATAGATTATATTTATAGAAAATCATTTTTTATAAAAATAAAAATATTCTAATTAGAGTTATTTTTTAAAGGTTGGCAAATTTTAGAATTTGTGAAGAAAGGCATCATATTTTTAGATTGTAAAAAATAGGTACCTTAAATTTATAATTCTGCTATCGTATAAGAAAAAAGTCAATAATTTAACTGTAAATTTAAATTAATTATACAAATTTATGACTATGATATTATATGTTGTACTTTGATATTTAATGCATGCTTCATTAATATGACTTAAGGGAAACAGTTTCAGATTTCTAGCAGTCTAGTTTTGGGAGGACCCTAGGGCAACGACTTTAAGTTATTTATTAGATTTGATTAAAAATTAAATTTATTTTAAATATTAATAAAAAATTATGGATGTTGCATTTTGTTGAGTAGGAATAGGTCTAGTTATTCAAGATAAAAATCATAACCAATTTATTTACAAATAAAAACCAAGCCAATTTGGACCAATCCTGAATATTTTTTTTATATTTTGATATTTTTATTAGAGTTTATTTTACATAATTATTAATTAGATAAAAATAGCATGTATTGAAATATTTTTTAAAAAAAATCATGCTACTCATCTAAAAAAAGATTTAGGCCAACTGTGAAGTAATATGTTAATATGATTTGGTAGTTCAAGAAAAGAACCTACAGTTAAGCCGGGAGACCGGTTGATGACATCACATTTGTTTTGTTTCTTTTTAATATTTTTATAACTCTTTTACCATATTTTATTTTAGAGGCATTATGTATAGATATTATAGATAATGAATTACCAGTCCAGTCTTATCTTATGAGCCCATAGTTACAAACTCGGATGAAAAATATGTAATAATAATAATAATAATTAAAACCCTTATAATAATCTCCAACTAAAAAGAACATTCAAAATGATACCCAAATCTGGGTCAGACCTAATAAATTATCAAATAATATCATCAATAATATGCTTGACAACAACTATCATATGATCATTTCGAATTATAGATTCAAATATTAAAACCGGTCACAACTTGCTTAAAATGTCCATAAAAAAAAAGACAATTCAATAACATAAACCACACTATTGACCTAATATAAACCAAAATGCTTAAGCTCAAGTATTAAAACAATATTCTAACTACCAAATATAATATTTTAACATCAATTTATCCATTATTCTTTAAATTCTAAAAGCATACCAAATATAAACACAATCCAACTATCGAACTAATAATCATACAATAATAAATAAAATTTTTATCAACATTATGGTCTAAGTTCCATGTAAGATATCCATAACCTTTTAATTAGGAAGGAATTAGAAATAAAAAAATATGAATTAAATATTTAGCAATATATATATAACAAATCAACAAACATCAAATATAATCCAAAAGTACATGTCAAATGATCCAAATATATAAAATTAACCAAAATTCAATGTCCGACATTCAAATGATGGTTGAACCCTATAAATCTTAAATCAAGGTCTCGAATATCCAAATTATATGTAAATAAATATATCAAAAATTTAAAACATATTCGAATCAAATAACCAAAGAACAAAAGATTAATTTAAAGGAGGATTATACATGCTCCCAATAATGTTAAGTTGAATCATTATTATTTAAACCCATAAGTAAAACGTCTACATATTATTTCTATAAATAGAGACAAATACCATTTTCTTTTTTAGCATATGTATAATATGTGTAATCTTTAAATCCATCTAAATATATTAGGACGCTTGAATATATTAGTTTCGTTTTATTTTTATGATAGTTTTCATTAAAATACCAAACCAAGTGACCTCTATAACAATTGTTTGAACTTTTTCTTTCTAGCAGAAAAGTATAAAATTTTTACTTTAAGAAAGTATAAATAAAAGACTCTTCACCCGATAGAAAAGTACAAATATCGCAGCGATAATAAAACAAAGCCAGAGTCAAAACACATGCATAAAATATAACATGTAATACTTGCATATAAGTTTTATAACTTTTTGTCCGTAAACATTATTATATATAAATATAATATTCTAAAATATTTATACATTTTGTTCAAATCCTCAAACCTCTAAAATATTTGGTAAAACTAAACAAAAATTTCTAACCATTTAGTAAAACTAAATGTATGTACGAATGATCAAAATAGAGTAAATAAAAATAATATGTATGTACAATAAAATTATAAAATATTAGCAAAATTAAAAGGTAAAATTAGATCAAAAATAGGGTTTAGAGATATTTGTCTTTAACTTTTAACTTAATAGATCTGACCAAAATGTATTTTAAAATTATTCTTATTCTCTTCCTCTTCCTTCCTTCCTTTTTTTTCTCTTCTTTCTCTTCTTGCTTCTTGCCTTGCGAAAATGGATGAAAAGAGTGACAGGTGCACATATATATACGAAAAGAGTGACAGGTACCACACTAATTCTCAGTTGCACATAAGTACCACTTTAGGAGTGGCTCAAGCACAAAAAATTTGCCAAAATTACGTTTGAGTACCCAAAAGATGTGCCTCCTAATCTGCTAAAAGTGTGAATGAGCGCATGTTAGGCATGCCTCAAGTGCCAAACTTGTTTCCTTCTCCGAATTTTCTTTCAATTTGTATTTTATAATTATTTAAATATACCTAGGATAAATTCAAAATAAATTGATAATATCAAATTAATCAAATAAAGAAATGGACGATATATAATTATTTTTAATATACCTAAAATATATTCAAAATAAACAAATAATTTTAAATTAATTAAATTGAAAATTGGGTGATACACTAGTAGGAGAGAGATAACAATCTAGGCTTTTTTGTGAGGAAAATTATATAATGTGTTGGAATGCCATGTTATTTAACGATAATAATTAAGTATTAAAAATATGTCGTTGTTATTTATTCCAATAATCAAACAAATTCATTATCTATTATCGGGATAAATATGTGATTTTTAACAATCATTGAAGTAAAAAAATAATATGGGTATTTGTTTTCCTATTTTGTGGTATTGACTTACCCATTATGAACTGAATGGGAAAATTTTGGTTTGACTTGTTTATGGGTGGCCTTTGAGAAAAATCAATTTCAATTTTTTTTAGTATGGGGTAGTTTCGTATCTACTCATTCTATTACAAAAACCAACCAAACCTATCCCATATATGATACTCTAAAGTTATTTTTAAACCCTCCCCAAATATACCCTAAAACTAGTAGTTTTTAATATATCAAATCAACTTATAACATAAAAACTATCTAAAATTCAAGCTAATTGATATTTGAAATCCTAATCCTAAATCTATACATCTAATATCATATTTCCTCCCCCTTTATTTCAAATATTCTAGGTATCAAGACGAGGGGAGGATCTCCGACCACCACAGGTATGGGGACTAAAACACTTTCTTCGTTAGGAACCATGGTGGGTTTAAGGCAAAAATCAGCAATTCAGGGTTAGGATTGGGCTGCTTAAAATCATTCCCAACCCACCACATCACTTTTCCTAATGACACTTTTGATAGTATAAATTTTGTCCACACAAACTTTTGTAAAATGAAAATTACACTTTATTCAATTGTTATAATTTGATAAGAAAATCTTGCATTGACACATTTATATAATATTTTATTTATTTATTTATTTTTATATAATTTTACTAATATGGATAGATGAATGACCCATTAAAAAAGGACATTAGGGCACTAAGGCTCATATGTTGTATGATTATCACACTTAAGGTCGACACACAAGATATCACCCCAACAGAACATTCTTCAATGTGCAGAGATTGCAGGACACCCCAAAAATAAAAACTGGATTAGTTAGTAACTTTTCATATTATGCTACAGTGTTGAGAATTTCCGTAGAAAGAATATTTGAAGCAGTATCAATGATACATTTTGATCGATCAAAAGTAATATTTTTAAAAATACGCTTAACTTATTTTGGAGCCTTTTCTAGCTACTACGGAAATTTAATTATTTTCAAATAATTACTAGCTACTATGACAATAACTACTGAAAGTGACTTTTCAAACAGCCTCCTAGACAATAATAATTATTAGCTACTATGGCAATAACTATTGAAAGTAACTTTTCAACAGTCTCCTAGACAATATATACTAGCTACTATGGCAATCTAATTATTTTCAAATATAATTATGGAGTCTTCCACTTATTTTTATATAATTTTGCTAATATGGATAAATGAATGACCCATTAAAAAAGGACATTAGGGCACTAAGGCTCATATGTTGTGTGATTATCACACTTAAGGTCGACACACAAGATATCACCCCAGCAGAACATTCTTCAATATGTAGAGATTGCAAGACACCCTAAAAATAAAATCTAGATTAGCTAGTAACTTTTCATATCATGCTACAGTGTTGAGAATTTCGGTATTCGCGACCCTACTTGGTATATATGGGTTGAATACTATAATTTATTGATTATGTTCTTATTATTTTAGTTTATTTAATTGGTTAGCGTTGACTCTACCTTTTTGATCTCATTGCTTAGCTTTCGCATACTTGATTAGCACTGTATTATGTATATTTTTATTCACAGTACATAATGTTAATTACTTATCCAAAAAATATGACATAGTTAAATATAAAATATTATCCACCTCTTAAAAAACTTTTATACTAGACCTAATAAAAATCAAATTTAATTTTAATAGGCTTAATTTTAGGTAGCAAAACACTACCTCAAGTCTCATTTAATAGGAAATAGGTGTTCCACTAATGAACTCACATCTCAAATTCCACCCCGCATCCTCTACTAAGTTTAACCAAAAAAAAAAAAAAAAAGAAAAGCACAAGATTAAAGTAAATACTGATTTTAAAGCTATACTGTGAGAATGAAATGTCCATATTAGTTGAATGAAGAGTTAACCTTTAGTTTAAAAATAGGAAGGCATTCTTCTTTTTCTAAAATGTCATTTTAAGGAGAAAACCGTATAGGATGCCTATCTACCAAATGTACCCTATATATTTTTTCAAAGTGTAGAATATTTGGAAAGGAATGAACTCAATCTTGAACTCAAAAATAACATTCTCCGTGAGGATTTAAATTAGTACCATTAATATAGCAATACGGTCACCTCTTCACTAGGGACTATATTGTAAGGTAAATTATTTCACATCTCTTGAGTGAAGAGATAGCCTCCTACTTATAAGTGGGAAAGCTTTATTTTCCATTCAAAAAGACTTTTTTACGAACAAAACTATAAAGGATAAAATTAGTGATCAGATGTGTCCCACACCTATCATTAAAACAGATAATAATTTGAATGGGAATATTACCAATCTTGAAACTTAATACAAAGAATTCTCCACAATCTCAATAACCTTTTTTAAGATGCTAGGAGAGAGTTCAACAGGAATGCATCCATTATTAAATTACAAGGAAATGCAATCACTAAAGATAGTACAAAAAATAAAATTATTAGCTCTGATTCACCGTCTTTTATGATTTTAAATTATGAAATAGTTGATCGAGAAACCACCGCCCAATAGATCCTTGACCTAGAGAGGTAAGGTACCTATTTTACTTTTCCTATGTGTACTAAAATCCCACAAAGATGATCATAAGTAACCTTTGACTATTAAGGAAAGATAGTACAGAGAGTAGATTAAGGGAGATAATTATAAATAATAGATAATTACAAACCCAAATAATGGATAACTATAAAAAAAATATTAAATAATAACATGAAAATAAAAAGGGCAAATGAATGTCAAATTATTTCCAACGGGGTTTGTTTACGAAGTGCACACTCTTTGAATTTTTAGGTGGTGATATTTGCGATCCTACTTGGTATATATGGGTTGAATACTATAATTTATTGATTATATTCTTATTATTTTAGTTTATTTAATTGGTTAGCGTCAACTCTACCTTTTTAATCTCATTGCTTAGCTTTTGCATACTTGATTAGCATTGTATTATGTATATTTTTATTCACAGTACATAATGTTAATTACTTTTTTAAAAAATATGACATAATTACATATAAAATATCATCCACCTCTTAAAAAACTTTTATACTAGACCTAATGAAAATTAAATTTAACTTTAATAGGCTTAATTTCAGGTAGCAAAACACTAGTCTCATTTAATAGGAAATAGGTGTTCCACTAATGAACTCACATCTCAAATTCCACCCTGCATTCTCTACCAAGTTTAACCAAAAAAAAAAATAGCACAAGATTAAAGTAAACACTGATTTTAAAGCTATACTGTGAGAATGAAATGTCCATATTAGTTGAATGAAGAGCTAACCTTTAGTTTAAAAATAGGAAGGCATTCTTCTTTTTCTGAAATGTCATTTTAAGGAGAAAACTGTATAGGATGTCTATCTATCGAATGTACCCTATATATTTCTTCAAAGTGTAGAATATCTGGAAAGGAATGAACTCAATCTTGAACTCAAAAATAACATTCTCCGTGAGGATTTAAATTAGTACCATTACTATAGCAACACGTTCACCTTTTCACTAGGGATTATATTGTAAGGTAAATTATTTCACATCTTTTGAGTGAAGAGATAACCTCCTACTTAGAAATGGGAATGCTTTCTTTTCCATTCAAAATGTTTCTTTTTAGGACAAAACTGTGAGGGGTAGAGCTCGTAATCAGATGCATCCCGCACTTATCATTAAAGTAGATGATGATTTGAATGGAAATATAACCATTCTCGAAACATAATACAAAGAATTCTCCACTGTTCCAAAAACTTTTATTTAGATGCTAGGAGGAAGTTCAACAGCAATGCATCCATTACTAAATTACAAGGAAATGCATCACTAATCACAGAATGCCTGAATTTTTTTCTGCAAATTCGTATGTTTTGCCACAGAATCTGATCTTCTAGCACTGTTAGCCCATGATTGTTCCTTCTTTCCAGTTCAACCTGGAACTGAAGCATGTGATGTTTAGTTTCGTCTACCGTGTGCTTGATAATCAGTATTAAATACAGCAAATGATCCCTTTTACATTTATAGCAGCAGGTACAATAGTTGGCGAATTTTAGTATCCACGCAAACAGCCACCATGAATAATTTAATACCTTTTCCTCCTCTTTACCATGTGTATATATGCATGTATGCTCTTCTTTTTCATCAAAGACGAGCAATATAACGATGGAAAATCCCATATAGCGGCACCCTTCATTGTTATCTCTCCCTTATTCTCCTTTATGATTCAATCCATTTCTCAATCCCTATAGGAACAGGTAAAACCTAGCTCAGTGGTGATTCATCTAAGACGATCACCTGCTTCTCCTGCACCAAAGATCTCCCCTTTCATGGCAAAGGAGCATTCTAAGCCATTGAATATGATGGAGCCATTGAGGGAATTTAGGGATAGATATCTATATCCCTGACCCTGAGCACGTTGCCTTAGGTCATTCTGGCCTATTTCGATACAGGGAGTGACTTGAGGAAAGTTTTTTTTTTTTTAACACAAGACACATTAAGAAAAATAAGTATGACTAGGAGTCACATTTGATTGAGTGAAGATATGGTTTCTTGAATATAAGTAGGAAATATTTCCTTTCTTTGAGACACCTTTATTAAGACAAAATTACGAAAAATATGGCCAATGACTAAATGTAACCCACACCTTTCCAAAAAGGAAAAGTAGCTTGAAGAAAGGCCCCAGAGTTCAACACAAAGAATCCTCTCCAAATTCAACAGTAATGCATCCATTAGTTAATGGCAGTACAATACAAAGAAATCCATATCTAAGATTTTGCATCCAACATTAGAAGAATAGTCATCACCACTAGGTAGAGGCATGTATCCGATCAGCTCACGACGATGATTACCTTTTCTTTTGCCATGGGATGTCGCTCCAATATGTTGATTTTACCATGTGAACAAACAAAGGAACTAGCAGCTTCACAAATGTTCCAGCCAGGATGCAAGCCGATAGTATGACCAGTAGAAATATTTTCTTGACTCGATTATCGAGAACGATCAACAAATTCGCACTAAATGCTATCATCATGGTGGCTATCGCAAGGAATAGAGAAGCAAGGCCGATTATTAGCCTCTTTGGTAATGACTTGAGGAAATCTTCCTCCGCATAACGGGCAGTCAGGATTGACAAGAACATGAAGATCGACGTCATAGATGAGTAAAACGCCAATACATCGGAGATGATGAATACCATGAATGATGTTCTATTCAAGATAATTGGTCTGCCATTGCTGTTGTTGCCTCTTGGTACTTTGAATACTACAGCAAAGACTACTATGGCAATGAGGGCCGCTATGAGCATGCAAGAGTTGGCTGTGTCCTTCATCCATTTCTCTCCACTTTTAAGTAATTCTTTGTGTTCTTTTGTGAATAATTCTTGAGCTGTTAAATTATCATTATTTCGTTGAACCTTACCAATAGGATGGATCAATTTCTCAACAGCCTGAAAAATAAAAATAATCATTATTGGGTCTATTTCAAACATTATTCAAAATACAAATATAATATTCACACTAGTTCATAAGAAATACTTTGAATGAGAAATATAAATTGTATGGGTATATGATGAACAAATTTGAATCCTTAATGGTGTACTTGGAATTAAGAAAATTTGAATGAAAAAAGAAAGCATGGAAAAAGATAAGATAATAAAATAAAAAGAAAAAATTTTTTTTTTTTTCTTTGTTTGAATGTTATAAAAATTTATATTTTAAAAAATTATTTTAGGGGAGGAGAGAGCTCAGGGAAGAGTTTGAGAGGACGAAGAGCTGTGCTAAGAGGTAGGATTTTAGTTTTCCCAATCTTTTTTTCTTTTAGTTTTTTAGTTTTTCTGTTGCTTTTGAATGAAAATAATTTTCCATAAAACATTAATGTTTTTACATCTATTTTCCATATTATTATTATTATTTTTAATTTTCATCCAATCTAAACACTAAAAATATTTTTCTTCTACTTTTTTTTTTTCCATTCTTTCAAGTTTTCTTAATTCCAAACACGTCCTAAAGATTTTCTTGGATCTAGAAAAATCTTTTTAAAAAATAAACAAATATAAAATAAAAATGAGAAAAAAATTTAAAAATAATTTTTTTATAAATAATATTCTAATAAATATTTTTTAACATATTTTTCTTTAATATTTTTCATAATTTTCAAAATTAAAAAAATTTTTAAAATTTTTTTTTTTTTAATACTTTTCAAAATCCAAACAAACTCTTAATTATCAAAAGAAAAGCCACTGCCTCCTTTTGCACTCACGCCTCGCTGGCCCCCCTGACAGCCCATGTCAGCAGCCCCTTCTCTCCGCCTCCATATATCCTATCCGCTCTGTCCCCCCACTCTCCACCGCCATTCACTCGTCATGCCTAGCATTCATTTAAAAGGACAGCCAAATAAACAAAACTTAAGCCATTTTTAAATATTTTTTACATGATATTATCTTATATTATATAAAAGATTACTATTATACTATAAATCATAACTACTAAATTATACAGTGAATTACTTTATCATTAAGTCAAGGCTAATGTGGCTAAATTCAACAAACTATGGATGATAACACCTAAATCTAACCACATAAGTGTCAAACATGAGTTTGGTAGGAAGTTTCACATGAGGGTCTCATATCTTTCAATTTTTGCTATAAATTTTGATCTATGGCTCACATTACTCATTCTTAGGCGCATGCATGCACATATACATAAACACATATAAATAATGTATAGAACAATTCTCACATTGAACCACTGAAGCTCTCTCTGTATTTGAAAAGCAATTCCCAAAACATATTTGAGTTTAACAGAATGCGCTAATCTGGCTGTGACGTGCAATATGTTGTTGCCTCCATCTGATATGTGTGAAGCCATCCAATTATTATGTGCTATTATATCTTGAATTAGATTGAATATCTTCACTTGGCGATGTTTGATCGAAATTTTCAACAAAGTTTCCCCTTTGGTCGTAAAGTTAACTAGATCTGGAAAGAATTTTAAACATGCTGTAAAAACCTCAACATTTCCTTCTGTTGCAGCGTTGGCTAAAATGTCATACTCGAGAAATAATCGACGCATTTCAGAGCTACTCAGTTGTGAAGCTATTGCGCAGACTTCTTTTACCAATTGCATGGCGTATTTGTACTTTAACTTTTCTTCGTAAAGTTGCTTCACAAATGGTACTGCAGAGCACAAGCATTAATATAAAGAAGTTGGATATACAAATATGTGCAGCACAATTATTGATACAAATATCAATCAATATGATATAAATTGGTTAATATGTATTAGAATAGGGGTTTCCTAATACTATAATAATATTACAATATATTTTTGTATCAACCAATATAATTGATAAAAGGGTCGTTACTCAAAATATCAGTTATTTCTATTAATTTATAATTTTCATAATTATTTTCTATTTTGTATATTCAATACCGATACGACCCTAACCTCGACCGATACCTATACTGAAATTTTTATTCATGAGAAGAATGCAAATATGATGGTGTTGTATATACCTCGTAGCACAATCCATTTCCAAAGCAATACTATCAATTGTTTGCCAACTACATCAGTAACAAAATAGTTAAATAGTCAGGGAACAAAGTGAGAGACATAGAGTAGATGACACTCTTGTCTTTTTTTTTCTTCTATCTTGAGGGTGGGATGGCGAAAAAGAAATTAATAGGTAGTATAACTTTTCAATGAGACGAGATATAAAAGATAGGTATTTCATTAAGCTTTTAGACAAGAACTTAATTCTTTGTATAAGTGAAATGCTCATCCTTATTAGCTAAAAAGTATGGATATTGAGACAAGACAAAAACACAACACAATACCCATATGCAAATATTCTATTTATCTAGAGTGAGGATATGACATGTCAAGAACACATTAACTATAATTATAGTTTAACATTTTTATAATTGATAAATAATACTATTTTATAATAAATTAATAATAAATATACCTATGTTATTTTTTTTATCCAAAACAATTTATGATAGAACAAATATATTTATATAATTTAACAAATTAAGATAAAATTAAATATAACAAAACTTTTATATATCAATCAAAATTTATATTTTAATTTTACACTCTTTACTTTGTAATTGTTAAATAATATAAAATATATTTAAAACTTTTAAATAAAAATGGGTCTAAAATGTATCCCAAGTGTGGTTAAAATATATCCCAAGTATGTTCAAACGTGTCGGAGTGTGCCAAATTTAGACATATGTTGGAGGGTATTTATAATATCTTGATTTTTTATTTGATTTAATTGGGATCATTTATTATTTTAAATAATTTAGGCATGATAAAATTTAATTAAACATTATAAAATTTTGGAGAAATATTTGGATCAATTAGGGCAGCGCTCGAAGTGTGCCCATACTGTCGCCCAACTATCAATTTGGGTTATAAAAAATAAAAAGCAAAAAATATATATATATATAATAACAACAATAATAACAATAACAACAATAACAATAATAACAACAATAACAACAACAACAACAACAACAATAATAATAATAATGGGGAACAGGAAACAAAAGCAGGGGCTTTGGGAGGAAGAAAAGAGAGAAGAGAGAGGGAGAAGAGAGAGGAGGAAGCCGATGTCTCCAAGTCCGATTTTAACTTCGAGTTAGTTGGAGAAATGATAAATCGGATCGAAGTAAGTGCGCTCATCCCCTTTTCTTTCTCTCTTTGCACTGTTCATCCAATCCCCATGCATATTTTTGTCCTAATACCCATATTTGCTTTTATTTTCATATTACCCATGATTTGGGCTTACACATGTAAATTTCATATCCAAATTCCTAGTTTTGGTTGGTTTTTTGCACCAAAACCCTAACCCCGCGTTTGAACGTTTTTACCCACAAATTTTTGGGGCTTTTACCTAAACTGGGGCTAGAATATCATTACCCATAATTTATGCATCTCAATTTATCGATTCGATATCCAATTTTGTGATTTTATATAGAATTTTGTTTGCCAAAACATTAACCCATGCCCGGATCACATTTAATGGATTAATTTGAATTTTATGCATGTTTTATGAGATAACGAAAACTCATGTCTTAAAAGTGGATAATTTTGATTGGATGTCCGATTTCGCACAAACGGACCCTTGTCATTAGCTCGAATACTGTTCACCCGTGGGCACTGTTCATCCAAGGCATTTGAGCAATATTTTGCATAATCCCACCATGTTTAATTGTTACTTAAATTATATATATTTGCATATGTTTAATTATATGTTTCGAAAAATATTATTGTAATCATTTGTGAAGAAAATTTCATCCGGATGCTCTAAAGTCGTGTTTTGTTTGACTTGGTAAGGAATTTCTATCATATACAAATATCATATTAAATTATGCATATAATTAAAGTCATTTGAAGACTTAAAGTACTGCTAATGATTTTCTATATCTATGTATATATATATATATTTGCAAGATATGCAAAGCTTTTGAAGGACTCCATAATCTATTATATCTGATAATCCGTTTTTCAGGGAGTAAGAACTCTATATAAGAATCTGGTGGACCTTTTTTTAAAGAATAAGTAATTCTAAAATCTAGAATAATAATTTGTATTTTTGATTGTAATATTTTATGACATACATTGGGATATTTTAGTAGTATATCGATGAATGCTCCTTAACTATAGGAGATACTCTAGAGGCATATTTGTTATTTGGCCTTATATATTGGCAAAAAATATATTGTCTGCCATGGGACATTAAAATTGAGATATCATGGTAGTGCCTTAGAATGTGGGGGGATATATACATATTCCTTTTCTCGATTATCTACTCTATCAGTTAGTGAGGCCCATTAGCTCAGATCCGAAAATATAATAAAAATTTTGCAAGATTTAAAACCTAAAAGAATCAAAGATAAAATGTGAAAAGTTATTTGTATATTGAAAACATATTTAATTATATTTCACGTTATGCATTTTGCATCATGTTTTTGTTTCCTTCATTTTTGGTTTATATTGTGTATATAGCATATATTTCTACTATATTGTGCACTAGCTGAATTTTAGGCTCACTTCTTACTATTTTTTTCTTTCCCTCATATTAGCACAAGCTTGTACCCAATGAGGTGGAGTAGTAGCTAGAAGATGGTTAGTTGCGGGATTTGGAAGATCACATTAAAGACTTATTATTTGTGATTTTGTATATTTTTTAGAGGATGTATAAATATTTCTGTTGAATATGTTGTCGTATATTGTATAAATGATGAACAATCAAATAGTATAGTCCACTGTGCATGGATGTATATGTATATATTTTCGTAAGTTATTATAGTTTATTTTAGGTACCTAGTGGCATCTCTCTATATTTGATATTGTATCCGGAGATAACGTTGGAGCCACAGTATACTTGTGGTAGTTTTAGGATCCTATGTTGTTTAGTTGTGTTGTCTGGATGTTGGGGTTTGAATTTGATTGATTTTCGGATATGTTGAGATTTTATATTTGTTGTAGAGGGTATTTGTACAGGTTTTGTATTTGTTTAGCGGTCTTTTTTTATTGAAACTCTGCCAAATTTTCAATAGAAAACTCAATCCGTCACAATATTTGACATGTGTTGAGAAATTTTGGGAGAGTGTTTCTTAGCTTATTAGTAGGTTTTGTTGGGATCAGACCACCCAAAACTTTGTCACATAAAGTTGAGAACAAATCTTTACCAGGATCAACTATTAAACCCCTTGTTTGAATTATAAAGATACCAAATGATAACACATGTTCACAAGAAAAAATCATGCGATAAAATAAATACACAAATTTTATGTGAAAAATCAATCTCAATTAAGAAAAAATAATGGTGGAAAACTCTTTACTATATAATATGTCAAGTTACAATAAACTCCTTCAAAACTACTGTTAGGTTCACTACAAACCTAGATAAATTGAATAAATAATAACATGAGAACTAAAGTAATAAAATCACATGTATATCCTTGATGATGAAGAAAGGAACATGATTAAAACCCAAGAGCGGGCAAAAATCTCATCCACTTCTCCAATTTTATCTGAATTCAATGCTCATAGTATTTTGAATAAATTAGTACATTTTTCCACTCCAAACCAGAGCAAAACTACTTTTAAAAACGAGTCTGGCAAATGCTTCAATTGGCATTTGATGCTAGAAGATGGCATCTGAATGCTGACAGTATGCATTCGAAGTCCACAGCAAACTGCCTCTATGTAGTTCATATGAAATGGTGTAAAAGTGCCCCCTTAGACATGTCTATCACCTAAAATAAATGCATGAGAGGCCATCATGCGAGAATCAGACGTGTCCATTCTAGCAAACCATGCTTATGCATGCATCAGCCATGTATTAGTTATTAATCTCTTATGCTACTCAAATCCTCTGTTTTAGCTCGCACAAAAATTGAGTGAACCTCTAAATGGCTCGTCTATTAGGTGTGGGATTTGTAAGAAAAGTAATTTGCAACCCAATAAACTTTTCCTCATGAACCCTCGCTTGTCCTGCAATTGTCATCTCTTGCCCGCTAGAAACTTACCCTCTATCGGGTACAAGCGTTGAAATGTACAAGTTTGAATGAAAAACTTTTTCGCTCTACTAATTTATTGTACCACTATTCCCCTCTAATGTTTCCTTATTTGTTGGAATGCTCCTTTTGGCACACCACATAGGTCTTTGCATGCAATGGTGACCAAATCTCTCATTTGCAACATTTGCGTTGCATTTGAAAACAGAATCCTTTATCAAGCACCAACTTTAGGGCTTCCTTAAGCATGCCACAACTAAAGAGCGCCTGTCATGAGTTTTTATTATCCTTTACCAAACATCATATAAAAACCCTCATCATCAAGCATGGTCATTGAAATCATATTCAAAATTGCATCCGATATATGTCGTATGCCTTTCAACATCAATCTCGTCCCATTTCTTCTCCTCAAGAACATGTATTTGATGCCCACAAACATTGGTGAGCCACAATACCCATCTTAAAAATCAAATAATTCTCAGGCACATAAGACAAGAAAAAACACTTCTTTAATATCATATGGGGTGAGAATTCAAAGTATATCAATCAACTCGTCTCATGGCATGCAAGGTTGTCAATCTTCTCATCATTAACAATGAAAAGATCACTGTAGGTAGTAGAAGAGACCCAATCACTACCCTTAAGATCCTTCTCTTCCTTTTCATTACCTTCTTAGTTTTACTACCACTTGAAACAATTTTATTTGATGTGACCCCTCTTACTATAATAATGACATTTGATATTTTGATACAATATCTTGACTTGCTTCTACTTTTATCATTAGTCTTGGAGGACTTCTTTTCACTACTTCTCTGGGTTTTAGAAACTAGTGCCTCAAGTTGTGAAAAAGAAAAACATTAAGATCATGCCCTCATTTATTTAAAATGACACCCTTAGCAATCTCCAATGTTGCATTACTATTAGGAGTGGAGTTCATGGTAGAGATTCAAACAATCTTCCAAAAATTTGGTAGAGTGGTCAATAATCATAAGTCAAGTAACTTATCATTAAATTTTATACCCATGCCAATTGATCCACTCATCCTTGAAATTTGTTTAGATAATTAGTGATAGAGAATCATTTGATGTACCTTAACTGTATCAATTTTACCAAGCGATACAATTTTTTGTCAATTTTTGAAGCATATAACACTTCAAGCTTGTTCCATAAAGTTTGTGTATGCTTTTCATTATAAATGTGATTACACATCTTGGCTAATATCACAAACTTGTAATGCTCAAATGCCCATTTCTTTTCAAATTTGGATTTTCACTTTTGAGCAAATATTGGAAGATATAAGATATTCACAAATAACATATCTTTTATACACCTCCAAATGACAAAATTTGTGTCATTAGAGCAAATTATATTATTTAAGCCCATCATCAATTCAAATAAATACAAGTTACTTGAAAGTTTTGATACCATTTATTGGGATTGGACCACACAAAACTTTATTACACAAAATTGAGAATGAATTTCTTCCAAAATTGACTATTTTTCTATGTTTGAATTCACAAGGATGCTAAATAATAATATACATACACAAAAAAAATAATATAACAAGATAAACACACAAATTTCATATGAAAAATCCTTCTTAACTAAAAAAAATATTGGTAGAAAGCTCTTCATTATATAATGTATGTTTGGTTTCAATAAAACCTTTCAAAATCACTTTTAGATTGATCATAAATTTAGACAATTTGAGTAATGAATAATTTGAGAACTAAAGTAATAAAATCACGGGTAAAATTTTATACCCTTGATGATGAAAAAAGAAATGTAATTAAAAACCCGAGAACTAGCAAAAATCTCATCTCCTCCAATTTTCTCTAAATTCAATGCTTAAATTGTTTTAAATAAACTCATGCTCTCTCCTACTCCGAGATGGAGGAAAACTGCTCTTAAAAATAAATCTTACATTCAAACACTACAGTCAGCATTCAAATATTGAAAGTTATCCTTCAAAAGATAGTAGTTGGTGTTCAAATGTCATAGGCAAAACCGCCTCTGTATAATTCAAGATTAATGGTGTATGAGCATTCCCTCGAGGCACCTTAGGTGCGCCTATCACGAGAAATGACGACGTTCTAGAGTTAGTTAGGTGTGGTTATTTTATCCAAATTATACTTATGTGTGTATCAAACATGTATCAGATGTCGATCTCCTAAGCCACTCTAATTCTTTATCTTAATGAATCCATGTACCAAAACTAACAAACATTTAGATAACTCATCAATTGGGTGTGGAACTTATAAGTGAATGATCCGAATATACAATAGGTTTCTTTCATGTTTTTCCTATTAGGAAGAAAAGAAATGGAAAAAAAAACCTCTACATTGAGAAAAAAAAAGGAAAATGTGGGAGAGAAAAGGAGAATCATTGAAAAAATAATTTCAGTCAAACATCATATATGACAATAGTTGGGACAAGACTAAATCCAAAAGCAAAGGGAAGTTTCATTTGCCAGCATAAATTTAAAGACATATGCAAGACCTAGTATGAAAACCTACATAATTTAATTGCTATTAGATTTGAGAAATACACAAACCTTGGTTTATAAATGCTGACTGAAATGCAGTTGTCACTATCTCAATATCCAAGAAATGCACACCACCATCTATGTCCCTCATTACTGTATGTGGCGGCCCATCGCTGATTTCAACCGGAACAACTTTAAACAAGAAGAAAAAGACATTATATAATCAATTTCCAGATACATAAAGTAGAGAATGGTGTAATAGATACAATTTCAGATGACAGAGGTACCAACATGGATAAATAAGGCTTTCCCAAAACTCGAGCCTACTTTGACTTTGGAATGCAAAGGGTGTGCTGGCTAGCATATTGAGTATATATCCATCAGTTGGGCAGGCAGCAGCTAAGTGTGGATACCGTTTGATTAAGAATAAAGCAATATCTATTCATAATTTTCAAAAAGAGAAAAAAACAAAAAAAAGAATAAAGCAATCAATTCAGAATCATATATAGAGATGAAATGACATTGATTGAAGTAAAAATATGCATTAATATTGCTTGGATTTATGACAATAGAAAGCAAGATTTAGAATCAAGTAGAGTCCAACTCCCATATTTCATCTCCACAAGCTATCCCTCAAATCAAGGGGAATGTTTAATTCATATATGCCTTTGAAGATTTGACATATTAAAAACAAAAGTTCTCAGCAAGTATTTTTCTAAATAGCTGGTAAACATATTTTTTGAAATTTGATCATTTATCTTTCCCATCTTTTTAAACATTTACATACAGAAAAGGAGAATTATTTATATTTGTATAGCATATAATAACCTAAACGTTATGATGGATTTGATAAAAATATCACCATAATTAATTTTTTTATTTAACCATTTTAATAGTTTAGAGTCACTTTTGATATGCTACATAGAATGAAATATTCACTGTATAATATAGAAGATATTTTCATATGAATTTTCTAATGAAATCTCAAATTCTCCATCCGGTGAATAATTTACAAAGAAAGATTCTGCAGCCATTGAAATGATACAAATCTAATGTAAAATTTATAAATGTTGGAATCAATTATCAAAACTCAAAAGGATGGTGTACATAATTTTTTTAAAAATGGTTTATAATTTTGGAATATATTCAAGATTTTACTAGTTTTTGATAAAAATTAAAAGACTCTTTTTAGCCTACAACCAACCTTAATCCTTTGTTACGTTGAAGAAGACTCCAATTTATTAATGGATGGTTTAAATTTAGACTACTTCCAAATTAGGCTACAAGTTAGCTTTGGGTCATCTAAACTTTATTAAGGCTCCGATATAGACTCCACAAAAAATTTAAAACTAAAGTGATTGTCATATCATTCTATAGGACAATACCATTAAAAGATATATAATCATTTTTTATATATATATCCAATCAAATTGAGCAAAAAATTTAAAAATTACTATTTTTAAATAAATTATAGACTGTCATGCAATTTCGGTGTATCACATCAATTCTCCAACAAAGGCAATCAGTGGACATAATCTTATCCAAATCTCAGCAAAGTCCAGCTTCGCCCATCCCAATATTGATGATTGTACACCTTAAACACGACCATTTATTTTTCTTGGTACTTTTAATCATATTTTCCCAATCTTATGGAATTTCTCATTAGACAACATAATGTATATCCAGCCCAACTATTGACTGTACCCAATACTAGACAAGTCCCTCAGCCTTTGAGGTATTGACAACAATAAAAAAAAAAAAAAAACCAGAATGAGGAAGCTGCTCCTCACCTTTGAGGCATTATCCCTCAACCTCAACACTGATAGCTAATGTGTTTGTTTAAAGAAAATTTTAAAGCAAAATAAATAAAAAGAAATAACACCTTAGTCATTGCCTTTGTAACCAATGCCCTCAAAATGAGGCGAATGGGTTATATTTCAAAGGTGAGGTATAGTCCTCCGAACTCCATCCAATCCTACATATTTTGTCACAATAGAGACACATGAAATGCTACAGGCTTCCTATTTTGGATGTAGGTGGTTATAGGCCATTAAAACTCATTGTCCTACGTAGAGATGATATATTAATGTTGGCCGTAAGTTTAGAGTTAATAAGAGGACCTCAAGGTGCATATTGTTAAGCAATTTATATATCTCTAAACCTCATTGTCCTACATAGGCCATTAAAACTCATTGTCCTACATAGAAATGATATATTAATGTTGGCCATAAGTTTAGAGTTAATAAGAGGACCTCAAGGCGAATGGGTTATATTTCAAAGGTGAGGTATAGTCCTCCAAACTCCATCCAAGCCTACATATTTTGTCACAATAGAGACACATGAAATGCTACGGGCTTCCTATTTTGGACGTAGGTGGTTATAGGCCATTAAAACTCATTGTCCTACATAGAAATGATATATTAATGTTGGCCGTAAGTTTAGAGTTAATAAGAGGACCTCAAGGTGTATATTGTTAAGCAATTTATATATCTCATTTCTAATTTAAACATTAAAAATTTTGAGAAATACAAGAAAATGAGGTTATAGAAAGTAGATAGTTTTTTCGATACCAAAATATTTAGCAGCAACAACAGCCCAAATGAGATGACATCCTCTAGGACACCCAAAAGGATGGTGAGGATGCTCGTCTTTGGTGACAACTGCCAAGTACCACACCACTTCCTTTTGTCCAGGGGAAGTCGATGAGCCAGCAGCGGTGTGTAGTGGGACATGGCCTGAATTGTAGGGAATTTGCACCAATCTTGGGTTTTTCCTCACCATGGCCTTCACAGCACGTAAGCATCCAACTTGTGCTGCGTAATGCAATGCCGTGTAGCCTCCGACATCTTGCATTTCGAGATCCACAGGAGCCAAGCGGTCCATCAAATGTTCCATGAAATGACAATACTGCTTTCCCGCCGCAACGTGAAGGGCTGTCAATGAAAAGATTGAGATTCTTGCTCTTACTGCCTCAGGATCTTCCCTTATGAACATTTCTGCACTAATCCAATCTCCCTCCAGTGCTGCATAGTATAAGGGCAAGTACTGCGCCTCTAAGTCAATCCCTGATAACAATTAAAATTTTAAAATTTTAATCATCTGTCATCATATTACTTCAATATCCAAATTGACTAAATTTACACCGTATAATATCTTTGAAAATTCTAGTATTTCAATCAAATTGACTATCTCTATCCCTCGTGATATAGTATCCTTTATTAGGTGTGGCCATGGGATCATACACCTGTCAATTTTATGTTCTGATTGAGCCATATTTTAATTCACATTTTAGGAAGTAAGTAGGTGTTTATTACTCATTTTGAAGAGTAACCTTAGTAGAAAATAATAACTTATAATTTTTTTAATATTTTCAATCTATTGAATTAAAATTTATAGAAAAATGTATAAAATTTCTTAAGATCTTCCATGATTTTTTTTTTCACTCTAATTTCTAGCCCCCTTTTCAAAAACTTCAGGTCAAACAGGCCTTGAGAAAGGTAATGTGGCGATACTTGAGGAAACTGTAGTGAAACTTCAATTTTTGACTCTAATAATCATGCTCTACCAGAAGAACACAAAGCTGAAATAAATAATGCAAGCATTACTAATATTGCAAAAAATCTGCAAAAATATGCTGAGGCAGCAACTTAATTACCAACTGAAGAAGCATCAGACCACATGTACTTTTCCATTCGACGCCATGAAGAAGGTATGAAAGTTTGATGTCCATGTGGCACCGGTGCCGGTACCGGCACGGGCACTGGATCCCCCTCAGAGCTGGTTGCCATCGATCAAATTGAATCCAAATACTCTTTTCAACCAGCGGTGATTTGGTCGTTGCTAAGAGAGCAAAACGAAGAGTTAATTGTGGATGGTGACGAGCTGAGAAGCTTTGGAATGAATATCAACTATTATATATCAATAATGCTCCTTCCCGAGATACTGCAGAAAAATTGCCATAAATCATCATATCGGTGATATATCGTATTATATTTGCTAATATTCATAACATCATCGAATGCATGTGTCATATCAACTTGTATTTCCCCACATTTCTATTTCAGAAAAAAATTTACATCTAATATCAATATATGTCGCCAAATATAGTTGATACTGACATTAATATTTACATCCATTAATATCGTCACAGACCCTCATGTGGCAGCAAGGAGAA
This sequence comes from Nepenthes gracilis, assembly GCA_033239525.1. Lineage (NCBI taxonomy): Eukaryota > Viridiplantae > Streptophyta > Magnoliopsida > Caryophyllales > Nepenthaceae > Nepenthes > Nepenthes gracilis. The sequence goes on along the minus strand of BSYO01000026.1, from coordinate 2,460,562 downwards.
AACTAAACTTCAGTAAATTGGTCCAGGGTGAAACACCATTCGGCTTTTGGTAAGATAAATGCAGAGGCAAGGAGTAGGCGTTTCGGAGGGGGGAGGAATAGATCTCAGTCCATTTGTTTGATTAACTACCCATAACAAGATTAATAAACAGTTTTCTTTATATGAAAATTATTAGAACAACAAAGGTTAAGTATTTTTGCACAAAGATACCATAATGATCCAAAGAAGTACAAGAATTTATTTTTTTCATATATAACAAGAGCTTCAATTATGATCAAATAATGAACGAGTTTATAATACAGCAATATTTTACACAGCACAAACAAATTTATTTGTTAATTTTGCCCGATTAATTATCTTATGAAAACTCCATTTATGAAAATCAACTGAACAACTAAAATTTATTTATATTTCTTTTCTATTAATTGATCTCATTATCATTTGGTGGATAATTGAAATCCAAATTGGTTTTTTTTTTTTTTTTTACAAAAAAAGACCCCAAACCCCATATCACAATAGCAATAAAACAAGCAAATAAATAAATAAATAAATAATCAAAGAAAACAAGAAGCAGATCATCAAAATTCCAAAATCGAAAAAGATGGATAAATTACCTCCTTCCAATGCTGAAGAGAGAGATGGTTCTCTATCGAGGATGGTAGACGAAGACCCCTGGGATTTTCTTTTCGTTATTCTCTCTCACTTTCTTTCTCGGGCTCTCTCTCTATATATAGATATCGGATCCGATATGAAAGACCCTACAAAGACGACCTTAGGGTGTCAATGATTCAGCGTCAGATGTTGAATAAATTAAATAGTTATATATAGAAATATAATATATATTTATAAACAGATCACGCCATATGATTTTATGTGACTGAAATAGAGCGGGGACAGAGAGAGATTGAAGGGCAGAGATTACAGATCGGCATTGAAGGAACGTCAAGCCCTCTCTCTCTCAAAAAAAAAAAAAAAAAACAACAACAACAAATAGAAGAAAAAAGATACGAATAGTGTCGGAGGATAAACCGATGAGTGAATCCCCTCAATTCTCTAATCTCTTATTTTAAATTTTATTATGCAAGGTTTAGATTCGAAGAGATGGGGACCAGATTGGCTCCAATTCGATCCAAGACAAAAGATCGAATAATTTCATAACCCGTACAATAACCCGAATTCATGGACACAATAATTATATATTTCAATTTTGTGTAGAATTATTGGAGAAAATAATAAAACATCATATTATTCCTTAAACTTTTTTTTTTAAAAAAGTATCTCCATAATTTTATCTTTTAATTAAACTACCATTAGCAATATGTTAAAAATATATACTTCTAAATTATCACCATAAAATAATAAATTGCAAAATACTTTCAATTTTTTAATAAATTAAAAAATCATCTTAATGAATAATATTTTTATATTTAATAATTTTTTGTTATTATATAATATAATTGTTTTAATAAAATACTTAAAATAATATATATATATATATATATATATGTCAACCCGATTTTAATTATAGATGATCCCAATATAATTTCTAGTTGAATTAATTTGTATGAACTTAAATCAACATGACATTTATAGATTTTTATCTAAATTTAATTTTTATTTAATTTTAAATATATTTCTTGGCAATATTGGAGAATTAAATTCATTAAACAAAGAAAAAGGAATCTAAGTATCCCGACATAAAATCTTGGACACGCGGGGGCAATTTATTTATTTATTTACATATTTTTCCCATTTCAAAAAATAGATACAATGTGTTCTTTTAGTAGAAAAAACACAATAAGATATATGCACCATTATAACATTGAGATTGTAACTTTATATATTTATTATGTGTTAATTTTGTTATTAAAATTAAATATGATAATAATAAAAATATTTATTATTAAATATATAGGCTACAACAATCATCATTGGTCACCATTGTACCAACATCTCACCCCATTACGATCACCTTGATCCCAACATTACACAGCGATCCTTCATCACTACAACACCTTCGCTATCTACGCCACCTACCACCACCACACTGCCACCACCCACCGCCTCCTCCACCTTACCACTGCCGCCACCTAATGCCTCCCCCTCCTTCTTACCACTGCCACCATCTTGTCATTACTGACACGCTGTATGCTAAAAATTTTATAGAGACAAAATAGGTATTTATTTTAAAATTTAGTTCATTGTTAATATATGGAAGTACTACTTAAGTAGATTAATAATACCTAATACCAAATAAATAATGATTAATAATTCATAACATTATGAATAAATGATGAGATACACATAATTATAAGAAATTTGTCCTAATCTTAGGATGCTAATAATAATCACCTTGGGCCTAGCATGACCTCCTCGGGCCCACTTAATAAGCTTTCTTAAGTTGATAATATCTCAACTTGGTTAAGGAATTATATTATTCGATTGTATTAGATTGAATATGTATAAGACTCTTGTATCATATAATTTATAGATGATCAAATATATATAGTTTTATTTTTATTTTAAAGAGAGACTATTTTTATAGTTTTAAATATCAATATTTATATAGCAATACAATGACACTATTAACTTGCTAAAATAAAATATCACTAAAATTGTCAAAGGAAACTATTCAATTGAAAAAAACATATATCTTCATAAACCGATATGGCCCCAAATGTAGCTATGGAATTCATAAACATGGGAAAGCAACTCGTATATTTTATAATCTTAACCAATCATTTAAAATAAACATTTGATATTAATTATTATAACATAATATTTTTTAAATAGTTAATTTATAATTATTAATTTTTGGATAAATAATAAACAATAAAAAAATAAAAACTATTGCCATCCTAAGAGAAACTATTTGCATCCACTCAAATGAGGATCTTACTTTTCTCAATAAGAAGTAGGATCCTACTTCTAATATTTAAACTATTAGACAAAAAAAAATTTAATAATTAAAATTTAAATATTTAATAATATTATTTAAATAGTTAAATTTATTATATCTTTTGAAAAGTAGATTTGATATTCAATATGTTTTTATATTATGAAAAATTTCACAAATTTAATAAAGTAAAATTTTTTATTTTTATTTTTTTAAAGATCAAAATAAGAATAGGAAAAATGTTTTACTTGGTGTCCTATTTAATTAGGCTCTTTTAACGGTTAAAAGCTTATTTAATTGTTAAATATATTGTTATTATAGCAAAATTATAGTATCTTATCCCATTTCATTTAATGATGAAAACTAATTAAATTTATGTAAATTTAAGTATAAAGTAAGTGTATCCTAAATCTTTTTTTCTTTTGCTACTATTTTTTTAATTTTTATAAGTATTTATTATTTTATATACTTATACATATTATAATTTTATATATAAAATGTTTATACTTCATTTGGATGTATTCTCATTTCCATTCTCTATAATTTTTGTAAAATTTATATCTTTAATCCAAATATACATTATGTTTTTTAATCTAGTTTTTTGCACTAAAATTATGCATGTTCTGAGATTATATTTAAATACTCTTATATGATTTGATTTTTATATATAATACTCCTACTTATTCTAAGTTATTAATTATGTGCTTTGCATGCTTTAAATTTATACAAAAGTATTTTTACATATTCTATAATTGAAATAAAATGAGTGTCTAAATTGAGCCAAGCTCTATGAATCAATATTTCGAGATTCTATGACTGACAATCCAAACTGGATAGATAGTATTCGAATATACAAAAATTGATTGATAATCAATTATAAAGTTTCAAAAATTATACAGAATTATTATATTTTTTAAAAAATGTACTACCTTTGTATGTTTAAGAATTTCATACTATAGCTTTTACATGATTTAATATTTTATAATTCAATTCATATATGAATTATGAACTTTTATGTGCTAAATATTAAAGAATTAAAGAAAAAACTCTATAATTTATTAAAAGATAAAGATATTTTTTCTGAAATAACAAAACAAAAAGAATTATTTATATTTGTATAAATTTTTTTACTTGATTATATACAAATTATTGTAGAAATCGACGGCAATACATTATAATATGTCTTAATATATTAAAGTGATAATCAATGTTTAAATCTATTATCTATAGGTTAAAAATGTCATTTAACATTATATACAGAGTTATATATATGATGGCTAACATATGGATATTAAATAGTAATGTATAGCTTTTGACTGTGTAGAAACACATATCACCTGTATTTCGACAAATCGTCATTTGTTGGTGAGGCTCTACTAATCCTTGGTTTATAAGAATTCACATGATTTAAAATATCTTTTAAAGATAAGTTATTTACAAAAAAAATTAAATTATTAGCCTAAAGTTTATGTAAGGCTCAAATCTTTAATTTATAATAATCATAATTAATTAGACTGATATAATTAAAATTAAAATTAAATAATAATAATAAATAGATCAAGAAGCAAATTGGACTGGGTTACATCAAAATGAGAAATGTTCGACTAGCACTCAAGGTGCACTTGTGCATAAAAAACAAATTGGCCTGTGTCCCTTCTTCAGTGAGTCCCACATACAGATCTTAAATAGTAGTGTATATCTTTTGATTATATAAAAACATATATCACCTAAATTTTGATAAATTGCCTATTTATCAGTGAGGCCCTACTGATTCTTAATTGACAAGAATTTGCATGATTTAAATATATTTTAAAGATAAATTATTTACAAAAAATTTAAATTATCACCCTAAAGTTTATGTAAAGCCTGAGTCCTTGATTTATAATAATCATAATCAATTAGATTGATATATTTAAAATTAAGGTTGAAAGATAATAAAAATTTAAATTAAAGATAATAATCTTAAATAGTAGTGTATATCTTTTGATTATATAAAAACATATATCACCTAAATTTTGATAAATTGCCTATTTATCAGTGAGGCCCTACTGATTCTTAATTGACAAGAATTTGCATGATTTAAATATATTTTAAAGATAAATTATTTACAAAAAATTTAAATTATCACCCTAAAGTTTATGTAAAGCCTGAGTCCTTGATTTATAATAATCATAATCAATTAGATTGATATATTTAAAATTAAGGTTGAAAGATAATAAAAATTAAATCAATAGTCAAATTGGACTGGGTTACATCAAAATGAGAGATGTTTGACAGGCACTCGAGGTGCATCTGTATGTGAAAAATATATTGGCCGACGCTTAAAGGATGCCTGACTGGCATTTGAGTACTAAAAGCTGTGGGTTTAGTGCCTGAAGCATACCTGAGAGGACACCCAAGCGCCAAAACCCATGGCATCAGTGCTTGGGTGTGTTCAAGCCGCATTCGAGCGCCAACATATTGCCTGACCTGCGCTCAAGCTAGTGCTTGAGTGCTGCTGCTGTATATATTGAACAGTCAATCGTTTTCAGTCATTTTTTCAAGAAATTTGAGAGGAGAGAGAGAATGACATAATGAGAAGAGAGAAGAATATAGAAAAAACCAAAGAAATTCGAATTGAATAAAAGTTTGAATTTTAATAATTTAAAGTTAAGACAAGTATATTTTAAACTTTTCTTTTCTTGTTATTATTCTTTATTGATTTTTTTGAGTATTCTTATTTCAAATGCTCATACATAATATAAATTCAAAATTATGATATTTATATTTAGCATATATGAAAACTTCTGCTAATTCTCCTATAATTGTGCATAAAATTCATGTTGAAACTCATGTGTATTGCACAAGCTAGTTGATTTTCTGTAATTTAGTCTCATGCATTTTCTACTTTTATGATATATTGTTCTTCAATGTTTAAATTTTGTATAAAGTTCTTCCATGTCTAAAAATTTAATTAAAATTTCCTACATATTCTGAAATTTTACAAAAAAATATTTTGAATATTTGTCCATAGAATGAATTGATATAAATATAGGATGTTAAATTTTTCTGCACTATTTTGCTAAACTTTCTACACTACATGCTAATTTAGCATTCTATATGTTAAAATTACATTATAGCTTAATTTTTATAGAAAATATAAGTGCTATATACTAAGAAATTAAAGAATTTAAAAAGAAAACTCTACAATTATATGAAGAATTACGAGCTATTTTTTATGATGTAAAAATTATGAATTATAAAGAAAAGTGTAGAGTTTTTTTAAGAATGTGTATTATACTATAGTTATATTTTAGCGAGTAGTATATTATAGCATGTTTTAATATATTATAATGGTAAATCGAGTTTCGAATCTATCATCAATGAGTGAGATATGACGTTTGGTTCTATTTATAGGGTTATATGTGTGATAGTCCACCGACGGATCTTGAATAGTAGCACACGGTATTTGGTTGTTTGAAAACAAATATAACTTAGGTTTCGATATTCACTTCTTTAGTCGGTAAGACTTACTAGCCTTTAGTTTCTAATAAAACAAGAATTTAACATGTTTTGATAATAACCATTAAATAAGAACATGATAAAGAATTTGAAAAAGTATAATCTGAATTTCTTACATAAGTAATTGGGAATTTCATCTCATTGCATCAGATTCGAAGTACTATCCTTTCGATATATTTTAATTGCAAATTGAAAGGAAATATACGTCCTAACACACATAAAAGTTTCGACCTTTTAATAATTTTTCAAAAGCAGTGCCAATATCAAAATTTAATACATGTAAAGAATTTTAGATCTAAATAATATTAACAATACTAGCCTCAATATTAACGTAATAGCATAAAAATTAAAATAATAATAAGTAAGATGTAATTTTTTTATGACAAAGGAAAAACTTGATATCCACGATAATCGAGAAAACCCTTCAAACTTCAACGTTCAGAAAAGAATGTACTATGAAAATTAACTTACAGATAAAGTGGTAACGATGCACTAACCTAACCGACTTACTCCCATCTTATGATCCCTACCAAAGAACTCATTGGATTTGCCTGCGGCAACGGAACCAGACACTTTTTGATTTTCATGTCAATCTTCCCTAACGAACTACTTTAATTGCCGCACTGAAAGAAGGAAGGAAATATATATAGAAAAGTGACCGTTGTAGGGTTTTAAGAGAAAACTTACAATTGCCGCACTGAAAGAAGGAAGAAAATCTATATAGAAAAGTGACCGTTGTAGGGTTTCAAGAGAAAACTTACAGGCGCTTGAGCGAGCAGGCAGTGAGCATGGGGCGTGCGACTTCTGGTTTTGGCGCTTGAGCGCACGACGAGCAAACAGCAGGCGCGAGGCTACTGGAATTTGGGCTCGTGTAGATGGCGAGTGAACATCGAGTAGCAGGCTACTAGATACGGCATGCGAGCTCGGATGGAGCGTGCCTCGAGCTCGACTTCTTAGGATTTAGCTCTCAAGCTAGATTCGAGCGTGCCTTGAGCTCCAGCTACTCTGTGAGCAGTGCTTAAACGCAAGATGGGTGACGGGCAACCATGATTATCGGCAGAGGTGCGATGATGATCTTCGAACAGAAATCTAATGAAGAGATTCCAAACATGAGAAAGTACACGATGGATGACCAAACGAGCAACCTGACACGGTCACGGAATATGCCAACTAAAAATACGCCTAATAATCTCCCCCTTTTACAATTCCATGACAAAACCCACATAAGAAAAAAAATAAAAGTACAAGATAATTACAGGTTCAGATATCATCGAAATAGAACCCATATATATGAAAATCGTTGCTAAAAATAACTGATACAATACAACTGAAAGGCAATACAACACTGATACAATACAATAGAGAGGGAGCTGCTAACTGCTGAATGAGAGCTGCTGGTGCTACCAAGTTAAGTTAGCTGCTGGTCTTGCCAAGTTAGGTTAGTACAGAAATAGATAGATGCAGGAGAATAGCAGCAGTCAAACCACGAACAGCAGTAAACATGACAAATATATAGCAGGAATCAAACATAAATATAACCTCCCCCTCAACCCAAACACCCCTAATAAAAGACATTTTCTCTCACTAACTCCCCCTAACAGGAACAATCTTCCCAAAGGAAGAATTCTATTCCCCCTTTTTGTCACGAATGACCAAAGAGTAATGGAGCTCACTATTTTTGATCTATATATACTTACCACCTTTTATAATGTTGGTTAAGTTCATCACTTGATCATTTAGAAGGTTAATTTGATTGATGAGATTTTCTACCTTTAGATTTTGCCGAAAATTATTTTGAAAAGTCATTACAAGGCAATAGAGCGAATATGACTAGTGGTACCACACCCATAATACATTGGGACAAAAGTAGTATTAACATCATATTTGTACCTTTGCTTCTTAGAAAGATTAATATCAATGTTTGAAAAAGCACGTTTTGGTGCTAACGTGAACAATCAAGTTTCGAACCCGAAAAATATAGCAGAAGCAAAAAAATAAATAAATATCCGATACACGTAAAGGATATTTAAAACTAGATGCTAACGAGATAACAAGCATGCACAATACAAATAATTACAAGCAATAGAGAAATAATGATAAATACGCGATTTTTGGTGACGAAATGAAAACTCGATACCCACGGTAATCGAGAAAAATACTCTGGGCTTCAACGGCTAGGAAAGCAATGCACTATGAAAATCAACTTACAGACCGGGTGGTAACGACGTGCTAACCTAGCCGACTTACTCCCGTCACGTGATCTCTACCAAGGAACTCCTTAGATTTGCCTGCGGCAACGGAACTGGATACCTTCCGGTCTTCACGTCAATCTTCCCTCTCGTGCCACTTGAATTGCCAACCACGATGGGATCTCCTTCTTCACGAACCAACGTCTCCAACGAAGGTAGAAAGATAAAAGTTTGAATGGAAAAAGAAAAAAAAATGGTGAGAAAACTCTTTAGATCATAAAACTCAAAGTTATGTCTTTTGATTTTCTCAAGAGAAGCTAAATTAATGAAGCATGTAAGACTTTCTTCTCAAGTTTAATGGCTTCACAAGATGTCAACAAAGGCTGTGGCGTGCTTAGGGTTTCAAGAAAATAAGGCGTGAATTTATAGTGGAGCCAAAAACGCGTTCAAAAATTCTGCTCGTTGGACCGCCGCTCGAGCGGGGCTCGAGCGCGCGGCGGGCGGCCGTAGGGTTTCGTGAGAAACATTGCGGGCGCTCGAGCGGCCAGAGGGCGCGTGTCGAGCGGGCACCCTACTGGTTTTTCGGCTCTAACGGAAGGCGAGCGGCCATCATTCTGGTTTTTGCGCTCGAGCGGGAATCGAGCTCTTGGCGAGCGGGCAGGCAGGCTTTGGATGGGCTCGAGAAGCTGGATGGCGGACCGAATGAATTTTAAACCGATAACCCACAACCCGACATCGATAAAAAATAACATATGGTTACGGAATATACCAATTAGACAAAAGTCTCTAACAATATTTTTTCTACTTTTTAAATTAATACAATTTTGAAAATTGGCACGAAATTTAGGGGGAACTCTTGACGTGTAACGTCTTTGGGTACCCGCTTTGCCACAAAGGCGCACGATTTTATTCTTGACAGGCCCACGGCCCCAAAATGTGTTCACAAGGGAGAGATATCCACGCCCTTATAAGGCACGCTTCGTTCCCTTCTCATCTGATCTGGGACATCACAGTCCACCTCCCTTAGGAGCCTAGCGTCCGCTCTGGCACACCGAACCGGGCCCCGTCTCTGATACCATTTGTAACGTCTCCAGACACTCGCTTGTAAATATTGTCCGCTTTGCCACACAGATGCACGGTTTTGTTCTTGGCAGGCTCACGGCCCTCAAAACACGTCCACAAGTGAGAGATATTCATGCTTTTATAAGACACGCTTCGCTTCCCTCCCCATCCGATTTGGGACATCACATGACGACTGATTACTACAAGAAGATGTTACATTACTTTATCTTGGAATCGAAGTAGCTCGGACAAAGACAGTTTTGGGATTAATATGTGCTTTCAAGGTATTTTCGGAATAACCCAATCTAGCTTTATTTCTTATGATTTTTTCCAAATAGAGTATATAATCCAATTGTTTTGACCCATTTAAAAATTATTTCAAATCATTGCGTGCAACTTTGAGATCAGATTCAAAGGCCTTGATCTTTTTGGTAAAGGAGTCATTCAAATTTTTAACTTCTTAAATTTTTGTATCTAGTTTAGATTTAAGAGATGATTTTTCTTTTTTAATTTTTATCAGTTTATACTTTAATGACACATTAGTTTTCTTGATGTGTAGATATTCCTTAAATAATCCATCATAAGTATCTTGAAGGTCATAAAATTCAGCTTCTGAGTCATTCTTAGAGTCATCGGATTGACTAATAGGTTCTTCTAAACATTCATCATTTCCACACAACGAGGTCGTAAAAGCCATATACTTGATATGGCCATCTTTAGTGCACCTTTCATTATCTGTAACTTCTTCATCACTTATTGTTGCATTAGCTTTCAAGGTTTGACCTTGTTGGCGTTTAAAATTTAGACATTCAATACGATAATGGTCGAAACCATGATACTCATGGCACTGAACTCCTTGGGTATTTTTCAATTTGAAGCCTTTAATTTTACGTCGGTCTTTCTTATCAGAATTAGGTGATATTTTTAAATTCACATTTAGTTTGTCGGATGAGGTTTTATTTTTCTTCAAGAATTTTTTAAAATTCTTAACTAATAAGGAAAAATCGTCATCATTATATGATTTTTCATAAGAGTCATGGTTTCGCTCTTCCCTAATCGATTTTAGAGCAATTGATTTATGTTTCCTTAACTGTGGAAGAATGTGCTTATAAGTTTGGAAAGATTCTACAAGTTCTTCAATCTTCATTTTATCAAGATCTTTATTTTCTTTGATTACAGTGACTTTAGGTCTAAATCGTCCAGGGAGTGATATAAGAAATTTTCTAATCATTCTATATTCAGAAATTCGTTCTCCTAAATTAAATGTAGAGTTTACAATATTATTTAATTGAGTATAAAGTTCATTGAATGTTTCATCATCTTTTATTCGGATTTCTTCAAATCTAGTAGTAAGAATTTATAGTTTTAAATTTTTGACACGTTTGGTGCCTTCATAAGTAATTTTAAGAATATCTCGCGCATCCTTTGATGTCTCACACATAGAGATACGTTTAAACTTTTCGAAAGATACAATCATAAAAATAGCATGTAGACCCTTACTATTGCAATTACACAAATCAAGCTCTTTTTTTGTCCATAAGGATAGAGCTTTCGATTCATCACCCGTAATACTTTTGGGTGGAGTCACCCAATTTGAATGCTAGCTCATATGTGCTCGTCTATTAATTTGAGAAAGGTTCTCATACGAACTTTTCAATAGGCACAATTGCTCCCATCAAAGAAGGAAGGAGCGGATAGAGATCCACTCATATACATCTAGATCGGGAGTCGTGGATCGGGGGTGAGTCTTTGATACCAAATAAAAAAGACGTTTCATCCTAAATTTTATACTAAATATTTCGACCCCGTGAAAGAGTAGCGAAAGTAACACAAAATTAAATATTCAAGATACGTAAAGAATATTTATATCTAGATTTTAAAAATAATAATCTGCATAAAACATATACGATAATAAGTAATAGTAAAAAGAGACTTTTTTTATGACGAATAAAAAACTCGATACCCACGATAATCGAGAAAAATCCACTCGACTTCAACGGCCAGAGAATAATGCACTATGAAAATTAACTTACTGATCGAGTGGTAACGATGGGCTAATCTAATTGATTTACTCCCGTCTTATGATCCCTACTAAGGAATTCTTTAGATTTGCCTGCGATAACGGAACCGGATACCTTCTGATCTTTACGTCAATCTTTCCTAACGAATAGCTTGAATTGCGGCATACCATTAGAGCCCAGTGTCCACGCTACCGACGTCACCATGAAGGTTAACAGGCGGGAAGAGATGTATAGGATAAGACACATTGTGAAAACAAAACTTTGTTAATGAAGTACAATCATAGGAGAGAAGTTTTCTCAACAATAGAGCACACAAATGGGAAATTTTTTAATATAGATGCTACTTCGAGGTCATGCAGAAGCCCAAACAAGAGTTATGGTAACTGAAAAAAGGAAAAAAATATATATAGAGGCTCAAAAAATATGTTTTAAAAAGTGACCATTATCGCGGCGCTCGATCTGCGCTCGAGCGTGAGGCAGGCGTGCCTAGGGTTTCAAGTGAAAGCTTACAGGTGCTCGCGTGAGAAGGCGGCGAGTACCGGGCGCACGACTATTGGTTTTAGCGCTCGAGCGCATAACGAGCAAGCAGTAAGCACAAGACTACTGGAATTTGGGCTCAAGTGAATGGCGAGTGAACATCGAGCGGAAGGCTACTAGATACGGCGCTTGAGCTCGGATGTAGCGTTCCTGAAGCTCGGCTTCTCGGAAATCAGCTCTCAAGCGAGATTCAAGCGTACCTTGAGCTCTAACTACTCTGTAAGTAGTGCTTGAACATGGGACGAGCGATGGGCAGCAGTGATTATCGGGAGAGGTGCGTTGACGATCCTCGAACTGAAATCTAATGATGAGCTTCTAGACACGACAAAGTGTACGACGGACGACCAAACGAGCAACCTGACACGGTCACGGAATATGACAACTAAAAATACACCTAATACAAATTATATATAATCATTTATTATATTGCATGCCATGTTAAACTTTTGATTCACTCCTTACTATTTTACTAATTTTTTCAGATGAGAAGCACGGATACGTATCGAACGATCAAGATTGAAGGATAAACTACTTATGAAGAGTTTAGAATAATATGTGGAATGTTACAATGTATTATATTGCATTTCAAACAGTAGTTAATATTGTATTTCAGTTTTCCGAAGATAGTTAATATATTTATGTTGTTGGAAATTGGTTTGTATAATTTTTGGAACAAATGTTAAAGTTTTTAGTATTATATGTATATAGTTTAAGCTGATTGTGGTATGTATTTTCAAAACTATAGCTGTCAAGCTCTAAACAATATGTTATTGTGATCCTATGATTAATTCGAGATGTCGGTTGTTCGATGTTTAGTGTCGATTATTAGTTATCAGTTATGCCAGCGATTTTTAGTTTTCAACTGTGGTTATGCACTATATTTTCATAGATTGTATACTCTGATTTCTTATGACAAGTAAGACTCATTACATAAGGTCCGACGTTATGATTTAGATCGGTGTCGGAACCACATAATAACGTGACACAATTTGGATCTTATATATGATATTACATTATTTTATTTTGATCGGTCAAGATATCGACGTAGTGTTTACTTCTGAAATTAATTATATATTTAAGCAAATAAATTAAATAATTGTTAGTGATGGGATTAGGATCTAGGACATAACAGTTTATACAATAATGTTATAAAAATGTTATGATATTGTATTGGATTTTAGAGTATGTTCCTTCTAACATATTTATATGTAAAATATATGTTCGATTATAAAAAAATTATATGACATATTAAACAATTGGCTTGCTATTATTTTGGTTTTTACTAACATTTCAAATTAAAATTTTTTGAGCATATTTGCAAGTGACGAGAATAATGGAAGGGCTATCCAAGGATTAGAAATAAGGCCTATGATTTCAAATAATGTATCTTTGTATCAGAATATTAGATTTAAGATGCCTATTATGCTTCAGTTAAATGATTATGTATAAATTATTATTGTGATATTTTATTGATAATTTAGTCCGATTTTGGTTTTGTCCAGCAATTTGTCTAAATTACAAATTTGCTTATTCTAATTTTAGTAGGGACATATCATTTTACGTATTATAAGGTTGGTATTCCGAGCCACTTTCTAGCGCGACATTTTTCAAGTTTTGTGATTTTTTTAATTATTTATTTTCGAGTCTCTTGTCAGCATTTATCATAAATTAGGCTTGTGTCATGATATTTTAACTACATTTTAGATGTTAAATAAATAAACAAATTTTCTAAAAAATCATAGATTAAGAAATAATTTAATTCAACTTCGGATGCATGAACATGACAACCTGCCAAAACAATCTCAATGGTATTTAATTCTCATTATTATTAACTTTTGAGTTTGCTTGAATTGGGGGATTTGCTTGAGCTTGCATTAGAACTCATTTGATTTTATGCTCAATTTGTGGGGATTTAAACCCCGTATGTAAGTTGTGTTGAGATTTATATGGAATAAAAACACGCACACATTCAGTAGAGCGAGAACAAATTTTCAAATCTTTTATCAATATTTGATCATCAAATTGTCAGAATATAAAAGTAAACAACCAAGTATAATGAAATTGTATAGTAATCTTTAATGTAGAAAATTATTCATAACAAATAAAAAAATTACATGACAAACTTTTAAAAAATTAACTATAAAAGTGTTTGGTTACAAATATAGATTTTTTTATAATAATTCATGTTAATAACCGGTTAATATAAGCTCAATACAGATAATGACCCACTAAAGAAGAATATACCAAAAACAAGTGCCAAATTATAATATATCTTATAAATAAGATTAGAATAATATATTCAAATTTGACAAAAAGTAAAATTTAAATCGTATCTTAATTGAATGTTGAATATCTTCTTTTCTCTTTGTGCGGGGTTCTTTTGCATCAAACGATCTCATATTTATGCTCTAAAAATTATGTACGGGTCTCTTATAATAACAACGGTGTATATGCGCCCGTTGAGTGCATTAGGTGCAAATGGTAGCACATGTTGCATGCTAGTGCCCCTTATTTTCCCGTGTTGTGCCCATCCTGTTCAATGGAGCACAAGTGCCTGTTAGACATTGATGGTCATTTTCTCCCAATCATGCATCTATTAGGTTCCGTTGCGCATGTCACTTTGATCCTTCGCTCATGTGAAACCTCACACTAGAATTGAGCACATCTCCCAATAACTCATTTAATAGTTAATAAAATGTATAAGAAAGTGATCAAAAATTAAACAAGTTATAATATTTAGATGTGGGTTTCTTCTAAACCTATCATAAATGGGTATGTTAGTAATGGTGATAGATTACAAGAACTGAAACTGTTCGGCGAAATGCCTCAAAGAAATGATGTGTCTGAACTAGCATCCTTGTGGGGTTAGTTAGGTATTAAAAATGATGACTTCGAAGAGGGACAGTCTCTTTTTGTTCATCATACTGTAACAGACACCTCTCTCCTGTCATGAATTCAGCAAAGCAAAGAATTTCAAACCTTGAACTAGCATCAATAGATCAATAGCGTAAGACACTAACCACAGCAATTATGTTCAATGTTTTTATTCTGAGTCCAAACATAGGTCAATATAGGATATCTGCAGCATTTAGATCACACTAGCTGCATTACTTTAGCTTTCCTCTTCATCGAGAAAAGGGTAATCAGTATATCCAACAACCGGATCATGGGTGTAGAACAAAGCTCTATTATACCTATTCAAGGGTGCATCCAGCTCAAATCTTTTGGGCAAATCAGGATTCGCGAGGAAAAACCGCCCAAAGGCTACCAAATCAGCGTCTCCGTGAGCCAGTGCCTCGTTTCCTAGGTCCTTGGTGTAGCCACCGCTACACACAAAAGTCCCCTGATATGCTTTCCTCAACTTTTTCAGCAGCTGAGCACCCTCGTCCTCATGGACCGGCTTGTGATCGGCAGTCATGAACCGGGGCTGAATAACATGGAGATATGTGAGCTTGGAGCCAACGGATTCTTGCAGCTCGTTAAGTCTCTCGATGACAGCAAGCCCAAGAGCAAGGGGGTCAGAGTCGATGGCATCAAGATAATCTATTGCAGGTGATAATCTCACGGCGACTCTTTCGGCACCTATGGCTGACACCATTGCTTGAGTCACATCTAATAAGAACTTGCATCGGTTCGCGAGTGATCCACCGTATTCGTCTGTTCGATCATTGATCGTATCCTTCAGGAATTGATCGATGATGTAGCCTTGGGCCCCGTGAATTTCAACACCATCAAAACCTGCAGGAAAAAAAAAAGGTTTAAGCTACTGACAAGATTCACAGGAAATGGTATAAGATTGTAATGAAAATTTCGCTCATACATTTGGAGGATATTTAGAGGACAAGACATAACAGCCAAATTGCTCCGATATAATTTGAATATCACAAGTTCAAACAATAAAAATAATCCATTTATAATGCAGGCGTCTGAAGTCATATATCTAATCTTCTTTGGATCCCACGATATGAAAGTCTTTTATTATATTGGACTGTTGTTTATTAGCAGGGCTGTTGTGCATTATTTAGTCATGAACTAGCTGTGGAGTAGCTCCAAAAATACTACTACTTAGAGATTTATTAAGCTTAAAATCTCACACGTATTTTTTTCATCCAATGGATGAAAAAAAGATATATGGGGTGCATGTCCCTATAGCGATGGGCCATCCGCATACTCGCTACCCCCACACATTAGCCATAACAAAAGAAGATGCTAGACAGCGGATAATCCAATATGTCATTGATCCCACTCAAAAAATTATGTAAATAAGAAGAAATTTTGTTATGAATATATTAATAATTATACTTGAACTTTTTATTTGACTTTATAAAATGTATTTAGTAGTCACTGTGACTTACATATTTACGTAAAATCAGTCAAATTTTAACCTTTTTCTTTTATAAAAGATAATATCATAATATTTCAAATTTATTATGCTAAATTTAATAAAAAATAACATTATTTATCTTACTAAGAAAAAAATCATGGATCAACCCATAATGCCGAGAGGTCTAAAGCCAATTTAGACAGGCAATCCACTTCATTTCCTTCTATGTAGGGGAAGGGATGCCGGTTTGTTTATGAAACCGAGAGAATAAAGATGACAGGTGCACAAGTACATAATAAAGAGATAAGAGAAAATTTAAACACACAATTTTTATGTGGAAACCCTATTCTAAATAAGAGAAAAAAATCATGAGATACTTAGTCCACAAACAATTTTACTATATAAATGTTGATTACATAAATATTGACTATACAAACCCTTTGAGAACTGAGAACAAAATAATAGCAGAATACAAGAACAAAAATGGCGGCTCTTTGTATTCTCTATTTGTTTTTCTCTTTTTCACTCACTGCTCACACTCTACATCCCATTACGCTCAGCATATACATATATATATACATATATGCTCCGGGTGGCCATCTACTTCTGTAAGGTGGTGGCGTGCACTGTAAAACCTGTCACCTACTCTGTAAGACACCTTTCAACCAGAGTAGTCGACCTACTCAGTCAGTTTTGAGAGTCAACTTCTTTATCTGCAAAGTCTGCTGTCTATGCAGAATCTACAGGTCAACCTTTTACAGACAGGCTATCCCCATCGTCAGTTGTTGACCTTCCTTGTGACTTTATCATTCGGCAAGTCTTCACTTTTCCAGTATTGTAAAGCTCTTCGGAAATTCCGCTCTAGATTTGATGCGCAGGAAATTCTATTTCGATTAAGTGGAACTACTCCGGTCTTTCATCCATTCTGGCCAAGTGAAACCACTCCGACCTTTCTTCTATTCCAGCCACTTTCCACATGGGAGTGACCTAAAGTTCTAACAAACTTTCCCTCACGATCGTAGGGAAATTAAATCCGTCAGTCTAGCCATACTGCAACAAGATTTAAGTTTCCTCTTTGACAGTACTTTAGTTATTATGTCTAACCCATTCTCCTCAATTCAAGCCTTTTCTAGTGATAACATTCCCGTGTTAATAATATCTCTCACCCAATGATATCGAATATCAATAGGTTTCAATCTCGAGTGGAATGAGGAGTTCTTACAGAGGTATATAGTACTTTGGCAATCACAAAGAACCACATACTTCTTCTGCTTAAAACCAAATTCTCAGATGAACTTCATCCACGGCATCTCCTTACTGGTTTCAGTCACAGCAATGAATTCTGCCTTAGTGGTTGAATGAGCAACGCATTTCTACAACTTCGACTATCAAGAAACAGCTCCTCCGACAAACTTGACCATATATCCTGAAGTGGACTTTCAAAAGTCAACATCACCGACCATATTAGCATTAGTATATCTTACCAATAGAGGCTTGTCACTTTCAAAACACAGACACATCTTGGAAGTCCACCGAAGATATCTTAGTATCCACTTCACTGCTGACCAATGCTACTTACCAAGATTTAACAGAAATTGGCAAACTATGCCGACAGCATGCGCAATATCTGGCCTGGTATCGACCATAGCGTATATTAGGCTTCCTATGGCCGACGAGTAGGGTATGCTTCTCATACCAACTTTTCATCATCTGAGGTTAGATACTGTCGATTACTTAATCTGAAATGACTCACAAACAGAGCGCTCATCAATTTGGACTTATCCATGTTGAAACATTGGAGCACCTTCTCCACATAGTTTTCTTAGGACATCCACAATCTCTTTGCCTTGTGGTCACAAAACATTCCGACACCCAAAATTTGCTTTGCTGGCTCCAAGTCCTTCATAACAAAGGATTTCCTAAGTTATCGCTTCAATTTGGTAATCTAAAAGACATTTCGCCCAACTATCAGCATATCATCCACATAGATCAGGAGAATAATAAAATCATCTTCAGAAAACCTCTGAACAAAAACACAGTGGTCCGGTAGCCTTAATCCACCATAACATACTTGAACTTTTTGTACCATTATCTCGGGGCTTGCTTTGGCCAATACAGGCTTTTCTTTAGACGACACAACAGGTGTTCCTTCCCCTTAACATGGAATCCCTCCGACTATTCCATGTTAATCTTCTCCTCGGGATCACTGTATAGAAAAGTCGTCCGCACATCCAACTGTTCTACCTCTAAATCAAGAACAACTGCTAATCCAAGCACCCTTAACCCGGAATCCCTCCAACTGTTCCATATAGATCTTCTCCTCGATATCACTGTATAGAAAAGTCGTCTGCACATTCAACTATTTTACCTCTAAGTCAAGAACAACTGCTAATCCAAGCACCACTCAGATAGAAGATATTTTCACAACATGGGTGAATATCTCATCAAAGTCGATACTTTTTCGCTGGTTAAATCATTTCACCACCAGTCTTGCCTTGCACCTCGGTTGCGAGGTGCTCTCATCGGTCTTCAAATAGAAGACCAACTTGTTCTTTAGGGCTCACTTCCCATTCAGTAATTCAGCTAACTCAAACGTATGGTTCTCATGCACTAAACTCATCTCGTCCTGCATGGCCTCCATCCATTCTACATTATGTTCGCCTCTCATAGGTTCTTTAAAACTTTCCGACTTTCTTCCATCAGTGAGCAAAACGTACTCACTGGCCAATAGGCGAACAGATGGTCGTCGTTCTCTTGAAGATTGTCGGATAGGAATGATCTCAACCGGCTCTGCAGCGTTTTCGCCATCCACATCTTCATCTGACATTGTTATCCCTTCATTGTCTTCTCCGGCGGCCATCAATCTCTTGACAAAGAGAATACACATCTGACTCTCTCCATCAGCGTACGGTTCATCCACTCAACCACACCATTTAATTGTGATGTCTACGGCGGTATCTTCTGGTGTCGAATACCATGAGATCGGCAATAGGCATCAAAAGCTTCGATGTACTCACTGCTATCATCACTTCGAAAGCACTCCAATTTTTTTCCTGTCTGCCGTTCAACCAAAGCATGAAAATGTAAAATACTCCAAGGACTTGGTCCTTGGCCTTGAGTGGGTATATCTACAACTTCCTCGAGTAATCGTCAAAAAACGAGACAAAGTATTGTGCTCCTCTAAATGACTTCTCTTTAAACAGTCCACACACATCAGTGTGTACTAGTTCAAGCGGTTCGGCCTTCTTGGTAAATGAGTCTCCTCGGAATGAGACTCGTCGTTGCTTCCACGCCATACAATGATGGCAAGTCCTCGAATTGGTCTCCTTTACTCCTAAAATGAGGCCCTTCCTGGTCAGGTTGCTCAACCCTTTTTCACTCATGTGGCCCAGCCGACAGTGCCACAAATTTGAGGACCCCTCACTACCAGCAACATTCACTTCTCCGGTCGCAGCAGAGGCTTGCACCACATACATGCCGGAGACTTTCTTTCCACGGGCAACGACTAGAGACCCTTTAGTCAATCTCCATGTTCCCTCACAGAAGGTATTGCAGTACCTTTCATCATCTAATCTACCGGTTGAAATTATACTCAACCGGATATCAGACACATGCCGGACATATTTCAGCAACAACCTCACCTCATTGTTGGTGACAAACAATATGTCACCTTTGCCAACTACTCGAGACATTCCTTCATTTCTCATCCTTATAACTCCAAAATCTCCCAGAGTATAAGATGTGAACGGTCCCCTTCTGAATGTGGTGTAGCGTGGAGTGAAGCACTAGTATCTACCACCCAATTGGACTCATGATTAGTCAGGTTTACCACATCATTTATGTCGCAAGTCAACAAGAGATCTCCTCTAGTGACGATTGAGACTGAGACTTCCTTCTCACCCCGTCCCTTCTAGGCCCTATTCTCCATGCCTTCTCCATTGTTATCATATTTTCATTTGTAATAATGTTTCTTAATATGGCCTTTCTTCTCACAGGAATGACATTCGAGGTTTCGGTATTTCGATCGGGACTTGCTGCGGCCATTCTCTTCAGACTTTGGGCCATGCCCTTTACTCCTTCCCCATGACTCTGTGACTAGTAGGTCGGAATACTAAGAGGAAGAAAAGGCCTGTGATCGGCACCTCATCACCTCGTTTAGCACAGCTCCTTTTGCCATTTTCAGGGTCACCGTGCCATTTGGAGCAGTATTGGCTATGGTTATCCATATCACTTCCCAGGAGTCCGGCAGAGTCGTTAAGAGCCACAAACCCAACACTTCGTCTTTGAATTTGATGCTCATGCCATTCAACCGGTCAACGCACCCTTGAAATTCATTTAGGTGGTTGGCAATGGATGTTCCCTCATTGTACTTCACTTGCATCAATTTATTCAAGTGAAACAACTTGTTGTTGCGGGTCTTAAAAGTATAGAGAGTTTCTACCTTCTCCCATAGTGTCTTCGCATTTGTCTCATTTCGGATGTAATTGTATACATTGTCGTCCACAAACAGCAGAATGTAGTCACAAACCTGTTTGTACTCAAAACCCCACTCTTTCTCAGATTTCACCTCGGGCTTTTGTACAGCGAACACTGGAAGATGCATTGTCTTCACAAACAGCAGGTCAACAATTTTACTTTTCCAAGTATCATAGTTTGTGTCGTTTAAACAGATCATCTTATTTTTCACCTCCATCGATTTTAACAAATTTTAATACCGACACGAATAACCTCTTTAATACCACTTGTAGGGAAAGGGATGCCGATCTGTCTGTGAAACCAAGAGGGCAAAGATGATGGGTGCACAAGCACACAATAAATAGATAGGAGAGAATTTGAACACACGGTTCTTACGTAAAAATTCTCTTCTAAATAAGAGAAAAAATCACGAGATATTTAATCCACCAACAATTTCACTATGTAAATATTGGTTATAGAAACCCTAGCTACACAAGCCCTTGGAAAGCTGATAATAGAGCAAGAGCATAATACAAGAGCAAAAATGGCGACTCCTTGTGTTCTCTATTTGTTTTTCTCTTTCTCACTCATTGCTCACACTCTACACCCCATTACGCTCAGCATACACCCATATATATACACATATGCTTCGGGCAACCACCTGCTTCTACAAGGTGGTGGCGTGCACTACAAAGCCTGCCACCTATTCTGTAAGACGTCTTCCTACCGGGAGCAATTGACCTGCTCTACTAGCTCTAAAAGTCAACTTCTTTATCTGCAGAGTCAGCTATCTACGCAGACTCTGCAGGTCAACCTTTTACAGACAGGCTGTCCTCCGTCGTCAGTTGTTAATCTTCCTGGTAACTTTATCACTCGAAAAGTCTTCACTTTTCCGGCATTGTAAAGCCCTCCAAAAGTTCCATTCTGGATTTGCTGCCCAAGAAATTCTACTCTCGCCAAATGAAACTACTCCGGCCTTTAATCAATTTTGGCCAAGTAAAACCACTCCGGCCTTTCTTCTATTCCGGCCACTTCCCACACAAGAGTAACCTAAAGTTCCAACAATATGTTGACTAGAAATTCAAGGTAGAAGTATAGATATTGGTGGCCTTGAGAAAACATTACTTGACATGCATCTCCAAATAAAAAGAAATGTGTATAGCTGAATTCTAAAGCAAGTCTAACACAATTCATGAGGAGTTTGCTTTTTATTTTTTTCTTTTTTTCAAAATAACTCTTCAAAATAAGTCATAATTTGCACCTTTTGCCAATGAGGTGTTTTAAAACGGTTCTGAATTGAAATTTGTGGAAGAAATTCATAGCAACTTACCAAGAACCCTAATTTATATCTTTCTCTGAAAGCCATTGTTTGCAAGATTTTAGTCACCAAATGAAGCAATAAGCTTCAGTTCATTTCAAGCTTTATAATTTGATCAACTGCCGAACAATGAATATATATATGTGTGTGTGTGTGTGTGTGAATGAAAATCCATATGTAAGTAGAATTTGGCATTATTCATTTCCTTGAAATCAAATTCAAATTTTGATCAGCAATAAGTTCATACCAGCTCGGATTGCATTCAATGATGCTTGTCGAAAATCCTCAACCACCCCTGGTATTTCATAGGTCTCAAGGCGCCGAGGCGCTGGATACTCCGCTTGGGATCCGTCCGGCATTAGCACCGTCCACCGTTTCGAAATCGGCTTATCTGTCGGTGAAATCGGCGCAGCACCTCCGGGCTGAAACACTGCATAAAGCATATTTGCGGAACATATCAATCAATCAAATCACCCAATACAAAGAGTGACAAATTCTAAAATTAGGGTTTTATCGGGCTTAACCTGGATGAGAAGCTCGACCAGCGTGCCACAATTGGCAGAAGAAGATAGCCCCTTTGGCATGAACAGCTTCCACCACTTTTCTCCATCCTTCAACCTGCTCGTCCGTGTAAATTCCAGGACAATGCGGATACCTGCCCCAAATATCCGAACTATCAGTTTCTCATGAACTAGCCATGAAAAGCTTCGGTTGTCACACGAAAGCCTAAGAGACTGAGATAGTTTATACTCGAAAATGAATCGTCAAGCGGTTGTCTTTCAAGATTGCAGAGTAATTTCCTATGAGAAAGCAACAAGACCGAGTTTTGCAGAAGGTTTTGGGTTTCTTTTCGCTGAAGCTCACCCGAAGAACGTCAGTCCGGTTGCAACTCTGAAATTCTGGGGACTAGGGGTGGACGATTTTCACAGGAGCATGACGCTTGCGCTGATAGCATATTTGGTTATTAAAATAAATATAATAATAATAAAATAATTGTTTTTAAAAATAAAATAAAATTAAATTAAATTTAAAAATTTTTACTTTTATATTTAATCATTATAATTAAATAAATTAAAAATTAATATTTTAATATTTAATATACAATAATAGTATGATAAATAAAATAAAAATTTATAATAGTAGTAATAATAATAATAATAATAATAATATGAGAATAATTATTTTTTATATATAAGGAATAAGGTAAAAATAAAAAAATATTTAAGAATATATAATATTTTTTTATTTTTAAATTAAAAAAATAAATATTTATTTAAAAATATTTATTTATTATTAAAAAATAACTAAATAATAAAATACATATTTTATTAAAATAAAGTAAAAATAAAATTTTTATTTTCACTACCAAACATGCCTGAGAAGTGTTTGGTTAGTCAAATCTGTGTGTTTCCATAAAAGGCACATTTTTGGTCAATCGGGAGAGTTGACCGATGAGGAGGAGGCGGAGTCGAATTTTTAATTTTTTCTAAAAAAATATTTTTAAAAAAATAATTTTAAAAGATTTAAAATTTTTAGTCATCTAATCTAAATCAAACAAGTAATAAGATTGATTATACCCCTTGTTATTTCATGTTACTAAACAATTAAAAAAAAAATGTTATTAAACAATTAAAAAAATGATAGTAGTTATATCTTTAATTAATTTTTATAATATCAATATAGTGTTCTAATATTTTTAAAAATTTTAAAAATAGTTTATTATATAGTTTTAATTATATAAAATAAGGATTTTTAAATATTAAAGATACAAGGATCTCGCAGGTTCCCCCTTAATCCCATGTCTGGTTGAAGATTTGTGTGCACATGTGGTCGCCCTATGAATTTGGGAATCTTACTTCTTCCCTCATAGTCATTAGATTTAAATCCAATGGTCAAAATTTTAAAAAATAAAATATATTAAATATAGTTATATTTTTAAAAAAATTTATTTATAATATTAATATTTATTAAATATTAAGTTAAAAACTAAAAATATTTTTTTTAAAAAAATAATTTTTTAGATATTATTATATAATATCTAAATTTTAACAATTTGATTTTTTTTTCAATCCAATGGTTAAAATTGGAGAGGAGAAGCAGGATCCCCTGCTCCGTCGCTCTATGGGCACGATTAGTTACTTTTTCTTCTTTTTTTTTTTTTATTCTTCCTTCTATTGAGTTTCGAGAAAAACATCCTCTTACCGGATCTCAATTTCACCGACTTTAAAGCCACATTTGGCACTCATCATATTCAAATTTTAGTAAATTTATCTGTCATCCTAAATCATTAGGTATGTCTATAACCATACAGTAGAACTAATTAACTCGTTATTAAAAGGTTAAATTTTTTTGATAAGTGTCAAATAAATAAATTTTTGGTAACATATTTGCTGGCCAGAGTCAATGTAAAAATAAGGAATGATTAACATTGAAGTTACCCGCCGGCAGTGGGGGAGACGAGGGTGGCCTCCGTGATGATATATCCACCCTTTGAAGCTCTTTGAGAGTAGTACTTGGCCATGGCTTCATTTGGCATCTGATCAATTGCCCTGCATCTTGTCAAAGGCGCGAGAACAACCCTGCTCACATTACACACTCAGCAAGCAATTTGACAAAGCTTCAAATGTATGAGAGAGTTGGTCACGAGGATTTGTTTTCTCAGTTTGCATGCTATTTTAGCAATTTGAACCCTGGACTTGTAATTTAGAGGGAAAAAATATTACCATTTACAATAACATTCACTTTTTAAACCGCTGTAATGTGGGTGTTTTATTTTTTTATTTTTTAAGATTAAATTATGGTAAATTTTGTTTTCTCTTCTTATTGAATGAGAAAAAATAAAGAGAAAAAATTACATATTTTATCAATAAAATATATCATAGTGGTATCACAGACAATCGAAATCAAACATATTTGATTAAAAGGCCGATAAGAAACATCTATGAGGTATGATGTATTAAATTTCTATATTTTACTATTTCAGAGTAACCCACCAAGTGTTAATATCGAATTTGAAATTTTCATGCTATCATTCACTTGATGTTTTTCATTAATTCCAAATCTTATCTAGGCTCTTAGTTCCTAAACTTGTTATAATTTTGATTTGATATCAATTTGTGCTATTTTCGTGTAAATTAAATGATTGTGATACTAAATCAATACTATTGTATCAGTGGATTAAGTAATCTATGGAGTATTATTTGTTTTTGTTTATTTTTCGGTTATTATTTTTTAAATCAAAAATCACAAAATCCAAAGATTTAAGCCATTAGATCAAGATCCTAAAAGACTTTACCCATTTGACAAATTCTCTTTAGGCCAAAGACATGGATCATGCTCTTTAGGCCAGTTTTAATTGGTGGAAAAAAGTTGCAAGGACCATGAAAGAACCGACTTACCTTGCACATGGTCACCTCCTTCCTCCCAAATGGCAACTCTACAATCGGAATCAATGTTGAGTTTGGTCACTCCCTTATAAATGGCTCAATAAAAGGGACACGTCATCGAAGAATCACACAAATTTAAAATCGCACATGAATTTGTGCGATATTCGGAGTGTTACAAACTAGCTATAATAAATGATTAGAGTGACCATTTGTCAAAATAAACAAATCTCAGAGTGACCATTTACCAAGGTGAGCAAATCTCGGAATGGAAATTCCGTTATGGATTTCCGAAATGAAATTGACCGGAATGGATTTCGGAATGAAATTGGCTGAAATGGATTTGATTTTCAGAATGAAAATTATCATAGTGAAAATCCGGAATAGATTTTCACTTGGACGGACAGTAAGTTGTGACGGCTAAAGAGACTAATAACGGTCGAGGACACTAGGTGATAGCCAAAGAGATTAGTAATGATTGAGGACATTAGGTGATGGTCGAGGACAGCTTGCGTGGAAAGCTGGCAGTTGATTTTGTAGAGCGGTTGACTTTTCAAAATTGATAAATTTTGTAAAGCAGATAGCTGACCTGTAGGATATACGTCGTCTGTACAGTATAGGTTGATATGTAGAGTATGCACCATATGAAAAAGAGCGAAAACTAGTGAAGTCACAGAAAAAGATAAAATTTGTGTGATAAATCATCTGCAAGATTAACCAAATGAGCAGATATGATTTGGAATCGAAACCTTTATAAGAGCATCCCAGGCGCTTCAGAAAAAAGAGCAATAGACGGGAGCGGCAGAAGAACGGAGAGTGGAACGGAGCAAAGTGTGGAAAGGAATTCTCACCGTTCGTCATTTGCTGCTACACTTGTAAAATTAATAAATAGAGTGTATTATTAGTGAGAATAATGATAGAAAAAAATTAGATAGATAAGAGAGAAGAATAATTTTCTTACTCTAAAAATTATTTTTATTATTTTGTTTCGGTGTATTGTTAGTATTCTATCTCGGGTTTTGTAATCGATTTTATATAATGAAAATTTTTTAAAATTTATTCAGTGAGTTTTTTTTGGTTGAGAAAATTTTTATATTAAAAATATTATGTATTTTTAATTTTTTGTGATCTTACTAGCTGACAACCAATAGAGGTTTTGGATTTTTTACTGCATAGCTGTCATTTTTTCCGCTCAATTTTGACCGATCGGTATTCACTTACCCCAACAAATCACCCCTATCTTACCCGACTGGTTCCAGCAACCAACTGGCAGCCGCCACCACTCTTTCTCTCTCTAGCAATTCCTCCTCTCTTTTCCATTGCACATCACCACCAAACACGTGGTGTTGAAGCATCACCTACTGCCAGATGCACGACCACCATCACAGCCACGTATCCACCACCGAGACTCAGAGTCAACTCTCTCTCACTCTCTCTCTCTCCACCAACCACTGCCGAACGACAATTAGCAGATCTGCAGATCGCCACCCTCAAATCGTGGTTCTGGTGGTGGCGGTCTTGCTTTTGTATGGTGGTGATGTTGATATGTGTAGTTGGTAATGTCAATTAAGCGAATGGATATATACATGTATACATTTCTTTTGTCATAAATTAGGCGTATTTCCATTCATGACCCGAAACAACGCCGAATTCAGCTACGAAAGCGAGATTCCAGGACATCGCAATAACGATCTAAAAACCTAAGTAGTTGTAAGAGAAATCGAATTGGAACAGATAATTGAAACAAACCTGTGAGAGAGTTGAAACTTTCCCATGGTGTACGGAGTAAAGAGGTCGACGGCTTCTTCAGAATTTGCGGTCGCCATACCCCTTACGATCTGATTCGCTCTTCAAAGACGATGGAATTGAAGAGCAAGCACCTGCAATTCTATAATCAAGAGCGAGCTGTAGAAGCATTAGGCACTGAGAAGTTCGTATTTATTAATTTCTTTTATGAATTTTTTATATATTTTTTTAATTCAAAAATCCTTTGCATATCATTTTATTTTATTTTATACTATATCAACGGTTGTGATTTAACTTTATTGATTTATTGAAAGCAACATGAAATAATTAAGGAGGGCCCCGCATAAATAAAATGGGCCCATCCTAATGGTTGGAATTTCAAAAATAAAAATAAAAAAATTATCCGCCCCTTTTAAAGAAAGACATTCTTTTTATATCTTGTCATCGTTATTACTAAATAAAATTTTAATAAGATTTTAAGTTATAAAAAAAAATTGTGTATAGTTTTTTATAAAATTATTATCTATTAAATATTTATTCTAACAAAAAAATTTAATGATACTTATTTAAATATTTTTTTATAATTTTAAATGTTATATTTTTAATTTAAAAATATTTTATACATCATCTTTGCAATATTTTGAATATTTTTATTCAATTTAATTTAGATTATTTATTTTTAGGTAATTTTGGTATGATAAAAATTAATTAAATATTATAAAAATTTTGAAGGATATTTAAATTTGTTGAGCCAGCGTTCAAAATGCGTCCGTTCGGTCATCCGAATATCAATTCGGGTTTTCAAATTTTAAAAAAATGGGTAAATGTATAATAACAATAATAATAATAATAATAATAATAATGTATTATATAATAATAATAATAATAATAATAATAATAATAATAATAATAATAATAATAATAATGCAATAAGAAACGGAAAAGGGATTTACAGGGGAGGGTTTCAGGAAATAAAATGCGAAGAGAGGAAGGAGAGAGAGAGAGAGGAGTCGGCGGGTAGAGAGAAAAAGAGGGAAAAGCGAGGCTCCTGGGTTTGATTTCGAGTACAAGCCAGTTAGAGAAGTGGTAGATTAGATTGAAGTAAATGTACTTATACCCTCATTGTTCTCTTTTTCGATTTTTATTCGTATTCAAATCATGTAAATTATGGAACTCATGATTATTATATGAAGTATTTGTCATTTAATGTCTGATTTTTCCTTCGATCCGTACGGTTTGGCTTCACCCAAACCCTGGACCCACGCCTAGTACATGTAACCCCCATTTTTAATTTTATGCATGATTTGTCCTTAATTATGATTTACCCATATTCTAATTATATATATTCATCGGTTGGGTATCCGATTTTTTAAGTATTGACCCATTCGGCATGTCTGAAAACTCTAAAATGTGCTCTGACACTGTTTATCGGAGGCAACCATAAATTTTGCATGATTCCACCTTATTTAATTATTATGTAAATTATGTTTATTTGCATATATTTAATAATATACTTCGAAAAAATATGTTTGTGATCCATTTGTAAAGAAAATATTGTTTGAAAGTCTCTACAGTTATATTTATCTCTCGGTGGTAAGAATTTTTATTCTTCCCTATACTTAATGATGTCTATACATATAAATTAAGTTGTGAGAAGATTTAAATTTAAAAGAAGATAAAAACTATATAAGTATTCAGAAAAAATTTTATAATTTATTATATAATTGATTTGTTCCCCCGAATAAAAAAATTTACAAAAGAAGTTTGATAGACCTTTCTTCAAAGAATAAGGAATTATGAAACTATGACCACAATTTATATTACGAAGGGTAATATCCCTTAGCATGCTATTAGTGTTACAGTGAAGATTCAAGGATTATTCTAATTGCATATTGTACTGGGTGATACCTTGGTAAGCCTTAGTATGTTATTGTGAAAGGACGAGAATTTCCTCTAAACTGTGAGAGACTAGGGTAGCATTTTATTGGCCCTATATACCAGGTAATAAGTATACTGCTATACCACGTAGTATTTGGCCATCGACAAGTATGATATGCAGATGACCTCCCCTCTGGGTCTAAAATAAGTGCTCAAAACCTTAAATCATATAAGGTATCATGATCCTTTCTTCGTTTTTTCGCACATTTAGTTAGTAAGGCTTACCGGCCTTAATCCGCAAAAATAAACGTAATTTTGAAAGTATATTAAATCATATTTTATATCTTCATGCATCTCTACTTATTGCTCCCATCCTATTTCTGTTTCATTTGAATATATATATTATTTATTTTTTATTTATATTATACTTATTGAGTATTTGGCTCACCCTTACTCCTTTCTTCTTTCCAAATGTGTACGTTCTTATGTCTGATAAGTTCGAGTAGGCCTTAGGTGCAGGATAGGTAGCAGAGCTTTTTGGGACTTAGTTTTATAATTTTATATGAGATGGAGAATTTGTATTATTTATTTCGATACTCATTGTTATTGATGTATGTGATGATGATGATTGTTACATAGTTTAGTTTTTCACAATATATGATGGATGTTTATACTTTCGTAAATTTTTATGATTATATTTGGTTACCTAGTTGGCATCTTATTTGAACCGACGTCATACCGGAGTTATGACGTCTGAATCACTTGTTGTTGATTGTGGCAGTTGGGATCCTATGTATATGTAGTATGTATTTTGTGATTGTTGTATAGAAATTTGTATATATTTTGTATTGACGGATATCCGTATTATAGGTGAAACTCTGCTAATTTTTTTTTAAATGCGGTCTATCACAATTAGTATCAGAGAAAGTGATACATTATGATTGATTTGGATCTTATGCAAAAATTTATGGTAGTATAGGCTAAGATTGAATAGGCCGATGTAGGCACGGGATAGCTAAGTTAGGATGGATAGTTCTAGTTACCTTAACCCGTGTAACTTATGTTAAAACTAAGTTAGGACGGTAGTCTTATTTAATTGCATAAATTATAATGTCATAATTAGAGTTTGATATTTTGACTAATTCATAATTGTTCTTGTTTTTGAAGTGTCATTGAAAGCCAATCATGTCGCCTAGACGTAGAGGTTCATGGGAAGGTGGTCAGCCGCGAGACTGGGAAGCCAAATATTTAAATTTGTTGGGTCAAATGCCGAATATCATTGAGAATATGGAGCAAAGGAATCTTGCCCATATTCACGCTCTAGTTCTTGTGTAGCCTCCTGCTAATCTTAGACCTTCTACTTATCATCGTTTTGTTCAGGAGAGAGTCCCAGAATTTTTAGGTGAGCCTAACCCCATCAAAGTCGACACATGATTTGAATGGTTGAAGAAGGTGTTCGTTGTTATTCATTGTCCCGAGGAGGGCGAGACACACTACTAGTGGCAAATGAAGAAGAGAACCTTAGGGGTGCCTAAGAAAGAAATAACTTGACCGTTATTTAAGGAGGTATTCATGGAAAAATTTTCTTTCTAGCCTCCATGTCCAAAAGGAGGAGGAGTTCATCCGTTTGAGGTAGGGTGATCGGATCATGGCCGAGTACGATGCCAAATTTACTGAGTTGTCGCAGTTCGCCCCTTATATGGTCGGTGACGAGGAGAGGAAGGCAAGGAAGTTTTTACAAGGCTTGCGAGACGACATTTGTAAGCAGTTGGTGACCCTAGAATTGACGACCTACGTAAACGTGCTGTATTGTGCCCTAATCCATGAGTAAGAGCTTGCTAAGGAAGAGTTTTTCAAGAAACGGTTGTCGGGCAAAAGTTGAATTGGTATTAGTTTTGGTACAAGTTTGGGGAGGTCGTCCAAGAAAACAAGGCAGCCGAATTCTGATAAGAAGGGTAGTCAGACCTCTTCATCTTCCCAAGCTTCGATGGGCTCATGTCAACATTGTGGAAAGATGCATGGGAACAAGCCTTGTTTTAGATTGACGGGCGGCTGTTTTAATTGCAGCTAAGTGGGGCACCGGGCTAAAGAATGCCCTCAGCCATAGAAGGCCCACACTTCCAAGCCTGTTGTCCAAGGAAATGCCTTTGCAGTGTCCGCAAGTGAAGCCAAGGCATCAGATAATGTGGTTGAAGGTATTCTCTACATTTGTGGCATTTCTTGTACGGTATTTTTTTATTTTGGGTCTACACATTTATTTATTTTTTTACAATTTTCCTATCATATTGCATCATCTCCTACGATTCTTGACTTTTCTTTAGTTGTATCAACGCTCACGGGATCTTTTGTTATTACCAATATTTCCTACCATGGTGTGTTGTTGAGGCCAATGGCTTATTTTTATTGTTGATCTGATTCTTCTGGAGATACATGATTTCGATATTATTTTGGGTATAGATTGGTTGTTTAGATATCATGTAACTATTGATTGTTTCCACAAGAGGGTGAATTTTGTGATTCCAAAGTGTGAGCCTTTTCACATTTAAGGAATCCAGAGGTTGAAAGAGTATAGTTTTATTTTGGCCCTCCAAGCTTGCCATGTGTTGAAGAGCAATTGTGAAGCTTTTTTGGCTTATACTATTATTGTGGAGAGTCAAGAACTGTCTGTGAAGGATATTCTAATTGTGTGCGAGTTTGAGGATGTATTTTTTGATAAGCTGTCTGCTCTACCACCACTCTGTGAGATCGAGTTCGGAATTGATCTCATATCGCGATCAGCACCTATTTCGAGGACTCCTTATTGTATGATCCCTGTTAAGTTGAAAGAGTTGAAATAGTGGTTGTAGGATTTGCTTGATATTGATTTTATTAGACCCAGCGTTTCGCCATGGGGTGCTCTATCCTATTTATGAAGAAGAAGGATAGAACTTTACAGCTTTGCATAGATTATCGTAAGTTAAATAAGATCACGATAAACAATAAGTACTCGTTGCTGTGGATTGATAATATCTTTGATCAATTGCAGGGAACTTGAGTATTCTCAAAGATTGATCCTCAGTCGGGATATCATCAACTCCGGATCAAGTAGGATGTTGTTGCGAAGATGACATTCCGAATGAGATATGGCCATTATGAGTTTCTTGTTATACCGTTCGGATTGACGAATTCTCCCGTAGTATTCATGGATTTGATGAATCGGATTTTTTGGCCTTATTTGGATAAGTTTGTAGTGGTTTTCATCGATGATATCCTGATCTATTCGCAAAGTGCTATGGAGCATGAGGAGCACCTGAGGATTGTCCTTCAGACCCTCTGGGAGCACCGATTATTTATGAAGTTAAAGAAATACAAATTATGACTTGAGGAGATTGTATTTCTAGATCACGTCATTTTAAATGGAAGCGTCTTGATAGATCTAAAAAATGTTGAAGCTGTGATTAGTTGGGATCGACCGACGATCGTGATAGAGATCCATAGCTTTTTAGGTATGACCGCCTACTATTGTCGATTTGCAGAGAATTTTTCTCGTATTGAGTTGCCACTTACCCGATTGACGAAAAAGGAAACTAGATTTGAATGGACCGAGGAATGTGATCGTAGCTTCTAAGAGTTGAAGGATCGGTTGACTTCTACACCAATTTTGACTCTTTCCAATGATTCTGGTGGTTTCAAGGTTTATTGCGATACTTCTAAAGTCAGGGTCGGATGTGTTTTAATGCAGAATAGGAAGGTGGTTGCCTATGGGTCTCGACAATTGAAGGCCCACAAGAAAAACTACCCGACCCTTGATTTGGAGTTAGCTATCATAGTCTTTACATTGAAGATTTGGAGGCACTACTTATCTGGTGAGAAATTTTTGGTGTACTCCGATTACAAAAACCTCAAGTATCTATTTTTATAGGAATTGAATATGAGGTAGCGACGATTAATCGAGTTTCTTAAGAACTGTGATTTGAGTTTCTTAAGAATTGTGATTGTGAGATCCAATATCAGTCGGGAAAGGCAAATATTGTTGCGGATGCTTTGAGTCGTTAGACTAGTTTAGTGGTGATGATACAAATTAAATAGATGGAAATACTGGATTGTCTAAAGTTTTGTTACACTTAGCGTTACGTTAAGGACAATCGTATGATGTTATTTTTCTTACAAGTACAGCTTGAGATCCTCAAAAGGATTAATGAAAGGCAGTTGAATAATCCATTTTTGATGGACATTGTTGGTGATCTTGGTAGAGATTTTTGAATTGATTTCAACGTTCGAGTTGATGGAGTCTTGAGATTCCGGGAGCAGCTATGTGTGTATGATGATAAAGAGTTGAAGAAAGAAATTATGAAGGAGGCGCACCGAACCAAGTACACTCTCCACCCTGGGACCACTAAAATATACCAAGGTTTGAAGAAGATATTCTGGTAGAGAAATATGCGTAGGGAGATAGTTACTTTTGTTGGGCGATATTTCATTTGTTAGCAGCTTAAGGCTGAGAGGAGGAAACATTCGGATTTGTTACAACCGTCATCTATCCCGAGTTGAAAATGGGAGGACATTTCGATCGATTTTGTTTTCAATTTGCCTAGAATTTTGAGGAATCATGATGTAATTTGAGTTATTGTGGATCAACTGACAAAATCTGCATACTTTATAGACATTTGGACCACGTATTTTCGTGATCGCTTGGCACAGGTGTATATTAGTGAGATTGTTAGATTGCACTGTGTGCCAACGTCTATTGTGTCCAATCATGATCCGCACTTTGTCTCTAAATTTTGGGAGAATTTGTATCAGGAGTTAAGGACAAATCTGAAATTCAGTATGGTGTATCATCCCCAAACCGATGGTCTATCAGAACGGACCATTTAGATTTTGGAGGATTTGCTTCGAGCCTCGGTGATGAAGTTTAAGGGATGTTGGGATAATCACCTAGTATTGCTGTAGTTTGCGTACAACAATAGTTTCCAGACAAGTATAGGCATAGCTCAATTTGAGACACTATTTGGTAAAAAGTGCCGATCTCTGATCTATTGGAATGAGACTGGAGATAGACGACTCATGGGGCCCGATGTCATTAGAGAGATATCAAAAAAGATTCTAGTGATTGTGGATAAGTTGAGGGTTGCCCAGAGTCGGCAGAAGAGTTACGCGGTCCGAAGAAGATCAGAGCTCTGATTTGTGGTCGCTGATTTTGTGCTCCTTAAAGTTTCGCCGTTGAAGGAAATCACGAGGTTTGGCGTCAAAGGAAAGTTGAGGCCGCGTTATATTGGATCGTTCCAGATCTTGGAGAAGGTAGGAGAAGTGGCATATTAGTTGGCGTTGCCATCAAATTTGGCTGAGGTGCAAAATGTCTTCTACATATCGATATTGAAGAAGTACGTTATGATCCGTCACATGTTATCGATTATGGTCCCTTATTATCAACGAAAATTTATTGTATTTAGGGGAGCCGATAGAAATTTTAGATCATAAGGATCATATTTTGTACTCGAAAATGATCCATCTCGTGAGGTTCTATGGAGGAAACGTTCCCACGAGGAGACAATGTGGGAGGAGAGGATGAGATCCGAGAGAAGTATCCTTATCTATTTTGAGGTATGTAGGTTTAATTAATTCGTATGATTCGTTAATTTTGAGAATAAAATTTTTATAAGTAGGGGAGAATATAATATCTCGAATATTTTTATTCGATTTCATTAGACTTATTTATTTTTAGATAATTTGATATAATAAAAAATTAATTAAATATTATAAAAATTTTAGAGAATATTTGAATTTGTTGGGCGAGAGCCTGCAGTACACCCGTTCAATTGCCCGAGTATCGATTTGGGTTTTGAGATTTTAAAAAATGGATAAATGTATAATAATAATAATAATAATAATAATAATAATAATAACAATAATAATAATAATAATAATAATAATAATAACGAGGGCGAAAGAGATTTACACAAGGGGAGGGTTTCAGGAAACAGAACGCGAAGAGAGAAAGGAGAAGAGAGCAAGAGAGAGAGCGAGAGCCGGCAGGTAGAGAGAGAAAGAGGGAAAAATGAGGCCCCCAGATTCGATTTCGAGCACAAGCCAATCAGAGAAGTGGTAGATTGGGTTGAGGTAAGTGTACTTATACTCTCCTTGTTCTCTCTTTTGATTTTTATTCGTATTCTCTTGAATATTTTCGTACCGGTACCTATCTAAATCTTGTAAATCACGGAACCCATGATTATTGCATGAAGTATTTGTTATTTAATGTTCGATTTTCCCTTCGATCCGCATGGTTTGGCTTTGCCCAAACCCTAGACCTGTGCTCAATTCATGTAACCCCTCCATTTTGAACTTTATGTATGATTTGTCCTTAATTATGATTTACCCATGTTCTAATTATATATATTCATCGGTTGGGTATCCGATTTTTTAAGTATTGACCTGTTTGGTACATCCGAAAGTTCTAAAATATGCTGTGACACTGTTCATCGGAGGCAACCACAAATTTTACATGACTTCACTTTATTTAATTGTTATGTAAATTATATTTATTTGCATATGTTTAATTGTATACTTGAAAAAAATATATTTGTGATCTATTTGTGAAGGAAATGTTATCCAGAAGCCTCTAAAATTATATTTATCTCTCGGTGGTAAGAATTTATATTTTTTCCTATACTTAATGATGTCTATGCATACAAATTAAGTTGTGAGAAGATTTAAATTCGAAACAAAGATAAAAATCATACAAGTATTTGGAGAAAATTCTATAATTTATTATATGAATGATTTGTCCTCCCGAATAGAGAAATTTGTGAAAAAAATTTGGTGAACCTTTCCTCAAAGAATAAGAAATTATGAAACAATGACTACGGATTTATATTACGGAGAGTAATAGCCATTAGCATGCCATTAGTATTATAGTAGAGACTCAAATATTATCCTGACCACATATTTTAGTAGGTGATACTCTTGACAAGTCTTAAGATGTTATTGTGTAAGGACGACGATTACCTCTGGATTGCGGGAGGTTATGGTAGTATTTTATTGTCCCTATATATCGGGTGATAGGTATACTGTTACGTTACATGGTGTTTGGTCTATCTACAGGTATGATATGTAGATGACCTTCTCTCTGGGTCTAAAATAAGAGCTCACAACCTTAAATCATGGGGGGTATCATGATCCTTTTCTTATTCTCCCACACCTTAACTAGTAAGGCCTATTAGTTTTGATCCACAAAGATAAATGTAATTTGGAAAGTGTATTAAGTTATATTTCATATCTTCATGCATCTATACTTATTACTTCCATCCCATTTCCGTTTCATTTGAATATATATATATTATTTATTATTTGTTTATATTACACTTTTTGAGTATTTGGTTTACCATTACTCATTTCTTCCTTTCAAATGAACAGGTTCTTATGTCTGACGAGTCCGAATAGGCCATAGGCGTAGGATAGACAGCAGATATCGATTGCAGAGTTTTTTGGGACTTAGTTTTATGATTTTGTATGAGACGGAGAACATGTATTATGTATTTCGATACTTATGGTTACTGATGTATGTGATGATGATGATGATGGTTACATAGTTTAGTTTTTTGTTGTATATGATGGATATTTATACTTCCACAGGTTTTTATAATTATATTTGATTACCTAGTTGGTATCTTATCTGAACCGACATCGTACCGGAATTATGACGTGGGTACTCACCTGTTATTTATTGTTATAGTTAGGATCCTGTATATGTGTGGTGTTTATTTTGTGGTTGCTGTATAAAAATTTGTATAGATTTTATATTGACGGATATTTGTATTATAGGCACAATTTTGTTAGATTTTCAGTAAAAAAATATAATCAATCACAACTCTGAATCCTTTTCTAGGTGGGTAGTTATTATTCTCGATAAAATGGCCCATTAATTTCATTCTCTTAAATTATAACTAAAAAGTATTATATCAAAATTATTAGTTTCTTAAAATATATAATAATTTTAATAAAAATATTCTAAATTTGGATAGTTATTAAATATTTAAAATTTATATTTGATGCGTCCAATAACCCATGAACTGGCCCAGAACCCGGCTAGCAAGGGAAGCACTAGCCCACGAGGAGCTCCTCGCAGCCAAGGCCCGAAGTCCTAATAATAGTATAATTAGTCTAAACGGGTTGACTCGGAACTGTTTAGTAGGAAGTTGCCTAATTAGGATTGCATTTAGTGTCGTACCTATGATTGCCCCTCCTAAACAGCCATCGGTAGCCCAGCAATTATCTGCAAAAAATCTACTCACGTAGTGCATCTTTTTAAGACGGCAAGCATGGCTTCGTAATATTTTTGAGAAAGACCATGATTGCCATACCAATTCCATGAGCTCCTTCCTCCACAAAAAAAGAGGTCGAGTTATGCACTTTGTCCCCAGGAAAGAAGGAAACTTTTGAAATGGAGGAAATCTGGCGGCATCTCTCTTTCTTTCCCTAAACTCTCCCCACCAAGTCCTTGAGAACCTCTGTGGTCAACGAGGGCTCCCAAGGGAAAAGGGAGGCAACCAACCCTAACATGCGACGTACATCTCAATTTATTCTAAAGTTGCTTTTTGGTCTAGTGCACTCATCGAAATTTAGTCATTCATCTCTCAAAATTACCCTCTAGTTGGGGCGCACACATCGAAGTTCAATCATCTATCTCTCAAAGCCACTCCCTAATTAGGTGCACTCATCAAAATTTCATCCTTCATCTCTTAAAACCACCCCTTAATTAGGCGTATTCATTGAAGTTCAATCATTAATCCCTCAAAGTCACTTTATGGTCAAACGCACTCTAACACTTAATCCCCATTATATGCATCTATGCATATATATTTCGTATTCATATATATATTTCTCTCATCGTAGAAATATTTCTAATTTAAACGTTGGAGGATATATCAAAAATTAAGTCTCGCCATTCTTTAATTTCTTATTTGTTAGTTATAGTGTGCAGAATTTATATTTAAAGTAATAAAGATTGGATCGATTTTAACTTGATCCCATGAAAAAGTTAAATGATTCCCTAATTTATTAAATAATTTAAATTTATGACATGTCAATAATATTCATTAAATATTATAAAAAAACTCCAAAGTGGGAAACAACCATAAAGAAAAGGCCAGCAAGGTTCTCTTTTTCTTTTGACTTTTTATTCTTTTATTCTAATTTTTCACATTTAATAAATTTAATATATTTTTGTATTAAAATATAATTAATATTATATATTCAAATAATTAGCCTAAACTTCTTCAGCTCAACCTCCGACAAATTATAATTAATTTTACAATTTTTAATATTTAAAAATGTCTAATTTCCAAAAAACAAAAAAATATAAAGAATAAAAATAAAAATCTAATCCAACGGCCAGGGTTGCACCGCACGCTACTTTGGACTCACTAGATGGGCCCACTGCCACGTAAAGAGACCACTTTGGCCAATATAAAATAAATATTTGAATTTATATTTGAATGTGTGTAAGTCTTATTTTTTTAATTATTTGCTTTGTAAAAAATAAATATATTCATTATTTTTTATTTTTTTACTTTAGGCAAAATATTAGTAGGTTGTCTCATTTCTCGTTAGATCAAAGGATTTTATCTCTTAAAAAATAGAAAGACTTATTTTATAGATACAAAATATTTATTTTTAAATAAATAATTATTATTTAAATATTTTTAAGAAAATTAAAAATTAGTTATTAAATTAATATTATTTATTTAAAAATAGTTGGAATAAACCTAAAAATTAACCATACCTGTTTTTTTAAGTTGGAGCCCCCTTGACCCTTATCGTGGTTGTGTATTAGGTAAGGAAGGGCCCTCCATTGTATTAGGTGATGGAGTTTTTTTATTATTTTTATTTTTTAATTATGTTTTAATATTTTAATAATTCTTAAAAAAAATAAAAAATATTTTTATATTTTTATTATAATATATTATTACACATGTGATGTTATCACTTTTAAAATATATAAAAGCTTTAAATTAAAGATCATTTTAGAATATTTTACATAATAACTTGGGAAAAATATTTATATGGAAAAATTGGTAATTAATATTGAAATAATATAATCTAAAAAAATAAAAATTAAAAATTTTTATAATCTATAAAGTAGCCATAAAAGATATTAAAAAATTGCTTTTGATCTTATTGTCCACGTTTTCTTGCTTTTTTTATTTTTATTTTTTAGAATTTATTTTTCAATTAAAAATATTATTTTTTAATCATTTTGATATGGAGTATGTCAATTATTTATTATTTATTTTCTTATTTTTTATTTTTTTCTAAATTAGAAATCATTAAAAAGCTGGAAATAAATTGAAGATAATAATATCAATAAGCTTGTCAAGTTTTCTTTTTCCTTTTTTTTTTTACAGAAATCTAATATATTTTTATAAAAATTATTTTAAAAAATGGAAATTAGGCATGCTTTTTATTTTAGTTGTCTTTTTCAATTTGAAAGCTAATTTAATCATTTATTTAGTCTCTAATGCATCATTCGAGTTCGGGTTGTCATATGGATTAGAAATTACCTAATCTTTTACGGCGGGTTGAATTGAGATAGGTCTGATCTCTATTGCTTTGAACCTAGATGGAGGATACATATATGCGTGGATATATGTAATTGGAGATTGAGTATTTTAGTAAGCCTAATTAGGAGCTAGCTTATGGAGACGAGGACTTGGCTTAGAGGTGCGCCGGCCAGAGGGTAGCTTATAAAGATAGAGGACTTGGCTCTGAGAAGTACGCCCAGTTAGGGGGCAGTTTAAAAATGGAGGATGAGGCTCTTATTGAGTGCACCAGGTTGAGGGACGGCTTGAATAGAGAGAGGATTGAGCTCTGACTGAGTGTACTCGGTTAAGGGGCGACTTCCATGAGTATGCCTGATCGATGATCGACTATGAGAGATGGAGACTCTCGCCAGATAGTGGTGGTTGAGAACGAAAGTATCGCACACCTACAAAAGGGGGTGGCTGATTGGAGGAGTAAAAGGGGCCCCAGGACGCTAACGACGAAGGCGGGAACGCCAAGTGGTCTCTTTTCTGTCTTCAGGCGAAGGGGCTCTCTACACCTCACTCTACGAGTTGACTCCATCGGCATTGCAATGTGAGGATTCAGAGTTGACGTGAGGTCTACACGGGCGCCCATTGGAGCAGGACCAGGGGAATGGGACATCTCAAAAGGAATGAGCAGGCGACGGCGTGCCTTCTAAATCTTCGCTACATGCAGCATTTTCTCCCCCTTTTGGTTTCTCCATTTCTATCTTTCGTTATTAGGTTTTCCTCCTTTATGTACTTGGAAGAAGAGAGTCCCTTGGAAGGACAGAGAGTCCCCTTCCCTGCAGAGGGAAGGTTATTTTTATAGAGTAAGGGCTACAAAGAGCGTGCCTTGGGGAACTAGGCTAGTAGCAGCTGCTCCGCGAAGATTTCCTAAGCTGTCAGGGAGATCATGAGTACTTGATACGGCTGTCGCCAGGGATCCTTTCCTTTTTGGAGTGATCCTATTGTCTGGGCAATTATGGAAGTTGTCACTTGCTCGCGCTAAGTTGCCTTTTGGGGGAAGATTCGTTGAGTTGATACAGACAGACAGGGCTGTTGAGCGGCTGTTGGAGCCTTCACGTTGGCAGGGGCACATGGACTTGCTCTCTAAGTTGGAGATGCTTGATTGTAGGCCTTCTTTGGGTCGAGTAGCCTGGGCTTCCGAGCGGGCCTGTCGTGGTACCTTCTGGGCTTTAAACTTTGTGAAATTTTGCTAGGCTTCTATTGGGTCGGCCCATTGGATTATTGAATCCATCACTAACCCCCCATGCCGGGAGGTTGAGCTTTGCCAGGCCTCGGCATGTCTAATGATGGGATGCTTCCTGCAGGGGCTATTCCACGTGTTCCCTTTCGAGATGTTCTACAGCCTTCAGTACAAGATCTCAGGGATTTAGTGCTTTACTTGACAAGATTTGGGGGCAATTTTTTGGACTTCACCGATTCTCTATGGATGGCGTAGGCAAATGTGATTTTCTGCAATAATAGCTCACCGATCTCTTCCCCTAGCTATAAATGGAGGGGGCTTCCTACACCTTGTCTCATGAACCATTCTTCCCTCGGCCGAGTGATGCGGGAGTTGAGGCGAGTATGGAGTCTACATTGCCAAAGGTCAAGTTCGAAGAAGGTTTTGCGATGTTTGAAGATGCATTTGATGTCTGCCATGATTTTCCTATTTGGGTTGTTCTCATGTTGTAACGAGGGTGGCTTGAGCGTAGGGTCATCGTTATGTGCTTCTCCCAATTGGCGTTGTACAGTCCTTACTGAGGTGGCTTAGTTTAGTGGTGGTTTAGCCTTGGTGGGGAATAGGTCGCTTCTTCTTCTTCCCATCTGCAGATAAACACTTCATCTATGGCCCATGTGGGACTATTGGCACCTGTTGGAGGAGGAGCTTTCTGGGTCCACTTTGGGTCTAAACAGTTGTCACCGCTCTTGGTTTGGCACAAACTCTAGTCTGCGCAGCCCGATGTCATAGTGGACGATCTTTGGTGGTCATCTCTCGGGTGAGAATAGGTGAATGATCCCCTACTATTGCCAGGGAGGACTTCGGCTTGAACTTCCTACTTCTGCAGCCTGAGGGAAGCGGGTCGTAGGAGCCTTATCTTTTCAACCGTCTAGAACATGCTGCTTTGGTCACTAAGATTCCGTTCTAGGGGTCAGGCGCCTACTTGTCCTTCGGGTACTTGTTTTAGTGGAGCAGGGCTTAAGTAGTCGGATTGTCATTCCATGTACTCTTTTTCTTTCTTCTTGTGTTGTACTCTTACCATCACGGGTTTTATACTTTGTAAGAGGAATTAATGAATAGAACTACTGAATATTTTTTGACTTTATTACATGGCTCCAATATTTTTGTAAGGTGTTGATAATTAAAGCATTCGGATGTTGTCTTTAGCCACTTAGGCTATACCTGTCTGATAGTTTGATTCTCGGATAACTCGTTCTTCTGGTGGTTTGACTCACGATAGCTCGTCCCCATGCTTGGTAGGGGCATGGGCTGGCTAAGCCCACCTTAAGCCTGTCAGAGTCGAGCACCTTCTGCCGCTTGACTTCTTGATGACTTGATAGTTCGGTTAGTTGGTGTGACGTCCCACGTCATACGTCTTTTTACTTATCATTAATATTATTATTATCATAGATAGTATCCTAACATTAGCCATAAGTTATACTGGCTCTAATATCATATTATTCATTCATGATATTAGTCTAAATTAAGGAAGATGCTTACTAAATATCCATAAGAATTTAAATCGATTTATCTTCTATATCATAACGGCAATTCCATTATCATCAAAATACAACATGTCTAAGATACAACTTTATACAAAGACACATATATATTTTTTCTTTTTCATCATCCCAAGTACAACATATGTGTCATAACAAAATTATGGCCACCTCAACTTCTTTCCTAATCCTGTTCGTCCTTCATCATTTCTTGAGACTCGTCTGAAGGAAAGTGAAAATAACAAGCGAGTGAGCCAAATGCTCAGCAATGTACATAACATACAAAGGCATGCATTTTATACGTTACCATATATAAATAGGAGCAGATACATGAAATGCAATGTATTTACCTTTCTTTGTTTCTCAATTTTTATTGATTGTATTTATTCTTCCTTATCTCTAGGGACCAGGGCCAGTGGGCCTCACTAACTAACGGAGCGGATAAATCGAAGAAAGGATTGTATTAATCCACACAATCTAAGGCAAATATCCTAGCAATAGGATAGATTGTGCTTACTTCCACAATCGGGATTGTGCTTAATTCCACAATCCAATTCTTGTCCTCCTTCTTACACCCCGAGGCGGGCGGTACTACCTATAATCCCGGTAGACGGGGCCGAAACGGACGAACCGTACAAAAATAATTCTTCGATTTTCCACTGTAATATCCTAAGGCATGCCAGGGAATATCACCATCTGAAAAAGATCCATGGTCCAACTTTTCTTTTTCAACTTTGAAGGGATCTCATATAACCAAACTTTAGCAAAACTTAACTGAACGTAACTGAATGTTTTCATATTTTCATAGAGTCCCTTCCAAACTTTCATGAATGTAGTTTAACATAGTAAACGATATCCAAA
Source organism: Nepenthes gracilis (assembly GCA_033239525.1). Lineage (NCBI taxonomy): Eukaryota > Viridiplantae > Streptophyta > Magnoliopsida > Caryophyllales > Nepenthaceae > Nepenthes > Nepenthes gracilis. The sequence continues at coordinate 2,417,126 of BSYO01000026.1, read as the reverse complement.
TATAACATTTCATAGGCCTTGAACATGCAGAAAAATGCATATAAAACTTTATTCCATACTTAGTGTCTTTCAATCTACTTGGTAGCCAATTAATTTATTAGAACTTAAATAATTTAGTTCAATACTTATTGATGTTAGTAAGTCAAGTCGGGGAAGGTTTTGAATATTTTATTCATATTCCGAAAACTTCCTAGTTCATGTGAACCGGTTCGGTTAAGGCTTGGGACCGGGTTTCATAATTATTTTGCGCCCGAAATTTTTTTTATAAGTATCCCAATATCCTTCTTAGGTCTATTGGTCATTGGGCCGGTCAAATTTTAGTCAAATTTGAGCCTGGTTCGACCCCTTTGAATAAAGGGCTCAAATTACCATCTAAGCTGAACCGGTTCGGGAAAGACTTTGAGCTATCGGTTCACTGAGTTATATAGCCAATTTTCAACCGAACGTTTTACACAACATGAACTTGGGTCTTAGCTATTTCGTGACAAAATTTGAGCCGGTTTGGGGATCGGATGGTGGCCGGTTCAGTCTGCCAACACAGACTGCCCATTTGGGTTTCAGCAGAACTGTCCAGGATAGTTCTGCTTCCCTAATTTTTTTATGGTTCAATCGGGCCTATTTTTGATCCGTTCTGGGCTTCCTCTTGTATCCAAGGGACTTATGTTTGAGAATAAATTTGGTTTAGGGTCGGTCCAAGTCAAAATATTGACTGGTTCAGATCAAATTTCCAGAACAGATTCTGCATCAGCATCAGCTGATGCAGACAGATTTTATTCCAAATGTGAGGGTCTGAATAATATTTAATTTGGATCCTATTTTTATGAGGCGACACTTGAATATCACCTCCAAGGTCTTAGCTAACTTCTGGCACCGATTTGGCCCATTTTGGGTTTGGGATGTATTTTATTTAAAATTGTTTTCCCAACTGCTCAAAGAAGCAGTTCGGTAAGACCCTTGCTGTTCATGGGTCCGGTTCAGTATCCGACCCATATTTTATTGGGCCTCCGATTTACATGGTGACAGTCCACACCTAATTCTAGCAAATAGAGTTGGGTTTGACTCCGGATCAATCCATTTTTGGGGGTGTTTGGCTAAATTTCAGAAACCGAAATTCAGCATCAGCAGAACCAGTAAGCCGATTCTGCAGCCGAGTTTGGGTCCGATTTTGAACCTCGTCTTGACCGTTTTAGAGGCTCATTTTTTTTCCACTTTTACTTCATTAATTAAGGATCATTTGACCAGTTTCGGTCGTTGGCTAATTCGGCCATTTAGTGTTCGAAATGAAGCAAACATCAGGAATTGCCACAGCAGAACCCGATTTTGGACACTATCATGTGTCCAGGGCCGGTTCACCCATTTTAATTTTTTTCTTGCAACTCCTCATGAATTTATGATAACTAAGGAAGCATATGTAAGTATTGGATCAACAATACTCAAGAGAAAGTAGCCAAAAATTGCTCAACAATCAAAGAAAGGGTCGAAGTACACTTGCCAAATTTCTGCAATTCCTCTTCCCTTCTTGCTGTTCCTGATTTCCTTCTCCTTTTTCCCTTTACTTTCTCTCGCATTTTTCTCTCAACTTAGCCTCTCCTTTTTCTCCTCATGTATACTTATAATTTTCAGAATTGAGGGGCTGAGTCATCAGCTCAGCTGCCACCTCAATTTCCCTTTCTTGAATCCCTGCCATGTGGCTAATGGATTGCTGAATCACCACTTGATTTGGCAGCTATTTACCCTTCCATTTGTTGCTTTCCTATTGGCAAATTTTTTTAGCTAATGTGTACTGCCTGTGTCACTCTTAATTTCTTCCCTAATGTGGCTGTGCATGCTGGTGCCATGTGTACATATCTGAATTGAATAATTCAGCTGAACTTCAGCTAAACTTCCTCTTGGTTTCCTTCCTCTTTTTTCCCATTTTTTTCCTATTAATATATAATCTATCCTTAATTTACTATATTTTATACTCACTATAGTCTAACATGGAGTGAAAAATCCACCTAATTTTCCCGTTGGTACAGCTTCCAAATCGAATTTGTCAAAGTCCCCCCTCGATTGCCTAATTTTCCCATTTTGCCGATTATCTTGAAGGATTTATTTCAATGTGTTCGGGCATGTGTTTGTGGAAATTTAGGACATGGAAACTTAGTATAGACACTAAAGATCGTCTAGTATTAATTTTGTCCCAAATCAAATTTCTTATCATCTCCCGATTCACATCCCTGGCTTTTGGGTTTGAATAGAAATTTAAAAGATCGGGTGTCGGGGTTTTGGGAAATGACTATATGGAAAGTTAGTCTATCTATCAATGATCAACTGAGATTATTTACCTCAAAATCCGAATTGCCTAACTCATCCAGAATGAATTCCTGGCTTTTAGGTTTAAAACTTAAATTAAAGGAATCAGGCTTGAGTATATAAGAAAACTAAGACATAGGGGCTTAGTATATTTGCCAAAGACTATTTTGGATAAATTCCAACATAATCTAAATTTCATAAGTCATCCTGATTACTTTCCTGGTTTTCGGGATTGCGGTCTTTACAGTTGGCACCTCGATCTTTTGGCAGTTCGACCCGTGGCAGTCTAACTTGACGCTTGGTTGGGGCATTGGTCAGTCGAATCAGCCTTGAGTTTGCCAGGGTTGAGTACTATTGGCTTGCCACCTTTGGGAAACATTGTGCTAGGACATCATTAATTCACCTGTGCCGCCGTTGTGTCAGTCAGGGTGCGTTGGTAACTGGCGAAACACATAGGAAGGTGGCACATCACGCGTCATAACGGTGCTAGCAAAAAGACGCACTGCTGCACCCCAGGGTGAGGCACATGTCGCAGCCATTAGGGGGATGTGCTGTTCTAACGTCTTCGAACGATATTGTTTCCAGGTCGGGGTGTTTGGCTAGTTAAGCATTGATCCCTTGCTTATTTTAGCATTCTTTGGCCTTGCAGATATCTTTGCCTTTGCTCTTTGTTCCTTCTTTTGGTTGCTACATCTAGAATGGCTCATCAGGACGTCGACAATATTCCGGCTTTGTTTGCTTTGTGTTTTGAAGTGTCCTCTTCTGCCGCCTCAGCGCCTTCGACTAAGGGGGAAGCAACGAGAAGTACACAACAGAGGACACTGGTGGAAGCAACTCGGGTGGTGCAATTGTTGTCGAGGAAGGGCATCGCTTGAAGACCTCGATTCCTGAGCCCTTAGAGGCCCCAAGGGCGTCTCCTCGCTTCGAGTCTATCGGGTTCTCTCGCTGAGTCTGTTTGCTTTTCCATAAGGTAGGGCTTTGCAGATTTCTGTGTTTTGTGTTTTTTTTCCGTTGTAGCCTGTTTGATCAACCTTTTCTGCTTGGCAGCTATGGGGGATGCCCTGCTCGGTGATGGAGACCATGCACTGGCGAGAGTTTGAGATAGCTCATGCATGGCAGGCGTGCACTAATTGGGCCACTGAGGAGATGGAGTATTGGGCCAATGTTGCCGTTCTGAGGCGCAACGGGGTCTTGAGCAAATCAACCATTTGAACTGAGCTCTATCCGAATCTGAGACCAAATTGCAAGAGCTCACTGAGGCCAACGCTTGGGCTCTAGATCAAATCACATCACTCGAGGACAAACATCAAAGGACTTGGCTACAACTCATGGATGCTCAGAGAGATAATGCTCGACTTAGAGGTGAGCTTCAATTCGGGTGCATCTGGTGCTGGTCAGGGGCCTACGCCATGTAGACGGGAGGTCCCCGGCCTTAGGAAGGTCTTTCGATTAGGCTGTGGGCATAGGTAGCACTCTATATCTTTTGGAGCCTCTAGATGCCTTCGGATGTGTATCTTGATCTTTCAATGAGTCAGCTAGATCATTGTTGTCGATTTTATTGCTTATGTTGAGCTTCTTTTAACACTTTTTTGCTCGTTGGCTAAGCATCAGCGCTGCCAAGGACGATTTTGGCTTGCGCACTAATTGTACTCCCTCCTACTGGCAAGAGGTTGTGGCATAAGGGAGACATGGTTGCCGGCTAAGCCTTTCGGCTATCGTTGTCGGGTTTTGACAAATACCTTTGGCTAGTTGCACTCACCTCTGCCAGGAGGAGATTGAGGCATTGAAAAAATATGGTAGCCGGCTAAGTCTTGAGGCTATCGTTGCCGGACTTTGGCATAGCTTAGGCGGTCACCTGTATGTACCTATCAACTTTCGATTCTATTAGAGGATGTCGCGGCTTTTATGCGTCAAGTTCTGATTCGCCGACTATCATCGACTGATGGTGCTTTCTCCTTTGGGAGGAGGTTGCCGACGCATGCTATTAAAGCCCCCTAAGGTTGTTAGTGCTTGGCCTTATATAGGTTGCTTGGTGACAAGATTGAGGTTTAAATCTAACCATATATGGGCCGCTCGGTACGGGACTAAGATTTAAATATAACCGCATATGGGCTAGTCGGTATGGGACTAAGGTTCAAATTGTACCGTGTATGGGCCACTCAGTGTGGGATCAAGGTTCAAATTTGACCGCGTATAGGCCGCTTGATATGGGATTAAGATTTAAATTCGACTTCATATGGACCGCTCAGACAAGACTTGAGGTTCTTTGACCATTCTTAAGTCGAGTTATAGGCAAATGAGTGTTCACTCGACTTAGGGACGATCGACTTAGGGACGATCTAAGTCGTTTGATATCATGAGATGATATGTGAGTACTTGAATAGCCTGTTGAGCAGATAAAACAACTATTCTATTAGTTAAAGTATGGTTCAAGCAAACAATATGATGCATGCAAGACTCCTCTCGATTCAGCATGGAATCGTCGATGATGCACGAGATGGTCAACACGTTACGCATTTGGGACCAATTGACTATCCTAGGTCCATGGCTTGTGTGCTTTGTTCCGAAGAGTCGCTGAGGCACTTTTACTAGCATCCGAGCCTGCGGCATCTATATTCCATGGGACTTGGTCCTCCACTATGGACTAGCCGGCCAACACCTTGTTACAATGTTAGGTGGTCTGCTTTGCCGATGACTCGGTCCTGTTGTCGGTCGGTAAGACTTTAGAAAATCAAGGCCAGCATAGTGCTCAGTTGGTCGGTGCTTGCTGTGGTGCGATGGGTAGCAGGCCGAGCATGTTGAGCCCCCCATCGTGAGAACCGTAATAGCTTCTGTAGGATTTGCCACTCTGCACAGGGTCGATGAGAGGCGTTGCCACGGGATCGACCTTGCCAGGAACCTGGGCCTAGCCTCTTGCTCCGTTAAGGCTTCCTGCAGGCACATGGCCAAACACCTTGGAAGCCCCCGAGTCAGGCCTCTTGCTCCAGTGATGGAATGATAGAGTGCCTGTCAGTATTGTAAGAGTCTTCTTTGAAAAGTCGCCAATCGTTTTGAGAATAGTAAAGGTGCCACCACTCTCGGTTTTTGTCCTTCCTCTCTAGACCGGGTCAAAGTTTCCTCTCAGAGTGGGCTCTATTGTTTAGATCCTCTTGAATGTTGAGGTTGTCAGGCGGATGAGATTTTGTTTTGGTAGGTGGTCACTTCCTTCGGCTTCTCCTCTTCAGAGGACTGGGTCCACCTCACTAGGCCAGCGTGGCATGAAGGTAGCGTCTTCTGGTGTGGAGTGCCACACACAGGGGCCTCAATGCTCCACCATCCTTGAGGGCATTTTAACCTACTACTTGCTTTGCTTAGCACGCTGGCAGTGTCTTTTGGCGTGAGACACTGCATGCCTGGGGCAAAGGATTCTACCCCTCCTAAGGGTGTTCTAGCCTGTTGGTCTGATTTTTGCCCAACGGATTTGCCTTGGATGGCAGGCTTACATTGCTGATGTGTTCAATTACGAGTGCCAAAAGGGTGAAAATCTTGCTCGACAAGTGGGCTGTGTCTTCTAGCTAGGGATGCCACATGTAGGGGGCTGAGCTCCCTATTACATCGAGGGCATTCTAGCCTGCTACCATCCTCGCTCGGCATGCCAGTGTCATTTTTTGGTACAAAACATTGCATGCAAGGGGTTGAGAACTCTATCACTCATGGGGGTGTCCCAACCTACTTCGTGTATCTAACAACTCGGTCGACCCTCTGGCTGAGGTTGGGCCCTGTCGCTCGTGAGCTGTATGGACCTCAAGGTCATCAGGTCACTAAATCTTTTGAGGATGCTAATTTTCTTGGGTCACTAGAAGTTGTAAGGTGGAGTCCCCAACGTTACACTTTCGGGTGGGTGCAAATGGTATAGGGCCAAGATACCCGATTGGGCAACGAACGTTTCCACGCTTGGGGCTGATCGTCCATTCACTTGGCTACCTATTGAAGGGTTGTCACCATGGGTGACAACATCTTTGGCTGGTGTGTTGGCCCGTACTCGAGATACTAACCATACTTGTTCATGTAGAAGTGATGGTGGACTTTTCAATCATTTTCACGGACGGTGCCAATAATACGTCCTTGGAGTTTGAGTTATATGAATTATAGAGCCACCTAATCTTCAATTATGAGTTGAATTGAGATGGGTTCGATCTCCATCACTTTGAACCTAGATCTACATAATACAATAACAAATAAGAGGTTAGAGGATTGGTAAAATTCAATACCCGATTTATCCTCTAATACCCAAATTAAAAATTTTTTCTACAATAAAGGAAAGGTGGAGGATGCATGTATACATTGATACATGTAGTGAGAGATTGAGCGTTTGAGTATGCTTGGCCAGGAGGCAACTTACGGAGATAGAGGCCTTGACTCTGAGGGTGCACTTGGCCAAGGGGCATCTTATGAAGGATAAATTGGGGGGATGACTTATGAAGATGGAGGATTGTGCTCTGAGGAGTGTGCCTAGCCAGGAGATGGGAAGTAGAGATAGAGGATGTGGCTCTTGCTTAGTATGCCCGACCAAGTGGTGGCTTTAAGAAAGGGAGGATTGAGCTCCGATTGAGTGCACCCAGTCAAGGGGTGGCTTCCATGGGTACGCCTGACCGAAGGGTGGTTTTGAGAGATGGAGGCTTTCATGGCAGAGTGGCGGCCGAGAAGGAAAGCATCGCACCCCGCAAAAGGGGGTGGCTTATCGGAGGAGAAAAAGGGGTCCTAGGACATTGACGGCAAAGGCGGGGATGCCGGATGGTCTCTTTTCTATCTTCAAGCAAAGGGGCTTTCTACATTTCACTCTACGAGTCGACTCCACCGGCGTTGCGGTATGAGGATTCGAAGTTGGCATGAGGCCCACACAAATGCCAATCGAAGCAAGAGTAGAAGAATGGGACATCTCAAAAAGAGTGAGCAGGGGCTGGCTTGCCTTCTGAGTCTTTGCTACAAGGAGCATTTTCTCCTTCTTCTGGCTTCTCCATTTTTGCCTTTCTTCTTAGGTTTCCCTCCTTTCTCTACTTGGAAGGAGAGAGTCCCTTGGAAGAAGAGAGAGTTCCCTTCCCTATAGAGGGAAAGTGATTTTTATAGTGTGAGAACTGCAAAGAGCCTGCCTAGCAGCAGCTGCTCCACAAAGATTTCCAGAGTTCTTAGGGTGATCGTGGGTGCTTTATACGACTATTGGAGGGGATCCTTTCCTCTTTGGGGCGATCCTATTGTCTGGGCAATTATGGAAGTTGTCGTTTACTCGTGCTGAGTTGCCTTTGGGGGTAAGATTCGCTGAGTTGGCACTGATAGGTTGTTGGGTTGTTGGGCAGCTGTTGTAGCTTTTGCATTAGCAGAGGGCACATGAACCAGCCTCCCGAGTTGGAGACGTTGGACTATAGGCCTTCTCTAGACCAAGTAATGTGGGCTACCAAGTGGGCCTACTGTGGTGTATTCTGGGCTTCAAATTTTGTGAAACTTCACTAGTCTTCTGCTAGGTTGGCCTATTGGATTATCGAATCTATTAGTCTCCATCAAAATCAATTTAAAAACACATAGATCCACCAGTCATAGTGTTTAGGTGGCCCAAATAATTCAATGATAGATCATATCTTATAGTTAAAAATACTTTAGCGTTACATAAAATTGTATTTGTTTAAGTAAAAAATAATTATTATGTATTTTTAGGGCAAACTTAAGTTATATAATATTCATCCATTCATTTGTTCTTATATGAGTCTGTCAATATAAATAAATAAATAAATAAATAAAATATTATATTATTAAATATATTTTAATAATAATTAAAAAATATTAGTACTGAATAAATAAATAAATAAAATATCATATTATTAAATATATTTTAATAATAATTAAAAAAATATTAGTACTGATACAAAAATTCATTCGTTTGTGTATAACTGCAATTTTCATTGAGTATTTAACATGAATGAACTCATTCAATTTCAAAGCATACTCAGCATGTAGACATTTTTTTAACAAATTATAATGTAGCTTTTAAAAGTATTAAGAACCTAACTTTGTATACTAAAATTTAATTAAAAAGTAATAATAAATTAGAAATAATGTTATAAATACATAATATTTAGAATTTTCATATAATTTGTATGGTGAGTACTTAATTTGAAAAACATGGACCATTAAGATTCAAGATGCTTTCAAAATATTTTAGTGTTTGCTATAGCACTAATAATTTAAATTGTTAAGATAAAATATTCTTATTTAATATTATAAATAATAATAATAATAATATCTTACTAAGGCTCATATTATTAAGGATTGGCAATTTTCAGAGTTTGTAAAGAAAAATATCATATTCTTAGATTATAAAAATATATATTTTTTTATTTTATAATTACTTTATAAATCAATGACATTTAACTTATCTATTAAGTCTGATTAAAATTAAATTACATTTTAATTTTAATAAGAAATTATGACTGTTATATTATGTTGAGTGAGAGTAGGCCTAGTTACTCGGTATAAAAATCATAACCAATCTATTTATAATTAAAACCAAGCCAATTTGGACCAATCCTTTTTGATATTTTTATTGAGGAGTTTATTTTACATAATTAATAATTAGACAAAAATAGTGTTGTTGAGATAATTTTGTAAAGCTTGCTATTCTTCTAAAAAGAGAAAAAGAAGGATTTAGGCCTCTTGTGAAAGAATATGTCAATACGATTTGGTAACTTGAGATAAGAAGCCATAGTCATGCCTAGAAACTAATTGATAGCATCAAAGTCGCTTTATTCTTATCCGAAATTTCATATAACTCTTTTATAATATTTTATTTCAATAGTATTATGTATAGATATTACATATAATGAATTATAAGTCTAGCCATATCATAAGGCCCCAATAGGGGAGAGATAACAATCTAGGCCTATTGTAAAGAAAATTATATAATGTATCTAAATATCATGTATTTAATGATAATAATTAATTACTAAAAATCTCGACCTACCCATTTTAGGCTTGCAGATCTTCACCTAACTATATTTTAGGCCTACAGATCTCTACCTGATTATATTTTAGGTCTGCAACTCTTGACCATCTTATATCATTGGCGCCTGTCTATATTTTAGGCCTACAGATCTCGTCCCGATTATATTTTAGATCTATAACTCTAAACCATCCTATGTCATTGGTGTCCGTCTACATTTTAGGCCTATAAATCTAGACCCGACAACATTTTATACTTGCAACTCTCGGTCGTCCCCTGTCATTAACATGCATCTACATTTTAATCCTGCAGATCTCACCCCGGCTATATTTTACACTTGTAACTCTCAGCAATCTATGTCATTGGCGCCAATGTATATTTTAGGCCTACAGATCTCAACCTGACTACATTTTAGGCATAAAATGCTCTGCCATCTCACACCATTGACTCACAGCTAAACTATATTTTAGACCTGCATATCTTAGTCATCACATGCTATTGGCTCATAACCCGATTACATTTTAGTCCTGTAATTCTTGACCATCTTTTATCACATATTGATCCACTCAGGGCTTCGGATCACTACGGTCCCACACAAATCGACCCACTGGGTCTCAGACTACCACGGTCCCACATAAATTGACCCACTGGATCTCGGACCACTATAGTCTCACACAATCGACCCATTGGGTCTCAAACTATTACGGTCCACACACAAAATGGCCCATCGGGTCTCGGACCGTCATGATCCCTCACAAATCGATCCACCAGATCTCGGACCACCATGGTTCCGCACAATCAACCCATTAAGTCTCAAACCACCACGATCCGCACACCAACTAGCCCATCCAGGGCCTCAACAGTGCTCGTACATATCCATAGCTCTAGAAACGATGAGATACTTGAATATTAACAAAAATAGAATAAAATCCTCAAATTGATTTGTAAAAGTATTATGCATGTTTTAAGAAAATATTGGGCCTAGCTAAAATGCATGCACGAATCCTAAATTTCTAAATCGAAAATAAAACACATTCAACGAAGAAATAGACAAAGGATAAAGTTAGATCTGAAGAATGGAGGCTTTGATCTAACCGAACATCACTTTCTCTCTGTTCTCTCCACGTTTCTTCTCTCTCCCCTCCTTTTTTGCGCGAGAATGCAAAAAATTTGACCCGCGGCCTTTTTTATACACGACCTATGCTCAAACTCTACTTGAGGCTGGTTGAGTGTTGGCCTCTCGCTCGAGCACTGTTTGAGTACTAACCATTATGGGAATCGGTGCTTAAGCATCGCTTGAGCGTGCCTTGGGAGTAGATTTTCTAATCCAAATTTTATCGAATTTTTATAAAAATATCCTTAATCGAATATGTCAGAAAAATTCATAATTAATAAATACATTCAAAATATATCAAATATGGATCCGGGTATTACAACTAACCCCTCCCTACTCAAGATCAGGAACGATAGAAGAAGGGGGTAATTCGAGTTTCTGCTACTCTACTTGTAATTTTCTTTCTTTTTTAAAATTGGGTTTGGTATGTGTTAAATGTACCCATAGATTAGAAAAATATCAAAAATAAAATCATTAACTCTGGTTCACTACCTTTTTTTACTTTAAAAAGTAAGATAGTTGATTAAGAATCTACCACGCAATGGAGCCTTGCCTGAGAGAGGTATAATACTTATCTTACCTTTCCTATGTGAACCTAAATGGTCCTGAAAAGTTAATTATTGGTAGCGTTTGACTATTAAAGAACGATGGAACAGAGAGTAGAATAGGAAAGATAATTACAAATAATAGATAATTACAAATCCAAATAACAGATAATCACAAAGAAATATTAAATAATAACATGAAAATAAAAGGATAAAATGAATGTCAAATTGTTTCCTATGGGTTTGTTTATGATGCGTACACGCTTTGAATTTTTGGGTGGTGTTACTGTGACCTCATTTGTTATATATTGATTGAATATTATAACTTGTTGATTTTATTCTTATTATTTTGGTTTATTTAATTGGTTAGTTGGGTCTCTATCTCTCTGATCTCATTGCTTAGCTTTTACACGCTTGATTAGCACTATGTTATGTATAATTTTATTCACTATATATGATGCTAATTACTTATTAAAAAAATGTAGCATAATTAGATAGAGAATATTATTTACCTCCTCAAAAATCCTTATAGTAAACCTGATCAAAATCGAATTTAAACTTAGCATGGCTAACTTTTATGCAGCAAAATACTACATCAAGTCTTATTTAATAAGAAATAGTCCTTCCACTAGTGAACTCACATCTCAAAATCCAATCTGTATCCTCCACTAAAATGGAATGGACCAAAAGAAAAAATAATCAATGATTAGAATAAGCATTGATTTTAAAGCTATGCTATGAAAATGGATTGTCCATATTAGTAGAGTGAAGAGTTGATCTTTTATTTATAAATATGAAAACATTTTTCTTTCTTTAAGATGTCCTTTTAAGGATAAAACCATATAGAATACCTAATTATTGGATGTGCCCCACATATTTTCTCAAAGTGGACAATACCTCAAAATGAATGAACTTGACCTTGAACTCAAAAATGGCACCGTTGGTGAAAATTTAATTTAGCACCATTGATATAACATGGCCACCTCTTTACTAAGGACCATATTATAAGGTAAATTATTCCATATCATTTAAGTAAAGAGATAATCTCCTACTTAGAAGTAAAAAATCTTTATTTTTGATTCAAAAAGTCTTTTTTAAGGACAAAACTATGAGGGGGAGAGCTAGTGAATAAATTTGTCCCATGCCTATCATTAAAGCAAATAATAATTTGAATGTGAATATAACCAATCTCAAAACTTAATACAAAGAATTCTACACAATTTTAACAACCTTTTTTTGAAATACTAGGAGGGAGTTCAACAGCAATGCATCCATTACGAAATGATAGTACAATATGATGAAATTTACATTTATGTTTTTTTAACACAAGACACATTAAGAAAAATAAATAACACTAAGAGTCATCTTTGGTTGAGTAAGAGATGGTTTCCTGCATATAAGCAGAAAAGATTCTCTTTCTTTGGGACACCTTTTAAAGAAAGGGCCTTTGAATTTAATACAAAGAATCCTTTCCGGATTCAATAGCAATACATCTACTAGTAAATGGCAATTCAATACGAAGAAATCCACATCTAAGATTTTGCATCCAACATTAGAAAAATAATCATCACTAGTAGGCGGAGGCACATAACCGATCAACTCACGGCAACGATTACCCTTTCTTTTGCCAAGGGATGTCGCTCCAATATGTTGATTTTACCATTTGAAAAAACAAAGGAACCTGCAGCATCACAAATAGTCCGATCGGGATACAAGCCGATAGTGTGACCGGTAGAAATACCCACTTGACTCGATGATCGAGAACAATTGACAAAGCTGCACCGAATGCTATCATCATGGTGGCTATTGCGAGGAACAGAGAAGAAAGGCCGATTATTAGCCTCTTTGGTAATGACTTGAGAAAATCTACCTCTGCATAACGGGCAGTTAGGATTGACAAGAACATAAGGATCGATGTTGTAGATGAGAAAAGCGCAAATGCATCTGAAACGATAAAAACCATAAATGATGTTTTGTTCAAGAAAATTGGGAAGCCGTTATTGCCGTCGTTGCCTCCTGGTACTGTGAATGCTGCGGCAAAGACTACGGTGGCAATGAGAGTCGCTACAAGCATGCAAGAGTTGGCTGTGTCCTTCATCCATTTCTCTCCACTTTCGAGTAACTCTTTGTGCTCCTTCGTGAATAATTCTTGAGCTGTTATGTTATCATTGTTTTGTAGAAGCTTGTAAGTAGGATGGACCAAGTTCTCGACAGCCTGAATAATAAAAATAATCGTTATCGAGTCTACTTAGAATATTATTCAAAATACGAATATGATATTCATAGTAGTTCATAAGAAATACTTTGAGTGAGAAATATAAATTGTATGGTTATATGACGAACAAATCTGAATCCTTAAGGGTATATTTGGAATTAAGAAAATTTGAATGAAAAAATAACCAGCAAAGAAAAAATAAAAAAATAAAAGAAAAGTATTTTCTTTTCTCTGTTTGAATGTTATAAAAATTTATATTGAAAAAAATATGATTTTAGGGGAGGAGAGAGCTCAGGGAAAGGTTTGAGAGGAGGAAGGGCTGTGCTAAGAGGTAGAATTTTGGTTTCATCGGATTTTTTTTTTCTTTTAGTTTTTTTAGTTTTTCTATTGCTTTTGAATGAAAATGATTTTTCACAAAACATTAATATTTTTATATCTATTTCCCATACTGTTTTTTAAAAATTTGTTAAAATGAAGAATCATTTTTCTTAATTGTGAATTTTCTAATACATATTTTTTATCATATTTTTTAATATTTTGTTTATAAATTTCAAAAACAAAAAATTTATTTTTCCTTTTATTTCAATACTTTTTAAAATCTAAACAAATTCTTAATTATCAAAAAGAAAAGGCTCTGCCTCCTTTTGCACCCACCCCTCGCTGCCCCACCTGACTGCCCGTGTCAGCATCCTCTTCTCTCCCCATTCATATATCCTATCCTCTCTGCCGCCCCACTCTCCACGGCCACTCACTCATCATGCCTAGCAATCATTTAAAAGGACAGCCAAATAAATAAAATTTTAGCCCATTTTTAAATATTTTTTAGATGGTATTATCTTATATTATATAAAAAAGTCACTTTTATGTTATTAATCGTAACCATTGAATTATATAGTGATAACTCTACCATTAAGTTAAAACTAATGTGGCTAAATTCAGCAAACCATGGATGGTAGTACCTAGATCTAACCACATAAGTGCCGAATAGAAATTGGATGGAATGTCTTACGTGAGAGTCTCATATCTTTCAATTTCAGCTATCAATTTAGATCAACTTATCCCTAAGCACATGCATGTACACATACATAAATTCACATAAGTAATATATAGTACGATATGTACCTTAAACCACTGAATCTCTCTTTGCATTTGTAAAGCAGTTCCTGAAACAGATTTGAGTTTAATAGAAGGTGCCAATCTTGCTACGAAGTGCAATGCGGTTTCGCGCCCATCTGCTATGTGTGAAGCCATCAATTTATTCTGTGCTGTTATATCTTGCATCAGATTAAATATCTTCTCCTGGCGAAATTTGATCGAAATTTGCAGCAGGGTTTCTCTCTTGGCTGTAAAGCAAACTAGATCTGGAAAGAATTCTAGGCATGTTGTCAAAATCTCAACAATTCCTTTTGCTGCAGCATTTGCTAAAATGTTATAATTGAGGAACAATCGAAGCATTTCAAAGCTACTTAGTTCTGAAGCTCTTGTGCAAACTTCTTTTACCAATTGCACGGTGCATTTGTGCTTTTGCTTTTCTTGGTAAAGTTGCTTCATAGAGGGTACTGCAAACTAGAAGTATTAATGTCAAGAAGCTAGACATACAAATATGTATAGCACAATCATTGATATAAATATCGGTCAATACAATACAAATCAGTTAATATGTATTAGTATAGGGGTTCTCCAATACATGATGATATCGTAATATATTTCTATATCAACCAATATAGTTAATATATAGGTTGTTACTCAAAATATCAGTCGATACAACCCTATCAATTTATAATTTTTATAATTATTTTGCATCCAATATATTCAACATCAATACGACATTGACCACAATCGATACTATACTGATATTTTTATTTATGAGCAAAATGTAAATATGATGTTGGTGTTGTATATACCTAGTCCGACAGTCCATTTCCAAAGCAATACTGTCAACTGTTTGACAACTGCATCAGTAACAGAAGAGTCAAATAGTCAGAGAAAGAAGTGAGAGAGGCACAGTAGATGGCACTCCTCTCCTTTTTTTTCTTCTCTCTTGGGGGTGGGGTGGCAAATAAGAAATTAATAGATGGCAGAATTTTTTAATAAGATAAGATACAAAAGACTGGCATTTCATTATGCTTTTAGACAAGAATTTAATTCTTTACATCAGTGAAATGTTCATCATTATTAGCTAAAAAGTATAGACACGAGATAAGACAAAAATACAACACAATACCCATATACAAACACGCAAACATATTTCTACCAAGATTGACTATTTTTTTTGTTCGAATTCGTATGGATGTTAGATGATAACATACATTCACAAGAAAAAAAATAATGTAACAAGATTAACACAAAAATTTTATACGAAAAATCTTTCTCAATTAAAAAAATATTGATAGAAAACTCTTCATTATATAATGTATGTTTGGTTAAAATAACCCTTTCAAAATTACCTTTAGATTGACCATAAATTTAGACAAACTGAGTAATAAATAATATATGAAGTAAAGTAATAAAATCACTGATAAAATTGTATACCCTAAATGATGAAAACAAAACCATAATTAAAAACCCAAGAATTAGCAAAAATTTCATCTCTTCCCTTTTTTTCTAAATTTAATGCTCAAATTATTTTGAATAAACTCATACTCCTACCCCAAAATAGAGCAAAACTACTCTTAAAAATGAGTCTAGAATTCAAACATTATATTTAGCATCCAAACGCTGAAAGTTATCCTTTAAATGTTAGCAGTTGACATTCAAACGTCACAGGCAAAACTGTATCTGCACAATTCATGGGAAATGCGTACAATGATCACCTGAAGTTGTCTTAGGTGTGCCTATCACTAGAAATGGTGCCATTCATGAGTTGGGAAGGCATGCCCATTCTATCCAAATTGCACTTATGTATGCATCAAATATGTATCAGATGTCGATCTCCTAAGCCACCTTAATCTTCTATACTAACGAATACATTCACCGAAACTAATCAACTTTTAGATAATTCATTAATTGGGTGTGGAACCCACAAGTGAGTGACCCCAAAAATGTAATAAGTTTCTGTAATGTTTTCCTATTAGGAAAAAAAAAAGAAAAAGAAAAAATAAAATGTGGGAGAGAAGATGTGAATAATTTAAAAAATGATTTCAGTCAAACCTCATACATGACATTAGCTGGAACAATACTAAATCCAAAAACAAAGGGAAGTTCCATTTATCTACATATATTTACGAATATATGCAAGACCTAATACAAAAACCTGCATAATTTAATCACTATTAGATTTTAGAAATGTACAAACCTTGATTTATAAATGTTGACTGAGACGCAGTTGTCACTGTTTCAAGATCCAATGAATGCACAGCACCATCTATTTCCCTCATTACTGTATGTGGCGGCCTGTTACTGAGTTCGACGGGAACAACTTTAAACAAGAAGAAGAAGACAATATACAATTACTTTCCAAATGTACAAAGTAGAGAATGGTGTAATAGATATAATTTAAGATGACAGAGGTACCAACATGGATAAACAAGGCTTTCCCAAAACCCAAGCCTGTTTTGACTTTGGAATGCAAAGGGTGTGCCGGCTAGCATATCCAGTATATATCCAGCAACTGGGCAAGCGGTAGCTAAGTGTGGATACCGTTTGATTAAGAATAAAGCAATATCTATTTATGATTTCCAAAAGGTGGAAAAAAAACAATAAAAAGAATAAAGTAATCAATCCAGAAGCATACATAGAGATGAAATAACAATAATTGAAGTAAAAATATGCATTAATATTGCTTGGAAGTTTTACAGCAATAGAAAGGAAGTTTGGGAATTGAGGAGACTCAATCTCCCATATTTCCTCTCCACAAGCTATCCCTTAAATAGGGAGAATGTTTAATTCACATATGCCTTTGAAGATTTGACATATTAAAGAAAAAATCTTCTGTAAATATTTTTTTAAATAGCCAGTACATATATCTCTTGGAATTTGAGCATTTAACTTCCCAATCTCTTTAAATACAGAAAAGGAAAATTATTTGTATTTTTATAATATATAATGACCTGAACGTTAGGATGGATTAGAAAAAATTATCACCATAATTAATTTTCTATTTAACCACTTTAATATTTTAGAGTTACTTTTGACATACTACATAGAATGAAAATTTTATTGTACAGTATAGGGGATATTTTCATATAAATTTTTTAATGAAATCTTGAACTCTCCATCAGGTGAATGACTTACAAAAGATGGTTCTACAATCAATAAAATGATACAAATTAAAGATAAATTTAAAAATATTGGAATCAATGATCAAAACTCAAAGGATGGTGTATATAATTTTTTTAAAAAAATTGGCTTATAGTTTTGAAAAATATTTAAAATTTTATCAGTTTTTGTTGAAAATTAGAAGACTCATGTGTCAATTTAATTAAAACACTCTTGTCAACCTACAACCAACCTTAATCCTCCACTACGTTGGAGAAGACTCTAATTTATAGATGGATGGCCTAAATTTAGATTACTTCCAAATTAGGCTACAAGTTAGCTTTGGGTCATCTAGACCTTATCAATGCTCTGATATAGTTTGCACAAGAAAAAATTACAAACGGGTGATTAACATATTATTTTATGGGACAATACAATTACAAGATGCATAATCATTATAAATACATATATCTCCAATCAAATCAAACAAAAATTTTAAAAATCACTATATTTTCAAATAAATTATAAATTGTCATGCAGTTTTTTGTGTATCATATCAATTTTCTAACAAAGAAAATTAGTGGAGATGTTCTTATCCAAACATCAACAAGGTCCAGCTTCGCCCATCCCAATATTGATGAGTGTACACCTTAAACACAACCATTTAATTTTCTTTGTATTTTTAATCATATTTTTAAAGTCTTGAGGAATTTATCATTAAACAACATAACGTATATCTAGCTCAGCTATTGATTGTAGCCAGTACTGGACAAGTCGGATTAGGATGATAAAAAAAATGCCAAAATGAGGGAGCTGCTTCTCACCTTTGAGGCATTATTCCATAGATTCAGCTCAGATAATCAATGTATTTTGTTTAAAAAAATTCAATAGCAAAATAAAAAGGAATAACAGATTAGTCATTGCATTCATAACTAATGCCCTCGAAATGAGGCGAATGGGTTATATTTCGAAGCTAAGATACAATCTCTTAAAACTCCATCCAAGCCTTCATATTTTGTTATAATAGAAACACATGAAATGCTACAGGGCTTTCTATTTTGGACCTAGGTGGTTATAGGCCATTGTAACTCATTGTCCAACGTAGAAGTGGTAAATTAATGTCGGCCGTAAGTTTATAGGTAGCAAGGGGACCTCTAGCTTAATTGTTAAGCAATTTATATATATATTTCATTTTTAGCTTAGGCATTGAACATTTTAAGAAATATAATAAAATGAGGCTGTAAAAAGTCGACAGTTTTATAAATACCAAAATATTCAGCAGCAACAACACCCCAAATGAGCTCACATCCCCGAGGACAGCCAAAAGGACAATGAGGATGCTCATCTTTGGTGACAATTGCTAAGTACCACACCACTTTCTTTTGTCCGGGGGAAGTAGATGAGCCAGCAGCAATATGTAGTGGGACGTGACCTGAATTGCTTGGAATTTGCACCAACCTTGGGTTTTTCCTCACCATGGCCTTCACAGCACGGAAGCATCCAGCTTTTGCCGCGTAATGCAATGCTGTGTAGCCCCCAACGTCCTGCATTTCAAGATCCACAGGAGCCATGCGGTCCACCAACTGTTCGACGAAATTCCAATGCTGTTGCCCTGCTGCAACGTGAAGGGCTGTCATCGACAAAATTGAGATCATTGCTCTTATTGCTTCAAGATCGTCCCATATGAACATTTCCGCTCTTTTCCAGTCTCCTTTCAGTGCTGCTTGGTATAAGGGCAAGTATCGCGCCTCTACGTTAATCCCTAATCACAATTGAAATTTTAAAGTTTTAATCATCTGTCGTCCGACTATTTAACCATTCAAATTGACTAAATTTACACTGCATAACTCTTTTAAAAATTATAGTATTTCAGTCTAATTGACTATCTCTATTCTCCCATGATATATTCTCCTCTACTTGGGATGGCAATAGGGTCATACATCTGTCCATTTTATACTCTGATTGAACCAATTTTCAATTCATGTTTTAGAAAGTTAGTAGGTGTTTGTTATTCATTTTGAAGAATAACTATAGTAGAAAATAGTAACATATAATTTCCTTCAATATTTTCAATCTATTAAATTAAAACTTATAGAAAAACGAATAAATTTTTTTAAGATCTACAATAATTTTTTTTTTTCAATCTAATTTCTAGCCTCCTTTTCAAAAGCTTTGGTCAAACAGGCCTTAATTACTACCAAAAGAAGGCAAAGCTGAAATAAATAATGCAAGCATTACTAATATTGTAGAAAATCTGCAAGAGAATGCTGAAGCAGCTACTTAATTACCAACTGGAGAAGCATTAGACCACATGTACATTTCGACTCCAGGCCATGATGGAAGTGTGAAAGTTCGTTGTCCAAATGGCACCGGTGCTGTGAAAGCTTGGTGTCCAAATGGCACCGGTGCCGGAACAGGCACCGGCGACGGCGACACCGGTTGAGACTGGTCCTCATCGTCACCGTCAGTTTCATCCTCTTGGCTATGTCGATCTACTAAAAATGATGGATCAGCATCAAGCGGCGCTATGCTATCTCTGCTTCGATCCTCCTCAGAGCTGGTAGACATCGGTCAAATTGAATCGAATACTACTTTCAACCAGCGGTGACTTGGTTGTTGCTAAGCGAGCAAAATGAAGAGTCAATTGTGGACGATGACGAGCTGTGAAGCTTTGCTTCCTCAACAACCAGTCAATAATCGTGCTAGTGGAGCTCCTCTTGTCTTCCCAGGAAAAAATAAAAATAAAAATAAAAATAATTTATATTTCTTTATTTTTTTTAAACTTATATGTTTAAAAATTGTATCAAATTAATAATATTTGGAATGTAGTTTTTTTAAAATAATTTAAAAAATTATGTCAAATTTTGTAAATTTTTAGCAATATTAAAAAAAAAAAAAAAAGCTTTCCGATTTTGGCGTTGAACGAGGAATTGTTAATTCTCGAGTGGAGCAACATGGCCACGCCCAGGGACAAAGAATTTTGTGTTTTTCCAAATAAAAATAATTAATAATTTAAAAATAATAATTTTTATACACATTAGTAATTGAATAATATTTTTAAAATATTTTATATGTTTTTAAATTCAGTTTCATGCAGTACATAATTTAAAATAATTTGAAATTAACCTTGAGATTTCACCTCGAGATTCACCATGTGATTTTTTTTTTTATTAATATAGATTATTTATAGATAATATTATTTAATAGATAAAATTTAAAAAGATATAGAAATAAAATTACTACAATTGAGTGAGGTGCTAATATCTAATGGGTTTAAATTAAATATAATCAAATATGTGAAATAGAATTTAGTAATTTTTACAGAGTAATGAATAAATTAAAAATAATAATAATATTCCTAAAAAATAATAATTTTCAATATCTATGATGTGTAATTTTAGATACTAATGGCAAAAATCTTAACATGGCACAAAAATTAATAGATGTGGTCTGTAATAAAAACATATTTTTAAAATAAAAAAATTATAAGATAGTTATTTAAACTACTATATTTTAAAGATTAAAATATTGAATAATCAAACATCAACATATACCAAAATTAAATATTACGGTAATTTAAATATTAATATAAATGAGTCATGTCATACTAAAAGATAAAAAAAAATTTAAGCATTTATAAATACTTATAGATTATATTTATAGAAGATTATTTTTTATAAAAATAAAAATATTCTAATGAGAGTTATTTTTTAAGGGTTAGCAATTTGTTTAATAATAAGAAGGCATTCTTCTTTTTTCAAAATGTCATTTTAAAGAGAAAGTAATATCAGATGCCTATTTACCGAATATATCCCATATATTTCTTCAAAGTAGATGATATTTTGAAAGGAATGAATCAAACTTTGAGTTCAAAAATAACACTACCTGTAAGCATTTAAACTAGTATCCCTAATACAACAACATAGCTACCTCTTCATTGGGGATTATATTATAAAGTAAATTATTCCACATCATTTAAGTGAACAAATAATTTCCTACTTAGATTCAAAAAGTTTTTTATGGAAAAAACTTTGAGGGTAGAGCTAGTTGCATTATTTTTATCATTCAAAAATCCCTTTTTAAGGATAAAACTTTGAAAAAATAATCTCCTACTTAGAAGTGGGAAAGCATTATTTTTCATTCAAAGAGCCTTTTTTAAGGATAAAACTTTGAGGGGTAGAGCTAGTCGTCAGATGTGTCCCACACTTATCACTAAAGAAGATAATAATTTAAATGTGAATATAACAAATCTCAAAACTTAATACAAAGAATTTTTCACAGTTTCACCAACCTGTTTTCAGATGCTAGGTGGAAGTTCAATATCAATGCATCCATTACTTAATGACAATACATGATGATAAATCCACATTTAAGTATTTTTTACACAAAATACATTAAGAAAAATAAACATCATTAGGAGTCACCTTTGGTTGAGTGAAGAGATGGTTTTTTGCATATAAGTAAGAAAGATTGCCTTTTTTGGGGACACATTTTATAAGGACAAAACTATAAAAAATTTAACAAGTGACCAAATATATCTCACACATTTTCTTGAAGAAAAATTACTTTAAAGAAAGAACCTCTAAATTCAACACAAAGAATAATAATAATTCATCCACTAGTTAATGGCTCTACAATATGAATAAATCCACATCTAAGATTTTGCATCCGACACTTAGAAAAATAGTCATCACTAGTAGGAAGAAGCAGGTAACTAAGCAACTCACGACAATGATTACCCTTTCTTTTGCCATGGGATGTCACTCCAATATGTTGATTTTACCATTTGAACAAAGAAACCTGCAACATCACAAATAGTCTGACTGGGATGCAAGCCGACAGTATGACTAGTAGAGATACCCACTTGACTCGATGATCGAGAATGATCTACAAAGCCACACCGAATGCTATCATCATGGTGGCTATCGCAAGGAATAGAGAAGCAAGGCCGATTATTAGCCTATTCGATAATGACTTGAGGAAATCTTCCTTCGTATAACGAGCAATCAGGATTATCAAGAATATAAGGATCAACGTCGTAGATAAGAAAAGCGCTAATGCATTTGAAACAATGAAAACCATAAATGATGTTTTGTTCAAGAAAATTAGGATGCCGTCATTGCCGTTATTTCCTCTTGGTACTGTGAATGCTGCAGGAAATACTAACGTGGCAATAAGAGCCACTACGAGCATGCAAGAGTTGGTCGTGTCCTTCATCCATTTTTCTCCACATTCATGTAATTCTTTGTGTTCCTTAAGTTGTTAAATTATCATTATTTTGTTGAATCTTACCAACATTATGGATTAATTTTTCTATAGCCTGAATAATAAAAACAATTATTATCAGGTTTATTTTGAACATTATTCAGAATATAAATATAATATTCATACTGGTTTAAAAGAAATACTTCGAGTGAGAAATGTAAATTGTATAGATATATGACGAATAAATATGAACCCTTTAAGGGTGTACTTGAAATTAAGAAAATTTGAATGAAAAAAAAAAGCAAGCAAAAAGATAAAAAAATAAAATGAAAAGAAAAGTTTTTCTTTTTCTTTGTTTGAATATTATAAAAATTTATATTGAAAAAAAAAATCGATTTTAGGGGAGGAGATAACTGAGGTAAGAGTTTGAGAGGAGGAAGGGCTGTGCTAAGATGTAGGATTTTGGTTTTCCCATTTTTTTTTTTTTTAGTTTTTTAGTTTTTCTATTGCTTTTGAATGAAAATGATTTTCCACAAAACATTAATGATTTTACATCTATTTAACATATATATATATTTTTTTTAATCTTACATCCAATCTAAACACAAAAAAATATTTACTTTAAATTTTTTTCCTTTGTCACTCTTTCTCTCTCCCTCTTTCTTTCTCTGTGTGATTTCGCCAGGAACGACGCAAAAGAAAAAGACGAAGGCAAGGCTTTAAGAAAAATGAGAGAAATTGAAGAGAGAAAAATAAGGCTAGCAACCAAGAGAAAGAAAGAAAGTCAGGTTTTCAACCGTTTGGTTAGAGAAGAGGAAGTTACCACAGAGAAAGATCGGCCGGATTTCTTTCCCTCTCATTTCCCTCTTCTTCCTCCCTTTCTTTCTTTCCTATTTCTTTCTTTCTTTTCCTCGTTGTTTATTATTATTATTATTATTATTATTATTATTATTATTATTATTTATTTTTTAATTAAAAACATTAATTAATAAGTTATTTATTTATCTAATTATTTTTATAATAATATTTAAAAATTTGATCCCAATTTTTAATATTTTAAACCCCCTTTTTTATTAAGTTTGATTATATATTTAGTTAATGAACCTTAATACAATAAGGCCTATTTGATAAATATATATTCAATTAACTCAGTTCAAAATTAAATTAACTTAGCCAAATATACTAATTAATCTAAACTTAAATTAATAATCAAAGTATCCAAAATCAATCTATCAATCTAAATAATTCAAACTCATTAGACCCAAATATTAAATATTAACATGTTTTTTAAACATTCGATATGTTAATTAATTTTATCAATTTATTAAAAATTTATTTTTAAATAGATCTCTCAATTTCATCTCAAAAATAAGTATCACAATTAAAATTTCTTGTATATGGCCAACTAAGTAATTCAAACCCAAATTACAAAATTTTGTCCCCAAAACATTATTTGAAATAGTCAAATATTTATTACAACTAATATGGACTATTATTCTTATAAAATAATAAAATTAAAAATATTCAATGTATTACAATCTACCCCCTTAAAAGATTTTTGTTACTAAAAATTTACCACATTCACCAAACAATATGGACATTTATCTTTAAATTTCTCCTCCAATTCCCACGTCTTCTTCACAATCCAATAAATTTCTTAATATAATTTTAAACCCATACTATAATTTTAGATCATATTTTGTACTTCACTTTGAACAATTTCTCTAAGATATTACTATCCTATGTAAGCAACTTAGGATGATTGATCCTATATCAATTGTTAACACATCAAAATTTTTTACTATTTATCTTCAAATTTTTGTCAGTGGATACTTGATACTGGTTGCTACCCCCTTCTCCTTTAATTTTACATGGAAATGCCATGATAATTTATATATTTATAGGATAGAAGTTGATTCTTATAGTTATAAGAATTAATGGACAAATAAATGATGCTAAAAAAAATCCATCTTCACATTCAAGGAAATAGATTAAAACAAGAAAATTGAGACAATATACTCAAAATTGAATGAAATGTCACATAAAGAATTATAGATAGATACTGCAACAAGTATAATAAAAGGTTGAACAATACTGAAAGAAGAATATCAAAGTTAAATTTTTTTTTTTAGCCTAGTGCATAAAGCACCATAACAATTTATTAAGAGATATTAGAATGACGACTAATGGTGATAACAAGTTTAATAGCACACATACAACAATAATAACCAAAAAGATAAAGTTTATAGAAAACTTACCAAAGAAAAAGAAAATTAAGGCTACAATGACAAGGGTAAATAGTAAAAGAGAACCAAAAATCCTAACATCAATGTATGATTGTTCAACCATAAAATACAAAGGGAGAGTGTAATTGGAGAAAATCTAACCAAACTCAATAAATAGAAAAAGTTCTTGTGACTACACTTAAACCTAATGAGGCCTTATCTATAAAAAAAAAAAAAGTATTCAAATAATACAGATAAAAGTATCAAAGTATTGAATATTACAATATGTCAAATGGAGAAGAAATGATATTGTAATTGAACAGGCTTCCCCATTTGAATAAATGGAATAGTAATTTGGGTGGCCTCTTACATAGATGAAAAAGAACTACTTCCAGATGAAAAAGAATACAATGATCTATTCTCAATCAAAGATATCATAAAAGTGATCACAACTAAAATTTAACTTCAAAAGTTACAAGGGATAGATGATTAAAAATAACAAAAAGGCAATGCTTCTAATAGTGAGTGCCAAGAGAAAAATTAGCTTTTGACTAGGTGAATTTTTTTGTTTTTTTCTTCTTTTTTGTAGGTTAAATCTGGGTCTAGCCTAACCAATAATTACTTCAATTATTAATAAATTTTTAGGTATTTTTACTCCCCAATTAATATCATCTAGGCTGGCTATCTCTTCAATTTTATTATTATAGTTATTTAAAGATTGATAATAATTAATCACGTGTCAATTTTTACAGATGTTTGTGTTCTGGTAACTAGTATTGACTCTTTGTAGTCGTTCTTCTACTTTGATTATAGTCATTGAATTCTTCTATAGTAGATGGTTAGACTTGATGATGACTAAACACAGTTGCCATTACAGTTACATCTTTATCACTTTAAATTCGATTGGTGTCATCTAATAAGGTCTATGGATTCGATGTGATTATCTTCATAGAGAAGTTGATCACCCACACATTGCTTGTACTATCAATATGGCTGAATACATTTGGAAATTTTCAAGTTGATAATGACGTCTCTAATCGATGATTCATCCCTCTCTACTATAGACATGAAGGCTTTGGATCATTCATAACTACTATGACTAAATAGTTGATATACAATGCTTTGGCAATCACGGATGAAGCCTTCCGAATTGAGAATATTTGAAGTTCTACTCAGTTCTGTGATTATCATTAACCAACGGAGTTGTTATCTTCTTTTTTGGCGTACAATAATGCATGGAATATAGACCACATTACGAGGAGCCCACTAGACTGTTGTTGCTCATACATTGAAAAAATGTAAAGATTTGATCCTAAAATATTTAGAAAATAGCTTTGATTGTTCTCTTTTACCGTGAATCTTAAATAATCAAAGTTCACGAGTTCACCGCCATTGATCAACGAGTCAAGTAGCTAATAATGGCTTATACTATGAGTTGAGTCACTAGTTGTATTACCCTTAAAACTTTTGGAATCTTTGTATGGATGCCATAATGAGTTCTGCAAGAGTCGTGTTCTTGTATTTTGTTGTTTTGACAACCTGTAACAAGGGAATTTAGAAAGCAGCTTGATACTAACATTTTAGGTTTACCCATTCCCTCCTGATCTAAAATATCTTGATTCCAAGTCCCAAAACACATGATACATTTCATAACTTAAAATCATTAATGATCTTCCAAACTCTTAAGAATGTGCTATAAAATTTTCTCGACCTAGGATAGCCAACAATATCCTTAGTTCTTGAACAACTTAGCAAATCCTAATCTTCATTGAATGATTTTGATTCCTAAATCCTTAAATATTCTCATAGAAGTTTAATTTTCTCTATACAATAAAGTTGTGACGACCCAAACCCTAAACATTAAATATGGCTCTGACTGTTCACTCGAAAGTGTTAAAACTTAAAATCATTCATCATCACACATAATTGCAATATTATTCAATTTAAATAACTATCAAATCATTAATACATCATGAAATTATTTTAAAATTAAAACTACTAAAAATCACAAGTCACAACTCAAGAAAGTACACATCTTTTTGTCAATAATATATCTAATTTGACTCTCACTGAAAG
The DNA here is from genome assembly GCA_033239525.1 of Nepenthes gracilis. Lineage (NCBI taxonomy): Eukaryota > Viridiplantae > Streptophyta > Magnoliopsida > Caryophyllales > Nepenthaceae > Nepenthes > Nepenthes gracilis. The sequence goes on along the minus strand of BSYO01000026.1, from coordinate 2,390,284 downwards.
ATAACAATTAATCTCCAAAATCTTCTTTACCTGAAAGTCTCACAACATATCTCCCTACTAGTACTATAAAATTAACTCAATTTGAAATCAATAAAATATAATTGTGAGTCAAATACCCAATAAGTGATAATAATTAAAATAATATAATAAATATCTCGGATATCAAAGATATAAAGGCCACAACAATAATACAAAATCTAACTCTATATTAGAGAAGTCACAATACGTCCTAATTATGACTCAAAAGTAAGAACGAGGTAGGTCACACCCAACCTTCGTATCATAAAGAAAATAAGATTAACTAATAAATAGGCAAAAATCTTTCAAAATCTGACATCAATAGATAAATAAAGATTCCCTAATTCGAATGTTAATATGAATAACCTGAATATCAAATAACAATATATAACATGGATTTTACTGAATCTAAATGTCATAAAATTTGACACATAGAACTCTACCGAATGTAACTTAGATTTCACTGAATTTTAAACTCAATAGGTATCAATAATAACGAGATATCACGAATGATCTCCGATACCTTCTGTCGCCATGAACCAAAGGTCGTATATTTACGCTCCCAATAATTGGATAAGTAATACGAGATTATCCATGACATCTTCACTACTTCTACAATCCTCTCAAAAGCTGTACCAATAGTATACTCATACCATCTATGATATATTTCCCTAATGATATCATTAATATCATTTCATTCAATGGTCACATGATTATACGCATTCCTTTACAATAAATAATATATCTCATCAAAACCATGACACAAAAATCAATATCAGATAAATGTTGACCATATTAAGGTGTCATAACCTCTCATTCGACTAGATACCTCAATATTTTAATATGTTCTCCTTAACATTTATTGTAAAAAGCCAATTACATATACTCACGCAACCAAGTATACTCACAAAAGAGCATAGCAAATTCAAGGATAGATGTATCGTTTGATACAGATAGGAACCATACACCGGTGATCGAAGGTAATACAAATAATGTCATAAAATTAATCATATAAATGAGAGGTTACGAAATAACTTGCCTGATTTTTTCACTTTTCCGACGACAACCGACAACAACAATAATGGTGATTAAAGTGACGGCGGCGGTGATGGCGTCAACAACGTGTTTTCAAAAATCCCTTTCTCACTCTTTTTCTCGGTTACCAGTCTCATTCTTTTTTCGTTCAATTTCTCTTATTTTTCTTAAAGCCCTACCTTCATCTTGTTCTTCGTCATCATTCCTAGCGAAATCACACAAAGAGTGTTTTTTTATATACTTTTTAAAATCCAAACAAACTCTTAATTATCAAAAGAAGAGCCTCTGCCTCCTTCTGCACTCACCCCTTGTTGCCCCATTTGACTGCCCATGTCCACAGCCCCTTCTCAGAAAGAACTTTTCAAGCAGTATTAATTATACATTTTAATCAATCAAAATATATTTTACTTGGGCAGACATCACACAAATCTTTCTTGAAATATTTTGTTTGAATTTTGCTTGAGCTAAGTAGTCATGTAGACTTTCTTATTATTTTTTTGCTCATGCTAAAATTTGAACCAACATCATCCAACATTATTTAATTATGTTAATATAACCTTATCAGTTCATTAAAGATAGAATAACATAATTAGAGAGGCCCGTGCATAAGTAAAATAGTTCATCCTAATAGAAAGAAGCAACCTATTCTATTCGAAAATAGATATATTTAATATATCTTGTATCTTTATTATTAAATAAAATTTAATAATGATAATTATAAATAAAAAAAATGTGTACAGTCTTTTTAATTAAATATTTATTATAATAAAAAAGTTAAAAATAATTATTTAAATATTTTTTATAATTTTAAATTTTGTCCATTAAATATTTTACACATTTCTCCAGATCCATTTCTACGTGGGTAATTATTATTCTCATTAAAATGGCCCATCAGTTTCACTCTTTTAAATTATTAGTTATGTAAAATATATAATAATTTTAATTAAAAAATTCTAAATTTGGACAGTTGTTAAATATTTAAAAATTATATTATTTATTAAATATTATAAAAAAACTCAAAAGTGGGAGACAACCATTAAGAAAAGGCCGGCAAGGTTCTCTGTTTCTTTTGACTTTTTATTCTTTTATTCTAATTTTTCACATTTTATAAATTTAATATATTTTTATATTAAAATATAAATAGTATTATTTATTCAAATAATTAACCTAAACTTCTTCAGCTCAACATCCGATAAATTATAAGTAATTTTACAATTTTTAATATTTAAAAATATCTAATATCCAAAAACAAAAAAACAAAAAATTAAAATTAAAATCTAATCCAACGGCCACGGATGCACAGCACCCCAATTTGGACTCACTTGATGGGCCCACTGCCACGTAAAGAAACCACTTTGGCCAATATAAAATAAATATCTGAATTTATATTTGAATGTGTGTAAGTCTTATATTTCTTTTAATTATTTTTTTGTAAAAAATAAATATATTTTTCATTTTTTATTTTTTTACTTTATTCAAAATATTAGTTGGTTGTCTAATTTTATCTCCTAAAAAATTAGAAAGACTTATTTTTCAGATGAAAAATATTTTTTTATGAATAATTATAATTTAAATATTTTTTAAAATATTAAAAATTTAATTATTAAATTACTATTATTTATTTAAAAATAAACAAAATAAATCTAAAAATTTACCCCATCTATCTTTTTAAGTTGTAGGACCCTTTGTCGTGTATCGTGTTTGTCTATTAGGTAAGGTAGGGCCCTCCATTGGATAAGGTGAAGGAGTTTTTTATTGTTTTTTATTTTTTAAATATTTATATATTTTAATATTTTATAAAAATTTAAAAAATATTTTTATATTTTTAATATAATATATTATTGCACGAGTGATGTTATCACTTTGAAAATTCATAAAAGCTTTAAATTAAAGATCGCTCTAGAATATTTTACATAGTAATTTGGGAAAAATATTTATATAGAAAAATTGGTAATTAATATTGAAATAATAGAATCTAAAAAAATTAAAAATTAAAAATTTTTATAATCTATAAATTAGCCTTAAAAGATATTGAAAAATTGCTTTTGATCTTGTTGTCCACGTTTTCTTGCTCTCTCTCTCTCTTTTTCTTTTTTTAGATTTTATTTTTCACTTAAAAATATTATTTGTTAATCATTTCGATACGTAGTATGTCAATTTTTTGTTATTTGTTTTCTTATTTTCTATTTTTTATTCTAAACAAGAACTCATTAAAAAGCTGGAAATTAATTAAAGAAAATAATATCAATAAGCTTGTAAAGGTTTTTTTTTTTTTTTTTACAGAAATCTAATTTATTTTTATAAATATTATTTTTAAAAATGGCAATTAGGCATGGTACACTTTAATTATATTTTTATTATAAATAAAAAATGGCAATCAGGTCCACCAGTCATCGTGTTTAGGTGGGCCAAATCATTCAATGATATATCATATCTTATATTTAAAAATACTTTAGTAGTATAGAAAATTATATTTGGTCAAATAAAAATACATGGAAATGATTTTTAAGTATTTTTAGGATATACTTAAATCATATAATATTTATCCATTTATTTATTTTTATATGAATATATTAATATAAAAGAATAGATAATATATTGTATACAAGAAACCAGTCAGGTATGACTACTATTTTCATTGAATTTTTAAAACGAATGAACTTGTTTAATTTCCAAGCACATCCGAAATAGACATTTTTATAACAAATTATAATGTCACTTTTCAAAATATTAAGTATCTAGCTGAGTGTACTAAAATTTAATTAAAAAATAATAATAAAATAGAAATGATGTCATAAGTATATAATATTTAGAATTTTCTAGTAATTTGTAGGGTGTGTATTTAATTTGAGAAACATGAACCATTAAGATTCAAGATGCTTTCAAAATATTTTAGTATTTGTTATAGTAGTAATCATTTAAATTATTATGATAAAATATTTATATTTAATATTATAAATAAAAATAAAAAAAAAAAAATATCTTAATAAAACTCTTATTATTAAGGATTGGCAATTTTTAGAGTTACTGAAATAAAGATATCATATTCTTAGATTATAAAAATTAAATATTTGTTTAAACTTATCTATTAGTTTCGATTAAAATTATAACTATTGTGCTATATTGAGTAGGAGTAGGCCTAGTTATTCAGTATAAAAATCATAACCAACCTATTTATAATTAAAACCAAGCCAATTCGAACCGATCTCTATCTCTGGATATTTTTATTTACTTTTTTATATTTTTATTTAAAAGTTTATTTTACATAATTAATAATTAGACAAAATAGTGTTTATTGCGATATTTTTTTAAATCTTGCTATTCTTCTAAAAGAAGAAAAAGAAATATTCAGGTCACTTGTAAAAGAATACGTTAATACAATTTGATAGTTTGAGATAAGAAGCCATAGTCATGCCTAGAGACTAATTGATGGCATCAGATTCACTTTATTCCTATCGAATATTTTGTATAACTCTTTCACAATATTTTATTTTAATAGTATTATATATAGATGCCACATATAATGAATTATCAGTCTAGTCCTGTCATAAGGCCCCAATTGGGGAGAGAAAATAATCTAGGCCTATTGTAAAGAAAATTGTATAATATATCGAAATATCATGTATTTAATGATAATAATTAATTACTAAAAATACATCACTATTATTTATTCCAATAATCAATCAAATTCATCATATAACATCATGATAAATATTGATTTTTAATAATCAATAATGTAAAAAATAATAAGGGTAATTTTATCCTGTCCAATGGTATTGACCTACCCACAATGATGAGTTGGAAAAATCAGATTGACTAGTTTAGGGGCATTTTGAAAAAATAGAATTTAAAATTGTTTTGGTATTTGATTGTTTTGTAACTACTCACTTTAACTTGAAGACCGATCAAACCTATCCCGTACGTGATAATCCAAATCTGCCTTCAAATCCATCCCAAATATACCTTAAAATTAATAATTTTTTTATATCTCAAATCAACTTAAAACTTAAAAAGTATTTAAAACTAAAGCCAATTGATATTTTAAATCTTAACTTCTAGTATCACATTTCCTCCATCTCAATTTCAAATATTTTGGATATCAATGTGTTGGGCCCAATGTCGACGCAGCCAGTGAGACGCGAGGCCCAAACCAGAGAAGAATGGCCCTAACGGCTGAATCAGCCCAAGAACAGGGAAATCCCACGTGGCGGCCCGACACGCCTAGCCAATCAACGCCACCTGCAGCCCATTAATGCGGCTATCGGGTGACAGTGGTGGCGTAGAGGAAATGAGCCAATGAGGAGAGGGTCAGCACTGCAAGCCACGGCTCACGCCACTACCACAGACCTCCAGCCAATCCTAGCGTGAGAGGTAGACCAAGTGTGATCCGTGACAATCAGTGATCTACCTACCACCGTAAGACGACAACCGACACACCGACGACCACCGTCAACAATTAGCGGCTGACAAATCCCTACAACGAGGATTCTCGCATCGAAATTCCCCAACCAGGGGGCCTATAAAATCCCTCTCTTTCTACAGGGGAAGGGATTGGATCCTGAATAATCGACTCTACATCACGCGAGTTAAACTCCAAACCTAACTTCTAGATCCCACCTTCTTAGCCTTCTCAGGAAACGAGAGTTAAACACCCACTGCAGTGCATTCCGGGAGCCAGGCCTTCTATTATCCACTCACAAATCTCCCACTCCTGCATCCATGTACTCCTTACGCATTTACGGCATATTTCAGTGCATCTCTAAGCGTGCGCCCCTTTTCGTTCATTGCAGAAAGTTGTTGACTTGAGCGTCGGAGTGTTTTTGGTAGAAGAAATCCCGCCGGACTTCCAATCTCTTGTTTGTTAGTTGTATTGTGTGGGTCTTAAGTTAATAAAAATGGAAACCGGGCTCACTCACGACCGCCTCCAGATGACAAAAAATTCAAAGGCTCCATAATCTGTACGACAATTGGGAACCCGGGATGCAACATCAATGTGAGAAGGAAAATCTCTAATCACCACTGGGATGTGGAATAAAATGCTTGCCCTGCTAGGAATCATGGTGGAGACGAGGCAAAAATCAACAAATTGAGGTTAGGGTTGGGGTTGCCTAAAATTGGCTGCAACACACCACATTGTCATCCCAAGTGACACTTTTGATAGTATAAATTTTGTCCACACAGTCTTTTATGTAATAAAAATATATTTTATTTAACTTGTTATAATTTGACAGATATATAAAAACATAACTACTCGCGTGTGCCTTTTTAAAAATTTGGTTAAATTTTTAACCAGATATATAAATTTGGTTAGTCTTTTAAATTGATTCCGTCTGTTTGTCAAAAATAACTTTCTAGAAATATTTGGCCTTTTTCAATCATAATATTGTCAAGATCATTTCATTTTCTATCTTCTCCTATACGGTTAACGATAAGAAGTTTCTCAAGATAATTTAAATAGTTAAAATTATAAGATCAATTCAGTATATTTTCAAGTTAATTATAATATATGGTAGAGATGTTTAGAGATAATCATGTAAAACTTGAAACCAAATTGACCCGATCCGATCTCAATTAAAACCACCATAAAGGCGCCGGTTGCCACCCCGTTTATTAATAAATACATAATATTTTTATTTTTGATAATATTTTCGTATTTGGTTAATATTATATTTTTGTTAATATTGTATTTTTAGGATTTTTCGTTCACTGTATATTTGTTTTCCCTTTTGTTGTATTTTTTTTTCTTTCTTTTCTTTCTGCCATTGCCATCTTTGGGCCATATACGTTGTATTATATATTCCTGTATTGCGGTATGTGAAGATGTAGTAAAAAGAGCCTGCAGCTTTGTCTGTTGGTGCAGAACTTTGCCATTTTTCAAGAACGGCGTTGTCTTTTCTCTTCGTCTTCGTCTTCTCCAAAACTTTTTCCAATTCTTACACCCTTGGCCCCACGGCTGCCCCATCTGCACCATTGAGGTGCTTTCTCTGTCAAGAAACTTGGTGGCTGTGACACATTAGTTCTTAAAAAATGATGACACAATATGAGTGAAATACGTTAATTAAGTCATAAAATTAAAATATTACTGAATAATAATGCCGTTTTATACTAAAATTAAGTCAATAATGATACTTTATACTTCTAATTTCCTCATCCAAAAAAAGATTTTACAAAAAAAAACAGTCAGTTATTTGCGAGTTACGAATAACATTGTAGTTGCCTTACTCCAAGAGAACGGCCATCCTCGAGGCCCGAGATGTTTCTCGAGAATATTTCTCAAGGCTTTCCCGAGTCCATATTTTATGAAATGAGGTGAAATGAAGCAGAACAACAAGAAGAGGCGAAGATGGCCGTTTTTAGTCTTCAAAATCACAAAAACGGACCATATTTTTCAAATTTACATTACGAACCCATTGTTTTTAAAACTACAAAATTACCCAATACATCTAAAACATGCCACAAACATGTCCAAATCCCATATTCCACACATATGGTACACTCGATATTTCAACTGGCAGTAGTTCTTCAAATGAACAATTTAAATTCGGAGCGGATCAACATGAGAGAGATCATGTCAAACAGCAGCTGAGCCACACTACCCAGAAAGAGAACTAACCTGCTATGTGAAAGCTGCTCAAATTCCCCGCAGAAATGAAGCATTAAAGATGAAGAACGAGTTCGCCAAGAAAGAGTTTTCCATCGAATCTCAGCCCGGATGGTTCGGTGGGGAGGAGAAGCCCATCCACCATCCCACCGAAAACAATCAAATACCGACCCGTATGATCCGTGCAAGCTGCGTGAAAAGAACGAGAGTCAGGCATATATCCATCGGCTTTCAGCTTTCTCCACTTCAACAAGGTCACTGAACTTGCTGGGAAAGCACACATTTTGAAGGCCGGGATCGAGTTAACGTCCAACAACCAAAAGTCATCCTTTTTGTGCCTCTCTGAGTCTTCCCCTCCATAAACCAAAACTCGGCCACCGATCATGAGTGTAGCCGAGTGGCCAACTCGTGGGAGAGAAATTCCCCCCAGAATGTTTCTCAAGTCAAAAAGTACCTGTTTCCATTTAATATGGCCATCGGAGGTATCGAGAAGCCACACGTCGCTTAACACCTCGTAACCCAATCCCCTCCCTCCGAAGAGAACCATTCTCTGTTAGAAATATGTCCCACATGATGAGACATATGAATTATTGATTTATTGAATTAATTAAATAATCCTATTAGTTTATATATATTTAATTATTTAGAAAAATTTCCTAAAAGATACGCACATGTTCAGGCATATCCTTTGATGGAAAGGATAAGGGCATTTTGGTAATTTGGGAATGATCCTCTCTCCCTCTATATAAAAGGAAGTCGTCTTGCCATCATTTTGGTGACATTCACATAACTTGTTTTCACAAGTTAAGAAAGGAGAAGAGAGAGAAATCATCTCCTAGTTCTTCGAGACAAGAACAATTACGGTATTGCAAAAGGATTATCGCTTATGGATCCAGGTATGTTTATTCACTCTTTATATATGATTGATTGTTGAAGAAATATGGTAATAAAGATCCTGTGAATCAAAGTATTATCTCACTAATGTTTTCTTACATGTGGTATCAGAGCATTGGTTCTAATTATCATATTTTCTTCGGATTATATCATTATCATGATGTTTGTACGTGAATTCAAATTTCCATTCATGGCTTCTGTCTGCCGTGTCGGTTATTGTTCATTTCTACTTTCCTTTTACTGTTTCAACTTCCTTCGGCACCATCTGTTGCCTATAATTAATTTTGTTTGTCGCCGTTGCAATCGGTTTGTTCAATCGGTGATGGTTGAAGCCAGTCAGTGGCGTGAGACGCTGTTTATCATCAGCGATGCTTTATGTCTTTCATCGTTTAAAAAAAAAAAAAAAAGGAATTTTTGGTGAACAGAGGCAGATATTGCAGCGGCGCCAAACTAATTGTTTCTCAATTCATGTTGGCCTGTATGGCATAACTTGCTGCCATAGTTCGGCGCCTATCTGCTCTCTTTCCACCAAATCCATCATCGGCCACCCTGTTTCAGTCCTTTTGTTACCGGCCGACATGAACGGTTACTGGATTTTGCGCCAAAATTTGACGCAAAAGTGTTGCCGGTTACCGTTGGATGAAATCGGTCCATTGTCCACTGAATAGGCGTTGAATGAATCCGATTAATGGCGATGGTTTGCAACGGCAGAGGGAGCGGCGCCGGTTGTTTACCGTTTTCTGGCGCCAATTATAACCGCGGGAAGAAGATGGACAGTGGCAAATGAAAACATAAAGGAAATGGAAAAGAAATCTGAAATGTAGGAATAAAATAATAATATATATATTTTGTTTTCATGTTAACGTGAAAGAAATATGATATTAATATAATATAATATATATATATTTGTTTAATATATATTATATTATATATAAAAGTAATTGTTTATTTATTAATATAATTTATTTAATTATTTATTTAATATCTGTAATTTAATTATCTGTATATGTGATGTGAAATTTTAATTTGTCATATTATTATGATTAAATGTTTAGATTTGTGCAGATATTATTGTACAAAGTAATTATGATTGAATATCTATGTATTGATGTAGCCCATTAGCCGCAAGCTGGCCCCGACTAAATGGTTTTATAGATATTAAATCATAGAATAGAAAAATTGATATAGTTATCCCATATATTAATTTAATTGCTTTGTATATTTAAAGTGTTACAATTTACTCGATCAAGAAATATTATGGTAGGCCCAAAGGTGCACCAACTTCTACGTGATTGATTAATTGAATAGGATGATTAATAAGTATTCATTATTTCAAATAGGATCCTGGATACCCAAAGGTAACAGACTTATTTAAATTTTGAAACATTATTAATTATTTCTGTAAGTGACTGGGAATCACTATAATAGTTAATTAGTATGTTATAATTACACCCAAAGGTGGATTATAATGATGCTGTTTATGTTTTATGTTCCTCCAATTTTAATTCAAAGTATTAATATTGAGCGTGTTAATTTATCATAGTTGTCTGCTCCGATTTCGCTTACATTCTCACGCTTCTTCCTCGCTTCGATATTCAATAGAACTAATTTTTCCGATTGGCTTGAGCAAGTCCAATTTTCATCTTGGTGTCTTTGGATCTTGATATCAGACACAATCAGATAAGCCTACTGCTATTACTGATTCAAGCAGTGATGAGGAAAAATCTTATTTTAGAGCATGGGAAAAATCGAACAGAATAAGCATGATGTTTATGAGAATGACTATGGCGAATAATATTAAGTCTACACTTCCTGAAACTGAAAACGCTAAGGACTTATTGAAAACTATTGAAAATCGTTTCCGATCTGCGGATAAGTCTCTTGCTGGAACACTGATGGCAAAACTTACTACCATGAAGTTTGATGGTACTCAAGGAATGCATGAACACATTCTTGAGATGACCAATTTGGCTGCCAAACTCAAAGCCCTTGGTATGGATGTGAATGAATCGTTTCTTGTTCAGTTTATAATGAATTCACTTCCTCCTCAGTATGGATCTTTCCAAATTCATTACAATACTATCAAAGATAAATGGAGTGTTAATGAATTGGGAAGTATGTTAGTTCAAGAGGAGGCAAGGCTCAAACAATAAGGAATTCATTCAATTAATTTAACGGCTTATGGTGGTAAAGGAAAGAAGAAGAGAAAAAGAGAGAGCATTAAGGCTGGATCATCAAAAGAAAAGGAGCCCCATTCTCGTATAGGGACTCAAAAGAAGGGAAGCAATGCAAAGTGTCACTTTTGTAAGAAAGTGACACTTTAAGAAGGATTGCTATAAAAGAAAGGCTTGGTTCGAAAGAAAGGTAAGCCTTTGGCTTATGTATGTTTTGAATCAAATCTTATTGAAGTACCTTCTAATACACGGTGGTTTGATTCGTGCTCTAACGCTCATGTTTCTAAATCGATGTGGGATTCCTTACAACCCGGATGCTAAACCAAAATGAAAATTTCATTGTCCTGGAAAATGGTGTCAAAGTTCCTGTTTACTCAAAACTTTTCGTTTATTTCTTGATACTGGGATGTATTTAGATTTACTAGAAACACTTTATGTACCTTCTATTTTTAGAAATCTTATTTCTATTTCCAAACTTGATGTCCAAGGCTACTCTTTAAAGTTTGAAAATAAAAGAGTAAGCATATACAAAAATAAAACCTTCTTTGGTTCTGAAATTCTTTCTGATGGTCTCTACAAAATAAACCTTGACCAAAATTTTGCTGAAACTCTCATGACCCTGCATCATAATGTTGGAACGAAACGTAAATATATGAATGAAAACTCTTCTTTCTTGTGGTATAAAAGATTGGGTCATATATCTAAAGATCGTATGAAAAGGTTGGTAAATGAAAGAATCTTACCTAACCTTGATTTTTTTGATCTTGATGTATGTGTAGATTGTATTAAAGGAAAACAAACCAAACATACAAAGAAAGGTGCCACAAGAAGTTCAGAACTTTTAGAGATTATCCATACAGATATTTGTGGACCTTTTGATTCTCCGTCATTAGGAGGAGAAAAATATTTTATCACCTTTATTGATGATTTTTCACGTTACTGTTATATCTATTTATTGTATGAAAAATCTCAGGCCGTAAATGTTTTGGAAATATATATTTCTGAGGTTGAGAGGCAATTAAATAAAAATGTGAAAATTATTCGATCTGATAAAGATGGTGAATATTATGGTAAATATAATGAATCAGGACAATGTCCTGGCCCTTTTGCTAAGCTATTAGAAAAGTATGGCATATGTGCACAATATACTATGCCAGGTACGCCACAACAGAATGGTGTTGCTGAACGGCGTAATCGTACATTAATGGACATGGTTAGGAGTATGCTAAGTTATTCATCTTTACCTAAATTTTTGTGGATGGAAGCCCTTAAGACTGCTGTTTATATTCTTAACCGGGTTCCTAGTAAAGCAGTTTCAAAAACTCCTTTCGAGTTATGGACTGGAAGGAAACCGAGTATTCAACACCTACATATTTGGGGGTGTCCAGCAGAGGTTAGAATGTACAATCCACAAGAAAAGAAATTAGATTTCAGAACTGTTAGTGGATACTTTATTGGTTATCCAGAGAAATCTAAAGGGTATAGATTTTACTGTCCTAACCATAGTACGAGAATAATAGAAACCTAAGAATGCTAGATTCTTTGAGAATGGTGAAATCGATGGGAGTGATATTTCACAAAATGTAAAAATAAAAGAAATTAGGTACAGTCCCTATACCCATAATTTCTAAACAAACTGTTGTTCCGATTTGTTATTGAACAATGATTGACAATTCTACACTCCATAATGAAAATGTCACCATTGAACATAATGTAGAACAGTCCAAGAAGTAGCATTAAGAAGATCTCATAGGAAAGGAGATCTCGCTATTTCAAATGACTATTTGGTTTATCTACAAGAATCGAGTATGATATAGGGACATATGATGATCCGGTTTCTTTCCAACAAGCCATAGAAAGAAATGATTCTTCTAAGTGGATTGATGCTATGAAAGAGGAGTTAAAATCAATGGCACATAATGAAGTTTGGGATCTTGTCGAATTGCTCGAGAATTGCGTAACAGTTGGTTGTAAATGGGTATTTAAAATCAAACGTGATTCTAAAGGAAATGTTGAACGATATAAAGCCGGTTGACTTGTTGCTAAAGGTTATACTCAGAAAGATGGCATCGATTATAAAGAGACCTTTTCTCCAATTTCCAAAAAGGACTCCTTAAGAATTATAATGACATTGGTAGCACATTTTGACCTAGAGTTGCACCAAATGGATGTAAAGACTGCTTTTTTAAATGGAAGCTTAGATGAAGAAGTTTACATGAAACAACCTGAAGGATTCTCTATCAAAGGACAAGAGAACTTAGTTTGCAAATTAAAGAAATCAATATATGGACTTAAACAAGCCTCACGACAATGGTACCTTAAGTTTCATGATACCATTTTATCCTTCGGTTTTATAGAAAACACCGTTGATCGGTGTATATACCTGAAGGTCAGTGGGAGCAAATTTGTATTTTTAGTTCTATATGTTGATGATATATTACCTGCAAGTAATGATCTTGGTTTGTTACATGAAACTAAGGGTTATCTCTCTAAAAATTTTGATATGAAAGATATGGGTGAGGCAACTTATGTGATAGGAATAGAAATATTCCGAAATAGATCACATGGATTATTGGGATTGTCTCAGAAAGGATATATCAAGAAAATTTTAGAGAGATTTGGGATGGAGAACTGTGCAGCCAGTATTGCTCCAGTCCAGAAAGGTGATAAATTCAGTTTAATGCAATGTCCACAAAATGAATGGGAACGAAATCAAATGAAAGATATTCCTTATGCGTCTGCCGTAGGAAGTTTAATGTATGCACAGACTTGCACCAGACCAGATATAAGTTTCGCGGTTGGTATGCTCGGACGATACCAAAGCAATCCTGGTATGGATCACTGGAAAGCTGTAAAGAAAGTGATGAGATACTTGCAAGGAACTAAAGATTACATGCTTACTTATAAGAAGTTCGATCATTTGGAGGTGATAGGATATTCAGATTCAGACTATGCTGGATGTTCAGATACCAGAAAGTCCACATCTGGATATATATTTCTTTTCGCTGGAGGAGCTATTTCATGGAAAAGTGCCAAGCAATCAGTGATTGCTGTGTCCACGATGGAAGCAGAGTTTGTGGCATGCTTTGAAGCCACAATACATGCATTATGGCTACGGAATTTTATTTCAGGACTTGGAATTGTTGACAGTATAGCCAGGCCGCTGAAAATTTATTGTGATAATTCCGCAGCAGTTTTCTTCTCAAAGAACGACAAGTATTCAAAGGGTGCTAAGCATATGGAAATTGAATACCTTGCCGTTAAAAGTGAAATTCAGAAACAAAAAGTGTCAATAGAGCATATTAGCACCAAACTTATGATTGCAGATCCTTTAACTAAAGGTTTACCTCCAAAAGTATTTGTAGATCATGTTGACAGTATGGGTCTTTATCGTTACCCATAATATAATGATATTGCTCTGATGTTTGAGATCTCACATAATGTGTTTCTGATATATCCTGTTTTATTCTATATTGTTCGAACTTAAAGATTTGGATTGATAACAGGACCCGCCACTAAGACATTATTATTGGACCGTATGATATTTCTCATTTAAGACTTAATCATATAATTTACAGGTGTTGTGGTACATGGAAGGAACTATGTTGCATAATGATATGGAACCGCCATGACTCGCATTTGTCGATTATTTGACTATAGTATTATGACATATAAACTATTAATGGATTGTAATGTTGCGCACTTAAAGTTTGTTTTAATTAATTCAGATAAATATTATTGTCATATGGGCCAAGTGGGAGAATGTTAGAAATATGTCCCACATGATGAGACATATGAATTATTGATTTATTGAATTAATTAAATAATCCTATTAGTTTATATATATTTAATTATTTAGAGAAATTTCTTAAAAGACATGCCTGTTCAAGACATATCCTTTGATGGAAAGGATAAGGGCATTTTGGTAATTTGGGAATGGTCCTCTCTCCCTCTATAAAAGGAAGTCCTTGGCCATCATTTTGGTGACATTCACATAACTTGTTTTCACAAGTTAAGAAAGGAGAAGAGAGAGAAATCATCTCCTAGTTCTTCGAGACAAGAACAATTACGGTATTGCAAAAGGATTATCGCTTATGGATCCAGGTATGTTTATTCACTCTTTATATATGATTGATTGTTGAAGAAATATGGTAATAAAGATCCTGTGAATCAAAGTATTATCTCACTAATGTTTTCTTACATTCTCGTGCCGTCAATACGGGTTAATGTGTGCCCAGAGCGGGCTGGTGGGAGATGGGCAGTCACAGATTCGTGCCAAGTTCCAAAATGGAGATTCTCGGATAGTTCTAAAATCCATGTGTCTCCCAATCTAACACCGTCAAATCCTATCCCCCATAGATAAGCATCCTCGTTTTGTCAATACAAAGATTCAAAGATGGGCCCCACGAGGGGGCGGCTTTGTGGGACTCACATCAAGCGGCCTCCAGAATAACGTGACACCGAATGATTTGTTTTGTACAACACGTCCGATCCATGTATCGTTATGGCGAATGCCATGGTCATTGATTCCTCCGAAAACTACGAGAGAATCACCGATTACTACACAATTATGCCCGAAGCGTCCACTCGGAACACCAAAATTTTTGAATCCAAATTTTATCAAATTTTTATAAAAATATCCTTAATCTAATAAATCAAAGAAATTCAGAATTAATAAATATATCCAAAATATATCAAATATAGATTCGGATATTACAACTAACCACTCCCTACTCAGGTTCAGGAATGATAGAAGAAGGGAGTAATTCGAGTTTCTGCTACTCTACTTGTAATTTTCTTTCTTTTTCAAAATTGGGTTTGGTAGGTGTTAAATGTACCCATAGATTAGAAAATGATCAAAAATAAAATCATTAACTATGGTTCACTACCTTTCTTGACTTTAAAAAGTAAGATAGTTGATAAAGAAACTACCACCCAATAGAGCCTTGCCCAAGAGAGGTATGATACTTATCTTAGCTTTCCTATGTGGACTGAAATGGTCCCAAAAAGTTAATCATTGGTAGCATTTAACTATTGAAGAAAGATAGAATAGAGAGTAGAGTAGGGGAGATAATTATAAATAATAGATAATTACAAACTCAAATCATAGATAATCACAAAAAAATATTAAATAATAACATGGAAATAAAAAGAAAAAATGAATGTCAAATTGTTTCCTATGGGTTTGTTTATGATGTGCATACACTTTGAATTTTTGGGTGGTAATACTTGTGACCCCATTTGTTCTATATTGGTTGAATATTATAATTTGTTGATTCTATTCTTATTATTTTGGTTTATTTAATTGGTTAGTTGGGGCTCTGTCTCTCTGATCTCATTGCTTAGCTTCTACATGCTTGATTGGTACTATGTTATGTATATTTTTATTCACTATATATGATGCTAATTACTTATTTAAAAAATATGGTATAATTATATATAAAATATTATCTACCTCTTTAAAAATCTTTGTAGTAGACTAGATCAAAATTGAATTTAGACTTACTAGAGCTAACTTTTATGCAGCAAAATAATACATCAAGTCTTATTTAATAGGAAATAGTTCTTCCGCTAGTGAACTCATATCTCAAAATCCATTCTATATTCTCTACTAAAATGGAAAGGACCAAAAGAAAAATAATAAATGATTAGAATAAATAATGATTTTAAAGCTATGCTATGAAAATGGATTGTCCATATTGGTAGAGTGAAGAGTTGATCTTTTATTTATAAATATGAAGACATTTTTCTTTCTTTAAGATGCCATTTTTAAAAATAAAACCATATAGGATACATAATTATTGGATGTGCCCTACATATTTCCTCAAAGTGGACAATACCTCAGAAGAAATGAACTTGACCTTAAACTCAAAAATGGCACCGTTGGTGAAATTTAATCTAGCACCCTTAATATAACATGGCCACCTCTTTACTAGGGACCATATTATAAGGTAAATTATTTTATATCACTTGAGTGAAAAGATAATCTCCTACTTAGAATTGAAAAAGCTTTATTTTTCATTCAAAAAGTCTTTTTTTAAGGACAAAACTATGAGGGGGACTAGTGATTAAATGTGTTCTACACCTATTATTAAAGCAGATAATAATTTGAATGTGAATATAACCAATCTCAAAACTTAATACAAAGAATTATACATAATTTCAACTACCTTTTTTAAAATGCTATGAGGGAGTTCAATAGCAATGCATCCATTACAAAATGATAGTACAATATGATGAAATTTACATTTATGTTTTTTTAATACAAGACACATTAAGAAAAATAACTATCACTAGGGGTCACCTTTGGTTGAGTAAGAGATGATTTCATGAGTGTAAACAGAAAAGATTCTCTTTCTTTGGGACACCTTTTAAAGAAATGGTCTCTAAGTTCAACACAAAGAATCCTTTCCGGTTTCAATAGCAATATATCCAATAGTAAATGGCAATTCAATACAAAGAGATCCACATCTATGATTTTGCATCCAACATTAGAAAAATAATCTTCACTAGTAGGCAGACGCACGTAACTGATCAACTCACGGCAACGATTACCCTTTCTTTTGCCATGAGATGTTGCTCCAATATGTTGATTTTACCATTTGAAAAAACAAAGGAACCCGCAGCATCACAAATAGTCTGATCGGGATGCAAGTTGATAGTGTGACCGGTAGAGATACCCACTTGATTCAATGATCGAGAACGATCAACAAAGCGGCACCCAATGCTATCATCATGATGGCTATTGCGAGGAACAAAGAAGTAAGGCCGATTATTAGCCTCTTCAGTAATGACTTGAGAAAATCTACCTCCGCATAAGGGGCAGCAAGAATTGACAAGAACATGACGATCGACATTGTAGATGAGAAAAGCACAAATGCATCTGAGACGATAAAAGCCATAAATGATGTTTTGTTCAAGAAAATTGGGAAGTCGTCATTGCCGTCATTGCCTCTCGATACTATGAATGTTGCAGCAAAGACTACGGTGGCAATGAGAGTCGCTACAAGCATGCAAGAGTTGGCTGTGTCCTTCATCCAATTCTCTCCACTATCAAGTAATTATTTGTGCTCATTTGTGAATAATTTTTGAGCTGTTACTTTATTACTGTTTTGTAGAAGCTTGTAAGTAGAATGGACCAATTTTTCCACAACCTGAATAATAAAAATAATCATTATCGGGTTTACTTGGAACATTATTCAGAATACAAATATGATATTTATACTAGTTCATAAGAAATACTTTGAGTGAGAAATATAAATTATATGGGTATATGACGAACAAATCTGAATCCTTAAGGGTATATTTGAAATTAAGAAAATTTGAATGAAAAAAATAACAAGCAAGGAAAAAATAAAAGCATAAAGAAAAGTATTTTTTTTTCTCTGTTTGAATGTTATAAAAATTTATATTGAAAAAAAAATATATGATTTTAGGGGAGGAGAGAGCTCAGGGAAGGATTTGAGAGGAGGAAGAGCTATGCTAAGTTTTTTAGTTTTTCTATTGCTTTTGAATGAAAATGATTTTCCACAAAACAATAATATTTTTACATCTATTTCCCATATTATTTTTTAAAAATTTTTTTATCCAATCTAAACACTAAAAAATATTTTCTTTCAAATTTTTTTTTCCTTTCCTTCAAGTTTTCTTAATTCTAAACACATCCTAAAGATTTTTGGATCTAGGAAAGTTTTAAAAAAAAATTTCTTTTATTTTATTACTTTTTAAAATCCAAATGAACTCTTAATTATCAAAAAAAAAGGCTCTGCCTCCTTTTGCACTCACCCTTTACTGCCCCACCTGACTGCCCATGTTAGCATCCTCTTCTCTCCCCTTTCATATATCCTATCTACTAGGTCTCAGACCACCACGATCCACAAACAAGCTAGCCCACCCAAGGCTTCAACAATCCTCATACATATCCATAGCTCTAGGAACAATGAGATACTCAAATATTAATAAAGATAGAATACAAATCCTCAAATCAATTGGTAAAATTATCATACATGTTCTAAGAAAACATGGGGCTAGCTAAAATGTATGTAAGAATCCAAAATTTTTAAATAAAAAATAAAACACATCAACGGAAAAATATACAAAAGACAAAGTTAAATGATACTTGTCTCGATTTTATACAAAGTAGATCTAAAGAACAGAGGCTCCGATCTAACCGAATACCGCTTTCTCTCTCTTATCTCCGCGTTTCTTCTCTCTTCCCCTCCTTTTCTGCATGAGAATGTAAAAAATTTGACCCACAACCCTTTTTATATACTACCCGCATTCGAACTCTACTCGAGGCTGCTTGAGTGCTGGCTTCTTGAGTTTTGGCACTCAAGCGCCACTCAAGCACTGTTCGAGCACCAACCATTATGAGAATCGGCGCTTAAGCACCGCTCGAGCATGCCTTGGGCGTAAATTTTTGAATCTAAATTTTATCAAATTTTTATAAAAATATCCTTAATCCAATATATTAGAGAAATTCAGAATTAATAAATATATCCAAAATATATCAAATGTGGATCCGAGTATTACAACTAACCCCTCCCTACTTAGGATCAGGAAAGATAGAAGAAGGGGGTAATTCGAGTTTTTGCTACTCTACTTGTAATTTTTTTCCTTTTTTAAATTGGATTTGGTAGGTGTTAAATGTACCCATAAATTAGAAAATGATCAAAAATAAAATCATTAACTTTGGTTCACTACCTTTCTTGACTTCAAAGAGTAAGATAGTTGATAAAGAAACTACAACCCAATAAAGCCTTGCCCGTGAGAGGTATGACACTTATCTTACCTTTCCTGTGTGGACCGAAATGGTCCCGAACATTTAATCATCGGTAGCATTTGACTATTGAAGAAAGATAGAATAGAGGGTATAGTAGGGGAGATAATTACAAATAATAAATAATTACAAACCCGAATAACAGATAATCACAAAAAAATATTAAATAATAACATGAAAATAAAAAAAAAAATGAATGTCAAATTGTTTCCTATGGGTTTGTTTATGATGTGTACACGCTTTGAATGTTTGGGTGGTGATCCTTGTGACCCCATTTGTTATATATTGGTTGAATATTATAACTTGTTGATTCTATTCTTATTATTTTGTTTTATGTAATTGGTTAGTTGGAGCTCTATCTCTCTAATCTCATTGCTTAGCTTCTACATGTTTGATTAGCACTATGTTATATATATTTTTAATCACCGTATATGATGATAATTAATTATCCAAAAAATATGGCATAATTGGATAAAGAATATTATCTACCTCCTTAAAAATCCTTGTAGTAGATCTGATCAAAATTAAATTTAAACTTAGATGGGCTAACTTTTATGCAGCAAAACACTATATCAAGTCTTACTTAATAGGAAATAGTTTTTCCACTAGTGAACTCACATCTCAAAATCCATTATGTATCCTCTACCAAAATGGAATGGACCAAAAGAAAAATAATCAATGATTAGAATAAACACTAATTTCAAAGCTATGCTACGAAAATGGATTGTCCATATTAGTGGAGTGAAGAGTTGATTTTTTATTTATAAATATGAAGACATTTTTCTTTCTTTAAGATATCCTTTTTAAGGATAAAACCATATAGGATACCTAATTATTGGATGTGCCCCACATATTTCCTCAAAGTGGACAATACCTCGAAAGGAATGAACCTGACCTTGAACTCAAAAATGGCACCGTTGGTGAAAATTTAATCTAGCACCCTTAATATAATATGGCCACCTTTTTACTATGGACCATATTATAAGGTAAATTATTTCATATCACTTGAGTGAAGAGATAATCTCCTACTTAGAAGTAGAAAAGTTTTATTTTCCATTCAAAAAGTCTTTTTAAGGACAAAACTATGAGGGGGAGGGCTAGTGATTAAATGTGTCCCACACCTATCATTAAAGCAATTAATAGTTTGAATGTGAATATGACCGGTCTCAAAACTTAATACAAAGAATTATACACAATTTCAACAACCTTTTTAAAATGCTAGGAGGAAGTTAAAAAGCAATGCATCCATTACAAAATGATAGTATAATATGATGAAATTTACTTTTATATTTTTTTAACACAAGACACATTAAGAATAATAAATATCACTAGGAGTCACCTTTGGTTGAGTAAGAGATGGTTTCCTGCATATAAGCAGAAAAGATTCTCTTTCTCTAAGTTCAACACAAAGAATCCTTTCCGGATTCAATAGCAATACATCCAATAGTAAATGGCAATTCAATACGAAGAAATCCACATCTAAGATTTTGCATCCAACATTAAAAAAATAATCACCACTAGTAGGCGGAGGCACCTAACCGATCAGCTCACGGCAACGATTACCCTTTCTTTTCCCAAGGGATGTCACTCCAATATGTTGATTTTACCATTTGAAAAACCAAAGGAACCTGAAGCGCCACAAATAGTTTAATTGGTCTATAAGCCAATGGTATGATCGGTAGAAATACCCACTTGACTCGATGATCGAGAATGATTGACAAAGCCGCACTGAATGCTATCACCATGGTGACTAGTGCGAGAAACAGATAAAAAAGGCCGATTATTAGCCACTTTGGTAATGACTTGAGAAAATCTTCCTCCGCATAACGGGCAGTTAGGATTGACAAGAATATGAGGACCGACATTATAGATGATAAGAGCGCAAATGCATCTGAGACGATAAAAACCATAAATGATGTTTTGTTGAAGAAAATTGGTAAGCCATTATTGTCGTCGTTGCCTCCTGGTACTGAGAATGCTGCAGCAAAGACTACGGTGGCAATGAGAGTCGCTACAAGTATGCAAGATTTGGCTGTGTCCTTCATCCATTTCTCTCCACTTTCGAGTAATTTTTTGTGCTCCTTCGTGAATAATTCTTGAGCTGTTATTTTATCACTGTTTTGTAGAAGCTTGTAAGTAGGATGGACCAATTTCTCCACAGCCTGAATAATAAAAATAATCGTTATCGGGTTTACTTGGAATATTATTCAGAATACGAATATGATATTCATACTAGTTCATAAGAAATACTTTGACTGAAGAAATATAAATAGTGTGGATATATGACGAACAAATCTAAATTCTTAAGGGTGTATTTGGAATTAAGAAAATCTGAATGAAAAAAAAACAAGCAAGGAAAAAATACAAAAATAAAAGAAAAGTATTTTTTTTTCTCTGTTTAAATGTTATAAAAATTTATATTGAAAAAAAATATGATTTTAGGGGAGGAGAGTGCTCAGGGAAGAGTTTGAGAGGACGAAGAGCTGTGCAAAGAGGTAGAATTTTAATTTCGTCGGATTTTTTTTTCCTTTAGTTTTTTTGTTTTTCTATTGCTTTTGAATGAAAATGATTTTTCACAAAACATTAATGTTTTTGCATCTATTTCCCATACTATATTTTTTTTTAAATTTATCCAATCTGAACACTAAAAAATATTTTTCTTTCAACTTTTTTTTCCTTTTCCTTCAAGTTTTCTTAATTCTAAACACATCCTAAAGATTTTTGGATCTAGAAAAGTTTTTTTAATAAATTAATAAGAAAAAATAAATAAATAAATGAAGAATCATTTTTCTTATTTATCTAAATTTTCTAATATATATTTTTATCATATTTTTTTAATATTTTCTATAAATTTCAAAAACAAAAAAAAAGAGGCTCTGCCTCCTTTTGCACTCACCCCATGCTAACAAAAAAGCATTTATTTTTTTCAATTTTTTTATTTTAATACTTTTTTTTAAAATTTTTTAGGTAATTTTATCCAAACAAACTTTTAATTAACAAAAAATAAGGCTAATGTGGCTAAATTCATCAAACCATAGATAGTAGCACCTAGATCTGGCCACATAAGTTTCGGATAGGAGTTGGATGGAATGTCTTACATGAGGGTCTCATATCTTTCAATTTCAACTATCAATTTTGATCTACTTATCCCTAAGCGAATGCATGTACACATACATAAATGCATATAGTTAATATATAGTACGATCCGCACCTTGAACCATTGAATCTCTCTTTGTATTTGTAAAGCAGCTTCCTGAAATAGATTTGAGTTTAATAGAAGGTGCCAATCTTGCTGCGAAGTGCAATGCACTGTTGCCTCTATCTGCTATGTGTGAAGCCATCAATTTATTCTGTACTGTTATATCTTGCATTAGATTAAATATCTTCTCCTGGCGAAATTCGATCGAAATTTGCAGCAGGGTTTTCCCATTGGCCCTAAAGTAAACTAGATCCGGAAAGAATTCTAAGCATGTTGTCAAAATCTCGACTATTCCGTTTGCTGCAACATTGCCTAAAATGTCATACTTGAAGAACAATTGAAGCATTTGAAAGCTACTCAGTTGTGCAGCACTTGTGCAAACTTCTTTCACCAATTGTATGGCGCATTTGTGCTTTAACTTTTCTTTAGAAAGTCGCTTCACAGAGGGTACTGTAAACTTGAAGCATTAATGTTAAGAAGCTAGACATACAAATATGTGCAGCACAATCATTGATATAAATATCGGTCGATACGATATAAATCCGTTAATATGTATTAGTATATGGGTTCTCTAATACCATGATAATATTATAATATATTTTCATATCAACAAATATAATTAATATATGGGTTGTTACTCAAAATATCAGTCGATATAATCCTATCGATTTATAATTTTTATAATTATTTTTTGTTTGATGTATTCAACATCGATACGATCTTGACCACGACCAATACTATACTAATATTTTTATTTATGAGCAAAATCTAAATATGATGTTGGTGTTGCATATACCTAGTCCGATAGTCCATTTCCAAAGCAATACTATCAACTGTTTGACAACTGTATCTGCAACAGATGAGTTGAACAGTTAGATAAAGAAGTCAGAGAGACGTAGTAGATGTCATTCTTCTCCTTTTTTTTCTTCTCTCTTGGGGGTGGGGTGGCAAATAAGAAATTAATAGACGGTGAAATTTTTCAATGAGACAAAACATAAAAGATTGGCATTTCATTAAGCTTTTAGACAAAATTTAATTCTTTACACCAGTGAAATGTTTATCCTTATTAGCTTAAAAGTATGAACATTGAGATAAGACAAAAATACAACACAACACCTATATACAAACACGCAAACAAATTTCTACCAAATTTGACTATTTTTCTTTGTTCGAATTTGTGAGAATATTAGATGATAATATACATTCACAAGAAAAATGTGATGTAACAAGATAAATACAATAATTTTATATGAAAAATCCTTCTCAACTAAAAAATATTGGTAGAAAACTCTTCATTATATAATGTATAATTGGTTACAATAAACCCTTTCAAAATCACCTTTGGATTGATCATAAATTTAGACAAATTAAGTAATAAATAATATATGAACTAAAGTAATAAAATCACCAATCAAATTTTATACCCTAGATGATAAAGAAAGAACCATAATTAAAAACCCAAGAATTATCAAAAATTTCATCTCCTCCCTTTTTCTCTAAATTTAACGCTCAAATTATTTTGAATAAACTCATACTTCTTCTCCAAGATGGAGCAAAACTACTCTTAAAAATGAGTCTGGCATTCAAACACTACAGTTAGCATTAGAATGCTGAAAGTTATCTTTTAAATGTTAGCAGTTGGCGTTCACACAATTCATGGGAAATGTGTACAAGCATCCTCTCAAGTCGCCTTAGGTGTGCCTATCATCGGAAATGACGTCGTTCATGAGTTGGGTAGGCATATTCATTCTATCCAAATTGTACTTATGTATGCATCAAACATCCATTAAATGTCAATTTCCTAAGCCACTCTAATCTTCTATTGTAACGAATACATGAACCGAAACTAACGAACTTTTAGATAACCTATTAATTGGTTGTGGAACCCACAAGTAAATGACCCAAAAATGCAATAATTTTCTGTAATGTTTTCCTATTAAGAAAAAAAGAAAGAAAAAGAAAACCTCTACATTGTGAAAAAAAAAAAGAAAATATGGGTGAGAAGATGTGAATAATTGAAAAAATGATTTTAGTCAAACCTCATATATGACATTAGTTTGAACAAGACTGAATCCAAAAGTAAAGGGAAGTTCTACTTACCTACATAAATTTACAAACATATACAAGATCTAATGTGAAAATTTGCATAATTTAATCGCTATTAGATTTTAGAAATACACAAACCTTGGTTTATGAATGTTGACTGAGAGGCAGTTATCACTCTTTTAATATCAACAAAGGCACATCATCTATTTCCCTCATTACTGTATGTGACAGCACGTTATTGTATTCGATGGGAACAACTTTAAACAAAAAGAAGAAGACAATATACAATCACTTTCCAAAAGCACAAAGTAGAGAATTGTGTAATAGATACAATTTAAGAAGACAGAGGTACCAACATGGATACACAAGGCTTTCCAAAAACTCGAGCCTGCTTTGACTTTGGAATGCAAAGGGTGTGCCAGCTAGCTTATCAAGTATATATCCATGAACTGGGCAGACGGTAGCTAAGCGTGGACACCGTTTGATTAAAAATAATGCAATATCTATTCATGATTTTCAAAAAGAAAAAAAATAAAAATCAATAAAAAGAATAAAGCAATCAATCCATAAGCATATATAGAGATGAAATGACAATAATTGAAGTAAAAATATGCATTAATATTGCTTGGAAGTTTTACGGCAATAGAAAGGAAGTTTGGGAATTGAGGAGACTCAATCTCCCATATTTCCTCTCCACAAGCTATCCCTCAAATAGAGAGAATGTTTAATTCACACATGCCTTTGAAGATTTGACATATTAAAAAAAAAAAAAGGTCCTCAGAAGGTATTTTTTTAAATAGCTAGTAAATATATCTCTTGGAATTTTAGCATTATCTTCCCAATCTCTTTAAACATTTGCATATATAAAATAAAAATTATTTTTATTTTTATAACATTTAATAACTTGAATGTTAGAATGGGTAAGAAAAAAATATCACCATAATTAATTTTTTATTTCACCACTTTAATGTTTTAGAGTCACTTTTAACATACTACATAGAATAAAAAATTTACTGTACAGTGTAGGGGATATTTTCATATAAATTTTCTAATAAAATCACAAACTCTCCATCAGATGAATGACCTACAAAAATGGTTCTACAATCAATAAAATGATACAAATTAAAGGTAAATTTAAAAACGTTGGAATCAATGATCAAAACTCAAAGGATGGTGTACATAATTTTTTTTTTTAAAAAAATTTGACTTATAATTTTGAAAATATTTAAAAGTTTATCAGTTTTTGATGAAAATTAGAAGACTCATGTCTTAATGTAATTAAAACACTCTTTTCAACCTACAACCAACCTTAATCCTCCACTACGTAGAAGAAGGCTCCAATTTATTGGTGGATGGCCTAAATTTAGACTACTTTCAAATTAGACTACAAGTTAGTGTTGGGTCATCCAAACCTTTTCAAGGCTCTAATATAGTCTGCACAAAAAAAAATTAAAAATGAAGTGATTATCATATCATTCTATGGGACAATATAATTACAAGATGTATGATCATTATAAATAAATAAATAAATAAATAAATATCCAATTAAATCAAGCAAAAAATTTAAAAATCACTATATTTTTAAGTGAATTATAAATTATCATGTAGTTTTTTGTTTATCATATCAAATTTCTAACAAAGGAAATTAGTGGAGATATTCTTATCCAAACATCAACAAGGTACTTTTACTTTTCTTAATGAGTGTACACCTTAAACATGACCATTTAATTTTCTTGGTACTTTTAATCATATTTTTTTAGTCTTGGGAGAATTTATCATCAAACAATATAATGTATGTCCAGCCTAGGTATTGACTGTAACCAGTATTGGACAAATCGGGTTAGGATGACAAAAAAAAAAAAGCCAAAACAAGAGAGCTGCTCCTCACCTTTGAGGTATTATCCAATAGTTTCAACTCAGATGGCCAATATATTTTGTTTAAAAAATTCAAAAGCAAAATAAAAAGAAATAACACATTGGTCATTGCATTTATAACCAAAGCTATCGGAATGAGGCGAATGGTTTACATTTCAAAGGTGAGATATAGTCCCCAAAACTCCATCCAAGCCTCCATATTTTGTTACAATAGAGACACATGAAATGTTTCAAGGCTTCCTATTTTTGACCTAGGTGGTTATAAGCCATTGTAACTCATTGTCCTACATAGAAGTGGTAGATTAATGTAGGCCGTAAGTTTAGAGGTAACAATTGGACATCTGGTATATATTGTTAAGTAATTTATATTTCTCATTTTTTGTTTAGGAATTAAACATTATAAGAAATACAACAAAATGAGGCTACAAAAAGTGGGCAGTTTTGTAAATACCAAAATACTCAGCAGCAACAATACCCCAAATGAGCTCACATCCCCGAGGACAGCCAAAAGGACAGTGAGGATGCTCATCTTTGGTGACAATTGCCAAGTACCACACCACTTTCTTTTGTCCAGAGGAAGTTGATGAGCCAGCGGCAACATGTAGTGGGACGTGACCTGAATTGCTTGGAATTTGCAGCAACTCTGAATTTCTCCTCACCATGGCCTTCACAGCACGGAAGCATCCGGCTTTTGCTGCAAAATGTAATGCCGTGTAGCCCACAATGTCCTGCATTTTGAGATCCTCATCATCCATGAGGTCCACCAAATGTTTAACGAAGTTCGAATGTTGTTGCCCTGCCGCAATGTGAAGGGCTGTCATCGAGAAAATTGAGATCCTTGCTCTTACTGCCGCAGGATCGTCCCGTATGAACATTTCCGCTCTTTTCCAGTCTCCTTTCAATGCTGCTTGGTATAAGGGCAAGTATCGCGCCTCTACGTTAATCCCTAATCACAATTGGAATTTTAAAATTTTAATCATCTATCGTCCCACTGCTTGACCATCCAAATTGACTAAATTTACACTGCATAATTCTTTTAAAAATTATAGTATTTTAGTCTAATTGACTATCTCTATTCTCCCGTGATATATTCTCCTCCACTTGGGATGGCAATGGGGTCATACATCTATCCATTTAATACTTTAATTGAACCATTTTTCTATTTACGTTTTAGAAAATAAGTAGGTGTTTGTTACTCATTTTGAAGAATCACTTTAGTAGAAAATAGTAGTTTATAATTTCTTTCAATATTTTTAATTTATTGAATTAAAACTTATAAAAAAACGTATAAAATTTATTAAAATCTCCAATAATTTTTTTTTTTCAATCTAATTTCTAGCCCCCTTTTCAAAGACTTTGGTCAAACAGGCCTTAATTACTACCAAAAGAAGGCAAAGCTGAAATAAATAATGGAAGCATTACTAATACAATATAATATTGTAGAAAATCTGCAAAGGACAGCTACTTAATTACCAACTAGAGGAGCATTAGCCCACATGTGCGCGTCGAATTCAACCTCAAAAGGAAGTGCGAAAGTCTGTTGTCCATCTCGCACCGGCGACGGCAGCACCAGTTGAGGCTCTTCCTCATCGTCACCGTCCTCTTGGCTATGTCGATCTACTAAAAATAGTGGATCAGCATTAAGCGGCGGTATGTTATCTCTGCTTCGATCCTCCTCAGAATCGCTGTGGAGCGCTTCTTGCCTTCCCAGAAAAAAATAAAAACAAAAATAATTTATATTTCTTTATTTTTTAAAAAAAAACTTATATGTTTAAAATTTGTATCAAATTAATAATATTTGAATATAGTTTTTTTAAAAAAATTAAAAATTATGTCAAATTTTGTAAATTTTTAGCAATATTAAAAAAAAAAAAAGCCATTTTGCGTTATAGTTTTTAAATTTAGTTTCGTGCAGTATATAATTTAAAATAATTTAAAATTTGATGGGTAGGCTCATAACTGGCATGCTCAATAAAAAAGCGGTCCAAATTCCAGAAAGGCTCAACGCGCGTTAGACGACCAACGCGCTAGCGTTGATCGCCCGGCGCACAAATAAACGGCCAAAAGTACTCCTTCAATGCGGTCAACATTTCTGTTGACCGGAAGTACTGTAGCAGCAGGCCGCGAAAGACGTTAAACCTAATACGGACCAGGCCCAGTTTGGCAGGCGATCCCATACACGAAAATCAACAATCCTTTCCATGATTACACGTTTTCCCTAAAGCCGATCTCCTCTAAAAAGGCAGCAACGAATTCAGCACCAACAATGGAGCCTAACAGTCACAAAAACATGAAAGAAAAGCAGATAATTTGAAGATCCGTTACACTGCTCAGAAGAAAAACGATCCATCAAATCACGCTAGTCATGCCCACTAATTCAGAGAAGGCCGCCCAGCGCCAGACCAAGGATCACGCCTCCCTAGCCAAGGAAAGTGGCTCTCCCCACCTTCTATATAAGCCCAGAGTCTCCACTCTGAAACAGACACGCTTTAAGGAGAACACACGCTTTCTAATACAACAGACGCTTTTGGATATAATCTGAACCACGAATGCAAACAGTTGTTGAGCAAACTCTCTCTAAAGTGTTCACCTTCCAATCCCACTCTAAGTCTCCAGATTACAAAGTCAACTCCCACTCTCTGAAAACCGTCCTCCAAAGCTTCCACACTTTTGGGACACAGCTTCCACTCGTTCTCCGTTAACAGCGAGTTGGAATTCATACTCTCAGCGAGTCACGGGAACGTCTCTACTTAGGCCATACTTTCAGGCACACAGGATAGTGGTCTTGACTGACCAGCCGCTAAGGGCAATCTTACAGAAGCCTGAGATATCTGGACGACTAATCAAGTGGGACATCGAATTAAGTGAGTTCGATATAGAGTTCCGTCGAGACCTTGCCTTGAAGGGGCAGGCCCTCATGGACTTCCTCGTCGAAACAACGGCGTTTCCAAGCGGTGATGAGGACCAGGTTGGTGCGAACGAGTTCAGCAAGGCGTCAGCCTGGACCCTGCACGTGGACAGCTCCTCAATGAAGGATGGCTGCAGAGCTGGTGTTGACTTGTGGACGCCAGAGAGGTTGGAGGTAAAATATTCTTTAACCCTAGGATTCTCGGCCACAAATAACGTTGCAGAGTACGAAGCCTTGCTAGCTGAGTTTCGACTGGCCAAAGAGTGCTCGGCCAGGGAGCTGGTCGTCTACAGCGACTCTGAGTTAGTCATCAATCAAGTCCGCAGGAGCTTTGACATCAATAACTCACAGCTGTCCAAATACCTCTCCAATGTTAAGGGCATGATCTCGGACTTCAAGGTCGCCGAATTTGTCCACATCCCGAGAGAGGAAAACTCCAAAGCTGACACGCTTGCGAGGGCCGCAGCTTCCGGGGATCCTGAACAGTATGCTCGAGGAATACGAGAAGGCCTGGACAGATCCAGCATTAAGACCCCGAACCGGGAGGTACTGCAAGTGACAAGTGAAAGCACTGGATGACCCCTTATCTTGAGGTACTTATCTGACAGTACACTGCCTAAAGATCCAAACGAAGCCAAGAAAGTGAAAAAGATGGCGGGATGGTACACGATCGTGGACGGACAGTTGTATCGGTGGGGCTTCTCGGCCCCTTACCTAAGGTTTCTTACCTCGGAGGAGTCCGAGTACGCCCTCCAGGAGGTACATCTCAGAATATGCGGGTCCCATATCGGAGGGAAGAACCTGGCCTTTAAACTCATGAGGCAGGGGTATTACTAGCCAATAATGAAGTACAATGCCATGGACTTTTTGCGAAGTGTGAGAACTGCCAACTCCATAGCAACATGAGCCATCGCCCCACACGGATCTCCGGGCACTCCAATCCCCGTGGCTGTTCGCCTAGTGGGGGCTAGACATTCTCGGACGATTCCTACTCGCTCCCGGACAGAGGAAGTTCCTAATCGTTGGAATCGACTATTTCACAAAATGGGTGGAGGCAGTGCCGTTGGCAAGGATAACGGAGCAAAACGCCACGGAGTTCCTCCGTCAGAACACCGTGTGTAGATTTGGAGTCCCAGTATGAATAGTAACCGATAACAGAATGCAGTTCACCGGGAAGCGGTTCACAAGATACTGCACCGGTCTGAAGATCAACCTGGTACATACATCAGTTGCATACCCACAGGCCAACGGACAGGTAGAGGTAACGAACCGCACGATCTTGAACGGACTTAAGACCAAGTTGGAGTGCTCCGAGGGCTCATAGGTAAATGAGCTGCCCTCGGTCCTTTGGACTTATAGGACGATGCCCAGAGAGCCCACCAGGGAAACCCCTTTCAGCCTCTACTATGGGATCGAAGCCGTCATTCCAGTAGAAGTGTGCCTTATGAGCCCTCGAGTGGGATACTTCAACACGACCGATAACAGCCAGAGACTCTGGAAAAACCTCGATGCGCTCGAGGAGGTACGCGATCAGGTGAGGCTCAGGATGGCGGCCTACCAATAACGAGTGGCCCGCTATTACAACAAGAATGTAAAGGCTCGGCAGTTCGAGGTTGAAGACCTAGTACTAAGGAGCGTGGAAGCCACGGGAAAAAACGCCGGCAGGAACAAACTCTCACCCAATTGGAAAGGGCCATTTCTGGTCCTCGCCATCCTTCGGGGATGGGCCTATAAGCTGTGCACCCAAGAAAGCAAGCTGGTACTACGGACTTGGAATGCCACGCACCTCAGGAAATACTTCCAGTGATGGACGAATCGCCTGCTAAAAACTCGATCTTATCTGAGCAGCCCTAGAGGTCGGACTCTAAAAACTCGGTTTCGGCCGAGCGGCCCCAGAGGTTATATTCTAAAAACTTGGCTCCCGTTGAGCGACCACAGAGGTCGTATTTCAAAAAGTTGATCCTATCCGAGCGGCCCCAGAGGTCGTATTCTAAAAACTCGGTTCCATCCGAGTACTCTGAAAGTTTAAAGCTCTACGAATTTCATGCAAGGCCAGACGATCCGAGAGGTCAAAAGGTAGTATAATCCTTCAAATGGCTGATGATAAAAGCTAAGGATAAATTACTTAGCATCACCTTACAAAAGGAACAAGAACTCGTATAGACCGGGCAAAGAGTCCCAGGTTTCAACTCTGAAAGTGTAAGTTTTTATTAACAAAAATAATATTCTGTACAGTGTTCAAAAAAAAAGAGACAAAAGACAACAAGTCATGGGAGCTCCTCCTGACTCCCTTGTCCGTGAACCTCTTGGGCTCTAAAAGTCCCTGCCTGGTCCGTTAGGTCTGGCTACTCGGACGCAATAGGTTCGCCGTCAGGCCCTGTCCAAGAGGACTCGGAGAAAGGCCTCCCAGCGATGTCATATAAGTCTTCTCGGCATAAGGCACTGGCATTTCTGGGCTCGAGGACAGCCCCCGAAAACCGCGGATTAACCAACCGTAGCACCCGGCGGCACATACGAATACCCTCCCCGTATCTGCTGTCTAATAACGACACGATCTCTGAGGGCTGTATGGACGTCCTCAACATCTCGTCCTGACGGACAACCTTGTCCCGTAGAAGCCTCAGCTGAAGCCGAAGGAGTTTGACGGTGTCCTCCAAAGAGGCAATTTTCTTCTCCGCTTCAGCCAGCTTCACTTCAACCCGTTGGGCGGGTTCCCTAGTAGCCCTTAGCGAATCCATCTCCAAGCGAGACTGGACGGCTTCTTCGACCAACTAGTTGAGGCTCCCAGCCATGTCTTGGAGCTGTAAAAGATAAACAAGTCCCTTAAGAGGCAGCCAACTAAAAGCAAGACAAAAGAAGTAAAGAAGCGGTGAAATACCTTAGAAACCAGAGAGTCGTAACTTGGGCCCCACTCCGCGGAGACCTCAGGCACCTGCAGAATACTCGCAGGTGCCACGAAAATGTCAAGAATCGCCTCAGCCAAAAGATCTCTAGAGACCGGGGCCTCTACAACGTCCGCGGAAGCTGCAACCTTTGGGGGCCCAGGAGCCTAGAGGAATTCTGAGGTTGTGACCTTGGCCTCTTCCCCACCAAGGACCTCAAAAATGTCCTCGGAAGGGACAACACTAGTAGATTCCATCCCGTGAGACTCCTCAACCTCAGTGGCTTCCAGGACAGGAGCGGTTACAGGCATAGTTATGTCCTCGACCTCAGCAATTCCAGTCTCCTTCGAGACCTCAAAAATTGCCAAATCCTCAAAAGGGCCCGCAACTTAAGGCTCCGCGGGAGGACCAACAGCCAACTTCGTGGCCCTCCTCACCATTGGAGCAATAACGGCATTGTCGTCACTGGACGAGGGCTGTTCAATGACTGCCGGTGGAACCTTCGAGGCCTCCGTCCGTGGGATTTTTTGTGGCCCCTCGGATGGCTCCTGGATAACGAGAGAAGCCTCCTTTCTTCTCAGTCTCTTCTTCTTCTTCCTCTTCGAAACTGCAGCAGAGGAGGCACCCCCGGACTGTGTCACTCACTTGGCCTCGGCCAATTTCTCCGGGGACAGCCAAATGTTCTTTTTCCCCACGTTAAAACTGCCAAGGTTGGCCATAACCAAATCCGTGACCTCCTTGGCAGCCTCTCTCTCCTCAGCTGTGGCGTCCGAGCAGTGTTTGCTCACTACGTTTCCCCATGTGGCCGGGAGCTCCCAATCCTCTCGAACTCCTAGAAAGAAGAATTTATCATTTCATCTTTTCATGGAGTCCGGGTTCCCACCGCTCATCTCAGCGAACTCCGAACGATAAGTTATGGTGATCCATTCCAGATTATGAGTAAAGCGGAACATAACCTTCATCGTGGCTACCCCAAGGACCTTCTCATAACAGCGTTTAAAAACGTAGAGAGAGACCAAATACCTTACTGCATTTGGTTGAAGCCTGGCGAACAGAACGGCCAAATCGCGCATCAGATTATAAAGCTCTGAAGGAACTGGAAAGTGGAGTCCCCCTTTTAGGTAAACCTCGTAAACTTTGATGAAGCCGTCAGGCAGACTGCAGGCCCTCTCAGCGGCCCCTGGAACCACCCTCTCAGTAGAAGCGGGGATGTCGTACTTTGCCCGAATCTCATCGAGATCCTTGAGGGTGAGGGATGAAGCGATATCTTTTACCCCAGGAGCCATGGCAATGAAAAGCGAGACCTCAATAATGAAAGAGGGAAGAGGAGTAGCGATGAAAAGTTTTGGGAGAAATGGTTAAGGCATAGAAGAAGGACAAAGAGCGAAAAGCTTCAACACTTTGAAAATAAAACGAAAGCAAAACACATAAGTAGGAAGCTGGCAACGAGAAGGCCTATTAATATTTTTGAAATTCTAAAAGGCGCACTCATTTCCCTTCACCACATGTCGCTCGACCGTTCGTCTCAAAGAAACTGTGGCCTTACTTTCCCAAGGCACTTGACAACCAGTCTGTCTAGCATTTATTGCACTGCAGAAGTCCAAACGGCGGCGTTAAAAGGACTCGGACTCTAAAGAAGCTTTCAGACACTTCTTCACCAAACCTTTTGTCACATTTCCTTCGAGGATACAGGTGGCCGTGGACAGATCACCAGAAGAAAAGGCCAGCCTCCATGGAGAAACAGCCGCGTCATGCCAAACGGTTGAGGACCTCGAACCCTTTGGCATGGGGGGCTAGTGTTAGGTCTCAATACTATGGCCCATAAAGCGCAGCCCAAAAGGAAGGCCCAAAGTCACGCCCATGGCCCAAGGGGCCTAAATAGTGACGAAAGCTCGTGAAGTCCGTTTACTCCATGGGAGTACGAGGACTCCTAAGGGGGACTGACGTCATCAAGAAAACTCGAGGAGCGTCCGAGAACCATTTCGAACGTCTCCATATAAGAAATCAAAGTATCCGAGTGTGCCAACTCAGATGATTCCCTAAAATCGAAAAGGTAGCGTCATCATGAATCCAACGGCTCCTGGCACGCCGTATCTGCAAGACTGGCATTACTGGTGCACCGTATCTGCAGGGCAGGTACTGCCGCCACTGTCCTGACGACACGTGTCCCTGGCATACCGCACTAGCTGGGCTGTGGAGGCGCCCTTGACCCTCCAGGGCCACGTGTCCCTTCCGTAACAGAATAACTTTTCCGTTTCCTATAAACACCTCCCTTCAGGCGCTAAGGAGGGGATTCTGAAAAGTTCGTCTCCTGAGTCCATATTGAGAGCATTCTTCCCAGTGAAAGCAAGAAAGAGAGAAACGAAACTTGAGACTTGTAATTCCTGATGGTGACAAAAAGCACCATCAAGGGTCCTGCTGTATTCTCCTTGATCCATAGTGGAATTTCCTGGACGCCCATCTGTGACCGTGGTTTTTCCCCTTTGCAATCTCAAAGGGGCTTTCCATGTAAAAGATATCGCATTCGAAGTCCTCGTCCCCTTCATTCTTTCGCATTTTACTCTGTGTTGTGCGTTTTCTGTCCATCTTGAAACTCATAAGTTTCGCCCAGACGCTGCTCGCTAGGTGAACGGAAACTCAGGACGCAACAGTAACTTTTAAAAATATTAAGAATCTAACTATGTGTAATAAAATTTAATTAAAAAATAATAATAAATTAGAAATGATATCATAAATACATAATATTTAGAATTTTTATATAATTTGTAGGGTGAGTTCTTGATTTGAAAAACGTGGTCAATTAAGATTCAAAATGCTTTCAAAATATTAGTATTTGATGTCACACTAATCATTTAAATTATCAAGATAAAATATTTATATTTAATATTATAAATAAAAATAAAAAATAAAAATATCCTAATAAGGCTCATATCATTAAAGATTGACAATTTTTACAGTATGTGAAAAAAAATGTCATATTCTTAAATTAAAAAATATATATATATTTTTTGATTTCATAATTACGTTTTGAATGAAGGGCTTTCACCTTATCTATTACTTCTGATTAAAATTAAATTAGATTTTAATTTTAATGAGAAATTGTGACTATTGTATTATGTTGAATAGGAATAGGTCTAGTTACCTAGTATAAAAATCATAACCAATCTATTTATAATTAAAACTAAGTCAATTTGGACCGATCCTTGAAAATTTCTTTTTATTTACTTTTTGATATTTTTATTTAGGAGTTTATCTTGCATAATTATTAACTAGACAAAAATAGTGTTTATTGAGATATTTTTTTAAAGCTTGCTATTCTTCTAAAAAATGAAAAAGAAAAAAAGAAAAAAATTTAGGCCGAATATGTTAATAAGATTTGGTAGTTTGAGATAAGAAGCCATAATCATGCCTAGAAACTAGTCGATGACATCACATTCGCCCTATTCCTATCCGATATTTGGTATACTTATTTTATAATATTTTATTTTAATGGTATTATGTGTAAATATTACAGATAATAAATTATCAGTCTAATTGTGTTATAAGGCCCCAATAGGAGAGAGATAACAATCCAGGCTTATTGTGAAGAAAATTATGAAATGTGTTGAAATATCATATATTTAATGATAATAATTAATTATAAAAAATATATCACTATTATTTATACTAATAATCAATCAAATTTATCATATATCATCATGATAAATATGTGGTTTTCAATACTTGATGATATAAAAAATAGTTTGGGTAGTTTGAACATGTCTCGTGGCATTAACCTACCCATGGTGCACTGTACAGGAAAAAATCAGTTTGACTGGTTTATGGACACTTTTTGAAAAAAATCGAATTTAAAATTTTTTGGTATGGGACAATTTTGTATCTATTCACTTTAACTTGAAGATCGATCGAACTTATCCATTATGTGATACTCCAAATCTGCCTTTAAATCCATCACAAATATACCTTAAAATTAATAATTTTTGGTATCTCAAATCAATATATAAAATTTATAAAATATTTAAAACTCAAGTTAATTGATATTTTAAATCTTAACACTAAATTTTAATTTTATACTTCTAGTATCATATTTCCTCCACATCCATATCAAATATTTTGGATATCGATGTGGGATGGAAATCTTTTTTGACGCTTAAAATTTGAATACTTAGTCCGGATATGACCGAAGCCGTGGCATTCATGGCATTAGATTCCTAGAGGTTTCTTATTTTTAAAATCTTTAGTATCCTTTTTATTCTTTTTGATTAAAGTGTGAGATAGATCAGTTTCTTTGGAGGGTCATTTACTATTCTTGTTTTTAAAAAATTTCTTTCTTTAATTGTAGTAACTTTTGGTTTAAAACGTTCAGGCAAAAATTATAGAAATTTTCGGACAATTATATTTTTAGGAATACATTCTCCCAAATTGAATGTAGAGTTCACAATATCGTTCAATTTTGCATAAAATTCATCAAATTTCTTGTCATCTTTCATTCGTATTTCTTCAAATTTAGTGGTGATCATTTATAATTTTAAAATTTTAACTGATTTAATTCCTTCATGGGTAATTTTAAGAATATTTTAAGCTTCTTTTGATTCCTCACACATAGAAATACGTTTAAATTCTTCAAAAAAAACGGTAATAAAAATAACATGTAACCCCTTATTATTATAATTACATGCATCAAGTTTCTCTTTAATCCACAAAAATAAAATTTTTTGTTCGTCACCAGTGAAACTTGTGGGTGGAGTCCACCCAATTTGGGTACTAGCCTAAACTCGCTCATCCATAGATTTTAGAAATGCTCTTATACGTACTTTCCAGTACGCATAATTGCTCCCTCAAAATAGGGTGGAACGGATAAGGATTGACTAGTCTGCATCTAGATCGGGGTCGTGGATTGGGGTGAGTCTCTGATACCAATTGAAGAATGACTTTTTATCCCAAATTATGCAACAATGTTCCGACCCCGTGCAATAATAGCGAAAGTAGTAAAAATTAAATATTCAATATACGTAATGAATATTTATTTTTAAATGCTAACAATAATAATAAGTATACACAATATATATAATGATATATAGTAATAAAAAGACATGATTTTTGGTAACGAATAAAAAACTCGATACCCACGGTAATCGAGAAAAACCGTCTGGGTTTCAACGGTCATGGAAGAAATACACTATAAAAATTGATTTACATGTCGGGTCGTAATGACGTGCTAACCTAACCGACTTACTCCCGTCTTGTGATCTCTACCAACGAACTCATTGGATTTACCTACAGCAACGAAACCGGACACTTTTCGATCTTCACGTCAATCTTTCCTCTTTAAACCACTTGAAATCGTGAGCACAATCGGGTTTCCTTCTTCAAAGTACCGACGTCACCAACGAAAATAGAAGAGTAGCAATAATGGATTGGTAAAGAGAATGTGTTGAGAAAACTTGTTAGAACATGAAGCTCAATGATCAATAATCGATCTTCTCAATTGTAGGGGGATTGGAGAACCAAAAGCTAAATCTTTCTCAAGGAGAGGCATGCCAAAATGCTCAGTCAAAAGTTAGGGTAAAAAAATTAAGGCACATATATATAGATGACTCGAAAAACAGCTATAAAAAATTTACCCATTGTCGCGATGCTCGAGCAATAAGGCGGTGAGCAGTGAGCTGGGCATTTCAAAATTTTACGCTCGAGCTCGTGGCTAGCTTATGGCGAGTGTAGGGCTTTTGGTTTTTGGGGTCAAGCGGGTAGAGAGCTCACGGAAAGCGCGGAGCTTTGGGATTTGGGGCTTGAGCGGATGGAAAGCACACTGCAGGCGCGATATCTCTAGAAGTTGGAACGGATAGTAACAGACATATGTTGATTCAGTATTTCAACGAAACACACCCGACATTAATACAAGAAGGTCACAGAATATACCAATCATAAAAATGACCCTAACAATATAAATAATATCATAATCAAGAAAAAAGATAAAGAACAAATGACCTACTAAGTATCCGTCTACATCATCTTTATTGGCCAATGACAACCCTCCCTAGGTCCCGTAACTTAATGATGCCACCAATTATCAAGTTCTAATATTAGACTAAAACTAACTCAATTTTTCTAACGTTTCAACATTCACATTGCACGTTGCCATGTTGTTGACTTATTATGATTCTAATCCACTATTACCGATACTCTGATTTTGCTAGATTCACTCGCATGACTATCAAATATCAAAAATATACTCCACCTCATCACCACTGAACAAATCTGAGAATTTTCACTATTGTTCAAAAATACAATATTTATATTTACTTTAAAATCTACAATATTTACTTTAATAGTTAATTAATATAATATTTAACTTTAATACATAAAATATACTTTAATAGTTAATTAATACAGTATTTACTAAAATACATACATATATATATATGTACATACATATATTTATATATATGATGGGTCTGACAATCTATGAACCGGCTTTGAATCTGACTTGTAGGAGATCGACGACCCGATGGAGTTTTCTCCAAACCCAAAGCCTAGCAAGTACTGAAGGGTTGACCCGGAGTTCCTCAACAAGGAGCAGACGATTAGGGTTACGCGTCGCCGCTCCAGTGGTTGCCTCTTCTGCATAGCCGCTGACACCCCGACAACGCAGCACTCGCGAAACTTGCCATAACACAGCCATAACAGCTATCCTAACAGCTTAATAAATATTCACAAAATATTGGCTTTGATTATACATTGTCCCAAGATGGTAGTTATAGCTCAGCGAATCTTTCTGAAAGACAATTGCCATTAACGACCTCCGACATCGTCCTAAAAAATAAAGGAATGTCCCTAGACAACCACGATTGCCACATGCGCCCTTCACAGGATCACAGAGACA
Source organism: Nepenthes gracilis (assembly GCA_033239525.1). Lineage (NCBI taxonomy): Eukaryota > Viridiplantae > Streptophyta > Magnoliopsida > Caryophyllales > Nepenthaceae > Nepenthes > Nepenthes gracilis. The sequence continues at coordinate 2,350,990 of BSYO01000026.1, read as the reverse complement.
ACTCAACAGATTTGTCAGGACAGTCAACATTAACTACGAAGGTCATACAAGTTTTAATTCTATAAATACTCCTTCATCCTTATGAGAAGGAGGACAAAACAATTTTTACTCTTGAGCATTCCTAAATGATCGAAGAGCTCTCTCTTTTTAAAGTTACTTAGCCCACGAGTGCAATCTTTCTATCTCTAATATGCTCCCATACTGAGTGCACCATCGGAGTTCAGTCATTCATTTTAAAGCTGCTCCCCTATTGAGCACACCGTCGGAGCTCAATCCTCTATCTTAAATTTATTTTTTTGTTGAGCGCACAGTTGGAGCACAGTTCTCCATCTCAAAGTCGCTCCATTATGAAGGGTATTAATGGAGCTCAATTGTCTATCTCAAAGCTGCTTCTTAATTGAGCACACTGACGGAACTCAGTCATCCATCTCAAAGCCTCTCCCTAGCCGAGCGTACTGTAGGAATTCAGTTCTCTATCTCTAAACTGCTCCACAATTGAGCGCACTGCTGCAATTCAATTCTTCATCTATAAGTCACTCCATAGCCGAGCGTACTGTCAGAGCCCTGTCATTCATCTCAAAGTCGCTCCTTAACTGAGTGTACCATCAGAACTCAATTCTCCATCTCTAAATCGCTTTCTAACCGAGTGCATTGTCAAAATCCAATCCTCCATCTTAAAGCCGATACTTAACCGAGCGCACTACCGGAGCTCAATCATTCATCTTAAAGCCACTCTTCAATGAGTGTATCATCGGAGTTTAATCATTTATCTCAAAACTGTTCCCTAATAGAATGTACTACCTAAGCTCAGTCCTCCATCTCAAAGCCTCTCTTTAAACGAACACACCACTGGAGCCTAATTCTCCATCTCAAAGCCGCTTCACAGCTAAGCATATCGTCAAAATTCAATCATCCATCTTTAAGTCGCTCTCTAACCAGACGCATTATTAGAGCTCAATCCTCAATTTCTAAGTTGCTCCCTAGTCGAGCGCACTGCCGGGGCCCAATCCTCAATTTTTAGGCCACTTCTCAGTCGAGTGTACTGCCAAACTCCAGTCCTCTATTTCTTAGTTGATTCCTGGCCAAGCGCATCGTCGAAGATCAGTCCTTCGCGCACACTCAATCCCCCAAAACATGCATTTATGCATCATGTTTTACACATTTTCCTATCTTTCTATCTGTCTAAAAAAGATTTCTGAGTTTCGCGTCAGAGGATATGTTGGGGAGTAAGTCTTACTGTTTTTTGACATCTCATTTGTCAGTTATGTTATGCAAGATTTATGTTCGAAATAACAAGAACCGAACCCACTTCAACTCGACCCCTAGGGAAGATCAAGTGGTACCTAAATTCGTTCGATAGTTCAAATTCAATGACGCATCAATATATATTATCATTTAATATATACTTAATATAACATATATATATTAATATATATATAATTATATATTATATTATATAACATCCCACTCCCTCTCTCTCCTCGTTCTTCCTCCTCGATTCTTCTTCCATACTCTATTTTTTCACTTTTTTTCCCCTTCTTTCTTTACCCCACTCCCTCTCCTTGTTCTATCCCCTTCGATTCTCCTCTTTTTCCTTTTTCTTTTTCTTTATTTCTCTCTTCTTCTTTCCTAATCCCACTCCCTCACTCTTCTCTCTCCTCCTCACGGATTCTTCCCTCCTTTTTTTTTCTTTTTCTTTCTTTATTTCTTCTTTCTTTTTTTCCTTTTACTCCACCATAGCCCTAATTTCTTCTGCTTTCATCTGCCATTGTCCTCGTTATCCTTCAATGCAGAGCCACCGCAATGATTCACCCATTCATAAAATATTTTGGATGGTTGTATATGCATATTCTATTGTATATGCATATTATTTTTACTTACTCCGTTTTAAATATAAATGCATGTTTGTAGTTTTACCAGATGTTTTGATACTTTCATCTGATTTTACCAAGTATTTAGAAAATTTGAGGGTTTGAACATGATCGATAAATATTTTAAAATATTGGACTTATATATATGTAGAATTTACAAATAAAAAATTATAAAAATTTACATTTGAGCTTTACATATGGTATTCCATGCATGAGTTTTTCTCGACCCCTTCAACTCATTTGTCTTAATTAAAAATTAAACATAGGAAGTTAGTCTTACTATTTTTTGACATCTCATTTGTCAGTTATGTTATGCAAGATCTAGGTTCGAAATAACGAGAACCGAACCCACTTCAACTAGACCCCTAGGGAAGATCAAGTGGTACCTAAACTCGTTCGATAATTCAAATTCAAGGACACATCAATATATATTATCATTTAATATATACTTAATATAACATATATATATTAATATATATATAATTATATATTATATTATATAACATCCCACTCCCTCTCTCTCCTCGTTCTTCCTCCTCGATTCTTCTTCCATACTCTATTTTTTCACTTTTTTTCCCCTTCTTTCTTTACCCCACTCCCTCTCCTTGTTCTATCCCCTTCGATTCTCCTCTTTTTCCTTTTTCTTTTTCTTTATTTCTCTCTTCTTCTTTCCTAATCCCACTCCCTCACTCTTCTCGCTCCTCCTCACGGACTCTTCCCTCCTTTTTTTCTTTTTCTTTCTTTATTTCTTCTTTCTTTTTTTTCCTTTTACTCTACCATAGCCCTAATTTCTTCTGCTTTCATCTGCCATTGTCCTAGTTATCCTTCAATGTAGAGCCACCGCAATGATTCACCCATTCATAAAATATTTTGGATGGTTGTACTTAATGATAAACTATACTAAGGATTCAGAGAATTTAATAAAAATATTTGATATTGTACAATTAAGGATGGTTTATAGAATTGACCTATATGGGACAATCAAGAGTAGGTTGAGATTGTAAGATGGTTTAAATTTGATTGACGACAGCATTATTAATGTCGACAACATAATGGGATGGAGTGGGATGCTAGTACTTCAATTAACGATTCAAGTTATATAACATAATTGTACTAGAATAACATTGGGAGGGTAAGTTTTAAATGTAATTATTATAATTGGATAATGCAATTACTAATTGATTATGAGAACGTTAAAAATTAGAAAGATTATGGACTCAATTTGGGCAAATACTAGGTAGGGAGAGACTCTTTTGATATTAATATTTCAATAGTGCGTATGACTTGTTGCATGTGAAAATTATGTGCTATTGGTTTTAAAGGGAGTAAATGTTTGATGAATATTTGATTTGAATAGAGACGATTCTTTAAGTACAAGTATCGGTGATTTGTTTAAAGGATCTTGGATGTTGATGAATAATTTAAAGTTATCAACAATTATATTCATAATTCTTGGGATGTGCTCGGTTATCATTGAGAAGGAAAAGTTTTGAATTTAATTAGTTAGATCGAGAAAATTAAGTGATCAACCCATGATCTATATTCACGAGGATTATAATTATTCTAGGATCCTTGGATCTCAAAATTCAGTATAGAGGAAATCCAAATTCCAAGGGATTATCATTCTCTGGGAGAATTCAATCCAAGTCAAGGGAGGTATGAATTGTCAAAAGGAGACAAGTGATTGGGCAGTGGAATTAAGATTAAAAGTTAGGGATAGCTAGTGCGTGGAAAGAAAAATGATGGTTTAGTTAAAGATTATAAGGATAATTATAATTTTGGGTGTGATGATAATTAAGTTTCTATCAATATGGATTAGCCACCAATCAATGTATGAAGCATTTAGAGATGAATAAATTAATAACTTGTAGAAAATCTTAGATGGTTGTACTTTATGAATTGTATTTATTTTAATGATTTGGAAAACTCAATGGAAGTGTTTAGTATCGTATGCCGACTTGTAGAGTTAAACCATTGGGATAATTGGTCAAGAACCGTTTAGGTTATGGAATCAATGAAAGATACCCACACTTACCGATAAATTAAGTATGTATTTCGAGGATGAAATTCTTTTAAGGGGAAAGAATTGTAACGTTTTGAATATTTTTGAGTTTATTATGTTATGAAAATAATTTGTCAAATTAATTTAAGTAATTATTTGACTAATTAGTAATTATTTTGGGTTTAGATATTTGGATTATTGATTTAAATTTAGAGTTAAATAAAAAATTTAGTTAATTTTTAAACTAAATTAATTAATTAAATATTTATTTGATCAACTTTAATTTATTGGTATTTATTGGTTGAAAATATAATTTATTTAAAGGAAATTAAAATATTAAAAATTTATATCAAAATAATATTGTAGTGGTAATTAAATAATTAATTAAATAATTAATATTTTAATGAGTAATAAATTGATATATAAATATATGTTTATAATAATAATAATAATAATAATAATAATAATAATAATAATAATAATAATAATAATAATAATAATAATGATGATGATGATGATGATGATGATAATGATGATGATATGATGATGATAAAACAAAAATAAGAAAATAAAGAAGAAGTAAAATGGGAGAAAAGGAAGGAAGAAAAGGGAGGGAAAGAAGGAGAAGAAGGAAAGAAGAGGAGAGAAAAGAGGAAACAGCGTGAGAGTTGTGGCGTTGGGGAAGGATGGAAACTAGCAAAATCCTAGTCGATTCCTCCTTACTTAAGGAGTCAGTGATGAGAAGAGGAGGGGCACGAATCGAAGGGGAAAACTATGCACAACCCGAAGTAGAGCAAGCCGCCGCTGCTATTGTCGACTAGTGTCAGCAGGAGAGTCACCGTTATTGTTCAAAGTCGCCACCGTCGCCGCCGCCGCAAACCCTAACTATGCTATAGTTACTGGCAAGTGAATTTTCATTATTCATTTCTTCACTCGTTGCAAGTGTTTTCCCTTAGTTGTCATGTTCCTTTTGTTCTGTAATTAAATCTGCCATTACTCAAATCTATTCCCTCTCTTTCACCGATGCTATTGAAATCAGGTGATGTATAGGTTTTATGTGGAAATCGTGGTAAAAATGGAGATTGAGAAAAAAAACAAAAATAAGAAATCGAAAAAACGAGCTTAATGTTCTATTTTGGCTGAGAGTCTATGAAGGAGGAATTCATAAATTTGGTGATTAAATTGTTGTATGTATTCGGTGCGTATGTGTGTGTGTGCTTATAGAGGTGTATATATATGCAATCACATGAGTATGCTGTACATGGGTCAGGAATGTGTATACAGTGTATGTGGACTGTATCTTTGTAGCCGTGTGTGGGTGTGGTGAAGCAGCAAATGCTGCTGCTGTGTGTGTGTGTGTGCGGGTGAGTGCAAGAGTGGCCGTGTGTGTGTGTGTGTGTGTGTGTGTGTGATCTGTGTAGCCGTTTGTGTGTGGGTTTGTGTAGCAGTGTGTGTGCAGTACTACCATAGGCAGTGTGCGGTGATATATATATGGGTGAATATAAATAAATATATATTTATAAATATACTGGCAGTATATATTTATATTGTGTGCATGGGTAAGTTTGGCAAGTTGGTTTACAAAACGTGGTTAAAGTTAATATATGGTTTCGTTGGAAATTGATGAACGAATTTAGGATGATTGAATCAGATTTGGTGATAATAAGCTTGTTCGTAGGTGATAATTAAGATATGGTCTTAATGATAGAATATATATATTGAAATAGAATGGGAGATTAGATAAATATTTAAATTGATCAAAATGTATATTCTCCTGGTTCTCTTTGTCTTTCATCGTCCTGTGATAAATTCCTTTGTATTATTTTGATGGTGTGAGTACGGTTGTGAGGTCCTGAAATCAAAGTAAAATATTGCTACTTAAAAACCAGAGTGTTTTAATTTCGACTTAAACCGGAGTGGCCTTATACCACTGGTAGACCGAAAATAATGGCAATCAGATGTTGACCAGTATCAAGACATTGACCTGTGTCAAGATGTTGACCGGTATCAAGACGTTGACCTGCGTTAAGATGTTGACCGGTGTCAAGATGTTGATTGATATTTAGACGTGGACCTGCGTCAATATGTTGACCGGTGTCAAGATGTTGACCGAAAGGTCAACCTAATCCCTCCTCTTTATATTGAGCTCCAGATGAGAGACCGGTGTGAAAATTCCTGGCAAGGAAGGAGGGTAAGTAGTGAAGAAGGAAAAAAGCTTCAAGTTAGTCGGAGTGGACGGTCAACAATCAGGCAAGTGTACCCCCATTTTCAAACTTAAATTGTAATAATGGTCTAATACAAGTGTACTTTCCCTTTTTAAACTCATATTTTACTTCTGTTTTCAAGTCCCGGTTTTAAGAGAAAAATTATAAGTATTCTCCTCAGATTTAAATGCTTCAGCAATTAGTATATCAGGCTTGCCGTTTTAATTATTGATGCCATGCTTGCCGTACGATTGGACTGAAAATATGATTTTAATTTCATGGTTAATTCATACTTTCTGCTTTCTACTTTTCGTTTTCTGCTCAGCTTATGATTAAACTTGAATTGCATAAAAATGAAGAAGTAAATCGGCTTTGAGTTATAATATTATAATAATGAATTATTGATCGAAATGAGATTTATAGATTTAAAATCAGTTTCATGTCAATTGAAAGTCTTTATACTTGACCGGAATAAGAAAAATGAATTTGAAATTAGCTTTGTAATATGACAACCGAAAGTTTCGTGCATGTCCGGAATGTGAATTAAAGAAAAAGTGAACCGGCCTTACGACAAAATAAGTAAGATCGGACTTCAGCATTGGGAGATAAAATTCTCCGGCATGCCTTAGAATATTATGATGGTAATTAAGGATAACGAAAGGGAGCCGTCCTCGAGGTTTTGTACAAGGAGGAAGTGAGAGCCGTCCTTGGGATTTTGTACAATGAGGAAGTGAGATCCGTCTTCAGGGCTTTGTACAATGAGGTATTGCTGTGATTGTGAGGAGATGTGCACAATCTATTCTCGATTATTACCACCTCCGCCAGCGATGTCCCTTATCGATAAAAATAAAAGAAAAGAGAATTTATAAGACCGACTCTGTTTTCTGTCCCGATTTCCAGAATTTAATTACCCCGGCCAACCTGACCTTTTTGCATTATGAATTTGCCATGATGCGGTCAACTGTTGTTTTATTCTTGCTGCATATGTATCCGTCCGGTCAACTGTTGTTTTTATAAAATTTATACTATTTATGTATCTGTCCGGTCAACTGTTGTTTTATTCTTACTACATACGTATCTGTCCGATCAATTGTTGTTTTATAATATTCATGCTGCATATGTATCTGTATCCGCCTTACAGCATAAATGCTTTATGGAAGATCTGTATGTACCTTGTTGAGCTCCAACTCACTTTTTTCTATTTTTTTCCTCCAAATGAAACTATAGAGCTCGTGCCTGATGAGATAGAGTGACTGGAGCTCCGTATGAATGATTCAAAGGATTGGAAAGCATATTTTGGAGTTACCCGGAAGAAACAGTTTTATTATAACGATCCGATCGAAATATATGCATCTTTGTAATTGGACTTCTATGATTATGTCTCTAAAAGGATGAGTTTTATGGATATGAATGTAAACACTTTGGCAGGTTAACAGATTGGGATTCCGTTACACATTTTATGGATATCGTGTATGGGTCCTAGATGGCATCTGTGATCTTGTGATCGGTAGGCATGACCGGCCTGGAGCAGAACACCGACAACTTGGTGTCCATCCCGGGAGGTCGTTGGCAGAAAAAAAATCTGTTCCGTCACAACGGTTATTAACAGTATCGAAAGACATTTTCAATTTTTATAATTGTAAAGCCTTCTTTGCGTCATACTCAATTGTGTGAGTATTAGATTATTGGCTTCCTACGGTCAAGGTTAAGGAGAGCATATAAAAATATTAAGGTATTTAGTCGAATGGGAGCCTACGATACCTTAGTGTGATCTACACTTATCCGATACTGATTTTCGTATCATTGTGATAATGAGGTATATTGTTCATTGTGGAGGAATGCTTATAGCCATATAACCATCGTAGAAAATGATATCGAAGATATCATTTGGCGAGGGATATCAGGAATGGTATCGGCATGCTACGAGTATAGCATCTGGGAGGACTGTAGTGATAGTAAGATACCATGGATAACCTCGTTACACTTACCCAACTGTTGGGGGCATAAATACACGATCTTTGGTTTACGATGGCAGAATAAGGTCTAATGAGATTCTTTGTAATATTTCATCATTGTTCATACCTCTCGAGTTTGGGATTCAGTGGAATCCACGAGTTATATTCGATAGAATCCATGTGTCAGATTTTACACTATCTCATTTCAGTGGAATTCGTGTTGTTATTATTGTTTGATATTTAGGTCGTTCACGTTGACATTGGGATCAGGGAATCCTTGCATTTTTCTTGATGTCGAATTCTGAGGGGTTTCAGCATATTATTGGCAATCTTGTTATCTTTGTCACAAAAAGGTCCAAGGAGACCTATCTTGCTTTTAATTTGAGTCGTGTTAACGACGTGTTGTGACTTCTCTGTTATAGTTAGATTATTATAGAAATGTTACAACCATTATATTTTTGATATTCGAGATATTTATTATTTATTAAGTATTTTTTATTATTATCACTTGTTGGGTTTTGACTTACCATTATATTTTTTTGGCTCCAAATTGAGCTGATTGCATAGTACGGACCGTGGGATCCTATTTTGGTTACAAAAATTCGAGATAGAGAAGATAGTAGAGATAAAAGCTCGTGAGAAGAAATTCTAGAGATAGTTTATCGATCAAGGTTTTATTTGGATACATTATTGGGACTGTATTCCCAGGATGATAATATTGTATATATATTTATTATCTCAATGAAATTTATTATGAGAATAAAAATTCTGATGTTGAATTTATAATGATGATTGAAATTTTAAATTTCCTTTCGAGTGACTTGAATTTAGGTCGTTACACGCTCTCGTACATAGAATGACATATTGCTCATGTTTGAGTCATGTTTGATCCCACACTCGTGCACAATTGGGTTTTGTTGCACTACTCGATGTGCGCTTGATCAATATTTGTGCATTAATACGTATATATAAGCATGATTGCCACTATTTTTGAGGATTTTTACGGGAAAAAAAAAAGAAGGAGGGTGAAAGAGAAGGAAAGGAGGAGAGAGAAAGAAAAGGATGATTTGAAAGTATTTTTTTGTCACATCTGTGAGATTAAAGATTAAATGTAAGCATATCCAAACCAAATCTTTAGTCTATTTTTATTTTATTCTATTTTTACTTATGTGTGGTGGTTTTATTGTATATGCATATTATTTTTACTTACTCCGTTTTAAATATAAATGCATGTTTGTAGTTTTACCAGATGTTTTGATACTTTTATCTGATTTTACCAAGTATTTAGAAAATTTGAGGGTTTGAACATGATCGATAAATATTTTAAAATATTGGACTTATATATGTAGAATTTACAAATAAAAAATTATAAAAATTTACATTTGAGCTTTACATATGGTATTCCATGCATGAGTTTTGGATTAGACTCGATTTTATATTTACCTAGATATTTGTATTTTTACATGATAAAAAGTTTTATATTTGTATTTTGTTGGAATAAATGTTTTATACTTTTTCATCAGAGAGGAAAAATTTTGTACATTTATTATAGAGTTCTCTTAATTTAAGAATTACACCTATCATTTATGGGTACAAAAAGAATGTGGCATTCGAATTTATCTTTGGAGAAGAATATGTAGACAGCTTCCCTATGGATCTAAATAGTAGAATTCGATCTAAAATTACTGAGAGTCCGTATAACCTTTTTTTAAATTTAATCTTTTGGCCTTTAGTTCTCCTATTTGAATATGTTTTAAATTTTTAATATTTTACCTGCATCTGATTTAATATTCAAGACATTTGATTATGGAATTTGCAGGTTTTGGCTACTATTCGGTTTTGTGATATGAAACTTTGGTTGGTTTTATATATTTAGATGGTTTGACATTCTCTTTTAGATTATACACTTTGTATACAAGACCATATTTAAATATTTATTGAATTGTTATATTGTCATGTTGAATTTTCAGCTTATTTGGAGTTTTATACATATATTATTGATCTTGTTCTTTCGCTCTGATTCCTAGACATATTGGTTTTGTTACATACATATGTTCACTAATACTTGTTGAGTATTCAACTTTTAATTTATTATTTTTAACTCCTTTTAGATTAAAGGGTTATAAACAGCTTGTACGGAGTTTAGATGAGGAAATTAAACGAGATTTTGTTTGTATTTTGTAATTATTAGTTTTGTAATTAAGTTGTAGGTGTACTTGATATATTTTAATAACGAGAGAATGATTGATAAATTAATGTTAGAGTATTGTATTTTGATGAGGCATATTTGGGACTGTTTTGACATTTGGATTGTGACATTTTGATTTATGTTAGGTTGTTAGTGTGGTTTGTGTTATTCAAATTGCCCTTTTTTGTTATGAATTTTAGGGCAAGTTGTGGCCAATCCTTGATATTCGGATAAGTAGTCCAAAGCGATCATTGATAATTGATGCTATTCTTATTATTGATGGTATGATTTTGATTTTCTGTTAGTTTTGACCTGAATTGGGGTGTTGTATTTAGCTATCTTTTTGTTGGAATTTTATTTTATAGGTTTTAATCATTACAAATTATTATTCTTACCTATTTTTAGTATGGATTCATAACATGTTATTTCTTCAATCCAATAAACACCAAACAATTTAATTTTGAATTACAAAATTATGGTATATTAAAATATCGATATAATGTATTATAGACATAATCTTTTTCCCCGGTGACTAATTAAAAATGAATCATATATTAAAATCGAGCAATTTCATACATGTTTTATACCTATGAAGAGTTTTAGTTATTCTTATCAAAATTAAGCTTGACAATATCACTTTATATCATTAAAAAATATCCTAAAATTTTTAATTTGTGTATTTTTTTATAACGATATAAAAGATATAGATTTAAATTTATTAGAAGATTTGAATATATTTAAAATATATGACTTTGGTCTTTCAATTATAATTATAAAAAAAGAAAAATCAATATATATTAACTAATATATATCATTAATATCACCAATATGGAGACATAGTAGAACATTTTCTTTTCAATTTCAAAAAATATTGATATTGGGAGTTACATGAATTTTAAATTAACTTACTTGGATCATTATCATAATTCTCGCGGTATTGTCTCCTCAACAACACACAGCAACAATATGAGTAACTTCCCATAACATGTCCTTGATCAATTTAAAGGCAAAATCCACCCTTAAATCATCAACATGTTAATTTTATCCCTGATGCATTATCAGATCTGAATTGTAGTACAGATTAGAGATTAAAAAACTATCCTTCGGGTCTAAAGCGGATCTAGTCTCCATATGCTCTTAATATGAATTTTGTACAATACAACAGAGTATGGTTAAATGATTGACGGGACTCACTTCCCGATATATCTTCCGACGTTCAAGTTAATATTTTTCTTTGAGGAAAGAAAAAGGGAGGATGCACGTGTAGATACTTGAAAAAATAATTCTTATTTGTGGTTTGCGCTTTCCAGAAAGTGTCTTAGTGTGAGAGAGAGTATGTGTATGTTTTTAGCATTTTGAATTTATTTTTAGTTAGTCTTTATATTGTCCAGCGCCGTTCCCATTTTCCTGTTGAAAATGAGGGGTTTTTATAAAAGTTAATGGGTAATTGACTTTTCCTGTTAACCATCTAAGAAACCGTCAGATGGATAAAATACCGTTCAGTTGGTGGTTCCAACCGGCGCCCAAAATCGTTGAATCTAGATAAGAGAAGAAAATTCTTTTGTCCATTGTAGTTGGTTCCATCTTCCTTCAAGGAGCAAACCGCTTGGATAGGGCTGATGAGCACGTCTACTGATTTGGGTCGACTGTCCTGACTGAGCATCTATTTTTTTATGGGTCGAATTCTTGGATGGACTCTTTTTCTTGGGCCATTAGTAGCAATGCCCATCAGTCCCCAAAATTTTCTTGTATCCATGGTCTATAAATTGACTCTGTATTTTGATATTATTAATTGGGGAGTAGCACAATCTCACTCGTACAAGAAATGAAATTCCAGAGGCATTGAACCCATATCTTTGTGACTGCTATTTACAATTCTTGTGTTCAATCTCTTTTGTGAACCCATTAAATTGATGCATGTATTTGTAAGTAATTTAACCGGTCTAAACATGCCATATAAAGACCAAATGCGAAATAAAATTAGGGATCAACTAATCTTCTGCCATTGCATACGCTGCTTTGTTTTCTTCTTGTGAAATCTGACCACTTATGGTTTTAATTTTTCAAGCCTTCAATTCCTTTAACGATAGTGTATCATCAGAGAATTAGGCTTAGGAACAAAACTAAATAGCCCACGCTATTTATTAAGACAATTCCATCAATTATCTTATGGGAGGTTACCGTGGAAAGTTAATACAAAACGGTTACCAAACATGGACCATCAATGCTGATTATTCAGTTTTTTTAAAAAAATGAACAGTCAACAGTATTATCATTATTCCCTTGGCTCGAGCAATTGATTGATTGCTTTGATCTCGCTGCTAACATCCTACTTCTATCATCAGCAGTAGTAAATATGCTAGCTGATAGGGCAATGGTGTGCCTAAACTTGATCACCAATGGCCTGTATGTTGCTTCCTCCTCTAATACCGACATTCCCATGCTCCATACTTTCTCCGAGAGACACATCTTGCTCCATTACTTCCATGACGATAAGAATGATGCTGTTGAAAAAATAGCAAATTGTATGGCCAAAATTTACCTTCTGAGTGTTGTAGGGCGCCTTGGAGTGAGCAACTAAAAGAAATATCAATCTCTCAGTTTTCTGCAGATGTTACTGATCCCAAGGCCCATTAGTTGAGGAGGAGATCTGGCGGTCGAGGTGCACCCTAATGATAGGACAATGTTTGTCACATTCTCGAAGAGATATCCGATGTCAAAGGAGGGAGTGATAGAAATCTTCACCACGGTATATGGAGAATGCATCAAGTTGGTTCATATGCAGGATGTTGAAGCGGATGAGCACCCATCGTTTGCTAACATTGTGGTGAGCTCGAGTTCGAAGGTCGAGGTGACTTTGCATGGAGCAGAGAAAGTGAAGCTTACTATCGATGGGAAGTATGTATGGCAAGAAATATTGTGCCCAAGCACCCAAGATTACCACCATCTGTGGGAAAACTACTAGCAATTGGGCTTAGTTCTCCATACTCTCCTACCTAGAGGATGGCCCTGATACTTGTCTACTTCACTTGAAAACTTCGTTATTATTTCTAGGCGTACAAAATTATTGTTTTGACTGTCCAGCCACTAAAAGGAATCTTACAATGTCGAACATGTTAGGATGATAGGTCAAATGGGCATTGAGTTGGGAAAATTTGATATAGAGTTTTGATCGAGGCCGGTTGTAAAGGGCCAAACCCTAACAGATTTTATTGTTGAAACGATAATCCCAACTCGAAAAACCCTTGACTTCGTTGAGACCAATGGTCATCAAAAAACTTCAGCATGGACCTTACATGTGGATGGATCTTCCATGCAAATAGACAGTGGAGCAAATATGTCTCGAGAATTTTTGATGGGTCAGAAATAAAGTACTCAATGACCTTTAAATTTTCAAGGACCAATAATGTTGTAGAGTACGAGGCGTTACTTGTCGAACTCTGATTAGCCAAAGAGTATTCGGCCAAGAACCTGATCGTCTACAACGACTTAGAATTGGTTGTTAACCTAGTTTGAGAAACATTTGAGCCTTCCAACCCTCAACTTTTCAAGTATCTCTCCAAAGTTCGAGCCATGACATTGGCATTCAATAATGTGGAGGTGATCCTCATCTTAAGGGAAGAGAACGGAAAGGTAGACCGACTAATATGGGCCATAGAAACTGGGGACCTCGAGCAGTACGTACGAGAAATAAGTGAGGTCCTTAGAATTCCTAGCATAGACGGCCCAAAGTCAGAGGTGATATAGATAGCCGATATGAAAATCTGATGACTCCCTCTAGAAAATATCTGTCCGACAATATAATACCCGAGAACTAGGATGAGGCAAAGTGTGTGAAAAAGGTGGTAGACCAGTACACCATAATGGAAGAAAAGTTATACTGGCGTGGGTACTCCGCCCCATTCCTATAGTGTCTCACACCGACAAAAGCTGACCACGCATTAGGAGAGGTACACCTTGGCATTTGTGGATTCATGTTAGGGGCAAGCACCTTGCATTTAAACTCATGCGATAATGTTACTGCTGGTTCACCATGAAGTATGATGCCATGGATTTTGTACCGAAATGTAAAAATTACCAAATCTATAGGAACCTCACCCATCAACCACACAAAGAGCTCCAAGCATTGCTATCACCTTGGCCATTCACATAATATGGGCTCGATATCATTGAACCCCTACTTGTTACGTCTAGATAAGAAAAATTCATGATCGTCGAGATTGACTATTTCACGAAGTGGGTCGAGGATATTCCTCTTGCACGGATCATTGAGTAGATAGTAATAGAATTTGTCTGCCAAAATATAGTGTGCAGGTTTGGTATTCCAGAGGTAATAGTGACGGACGATGGGACCGATTTTACTAGCAAGCGGTTTACAAAATATTATACCAACTTGAGAATAAGGTTGGTTCACACTTCTATTGCTTACCCGCAAGCCAACAGACAAGTAGAGGTGACCAATCATACGCTACTATATGGATTAAAAATTAAGCTAGAAGACACTGAAAGCTTGTGGATGGATGAGCTACCATCTGTGTTATGGTCCTATAGAATGACGCCAGGGAGATGACCCGCGAGACGCACTTCAACCTATAATACAGGACTGAGACTATTATTCTAATAGAGGTCAGATTGCCTAACCTCCAGGTCGAATGTTTTGTCCCACTTAACTCTTAGAGGCTCCGAGAAATCCTTGATTTACTTGAAGAGGCCTAGAACATGACACGTTTGTGGACAATGGCCTACCAATAACGAATTGCTTAATACTATAACTTAAAAGTGAAAGCACACCAATTTGAAGTGAGAGATTTAGTCCTATGAAGTATTGAAGCGACCAACAGAATGCCGACTGGAATAAGATCATACCCAACTGGTAAGGACCTTTTCTTGTCTCAGCTATTCTTCAAAATAGGGCCTACAAGTTATGCATCCAAAGTGACAAGCTTGTCCCTAGGATATGAAATGATTCTTACCTCAATAAATATTATCAATAAATGTATGTATGGCCTAGGTAAAGTTAATATGTTTCGTCTGAATACTTGTAAAATGTGTCATATTTTATTAATAAAATGCTTATTCAATTATTCTTTATTTATATGAATGCTTATTTATCATTTTATAAAATTGCGCGACCTAGGCTGCCCCTAAATCAGGTGAGATTCCTTCACTGGCCCCTCGAACCATCGCTTGGTAGTCAACAAAACTTGATCATTTTACTGAGCAACCCTAATGAGATCGGATTGTAAAACTTGGTCACAACATCAAGTGGCCCTCATGAGGCTGAAGGTTAAAAACTTATAGGGTTTCCTTAAAGTACGAATATGAAATCCTCCAGTTAGAGAAGATAACATTGTGACCCGACCATTGTCCAAAAAACTTAAGTCAAACACACCAAAATCATGATGCCCTCTAACATGTTTGAGGACCAATAGCCATGTGTGGACAATGGTTTAAGTTACCTCCAGAGATTGGCATTGAAGACTATAATGTTTGGCCAGCATATAAACCAATATTTGTGTGTGTGTGTGTGTGTGTGTGTGTGTGTGTGTGTGTGTGTGTGTGTGCATGCATAAATAATAAAAAGAGAGAAGAAGATTAATACAATATGATTTTATTCCTTTACAAGAAATAGTACAAGGTACAAAATTTTATTTCGGGGGAGGATTGCAATAAGATTGAGAAGTTTTTGATAGAGGCTCCCAGGACTCCACATCATCCCTGGGACAGTTTAGTACATTAGATCGATTTAGGGCATTGGCATTCCTTGGATAAAAATAGAAGTGGGAATACTTGGAGCCACCATTTTTATAATGTCTCGACAAAGCCCAATACCATCTCAATATTTGTACTCCATTACCTGCCTAATATCATTTGGATTGATAAATGACCTAAGCTCACTCTCAAGTCTAAAGTTCTGATCACGAAATAAAGCATACTTCTGCCTTGTCTCGGACAATTTGTGCTCAAGACAAGATACACATTGCCCAAATCCGATCATGTAAGAAAAATCACAAGTCTCAAATCAACATATATCATATTTACAACTGATAAAATATAACTATTATAACAATCTCAATATCCTCATACCTAGAGAAAGTTTAGGAAAAATATAACTCCAAAAAAAAAAATCCCAACAAAATGAAATAAAATACTAGAATGTATTTTTAGAGTATAAAATAAACACTCTCTCCAGTTGGACCTTCTAATCTCTCTCACCGTAGCTCCTTATCCATCTCTAGAGTTACCCTTTTCTAAATCAAGCTACTCTGGAAGAAAAAAATAGTAAAAGTGAATCAAATGTCTAACTAGTAATAATAAATAAATAATAAGTAATAATAAAAAGTATTATATATATATAATAAATGATATATGCCAAAAGTCATAACAAGAATATAATATCCAACAGATAAATATATCCGAGAGTCTGTATTTTATCTTATCACGACTTAAAATTAAAAATAAGGCAGGTCACCCGGGCCTTCATGTGAAAAAAATTATAAGATTTACCAATAACATCTAAAAATCCTTAGAATCCAACATCATGAAAATAAAGGGATATCCTAATCCAAATATCAGCGTAAAGAACCCGAATATCAAATAACAATAAATTTCATGGATTCCATTGAATTCGAATATCGTAAAATCCGATATATGAATTCTACAAAATAAAACTTGTGGATTCCATTGAAATTTAAACTCAAGAGGTATTAACAATAACGAGATATCACAAAAAACTTCTTAGTCCTTATCCTGTCACTGTGAACCAAAAGCCGCGTATTTACATCCCAACGATTCGGTAAGTGACATAAGGTTGTTTATGGTATCCACACTACTACTATAGTCCTCCCAAAGGCTGTACCTGTAGCATACTCATACAATCTATGATACCCATCGCCAGTGATATTCCTAATATTATCTCCTATAATGATTATATGGCTATAAGTATCCCTCCATAATAACAATATACCTCATCACCACGATAATATATAAGCCTATATTGGATAAATGTAGACCATATTGAGGTGTCGTAACTTCCCAATAACTAGATACATTAGTATTTTCATACGCTCTAATTAGCCTTAATCGTAGGAAACTAATAACTTAAATACTCACGCAATCGAGTATGACATAAAGAAAGCTTTACAATTATAATAATAAAAATATTGTTTGGTGCTGATAAGGGCCATACACACGTAATCGAAGATAATGCAAATAATGTCATCATTGAGAAAGAGGAAAAGTACCAAGGACAGTTTGAATATTCAACCAAATGCCATCATATTTTATTAAATCCTTCATATATAAAATCGTTCATATAAAATCGTTTGCTGACATTGTGGTGAGCTCGAGTTCAAAGGTTGAGGTGACTTTGCATGGAGCGGAGAAAGTGAAGCTTACCATCGATGGGAAGTATGTATGGCAAGAAATATTGTGCCCAAGCACCCAAGATCGCCACCTTCTCTGGGAAAACTACTAGCAATTGAGCTTAGTTCTCTGCCGTTCTAATGATTTGCGTTCTCTGTAAGAAAAGAATATGCTATTTATTAGCACTTGCTCTTAAACATACAAATGAATGCTGAATTTGTACTGACTGCTTGTTTGTATAGGATTGGACAGCCTCGAGAAGGGTGTAGGAGCCCCTCCAATGCGCAAATGGCTGTTGGATTCAAAGTGATCAAACAACCCTCATTTTATTTTTAAAGAACAAAAATAATTTTTTATTTTTAAAATGTTAAATTATTAAGACATTCATATTATGTAAAAAACTAATAACAAAACTATAATGATATTTTTAAGAGTTTTTTAGAAATACACAAGGAAGGCCCTTGGATCTTGGATCCATGGGCCATTAGTGCGTGGAAGGGGCTCCTATGCATTTTTGTCTTGGAAGCCTTCTTATTTGGATAGCCTCATTCAAAGTGATCAAATAGCCCTCATTTTATTTGTTTTAAATATAAAATTGAGTTTTCCTAATTTTTTTTAAAATATTAAAATATTAATATTATATAAAAAAATTTTTTAAAAATTATCATATTTTAAATTGTTTTAAAAATACAATAAAGGTCCTTAAATCTTGAATCCAAAGGCCAATAGCACATTGAAGCCCCCTCATTTCGTCAGCCTTATGCCCCCCAAAATAGCATGGCAAAACTACTTCAACTTTTTTAGACATTTTTCTAAAGCCCGGGCATAACTCAAGCAAACATAAAGCCAAATCAATACATTTTAGCCATCATTGAACAATATTTGAAAGAAAATCAAAACGTACATTAAATATTAATGGGTATCGTAATCTCCAGCCCAAGATGAGGGTCTATCAAGATATCGGCCCATGATTGAATAATGATCCAATCAGCCCATATAACCTAAAGCAAACGGATGAGTTTGTTGGTCTAGTCATGACAGTCTACTTTTCGTGCAAGTAACTCATCTAATTGACCAGAACAAACAACTTTTCTCTCTTACTCGAATAACTCAATGCACTCAGTTTCTCTCAGGGGGCTGAACAGTACCCCTTATCTATCCAAGCAGTTCCATAGGTGGTTGATAGGAGATGTCAACTGTCCCTCAACTTTATATATATATCCCTCATTTCCAACAAAACGGGGGAGGTTGAACAAAAAAAGAAATTAATTAAGTAACAATTCTAACACGCTTCATTTTAAGCGCATTTCTTTCTCTTCTTAAGACGCTTTTTTTCCAAACACACCTCTCTAGGAGCATTTTATATAAATATTATCACTATCATCTCGTATCCTCTTTTTTATTTTCAACAAAAAAAGACGACTGACATAAGTATTGAAGGATAAATTAGGAGTGAGTCCCGTCAAATATTTGACCATTTATTAATTGTGTTATATATGACCCAAATTTAAAACATACAGAGACTGGACCCACTTTAAATTGATCAAATTAGGCAAATCGGTTCTTGATTTTCTAATTCATAAAGTAATTCAGAATCCAAGACGCATCATTGGCACCATCCGTGAAAAACAACTAAAAAGTCTAACTACCATATTCCTGTGAAAAATAGCATGGTGAACACTCGGGCACAAATTAGCATTAGAGATACCACCTCATGTGGCAACTGCCTTCCTATCGGTAGTCATGTGGATGACCATCCTGACCCTAGTGTACGTGCACTTGTGATACGGATGAACAACATTTCTAAGGCCATCCAAACCATCTACACAAGCTTAGATGAACGACCAAAGGGGGCTCCATTTTCCGCCTTCTAAACTGTGACGTCCATGCAAAGGAAAAGGAAAAAAGAAACACCCTACCGATAAGGGTCGATGGCCTGATCATCTTGGGATTCAAGCTACCTCGAGCAACAAAGTCTCATTGTGCCTAGAGGGTCTCCTAAGTTACAAGACTTAGGTGGATAGCCCTGAGAGGCAAAATTTTTGCTATTCCTGTGACGATAGTAGGCCTTTGGACCAAGGAGGAGCTTCTCATAGCACACACCTTCTGAAGGCTGTAAGCTGTCTAACCTCTCACGCCATACAGAATCCTTTGGAATTAAGGATCTACTTCAACGAGAAAAGGATGACAACTCTTCCTTAAATGAAGGAGAAAATAGAAAAAATGTGACAGCATATGTTCGGAGGGGACACTGGTAGAGAAACCGCAGACCTAAGAAGATCACCATTTAATGGAGGCTCGAACACAACCACTCCCTTACAAATTTAAGATGACAGCTCTGGATCTTTACGGTGGAGCATAAATCCAATTGACCATATTGACCATTTTTTACAGAATTTGAATATATAAATTTTAAAATATGCAGAAGTTACATTATGAATTTCTTAAGTATGTGAGTTTTTTACAGTAAGAAATTTCAAAAAAAACTAATAAAATTTTTTAGTTTCAATATTTCATTTCAATTGTCAAATATTTAATAAAATTTCATAACATATAAAATATATACTTAGAGATTTCAAATATGTAAGAATATTATATATGAATTTAAAGTATACAAGAACCATTTAATCATAATTCTGAACATGCATGGGTTGTAATATAGAAAACCTACTACTTAATACAATATGTATATGTTAAGATATGGATTTTATATAATATAGCAGAAAAATAAGAAGGCTAATATATGTATGTGATGAATAAATGTCTTATGCTCAAAAATTTAATGTGCAAGAGTATTTAAAATGATAAATGCCCATAGAGAATAGAAGGAACATCAACAAGAAAAATGGGTTTGGAATGTACTTGTATTGTCTTCAATTTATTAATATCTTTCTTGAATTTACTTCAAATGTCCTCTTCTAACTTTTTCTTTCTTCTTCTCTCTCTTTTTCTCTTCAACTTATTTCTCTTCTCTTAAAATCTGGTAGAAATTGATTGAAAATCTGTCGGACATAATTTTTATAAAAGACTGGCGCATATGCGCCTTTTAGGTGTGTATTGAGCATCATGACAAAACATTTTGGAGCATGAGCTTCAAGAACGCATCAAGCTGATGGGAAATATGGCGACAGACTTTCTCCCACTCAAATCACTTAGTAAGGAAGATTAACGAAGAAGAATAATCAAAACAAGAATTTTTACGTGGAAAACCCTTATCAATCAAGAGAAAAAATCACGGGACGATCCGTCCACCAAACGTATTTCACTATGTGGGCGATTTGGGAACAAATTCCCCGTTACACAGTAGAGAACAAGGAAATATTGAAGAACAGAGCAATAGCAACACACACAATTACTATCGGTTTCTGCTTCCTTCACCGTTTTTCTCTCCTACTCTCTCTTACACTTCATCACTCACACACACATATCAAAAAGGATATATAGGGCAATATTCAATACATAAAAGGATAGAACCGGTTCCTTCCAACAATATGAATATTCCCCTGTCCAAAAATACGGCTCCTGTAAAATTATCTGAGATCATATATCTCCACAAAATCTGCTGAGCTGGAGCTGTTCTGTATTACTTGGCGGGCGGCCAACCGTTGGCCGTCTGCGTTCTTCACGAGACCGATCAACACCCCTGTTGACCGTCTGAAATTTGCTCTTTTGGAATCTCTCAATGAAACCGGCTTACTTAACCGCCAACCGGTCAACTCCCCGTTAGCCGTTCATCCGGTCAACAACCCGTTGACCGTCCATCCGATCAACTCCCCATTGACCGGAACTTCTTTCTTTTATAAAACAACACCTTCATGCTCAGCCCAATTTCTTCGATCGCAAAAGTTTTTTCACGGGAGTGATCCCCAACAAACTTCCCCTCACGACCATGAGGAAGTTGGATCCATTAGCCCGGCTATCTTGCAGCATACTTCATTCTTTCCTCTTGTTATAATCTTAGTCATCATGTCTACTCCATTGTCTTCAGTACCAATCTTCTCAAGTGATAATAGACCAGCTTCCAGCACGTCCCTCACCCAATGGTACCGAACATCAATATGCTTGGATCTCGAGTGAAACGAAGAATTCTTGCAGAGATGTATTGCACTCTGACTATCACAGAGTATACTGTACTTCTCCTGTTGAAGATCCAATTCTTGAACAAATTCCTTCATCCACAGCATCTCCTTGCACGTCTCTGTAATTGCAATATATTGGGCTTCAGTTGTGGATAGAGCTACACAGTTTTACAGCTTGGACTGCCAAGAAACTGCATCGTCCGCAAATTTCACCAAGTAACTCGATGTGAATTTGCGTGTGTCAACATCTCCGGCCATATCCGCATCTGAGTATCCCACCAACTGTGGTTTATCACTTCCATGACACAAGCACCTCTTGGAAGTGCCCCGAATATATCTCATGATCCACTTCACTGCGGACCAGTGCTCCTTTCCCGGATTGGACAGAAAATGGCTAACTGTCCCGACCGCATGAGCTATGTCCAGTCTGGTACACACCAAGGCATACATAAGGCTTCCCACAGCAGAGGAATAGGGCACGCCTTTCATATATCTCTTCTCGTCATCCAAGGACGGACATTGACGAGTGCTCAGTTTGTAATAATTCGCCAAAGGTGTGCTCACGGGCTTCGATTTGTCCATGTTGAACCGTTGGAGCACTTTTTCAATGTAGCTTTCTTGAGACAGCCACAATTTTCTAGCCTTCCGATCGCGTATAATTCTGACTCCCAGAATTTGCTTCGCCGATCCAAGGTCCTTCATAGCAAATGACTGCCCAAGTTGCTTTTTCAGCTCCTTTATTCAAGTACCATTTCGTTCAACTATTAACATGTCATCCACATATAGAAGAAGAATGACAAAATCATCACCAGCAAATCTCTGCACAAAAATGCAGTGGTCTCGAGTAGTCCGTCGGTACCCTTGGCCTGCCATAACAGACTCAAACTTCTTGTACCACTGTCGAGGAGCTTGCTTTAGGCCATACAGACTTTTCTTCAAATGGCATACAAGTTGTTCCTTTCCTTTAGCCTCAAAGCCTTCTGGCTGTTCCATGAAAACCTCCTCCTCAAGGTCTCCATGGAGGAATAAAGTTCGGACATCCATTTGCTCCACCTCAAGGTCCTGGGTGGCAGCCAGACCCAACACCACTCGTATGGAAGACATTTTCACTACCGGAGCAAATATCTCATCAAAATCAATTCCTTTCCTTTGTCCAAAACCTTTCACCACCAGTCGAGCCTTGTATCTTGGCTCCTTGGTATTCTCGTCCGTTTTCAACCGAAAGACCCATTTATTCTTCAGAGCCTTATTTCCCTTAGGAAGTTTAACAAGATCAAAGGTATGGTTCTCATGAAGAGAACTCATCTCATCCTTCATGACCTCCAGCCATTTCTCCTTGCTTTCGCCGTTTACAACATCTTCATAATCTTCAGGCTCACCGGTATCAGTAAGCATAACATATTCCCTGGGGGGCAGACGAACGGACGGTCGTCTGTTCCGAGAAGATCGTCTAACAGAAACTTCTTCGGCCGGTTGAGGAATGGCCTTAGTCTGGTCATCATCAGGCATCATGACCTCTTCTCCGGTATCCTCAACTGCCTCAGGACCACAATTATCGCCTTCCAATGATATAGGACGGGCATCTTCTATACTAACTTTGTTCGTATGTTCATCATTATAATTTGCCCTCCTGTCAATGTCTTCAATTGTCTCATTCTCGACAAAGGCTACATCTCTTGACCGGACAAGTTTCCTGGTGGCAAGATCATAAAATCTGTAGCCCAACTCATCCTCTCCATAGCCCAGAAAAACGCATTGCATTGTCTTTGGCTCCAGTTTCATCCTTTCGTCTCTTGGGACGTGTACGAATGCTTTACATCAGAACATACGCAAATGATCATAGGATGGCTCTACGCCCGTCTATATCTTCTCCGCCAGTTCACCCATCAGAGACTTACTCGGCGACCTGTTGACAATGTAGGTCGCCGTCCGGAGTGCTTCTGCCCAGAACGTAGCATGAAGTTTTGCTTCAGAGAGCATACAACGTACTCTCTCCAAGAGTGTACAATTCATCCGTTCTGCTACTCCATTCAGCTGAGGTGTCTTCGGTGGTATTTTCTGATGCCTAATACCATGTGATCGGCAGTAAGCATCAAAAGGTCCTAAATATTCTCCGCCGTTGTCACTTTGGACGGTCTTCAGTTTCTTCCCCGCCTGACGCTCCACAAGAGCATGAAACTGCTCAAAAATATCAAGAACCTGATCCTTGGTCTTCAGTGGGTAAACCCACAGCCTTCTTGAACAGTCGTCAATAAAGGAAACAAAATACTGAGCACCACCGATAGACTTCTCTTTGAATGGACCACACACATCCGTGTGGATGAGATCAAGTAGTCCGGTATTTGGGCTTGACAAAACTCCATTGAAGGAAACTCTTCTTTATTTCCCGGCCAAGCAGTGGGGACACGTTTTCATCCCGTCCTCCTTCATCCCATTGATTAGACCCTTCCTGGCCAAGTGAGACAATCTCCTTTCACTCATGTGGCCCAGCCTCCTGTGCCACAAATCTTCTATCTCCTTACAAATTACAGCGTTCACATCTCTTGCCATGGCACAGACTTTCATCACATACAGACCGGAGCACTTTTTTCCTCTCGCTGCAACAAGAGACCCCGTTGTCAACTTCTACTCACCTTCACAGAAGGTGTTGCAGTAACTTTCATCATCTAGCCGACTGGCTGAGATGACATTCAAACGGATGTCAGGAACGTGATGCACATCCTTCAGCAGCAGCTTCGTGCCATTATTTGTGACCAGAATGATATCTCCTCTGCCTACAACGGGAGACGTTCCTTTATTGTCCATCCTAATTACTCCAAAATCTCCTGGAGTATAGGATGTAAACAGTCCCTTTCTGAACGTGACATGTAGAGTAGCAACCGAATCAATTACCCAGCCGGATTCCATGTCTGTCAGGTTTGCCACCTCCCCTTGACATGTAAACAGGAGATCTCCACTTGTGACTACTAAGACGGAGGACGTTTCCTCCCCACGTCCTTTGTCACTTTTCTCCTTCTCTGTATTTTTCCGCTTCCATTTGAAGCAATACTTCTTGATGTGGCCCCTTTTGCCGCAATGATGGCACTCCAGGTTTTGGTATCTGGATCGTGACTTGCTGCGACCCTTTTCTCCTGGTTTCTGGTGGCGACCTCTGCTTCTTCTCCTAAATTCGGTCACCAGGACCTCAGAATGAGAAGACGGTGAGGTTCCTTGTGACCTTCTGGACTCGTTCATGAGCAGAGAGGCAATAACTTCATCCAACCTTAAAGTATCCTTGCCGAACAGTAAGGTTGTGACGATATGATCATAAGTGGCTGGCAGAGAAGCTAACAGGACCAACGCCTTGTCCTCCTCCTTGATTTTCTCATCAAGAACAGACATCTGCGTCAATATTCGGTTAAACTCGTCCAAGTGTTTTTCAAAACTCCCTCCTTCTAATAACCGTAAGCTATAAAATTGCTTCTTTATGTGCAGTCTGATTGTCAGATATTTGGACTTGTAACGACTCTCTAGCTTCTCCCAGACCTCCACCGGATCAGTTAGACCAAGAACTTCTTGGAGAGTATTGTCCGCCAAGCACAGCTTAATGGTACAGTTTGCAAAATCTCTCTTGTCTTGCCATTCATCGTCGGTTAGATTTTCAGGTTTTTCGTCCTTCTTTTTCAATGCCTTCACTGTCCCTTCCCTCGTCAGAATGTTCTTCACCCTCTCTTGCCAGAGAATGAAGTTACCCTGCCCGTTGAATTGCTCAATGTTGAACGGCAGATTCTTTGACGACGAGGATGCCATTAAAACAGAATTTGGAACCTGGCTCTGATACCATTTGATGGGAAATATGGCGACAGACTTTCTCCCACTCAAATCACTTAGTAAGGAAGATGAACGAAGAAGAACAATCAAAACAAGAATTTTTACGTGGAAAACCCTTATCAATCAAGAGAAAAAATCACGGGACGATCCGTCCACCAAACGTATTTCACTATGTGGGCGATTTGGGAACAAATTCCCCGTTACACAGTAGAGAACAAGGAAATATTGAAGAACAGAGCAATAGCAACACACACAATTACTATCGGTTTCTGCTTCCTTCACCGTTTTTCTCTCCTACTCTCTCTTACACTTCATCACTCACACACACATATCAAAAAGGATATATAGGACAATATTCAATACATAAAAGGATAGAACCGGTTCCTTCCAACAATATGAATATTCCCCTGTCCAAAAATACGGCTCCTGCAAAATCGTCTGAGATCATGTATCTCCAGAAAATCTGCTGAGCTGGCGCTGTTCTGTATTACCTGACGGGTAGCCAACCGTTGGCCGTTCGCATTCTTCACGAGACCGGTCAACACCCCTATTATCCGTCTGAAATTTGCTCTTTTGGAATCTCTCAGTGAAACCGGCTTACTTAACCGCCAAACCGGTCAACTCCCCGTTAGTCGTTCATCCGGTCAACAACCCGTTGACCGTCCATTCGGTCAACTCCCCATTGATCGGAACTTCTTTCCTTTATAAAACAGCACCTTCGTGCTCAGCCCAATTTCTTCGATCACAAAAGCTTCTTCACGGGAGTGATCCCCAACGCCAATCTGCCAAAACTGCCATTGAGTGTCCCTCGAGCACGTATCAAATGTTGATAATTTATCAAAAGTCCGTTCAAAAACTAGCCATATATCTTTTAGGTGTGACCTCTCTACCTAGCACATATAGGTGCACACGTTAGGTGCTAGTCAAGTATCATTCAATCTGATATGACTCGATTTAAAGTTAACTTTGATCTAATTTTTTGTTTGATCTCAAAATTTCTTTTTCTTAACTTAATTAATTACAATCAAATTTATAATTTTAAAGCTCGCACATTACAATCTAAACCATTTAAAGGCATCATTGTAGGTTCGTTTCCCAACATTTGGTTTGATTTTAAATCGGGTAATTTAATATTTATTTATGGCTTAAATTAAAGTCTAATTTTATGTTAATGAAATTTAATTTGGGATTTGAATGTATTAAATTAGAGTCTGGTTTTATTAATATCCCGATTTTGGGTCAGGAACACTTCATCCTCACAAAAGACTTGAATTTAATCACCTAACATATATATATATGCAAATTATTTTTCAACAAATGAATGTAACTATATAATAATTTGCATTTGATTGTATGATTGACTATATAATAATTTCCTTCTATATGATAATTTGCAATAATATTTACATACTTATACACCTATTTCTATCAAAATTATCAAAATTGGTGTAAATAGAGATAGGCAAAAAAGAGAAAAAGTTTTTTAAAAAAATAAATTTTACATTTATTTTTAATAATTTTAATATAAGTGGGTGTAGAAGTCACTGTATGAATGATATTACTACTATAATAAACTATATAATAATTTCTCTCATTCCTTCATCAATGTTGATGGTTAAGTTAATAATGCCTCATGAATTTTCATTTGATTTTTCGTCTTTAAGTTGTTGCCAAATTTAATTAATTTAATAGTAAATGGAAATTTAATTAAACCAGATGCGATATTCATGGACCCTGGGAGGATTTCATCAATCTGTTTGTCTATTACGTACCATACGTGAGCTTGTGTTATTTTGTCAACCCAAAAATCACCAAAAAAAAATAATTCTAAATTCAAAAAATACAATAATCTTAAAAAAATAATTCTAAATTAAAAAAATTAGGGAGTAAAAAGCTGAATAGATTTTACTTATTGCAAATATATATATAGTAGCAAAAAGGGAAAAAACGATGGATTAAAATATCGGTATCAGATATTATAGATGTAATTTTTTATCTTATGATTAAATATAAAATGAGTTATATACTAAAATTTAATAAATTATATAACATGTTTTTTTTTTTAATTTTTGAGGAGATTTAGTTAATGCAATTAAAATTCAGCTTGATAGATATCATTATACATTATTGAAAAAATATCTCAAAATGTTTCATATATATTTTTTTATTACTTTATTATATATATCGATTTAAACTTCTCAAAAGATTTGAGTTTGTTTAAAATATATGAATTTAGGCTTTCAAGTGTGAAACTCGAGATAAAAACTAATACATATCGATCAATATATCACATTAACGTATACTAATATGGAGACATAGTGGGACTTTTTTCAGAATCGAAAATATTAATAAAGAAAGTTACATAAAATTTTAAATTATCTGACTTGTATTTTCATCACAATCCCTGTGTAGTTAATATGAAATGTGCTCCCATATCGGATTGAGAGGGGACTCCTATCCGAAGACGCGTAGGAGCCCCTCCCATTCGCACACAGCGGTTGAATACAACATGATCCTACAACTCTCATTTTATATATTTTTAAAAAATATGAAATAAGTTTTGTTTATTTTTTCTGTCTAATGCTAGAGCATCAAATTATCTAAAATATAAAATGATGGTCATTGGATCCCAAATCTAACGGCCAACAATACGTGAGAGGCGCTCCTACAAGCATTTTAGTAGGAGCATGTAGGGACTCTAGCCTTGTCTTTATTTTGCAGGAAAATCGTCCCTTAGAGAGTGATTGTCTCCTAAACCTAGCAATATCAAGAATAACTTCCCATAACAAGTCATTAATCAATCTGAAAACAAAATCGACCCTCAAATATTCAACTTAATAATTATATTGCCAAAATTTTCATGTATCTATAACCTATAAATTTACCCCGAATTTCTACTTATTAACCAAAAGAATAATATAATTTCACTTATACAAGAAAAGGAATTCGAGAGATATCAATCCTACGTTTTTGTGTTTAAAATTACACTAAACATGAACGCTATAATGTTTGATGAAAAGCTGGATCTCTTCCATCATATCAACCGAGCATTATACGCCATCCTCGTGTTCAACCTCTTTCGTGACCCCATTGAATCGATGCATGTGTTATCATTATTCCTTTGGCTCGAGCGACAAGCATGCTGCTTTGATCTCATCAATAACATCCTGCCTCTATCGTTAACGGTGGTAAACATGCTAGCTGATGAGGCGGTGGTGTGCCTCAACTTGATCACCAAATGCCCATTTGATGCTTCCTCCTCTAACATCGACATTCCCATGATTCGTGCTTTCTCGAGGAGAGATATCCCGCTCAATTACGTCCATGACAATAAGGACGGCACCATTGAAAAAATGGCCAAGTATGTGGCCGATATTTACATTCGGGTATTGAAGGACCTCATGGAGCAAGTTATTGAGAGAAATAACAATCTCTTAATCTCTGCAGATGTCATTGAGATCCCAAGGCCCTTCGACATGGTAAGAGAAGCGGTGGTCGAGGTGCACCCTGATGACAGAACGATGTTTGTTACTTTCTCTAAAGAATATCCGATGTCCAAGGAGGAAGTGATAGAATTCTTCACAACCATTTATGGAGAATGCATCGAGTTTGTCCAAATGCAGGATGTGCAAGCAAACGAGCAACCCTTGTTTGCTCGCATTGTCGTGAACTCGGCTTCAAAGGTCAAGTTGATCTTGCAAGGTGCCGAGAAGATGAAGTTTACCATAAATGGGAAGCATGTATGGGTACGAAAATTCGTTCCCAAGCGCCCAAGATCACAGCCTGCTCCCGGACATCCGCTAGCAGCTTGGCCTGGTTCGCTGCCACCCCATAATGGCTTCTCTGTAGGAAAAAAACACTGTTGATCGTGAGCACTTTCTCCTAAAATTGCAAATGAAGTCCAAATTTGTATTGACTTCTTATTAATATAGGCTCCAATGTAGACGTCGTAGGAGCCCATCAAATGCATAAATGGTCGTTGGATTTAAAGTGATCTAACAATCTCTATTTTTTTTTTAAATGTAATTTTTAAAATTTTTTTATTTTTTAAAAATATTTGTCATAATATTAATTACTGATAAAAAAGCCATAAATAGGCATCTTTGAGTCGTACTCAAATGGATGGCCTCTAATCAAATAGTATTAGGAAACTGAATTCCTTTTTAGATTCCCGGGTCCTTCCCATGAATCAGAAGCCCTAGCCTTTTTCAAGGGGAAAGAAAATAAAAAAAAAAAAAGAAAATAAATGGTGGGAGAGTAATATGATATTTATAAATATTTATAAATTATATCTATATAAAAATAATATCAGAAAAAATAATTTTAGGAAGTTTAGACACTTAGAGCTTATATTTAATGAATCATGCATGAAAAAAATGTGCATTAGTTATAGTTAAAAGAAATAAAAGAATGAATTGGCCTAAAACAGTATAGAGGGATATATCTAAAATAATTTATAATTATTTATATTTTTAAATGATATTATAATAAATTATATAGACAAAATATATTTATATAACTTACTCTGATTAGTGAGGCATAATTTTCTATAATTAGTTTGTGTTGGTTATAACATAAGGTTATAGTAGACATACTTTATGTGGAGTAAATATTTATAATAACTGGCCAACAAAAATCATTGTACCACAGCCCATTATGGAAGAAAAACAATTCTGATAACAATCCCTTTCTAAAACAAGGCTCATGCAACATATTATTTTTTAAAATTTTCACCAATCAGAGTTTACCTCATTTGTAAGGAAAGAGCAAATTCTAGATATCTAATTAATATATCACAACCCTACTTAGTTATATCCAATATAAAATTATTTGATATACTTTATTTTATTTTGACATTATTAATTATATCATTTGATGGGTATTTATTTACACTTATATTTTCTTAATTTTGGAGTAGAATAGGTTGAGAGTCTATTAACAGAGATTATAGATTTATTGTAAAGATTTTAGGTAAAAATGAACTTAGAATCTAAAAGCTTCTATGTTGAGAGATGGTGTGGGGGTTTTTTTATTGTTTATTTAGTATTTTGATATTTGATTTAGATTGCGATCCCATTAGTTTATGTTCGTATGTTGATAATAGATTTTATTTGTAATAAATATTCTTTATAAATAATTTATTTATAATAGATTTATAATGAAGAATTATGATATAAATTATTTACAAGGTCGATTCAAATCGGATCGATTGATTCAAGTCTGAATTGTCACAAGCCCATCTCACCATCATAAGTTTCAAAAATTAAAATAAAAAAAGAGGGTTTGAGAGTTGAATGTTCAAAGGTAGCACATTGGAGACACAAATTTCAAGCTCGAGACAAGCTCATGTCTGTAATTTTGCAAAATGATATTCTTTTTTTACTTCTATCTCTATGGGAAAGGAAGGGTGTATACTTATTTTTTAACATAATAAATTTAAAATAATTACAATATTATTCATAAAAATGTTAAAAATTAGACTATTATTGAAGAAATAAGTGACTATAATATATAAAATTTACAGGGGTAAGTAAAAATTTTCAATCTAATTATTAATTGAATTATACTTATTATATATATTTATATTTATATTTATGGAATACAGGGTCGATCATCCCTTGTGTAAAATGTTTATGTCTAATCAAGATGATATAAAAAGTTTGGTATAATAATTATAAATGTAAAGCACAAAAAATATTAAAATATGTCAAATCAAAGTTTCAAAATAAGGTTGGAAATATATTAAATACATTTTAATTTTTATAAATATGGTTTAAAATTTATGGCATTAGATAATTATATATTTATTTTTTACAAAAAAATAAAGTTGAATGAATGTCCACCTAGATAATAAAAGACAAATATAAAATGAGTTAATAGAAGTACGTAGTGCGATATTTCAATTTTTTGATGTAATTTTTTTTTCATTAAAATTGGGTTAGTGTGATATAAAGTAAACTAAAGAACTCTACTATAAATAACATATAACAGAGAAAGAATGGCTCATCTGATTTATCTTTTGATCAGTTATTGTACCTTTCAGATCTTAAATATAGATATAGAATATAGTTGCTATGAGTTATTTATTTACATGTCTATTAAGAAATAAAGTATATAATTTAGTTGTATTTATAGCACTCTTATTTTCATACTGTACAATTCATATGCTTTTATTTCTAGTTGAACATATAGTATTGAAAGCACTATAAAAAAAAAAAAAAAAAACAGGTTATTATATGGCATTTGATATAACATTTTTACTCATCGGTTAATTGAGCTTAAATTTACATAAATTAAAATATTACAATTGTTTTCATTAATTATTATAGTATTATTGGTATCACTTATTATCTTTTAAAAAAATTAACTTTCATTAGAAAATTTATGTAACGGTTAGAAGAAATTAAATGATTTTCATAACTTAGAAAGGATTAAGTATACATTAATTTGAATGCATCATTTCAAATGGTTTTCATATATATATATATATATATATATATAGAAGAGATTTTCATCTTACCTTTAGATGGTGCAGAAGTTTCTTGATCGAGCAAAAGGATTGAATTTGGTAACTCACTGATTTGATTCCTCTATCATAATGTGTTCCATGAACTTCGTCTTCATTCTCACTATCGATGTTATCCATGACTTAAACTGCATAAGATACATTAAAAATTTCATTAAATAGATAATAATTTCAAAAATATTAAGAAGTAATAGTAGCATTAATTTATTATTATTTTGGCCGATTTTTTATAACATCGATCAAACTTTAAGATTTCACTCACATTGACTTGATAATCAACCAAGTAGGCCAAAGACTTCGCTTGAATTGATAAGCCTCGAGATTGCTAGGTGATTGGTAGATTGAATCAAACCCTAGATAATCTTAAAGGATTAAATCATATATTCACCTTATTTTAAGTTAAGAATCGCATGGAGTTATATCTGCCTATATATACTGTGTTTAAAGGGTGAAATCATGTATTCATTTGGTTTTAAAGTAAATATTTCATATAATTATACGCATTAATGCAATAATCCTTTCAGATTTACGTTAACAATCAGATCGAGTATCTGCTCATTTATAAATAACACATTAAATTATATGCAATGATATGACAATCATATCTACTATATTTAAGAAATGAGAAATTGTATCGTTGACATGGCCATTGTTGCATTAGCCTACCGACCAAAACAAATAGTGATAATAGATATTTATTGGATTAAAGTAACTATTTTTCTTATTTTCTTTGGATAATTATGAAAAAAGAGATGCAAAATGATGATATAATTATTATTTTTTAATAAAATAATAGCATTTATGGCATTTTAAAGCTTGAAATCCCAGTAATCGACTCATTTTGAAATAATAAATGCATGAAATTATACACTATAATATAAGATTCATTTATACTATAACGAAAAATGTGGGATCTTGTCGATTTGGGTGATGCTCCTATATAGAGGCATGTAGGTGCACCTCCGGCATAGCCGGGATCATTGGATGATCTAAAGTAATCCAATTGCTCTCTTTTTTTTTTTTTTGAAAAATATAAATAAGGTTTTTTTAAAAAAAATATTAAAATGTTCATATCATAAATAGAAAACTAAAAATAAGGATTATGTTATAAGTTTTTAAATATTATATTTTTTATATTCTAATGGTTGAAATTATTTTAAAATTAATAGAGGATCAAGATTGATATCATATTTTAATGTGTTATTTTAAAATATTTTTTTCATGTTGTAATAATAGTCTTGGAGATTAAAATGAGAAGTGAAATAAAAAATTAATGACAATTCTAAAAAAGAATAGAAGTTAACAATGTGAACATCTAAATTATATAATTTTTTGTTATTTTTAGCATAGTTTTTAGAAAATATTATAATTTGATTTTTTTAAAAAAATATTGAAAGTACGAGATTTTCTATTACTTAAATTTGTATTTTTATTTAAATTTTAATTTAGAATTTTTTAGCAAAATTGTAAAAATAATTTTGATTAAAAGATATAAATTATAAAAATTATGGAAGTTAAACACTAATTGATGTAAAGTCAAACCAGGCATCCTATCACTAATGGGGCCAAGGGGCCAACCATCCGTACAACCGTTCAATTAAAATTTTAATGGTTTATATTTCATATTTTTAAAAAAATTAAAAATACATATTAATTGTTATATTTTTGAGTAATTTTTTTTTTACAAAGTAGGTATTTTAGTACTATAACATTTTTTTAAAAAGTAAAAAATAACTTAATTTATAATTTTTACTAAATTATCAAATAATAATTCAAATTATCAAATGTACTACCTCATTGATTTTACTAATAAAGGGGAAAAAGTAATATGTATTGTAAAGAGTTAAATTTTGAAAAGAGTCATTCTATGTGAGGCTATATGTTTAGAGTTTAGCTTCGCTCTATGAAATGATAATTCAAATTGTTAGAATGGATTAACTTTTTAGAAAAATGAACTATTAAATTAATTCCTTTTCGTAGAAGTTTAATTGTTAGAGGTAGAATATCTAACAAATATAGCTTGTCAGATAATAAGATTATTAGTTTTATGAACTATTAAAATACAATTTAAACGCAAATGATCGGCTATTAGTATAGAGTTTATGTTAGAATACCTGATTTGTGAGGGTGTTAAATTATTAATCTAGACAAAGACTAAAGTAACCTAAATTATTGACCAAAGTCAAAAAAGGCTCATGCCATTTTGAATGCTAGGTTAATAGCGACAAAAACATTTTGTTTTAGGAATTTTGCTGTGGTGAGCTACTTATGAATTGTGTAATATGCTCACGATTTTTTAAGTAGTAGTTCGAAATGTAAAATTAGGGGGACATGGCACAACAGTAAAACAAATTTAGTGTATCATTATCACAATCCTAAGAAAACTATCAGAATATGCCAACACGGAAAGTTAACAATCAAACTCTTGTAGAATCGGTTGTTTAAGGCATAGAGACCTCAACTCCAAAGGAAGCTAAAGAGTCTTCAAGCCTAATATCTCACTTTGAGTGATTATAAATAATGCGTAGTTACTTGGTCAAGATAATATCCCATTTTGAGTGATTACATAGATGGAGAGGTTACTTAGTCAAAACAATAGCCCATGTTGAGTAATTTAGATTGAATGGTTACTTGATTTTAAGAGTAATCCACTTTATTAAATTGGAGGGTTCTAAATAGTTTATTTGATAAGCCTAAAACCTTTGTTAATGTAAGTATTATTAGCATAGAAAGGATATTTTCTTGCTTTCAAAAGCATCCTGAAAATACTTGGTAAAATACAAGTATGATATCACTTAAAATTTGCATAGAAAGGTTAAGAGCTAGTCTTGGATAATACCTGTTCTGCCTCCAAAATAATTTCTAAGGTAGAATCTTAACTGTTTAAAGTCCTTTTACCTTTTTCTCATCCTTCTCTTTTAAGTTTGTCTTTATTTTATTTTTTAATTTTTATTTTATTTATGTGGTATTAAAATTCAAGTTAAAAAATTTTAAGGACCTGTCAAAAATCTCTCAAGACGGTCCTAAATGTGTGATACACGCCACTCCTTTAGCCATGATTTTAATAACAAGTTCCAAAACCCACAACTATGAATCCGAAGCCTCTACCCCACTAATAAAGGGTTAAAATAAACTTCTCTTATTTATAACTGTTCAATCAATATTAAATAATTGAAATCTTTCTTTTTAAAAAAATTAACTTTTATTTATTTAAAAAAATAATACAATTGATTGATTAATATTGAATGATTATTATTAAGATAAATTAAATGTATCCATCTTTTAGAGATGTATGCTCCCCAAGCCACAAAACTATACCCAAGTTAGAAACTCCATTTAAAAGATAATATTCCATGAACAAGTGTGGCGTTGATTCATCCACTTGGTTGCCGGGTATGTATTAGTGTTAATTAGACTTTATTAAAATTAAGCTTATTGAACAGAATTAGGTTTAATTACCTGTAACGTCCCCGGAGCATCCGCACTGACGATATTGTCCACTTTGGACCGTCCCCTGCCGTCAAGGCCGTCACAGGGCGCCTCACGGTTTTGTTCCTGGCAGACCCTTACGGGCCCCCAAAACGCGTCGCCACGGGGAAACACGTTCCCCACCCATCAGAGTGCCACAGCAGAAGCGTGACGATATTGTCCTCTTTGGCCATCCCCTGCCGCACACGGCCGTCGCAGGGCGCCTCAAGGATTTCCTCTGGCGAACCCTTCCATTGGCGCGCTCCGGGAGCCTGTTTTAAACAGCCTCCCAGAGCGCGTCGCCAATGGAAGAGGTATCCACACCCTTTATCAGGCGTGCTTCGTTCACCTCCACATCCGATGTGGGACTCTACATTACCCATGTCTAAAACACTAATTATATTTGTTCCTTATTAAAATCGAGCCGGATTGGAGAGCATATTAACTTTTTTTTAAAAAATTTGATATTTTTGTTTAAAAAACTTTATACTTACATAAAAGATCAAATACCTCAAAATTATTAATCTAAAATGTTCCCATAAAGTATTATAAATAAATAATTTTTGCATAAAAAGTTATTAATTGTAAAAAATACAATATATTGAGATATGTTTTTAAACATAATATTTATTGAAAGTAAAAAATTATAACCAAGCCGAGCTAGGCTGGGTTGATCTTTCTTACATGTAACTATACCTTGCATCAAAATTGATAGGGTCTAATTTTTTAACAATATTCATCTATAATACTCATATAAATCAATTATATTTTATAATATTTTGTATTAAACAAACCTGATTGATTGATTTTCGGTATTATTATTTTTCTTGAAGTGTTCTACAAAGGAAGAATTCGTTCTTACAGATAATAGGGGTATCTCAAATGGTCATGCACCATACCTTTAAAAAGTGCCCTTAACCCTATTCGGATTACATGCTATCATGACTAAAGTCTGTTCTGAAGACATTGTTGTTATGTAACATTTTATCCTGTTTTCTATGCTATCTTGCAATTTCCTCCTTATGAAGAAAAAAATAATACAATGGGGCGTTTACAACAAGCTTGATTATAGCTTGGCTTATAAATGGCTTTCATAAGATTATTATTTAATCATATTCAAGTTAACTTAGAGATTTATTTTGCAATCATTCTCATAGAGTGTAATACTCGGTTCTTAGTTAATTTAATTGGATATTATTAGTTTATTTTAAATATATTAAAAATAATTGTATAATAAAAATTTAAAGAAAATCTAAAAAAGCAAGTTTTATGCCTGAGACACGCCTGACATGCGCTTGTACACATTTTTGGCGGATTAGGCACATTTGAGGAACAACTTTGGACCACTTAAGCGAGATTCGGGCAGATTGGTGAGTGTCTGATATTCGCCTTTTGGGTACTTGAGTATGATATTGGCAAATTGCTGACGCATGAATCCTACTTGAGACGGGACTTATACGTGACTAAGGTTTAGCGCGGTGCATGATGCATGCCTAAAGCAGTTTGTCTATAAAAAGACTTGTGCATTGTTTTCAAGCATTTATGCAAGAAAGGAAGAGGAATGAGAGAGAAAGAGAATGGAATGAAAAGAGAGGAAGAGAAGAAGAGAAATTTTGAAATATTTTCTAGCCAGATTTGTCAGATTTGATGTCAAATGTAAGTATTTTTAAGCCATATCTTAATTTTTTTTCCATTTTCTCTTAAGTTGGCTTATATTTGGTGATTTTATTATATATGTATATCATTTTTACTTACCTCATTTTGATTATTTATGCATGCATATAGTTTTACTAGATATTTTGAGTTTAGTTTTAGTTTTGTCAATATTTGAAAATTTTATTTACTTTGTGAAAATTGGATAAATATCTTGAGATATTATATTTATATATAAGAATATTTATAAATAAAAGTTATGAAAACTTGTATATAAGCTTTATAAGTGGTATTCTATGCATTGTGCGCCAAGTTGAGCTTTATTTTATATTCATATTTGTACTATTTTTAGGGTAAAAATTTTATATTTGTATTTTCTCGAAATAAAACTTTTATAGTTTTCTATTAAAAATAAAAAGTTATAGATATTTATTATAGAGACCTTCGACAATTTTATATTTTATTAGAATTATCGTAAAGAATTAAGCGAAACTAATATATTTAAACATTATAATTTATTCAGACTGATTTGAGGATTACATCTAATTTTCATAGTAACAAAAAAATAACATTTGTCCTCGTTTATAGAAAAAAATATATAAAACATTCACCTATGGGTCAAATAATAATGATTCAGAGGTTACTGAGAGTATATGTAACCATTTTTTAAAGTCAACTTTCCAGTTTTTTGTTCTCCGATTTGACTATATTTTAAATTTTTATCTATATTTATTTGGATACTCGTGACTTTAATTTCAAATTTACAAGTTTTAACAACCGCTTAGATTTTGAATATCGAATTTCGGTTAATTTCGTACAGTTAGATCGTTTGACCTTTACTTTTGGATTATACATTTTGCACACGAGATCACATTTGAACATTGGTGGATTTTTCATTTTGGAAAGTTGGACTTCAACTCTTATAGATTTTATATATGTTTTATTAATTAGTTTATTCACTCTAATTATGGATGTATTATTTTGTTTTATATATATATATTTGTTAAGCATTCGGCTTATAATTTTTATTATTTTTTGACCATTTTATATTAGAGAATTATGAATACATTGTAAGGAACTTCGACGAGGATGCTGGTAGATATTTTATTTATATTTTGTAATTATTAGATTTGAAGATGAATTGTATTCGCATTTGATGTATCTTTGAAATTGAGAGAATGATAGATATTAGTATATTGATTTAAAGATTTCGTTCAGATTATTCTGATATTTGGATCATGGCATTTTGGTCTATGTTGGATCGGTCATATGATTTGTGTTATTGGATTATCATTTTCCTTATGAATACTTTGAACAGGTTGTGACCAGTTTTATTATTTAGATAGGTAACTCGGAGTGATATTGTAATAGTATTATTCCTGTCATTGATGATGATTTATTCTGATATTTTGATAAGTTGAAGCTGAATTTGGGTATTATATTTTATTGTCTTTTGGGTAGAAAATTTATTTTATGGATCTTAATTATTGCTAATTACTAATATTATTTACTTTTGGTATAAGTTTGTGACATGCGGTCGATTTGTTAGGTATCAAGAAGTTTCTTCTTCATCATTTTAGAATATGATTGTTGCGTCCATGGATAAGGAATCGACTTAAACAATTTTCGATCTGTTAATCACTGATATCCGAATCAATAAATCTTTAGTCGATACACCATGATCAAAAGAGGGATAAATTGGGGCCCAATGAATTTTTCTTAGATGATCATTTGATGCTTAAGTCATTAGGGCACTAAATAAACTAAAATGTTATGTGTTTGACATCGGATGAGTACTTGAGGGAATTTAAATGGGGCAAGTGCAAGGACTAACTGTGCCCGGGTAGCCCTCTAGAAGGTTGCAAGATGACTATATGGAGCGAAATATGTCCTTAGTTTAAGCTTAGAGGGTCGAATGTAAATGCCTGATGCAAAACTCATTTCAAAAGCAACAATAATATTCTCTTAAAAAAGCTTCAATCTTTTTAG
Organism: Nepenthes gracilis; assembly: GCA_033239525.1. Taxonomy (NCBI): domain Eukaryota; kingdom Viridiplantae; phylum Streptophyta; class Magnoliopsida; order Caryophyllales; family Nepenthaceae; genus Nepenthes; species Nepenthes gracilis. The sequence continues at coordinate 2,311,880 of BSYO01000026.1, read as the reverse complement.
TTACCAGAGTTAATTTTTACCATTGGGGGTCTTGCTATAACGTTGGATGGAGAGAGGGAGAAAGAGAGATTAGAATTCCTGTGCGTAAGACTAAAATCATTGAGTCATATGAAAAATATCCATTTCTTGATTGTCTTTTAGTCCTTACTAAAATCATTGGTAAATATCCATTTACTAAAGCTAAATGAGTATTCTAGAGTCAAGCATTAAAAGAAAAGGTGTGCACATTTATACTGTTGTATCATGAATGACAATATATATATGTATATCGGTATCAGTTTTTATCTTGGTCGCATTTGTTAGGGCTCGATCTGGACATAGACAACCTGATACAATGGAATAAACCGGAACACATCGTTGAACGTTAACTATGAAATTCGTAAGTATAAAAAATATAATAATGTATAACGTTTTCAACTAAAAAAAAATAACATGATAAATTTTGAACAAATTTATTATAATAATAATAGTATCGGTTATAAATAACCTCTTCTAAAATCTCTTTAGTACAATCCCAAGTAAAAAATGATTGATTGTAAACCCCTTCAATACACTTAACAACCCATAAGAGACAGTACAATGAGAAATAAAAGTAATCAAATAAAACTATGATCTAGAAATTCACTTTATAATAGCGTAACTAATCTTGGTAAAGAACGAAATTCAAATTGGATATTAATCGGATGTCGAACATCTTCCTCTTATTTCTTTTTCTCTTCTATTTCCATATGATATTCATTGTGTAAGAAACTGATTTCATAATACCCTAAAATTACGTTAGCACGATTTTATTGTAAGTCACACTTGAGTGCCCCTCAAGCTCTCCTTGGGCACGAGGGCCAGTGTATTTGGTGCTCGGGCCCCATTGTCTTTAGTGCTTGGGTGCACATCAGGCTCGAGCACTGACGTGCAAGTACTGTAATCATCGTAGGAATATTGTGCAACTTTTTGATGATTATTCGTTTATTGTGGCACACACAAAAGAGTAACTAAAACCTAAGAGCATATACATTAATATCGAATCATATATATTTATATCGGATATATTAAAAAATTTTGTGAGAATCATTAATTGACATAGTAATATCATCCAATATGTCAGCTGATATCAACATATCATATTCTTGTAATAACATCAGAACAAATATCACTATCAAAAGTCATATACGAATATATATTAGTCTAAATTTAAAATATTAGTCAATATTTTTATTTATACCATATATAAAATTAATCACAATCATGCATGCCGTAGTAAATGCTCTCTATATCAATTTGACTGTTACTCTAAAATGAAGTTGACTTAATTACCCAATTATTATTATTATTTCTTTAGGGGCTAAAGGCTACCCTTTGGTCTTTTGACCCAAGCGGGGCCCATACTAAAGCCCCATTAAATTAAAAAAATACGCAGAAGTTAATCAAAAAAAAAAAAAAGACTAATAGTACATGGAAGAATCCGTACGGACAGTAGTCCAGATCCAAATTGCCTGCATCACGGAGTTAGACTGGCCTTAGACCTCATCAGATCACATAAATTCTGATTATCTTAAATTAAAGATTGAAAAATGTATATTTTTATATTTTAATTTTTATAATAATTATTATAAATTTATTAATTATATGAATATAAGTTCAATTCATTAAAATAAAATAAATATTGACTAACTTAATTAGGCATATAATATTTATCTTAATAATAAAAATAAGCCTATATGGCTGCTAATTAAAGTGACCGAAATTTAAAATTAAGAGATATCGAAGTCATTTAAGATAAGATCGATTCAACTTATTGAAATATGAGGGCCACAAATAGTAAGCACATGAAGATGTATAAATTAGTCAATTTGTTAGATTCAAATAAAAAAGGGATCCAATCGAACAATCGAATTACTGAGTAACTGAATGGTTAGATTACTAGAGCTACTAAAAGCTGAGAAATTAAATGATTAATTCAGACAGATGATTATATAAATTAAGAGATAAATAGTCAAATTAAATAAATAATATATTCAACGGATAAATATTAAACTTAGAGCATATAAAATGATTAAACTATTTAATTTTTAATCAGAATAACAGTTTAAAATAATGATCGGTTATACTTTTTAAGAAATTCACATTGATTAATAATAATGATATAAATATATCTATTACACTTGAAAAGGGGGAAACAATCTGAAAAAATAAGTATAAAATTTTTATTTTCTAATTTCTTGTAAATTACACAAATCACAGAGCTAAGAACTCTAATTTTTGCTCTCTTTTATCCTTAATTTTTCATAATCTTTTCATTTTTTATAAAGAATTTCTGAATTAAGTATTAGATAATATATTAAAAAGTAAATTCATATCTTTTAATCTCTTATTAAATATTATGGTATATAAGATTCGGATATAAAAATCTAAAAAATTTGACCCAATTCTATTTGAATTAGTACCTAAATACGATATACATATATATATATGATGGGTCCAATGCGGATTTGGGTCAGAACCAACAAAGCCCACACAATAGAAAACAGCCCAACCAGCAGACGGGCTCAGCCAAGCAGAGGCGACCCAGGGAAATCAAGGCAATGCCCATTAAACTCCTCTGGCGCACGCCCAATCAGTTTCTCCTGCACTTCTGCTGAAGTGGCTGTAGACTAGTAGTGCAGGAGGCACCGGCAAGGGACATTGCCGCCCACGATGACGGCCCCTCTGTAGGTAGCCAAACCAGCGAACAGCCCGACCTAAAAGTGCACAAGCTGGCAGTTGACGTGGACGACATGAAGCAAATGCTTCATGTGCTGTCCACATGGGTTGGTGCGCAGTGGACAGGGGCCTCCCCTCTAGGACCCTAGGCATTGATCTCCAGACAAAGGGGACACAGGGTGAGAGCCCGAGCAGCGAGAATAATCATGCCTGATGACGCCGAGGCCCAAGTGCCCTCAGGCAATAGGGCCCAGACGACAACTCGAAGCCTCTCAAGCGGGGATGCGCCAGAAGAAAGCCAGGAGTGGTAGAACCCATGCAACTCCTGCAACGACAAGAGGCTCACGACCAGATGAGAGGGCTCATGCAGTACGCAGCCGCCCTGCGCAGGTAGCCAGCGTAACCTATGTGACCCCCAAGAGAACTCCGAGTTTTGAGACTTCATCAACGCGAAGAGGAGCGGGTCCACCCCTTGAATAGAGGAGAAGGTGGAAAAGATATGGCAGCACGTGTTTAAAGTGGAGGTCGAGCGACAGGCACCCAACCTATGGAGGTCGCTATTCTCCATGGATATCCGAATGCAACCAATTCCCCTCAAATTCAAAATGCTAACACTGGACGTATGCGATAGAAGCACAGATCCAATGGATCACCCAGACTACTTCCGGACATTGTTGTCTTCCAAGGGGTAAGGGAGGCTGTCATGTGCTAATACTTCCTCTTGACACTTAAGGGGGACTCTAGGCTCTAGTTTTATGGCCTCTAACCCAACTCCATCCGATCCTTTAACAAGCTTGTTGATTGCTTCCTGTACCAGTTCGTCTCTAGCCGAAGGGAAGAGAAGCGGCCCTAGTACCTCGTCCACCTCCACCAGAAGCCGGAGGAGAGCCTGAAACGGTTCCTCAATCTCTTCACTGCAGAAGTTTACCAGATCCCCCAACTCTCCGACAAGATGAAGTTGAGCGCCTTCATCGCTACATTGGTAGTTAGGGAGTTTTTTAAACACTTAGGCGCACCAACGAACCCATACCTTCCGAAAAGTTGAGGCCATCGCTCAGGCCTACATTGCAGTCAAAGAGGCAAACAAAACAAAGTATCCCGAGTTCGTGGACCGATAGCCAAAAGGGCCAACCACTCTGAAGAAGAGAAACAGAGATGGCGGCCAATCTGGGAACCTCGCAAGTAACTGCAGTCCGAGCCGTGTGTCCAAAGGGAGTTTAGGCCCTTGACCTTGATGCCCATGAACAACACTCGCTCGAATATTTTGATATATATTTGGGACGAGAAGTTCCTAAAGTGGCGTAAAGCGTAGAAGAACTCGGAGGCCAGAGATTAGACGAAGTATTGCCATTTTCATCGGTCTCTAGGGCATACTACGAAAGATTGTCGGACCTTACAGAAAGAAATTGAAGATCTAATCCACCCAGGGCACCTTACAAGGTTCCTGAGAAGCTTGAGGAAGGCCCCTGAGGTCACCGACGACGAAACTAGAGAGCCACCGAGGAATCGTGTCTCCGCCGGCGTCATTTGTATCATCTCAAGTAGGCCGATCAGAAGTAGCGGCCAAGATCGGCCGGAAGCTACGTCTAGCAGCAAGAGAGCGAGGGTAGACGTTAGGATTGATATCATTAGTTTTAGTAATGGCGATATGACACATGTAACTTTTCCTCATTCAGACTCTTTTATTCTATCAGCCCTCATTTCAAATGGTACGCTCGACTACCAATTGAAATGAGTTTTCAATGATAATAGAAGCTCTCAAAATTTGCCGTATCTTGATATATTTTTTAAACTTGGATTAAAAAGAGCCAGATGCGAGCAGCCAAGGGCCCTCTATACATCCTGGACAATGAATCAGTGCCCATGTAGGGAGAGATCCAACTAGAGGTTACAATGGGGACTCACCTGAGTGTAGTTATGCGAACACTTATGTTCCTTGTCGTCGAGCTACCGTTAGTCTACAACGCCATTCTTGATCGATCGTTCTTGGCCACCTTTGGGGCCATGACGTCGATCTCCGACCTGAAGGTGAAGTTCTCGACTCTATGCGGGATAGGGGAGGCATTGGGCGACCAAATGATGGGGCAAACATACTACCTATTTGAGGTCGCTCCCTACAACACCTAGCTGACCGGCGGAGGATCTTGACTTCCACGATTAAGCAATGCTACAATAGGCCCAGTCCAGTGAGATGACGGAGCTGATCCCCATGGACCGCAATGAAACTGAGAAGTGTGTGCACATAGGCGGTTCCCTTTCAACGTTGGTCCGAAATCAACTCGTGGACTTTGTCAGGTGGAACTCCGATGTCTTCACATGAATTCCCACCAACATACCCGGGATACCAATTCGAGTAATTGTTTACAAGTTAAGTCTCGATTCTGGTTACAAACCTGTTAGGTAGAAGCACAGGAATCACTCTATTGAAAATCTAATAGCCATAAGGGAGGAAGTGAAGAAACTCCTTGACGCAGGATTCATAAGAAAAATTCATATATTTAGTTATTAGAATTGAATTAGAATTAATATATTATTATTTGGTTTTGTAGAATCTATGATAATACTATCATCGTAAAGAAAAGTAAAGGCAAGTGGTGGATATGCTTCTTCTTTACTGACATTAATAAAGCTTGCCCGAAGGATAGCTTTTCACTTTCATGGATCGACCAGCTAGTGGACTCCACATCCGGGTATGAACTTTTGAGCTTCATGGACGCCAACTCAGTCTCAATCAAATAAAGATGAGCATGGATGACGAGAAGCATGCTTCATTTATGACTAATCAGGGGACCTACCGCTACAAGGTTATGCCATTCGGACTAAAAATGCCAAGTGCAACCTACCAGTGGTTGGTGAATAAGATGTTCGAAGTACAGATCAGGAGGAACGTGAAGGTGTACGTATATGACATTCTCATCAAAAGCAAAGTCACTGACAACCACGTCCGCGATCTGACAAAAACCTTTGAAGTGCTTCGAACCCACAGGATGAATCTCAACCCGATCAAGTGCATGTTCAAGGGAACTTCTAGAAAGTTCTTGGACTTCATAGTTTCCCAGCGCAGCATCAAAGCAAACCCACAGAAAATTAGGGTCATCCTTAACATGAATTCTCTGCAGATCATAAAAGAAGTCCAAAAGCTCACAGGGAGACTTGCCGCTCTCTCGCGATTCCTGGCCAAATCCGTAGAGAAATACTTACCGTTCTTTAAGGCTCTTAGAGGGACGAAGTCAATCGGATTCCGGTGGACAGGCGAGTGTGAAGTTGCATTCCAGGAACTGAAAGAGTACCTCGCCAACCCTCCGCTCCTTATCTCTTCTTTAGAGGACGAGGACTTATATCTTTACCTGACGGTGTCAAACACGGCCTTAAGCTCAATTCTTATACGCAGCAGGGAAGCGTGAGGTGACCTATGTACTATGTAAGTAAAGTATTGACAGAAATAGAGTCCTGCTACCCTCATATGGAAAGAATTGCAACGACCCTCATCTATTCCAAATAGGGCACCGGATCAATAAGGCACCTCTGAAAAGCTACATATTTGCATAGGGAAGGAACGCCGTCCCTGAGAATCGGAGACTGGTACATCTCGAGAAGACACACGCAAGCCAGTGGTAGGATCCACCTTCTAACATGCTAGGCCCCGGCGATGTGCTGTCCTCAGGCACGAGGGCCTAGTGATGTGTCAAACGGGAATTTGGACCAGAACCAATAAGGCCCAAATAATAGCAGACAGGCCCAACCAACAGACGGGCCCAACCAGGCGAGGCGACCAGGGAAATCAGGGCAAAGTCCATTAGGCCCCCCTGGCGCACACCCAACTAGCTTCACCTGCACCTCTACCGAAGCGGCTGCAAACTGGTAGCGCAAGAGGCGTTGGCTCAGAAAATGTCAGCCAATGGAAGACAAGGTCAATGCTGGCAAGCCGTAGTGCACATCATCCTGGTAGTCACTCGACTAATCCAAGCAAGGTCAAACGAACCAGTGTTGGCCACGTCCAATGATAGTTCCCGCATTACTGCAAGACGACAATCGACACCGTTAGCCACCACCAACACTTAGCAATTGACAAATCCTGGCAAACCGCCTATCGGAGATTCTCATGCCCAAAAGTCTCCTTCACAGAGCCTACAAATGTCTTCTCCCTCAGCAAAGAACAGGATCCCTGATCCCTGAACTCTCGATCCCCCATTGAAGTTTCAGGAAAATATTATCAGTGACTAGAGATCTAAAATTGATCCTAACACCCTGCTATTAGGAAAACAATGAAAAAGAACAAGCTCTCTTCTCTCAAACCATCGCCCCAATATGGCGATGATAGTAAGCCACTCTTAGCAGTGCAAAAAGGGGAGCACAAGCCTCATTCAAACAACACACACTATGCATACTTACATATGTACATTCTTCATCACGTTTATTTCAACGCTTGCATCTTTTCGTCCATTGAGAAGGATTTCTGATTTGAGCATTGGAGTGTTTATAGTAGGAAAATATTCCATCGTCCTCTGACATCTTATTTGTAATTTGTGGTGGGTAATGTCCAAGTTGAAAATACGTAAAAATTGAACCCGTTCGTAATCTATCCGATTTGAGAAATCCGAAGGCTCCCTAATCCGCACGAGAACTCAAACCCAGGAATATATCAATATATATATGATTGATACTTAATCTCTACCGTTGGAGCCACCACGCTCCAGTTTACTAATCAAAAGCTTTTTATGATTTGTAACAAATAATAATAATAATAATGCATTTTAAATTTATAATTAAAAATTAATGAATTTAAAAATTAAGCATCGAGATTGCAGCTCAGGGGCATTCTATTACGATGAACCCATAGTTTTTAGATGAAAAATTCCAATGGCTACTGATGCGTTTTAAGATTTAAATTATGGTATGGATTATAGAGTTATTTAATCTTTTAATATGGGTCAGATTAGGGCGGATCGATCTCCCTATCTGTTAACCTAGAATCTGCGTACCATAAATAATGAACAAGAGGTCAGATGATTGACGATATTCACTCTTCAATATATCGTCTGATATTCAAATTAGATATTTTTTTCAGAAAATAGAAAGATGTCATGATATAGAGAATACAAAGTTGTACATATGTGGGCAATGTGAGAGGAGAGGTTAGGCTCTTGTATGTGCTCGATAGGGAGCAACTTAGAGAGATGGAAGATTAATGTATTGCACTCGGTAAGCGGTTCATTAGAGGGTACTCGATGGGGAGCGGCTTAAAAGGAAGAAAGTCATTCGATTGAAATGACTTACTAGAAGGCATTCGATAGTGAGTGGTTTAGAAAGGAAGACAGGTACTCGACTGGAGTGGCTCATTAGGGGACACTTGATGGTGAGCAATTTAGAAAGAAAGAAAGGCATGATGGGAGTGACTTAGAAAAAAAAGGTACTCGATTGGAGTAGCTCATCTGGGATGCGCTCGGTGGCAAGTAGCTTTAGGGATGGAGAGAACGAGCTATGTTAGGGAAAGAAAGTTTGGTTCTTTATCGACTATTGTATCTTACTCGAGAGTTTTTTCAGTCGCGGGATTCTCTGTGTGTTCGAGAGTTCTCCCCCTCTTTTTCCTGTTCCCCTCTTTTCTTCCTACGATAGTAAGAAGTATTTGTAATATTTCGTAGAAAAGGCTTTGATGTGCCAAAGCCTATGACAGGAGTCTGGTTAGGATTAGTCGACTGTGGCGACGACTGTGGCCACCGCACCAATTGTCGCATTGTGATGGTGATGTGGTTGTGGGCAGTTCCCTCAACGCATTCGTCAAATTGTTGTAGTGACAGCCGCAGGCGATGCCTGTATATGCATACTCTAATCAGTACATATGTATGTTCTGACCGCATTATTAGCTACCTGGTTAAATGGCTCCCTAATCGGTCACTCGTCTGCGTTGTTTGCTAAGCTATTTGATACTTGTCCTATTGGCCAATCGTTTCTGGGCCTCAACTTGGTCATTGCAGTCGTTACTAGACTTTGACTAGGTTAGGTTGGATTGGTTTCCATCTTGGGGATTTGGTCATTACTCGTTGGGTTATTACTCTTCTTTGTGCGCTGATAGTTGGGATCGAGAATGAATCAGCCCATCATACTACTGGATCTATTAGTTACAAATTAAAAGATTTAAAAAAATACGTAAATAGTTATATTTTTATGTTATTTTTTATAGTATGAGTATTTTGATATTTAAATATTATAAAATAATAATAAAAAATAACTATCAACATATATTAATTTTTAATTATAAAATATAAATCCTTAAATCTAAAACGATTTAATGGTACGTTTAGCTATTTGAATGGAATAAGGTGAAAAAAATAGTTATTTTAGGGAATAGAATAATATGATAATAGAATTAAAATTATTATTTATATATTTAGTTATTAGAATTGAATAAGATGAGAATTAACATTCTATTATTTGGTTTGTAGAATAATATGAGAAATAAGATGAAAATAGCGATAATAATAATAATAATAATAATATGTGAAAATTATTATTCCCACATGAATGGTTAGAATTATTGTTTTCACATTTGTGAAAATAATAATTTTTAAAAAATATTTATTTTTGATTAAATTTGTAATTAAATGTAGAAATATTTATTTTTATAGAATAGAAATTCTATTTCTTCCTTAATTCCTCCAACCAAATGTGTCATAAGAGTTATCAGGTGTCCACCCGACAATCGACCTGCGATAGATGTGAGTGTGATGGAACACCCCTCAATCTATTGATACTGATCTTCTTAATGCTTTCTGCACATACTTAAATGAAATTCAAGCATATCCCTATAAATAAAATTAAAATTTTTAATTTTTTAATAAAAATATTAATAATATCAAAGTATAAATATTATAAAAAAAAGAAATAAGAAATTATAATTATACTTTTGAACTTTTTTATATAAAATAGATTTGAAAATTTATAAGAGAAAACTCTAGTCTTTTAAAAGAGAAATCAATTCAATTCTTTCTAACAACAATAGTTGATATTAATAAAACAACTATATTATTTTTTTAAAAATAAAAATTATTAAATTTTTATAAAAAATTTAACTATTTAATATTAATCAAATAATTATAATTAAAAGGTAATTAATCAACCATTTCTCAAAAATATTTATGTTAATTCTTTCTAACAACAATTATTAATGTTAATCAAAAAATTATATTATTGATTTTTAAAAAATAAAAATAAAAATTACTAGTTTTTTATTAAAAAATTTAAATCGGACTGAATTACGCCACTCTTAAAAACTCGAGGGAGGGAATTAATTCATCCGATTACGAAAAGTGCCTAGTCATGTGGGACCCATATTGACGCTCTCCGTTACCAGCCCCAACGGACAGAAATTCCTTCCGTCCCTTCCATAAGAATTCAAAATCGTCGTGAAAATGCCTGCATCTTCATCTCCTCCGTCTCTCAATCCTTCTCCATTCCTCCCTTCAATGGCTTCCTCCAAACTGAGAAGCTCGTGTTCCTTCCCAAACCTCCTCCTGTCATGCCTGAACTTCATCCTATTCATCCTCTCTTCAGCCTCCATGGCCCCAATAATTCTACTCAAGATGCCTCCAACTTCTCTTGGTCTGGTACTCCTCTTCTCCGCTTCCATCTCCCTCTCCTCCTCCTTCATAGGATTCTACTCTCATTTCACGCACTTCTGTTTCATGACTCACATCTCGCTCCTCCTCGCATCACTGATCGGACAAGTGCTCAGCTTCCTCGCGCTGTTCACGAGAGAGAGTTCGAGCCTTTCGATGCTGAAATCGCCGAGAGATCCGAGGGAGGCGAAGGTTTTGGTGAGACTAGAATGTGGTATTTTAATGGCTATGTTTCTAATGCAGATGGGAGTCCTGGTTTTGACCTGTGCTGTGCACAGTTGTTGGGTGAGGGAGTACGAGGGACTAGAAGCAGAGAAAGAAGCAAGTGCGAGGAAAAGGAGTAGGAGAACTGCGCAAGCTCAGGGAGAGCTTCCCATGGCTGTAAACGGCGACAAGTTTAGAGAGATTAAAGTTAAGGAAGTCGATGAGAAGATGAAGCTGAAGCATGAGCAGTGGGATAAGACTGATTTCGAAGGCTGAACTCAGATCGACTGTCAGCCATCGCCTCAACGTTGCTGCTGTTTGTACTAGTTCTATGGAGGTCACATTCAGGTGGCCACTGCCTGATCTTGAAGGAGGTTAATTGTCTTCTGTATTTGACAAATTTCTATTAATTGTTTCCTGTTCTTGCTCTGTTTTCACCATTTTATCCGATCCGGACGCTCCATCGCGTAGGATTTGCGATAATCCATACGCGTTAGATTTGCATAATCCAACTTAACTCAAAATCTAAGATATTAAAAGAATATTATATATATATATATATATATATATATAGCTTTTTTAATAAATAAAATAAATTTTTTTCAAAAAATATATTTAAGATGCAAAAATAATCCAAGCATAGTATAAGAATATAATATTTTTCTAAGATTATTGGCCACCTTATTCCTATTAAAATTGCTAAATTATTTTATAATTCTAACTGTAAAATTTTAAAAAAATAAAGATTATGATTTTTTTTTATTAAAAAAGGTTAAAATGTTGAAATATTAAAAATACATATATCATGAAAACAATTTAACCAAAATAATTATTATATTTATATTTTATAAAAAACTTTTTGAATCGTATGAAATTAGGGTGATGTAATATTTAATCTGATGATGCAGCGATAGTCGAAAGGTATATGATTTGACTTCTAAAATTAGACCCTTTATGCTGTTATTAGGGTTTTTATTATCAAAATTTATTATTATAACTTAGATCACTGAATAAAATAAATTTAATATATATTAATATATTATTATAATTTTAGTATTTAAAGTTATTATAATAAAATTCTTATGTTAAAAATATAAAAGTAATGCAAGATTGAATAAAAATACCCTAATATATCTCTAATTTTGCAACCTTCCACTACCATTCCCATGGAAAACCTCATTACCCTTTATTGATATTCTCCGTTTTCTTTCTTGCTTTTGTAGTGTTATAAAAAATCCTAAGATGTTTCTTAAAACTTAATATTTATCTAAAATAAAATAATTATATTTATAAAAAATTAAAATCTAATCCAATCATTTTTATCAATGATCATGAGGTGCACAAAAAAAATTGGGTAAATTTTTTTTAATTTTATCCATCCATAATACTCAAATACCTTGATCACATTTTAATAGGTACGGTTGTAAATACGTTGGCCCAAGACCAAGTCCATGGATGCAAGAAAGGCCCAGGAGGAGGCAACCCACTACACGGCCTCATGAGCCCAAGAGCCAGGTTGAGATGCAGTTTGCCCGGGTGGTCGACCTGAGACCACTCGATAAGAGATGGGTAATTAGGATTGACCCGCAGAAACCCTTCCTACTCGCTAGTTGGCAAGCAGCACAACTCAACATAAGCGCACACTTAGTACTTGCTATAACCACCTAGGCCAACGTGGCAAATATTCTTGAAATATCACTCAGGATTGTAAGTATCGTCAGAATGGTGGCAACGACTACTTAGCAATTCTCTTCCAAAGGCAACCGCCATAATGGAAGCTTTTAGAATCCCATCGAGGAAGGAAGAAATTGGCCCAGCTAGCCACGCTTGCCATAATCAGCCCTCGCAAATCCACAGGAAAGCTCATCAAATCTGCGTGACCAGCTGTCATCAACCGTGAGGCCTAGTGATGGCTAAACCGACTCCAAACCTTCTAAATTTCCCTTCATCCCAGTGGGAGGGAGCATCCAAAAATCACTCCAAGCAATTAAGCCTTAAAGCTGCCAAAATCACATCCATCGAGGATCCTATAGCCTATCGACATCCATTTGCCCTTAGAATTCTCCAAGTCGTTCGTCTTTGAATGTATCACTAGTGAGTCACTTCTTGTCGAGGGCACCTCTCTAAATGTTGCTCTTCAATGAGCACACCAACCGGAGTACAATCTTCCAATTAACGCTCAATCCCTTCTTATTTGTGCATCCACACATTTCTTACATCCTCTATCTTTCTCTCCGTCACAAAAAAATTTGATTTTCGTTATCAGATGATATATTGAGGAGCGAGTCCCATCAATCATCTAACCTCTTATTTGTTCGTTGTGCTGCGCAAGATCCAGGTGGACAATATATCCAGGATGCTCTGAACCCTTTGTGCACATTTTGATGGGTTGTAGCAAGAGGCTCTTTCCTCCACCTCCCACGCTGTAGCCTCCAAGCGAAGGAATCAAGGGAAGAGACGCCTAGTCAAGAAGACCCGTGGGTTGGACGATCTGTAGACTCGAGTGAGCTTGAGCGACAAGGCCCCAACACTCCTGGAAGGTCGATTGAGTCATGGGACATGGGAGGATAGCCCAAAATGGCGGAATCCATGCTACTCCACTGACAACAGGATGCCTCCAGACTAGAGAGAAGCCTCTTGCAATGCGCGACTGCCATGGGCTGGCAATCACCTAAACCTGCACCCCTCTGCAAACTATTCGCAGCTAAAGACCTTTATCAACGCCAAGAGGATTGCATCCTTCAGACCGGAAGAGAGGGTAAGGAAAGTCGAGAAGCACATGTTCAGAGGGAGTATCGATCGACTCGCCACCAACCGGAGGAGGTCGCCATTCGTAGAAGAGGTATGGACGTAACCACCCCACTGTAAATTCAAAATACCAACCTTGGAGTCCTACGATGAAAGTTTGGATCCAATGGATCATTTGGACCACTTCCATATCCTATTGGACTTCTAAGGTCTCGATGACACTGTCATGTGCGAATATTTTCCTCTAACCCTCAAAGGGGATGCTCGTATCTGATTCCGTAGCCTTGAGCAAACTCAATTTGGTCATTTCGGGAGCTAGTTGACTGCTTCCTATCACAATTCGCCTTTAGTCAGAGGGAGGAAAAGTAACCATAATACCTTGTCCGCTTTCGGTAAAAACGAGACGAAAGTCTGAAATGCTTCTTGGCCAAATTCATTGCCGAGGTCCAAAAATATCCAGACTCACCAATTAGGTGAAACTAAGCGCCTTTATAGTGACTATGGAATCCGATGATTTCTTCAAACACTTGGCCCATCAAGACTCTCGGATCTTTTAAGAGGCTGAGGCTATCACCCATGTATACACAGCCGCCGAGGAGGCCAGTGAAGCGAAGCTATCAGAGCGCATGGACCGGCCCTATGAAGGACCAGCAAACGAGAAGAAGAAGAATAGAGATAATGGCCACTCCCGAGATCAACGGAAGCAGTCGCGGACCGACCCAGTCATCCAGAGGGAGTTCAAGCCCATGAACCCAACTCTTCTAAATGATACCCGTACCAATATCTTGATGTAGATTTGGGATGAAATATTTCTAAAGTAGTCAAAGGCGTCGAAGAACCCAGAGGGAGAAGACCAGTCGATGTATTGCTACTACCATCGATCTCCAGGTCACATCATTGAAGACTGCCAGACATTATAGAAAGATATTGAGGAGCTAGTCCAAAAAGGACACATTATCGAATTCCTATGGAAACCCGGGGTAGGACTTCGGCGGGGTAGGCAAGGATGGACCAAAACAGCTGAGGAATCAGGTCGCAGTCGGGGTTATTAATATGGTAACAATTAGATCAACCAAGAGCAATGCCTCGGACTCCCAGGAGACTGCTTTCAGCAATAAAACATCAATGGTAGGAGTTAGAAATGATATCATTAGTTTTAGCAACGATAATATGACACATGTAATAACTCTTTATTCTGACCTTTTACTTATATTTGCATTCATTTCAAACAGTACAGTTGACTACTAACTGAAACGAGTCTTTATTGATAATGAAAGTTTTTAAAATTTACTTTACCTCGATACGTATTTTAAACTTGGACGAAAAAGAGTCAAATAAAATCAACCGAGGGATCCATATATGAACTGGATAACAAACCAGTACCCGTCCAGGGGGCCATCCAGTTGGAAGTCAGGTTGGGGGCTTACCTTAGGATGGCCTTCGAAATACTCACATTCCTAATAGTAGATCACCCATCGGTCTACAGTGTCATCCTGAGATGATATTACTTGACCATGTTTGAAGTAGTGACGTCGATCCCCTACCTGAAGATGAAATTCCCAACTACGTTTGGCATCACGAGGAACTAGGTGACCAAGTAATCAGCCGAACATACTACATATCTCAGGTTATTCAAGTGACCCCCGATCGGCGAATTGAAGACCTTGACTTCCACGATGAGACCACCATACTCTAAGCCCAATCCGATGAATTAACCGACCAAGTCCCCTTGGACCCTAGCAAACTTGAAAAATGTGTGCAAATTGAGAGTTCCTAGGCAGGCCCCTACGGGACCAACTGATAACCTTCCTCAGGCAGAATTTTAACATCTTCGAGTAGACAATTGCTGACATGTTAGGAATATCGACCGAAGTAATGGTTCATAATTTAGGCCTTGATCCAGTCACAAACCTATCCGACAAAAGCGAATGAACCACTCTATTGAAAAGCTAATCGTCATCCATGAGGAAGTAAAAAAGTTGCTCGATGCGGGTTTCATTAGGGAGGTCAAATACTTGAATTGATTGTCTAACATGGTCCTCATCAAGAAGTGTAACAGAAAGTAACAGATGTGTGTCGATTTTATCGATATGAATAAAGCATGTTCCAAGGACAGCTTTCCATTATCAAGAATCAACCTGCTGGGGGACTCTATGTCCGATCATGAGTTGCTAAACTTTATGGATATCTACTCGAGTTATAACCAGATTAGGATGTGCCCGGATGACAAGGAGTATACGTTTTTCATGACTGACCAAGGGACATACTACTATAAAGTCATATTATTCGATTTGAAGAATGCTAGTGTGACCTATCAGAGACTTGTGAACAATATGTCTGATACCCAAATCAGCCAAAATATGGAGATGTATGTGGACGATATGCTCGTCAAAAGTAAGGCCACCAATGACTATATTCGCGACCTAGGCGAGCCCTTCAGAGTCCTCGGGACACATCAGATGAAGTTGAATTCTGCCAAGTGTGTGTTTGGCATGACCTTGGAGAAGTTCTTGGCCTTTATCGTCTCACAGTGGAGAATCAAGGAAAACTCCAAGAAGATAAATGCCATCTTTTACATGCACCGGTCTCAGACCGTGAAGGAGGTTCAGAAACTCATCACGAGGCTCACAGCACTTTTTCAATTCCTGGCAAAGTCCACAAAGAAGTATCTACCTTTCTTAAAGTGTTGAGGGGCACCAAATTGACCTGCTTCCAGTGGACAACCGATTGTGAAGTTGTCTTTCGAGAACTAAAAGAGTATCTTTTTAACCCCCCCTCTCTTGACTTCGCTCGTGGCTGGCGAGGAGCTTTACTTGTACCTTGAGTTTCTGACACGGTGCTAAGTTTGGTCTTTGTTTGGTAGTAATTCAACATACAGCACCTATTAGACTACGTAAGCAAGGTTCTAATAGACACCGATATCTGTTAGTTGTAAGCCGAGAGAATTATGCTAGCACTTGTCTACTCTAACAGGAAGCTACGCCCATACTTCTAAACACACAAGATCGTCATTCTAACTGATCAACTGCCGAAGGGGATCTTACAGAAACCTAACACATCAGGTGACTGATCAAATGGGTTGTTAAATTGGGTGAGTTTGACATGAAATTCCAATCGCGGTCAGCCATGAAAGGCCAGATCCTCGTGGACTTCATTGTTGAGACGACAACTCTGATTTCGGACGCTCTCAGTCTCACTAATGGTGAAAACACAAGTAAGCAAGAAATTTGGACTTGGACCCTGCACATTGACGGGTTGTCAATGCAAGTGGTCAGTGGAGTAGGAGTGGTCCTGAGGATTCCTGATGGGTCAAAGATGAGGTACTCGATGGCCTTCAAATTTTCAGCCATCAACAACGTCACTGAGTATAAGGTGCTGCTTATTAGACTCCGATTGGCAAAGGAATGTTCGGCCAAAAACCTATTTGTCTACAGTGACTCAAAATTGATTGTCAACCAGGTCTGTGGGAATTTTGAGGCGTTGAATCCTCTACTTATGAGGTTCCTCACTAAAGTAATGCATCTGATCCAAGTGTTTGACATGGTTGAAGTAATCCACTTTCCGAGGAAGAAAATTGGAAGGCAGACCAGCCGGCGAAGGCGTGGCAACTAGGAACCCAGAGCAATACACCCGGGACATGCAGGTCCTCCTTATCGCTCCAAGCATAGGTGATCCTGAGCGCAAAGTACTACAGGTGGCCGGCGACAATAGTTGGATGACCCTATATAGAAAGTACCTGACGGACGGCATCCTACCAAAAGAGATGGGGGTAGCCAAGCGTATAAAGAAGATAGCAGGCTAGTACACTATCGTGGATGGAGGTTGTACCATCATGATTACTCAACCCCTTATATGAGATGTATCATACCAAAAGAGGCTGATTATGTGTTGGGTGAGGTATACTTCGGTATTTGTGAGTCACACATCAGAAGCAACAATCTTGCCTTCAAAGTCATGTGGCAGGGCTTCTACTAGCCCTTGATGACGTTTGACGCCATGAAATTCATGATGAAATGTGTGAACTATCAGGTCCATGGAAACATGACTCATCAGCCGCATACGAGTTGTAGGCTTTTGCAATTGCCATGGCCATTCGCATAATTAGGGCTTAACCTATTTGGCTCTTTGCACATAGCGTCCAACCAGAGGAAGTTTATCATAGTCGGTATCGACTACTTTATAAAGTGGGTCGAAGCATCCCCATTGGCATCGATCACCGAGTAGAACATGATAGAGTTTGTTCACTAAAGTGTTGTATGCAGGTTTAAGATTCTCAAGGTCCTAGTAACGGACAACGGAGCTCAATTCATCAGTAAATGGTTCACTAAGTATCGTACGAGCTTATGGATAAAGTCGGTTCATACCTTCGTCATCTACCCTCAAACGAATAGGTAAGTGAAAGTGACGAACTGTATGCTACTATACGGGTTGAAGACAAAGTTAGGATATGTGGGGGGCTCTTCGGAGAATGAGCTATTGTCCATACTGTGGTCATCTAGGACGATATCGATGGAGCTGACCTGCGAGACACCCTTCAACTTATGCTAATGGACTAAAGTGGTCATCCCGGTAGAGGTAGGGCTGTCCAGCCTCCAACTTAAATATTTTGACTCACTTAACAACTCCCAAAGGTTCAGAGAGAACCTTGACCTACTCGAAGAGGTCTGAGACATGGCGCACCTATGAACGGCAACCTATCGACAATGAATCGACAATACAACAACAAGAAGAAGAAAACCCACCAATTTGGAGTGGGGGACCTAGCCCTATAGAGTATAGAGGCTACGGGTAAGAGTGCTAATAGGAACAAGCTCTCTTGAAATTGGGAATGATCGTTTCTCGTTTTAGCCATTCTCTGGAGTGGTGTGTACAAACTGCGTACCTGAAATGGCAAATTAGTCCCAAGGATATGAAATGCCACCCATATCAAAAAGTATTACTAGTAAGATTCCACCAAAAATAGGTAAGGTTAGTATGCATCATCCAAAATGCCTGTAAGATGTGCCACATGTCAATTAATAAAGTGACCATTTATTTATTTTTGATTGTTTATATGAGTGCTTGTTTGTCGTTTCATAAAATCGAATGACTTAGATCATCTCTAAGTCAGGTGAACTTTTGTTCACCTGTAACTCAACCTATGAATGGTCAAAGAACCTTGGTCCTGTCAACGAATAGCCCATGAGTAGTTGAATTCTAAACCTCAATTTCATAACCAAGCGACCCACACATGGTCAAATGTTAAACCTTAGGGGGCTTATTCAGACATGCATATGACAACTCCCCATTAAAGGGATGAGCACCATCAGTCAACTATGGTCGGCGGACTAGGATTATACGTACGAAAGTTATAACATCCTCTAACGGGGCTGAGCACCGAAGGTTACGTACGAACAACTGCCTATGACTCCGCTAGAGCTCGGTGGTTGCGGCCATAAAACCTAGTCGGGCCTAGTGAGGCTCACCCATAGACATGTGATGACGTCCCACTCATAGGAAATAGTATCACCCTGCAGAATAAAGTGCTATGATATCCCCTCAAGGGAATGTGCACACTTGGGCTAATGCATCCAAAATAAGCCCGGTGACAATGACAATAACGCTTAGCTGGCAAACAACGAAACACCAAACAAAAGAATTTCTTACGCCGACATTATTTGCAGAGAATTATTAGGTACAGAGAATCAAATCTTGATCAGTTGAACGATGATTCAATAGGCCACATGGGGAAGGAGAGATCAAGGAAGATGACAATTGGCGTCCCATCAATGAACATGTCGGGAGTTAAAAATTTAAACCTCCCAATATGAGAGTTAGTGATGGGTACGACTGTAAATAGGTTAGCCTGGAAACCAAGCCCTCGGATGGGAGAAAGACCTAGGAGGAGGCAGCCCATTGCGCAGCCACATAAGCCAAAGAGCGAGACCGAGATGCGGTTTGCCCTGGTGGGTCAACCCGAGACTGCCCTATAGGAGGTGGGTAATTAGGGCTAACCCGCGAGAACTCCTCCTACTCGCCAGCTGGCAAGCGGCACAGCTCAGCATAAGTGCACAATTAGTACTTTCCATAATTGCCCAAGCTAGCGAAGTGAATATTCTCAAAATATTGCCCGGGATTGTAAATCTCACCGAACGGCAACAAACAGCATAGTGAATCTCCTCCAAAGGCAATAGCCACAATGGAAGCTTCTATAATCCCATCGAGAAAGGAAGGAATTGGCTTAGCTGGCTACAGTTGCCATAATAAGCCTCCGCAAATCCACAATACAGCTCATCGAATCTGCATGGGCAGCTGTCACCAGCCATGAGGACTGATGAAGGATAAACTGACTCCAAACGCTGTAAATGCCCCTTCATCCTAATGGGAGGGGGCATCCAAAAATCACTCCAAGCAATCGAGCCTTAAAGTAGCCAAAATCACATCCATCAAGGATCCCATAGTCTATCAACATCTATTCGCCCTGAGAAATCTCCATGCCGTTCGCCACTGAACGTATCTCTAATGACCCACTCCCTGTTGAGTGCACCCATCTGAATGCCGCTCTTCGATAAGCACACCAACTGGAACACAGTCCTCTAACAAACACTCAATCCCACCTTCTTCGTGCATCCACCCATTTTTCACTTCATCCATTTTCTCTCTATCACAGAAAAATTTCTAATTTAAACGTTAGAGGATATATCGGGAAGCGAGCCATACTAATTCTCTAACCTCTTGTTTGTTCGTTATGCTGTGCAGGACCTGGGTCATAAAAAATGGAGACCGAACCCGCTTCTGTTTAATCTGCCATCGAAAAGAAGGTGGCTCTCTAATCCGAGGGCACATCATATTCTATAAAATATTTAGTCGGATAATTTAGGCTTGTTGGTTGATTTGATCTACCCTTTTGATCCCTACTTAAGATAGTTATGTATCTCACCCCTTCTTAATTTAACAGTTGAAGTCCAATAGCACATTTGATGGTTTTTCTGGCCTTTCCATCTTAAATAGCTCACATGTATTTTTTATTTGTTATTTATCAATCCATCTACTTGAGAACTTCCAACCTAATGCGGAAGGAAATTGATTTCAATTATAACGTGAAGATACTTTGTTGTGGGTAGGAACATTGAAATTTTGCCTTGGCAAAATCGAGCACAAATCTCCAAATTGATCAAAAAGCTCCCATTTGTTTGAAATCTTGAGGATGCAAGACAATAATATATATATACAAATAGGACTACAATCTAGAGTACATGATTTATGTGAAGAACTCGTTTTTAGATGAGAGAACAACTATGAGATTTAGCATCTGAAATATGTTTTCACCAAATTTTAGTTTCAGTTAAACAAATACCCAAATACTTTAGAATACAACAGCTTGCAAGGAAACAACCCAAACTATTGGCAAATGAGAAAGAAAATGAGACAAATGAATTGGTAGAAATATTCAATACTATATATAGAATACTATATTTGGCAAGTCCTCGAACCCAAAGATGTAATTAAATAAATAATTAAAATTTAACCCAAAATCAAGACGTAATTCTATAATAAATACCGTTAGATAATATAATAATATATATAATAAAGTCTAAGATCCAAATACCATGTCAAAAAGTGGCTTCATGATAAACTATTGCTTGGATAATGAATATCTAAAAATATGAAAAAGTATCTCAAATTTGATAATCAAATATCTAACATTCAAACTAAAATATAAGTTAAAGACCCATAGCCACCAATACAAAGGGTCTAAATCCGAAATAGCAAATTCATAATTGAGGGTTTTAATTGTTGCAGCACACCCAATAGTCTTTGAACCTCTAAAGTTTTCCCACTCCTCTCTCATGGGATTTAGACTTTTTGTTAGATCCTCCTAATCCTAAACTTTTATCTCCTAGACTAGTAATTTTTTTACACGAAGAATTTAGCTCTTTTTAACTCTTGTTCAAACTGTAATGCTTGACTGAGTGCTTTACATAATTCCTTAGCCGCAACATCAACTACCGTCTCTGAATAATATCATCCAAACTTGTAAGCGACAAATTTTACCTCGTTCTCCTCGAGACAGTTGATCACTTCAAGGACCTTTTCCATATAGTGAGTCCAAATCTTAGCCTTTGTCAAATTTGAATAACCAAAAAATTCAAGGACTCCTATACTAGTAAAATGATTAAATGTTGTCATCACATATTTGAGGTTTCCACCTATCAGATTCCCAACATGCTCCATGTCCTAGTGATGCACCACACAAACCAAAACATCTCCATATAGTGCACCTAGCACGAACCTATCTTCGCCCCAATTAGACCCAACCCCATCCTCTCTAGATGTTTTAACACCTAACATGTTGCGGATCACAACTTTTAATTCCTCAATCATTAAATATACTTTCTTACAGTGATACTATGATACCAACCTTGTCATGTCTTCGATCCTAAACACATAATTAAATAAATAATCAAAACTTAACCCAAAATCCAAACATTACCTCACAATAAATATTGTTAAATGATCTAATAATATATATAATAAAACTTAATTGTTAAAGATCATATCTGAATATGATTTTAAGATAAATCACTACCTGAACTTAAAAAATCTAATATCTCGTCATCGTTACTCCACCTCTTCCTCAGCAGCTCTGATTGGCCAACTATCTCGTCTTGCCGACCGATTTGAGGGTCTATATTCCTCGCAAGAGCATATTCTTACATTCCAATCTTAGCTACAGTCGCATATGCTTGCTGGTTTTGAGCGTTTGGATGGTCGCTTGGCTGCCCGGAGACTTGAGCTTCAACGATGACGGCGTCATTATGGTCATCCGCCCTTCGACGATTCTTTGGACTCTGAGTGATCCTCTCTTTTTGGCTCTTTGTGACAAAAAGGGGGAGATCCGTTTCATTTTGAGATATTCGGGGGCAATGTTATACTTTATGTTAGGGGAAAACTTGTTATTTTTGTGACTTTATGTTAGAGGAAGGCTTGTTATTTTTGTGAAAAAGAGTTCTTAATAGATTTTTGTACTGCTTATATTTCATTCATTTTACTATTGTATGTTATTTTTTCTCTTCTATTACTACTATTTTATTATATCATATTGTATTATACATTTTGTACTAACACTGCTTGACCAGGCAATATAGTTACAGTATCAACGCAGTAGCCACAATATCGACACAGCAGTGTTAGTATAGATTTTTATATTTTTACATTGTATTATTTATATTTCTAATTAGGTGTAGATTTTTATATACACGGGTTCTATTTCGATAGTGTCTGAACTCATACTTCTCTTGTATTATTTTATTTTATTTTCTGAGTTTTGTCACGGAATTGTCAAAGGGAGTGATTGTGAGAGTCATTTTTATAATTGACATATTCCGTGACCTTCTTGTGTCAATGTTGGGTTGTGTTTCGTCGAAATGCTGCATCAACATATGTCCATTACTGTCCGTTCCGGCTTCCAGAGATACTACGCCTGCCGTGTGCTTTCCATCCGCTCGAGCCCAAAATCCTCAAGCCCTCACTCTCCGTGAGCTCTCTGCCCGCTTGACCCCAAAAATTTAAAGTCCTGCGCTCGCCGTGAGCTCGCCATGAGCTCGAGCGCAAAATCCCGAAACGCCCCACTCATTGCTCGACGCCTTATCGCTCGAGCGTCGCAGCAACGGGTAAATTTTTGAAAGCTGTTTCTCGAGCCCTCTATATATATGTGCCTTAATTTTTTTATCCTAACTTTTGACTGAGTATTTTGGCACGCATCTCCTTGAGAAATATTCAGCTTTTGTTTCTCCAATCCCCCTATAATTGAGAAATTGATCATTGATCATTGAGCTCATGTTCTAATAAGTTTTCTCAACACCTTCTCTTTACCGATTCATTATTGCTACTCTTCTACCTTCGTTGGTGACGTCGGTACATTGAAGAAAGAGACCCAATTGTGCTCACGACTTCAAGTAGCTCAAAGAGAGAAAATTGACGTAAAAATCGGAAGGTGTTCGATTTCGTTGCCGCGGGCAAAACTAATGAATCCCTTGGTATGGATCACAAGACGGGAGTAAGTCAGTTAGGTTAGCGCGTCATTACAACCTGATCTGTAAGTTGATTTTCATAGTGCATTTCTTCCCTAACCGTTAAAATTCGGAGGATTTTTCTCGATTACCGTGAGTATCGAGTTTTTCCTTTATCACCAAAAATCGTGTCTTTTTATTACTGCGTATGATTATATATATTGTGTATGCTTATTATTATTATTAGCATCTGGAAATAAATATTCATTACGTGTATTGAATATTTAATTTTTTACTACTTTCACTATTATTGTACGGGGTTGGAACATTGTTGCATAATTTTGGATGAAAAGTCCTTCTTCATATATTAACTTTGATCGCATGTATATAGTTCTTATTAGTAAAAAATGATATTTACATCATTGTAATTGTTAAATTCTTTTGCGCATATATTTGGTTGTGTGAGTATACATTATCACCCTCTTACATTATCACCCTGTGATTCATAGTAGTAAAATAATGTTCAGGAGATTCTTCATAATATCTTATTATTATTAATACTGTTTGATTTTGAGATTCAGTTAAATCTATAAATTGTATTTGGTAGCATTCATGTATCAGATTATATAACATTCAGATTCAATAAAATTTATGATATTTATTATTATTTGATATTCAGGTCATTCACATTGATATTCGAATAAGAAAATCTCTTTATTTCTAGTGATGTCAAACTCTAAGAGATTTTCACTTGTTATTGATAAATCGTTTTATTTTTGGGATACAAGGATCCTATGGGATTAGTCTTTACCATTACTATTATATCATAATTATGACAAGTTAAAATTCTTGAATAGAGTTATTATTAGATTTAATACTATTGTTATGATTTTTATATTTTTTATGTTACATGTTCGAGATATTTATATTCATTATATGTTTTTAATTATTATCACTTGTTGAATATTTAACTCATTCTTATATTTTTATTAGCTCCAAATTTGATTTGATTATATAGTGCCAGTGGGGGATTATACTTTTATTGCAAGACTTTTAGACATAGATAATTTTGAAGGCTTGTTGCTATTATTTTAATGGGAAATAAATAAGATATATTATTGATAAAGATTTGATGATTTCCTTCAAGTTGCAACCCGAAAATTTTAGTAGTTTTTTTTAATAGATATTTATTTGATGTGTAATTAAGAAAATGACTTTATGATTAAAAATACTAAAATTATAATAAATATTTAATAATTTTATATTTATGATTTTTCGTATGAATAATCCGAATCAAGTTTGATGATCGAAACTCAGGTTGTCACAGAGCGGCCCCTTGGGTACAAAATTTGATAATGATGATCCACCGGCTCAGGATTTGGAATGAGCAACTATCACCAGTAAAAAAAGGGAACTATCTACCATACAAAAAAATCTCAAAACCTAGGGATTCGTGTGAAGTATCAAAAACTGTGGAAGTTAGAAAGGATGGCAGAGAATGAATTACATATTTTCTAATAATATCTACAATATTCTCCCATTTGGAATAAGTAGTTCGAGTTGTAGAAGGATTAGGCAATAGCTCAACAAATACAGGACAGCCAAAAATGATAGGAATCCTATACTTGCAATGATAAGAACATTAATTAGCTTATTCTCTTATGAGAAATGATGCAAATAACTATACTGCTCCTTTAAAAAGAATGATGAAAATTCTTTTTTTTTTTTTTTTTTGAAATTCAAATGCAAGCATCTCCTTCAAAAGGCAACGGGAGAAGGGATAATAGTCGGAGTTGTTGGACAGGTGGATCCCTTGACTCTCATCTCAACCCCAATTTATGCGATCTATTTTTCAAAAACTTCATCCACAGTCCTCAAAATATTATCATCATCAGGATGAAAAGCTGATAAAGATGTCGCAAGTATGTTAGGCTAACCAATGTCAATCCTAACAGGAGAGCCAATAAAAAGGCCCTTTCTCCTTTTTAAATGACGCGGAGAAACATCAATAATAGCCTTTCCTTCAAGGGCAATATAATAGCCGACCGCACCAAGGGCGGTCTAAGTCAAAAAATTTATGATTCTACATAGTTCACTGCATGTTCTTTGACTAAATTGGATTGAAGTTTAGTCATTAAAAGTTCATTATCAAGAATTGTACTAAAATATGCTCTATTAATAGAGCTCCATTTATTCGACAAAACCTAATTATTAGAAATTTTTATGAAAAAGAATGTATATTTTCGATTCTTAACTGAATTAGGGTTCATCTACTTATTTTAAACTCTTTACTAAAAGTAAAGGAGATCCAATCTCTCTCTTGGTTGAAGTAAAAATGATTTTAACCATTAATGCATCCAACCGTAGTTTCTATTGCCGAAAAAATATGCATAGAGCAATAATATACCTAACAACATTAGAATGGCGATAGGCTATGGGTAGCATCTTTAATATATCCTAAATCTTGGCGGCTAAAGCCCAAATAATTGGATAAGCCTATGAACGAGCAAACTCATGACTACTTGTAGAATTATGCCACGAGACAGAACATTTTTGGACAGTTGGCTTAACTGTCCTTGTATTCTTTCATTCATCATTTTTACTTATCAAAGAAGAGAGTAATTTTTCAGATTGATGTAATGTGAATCAAATATGAACGAATGATTTAATTTCATTTTCATAGACAGCATTAATAATATATATCTTGATCTAGATAGTTGTCTGAATAAAATTGTATTAAACTTTAAATTTTATATCCCTATCCTACACATTATAATATTTAACAAGATATTAAAAGATATAATTTTTGCTTCCTGATATATTCTCTAACATTTGAATTAAAAATTATTTTTAAAAAAATAAAAAAAAAATAGTGAGAAAACTGAAGAAAAAAGAGAGTTGAGATTGGAGAAATAGGTTCCATGATTTGAGGGATTTGTAAGTATTTAGAATATAGGAGTTATGTACTTGTTTTTTTTCAAGCTGTTCCCTCCTTTCCCAATTTTAAAAGAAGTGGGTTAATTTATAATTTTACTTGATTTAACTGTTCATTCATTAATTTATGTAATCATTTATTAAGATTAGCTCTTTGATTTAAATAATCGTCTGACTATTCAATATTGTGGTTTTTAGTATCTCCATCAATTTGGTCATTCAGTATTTGATAATTCAGTCATTTAGTCGAATCTTTTTTATACTAGTCTAATAATTCAACTAATTCATCCCTACTTATGAATTTTTTGTCTACAGGCTACAAATATCATCTTGTCAGATCAATCAATTTTATTTTATATGATATCTAACACGTATAATGCCCAAATTTGTGAAGGGTAAAAAGAGAAAATTAAACAGTAATAATATTAAAAAATTTTAATGCATAAAAAAATAATTAATATAAAGCAAAATTAATACTAAAAACATATTATAAAATAGTCTCTTTTCCATTTAATAATATCTCTTCCATTTACTTTATTTGAAACTGAAAAGGGCAGCAATTATTTCCCACTTTTCACCCTCATCATAAACAGTGATTTTGGATTGGTATAGTCTTTTAGAAAAATATATTTATCATATTTCTATATTATTTATTAAATAAAAATGTAACGGATAAAATTTAAAAATTAAAAAAAATTATCTAAATAATTATTTTTTATTTTTATTTTATTATTATTAATTTGTTTTAGCAGCACCATTTTCTCTTTGATAACTTTGATGCAAAAATATGACACCAACCCCGTTCGATCGCATAGCATTTATACCTAAAATAATTACTCAAAGTGGTAGAAATTTTTATACTAATAAGACGGAACCTCCAAACACCCCAACTTAAAAACGTTTCATTTGCTCGGACAACATCTTCCTTTAATAGCAATCAACTTCGGTATCAATCGATTAAAACGTCTAAAACATACTAACGTACATCAACAGCAAAATCGTTTTCCCAGCATACAAGTTCATGCCAGTTTAGAGTGATACGTCAATATCAACTGATAGATACTGATTATGGGGTATTTGTATGGCCAGTAAAAGATGTGTCTATCGTACTGATAAGAAACCACTTGCCACCCTAGAAAAATGCTAGGTGTGTTTAGGGTTGGTGCATTTTCTTAGGAAGATATATGCAATACATCCACTTCTTTCTTTATAAAAATAACTAATAGACAAGATTTAAAATTTGAAAAATAATTTAAATAATTATTTTTTTAATTATTTTTACTATTTGGTTAAATATTAAATGAATATTAATATTTTAAAACAAAAACTATTAAAATACTATTATAATTTTTTATATATCTTAAAATATTCACAATTAACTCCCTCCGATTTCAACTTGTGGCTACTTGGGCTGTATGCTAGCTCCGAGTGTGCTCTCTCCTTAGCAGATAGGCAATGCATTGTGCAGTAATGTATAAATAG
Source organism: Nepenthes gracilis (assembly GCA_033239525.1). Classification (NCBI taxonomy): domain Eukaryota; kingdom Viridiplantae; phylum Streptophyta; class Magnoliopsida; order Caryophyllales; family Nepenthaceae; genus Nepenthes; species Nepenthes gracilis. The sequence goes on along the minus strand of BSYO01000026.1, from coordinate 2,284,207 downwards.
CCCCTTCATTTATAGCCGAAAGGGAGATCAACTAGCATTTAACCTAGAGGATTGTACTAATGATAGAAAATCACCAATGGTAGGGAATTGAATTAAAACCAAATCTTACCAAATAGGGTAAAAATTTGCAGGACATCTAAGAAAGGAGCACTCCTGGGGAAGGAACACGGGTAAAAACCTACAACCAGTATCCCAACGTGACATGTCAAGGATTGAAAATTCAAATCTCCCGACATGAGAGATTAGTGATGGATCCAGTAGTTTACTGATGAGCCCAAAACCTAACCTGCAGAGAGAAGACTAGCCCAAGAAGTAGCAACCCAATTAGAACTCTTCCAAGCCTAGGACCTCGAATCTGTAGCGATGGGCCCAAATGACTTGACCCAAGACTGCCTAGCAATATAAGGGCCATTAGGGTTGGCCGTTGAACGATATCTATAGACACTCCTCAGCCTACTCCAACTCAACAAATAAGTCCAAATGGCCCCTATTACCTTGTGGTCCTTCACGCCTGTAAAAACACAAATCATAGGTGACAGCTATCAACCTATCATCCCGAGAATTACAATGATTTAGAGCATGGGTGGTAGGGCATGATGGCAACTCCCTAAGAAGTGCAGAGTCGTAACACCTACAATCCACAACCGCATGTGTATAGTGTCGGCCACTTACGATCACAAAGCGACAACGCCCAGGGCTAGCTAACCCCTCTCACTATATGTATACATCCCTTCCTCCCCAAGAAAAGATATCAGATTCGAGATAGCCAACAATCGACCTAGAGACACTTGGATACTCAACATCCCAAAAACAACTCTGTTCCTCCCTCAAAGCTACTTTTCAATGAGTGCAACTCTAATTCTCAAAGCCACTTCCCTGCGAGTGCAAATTTCTCTAAGCTGCTTATCTCTTTGAGTGCACTAAATAGAAATTAATCCTCCACCATATTCTCAATCCTATCATACTTGTATTTACGTATTATTCTCATATTCTCCTATTTTTCTATTCGATTTAAAAAGATTTTTAATTTTAGCGTCGAATAACATATCGATGAATGAGTCCCACTATCCTCTAATATCTCGTTTGTTAGTTGTAATGTATAAAATTCAGGTTTAAAATAATGAAGATCGGATCCACTTTTAGTCAGAAACTCGAATTAAACATCTACTTAATTTATTCAACAATTTAAATTTAGTGATTCATTAATATTCTAAGTGAAAAAAAACCTATATTTTTGCTCCTTTTGAGGGTTCTGTTATGTAGTTTTTAAATTATTTTATAATTGTCAATATAATGATTGATGACCAATAACTACTAATAATAGCAATAAAGCATTAATTAACTTGATTAGGATTATCACCGACTAAGCCAGCCAAACACCCATATGCTACATAGGCTTTAAAATATAATTGATTAAAATTGGATTACTTAATTAGTTTAACTTAATTAATTTAAAATTTTATATTATTTAATCAAAATATGAAAATATTTTAAATAGATATGATCATAAGATTAGTTTTAGTTATTTTTTTTAGACTTGGCACGATTATAAATAAATATGTCTAATTTAGTCTAACTTAAACCGAATTATAGGATTTTTATAAATATATTTTTTATTTTAAATATATATCAATTTTAAAATTTTATCTTAATAAACTATATTTGATATAAATAATAATATTTTATATAAAAAAAATTTTATTAAAATATACACTTATCTAATATCTTACCTTAAATATTATATATTTTTGAGTGTTTTAAATATTATATAATATAAAATTTTAAATAGACATAAAATATTATATATATATATATTTATTTATCGCGAGCAGAATCATTCGAATTTAATGCATAAAATTAAATATCAAATTATAGAATTACCAATCACATTGATGTTCGTTACCGTTACGATTTACGACCTCGATTGCAATGAATGTCTCTCAGCCGACGGTCGTCAAGCGTACGTCGTTGTCTTTAGCTTTGCAATGGTCTGTAAAAGGAACGACCACAACGCTCGTTTCTGTGTAAAATAATTGGAGCGATTTGCTTCCTCGATCTCTGTACTATCTGTCTCTGAATCGAATTATTTGATTAGGAGTCGCACTTCGGCATATTATTCACGAGATGTCGGAAGATTTCGTGACAGCTGTGGAGGACGGCCTGAGGCTGTCGAAGCGGATATACTTCGGCAGAGACAGGTCGGTGGCACCGCCGAAGCAAGAACCGGGGATGTCCAAATCGTCTGAATCGTACCTTCCGACGGCGCCGATGGTCTACGCAGTGATTTCCGATCCGGCGATAGTGGATAACCCTGACATTCCGAGCTATCAGCCGCACGTTTATGGACGGTGCGATCCGCCGGCGTTGATTCCACTCCAGATGAATGGAATTGCGTTGGAGGTCGAGTGTCTTTTGGATACGGCGTTTGTCAGGGTTAGTGGATCGTGGCGTGTTCATTGTGTTATGGGAAGCAAAAGCTGTGATTGTCGAATTGCTGTTCCCTTGGGCGAACAGGTGTGTTTTCTCTCTCCTTCTGGATTTTGTCTAATTTACTTACTAATTTTGTTTGTGTGGATTTGTGATTCTTCTTTTTGCTGAGAATATATATTTTCTTGTTGATATTTTACGCTGTCTGGCTGTTGGGATGCTTCCATTTCCATCCTTTGATTTTTGTTTCATTGATGCCAAAAGTTAAAAGCAACAAAAGAAGTAAGCTTTACCCTTGGATTTAACTCTTCAAATTTTCTCTTCAATGATTGTTGGCTCGTAGAAAGGTATACGAAATAATAATAATAACCTGAGCTTACTTGTCAGCTGGAAGCTGAAGGTAGTGTTCTATCCCTCGTCTTGAAGATATTGTGTTCCAATACTTGTTCAGATGATGACATTTTACTCATGTGTTGTGGTGGTTCTGTTGTCACCATCCATCTAATCGGTCCTTATGCGCCAGACTTGGGTCAATTTTGAAAGGAAGTAGAATATACAAGGGCATTTAAAAAGCTAGCTGTTCAGCGTGTGAAAGCGTGCTTGTATGCCAAGTGTATGATTTTACATGGTAATTGGAGAGAAGAATCATTTTGATTCTCTTGAATAAAGTGATTTGTGCTTTCTATACAGCTGCTTTGGCATGGCAGACCGTTGTGAATGTTCTATGGACTATGTGCAGTAAGTATGGCTTGTCTGTCTTAGGGATATAAAGTTGTTTGCATGGTGGGTTTTGACGTATTAATGTTATCCTGAAATACTTTCGGCACTTGCAAAGTGTAAGCTGGCCACTATGAGGTTAAGTAAAATGCTGGTGTGAGCAAAGTGAGGAATATACTAGTTGTTATGTGTGACATTGTTCTCATGAGGTTGAGCTCCATGAACAAGTAGTTTGTTGTTATCAGCAAGAAGTTCATTGTTATCTTGAAAACATTTTTGGAATGTGCAAGGTGTGAGGCTGTAAGTGGCCACTAGGGGATAACCAGGTTGCTGGTGCAAGCAATGTGATGAAAACTTGTCTCAAAATATGTCCACGGAGTTTACCATTTCACACCCTAGCATTACCCTTCGACCAATAGTATTTATTTAACAGCAACTGAGCAGAAAGCCTGATCCATACTTGCTCATTAAAAATGAGTTTATTATGCATTGAGTCAAGAGTCGTGTTGGAGCAGCATATGAAACATATCAATGCCACGTGGGTGGTGTATATGCAATCGTGAGGTCTCTGTGACATTAAATAGCTGGTTGGGTTTTAGGGGAATCTGCTGTCATTTTTACTTGGTGTGTTTCTTCACCTGTGAGATCTGATCATGGATCGGAGATTGATTATGCCCAAGTAATGTCTTGTGTGGTTAATTCATCTAATCAATCTGTTTATGCTTATAAGTAATTATGTTTATTATCGTACTACATAAGTTATTTTGAACTGTCTAATGTGATACATTTTGCTTTGGATGAGGTTTCATATCTGTTTATGATGCTTGCATCTTGTCCAGCTGACTAAATGATGCAAGTTAAAGAATGCATCTTTCCCCTAAGTACTTGAATATTTGAAGAAACAGGCCAAATACTACTAATTGTGGTTAGTTTGAGGGACTTGCTTTATTGCAAAGGTATTACTGATAATGCCTTCCCTTGTATACTAGTTCTCTTGTCAGGCTTCTGTCAAGAAAAACATTCTTCTGAAGATTGAATGTATATAACATAGCTTGATACGGATATTTTGATGCATATCGATAGACACATGCAAACAGAACTGATATGGTTGCCATGCATGGACAAAGATGCATGATTTGCTTATCTGGACTGCATTACTTTCCTGCAGCACCAGAAATTTGTTTGTTTGTTTTCCTTTTGTCAGTAGTTTTAAGTAGAAAAACTTTTTCTTAATATATCTTGTTTCCATGACATAAAGCTCTGCGTATTTTCATTCTCAAACAATGTATCATGTGGCTAACAGGGTTCAATTCTAGGTGTTGAGGTTGAAGTTCCTAGAAAATCATATCGCACTCAACTTGTTGCCGCGAAAGAAAAAAAGGATGTGGAAAAGGTTTCAGGAGTTGCTGATGGAGGATATTTGAAGCCCTATTTGTTTGTGCTTACAATCCCTCAGGTAAGCAGTTCCACTCACTTATATATCTTTTTAGTCAAGTCATTTTCATTTCTAGAGTTCTATGGTCCTTTTCCTTTTTTTGGGTCTCTGAAACTTGTATTTCTCCATCCATTAAAAGGTTGATGGCGGGACCAATCTTTCTATCAAGATTAGTTGGACACAAAAACTCTTGTTTCATAAGGGGGAGTTCATTTTGAGGGTACCATTCAGTTTCCCTGAGTATGTAGTTCCCGCGGCAAAAAAGATACCGAAGAAGGAGAAGATACAGCTAACTGTGAACTCCGGAGAAGGAAGTGAAGTATTGTGCAAGACTAATAGTCATCCTTTAAAGGTAAATCTCTTTATTATGCTACGATTTTGCATCAAATATAACCATAATTAAACAGTATCACTGGTACTTTTCCAGGAACGAGTACGACAGGCTGGAAGGTTGAGTTTCTTATACGAATCAAAAGTTCTCCGATGGTCAAGTGTGGATTTTAGCTTTTCCTATACCGTAATATTTCTCTCAACATGCATCATCAGCAAATATTTTATTAAATATAGGAATTTTGATCTACTTGTGGATTTCCTATATGATATAAGCTTATTGTGGTTCTATGATAATGTTGAATGTATCTTTCTGGGAATGAACCTCATCACTACATGTAGAGAAGCTAACAATTTATCGTGTTTGTTCTATCTTCTAGGTTCCTTCAAGTCATATTTCTGGTAGTGTGCTCTTGCAATCTCCTTCTGTTGATGATGTTGATCAAAGAGAGATGTTCTGCATGCATATTCTTCCAGGAAGTCAGGAAAATAAAAAGGTTGAATCTTGACTTGTTTTTGCACTAGAATATCGATCTCCCTGTCCTCGTGAGTTGACCTTCTGTTAGGAACCTAAATTTCATTAACTATAGTGTGTCATTTGAAGGAAGCACCATTTTGGAAATATGTTGCGTGAGGAAAGAGATGCTATCAACGCCCTGCCTGAAAGTTGTGGGATCTAAACATGACGTTCTACTTTATTGGCAGCAAAAATCTGTAGTCATTGATAAATGGGGAGTTTATCTAACGATGTTAGACTTGATGATTATTGGGAAATCGAGAAAGATAATCAAAATATTTGCAGAACAGTGGGCTGTATATGCTAAGCACTTCCATGTGGATGTTGTTTGTTGTTCTTTTGCCTCCATTTTGTTTATGTATCTCTCATCCACTCACTGTGAATCAAGTGGTTAAATTTTTGGTTTATGTTCTAAAATATTTTGGGAGACATTGTTTCTGCCTGTCGCACCATTTTGTATCTTGCCTTTTGCTCCTCGGACTAAATATTCCAATTCAATGTACATTACACTTGATATCCAGGTTTTTGCAAGAAACATCGTTTATGTTGTTGATATAAGCGGAAGCATGCAAGGAAAGCTGCTTGAGGATGTCAAGAATGCACTATCTACAGCTCTTTCTCAACTTAATCCAGAAGATTCATTTAACATAATAGCTTTTAACAGAGGAACTTTTACTTTCTCATCATCATTGAAATCTGCTACCAAGGAAGAGATTGAAAATGCCATTCAGTGGATTGGCGTTAATTTTGTCATCGGGGATGGTACAGGCATTTTTCTTGCCCTAAATCAGGTCTTGCGCCATTAACTCAGATTTAAATCTTCTTTTGTCTGAGTTCATTCTTTCTTTTACTTTGTCCTGCAACTCTTATGTCTGATTCTCATAGGCACTTAAATAAAACTGCTTGTGATATAGGGTTGCATTATCATGCGCATGGCAGGTTAATGTGATGTGACATCAAAGTTTTTAGTTGTACAATTCATTTGAAATATTATTATGGGCTGATTTATTCCTATGTGGAAGGAACACTGGTTTCCAATGATATCAGGTGTATATTGATTTTTCACAATTGAACGGATATGTTTCCTATCATACCCCTTTATGTCTTCTGCATTTCAAGCATTCTTGATGCTGCCTTGTAATAAATTTTGGGTTGCATAATGACCTTTTCTTCTCAGGCGCTAGATGTGTTATCAAACCGCCAAGATTCAATGCCTATCATTTTCCTTATTACTGATGGGGCCTCTGACGATGAAAGATATATATGTGATACTGCAAAAAGGCATCTAGCAAATTGGGATTCAATATGTCCACGTATTCATACTTTTGGCATTGGTAATAATTCTAAAGTTTTAGTGGGAGATTTGGAATATTATAAGCCTGCCAAATTGTGAAAAACTGATGCTGCTTTCTGAAATATTTTTAGAAAATCAGGAAATCTGTTCAAGTCTAATTTTCAGTTTTCCACATTTAGAAACTCAGGAAACAGAAAAGGATGTTTCAAAAATTTTTTCTACAATATATTAAGGAAATTCAATTTAATTTTTTATCAGTGTTGTTGGTATGTTTTTTCCTTTTCTCCATAAGAATTGAATAAACAACGAATGGTGGAAACTAATAGATTTTTAACAAAAATAAATGAATATAGAATATGTAGTAACCAGTAGGAGTATGCAAGAGAAATAAAAACAAGTCCTGCTTTTAAAATGTTCTAGACAGCTACATCATTGTTTACATTGATAATGTGTCTATTGCATGAAATCCGTCCGTAATACACTTTTTTCACTTCTGTCATCTGGTGTAGGAGTCACCCTAACTTAAAGTGGCTGGTTATTGGAACAAAAATATAAGATATAGATGGGTTTTTATTGTTCCCAGGGTTAATACTAAACAAATAGGGAACGCCGGCTTCACTATCAGCAAGTTGTCTGGATTCTATTTTTTCTTTGATTAGTTAGTAAGAGAGTCTGACAAGATTCATGTTGACACCAAGCCCTCTGAGATGTGTTAAATAGTGTCTAAAGTGCTTAATTATATATCTTTCAACTCATGCATTGTAAATTGGGTTTATAGCTAGTCTTTTCCTCTTAAACCCCTTGTGAATTTTCCTCTCTTAAACCCTTTTTGACTTACTAAAACGTACTCCTCACATCCATAAGTTTGCCATTATTGTGATTAAGTACTATTTTTTTTTTTTATTCATCAAGAAGCCAGTGGGTCATGGCCTACAACAGTGGTAGCCTTCCCCAATCCCATAGACCCTAAGATTTGAACCTGAGACCTCTCAGTTGAGTCTCAAGATCCAAAGTTGGAAGTCCAGAAGGGGATGTAATGATGTGCTTTTAGATGTTTGGAAAAAGATATATGAATAGGTTCTTTTATCATTTTCTGTGAACCCTAAAACTGAATGATCATATAATACAGGTCAATTCTGTAATCACTATTTCCTGCAAATGCTTTCCATTATTGGGCGAGGTCATTACGATGCTGCACATGAGACAGGTCAGTTTTTTTGTTCTTGATTAGAATTCAGCAAAGCAAATATAAAACTGCCATTACCCATTAATTCAGGATATCAATAGATGGCCTTGAGTCAATCAGATAATTTCCACCATCTTCAATCCATTCCAGCTCACTCATCAGCAATTTGAAAAAAAAATATATATTTAGAAATTCTTATCTATTGTGCACTGTGTGTTTAATGCTCAGCAGTGTGAAATCAGCAAAGGGGTTGAGCAGTTTAAATATCACCACTTGGTTTTCATATATGTCTTCTTCTTCCAAATGTAAACTTAATATCTGAACGTGTACCATTATCAGATTAAGACGTGTCATCTCAGGAAGTCAGTTTATTCTTGTTGGTATCCAATAGATAGATATCTTGCTTATGACTTTATGGCTTTGCTTGATCAGATTCTATTGAGCTTTGCCTGTCAAAACTGTTTAGTAGAGCCTCTTCTGCAGTTTTTGCAAATATAGCCATTGGCTCGTTGGATGAACTTGATGAAGTTGAGGTTAGCTATGTTTTGATGTCCTTTTCCTATTTCTATTATGCAATTTTTGTTGTGATAGTGTTCTTAGGGATATCGTATATAAAGCACCCAGATGCACAAGTGTCAATGGCTTATTATGATTTCAACACATTGCCAAATGCCCCATCCTACCATAGCCTTAATCCACCTCTAGAGAATTTTCTCCTAAGCCCCTGAATTTTAAGCCAAACTTTTCATGCAATGTGGGACTTATTAATCCCTTGATACACTGAAAAGCTTGCTTTGAAAAATTAGGATATGAACCATGTAAGAACTAATTTGGCACTGTGTCTAAGCATTAGGATAACAGTGATGGAAAAGAATATTAACTGCAAATTAGGAATCAAGCACATTTGGTGTTTTACTATCCACTTGCCCTAGATTTAACAGCATTCTTTCTGGCCTACTTCCCTCTCCCTATCTTATAAGAAAAAATAATTATCTAAATCATAGGTACAAACTGTAGAAATAGCCTCATTGCAATACTAGAAAAGGCTTGTGCATATCTAACCCTCCATGGATCTTATGATATGGGAGCCTCATGCATTAGACCATCGTTTTGTGAGTAGGTCTCAGTGCATGGTATGGTTATTCCATTGTGACTAAGAGGTCACAAATAATGAGAAAAAAACAATTTGCTGAATCACAAGTACTAACTATGAAAATAATCTCTCTGCAATAATGCTTCTGTATATTTAATCCTTTCCACCCCCCATGATGTGGGAACCTCATGCATTAGATCATCCTTTTTTGGGTGGGCCTCAGTACATGGTTGTTGTTCCATGGTGACCTACAGGTTACAAATTAAAACTGTAAAAATAACCTCATTAAAAAAATGCAAGTTTAAGACAATTTATGAAAGACATCTTTATCATGTTTTTTGTGCGATCAAAATACAGGTTTATCCAATTCATATACCAGATCTTTCATCCGAGAGCCCAATGGTTATATCCGGGAGATATCGAGGCCGTTTCCCTGAAGTACTTAAAGCAAGTGGTATTGCTGCTGATATGACGAGTTTTACAATAGAATTAAAGGTGCAAAAGGCAAAGGACACTTCTCTTGACAGGGTATGATGGCATCTAATTGAGTTACTTACAGTTATCCTATTCATCTATATGCTAGATTTATGTAGCGGTTGTAGGAATTTCGGAATTGTCAAGTAGTCTTACAGGCATAAACCTTGAGTGTGCAGATGACGGGTTAAGGCAGGTGACTCTTACATGGTCTAACCCCATTCCATACCTAGTCCCCCTGACAATTCATTTGTTTTATGCCATTGCTATATTGGTTTCCTTTTGAAAGTGTATCTGTACTAATTCTCGATAGTTGCATTGTCAAGGTAATGCCACAATTTGACATCATCCATTTAATACCTTGATAAAATGGCAAGCTTGTGAACTTGCATTAGGCACCCAAAATTAGCATGAGTGAGTGGCCTTTGTCAAGTAGGTTAAAGCCAAAGGTTTTATTGAATGTTGAGTTTTCAACTATGTTTGGCAGATATTTGCATACTCATTTAAAGATTTTACACCCAAGGTTGCTATGAGTAGCAACCAAAAAATACAGAAGAAGAGAGAAGTCGAGAAGTGAGAGATTGAGCATAGTGCACAAGTCATAAACCCTACATAGTGTTACCTCTTCTTATAGTAAAAGGTGTCCTAGTGCACCGGGTTTTCCATATTATAGGCTCTTGGATAGTCAATTGTAGGAAACCTTACCTTGCTATAGGAAGGCTATTTTCATAATGGAGCAGTCTTACAGATACATTAAGACTTATCCTCTATATTAACTCTTCATTGGCATAACGTATTTGTATTCTATACCCATGGAGATTATAACTATTTGGATACAAAGAAGTGCAATCCCTTAGATATGAAAATAATTCCAACCTCTCATATAATAGTTGTAGGATACATAAGAAGTAGCGAACCAAAATAACAAAATACCTCTAAAACTTGCCCACTTGCTATTGGGTTTCAAATCACTCTATTATGAATCCTACACCTAATAAACTGGTCATCTGATGGTTCACTTGGTTTTTGTATGATAACTCGCACGAGCGAAGGTTTAAAGTGGTGTGGGAGAAGGCACTTATGAAGTATCAACACCTAATGGGCGCCTGAGGAGGTGCTTGTGAGTAGGTATCGAAAGCAGATGCGCCTGAGGGATGCTCGTTTGTGTGGTTGCCGCTTGATGTACGCCTAAAGGATGCACATGTGCTAGCATGAGTATAAAAATCCCTGATGAGATGAAGATGTTTGGCTTCCGGTTGATGTCTAACTTTAGTTTTATTTTTCAATAAATTTGGATACGTTATTCTAATCTTATTTCTAAGACATATTACTAATTGGTTACTTATTTTCTTATTATATCTTTTTCAGTGGATTGCTAAGTATATTGGAGTTTATATTCAACTAATTATTTATATGGGTTGTTATGAACAGATCTCAAAGGATGTTATTGTATAATTTAACACTTTATAATGGATTTGTTTAAAGATTTTCCTATAGTTGTTTTATTAGTTGAGAAGGGTTTTCTATCTAAAACATTGTTAAACAACTTGTATGCTTGGTTACGTATTTTATTTCTTATGCTTTCATGATATTTAGTGATTAAAAATTGACGGAGGGATTTGGAAGCTCGTTTCCATTGTGTCGGTTGTGTATGTATTCCAAATCCTACCAAGTGATATTAGAGCATAAGTTTTTTGGTATGACACTAAAATTTGATGGCATCGACGTTGAAAAGTTTGTCATTCTCCATAGAGCAATGAAATAGTTTCATTCTTTAACAAGAAAGAGTGAAAAATTGTTGACTCGAAAAAAAGGTAAAAACAATGAGAAAAAGAAGGACAATCCAGAGAAATTATTAAGAGAAGAGTGATAAGATATGAGAGATCTTGCAAATTACATGATTGTGTTATTTTTTTCTGAATAACACTCTCTCGGAGATAATTGGTTTGTCAAATCCAATAAAGGTCTAGATAAAGCTTATGGGCTGGCATAAGTTTATGTCTTTGACAATGAAGTTACATGTGAAGAAGCAATTCTATGACTTTTGATTGTCCAAAGGGAAAAGCTTTGAAAAGCACTTGGATGAATTCAATTGAATTTTAACGCAAATATCCTCGCTAAATGAGAAGATCAAGGAAAAAAACAATGTGTTAATGTTGCTAACTTTATTGTCAGCCTCTTACAATTGCATTATCATAACGATATTTTTTGAAAAGGGCACGCTCAACCTTGATAAGAGTATTATTTCTTTACTTATGAATGAGTTTAGATAAAAAGGAAGTGATGAGGTTTCGAATGAGTCAAGTGTTTTGGTGTCCATTAATGTTTGGGGGCATGGGAGATCTATAGTAAGTCAAAGATGAATAACAATTGATCTAAATTTAAGGATATAGAATGCTATCATTGTAGCAAGAAGCATCATAAAGAGTCACATGAAATAAGATTGTTTCAAGTAAAAGAAAGAAAAGACAGGTGGTAGTGAGCAATAAGATATGAAGAATTACAATAGTAATGATAGGCCTTTATCGCTACCTATTGAGACATTCTAGTGATTGACTTGGAAAAGATACCTTCATAAGCCACGAGATAAGTTGGGTGATGGATAGAGAATCCTCGCTATATGCAATATTGATGAAGTTCTTCTTCACCCCCTATATGCTTAGGGACTAAGAAGTATTGAAGATGGGAAAAGATAACTCATTGAGGATTGTTGGCATCGAGGACATTAGCTTACAACAAATAACAATACGAAACTCGTATTGAGAAGTGTTCAGCTATGATAAGAGGAAGTAACCATTCAAGTTGGTATTTGATAAATATTTTGATTGCCAAAGACAACACTAAGGTAACCAATGAGAGGCTTAGTTAAGGTGGTGGGATGAGGCTATGAAAGAGAGTCAAGAAGAGCGACCCTATTGATGTGAAGGTGCCGAAGGGTCAATACTCGAAGTGTTTCAGTGGAGCAGAAAAGAGTATCATTCATACTTGCTAAAGCCAACATAGGAATTCCCATGGAAGGGAAGTTGCCAAAGGGTAAGAGATGACGGTCGCTAGAGCGGTGAGGGTTCCTCTACAAGGTCATGAGATAAAGTTTTTTAGGTTTTAGATCACTCATTTTTGAATTTCACACCCAATAAATAGGTCATCTAGTGATTCACTCGATTTTGGTGTGAGAATTTACACGAGCGACGTGGGAGAGGGTTCTTGATGGACTTGTGAATGGACCCTCATGAGTGGGTAACATGAGCACCAGCCCCTGATAAGAATTTAAGAAGGCACATGTGCATATAAGAAGCAAATGCTCCTGAGGGGCGTATATGAGATGCTCGTGCTTGAAGTGAACACTTAATGCACGTCCAAAGGATGCAAATGCTCCTGAGGGGCGTATAAGAGATGCTCGTGCTTGAAGTAAATACTTGATGCATGTCCAAAGGATGCAATTGTGTAAGCACGGGTATGAAAGTCCCTGATGTGATTTTAAGGCAAGTTTCCGAGATCATTTAACAATGGGTGTCACACGAAAAGAGAGAAGAAAGAAAAGAGAGAAAAAGGAAGATTCTCGGCAGCTAATTGAAATCCGATTTTAGCTCTATTGTTTACCAAGCTTGGGTATGTTGCTCTATTCTTTTTTCTAGGACATATTACCGATTGTTTACTTATTTTCTCATTATATTCTTCTCTAATGAGTTGTTAGGTGTGTTCGGGGTTGTATTCAATTGATTCTTCACCTAGTTTGTTATGAATGGATTTTAAAGGGGTTAATTGTAACCATTTATAGTGAATTTATTCAGATATTGTTCCATAATTTTTCTCTTGATTTCGAAAAGTTTTCCATATTAAATATTGTCGTGCAACTTATATATTTAGTTACATATTTTGCTTCTTATTCCCTCACGGTATCTGATGGTTGACGATATTCTTATTCCCTCGTGTAACCATTCGGGCTTTTGTTTTCACGGTTGTGTGCGTGTTTCAAATCTCAACCCTTATTGCTTGCCCAGCTTGTATTTACCATTCATTGATGATCTCTTGTCCGTGGTTTTTCTAATGCCACTAACGAGTGTTGAGTGCATGATGGGACAATAATTTCATTTGGTATAAGCAGTAGGATGTCATTGTAAACTATAGTTTTTCATTTGGGCTGTGTCCCCGTAGGATTATGGATTGAGTGCATAATGGGACATTTTTTTCTGTGAGCGGCAGGAATAATTTTGTAAAGCATAGTAATTCTGGTGGGCTGCACTGCATGATTTACAATTTTATTTAAGATATTGGTCATTCAAGTTGGATGTCTTTCATCTCCTCTCTTATATATTCATAGTTGGTCAGCTATGATGGTTTTATCAGGACTGTGAATACAGAGAGAAAGAAAGTAAAATAAAGTTTAAATCCACCATATGACTTGAATTTTTTAATGCTTTTATTCTGCTAATCTGGCATGCTACATTCCCTGTTCTAGTTGAAAAACTTAATACAAAATATTCCATGAAATACATAAATAGGCAAAATGTGCATTTCCGTGTTGTAGAAGTTTGGAATAATCTATGATTAGTTTGAGATTTTTCACATTCATAGATCTAAATATCAGCCGATATTATAAATATGAGATGATAAATATTGATGTCAGGCTCTCCTGATATCACGATAATATTATGATATGTTTTTGTGTCGGTGATATATTAGCCAATACTCAAAATATCGACCAATATATTCAATATTTAGTTGATATATCAGCCGATATAGCTTTTATCAGCTTATAATTTTTAGATTTTTTTTCTTATCTAATATTAATACGTGTTTTATGATATATCCAATATCAATATCGCATGACGAAAACCTATACCAACATTTTTATCTATACTAATGTCTAACGATATGCTATGGTTTTGCCAAGTTGCATATATCGTGACACCACAAAGCCTCAGTCTCTGAATTCTGTTTTAATGGTCACTTTGCCGTTGACATGTATCTTATTTATGCTTTGTAAGCCTATCTCAAATATGTCCTCTGTTCTTCTGGTTTCCCTCCTAAAAGTTCTGATCTTTGCTTACTGTCTTTCTTCTGCAGGTAGTAGCCATGCAGCAAATCAGTATGTGGACAGCTCAGGCATGGTTTTCAGAAGATAAGCACCTTGAGGAGAAGGTATGTTACTCCATTTTTCCATGTTTGAGAACACAGCATCTTTTTTTCCTCTTTTTGGCTAAAGTTATGCTTATTGGCATCTAGAGGTTCTGAAGTAAGTTTAGCTCCTGTTAATTGGAGTAATAATTAATTTTTCCTAATCAATTCACACTCCAATATTGAAAAATTAAACAACATGGTCATGCAGGTTTGCCTCACTGCAATGAAAGTTTTCGGGACTAGAGGTTTTATTCAAAACAAATCTATGGTGTGGTGATGTTTATATTCCTTTGTTTTTCATGGCACCTAGAGTTTCTGACCATCATAAGTCCAGCATCTTAATAAAAGGGCACTATCTGGTGCACGAAGCTCTCACAAGCATGAGGTCCGAGAAGGGTCAGGCTACTTTGGTCTATTATATGCAATCTACTCAAACAAAGCAACAATTCAACTGTTGTGCCAAGATTGTCCTTTCAACTCTAATTTCTTAATGTTTTCTGAAATACCATGACAACTCCTTTTAATATTTTAGTAAGCATTACTTATTTCAAATGCGGAGTAAAAAAATCAACCTTTTCTATTGACTTAGCATTCCAAGTTATTGCAAAAAGAGACTGATCATGCAGGGGGGCCTTAGTTGCTGCCATAAACAAATCAGAAAGCATAATCTCGTCACATACCTTTGTTCAATTTGACAAATGCTTCAGCTGTTGTCTATTGGCAGGTTGCAAAATTGAGTACTGTGACAGGCATTGTTTCTGAGTACACTCTTATGAACTTAGTTGAGAGTGAGATCGGGAAGAATTCTGCAGAAGTAGAAGGCAGCGAGGTATCCGTTAATTTTTTTCTTTTTAGAATAAGTTACATTTACAGTCTACATTATGCTATTACAAACACCGAATTTCGTAGAAGTCGGCTTGTGGAAGAACTTAACCTTGACCCATGGAACTTGGGTTGAGTTGGTTTGGTTTAGTTTGCCAATTTGGTTAAGCTCTTTCCAAAACCACATGGACATTTTATACTTAGCATATCAACCTTTATGCCTATAGAAGATGAGGGAAGTTTCAAGATATATGAGAAATAACATCTAAGGTAGGTTAGACATAAAACATAGGCCAAATGAATACCTTTGAGTAAAATAAGTTTTAGTTGTGATTGTAGGAAAAAAAAGGTAGAGTCAAACTTAGAAAAACTAGAAATAAGATGATACAAAATGATCTAAAATTGTTTCTACTCTCTAAATATATCAAACTAAATAGTAGAATGGCGAAACGGATTGTTTTAGAGTAGAAAGGCCATATAATGTATTTCAGACACAAAACGTAGACCAAGTTATTTTCTATGAGTAAAGGTGAGGAAGTAATGAATTTAGAAAAATTTAAAGTGAGATGATAAAATTATTTAAAATTGATTCTATTTTCATTGATTTGCACTAAATAGAATAAAATGATAAAAAGTATTTATATAACCGACACTGTTAATGGATTTAAAAGATTTGTTATTAGTATTCTTATATGCCAACTACTATGCCTTCCTATCTATTAGTATCTTATAGGTATGTAAGATATTGAATTTGTGTAACTTACCATTAATGCTACATAGGCAGAGATCCTTATTGCATATTTACATGTCATAGCTAA
This sequence comes from Nepenthes gracilis, assembly GCA_033239525.1. Classification (NCBI taxonomy): domain Eukaryota; kingdom Viridiplantae; phylum Streptophyta; class Magnoliopsida; order Caryophyllales; family Nepenthaceae; genus Nepenthes; species Nepenthes gracilis. The sequence continues at coordinate 2,267,973 of BSYO01000026.1, read as the reverse complement.
AGTAGTAAAATCAAATTCCACTGAAGCAGGTGTCCGATAAAGGCAGTTCAGAGAAGGTAGGCCCCAATGCCGAGAGAACAAGAGTATTGCGACACCTTGGCCTTGGTTTTGGGAACTTGAAGGCCACTGCTGAAAACCTTGTTCCGGGGTCTAAGGAAGCGAAGCTGCCAGAAGCTGCCGAGATCATCATGAAGGCAACGTCGGATTGTTGCGGGAAAGTCTTTGGTTGGTGCTGTTGCATGTGCTTCATCGAGGCTTGCTCGAAGCTAAATAACCAGTGTGTGATTGTCCTCACACAGGCGTGCACTACCCTTGCTTGTTTCGGCTGCATCGAGTGCTGTGTCGAGGTATGCTGCTCAGGGCATGATGGCCATTGAAGAGAGAGATCTCATCTTGTATTTATGGTTAGGTTCTAATGTCATAACTCATAATAGGCAATTATTAGTGGCATAGTCTTGTCTATGAAGTGCTGTGTGACCAAATTTAAATTTTGTATATGAATTGGTGAAATAATTGTGTAAGTCGTGTTAAGAAGATTTCATATGAAAGAAACAGAATAAGCTATAATTATTTATGAATGTGTATTGGCTTGAGAGTTGTTGTGGTTCTTTCAATAGGGATACTTTCATATCTACCCAATAGTCAGGATTAAAAATTAAATGAATAAATACTAAAAATTAAATAATCATTTAAACTAATTAATAAATTTTTACAATTTATTCACCTTATTTCTAATTCTAACTGTTAGGAGAATTATAACAGCACATTGATAGGATATTGAGGTCTCCCTATTGGGAGCACCGTAACAACACTCAGTTTATTTATGGCCCATATGACTTAGCTTTTGGATTAAGATAGTGTCCAATATATATGTAAGCCGTATACATTTGTGCTTACACATACTGTTATCCATATACGGTTCGTTTAGGTAATATGGTGAGAATTTTGTTCTTGACAATAACTCATACATGATGAGAGATCGTTAAAAACATAATTAGGTCAAATTGGTTAAAAAAATCATAGATTTCTAACTGTCCGCTTATCTTATAAAAAAATAAATTATTTAGATAGAAAAAGATAAAGAGTCTGTTGATAAGTATTTTTGTGTTGATAAATATTGAATGTGTACAAAATTAAAAATATATATATGATAATTTATAAATATATGTTGACCCATTTAGCCTAAATAGTATCTAATTTGCTGTAATTTTAAATGCTGAAGTTTGAATTCATGACTGATGAGTTTCTATCATATTTAGATCATTTTAAGAAAAGATGAAACAAATATATTTATTTTACTACTGGAGAATTGATGGCAAAATATATGTTCAAAAATATTAAAAATATTCTCTTTCTCTTTTTTTTTTTTTAACTATTTTTCAAAATATATTATCATTTTTTTTATTTTTTAAATTTTATTTTTAACTTATATTTTACTGCCTATTTTATTCCATCCAAATTCCCATCAAACCAAATATAATGAATTTGGTTTAAAAAAATTATATAGAATATAGTTGACACTAAATAAGTTTGGACAAAAATAGAAAATTAATTTAAAAAATAAAAATATGTTAATATTTTTTTTATATATTCACAGTAATGTTACTTGTTCTACAAATTTACAACTATTTTATATCCTATTTTACATATTTATAGTCTATTTTTTTAATTTCTCATTTTTTTTTTCTATTTTCATTTTAAAGAGTATATTATAAATGATAATAAATAGGCAAGCAACTATCATTACTCTATTTTCTAATATTTTTCACTTTGGAAATGACTTGTCAAATATTTCCAAATATGGAATGTCTAATGTCGACCGTTGGGTGCAGATTCATATGCAATCTTTTGAATTTTGAATGTATTGGTTCTTGTGTAGAAAATATCGAGGGATCCGTTTAAATTCTTATATTATATATCAACTGTCTGATTTTTTTATTATTATTTATCATATATTTAATATTTATATTATAATAAATTATAAATAAAATAAATATTATTTTATTTGATTATATTAAGAGTCTCATTTGACCTTGTGGGAATTAATTTTTAGAATTTTATATCATTCAATAAATTAAAGGAGATAAATCTTATAGTAAAACTTAAAAAATCTCTTTAATAATAGATTTTTTCTTAAAAGTTTAGAAATAATATAATTATAAAGACGCAGATCTATACCTACTATTTAAAATAGACAATATATTATCATATAGATTTAAATTATTATATATTAATATCAGAGTTGTTTTCAATAAAAAATATACAGACATTAGGTAATTTGGTCTTGAACTGTACCACACGATGTGGACATCATTTCTTAAATAGGGTGGAATGTAAGAGTTGGTGTCTTAAATTTTATATCACTTGAAAAATGAGAGAAAATAAACTTTATAATTAAAAATCTCTATAATAATAAATTTTTTTCTAAAAAAATTAAAATAATAAATTATAAGAATATAAACCCATATTTATATCAAAATGGATACTATATTATTATATGGATTTAAGTCATTAAAAAGCTCATTCAAATCAAACACGATGATCAAATTATTGGTTAATAAATTTAGACTTATAGGCTATTCAATTGTCATTCATTTGGTAACAAAGAGTTTTATTTAAAATTAAAAAAAATCAGAAAACAAAAGGAATTCTTTTTTTTTTTTTTTGATTTACAAATACAAATTTATAAGAATTAGGCTTAATTGTGTTATCGTTCTCTCTCTCTTTTTCAGTTTTTCTGGCGGCGGCTTCTACCAATGCTCCCAAAACTCAACCTAGTTGAACACAGAGTGTTATAGAACGAAAGAGGGAATCTTTGGGGAACTTCAAGAGAATGTTCAACTTCGATGATCTTGTAATGGAACGATTGGGAAATTCGCAACAGCTATAGCTCGCCAATTGGGTATTTTTCAGGTATGCTATGGACCACATAATCAAATTCCCCGTATTCTATACTGAAGATGATGAGTCAATGAGCAGCAGCATTGTAACAGTACAATTCCCTGACGCCATTTTCCTCCATCAGCTGAACCCTAATTTTTGTCCCTATTTTAATTCAAGCTTTCGCTATAACTGCTATTATATTTTGGATATTAGAGAATTGCTGTCATTCTTTTCGAATAACTACAACGAAACATTTGCGTAGAAACTAGAATTAGTAGGCCGGCAAATGCAAGAACTGGTGAATTTTATTTTGCGCGTAGTGGAGATGATCGTGGGTTTTGTTTCCGATGAGAAATCCTTGGGAAGAGTGGGTAGGAAAATCTTTGACACGCGTTGATAGAGCAGTATAGAAAATGAAAACATCAGCAGTGTTGTCGCTCGACACTTGGATTTCTTTTGTAATTTAGTGTATAACTATTCTTTATTCCCATTGCGCAACTTGCAGTTTTCAGCTGTTTAGGGGCCTGCAAAAACATGTGAAGTTGACAACTTCACATGTCTTCATGCATGGTGTCCCATTGTAGGAGGTGGGGTGGGGGAAAGGATCCCTTTAGTTTGTGGATTTGGTGAACAAATTGAATTGTAGTTGTGCAAAAGATCTGATTTCTATGGGATTCAATGCCTAGAACAATGCTATCTAATCTAGTCATTAAATATGGAAAACAATTTTTCTTTAATTTTTATTTTTTCATTTTTTGTAAATTTTCAAGATCTAAACAAACTCAATAGTTTGATCTGATTCAATAATGAGTGATCCAATACATAAAATTATCATGTGGCATTGTTTGGGGAGAAATGTAAGCAGGCTTACCCTATATTTTAGTGAAATTCTTTTCTTAATTTTGACCGCATGATCTCAGGTTTATTTCAGACGATGCTTTTGCTCCACCAAGGTTTTCCCACTTTAGTTTTGGATCCAATTAATTTAAATAATTAAACGCTCGTGATATAGATGGTTTATGGCCAATTTTTAGTTGCATGAATTGAGATTATACACATACTGCAAATTTTTATCCCATTGTTCTCATTGTAGCCATCACGTTTGACTTGTGTATGTTGGGACCTATGGCCTACTTAATTTATGGAAATGCAAGAAATGAGAAAGAGATAAAAATAAGAACAAAATTGTATAAATGCTAATAGAATGGTTTTATGGTGTCAGCAGTGGTTTAAGGTTCTCAACTATTTTCATCATAGTCCTTTTTACATTTGGTTTGAGGCAATGCAGATGGTTTGATTCTCAGATTTCATCACTTTGCAGTCTTATTTCCATCAAATACATATAAAAACATACATGAAATAGCCTTTTCTTTTTGGCAATTGATGCATGAAATACCCTCATGTTCCCATTCATTTCATTCCCTCACATCAAAAGGGGCTTTAAGATTTCGAGCCATAATTCCTAAATCTACCTGTATTCTTTGCACTTAGAGCTGTTTAGCAAAAACCCCTGCATGGTCTAACCTAAATTTTTCAAGGTAGGGAAATGGTTTCAAAAGTCTGGCCAAATAAATACTTACTGCATTTGTGCTTCTTCCCTGGCATTAATGTAGGCTGAATTTCAAAACCACATATATTTATGTGCATTGATGAAAATATTAGTATCAATATATGTATTAGTATTGGTTGTAGCCATATTGAGGTCGGATATATTCAATAATATGTATGGTATCGGATAATATCAGAAGAAAATTTTTTTAAAAATCATAAGCTAAAAAAGTTGTATCAATCGATATGTTAGTCAAATATTGAGTTTATCTATTAATCTTTTAAACATCAACCGATAATACGACAACATATCATGATATTTCTCCATCTTTCTCCCTTGAATTCCTGGGGATGCTTGGATTATACTCACTTCCATGGTCCCTGGGGTTCATAGCAACAAGTTTACAATGTTTGTCTAATATATCTTTCCTGTTGGCTGTAGATCAGCAAGCTAATGTGCAAATTTGTGAAAAGGACTACCCCACGTATCAAAATAACAGTGAAGACATTGCCTGAGTCTACCTTGTCATTTTCTCTTACTTGCTATTCTCTGAATTATGTAATGCTAGTCTTTGCAGGAGAAGATCAAAACATTTGGTCATACTAACTAGAAAGGAGCAATGGCATAGGACCATAAATATAAATATCAAATAATATATATTTAAATTGGATCTGTCAATACTGATATTTTTTAATACTATAACAATAGCGCAATAAGATATCTTATCAACAATATATTGCGATTAGGGATGAAAATATTGATATCAGTGTCAATCACGATCCTTTAAATGTCAAACATAATAGATAATATGTATTGGTATCGGATATATTTGAAAGAAAAAATTTTCTAAAATATTAAGGTATTAGGGCCATATCAACTGATTTATCAGTTTTATCATCCTATTCTACGTAACAGTTGATAAATTGTAATATACGCCAATATAATAATATATCACGATATTATTATAGTATTAAAAATATTTATTTAACGATATTAGAATCTTTGATTGTAATATGCTGACCAACATTCAATAAATCAACCAATATACTCCATATTTGATCGAGATATCGATTAATATAGTTCTATTAATTTAAGATTATTAAATTTTTTTTCTTTTGATATATTCAATACATTACCTAATATATCTAATACTGATACATATATTTTCATCCATGCGTAGTATTCCACCTATCATTGATTTCTCGACATGTATAAGAAGAAAGAAAAATTAAAACAACTGACAAGTTGGGTTTGGCTTTCTCCTGGTTAGAGACCTGTGGAGTGGGGAGGATGTGGTGGGGCAGGTGCAGGGTTGGGTCAGTAAGGGACATGCCAATGAAAAGATGGTCTATTTTCTACACTTTTCTCCATTGTCTTTCTTCCAGGTTTCTATTTTATCCCTCTCTTGAATAAAAGTTTCTCCCAATTTTCTGTGGACCCTCCCTCTCTTTGTTTTTTCCCTCACGGACTCAATTCATGGTGTGCCAATTATTAGTCGGCTGTCATGTTCTGCTAAGGTGGGAAGGTGTTGGTACAAGTTAATACACAGTTGAATGACTTGGACCATAGATAAAAATATCAGTATCTGTCATGACTATATGATGGTATCATGCACTACATATTAGCGTCGACTGTATCTAATGCAACTTTTATTTTTGTCTCTTAGTTACACAAAAATTGAGATAAATATTAAAATTTTTTCATATTTAATCATATTTTATAGATTTCAGATGATTTAGACAATTTTTATTTATTAAATTAATATATAATATTGAATTATACACTTGCAAATATTAAAATGATAAAAACGATGCTAAATAATAATAAAAAAAGGTAAATTGTCACTCACTACCAAATAACATGCATGTAAATTTTTATTTTTGTATTTTAGCTAGTGGTGTTTGGTATGGGAAATATTGTAAAAAAATAAAATAAATATTGATATTTCAATCAATTTTATTTTACAAATTTTACTTCTAGATGATTTAGATAACTTTTATTCATTAAATTAACATCTATTTGTATTGGATTATACATGCTTGGTTTTGTTTTTAGGACTATTGTTTTGTCCTCATGATATTAAAATGTATTTAATTACTCATCAAAATAAAATAAATAAATAAATTGCCATTTTAGTACATCTTTTGCTTTAAATAACATGCATACTACAGTAAATTTGGTGTAGTATTTTATTGAAGATTGATCCCATCCTCAAAAGGCCTCAATGCCATTCCACCAGGTATATATTAAAAACTGGGCGTCTCAAGAAAGGAGGGTTGTGTCTTCAGTGGTGTTTGGTATGGGAAATATTAGTAAAAAAATAATATATTAGTCAATATTAGGTGTATCAATATATATATCATGTTATGTTACAAATACAATGATATATTATAATTTTGTTGTGGTATCGTGATAAATATATATAAATATATCAATTGATATTTCATTCCATGGTTAAGAGTAAACAACACAATGTATTAATGAATGACGAGAAAGCTTGTTTTTTTCGAGTGCCCCACCAATAGCCCTTTCAGCCCTCAAATGGATAAGACTTGTAGCACTAGTTTATGATACATTGATTTGAAGCCAACGCTAATATATCTCTGTCTCTAAAATGTCATGACAATGAATACAATTCTATAGAGTGACAATAAAAGTGACTTATCTGTCAATTTTGTTACTTACCCTCAAACAACAAAACTCTATCTTCCATAAAGTTGATAAAGTGACGTTATACTCTAGATTTGAAATCACTATTTGTATACTTGATGTTGACTATAATTAAAAATCCAACTGCAAGCTTGACATAGTGATTGAGGCCAAGGAAAAATTTGCTGTCACACAAACTATTAGCCATAGGGCATGTTTTTGTGTTCACGTGTACAATATCGGGGGCCACACCAATGGTCCAGAAATGGGCCTTGTCCAAATAAAATGCCATGAATATTTTAACAATGTTGCCGGATAATCCATCGCATTTTAAGGAACCCTGAATTGTTTATTTAGTGGAAAAGGATATCCTATTACTTCAACGCTAAAAAATAGAAGCAGGGAGGAATGGAGGAGGCAAAAAGTCACACTTGGGAACTTGAACTAAATAAAAACTGTTGCCTTTGGCTGTGATATTTCCTGCAACTCACCTCTATATAACATTTCAATAATCTCAGTTTCCATTAGCTTTGGGAATGTGTATGACAGCTGCTTGATACGGCTATTTACTTCTATTATAATGAAGGTAAGCACATCTGTGAATGTTATTGATAGTTATCAATACGAGCTTATGAAGATTGAATGTGTAAGTTCTTGTTTTGATGAACCATCCTTTCTCTTTGGTTACAGATTTTCAGCTGGGCGCAAAACAAGTTCAATGGCAGCCAAGGCAGCAAGAAGGAAAATTTTAATCCAATTATTAGTAAGCTATCTATATACTTTCTCCTTCTCTTCATCTCTTTCTCTCTTTTTTTTGGCATGACAATAAAATTGTTCTATTTTAACCTAGAATTCATGAGTTTAAATTAAGAAAGCTTCTATAAACTTGTGATGAGACTATATGCATTTGATCCTCCTCAAATCCAATGGGATGGGAATTTTATGCACTAAGCCATTCTTTTTTTCTCTTTTGTTGGGTGATTTATAAAAATCCAATTATTAGTAAGCTATCTATTTACTTTTTTCTTCACTTCATCTCTCTCTTTCTTTTTCTTGACATCACATAAGATTGTTCCGTTTTAATATAGTGGTCACAAGTTCAAATTAAGAAAACTTTTCTGTAGACTTAATGATAAGGTCACTTGAATTTGATCCTCCTTAAACCTAATGATATGAAAATTTCATGCATCTGATCATCCTTTTATTTTTTTTCTTTGTTGGGTGAATTATAAAATTTAGAATCCAATTATTACTAAACTATCTAAGTTTTTTTTTTCTTTCTTTCTCTTCATTTCATTCTCTCTCTCTCTTTTTTTTTTTTTTGTATAACAATAAGATTGTTATATTATAATTTAGAGGTCACAAATTCAAATTAAGAAAAATTTTTATATAATCTCCATAGGAAGGTTATATGCATCTGATTTTCCTCAAAACCAATGAGATGGGAATTTTATGCACAGTGCTGTTATTTTATTTTCTCTTTGTTGAGTTAATTGTAAAATTTTAATCCAATTATTAGAAACATATCTATATACTTTCGCCTTCTCCTCATCTCTCTCTTTCCATTTTTTTTCTTGGCATAACAATAAAATTGTTCTATTTTAACCTAGACATCATGACTTCAAATCGAAAAAAACTTCAATTTAGGCTTTACACACATCCGATTTTTTTCAGACCTAATGAGATGAGAATTTTTATACATGGCTGTTATTTTATTTTCTCTTTGTTTAGTGAATTGTAAAAGTTTAATCCAATTATTAAAAACATTTCTTCTTCTCTTCATTTCTTTCTCTTCATCTTTTTTCTTGATGTAACAATAATATTATTCTATTGTAACCCGGAGGTCACGAGTTCAAACTAAAAAAAACTTATATATTGACTCAATGGTAAGGTCACATGCATCCAATCCTCCTTAGATTTAATGAGATGCAAATTTTATGCACAAGGCTGTATTTTATTTCCTCTTGTTTAGCCAAGTGTAAAATTTTAATCCAATTATTAGAAACTTATCTATATACTCTTTCTTTTTCTCCTTTTTTTTTGTATTGTTTTATTATAAACTAGAGATCACCTGTTCAAACTAAAATGACTTCTTTATAGACTCCATGACAAGGCTACACGCATCTAATCCTCCTTGGACCCAATGCAATGAGAATTTCATGCATAGGGTCATCTTTTTATTTTTTTTCTTTGTTGATTGAATTATGAAGATTCTTATCTAATGCATAAATTTCATTGCTTATCCCTCCCTCTGAAAAACTAGTAAAAATGGGTGGCAATTAATTCTTGTAATGTTGGATTCATGTCCGCGTTGCGTGAATTATATCAAAACATTAAAGCAGCACCTTTTTCCCCTTTTGTTAACATTGTGTTTTATTCAATATGGATGAGGAAATATAAAGTATTTATTCAAAAACACCACCTTATTATCCACACCCCTCAACAAGGTGCCATTTTTTCCTGAGAAATTGTGTTGTATTGTGTCAATTTGGATTCGTTCTCAATCAACTCAAATTGGGTTTGTGTCACGTTACCGGTTCATGACAGACATTTCCCAGATAAATTAGTATTCACAAGCCGCTAATCAAACTAACACAGCCTGTTAGCGAAGAGAAGAGATCACTAATCAACTGGATGGTGTATGACATGTGGGGAAATTTCTGTTCCATTCTCTTTTTTTCTTCTTAGAATCGCATGATTGCTTTTTGTTGCCATCATGGATAAAAATATCGATATCGATATCAATATCGGTACTAGTCACAATTATATCAGTAAACTTTTCAGACAATACATATCATTATCGGATATATTAAAAAGAAAAATCTAAAAATCGTAAGCTGATTTGATGGTATCAGCCAAATATCTAATGGTATTGGTTGATATTTTGAATATTATCTGATATATCACTAATATGATAACATATTATTATATTGTTGTGGTATCAAAAAATATCAATACCAGGGTGTTGCGTCCCGGGTCCGCAATTGTTGTACGGATTAGGGGGCCTTTGGGTTTCCTACTGCGCTGAAGCGTGAGGATGAGGGTCCGGTCTCCGTAGCTGTTAACCTGGACCTACACAACACAATCAACAAACAAGAGGTCAGAGGTCCGACGGGATTTCTCCCACCACGGCCACTCCAACGCTCAAGTCAACAAGTTCCCGCAATAAACGAAAATGATGCAGACGCTGGACGGTGTGCGGACGTGTGCTAATGATGCGTGTTTGATACGTGCTTATCAAAGTGGTAAATGCAGTGAGCAGGTAGCGAAAGGCCTGACTTTCTTGACGCACCGCAGTGGGTGGCTAACTTCCCGTTGCCTGACTAGGCTTGGGAATCAAGACCTTGAGATAAGGGGGCTCGTTTGTGGCCTCGAAACTTGAATTCTATTATTTTCGATTGCTCTCTTTCTTTTGATCTGGGAAAAAGAAGAAGAAGCAGCTCTCTCTTCCTCTACGGAGGAAAAGAGTTCTTATAGGCTCCTCTCGAGAGGACTTTGGACGCAAAAACTCCCGTTGCTAGGGTTCCTTGGCCGCTGGTCACTGTCGCTAACCGCCAGTCATGTCGGCTGTTGCTTTGCGGTGGCAGGCAGGCTCCTGAGCGCTGTCGGTTACGCTTGGTCTCCCTTCGAGTCGGGATTGGTTGGTTGCCTGGGGGTGGCTGCCTGAGCCGCCGTCGCAGCGTTAACCGCTTCTTCATTGGCTTGTTTCTTCTCTCTCCTAGCTATTTTCCGGCAGCTCATTAATGCGCCGTAGGACGCCCGTTACCTTTCGTCAGCTGGTTGCCACGTAGGCTCCTTATGCAGTTGGGCTGGGCTTGCGATCTTCTTGGGCCTTAGTATTTGACCCAACACTAGCCCCCCATGCCTGGGCCGGCCGATGGTCGGGCCTGGTATGTCCTTTGGGCCTATTCTACGACCCAACAGTCTTCCTCGAGACGCACCAACTTTCGTCGTTTTCTGGACTCGCGCCTTCCCCAGGTGACTGCGCAGACTTTTCTGACGCTGCCGTGATTCGGTGCTCTGATCGGCAAGATTCGCACGCTTAGGGTTGCATCTAATTAGGGGACTTTTCCTATTTCGTGAAAGACGTCCGCCGAGAAGCGTGCCGCGCTGAACAAGAGGAGGGCACCCATCTCGCCCATAAATAGGAGGGTTCCTTAGCTTGTGGAGTACATCTCTTGGCTGCCTTTGAAGGGACGATGAGGAGATTCTGGCTTACCCCGCCCTTGGTGGGGGTCCGAGAAGGAGTTGGAGGGATTAGCTGGAAACCTGAAATTCTTGATGAAGGCTGTTCTAGCTTCCGCGCTGCAGTTCACTCCTCATGCTAATGAGGGTGGTCTGGCCACTCTGCTGTCGTAACATGCCTTCCTTCCACGATGTGACTCGTCCAGAGTGCGGTGGGACCATGGCGGAACCTCCGCGGGGATGTTTCCCGCCAGTGGGGTGTGTCGCTCATGGTCTCCACTTCACTGAGTTCGAGCGTGGATCATGGAGGGGGCAGAGGTTGGAGCCCCGGTTAGGGAATTGTTGGGATTATTCCCTCTAATTCCCTCGGTGGCTTTGGTACTGGTGCGGAACCCGTCCCGATGGATCGTGCTGCGGTCGCTTCTGCTTCGGGGGGGCTTCGCGTGGCTGCCTCCATTCGCTTGTTGGGCCACCATCAACTCCAGTCGTGGTGATCTCCTGTGGATCACGTTCCCCGAGCTTGTCTGGGGTAGTCACCGCGGCCCTTGGGCCCGTACCGTTGTCTTCTTCGTCTTTCTCGTACTTTTATCACTATAAATTTTGTACTTTGTAAGAAAGTATTGATTAATAAAAGAAGTAGCCCTTTTGTCTTCATTTTTCCCTTCTCGCTGTGCATGTTGTACGTGCTCGTAGAGGCGTTGGGGATTCCGGTGGCGAAACTTCACCCCAACACTCTACGTTATCTGGTATCTCTGTGCATCTTCGCTCGCCTTCATGGCGGTTCCTTCGATGCCAAGGCGGCCAGACTGATTTTTTGCTTCACGGAGTCTGAGGATTGGGTATCTTTGTCGCCAAAGATTGGCTTCCATTTTCGAGGGACCAATCCGGATTCGGTCAAGAACTGGAAAGACCGATACTTTTTCTTGCAAGAGCCCCCTGATTTTGAGCTTTCGCGCGTGTGGGGCCCGATTTCAGGGTTCTTCCTCGAAAAGCCGTCGGCAGAGGACGCTACGGAGGCAGCGAAGTTAGTTACTGCCATCCAATCCCAATTGGCGAAGTTCTTTGTCCAAGGCTATTTCTTGACGTCCATCACGTTCGAGGCCGCCAAGTGGGGGCCTTCGTCGGGCTGGAGCGTTTTCGGTCCTAGCAAGAGAGAGCCTGGGAGAGTTGTCATTCTCTGATCGTCCGGAGGTGACGAGGAGGAAAGTTGCTCGCTGCTGGAGTCGTCCTCAGACGAAGAGGGGGTTAAGGCTCCCCTGAAGAGGTTGAGGGAAGCTGGAGGCACTTCAACACGGAGGTCCCAGAGGCAAGCTGTTAGTTTCTTGTTGAGATTCGGGATCCGATCCTAGAGGTGGTTGCAAGCGTAGGATACCAGGGGGAGGCCGCCGAACCACCGTCGACTCCGACTGCGGGGCTAGCCGTGCCCGAAGTTCACGAGGCAGAGCCTCAACCTACTCGGGGGCCTTCCGTGCATTCCATCACCAGTATGATCATGGATGCAGCTCCAGGAATGGCGGGCGGCGTCTTGGACCTTGATGACCCCGAGGGATCACACGCGCCAACGCCCGAGCCAACGTCGGAGTTAGGGTGATTCTTGGAGCCAACTGTTATTTTCGTGGAGCCCATTTCGAAGGGCGGGATCCTCGAGGACATCCCTACAGCATCGGAGGCCGGAGTCGTATTGGTTGCCAGTCCGCCGGAAGCTGGGGCGGCGGCAGTTGAGACGTCTTTGGGGTTGGAGCCCCCAAGCGCTCCTACGTCTGCCGCCCTTCTGGCTAGCCTGGCCCTGGTGGCCGAACAGGAGGAGCCCCGGGAAGGGATTTCGTTAGGTGGTCTTGCACATCCCTCGAACGCCGCTCCCACTCAGGTATGGTCATCCCGATCTGGCCACTCCCTTGCTGCCGTAAATTTCAGGGATTCTTCTAATGTCTGTCTCTTCCCATGCAGATTCTGGGGATGCCGACCTTTCGATGGACTGGTGCCCCTCCTCGGGGCGCTTCCCGCCGTGGCCGCCCGCCATTCATCACACGAGAGCCTGTGCCGCCTCCCTTGAGGGACAGGCGGGCGCAAGAGGAGGTCGGCGCTTGCCTGCGCAAAAAGTGGCACACTGAAGTCAAGTTGCGCCACCGCTCGGGAGGACGACCATTCACACTGTCTAGGGATATGATTGGCCGGATCACCCCGTCGGAGGCGAAGCGCTTGTTGGAGGCTCGATTTTGGGACGGCATTCTGCCTGCGTGTCGGAGGATCGCTTCCTACAGCTCTCGGTGTACCCGAAAGAGTCTTTCATCCTAGAAACACCGGGGTCAGGGAAGCATCCCGCTTGAGGAACTTCGTTAAGGAAGCCAGTCCGTCCAGTCCCCCACAATAATCTTTTCCTGTATATGTTGCTCCATTGCCCCTCTTTTTTTTTTATTCCTCCCCTGCTTTTGTATTTACTTGTTTTCAGCAAATGGATAAAGAGTAGTTCCCTTCTCTCTCTTATACGTTGTCTCCCGGTGCAGTCTATAAGATCGCACCCTTTGTTCAATGTGGTCTGTGATGTCATGCCCCGTATTTGAAGGCTAAGCTCGCGAAGCTATTGTCGCCAAGGCTCTAGTCAGGTGCCTTCTTGCGCTATACTCGTCCTTCATTAGAGGATGTCGCCTCATCTCACGCGTTTGATGGGAAGCTCGATCCAGTAAAGTGGATGTCGTCGCAAGTCCCGTGGAACCACACCAAGGTTCAACCGGGTTTTCAGGCCATGACAACCGGGCTCCGAGTCTAGGCCTTAGTTGCGTGGTATCCGTAGGAGGTGCGTGGCCCCTGCTCAAAACGTCATAGTCGCCGTATTTAAAGTCCTAGCCCTCGACCATCGTAAACTGAGGGTGCTCTCTTCTCGTGAGAAGGTCGTCGCACGCCTGCGATTCTTACCCCCTAAGTTTTTGTTGGCCGAGAATTGGGAAGCCTCCAAAGCCCCCTAGCCTAATGTTTTGACCGTCTAGGTCGACTGGCGTAGAGCCATGATAGATGTGTCCCCTTTCGGACTTACTCGCTGTGCGGGCGAGGTTTTAAGTGGCCGCCTACGGGCCGTTTGGCGCAAGGCCAAGGGTTTGCTTTACGGATGAACGATAGTCCTGCAAACTTAGGGGCAGTCTAGGTCGTTTTGGTTTAAGAATGCTATGCATGCCAACGCTTCACACAAATGGAGATGCAGAATGACAAGAATAACTAATCTTATTAACAAAAAGCATAACAAATGTACAAGCATTCGACATGATGTGCGTGCGTACCTTACCTAGGCCGGCGTTGGCGTTCTGGCAATATTTTCTTAAGTTGGCGGCGTTCCAGGTCAGGGGGACCAGTTTGCCGTTCTAGGCGCGCAGCTTGTATGCTCCGCTCCGGAGGATTGCGGAGACGAGGAACGGGCCCTCCCATCCAAGGGAGAGCTTGTTCCTGTTCGCGGTCTTTCCCGCCGCCTCTACGCTCCGGAGGATCAGATCTCCAACTTTGAGAGGGCATGCCTTCACCCTCTTGTTGTAGTATCGCGCAACGCGCTGTTGATAGGCTGTGATTCGCAGTCGGGCCATATTTCGAACCTCCGAGAGTAGGTTTAGGTTTTCCCGGAGCCTCTGCGAATTGGTGGCTGGATCGAAACATTCGACCCGCAAGCTTGGCATTCCCACCTCCACGGAGACTACAGCCTCAGCCCCAAAGCAGAGGTTAAAGGGTGTCTCCCTCGTTGGCTCCCGCAGGATCGTCCGATACTACCAAATTACGGACGGTAGCTCTTCGACCCACAAGCCCCCTGCGTCCTCCAGCTTGGTCCTCAACCCGTGCAGCAACGTGGGGTTGGTGACTTCAACCTGCCCGTTGGCCTGAGGATGCGCCACAGACGTGTGAATCAGCTTGATGTGGAGGTCGCCGCAGTACCTCGTGAATCGCTTGCTGGTAAACTAGGTCCCGTTGTCGGTCACTACAACCTCAGGAATCCCAAAGGGGCAAACGATATTCTGACGGAGGAATTCCGTTGCGTTCTGCTCGGTGATCCCGGCCAGAGGGACAGCTTCTACCCACTTGGTGAAGTAATCAATACCCACGATCAGGAACTTCCTCTGCCCGGAAGCCAAAGGTAACGGTCCGAGGATATTAATTCCCCACTGCGCGAATGGCCACGGGGACTGCAGGCAGTGCAACTCTGTGTGCGGCTGATGCGTCATGGGGCCGTGGACCTGGCAACTTTCTCACTTTCTAACGAACTCCATAGCATCTCACTTCATGGTCAGCCAATAAAATCCTTACTGCATGACCTTGAATGCGAAGTTCTTTCCCCCGATGTGCGAGCCGCATATTCCCAAGTGCAGCTCGCTCAGGGTGTACTCGGCTTCTTCTGGAGTAAGGCATTTCAGGAAAGGAATGGAGTATCCCCGTCTGTATAGCCTTCCGCCGATGAGCGTGTACCAACCTGTTGTCTTCCTAATCCGCTTGGCCTCATCAGCATCATCAAGAAGAGTTCCTTCGGTCAGGTACTTCCTGTACGGCGTCATCCAATTGTCTCCTGCGTCAACCCATAGTATTTCTTGGTCCACTGTGTCAATACCATCACAGCTAGACTTCCTCGTCTCCCGGCGTACTACCTCTGGGATTCGGTAGCTACGTCCGGGCCACGATTGACCTTCTCATTGTCGAACCTCGGGACGTGCTTGATCAGGAAGCAGTCGAACTCCTGGATCAGAGTCTTCGCTTTTGCCAAGTACCTCACGAGTTGCGGGTTCGACGCATCAAAGTTTCCCTGTACCTGGTTTACCACAAGCTCAAAGTCACTATGCACGACCAATGACTTCGCGGAACATTCATTGGCCAGGTGTAGTCCTGCGAGGAGGGCTTCGTACTCTGCCACGTTATTGGTGGTTGGGAAGGTTAGCGCGACAGAGTATATAATCTCCGTACCCTCCGGCGTCTTTAGTACGACTCCGGCTCCGCTGCCCGCCTGGGTGGACGATCCATCCACGTGGTCTCCCACATTTCCAAGATCGCCTGCCTTCTCGGAGTCAGTTGCTTCAACAATAAAAATCTGCCAGTGGCCTCGTCCCTTCATGGTCGGGTCGTGGTCAAACTTCACGCCGAACTCTCCTAGCTCGACCCACACTCGACCAACTACTCTAAGTTTCGGGGTTTTGCAGATCGACTTCAAGGGCCGATTCGTCACACGCATTTATCCGCAGACCTGGCAGGGCTCAAAGCCGTGATCTTAATAGATAAGGTCCAGCCGCCATCTTCCTTGGCGTGGCGAATAGGGGGCCTCCACATCCGCCTGGGCACCCGGGCTTACGTAGACACCGCCGCTGCGCCCCTCGTGCTTCCAACTAGCACGGAGCTAAGGGGGCCGACGTGAGCTGGTAAAGGTAAAGGTGCTTCACCACAAGCAAAACAGCTCAGAGAGGCGGGTCAGCGAGGTAATGCCTTTCACTCTCTTTGAAAGCTTGCCGCATTTCTACCTGCCTGTAATCCTGGGCCGATTCATGTCCGCGTTGCATGAATTATATCAAAACACTAAAGCTGCCTTTCCCCTTTGTTAAACATAGTATTTTATTCAATAATATGGATGAGGAAATATAAAGTATTTATTCAAAAACACCACCTTATTATCCCCTCAACAAGGTGCCATTTTTTTCTGAGATTGTGTTGCATTGTGTCAATTTGGATTCATTCTCAATCAACTCAAATTGGGTTTGTGTCACGTTACCAGTTCATGACAGACATTTCCCAGATAAATTAGTATTCACAAGCCACTAATCAAACTAACACAGCCTGTTAGCAAAGAGAAGAGATCACTAATCAACTGGATGGTGTATGACATGTGGGGAAATTTCTGTTCCATTCTCTTTTTTTTCTTCTTAGAATTACATGATTGCTTTTTGTTGTCATCATGGATGAAAATATCGATATCGATATCAATATCAGTATTAGTCATAATTATATCAATAAACTTTTCGGACAATACATATCATTATCGGATATATTAGAAAGAAAAAAATTTGAAAATTGTAAGCTGATATGATGGTATCAGCCAAATATCTAATATATTGGTTGATATTTTGAATATTATCTGATATATCACTAATATGATAACATATCATCATATTATTGTGGTATCAAAAAATATCAATATCAGGGAATTTGATAGCGATATATATCGTTCAATACTTTCATCCATGGCTTCCATTGATGCCACAATACTGATTCTTTCCTTTTGTAGATGAAACACCCCGAGGACGTCACAGAGAAGAGTTTAGCGACTGGCCTCATGGATTGTTGGCAATCGGGACTTTTGGAAACAAGGCTCGGGAAGAAGATCCAGAAGAAACAGGACAACTCCAAAATGAGCTGAATGGACTGTTTGCACCAGAGAGTGTTTCGGCTAAATCTATTTCCTCCATAGAACAAGAACATACTGATTTTCCAGTAGACAAATTTCTCCATTGTGAGGTGTCCTCAACGGCTGAGAAGAATCACGAACAATCATCAGGGAACAACACAAATCAAGAAGGAACCGGTCATCTTCAAAGCAATTCTGGTGTCGTACATAGCGAAGGACGAGATTTTTGTTTGGAAAAATCGAACAATGCCATAAGGAAAAAATCACTATCTTTCCTTCTTAAAAAGATGTTTCTCTGCAGAAGTGAGTTCTTACCTGCTCGTAGTCCAAGAGATCCACTAGCGTATCCCGAATCGAGAATTGAAAAGGTGGGAATTGCGATTTCATCAGTTGTCTTGTAGTGGAAGAGGATTTGATTAGCCTTTAAAAAACATGATTTTTGATCTCAATAATCACTACTTTTTCCTTGTTGATGTCCCTTTTTGGCAGATATTGAGGGCTATACTTCACAAGAAGATATATCCACAGAGCTCTTCTCCCACCGCGTCAACAAAGAAGTACTTGGAGAGCAGCCACATTTCGAGAGCGAAAACTGCGGATGATCACAATGGCGACGGCGATGAAGATGATAATTATAATGAGATTCACAAAGGCCACGATGGAAGCAAATGGGTGAATTCAGATACTGAATGTAAGTCCTCGCGTTCTTTATATCACCTTAAAAAATAAAAATAAAATCATGGGATGGCTTTTGCTTAGGATCATATAATATGTCTGCGTCATCAATAACCTCTTTTATCTTAACATGTGACCTATTAATATAAACTATCAGCGTATATGTATCACTATTATTTTCCTAATACCATAATAATATCACGATATGTTATTATATTGGTATGATATCGGGATATATGAATATTGGTCGATACGGTCCCACCAAGTTAATATTTCAGAAAAATAAATAATTCAATATATCTGATATTAATATATATTATCTAATATGTCTAATTCTGATATGGCTATGACCTATAATAATATCGATATTTCACCCATGTGTGGCCCTTGATTTAGACTTAAAATCGTTATGTTTTCAACAACCAAAGCGAGACGCTGTTGTAGCACCTTAGCCCATGTGGGTTATCCTCACTTTAGCCAGAGAACCATAGAGTGCTATTGATACTGATAGTGAGCTCACTCGGATTCTTATAAGGTAATAAATCTTGTGTTTCCCAACACGAAAGGCTTTGTGTAGGGAAGTGTTAGCTCAAATGGGGCGGACTACCAATACAGTACCTGGCTCGAAGAGAAGGAATGGAAGAATAATGACAACCGTCTTCAAAAATCCTTATGAATCGGGGAAAAACCACGGACATTGAGTCCAAAATCGCACTATGTTTAAGATAGAGATTAAAACATGATAGGCGAATCAAGACACACACACCGGGGCTTCCTCTCCCTCTCGTTTTCTTTCTTACTCTCACACACTCACACTCGCTCTTTTCAGCTTCTGACAATTTCTCTTTCTCTACCCTCCATGTCACTCACATATATATGTATATATATAAGGATATATAAAGGTCTTGACTGCAGTGAGCAAAGACGCTCGCCCTCATGGACAGTGCACGGCTCCCAAGAGGCATGTGTAAGAACTACGGTAGGTGGCGCATGCCCGCAAAGCAATGAGTAACAGACCGCATCCTTGAGTTCCCGAGATTACCTAAATAGCAAGCCAACCAACTCCCTTCGTACGCAAAGTGCTGCTGTGTTGCACTTAATGAAACGGCCAACCTTTGTCAACCGTCCTTCCAAACAAAACCGAAATCATCCTCGGGCTGACCGCCATCCTTTCCAGACGGCCAACATCAGACACATGCTTCATGATTGTCCCGAGAGTCCTCAACAAAAACGGGTCAACTTCAACCTTCGTTTTGCTAATCGAAGTTGATCGTCTCACACCGCCCGCGATCGTTGTTCATCCGGTCAACGTCCCGTTGTCCGAAACTTCTTCACGGGAGAGATTTTCAACAAACTTTCACTCTCGACCGTGAGGAAGTTAACTCTGTTAGCCCGGCCATTATGCAGCATGCATCATTCTTCCCTTTTGGTAGAATCTTTGTTATCATGTCTACCCCATTCTCTTCTGTGCTAACCTTATCCAATGACAGAAGACCTTCCTCCAACACCTCTCACACCCAATGATATCGTGTATCAATGTGCTTTGATTTGGAATGGAATGAAAAGTTCTTGCATAGATGAATGGCACTCTGGCTATCACAAAGTACCACATATCTCTCCTATTTGATATCTAACCCTGAATTTAACTCCTTCATCCACACAGCCTCTCCTCAAGCCAAACACATTGTGCAATGTATTGGCCTTTCGCTTGTGGATAGAGTTACACACTTTTGTAGCTTGGGTAAAGAAACTTGCACTGTTCAAATTTCACCAGTAACTCGATGTAGATTTCATGTGTGTCAACATCTCCCGCCATATCCGCTGCCCCGAGTTTCCCCGCTACTACGGTTTGTCACTTTCAAGACACAAACACCTCTTGAAAGTACCCCGAATATATCTCATGATCCACTTCACTGCGGACCAATGCTCCTTTCCCAGATTAGACAGAAACCGGCTAACCATCCCAACGGCATGAGCTATGTCCGGTTTGGTACATACTAGGGCATACATCAGGCTTCCCACAGCTGATGAGTAGGGAACGCCTTTCAAGTAATTCTTCTCGTCATCCGTAGTCGGACATTGACGAGTGCTCAGCCTGTAGTGATTTGCCAACGATGTACTCACGGGCTTTAATTTCTCTATGCTGAATCGTTGGAGTACTTTCTCAAGATAGTTCTCTTGAGATAACCATAACTTCCTTGCCTTCTGATCGCGTAGGATTCTGACTCCCAGAATCTGCTTAGCTGATCCAAGGTCCTTCATGGCAAATGACCGCCCAGTGCTTCTTGACTTCTTTATCCGGTCTCATTCGTCGACTTCATTAACATATTGTTCACGTATAGAAGAAGAACAACAAAAATCATCACCCGAGAATTTAAATACAAATACGCAAATAGTTACGATTGTCACAAAGAGCGCACCTAACGAGTCATGGACCACTAACTTCTTGTACCATTGCCTAGAGCTTGTTTTAATCTGTACGACTTTTTCTTAGTTGTGAGACAAAGTTTCTCCTTCCCTTTGGCTTTGAACCACTTCGATTGCTCCACGAGATCTCCTCCTGTTCACCATGAAGGAATGCAACAGGACGTCCATTTGTTCCACCTCTAAGTCCTGGGCTGCAGCCAGGCCCAGCACTATCCGGACAAAGGATATTTTAACAACCGAGGCAAAGATCTCATCAAAGTCAATCCCCTTTTGCTGACTGAAGCCCTTCACCACCAACCGTGCCTTGTATTTAGGCTTCTTAGTATTCTCGTCCTGCTTCAAGTGATAGACCCATTTGTTTTTGAGGGTCTTCTTCCCCTTATGAAGTTTTACCAAGTCGAATGTGTGATTTTTATGGAGGGAGCTTATCTCCTCCTTCATGGTTTCCAGCCATTCCTCTTTGCTGTCGTCCTTCATTGCCTCTTCATAACTCTCAGGCTCTCCGACATCAGTGAGCATGACGTATACATTTGGCGATAAAGACGGACGGGCCAAATACTGCTGCACGAGGGACGTCTAACGAGATATTCCACACCCGTTGAGGTATGATTTCATCAATGGTGTCATCCGGAACTACCACCTCCTCTTCATTTTCCTCAACCTTCTCCTGACCTGGATCCTCTCCATCCAATGATCCGACGGAGCAAGGGGGCAAGGCTCACTTGGTCCTGCTTTTGCACATATCGTCACATTTGGCATCTCGCCAATGTCGCTAATCGTCTCATCTTGACAAAGGTTACGTCCTAGGCCAGGACGAGTTTTGCAGTGGTTAGATCATAGAACCGGTAGCCCGTGTTCATCTTCCGTGGCCCGGAAAGAGCCTTGCATCGTCTTTGGCTCCAACTTTGTCCTTTCGTCTTTTTGGGACATGCAAGATACTTTACATCCAAATACTGCAGAATGATCATAGGACGGCTCCTTGCCGTCCATATCTTCTCCGCCACTTCACCCATCGTGGCTTACTTGCCGTTAGAGTGCTTTTTTACGCCTTTAACGAAGCATAAAGCTTTGCTTAGAAAGCATGCGGCGTACTCTCTCTAAGAGCGTATTCATCCGTCATTGCCTGGGCTACCTCCATTCATTGAGGTGTCTTGATGGCGTTTTACGATGTCTAATGCCATGGACAGCACAGAGGCGTCAAAGGGTCCCAGTATTCGACCGCCGTTGTCACTTGAATCAGCCTTGACTTTTTCTCGTCGACACTCCACAAGAGCATGGGCGCCAAAGATACTAGGAACTGATCCTTGGTTTTGAGTGGGTAGACCCATGACCCTTCTCGAAGTAAATGAAAGAAACAAAATATTGGGCTCCACCAAAAGACTTTTCTCTGAATGGCCCACACACATCTGTGTGAACTAGTTCTAAGAGCTCCACCTTTGGACCAGACGAGTCTCCATGAAATGAGACTCTCCTTTGCTTGCCGGCCAAGCAATGAGGACACATCATTGGCTCTTCCTCCTTTGCTCCAGTAATCAGGCCTTTCCTACTCAAGTAGGACACGCTTCATTACTCATGTGGCCTAACCTTCGTACCACGAGTCCCATTTCCGTCTTTAGTTTGTGGGCGTTCACGTCTCCGCCGCATGTCTTCATCACATATAAAGCCTGGAGGCCTTCCTTCCTCTTGCTACAACAAGAGACCCTCTTGTTAGTTTCCACTCGCCTTGGTGGAAGGTATTGCGATAACATTCATCATCCAGGCGACCACTGAGATGACATTCACCCAATGTCGAATATGACATACATCCTTCAATATCAACTTCGTCCGTTATTTGTGACTGTGACGACATCTCCCTCTGCCTCAACGGAGATGTTCCTTCATTCCCCATCCTTATTACTCCAAAGTTTCCAGGAGTATAGAATGTAACACTTTGCCTTCTAGACGTGACATGTAAGGTGGCACCGGAGTCGATCACCCAGCCAGACTCCTCGTCCGTCAGATTTGCGACGTCTCCTTCACTTGTTAACAGTAGGCCGCCTGCTGTGACTATTGAGATGGAGGACTTTTCCTCTACCCGTCCATTGTCACATTTTTTCCTTTCTGTATTTTTCCGCTTCCATTTGAAACAATACTTCTTAATGTGGCCTTTCTTACCACAGTTCTGACATTCAAGGTTTTGATACATTAACCTCGACTTGCTGCGGACTTTATCTCCTTGTTTCTGACCACGACCTCTACTTCTTCCCCTTAATTCAGTCACAAGTACCTCAGTCGTCGAGGTCCATTATGATTTTCTTGACTCGTTCATGAGTAAAGAAGCAATAACCTCATCCAACTTAATGTATCCTTGCTAACAACAAGGTTGTAATATGGTCAGGAGGAGGCGGGAGGAGGCTGGGTAAGACCAACGCCTTGTCCTCCTCCTTGATTTCTTCGGGGTGGACATCATCATACAATATCCTGTTAAACTCATCCAGTGCTTCTCGAAGCTCCTCCTTCCGTGGCCGTAAGCTATAGAACCTAACTTTATGAAGCACGGTTGTCGAGGCTTGACTTATACCTGGCTCTCCAACTTCTCCTGCACCTCACGCCGGGTGATTAAGCCAAGCACCTCCCAAAGAGTATTGTCGCGCTGGATGAGCAATGGTTGAATTTGCAATATCCCTTTTATCTTGTCATTCATCATCGGTCAAGTTCTCATGTTTCTCATCCTTATTCTTCAGTGCCTTTATCGTCCCTTCTCTAGTGAGAACGTTCTTCACCCGTTCTTGCCAGAGAATAAAGTTACCCTACCCGTTAAACTACTCCACGCTAAACGACAGATTCTTCGACAATGTCGACGCCATTAGAACAAAGTTCTCAACCTTGCTCTCTGATACCACTTGTTGGCCGAAAATGGGACGAACTACCAACACAGGCACAAGAAATCGAAGAGAAGGAATGGAAGAATAATGACAACTGATATTTACATGAAAAACCCTTATGAATCAAGAAAAAAATCACGGGACGTTAAGTCCAAAAAATTACACTATGTATGAGATAGAGATTATAAAACAGTAAGGCGGAAATGCACACACACAGTTGGGCTTTCTTCCTCTCCTCTGTTTTCTTTCTTACTCTCACACACTCACACTCTGCTCTTTCTGCTTATAACAATTTCTCTCTTCTACTACTCCACTCCATGTACACTCACATATATATAAATATATATATATATATAAGGATATACAAAGGTCTTGACTACAAACGAGCAGACGCTTCCCTGGTAGGGTGCCACAGTTCCCCAGGCATGTGTAAGAACTACAAAGAGGTGGCGCATGCCTGCGGCCAGTAATGTAGTCTGCCTCAGCCTTGAGTTCCAAGATTACCTAAATAGGCGAGTCAACTAACTCCCTTTCGACGCAAAGCAGTGCTCTGTGTTGCTTTAATGAGACCAGTCAACCTTGTTGACCATTCAACAAATGCATCGTCATCATCCTGTTGACCGTCATCCCCTGGGGGACGGCAGTCAACATCAGATTGACCGTGCTTGTGATTGTCCTGAGAGTCGCGAAAGCGAAAACGGCCAACTTGAACCTTCGACAGTTAAGCGAATTGACCGTCTGCTGATCTCCATCCGGTCAACGTCCGTTGTCGCTTCATCGTCCAACGTCCCGTTGTCCAGAACTTCTTTACGGGAGAGATTTCCAACAGGAAGGTGGTGCCAGACCTTGGTGGCCCCTTTCTCACAAATTAAATTGAGACCCACCACTGTTGGCCCCACTGACTGTTGTGACAGTGACTATATAATTATAGACACAATGATAATAAAGTATTATGCTTCACTAAGTATCTATATAAATCCATTTACCATATTCTCCTCAATTTACAGTAACATATGCTTTGAATAAAAGTAATTTAGATTAATTTATATTCCTTGCTCTAAGTTTTTAGGTCTTCCTCTTCTCTTTTCTTTGGCCACAGTTAATTCACATTTCTCTTTGATATTTCATTTAGCTTATATTTTAAGTGATCAAATTACTGTGGATGCCTTTCTATTATTTTATCTTTTATCAGTATAATGTTTATGAAAATTATCATTCATTGCCTTATCTTTTAGTATAAATCTATTCATTCATCTCGGTATTACATCTCTGTACCTCTTACCATGAACTCTTAGACCATATAATAACTACTTGCAAGTGGACTACAAATGCCCTAGCAATAAGTACTTTGAGATCATAATTTTCTACTAGCTCATGCCACTGCAGATATTGTTCTTGAGATTTTGTCGGCGGCCTCATCGCTCTATCGAAGATCTTAAGGTTACTTTTTTATTTTTTATTTTTTTTTGAATTCGTGACTGAATTTGTGTTGAGTTTTATGATAGGTTTTTTTTTTTTCCTGAATTTGTGCTAGAAATTTGCAGCTATGTTCGATCTATTATTGTAGGAGCATTTTTCTTAAGATGCAGAAATGGAAGCAGCTGAAGCATCTGAAAGTGGGGTTTTCTCATCAGACAACATCCATTTTGAAATTTTTCTAATAATGGGCATCTCTCCTTAACCTTGGAGGAAAATTTATCAATATTATTCTCTAATAATATTGCCTACTAATAATTTATATATATATGTTAGATAATTTTAAAATAAAAGAAGATCAATTGAGCAAGTGTGATTGTTCGAGCAGTATTTGATTTAAACAGATATGTTTATTCAAGTACATAACAGGTAGATATAACTATTTGAAAGCGACACGAAATAGATATATCTGTTTAGTAGAGCATGACTGTTATATACTAGTGACAGATATATATGCCATGCATATGAGGCATTTAGAATCTTTGGTAGTTTTTTTTTAATTTTTAACTAATTTAACTTTCAAATGTCATTTTGAATTAATTATATATGTTTTTCTTGTGTAATATTTGTCAATAAATAGATATTTGCCTTCTATTTTGGAAGACAATGAAAAAGAACATAGCACAAACTTCTATCAGATATTTTGATTTCATTAAAATTTTAAATTTAAATTTTATTAGTGTAAAACATAATAAAATAATGTTTTATTATATCTTTCAATCTATCCACATGAATCTATGGACATTTGCTCGAGGTGAAGATTATCTTGAGTGGGTGACCTTATAACATGTTTTAAATCATTTTCTTAAAAGATTTTGCCTTTGGATGTGTTTTTAAAACTCATTTTTCTCTAATAGCTCATACAATATTTCTAAACTATGAAACTTATGAATAATGAAATGTATATTACTTTACCTGTTATAAGGAGATATAATTTTTATAATATAAACTCATAATCTCTAATTCATTTCAAAGTAGGTTTATTGTTTGTCAAATTTGTTTGGTTTGTAAAGTAAAGTTAAGCTAACATCAATAAAGCAAGGGATTTAGCACATATAATACTTAATCCCTATTGATTTGTAGGTTAAATAGGTTCAAATTTCAACCAAAGTATAAAACTAAAATTTGGGGTCACGATTTAAAATACCAATAATAACCTCAAATATTAGTTTGAGTTTCTTATATCTTTTGTGTTTTAAATTAATTTAAAATATCAAAATTCATTAATTTTAAAGTATCTATGAAGCAGATTTCAATGTAATTTTTAGATATCATATGCATGGTGGCTTCAAATTGATTTTAGGGGTTGGATGAATAAATATAAATAATGTCACGTACTTTTTATACTAATAACTTTTTTATTCTTATTCAAAAAATTAATATTTTATCATTATTTTAATCTTTTCATACAAAAGATGTTCTATGAGAGTGCTTGTGCCGGCAACAACTTCGATGGGGGTTTTGGTAATGGCTATGATAGCGCCTCCTGCACCATGACAGCCTGTAGTTGTGATTGCTAAGGCGGGGCTGCAGGAGATGAAGATGGACATTAGTATTTTAATATTTGATATATAATAATTATTTAAAAAATATGATAAAAATTTATCTTAATAATTTTTTTATCTTTATTCAAAAAAATGGTGTTCTATCATTATTTCAGCCTTCTTGTAAAAAAACATGTTCTACGAGAGTGCTTGTACTGGCGGCAACTCCGATGGGGGTTTTGGCAATGGCTGTGATGGCGCCTCCTGCACCATGGCAGTCTGTGGTTGTGATTGCTAAGGCGGGGCTGTGGGAGATGGAGATGGCGATGGCTGAATATTGGCTTGATTTTGGCCCTGAGATTCTGCTGAAAAGGGTAAAGGCAATGGAATCTGCTGCTACTCGGATAGTTTCTAGAGAAAGATAATCAAGGCGGCGTCCTTAGCGGCAGCCATGGACCGTTCCTGGGTTAGGGTTTCCTGCTCCTTGTTCAATCTGGCCACCTCCTGCAGTTTCCAAGCTTCCTCTCTCACCATTCTATCGTGTTCTCGCTTCTTTATGGCTTCGAAAAATCTCCTCTGCAGTTCTTTCTGCTTGTCAGTGACCTCATTTATCAGCCTCTCAAAGAAGTACTATTTCCTTTTCCTCTTCCTTCTCCCTAAGAAGCAATATGGTTTCGAATGAAGGGGCAAAAGGCTGAGGGCAAAACGGTAATAAAAAGCAAAATATTGTGAGAATAGTTATTCCTTCCTTGTAAGAAATAGAAAATATCTAAAAAATATTGTTATTTTTTATTCAGGAAGAATAAATATTTTTAAAAAATAATTATTTTATATTAGAAAGAAATCAAACAACGAAATAAATATTTTACTTTCAATAAGAAGGAAATAAAATTTCTATTTGCACTAATTAAACATGCCATAATATACCGAATATCATCATAACTTCATAATTAAGATTGTTTGGACCTACAATATTAGGGTTAGTGCGGTCACTTCATCCCAAGAAAAATAAATTATATATTAAGTTAAATTAAATAAAAATATATAAATAAGTAAATATGAATCCCGGAAAATTTTGAATAGAAAATTTGACCGTCTGATTCGACTTATTCACCGAAGTTTAGATCTAAATACTGACAAAGGTCGGTGATGCAGGCGGAAAGTTATCCCATCGAAAACACTTCAACGTTTAAGTCAGTAACACCTTTCGAATTAAGAAGGTAAAGGAAATAAATGCAATGAGAATGCTGGGAGAGTGTTTGGGACAGTGGGCTGCTCTCGTTGAGAGAGGCTTTTGCTGGCTCGTGAGAAGCACTGACTCTTAACACTGTATTAGCTGGGAGTGTGGTGACAAAGAGGAAATTGTTTACTGAAAACGTGAGAGCTTTGCAGTTGAGCACCAATTTAAAATTCAGCACGGCCTCCCGTCTGCAAATGGACGGAGAATCGAACAAACAATTTAAATTTTATAGGACACATTGAAAGCTTTAATTTTAGAGATCAAGGCAAATTGTGATGATTAAGTACTAGTAGCTGAGCTTGTCTATAGCAATAGTTATCAGACAAAAATGCTATGGCCCATGGTAAAGCACTTTATGAAAGAAAATATCGTTCTATAATTCACTAAAAAGAAATTAGAGATAAGAGAATTTTTTGACCAAAGGTGATCCAAGAGATATCAGATAAAATCTAAATGGTTTGAGATCAACTTTAACTTGCTCAAAGTCAACAAAAGAGTTATACAAATAGTAAAATATTTGAGTTAAGTTTAAATGTATTGAATCATTTGAAATTTTGAAGAGATTTGAAAAATGGCCAAATTATTAGCCTTACCTCAAAGACTATATGATGTCCATAACGTTTATCACATATATATACTTCACAAATATATTTATAACCCTTCATAAGTTACTGAGTATAAACCGTTGATGATCAACAATGATTTAACATATATCAAAGAATTGATTCAAATTTTAGAAAGACGATATCAAGTATTTTGTACTAAGATTATTTATTTGGTCAATCTAAAATGGAGAAATCATTTATTTGAAGAAGTCAAATGAGAGTAAGAAAATAAAATTTAGAAGTATTCACATTTATTTTCCGTTGAGATATGCAAATTTTGAGAATAAAATTCTTATAGGAAGATAAAAAAAATGTAAGATCTAAATCCTAAAAATTATTTTCATAATGATAATTCTGAGTTAATTAATAATATTTCAAGGTTGATTGCAAGTTCTAATCAAAAATCTTAATTTTTAATTAAGTGGTGCCTGATATATGCTTGAATATTTTTTAGACGAAATAGTCATGCCTAAAGTGTGCTAAAGTAGTGCTCATAAATATATAGACCAAAATGTTTCACTTGTTACACATCTGTTAGGTGTCCATGTATAATAAGAAAATTTTCTATATGCTTGAGCCATATTTGATTGACACATATGTGCCAATTTATTATAAGTAGGCACTCTAATTAGTTTCAACTCATTTTTTGTGAGATTTTAATTGAAGAAAAAGAGATAAGTGGAAAAGTGAGAGAGGAAGAGGGACAAGGAAGTTCAAAGAGAATTTGAAGAGCATTCTACCCAATTTTTAGTAAATCCAAGTGAAAACAAATTAATCTAAACTTTTTTTTTTATTGTTAATCTTTTTTAAACTTTTTGAGTATTTTTATTCAAATACTCGTATATATGATATTTTTATAACATATATGACTTTATTTTATATACATGTTGATCTATCCACATCTCTTGTAATTTTTAAAAAACTTATATCATAAAGTCATACAAATAATATTAAATTTATAATATTTTAGTATATATGTTCTTCTATATCACTACTTTTTATGCTAATACTTCTACATGTCATTAAGTTTTATACAAATATTCCTGCATATCATTTATTTTCAAGAAAAATGTGATAAAAAATTCTATTTTGACTTTGATAAAAGTAATTTGTTCTCTAATTTGAGAAAATATATGTACCTTTATATTTTAATATAGAGTTTTTAATTTGACTAAATAAGAATTATTGTAAAAAATCGATAGATTATATTTAAATATATTCTAACGTATTATTTGCTAATTGAATGTTAAACCTAATATTTATAAGTCAAAAAAGTGACATTTGACTCCAACCATAGATACTAATAAAATGTCGGTCAATCCATTGATTGTGAATAATGGCATATAGTCTTTAACTATATGAAAATAATTATAACCCGGATTTTGATATTCGACTATTGTTGGAAAGTCATCATTAATCTTTAGTTCTTATTCGTTTGGAAGATTTTTGTATGTAATATATTTTCATATATTTAGAAGATTTTAGTACATTTAATGTTGTTATTCGTTCATAATTTTTACAATTTTTATAACCGTAAATGGATCCACAAGTTTTGCATGATTTTTATACTTGCACAATTTTTGGCATATTCATATGTTTTGATATTTGTATATGATTTTCACATACTTTATTAAAATTTAGATATTATTGAGATTTCATATTTTGAACATAATTGTTGTCTATTATATGTTTTGTGCAATATACCCACATATAAAAGTATTATACATATTTTTCTAAAAATTAGGCTCACTTTTGTTACTTATTTGCCAACATTTTATATTAGTGGGTTCAAATAAACTTATAAAAATTTTGGATTGTGAAAAGGCTTTTAGGAGAAGAGTTTTTAGAATATTTTAGATGTCTACATGTATTTTAATTATTCAAATTAGTAGTTGTTGCTTGGATTTCAATTATTATTTGTATATGGCCACTAGCGGAGGATACTCTATGATTTCAATACAATGTTAAAGTTTGTAAAATACTTTGATTTTAGTTTAAGATATTTTTTTTCCTTACTATTTACGTCAAGTAGTTGTCAAATATTTGGAGCTACTTTCAATTATAGTTTTTGACTTTTATGTTTGGATATTCAATCATTGTTCGTGTCACATTCCAAACCGGATTTCCTTATAATAAAGTTCATTATTTGCCTCAAATCAACTAGTCTAATTATCGTCTCAAACTATTTTTGAAAACTGAAGGCCTGAAATAAAGCTAACAAGATTTAAAATTTTCTTAAATTATCACTTCTTGAATGTTGGACGTGACCTCACAACTAAAGGTTGATGGACAACCCGTATTAAAATATCGACTCATACCATAGGATCCTAAATGTCATGCCATCAACTAACTGTAATTGTCGTCACTATTTTGATCTAAAAATATTCATAATGATAAATATCTTATTGATATTAGAATACTAAAAAATCATCACTCAATTTTGCCATAAAAAGATAACCAACAATGGATATATATCGTGAATGAGAACGTCACGGCATTTATATAATCCAAAACCATTATCCAAATAAAAGTATACATCTAAGTTAATGTCCTAGGGCATAGCACAACATCCAATATTTTAATTCATAATTCAAAATTTTCTTGAACATCCTTATTACCATCCTTCCCAACTTACAAGTGTGCCCTAAACCCGCTAATTTAAAGAGGTAAGTGAAGAAAATAAAAGTAAGTGAGTAATTTATTTAATAAGACACAAACTTTTCATAATTAAGTATACAATTTATATTAAAACATGCTAAAAGAACAATGATAAGAATTTCAAATATAAGGTCATAAATTTTCAAAACATTCATACAAAGGTTTTAAATTCCCCTTTTTCAGTTCTTAATCTACAATGACTATGAAAAATATGCTAAAATTGTACTAATTTTTATGGATTAGGAATCAATAGAGTCTTACTGATGAATAAGTGAATAATCAAAATTCAAGTTATATTTGCTTTTATATAATCAAAGATCTTATACTGCTATTCAAAACCTGTACGTAGGATATCATATATATAATATTGTAGATGGAATTGAATGCTATTTTGACCCCACATATTATGGGTTCGAATATCGATTACCATTATGATATATTAAGACATATTATAATATATCACTATTGAGTTCTTAAAATGGTCTGTACATAATAAAGAAAAATTAGACAAAGAATCCTTTGGTTCTTTCATAAATTTATACAATTTATCATAATTTTTTTAAATATTTATTATGAAGTGCATTAAATTTTGATAGAATTTGAATATATAAATTTTAAAATATACAGAAGTTACATTATGAGTTTTTTACATTAAGAAATTTCAAAAAACTAATAAAATTTCTTAGTTTCAATATTTTATTTCAATTTTCAAATATATAGGTCTAATTTAATAAAATTTTAGAACATATAAAATATATACTTAGAGGTTTCAAATACGCAAGAATATTATATATGAATTTAAAATATATAAGAACCATTTAATCATAATTCTGAATATGCATGGGTTGTATTGTAGAAAACCTGCTACTTAATACAATATGCATATGTTAAGACATGGATTCTATATAATATAGCAGAAAAATAAGAAGGATAGTGCATGCATATAATGAATAAATATCTTATGCTCAAAATATAATATGTAAGAGTATTTGAAATGATAAATGCCCGTAGAGATTAGAAGGAACATCAACTAAAGAAATGAGTTTGGAATGTACTTGTATTATCTTTAAATTTATTCAAATCTTTCTTGAATTTACTTCAAATGTCCTCCTCTAACTTTTTCTTTCTTCTTTTCACTCTTCTCATCTCTGCTTTCTCCCTCTTTTTCAAATTTAGTAGAAAATAATTAAATATTAGTCGGACATGATTTTTATAAAAATCTAGTGCATATGCGCTCTTTAGGTGCGTATTGAGCATCACAACAAAACATTGAGATTCACGAGCTTCAAGACCGCATCAGGAACGGGTAAATTGCCAAAAGTGCCATCGAGTGTCTCTCAGATACATATCAAACGTTAACAATTTATCAAAAGTGCGTTCGAGGCTTGGTTAGGTATCTTTCCGGCATGACCTTTCTACCTAGCATACATAGGTGTACACGTTAGGTACTAGTCAAGCGTTATTTAACTAGATATAACCCAATCCAAGTTTAACTTTAACTCAATTTTTCGTTTGACCTCAAAACTTCTCCTTCTTAACTTAATTAATTATAATCAAATTTATAATTTTGAAACTTGCACTTTATAATTCAAACCATTTAAAGGTATTATTGTAGGTTCGTTTCCTAAGATTTGATTTGATTTTAAGTGGGCAATTTAATATTTATTTATGGCTTAAATTAAAGTCTAATTTTATATTAATAAAATTTAACTTGGGATTTGAATGTATTAAATTAGAGTCCTATTTTATTAATATCCCGATTTTGGGTTGGGGACACTTCATCCTCACAAAAGACTTGAATTTAATCACCTAACACATATATATACATATATATATATATATAAATTATTTTTCAAGAAATGAATATAACTATATAATAATTTGCATTTGATTGTTTGATTGACTATATAATAATTTCCTCCTATATGATAATTTGCAATAATATTTACACACTTATACACCTATTTCTATTGAAATTATCAAAATTGGTGTAAATAGAGATAGGTGGAAAAGAGAAAAAGTTTTAAAAAAAATAAAATTTTATATTTATTTTTAATAATTTTAATATAAGTCGGTGTAGAAGTCACTGTATGAATAATATTACTACTATAATAAAATATATAATAATTTCTCTTATTCCTTCATCAATGTTGATGGTTAAGTTAATAATGCCTCATGGATTTTCATTTGATTTTTCATATTTAAGTTGCTGCCAAATTTAATTAATTTAATAGTAAATGGAAATTTAATTAAACCAGAAGCAATATTCATGGACCCTTGGAGGATTTCATGAATCTGTTTGTATATTACGTACCATACGTGAGCTTTTGTTATTTTGTCAACCCAAAAATCACCAAAACAAATTAATTCTAAATTCAAAAAATACAGCAATCACAAAAAATAATTCTAAATTAAAAAATTAGGGAGTAAAAAGCTGAATTGATTTTACTTATTGCAAATATAAATATATATATAGTAGCAAAAGGGGAAAGAACGGTGGATTAAAATATCAGTATTGGATATTATAGATGCAATTTTTTGTCTCAAAATTAAATATAAAATGAGTTATATACTAAAATTTAATTAATTATATAATATGTTTTTTTAATTTTTGAGGAGATTTAGTCAATGCTATTAAAATTCGGCTTGATTGATATCATTATACATTATTGAAAAAATATCTCAAGATTTTTAATATATACATTTTTATTACTTTATTATATATATCGATTTAAAATTCTCAAAAGATTTGAGTTTGTTTAAAATACATAATTTAGGCTTTCAAGTGTGAAGCTTGAGATAAAAACTAATACATATTGATCAATATATCACATTAACGTATACTAATATGGAGACATAGTGGGACTTTTTTCAGTATTGAAAAATATTAATAAAGAAAGTTACATAAAATTTTAAATTATCTAACTTGTATTTTCATCACAATCCCCATGTAGTTAATATGAAATGTGCTCCCATATTGGATTGAGAGAGGACTCCTATCCAGAGACCCGTAGGAGCCCCTCCCATTCACACACAGCCGTTGAATACAACATGATCCTACGACTCGCATTTTATATATTTTTAAAAATTGGAAATAAGTTTTGTTTATTTTTTCTGTCTAAATGCTAAAGTATCAAATTATCTAAAATATAAAATGATGGTCATTGGATCCCAAATCTAATGGCCAACAATAAGTGAGAGGCACTCCTACAAGCATTTTAGTAGGAGCATGTAGGGACTCTGGCCTTGTCTTTATTTTGCAGGAAAATCATCCCTTAGAGAGTGATTGTCTCCTAAACCCATCAATATCATGAATAACTTTCCATAACAAGTCATTAATCAATCTGAAAACAAAATCATCCCTCAAATAATCAACTTAATAATTATATTGCCAAAATTTTTGTGTATCTATAACCTATAAATTTACCCTGGATTTTCACTTGTTAACCAAGAGAATAGTACAATTTTACTCATATAAGAAAAGGAATCCGAGAGATATCAATCCTACATTGTCGTATTTAAAATTACACTAAACATGAACGCTATAATATCTGATGAAGAGCTGAATCTCTTTCATCATATCGACCGAGCATTATACACCATCCTCGTGTTCAACCTCTTTCGTGACCCCATTGAATCGATGCATGTGTTATCATTATTCCTTTGGCTCGAGCAACAAGCATGCTGCTTTGATCTCATCGATAACATCCTGCGTCTACCATTAACGGTGGTAAACATGCTAGCAGATGAGGCGGTGGTGTGCCTCAACTTGATCACCAAAGCCCCATTTGATGCTTCCTCCTCTAACATCGACATTCCCATGATTCGTGCTTTCTCGAGGAGAGATATCTCTTCCAGCTACTTCCATGACAATAAAGACGATGCTATTGAAAAAATGGCCAAGTATGTGGCTGATCTTTACATTCGGGTATTGAAGGACCTCATGGAGCGAGCTATTGAGAGAAATAACAATCTCTTAATCCCTGCAGATGTCGCTAAGATCCCAAGGCCCTTCGACATGGGAAGAGAAGCTGTGGTCGAGGTGCACCCTGATGACAGAACGATGTTTGTCACTTTCTCTAAAGGATATCTGGTGTCCAAGGAAGAAGTGATAGAATTCTTCACAACAATTTATGGAGAATGCATCGAGTCTGTCCAAATGCAGGATGTGCAAGCAAACGAGCAACCCTTGTTTGCTCGCATTGTTGTGAACTCGGCTTCAAAGGTCGAGTTGATCTTGCAAGGTGCCGAGAAGATGAAGTTTACCATAAATGGGAAGCATGTATGGGCACGAAAATTCGTTCCCAAGCGCCCCTGATCACCGCCTGCTCTCGGACATCCGCTAGAAACTGGGCCTGGTTCTCTGCCACCCCCATAATGGCTTCTCTGCAGGAAAAAAACAGTGTTGCTTGTGAGCACTTTCTCCAAAAATTGCAAATGAGGTCCAAATTTGTATCGACTTCTTGTTAATATAGGACTTGACAGACCCAAGATTGAGGAGGCTCCAAAGTAGACGTCGTAGGAGCCCATCAACTGCATAAATGGTCATTGGATTTAAAGTGATCTAACAATCTTTATTTTATTTTTTAAATGTAACTTTTGAATTTTTTTTTTATTTTTTAAATATTTGTCATAATATTAATTACTCATAAAAGTCATACTCAAATGGATGGCCTCTAATCAAATAGTATTAGGAAACTGAGAGGGCTAATTACTTTTTAGATTCTCGGGCCCTTCTTCCCATGAATCAGAAGCCCTAGCCTTTTTTAAGTGGAAAGAAAATAAAAAAATAAAGAAAATAAATGGTGGGAGAGAAATATGATATTTATAAATATTTAAAAATTATATCTATAAAAAATATTATTAGAAAAAATAATTTTAGGAAGTTTAGACACTTAGAGCTTATATTTAACGAATCAATCATGCATGAAAAAATGTGCATTAGTTATAGTTGAAAGAAATAAAAGAATGAATAGACCTAAAACAGTATAGAGTGATATAACTAAAATAATTTATAATTATTTGTACTTTTAAAAAATATTATAATAAATTATATCAACAATTAAAAATATATTTATATAACTGACTCTGATTAGTAAGACATAATTTTCTATAATTAGTTTGTGTTGTTTATAACATAAAGTCACAGTAAACATACTTTATGGGGAGTAAATATTTATAATAACTGGCCAACAAAAATCATTGTACCACGGCCCATTTTAAGAGAAAAACAATTCTGATAACAATCCCTTTCTAAAAAAAAGGCTCATGCAACATATTATTTTTTAAAATTTTTGCCAATCAGATTTTACCTCATTTGTAAGGAAAGAGTAAATTCTAGATATCTAATTAATATATTGCAACCCTACTTAGTTATATCCAATATAAAATTATCTGATATACTTTATTATATTTTGACATTATTAATTATATCATTTGATAGGTATTTATTCACCCTCATATTTTCTTAATTTTGGAGTAGAATAGTTCGACAGTCTATTAATGGAGATTATAGATTTGTTGTAAAGATTTCAGGTAAAAATGAACTTAGAATCTAAAAGCTTCTATGTTGAGAGATGGTGTGGGGTTTTTTACAGTTTATTTAGTTTTTTGATATTTGATTTAGATTGTGATCCAATTAATTTATATTCGTATGTTGATAATAGATTTTACTTGTAATAGATATTTTCTATGAATACTTTATTTCTAATAAATTTATAATGAAGAATTATAATATAAGTTATTTACGTGGTCGATTCAAATCAGATCGATTGATTCAAGTCTGAATTGTCACAAGGCCATCTCACCAACCTAAGTTTCAAAAATTAAAGAAAAAAAAAAAAAAAAAAGGGTTTGAGAGTTGAATGTTCAAAGGCAGCACATTGGAGACACAAATTTCAAGCTCGAGACAAGCTCATGTCTGTAATTTTGCAAAATGATATTCTTTTTTACTTCTGCCTCTATGGGAAAGGAAGGGTGTATACCTATTGTTTAACATAATAAATTTAAAATAATTATAACATTATTCATAAAAATGTTAAAAATTAGACTATTATTGAAGAAATAAGTGACTATAATATATAAAATTTAAAGTGGTAAGTAAAACTTTTCAATCTAATTATTAATTGAATTATACTTATTATATATATTTATATTTATATTTATTCAATACAGGGTGGATCATCCCTTGTGTAAAATGTTTATGTCTAATCAAGATGATATAAAAAGTTTGGTATAATAATCATAAATTAAAGAACAAAAAATATTAAAATATGTCAAATCAAAATTTCAAAATAAGGTAGGAAAATATATTAAATACATTTTAATTTTTATAAATATGGTTTAAAATTTATTGTATTAGATAATTATATATTTATTTTTTACAAAAAATAAAGTTGAATGAATGGGCACCTAGATAATAAAAGACAAGTATAAAATGAGTTAATAGAAGTACGATATTTCAATTTTTTGATGTAATTTCTATTTTTATCGAAATTGGGTTAGTGTGTTATGAAGTAAACTAAAGAACTCTACTATAAATAACATATAACCGAAAAAAAATGGCTCATCTGATTTATCTTTTAATCAGTTATTGTACCTTTTAAATCTTAAATATAGATATAGAATATAGTTGCTATGAGTTATTTATTTACATGTCTATTAAGAAATGAAGTATATAAGTTAGTTATACTTATAGTACTCTTATCTATATACTGTACAATTCAGATGCTTTTATTTTTAGTTGAACATATAGTATTGAAAGCAATATTTTTTTTTAAAAAAAAAGGTTATTATATGGTATTTGATATAATATTTTTACTCATTGATTAATTGATTTTAAATTTACATAAATTAAAATAGTACACTTATTTTTATTGATTATTATAGTATTATTGGTATCACTTCTTATCTTAAAAAAAAATTAACTTTCATTAGAACATTTAGGCAACGGTTAGAAGAAATTAAAGAATTTGCATAATTTAGAAAGGATTAAGTATATATTAATTTGAATGCATCATTTCAAATGGTTTTCATATATATATATAAAAGATATTTTCATTTTACCTTTAGATGGTGCATAAGTTTCTTGATCGAGCAAAAGGATCGAATTTGGTAACTCATTGATTTGATTCCCCTATCATAATGTGTTCCATGAACATCGTTTCATTCTCATTATCGATGTTATCCATGACTTGAACTGCATAAAATATATTAATTAATTAATTAATAATTTTAAAAATATTAAAAAATAATAATGGTATTAATTAATTATTATTTTGGCCAATTTTCGATAACATCAATCAAACTCTAATATTTCACTCACATTGACTTGATGATCAACCAAGTAGGCCAGAGACTTCGCTTGCATTGATAAGCCTCGAGGTTGCTAGGTGATTGGTAGATTGAATCAAACCCTAGATAATTTTAAAGGATGAAATCATACGTTCAACTTGTTTTAAGTTAAGAATTGCATAGAGTTATATCTGTCTATATATACTGTGTTTAAAAGATGAAATCATGTATTCATTTGGTTTTAAAGTAAATATTCCATATAATTATACACATTAATGCAATAATCCTTTCGAGTTTACGTTAATAATTAGATCGAGTATCTGCTCATTTATAAATAACACATTAAATTATATGCAATGATACGACAATCATATCTACTATATTTAAGAAATGAGATCTTATATCGTTGACACGGCTATTGTCGCATTAGCCTACCAAAAAAATAGAGATAATAGATATTTATTGAAATAAAGTGACTATTTTTTTTTTTTTTTGGATAATTATGAAAAAGAGATGCAAAACGATGAAATAATTATTATTTTTTAATAAAATAATAGCATTTATGGCATTTTAAAGCGTGAAATCCAAATAATCGACTCATTCTGAAATAATAAATGCATGAAATTATACACTACAATATAAGATTCATTTATGCTATTATGAAAAATGCAGGATCTCCTATGTAGAGGCGTGTAGGTGCACCTCCGACATAGCCGTGATCATTAGATGATCTAAAGTAATCTAATGGCTTTCATTTTTATTTTTATTTTTGAAAAATATAAATAAGGTAATTTTTTGTTAAAATATTAAAATGTTCCTATCATAAAGAGAAAACTAAAAATAAGGATTATGTTATAGGTTTTTAAATATTATATTTTTTATATTCTAATGGTTGAAATTATTTTAAAATTAATAAAGGATCAAGATTGATATCATATTTTAATGTGTTATTTTGAAATGCTTTTTTCATGTTGTAATAATAGTCTTGGAGATTAAAATGAGAAGTAAAACAAAAAAATTAATAAAAATTCTATAAAAAAAAAAAGAAGTTAACAATGTGAATATCTAAATTATATAATTTTTTGCTATTTTTAACATAGTTTTTAGAAAATATTATAATTTGATTTTTTTAAAAAAAAATATTAAAAGTACGAGGTTTTTTATAAATTTAATTTTTATTTTTATATAAATTTTGACTTATAATTTTTTAATAAAATTGTAAAAATAATTTTAATTAAAATATATAAATTATAAAAATTATGGAAGTTAAACACTAATCGATGTAAAGTCAAGCCAGGCATCCTATCACTAATGGAACCATGGGGCCAAGCTATCGGTACAATTGTTTAATTAAAATTTAATAGTTTATATTTTATATTTTTTAAAAAATCAAAAAATATATATTAATATTTATTTTTTTAAGTAAATTATTTTTTTTACAAAAATAGATATTTTAGTACTTTAACATTTTTAGAAAAATAAAAAATAACTTAAATTATAATTTTTACTATATTAAATAAGGATCCTTAAATCTTTAAGATCCTAAGGATTGAGGGACGCAAAAGTTAAGCCCCTTATCTTAGCATTCAACTGGTAAACATTTTTCTTAAATCCAAAAATTTTACTATTTAATGAGCTTAAGCCAAACGCCAAGTATATTACTTTATTTGTAAAAATTATATATTAAATTAGTCTGAATATATAATAATAGGAATCAAATTTATAATTTTGTATATAACCGCAACATCATAGGTCATATTATCAAATGTACTACCTCATTGATGTTTACTAATAAAGGGCAAAAGGTAATACGTAATGCAAAGAGTTAAATTTTGAAAAGAGTCCTTCTATGTGAGGCTATATGTTTAGAGTTTAGCTTCGCTCTATGAAATGATAATTCAAATTGTCAGAATGAGTTAACTTTTTAAAGAAATAAACTATTAAACTAACCCCTTTTGTCAAAAATCTAATTGTTAAAACAGAATATCAGACTAATTTAGCTAGTCAGAGAAGAAGATTATTAGTTTTATGGACTATTAAAATACAATTTGAACATAAATGATCGACTATTAGTAGAGAGTTTATGTTAGAATATCTTATTTGTGAGGGTGTTAAATTATTAATGTAGACAGAGGCTAAAGTAGCCTAAACTATTGACCAAAGTCAAAGATGCCCATGCTATTTTGCATGCTAGGTCAATAGTGACAAAAATATTTTGTTTTAGGAATTTTGCTATGGTGAGCTACTTATGAATTGTTCAATATGCTCATGATTTTTCAAGTAGTGGTTCAAAATATAAAATTAGGGAGATATGACACAACAGTAAGGCATAATTTTAGCAAACCATTATCATAATCCTAAGAAAACTATCTGAACATGCCAACAAAAAGTTAAAAATCAAACTCTTTCAGAATCAGTTGTTTGAGGCATTGAGACCTCATCTCTAAAGGAAGCGAAACAACCTTAAAGCCTAAATATCACTTTAAATGATTATAAATAATGTATAGTTACTTTGTTAAAATAATATCCCATTTTGAGTGATTATATAGATAGAGAGGTTACTTAGTCAAAATAGTATCCCATTTTGAGTGATTTAGATTGTGTGATTAATTTTAAGAGTAACCCACTTTATTAAATTGGAGGGTTCTAAATAATTTATTTGATATGCCTAAAACCTTTGTTAATATAAGTATTATTAGCATGGAATGGATATTTTCTTGCTTTCAAAAGCATCCTAAAATTACTTAGTGGAATACAAGTCCGATATCACTTCAAATTTGCATAGAAAGGTTAAAAGCAAGTCTTGCAGAGCACCTATTTTACCCCAAAATAATTTCTAAGGTAAAATATCAATAGTTAAAAGTCCTTTTATAGACATCCTTCTCTTTTAAGTTTGTCTTTATTTTATTTTTAAATTTTTATTTTATTTTTGTGATATTAAAATTTAAATTAAAAACTTTTAATGACCTGCCAAAAATCTCAATAAGAATTTAAATGTGTGGAATACATCACTCTTTTAGCCATGATTTTAATAACAACTTTCACAATGCACAGCTATGAATTCGAGGTCTCTACCCCTCTAATAAAGGGATTAATTTAACTTATATTATTCACAACTATTCAATCAATATTAAATGATTGAGATCTTTTTTTTAAAAAAAATAACTTTTCTTTATTTAAAAAACTGATATAATGAATTGATTAATCTCAAACGATAATTATTAAGAAAAATTGAATATATCACTTTTTTTTATAAATGTATGCTTCCCAAACCACAAAACTATACCCAAGTTAGAAACTTCATTTGAAAGAAAATATTCCATGAACAAGTGCGGCATTGATTCATCCACTTGGTTGTCGAGCATGTATTAGTGTTAATTAGACAAGATTAAAATTAAGCTGGTTGAACAAAGTTAGGTTTAATTACCCATGTCTAAAACACTAATTATATTTGTTCCTTATTAAAATCGAGCCAGGATTGGAGAGCATATGAACTTTTTTTTTTATTTTTTGATATTTTTGTTTAAAAATTTATACTTACATAAAAAATCAAATACCTCAAAATTATTAATCTAAAATGTTCCTATAAAATATTATAAATGAATAATTTTGTATAAAAAGTTACTAATTATAAAAAAATACAATATATTGAGATACATTTTTAAACATAATATTTATTGAAAGTAAAAAATTATAAATAAGCCGAGCTAGGCTGGGTTGATCATTTTCACATGTGACTGTATTTTGCATCAAAATTGATAGGGTCTAATTTTTTAACAATATTCTTCTATAATACTCATATAAATCAATCATATTTTATAATATTTTGCATTAAATGAACCTAATTGATTGATTTTCGGTATTATTATTTTTCTTGAAGTGTTCTACAAAGGAAGAATTCATACTTACAAATAATAGGGGTATGTCAAATGGTCATGCACTATACCTTTAAAAAGTGCCCTTAACCCTATTTGGATTACATGCTATCATGACTAAAGTCTGTTCTGAAGCCATTGTTATAATGTAACATTTCATCCTCTTTTCTAAGCTTTCTTGCAATTTCCTCCATATGAAGAAAAAAATAATACAATGGGGCGTTTACAACAAGCTTGATTATAGCTTGGCTTATAAATGGCTTTCATAAGATTATTATTTAATCATATTCAGGTTAACTTGGAGATTTATTTTGCAATCATTCTCACATAGTGTAAAACCCGATTTTTAATTAATTTAATTTAATATTATTAGTTTATTTTTAATATATTAAAAATAATTGTATAATAAAAATTTTAAAAATAATCTAAAAAAACAAGTTTGATGCCTGAGGCACGCCCGGCATGCGCTTGTACACATTTTTGGCAGATTAGGCACGTTTGAGGAGCACCTTTGGACCATTCAAGCAAGATTCGGGCAGATTGGTGAGTGTGTGATATTTGCCTTTTAGGTGCTTGAGTGTGATATTGGCAAATTGTTGACGCATGAATCCTACTTGAGGCGGCACTTGTACATGACAGAGGTGTAGCGCGATGCATGATGCATGCCTAAAGCAATTTGTCTATAAAAAGACTTGTGCATTGTTTTCAAGCATTTATGAAAGAAAGGAAGAGGAATGAGAGAAAAAGAGAATGGAATGAAAAGAGAAGAATAAAAGAAGAGAAATTTTGAAATATTTTCTGGCCAAATTTGCCAGATTTGATATCAAATGTAAGTATTTTTAAGCCATATCTTAATTTTTTTCTGTTTTCTCTTAAGTTTACTTATATTTTGTGATTTTATTATATATTTATATATATATTATTTTTACTTACCTTATTTTGATTATTTATGCATGCATATAATTTTACTAGATATTTTGATGTTTAGTTTTAATTTTGTCAATATTTGAGGATTTTATTTACTTTGTGAAAATTGGATAAATATCTTGAAATGTTATATTTACATATAAGAATATTTATAAAGAAAAGTTATGAAAACTTGTATATAGGCCTTATATGTGGTATTCTATGCATTGTGCTTCAAGTTGAGCTTTATTTTATATTCATATTTGTACTATTTTTAGGGTAAAAATTTTATATTTATACTTTCTTGAAATAAAAATTTTATACTTTTCTATTAAAGATAAAAAGTTATAGATATTTATTATAGAGACCCTCAACGATTTGATATTTTATGAGAATTATCGTAAGGAATTGAGCGAAACTAACACATTTAGACATTATAATTTATTCAAACTTATTTGAGGATTACACCTAATTTTCACATAATGACAAAAAAATAACATTTGTTCTCGTTTATAGAAGAAAATATATAAAAATTCACCTATTGGTCAAATAATAATGATTCAAAGTTATTGAGAGCATATGTAACCATTTTTTAAAGTCAATTTTTTAGTTTTTTGTTCTCCGATTTGATCATATTTTAAATTTTTGATATTTTTATCTATATTTATTTGGATACTCGAGACTTTGATTTTAGATTTACAAGTTTTAACCACTGCTTGGATTTGAATATCAAATTTCGGTTAATTTCGTACATTTAGATCATTTGGCCTTTACTTTTGGATTATACATTTTGTACACGAGATCACATTTGAACATTGGTGAATTTTTCATATTGGATAGTTGGACTTCAATTCTTATAGATTTTATATATGTTTTATTAATTTGTTCATTCACTCTAATTATGGATGTATTATTTTATTATATATATATATATTATATTTGTTAAACATTCAGCTTATAATTTTTATTATTTTTGACAATTTTAGATTAGAGAGTTATGAATACCTTGCAAAGAATTTGAACAAGGATGCTGGTAGATATTTTATTTATATTTTGTAATTATTAGATTTGAAGATAGATTGTGTTGACATTTGATATATTTTTGAAATTGAGAGAATGATGGATATTAGTATATTGATTTAAAGAATTCGTTCAGATTATCATTTTGTTGGATCGGTCATATGGTTTGAGTTATTGGATTATCATTTTCCTTACGAATACTTTGAACAAGTTGTGACCAGTTTTATTGTTCAGATGTGTAATTCGGAGTGACCTTGTAATAGCGTTATTCCTATCATTGATGATGATTTATGCGGATATTTTGATAAGCTCAACCTAAATTTGGATATTATATTTGATTGTCTTTTGGGTAGAAAATTTATTATATGGATCTTA
Organism: Nepenthes gracilis; assembly: GCA_033239525.1. Classification (NCBI taxonomy): domain Eukaryota; kingdom Viridiplantae; phylum Streptophyta; class Magnoliopsida; order Caryophyllales; family Nepenthaceae; genus Nepenthes; species Nepenthes gracilis. The sequence continues at coordinate 2,223,451 of BSYO01000026.1, read as the reverse complement.
ATTATTGCTAATTACTACTAGTATTTACTTTTGGTATAAGTTTGTGACATGGAGTCGATTTGTTAGGTATCAAGAAGTTTCTTCTTCATCATTTTAGAATACGATTGTTGCATGCATGGATAAGGAATCGACTTAAAAAACTTTTGATTTGTAAATGACTGATATCCAAATCAATAAATCTTTATTCGATGCACCATGATCAAAAGAGAGATAAATGGGGCCCAATGAATTTTTCTTGGGTGATCATCTGATGCTTAAGTCATTAGGGCACTAGATAAACTAAAATGTTACGCGTTCGACATAGGATGAGTAGTTGAGGGAATTTAAATGGGGCAAGTGCAAGAACTAACCAAGCTTGGGTAGCCCTTCAGAAGGCCGCAAGATTACTATATGGAGCAAAATATGTCCCTAGTTTAAGCTCAGAGGGTCGAACATAAATGGTCAATGCAAAACTCATTTCAAAAGTGACAATAATATTCTCTTAAAAATGCTTCAATCTTTTTAGTTACCAAAGTTAATTTTTATAATTGGAGGTCTCACTATAACGCTGGATGAAGAGAGAGAGAGAGAGAGGAGAATTCCTGTGCAAAAGACTAAAATCGTTGAGTCATAAGAAAAAATATCCATTTCTTGATTGTCTTTTAGCCCTTTTATAGCTAAATGGGTATTCTAGAGTCAAGCATTAAAACAAAAGGTATGCACATTTATACTGTTGTATTTTGAATGACAATATATGTATGTATATTAGTTTTAGTTTTTATCTCAATCGTATTTGTTCGGACTCGACCCAGATACACATAATCCAATACGACGGAATAAAACCCGAACCCATTGTCGAACATCAACTACGAAATTCGTAAGTATAAAAAAATATAATAATACCTAATATTTTTAACGTAGAAAATTTTCTTCAACCAAGAAAAAAGCCACAGGATAAATTTCAAACAAATTTATTATAATAATAATAGAACCGGTTATAAATAACCTCATCAAAATCCCTTTAATACAATTGCGAGTGAAAAATAGTTGATTATAAACTCCTCAACACATCTAATAACCCACAAGAAACGGTACAATTAAAAATAAGAATAATCAAATAAAAATACGATTTAGAAATTTAATCTAAAATTATATACTTGACCTTATTAAAGAACATAATTTAAATTAGATATTAAAATGATGTCGAGCATCTTCCTCTTATCTCTTTTTCTTTTCTCTATCTGTGTGATACTTATTGTGTAAGAAACTGATTTCAGAATACCCTAAAATTACATTAGCATAATTTTATATTGCAAGCCATGCTCGGGTGCCTCTTAGGCTTGCCTTGGGCACAAGGGCCAATGTCTTTGGCCCGCGGACCACACTGTCTTTAGCACATGGGTGACATCGAGCTCAAGCACTGACGTGCATGTACTGTAATCCTCGTATGAATATTGTGTAACTCTTCGATAATTATTCATTTGTTATGGCACCTAAAAAAGAGTAACCAAAACCTAAGAGCATTTATATTAATATCGGATCATATATATTAATATTGAATATATTAAAAAAATTGTGATAATCATTAGTTGACATATAAATATTATCGAATATATCCGCTGATATGAACATATCACGTTCTTGTAATCTAGTGGACATTAGCTCATAATTGATATACAATATCAACATTCAACTTCACCCCAAATCAATTAATCTACTATCCATCGGTGGCATTGCTATTCAAAGGAAATTTGCCAATAGAGCACGAGGCTTTGTTCGGTAATCCTTCACAAATCACCCATATACAATGAAACTCCAAGTTTTTATTATGCCACATGAACAACAGAAACTTTGTTGTATAAGTCCCCAATTCTTTGAGTCCACAACCATGTTAATTTCTTAGAAATTTTATGACAAAGTTGAAGTTTTGTTTTTCCTTATTTCAGCAATGGAGATAAGTCGATGTACCAACTCTTGAAGTTATAAAAGGAAAACAAGTTAGAAATCACATAAAATAAGAAAGGAATTCAAGAGATGCTTGGCCAGTACCTAAGAGAAAGATGAGATCTCTACGGGAGAGTCACTTGAAGGGTCTTCTAAAACTTCTTGGACTTGTGGTTCCAAGGGCTCTGCACTGGCCACCTTAGTTGTCTCAATGTTTCCCTCGGTCAAAATCTCCCATCTGACCTCTAGCACTCGGGGCTCAAAATCAAGCGCTTCAGATACAGCTTCCTCCTTAGCCTCGGACACAGGGGCCTCCAAGCATGGCACGTTGGCCATCTCGACTCTTCCCTCGACCTCGTCCTCGTCTTTGGTCTCGTGCACTTGGGTCTTGAAAGAGGGTCCATCAGCAACTTCAGCGGTAAATTCTTATATGGCCACTTCCAGGATACTGGCCTTCAGAACCTTGACCTGAGGTCTCTTCTCAGCATCCTCAAACTAAGTCTTGTTTATCTAATAAGACCCCTCAGCAAAGTTGGCAAGAGATTGGGCAAGGGATCCTCAGGTTGAGATGGCTGGATGGCTAGCTCCTCATATGAACCAAGTGTTGGCACTAGGATAGGCTCATCCTTTGCACCAGCCTTTGAATTACCCACAGCCAAAGCAACAGGCTTTGAGGGCTCATAACTCTCATCGAATCGATGACCCCAGATGTTTGGGATGATGAGGAAGGAATTGGGTCCACCCTCTCCAACAGCCTCTCTGTTCTTACTAATTGGCCGATGGTGGCCTGGTCGTCGTCAAAATAGGAGGGCCTAATTGAGGCCTTCCGACGCTTGGGCGCCTTATTCACTTATGTGAAGTGGCCTCTAATTTTCTTTAACTTCCTTTTGGGGGCCAACGGCGGAGGAGGTACATCCGACCATCAGATGGAGGTTCCCATTTTGCTTGTGCTAGGGCCTCAGGCAGCAACCAATGATTCTTCTTATTTTCATAAAAGGAACTTTTTCTTTATAAATTTGTCAGTACCTTCACCATTGATTGTGCTCAACAATGATTTAACAGATGTCAAAATGCGATTCAAATTTTAGAAAGACCATATCAAGGGCATTGTACTAAGATTATTTATTTGGTTCAATCTAAAATGGAGAAATCATTTATTTCAAGAACAAAATCTTAAGAAAATAAAATTTAGAAGTATTCACATTTAAGACAAAAATTTCCGTTGCCTTATGTCAAATTTTGAGAATAAAATGGCATAAGAAGATAAAAAAACTGAAGATCTAAATCCTAAAAATTATTTTCATAATGACAATGTGTAGAGTTAATTATCAATGTTTCAAGGTTGATTGCAAGTTCTAATCAAAAATCTTAATTTTTAATTAACCCTCTAGTGGAGAATAAGCTATGCTTGAATATTTTTTAAAGATACACCAAATAGTCATGCCTAAAGTGTGCTAAAGTAGTGCTCATAAATATATAGGCCAAAATGTTTCACTTGTTACACATCTGTTAGGTGTCCATGTATAATAAGAAAATTGTCTATATGCTTGAGCCATATTTGATTGAACAAATATGTGCCAATTTGTTATAAGTGTGGGAATGAATTAGTTTAAACTCATTTTTGTAAATTTTAATTGAAGAAAAAGAGATAAGTGGAAAAGAAATTTAAGAGAGGAAGAGGGACAAGGAAGTTCAAAGAGTATTTGAAGAGCATTCTACCCAATTTTTATGTAAATCCAAGTGAAAACAAATTAATCTAAACTTTTTTTTATTGTTAATCTTTTTAAACTTTTTTTGGAGTATTTTTCTTCAAATACTCATATATGATATTTTTATACCATATATGACTTTATTTTATATACATGTTGATCTATCCACATCTCTTGTAATTTTTAAAAAGATTTATATCATAAAGTAATACAAATAATATTAAATTTATAATATTTTAGTATATATGTTCTTCTATATCACTACTTTTTATGCTAATGCTACTACATGTCATTAAGTTTTATACAAATATTCCAGCATGTCATTTATTTTCAAGAAAAATGTGATAAAAAATTCTATTTTGGCTTTGATAAAAGTGATTTGTTCTCTAATTTGAGAAAATATATGTACCTCTATATTTTAATGTAGAATTTTTAATTTGACTAAATAAGAATTATTGTAGAGAATCGATAGATTATATTTAAATATATTCTAGCATATTATTTGATAATTGAAGGTTAAACCTAATATTTATAAATCAAAAAAGTAGTATTTGACTCAAACTATAGATACTAATATAATGTTGGCCAATTTTGCATTGATTTTTTCCTCTAATGGCGAAAGATCTTTAACTATATCGAAAATAATTATAAATGAGTCCAGGTTTTGATATTTATTTATTGTGTTGTAAAGTCATCATTAATCTTTAGTTCTTATTCTACTTGGAAGATTTTTGTAGGTAAAATATTTTCATATATTTAGAAGATTTTAGTACATTTAATGTTGTTATTTGTTTATAATTTTTACAATTTTTATAAAAAATTAATGGATTTTTCAAGTTCAACACATGATTTTTATACTTGCACAATTTTTGGTTTATTCATATGTTTTGATATTTGTATACGATTTTGACATACTTTTTTAAAATTTTGGATATTATTGAGAATTTCATATTTAAATGTTTGGTATAATTGTTGTCTATTATATGTTTTTTTTGAATGATATAATATAAATGTATTATATATATTTTCTAAAACTTAGGCTCACTTTGGGAGACTTTCATTTGGGCAACATTTTATATTAGTGGATTCGGATAAACTTAATAAAATTTTGAATTGTGAAAAGGCTTTAGGAGAAGAGTTTTTTAATGTTTGAGATGTCTACATAAATTTTAATTATTCAAATTACTAGTTGTTGAGCTTGATTTCAGTTATTATTTGTAAAATGATACTAGCCCAGGATACTCTATGATTTCAAACAATGTTAAAGTTTATTGTAAGATAGAAATTTTGGTTTAAGATATTTTTTTACTTAAGGTGATTTAAGTTATATAAGTTAAAATCTAAATGGTTTGAGCTACTTTAACTGGTTTTTGACTTTTATGTTTGGATATTCAATTGTTTGTTTAAGTCAATGTTTCAAACCCAATTTGAAATTTTGAATAATAAAAATCATTATTTGCCTCAATTCAACTAGTCTAATTATTGTCTCAAACTATTTTTGAAAACTCAAAACCTGAAATAAAGCTAAAAAGATTTGAAATTTTCTTAAATTATCACATTGATGATGTTGATGTAACATATATCAAAGAATGATGGACAAATTTTAAAATATCGACTCATATCACAAGATCTTAAATGTCATACCATCAACTGACTGTCATTTTTGTCACTATTTTGATCTAAAAATATTCATAATAATAAGTATCTTATTGATATTAGAGTATTAAAAAATCATCACTCAATTAAGCTATAAAAAGATAACCAACAACGGACATATATCGTGAATGAGAACGTCACGGCATTTATATAATACAAAACCATTATTCAAATAAAAGTATACATCTAAATTAATGTCCTAGGGTATAGCACAACATCCGATCATTTTAATTCCTAATTCAAAATTTTCTTGAATATCCTTATTACCATCCTTCCCAACTTACAAGTATGCCCTAAGCCTGCTTAATTTAAAGGGTAAGTGAAGAAAATAAAAGTAAGAGTAAGTAATTTATTTAATAAGATACAAAATTTTCATAATTAAGTATACAATTTATATTAAAACATGCTGAAAGAATAATTATAAGAATTTCAAATATAAGGTCATAAATTTTCAAAACATTCATACAAAGGTTTTAAATTCCTTTTTTCAGTTCTTAATCTACAATGACTGAAAAACATGCTAAAATTGTACTAATTTTTATGGATTAGGAATCAGTAGAGTCTTACTGATAAATAAGTGAATAATCAAAATTTAAATTATATTTGCTTTTATAAAATCAAAGATCTTATACTACTATTCAAAACTTGTAAGTAGGACATCATATATATAACATTGTAGATGGGATTGAATGCTATTTTGACCCCACGGATGATGAGTTCAATATCGATTACCATTATGATATATTAAAACATATTATAATATATGACTACTAAGTTCTTAAAATGTTCTGTACATAATGAATGAAACTTAGACAAAGTATTCTTTGGTTCTTTTACAAATTATATACAATTTATCATAATTTTTTCAAATATTTATCATGAAGTGCATTAAATTTTGATAAAATTTGAATATATAAATTTTAAAATATACAAAAGTTACATTATGAGTTTTTTACAATAAAAAATTTCAAAAAAACTAATAAAATTTCTTAGTTTCAATATTTTATTTCAATTGTCAAATATATAGGTCTAATTTAATAAAATTTTAGAACATATAAAATATGTACTTAGAGGTTTCAAATATGTAAGAATATTATATATGAATTTAAAATATATAAGAGCCATTTAATCATAATTCTGAATATGCATGGGTTGTATTATAGAAAACCTGCTACTTAATTCAATATGCATATGTTAAGACATGAATTCTATATAATATAGCAGAAAAATAAGAGGGATAATGCATGCATGTAATAAATAAATATCTTATGGTCAAAATATAATATTTAAGAGTATCTAAAATGATAAATGCCCATAGAGATTAGAAGGAACATCAACAAAAGAAATGGGTTTGGAATGTACTTGTATTTTCTTTAAATTTATTCAAATCTTCCTTGAATTCACTTCAAATGTCCTCCTCTAACTTTTTATTTTTTCTTTTCACTCTTCTCCTCTTCGCTTTCTCTCTCTTCTTTTCAAATTTAGTAGAAAATAATTAAATATTAGTCGAACAAAATTTTATAAAAATCTAGCGCATATGCTCCCTTCATTTGCGTATTGAGCATCACAACAAAACATTGTGACCCACGAGCTTCAAGAGCGCATCAAGCATAGGTAAATTGCCAAAAGTGCCATGAGTGTCTATCAGGTACATATCAAACGTTAACAATTTATCAAAAGTGCGTTCAAGGTCAGGTATCTTTTCGGCGTGACCTTTCTACCTAGCAAACATAGATGCACACGTTAGGTACTAGTCAAGCATCATTTAACCCCATATGACCCAATCCAAGTTTAACTTTAACTCAATTTTTTTGTTTGACCTTAAAACTTCTTCTTCTTAACTTTATTAATTATAATCAAATTTATAATTTTAAAACTTGCACCTTATAAATCAGACCATTTAAAGGTATTATTGTATGTTCGTTTCCTAAGATTTGATTTGATTTTAAGTCGGGTAATTTAATATTTATTTATGGCTTAAATTAAAGTCAAATTATATATTACTAAAATTTAATTTGGGATTTGAATGTATTAAATTAGAGTTCGGTTTTATTAATATCCCAATTTTGGGTCGAGGACACTTCATCCTCACAAAAGACTTGAATTTAATCACCTAACACATATATATATACATATATATATTTGCAAATTGTTTTTCAACAAATAAATGTAACTATATAATAATTTGCATTTGATTGCATGATTGACTGTGTAATAATTTCCTACATTAATAATTTCCTTCTATATGATAATTTGCAATAATATTTACACACTTATACACCTATTTCTATTGAAATTATCAAAATTGGTGTAAATAGATATAGGTGGAAAAGAGAAAAAGTTAAAAAAAAAAAATTTTACATTTATTTTTGATAATTTTAATATAAGTGGGTGTAGAAGTCATTGTATGAATAATATTACTACTATAATAAACTATATAATAATTTCTCTCATGCCTTCATCAATGTTGATGGTTAAGTTAATAATGGCTCATGAATTTTCATTTGATTTTTCGCATTTAAGTTGCTGCCAAATTTAATTAATTTAATAGTAAATGGAAATTTAATTAAACCAGATGCAATATTCATGGACCCTTGGAGGATTTCATGAATCTGTTTGTATATTACGTACCATACGTGAGCTTTTGTTATTTTGTCAACCCAAAAATCACCAAAATAAATTAATTCTAAATTCAAAAAATACAATAATCACAACAAAAAATAATCGTAAATTAAACAAATTAGGGAGTAAAAAGCTGAATTGATTTTACTTATTGCAAATATAAATATATATAGTAGCAAAAAGGAAAAGAACGATGGATTAAAATATCGGTATCGGATATTATAGATATAATTTTTTATCTTATGATTAAATATAAAATGAGTTATATACTGAAATTTAATCAATTTTACAACATTTTTTTATTTTTGAGGAGATTTAGTCAATGCAATTAAAATTCAGCTTGATAGATGTCATTATACATTATTGAAAAAATATCTCAAAATTTTTAATTTATGCATTTTTATTACTTTATTACATACATCAATTTAAACTTCTCAAGAGGTTTGAGTTTGTTCGAAGGATATAAATTTAGGTTGTCAAGTGTGAAATTCGAGATAAAAACTAATACATCTCGATCAATATATCCATTAACATACTTAATATGGAGACATAGTGTGACTTTTTTCGGTATCAAAAAATATTAACAAAGAAAGTTACATATAATCTTAAATTATCTAACTTTTATTTTCATCACAATCCCCATGGATTTAATATGAAATGCGCTCTCATATCGGAAAGAGAGGGGACTCCTATCTAGAGACGCGTAGGAGCCCCTCCCATTTGCATATAGCCGTTGAATACAACATGATCTTACGATTCTCATTTTATATATTTTTAAAAAATATGAAATAAGTTTTGTTTAATTTTTCTATCTAAATGCTAAAGTATCAAATTATTTAACATATAAAATGATGGCGGTGGATACCAAATCTAACGGCTGACAATAAGAGAGAGGCGCTTCTACAAGCACTTTAGTAGGAGAATGTAGGGACTCTAGCCTTGTCTTTATGTTGCAGGAAAATCATCCTTAGAGAGTGATTGTCTCCTAAACCCAGCAATATCATGAATAACTTCCCATAACAAGTCATTAATCAATCTGAAAACAAAATCGACCCTCAAATAATCAACTTAATAATTATATTGCCAAAATTTTCGTGTATCTATAACCTATAAATCCACCCCAGATTTCCACTTGTTACCCAAGAGAACAATACAATTACACTCATATAAGAAAAGGAATCCGAAAGATATAAATCCTACGTTGTCGTGTTTAAAATTACACTAAACATGAACACTATAATGTCTGATGAAGAGCTGAATCTCTTCCATCATATCGACCGAGCGTTATACACCATCCTCGTTTTCAACCTCTTTCGTGACCCCATTGAATCGATGTATGTGTTATCATTATTCCTTTGGCTCGAGCGACAAGCATGCTGCTTTGATCTCATCAATAACATCCTGCCTCTACCGTTAACGGTGGTAAACATGCTAGCTGATGAGGCGGTGGTGTGCCTCAACTTGATCACCAAAGCCCCATTTGATGCTTCCTCCTCTAACATCGACATTCTCATGATTCGTGCTTTCTCGAGGAGAGATATCTCTCTCAGTTACTTCCATGACAATAAGGACGATGCTTTTGAAAAAATGGCCAAATATGTGGCCAATATTTACATTCGGGTATTGAAGGACCTCATGGAGCGAGCTATTGAGAGAAATAACAATCTCTTAATCCCTGCAGATGTCGCTGAGATCCCAAGGCCCTTCGACATGGGAAGAGAAGCTGTGGTCAAGGTGCACCCTGATGATAGAACGATGTTTGTCACTTTCTCTAAAGGATATCCGGTGTCCAAGGAGGAAGTGATAGAATTCTTCACAACAATTTATGGAGAATGCATCGAGTCTGTCCAAATGCAGGATGTGCAAGCAAACGAGCAACCCTTGTTTGCTCGCATTGTCGTGAACTCGGCTTCAAAGGTCGAGTTGATCTTGCAAGGTGCCGAGAAGATGAAGTTTACCATAAATGGGAAGCATGTATGGGTACGAAAATTCGTTCCCAAGCGCCCAAGATCACCGCCTGCTCTCGGACATCCGCTAGCAACTGGGCCTGGTTCTCTGCCACCCCCATAATGGCTTCTCTGCAGGAAAAAAATAGTGTTACTTGTGAGCACTTTCTCCAAAAATTGCAAATGAGGTCCAAATTTGTATCGACTTCTTGTTAATGTAGGACTTGACAGACCCAAGATTGAGAAGGCTCCAAAGTAGACGTCATAGGAGCCCATCAAATGCGTAAATGGTCGTTGGATTTAAAGTGATGTAACAATCTTTATTTTATTTTTAAATGTAATTTTTGAATTTTTTTTATTTTTTAAAAATATTTGTCATAATATTAATTACTCATAAAAGTCATACTCAAACGGATGGCCTCAAATCAAATAGTATTAGGAAACTGAGTGGGCTAATTCCTTTTTAGATTCCCGGGTCCTTCTTCCCATGAATCAGAAGCCCTGGCCTTTTTTAAGGGGAAAGAAAATAAAAAAATAAAGAAAATAAAAGGTGGGAGAGTAATATAATATTTATAATTATTAAGAAGTTATAGCTATAAAAAATAATATGAGAAAAAATAATTTTAGAAAGTTCAAACACATAGAGCTTATATTTAATGAATCATGCATGAAAATAATGTGCATTAGTTATGGTTGCAAGAAATAAAAGAATGAATAAACCTATAAAAGTATAAAGTGATATAACTAAAATAATTTATGATTATTTATACTCTCAAATGATATTATAATAAATTATGTGGACAATTAAAAATATATTTATATAATGGATGACTCTAACTAGTGTGGCATAGTTTTCCATAATTAGTTTGTGTTGGTTATAACATAAGGTCACGGTAGACATAACTGGGCAACAAAAATCACTGTACCACAGCCCATTTTAAAAGAAAATAATTCTGATAACCATCCTTTTATGAAAAAAAGGCTCACGTAACATATTATTTTTTAAAATTTTTGACAATCAGATTTTACTTTATTTGTAAGGAAAGAGTAAATTCTAGATATCTAATTAATATGTCACAACCCTACTTAGGTATGTCCAATATAAAATTATCTAAGATACTTTATTATATTCTGATATTATTAATTATATCACTTGATGGGTATTTGCTCACCCTTATATTTTCTTAATTTTAGAGTAAAGTACATTGATAGTATATTAGTAGAGATTATAGATTTGTGATAGAGATTTCAAATAAAAATGAACTTTGAATCTAAAAGCTTTTATGTTGAGAGATGGTGTGGGCTTTTTTACGGTTTATTTAGTTTTTTAATATTTAACTTAGATTGCGATCTAATGTGTTTATATTTGTATGTTGATAATAGATGTTATTTGTAATAGATATTTTCTATGAATATTTTATTTATAATAGATTTATAATGAAGAATTATGATATAAGTTATTTACGAGATTGATTCAAGTCCAAACCGTCACAAGCCCATCTCACCGTCATTAGTTCAAAAATTTAAAAACAAAAAAAGGAGGGTTTGAAAGTTGAATGTCCAAATGCAGCACATTGGAGACACAAATTTCAAGCTCGAGACAAGCTCTTGTCTGTAAATTTGCAAAATGATATTCTTTTTTACTTCTCTCTCTATGGGAAAGGAAGGATGTATACTTATTTTTAACATAATAAATTTCAAATAATTATAATATTATTCATAAAATGTTAAAAATTAGACTATTATTGAAGAAATAAGTGGCTATAATATATAAAATTTAAAGGGGTAAGTAAAAATTTTTAATCTAATTATTAATTGAATTATATTTATATATATATATATATATTTATGGATTACAGGGTGGATCATCCCCTGTGTAAAATGTTTATGTCTAATCAAGATGATATAAAAAGTTTGGTATAATAATTATAAATGTAAAGCACAAAAAATATTAAAATGGGTTAAATCAAAATTTCAAAATAAAGTTGAAAAATATATTAAATACATTTTAATTTTTATAAATATGGTTTAAGATTTATTGTCTTAGATAAATACATATTTATTTTTTACAAAAAAATAAAGTTTAATGAATGGGCACCTAGATAATAAAAGACAAGTATAAAATGAGTTAATAGAAGTACATAGCAAGATATTTCAGTTTTTTGATGTATTTTCTTCCTTCATCAAAATTGGATTAATGTGATATAAAGTAAACTAAAGAATTCTACTGTAAATAATATATAAAAGAAAAAGAGTAGCTCGTTTGATATATCTTTTAACCAATTATTATACCTTTTAGATCTTAAATATAGATATAGAATATAGTTGTTATACATTATTTACTTACATGTCTATTAAGAAATAAAGTATATAATTTAGTTGTATTTATAGTACTCTTATCTGTACACTGTGCAATTCAAATGCTTTTATTTCTAGTTGAACATATAGTATTGAAAGTAATATTAAAAAAAAAAAAAAGGGTTATTATATGGTATTTGATATAACATTTTCACTCGTTGATTAATTGATCTTAAATTTATATAAATTAAAATAGTACACTTATTTTTATTGATTATTATAGTATTATTGGTATCACTTCTTATCTTAAAAAAAAAATCAACTTTCATTAAAAAATTTAGGTAGTGGTTAGAAGAAATTAAAGGATTTGCATAATTTAGAAAGGATTAAGTATATATTAATTAGAATGCATCATTTCAAATGGTTTTCTTATATATATATATATATATAAAAGAAGAGATTTTCATTTTACCTTTAGATGGTGCATAAGTTTCTTGATCAAGCAAAAGGATCGAATTTGGTAACTCATTGATTTGATTCTTCTATCATAATGTGTTCCATGAACTTCGTCTTCTTTCTCATTATCGACGTTATCCATGATTTAAACAGCATATGATACATTAATAGATTAATTAAATATATTATAATTTCAAAAATATCAAGAAATAGCGGTAATATTAATTAATTATTATTTTGGCCGATTTTTGATAACATCGACCAAACTCTAAGATTTCACTAACATTGACTTGATGATCAACCAAGTAGGCCAGAGACTTCGCTTGAATTGATAAGCCTCGAGATCGCTAGGTGATTGGTAGATCGAATCAAACCCTAGATAATCTTAAAGGATGAAATCATATATTCAACTTGTTTTAAGTTGAGAATCGTAGGGAATTGTATCTGCCTATATATACTGTGTTTAAATGGTGAAATCATGTATTCGTTTGGTTTTAAAGTAAATATTTCATATAATTATACGCATTAATGCAATAATCCTTTCGGATTTACGTTAATAATCATATCAAGTATCTGCTCATTTATAAATAACACATCAAGTTATATGCAATGATACGATAATCATACCTACTATATTTAAGAAATGGGATCTTGTATTGTTGACACGGCTATTGTCGCATTAGCCTACCAAAAAAAACAGAGATAATAGATATTTATTGAAATAAAGTAACTATTTTTCTTATTTTCTTTGGATAATTTCAAAAAAAGAGATGCAAAACAATAATATAATTATTATTTAATAAAATAATAGCGTTTATGGCACTTTAAAGCTTAAAATTCTAAGAATCGACTCATTTTGAAATAATAAATGCATGAAATTATACACTATAATATAAGATTCATTTATACTATAACGAAAAATGGGGGATCTTGTCAATTTGGGTGATGCTCCTATGTAGAGGCATGTAGGTGCACCTCCGACATCGCCAGGATCATTGGATGATCTAAAGTAATCTAATGCCTCCCTTTTTTTTTGAAAAATATAAATAAGGTTTTTTTTATTAAAAATTAAAATGTTCCTATCATAAAGAGAAAACTAAAAATAAGGATTATGTTATAAGTTCTTAAATATTATATTTTTTTATATTCTAATGGTTAAAATTATTTTAAATTAATAGAGGACCAAGATTGATATCATATTTTAATGTGTTATTTTTATTTGCTTTTTTCGTGTTGTAATAATAGTCTTCGAGATTAAAATGAGAAGTAAAATAAAAAAACTAATAACAATTCTAATATATATATATATATATATATATATAGAAGTTAACAATGTGAATACCTAAATTATATAATTTTTTGTTATTTTTTAACATAGGTTTTAGAAAATATTATAATTTGGTTTTTTTTAAAAAAAATAATAAAAGTACGAGATTTTCTATGACTTAAATTTGTATTTTTAAATAAATTTTTTTAATAAAATTGTAAAAATAATTTTGATTAAAAGATATAAATTATAAAAATTGTGGAAGTTAAACACTAATTGATGCAAAGTCAAACTAGGCATCCTATCACTAATGGGGCCAAAGGGCCAAGCTATACAATCCTTGAATTAAAATTTAATAGTTTATAATTTATTTTTTTAAAAAAATTAAAAAATATATATTAATAGTTATATTTTTGAGTAAATTTTTTTTTACAAAATAGGTATTTTAGTACTATAACATTTTTTTAAAAATAAAATATAGCTTAATCTATAATTTTTACTAAATTATCAAGTGATAATTCAAATTATCAAATGTACTACCTGGTTGATGTTTACTAATAAAGAGTAAAAAGTAATATGTGATATAAATAGTTAAATTTAGAAAAGAGTCATTCTATGTGAGGTTTTATGTTTAGAGTTTAGCTCCGCTCTATGAAATGATAAATCAACTTGTCAGAATGGGTTAACTTTTTAGAGAAATGAACTATTAAATTAATCCCTTTTGCCATAAGTTCAATTGTCAGAGGCAGAATATTAGACCAATTTAGTTTGTCAAAGAAAAAGATTATTAATTTTATGGACTATTAAAATACAATTTGAACGCAAAGGATCAGCTATTAGTAGAAAGTTTATGTTAGAATGCCTGATTTGTGAGGGTGTTAAATTATTAATCTAAACAAAAGCTAAAGGAGACTGAACTATTGACAAAAATTAAAGAGGCTCATGCCAGTTTGCACGCTAGGTCAATAAATACAAAAATATTCTATTTTAGGAGTTTTGCTGTGATGAGGTGCTTATGAATTGTCCAATATGCTCACGATTTTCCAAGTAGTGGTTTGGAACGTAAAATTAAGGGGACATTGCACAACATTAAGACATAATTTTAGTGTATCATTATCACCATCTTAAGAAAACTATCAAATCATGTTAATAGAAAGTTAACGATCAAACTCTTTCATAATCGGTGGTTTAAGGTATAGAGACCTCATCTCTAAAGGAAGCAAAATAGCCTTCAAGCCTAATATCTCACTTTGAGTGATTATAAATAATGTGTAGTTACTTTGTCAAAATAATATCCTATTTTTAGTGATTATATAGATAGAGAGGTTACTTAGTCAAAATAGTATCTCATTTTGAGTAATTTAGATTAAATGTTTACTTAATCTTAAGAGTAATCCACTTTATTAAATTGGAGGATTCTAAATCGTTTCTTTGATAAGCCTAAAACCTTTCTTAATATAAGTGCCATTAGTATAGAAAGGATATTTTCTTACTTTCAAAAGCATCCTAAAAATACTTCATAAAATACAAGTCTGATATCACTTAAAATTTGCATAGAAAGATTAAGAGCTAGTCTTGCATAACACCTATTTTGCCCCAAAATAATTTATAAAGTAAAATCTTAACTGTTAAAAATCCTTTTACCTTTTTTTCATCCTTCTCTTTCAAGTTTGTCTTTATTTTATTTTTAAATTTTTATTTTATTTATGTGGTATTAAAATTCAAGTTAGAAAATTTTAAGGACCTATTAAAATCTATCAAGACGAATTTAAATGTGCGGAACACATCACTCCTTTATCCATGATTTTAATAACAACTTCTACAACCCATAACTATGAATTCAAGGTCTCTTCCACTCTAATTAAGGGGTTAATTTAACTTCTCTTATTTACAACCATTCAATAAATATTAAATGATTAAAATCTTTCTTTTTAAAAAATTAACCTTTCTTTATTTAAAAAATAATACAATCGATTGATTAATATCAAATAACAAATATTAAGAGAAACTGAATTTATCACTCTTTTAGAAATGTATGCTCCCTAAGCCACAAAACTAAACCCAAGTTAGAAACTTCATTTGAAAGAGAACATTCCATGAACAAGTGCGGCGTTGATTCATCCACTTGGTTGCCGAGTATGTGTTAGTGTTAATTAGACATAATTAAAATTAAGCTAGGTTTAATTACCCATGTCTAAAATATTAATTATAGTTGTTCCTTATTAAAATCGAGATGGATGGGATAGCATATGAACTTTGTTTTTAAAAAGTTTTGGTATTTTTTGTTGAAAAAATTTATATTTACATAAAAGATTAAATTACCTTAAAATTATTCATCTAAAATGTTCCTATAAAATATTATAAATGAATAATTTTTATATAAAAAGTTATTAATTATACAAAAATACTATATAGTGAGATAATTTTTAAATATAGTATTTATTGAAAATAAAAAATTATGACTAGGCTAAATTAGGTTGGGCTAATCATTTTCACAAGTGACTGTGCCTTGCCCCGCAAACAATTGGGTCTAATTTTTGACAATATTCATTTATAACACTTATATAAGTCCATATTTTATATCATTTTGTGTTAAATGAATCTGATCATTCAATTTTCGATATTATTATTTTTCTTGAAGTGTTCTACAAAGAAAGAATTCATACTTAGAGATAATAGGGGTATGTCAAATGGTTTTGCACCATATCTTTAAAAAGTGCCCTTAACCTTATTTGGATTAAATGCTATCATGACTAAAGTCTGATCCGAAGATATTGTTGTAATGTAACATTTTATCCTCTCTTCTATGCTATCTTGCAATTTCCCCCATATGAAGAAAAGAAATAATACAATGGGGCGTTTAGAACAAGCTTGATTATAGCTTGGCTTATAAAAGGCTTTCATAAGATTATTATTTAATCATTTTCAGGTAAACTGGGAGATTTATTTTGCAATCATTCTCATAAAGTGTAATACCCGATTTCTATTTAATTTAATTTGATATTATTAGTTTATTTTAAATATATTAAAAATAATTACGTAATGAAAATTTAAAAGAAATCTAAAAAAAGCAAGCTAGTTTGGTACCAGAGGCACCCCCGGCGTGCGCTTGTGCACATTTTTTGCAAATTAGGCACGCATGACCAGCACCTCTGGACCTTTCAAGAAAGATTCAAGTAGATTGGTGAGTGCGTGATATGCGCCTTTTGGGCGCTTCAGTGTGATATTAGCAAATTTCTCATGCATGAATCCTAGTTGACGCGACACTTGTACGAGACAGGGGTTTAGGGCGATGCATGATGTGTGCCTAAAGCAGTTTGTCTATAGAAACACTTGTACGACACCGTTGTCGGTCACGATGACCTCAGAAACTCCGAATCTGCTCATTATGCTCTGGCGGACGAATTCCAAGGCATTGTGCTCGGTGATCTTGGTCAGTGGGGTGGCTTCAACCTATTTGGCGAAGTAGTTTATACCCGCGATGATGAACTTTCTTTACCTAATTGTGATGAAAAATGGATCGAGAATATCGAGCCCCCATTACACAAAAGGCCAAGGAGTTTGGAGCGATCTTAGCTCCGCAGGCAGCTGGTGATTAAGATTGCTATGAAGTTGGCAATTCTCACACTTCTTCACGAACTCTAGGGCGTCCTTCTTCATTGTACGCTAGTAATATCCCTGGCTTATGACTTTGAATGCTAAGTTCTTACCCCCAATGTTTGACCCACATATCTCTAGGTGGACTTCGTTCAAGGTGTAATCAACCCCCTCGGGAGTAAACAACAAGGTACAGAGTTGAGTGCCCACAACAATAGAGCAATCCGTCGACTATGGTGTACCAGCTGGCCATCTTCTTGATCTGCTTAGCTTCATCCGAGTCCTTTGGTAGTACTCCGTCTGTAAGATATCTCTAATAAGGCGTCATCCAATGTTCAGCGTCGGAGACTTGCATCGCTTCCTGTTCCTCTATATTGGGAGCGCTCAAGACTTCCCACATATCCCACGAGTATTGTTTTCGGCCGCATCTTCTCTAACAAGTTGGTTGGCCTTTCAGTTCTCAGTTTTGGGGATGTGGACTAAGTTCAGCTTGTCAAATCTCTAGATTGCATCCTTCGCCTTGGCCAGGTATTTGGCCAAGAGAATGTTATATGCCTCAAAACTCCCATTGATTTGGTTAACTAACTCTGAGTCACTGTAGACGGTTAGCCGCCTAGCTGAGCACTCTTTGGCCAGTTGTAATCCGGCTAAGAGGATTTCGTACTCGGCAACGTTTTTGGTGGCTGAAAAATTGAGTTTAAGAGAGTACTTTACCTCAAACCCGTTTAGGGTCCTTAGAACCACTCCGGCACCACTACCTAAGTTCATAGATGAATCGTCCACGTTAAGAACCCATTCCGGCTCTTCTAGGTGGTGACCTAAGTCCTCAGTGGGGTGCACATCGACAATTGGGGTCGTGGTCTCGACAATGAAGTCTAACAGGGCCTACCCCTTGATGGCTAGCCTGGGCTGAAATTCGATATCAAACTCTCCCAACTCAATTGCACACTTAACCGGCGATCCAAAAACATCAGGTTTCTAGAGGATAACCTTCAATGGCAAGTCGATTAGGACGACCACGCAATGAGCCTGAAAATATGGCCTCAGTTTTCAGACTGCAAAGACAAGTGCCAAAGCCAACTTCTCAGCCCGCAGATAGCGTGTCTCAGTGCCGATCAACGTCTTGCTCACATTGTAGACCGGCTGCTGAGAGTCGGAGTCCTGGCATACGAGGACAGAGTTGAGAGCCACTTCTGATATTGCCAAGTAGAGGTATAACGCTTCTCCGTCCCTGGGTGATGTTAGCAACGGTGGACTATCCAAAAACTGCTTCAACTCATCGAAGGCTATCTGGAACTCCGCAGTCCACTAAAAACCGTTTGCTTTAGTCTCCTTCATAGCCTTGAAGAAAAGCTGATATTTATCCCCTGACTTTGTTAAGAAACGGGACAGTGCTTTCAGTCGTCCGGTTAGTCTCTAGACATCTTTGATGCTTCACGGCGAAGACATGTTGGTGAGGGCTTTAATCTTCTTTGAGTTTGCTTCGATCCCTCACTGAGAAATGATAAAACCCAGAAACTTTCCTGAGAATACTCCGAAGACACTTTGAAGGATTCACCTTCAGCTAGTGTGTGCAGCGTACCTCGAAGGATTCAGCAAGACCGTGAATATGGTCGCAGGTGGTCTTACTCCTGACGAGCATGTCGTCGACGTATACCTCCATATTGCGGCCGATCTACTTCTCAAACATCTTGTTCATGAGTATTTGATAAATGGCACCTGCATTCTTTAAATCGAAAGATATGACCTTATAGCAATAGGTTCCTTGGTCGGTCATAAACAAGGTGTGCTCTTTATCCTCTGGGCTCATCCGAATCTAATTGTAGTCAGAGTAAGTGTGCATGAAACTCAGTAGCTCGTATCCAGAAGTCGAGTCCACCAACAAGTTAATCCTGAGTAAAGACAAGCTATCTTTTGCGTAGGTTTTATTAACATCGATGAAATCAACGCATGTCCGTCATTTCCCGTTATTTTTCTTCACCAGGACGACATTGGAGAACCAATCCGAGTATTGGACTTCTCTGATGAAGTCGACGTCTAGAAATTTTTTTACTTCTTTTCGGATGGCTACGAGTTTCTCCACGGAGTGGTTCTTCCGCTTCTTCCTGATGGACTTACGGCCGAAATCGGGACCCAACTTGTAAACCATTATTCCAGCCGAAATTCCAAACATGTTAGTAGGTGTCCACACAAAGATATCAACGTTCTATCTCAAGAACGCTATCAGCTCATCACGCAAGGGTCCGACGAGTGAGCCCCAATCTGTACACACCTTTTTGGGTCCTTCGGATTCAGTGGAACTAGGTTGGTTGCCTCGTCGGGCTATGCCTGCTGCAAGGTTACTTTATCTCGATGGTCCAGTTCTCCTATAAGCCGTTCGTTGCTATTTGGCGTAATCTAGAACATGTAACATGTACTCCCAATTACTTGGTCACCGAGCACTTCACCAATACCGCATGCTGTTGAAAATTTTATTTTTAAATACAGTATCAAAGTGACGACTCCGAATGCTACTAGGCATGGTCGGCCTAGGATAAAATTATATACGAAGGGCAGGTCAACAACCAAGAAGGTAAGTGTATGACTTTCCGTTCTAGGGTACGTGCCCAGGGTGACCTCCAACTGTATTGTTCCTTAGACGGCCACAAGCTTGTTGTCTAGGCCGTACAGTGGTCCTTCGACAAGTTTCAGATGAAACTTTTTGAGTCCAAATTTAAAGAAAGTATCGAGATAAAGTAAATCATTGGACCTTCTATTATCAATAAAAACTCATTTCAGTTGGTAATCTATGGTACCGTCTGAAACAAGTGTAGATACAATAAGGGGATCAGCATGTGGGAAAATTACAAGATTCATGTCACTATCACTAAAGCTAATGACATTCTCTTTTACTCTTTGCTTCTTTCACCCAACTTGTCGCTCCTTGTGATTTACTTAGATCTTGGCCAATCAGGTCATGATCATATTGACCACTCTAACCGCAACTCGATTCCATAGTTGAGACGAATCTGGTCCTTCCCAGCCTGAGGTGCCAAAACTTTGCCTAGAATTCCTGACAAACCTGGTGAGATAGCCCCTCCGGATGAGCTCCTCAATCTTCCACCAGAGCATCTTGCAATCCTCCATGGTGTATCCTGAAAATCGATAAAAATCACAATACTTAGTTGGATTTCCTCCCTCCGTGTTCTTCATGAGGACATTGGACCGTATATCGGTCAGAGGAGTCAGGTTGATCAGCCCATACTCCTTACGGTCTAGTGCTCCCATCCTGTACTGCTTCCAGCAGGGGTTGTTGCCGCTTCCATTCTTCCTCTTTTCCTTAGCCAGGAAAGAGCGAGACTAGTCAGTCCTCTCAGAACGCTTCGCCTCATTAGCCTCTTCAGTGGCTGCGTAGACCCTAATGATAGACTTTGCTTCTCAGAAGGTCTATGTGTTCTTGTGGACCAGGTGCCTGAAGAAGTCTCCGTGCGTTAAGGTAGAGATAAAACTGTCAAATTTTATCTCTTCTGTGAGCCTAGGAATCCTTCTGGCCTCCGCTATGAAGTGCTCCAGGAACTTCCTCGGGTTCTCTCCCTATTTCTACTTGATGTGAGAGAAATGCCATGGCTGCTTCTCTTTCTAGCAGTTGAAAGCGTACTGAGCCAGGAAGAGATCAATGAGCCCATAAAAGCTCCGAATTGAGTTCGATGGGAGCTGGTGAAACCAGATTCGGGCGTCTCCCTTCAAAGTGAGAGGAAAGTACAGGCACATTGCAGAATCCTCCAGGCCCTAGAGACTCAGATGGGTGCGAAAGTGATCCATGAGATCAATTCTCCCATCGTAAGAATCCAGTGCTGGCATTTTAAACTTGGCCAGCAATGCACGGTTTTAAGATTTCAGCAGTGAAGAGAGATCTTTCCAGATCAGCGGCGTGTTCGTCATAATCTTTAAACACGCGGTTCCAAATCTTCTCGATTTTTGCCTCCACCCAGAAGGCATTCCTAGATCTCTTGGAGTTGAAGTATATCCTCAACTCTGTTCTTTCAGCAGTGCGGCGTGTAGCCAACCGGCTACTGTCGCTAGCGGGTCGGTCATTCTAGGAGGCTCCCTCCTCTCTAGACTCTCATTCGAAGTCCTATAGCCCAAGTGCCCCTCAAGCCATGGACAATTCTGGGCGTCGGAGGCCTCCAGAGCACGAGAGTTGTTCGGCCTCCAGAGCATGAGAATTGTCCGGCCTCGTAGCCTTCTTAGCCGACTTCTTCTTTCTCTGGCCTCCTTGCCTAGAGGTCAAAACAGAAGCTAAGGAGGGCGGAGCCCCCTGCTTCTTTTTGCCCTGGTGGATATAGAGCATTTAGAGTATTTTGTTCATATTACTCATCTATTTCGCCAGGTTTTGGAGAAAGGGTGCAGGTGCCCTCCAACTAGGTTACCAGTAGGGTGGTTCTGGCCAAGGAGGTAGCATCTCTAGCGAGAACGCTAGTTTGGACTCTGGTATTCACCATTTTGGTTGATAGGACTGACTTGGAAGATAAGAGTGGTAGTCAAGATAAAAGTAGTTGACTTTTTGTTAACTTTTCACAGACAGTGCCAATAATGCATCTTAAATCCAAATTTGAACAGATTCAGGTCAAATAGTCTGTCGGGCTCCAATCTCTGTTCGCTGAGCTTTGGATCCTACATATCATAATTTTAAATAAGAGATCAGGTGATAGCGAGATTTAATCCCACCGAAAATACTCCGACGCTCAAGTCAGTAATCAACCTTCTAAAATTGGAAGGTGGATGCAAGGGATGCAAAAATAGATGCAATGAGTGTGTTTGTAAGTGAGAGTGCACTCGTAGGATGGGTGGCTTTGTAATTACTCGTGAGGAACAGTTTCTCTAAGTATTGAGTTCATTGGAAAATAGTAGCAGAAAAAAAGAGTGAACATAGGATGCTCAAGAGAGTAGGAGAACTTCTGAGAGCTTTGCAATTGCTGGAGGGCTTTTGTGGGTAAGAGAAGGCATCTCAAAGCGTGACTGAAAGTGTGCATTTGAAAGGAGCTTCCATGGCCTTTTATAGCAATGGCCCTAGGCTTCCTTCCTTATGTAGATGGACTTGATGCCCGCACTCTGTTGGAGGTTGTTGCCTTTTCTGTATAAGCGTGAGCGCCTTTCTGACTGTAACGGTTAATGAGACTAATCTCCTTCTTTCTGTGTTTTGCAACCGTTACGATTTTCAACAGACTGTGCATAAATTTTGGCACCTTCCTCCTGGAATGCGTATTGATTCTAGAGGTGACTGTTACAATGAAGATTGCCTTCTTTAGAGATACAAAAAATTATGATAGATGACCATTGTGACTTGAGGACGGACACATTAACCAATCTAGACTTAGGCCGCATGTGTCCTAGGTCTCAACAAGTCTACTGGTCGCCTTTTCGGTCAATGAAAGCATTGACCTTCTGGGGCTCAAATGGATTGTCCTAATCTTGGGCCACTACTGAGTCACTTGCTTTTCATTTAGTCAACGGTAACGTTGACCGTTCATGCAGAATGGGCCACTGAGGATTTGGGCTGCTTTCTCCTTCGTGAGCCAACCCATTATTGGCATCCCCTCGATAAAAATGACTAAATTCATAGCTTTTAAAAAATGATAATCTTTAGTTAATAAATTTGTTGTGGTTGATAAAAATATTAATTTAATTATTAATAATTTATATTTAATTCTCATTCTTTTTTAAAATAACGATTATGATTTGAAAAATAAAATTTTATTTTATTTTATTTTATTATTTTTTAATTAGCTGTCTTAGCCAAAAACTCTGGCTTCAAGTTTATAATAGGAAGATTTGCGGGAAAAACGGTTTGTTGGAGCCCACCCATTTCCCTGCATTAACTAACTTTTAAAACTTCTGGTGATAATAACAACGGATTTCTTGCAGAAGGCCAACGGCTTTTCATTTCCCTGTTCATCGGAATTTGAGGAGGAGAGAGAAAATTTCACTGCTTCAACAATGGCGTTCGAGGAGTTTGACTAACAATCAAAACGTCGAAGAGCTGAACAAGAAGAGAAGGTAAGAAAGAAGATCACCATCACCATCATCTCTTCCATCTTCAACATATGCTCGATTGCAGCCGAAGCTTTTGTTTACGTACAGTTCAGCAATGGCGGATCTAACTGCAGAAGAGATCACGACAACGCATTTCCAGATCAAACTGCATAGATTCATTCAGCTGGTAAAATGATTCAATTGTTCTGCAGCTCGACCGATTGTTGGGGTCGCTTCTTGTGGTGTTTGTGTCCGCGGACCAGTGGAGACAAATGCACGAGGACTACTCAGAGGTTCATGTCCGAGAGGTGGACATGGACGAGGACGTTTGGAGAAATCCGAAAACGTCTGTCCTCGGGGCAGCTGGATGAATTGGACGAGGACGTTTGGAGAAATCCAAACGTCCATCCTCGGGGCAACTGGATGAATTGGGCCGAACTACTCAAAGGTATCATGTCCAGAGAGGTGGACATGGACGAAACCCAGCTGGAGCCTAGGTGTTGACTTTCTCTCTCACGTAGGCTGCTTCTGGCGGCGTGTTGCGGAGTGGGCAGTTGACCCACTCGATTGGACATCTAGGCGGCAACTTCAAGGTGGCGGGCACACGCCATTACAGCACGCGGAGGCGTGCGGCCAGCCATGCGGAGGCCTAAGGTGTAGCCACCCCCACCCCTCTGCCCGATAGGGTGGCTGGACTGGTCGGCCACGTGGCCCTCATTGGTATTATATATAGGTACATTACGTGAGATTGAGAAGTGATAGAGCTTGTAAAGGCTGGTGTGAGTGCATGTAAAGGCAAAAGGACTTTGTGAAGGAGAAGAGGTGCACCACCGGTGAGAGAAGGGAGAAAGAGAAAAATAGAGTGAAGAGAAAGAGTGTGCTTTTCTCGGTTTGCTTAGTGTTTTCCTCTTTTATCTTCTTGGGTATGTAAGCGGATACTCCTCTTGGAGGTTTGTAACCTATTTCACATAGTGGATTTCTTTGTTGCCTCTACTCAGTGGTTTTCCTTCGGTTCGAGAAGGGTTTCCACGTTAAATCTGGTATTTCTCTTTCCTTGTTGGTTGTCCGTCAGAACCTTTGTCCCTCTTGTCAAGAGTGATTTGTCCTCTCAGTCATTGCGCTAGTGAACATTCTGTCCGAGCGCCCGGTTGCCCCCAACACCGATTACAAGAAGAAATGCAAGGATATGCTCTCGAAGGTTGTGAATTCGACGCCGTCCGCGTCTGGAATTCAACCCAACGGGTTTGTCAAAGCAGCCATCTTGGCAGCTTCAGATGAATTAGTTAAGGCAACAAAAGAGATCGAGAAGTTCATGTTTGAGAAACCAGGAGAGAAGGCCGCGTACGACGATTGCAAGAAGCTCTTTGAGGATGCAATGGAGGAATTGAAGTCATCGATTTCACATGCCGATCGGCTGGAGACGAAGAAGAACGACGTTCGATCGAAATTTCACAACCTAAGGACATGGTTGAGCGCGGTCATCTCTTACCAAGAAACTTGCGTCGATGGTTTCGCGGAGGGAGAACTCGAGAAGAAGATGCGGAAAGCCTTGTGATACGTGCTCCATGGCTGTATCATGGTAAATTGACGGTGAGGTGGTGCGATTAATAAGGAGAGGGGAGTTCTAGCAGAAGACATAAGGAAAAGAGGGAACCAGAGAGCACGAGAGTGAGAGAGACAGTGAGTGAGTGAGTGTGTGTGTGTGTGTGTGTGTGTTGAAGAAGAAGAAGAAAAGGGAAAAGAATGGGGCTCTGGAAAATGGGGAAGAAAAAGAGGGTATCATGAAATCAAAGAGGGAATAGGGGCGAGGGAAAGAGAGAATACGCAGAGCAAAGATTTCTTCTTTTCCCATTACTGTAGCCATTAACCAATATATAACATAATCATCCAACTAAAATAGTTAGGGCCCAATGAAAAATCGAAATAGCGGGGTCCAACTAAAACAGCAAACATATCATAGAACAGAACCGAAAACCACAAATGGGAAACTCGACAAATTAAAAACAAGAAAATGAAAATTGCAAGGCATGCAACATTGTCACCCCTATCAAAAACCTTGTCCTCAAGATTAAATGAGGAAAAAGTTCGATGAAATAAACCGCCAAACACCAACTTCAGCGCAAGCGTGTTTGGTGTCCTATGTCCGACGTAGCTTCTTCTCCCACCAGGTCTCCTTGCAAGAAGAGCAAATTATCTGATTGGGTTCTTAGCCTTGCATCGAGCTCCGCTCAAATTTAAGAGCTCACACATGCATCTAATAAGATTAAGACCAATTTCACCACTTGCTGTTAGCATATCATCTCTGAGATATACCCTTCTTGCAAATACATCAATCCACTGACTACCAGTCCAATCTCGAAAAACTCATAGATTTTGTCTTAGTACATTCAAGAACAAGTTTTCACCTAGGATGTAAACATGCATGCGGTCAATGACTCTATTGCTTACTCCTGCAATGATGCCTTTCCACCATTCATCACTCCACCAGGCGTCTACCGGCACTCCAACTTCATAGGAAGAGTCTGTAGCATTTGTATGAGGAGGGCACAGCCGGATTGTGGGTCATTTAGGACCTCTCACACTGAGTTTATCAGGTGCAGTCAACCTAAAAGCTAGAACCCATCCCTCAAGGTTGCCGTATCCATCCTAATCTTCCAAATCATCATATTGAGCTTTCACCTGCTTCTAGAATATTTTTAAGGCAGTAACCCTAAACCAACAACCTCGGATGTCACTGTCTTGGGATAATAACTCAATCTTCTCATCACCCTTCAAAACCCGGCCATCCCAGCACTTGTTGAATTCAACATTTTTGAAGGTAAACAATCTCCTACTAGACATATAGTACTTGATGTCCTGACACAGTGGCTTATATGCAACTTTCTTCCAGTGTTCAGCTCCACAATGAACTTTCAAGAAGCATTGTTGCTCTCCAAAGTTTCTAGTCCTCTCATTTCCTTGTATAATGTTTGCATTAGCATTAAAAGCCATTTTACTTGAACTTTCTTCTGTCTCCTCTTGTCTTCATACAAGTCTTCTAAATATACAATGTACGCACTCCCTTCCTTATCCATGACAAAGACAAAGGATTGGATAGCAATTGTGGTCCCATTCCCGCCGATTGCAGGGTAGTGCTTAAGCTCCTTTCCGCATGCCCATGCATTGCCTAGCTGCAAAATGTCTGAATAGGGCTGCTTAAATTTATTTTCCTAATCTCCCATTTTATCTGATGTATTTATTTGTTGAGCACTTAATCCACTGAAGGGCATGGCAGAAGATCCTATAACCTTATTTGAAACATATTTGGTTAACTCCTGTAGTTGCTGCTTACAAAACATAAATGTAAGACAGTCGACGACATCAAGGTTTCCCTTGATCCTTGTTTCATTTGTGCTCTTGGGGAGGACACTGTGACCCATTTGCAGATCCCAACGAAGGGCTACTTGTTCAAGAGTCTTTCCCGATTTTTCCGCAACTATAGCAATAGTAAGATCCTTCAAAACTTCACTCTTAAGCCATGTAGTGCCTCGCAAACCAAATGGCAAGTAGCTAGAAAAGTGAACACCTTTGGCTTTACAAAACTCATGTAGCTTGCTCTGCTGCCAGGAAGGATGGCATTCGACTTAGTTGATAGCAGGAGGAATACAAGCAATCGCAAGCAAATCCCCGAGTTTCTTCATGGAAAAGTTGCTTATGCCAATTGCCTTTGCCTTTCCGGAATCATAGACTGCTTCCATAGTCTTCCATGTGCTCGGAATATCAGCTGGAAGGAAGTTTTCAAGCTCAAAAGTCACAGAATGTGCTTCATCCTTAATGGTTAGTGTATAATATATAAATCAATATGGTCCACTGCAAGTCCTTCAGAGTTTTGTCCAATGCCATTGGCACATCCTTTGGGGCATGATCCTTGCACCATAGTTTTGATATAACCCACAAATCTTTCCACTTCACCACACCTTCTCTGATCAGATCCATCAAGACAACACCAATCTCTTTTTCAATCCAATAAATTGGAGCACAGTCAATATGTCAATAACCAGCAAAATTATTTAGTTCGTGCAATGTTTATCCCAAGCCATCATCCGAAATCACTAGATCGCTAAACCATTCATGTAATTCCACAAATCCACACTTTCATAAAGCCGCAAAAGAAATAGGTGTTACTGTCTCCACACTAGTGAAAATAATAAAATTTTTGGTGGAGAGCAACAGATCGTTTGGCTAGGTTAAACAAGGATAGAAGGTGTTTTGGACATCTGATTAGGCACGACGCATATCTGGTGAGGTTTGAGTAGTTGGAGGCACGACATCAGATCTACCAGTGTTGTCGAGGCTTAATAACGGCACAGTCTCCTTCACCTCCTCACCTGGTTCTACAACGTCGTTGTCCTCCTTAGGTTCGGACAGATGATGGATGTGGAAGGACGGGTATAGTTTGAGCAAATAGGGATAAAATATTTGTGATGAAAATCCGTAACGATGAGGGGGTTGGTAGAACAGGGATTTCTGGTTGGGGAAGGTGAAGGTGTGGAGCGATGTGAGTGTCTAGTAGAATTGAAGGAGGGAAAACAACAGTAGAAGAAGCCACAAAAGGTAAAAGGTTCACTGACCAGCTAAAGTATTGCTCGAGTCTGTCGAGTGATTGGCTGAGCTCAATGATGGATGACCGAATTTGTGCTGCAGTGGAAGCCATGGTGGACGAGTTGGTGACAAGGCGGTCGGTAGCCCACCGCAAGTCCTTTATCGTGTTGGCAAGCTCGGCCATGGCCTCTTCGAGTGTGTCGAGTACTCATTCCTCGATCAGTGCCTCATCCGCTTTTGTCTCAATGAAAGTACCATTTGATACGTGCTTCCTGACCGTATCGTGATAAATCGACGGCGAGGTGGTGCAATTGCTGAGGAGGAGGGAGTTCTAGCGGATGAGATAGGGAAAAGAGGGAAACAGAGAGTACGAGAGAGAGAGAGAGAGAGAGAGAGAGAGAGTGTGTGTGTGTGTGTTGTGTGTGTGAAGAAGAAAAGGGAAAAGAAGGGGGCTCTGGAAAACGGGGAAGAAAAAGAGGATGTCAGGAAATCAGAGAGGGAACAGGGGCGAGGGAGAGAGAGAATAGGCAAAGCAAAGATTTTTTCTTTTTTCATTATTGTAGTCATTAACCAATATATAAATAGTCAGCAACTCTCTCGCCATTGTCGCTGAGCTGTCATCTTTCCTATCCAACTTCGACATGCCTGCAGCTACGCGCCACCTTCTGTCGGAAGAAGCCGGCCGGCCTCCTCCATGGGTAGGCCATGAAGAACGAAGCCTTCTGTCAAAATCGACGACGACTCATCTGATACCTAATGTTACGGTTGCCAAAGATGGTGGTGGCAATTTCACCAGGATGACTGATGCATTGGCTTCCATGCCTGAGAATCGCCATGGCAGGTGAGCTAGCTTCGTCACCGTCCGGTTATAATAAGGGATGACAGCCCAGCCGTCGAAATTACGGAAAACTCCCTCCTTTTTTTTCTTTCTTTTTTTTTTTGATAAATAAACTCCAACCAAACTCAGAATTATTTTTTATATTTAAAATAATTTTTTTTAGAAAGGCGTTTGAAAAATATTTTTAATAATATAATATATTATTTATTAATTTGTATTATAAATTTATATTAAAAAAATTATTATTTATAAATATTTATAAATGTTTCTCATTTTTCTTCTAATATAATGCAGGTATTTAATTCATGTCAAACAAGGGATTTAAGAGGAGTACGTGCCGGTGACCAAGACGATGGTGAACGTCACCATGTACGGTGACGGATCACAGAAGACCGTCGTCACAGGCAATAAGAATTTCGTCGATGGTGTGGGAACTCTCCGCTTATATAATTAAGTTATAATTTTTATTTAATTTTTTATAAATAAAAAAAATAAAATAAAAAGGACACACTATCTCTTTGCCTATATTTATATAAAAAATATTTATAAAATAATTATATGAATATTAGTTGTCCTTTTCTATATCCCGATTTTGCCAAACTCAAATCAATACCCATGTATCTTATTATTTTAATAATTAAGATTGATATATATTTTAAATTTAGATTTTGACTTGAAAAATTTTGAAGAAGATTTTTAAGCTTTTCAACTTAAATCTTACATATTAAAAATTAGAATAAAAATTCAAATGATCAAAATTAGATCTTTCCTAATTTTGAAATTAGATTTTAATATTTAAATATTTAAGAATAATAATTTTTAACAAATAAGTTAGAAAATAAAAGTAAATGACTAGAGGATTAAGCTCTTAAAAAATATTTTATAAAAATGAGGTGTTCTAAAGGTAATCTTCGAATATCTCCATCCAAATTGAGTGGTACAAATTTGATGTCGAATTGTAAATATTATAATGATTAGCGAGTGATTAAATGCTCTGATATTTTGATCTGTATAACTTTTAAATTTTACGATTATCTGACCATCAAATTACAAAATTCTTAATCATTGTCACCAGATTATAATCATCAGAAAAAATATCTTTAATCTCAATATTAAAAAATGCATTACTGCATTAATAGGCTTTGCATTTGTAGAGGTCAGTATCCATTATAAAATTGATTGAGTAACTTCTTTCATAATTGATCATTCTTTTCATAATAGGTTATAGACAGTTATATAATAATTGATTTCTTTTTTAAAAGATTGTACCTTTAAAATTAATGTCACATTCATGAACATAATTTATTAGACGGTTATAGACAGTTTTAATAATTAGAATTCTAATAATAAGCTATATTTTTTAATTTAAATATCCAACTATCACATTCATGGATATGGGTTTAATGAATGATCTCGAGTAATTTGCTAACCAAAAACTAACGTTGGGCCCTGTCTCCTCAATTTTAATATTCACCCATCACGTTCATGGATGTTGGCTTACTGAGTGATTTTAGATGGTTTGTTGACTAGAGTCAAAAAATCAGGTTATATTTTCTCAATTCTAAGAATCAATTGTCGTGTTCATGAAAGTGAACTTAGTGGGCGATTTTGAATGTTTTTTTAGATGATTATACTGATGCTCCTCTAATGCTGGTTTCTCCGACTCTAGTTGACGGTTCAATTAGTGCTAATAGATTGGTTGTTCAGCTTGAATGATGAGTTAGTATTAAAATATCAATAAATTAGCTAAGTATAAATGATCAACAATCTAATTAGACAGTCTATTATCCTTGACTCGTTTCTTTTGATTTTTTTATTGACCAATTTCTAAAACAATTGTATTCTGACTTTTTGATTATTCAACAGTTTGGTTATCCAATCACTCGATCACCCGATCATCAAGCTTATCATTAAATTATTTGAATTTGAACTAATTGATAGAGGCATAATTCTTGGACCAAATAGCTGATAGTTCAATCTCTAATAGCCTAAACTTGTCATCTCGATCTGAACCTGAGATAGTAGGTTTGGGACAGCCTAAATTTTAGTCGGATCTAACAAAGATCATTTTAAAAGTAATAAAATACAAAAATTAAGATAATATTTTAACATATTGTCTTAAATATTAGTCTTCTGCATTACAAAGATACATCTTAGCAATTTAAAAAGCTTATATTTAGGAGAGTTGTAATAAAATTTGTAACAATTATCAAGAACTTGGGTGAGGATGAGAAATTGTGTAGTAAATAAAACAAGATCACCTGTGGTTATCATAGAAGCCCCATCAATAATATATTTACTCATAATCAAATATATATATATTATTCATTTATTGCAAAGAAATTATTTATATCATTTAAATATATGATCTCTAAATTATAAAGGGTAAAAAATAACTCATTTTTAATTCTTATCGCCTCCAAAGAGTATTCTAATAATGTGTGATAATTTTTTAAGATTAAATTAATTAATGATTAGTAATAAACTGCTTATAAAACAAATATTAAAAAGATTGTACATGTAATAATTTTAAATGTACATGATATTTAAAGAGACATATGAAAAAATATAAAAGATAATAATTATTTTTAACTCAAATTAAACTAATATTTTTAAATAGTATAAGGCTAATAATTTTTAGTTCGACAAGTAATTCAATCACAAAGAACTAGCAAAATATACAGTTTAATTGGAGGATACTTTTCTCACAACGAAAGACTCAAAATTCAAACTGTACGTATAGAAGTGTTTATAACGTAAGTATATAAAAATATCCTAATAAATTATTAAATGAGATATTATTTATCTTTTTTTATAATTTGAATAAAATTAATTTCTGAATTAATACACGTAAAATTTAAATATTTTTTGACTAAAGATATATTGTCATCACATAATAATTTATATTATATTTATATTACATCATATCAAATTTTTAAAAATTTAATATTAGAAAAAATTTAATATTATTGTAACTAAAATAATTAATATTATTAATATCATATTAATATTACAATAATTAATATTAGTATCATATTTAAAATTAAACACCCATACATTATTTTTATAATTTTTAAAATAATTAATATTATTATAAATAAATTTAAAATATATAATAAGATTTTTTTCTGTTACTTTTAATAATACATTTTTTATATATATAATATGTTTTTAATTTTAAATAATAAATTATTTTATATAATATTTATTAAAATTTTTCTTTTGAAAATAACAAAGATGTGCAAATAAAATAAGCTAACCTATAAAAAAAATCAAGATCAAGTGCTCAACAAAATGAAAATTAACATATCAAATTTTGGGGATCACCTATCCTTTTTATTTTATTTTAACTATCTTTTACATTAAAAATATTTTAACATTTAAGTTAATTATAAATATTAATTAAAAAATAATTAAAATTTAAATATTTTTAAAAATATTTAATTTTGCTACTAAAAACTTAGAAGTATTCATTATTCCATCTGAATTTACTGTCAAGCCAATTGTTAACATTTACTGATTTGATTGTGTCTTTTTGAGACAACTATAATTTCTACAAAA
Organism: Nepenthes gracilis; assembly: GCA_033239525.1. Classification (NCBI taxonomy): domain Eukaryota; kingdom Viridiplantae; phylum Streptophyta; class Magnoliopsida; order Caryophyllales; family Nepenthaceae; genus Nepenthes; species Nepenthes gracilis. The sequence goes on along the minus strand of BSYO01000026.1, from coordinate 2,190,985 downwards.
TAATGTCAATATTAAAAGTAAATATATTATTTTAGATTTAAATAAATATTATAAATTATTAAAAATAATATATTTATTAATATTATATTTAACTTTTAAAAAAAATAAAACTGTTAGAAAAATCCTTTAATACTTAGCATTGCCACAATTATAAACTCTCACATGAATTTATATAAATTATACATATATCTTAAATAATTTTACAATATGAGGAAAACTGATAGTGCAGAAAAAATAAATGGACATATATATTACAACTCGTATACAATGTACAACTTATATATACCATAATCAACCCCAAACACACTAATTCCAGTAGCAAAAATAAGCAACAATAGATGTGGCCAAAACGATTAACTTTTATTAATATAAGCTCAACGTGAAACACAGCCAGTTGATAAAAATATAATACTGATTAAAATTTTTTCACTACTTATAATCGAATCATATTTCAACCAAAACAAATAACAATTCAAAATTTTAGATTAGTAGAAAATTAACGACCACACTTCTTATGCTCACATCAATGGCAAGAGATCTATTAGTTCTACCAACAAGTATTGTATCATCAAACTCTACTTTCAGTGCCAAGGGACGAGTAGATGAAAAAAATAAATGACACCAAAATTCATAAAAATATATATCCTTCTTAAAGATTAGTAAGACGTAAAAAATTACATTAGAAATCCAACCATTTTTAGCTGGACTATAAAAGTAAGTCATAAAAATATAAATAAAACCTAAAAATAATCAATAGTTATTAATAAATGTATTTTTTTAATTTTTTAAATTATAATATAACAAAAAAATTGATGAAATAAATAATATATAATATATTTTTTATAATATTTTTGTATAATTTATTTTTAATATATTTTTTATTTCTTTACATATTAAAAATTAGGTCGTACAGTTCTAGCCTGTGAAACGACACAGCCCATGCCATGCCAAACACGGCCTGTGACATAAACATGCCGTGCTCAACACAGAGCCCATCTAATAACTACGCATATCAAATAATACGTATTAATATCAGATATATCTAAATAAAAACAATTTTAAAAATCATATATCAACACGTAAATATCACCCAATATATCGGCCAAATAGCAGACATATTATCATAATAACAATATACCACGATGTTGCCATATCAACAAGAAATATCAGTGTAGGTGGTTCAAATCGATACATATTACCTCATATTTTCATCTATACTTCTAAGTCTTACTGCTCATTCTTTCTGTTCTGATTTTCATCTCTATCACAGCACAACCACCTCTCTCTGTAACCTCCATCTCCGGTGGACCGGTGGAACTACCGGAGTCCGGCTGGGTTACTGAGGCCACAACCCTTCAGTAACTCAGATGAAGATGGTGTGTGTATGTGATTGCAGAAAAGGAAAAGAGCTTTGGAGAAAAAAGATCACTTAATTATTTATATTGGCCATCTTACCATCATCATATGTCAATAAATTTCCCTTCAAATTCATTACAACAATCAGTACATATTCAAATCAGAACTACCAACACGATGACTAGAAGTTCATCAATAATAGCATCTTATAAACACAAAACATAATATCATGATTAGAAATTTAGCCAGTACATCAAAATCAGGAAGTAAAGAAAAACCCTAAGTTGGCACGTAAATTGAAGAATTCCTTTAGTTCACAGAATTGATTTGGCAGACGAAAATAAAGTTACAAAAAGCATATGGTCATACCTCCCAAGAAGATTTTCTCACTAATTCTGCAGCAACAATCTCATTTGATTCTGGCAATTATGAAACCACAATGATATTATTTCCCGAAATCACGCCAAGCATCAGTCTCATCTTGGCAATCATCGCCATCCAACAAACGGGTTTGAGAAACTTATGTGTTTACATCACACTTTGTACAGCATCAGCTGTGCCACTCAAAATTTCAGTCAATTTATCACCTGCAATCGGAGCTTGATGTTCACTGGCATAACTATCAATATCAGCTGCCTCTGAGTCCTTTGAAGCTTCAATATTAGTCTCCTGTCCATCCACACCACTGATAGTCTGTTCTAGAAGACCGGTTTCATCGGCATCATTTTGACTGACATTTGAAATCTCCAAGACAGCAGCAGCATCATTGCCCTGTGATGGCAGTGAATCCATCGCATCAACATCCATAGCAGCATCGATATCATTATCATGAGTTGGGATTTCATCACGAGAAGAATCAGCTGCTATGGAGACACTAGTCTTGGGGGTTTCAGCTGAAGCTTGTGCAAACTCCAAAGCACAATTCATTGCTTCAATTTCTTCCTGCTTCTGGGCTTCAATTCTATACTTGGCCATGAGCTGTTGGGTCCTCTCAAGCTCCAAAACGAGATCTCCATAACGTTTTTGTAGAGTTTTCTCAAGCTCTTTCTGCTTCTGGACTTCTTCCCAAAGGCCATTGATCCGGAATGAAGCAGCTGATTTTTCCTGATTCTGTAGCGCGAGGAAGCATTCCAATTCAGTTCCTGCAGTTTCCATCTGCTTGAATGTTGCCCCAATTTGCAACCAAAGTTTACCCGCACGCGTCTGAAAATACAACATGCAGTAACACTTACTATAAACGTAAATTCAAATATAAACAAGGCCCAGAGCTAAACCCCATCAGGAAGGAATCTACAGTTTGGGGTGTCAATTCGTGTTGAAATGTTGTGTGTCATGTCAAGACGTGGACATAATGTAGTATATGCCAACACGAGCACTACATGATTAATGATCCTATCAATAACACGACACGGCATGCATCCCGTTTAATAAAAAGATTGTATTCATGTAATGCAATAATACACATTTAACGCATTAATGTAATATATAAGATCCACTGCTAATACACCCATTACACAATAGGACACTTCGATACGAGAAGAAACATGCACAATGTTAACCCATAATACAAAACTTAGTACTAACACAACATGTTAGTGTGTCAATACTAAAAATATGGTAAATTTGTGTTACAAATGCATCTTCCCAATAATGATTCGAACCCATTGAATACCAGCGAAAACACTCTTATTTTGGGTCGTGCCAAGGCCCTTAATATAACTATTTCTCGATACCGCTATAATATCACGATATTTAGCCACATCAATAATATATGGCTAATATGTCCCTATTATATTCCAATTTTTAGACTTTTTTCTTGATATATCTGATGCTGATACATATTGTCCAATACAGCCAATACCAACAAAATTGCAACCAATACCAATATTTTCATCTATGATCATGTCTAATATTGCCATCCCTATTTGCAGCTAGGATAGCATAACCCCAACCCCTCCCCCCCAAAAAAAATAATAATAATAATAATAACCATATGAGAGAAGTAGCAACATAAATAGTTGAAACTAGTATCAACCTGGTAACCATGAGTAAGAACCTTGATCTTCTGCTCAAGACGCTGTGCCTTCTTTGTGTCATCATCCATCTTCTTTTTCACATTCTCAAATTCATTCTGCAGTGCTGTTAGCTTTTCTAGATTTCCAGCCACACTTGAGAGACCATAAGCATTGCGAGTGGGAAAGTACATCAGATCATTTAAACACATCCTGTGAGCCTCAATAAATTCATCAAGAGATTCTTCCTCATGCCCCATCACCACACGAAGATATTGAGCCTCCTCCCTTATCAAAGAATCAGCCTGAATAAAAAAAAGGTACATGAACTATAACAGTTGGAATACATGTTCAGCACCTATTTATTGTAGCCTTGTAGGCGGCATGCATGAAATCAATACAGGTTGAGGCCATATCATATTAATTTTAGAAACAATTGACTTTATGAATCCCGGAGGCAAATATTGACTATATATATAGCTGATATGAGAATATATTATGATTTTATTATAGTATTAGAAAATACTAATATCTAGAACAATATCAATATATACTAGTCGAATTTTTGCATATGTCGATGTGTCATTCTAGGCATGGATGAAAAAAGTGGCCTATATTTCAAATATTGGCCAATATGTATTAATATTGAGCCCCCTAACATAGGTATTTTCTGATACCGTGACAATATCACGATATATTATCGTATAACAATATATCGCGATATACTAGCCAACATTTTCTTGTCAATTTACAATTTTTAGAATTTTTTTCTTTCCAATATATCAATATCAATATGTCTGATATCAATATTGCGAAGATCAATACAAATATTGATATTTTCATCCACAGTTGGCCTTGTTTTACATCAACCAATCCGCCAAAAAGCACAAATATTTTACCAAGTGCAGACACAAATTGAGAGGAAAAAAAAAACACAGGTGCAGATTTAAGCCTCAAAAAAAGATAATCAATAGCTCACAATTTTCCAGACAACTTTCCACGTAAATCATATATGTAAAGAGAAGGGGGAAGAAAGTACATTTTTTTACCAATGTCAATTGCAGATATATTCCAACTGGACACTGCTCCAAAGGGGATTGTGTAAAACTATGTAAAAGATTGTGAAAGTTTGATTACTGGATTCAAGAATGGGGAGGGGTTTCAAAATCTAAAACCTTCCCCTGAGCTCTATTTTTGATAAAAATGATAGTCCATTACAAAGAAGCAGTGACATACAGCATATTCATATCAGGGCATGAATGAAAATAACAGCTAATATCCGATACATCGGACAATATATATAGGTATTGGCCCCCCATTACCTATATTTCCGGATACTGCAGAAAAATTGTGCATCTACAATATATCGGACAATATTTTCCTATAAGCTTCTAATTTTTTGAAAAAGTTTTTTTATATATCAAATACCAATACATATTATCCGATACATCTAATAATAATGTGACCACGATTGATACCAATATTTCCAATATTGATGCTAGTGGACCATTGCTTCCTTACTATTCTCATTACTTTTCACCACTTAGCGCCAATTCCAAATCCGATCTTTATCATCACTTCGTCTGCAAAGAGCATTATTTTCTAATTCTAAATCCCAAAAAAAAAAAAAAACCTTTAAAAAAAACCAATGGATTTCAATTTTCAAATATCAATTGAAAAATGGTTTTCTAGAGTGCCCAACGTCTGTAATTCCTCATTGCTGGGAAAAGATTGTTCATAGATCCCAAATTTAATTTCAGTTAAGCATTGTCATTCTTTCAGTGAAGCAGCAAAACAATTAGCCTCAGTTGTAAACTACCTTCTTCTTCCCCTTACTGAGGGCACATAATGGCAGGGTAATGAATTGCAATTATCTGCCAAGTGAATATGGCAACACTATGAACACCCCCTAGTACCAAAGGACTGGTACAAAATATAAATATAGATTTCTTACTGTACATCAGTGCTAAATTTTGATAAACAGGAAATAACATTAAATTCTCCATCACGCAAAAGGGATACTTAGTGCCTGTGACTCCCAAATTATGGGGTTTAAAAGCCCTACCCATGCAATGCATAGAAGGGATTTTTGTAGTTTAAATATGTGACCACACGTTATGACAGAATAACCTTACTATTGTATCAGGACTCATTCTCTTGAATTCTCCATCACACCTACAGCCTATCTAATTAACCATATTTCACCGATACACCTAAAAAAATAGAAACAAAATTAGGGGAACAGAAAAAGGGAGAGAACAAAGTCCGAGTTGACAGCAAAAACTTTCAAGGATAGTGCCAGATATGCTCCAGCATTGCTTCTGTTAGTGTATGTCACATTCTTAAGTTTCATTGATTTTGGTGATCCTCTCAGTTTAGCATCTCATACCAAGAGAAGTAGATATTCAGATTGCCAAGATCAAAAGGTTTATATGAGTAGTTTGAGAATGATAGCAGAATTCAAACATTTACTTCTAGAAGAGCGACTTTCATTTTCATCATTGAGGGCATGAATAGTTCACTATGAAGATTTATCCTTTCCTTCTCTTTCCACCTTTTAGTATTTTTTTGAGGATGGAGGAGGTTTGAAACGTGTTAATAATGTCATTATCACCATTAGATTAACAGAAATTACACCACTACATCTTCCAAATCCATCAGTATACTTCAAGATTAATCCAACTGCCAACACTAAGACCAAAGTACTATGGTGTTAGTGCCTTCAGTTGTCTAAATCTTGAAGTCTATTGTTGAATTAGTAAGCAGATAATTGAAGAAAATAATGGAGAAGATACTAAGATGGATGTGTGATCACACAAAAAGAAAGGATTCATAATGATTTTCTAGAGGTGAAATTTGGGATAACATCAATAAAAGACAAAATGCGATAGAAGCATTTGAAGTGGTTTAATTATGGAAAGTAAAAAACACAATGCACCAGGAAGGATGGGAGATGATGTTGGACAAGGCACATGACAGAAGAGGTAGAAGAATAACAAAGAGTTTGAAGAAAACCAACAAGCACGATATAGCACATTTGCACCTAAACATAGCTGAATACCATGAATAAGCCGCATAAGCAGCCCCATTTAATCCAAAAAAGCTTAACTTGTGTGGTTGCCTTAAAAGGATCAAAACAAAATGAGGAAAACAACCAAGGTTGTTTAAACAAATATACACGAACAAGAGATGTATATTATTTTCCAGATCCATCAGTTACTTCAATCTTAGTTCCTAGTGAGATGTACAACAGCCAAAAAGGACCCCTCGGGGCCAGAAGGCAGGCGTGCACACACACACGTGACAGAAAAAGGCATAGCTGAATTCTTTCACTGAGAATTCTTTTCAAATAAGCAACAAAATTCACCAAAAAGTTTATCAGAATTTGACTCCCTTGACAATAAATCATTTTGTTGTTGTTCATTGGGTTGATTTAATGAAGTTCCTAAAGTTTACAAATCAAACATTGCCAACAACTCAAGTTTCTAATTCAAGGACGACCTTTTTTCCTCCCAGGACAGGGAAATGATATTATGATGCAGGCCCATAGCTTCTATTTGCTGAAAATGATTAAAGATCAAATTGATCGGCGATAATGGAGTTTTGGCAATATTTAATGTTCTCGATCTTTCTCCTAATTTTGATGGTGGTAACAAGTTCAACTAAAGGACAGGTATTTTTTTAAAATAACGACAAAGGATCATCTAATGTGGATTAAGTTTGAGCCACCTAAGAGTCATTTAAAGCTTAGTCCATATTTGCTGGTGCAATACTAATGGGCGTTATTCAGATGTTTGGAGATGAATTCATCCTTGAAACTATTAATATAATACAACCTTGGAAACCTCTTAGTCTAGTTTACAACACATCAAGTTTCATACAATTTGAAGTTGTAGGAAGGTGAGGCCAAAATTTTACACGATATGAATCTTTTATTTTTTTAAATGATGTGTGTGCAATGTATTCTATTTCTATTATTTCTGGAGCCACAAGAGTCAATATCCTTTGTTATTTTTTGCGTTTTGTCTAGGGGTATCATACGGGGAAATAAGTAGTTTGGAGTATTCGTGTTTTCCCAGGCTTTGAGGATCATTCCAAGTCATCAGATAGAAGAGGACACCTTGCTTATCCTTTGGAGAAAAGTTATATAAGGAGCTTTGTTTATGAAATATCACAATTGTTCTCTTCTATAATAGTATCTCCCACATCAATACTCCTTGGATTTCATTGATAGGGAGGGATATGCCCACAACCCAGGAGGATTCCTAATGTCCGACTCTTTTCCTTGCTGAAAGTGTGTTACCACTCAGTCACCATCTCATTCTGTATCAGATTGGATATCATAGAAAGGATGCAAGACACAGACACAGGTCACTGTGTAAACTAGAATATTGTATCTATTTAATTATCCATTTTGCTCAAAAGAAAAGCATCATTTTAAAAATCAGTGGTATGCCTATATCCTAGTTGGATTCCTAGAGTATACTCTTATTGCAATTATGTTACCTTCTTGTTCACCATCCCATCCAATATAGGGAGTATCAGAGGCAAGGTTATGGCTATTCGTCATTGTTGTGGACCTAATGTCAATGCACCTGCAACCCGTTAGTCTGACCTTTGATTTGAGATGAGAAGTGCATTAACTCCAATAACAATTAGGCAACTTTAATTGAATCATGATAGACCTTGTCATGAATATGAGAATTGTTTCGAGAAACTGTCTAGATTACGGAAGGATCACCCTTACTGGAAAAGTCCTCAATTAATAATTAAGATTTAGCCACCTAAGATTCATTTAAAGCTTAGTAAATACTTGGATATGAATTCATGCTTGAATCTAGTAAAATTATGTATTCATGGAAACACTCACGCTCTGGGAATCAAGTCAACTCACCTCTCAATGGAATCCATGAAAGAGGTGGAGTTGTGAGATACTCTACCCAAAAGGGCAATTTTTAAATTTCATCAACAAAACACCCCGTACAACTTTTCTCCAAATGACAACTAAGGCCCCCGTTTTATAGGATAACTTGAAACAGTCTTCCAAGCATAGGCAAATCCCAATAATCCAAACTATTTATTTCTCCAAGATCAACATTCCCTAGTCCAACATAAATATTAAGAATGGATCATGACTCTTGAGACTAGAAGCAAAATAGAAACAAAATAATTCATATCGAATAAATCTGACCACTTACTAGTATTTAGCCCATAACTTTCTCCAGTTATACAAAGTGTATGAAACTTGATATATTTGAAACTAGCCTCGTAGAGCTTTCCAAATGATAATTGTCTGACAAGATTCAAGCATGAATTCATCTCCAAATTTATGGAAAAAATTACTTGTAGAAATGTGTTAGCAAATATGAGGTAAGCTTTAAATAACTCCTAGGTAGCTAAGCCTCAATTTTTTATTAAGGACTTTCAACTAGAGATGATCCTTCATTGGTCTTCTGTCATTGAAACAGAAATCCCTTCAGCCGGACTCGTTCACATCATCAAAATACATAAATATTGAAAATATGGGACATTGCTGAAACTCCATAATCATTGGGCAATTCGAACATATAATAATTTTCACCAAATATCAGCTATGGCCCTACATCATTCTCATCTCCTTGAAAATCACTTCATCCTCAAATACAAAAGATGTAGTTGTTTACAATCCTGATCATCAGGTTTGTGTTTTCCAACTGGAATCCAACATAAATCAGAGGAGAGTAGCTTACGAAAAAGTTGGAGAGGTAAGCAGAAATCCTATAGTCACCCACACATAGTACGAAGATATTATGGAAAATAGGAAGCCCTACTTACACATCAAATCAAACTTATGATATCCATCCAATCAACCCAATTAACAACAATATAATGATTAGTCATCAATATTTAATAAATCAAGAAAAATATGCTCTAAAAAAATGTAGAAAAACGGTTCTTCAAAACGATGCTTTTCTTTTGGACAAAATAGATAATCAAACTGTTGTAATACTCTAATGCCACGGTGACCCGTGTCTTTGATCCATCATATATTGCACACCATGAATTCTCATCAACCTCACACATCATTGAAGTACACATCAATGTAACAGGTACATTCCAATCAACATCTTCATCAACTTGTTTGTTTGAAGAGATTTCATCAAAGTAAATTTTGTTGCCTTACTTTGCTTCCAAAGAAAGCCTTCCATGAAATAATTTTCATATTCATGACCAAGACTATCATGCCTCAATAATTGAAGGTGATCCAAGTGTTATAGGAGTTGATTCACTTGTCTTTGCAAACCATCCATTGCAACATCATAAAGGTTACGTTTGGCAGGCTGCAGGCGCATCAACATTGAGTCCACATGACAACCAGCCATTGCCTTGTCTTTGATATCAGATTGGATGGTGAATGACAAAGTAATACAATTGCAACAAAGAAAATGCTCACACTCTAGAAATACATCAAGGATATTGACTATAACTCACTAAAAACATCAAAAGATTCACATAGAGTAAATCTGACCCCTTACAGTACTTTGGCAATAAATTTTTTAGCCTATGCCCATTCATTTTTGATTAGTCCCAATAGAGAAAGCCTGAGAAGATGTTAAACTTGAAATTGCATGAAACTTGATGCATTGTAAAATAAGCTCCAATACCTCCCCTATAATATTATTTCACCAGGTTCAGGCATGAATTCATCTTCAAATATCTGAAGAATGTAACTGTTAGAATTCTTCCAGAAAATATGGACTAATAAGCATTAATATTGATTAGGGACTTATCCACTAGATATGATCCTTCATCAGTCTTCCCGGGTTGAAACAGACTAGTCCTCAAGTCAAACTCGATCTCATCATCAAAACAAATAGAAAAGATTAAAGACACTGAATGTTGCAAAAACTTCACAATCACCTAGCAATTCGACCTATAAGCATTTTCACAAATCGCCACTATGTGCCTACATCATTCTCCTCACCTTGAAAATAATTCGTCCTTGAATTCATAAGAGAGTTGTTTACAATGTTTTATTCATAAACATCCTTTTCTTGATACTTGGATAACATTTCAAATCTAGATCAAACTTTGTTTTTGCCAACTCTGATTATCACATCAAACCAATCAACCCAATAAACAGTAGGAAAAAGTTTAATCATTAGTTGTTTAATAAATCAAGAAAAGGATGCTCTAGAATAAGTCTAGAGCAATGGAACTTCAAAATGATGTTTTTCTTTTGAGCAAATGGAAAATCAAACCGTCAGAATATCAAAATGTCAAGTTGACCAGTGCACGTTTCTTGGATTCTTCAGATGATATCCTCCTTTGCTCTACTGCATGCCATGAATTCTCATCCACCTCTCCCATATCATCAACATACACTTCAAATTCAGGTGATAGACTTGAGTCAACTTCTTGATGAACTTGATGCTTGTTACAAAGAATTCTTCAAAGTTAATTTTCCTACCTTCGACTTCAGGAAAGTAACTTTGACATGAAGTCTTCATGAAATCATGGTTCTGAAATCCATGAAAAGAGAGCCTATTCACCGGTGTCGGACCAATCATCTTGGAAAGGGTTAATCTCCTCTTCATCTTCTACATCTTCTTGTTCATAGCAAGGATCACCTTACCTCAACAATTGAAGTTGTTGCAATTGTTTTTGGAATTGATGCACTTGTCTTCTCAAATAATTCGTTTTGGCATTTACAAAGGTTACTTTCACAGGCTATAGGTGTATTGACATTTGGTAAATGAAAATGACTATGACAACAACCAGCCTTAAGCTCAGCCCCAATACCAATCTAATACCAGATCGAATGGTGACTGAGAAATTAACACCATTGCAATAAGAAAAAAACAACACTTTAGGAATCTGCCTAGATTAATATACAGCTCACCACCTGATGAAATCCACAAAGGAGTCATGGAATTAGGAAAAAATCAAGTTCAAGAGATCAATTCTAAAATTTCATTAAAAAAAACTCTACATCTTGACTCAAATGATAAGAAAGATGCCCTCTTATTGGCAAACGTGGAACAATCCTCCAAGCATAGGCAAATCCCAATGCCTATCCATTTATTTCCCCGCAATCAGCATTCCCTGGTCTAGACAGAAATACAAAACAATGGTTCATGATGCTCTTTACTCCAAAATAAAATAGACACAAAATACAATTCATAAGACTCAATAAAAATACCAAATGACATATCTCAGGTAAATCTGAATACCTATTAGTCAGTTAGCCATAACTAACTCTAGAGAACTTCAAATTACCAGAAACTTCGTGTATTGAAACCTAGACTCATAGAGCTTTCCAAGGATTATTTGACTAGATTCAAGAATGAGTTTATCTCCAAATATCTAAACAAAGTGGCCCTTAGAATACTACCAGCAAATACTACTAATTATAAATGACTCTTAGATAGCTAAGCCTTAATTACCTATTAAGGACTTATCAACTTGAGAAATCCTTCATTAACTTATTACAATATGTTCAAAACTATCATTGGCATTTGAATTCAAAAAAAAAATCATTCTAATAGTTCAAATGGATTGAAACCGAGGAGAAAGGAGTTCCTCACTTAAAAAAAGAGATAGAAGGGGGGACAAGAAGCTGCAGCCAACTCAACATGAACAACAGAATGAGAAAGAGGAATAATTTCAGAAAGGCAAAAGGAGAAGAAAAGGAAAGATGATGCTCTTTCCACACTCAAAGAAGAGAGAGAAAAAATAGAAATGGATTGAGCAGAGAAGAGAAGAAGCACCAGAGGCAAAAAGAGCAGGCTGAATTGACGCCTGCCAATGAGATCTCCATGTTCTGATCATCATACAATGGCTCAAAGTGTTTGGTTTCAATTATGAAGCTCCCAAGAATGCTTTTCTACATGTTGCTATTCAAGGAACTCTCCTGAAATTAAAGTCAATAATTAACAAATATGACAAAAAAGAGCAAAAGGATGCATGAAATTGCGCCCTTTATGCAACTATAGCCTTAAAAACCAGCAAACCATGCACTTGAAGTAGGTTGTCTCAGCTAACGGTACATGAGGCACAGCTCATGCTGCATAGATGTGCCTTTTGCCTCAGATGCACCTTTAACAGCTACACCAATCATATGATGTCAAACACAATATGTCATAACACCTCAGCCAAGCCAACAACTTTGACAACAAAGTTCAACCATCAATTACATCAGGTCAGGATATTATGAACTATACCAACCCCACGAAAGAAAATAAACATGCAAATGCCCACACACAAACGAAAAGTAGTGAAGGTATATTAATCATAATGCATGAAGATACCAACACATACCTCTTTCAGCTCATCTTCTTCGAAGTCCTCAATAACTGGAACGGAGGAAACAAGTTTCCCATTAGCAGCACGCTTTTGTCCTTTCTTCCTCTCCTTCTCTTCTTTTTCATCAAGCGGATACTTCGCATTATCATGCTCCAGCAAGCTCAACAGTTCTTTCCTTATTATTTCATCAGCCTGCTCAATTGAAGTAGGAGGGACAAATGAACTTTTATCTTCATCAGCTCTTATCAAAGAACTTCTAATTAGTTCCACTGATGCAACAGGAGGCCGTGGGAGCTCCCTCTGCAACACTTTTGATCTCTTCCGAAGCAATGCCTGCTGCCTTGCTTCTTCTTCAGCTTTTTCTCGAGCTAACCTGTCAGACATGTCCTCTTCAATCTTTTCTTCTGGTTCTTCAATATCCTCAGAAGCTGGCTGGATAACTATTTGATACTCATTTTTGGGCTGAGGAAGAGTACTTAGACCAGAACGCAAATTCCTTTTCAAGTCAGCCTGTCTTCGAAGCTCAAGCTTTGCACTATCATGCATTTCCATTTCTTCATTGATATGAAGATCATCTCTGATAGGAGTCCCCTTTGGTGTCATGCCAAAAGAATAGCCATCCCTTGATGGTGTCATGCCTATTCGAGGAGTAAGACCTGTCCCTCCTGGAGTTTCTGAAGGGGTGAGCATTAGATTTGGAGTCTGAATCTCCCTCTTCTTAGGAGTGACACCCGAAAAATCTGAAGGGTGTAATTCTGGATTATCCCCTCCGAATAAAGGGGTCTGGGATTCCCTCAGCCTAGCCAGATTTTCAGCCTCCATCATAATGGCATCGCCCTTACCAGCAGGTGTTCTCTGGGGTGTTCGCAGAGATGTCATTCCCTGCCGTGGTGTCTGGGAGTAATTTGCAAGAAGGGCATGGGTTGCAACACTTCCTTCTGCAATTTCTTCATTCCCCGGGAGAAGATCACTAGCATAACCCATCTTTGCAATTTCCTCCAATTCATGGTCTGAAATCTGTGGAGGTGGAAGCATAAGTTTTGACCGCTTCCTCACAGTCTCTGGGTCGTTCATCTTGTTTGCTAGCATTATTGCTCCAGGGGCATCTTGCCGTTGCGCGATCTTATTCTTCGCAATATCTTGTTTCCTCAATCGGGCTTCCTTATCAGCTCGTCTTTCTCCTTCAAGCTCCTCAATGGTGGTAGGGAATTTAGGTTGTTCGACAGGTCTATCTTCCTCAGTCACATCATAGAAACCTGGCGGCGGCCTCTTTTCAAAGGGGATCTCTGCATTATAATCTATCCCTCTCCTTTTTCTCTTCCTTCGTCTAACTTCAATCCCAGCAGCCTTGAGCTCTCTCCTCTTCTGCAAAGAAGCAAGCCTCCTAGCCTCTTCAAGTTGTTTCTCTCTAGCTTTCCTTTTAGCCTTTTTACCCCTTGTGTTGGCTAACCGAGCTCGTGCTTCAGAAAGCATTTCTTTCTCATCTTCGTCCATGTCAACAGGGTCAGGCCGTGCTGGCTTTGACTCTGGATTTGGATCAATTTCTCCAGGCCTCAGCTTCCTAGGGTCATCGCCTGGTTCATAGTTATCATCCTTGGCACATGCTGCATCAAGGAGTTTCTCATAACGTTCAAGGCACTGTGATGGCGTGCGACCCACGATAGGAGCAATTGTTCTCCACTGTGTGGGCATGAGCTTAGCAAGATGAAGTAGTTTCTCATCTTCTTCCCTAGTCCACTCTGTCTGTGTGTTCATCAAAAATAAATAATAATCATAAGAAACAACATTCCTCTGCAGCACATTCATCCGACTCAAATTGTTGCATAATATCATTGAACATAAGAGAAAAGAAATTAAAACTAACCCAATGAAGTGGGACAAAATCATGAAATAGAAAGATCCTCCAAGCATGTCTTGGAGAAGAATAACTATTGACTGAAGTCACACAATCACCACTTGCTTTATGGGAACACAATTTTCCGCAAAGCTTAATTTGATAGCTTAAAAGACAGGGTCGAAAAGCATATGAGAACAGATATTATGTAGTGGAAAGCATGATAGGAACAGGACAACCGTGGAACACGGTGCGGTTTAGTTAACACAACAATAGCTTTTTTTTTTTTAACACAAACCATCAACAAAGGATACGCAAATGGCCAAGAAATTAAGATATTATTGCCATATTAAAACTTGCCCAGTAAATTGATAATTCAATTGGCATATTGTTCCAACTTAAAACAACACACTCCGCCACACCAGAATGCAAAAAACAAAATAAAAAGGAAGAGACTATCCAATAAAGCTAATAAATTTCAAAGAAACAAAACATAAGCAAAGTAGTGAAATCAAAATTAACAGGAAAGGAATTTCTTCATTGTCACCTTCGCAAGTTCTATATTAGCACGAAAAGAGAAGCTACGGAAATCATTACCTTTTTTATGGAGGGGTCCAGCCACTCGTACCAACGAGCTTTACACTGTTTGGCAGATTTGCGAACGAGAAGTGAAGAAATACGAGCCCATTGGTTTTTACCATATTTCATAACAGCAGCTTTGAGGATCTCATCCTCTGTATTTTTCCAAACGCCTCCTTTTATCATAATCCTCATCTTGACCCCTTTAGATTCTTAAACTCTTGCTTCAATTCTCAGGGTTCGTCTAGATTATGAAAATAAAGCGAAAAGAAGCTCGTAGCTTCAACAGGTCTCCCTCTCCCCCCCCCCCTCGACTAAACGCCTGCGGTTCTAGCGCTTCTCTTTGCGTGCTTGTGATTGTTAAAATCGGATATGATTATAAGGTTTTGCTTCTCGCCGTTAGGGTTAAAGTTATACCTGTGGCTCTGGCGATGCAAAGGGATCCGTAACGAAGGAGGAAGAAAGCGAAGAGACGCGAAGAGAGGGGGAACAAAGAGTGCAAGTTGCTTGGTTGTGGCGGCGGTAGGTGGAAGTAGACGGTTGTCGGTGACTGAATGCCGATGGCAGATCAATGGACTGAGAAGTCGGAGAAATGGCAGGAGAAAAGGAAGGAATGGCACTTCCGGGTTGCAGGAGAAATTTATAGGAATTCTAGACCTAAATTTGAAAATAATTATCATGTCTGGCATTTTAAATTAAATAATTATCATAAAATATAATATTATTGTACATTTTGATAACTATCAATTCTATTATTTTAATAATAATTATATATTCTTAATATCTAGTATCTTATAATAACCTAATATTGATTTTATATAAATAGTATAAATAATAGCTTTTTTTAATTAATACAAAATAAGGGTAATGCTTATGTTTAATTGTTAAAATAAAATCATTATTTTTAAAATAAAAAATAATATTAATAATTAATAATTTTTATTTAATTAATCACTTAAAATAAATAAATTTAAATTATAAATTAATTTTTTTATATTTAATACAGTATAAATAAGAAAATAACCAATTAATTTATATAAAATAATTTTTTATCCTCACATAATAAAATAATATTTTTTCAAAAAAAAATAATATATAAATAACCCAACAATGAAATTCTAATTAAGTTCTACCAAACAGGGCGTTAGACTGTAAGCAGCAAGCACTGATATTACATGCAAAGTTAATGCAGCAGCTGAAAGATGTTCTCAGATCATGGAAATCTGGTAGATGAAAGAACATATACTGATACATTAACACAAAATGCGCCTCCACTCACGGCGGCCGAAGGGGACGGCGGCGACGCATACAAAAAAATAAAAATTGAAGATAAAAAAAAAAAAACTGAGGCTGTTTCATGATTTTCATATGCGGGGCTTCTTTGCAGGCTGGATGTCGTCGTAAGCCGCACCACCAGAATCGGCGGCGTCACCCTTTTCGATCTTCTTCCTGGAGATGATCTTGTTGATCTTGTGAAGCTCATTGGTGAGCTTCTGTTCCTTGTTCTGCTTCCTCGTCTTCCGGCCGTCTTGCATCTTCACTCCAAACTGGAATGCCGCCTTCGGCATGGCTTCCTTTTGCTCGTTGTACTGTGCCCATTCCTCCTCTGTCTCAAAATCCCACCGGTGAAGGCGGCCCTTGGCCTGTTTGAACAGTCACCGACACCACATTAAGATAATGGTTTCCCGTTCCCACTGGGAAATCACCAATCTATGGGTTCAGAAAATAATGCCGACAGTCAAATATTTGCATGCCACTATGCAAATTGGTCATAATCCTCAGCCAATATACTCAAATTGGTGTTGGAGATAAATCTAACAGTCCACATGTTTTATTTAGAAAAATTGAAAGCATCTATAGAAGATGAAAGAAAGCACCTAGACCATTGGATTGACGTCAAATTGCCTCGGACAGAAGCGAAGGAGTTGCACCTCCCGAGTGCTGCGAATGGCCTCACATTGTCGAGACTCCCACATACTCCCAATGGTCCGTATTAGATATTCAAGTAATTAAATAGATATTTAATCTTTATTATTCATCCGTCTAACTTATAATATTGAATATTGAGTGAATGCGAAAGCTTCTCTACTGGGAGAACCACAACAAGTCTCGCACCTGGAGGTAAGATGCAGTACCCTGAACTAATACATCAACCAGAATAATTCCCATATGGAAAGCAATCCAAGTCGCAAACCGTAACCAAAAAACAAAAACAATAAAGGAACTTAAAACACGGATCAGTAAACAAAATTAGTAGTTATCAAAGTTCATGGTGCATTCAGGCCTCTTTAATTTCCTATATTTATACCCTATATTGCTGCCTTTGTTCTTGCATTTAACTATCTTAGATTCCTCTCTTCTCATATGATCAATCTCTTGAAACAAATTTATAGTCTTGTCCTGATGCCCACAAAACTGAAAATGCACAAAAAACTACTAAAATCTGGCATTTGACACGGTTTTAGACTCTTTTGTTGAGACTCGTCTTGATTGAATGCCATTTATCTAAAAAGAAAGAATCAGTAAAAAGGTACACAAACCTTTTCCTTTTCTTCTTGTGAACAACTGGGGAAAGAAACTAAACGGTGCTTAATCTTTCAAGCCAACTAAATGTGAAACCAACATATGGAAGAAAATATCAATATCGGTTGCAGCTATATCAGTAGCAGATATATTAAACAATACAAATTGATATCAAATATATTGTAAAAAAATTTCGAAAATCTTAAGATGATAGAGCCATATCGACGATATATCGGCTAATAAAATCGTGATATATCACTGTTATGGAAGCATATTATGAAAAGGGGCCCTGATATTTGCATCAATGCAACAGTGGAAATCAAAGAACTATACATTTTGAAGGGAATCAGGGTGGAAAGAGAGAATAGAATAGGACAGGTAGAGAGAAAGAGAAGGGAAAGGCAGGGAGAAAATCACTTACACGCCCGCCCATATCCATTTTTGACAAGTCATCTTCATCATCACTCTCCACAACCTCCCGGTTGTACTCCTGATAGCCAGGATAGCATTCAGAATAACTCTCCGAAATGAAGGTAGGATCCTTTTCCCTAGCATCTTTTTCCCTAAGTTGTAGAAGCCGATGATCGTCCCGCTTAAACACAGACCCCAAACCTCGATCCTTCTCCTCTTGTGTCATGAAACGTGGATCGTGAGGAACATTCAGAGCTGCCTGCATATCGTAAGTAGGCAAATTTTGCTGTATGAATTGGTCAGGGTAGGCTAATTGATCAGCATATTGATAGTCCTGCCACTATCCCTGGTAGCCAGCAGCCAGAGCTTGTGCTTGCATGGTATCATAGCCGTTCTGCATATCAAGCAGCCGAAATAAGACATGATGAGCAATGTTACATGTATCACAGCCGAAATAAGATATCAAGCAGCCATCTGTATTCGGGATGAAAGCAAATCAAATAAAGACCTGAGTATGAAGGTACAGTTCAAAATCTGCAGATATTTCTTTCCTAGGTTATGCTTTTACTTCGTCCAATCATTCCTCACTCATAAGTAAAGCATAACAGACTTATTTTCAGACAAAGAAAATTAAAAAAACAAAACTACCGTGTCTAGGAAAGTCCCTGAGATTCTATAGGAAACTGGATCAATGGTTTGATGGGTAGAGAAGATCACCATGAAGAATATGAGATTTCAGAAGAGGTTTTTATCTCCAGATGTAGCATTCGGGAACAATTTATATTAATTGATACAAAAGCCTACAGCAAGAAGAAAGGAACGAATGACACCAGATTTCAATATGTCATCACACAAATGACAAAGCATGGAACACACCATCTGATGCCACCCTTGGGTAGGATTAGAAGGTGCAACTGGACCATAAGCAGGTTCGCTGAAATAAGAAGCTCTTTCCTTGTTGCGAGGGGACTCTTCCATGTCCTCTGAAATTGGGCTTTGACTCATGTCCTTGCTGGGAATCTCATAATCAACGCCAGAACCAAGAAATATGTCATCTTTTTCATCTCGAGCAACAGCCACCAAATGTTTTTCCACAGAATCAAGATTATTCTTTCTGAGAGGTGGGGGAGGTGGTGGAAGTTTTTCTCTTTCTATCTGGGTCTTGGTCAACGTGCCACCAGTCTTCAAAGCTTTTTCGTCTTCATCATACCCATTGGAAACAACTGAAAGTTTTCCTGCATGATGAAATACAAATCAAAACACACACAAACACATGTATGTGTATGTGTATGTGTATGTGTATGTGTATGTGTATGTGTATGTGTGTCAATATATGTATACATATACACATATATTTACATATGTATATGTATGTGCATATGTATATATGTACATTACAATGTGCATGTGCATGTGCATGTGCATGTGCACGTGCACGTGCATGTGCATATCCAAAAGAGGGTAAGCCTTTAGTACATCCAAAAGAAAGTCAACCAAGTACATAAACTAAGGATTTGACGAGGTTTCATAACTTTAAAACTTAGGTTGTATATCCAAAAGAGGTTAATCCTTGACACAATGGTGAAATTACTCCAATGTATCCAAAGATCACTAGTTTAAACCATAGAAATAATCTCTCTACATTACGGGGGTGAGACTATGTAAAACTAACAGTCCCCAAATCCCACAATGCTAATGCCTAGTGCACTAGACCACCCGATGAGTACATGCAGAAATCTGATACATGCACCCCGAAACCATAAAGTCCAGCATTATACTATAGCCCAGCACCAACATATCTTTCTTTTGCATAATATGAATGAAGGTTTTGTTAACAAACTCATTGAAACTATTTTATAACTGATAAAATCAGAGGGGGATATTGTTTTTTTGGGCCACAATATCCAAGAGTTCAGACTTTAGGTAGATGAACACACTATACCTTTCACTTCCCCCTCCTTCTTCTTCTTCTTGAGAACTTTCCCAGAAGATCCAAGCCGGAGATAAGACATAATTTTCGCAATCCGGTCTAGCACAGACCCATCAACATTGACGGTAACCATTTCCTGCACACATAACGATCAAAATGATATGAAAATCAGAAATCTGAAACCAAATAATAACCTAACATACCATGAATACCAACCTCGGGAACAGGACAATCAGCTTTACTTCTATGCAAAGTCGTCGGAATATCATTTGAATAACCATTTTCCTGGTAGGAATAGGAGAAAATACAAGGAAAATGATGGATTACATATTATACAAACTTTTTAAAAAAATAACAAAAGAACAGATATAAATTCTTTTCCTCTTTGCTTTTCCATAGCCTGTCCCAAGCATGGATAAATGAGAGTTTTTTATATAGTTGATAGCCAATGTAAGACTTCTATTAGATCGTTTATAAATGAAAGTTTTTTGAAGAGAACCTTGGCATAATAGTAAGGTTCTTTATAATATGAAAGTCACTAGTTCACCTCGGAAACAATTTGTTCGTAATACAAGGATAAAGTTGAATATATCTTAGCCTTGTCAAATCCTACAACATGAGATCCCGTGTACTAGAATACCCCTTTTATGAATGAGTCTGATTTACAATATTGTCAAGGCATTCATTGGCAGAGATGTGTCCTCCCTATACCACTCAAAGATTAGAAAAAGGGGCAAGAGTGAGGTAAGTCATTGCCTTGAAGAGATGTGCCTTTTCCAACTTGAACAAGATGCCAAATATGCAAGAGCAGGCAAGCTAAGAGACATGTCCAAGAGGATATTTTTAGATTGCCTCCTAAAACATAGGAACCCACACTAGGAACAGCATGGAAATAGTGTACACAGGGATTATAACAAAAATTAGCATCATTTATCTACAAAAACTAAGTGGGTAGGAGATACATCATGGAAGATTAAGAAAAAAAATAATCAGTTATTAATTTTGGTACACAAGGAAGCAAAAATTTAAAAATGGGTAAGCATTATTATGGATAGAAGTTTAAAAGATAATATCAGGTATAAACTAATAAAAGTGCATCAGAAGTCAACTTGAGTTTGTACATGTTTGCCTTTATTATGGATGAACATAAAAGACACATTGAAGAAGAGCTGCCTTAATGCATGTTGTTGCAGAAGATATTTTGACAGATGAAACTAGCGTTTAAGTGGAAGCAAAGTTAGAAATACTAACAAAAAAGTTATACAATTAATGGGATTAAGATAAGTGGAAGAAAAATAGAATACACGAGGTGTAAATTCAGTAATTATGGAAGGAATAATATAGGTGTCAAAATTGATGACCAAGATATAGAAAACATAAATTTTGATAACTTAAATCAATATTTAAAGAAAATGGTGATATCAATGAAGATGTGCGCAGAAATTAATGAAAGCTATTTAAAATAAAGATATGCATTGGAAGTACATTATAAATAAAACATACCTCTAAAATTCATAGAAAATTTAATTAAATAGCTATTAGACCTACTATATTATATTATTCAAAATGTTGAAAAATTAAAAAATAAAAAGTATTGTAGAGATGAGAATACAGAGATAAATGAAGAGGGTTCACACTAAAAATAAGATGAGGTTGAACATATCCCTAGTCATTTAGAAGTTGTACCAATAAAAAATTGAGAGAATAACATTTAAGGCATTAGAGCATCTAAAATGGGTTCTATTAAGGTGAATCCAAAATTAATCTTCAAAGCAAACCGTATGGCTTGGATTAAATAATAAAAATTGAAGGGTCTAGATTACAAGTAGAGATGTAATCTGAACTCCTCAATTTTTATAATTTAATCTGAGTTGTAGAATTCACTTTGGAGCCTAATTTTGAGTTCACTTTAATAGCTTCTGTCTAAAACATAAGCCTAATGAAGAGTGAGAAAGAATGATTTGATAGATTGAGTTTCAAGAATAGAAAAAAAAAAGAAAAAGGAAAATAGAGGATAGGAAAACATAGAGTTAGGTGATAGAAAAGACCATTTAACTACGACTCTTGAGGAATATTTTCATAAACTGAGGAATGGCTGAGTAAGCCCACTTAGTGGGACTTGAGGTTTATATTAGTGTGGAAGAGAAGGTAAGTGGAAGATATGATCCATGGAGAGCTATGCAACTCCATACTAATAAAAAGTAAAATCTCCATAAAAAAAAAAAAAACTTCAATTCATCAATAATTATAACAAGCTTGTGCCAGAGGCAAACCGTTGATCTCCCCTTCTTTTGCAAAATCCACAACTAAGTAAAAGATGATTTATTAAGACATTGTCAAATTCTCTTGCAGCTATTGCCCCATCTAGTAAGTGGAGAACATCAAGCAAAATATCATTCTCGACGAATCTTTTGATTCGTTTCAACTGATACTCATCAATATCTGGAGGTGTAACCATTATGATACTTCAAATTGGCCACAGCACGTTACATTTGATTGCAAAACACCTTGGCTCTGTGGCACAGCGATTTCAAACTATAGAGCAATACACTAAAAAATATATGATCAAATACAAAACTGATCCAATTAAATGAAAAAGAAATATACAGTTTGTTGCTAGTAATTTGATGATAATAAAGGATCATATCACGGATGAGATTCTTTGCAAGGACAAGTCATTATCTGACTAATTTCAGAGGCCAGACCTATGCTGGAAATTGCATAAAAACTAGGGAGAAGCAAAAACTTCCGTAGCTGACGAAACAAACAAATGAATGAGACAGCCATACCATGTTGAAAATAAATGTCATTCGACCAGGAAGAAACATCTCGTTTGTTTTGATCACCGTTTGAGGTTTGACAATCCATTGATACACAGACTGAGACATGAAATACACAAGTGAAAAAGATGTATAAACTTGATGAAACTTGTCTTGATAATGGTTTGAAGATTATCCTATAACAAAATGTGTTCAACAAAATGCACCTTTGCAGTAGCAGTGCGAAATGACAATGACTGGTCCTCCTTTGCTGCCCTGACAAAAACAAAAGTTTCTTTTAAACAACGTGACAAATGACAAACAAACCATACATCCAAGTATACTATGATATGAAACAAACAAGAAATAGGGTATACAGTTTCTGAAATTAGTTTTTCAACATCAACCTGCGCATACAAAAGCAAATGAAAGAATACTCTCTGTAATTGATTAAAATCATGCACTAGATGGATAACTGAAATCAAGGAAAAAGGATGTTCCACCAGTTTCAAAAAATTGCCAGATAAAAGAACTTGGTGATATGCATTAAAAACAGTGACTAAAGTGGCTTCATTTACCTAGATTTTCCATGAGCATCATCTTCCACATCATATTTTTTGTCGATCTCACTTCTTACTTTATGAAGTAATGCATAATCCAAACCCTTGACCAAGTGTGTGTGTTCCACATCACCTGAACCCAAAAAACCAATGAACCAAATTGCCCAAACATCAGAGAAGTTTAGTGGAATTGGCAATTAGAAAACGTTTAATTCCGACAAGCAAAGTCCAAATACAAAGAATTAGAAAAGGATAACTCAAGACTCCCTTTTTTTGTCATTTCTTTTTTTTTTTTCTAGATAAAGTTGGGGGTGAAACTGAACCTAAGATCTTTTAGTCCCAAGGGTCTGGCCTAAGCCAAACGAGTCAAGACTTGATAATGAGACAAAATGATATACAAATGAACCAATCAAAAGCATTTCAGTGTGCCATGATAATACCAAATAAACATAATAGACTAATCAAAATAGGTTTACTTGTTCAAAACGATTAACTAAATTTAGAAATCAAACGTCGGCTCCTCTGTTAACCTAACACTGATATAAATATTGGCCGAAATGTATCAATATCAGGGGAGCCAATACTGATATTTCCTGATAGCATGACAATATTATAATATATTACCGTATCAATAATATATCATAATATATTGACTAATATAACCAATATATTGGCCAATATGACCCATCACCTTACAATATTTAAAAAAAATGCCTTCATATAACTAATACAAATGCGTATTATTCAACATGTTTAATACTGATCCAGCCTTGGCCAATATCGATACCGATATTTTCATCAATCAACAAAGATAACTACAAATTATATACTAGGACAGCCAATAGGCAAAAGAGAAAAACAATTAATATACAGTACAATGATATACAAACCTCCAAGGTACTTGCTCTTCTCAATAGATAGCTTGTGTGCATCAGCTGACCTAAAGCAATTAATATCACGTCAGATAAAATAATTATGAAAAAGTTCTTTTTTCCGGAAGTTGGCAATGGACAACAGGGCTCTATACTAAAACATGTAAAGATGCCTCACCTGATATCAACAGTTCCAGGAGGAGCCACGGCATGGAAACCCAATTCAGTAGGCTCGTAATCAGGATTTTGGTCTTCCCTACGCTCCTTTGCACGGTCTCGATATTTTGGTGTCTCCGGTTCTTCTGGCTTCTCCTCTCTGCCAAACATTTGCCGCAATTTATTATTGACATAACGCTTGAAAACACCTCAAAACCCCTGATTTCTATCTGAACTATCACCTAAATTTGAATTCTACACATCTGGATCTTTATTTCATTCAGTTCCCCACTAGGGCAGGGCCTGAATCCATCAAATCTAAACTCAATAATCTCAAACACGAACACCTAACGCAGCACTATTTTCCTTCAATTTCTTTGCCTACTACTTATACTCCTAATAATCAGAAAAAACGTCAAACTATTAAATGGTAACCTAGACAGAGCATAACACAATCCATTCATCAAAGACGCAACAACCGATTAACTGCCCTTGCATAGGAATTTAACACCACCAATTCATGTGCGCTTTAGATCTTCAAACCCCCCCTCCAGAAGGAAAAAAAAAAACACATTCACACAGAGATAATTCAAATGGGAAAAAAAGCATGCACTTACTTGCGACGCTGCGTCCTCTCCTTGTAATAATTCTTGTTCGAAGGCATTCTTTATCGAATTAAACGGGAAATCGATGTTGACGAACACGGAAACTTTCGGTGAAATCGATCGCAGTGAATAGAATCAAGCTCAAGCATAGGGCTGCTCCTTCATGCGCTGCGATACTACCCTTTCATTTAGCAGCGTCTTAGCCATATCTAGTTTCCCAAGAGAGGAGGGTCCGTACCCAGAAATTAAAAATTATATAATATTTTTTTAATTTTATAAATTTTGAGGGTCCGTACCCTGAATTAAAAAGACAATTTTTATTTTTAGATTCTTGATTAAATTATTATATTCTATGAATATTGATTAAATAAATTATTCAAATTCCAGCAAAATGGAGAAATTTCAGGTCCATTCTCTGCTCCTTCTTGAGAAGACAACTGATGTGATTGAATTTGGTGATGAAATTGAATTAGTTATAGAAAACCTAATTTCTTTTGAATGATTTTTTTTAACTAAGTTTGAGGATATGAAATTTAATTATATACCTAAAAAATAATCTTGAAATTATAAAATATAAATATATTATGTTTTAATTCTTAGTGGATTTGTTAGTGTAGTTCAATGGGTCAATTTTGCTCAAATTTAGCATGTTACATGGCTACCAGTGTCAGAATGAATTGAGTCATATTAATTCAGATATAACTACAATAAAAATAATAATATATAATTATTTAAAATATTATAAAAAAATATATTATTTTTAATTTATTATATTAAATATTTTTTAATAGTATAATTTATAAATATATAAAAAATATATTAATCACTTTAATATATAATTTATTCTATTGAATAAATGTATAAAAATATTTTTAAAAATTCTAAGATGATATTTTGTGTTTCATCAATTATTAAAAAGATACACTTCTTATTAACTTCAATGTCATCATATCGCTTAAACTACTACTATTATTTGCTTCTACTACTAGATTTGACGATTTTAATATTAACAATAGTACATAAAATTGTATGTTATATACAAAGTTATATCGAACTCGTATCTTCATTTTTCTGTAGTCTTGGTTATTTCATGTTGGCGTAGAATTATTCAATATAGATATATCTCCCACATAAATTTACATAAATATTCATTATTATGGTAAAATAAACTAGTATCGAATAATTTCTCTAATATTCAAAAAAACTTAAAAATATAGTTAAATATAATATTAATAAATATATTATTTTTAAATAATTTTAATATTCATTTAAAATTATTTTTAAAAAATTATATTTATATCCATTATTGATATTATATGATAAAAATTATAATCATTCAGATAAAACACAAAATGTCAATAAATAACAACAATTGGCTCAAAAGCTTATTTTATATTGTGTAGTCGGCATATACAAGTTCATTAGTAGTAATATAAAATACTTCTAAAATATTTAATCAATTTAATTATCAGTATTCGTAATTAGTTCAACTATTGAGATATTTTTATTATAAAAATTGTTAAAATAGAACAAAAAAATATACAATGCCCAATATTTGATAAGTAATGTTTCATCGTATTGCTCAATTAATTTTATTCTCTAGTAGCTAAGTCTATCATCAATATAACGTTACAAATTATTATTTTTGAAAAGAATATAGTCTAATAAATATAATAATAGTTATTAATCTCTGCAAATAATAAAAAGATTAATAAAATATTATAAATATAAAAGTTAATAATATGACATGTATATTTTATACAAAATAATTTATCTTTTAAAATTAACAAATTTATAATTTAAATAAAAAATAGCAATATTATTATTTAAATTATTATCAAAAATAATAAAAAATTATTTTATATTTATTTATAATAGTATTAACTACTTTAAAATTTATGACAGTAGTATGTGGCTGCTCAAATTTTTAAAATTAATAATTTTTTCTAATTCTTAGTCTTTAAAATTTTGATGTATGTTAATAAAAATATAAGGTAACTGATTATATAATAACCATACTTACTAATTAAAAAAATTTTAAATTTTATTTATATTAATTCTAAAATTAATTTTTATTTAAATTATAAAAAAATAAATAGTATCATATTTGATAATGTCTAATATTTATTATATGGCTGAATTATAAGCACTTAAGGCATATTTTTTAAACTTGTAGCATTGTACCATAAGAAAATGATTATTTGAGTAAACTATATATTCTATCAATCATTTTCAATTTAGTCTCTGATCATATTGAAAAAACTCTTAACATTGCACCATTTGAAAATATTTATTTGGTTTGAACCGGTGACGATCAATGTCTCATGTATTTTTTCATATGTCATTTTAAATATTTTGTATATTTCAAAATTTTAAAAATATAATTTTTTATATTTTTTTACAAAATAATGTACTCCTGATTATCAACTAATTTAGGTTATCATATGATATTAGAATGTTCTCTAAGAGGCGACTAGAATTAGGAGAAGGAGTAGCAATATTTAAAGTAGGTTATGACTATGATAATTCAAAACTATTATATGTGTATGTGTGTGATGTAATTCGTGTCGGAGTATTTAAATAATTTTTTTATGTCTTTTTACTATCAAAATCAAAAAAAATTATATAACATAATTAATAATTAAGTTATAAAAAAATAATATTACTATAAAAATTAGACAAAAACTAATAAAAATAATATAATTAAACAATATTACACTATCACATGTTGTACAAGTGAGATAATAGAGAGTAGAGAGATGAATTATAAGCAGATGGGTGGTTATGTTATTTATATTTTTTTGTTTAATTAATTATTTTTTATATAGAGAGGGACAACCTGCTAAATGAATACATAATTGTTACAAAATTTAAAATATTAATTAATTAATTAACTATACGAAGTACAACCCAATCGAGCTGTGGGTTGGCATGGCATGCAGGCCGATTAACTCATTGCCTGGTACAGACCAAATTATTATATTATGCTAAACATGACACAATACTTTTCATCATGGGCACTATTGTGCCCTAGGTGGTACGGCCCAATTAGTATCTCTAGTATTTATTTTAATTGTTGGATTTTATATGCATATTAATAGTGTTTTTTCATTTGACATTTATTTCAATATCTAAGATAATAAAACATAACTAATAAATAAAATATTCATAAAAATTTAGAAATGCACATAGCATCCAAGCACCATAAAAAACCATCAGCAAAGTCAAGCCAATGAGAGCTATGAGGATTTCTTAGAGAGGGGTTATATGTGATTACATATAAATCGTGTATTTTTAGCTTATTTTATTAGAATTACTGTATACATAGTAAGTTATATGATTAAAAATAATAATCCCGTATAATGTATATTTATTAAATACACCTTAATACAAAAAATTCTATACTGTCACAATTATAGAAGAGAGACAAGGCAATCCTCTTGTTCTATGATAAAACAATGCAAGCATTGATCCAATAATGTTATTTAAGATTATTTTTTACATTATTGTTTTATAAAATGAAAATAATTCATTGATCTACCTTAGGATTTTGAATCTCATAAAGGGTTATTATTTCATGTATTTATAATTTTAGGAAAATAATAAATACTTTTCCTTTTATGATTTTAACTTTGTTGCTTTTTTTTAATATAATTTTTGTGTTATTTAATATGTGTGTAATATGTGCAAAAGTTCTAACTCTTCCATCATTATCTTTGCTTTCTTTTGAACTTTTCTTTGGAGTATGGTATGAATCACTTAAACGCCAAAGCACCTGATACTCAAACATGGATAGACATAAATAAGTTATTTACGTAAAATATTAACACTTAGTTTCCAAACATTATACAGATGGTCTTTTTCATCAATTATTGTATCTGAGTTAGAAGAATATTTTATTTTAATTGAACTGAAAAGTTAAAAGGTGTTCACAGCCAAACTGGATAGTTCATATCAGCATGTCAAAGTTGTACTTGGGTTTAGGCCTACATAGAAGTTGAAGAAATTACTTTATCGCAAATGAACCTGATAAATTGTGGATTAAGTTCAAGCTAAGCGAAGATCTAGGCCATTGGACTAGATAAAATATCAAGTGTTATAAAAGTCGTTCGTGATTTACATTGAGATTTCATTTGCATCGATAACCCATTCAAGAAATTTGTAGGCTTCTGTCGTAGAAGTGAGGGGGAGCCCCTTCTACGCGCCTCCAAATGTTAGATGCATATTGTTAAATTAATCATCCAGTGACTAGAATTTAATATTTTCAAAAATTTTAAAAATATGGCAGAAATTTTTATTTTGATTTTTTTCTCATAATACAGATATTTTTATACTCTAACATTTAAAAATTTTAAATAAAAAACTTATTTCATATTTTTAATAAAAATGAAATGAATATCTTTAGATCACACTTAATCTAATGGCTCCTAAAAGTATAGATGTGGCTGCAGAGGAGGCCTCTTCAATTCTATATTTAAGGGTCATCATTTAGACTTATAATTTATATCATTTCAATTGAAAATTTATTCAAATTGTATCACAACATAATGTTTATAAAAACTATGAAAACATGCATATTTTGTTAGTGTTTTCAAGATATAGCAAGGTGGATTGTTTCAAATTAGTTAACCAAAAAGGCAATATCCTACTTATAAATAAAAATAATTTCATTTATCTTTAAAATACTTTTTTGAAGAATAAAAACTTTTATATGTTATATAAATGTCATACGTGCGCCACATAAATTCGTAACTGACACGTGGTACATGCCATGGGTCCAAATGACAATCTAGTATAAAACCTTACAAAATTAAAAATCTCAAACAACCGAAACCATTTTTAATATTTAAAAATGCATTATATACCTACCAATATTTAAACCCATGCTTAAAAAGTGATATCTAATTATTAAAACACTACTTAATAAAATATATTATAACTAGCCAAAATGTTACAATAAACTATATTTTAAATCAATGATTCTATGAATAATTCAAATAATAAATCTTATATAACTTTAATATCATTTAATATTCACAATATTTGATAATATTAACGCCATATGCCCATATCCTTTCCTAAGTGCTTGATGAATCAAGCTCTTGAACTTCAAAAAGTGGTCAACATTTCATACTCATACAGATAAATTCTATATAAAGTATCTCATAATTTAAAATACTTCAACAAAATTTGTTATAGATCAGTTAATATCATTATTCATTCAACTTTTCTTTATCTATTATCTATTATGGTTTCCAAGCACTAGTAGCTTCACCTTAGGATGGAGATATAATTAATATATTATTCATAATAAATCTTATGAGGAACTTTAATATGTTAAACTTATGACTTAATGTAGTATTAAATGTTGAGTTGAGATTCCATCATTGGCTTTTAAATATTTAAGCTTGATTCAAATAAAAGAGTTGCTTAATTTTAATATTCTCATTCTTCATTAGTATAGAAGGAATAGTAAGATTGAGAGCAGTAAATAAAATCAAATCACACCATCTCAATAATGGGTAACCAATGAATTATGACTTAATTATTTAATCACTAAGATTGTAATATCTATTATTCCGTTTGGATTATTTAATATTAATTATAATTTTTGGTAAATTAAATGTGGTAAAAAACTAATTAAATATTATAAAATTTAGACGGATATTTGAATCAATCGAACTAGTGCCCGATGTGTGCTCATGCTATCGTCTGAAAATCAATTTGGATTTTGGAATAAAAAAATAGAAAAAAAAGATAATATATAATAATAATATAATATAAATATATATACAAAAAAAGAAAAAAAAAAAGACAAACCAGTGATAAGGATCGGGGATCTAGGAGAAAGAAGGGGAAAAGGGAAATAGGAGAGAGAGGAGGTAGGCATGGGAGGCAGCGGCCAACCACTGGCTGGAGATTCGGCGTTGAGAAGGCTGGCGAGGTACGATGAGGAGACGGTGGCTCATGGGTGGCACAGCGGTGGTCGGTGTGGGCGGTGGTTGACAGGGCTCGGTGAGGTCGTCACGGATGTTGGAAGCAATTGTTTAGGCATTGGTGGCAGCGCGCGGTGGACATTATGTGACAGTGATCGGCGGGGGCCGTAGGTGGAGTAGTAGCGGCACACGGCAGCGACCCGCACGGGAGAGAGAGAGGCCACATGGGTAGAGCGAGAAAGCTGCACTAGCAGGAGAAAGTGTGTGTGCCGATTCAAGTACTTTGAGATATCTTTTCTTCAGATCTACAAAGTATGAGGTCATATCAAATATCTGTAAATCCTCTCTTTGATATGATTTAATATTTGATATATTTTGAATATTATTTAGAATTTTTACTATCATGTATGTATTTTTATATATCCGATCTGTTTAATCTAGACATACATGTATGATTCATTGGCTACATGGATATTTCTGGATTGGATTTTATGATTTTAAAAAGTTTACTATTTTTTTAAAAGTCCGAATAATTTATTGGATATTGTATATTTTATATCAGTATATTTGTATGAAAATAAGTATAAAACTTTGCATAGGCTATGTAGTCGCATGCATGTATCAGGTTGTGGTTATTATATTTGGATTTAGACATTAGATATTTTGGGTAGTTTCCGATGGAAAGATATTTGTTATTTAAAAATTTATTTTCGCCAATAGAAAAGGTTTGGAGTAGTAACCATTTTCATTTGGATGATTTAATTTGACCTTATAATATATTTGGACTCCTAATATATATGATAAATTTGAGAATTGCACCTAAAGTCGTGGATTATAAATAACAATAAGCAACCTTACCCATAGGTATATACTATATGGGTGGCTATTTATGCTTGTCTAATTTGTATTTGATTTGGTATAAGATTATCGGGATTATGTGTAACCCTTTTTCAGGTTAATCTTTAAATAATTAAAACTTAAATCTGATGCATGATTTGTATCTCTGTATTGATTTGAATTAGATTTTAATTTGGACTTAGATTTTAGATTTAGATTTGAGATTCGTCGATTTCTCCAACAGTTGGGCCTAGGTATATTTCGTACAAATGATTTGATTATATATTTTGATCCGAACCTATGGACTATCTGTCATGGTAATGCTTCAACTTCTACACACGCTATTAGATTATCCAATTATCGGATTCTACCCAAAATCATAAGTTGGTCAGGCCTTGGATTTGAACTCGAATTCAAACTCAGACTCGGACTGGATTTTAAAATTGGTTATTTTGCCTATTAAAATTGATCCGGATCACTTCTATTATATATATATATATACGTTCCGATGAGAACTATTTTCTAATTTGAACATTTGTTGTAACACCCTGAATAATTTTAATTGTATTATTTAGTTAGGATAATTATTTTTAGTGATTTTAAATATAAAGTTTCATAATTCGGGTTGAAAATATAAACTTTTTAGTGATTTTAAATATAAAGTTTCATAATTCGGGTTGAAAATATAAACTTGAAGTATATGGACCATTGAATTGGGCCTAAATATTTGGGCCTAATAAATTTAGAGTATTTGGATCGATGGATTGAATTTAAATTAAAATTTAGAGTTAACTAAAAAATTTAATTAACTTTTGAACCAAACTGAATAATAAATATTTATCAGCTAAAATTTAATTTATTAATATTCGTTGACTAAAAATATAATTAAATTTAAAAGAAGATAAAATATTATGATTAAAAGTTAAATATTAATGTAAGGGCAATAAGACAATCAATGTTTTAAATAGATATGTAAATGTATATAATAATATATATAATATAATAATAAATATAAATAATAATAAATATTATTAATTATAATGAGTGATAATAATAAAATAATAGTAATAAATTATAAATAAAAATAATAAATAAAAATGATAAATAAATATATATATATGATATTAATATATAATAAGTAAATAATAATAATAATAATAACAACGAAGGAAAGGAAAGAAAATGGTAAGGAGAGGAAAGAAAAGAAAAGGGAAAAGAAAAAGGAAAGAGGGAAGAGAAGAGAAAAGGAAAGGAGAGAGAAAGAAGAGGGAAAGAAGAAGAGAGAAACGGTGCGCGTGTGGCAGCTGCGAAGGATGAAGGTTTCGGAGGAAACCCTAATCGGCGTTCCTATTATTTAAGACAACATTAGTGTTGGGGAAGGGAGGAGGAACCGGAAGGAGAAGAATGAAGTGGAGCCGCCGTCGTGAAACCCTATCCATCCAACCGTTACCGTTGCCACTGCCGCTACTAACCGCCGTCGTGAGTTGGGCTGAAGCTGCCACTTCTGCCGTCAAGGTCACCGTCGTTGGGTGGTGTCGCCGCCGTCGTCGATTTGTGCCACCGCTATTGTTGCCAGATGAAGAACTCAAAACCGAGGCAAGTAAAACTTCTCTCTCTGGCAAGTAATTCTTCTGTATTTTGCTACCAATCTCTTCTCCTCTATCTAAATTCATCATATGCTATTAAATTAGTGATGTGTGTGGAAATTGTATGTAAGATTGGATTGGGAAAAGAAGTAAAGGAAAATGCTCTGTTTGAGAAATTTACATTTTGGTACGGTGAAACGAAGAGTACGTGAATCAGGGGCTTGACGGATGACAAATTTGTGCTTTACAATTTATTAGTTCACTTGTTCAATAATGAAAATTGAACTTCTTTCTGTCATCCATGGAAATCAGAAAATGGATACGGGAACAGGGCCTCCTGCTCTGTTTTTTATGGCAGGATAAAATAGTGAGAAAACAGAGCCTCGTGCTCTGTTTACGCGGCTGGATGAAATGGTATATAGCTCAGTATGGAACACGGTATACGCATACATATGGGCCGGTATATGCGTTCGGCAGCGGTTGTTGTGTGAGCAAATGGGCCGTGGGTGTGGCGGAGGTGTGGGTGCGCTGTATGCGGGCGTGAGGATAAGTGGCGTGGCTGCTGTGTGTGCCCAGGCATGGTGGGCGTGCGTGTGAGCCGTGGGCAGAGCTACTGCCGTGTGTGTATGTGTGTTTGTGTGGTGTGGGTGAGTTGGTGTGTGTTGGTGCTATGAGCGAGGCTGGCGTGTAGCTGATGGTTGAGCAGTAGTGTGTGTATATAGGTGTATTGATGGCGAACGCAGTGCTACTATGTAGCATTGTGAAGCCATGAGATGTACGAAGGAGGAAGCTGCTATGCGTGCTGTGTGCGTGTGGGTATATGGGTATGATGATGGTAGAATTATGGAAAACATAAATATAAGCTATGTAAATCTATAGATTTATAACGATAGGTACTTGCGTGGGTGTTCTGCGCATATATATTTGCAGATGGGCATTATGTTATATATATATATTAGTATGTATATGTGCGTAGGAATGTTTGGACGTGTGTATATGTATATTTGTATGATGACAATTACTAACAATAGTGAATGAGATGTACATCGGCAATATTAATATAAATATATGGTTGTAGTTTAGAAACCGGTTATGATCGAATATAATATTTAAAATTTGTCACCATATATTGCTGAATTTCCTGGAATTACTTCTATTCCCGTGATGATCGATCTTTGCGTTGGCTTTGACCGTATACGTATATTTTGGTACTCTGTGGATAAGTAAAGGAGAGTGTATAAAGACTCTACGGTATCCGGGCGTATGGGAGTCTGTGTTACCGTAGAGTAGTTTATACTTTTCCAATACCGATTCCATTCTGGAGGTTGAAGTCGTTAATATTGATGAAGGATACTTATAATCTAGTGACCATCGTAGAGGATGATATCTGGGATATCATTGGCGAGGGGTATCGGAGGTGGTATCGACATGCTACGGGTAAAGCCTCTAGGAAGACTGTAGAGGTAGTTGGATTCCATAGATAACCTTATTGTATTACCCAGCCGCTGGTGGTGTAAATACACGGCTTTTGGTTCACTATGGTAGAATAACGTTCAAAGAGATTCTTGTTATCTCGCACAGTGGTGACATCAAATTAAACTGATAATTAGATTCTTGTTATATCATACAGTGAGTCGAGAGGGATGCTTATAACCTGGTAACTATCGTAGAGGATGATATCTGGGATATCATTGGCGAAGGGTATCAGAGGTGGTATCAGCATACTACGGGTACAGCCTCTGGGAGGACTGTAGGGGTAGTTGGATACCATGGATAACCTCGTTGCATTACCCAACCGTTGGGGGCGTAAATACGCGGCCTTTGGTTCACTATGGTAGAATAAGGTCCATAGAGACGGCTGTCATTCATACAGTTATGACATCGTATTGAGTAGATGATCGGATTCGACAGAATCCATGTTACTTCCTTGATACTTAGCCGCTCATGTGGCCTTCGAGTCGTGGATACGACATATTATTGAGTCTCGAATAATGGTTGATATATTACATTGTATTATTGATATTATTAATTGTGTTATTATTCGGGATGCTTAATTATACTCCTTTGTTGTTGATTATATTTACTTGATTGGCATTCCGCTCACTCTTGTGTTTCGTTGGCTCTAGAGTAGACAGGTTGACATCAGGATAGAAGAGATCGTTGTGTAGACTCCAGGCAGAGGTGATCTTGCGGATCGAGGCTTCTAGGATAGAAAGTTAAGACTTTTGTTACTTCAGTTACGGTTAGACTTTTATTAGATTTTTTTATGAGGATTGACATTTTAAACATCGATGTCATTTATTGAAATTATTTATTATTACTATTATGGATATTTAATTAATGGTATATTTATGAGGTTTATTGATAATCTTTTTAATGATGTTGAGTTCATTGATGACGTACGATTGATGATTTCGAATGATTCGAGATTTTACCGTGACGGTCCGGGTCGAGTTCAACGATCCGAGCTCGGGTCGTTATATTTACTTTGAATTTGGATATTTAATTTGAGTACAGACTACCATTAAATTTTCAATCTTGAATTTCTATTGGTTTCATGTTATCGGCATTTGAATTTATTTTGTCATTTGAACAGATTTTATCTATTTAATTTTCTATCTGATTTACTAGACTTCTTTTGTTTAAATATTATATTGTTGGGTATTATACTCACTTTTTTTATTTTATCACTTCAGAGTAGAAGATTCAGATACATTATAAGAGTATGGTCGTGATTTGTCAGCCATTTGTCTGATTTGGTAAGTTTGTAATCTATTATGGTTTAAATTGAGATTTAATGTGATCAGATTATGTGATTGGTCGGGTATAGGCCCATGGTTATGAACAGTTCAGATATTATATTATATTTGATTATAATTTTTGGTTGAAAGTATTGTCTCTATTACGATAATTGTAGAGCAGGTCGTATTTATTTTGTTCGGATGGTTGTCCGATAAGATCTTGTATGGATTTTGATTTGTATTGAGTCCTGTTTATTTGGTTTGTCATACCAGAATTTTGGAGCTTATGTGTGGATTTTGATTTGTGTTGGCTTCTATTTATTTGGTTTGCCATACCAGAATTTTGAGACTTAGTATTGTTTGTTTAAAATTATTTAAAATTTAAAATTTTTAAAATTATAATTAATTATTTAAATTAACTTGTTTAGTTCGAGTTCGTGACAAAGATTCATTCAGTCGAAATAACTAAGAATTCTAAGAATTGAAAAAAAAAAAGCTTTTTACGACGTTAGTTAGTTTTTTTTCTACCATTACCATATAGTATTTGTTATACACAATATGGAGTCAAAGTCGCAGTGTAAACTACTACCTATTCCAATCCGGAAGAATTCACCATTCAATGGGGAGATTCTAAAATTGCAGACA
The DNA here is from genome assembly GCA_033239525.1 of Nepenthes gracilis. Lineage (NCBI taxonomy): Eukaryota > Viridiplantae > Streptophyta > Magnoliopsida > Caryophyllales > Nepenthaceae > Nepenthes > Nepenthes gracilis. The sequence goes on along the minus strand of BSYO01000026.1, from coordinate 2,154,358 downwards.
TTTTCTTTTGATGTTATAATCATATCTCTACTAATCCTTTTATACAAGAATTTATTAAATTCCAATTTGACTTCATCAAAACCAATATTAATCACATTATTTACAAATATATAATCTGATATGAATATGTTTTAGTCATATACATCTAGACTTGTTATTATATTTTTGATAAAATTATAAGAATATCTATAGAATAAATTTCTCAATCAATTTGCTTCTACTTATGTGCAAATTTATTCAATAAAATCAATTTCTATGATAAACTTGATATACATGTCTATTTCTACTAGAATTATTACTCCCACCATACATGAAGATCCATCTATTTAATAATTTGTGATCTTTTTTATTGGTTATTTATCATGGATATATGCATCACTCCAAAATTGAATAATATTTTCAACAACTAATAATAATTAAATATTTTACTGAAGTATCTAATACAATTATTCTCATATGCTAATATAAATTACTTAAGTAAAAGCTAAAAATTGAAACTACAGCAATAACTTTGTTTTATATTTTTATAGAAAAAATTGGATACCGTGCCGTTTCATTTTGAAAATAAGTGATAAAAATGCTAGTAATAGGCTGGCCTACAAAGAAAAAAACGGCCCAAATCCAACAGTGGCCCTTTTCTGCTTGGCGGAGTAGTAAAGTGGGCCAGTAGTGGCCCAAGATCAATGATGACCCATTAGAGCTTAGAACGGTTAATGCTGTTGTTGATCGAAGAAATAGCAAGTGGACCAATAGAGGTCCAAGATGAATGAAGCCCATGCCTAAATTAACCCACACGTTCCTTTTCAAGTTATAACGATCATCCGTCCTAATTTCTCGCATCTCCAAAGAAGACAACCTTCACTGTAATGGTAACCTCCAGAATCGAAGCATATCTCGGGAGAAATGTACCAGAATTTACGTGTAATCCGTAAGAAAACCCTAATCGTTATCATACTTTGAAGGAAGGAGATCCATTTCTTTGACTGTTACAGTCAAGAATAACGCTCACGCTTATGCAGCAAAGGCAATGATCCTCCCACAGAAGGCGGACATCCAGCCTTGCTGCGTAAGGAAGGCAACTCATGGCTATGGCTATAAAAGGCCATGAAGACTCATTGTCGAGACACGCTTTCTTTTACCCACTGAACACCCTCAAGCAAATTCAAACTCTCAAAAGTTCTCTAATCTCTCAAGCATCCCAACGCTCACACTCTCTCTTTGTTACTATCTTATTGCAAGTTCAGTACTTAGAGAAATTGTTCTCCACAGTCATTCAAAGCCACACTTTCTATGAGTGCACTCCTCACCTACATCTATAAACATGCTCCCAACATTTCTTTTTACATTCTTTGCATCCACCTTTTAATCTCAAAAAGTTATTTACTGACTTGAATGTCAGAATATTTTTGATGGGACGAAATCCCGCAATTGTTAGACTTCTTATTTGAAATTATGGTGTGCAGGATCCATAGCTCAGAAGATGGAGATCGGAATTCGACGAACAGTTTGATCCGAATCTGTTCAAAACTTGTATCGTGGATGCATCAATAAAGAACTTATTTTTCTTACATAAAAGAATATCAATAAAAATATATGTTTAAATGATATTATTTAATATTTATATTTTAATCATTAATTTTAGTCTAACTATCAAAATAGGAAAAAAAAAAACCAAAAGGCAATAGGCAAGAAACATGCCTATGTAACTAAATTGACCAATTAGTCCCTATCTCGACTTGTCGTATACATAATAAATTAATTATCATTAACATATGAAAGTCAGCAAAGCCAAAAAAATAAATAAAATAAAATAAAGTGACGAACTGACGATCAATTATCAATAATTTTGAGGGGGATTCTGGTATATGCGAGGGTTTGTGTCGTGGTCTCTCTCCCTCTCCTCCTCTTCGTCTGTAATCTCCTAATTTTCTCCAAAGATTTCTCGAATCATCCCCATTTTTCGTTCATACTTCAATCGAAACATCATTGTGTTTACTTCGTATATCCAAATTATTATTTTTGCTTCTTGGATGTGCTTATTCTTTTGATTCATGCGGTCAAATCCTTATTCTATCTATTACCGGTTTGTTTGATCTCCTGGATTTCTGCATCAACTATAATTATCATTCATTTATTGCTCGACATTTTGAAGATCAGTAAGAGAGCAAAAGCTGCGTTGAATTTGAATATTGAAGATTGCGGATGAATGGTTCTGTGTTGAATTTTAGCTGAAGGAGGCGGATGCTGTACCTGAAGCAACCACATTTTCTAACGGTGGGAGCGAAGGCAGCTGATATAATGGGATACTTTTTATGTGCCAAGCTTTGGATGCGAGTCTGATTGATTCTCCCGAGCCACACGGCTCGGGATCTGAAGCAAAAAATGGAGAAAATGGCTACCGAGGATGTGCCCAAACTTCATACTTCTCTCTCCTCTCACCAGCCTTATATGCAAAAGTTCAGGCTGTATGCGACTCGATCGGTACAGCCCCACTGTCTCTGTCTCCGTCTCCGTCTCTGTGCTGCTTGCTCAAAATTTGTCTAATTAATTAATTTCAGTTGTTAATGAGCTTTTTATGTTGGCTTCTTGAGCGAAGTGTCGCGACTGATTTTCTAGCTCAAAATAGCTCATTTGGGGGCAAACTTTCAGGTTTACGATGACGTGAGCTTCATGTCATCCGATGTCCTCTAAGGACTTTCTGGAAATTAGGATTGAATGGGACCACTGGACATAATTAATCAGTTAGCGGTGTAATACACTCACTATTTGCTCAATTAGTCATTTGGTACCACTGAGATTCCTGCTTCAAATTCTAAGTCGCCTTTATCAAGATTGCAAATGAAGCTCATTTTGGGCCCGCAAATTTGAATAAGCTATCTGACATGGAAGCAGCACTAAAAAAACTAATAGGCCGTTTTGTGAATTTACTGTAAGAGTTCTATCCAATGGGGCCAATTAATAGTCATGTAGTTTGATTGGATAGGTTGATTTTGGGAGAAGAGAAAGTACTTCTTTACCTGGCATTGAAAAACTAACAGCCTGTTGTTACATTCTTGCAAGGCATGGAGCTACTTAATGGTCATATAGATTGGTTGGGTAAGTTGATTTGTGGAAAGAGAAGGTACTTCCTTTGTTCGGTGAAAGTGGATGATTTGGAGAGATATGTTAGTGGTCCTCGCATATTAATTTGAGCATCCCAATTAATTTCTTGGTTTCCAGGGAAAAAAAATATTATCTTCAAACAAAGGTACCAAGGAGGTGTTATGCATGTACAACTTGCACAGCTTAGACCGGTATGGATAAATCCCCCAAAGGAAATTTAAAAAAAATCCCAATGAAATTTGAAGGCAAAAAACATTGTTTCCTGGTCATAAATTGCTTTCAATTCATGCCTCTTTAGCTCTCTTATCATTCTTCGTGATTCTCTGGTCCGTAGTCCTTGAATCAACTCTTTAAGTCTCTTCTTTTTCGTGACATGGAAAAGAAACACCCTAGAACTTGCCATAAATTCTTCATTTCGTGAAGTAATTACCACACACTTTGTATGAATATCCTTAGAAATGAAATTAGACCGTTCCAGATCATAGTTTGAAATGGATTGCCTTCACTTTGATCTGATTCTTGATTTACAATAATCCTTTTGACCCGCCTTACCCATGCCCTTCACCTGACATTCCTGTCTGGTCAGAAATTTTCACTAAAACAAATTGACAATGATATAAATGGCTACAATATCAAAGGCAGAATCCTTCACACCCTCTCCTACTCTAAAAGTAGTCAGTCACTAGCACTTGCCTTATCCCACTCTTTCAATCCTTATTTTCCCAGACAAAGCCTTCACCATCCAATTTATTCACCTGTAAAAAGGCATCACACTTTTTCTCAACATCATGCTTCTCCTTGCTTAATAAAGTGTCCTGCTAATATAGAAGCTGAAATTGGTGCAGAATGGCTTTTCAACCATATTCTGGGGCTTGTGGGAGTTACCAAGTTCTGAAATCAACAGTCATGCATTCGGCGCTTCATGCTTGTGAAATAGCTGGTGTTGTTTTCCCTTAAAGGCCGTGTTCCCTTAAGGCTTTGGCCTCCATATCAATTCACTAGGAGCTGGTGACCTTCATGGTTCTATTGCGTTTAATCTGTTTAATGTTTTGGTTACCCCTGTGAAACAACTTAAATAGGTAAGTCTGACGACAATGGAAAAACATCATTTTCTTTTTTCTATTGCCTTCTATTCTGATGCGGATATCATATTAAATATTCTAAGAGATTTTCGAAAATATTATGATTTTATTGGCTTTTATGTATTTTACTTATTGGACAAAATTCTAGTTTGATTTCATTGTGATTTTATTTTATTGTGATTTCTTATTTTTAATAATTGATAATTTGTTACCAAATTATTTTAGACCTAATATTTCTCTTTATAAAGACCCTATACTCTAATTTTGGATCATTGATGAATGAATGAATGTTTTGAGAAATCGAATGCAATTGGCTATTCGTGACTTCCCCCATTGGTTTGATCTCTTTTTTATCCCTACTCCTCTAGTCTTTGTTCTTGTCTCTACCCTTTTATTACTCTTCTCTCTACTTTTTTCCTCCTCCCTACATCAAATTGGTATTAGAGATAAAATCCTACTATTTTGCCTTCAGCTACATCATCCCTACCAGTAGCATCCACATCCCCACCAGCATCGGTACCACCCCACCAACACCGCCATCCACTGTCCAACCTGCCACGTTCATCCCGTGCAACCAGCAGCATCACTAACTCCACCGCCCCCTGTCCCACCACCCGTTGGCCACCCTACAAAGGTCTTACTGTGCATCTGTCGGTCTATCTTCACCACCACTGCCTCCTCTTATATTGTTAAAAACAAAAAAAAAAGGTGATTTTTTTTTAGCGCTGCCTCTATCACACACAAAAAAAAAAAGGAAGAAGAAGCAAAGAAACAGAGCATCGAAGGGGCAAAACATCCCAGAAAGCAGCGATTCCCGCCTGACTAAATAGTTACAGTCGCCGTCGTCGCCACAACAGGAGGCAGAACCCGTCGCCGCCGCTGCTGCCACTGCAAGCCATCCTCTACATTGCCGTTGACCTCACCTCTCTGGTTACCGCCAAGCCACATTGAGCCTAACACAACCATCCAAACCACCCGCATTCACTCTTCTCCTGCCAAACCACGCCCAAACCCAAACCCAAACCCAAACCCAGCCTNCCACCATACTAAGACCCGACCGGAACCCATAACCCAAAACCTGGAACCCTAACCGGGCCGCTCACGCCACAGCCCAACCCAAAACCCTCTCCTCCACCTGCCTTCAGCGAAAAAAGAAAAGCGTAGAGGGAGGAGTCATGAATCGGGTTGAGCCGATTCTTCATTTGCTTCTTCGTTGTCTTCGCCTTGTCACCATCCTCTTCATCTTCATCTTCAACATCGTTGAAGTCGCTCGTGTTGTTGCCGCCCTCATCACCGCCGCTGTCGCCGCCTGAGTGAGAACGCGCGAGCAAAGCCTCCGCTGCCGTGCCCTTTGTGCGAGGTGAGGGCAGGCAGAGAAGCCCGCGTGAGGTAAAACAACAGGGAGTGAACAGGAAAAAAAAAAGAAGAAAAAAAAAGGAGAGAAAAAAAAAAGAGAAAACAAAAAGAATAACAGATAAAATTCAGACAGTAGAAGATTTTCATCACAGGACAGTATTAAACAAGCGGGTCAGATCATCTCCAAAACAACCTCAACAAGTGGGTCAGATCATCTGTAGGTGTGTTTGTTCTATTTTATTTTTGGGTAACATATTTTGATTATCTTTAATAGTGTTTAGTTTTATTTACGTGTGTCATTTTATTTCTGCTAAAAAAAAAAAAATCCAACAAAAACACAAACCCTTCCTTTCACACCCTATTTCTTTTATATCGTGTCGCACTTGATTCTCACTTTATCATTTTAATAGATTAACAATATTAGTTTGCATAATCTGAACCATACAAATCTTACAAAAAAAAAAGACTCGAATAGTCTTTTTTGTTTAATAATTTCAACTCCGTTAGTTGTATTGGTATTGTATGCACTTGCAAAATGGCCGGATTATTTCCCATAATATCCCTGACTTAATCATGAACTTTAACCAATTTAAAACTCTGAGTCAACAATTAGCTCAATTAACTTCCCAACAACAATAGTTGCACGACCACCTGATGGCCATTCAAACTGATCTAACTACGACTCGTTAAACTAATTTGGATCTCGTGAATCGAGTTGCCACTTTGGAAATAGGGCCTCATTTATTGGATGATGATAACTTTGATGCATCGCATAATAGGGCTCACCGACATAGACAGGGTAGTCAAGCCCCTCGTAGACGCAATCACAAACCCCGACGCTCTGATCAAGAGTGGGACCTGGATGATTACCTTTTTAAAAATATCAAACTGAATGTCCCTAGTTTTGATGGATGCTTGGACCCTCGAGTTTTCACTCAATGGGTCCGGGTTATGGATCGTTTCTTTGAATGGTATGGCGTGTTAGAAGATTGGAGAGTTCAATTCGCTGGCCTTAAGTTGACCGAAAATGCTCAATTATATTGGAAAAGTGTTAAGGACCTCCTTATTAGACGTCAGGCGTCCCTGTCCCGGGAGTTGGGCGAAATGAAACGACGCTTTCAAGAGAAGTATTTACTTCGTTCCTACTATAGCAACTTACTTGATCAGTGGAATACCCTTCGACAAGGTAATCGGTCCGTCACTAAGTATGTGACTCAATTCGATAATTTTCAAATGAGATGTCATATCATTGAGGACGAGGTCATGACGTTGAGTAGGTTCCAACAAGGACTATACAAAGATCTTTGGAGAGAACTTGTCATTCGTGGAGTTACGACTTTGGACCATGTGTATAATCTTGTCCAACACTTTGAATTAGTCACCAAGACACCCCACCGTCAACCCATAGTGCACACTCCTGCCACCAATTCTAAGTTTGTCTTAGGAATCCTTCCACCGTTGTCCTTACAAGGAAAACCCGAGGAAAAGATGTTGAAGCCCAGAAAAGAAATTCTCAATTAAAGTGCTTCAACTGTAAAGGTTTTGGGCATATTTTTTTCAAATGTCTGAGTAAAACTTTATTAATTGACGAATAAAATGAAATGAATGAGGAACCCCTTAAAGAACAAGCCTATGAACGCAAGTTAGAGGAGTTTGATGACTTGAATGATAATGATATTAACACATTTGTGAGCTGCATTCGGCCTACTTCTTCTAGTCTAGACCCCGTTCTTCATTCTTTGATACACCTTTTCTGGGCATTGTGCGCTGTACCTTGACACCATCCAAAGAGGCTGATGATTGGCGTCGTCACGTTATCTTTCACACTTATATCAAGGTGAATAAGAAGACTTGCAAGATTATCGAGGATAGCGGTAGTTGCTTCAATGTGATCTCCGCTAACACTATCTCTCGTTTGAGGTTAAAAGCGGTCCCACACCCTAGTCCATATAGCATCTCTTGGATTGATAAATCTTTTATATCTGTTAAAGAATGTTGTTTTGCACCAATTTAATTTTTATAGTACAAAGTTCACATTTGGTGTGACGTTATACCAATGAATTTGGGTCATGTCATTCTCGGCCACCCTTGGTTATACGATTTGGATGTAACAATTAAAGGTCGTTCTAATTCCTGTTCTTTTGTTCACAAAGGCAAGGAAATTCACATCCATCCTTTACCCCCAAAACTATTGACTCTTAATAGAAAAAGAACTGTGGTAGAAATAAAAGAATTACATATCATTAGTCTCATATCATGTGATCGTGTAGCCATCATCGAGCCTATTGTGTTTATTGATATTGTTCTCAGAGCCTTTCCAAAACCATTAGGTCTTATCCCGATATCTCCACATGCCCGTACATCCATGACGGCCCAAATATTTGCACCGCATCTTCATGACTTATATATTGAGATCAATACATATTTGGAAACAATTCATACCTCATGTCAATTTCACATTGATGTGCATAAAATACATGTTGCATTTTATATTAGAGGTTCTGTTATGATTTGGATCAGACCAAAGTGATGTCTATATGGGCCGTTTCTAAATTGCATACTTGTAGGACTAGTCCATTTAAGTTTTTACAGCGGATCTGGTCAACTGCATATATTATTGATATTTTATCTCCTTTTGATAGTACTTTCTATGTTGACAATTTTCTCAATTTTAACCCCTCAGTTGATCCCTTTGACGTGCTTCCCGACGCATTACATATTGCATATCCACCTATTTCTACACACCTCTCCACCCTCTAGGCACACAATGATAAAATTGATACTATTTTAGATAAGCAGCTTATGACTCCCAGGGATGGAGCAATGCAGTGCTTTCTTATTAAATGGATTGGTCGGATAGAGCCCGAGATTGCTTGGATTGCTCGCGAGACACGCTACCAGTTTGACCCTGGTATATTGCAACTCTATCAGAGTTCGTAGGATTGCACATTTCCAAGCTCCAGTCCTGTTCCTTTAGGCGACATTGGTAGCTCAGTTCGATTTCAGCTCCACCCCCACGTGACTATCAACGTTGATGGTTGCTTGCACCACTGCTCGGCTTGTGATTGGGAAGTTCATTGCAGAAGTTTTAACTTGATGGGGTCGAGTTCCAGCCACCCGAGAAGAATTGATGCGGATATCATATCAAATATTCCAAGAGATTTTCGAAGATATTATGATTTTATTGGCTTTTATATGTTTTACTTAGTGGACAAGATTCTAGTTTAATTATACAAATTAGAAGAGATTTACTTTGATTTTCTTTGATTTTATTTTATTTGAAAGATTATGATTTTATTTGATTTACTTTTATTTGGTTGAGATTTTTTTTTTATTTTAGGAATTTAAGTCATATTTAGTTAGTAAGTTATATTTTTTTTCAACTTAGTCTAGAATTCGGGTTCTCTATATAAGGATTCTATTTCTATTATTTAAGATATGATTGAATGAATGAATTTTTGAGACATTGAAGACAATTGGACATTTGTGATTTCCTTTCTCCTCTCTCCCTTGGTCTTTTCTCTTTATTGTCTCTATCCCTCTGGCCTATGTTCTTGTCTCTACTTCTCTGATCTATGTTCTTGTCTCTACCTCTCTATTACACTTCTCTCTATTTTTTCCTTCTATGTTTTTATTGTATTGTGAATTTATTTTATTTTGATTTCTTATTTTTAGAAATAGATAATTTGTTACCAAATTATTTTAGGCATAGTATTTCTCTTTATAAAGACCCTATGCTCTAATTTTTGGATCATTGATGAATGAATAAATGTTTTGAGAAATCGAATGCAATTGGCTATTTGTGACTTCCTCCATTGGTCTGACCTCTTTATTGTCCGTACGTCTCTTGTCTTTGTTCTTGTCTCTACCCCTCTACTGCTCTTCTCTCTACTTTTCCCCTCCTCCCTACATTATATTCTCTCTGTTAGTTATCCGAAAATGTGAAATAGTTATTCTCCTTTTTATCCTCCATTCGCTACTCTTCCTTCCCCTGTCTCTTCTTTTTTGGATCAATATTATCTGAACATACTGATAACTACATACATGTTAGGAAGCCAAAGGATTGCATAAATCCTGGTTTTGAGTCTTTGTAATCCCAAATTTACCATGCCAAATAAAAGGAAAAACCTTCTTGCTTAGTATTAGTGGGTGAACCTTGGAGCAATAATGAAATTGCTCTATTCTGACTTGGAGGTCATAGGTTCAACACTTCAACCCATGGATAAGGCTTGACATTTGACTATCATCAAAGTCTGCAATGCTTGAAGTCTCATATATCAGTCCATCTTTATACATTGGTCCACGTTATTTGACGTTACTAGAGATTATAGATGCAGGTTTGAAATTAAGTGGAAGACATGGTTAAAAATTTTGTGAATTTTTGCATCGGATATCTTACCTTGGTTGTTTCATGTTTTTATATTAGTGGTGCAAGTAGGCTAACTATTTAGCTGTGTTTCTGAACATATTGGCAATGCTTAAATGTCCCTGACTGCTATCTTTAAGGATTAGTCAAAGTCAGCTAAGTCTGCCATACTGTGGTTGAGTGCCTAAAGAATGTTTGGCATTCAGTCCCACATGTATCCAGTCATAAATTGTTTTGCAGAAATATCCTTCTTATAAATTGGCAAACTTCAAATGTAGCCAATTGCAAATTTAAGAATTGATCCAAACTTGGAGAAGTCATCTACAATGTGTTTGAGTGCCCAAATAATTATTCTGATTCCGTATTCTCAGGCCCAACCTAATTTACTGTTGATAGCATGTGTTGTGCTTCTGCATTAAAATCTGATTTTCAGAAATTGTGGAAGAAAGAATCCTTCCCAATCATCCATGACAGCATCTTGTCCTGCGGAATGCTTGTAACTGTAGATGGCAGTATCAGTGTTCATCTTTCACCAACCAAAATTGGTTTTGCCATCAAGTATGTATGACTTAGCTTATGTGCACCCGAACCTGCTCCACTGTAGCTTTACAGAACCGATGATAGTCAACTGCCTCTTTCATAACACTAGCAAGACAATTCTCGTAACCTTTTGACAAAGTTCTTCTAATGCCTTAACAATTTTGAAAGCATTGTCCTTCAAATGATGCGTGATCAGAGACAACCATGAAGCAAAGTTCTCTTGCTCAGTTTCATTCATTCTGATGCCAATTGGAGAGCAAGCCATGGATATTAAGAAAATGGACTATGCATCAATACATGGTATTGATATTCATTTTGCTGCCCACGTAGAACATTGTAAACCAATGCCTCTTTCTAAGATTCTATTTGTAGGCTGAATTTGAAAACAAGCAAGCCAAATGCAAAATTATTTTCTTGAATGTTGGTTTTCTATTATGAATTTATTTAACATATTTTGCCATGCTAACTGAGAAATCAAACGCCATTTGGCAGAGTGCAGAAGTATGTGTCAGTTCTGCTTGAGCTTCTTACATTTCTAACTCGGTTAATTGGATCTTTTAAATGGCATGTGCTTTGTGTTTTCTCAACAAAAATATCAAATTTGGTGTTCAATACCATAAATAACCCTAAACTATCAATACTGTTACATCCAGAATCTGGGTGTAGCTGTATCAGTCAGAGTGGAGCCTTGACTTTATTTAAGCTTAGATATTGATCCTGAGAACACAATAAGAAAAAGAGAAAAAAGCTAGTGGGAGCCACAAGGATTATGGAGGGCACCCTGTCCAATGCTCAAGTCAGCAAGCATATGAGATGCTTAAATGGGAATGGAACATAGGTCATGGTTCATGTTCATGATTGCGACCATGAGGGCTGTGCAGCTTAGTTGAAACTCAGCCTGAATATAATGTTGGTTATTGATCATGTGTTGTCATCTTTCATGTGTTACTTTCATCGGTCATTTTTCATCATTCATTTTTCCTTTTTTTCATCTTTCATTTTCCTCCGTCATACCTAGTCTGGTTCACTGGCAGTGCCATGGTATTTAAAGGGAGGAAGCTGGTGCTTCTGTGTTTCTACTGGCCTTGGGCATTGGAGTGATGGAAGCTGATTGGCCATATAGGCTAGTCATTCAACTGTAAGGATGTGTGAAGCTTGAAGGTTCATGATTGCTCATGAATATGGGCTCTATGGTTGATTTTTGGTCCGGTTTGATCTCCACATAAGGTATTGGAGGTCTTAGATGTCGATCAACGCTTTGTATGATGACAGTAGGTGGTCTGTAGGAGATGATTGGTCATGCTTGTTACAGCTCATCGTGAGGTTGCTGAGTTGACAGAAGGATATCTCGTACATGTGGCAGCCACCTTTTCTATCAGCATTTGCTGAAGAAGTCTGTCCAAGATGTGTGAACCCTCTGATATCAGGTAAGCAAACGAGTCCTGGGGGCTGTAGGAAGCTGGAGGTCAGGGCAGCAGGAGTTGTCTGTGTCTGATACTTGTTTTGCCAGGGCAGAGTGACTCTTGTGAATTTGAGTCTCGTTGGACTTAAAGCTAAACTCTGGTTTCGGTCAATAGGCCCCTCTTCTTTGGAGTGAATTGGATTCTTTTGGGGGGTTGGGTTTGGCTGATGTCTTCATGTTGAGTCCATTCTGGAGATTTTCTTCTAGACCCTTTAGATGCCGGATAGCAAATTGATGCCACATGTTAACATAGATAATAATGCAGATGAATAATTTCTGTAACACAACTAAGATATACTTTGGTTCTGAGGATGAAGCTCTCATTCCATGATTGCTATATCGCATATCCCATTTAATTGGCATTTTCATAGTCCAAAAAAAAGTTTGAAACGCTTAGGAATATATATATATATATATATATAACCCATTTTCTATAGGATATATGATATATCTTTTTTGTGCTAGTTCATTTTCGAACTTATTTTGATGTTTTGCCCTTCTTGCTTCATTCTTGTGCACTTAACTCAGGAGAGCTTTGATATTTTACTAAATTTTGTGGTTTTGGGATTTAATTTAGGTGCTTTATGACGTGCAAGTGGTTAAGCAGAGCTTTTCTTATGAAGTGATGATTTCATGTCTCCTATGGTTTCATTAATTGTTTGTTTTCATCACTTCTCATGGTAGTCTAGTAGTAGGATAGAAACATTTTTTGTTAAATTTGCTATATACATTGCTCACTACACAAGTTATAAATCTGAGTTTTGAAAAAAACGGTGTGGTTTTTATTCCCTTGTATGCTGACTGGTTGCCATTAAGCATCATCTCATAGTCTAAAAGTTTGACATGCATGTGAAACTCACTTGATGATTTGCTTTGCATCATCATACAGAAATTTTACATGATAGGAAGGGACACGACGAGAACATTCTGGAGAGTCCTAAAAATCGATAGGTCAGATCCATATGAGTTGAATATTAGTGAAGATTCTACTACGTACACAGAAAGGGAATGCTCTGAGTTGCTGAAACGAGTACATGAAGGAAACAAATCTACTGGTGGACTTAAGTTCATCACTACTTGTTATGGAATCATTGGTACGAAGATTTTGTCATGTCTCTGTTCTAGATTGACACATTTGCATTTGTTGGATACTTAGAATATTGTTCATTTCTCTAGGGTTTATTAAATTTATGGGACCTTACTACATGCTGTTGATCACCAAAAGAAGGCAGATTGGTGCAATCTGTGGCCACATGGTGTATGCTATCTCTAAGAGCAAGATGATTCCACTTCCTAATTCTGTGGTTCAGTCCAATATGTCTAATTCAAATAGTGAGAATAGGTACATTTTTGTGTCAGCTTTCTTCTTCCATTTTAGTAATTGTGCTGTCTTACAGAATTCACAGCGTTTACAGATCACTTACATATCATAACACTTTAAAAAGTTAAAATAAAATTCTCCCAGAGATTTTTGATGAATTATATGGATGGGATCTATGTTCATTTTGATGACGGATGGTTGACTGTAACAATATTGTTTGATTTTTAAATTTTTTTTCCTGTTTTCATGTTTTGGACACATGGGTGAGCTGATATTGAACCTCTTACATAATTCACTACAGTTATGCAATTGATTCAGCATATCCAAGAGAATTTATTTCTGTCTGTTGATAATAGAAATGCATTTGGTTATTTCCAATTTTGTTTATAAGAAGAACCAGATGAGAGAGGATAAAAGTTTTCTGAAAGATTGAACATCAAAAAAGAAAAGATAGGTACCGGAGCCAGAACACAATGAACTATTATTCAAAATGTCAGAGAATTGCCCCTCTGTACCCAGATTAAGCCATATCCAGTAGACAAAATTGGTTGTTTTCAACTTTACATTTGTACATGCCTTTTTAGAACTAGGATTCCCATTTTTTTTTTGACAGATATTTGACAACAAGAGAGATTTGGTGAATATGTTTGTTGACATTTAATATGGATGATGAAATCATTAACATCAGTTTATGTTTGCCTTCATGGTTCACCAAAATTAATGCAGCCCTTAAGTCTTTTACACACTTATGAAAGTCTAGTTAAGAATATACGCAAATCTCATGTTCAGATAATTTGTCTGAGATGACTTGTTTCTCTCTATTTGGAAGTAATAATGGCTACTCCTTTTTGAAGTTCCGGTAACTCATTCTCCTTACTTTGAGTCTATTGTTGGGATGTTTTTAGTTTCTGTCTTCTCCTTTTTCCTGGTTATATTTTTTAAACAAAATGTTCAGCAGCATAATGTTTCTGAGATGTTTTTCTCTTTCTTGTGCTGAGAGATCGAAAAAGAGAAAATAATGGAGAGGACTTCATGAGGCTACTTATAAGATCACGGTACTCTTGATTGTGATACCAGTAGCAGAGTTTCCTTGGGTATAATTGTCTCCTCACTGTTCCTTGGGAAACTTTTTTTCTGACATAGTGCGCCACTTTTGGTTTATCATGTATAAAATTTAGTCAGCTTTGATTATAAGGTAACAAACATTAGTCGTGGCAAGAAGCTTGGATGGCCTTTATTTAGGATTGGTTAAGTGAATAAAGCTTTTGGCATGTTGGTTTGTTATGTATAAAATTTTAGTCTACTTTGATTGGAGGGTAGCAAATGTTAGCCATGGATAGAACCTTGGATGGTCTTTATTAAGGATTAGTTAAATGGATAAAGTTCTTGGCCTGTTGGTTTATTATGTATAAAAATTTTAGTCAAATTGTTAGCCATGGATAGAAGCTTTGGTGGAATTCATTTAGCATTGGCTAAATGGATATAACTCTTGGCCTGTTGGTTTATTATGTATAATATTTTACTCAACTTTGATTCGTGGGTAAGAAATGTTCTCCATGGAATGGATAAAGCTCTTGGCCTGCATATTAGAGTATTACATTTATTAAGATTGGTTGTTTTGGTGAGAGCTTTGGCCCTAACCATAAAATATTTGTGTAGATTAATTCCCCTCAATAAAAAACTTCACTTTTTTCTCAAAATATTAGCTCCCATTTTGTCAAATTTAGTATTTTTTTTAATAGACAATGCAGGTGGCCTTTTTAGACTTGAAAATTTGGGGAAGAAAATATTACCATTATGTTTCTGGCTAGGCCTGCTAGGGATTTCCATGAAGAAGTTGATTTCATTTTGGCAGAAGTCCTATTTGATAGTTTAACGGTTGTTTTTTACTTATTGCTGAGCTCTATTAAATTGATGTGCAGATACAAGAAGCTCCTACGCATGGTTGATCTTACGAAGGATTTCTTTTTTAGCTACTCCTACCATGTTATGTGCAGCTTACAAAAGAATTTGGGTGATCATCAAACAGGCCCAGTCCTGTATGAAACAACATTCGTGTGGAATGAATTCTTAACTCGTGGGATTCGAAATCATCTCCAAAACGCATTGTGGACAGTTGCACTGGTTTATGGCTTTTTTAAGCAGGCAAGGAGTAATTCTGAACTCTTTTAGGGATTCATGATATTATATATATACATTTGTTTAGAATTTGCCACTGGCTAAAATTTGTTTCATATACACAAATCCAAGTGCACATATGCACACACATTCGTGCTAATAATTGGCATTCATTTTATATTGGCTTGCCTGGCTCGTCGCTCGATACGATGCTTAAAAAAGTGAAATCTTGCCATACATTAATGGGTTAATGGGTGAACACTTTATGCTGTTAAAAAGTGTTGACCTTGAAACAGGTTGGTGCTGTTGTCTGCTTTATGTAAATGGCACTCAATCATGTGGCCCTTTCTCAAAATTGCTTATTCAAATGATTGGCGGTAGTCTTTGCTGACCTTTTAAGGTTCTTCTTCTGCTTGATGTCTATGATTTTATATCCAGGACACACTTTCTGTAGCTGGGCGGGACTTCAAATTGACACTTATTGCTAGACGCTCACGACATTATGCTGGCACCAGGTTGGAAAAGGACATTCTATTGACTTCCTTTGTTTGTAATTCATAGTTTTGTGCTCTTTAATCACATCTGCTATGTTATTTCAATAGTGAAGAACTCCCCCTCCCCATCTCAGTTTGTGTGGCCATCACTCCGGTTGTATTCATTGGTATTGTTTAAGACTGGAATTTTTGTTTTATGTATCCTTCCTAATCTAGATACTGGCTCAATATAAAGGTTCCTTTTTTGTAGGTTTCGGGGAGGTGAGATGTATGAGGCATCACCCCTGCATTAGAAAAAAAAGCTAGTTTCATGATTTGAACCTATGTTATTTAGGTCAAGATTGAGCAATCTTATTGTTACATTGAGGCTCACCCCGTTTTCAATTCTAGATATTAAGCTTGCAAAATGAACTAATTTTGCAAGGTTTTAGCTTATAGGAAAGAAAAGAACTGATGTTGCAAGATTTGTATATCCATTATGGGGGAAAAAAAACTATGGTATTCTCAACTTCTCTTTTTCCATATTTTATTCTCCTCTCAGTTTGTGTACATCCACTATGGAAAAGAATATCAATGATATTCTCAACTTATCTTTTTTCTTATTTTGATTCATAGTTTTATGCTCTTGACATCTGCTATGTTACTTCAATAGTGCAGAACCTCCCCCCTCAGTTTGTGTAGCCATCACTGTTGACCGTATTCATTAGTATTGTTTGAAACTGGATTTTTTGCTTGCTATTTCCTTTCTAATCTAGATGCTGGCTCAATATAAAGGTCCTTTTTTTGCATGTTTTGGGAAGGTTTGATGTGTGCAGTCTCACCCCTGCATTATTAAAAAAAAAAAAGGATAATTTCATGGTTTGAACCTGTTCTCTCTAGGTCAAAATTGAGCAGCCCTATCGATACATTAAGATTGGCCCTCCTTTCAAATCTGGATACTAAGCTTGCAAAATGAACTAATTTCGCAAAGTTTAGCTTAAAGGAAAGAAAGTAACCTAATGTGGCAAGATTTGTATATTCACTATGGAAAAAAAAAAAAATACCAATGATATTCTCAACTTCTCCTTTTCATATTTTATTCTCACTTTTTATTTTTCCCACTTTTATCTCAACTTCTATTGAGTGCCACTTTGTACTTTATCTCATGGATGAAAAATATCAGTATCCATCTTGGCTATATTGATATCGGACATATTAGACAATATGTATTGGTATTGGATATATAGGAAATAAAAAAAAATCTGAGAATTGTGAGTTGTTAGGTAGATATCAGATAATATATCGCCGATATGACAATATGTCGCAATTTCATTGTGGTATTGGGTAATGTCGGTATTATCACCCCGATATTAATATATATCGGCCAACATGCGATATTAGTCGATATTTTCATCCATGCTATCTATGATTTTTGGCCAAATTGATCACATTTTATGTTGTAGCATGGTAGAAGTACTCATGCAATTCATAAAAAAAAAACTCTAAAAGTGTGAAAAATTAAATCGAAGGTCTATTTGGGGCTCTTTATATCACATACATATCATGTGATATATATATTTGGTGAAGTTTTCTTGGGTGCTATGGAAGTGGTACTAAAATAGAAGTATAAAGTTGTGAAAAGCAAATGTCAAGTATTAGAAAGGGCTACCTTTGTGCATGGGGCTCCCACATCGTGGGTTGGGAAAATAACGTTAGAAAAAAATAGAAAAGCTGAGAATATTTTCTAGTATAAAAATTAGGTGATGTTAGATAAACACTAAGTTGAAGCACATCATACTGTCTTCTTCTTTTTGCAGCAGAGGTATCTTTAAATTAGCGGTCATTGTATTTGATGGATTCCGAATTCTGATGAATGAAGATTAAAAGAAATAAATTATCTAACTATATGAGTTCGGAGCAATTGTTTTGTTGTAATATGGCATTCAACTTTTAGTGACTACTGTCAAAGATATGCATACATTTCTTCAGGCTGGCAAAGTAACGAGACTTTGCTTTCTATTCATTGACATTGGCATCCATTGTTGTATCACCAATACCTATTTCTGACTTAGGTATCTGAAACGAGGAGTGAATGAAAAGGGAAGAGTAGCTAATGATGTTGAAACTGAGCAGATTGTGGTTGAGGATGTTCCTGAAGGATCTTCTGTTCAAGTCAGTTCCATTGTCCAGAACCGTGGCTCAATCCCACTTTTCTGGTCACAGGAAACTTCACGCTTAAATCTCAAGCCTGATATCATTTGTAAGCTATCACTGTTATGATAATATTACCTTAGTTTGCAATGTAGTACCATTTGTGTGCTTATCTTTATCCTGACTTTTTTTTGGTGCTTCAGTGTCAAAGAAAGACCAGAATTATGAAGCCACCAGACTCCATTTTGAGAACCTTGTAAATAGATATGGAAACCCAATAATCATTTTGAATTTGATCAAGGTATATTTTTTATTTGGTCTGAAATTGTGCTATTTCTAGTTCTTTTAATTTGCCTCTTAGGATAGCTGATGTTATTTCAAGATGTGAAATGGTAATATTGCAGAAGAGAAATGAGGGAAGTGTGATAAGCTCTTGACTTGAAAGCATTTTGATGTTATGCTTTAAATTACCTGTATTTCTTATTTCTTTACTTCAAACATATTTAAACATCAGCAGACACATGAAAAGAAGCCTCGAGAATCCATTCTTCGTGCAGAGTTTGCAAATGCCATTGAAGTTATTAACAAAGATTTAACAGAAGAAAACAGCCTTAAGTTCCTTCACTGGGATCTACATAAACATTCTCGACGGTACCTTTCTTGTATTCTTCACTGCTGTTATTGTCTTTCGCACTTTATATCCTTGATATAACTTTTTCCTTCCCTCTAATAATGCAAAGGAGTTTAAATATGGAATTAGATGAATGGCTGATTAATGTTCATTTTATGGTTTTTGTTCTTTTTCCCAGCAAAGCTACAAATGTACTGCTCCTTTTAGGAAAAGTGGCAGCATATGCATTGGCACTAACAGGTTTCTTTTATTGCCATCTTCCGCCAGTCTTAGGGCCTGGTTCTTTAAGATGGCCGTCATCTGAGTACGTTGCTTTTATTCCTTTTGTGTTTTTTGTTTATAGCATGCGAATTTGAATACCTATTGTTTGTGATGTATATTTCAGCGTTTTGCTCTTAAGTTGTCAGCATCTTCTGGTTGTGTCAATTTGTTATTGTTTCATTTGTGAATGGAGGAGGAAGAAAAGACATTGAACTATATTATCATTTATTTTCTAATATGTTGATTTCTTATTCTGGAATTTTATATTCTGAATAGTTTAACTTAAGCAAACAAATCTAATTCTACATTGTAGCACCAATTTTTGGTGCTACTAATGGAATCTTTATAGGAACCCACTAATCGTCTGACTGTTTTTTTCTTTTCAATTCAAGATTTTACTGTGTTATTGGACTTCTATTGATTTATTAGACTTGGTATCATCGTAATTTTGGACAAAGGCAGCATTCAGCATGTGATAGAAGTAAATGATCAAAGTTTTGACCCAGATAAGTTAAAAGCAGCATTTGGTATGTGGAAGAAGTAAATGATCAAGGTTGATCCCAGACTAGTCTGCATATCTCCTGGAATCTGTAGAAAGAATATCTTCCTTTGTGTAGTTGTATGCTTTTCACGTACTAACTAATTGAACAATAAATTTGTTCAACAATTGTAAGAAAAGTGTCATATCTTACTGCTGGAAAGCTTTATACTGGGATTTCCCGCTTCCAATGTTGCCAGTATTCTGGGACAAAAGAATGGCCTAAACATTTGCTATTGACTTGGGCTGAAGAAATTGATCTCTTGAATCACTACTTGTTTGTGTTGTAGGCACTCATTTATCAACCTAAATCCTTTTTTGGCTACCTTTTTTGTTGACTGTGAATTAATGGTAGATATAGCCTATGTGTTTCAAAATGGTGTCCTAACTGAGTATATCTATTTTCAAATATCTTGGGACATGCTTCCTATAGAAGTGTTGATGAGAGTTACAATGCAGGAATTTTGACACCAGTAACCATTCTTTGCGGAGCGATTTTGAAATTGATAATGGCGATGCTGATATTACCGAGAGAGCAGTTAGAAATGATATAGCTTGTGAAAAATTTCCTACCAAGAAGGCTATTTTCCAAAAAGGAGTTCTCAGAACCAATTGCATAGATTGCCTAGACAGAACGAATGTGGCACAGTATGCATACGGGTTAGCTACCCTAGGATGCCAGCTTCACATTATAGGATTGATAGATGTGCCTAAGGTAGACCTTGATGATCCTCTGGCTGATGATTTAATGTGGTTTTATGAAAAGATGGGAGATACTCTTGCACGCCAATATGGTGGTTCAGCTGCTCATAACAAGGTACTTTTAGCATGTTATGTTGCAAGGTTTTTCAGTTCCAAAATTGAGTCATGTGCATTAATTGATATTGTTTTCCGCTGGCTAAATGTATCTTTTATTTACTTTCTTTTGAAACCATCCTGTCAAATCATCATTCCCGTTGACATATGGGATAGCCTAATTTTCAAATCAGTGCTTTTGCTAAATAAATTTCTTCCTCCATTCTAGCCAAGGACGGTGTTCTTGACCATAACTTATAAATTCTTTTATTTCTGTTAGAGATTTGATTTCTTTTTTTTTTTCATTGACCAGAACTTACAATTTTCTTTTTCTTTCTTCTCGTCCTTGTTACACTTTACGCCAGTGATGCCTCCTCTTTCCTGATGTATCTGTTAATCTTCTTTGAATAAGCCTAAACCATCTTGAAAGGGTCTTCAATTTATTCTCAGTGAGCAATGGCTGAAATACATAACTAATCTCTATTTTTCTGAATATCTTTTTTTCCAAATGAATGATCATCCTGGCAATATCATTTTTCTTTCATTGTATTGGATGTGAGTTTCATAAGCATGGATTTATTTACTACCACGTACCACCACTTGGTCATTCATCTCTTTAGCTTGATTGTATCTCCCTGTAAACACAGCCTATGATTTTTTATGACATTTTAAGCTCATTTGACATGAAACCCTCAGTTTTGTGTTGAATCACATGTTAGTTCTGTTCCTGGCATCTTCAATTGGTTGGTTCTAGAGTTACTGGACCTTTATCTCCATGGTCACTGTTATCCCCCTCTATTCTTGATGCAGTCAGTTTCTCCCCTCTTGTGTGTGTTTGTGTACAAACATGTTTTGTTAGGGATGGAGTCTGAACTTGAGTTCTTTTCAAATTACTAACAACATTCTCTCCGCCATCTATACTACATTTAAGTCAAAGTGGCTCACTTTTTTACCTTGTGTAGAGAACTTGTAAACCATGAGAAAGAGAGAAATCGGTCTTTGGGCAAGGGTGCTTTTGGGATGTGCATATGTGCATTTAGATAAAATCAATTTCCTTCACACACTTAACCGCTGGCATTAGTGTGGTCTTGCTTCCCTCCTTCCCCCGCCCAAAAAAAAATAATAATAATAAAATAAAATAAAACCAAACTGAGAAAAAAAGAAGGGAAAACATGCCTAAATGATGGTGTTGCTACATATTTTTCTTTTCTATTGACAGATATTCTCTGAGAGAAGGGGTCAATGGAAAGCAGCAACCCAATCCCAGGAATTCTTCAGAACTCTTCAACGTTATTACAGCAATGCCTACATGGATGTGGAGAAACAAAATGCTATCAATCTGTAAGTTGAATTTGAATTTATGTCGATACTTTTATTGGAAAACAACACAGTTAAAAGGTAACCTTTGGATACAAGTCTAACCAATGTGAATCATTTATCGTGGAAACAATTGTCAGATTTCTGGGGCTTTTCCAACCACAAGAGGGTAAGCCTACATTGTGGGAGCTGGGCCCTGACCAACGTTATGGTGCAGGGAGGAACAAGCACATTGATTTTGATGAAAATGGAAGGTACTTTGAACTTCTCCAGATGATTAATTTATGGTGATTAATTTGCTCCACTGAACAGGCTTTTACAACTTCCTAGAAAATTCCATACTTCATAGCCATTATATATTATGTGCCGTGTAGAAGTTTTTAGTTTAAATTATTTAGGATTCCACTTTTGGGAAAACTAAGACTATGCAAGCTTGAGTAATATGCTACTTTGCTTGGCTAACATGTTTTGTTCGTGGAAATTATTGTTTATAAGGTTAATCTGAATACTGAACTGCTATAGGGTGCCATTATTTAAATCAAGACTTATTGTGATGATTAATCTTAAGCTTCCTTGAAGATTGTTCATGCCTTGTAGAGAGAATGGAACTTATTCTGAACTCAGTTGTTAATTCTGCAATGCCTTTAGGTCTTTAATCAAAAGATGCTGGTCAGATGGAAGCATTCTTCGTGGCAGCTCACCTACATCTGACACAAATGTCAGACAGGACAGTTTTACGAACTTGGTTTTACGTGGTCGATCTGAAGGTGGTAGCAAGATCCTTTCCGAGTCCTCTCCAGACTTCTCAACTTCTGAAAGTGATATCGTATTTTCCAGGTAGGGTCAATTGTTGCATCTGTATCATTTTATGCATTTGGGTGCATGATATGTCCACCACTCATCTAGAGTTGGAGGTACTATGAGTTAATTGTTTCCTTTGCTGCTTTGTTTATTTGATGTTTGGTGCAAGAATTCTGTCAATCTTAGGACTTACCATGAACTAGCAATGTGTAAAGATTGTAACAGCCAATCTATTACATAGATAAAAATATCAGTATTGGTATTTGACATATTGGATAATACATATTGACATCTAATGTATTTAATAGAAAATTTTTTTTTAAAATCGTAAGTTCATAAAGCCAAATTGGCCGATATATAGTGATATATTACTGGCACGGTAACATATTACAATATTTCCGCGATATTAAAAAATATCAGTATAGGAAAGTCCCCATATTAATACATATCAACTAATATTTGCATCATTGGTCTATTACATTTTCTTAGCATTATATTTGACAATATTTATTGCTAGGAGACCACTTGTGGTAAGCTTTGATATACTTAATCAGGATAGTACCATCTTTTTTTTGTTATGTATCTCATTCCTTTCGGCGCAAATGTTCTTTCTGTGGCAAGGGGGATTTCACAATTTGTTTTAAGAACAGCATGCCGTGGTACATTACTTGTTTGGGTTTTATTGCACTTTCAGTTTAACTGATATTCTTCTGCTACAGTCCCAGATTTAAATGCAGGCCATGACCACTACTGTTTTGATAAGGCCATGAAAACCTTATGTTTTTCAATATTCCCTTGACACCATGACATATTTTTTGCTTGTATTATTTCCGTAACCATCACTTAGCTTTTAGGGTTCTTTTTCTCAAATCCACATTTTACTTTTGTTAATCCAGTAAACCACCTTGGTTTTGTGTTCCAGTAGCAAATCAAATCTTAAATCGAACCTTGGCACATAAATAGCGGCATCACACATACAAACGCACGCATGCAACCATTTTGGGGCATCATTGTCAATGTCAATCATGCATTTTGGGGCTTGAATCCATTCTTTGTAATTTGCGTGCATGCAGAAGGAAGCAAAGAGTCATGATGTTAGTGATGATGGAAGACAGGCACCTGGTGGTAGTTCACTGCATTAGGGGCAGCCAATAGCAGAACAATGATGAGTGATTTGGTGGCTGATGTGCTGAGGGGAGGCGGTGTTGTTCCTCATTCTCCAAGTTGGGGAGGGGGGGGGGGCGGAGAAAGAATGCTAGTCAATTTTTTGTCTGGTTTAAGCACAACTTAAGGCTGGAAATAATCACATGCATCCATCTCTATCTAATGGATATTGTGAAAATGCTTTGGAATCCTGAAAGGCATCATTGTCTATACTGAAGATTAAGTCACTGAAATTTCTAACATGTACATGCCTAGATGTGATTTTTTTAACAGAAGTGGAAAAATTTTGTGGTTTGCTTAGAAAAAAGAAGTAAGTGCTGTTTTGTGAAAGTACCCCAAAATCCAGGTTTTTTTTTTGTTTTTTTTGTTCTTTTCGTATGTAAATAACCCTTGGATCAGTTTGCAAAAGCTAAGCTGCATAAAGCATTCAGAAAAGGGCCCAATGATAGTGCTAGATTTGCTATTTTCGAAGGGGATAAAGTAGGGGAGGAAAGGGAAAAAAATGTTTTACATTTTATGAATAAATAAGCATTGGATGACAGGCTGACCTAGCAGTCTGACTTCATCGTCAACCTTGTTTTGAGTCTTCGATATTGATGTGTTTTGACCTTCACTGGTCAATTTCAAGTGATATTTGTGGGTTTGGCTGTTTACCTATCTATCCTTTCAACAGTTATACTCCATTGATGCCTGGTAAACAGCTTTTTGGAGATGTGCAAAGAGATCAATACCTTGAGAACCATCATATCAAAATTTACGAATCCTTGGATTCATTCGATGACTACTCAAATTTTGTTGATTTGGATTGGCTATCTTCTTCTGGGAATTCATGTGAGGCGGATTCCATGGACAGGTAAATATTTTATTCATTTTTGTGATAAGAGGGGATAAATCTCGATGGAACAATAAGATTGTTCCATCAAGATTTGACGGATGGTTAAAATCATGAAAATAATTTTTTCTGTATTGCAGGGTAAAGGATCATACATTGTTCCATCAAGATTTGACTGATGGTTGTAACCATGAAAATAAATTTTTCTGCATTGTGGGGTAAAAGATGCACATATTTGACCTTCCTCATGCTTATGATGTGGGAGTCTTGTGCATTGAAAAGCATCTTTGTGAAATAAAAAAGAGTCTAGAGTTAGACTGCTTATAATTCTTCTGAAAACCTCCAATGTGGGAGGCTCGTGTATTGGGCCTTTTTTTAAAGCACTTAACTCTATCATGCTTGCAATTAAAAAACTTGATGCAACTATATAGTTGTTCTATTGCGACATGGAGTTTAGGGGTTCAAATCATCGACACCACCTATCTACAAGTAGGTTAGTTTGTGTATTTCTGACCCTCTAAAACCCACAATGTAAGAAGACTCGTGTGTTGGGTCATCCTTTTAAACACTAACTACATTATGCTTGTAATTACAACGCTTGGTGCAACCATATGGTTATTCTGTTGTGACCTAGAGTTCACGAGTTCAAGCCATGAGAAGCACCTATCGGCAGAGCATAGTATCAATTGTGTATATATGATCCTCCTCAACACCCACAGTGAGATTATGTGTACTGTTGAATCTGTTTTTTAACACTTTGCCATGCTTGCAATTAATGCAGGTCGATGCTTACGGGTTCTTCAATGACTGGCCTGTCTTCAGAGAATGTCATGTATCACCTCATGGGAGATGCAACTCCATCAACGAGTGGATACTGCTCGTGCATGAAGGTCAGGTTCTTTGCAAGGATGCTATCAAATATATATATATATTTCTTGCCCTTTTCTCCCATTTTCTTTGCACCAGACAACACGCCAACTTGGTTTAGAACTGCTGTCTGTGGAGGAAAATATTGGTATTGACATAAGCATTGGTACTAGTTGCAGTCATATCGGATAATACATACTAATATAAGATATATTAGAAAGATATTTTCTTATAATCATAAACTGATAGGAAAATATTCGCCGATACGGCAACATAACCTGATATTGTCATGGAATGAGAAAATATCATCTAATTCTAATACATACTGGCCGATATTTTTAACAAAAGGCTTTATGAATCAATCCATGTTTTAACCCGTGGCATGTCTTTATTAGAGGGAATTTTTTGAAGAAACTGAATAGAATTTGGGTTGTTTGAGAATGTGGGAGGAAGAGACTCTCTATTGTTACTTAGATATTGAACTACTCATCACATAATGGTTTTAAATTTACACTGTTAAAATATTGAAATTGTCCAAAGTGTTGACTCCACTAGAAAAAAACCCTGAATCTGTCCCCTGTATACTTTTTTCAAGAACATTCGCAGTTGAAATATAACTGATTTACTCTGGTATCTTATTATAGGCGAGGGATCAGATAGAAACGGAGTTATCACACGATGATGCGAATTATTCTGTGCTAGAGGAGTTCTCGGACAGTTTTGTTCGTTGGGTGACGTGTGGAGGAACGCTTTGCCATTGAAGTTGTTCGCGGAGTGAGCTTTCTCCTTTGCGACTTGACCCGAATCTTTCTGTAAAATGTGTGCAAGTTCTTTGATATAATTCGGTGGAAAACATGCACAACCTAGTCGTCGTATCTGAGATTATAAAAGAGACACGGAAGCAAGAAAGAGTATGGAGTGACAACACTCGCGATCAGATCGATTACCAAAAAGCAAGAGAAAAGCCAACGGTAAATAACCAATGGCTGAGTATTCATTTTTTGGAGCTCTTCTTCCCCCACCATCATAGCCCCTTCCTCTTTTTAATCTTTCGTATGAATAAACTCATTTATAGTTCTTTGTAAATATTCATCCTTTGTGGCCGTGATCTCCATATCGGTTGTAGTTATCAATTCTTTATGCATCTTTCATGCTCATCTGTATCTTCAAATTCAATCGATTTCATCGTAAGTTCTTTTAGGAAAAACACTGTCGCTGTCAAAAAGATTTGGGGGATAGATATCTCACTTGTGAGATTTGCTTGATATATATGTTTTTTTATCTCCACCATTAAATGATTGTTCAATGGTGGAGATTTTAATATGTATAATATTTGTACAATATATTTTTTGTAGATTTTATTTATAATATTGGCAATTATTGAATATTTAACTTGATAGTAAAAGAAATTTAAGAAAATAAATATTTGGGTGATTTTTATGTTTTAGATTTCACCTTTTAGATTTTTTTTCATCCAATGAATAAGAGCAAGATGTATAAAATGTATTGGATTTATTTTATAATCTTATGCATTTAAATTATTAAAATAAAAATTTCACCATTGAAAATATTAAAAAAATCTAAAATTTTAGATAACTTTTCAAGGCCTTACTTATAACTAAAAATTATATTTTTTTGCATTTTCTTACCTATCCAAATATTTTAATTTTTATTTCTTGTCATTTTATATTATCTTAACTATCAAATATTCCCATTTGGTTATAAATAATTTAATAACCAGGAAAATTTATTATGATTATTATTGAGGAATCTCATTACCATCAGATGTTTTTTAAATAAATTTGAACAACACTATTTTTATAAAAGCTCCATTTATATATTTAATTATATATTTAGTTATATTAAAATAAATTTATGAATAATATTACTCATTTTCAAAAATAGTTTGTGAGAGAGATGCTGAGCATTTTATGAAGAAAGGATGATAAGGACAATATAGTCATTTTCATATTTTTATAAATACTAACAACGAAACCCATGGCATCACACTCCCTTAATTTTCTTATTGGGAAACTACCTCTTACCTTCAAAAAGTCCAAAATAGGCTGGTCAATCACCGAATTAGTATATCCTCAAAAACAAGAGCACGGATAATTGGCACGGCGAAAATAAAATTTACCTGTCAATAGTTAGTCAAAAATTTCAGAACATTGACTATCTTTCATAAAGCTTCCATTGATCTTTTTTTTAATCGAAATACTGTTGAAAAATTCAAATAAAATAAATGCCATTATAAATATAAGCTTTTTTATGGTTGAAATCAAATTCAACACATCTTACAACTCACACAAAAAAAAAAAAAATACACAATGGTCATTCCTAAAGATAAATTAGAGTATGTCACATTGGACCTAATTGAAAATCGAAACCCTTCATCCTCTTTTTTCTCTTTTCTTTTTTTTTTTTTTGTGTAATGTCATTTTGTTGAAAACGATATCGTATTCGAGTTTTATCTCAACACACTTATACTCATTAAGTGCACATTTGCAAGCTAACATCCTTGATATCTACTATCTTTGACCCTCCAAATGACTTATCTATAATGTGTAGCACTCATAAGAAAGTAACTATCATTTTTTTCATTTTTAGAGCAATATCATCCAAAGTTCCTTGCCATTTATATAGGAGGTAAACGTGGGACCTTCTTGATATAGTGTCTTCCCGCCACCTCAATCAAACTACCTGTGAGGAACCACTATTTATTATTGATCTTTACAAACGCATCTCATTTTCATCGTCAAACTTTTTGTTCAAAGCTTTGCATCTTTATCCACATGAATAACTAAAAGTGGTGTGAGGAACCACTATTTATCACCAAACTCATCTCATTTTGTAAAGCCTTTGCATCTTTCCACATGAATAACTAAAAGGTCTCTTCATATGCTAATAAAAGCCAGATCATTACTGTCACAATCTCCCTTCTCTTATCGCTTGCCACCACCCTCCTGTTCTCTCTTAAAGTAATCACAATTTATGTGACCCTTATTACTAATAATAGTTGCTCATCTTCGACTTGCCTCCTTAATTTGTTAATCTCTCATTCCCTAATTGCTAGTAGACAACCAAGAAATTTGACTCCTTGAAACCTCATCGTTTCCCTTTCTGTATAGACTCATTCATAAATAAAGATGCAGTGACCTTATAAAGGCTAACGTGTTCTTTCTAGATAATAGCCCAACAATATGATTATACGAGACCGATAATGAAGTCGACAACACCAATGTCTTGTCTTCATTTTTTATTTTCTCATCAAGTGTGAATATTTATATCAAGATCCAATTAAACTAGTCGAAATATTTTTTAAAACTTTCTTTCTTCGACAATCGAATGTCATAGAATTTTTTTCACATATATCTTCTTTACCAAGGACTTAGACTTGGACCGACCTATAATTTCATCCAAACTTTTGCTAGATCCAATAGACAAATAACTCCTTGAAAGGGTGTTTCCATGAGATACAATTTGATTGGTCAATAAGCCAAATCTCTCATATTTTACCACTTCTTATCCATCATATTTTTCTTGACTTGTCTTCATTCTTTATCTATGCTTTTATCGTTTCTTCATTCATTAAATTTTTTCTCTTTTTTGCTAAAAAAAAATTATTTTATCAATTAAATTTCTCAATATAAAATGGCAAGCCCTTTGCTATAAACGCAATCAAATTATAGTTTTCACACACGAAAAAATATATGCTTTAATAGCACTTGTTGGGATTCCCCCAAGAATGAAAATATGTACAGACTGATGCAGTGAAAATAAACTCTCAAATCCCCTATTAGTTGTTAGTCATCAAGTACTAAGAGAGTGTAAGGGGCAAATTATACAAACTAGGTATATAAAATTATACAATAATATTTATTATTAAAATTTATTCTCAATTAAGATAAAAATCACATGACAAATATTGAAGAAATAAACAGTAAAATAACCATCGATTATAAATATAACCTCCTATTAGATCCCATCATCACAATTTGAATAAATAATTGTTAAACTCAACTCCCATCACACCTTAAATAGACAAACAACCAAAGCGAAATTACATCTTAAAAACAAACTGCAGTAACATACTCAAATTTAACGAATAATAAAATTTGAATCAAACCTTAGCTAGAAAATAAAACCCTTCCTAATCTATCTTTTTTTCTTCTTTCTATTTGTGTAGCACCATTGTATTGAAAATGATATTAGATCCTTATCCTAAATAGCGTAGGGCCATTTTGTAACAACACTAGTGTACATGTGCCAATTGATCGTGCATCATATGCCGAAAGACAATATGTGCCGCGCACGTGTGCCTCTTTGGTGTGCACATACGACACCCATTTTGTTATCTTGTGCTCGTGTGTCTTCTGGTCACACACAAGAGGCACGTATTCACTGGTTTAATTTTCGCTCAAATGAATATTGTGCAAAATTTTAGTAAATTTTATCACTCGAGCGACTTTCAGGTGAATATTACATGACTTTTCCTACTAGCTCTACTTCAGTATGCCTTGTGCAAATATCATGTATTCTCCAAATAACCTATCCATGAGAGGTAAAATTCATAATAGAGTAATCTAAAATTCAATATTTACAAGAAGTGTATTAAGTATAGAAATAAACATTTTGTCATCCTTGCCTAAGATTGATGCCATAGTGCCAAGCACAAAAATTCGTAAAATAAATCAATAAGAAAATTCATATTATTGCATATACTTTATTAAAATAGCTCGTATTATTATTATTATTATTGATCTAAAAAATTCTTATTCGTAAGACGTATGAAAAATCTTTATGTCCAAGAAATTCATTTATATTAAATAGTTCCAAAGAAAAACAAAAGACATATAAATAAAAGAAAACAATTATGAAATTTGTAGTAAAAAGTATAAGCCTCGTTTCCTATGCACAAGAGTTAAGCAAAATAATTGAATAAGAAACTATATGAGTGCAAATTTTATGTATGATTCTATAATCTATAAATAGGGGTGACTCAACTGTTAACTTTTTTTTTAATTCACCGTAAAAGAAGATCAAATGTAAACAAAATCACAGATATTTTGAAGAATAGAAGTTTGGGGGTTAGTATGCTAATATGAAAGTTTCCTCCTAGTTTAAGAAACATGAATAGCGACGTAAGACATCGATATGACAAGACATTGGCAAGGTAGCACATGACTTTTGTAAAAGATGATATAAGATAATGAAAATACATTGACTAAAAGTTATATTTTATTTATAGATATAAAAATAGATTTAATCAACAATAATTATTAATATTAAAGCAACCACAAAAATAAGTGTTTCTTATGTCCCTATCAAACAAATTTATATGAATATACAAGCAAACTAATATACAAAATTTATTTTATAACATACCTTATATTATAAAAGAAAAAGTAATGAAATAATTTCTAAATCACAAAATAGCTCAATTTTTTTTCTAGTTTGGTTAATAATCACATTTTTTAAAAATTAAAAAATAAGACGACATATATGTCGAGTAAAATAGACATAATAAAATGTTTTGACATATATCAGATATCGACATGCTGATATTTACTTCAATACTCGGTTAAACTCGTCCAAATTTTTTTCAAAACTTCTTATCTTCGACAATCGAATATTGTAGAATTTCTTCTTCACATATATCCTCTTCGTTAAAGACTCAGATTTGGACCGACTTATAAATTCAACCAGACTTCCACTAAATCTAACAGACAAATAACTTCTTAAAGGGTATTTTCATGATATACAACTTGAGTGTATAATTAATCAGATCTCTCATATCCTACCACCCCTCATTTATCATATTTTCTGACTTATCTTCCTTCTTTATCAATGTTTTTATCATTTCTTCATTTATTAAAATTTTTCTCATTCTGTTTTTGTTAAAAAATAAATTATTTTACCTATTAAAATTTTCAATGTAAAATGAAAAATCCTTTGATATAGATGCCATCAAATTATAGTTTTCACACACTAAAAAAACATACGCTCTAACAGCACTTGTTGGAATTCTCCCGAGAATAAAAATATGTACACATTGACATAGTGGAAATAAATTTTCAAATCCCCTGTTAGTTGTTAGTCATCAAATACCAAGAAAGCGTAAGGGGAAAATTATGCAACCAAGGTATATCAAATTGTACAATAATATTTAATATTAAAATCTCTTTTCTACTAAGATAAAAATTACATGACAAATATTGAAAAAATTTACTATAAAATGGTGGTCAATTATAAATATAATCTCCTACAAAATCCATTCATTACAATTTAAGTGAATAATTATTGAACCAAACTCCTAACACACCTTAAAACCTATAAGAGAATAATATATTGAGAAAATGAATATTCAAATCGAAATTATATCCTAAAATAAGTTACAGTAACATACCTAAACTTAATAAAGGATGAAATTTGAATCATACTTTAGTTGGATGATAAAATCCTTCCTCATCTATTTTTTTCTTCTCTCTCTTTGTGTAGCATCCATATGCTAAAAATGATTTTAGATCTTTATCCTAAATAGCGTAGGACCCTTTTATAACAACACTGATACATATGCGCCAATCGGTCGTGCATTATACACCGAAAGACAGTATTTGCCACACACGTGTGCCCCTTGGGAGCACATATGTAATACCCATTTTGTTATCTTGTACTCATGTGCTTCTTAGTCACACAAGAGGCACATATTCTATTCACTGGTTTTATTTTTTCTTAAACGAATATTGTGCAAAACTTTAGAAAACTTCATCACTCGAATGACTCTTAGATGAACATCACATGACTTTTCTTGCCAGCTCAACTTGAGTATGCCTTGTGCGAACATCACGTTTCCTTCAAATGATCTGTCTATGAAATATAAAATTTATAGAAGAATGATTTAAAATCTAATAATTAGAAGAAGTAAATTAAATATAGAAACAAGCATTTTGCCATCCTTGCTTGAGATTGATGCCGTAACGCCAAGCATAAAATTTCTTGAAATGAATCAATAAGAAAATTCATATTATTAGATGTACTTTATTAAAATAGCTTATATTATTATTATTGATCTAAAAAAATTATTATCTACAAGATGTATGAAAAATTTTTATGACCAAGAAAAATCATTAATATTAAATAATTCTTAAGAAAAAAAAAAGCTAGTTATATAAATGAAAGAAAATAATTGTGAAATTTGTAATAAAAAGTAAACCTCATTTTGTAGGTACAAAAGTTAAGCAAAAGAATTGAACGAAGAGCTATATGATGTGAAAATTGTATGTATGATTCTATGGAATGTCAATAGGGGTGACTCAGCTGTCAATTTTTCATTAATTCACCTCAAAAGAAGATCATAATGTTAAAAAAATCAGTCACAGATATTTTGGAGGATAGAATTTTGGAGGTTAGTATGATAATCCGAAAGTTTCCTCCAAGTCTAAGAAACATGGACGTGACAAGACATTGAAAGGTAGTACATGATTTTTGTAAAAATTAATGTCAGATAACGAAGATATATCAATTAAAATTTATATTTTATTTATAAATATAATAATATATTTAATCAGTAGCACTCATTAATATTAAAATAACGGCAAAAATAAGTATTTATTGTATACCTATCAAACAAATTTATATAAATATATAATCAAACTAATATAGAAAAGTTATTTTATAACTTATCTTATATTATAAAAGAAAAATTAACAAAATAATTTCTAAATCATAAAATAACTCTATTTTTTTTTTCTAGTTTGGTTAATAATCTTATTTTTTAAAAATTAAAAATAACCCAACATGTATGTCGAGTAAAATAGACATAATAAAATATTTTAACACAAATCAGATACCAACATACTAGCCTAAGAGCAGTATCTGTTCTTCTTAGGTTTGGTTCATGCCAATTAATGTTAACCCATTGAAAACTCTTCTATCAAGAACATCAATAATAAATATCTACCTCAAACACAACCCCATTTTTATTCTATCGCATATCAACTTTAAGACACCAAAGCTTGGCAAGGGCACTAAATTTCTTAAATTCACATTTAAAGGCAAGGCAAAGAGACCAAATTATGAGTTTATAGTGGCAGAAAAAAGAAATTTATCCTCATTTGTACGAACGGTTTTTGTGTTTTAATATTAGTATTTGATACACTAAAGTCACTAGCACACATCAATATATTAAAATTTTGGTATTTAGTGCACAAATGTCTACTTAATTAATAAAAATGTAGGTTTTTAAGAGTGATTAAATAAGGCATTAACCACAGATTTATGGTTCATTCTCGTCATAAAGTCATCGTAAATACTTCTAAATTTGCATGGTAGCCATAATTATATTGTATTCTTTCAAATATCATCAATGTATCATACTGTCTTCATAGAGAGTCTTAAACCAAAAAAAAATCTCTATTATAATATGATCCCATTATAAATAACTCATAGAGCCAACTCCTTTGTATAAACATGTGTAAAAAACCAATTACTAATAATCCAAAATATATATTAATCATCAATATTATGAGTATACAAATCTCAGCAGTCGAACAACATAATGCTACCAAGAAGATGAACAACCAATTTATAATATGTCCTATAACATGAACTACAATAACACACGAGATTGAGGAATAAGAGAACATGACAAATATTGAAAAAATTTACTATAAAATAGTGGTCAGTTATAAATATAATCTTCTCCAAGATCCATTCATTACAACTCAAATAAATAATTGTTGAACCCAACTCCTAACACACCTTAAAACCTATAAGAGAATAATATACTAAGAAAACGAATAATCAAATCTAAATTATATCCTAAAAATAAGTTATAGTAACATACCTAAACTTAAAAAAGAATGAAATTTGAATCATACCTTAGTTGGATGATAAAACCCTTCCTCATCTATTTTTTTTCTTCTCTTTCTTTGTGTAGCATCCTTGTGCTAAAAATGATTTTAGATCCTTATCCTAAATAGCGTAGGGCCCTTTTATAACAATACTGATACATATACACCAATCGGTCGTACATCATACACCGAAAGACAATATGTGCTGCACAAGTGTGCCCATTAGGTGCACATATGTAATACTCATTTTGTTATCCTGTACTCATGTACTTCCTGATCACACGAGAGGCACATATTCTATTCACTGGTTTAATTTTTGCTTAAACGAATATTGTGCAAAATTTTAGAAAATTTCATCACTCGAATGACTCTTAGATGAACATCACATGACTTTTCTTGTCGGCTCTACTTGAGTATGCTTTGTGCAAACATCACGTTTTCTTTAAATAATCTGTCTATGAAATATAAAATTTATAAAAGAATGATTTAAAATCTAATAATTAGAAGAAGTGAATTAAATATTGAAACAAGCATTTGCCATCCTTGCTTGAGATTGATGACGTTACGCCAATCATAAAATTTCTTTAAATGAATCAATAAGAAAATTTATATTATTAGATATACTTTATTAAAATAGCTTATATT
The DNA here is from genome assembly GCA_033239525.1 of Nepenthes gracilis. Lineage (NCBI taxonomy): Eukaryota > Viridiplantae > Streptophyta > Magnoliopsida > Caryophyllales > Nepenthaceae > Nepenthes > Nepenthes gracilis. Next base: position 2,119,681 of record BSYO01000026.1, on the reverse strand, counting down.
ATTATTATTGATCTAAAAAAATTATTATCTACAAGATGTATGAAAAATTTTTATGACCAAGAAAAATCATTAATATTAAATAATTATGAAGAAAAGAAAAAGCTAGTTATATAAATGAAAGAAAATAATTGTGAAATTTGTAAAAAAAAGTAAGCCTCATTTTGTAGGTTCATGAGTTAAGCAAAAGAATTAAACGAAGAACTTTATGATGTGAAAATTGTGTGTATGATTCTATAGAATGTCAATAGGGGTGACTCAGCTGTCAATTTTTTATTAATTCACCTCAAAAGAAGATCAAAATGTTAAAAAAATCAGTCACAGATATTTTGGAGGATAGAATTTTGGAGGTTAGTATGATAATCCGAAAGTTTCCTCCAAGTCTAAGAAACATGGACGTGACAAGACATCGAAAGATAGCACATGATTTTTGTAAAAATTGATGTCAAATAACGAAGATATATTAATTAAAATTTATATTTTATTTATAAATATGATAATATATTTAATTAGTAACACTCATTAATATTAAAGTAACGACAAAAATAAGTATTTTATATTCCTATCAAACAAATTTATATGAATATATAATCAAACTAATATAGAAAAGTTATTTTATAACCTGTCTTATATTATAAAAAAAATAACAAAATAACTTCTAAATCACAGAATAACTCTGTTTTTTTTTTCTAATTTGGTTAATAATCTTATTTTTTGAAAATTAAAAAATAATCCATCATGTATGTCGAGTAAAATAGGCATAATAAAATATTTCAACACAGATCAAATACCAACATACTAGCCTAAGACCAGTATCTGTTCTTCTTTGGTTTGGTTCATGCCAATTAATGTTAACCCATTGAAAACCCTTCTATTGAGAACATCAATAATCAATATCTACCTGAAACACAACCCCATCTTTATTCTATTGCAAATCAACTTTAAGACACCAAAGCTTGGCAAGGAGACTAAATTTCCTAAATTCACATTTGAAGGCAAGGCAAAGAGACGAAATTATAAGTTTATAGCGTCAGAAAAAAGAAATTTATCCTCATTTGTGTGAACGATTTTTGTGTTTTAATATTGGTATTTGATACACTAAAGTCACTAGCACACATCAATATATTAAAATTTTGGTATTTAATGCACTAATGTCTACTTAATTAATAAAAATATAGGCTTCTAAGAGTGATTAAATAAGATATTAACCATAAGTTTATGGTTCATTCTCGTCATAAAGCCATCATGAATACTTCTAAATTCCCATAATAGTCATAATTGTGTTGTATTCTTTCAAATATCATCAATGTATAACACTATCTTCATAAAGAGTCTTAAATAAAAAAAAATCTCTATTATAATAAGATCCCATTATAAATAACTCATAGAGCCAACTTTGTATAAAGATGCGTAAAAAACCAATTACTAATAACCCCAAATACATATTAATCATCAATATTATGAGTATACAAATCTCAGCAGTCGAACAACATAATGCAACCAAGAAGATGAACAACCAATTTATAATGTCTTATAACATGAACTACAATAACACACGAGATTGAGGAATAAGAGAACATGAATCTAATCATAAAGGGATGCTCAAATAAACATTTCCTTCTTCTCTTTTCTCCCCTTGCTGTAGCAACGACGACTCAACAGTGTCATAGCTGGCTGTAGGGTTCAATGGAAGGTGTTCAGAAGGCGTTTCGAAAGATATCCAAAGGCAGTAAAATCAGGGCTTCATCCTCAACCGATGCGCCGCCGCCCCCACCGCTGCCGCCATCATCTGCATGTTTAGCATCTGCTTCATATGGAGTTTTAGCCGCCCGAACTGCCAAGTAACTTGTCTTCACTCCCTACCGACTCTTCTACAGCCTTATCTGCAGATCTATTCCGTTTATAGCTAAGAGAAATTGGGATCTAAAAGCCCTCGTAGCTGTAATTAAGCCTTCGGAAGTCTCAAATTCGCCATTCTGCTATCCTTAAAGCTTCATATTTCTTACTCTCATGTCCCTCAATTCCTAAGATTTGCTGTGTATGAGGCCTTGGCAGTCAAGAAATTTTTCATGGTTGATTTTCAGGGAGTCAATTTGTTGAAAATGTAGACTCATCTACCGAAGCTATGATCTTGCCGATTGTTGATGGGTCACTTCGTCTTCTCGATGGTGGAGTATTCTTTGCGAGGAACACCCATAATTTCTACAGTACAACTTCATAAAATGAAGATACAGAGAAATTCTCCCTTGGGAAATTTTAATATGCAATGTTTTTGCAAATTTAATTAACCAACGCAATAATTTCGATTATTGAAAAGCCCATTATCAATACCCTTTCTTCTTCAATAACTATAACATAAAATTGTGACAGAAGGACGATGAAAGGTTTGTGATTGATTGAATGGTATGGATGTTGGATAATCCTGTTGAACATGAAACAGGGTCATATTGCCATGGGATTTCCAAAGCCAAAAATTATAGAACAACTGCTGTTTATCAATGGACCTTTGTATAAGTGGTACACAATCGAGAAGAGTTATTAAAATTATCACATATAATGTAATATATATTTAATAATTTAATAAAATAATTATATATTATGATCATATATAATTTTATTATCTTTTATTATAGATGTTATTTTATTTAATAAGCTCAATCTTTAATGAAAAAAATATTATTTAAGTGATTAAGAAACTGATTATCTTCCTATTCCTATAAATTATAAAATTACCCATCATTTGTTATGGATATAAAATGGAGATTTTTGGATAACGTAGTTGTCTGCACACACAAATTTTGAAAAACTCTTAGTAAGAAAAAAGATAATGGTGAAGGGAGAATAATCGATTTTGAGTTTTTTAAGAAAAAAATGACAAATAAGGGTTTATATATATTATTAATATTTAATTTCGTCTTACTAAATTATATATAATCGTGAATTGTATATAAGTTCTTGCCTAAGTTACTGTCCAATTGGATTTATAGATTGTGAACATCTCGAATTCATTGTAATAGGCTAGAAACTGAGTCGATTAACCTAGCCATTTGATGTTGGAGCCTTGTTAAACGTATAAATTTATGCACATTGGAAATCATGTATATTTTGGTATGCCTCGACAGTGGTATATTTTTTAAGAAAAATGCCCACAATATTCACAACTTAGATTTACAAGATTATTTCTATGTGTTGGCACAATTAAATGTATGGAGAATAAGAACACTTTAATTCTCTAAGATTTCGGATCCTAATTAATGAACCTGGCCAATGGCTCAAGTATGACATGAAGTTCTCGACCAAGTCAAATTGCCAAGCTCATCTCACATCAAATAAACTCATAGGATACCCACAGGCATTGTAAGTTGATATCGAGCCCAATGGGGCATGGATGTTCCGTAAATATCAAATCAACTTGTCATCTCTATGCCTATTTAGAGTTTCTCGTATCAAATCTACAAAATATATACAGATAAAACAGTTCATAATAATTTTTATTAAAGTGCCAACTTTAGATAAAATTGAGGTAGCCTTTTTAAGAGATATAATTTTTCAAGTGTAATCCGATTTCATTTTATATAATTGGCTTGTTTGAATATCCAACTCGAAATGTTTACAATTCGACTTGATACAAAATTTGAATAGAGGTTTGTAAAGGTAGCACACGAATCTGATATTATATATATTGACTGTATTTTTTGATCCATTAATTCTGCTATTATGCATATTGGATTTTGTACAAGTGTTTGATAGCATTTTATAAACTCAATATATGGCCATGGCCCTTTATAATCCCTATTTCCAAAATGATGAAACATTTTTCTTCTTTATATGTGGTTAAATATAGTATTTTATTATATAATTATTTATTATTTTATTATTATTGATCTTATGAATCCCTCATAAATTTAAAGAGACCATAAATAAATATTTAGGCACCATATAACCTATCAAGATTTTTTATTAATTTTTTTGATATCCTTGATGGAGAAAAAAAAAAACAAAGAGACCGAGTCTCCATGGCTCTATTTATTCTAAAGCCTATGAAAGTCAATATCTTAGGGGGAAAAAAAAGTCCTGAGATTAGTCATTGAATCCTTGTGGCCATGGAATTATTGAATAAAAATTTAATAGTTTTTATTTTTTATTTTTTTAAAAGTTAAAAAATAATAATAGCTATATTTTTAGGTTATTTTTTCACAATAAAATTATTTTAATATTTTTTAAGAAAATTAAAAAATTTTGATATGTTATTATAGAGCCACTCTTTAAGCATATTTTAAATATTAATTCTAATATGATATCTTATTAATCTATTTATTTTTATATAAATATATTAATATAGCATACAGTAATAATTGTTATAGTTTTAAAAATCATTCAACTTATGGTCGCCAAAGACCATTATCTTATACTTCATGGATTAGGTTTTTACCGAATTTAAAAGTTCTAAAATTTAAAATATATTTTCTAAATATTTTTAGTTCATGTAAATAATTTAAACTTAAATTCTAAAAAATACCTTTCAATGTTAAGGGAAGAAAATGTTGCCGGTGTAACCCATAATATCTTGATCCATAGCAAGACACTGCCCGACAATGCCTCATGCTACCATCTGTGGTCGGATCACATCCAAGCCATTGTTGATCACCGACCATTGTGTGACATCTCGAACCATCTTATCAATTGGCAAATGGCTTGTCTTAACCCTACCTACTACTTATTAACTCAATTAATGCTTCCAATCAGGGTTTTTTTAACCTTATCGATAATTAAAATATCAGCACATTAAAAATTAATCGACAGTAAATATAAATATTTTTCTGCCCATAAAATATCACCGCAACCTGAAAAATATTAATGTAATCAATAGCCATAAATATCTACTATCATTGATCAAATTATATAGAAATATATTTTTATTTTTACACACCAAACAAAGGCTAAATTTTTGTATTATTATTCTTAAGACTCAAATTAATTGATAAAAATAAAAAAATAAATATTTAATTTATAATTTAACAATTTGTTTTATTCATTATTTTTTTATTTATTTTTTAATCAATTAATTGAATCTTAAAATTTAAAAACAATGGTAATAGATGTCGTCACGTGATTGCGTATGGAACTAGAAAAAGGCCGCTCCGTAGCGAATGAGGGCCCGTGAGGTTGGAAACGCAAATCACGTGCGTGACATAGAAGACTTTTAAGGCACGTCAGTGGTCACCCGTGACCCCCACATCTCTTCCAAAATAAACGAGAAATAATTCCCAACGAACTAAATATTTATTTTTTAATTATATAATATTTTAAATAATTATTTAATTTAATAAGTATATTTAAAATAAAAAAATAAACAAATGTTTATATTATTTTAAAATACTTATAAAAATAAGTCAAAATATAATAAATCTGATTTAATTCCTTTTAATCATAATTATTTAATTAATATTAACTAATTAATTTTTTTAAAAAAATAATATAATTTTTAATTAATATTAAATAATTGTAATTAAAAATAATTAAATTTATTTTTTTTTGGAATGATAGATTTTTTGAGTAAAGTAAGTGGGAACAGCATTAATTATTTTTTTTAAAAATATATTTAAAAAAAAACGATCGCAAATGTAAAAGAAACGTGCTCACACCACTGACCGTCAACCGGTAGTGTCCGTCCGCGTCGACTTTCACGGCGAAAGCGCGTTGCATGTGCGACACACCTACCCCACCGCCGGACTGGTTTCCAAATTTGCCCCTATGATTCTCCAATAATTTCACGCGGAAAGCCACTATCACTTTCCCCGACTGTTTCGGCCTCGGGTGCGGGACCCACCACGTGGGGCCTGCTGATACCTCGCGACGGTACGGCACGCGGAGCCTCTAACTTTTTTCAATTATATTTTGGAATGGCATGAATTACACGTTTGGATTATATTTTAAATAATATAATTATATTAATTAATTTTTTTAAAAGGCCAATTATTAATTTATTACCCCACGAAAATTTCAATTTTATTTAAAAATTTACTCTTTTTTTTTTCCTGTGAAGACATAGTGATGTGTTGGGATTCGAACAATCCGAATTTACTCGATCCAATGCAGAGAAAATTTGAACTCTCTGTCATCGTCAGCCTCCAATTTGGTGGGTATAAGAAACAAAAAAGATGTACAATATTTTTAACGTAAAAAATCTTCACAAATTAAAAAAAAAATTATGGGACAAATTTTGAACAATTCTATATATAAAATTGGTTATAAAACTCCAAAATAGAATATAAATAACTCATCCTGACTACACACGCCCCATTGAGAATTGAGAATAAAAAAAATAATCACTCAGAGTAAGAAATATAAATAAAATAATATTTTTATTTATTTTTTATTCAATCAAAGTATGGCCTTCTTAGCTTTAATGTATGGTTTAGTGGAATGGATAGTACTCATGCATGATCTAGCAGAATGAGTGGGCTCGTACGTGATGAAAAGCATACCCGTATATGGCTTTACAGAATAAGTGGTGCTTGTGTGTGTTAAAGGCTTGCTTGTGTATAACTTAGTAGAATATACAGCATTTGTACATAAATGTATGATGCTTGTATGTGTATATAATTTATCTTTGTTGTCTGATAGACATTTGATCATTGCTCATATGTCAATTCGATCATATAAGGAATTTCTTTGTTGGTTTGAGTCATTTTGCATTGAGATTTTGAGAGAAAAGATAAAAAGAGAAATACAGAATAGATAGTAGGGGAGAAAGAATGCGAATGAATATAATTTTGAAGCAATTTCCTATTAGATCAAAATAATATTTAAGTAAAAATAAATATATTTAAGCTTGTTTTTTGTTTGTTATTTAAATATTTTGATTATCTTGTCAATATTTATATTTATGTTGTCTTTGTACACTTATTCTGGCTTATATGTGGCATATATGCTAATTTTTGTTATCATTTATGAGATTTAAAAACTTACATATATATTTATAAAATTTACAATAAAATTATAAAATCTTAGATATTTGATATTGCATATTATTTTATATAAATATTTTACAAAATATTCTACTTTAAATCTGTAAGGACTATTTATTTTAAAAATTTAAAAAAAAATTTATATTTTTTATTAGCTCATAGAATAAATTCAGCTAGTAATTAAGAATTACAACTACCAAGTTATACTTACCAAACATGCTAACCAATCAGAATTTACTTTCTTATATTTAAGAAATATTTTTTTTTCATATTCTATAATTATCAGATGGTTGAATTTATCAACATTTTTAATATGATGGTTGGCCATCTAAACACACATAGACCACCAATGTTGAATAAAGTGTATGTGTGCATTGACCTCAAGTTGTGGGAGAAAAGGAGACAAATATTTCTTTTTTTGGCATGGAAAATAATTAGAACATTAAATGATGTTATTATTAAAAGAAATAGAAATACAATAATATTTTTTATTTATTTTTGATTTATTGGTGATATTATTAAAAATATCCTAGACTTTAAAATATAAACTGTATCAGATTTAAAATTATAAATTTTTTCTAGTATATATGACAAAACATAGTTGTAGAGGTATTCAATTTAAAAACATTTTCAGAACAGTTATAATTCTTCTGTGCATTACCTTCAAAGATGGCCTCAATAATTTAAATATCACATAATTTAGTTATTTTATCTATGCAATATTCTAAATACTTATAGCAATCAGGCCTTAGTAGCGGTGGTAAAGGTAGGCCATATTAGATATCTTTAGGATCTGATTTTATGAAATGTAATTTTTGTGCAATGTTTATTATAACACTATTATTTATCATATCAAATATATTAGTAAGTTTTTTCCATCTTCCACCATCATTTTTGCTCGAGGAAGAGTAGTCATTTTTCTAACCTTTGGAATTCTAACTTATTTATACTGTGCTGATTTGAGAGTACGAGGATATTTATAAAAAATATCCCAACCCCATTATTTCATATTTGTATCTGTGATACGCAAGATCCGAATTCATTGATTTAGGACTTGCTTCATATCTCTTTGGATCAAATTTATTTTTCTGCTAAAAATCGAATCCAAAATCAAATTCCATTTTATAAAATATATAGTGAAATAAAAAGGTTATTGAATGAAACATATGCATAAAATAGGTGAAATGAATTAAAAAGTATTTGTTGACCCTATCGTCTACACCACTGTCATCATGCTTTAAAGCAAAGCCATCGGAGGTATTCTCTTGGCTATCTAGATGTTATAATTCAAAGCATGAGGAGAAGACTAAGAAGAAAGAAATTTCATAGAAAATTTATAGATTTTATAATATATAATAAAAAAATTGGATTCATGAAAATATAGCAGAGCTGTGTTATAGGAGAGCTGAGTTGGAAGTGATTTGGTATAAGTTTATAGAAAACACACTATTTATTATTTATAATTTATTATGATATAACATCAAATAATATTTGAGTTGAGGTTGTATTTGTCAAGGTCCTAATATCGAGCATATTATTACAAAGTATTGTTTATTTTGGAGAAGATAATAGATTACAATTTAGGATATTTTAAATATACGATACTATCGTTAAAAAATGCCTTAGAAAGAGGAAATATTTCTACTGACAAGTAGTAAGCCTCTTATTTACTCAATCAATATGTAATAATCTGCATCTAGCGTATAACTCGTGGTAAAGATGTGGCCATAATTTTATATAGGAGATACTAGTATAAATTTCTATAGACGGCTAATTATTTATACCTAAAAAATAAATTTAATTCAGAAAACTGTATAGTAAGCTATAAATTAAGGGATCATAAGTTACACAGCACAAATATAAACAAAAGTTTATAGAATGGAATATTTTTATAGCATTCTCTTTAATATATAAATCAGTAATGTATTAGATAAATTAGCATGCGTGGGTTGGAGGAATGGTACATCTTTTGGAATGAAGTTGATTAGATCAAAAGTATTTAACATGAGATATACATTATCAACTTTGATAATTTTTGACCATTTTCTATGAAAAATGAGATGATTTCAAAACTTATAAGAAAAACAATTGTTGGCTCTCTGAATCAGGATTAAACTGGATCTAATCACTGTTCTTCTAAACTTGAATCCTACACAATATAATAAAAAATAAAAGAATCACAGAACAAACGAAAATTACTCCCCAACAAACTCTCCAATATTCAAGTCAGTAAATTTTTCTCAAATCAGGTGAAAAAGATAACAAATTTAACTCGATCGAAGGTGTTTAGGTTAGGTAGCTTGTTCCATTTTTGTGTCTTGTAGATAAAAGAATTACTTGTTATTAGCGTGAATTGTGTTGAAAATTTCACACAAGATCAGCTTTTCTCTCTTTTTCTTATCCCTTCTTTTGTTGCTAAATGCTGATAGAGTATTTATAACAGTAAGAGACGATTTTACCAGTTGTATAATCGTCATGGATAAGGTCGTCCGATTGGTTACATAATGGCCATTGATAAGGGTGATCGATTGGCCTCTATAATTCCGATCAGTTTTAGCCTGTTCTTCTAAAAAAAGATGTAAGAAGTTATTTGAGAAAATTCCTTACTCATTTTTTGGGTTGCTATTCCTGAGCTTTTATAATATTCAATGAGCCTTCTCTTTATTTTGTGGGCTTTGAAATAGACCGACCTTATAATAATACCCATCAACCATAATAATTTTTCAACAAAATTTATTAGCCTTCTATAACTCCATTTAGAAATGGGAATCTACTTGTGAGTTCAAAAGTCTTGGCTTCTCTTGGAATCATACCTTTCAATTTTCTATTTGCATGAAATTTTTGACTTTTATAAAGATGTCATGGTTTTATCTTGACAAATTAATATGTTATAAACTGCATTAATTTGACATCCATAATTATGCTGCTAGGTGTGACTCCTCATTAATTTTTACCTCATGGCCAATGAAATTTTTTTAAAATTTATTATTCTTTAATTTAAATTTTTTTTAGTATTATAATGTTAGATTAATCACTAATTAAATAGCTTTGTTTTGATTTGAAAATTCATATCGTATGCTGACATGATGTATCATCCTATCGAAATTAAAACTGAGACTGATTTGATATATTTGGAATTTCTTGACATTCAATCTTGCAAAATTGAATCATTTTCCTAACTTTATATTTATTTTTTTCAACCAAAATTTTATATTTATTTTTCATTTAAATTTTTATTTATTTTAATCCAAACCCACCAAAGTTAAATCATAATTAGTTTAAATATAGTAAATTTTAATATTTATTAAAATCTAATCTAGAAATTCACAGAAAAAAATAAAATAAAATTTAATCGACTTATGAGAAAACATGCCAAATTAGGTCGAATTTCGATTCACAAGTCATCCCTGTAAAGTAGACGACGTACCATTGACTGGACCTGCGGTTGAAACGTCGCGTACGTTTGACGACCGTTACCGTTAAACTAGAATTCCGTCAGAAGACGGGCGTGATGGCAATATTGTAATATACGCAACCCTAGGCTTGTACTTTTTAATTATTAATTTAATTTAATTTGATATTTAATTCATTTATTAATAAAAAATTAACTGTTATACGAATTTAGACGGTTGACGTGTATTTATTATTAAAGAATCAATTAAAATTTTCTTTTTTTGTTTTTTAAATGAAAACGAAAAACACGTGTTGGAATTGAGAAACGAAGGCGCAGCTGGCGCCGTACTTCAAAAGGAGCTCTGTCAGACCGGTGATTTCTGATTTTTTTTAAAATACTTTTTTTTTTCTGGGGCCCACCGCCGAAGGCGTGGAGGAAGAAGAAATCAGACGGCCTCGAAGATTATTTATGAACCCGTTCCATTTCATACATTGCTCGTGCTTCCACGGAGAGAGAAATCAGATGAAATTCAATTGCGCAGGCAGGAGAGGGAAGTTTGGAGCGGATTGATTCTTCACGTTTTGCGATTGTTCAACTGTGTTTGTGGGCTGTTTTGGGCAATCTGATCGTCTGGATTCGCCGCGGTTTGAGGGAAGAGTTTTGAGGATTCGGTGATTTGATCTCTGGAAAGGATGTCGAGTTCATCGGTGGTTGGTGATGCCGGTAGGTTTCCGGGTCATAAATCGACGTTTTCGCAGACTTGTAATCTGTTGAGTCAGTTTGTTAGGGAGAAAAGATCGTTCGGAGATCTCGGCCTCGGGACGATTGCTAACTTTGAAGGCAGAGGTATGAATTTCCTGTTTTTCGATTATGCCTATATTTTTACGTATTCGAATTTGTCTTAGCCTCCAAACGCCGGATTTCCATAAACTGATTTCGTTCTTCTCCCCAAAAATGTCGTGCTGTTTTTGCGAGTCAATCGGTTATCGTTAAGCGCTCAGGGAAAAACAGATTGGTTACAGTTTCTCACTCGACAATCGCTGTGTTTTTCGGCATGAGAACAGAATTCACAAATTTGTTTTCTTGTAAATCTTACTGAAGAGCAAAAGAGAGTATTTGCAATTGATTGTGGATTGTTAATGTTCGAATCTCTACAACTGAAAATGAGACGTGTTTGTACAGGGATGCAAACGACTATGAATCTGTTTCCACAGCAATCAGGTTTTGGATCTGGCCTCGACAAGGATGAAGTTGCTCTCAAGGCTGATTCCTGGTGAGCAAGATTTACGAATGTGCCTTAATTTCTTTGGATGAAATCATTGAAAACTATCTTCACATTTAATATCGACATAGCAAGGTGGTTCCGTGTTTGACGGAAAAACCATCAAGAAGGAATGGAACGCCTCACGGTACCGTCCCGTACGATCTTGGTTCATAGATAATCATGCCGGATCGGGACGGGTCGGGTCAAAAACTATGCTCCGGACTCTGAGTTGTTGGGAAAGAATCAGTGTCGTTGCTTTGTACAATTTCAATATTTCTATTCCGTTTGCGTCCACCTACTCGTTGGGACAAATTTAGGAATCAGCCCCCTCTGCTTATTCAAATTCTTTTACAATTTGTACGCATCTCTTTTCCATATAAATTAGAAAAATTAAAAAGGAAAATTAATAGAAAATCAAAAAGGGATAAATTCATAAATGTTTTGTAGTTGAAAACTTTGTGGTGGTCCGTGAAATTTTCACTAACTTGTTGTATCTATCGATTGCGCTTCCTACTTTCAGTGTGACTGCGCCGATCACAGAGTCTGAAGTTGCGCAGATGACCATCTTTTATGCTGGGCAAGTCATCGTCTTCGATGACTTCCCCGCGAGCAAGGCAAAGGAAGTAATGGAGCTTGCTAGCAAAGCGCGCTCCCAGAATTATTTCAGCACCTCCTCTGCTTCTAATTCTGCACAGACAGCAGTTGAATCGACCAATTTGATCCCTCCTCTTAGGCCGCCCCAGCATATGGTTGTTCCTAATTACAGCAACAATGGGAACCAACGACCTCCTGCACCCATTGGCTCCTCTGGTAAATTATCATCAACCCCTTTCATTTTCACTGTTCTTTTGTAACACTTAAAATTCAATAAATCTGCGTAAAATTGAGTGAATTTGAAGCCTATTATATCATATGTCCGAATAGCAGAGAGGAAGACCCAGAAAAGTATTTTGAAAATATGTGAAAATATCTAATAAAACCTTGTGAGTTCTTATTTTGCAATCTAAACAAAATAAATTCGAAGTTTTTTTTAATAGCTTTTCTCTTTACTACTTTAGACGATTAAATTTAGCTTGGATCTTTCTGACATGGTTTCTGTTCGTGGATTTCAGACTTACCCATTGTTAGGAGAAACTCCCTTCATCGGTTCCTGGACAAGAGAAAAGACAGGTAAGAATTTCTTGTAAATTTTCTTTATTTTTGGCCACCATTGTTGCTATGTTTTAAGAACAAGCAAATTATTGCTCTCTATGGTTGTTCTGGGAAAATTATCAACAAATTCCTTCAACTTTTTTTATAAAAAAATATTTTTAACCCTTCTTTTGTTTTCAATTTTATCCTAATCTTTTAGTTTAATATCAATTCTACTGTATATAAATTATTATATTGCTACACAATTTGTGTTAAGATGATCTACCTGTCCATTTACTAGAATTTTATCAAAAGGTGGCATTTCTAATTACAGAGATCTCTCCTTGCTTAAATCAAGTGCAAATGACTTCTAAGTAAAGACCAAATTTTAAACAGATGACTATGTAACTTTCAAACCTAGTCTTTGTTGACACCATTTGATTATTTATCTTCATTTCAACTTTTTATATTTTTTCAACATCATATATAATATTATTGCATGATTTGGAAATATTATCCATTTCTTTTACTGGGTTGATCTCTGAATTTGAATAAAATTGCATTCGCAGGATCGTTGCAAGAGCGCCATACGCCACAAATCATTCAACTGCAACTTCATCATCAAAGCCAAGTGAAAGCAGTCCGTCATGGCTTGGCTTAGCTGCTGCTCCACCATCGTTGCAATCGTCTGATCTTCAATTATAGTCTCGTGTTCTTCTACACGTGCAGATTATCTCCATCTCTGGTAGCTTTTGATCAATGGGCTCTGCCAAATTCTCCATCTTAACTAGTTTCAAGGGAAAGCTTCTTTGTGACGATAATAATTTTGGATTTGCTTAAGATGTGTAGTCAACTAATTACATGAATGTTCTCTTAACTAGGGATTATTTTCTTCTCTAAGTTATATATATATTTCTTTTAAAGTACTCATATATTTCATCAAAAAAATTATTACGTATAAGGACTCTAGAGCATTTGTAGGATAACAAAGGAGCTGATTATCATCTAACCTACACCGACCACAACGTCAAACCACGGAACCAAAAGCACCATAAAAATTGAAAAGGTGAGCAACCCAGAAAGGCATCACGATAAATTATCGTATTCATAATATAGACTCTGATTCCTTTAACCAGGTCGTGACTATCGATATCAATCTAAAATAAAAGTAAGAATAGGAACGAGACTTTCATCTGAGTATCGACTACTCGATAGTTTTCTTTTAACCATCGTGTAGCCCTATATATCAGATATTGAAAATGACCAGCCGTCCAAATCGTTTTGGTAGCAAATTATGACTTCGGTACCAATGCATGTTTTGCCATGTACATTTGATATTGAAATAATGCCCACGTCTTTTGCTCTAGTGGTCATGTGGCTATGTACATTTAATGTTAGAACGAATAACTATTCAAATCCTTTTGATAGCTACCATGTCTATACTCATGCACATTGCACGTATTCTTTAATCATAAACATTAATTATTAGATAAATTAATTAGTAAAAACAATAAACATCAAATGAAAATAATATGAAATTTAAGCATACTTTTAATATGTATCCGCAATAATTTAAGCACTAACTTCGTTATCTTTATGCCTATTTTTAAATCTGAATTTGAGGAATTTAATTAAATTGCATTATTTTCGTATTTCCTTTTGTCAATAATCTAAATTTATAGTTTTTTTTAAGTTAATATAATTTTCAAACACGTAAAGATTTCATAAATTAACACTTAAAAATATTAACATAATTTTTTTTTTTTGGGATTACATTAAATAATTTTTTTATTATTATAAAATGGGCTGCCGACTGCGATGAGTGGTCCGACCACGTTAGGTGGCCGCCTCTGTCACCCAATTCGTCAATTTAAAAGAAAGCTTTTACTACGTGCTGTCACATTGTTCACGATGCAGGCTTCCTTACTTTATTATTATTATTATTATGTATTTTTATTTTTTAAACCATGAAATAAAGCCAGTCACAACCACTGATTGGTTGAATTTTATTATTTTTTAAATATTATATTTTTATTAAATAAAAAAATTATAATACTATCGATCTTTATTGATCATTACTTTTAAAATAGTCTTAATTATTTAAATAATTTATTAGGCTCAGATATCTAAAATTATTTCCGATGATTATGAATGCCTCTGTGCATAGTACATGGCACGTGCCCATATGTATTGGGGTAGAATTCAAATACAATCAAATTCACAAAATTTGATTCAAATGTCGACCATGCCGGCCTAATTTTTGAATTTACTCAGTCACCCTATTAAAAGTCTTAAGATATATTTGGGATATTTGAAATTTGAATTTGTACTGCGGTGGCAAAAAAAAAACTTAAATTTTGACATATAGTTTGAAAAATATGTAATCTTATAAATATATTAAAATAAATAATTTAAAAAATTTATCCCCTTTTATTTAATTTCGAGGAGGGATTATAAATAGAAAAAAAAGGATTACTTCATAAATTTTATGTTTTGAAATTTATGGGTTCGATTTATAGTAATCCCAAAGGATTAATTAAGAGTCAAATGCATATAAAAAATGTCATTTGGACCCACTTTGATCGATATTGTCTTAAGGTATGATGCGCACGATCATAATATGATAATTAAAGAAATATAAGTAATACACAAATTTTTGATGAAATGCAACATCAAGAACTAATCTGTTTAAAAGAAAAGCTTTATCGATTTCTCAAATTAGTAAAAATAAATAATTTTACTAAAATATAACTTATAATAGAGTATGAAAAAATATATTATATCAGCTAAGAAACTCTTCTTGACATATAACTCATATCGAAGAGTCCATTTAGCCATTGAAACTACAGAATTAGACTTCTTTCAGACTTCTAAAATTTTTTTATTGACAACAGATTTTAACAGAAAATAATATCTTAATTTTGCATATGGGTCACGTATCACTCTTTGTAAAATTGTATGCCAACTTATGTGTCAAAAGGTCACGGGTGAAGGTTTCTGAAATCTTTCACGAACAAATCATTAAATAAAAATACAAAAATTTATCAAAAGATCGCTGATTCCTCTAAAGATAATACCTTCAACAAGATTTGAGTATTTGAGCTATACATCAAAGAAGTTAAGTGGCATTTTAAAATAAGAGATTCGATGACATTACTCAGCCATTTCTAACGTTGTGGATTTTATTGCACCAATTTGGACAATTGCAATGATAAAATGAGTCCAATATATTTTTAAGATAAAATTTTTATCATTAAAAATATTAAAAAAAATAAAAAAATAAAAGAATATAACAAGATCTAAGCTAAAGAAGCTCGAGCAAAATTCAACCTTTATAAAACAACTACGAGCCTAAATCAATCACGACCCTAACAAGTTGTACCAACATGGGGCTTACGGCCTTACTTGATATCGATTTATGCTTTGAATTGTGGTGTTTGTTGATTATGATTTTTTGTTCTGGTTTATTGGACTAGTTAGCCATGCCTTTACCTCCCTATTTTCGCAACACTTAACCCTTGCATATGAGTATTTATAATGGGTATGGTCAAAAAATTATCAAAAGAATAATTTTTTGATCCCTACACGGCTACAAGTGAAAATAGCAGTCTCAATTCGACATGGATTATGAATTTTTATTACTTTGTAAATTTTATTTTATATAAACTTCAAGTTTAAAAAAAAACTTAAAATAAGTAATATTTTTGTGTAACTACTGACATATTCATGCAAATATTATTCATGAAAAATTTATTGGTAATATTTTTGATGTGTTCCTGGATCCTGGTTATTTGACGGGTTAGGGAGCTGTTCGATCTTATCCGTCGAGTCAAACTGGAGCCAGTTTAGTCCTTGTACTTTCTGACCTAAAATCTGCGCAATACAACTAAAAATAAGATGTCAGATGATTGACGGAACTCACTCTCTAATTTATCCTCCGATACTCAAATTAGAAATCTTTCTCATCACATAAAAAGATACGAGAATATAAGAGAATATGTGAATCCATGTAATGAGAGATTAAGCGTTTAGGTGTATCCGACAATGGTACAGTTTTAAAGTGCACATAACTGAGGGGTGTCTTAGAGGTGCGCCCTGCCGATAGACATCTTAAAGGTGCACCCAACTGAGGAGTATCTTAGAGATACGCTTGACCAGATGACGGTTTAAAGATGAAGGATTTAGCCCTAAGGATGGAGAATAGGATGCTTGGAAAGAGAGCAGGTCTCCTAGATGGAGAGTATAATGCCTAAATGGAAAGATGGCCTCTTGAAAGAGGGCCTGCACTTGTAAAAGAGTGGCTAGCGGTAGATTAAGGTTGTACTAATTGGCAAATGGCTTTGAGAGATGAAGGAAAAAAACTCCTTCGTACTCATCATCAGCAGAGGCTGGGTATCTCTTTCTCATCTTTTTTTCCCTCCGTATTCTGTTTGCACGCTTAGAGCTCTCTTCTTTAGATTCAACCTCCTCTCTTCCCTACTGCAATGAAAGGGTAAATATAGCATTGGTAGACAGTCCGATCTTCCTTGGTTGGTGAGAATCGCTTGCTAAGCTATCTGTATTGATAAGAAAATCTCAATTGGTTGGTAGTTTCCTTATTTAACACAATTATGGGAGGCGTCTGATATGGCAATTACCTTTTGGAGGAGATCCGCCAAGCTATTGTTACCATTTTGGGAGCGATCGTGTGAAGGTGTGCGAATATTCTTGAAATATTTGCCAAACTATTTCAACAGATTATAATAAGTTTTTTCAGTGTGCGAGAAGAGGATTGTGAGCTGTCTTGACTAAGTCGACAAGATCATTTTAGTCAACTGGGCCATTTTGGTTGGTTGGGACGTTATTCGGATCTTGAGCCTAACTTTTCTACTTGTGGGCCTTCTTCCTGAGTCTAGTAGATCGTACACATCAATTTTTATGTAGATATTATATTTTTTAAATAATATATATTTTTTCATAATTTTACAAAATAAATAAAATTTAGAGTTAATTTAAAAAAATTTATGACTCAAACAGATTCAATCCGATTTTGTTTTTGAACGGGCACCAATAAAGTTTTCGACTTAGACATCCAAGCCTAACCTGGCTTGGATGAGATACTAACATTCTTAGATTGGCTTCTGAATTTTATTTTTTAAATTATATCGTCAATTTTTATTGTATTATTAATTTATTTTATGTAATGAAATTGAATTAATGGGCAAAGTTATCAACCATATTTTAATACTGATGTGATGCTAAAAACTGCAAATATCTTAAAGTTTAAAATAAATGCTAATTTTAAAATTTGTTACATGGTGATTTTTTTTTTTTTTTTTTTTTACAGAAAATAAAGTTTGAAAAGAAAATTAAAATAAATGAGGTACTTATCTACAAGGCTGGTTTGACCCTGCAGACCTTAACAAATGACGTATTGGGCTCAGCCCAATCAGCCCATTCACCGACTGGTTTGAAATTTGAGTTTATTTGGGCCTTAATATATATTCAGCCCAGATTTGATACTGAATTTCTGAAACTGTGGCCCAATTGGCCGTGCCGTTTGGTTCAACTCAATTCCCATAGTTCTTTTAGAACACTTATATTCGTTTGCCTAAATAAATATTTATATCTAACTTTAGATACTTAAATAAAATAATATAATATCAAACCATCTAATTTTTTAAAAAATATTACTTAATTTGTATAGATGGTAAATATAAAAAGTCCAATATATCATGTGAACTATATTGAATGTCTAAATTTAGAATAAAAAATCTCAATTTTTCATTACATTGTGGTCTTTTTGCAAAATGCTAAGTCTTTTATTTACATTAACTATCTTATGCACATATCACCATTTTAATTAGAATATTAAAAACTTTATAATTTACACTATCTCCATATAAAAATAGCTTTTATATCAGATTTTATTTTATATAATTTAGATTTGAACGTGATGAGTCCGGTAGTATCGTAGACCGGTATAGTTCCAGGTCCAATCGACAGTGCGACCAACGGCCGAGTAAGCAATGGGCTAGGCCACGGTGAGAAGTTCAGTTTGGTCCAAACCAACACAACAATCAGAATGAGGTCTAGGGAGTGAAATGTTAAGGGGCCAGGTGCCAACGGCTCAATTGGCGGTGTAGCTAGACGGACCAATTCGAAAGGCCTTTAAGCAGGCAGCTAGAGCGGCCAAAGTACGCGTATGTAAAATGTCGCTTGAAGCCACTTGATGACTGAGCCAGGGGACTACACGTAACCACCTTATCGCAGCAAGACGACGTCTGACATAGTGGCTTTTATCAATGTCTCAACGGTTAGTGAATCCTAGTGTGACATCTGTCGTCCACCTTGGCGCCAAAGCCTTTTTGGTGAATCACTATAAACTCTTCCACCTTTCAAAGGGGAGGCTAAAAAAAGGGAAGCTTCCCTTCTGGGGAGAAAGGGGAGCAACGAGAGAGAGCTCTGTTTCTAAATAGAGCATAGATCTCCCAGCAATGGAGCCCAAAGCTCCCAAAAATGGCACCTAGGTCATCTGTTTCTGTTTTCGGTGAAACAGAACTTGAAAGCCTCCAAAAATGGCGCCTAACTATTCTCCCACAAATTGGAATGAAGCAGAGCACAAAGCCCCTCATCAACGACGTCCAGGGCTCCCCGAAGCTCTCGACCAAGCAAGACATAGAGGAGCTTTCCAGGAATGTCGCCCAACAGCTTCTTCCTCAAAACGAGGAGAATAGAGCTCAACGACACTCCTCCAATGGCACCGAGGGCACTCAACGAACTCTCCCTAAAATGGCGCGCCAGCTCTATTGTCCCTGCTCTCGATGGAACAAAGCTTGAGACCCCCTACAATGGTGCCCAGTTCTTCTATTCCTATTCCGGGCAAAACAGGGCACTGAACCCTCCACGATAGAGCACAGATGTTCTCGCCAAACAGAGTTGGGCACACCTTAAAGTTGCCCCTAGATTAGGTGCATATCAAAGTCGCCCCAAAACAAGGGGCACCTCTAAGCTATTCTTTGTTGGGTGCACCCAGAAATTTAATCCCTTGCCTAGTAAGCCGCCTTTTAATTAGGTATACCCATGAGCTCAACTCTCCACCATAGTGAGCCATTTCCTATCGGGTGGACCTATAGTGAGTCACTCCCTACCGAGTACGTCCATAGTAAATCACTCACCAAGTGCAACGATACCATAGTGAGTTACCGACTGCGTACAACCAGAAGGGAACCTATACCTCCTTCCTCTCCAAGCTGCCCCTCGTTAGGCGTACAAATAGGAGCCAGTCCTTTACTCATATCCCCCATTCACATGTAATTCTGAATTATCTAACATTCTCCTTATATATTTTTATTTTTTGAGAAAGATTTACAACTTAGATATCGAAAAAAAAAGGAAGTAAATCCCACTAATCCTCTAAACACCTGTTTATAATTTGTGGTACGCAGGTTCTAGGTTAGTAGTAACAAAGACCGAATCCCACTCCAATTCGATCATAGTAGAAGATCGAGTGACTCCTTCGTCTGTACCACAGCTCAAGAACTAGAGACGTGTTAGAATGATAGATAAACGCATATTTGATAAGTCATTTGAGGCTTGAACAATAGTAAAGATTTTAGTTGCCTAATAAATTTCATATTGAGGATATTTTTACTCTCCTTTGATAGATAAAAATATTTCTCAAATTTTTCTTTAATAAGTTAAAATCTAATTAATAGATTATAATTTAAATAATTAGTAATAAATTATGTATTGACTAAAATAATTTAAAACTATACCAATATTGTCAATTTTTTATTTTTTTTGGTTTTAGTATACCTAAAATATCAAAATTTCATATTCGACTACCCAAATACAAACCCGACCCATTGAGATCCTTAGTTGTGGGCCATTGGAAAATTCATGGACTATTGATTTTATTGAATAAAAACAGCCCATTAGGATTTTGTAAATTTATAAAATAACATTCATAAAATGACTGCTTTTTATTATAGATTATTTATATTTGTCATGCCTAATTTTAAATTTTATTTTTGCTTTGCAAAATGTATAGATTTTAATAATCCCAATCATAAGATTGCTGATATTAGTTTTAGTAATCCGGCTAGATTAGGAATTAAGTGGCAAAAAGGATTATTATTCAGTTTTAGATTATTTATTTTTAAATAAATAATTATAATTTATTTATTTTTTTTAAAAATATAAAATAAATTATTAAATTATAATCTATTTAAAAATAGATGACATATATTTAGAGAATAACTTCTTTTATTTTCTTAAGAGAATAAATTATTGAGATAAATCTTGTTTGATTTTCTTAAAATCTTGTTGATTTGACCCTAATTGATCATACAAAAACTTAAATAAGAAATAATTTTATAAATATATTATTAAATAAAGTATAAAAAATATAATATTTATAATAATTTTTTTAAATAATAAATATCTATAAAATAAATATTCTAAAAATCGTCTATAGCTCTAAAGCTTTTCATCATGAATATTTATCATCAAAATCGTCTATATCTCGAATCTCTTTAGTAATTGCACAACCTCCTCAACATGCTATAAATTATTTATTATGCAGTTAATAAAACAAAAAGATAAGTTAAATATCAACAAATGAATAAATTAATAAAAACTAAACGCAACTCAGCATCTCGGATAATAATATTAATATAAATAAATAAATCAACAATATGAGATAAATCAATATTTACACGATATTTAATGATCTGTCGTATTCACAACTTAAAAGTCATGCGACAATAAAAATTTAAAGATGCGAATTGGATTCTACCAAATCCGAGTATCAACCACAATGTAGGTTCTAACGAGCCTATCTCAACAGAGATTCCAACTGTATAAGATGTCATAAATATTTTTGAATCTCATATGTTTCTGTGAACCAACAACTACCGCTGCCTCCAATGGTTGGGTAAATTCTTAGGTATTAGTGCTTATAAGTTTGACAAGCGATCAACTCTATAATCTTATGATATTTGCCAAATGTAATGTACAAGTATCGATCTCAATCCATACGAACAATATTTCCATTAACCCGTTGGATAATCCAAAATATGATTAATAGATATTCCCGTAACCCATTGTGATATATGCCCAAACGGGTAAAGAATACTTATCTTCATAACAAGTCAAATGTAGAACCTTTGATACAATATTTATCGATATCTCACGCATAATAAAAAGCCCGGGTAAAAGCAAAATCAAATAAAGAGAAGAAAAGTAGAAAGAAGGAAAGAAGTCTAGTGCTAGTTCTTACTGAAACTTCTTTATCTAACTATCACTTTTGAGTTCTTTGTTCTCTTATTTGGATTGAAAGAAAGACAAAACTTTCCCTTTTTTCTCTTCTTTTGTTTTATCCTTTCGACAAATTTCATTTTGGCTATGACCAATGCCTGCCCCTACTAGCGGAATAAGCATAAAAAAGAAAGCTACCTAAAAAAAGGCAATGTGCACCTTGAATTGAAATTGACGAATTGCATTTTATCAGAGAGATTTTTTTAGAAAGATTCTCCGGATAAAAAATCAAAAAAAGAATCTAAAAAAAGGTGCCTCAGGGGGGGCGGGAGGCCCCACTACATCCAGGGGGGAGGAGATTAGCCTCATTAATTTCCACTAGGCGAGAGGTGCACTTAACTTACCTATCCACTTATCAATCACGGTGTTCCGCTGACTTGCACTGATAGACCTTTCTATGTGTGCCCGAAGGGCAGCTTCTCGCTGCATAGAATCGACCTACTCATCGACATCACCTCCAGGTATGAGCTGCTTAATTTTATGGACGCATACTCTTATTACAATCAAATTAGAATGAGTTTCAAGGATGAGGAACATATCCTATTCATAACAAACCAATGGACATACTGTTATAAGGTTATACTCTTCGGGTTGAAGAATACGGGGGCTACGTACCAACCACTCGTAAATAAAATGTTCGAAGCCCAAATTGGCCGGAATGTGAAGATGTATGTAGACTATATGCTCGTCAAAAGTAAAACCACCGATGACCATATCCATGACCTCAGTGAGACTTTCGAGGTATTCCGGGTGCACCTGATGAAATTAAACTCGACCAAATGCATCTTCGGAGCGTCATTAGAAAAATTCTTGGGTCTCATCATTTCTTGATGAGGAATCGAATCCAACCCCAAAAAGACAAAGGCTATCATGGACATGTCCCCACCGCGAAATGTGAAAGACATCCAGAGGCTGACCAGGAGGCTTGCAGCGCTCTCCCGCTTCCTGACTAAATATGGAGATAAATATTACCCTTTCTTCAAAGCCTTGAAAGGGACTAAAACAAACGGTTTTCAATGGACGACCGATTGCTAGGCCACTTTCGAGGAACTAATGGAGTACCTGGCCATTCTCCCTCTCCTGACGTTACTAAGAGAAGGTGAGGAGTTCTACCTCTACTTGGTAGTTTCAGTGGTGATGTTGAGCTCTGTTTTAATTCGACATTAATCTGACATGCAGTGGCTAGTTTACTACGTCAGTAAGACTTTAACAGGCATCGACACCCGTTACACGCACACTGAAAAGGTCGTACCCGCACTCATCTATTAGACCAGGAAATTGCAGCCCTACTTCAAGGCGTATAAAATAATTGTCCTAACCGACCAATTATTGAAGAGAATCCTTCAAAAGCTTGATATGTCAAGACGGCTAGCCAAGTAGGCTATCGAACTGGATGAGTTTGATGTAGAGTTCAGACCCAGGCCGGCCGTAAAATGACAATTCCTAACAGATTTCATTGTCGAGACCATAACTAGTCACCCCGGTAGTGTCGACCACCAATCTGAGGTGCCGAATTGGACTCTCCATGTGGACGAGTCGTCAACTCATTCCGGCAGTGGAGCTAGAGTGATTCTAAGGACCTTCGACGGACTAGAGGTGAAATACTCGTTAAAGCTCGGGCTCTTGGCTACCACTAACGTCACCGAATATGAGGCCTTGTTCGCCAAGTTGCAACTTGCAAAGGAATGTTCGACAAGGCATATGATTGTTTACAGCAACTGAGAGCTAATTGTATAATAACAAAATTAATATAGTAATAAATAATTTAAAATATTAGTATTAATAAATATTATAAATAATAATGAGTATAAAATAATAAATAATAAATAATAAATAATAAATAATAATAATAGTAAATGAGAGTAAATTATATACTAATAAATATTAATAATAATTAGTAATAAATAATAATTATAATAAATTATTATAAAATAATAATTATGAATATAATAATAAATAAAATAAATAAAAATAAATATTAAATAATTAATAATAAATTATTATATATATATATATTAAAATATATTTATAATGATATATAATATAATAGTAATATAAATAATAATTATAATATATATATTTATTTATATATAATATGTAATAATAATTATTATAATAATATAACACAAAAAGAAAAAGAAAACAGGGAGGGAGAGAGAGAGGGGAAGGACGAACGGAGAAGACGGAGGGAGAAGAGGGAAGATGAAGCAGAGGGAAAACAGGAGGAACGGCCGGCGATTCGTGCGGCGACGATTTTCCCTTTTTCCCTGCCGATCGGCTGATTCCTACTTTCTTTCGGTGGCCAACTTCATATATATATAGAAACCGATTCTTTGGAGTAGCAGAAAAGGAAAAGAGGGCCAAGCCTCCGTTCTTCGCTGCTGCCGCTGCAAATAGCCTTCGTGTAGTTGGGCCGAAGCCGCCGCTGCCGCTGCCGTCGAAGTCGCCGTCATCGATTCGTGGAGTTGCTGCCGTTACCGGAAGAAAAGCAAGGATTGAGGCAAGTGATTTCCCATTACTTTCACTATCTCCTTACTCCCATTTTTGTAATTTCTCCTTCCCTTCTTTCTTTATTGATGTGGAGTTCGAATTGTATGTCTTAATTTTGGAGAAATTGGCGTTGGCTATAGGAGTCGACAATTTAGGGAAAAACAGAGTCCGATTTCTGGGATGCAGGTTTCGAAAAAAATATTCATGGGCTTCAAGTAGAAATTGAGGGCCAAAATTTATTAGTTAACAATTCTCCAAATCTTTTTTGTTGAATGTGAAAAGAAAGGTTGGGATTTTCATTCATTTCGGTGGAAATCTGTTGGAGGCACCAGAACAGAGCCTTGTGCTCTGTTCGTATATTTGGTATGGCTTCGGCAACGTATTGGGCCTCAGAAGAGGGTATGTGCATTCGTATTCTACGGTATACATACGCTTATGTGTGGCCGCGCTACTGCTGGGTGTGGTGTGTGGACGCTGCTTGCAGTGTTGCTGCCGTGGGTGGTTATGTGTGTGTATGCTGTTGGTGTGCGTGTGGGTGTGTGAGTGCTGGCAGATTTCTTCCATGGGTATGTGTGTGGAGTGGTGGCAGTATGTGGGTGTGTATTGGTTGTGTGTGTGTGATTGCAGCTGCTCCGCGTGAGCTCTGTGTGTGTGGGCAGCAAAAGCTGCTGCATGAAAGCATGGGTGCGTGAGTGCCGTGGGCCGTGGGCTGGGTCAATTTTGTTGGAGTGTGTGTGTGCGTGTGAAGTGGAGTTGGTGGATGGCAGCATGTGTGTATATATATGTATATATATATATGGGTGTAGATTATTGTTTGTGTATATATATAGGAGTATATTGATGTATGAGTGTATATATATTTATGTATAGATATATATATAAATATATATGCGGTCAGTAATAGATGTCATATATATATATATATATATATATTGAGCAGGAATGTATGTCGAGGATGGATTTTAATAAAATGTGTGAAAATGGGTTGTGTGTGCAAGAACTGGTAATGTGACCGTGAATAAATATTTATGTTTGGACATCCGGTTTGTGTGAGAGTTAGTTGCTTTAATTTGGGTTGTCAGTAAGTGATAATTATATTGTTAGCCTTAATCGTGGGCATCGTTCTGGAATAAAAAGGAAAAATAGTGAAGTAGTTGAGCTGATCATATCTTAATCCATGTATCTCCTTTGTACGTCCTGAGAAACGTTTCTTTGTGTTAGATTTGATTGTGTGAGTACGGTTTGGTCAGCACCGAACGACGTTCCTATCATTGATGTTGCAAAGCATTCTTGCGTTATACTCGGTGTGAGTATGTGTATTTGTTGGCTTCTTACGGGGTGAGGTCGAGGCGAGAGTGTGGGAAAACATTGAAGTATCTCGGTAGAATGGGAGCTTTGGTACTTTAATGTGATGGTCTACGTTTATCCGATAATCGATTTATATCCTGGTAGGTTGAGGTGACGTTGCCTAGTGTGACGGGATGCTTATAGCCATGTGACTATCATAGAGATGATATCGGGGGATATCATTTGGCGAGGGTATCACGGGTGGTATTTCGGATGTTACTGCAGTGCAGCCTCCGGGAGGATCGTAGGGGTAGTTGGATACCATGGATAACCTCACACTTACCTCACGTTGGGCGTAAATACGTGGCTTTTGGTTCATGGTGACAGAATAAGGTCTAAGGAGATTCATTGTGATATTTTATCATTGTTGATACCTCATGAGTTTGAGATTCGGTGGAATCCAGAGTTATTTTCGGTAAAATCCATGTGACGAATTTTACGCTATCCGGATTCGGTGGAATCCATGTTGTTATTGTTTGATATTCAGGTCGTTCATGCTGACATTCGGACCAGGGAATCCCACTATTCGTGATATCGGATTCCAGGGGATTACTGTTGTTTATTGGCACTCTTATTGTCTTTGGATTTGCGGGTCTTGTGGGACCTCTTTTGCCTAGAGTCGTATTTACGACTCGTTGTAATTTGCTCGGATATAGTAGATGGTTAGAGTTATGTTGAGACTTTGTAGTTGGTATCCGAGATTGTTATTGTTGTATACCATTTTTTATTATTATCACTTGTTGGGCTTTGGCTCACCCTTGTGTTTTCTTGGCTCCAGATTGAATTTATTGCATAGTGCGGACCATGGGATCCTACTTTGACTACAGAAACTCGAGATAGAGAAGATAATAGAGATAGAAGCTCGTGAGATGAAGTTCTAGATCGAGATTTTATTTAAATATGTTATTGGGGCTGTTTTCGCAGGATGATAATATTATATACATTTCATTATCTCGAAGAAAATTATTAAGAAAATTATAATTGTGATGTTGAGTTTATTATGATGATTGTAATTTTGAGTTTTCTCGTGATTGAATTAAAATGGGTCAAATGACTCGGGTTCGGGTCGTTACAAATTGTCAATCAGATCTACGGAAGATTCGAAGTGTGGAGCCCCCTATTTGCAAAATACCTCGCTAAAGCAAGGAATATGGTGAAGAAATTTGACAAGGTTGAGATGGTACACATTCCGAGGGCAGAAAACTGAAAGTCCGACCAACTCGCGAGAGTAGTTGCCGTCGAAAGCCCAGAGCAATATTCTAGAGACGTATGGGAGGTTCTGACCTCTCCAAATATAGAGAAACTTGAAGCGCTGCGAGTCTTCGACAACGAAAGCTGGATGTTTCCCAATTGGAGGTATATTACAAACAACACCCTACCAGAGGATCCAGACAATGCTAAATGCATAAAGAAGACGGCTGGTTGGTATATCATCATGGACGAAAGGTTGCACCATCGAAGGTACTCCACCCCGTACTTGCAATGCCTCACATCGGAGGAGGCCAGCTATGCGTTAAGTGAGGTGCACTTCAGCATCTGTAGGTCACATATCGGGGGCAAGAACCTTACCTTCAAGATAATGCGCCAATACTTTTATTGCTTGACGATGAAACGGGATGTCATGAATTTCATGAAGAAGTGCAAAAACTGTCAGATCTATGACAACATACCCCATTAGCTGCCCACGGAGCTGACCCTTTAGACCCCCTGACCATCTGCACAGTAGGGGCGTGAAATACTTGATCCTTTTCCCATCGCGACCAGGCAAAGAAAATTCATCATAGTGGGTATCGACTACTTCACGAAGTGGGTCGAAATCTCTCCATTAGCCCGCACCACCGAACAAAATGTCATGGAGTTTCTTTGGTAGAATATCATTTACAGATTCGGGGTTCCCAACGTTATTGTGACCGACAGTGGAATCCTAATTCACTGGCAAGCATTTCACCAAATATTGCACGAGTTTAGGTGTTCGGTTGGTCCACACCTCAATCGCCTACCCACAGGCAAACGGACAGGTGAATGTTACCAATGGAACCCTAGTATATGGGCCAAGACCAAGTTAGAAGATGCTAGGGGCTCCTAAGCGGATGAGCTACCCTCCGTGTTATGGTTGTACTGGACGACATCAATGGAGCCGATGCGTGAGACACCTTTCGATTTGTGCTACGTAACTGAGGCCATCATCCCAGTTGAAATTAGACTGCCAATCTCAGGGTCAAGGGATTCAACCCACTCAATAACTCCCAGCGATTTAGGAAGCACTTTGACCTGCTCGAAGAGGCATGAGACGTGGCCAAAATGCGCATAGTTGCCTATCAACAGCAGATTACCCGGTGCTATAACAGAATGGCGAATGTTCGATAGTTCAAGGTAGGGGACCTGGTCTTACGAAGTATAGAAGCCACGGGCAAGAACACTAACAGGAACAAGCTTTCACAGAACTAGGAGGGCCCATTCCTCGTTTCAGCCGTCCTGCGGAACGGGCTTACAAGTTTCGAGTCCAAAATGACAAATTGGTCTCAAAAACGTGGAACGTCGTCCACTTGAAAAAATACTACTAGTAATACTTTACTGAGCCTAGGTAGGTCCAGCATTTATTATCGAGTATGCTTGTAAAAATGTTTCATGTTTAATAAAGCGATCTGTTTGCCTACCTATTGTTTATTATAAATTGTCATTTCCTATTTTTTTATCCATGTGAATGCTTGTGTGACATTGTATAAATTCGAGCAATCTAAGTTACCTCTAAGTTGAACAAATTTTCATTCGCCTGTTGCTAAACCTCTATCCTGCACCAAGTGGCTCATATGCAGTAGAATTTGAACCTCAATCTCACACCAAGCGGCCTTCATGTGGTCGAATTTGAACCTCAATCCCGCATAGAGCGGCCCATACGCGGTTGAATTTAAACCTCAGTCTCATACCGAACGGCCCATGCGCTGTCGAATACCAAAACCTTAGGTGCCTTTTCAGCACACGTACGACGACTTCCCCAGTAGAGACGAACACCATCAGTCGATGATATTTAATGAGTTAGGATCCAACGCAGTTGCATGCGGACGATGACCCTAACTCTTCTAAAAAGCCTAATTGTGACAGCAACTATGCTTAGCTGGCAAACAACGGTATGTAAGCAATGTTGTACGAAAGTGAAAAGATATGACAACGGTTAAGAAAATTCTCCTTTATTCATCAAGAAATTATACTATATAGGCGGTGTTATATACATATAAAAAGAGAGAAAAAAAGGAAGGTGACCCTAAGACTGAGGGCTAGTCAGATGGCATGACGAGAGCCCCTCTCCGTTAGTAAAGTCAGTCCAGTCGAACCGGCACTGAACAGCCCAATTTCTCTGGTCAAAAAAGCAAGCCGAAAAGGCGGGGTCGAAAAGGGAAGCGATCCACCTTCACAGCTGAATGCTGTCCATAAACACCGCGTTTAGAACCTGGCCCACCTCCTACGGGATGAATTGAGTCGTCCGCTCCGCCCTAAGTCTGACTTTTTGCTACGGAAGATAGGGAGATCCTGCTTGGCTGTTTGTAACGTGTCCCTGGACCTCTGTAGCCCCCCTGACCTCGAAAAGTTGGAGCTCAAGGCTTGAGATGCGATCTCGGTACTGCTGAACCTGAAAGGCGGCAGCATCCATTTGGCCCTAGATCTCCACCATGCTCAGGTTAACCCTCGTCTGGGTCAAATGGTGGACCTCCCCTTCCAATATCTGGATTTGGGATGACCGCGATACAAGCATGTTTGCAAGACTTGCACCGTCTTATCGTCTTACAAACAAAACAAGAGAAATATGTTAAACTCAGCCATTCCTAATAGAATAGAAAAGTTCTAAGCAACTTACCCGAATATAAGACAATCTGACCGCCGCAACGCTCAGAGGCACCATGGATGAAGACGCTGGACTGGATGCACGTTTCGACCAGGGCCGGTCCAACGTAGAAGCCTCCTGGTGAGATGCCTCCGTGGTCGCTACCTCCTCGATATCAACCCCAGCAAGAACTTTGCTAGGTGGCCAACATCGGGACCCTCTTCGACTGACTCGCCTGAAAAGTCGACCACCGTCTGCAGTGGCAAATAAGAAATAGGGGCCTCCTATTGGGCCTCATGTTGAACTGCCGGATGGGCCTCCTCCTAGGCCTCCCCAAGGACTACCTGCTGAGCCTCCTATTAGACTGCTTGTTGGGATTCTAGATGGGCCTCTTGATGGGCCTGGACAAGCTCACAAATTAGCCCAACCAGCCCTCCTACTGTCGGCTTGCTCAAAACACCTGCTGTGAGAGCGGGGGGCCCACCAGCGACAGTTGCTCCGGCATCGGCCTCAGTGGTGCCAGCATTTGAGGGTGCAGCGAGTGTCAACCCTCTTGATGACTCTCCAAGGCCTCTCATATGCTCTGCCATGGGCAGGCCCTAGGCGGCAGAGGATGAAGAAGACCTCGGAGACGATGTAGTTTGTTGCCGGGATGGACTTTCGGATGGATCCCTGATAAACAGGGTTCCAGCTTTCCTCTTGGGCTGAGCAAACTGAGGGGCTATGACTCCTGTGTCCTCCATGGAAAGACTCCACTGCCCTAGTGCAAGTGCCTCGTAGGATAGGAAGCGATCCTTCTTGAAATCATCTAGGTTCGCTCGAATATGCTCCATCATTAGCTTAATGGATTCTGCCTCCTCACGTGAGGCCTTGCTGGTGAATGGTGCCAGTACGTTGCCCCAATCAATAGAAAGGGGCCAGTGGGGAGATACCTTGATAAAAAGAATCGGTTCTTCTAGTTCTTGATAATGTCCGGGATGACCCCATTTATGCACAGCTCTCGAGGGAACAGTGAGATCCAATCCCCATTCTGACAGAACAGAAAGATTACCTTCACGGCCACTGCAGTTAGTGCCCTCCCATGGTGATAAAGAAATACACACAGAGTGCATAAATATCTAATGGCATTGACATGGTGTCTTGTTATCGGGATTACATGGGCCACCAAGATCTCATACAACTCCCCTAGGAGGGGGAAGCGAATGCCACTCTGCAAGTGTGCCTCATAAATCGTAATGGATCCATCCGAGAGGGGAACAAGCCCTATTGCGCTCCCCTGGCACAACATATAAAATCACAGTCGAAATATTGTACTATAAATACAATGCCTCAATGTCGACGGTAGTGAAAACAAAATGAATCGTGTTAAGTTTGGGAGCCATGAAAACAGAAAATAACAAGTCACAAAGAAGAAAGAGAGAAATATGGGCTCGAGAAGAAGCGCATAAGGCAACAAAGGGGCATCCTTTTATATATGGGAAGTGGTTGGAATTTCAAACAGTGCCTTGAAAAGGTGTGTGTATGATGACCTAACATGCATCAGCACCGGAGGACGTCCAGGCTCGTCCAGTGCCATTAATGGCAACCTACCACCATATAGACGGTGGACATGTGGTAGGACGGGATGAGTCAGAAGTCAGAACGGCGCAACCTCCAAGGCTACTATGCTTCACTTCTCGAGGACACCAAATTGGCGACAGGAAGATGTGATGAACTTAGAGCCAGACTGACAAATCGATGATCCACTCAGGAATCCAACCAGTTTAAGTGGCTAACAATCCAGTCTGGCTCCAGCCTGTTTGATTGATCAGCTTCCCACTCCGGCTTCCAACTGGTTTGATTGGTCAACTATCCAGTCCAACTCTGGTTTCCAACTGGTTTGACTGGTTAACAATCTAGTCCGACTCTGGCTTGTCCAACTGGCCTGAGACCCAATCCGGCACCCAGCCAGTTTGACTAGTCAATAATCCAGACCAGCATATGGCTTGCATGACTGATCAGCAATTTAGTTTGGCGAAAATAGAATGGTCAATGACCGGATTCAACGTGAAGAAAAAAACCGAAGGCAAAAATAGTATGGGCAAAAATAATTGCTAGTTCTATTTATTTTCCTTTACAAGTTACGAGACTTCCGGAGGCTGACGCACAACAAAAGAAGATAACAACGAAAGAGGAATACATTGAACTCAACCACAAAACCTCCTAGACCAAGAAACAACAGAAGAAGCCCAAGCGAGAGACTTGCATGCATCCGGCAAAATAGTAAAGTGCGGCCCCCAAGAACAGCACATCAGGAATCACAGCAGAGGCTCATTGTGAGGAGAGGCCACTATTTAGATGGAGCCAAAGGGTAAGGAAAGCCTCATCCCACAATAAGGAGGAAATAGCATTGAACCCGGGAATTTACCACCAACCCTACCAGTAGCAAAGTGAGGATGCAGAGATAGCAGGAGCTCAAGCAATGGCCTGTTCTGAAGGTCAGCCACCGCCCAAGGCGAAGGTAGAGTGAAAGGAAAGCCTCACTCAACTCAAAAATAGCGGCAAGCATGGCTCCATAACAGATACAAAAAGGGGTGACCAAAGTAACTCCCTATGTGAAAAGGAGTGACCAAAGCATACCACTAGTGCGTCCCAGGATGGCACCATCAAATATCAGGGACAAGCTCCCACCAATACCAACAGTCGGAAACCCAAGCCTCATGAGGAATTTAGGTTCCCACACCACTTCATTGATAAAGGCAGAATGTAATGCAAAAAAGGCATAACAAGGCCTTAATTTATAGCGCACGAAAGAATTTACGAGCCACTAAACACCAAAGATCCTCCATTCCAACAAATCTACAAAAAAATATGTATGCAAGAGAATCACGCCAAAAATAATAAATGAGGGAATTTGAGGACTGCTTGGGGAAGGAGCAGAAGGGGAAAAACAATGAGGCATATCACATTTCATTATGAACATGTTGGAAGTTAAAAATTCAAATCTCCTGACATGATAGCTAGTGATGGAAATGGTAGAAATGTGTCAGCCTAATACCAAAACCCATAGACTCGGCGGCAGGCCTAGGAGGCATTCGGCCCACAGGCCAAGAAGCTGGTCAACGCTTTCGTTGACCAAAACAGCGCCATAGCTGGCCGGATAGCCTAAGCCGGCCATGACTCAATCCGAATAGCTCCCAACACCATTCCTATGCACTGAAGATTACTTACCTTAACCAATCAAAATCCCGAATATCGCCCCAGATCACAATCTCTCCAAGAACGACAACTCCCAGCTCAATAAATCTCTCATAATGGCAACCCTAATATTTGTCACGCACAGCATCTCTTCAATGAAGGAAAGAATCCCCTTCGACCGATCACAGTTGTCTTAATCGACGCATGCTAGCTTACCAAATTCACATGGCAGCTGGCAACCAGTCTTGGCGCCTAAGTAAGGTTGAGCTAACCAGAGGCTATAAAAGGCCATTGAGGAAGATTCTAAGGACATACTTGCATTGATACTCGCATTAGCACCTACACTGATGCTAATACTAGCCATTAGACGCTTGCATTCACACTAAAACAAACCCTCTAATGCTACTTCCAAAGAGTTCTCAAGAGACTACGCTCTGCCCACAAAGCCTTCTAAGAATTCACTCATAATCTTGGCCTCCTAGACCTCAAAGCCGCTTCCCACGAGTGCACCACCACAAAAGCCGTACCACGTCGAGCGCTACCTCCAAATTAGACTGAAAAAACTCCTTCCTTACATTATCACTTGATACTTTTATCCACACATCTTTTATCTCTTGAGGAAGATTATTGATTTGAGCGTCAAATGATATATCGGGGAGCGAGTCTTACCAATTCTCTGACATCTTGTTTTTTAGTTATAGCGTGTAGGATCCAGGCTAAGGAATATAGAGACCAAACTCGCTTCAATTTGACCGAAAAACAAAGCTGGACCCTAATCTGTTAGTAACCTAAATTCAGTACGTATCACAAATATATATAAATACATATATATAATTAACACTGCCAAACTCACACACACACATATATATATACTCACACAACTAGTATTCACACACAGACACAATCTACATACACACACATATAAATTTTTGTACATACATCATACATTTGAAACACCGATATATATTTATATAAGTATATACCTTTTGACATATATACGTATTGTCTACTCGTATACTTTTCGTATACACATATATTTACATTTTTACACAATTAAACTTAGCTATGTATTTGTACGTACACATTAACACCCAAGGTCACCTTTATCTTCCCTTTACACACCCCGGTTCCCAATTCATTATTTATTGTATCAACAGCCGAACGCCAAACAGAACACAAAGCTCTTTTTTTTCTACACTTTCAATTCCGACCCAAAATAATCGTTCCCACAAAATGATATTAGCAACTAACACTAGATTTTAACATTAATAAGGAAGAGTGACGTTTGATGGCGAGAGAGGGTGGAGAAACAGTGGAATACTAGTAGAAGAACAACGGAATGACTTGCCTGATCTTAGCGATGAACAGTGATAGCAGCTTCGGACAGTAACGACAAACGACGTCAACAAGAAATAGCGGCTACAGGAAGGAATAGAGGTGCACGTTCTTTGCGCGTGCGCTCTCTCTCTCTCTTTCTTCTCTGCTACTGGGTTACTCCCAAATTAAAAAGAGCTAAGATTGGGATTAATGGGAGGGCAGAAGAAACGGAAGGAAAAACGAAGCGACGTAGGAAGAGAGGAAGGAAGATGAAAGAGGAGAGAAGAAAAGAAAAGAAAAAGAGGAAAAGGAGAAGAATCCCGATATGGATGTGAGGTGATGCTGGAAGTGGTGCTGGTTAGAGAGACAATGAAAGTTGTTAAAGCGTTCATGTCAGAGCACACCCACAAACTTGAACCACTTGAAACAAGACATTTTTGTGATCACAAAGAGAAGTACCAGTCACGTAGGGCTAACTTATTGAGATAGCTCATGATGCCAGATTGAGACCACATGAGACATTTGAGCTCACGGTGATAGAGGCTAGTCGTAGTGGATCAGTTGGATATATAGCAGAAGACCAAACGTCATGCATTCATGCCAGGAGGCAGCGGCATATGTAATACGGCGAAGCAGGGGCTATATTGACATATTTTTAAAAACAAAAAATGAAGAATTCTAAGTTTTTTCATGAGGTGCAGTTGGATTCTGATGACTGTGTGACTAATATCTTTTGGGCTGATATGAAAATAATTCTCGATTACCTATTTTTTGGAAATGTTGTCATGTTTGATACTACTTACGGGACGGATAAAAGCTTGAGACCCTTGATGTCTTTACTAGATTTAACCATCATAGGTAGATGGTGGTGTTTGGTACAACTCTATTATATGACAAGACAGGTGATTCATTTTCATGATTATTTGAGACTTTTTTACGTTGTCACTGTAGTAAGGTGCCCATCACCATCTTTAGCGATCAAGATGTTGCATAACCAAAGCATTTAAGTTGGAGATGGCTAGAACTTGTCATGGCTTATACACATGGCATATCTTATAAAATGCTATCAAGTATCTAGCAACCCGTTCTGACTTATTGACTGTATTCACATCTTATATGTTTTTTATAATTGATGAGTCCGACTTTGATAATATATGGGTTAGTATAGTGTCAAATGAAGGAGTGTCTCATGCGTGCACAAAGTTGGGTGGAATATATGTGCTATGTCATAAATTGGCATATTGTTACATGAAAAACTTTTTCATTGAGTATTAAAAGTATGCAATTTTTTGAAAGTCTAAATGGTGATTTGAAGGCCCACTTGAAAAATAATACTAATTTAAGAGACTTTTTCCATCATTTTGAATGAGTTGTGAATAAGAAATGTGAAAGAGAATTGTTTGCAAACTACGAATCAAGGCAAACGTTGTCAAATTTAATTATAATCAATTCTCTTTTAATGACATAGTTGGCAAAGATTTATATGCCAATTATCTTTAAGATGATGCAACGTGAGATGTTGGAAGCATCGGCATGGTGTCTTGCTTCACACAAGACCCCGAATATATCCTCGTATCCCATACTATTTCGAGGCTTTTAGTTAAGGTTATTTTTGAGTGTGAAGTTGAGGTGATTGAATGTAAATGTCGATTGTTCGAAACTAATGGAATCTTTTGTGCACATGTCTTTAAAATTTTCAGCATTCACAACCTAACTACAATATTTGATAAGTATATACTTAGTAGGTGGATAATAAATGTAAGATCTTATACACCTACTTTGTATATTGATCGTACAATATTAGATGATACCTTACAGATGTGGTTAGGAAGGATAATGTTCAAGGTTATGAGAAACTGTTTGTTAATTGGAGCTTATCCTCGGGGATAACAAAAATACAAAATAATATTACTAAAATGGATGAGATAGTGCAGAATTTCTTAAATTTACATGTTTGTGATGAGATAACAAATGTGAATATTTCACTACAACTTGCTAATGGATGTATGAGATGTAAAAAATCGTGATTGGCAGAGAGGGACTAAATGACCTAAAAGTTGTTTAGAAAGATATAAAGGCAAAAAAAAAGGATCAAGTTGGTATATTTTCAGTTTGGAAATTTGTCAAATAACTTTTATTGCATTTATGTATTTTAACTCTATTTTTTTCTTTAGGTAATGGTTGGTGCTCTGAGTTTGTTGTTGGACACCCAACATCAATTGGTTGTACAACTGTCGGACCATCATTATCAATCACCACACCTTGATGTCATATTGTCAATATCAACCGTTTGGAATAACTAACATGCAATTGCTACAGGCATATCGTTGTGCATTTTATCTAGCTTGCATTTTTTTTTGAATTTATGTATTATATTGCTAGTTCTAATTTACTTGATCATTTTATAGGAATAACATATGATTGTGTCCCAAAATCTAGGGAGCAATAGTTAGCTGATGCAGGGTATCAGTGAGGATTTGTAAGGGCTTGGATTCGTAACAATTTTTAAATAGTGAAACTGATATGAAGCTTTGCTGGGATTTGTAAGGGCTTGGATATGTTGTAGTGGGAAAATTTGAAGTTGTGTATCATTCCAGATTCTTTAATGTTGAAAAAGTTGTGATGTGAATCTCTCAACATCAGGGCTGGATTAGCCAGGTCATGCAGCTGTTCTATTAAAAATGGTTTACGAATGGGTGCAAATTGTGCAGAAACAATTCTGACCATCATGTGAGTACAAGAGAGCAGATTACACTTTAAGAAACAATGGAGGGTGTAATTTACTCGACATCAAAGTTTGGGCTTGATGGTTGGAAAATCTATTCCTTTTGTTACTCATGGCAAGATGATCTTTGCTTATTTGAGTTTCATGTGAGGCTCAGTATATATCTACATTTTATTCTTTGTTTCAGAATGTTTTGGTGATGGGGACACATCTCAAATTGGTTTGGACCTTGACGAGGTAATTATATGTATCCATATTTAGGGGACGTGATGTTGAGTTGTCAAGTTTATGTTAAGTTGTGAAATAGTTGTGTAGGTAATGCTATATATTTTCTCAAAACCTGAACTTTATCAGTGACTTATAGTGATGTAGGAAGGGGAAGGTAAGAAAGAGAGACAGAGGGGTAAAGATAAGAATAGAGACTAGAGAGGTAGGGATAAGAAAAAGAATAGAGAAAGGAGGAGGAGAAACCGGGGGGATCAATTTTTATTCAAATAATCAACTGTGTTTCTAATAATAGAGTTAGAGTCCTTATATAGAAAACTTTATATTTAAGACAATTGAAAACAAAATTATGATCTAATAACATCAAATTTAGAAAGGAAATCAAATAAAAAATAAAATTAAATCTCTCCTAAATTGAATATAAAATAAAATCTCTTCTCAATAAAATCAAATCTCTACTAATTAAAATCAAATCTACTATAGAATAAAATCAAATCAAATTTGTAAGTACAATCAAGTCAAATATACATCAAATCAAATCTGCATCTTTGATGTCCGCATCAATTCTTCTTGGGTGGTTGAAACTCGACCCTGTCAAAGAAAACCTTTGTAATCAATCCTCCAACCACAAGTTGAGTGGCTGTGCAACCCTTCGTCAACGGTGATAGACTCGAGTAAGTGGAGACTAAAACTAAATGAACTACCAATATCTCCGGAATGAATTAGACTTGGGCCTAGTAAAGTGCAATCATACTGACTCTAATAGAACTCTAAAAGGTCTGGATCGAATTGCTGTAGTACCTCTCGAGAGATCTAAACATTTTCAAATTCTGGTCGGCAGTCAACCAACAGACAAGGAAGCGTTGGACAACTCCATCTCTAATAAACATAATCTGTTCATTTAAAATAGTTTTAATTTTATCGTGATATACTGGTAGGGAGAAAAGTGGCACAAGAGTGGATGGACAGTCAATGGGTGGTGCACTTGGGGGGCAGCAAAGGGATCAATAGGTGGGAAAAAGTCACATTTATAAGTAATTAAATCTTCAATATTGAAAGTACGATAAAAACCAAAATGAGATGGAATGTCAACAACATATGTATTTGATCCGATTTGCTGTAAAATTTTAAATGAACCAGCACTACGAGCTTGCAATTTAGAGACGTGTCTAGGTAGGCGCCACTCTGGTCTGATTCGAACCATAATATAATCTTTTATATTGAATTTAATGTGTCTTTTATGTGAATCAGCGATAAAGTTTGTCTGAAGTATTGCTTGTCTTAATTGTTTATTGATCTCGATGTGTAAATTATGAAGGTATTGTGCAAAACTTTCAGCCGCCATGGACACACAAACATGTGAAGATATCGGGATAAGGTCCAATGATTTTCGAGGTTTGTAACCATGCACAATTTCAAATTGACTTATATCTAGGGATTTATTGAAAGAGCTATTATATACAAGTTGAGCAATGAGAAGGATCAAATCCCAATTCCTAAGATGCTTTTGGACCAAACACCGTAATAAGTTATATAAATTCCGATTGACGACTTCAATTTGACCATTTGTTTGAGGGTGGTATGCAATGAAAAATTTTAGATTAGTACTGTATGCCATAGGGCCCTCAAAAAATGGCTGGTAAAACGAACATACCTATCAGAAATAATAGTTTTAGGAAGATCACATAATTTGACAATCTCAGCGAAGTAAAAGAGAGTAACTCGAGAAGTATTAACAATCTTACTGCAATGAATGAAGTGGGTCATTTTAGAAAAACGATCCATAATGACAAAAAAAGGAAACATGTTTCTTAGGGGTACGTGAAAGTCCTAAAATAAAGTCCACACTTACGTTCTGCCATAGACCATTAGGTATAAGTAGAGGGGTGTAAAGGCCAATATTTTGCTTTGTATGTTTGACTAGTTGGCATGTTCGACAATTATTGACAATTTTGGCTACATCTTTCTTCAAATTAAGTCAATAAAATTGTCGCTTAACTTTCTCAATTGTCTTATCACGTCTAAAATGGCCAGATAAATCTCTGGCATGAATTTCCCAAACTATGAAGTCTCGGACAGACCTTTTTGCGATACAAAGTTTATTAACTTGGAATAAGTATCCATCTTGAAGATGAAATCTGTCTGTGGTGTCCAAGTGCCTACACTGTAAAGTGAGGAAGATTTTGTTAAAATTAGGGTATGACTCATATTCTTCATTAAATTTTTCAAAGCCAACAATTTTAACTTGAACAGCGGATAGTAAGGTTAAACGACGGCTCAAGGCATTGACCACTTGGTTCTCAACTCCTTTCTTATGCTTCAAGATAAAATAATAGGTTTGTAAATACTCGATCCACCGACCATGCCTATAATTTACTTTTTCCGGGAGTTAAGGAATCTAAGAGCTTTATGATCCGAATAGAGGACAAACTCTTGAGGTAGCAAGTAATGGCGGCAATAGCGTAAGGCCTGTATGATGACATACAACTCATTATCATAAGTAAAGTATCGCCGCTTGGTATCATTCAACTTTTCGCTAAAGTAGGCAATTGGGTAGTGTTCTTGACTAAGAACTCCTATTCTTACACTTGACACATCACATTCTACTTCAAACACTTTGGAAAAATCAGGAAGTTGCATGACGGGAGCTATTGTCATCTTTTCATTGCTGAGTTTGAAACCTTTGGGAGCATCGGGAGATCAAGTGCAGTCACCATTCTTTATGCACTCAATGAGGGGAGCCATGACTATGCTAAAGCCCTTGATGAACCGGAGATAGACTGTGGCCAACCCGTGAAAACTTCGGACTTCATGGATGAATTTGGGTTCCGACCAATTTATGATT
This sequence comes from Nepenthes gracilis, assembly GCA_033239525.1. NCBI lineage: Eukaryota > Viridiplantae > Streptophyta > Magnoliopsida > Caryophyllales > Nepenthaceae > Nepenthes > Nepenthes gracilis. Next base: position 2,079,678 of record BSYO01000026.1, on the reverse strand, counting down.
GCCTGGACTTTTACATGGTCGGCAGAAACCCTGTCAGAAGAAATAATAAAGCCCAAGAAAGCCACTTTATCTAAGAAGAATGAACATTTCTTAAGGTTAGCAAATAAGCTTTCTTTTCTAAGAATAAGGCAAACATGTATGAGATATTCTAAATGTTGCTTCTTGGTCTTACTGTAAATGAGGATATTATCAAAATAAACCATTAGGAACTATCCCATGAAAGGTCGTAAAGCTTAGGTCATAACCCTTATGAAAGTGCTTGGTGCGTTAGAGAATCCAAAAGGCATGACCAACTATTCATAAAGGTCATCATTTGTCTTGAAAGTTGTTTTCCACTCATCCCCTGGACTAATTCTGATTTAGTTGTAACCACTCTTTAAATCTATTTTGGAAAAAATTATGACACCAATTATCATATCTAACATGTTATCAAGTCTAGGAATAAATTAACGATATTTTACGGTGATTTTATTGATTGCTCTACTATCAACACACATTCTTCAAGACTCATCCTTCTTAGGTGTTAAGAGAGCGGGTACCGCACAGGGACTCATACTTTTAAACAAATCTCTTGCGAAGGAGTTCTTCAACTTGTCTCTGGAGTTCAGCGTGTTTAGTAGGATTCATCCTATAATGAGGGAGATTTGGGAGTGATGCATCTGGAATAAAATCAATGGCATGTTGAATTTTGTGTAAATGTGGTAAGTGATTGGGGAGGTTCTCAAGTAAGACATCTTAAAAGTTTTAAAGAACTTGACGAATCTCATTAGGAATTGGTATGGAAGAGTTCGGAAGGGCTTCAAGGATGATGATGGCAAATACAACCGACTTGCGGATAGTGGCCCATTTAAATGCTGTGAGACTAATAATATGTAATCTTTTATCACTACCACAATCCTTTCTTTATTGGGAGTCAACGCTTTTGGAGGTAGGAGATAGAGGTGAATCTTCTTTCCTTTGTGAACAAAGGAGTAGGAATTAGAACGACCTTGAATTGTCACATCCAAATCGTAAAGTCAAGGGCACCCGAGAATAAAATGACCCATGTTCATTGGTATAACGTCACAACAAATGTGATCTTTATACTTTAAAAATTGAATGGGTACAAGATAACGTTATTTAACGGATATAGAAGGCGTGTCAATCCAAGAGACGTTGTATGGATTAGGGTGTGGGACCGCCTTTAACCCCAAATGAAAAATAGTGTTAGCGGAGACCACATTGATACAACTATCGCTATCCATTATAACCTTGTAAGCCTTCTCATTCATTTTGATATAAGTGTGAAAGATAGTATGATGATGCTAATCATCAGCTTCTTTAGATTGTGTCAAGGTGCATCGCACAACTCCCAAAAATGGCTTATCAAGGGAGGAAGAACGAGAGTCGAGGCTAAAGGAGATAGTGTTGATGCAGCCCACAAATGTGTTGGTGTCATTACTATTTAGGTCATCAAACTCCTCTAACTTGAGTTTATATATTTGCTCTTCAAGACATTTTGCGTTTATTCCATCTTGTCCTTCAATTAATAAGGTTTTATTTGGATATTTAGAAGAAATATGTTCAAAATCTTTACAATTAAAACACCTTAATTGAGAATCCATTCTTGTGATTTCAACACCCTTTCCTCGGGCCTCCTTTGCAGGAAAATTGGAGGGCTAGGGTCCTAAGACAGATTTGAAATTGGTAGTGGGAGTATGTATTGTGAGTTGACAATAAGGTGTCCTAGTGACTAATTTAAAATCTCGGATCAAATTATACGCATGGTCCAAAGTCATAACTCTACGGAGGATAAATTTTCTCCTAAGATTCTCGTGTAGACCTTGCCAGAACCTATTCAATGTCATGGCCTTATCCTCAAGGATGTGATATCTCATCCGAAAGTTATCGAATTGAGTCACATACTCAATTATATATCGATTACCTTGTCGTATGGTATTCCATTGGTTGAATAAGTTATTACTGTAAGAGCAGGGTAAATATTTTCTTTTAAAGACGTCGTTTCATTTCAACCCAATTTCCAACAGGGGCTACCTGATGCCTGATAAGGAGGTCTTCAACACTTTTTCAAAATAATTGGGCATTCCCAGTCAATTTGAGGCTAGCAAACTAAATTCTCATATCTTTTGACACACCATATTATTCAAAGAAATGATCTATATCTTAAACCCATTGAATGAAAACTTGATGGACCAAGCAGTCGTCAAAAGTAGGGGCATCCAGTTTGATATTTTTAAAGAGGTGGTTATTTAGGTTCCACTCTTGATCATAGTGTCAAGGTCTGTAATTACGTTAACGAGGGGCTTGACTACCTTATCTGCGTCGGTGAGCCTTATTTTGGGATGCGTCAGAATTATCAGTATCCTATGAGTGAGGCTCTATATCCAAAATGGCAACTTGATTTGAGAGATCTAAATTGGTTTGACGAGTCATAACCATGTCAGTTTGAATAATCATCATATGGTCTTACAATTGTTGTTAATGGGAAGCTAATTGGGCTAATTGTTGATTTAGAATTTCAAATTGATTAGAATCCATGATTAGATCGGGGTATTATAGGAAATAATTTGACCACTTCGTAAGTGCATACAACATCAATACAACTAATGGGATTGAGATCAATAAACAATTAAGACAATCCGAATCAATTATTTTTTTTGTTTGTGAGAATGTATATGGTTCAGATCATATAAATTAGTATTATTAATCTATTAAAATGATAAAATATGAATCAATTTCGATAAGGGTGTATCAAACGTAAATGTAGTGAGAGGATGTAAAAGAATCTTTTTTTTGTTTTCATTTTTTTGAAAATAAAATGGCACACACAAATAAAATTAAATACTATTAAAGATAAATAAAATATGCTACCCAAAATAAAATGGAACAAACACATCTGGAGATGAGGTGACCCGCTTTGTTTGAGACTGCCTTGCGATGAAGATTTTCTACTTTCTGAATTTTATCTTCTATGCTTTTTTAACTCTTTTTTTTCTTTCTCTTTTTTTTTTTTTTTTCACTTTTTTTTTCATCTTTATTTTTTTCCTTTTTTTTCACTTTTGTTTTCACTCACTGTCTTTTACCTCACTCGGGCTTCACAACCCACTTCACACCTCTCATAGAGGGCAAGGGTGTGGATGCTCTGCTTGCACGCTTTTACTCAGGCGGCGGAGATGAAGGCGGTGGCGACAAGAGCGACTTCGAAGGCATTGAAAGCGATGTTAAAGATGAAGATGAAGATGAAGACGAAGAGGGTGGTGATGAGGCGAAGACAATAAAGATGTAGACGAAGAATCGGCTCAATCCAATTCGTGAGTTCTCTCTATACTCCTCTCGCTTTTTTTTTCTCTAAAGGAAGGTGGAGGCTAGGGTTTTGGGTTGGGCTTTGGTGTAGGGTTTCGGGTCATCCAATGAAGGTGGTCATTTAGGGTTTCAGGTGGGTTCATAGTGTGGTGGGGTTGGTCTGGGTTTGGGCATGGTTTGGCTTGATTTGATGGCAACTTGAGTGGTGGTGATTGTGGTGGTTAGCGGCATCGTGGGTGACAGGTTTGGTAGGGCCACCACGATGGGTCTTCTTCAGGCGGTAGTTGTTACGGCGGCTACGTCAATCTACTATGCCGCTTTGATTTCTTTTGTTTTTTTTGACAGAGACAACAATTTCTTCTTCTTCTTCTTCTTCTTCTTCTTTTTTTTTTTTTTACAAATAGAACACGATTTTTTTTCTTTTTTGACAATATAAAGAGGAGATAGTACTGGAGGAGATGGCGTTGCCGGCAGAAGATGCAACTAGATGCACAGTAAGAACTTTGTAGGATGGCCAACGGGTGTGGGACAGTGGACGATGAGACACTGGAGGTGGTAACATAGTTGGTGGGGTGGTGATATTGCTGAAGGCAAAAAGGGTAGGATTTTTATCTTTGATACTAATTTGATGCAATGATGAGAAGGTAGGGAAGAGATACAGAGTGATAAAGACAAAAATAGAATTCATAGGGGTAGGGACAAGAAAGAGAATAGGGGGGAGGAGGAGAAACCAAGGGGAGAGAGTGGTCACCAAGAGAGAAGGATAAATCACATTGAATTAATTTTTATTCAAATCATCAATTATGTCTCTAATAATAAAATTAGGGTCTTTATATAAAGAACCTTATACCTAAGACAATTGAAAACAAAATCATAATCAAATAACTTCAAATTTGGAAAGGAAAACAAATGAAAAATAAAATCGAATCTCTCTTAAATTGAAAATAAAATTAAATCTCTCCTCAATAAAATTAAATCTCTGCTAATTACAATCAAATTTACTGTAGAATAAAATCAAATAAAAAATAGAAGTACAATTAAGTCAAATCTGCAATCAAATCAAATCTGCATCAAATAAAATTTACATCCTTGATGTCCACATCATATAAGAAAATAGAAAAGACCAGTTCCTCTTTATATATATTGAATTCACCATTTCTTGTCCATTGTACTTTTTGTTGCTAACTTTGTTGATATCTGACTTGCTTCTCATGTGCATGCATTGACTAGTTTGATTGTGCCTTTTTGATGTCGAATATGATCCACCAATATCTATTAATCATGGGCAGGAGTTACTTTGTGAGACTTCTGGACATGGTGTTCTGCTGGATTCACTATAAGATTTGCCTGTGCCTGATTTTCAGATATTGTGCAAATTTGTTTTATGGTGTATGTGCATGTTGATGATCAATTCACTGTAAGATTTGGGGAGTGCATACTTAATATGATGTAATGCAGTACTTATGAAACAAGTTCCAAGTATCTGACTTTTAGCGGGTGAAAATTATGGCTTGATTTGATTATAAATAGGCCCATGACCAGTTTTTGCCTTTGTTGGTTCAAATAAAGACCCACAATGTATGGGTTAAATTGATTGTCTTCGAGTCTTTTTGGATGCTGCAATTCCTTGGAGTTTGTTACTCCAATATGATCTGTACATGTTCAACCTGTGGATTTCCTTCTGCATGTAGTAAAACCTGCAATGGACCTTATGTAAATCTGCCTCTTTTGACTTTTTTTTTTTTTTTTCCTGTTTGCTTACCTGATGTTTGATTCCCTGAGACGGTTGGTATGAGATTTCATGGGAAATTTTGATATGGGTATTTGGATGGGGTTGATTTAGAATATGGGTTTGTTTTAAATATTAATATTATGTTGCTTTAGACATTTTTTTTTTTGGTTTGAGTTTGCTATGTATTTGGGAGACGTAATGATCTTTGTTGGATCATGTCTCATCATGTTAATATATTTGTAAGTTGTTTCGGTCAAATTGTTAATGAAATTATTGACTTTCTGTAAAGGTTCGTTTTGTTTATGTTTCTAAAAGTTTCCCTTTTTTGTTTTGTGTTGGATTGGTAATCTTAGCTTCACGGAAGGGTTGTACAGCTATTATACTAGGGGTATTCCTTCTCACCATCAAATGAGTTTTGCAAGTCATTTTTCTAGGGTATGTATCAGGAAATCTATTTCTGATCTGTTTGTCTAGCCATTCGAGTACTGCATGAATGCTTAAATGAATCCTTCAGGTTTTAGTTTCCTCCCTTTATAACTAAAATAGCTGGTAAAGTTATGATATTGTTAATTGTTGGAAGAAGGAACTTGGATTCAGCTTAGAGTTCTTCAAACCTACCAAGAAATTTTTTGTAAGGTTATGCTCCTCTTGGAAAATTTCTGCATTTTTCTAGCTAGTAATGAGATTTAGAGAGTTATGTGGACTTCTTTCTAGACAGATTGCTTGATATGTTGAAACTCAAATAATATACCTGCTAAGTTATGATTCTCTCTTCTTTCTCTTTTAAATCTCTTAATATTACCGCCCTTTGTTTTTTGGCAGGAATTGATATGTCATATAGGCTTGGAAGAAGAGCCAAAGTGGTATTAGAAGTGATATGTAGTATACAGTTAATGCCATGAGTATCCAGCAGTTTAATAATAGTATTCTTCTGTTTGATAACATATAATTGTAGTCAATCTAAAAATAAATGTAATTGTAATAGATGCAAAAATAAATAAAATTTGAAAATGTATTTTCATTCTTTTTCATTTTTAATCTCCTGTCTATGTCCTCACCCTCGTATGCTTAGGCTAATGTAGTTACTGAATTTTGTCGAGTATTTGGTGTGCTTAGCTAGTGTTTAGTTTTTGAAGTTATTATAAAAAATATTATTTTATATTTGGGTGATTTGAATCACTTTAAATCACACGTGATTTAAAGCAATATTGCTTATGTTTAGTATTTGATTTTACAAAACTAACATTAAAATAAAAATTAAAGTATTCATAATTTTTGCATTGATACAAACATAATTTTTCATAAAATTTTATAAATCCTCAATTCAAATATATTTAATCAATTAAAATTATAATTTATTATAAATATATTTATTATTAATCATATAATTAAAACAATATAGAGATAACATAGTATAATTAAATCATGCAAACTCATTCCAATGAACAGTTTTTCTCACTCCTAATCACAACACCTAACTACTGAAACTTCTAATTTTCTGCAATAATGGCCCCCAAACTATCATCTTACAATAAATTTTTTAAGAAATTTGTATTAGAACTGCTCAAATTGTTAACTGTTATTTGGACATCAGCAACAGTTGCTTCTCCTTGTTCATTGTTTTCTGCTGCATGTTCCAGTGATGGTATCAACTGATCTCCATTCTCATTCTCCGGGTGAGAATTGATGGGCATTTTGGTGACCCTCGGCTTGTTAGGCAGAATATTTCTTTGGACCCTATCAATCAACACCTTCTAGGGTGGCTCTTCCCTCAGCCTTTTATAGCCTTTCATCATCATAATCATCATTCACATAGTATCCCACTGGCACAAATTCTTGCCCCAATTACAGGCACGTCAATAGCAGCACTGTGACACCAATTACATCCTCTTCTCGAATTTTCGATAAATCTGGCAGGTTTGCCTGCGATGAGTTCACAAAAAGTGGTGCTACATCAAAGCAACAGTAAAAGCATGAATTACCGATGAAGGCAACTATAGATATGCCTGTAGAACAAATCGGTAGTTGTCTATATCGACAGGTCTAACAAGCACACCTTCTAGCAGTTGGTCATAAGTCACATCCTCAGCAGATCCAATATATGTAAGTTTTCACTTCAAATCTACAGAGCAGAACATGGAAAAGAACAGGGACATCAGAGCCATAAAATTCATTTAATGAACACACAAATGAGACATGGGAAACAGACTATAGACAGCAAAAAATGGCTGAGAGCATCTGAATGCAAATAAAAACTATTTTATTTAAAAAAATGAGTTGACAAAAACCAGAAAGTGGTAAAGATTGAATGGCCAAAAATGATGGGGAAAAAATGGAGATGGAAGGAATTCCAAGTATTGCCGTAATCATGGAAAATATTTTCACTTCTACTGTCAATGCTCGGTTCAGATTCCAAAGCCACCACACAGATCCCATGTCACATTCCTCGTTAAAATGCAGAACACCACGGCCTTCAACCTCTATCTAGTATGGACCCAAAACAATGGCATGCCAATTTTCACATTATTTATGTGCTAAAATGGAAGAAATATACATAATTGCTTTTGGTGCCAATATGTAAAGAACAACATTGCAGATTGCGTCCAAACATCATCTCACACCATTAAACTTGGATAAGAGTTCTGAGAATCTCCTTCGTGCATGGCAACAAACTTGGGAGAAATTTCTCACAAGTGGCAACCTGAAGAAAATGGAGCAGATACAGGTAAACAGTTTTATTTTTGTTATGGTTAGAAAAACAAATCTGCTTATTATCTTCACTGCAGCTGGGCAAGGAAGCTGTTTGACTTATGCCACTCTAATCATTCCACAGTGCAGGCTAGAAGCTTATCCATAGAACTCAATGCATGAGCAGGAAGTTGGTCCAGTACTTGTATTAAAGAGCTCCGGGATATTACTCCATTGGTGATTCAGTGGATTTCACAGAAAGAGGCTGGAGGGCTCCTGAGGACGTTGAGACCTTTGAAGGATTAAATCTAGAAGGCTGCAGAGCCATTCACTTACGGTGCATTTGAAAGTTTTGTTTTGATCATTTTCCTTGTAAACTTCATGGATAGTTTTGATTCCATCATTTGTAAGCCTAGTGTGCATCAATGCAACTACGGTTTGATGCCTATTTAACCATTTAAATTTCATGGGAACATGCCAAGAGACTTGTGATTGAATAACACTCACGATGGGGTTAGAGGTGGAGGAGTTCTAGTGCAAGAGAAAGCTATCCCATTTATGCAGCCCCGGTGCCCATCTCCAAGAAAAAAATAAAAGAAAAATAACTTTCTTGTCCATTTATTCAAATAAGGGAAAGAAAAGAATATTGAACCATAACACAGCCAAGAAATAATCCACATCAGACTCCCTTTATTGAATTGCAAATTCCCATTAAACATTAGGACAAGTACATTTTATTTTTGACAGAAGACTTGGCTTATCAAGGTATAGAAGCAATTGCCTTTCCATCAAGATATGAAAATGCCCACTTCAGATAGTCACCAAGTTTTAATTGAAATCCCTCAATGATTGCACAATTTCAATCTACTGTGACTAAAAATCAGGTTGCAGATCTTCAAAACATTTTGTCAAATTTGAAGATTTTTCTCGGGTAACAGGGGTCACCCTAGACTAACCATTGCATAAAGAAGCAACAGTAACATCATTCTGTTGGGATTTTTTGGTCACTCCCATTTGAAAAATGGCAGAAATAAATAAAGGCACAAGCGGTTGCATTTAACCGAAGTGCAATAATGGACGAAGTCTTTAATAAGGGCTGAGGACTTTAAATAATGGACGAGGATTTCGATTGAAGGACGACAACTCTGAATGGTAACTGAATATATCAGCTGCTGACCGAAGACACCAAGTTGCAGCTGAGGTGTTATAGCCTTTTATTGTCTCCCATCCCATGTGCTGTTGTCCCCTCTGTATTAATCCTTTTCCCCAGTTTGTTAGCACGTTTAGGTTTTTTCTTTTAGTTTGTTAAATAGTTAGTTAGTTTATCCCAATTACCTCATTTCCTATATATGTACTGGTTAATGGAAGGAAGAAGGGAAATATTTGCCTGAACTCTCTCTCTCTCAATTCTCTCCCGGTTTCTCCCTCTCTCTCTGTCTCCCCTGCTTTTCCCCTTCTCGGTTTCCCGGCTCTCTCACTCTCTCGGCCTTCCTCTTGCTGTTTCCCTTCCTGCTTCTTTTCCTTCCCTCTGCCTCTCTTCTGCGTTTTCTCTCTCTGCATCTCGGTTCTTTCCCTAGCTGTTCTCTCCTCTGCATCTCGGCATCTCACCTCTCCCTTACCTAGGCCTCTCCACTATCATCTCGGTGTTTGCTTCCCTCACCTCGGTTCACAGCATCTGTGGCCATTTCACCTCTTTTCTGTCATCTGCTGATCTCCCCTTCCGCCTTCAATAACACCTTCTCTCCGTCGATTACCCGACCACACCATGGAGCACGCATCACGAGGATATCAAATAATGCCCGAGGAGATGGGATGATTTCCGAGAACTTTGGTCAACGTCTGAGGACTATAACACCTACAACGTCTATGCAAGCAATTTTTCAGAACAGAAGTTAACTTTTAGAGCTGCAAGCTCATTGGCGAGGCAGGTTAATTTCTCCCAATAGGATGGCACTTAGCAGTGTTGGTGGCAGGCTTTGCAGTACACGCAGCCTGCCTATTGGGTAGGCAACCGCTCGGTCAAATTTGTATATATATGTATGCTAAGCTTGCAAGTGAGTGAGCTAATTGAAGAGAAGTGAGAAGAGAGAAACATATAAGAGGGAATACAATGAGTAGCTATTTTACTCTTGTAATTTTGCTCTTATTTTTGTTTTCAACTTTCCAAGGGCTTGTGTAGTCAAAGCAATTTTTGTGACCAACACTCATATAATGAAATCAAGCCATGACTAAGTCATCCCGCTTTTTCTCATTTCAGATAGGGTTTTCACATAAAAATTATGTGTCCATTATTGTTCTCTCTCATTACTTTGTGGTGTGTATTTGTGTGTCAATCATTTTTGTCCAACTTTGTTTCACTGATATTGTCCAACCAGATAATGTATTGTCCGACCGGCCATTATCTTCCCCAACACATTCCTCTGCTTCATTTCATAGACGTTGAACCAGGAGAGAAGGGTCTCGTCTCTGAGATAATTCCCCCAAATCAACTATTCTATCGACTAGACAATTTTGGATAAAGCAATATCTGATCCCTGGATTAGGAAGGCACAGTGTACGTCAAGCAACACAGCAATTTTGGATAATATGTGTTCAGATATTTACATCGATATTATGAAAATCAATTACATTATTTTAATTAATTTTAATAATTAAAATTTATGAACCAAGCTGTATCCACACCCCTTTTCTTCCGCCACACCCTCGGGAGCTATGGAACTCGTAAAAAAATCAGATTCATTCCCCCACCCTTTTTTCCACCCAAACATGCACAGAGCAGTGGCCCCTTCCTTCCGTCTTCCTTCATCGAGTGCCAGCCACTTTCATGCATGTATATGGTGGGTTGAGATAAATGTCATAGTGTTTAGTGTCAGCTTCTCGACTAAACAACTGAAAGCAGCAGTAAATCTGACCACGGCGAGGTAAGAGAAAGAAGAAATTACCGGATTTGAGTGTTGGCTGTCGCAAATTCAAAGCGAAGCATTGGAGAATAGATCGAAGCTTGAGAGAAGAGGAGAGGAGAGAAGAGGGAGAGAGGAGACTGCAGTAGAAGAGGCAGCTTCAGGAGGAAGAGAGAGAGAGAGAAATCACCGTTCAAATTTTAGGATTACTGAGTATTAAAATCTCGGTCGTCAAATTGGAAGCAACAGACCGTAAGATCTTATCAAATGAAATTTAATCTCAATAGTTAGATTAAATTAAAATTTTAATAGATAAGATTAAATACCACGTAATAAGAGCATGGGCCATCCAATCAGAATCGGATGACCCACATTGGGTGTTGGATGGCCTCAACCTCTCTTTGTAATGGAGGGCACTTGACCCAGAGGTGGAGAGCTTTATTTTACCATTTAATAAATAATTTTATTTATAGTCATATAACACAATAAATTCAAATCAAAATAATAGATATTACGAGTATTAATACTAAAGACACATTGTTTAAGGAGTTTATACAACTAGCTATTCTCAAACTTCCAATTGAATACATGATCATCGGGAGCAGCAATTTAGGATTCAAAATTAGAGAGAGATCGGGTTAAATTAAAATTATAATCTGATTATTAGCACAACATTTAAAAATTTGCCATCCCACAATAGATGCCATAGTCATATTTAGAATCAATTGATTAAGGAATAAAGATTACTCTAATAAGATTGAAAAAGAGCCTTCAAGCTTGAGATTCTATCTTTGATCATTATTAAAATTGAGTAATTATTCAGTCTAACTAGTAATATATTTTCAGTAATTATCAAAATTGAGAAACTGCTAAATCGCTCTCAAAATAGACCCATCATCTTTATAAATATAAGCCCACTTAGCACAGAAAAAGCATATCACCTACTTTTTAAAATATTATCTGTATCAATCGTAAAGCACTTGTTTCAGTATAAGTCTTGTGGTATTTTAAGCCTACACAAAGTTTCAAGAGCAATATTGCTCACTTGTGAACCTTTTTCCTTACAAAAAAAAAAAAAAAACCTAAAATAAAATTTTTATTATGTAGAAATTATATCTTTTTTTTTTTATTTCTTATTTACTTACATTCTAATTTATCTATAATAAATATTAATTTGAGTACCAGAGAATAAATTAAAAAGCTTTTTCATATTTATAATTTTTTTATTAATTTATGATGTATAGATTCAAATTGATAGATCTAAAAACATGCTATATATTTTTTTAGATAAAATATATTTTTAAAAAGTCCTACACTTAAAATAAAAAATTAAATTATTCACCTAATTAGAAAAATAATGAGTCCGTGGTTCTTGTTTTGTGAAGTAAAAATTTTATGAATTATTTTATTTTTAAATTTTTTTAAATACATATTTTATAAAAAAATTTAAAAAAATTACGAAGCTGCTTTGAAGAGCAGAATCCGATGTAAGAAGAACAAGAGGTCAGTGACACGTGTAGCGTGGGACCGCGTAGACGAGCGAGTAACGTACACCGGCAGCGAGTTTTGCAAGGGCTGCACTGTTGGCCTACGCTTTTGACGTTTCGTAAACGTCTATGAATAGAATTTTCAACTGTTTAATAATTTTACAAAATTACATATTTATTTTTTTAGATTTAAATTTTAAAAAATTATAAGACAATTTTTTTAATTTATTATATTAAAGATATTTTAATATTTATTATTAAAAAAATTAATTTTATATTTTAAAATTTTTAAAATAATTTTAAATATTATTCATTAAATCTATATAATCTAACTGCTAATGTCGCATCGGAGCCCTACATACCAAAAAAGAAAATTTTAATGGGTCTAAATTATGCTATATAAATATTTTCTAAATATTTTTATAATATTTTTTTGAATATATGTTAATATTATCGATGAATAAGATAAGCAGAATCGATTCAATTAATTTTTTGGGTCAGATATAATCACAGGTCAAAACGACCGAATCAACTGTATTTGGTCAATTTTAATTAATATAGCTATAATTTTTGGTCCGAATTAGTAGACTATATTCGATCAAATTAAACTTAATATTTTTAAAGTTTTAATTTTAATTTAATATTTATTCAATTCAAATTTGATTTTACTTAGTATTTATAGCAAACACATATGAAGTGACGTCGCATTTTTGGTCGTTGCTGTCTGACGCGGTTAGACCAGAGACAAAGAGAGAGAGAAACTTTTTTTATTTTTTATTTTTTATTTTTAATTTCGTTCGGCGGCGGGGCAGTGAAGAAGACAATTCAATGCACGTGGCGACAACAACCTTATTAAACAACGTTAACATCAACACAATTCAATTAAGGCAGGCTCGTGCTCATATTATTATTCTTAATTGGAATTGCTACATTAACCTTTGAATCAAATTTATTTTTAAATATACATTAAAACATATTAATTTATATTTTAAATTGCTTTAAATTGACTGACACATGCAATAAATAGGATTAAGGGATCACATATTTGACTATAAGTCAGTTTAAGTTAAGTTAATAATAATAAAAAAACCTATAAAGCAAGTTTAAATAATAAGCCGAATGATTTTATACTGATTGATCAAATGACTGTATGACTAAAAAGCTAAAATAGCCACAATATAATTGTTAAAACAGTAGATTGGTAAAGTTTAGTTTGAAAAAAGCAAGTTAATGAGAGTTGGATTGTCAAGTTAAATAATTAACTTTTCGTACTTGACAAAATTTTATATTTTTTAACTATAACTCATCTCTAGTGGCCATAATCTCAAAAGTAGATATTTTAAATTTATAGTTAGAAGTAAGCAAACTAACAATCAAAGTCAAGCAACTGACTAGATCAGTCATTAACTATTATCTATGGATTGTTAAGTTAAACTTATGGTTAGCAGTGGGCAGACTAACAATCAAAGCCAGGCAATTGAATAGAACAGTCATTAACCATTATACGTGGACTATTAAGTTAAATAGTCAATTCTTTCTATTTGACAAAAATTTCATATCCCTCAACTATAACTATAACTCATTGGTAATGGCCATAATTCCAAAAACGATTCTTTTAGACTTACAGTTAGAAGTAGGCAAACTAATAACCAACATCAGGCAATTGATTAGAACAAATATTGACTCCTACATATAAATAAGGTGCAGATGCTCCTTTCTGAAGAAACTACTAGCAACTAATTTTTAAGAAGACTGCAATCAATTTTTATAAAAATTTTTTAAAAAAAACATATAAATAATCAGGTTTTCATCTTTATAAATAAAAAACCCATTAACAATATAATGGCTTTTTTTGATAGATGTAAGATTTAGAGAATTTAATCATCAACTGATTCTTAAAGTCTCTAAAATACATAATTTGTAGCACTAACACTACAATTTAAAGAAGTTTGAAAATTGTCACCAATAAAACATTTATGTGGCAAATTTTTGCATTTTTATATCTTTTTTTGGTAAATAATAATGTATCGAATTAATAGAAAAGAATGTGTAAGAAAATCACACAAAAAGAAAAATCAAGCATCACAAACGGACAAAGAAATTAAGAGAAGTTCAAAAGAAACCTAAAAGTCAAGAAAAGGAGAATACTAAAAAAAAAAAAAAAAAAACCTGTTAAATAAATTAAAATACATTATCATATTAATTCAACAAAAGCGCCTTCTAGAAGACTTCGGTTGAAAGAGGGTCAAAATCAATGAGGCAATGCCAGAGTGAAGAACTTCATAGATAGGCAGAGACAGAGCTTGCAAAAATACAATTTCTAAGCACAATCAGAAAGCACATCAACATAAGGTATAAAATCCAAGAGAGACATAAAAATTAAAGAAAATAAAAATAAATAATTAATTATTATTTTTTTTAATTTTTATATCACTTGGAATATTTTTGAAATATTTTTTTTTTCAGACATTTAGAACAACCCATATTAAAACTAGAGTATTAATACTTATACTTCTTTCATTATGTCTAATTTTATGGAAAATTGCCACATTATCTTAAAAAGAATTTTCAAGTTAAAAGAGTACCCAATCTCTCTTATAAATTAGCTTTTTGCTTTTTATCTGGATTTGGAGGAGATCCATCATTCATAGAGATAAAAAATTTAATTTTTCTAATCTCAATTGCATACTTTCAAATGAATAATTGTGATCTAGTTATTATTAAAAATTAAAAATTAATTAAAATCAATTATTTTAACTAATTTTTAAGTAGCAATTATTTATTTAAAAATTAACGATTAAGATAAAAAATAAATATCTCGATCTTTTTAGCAAAAGGAGCATCCCTCAATTCCTTTTTCTCTCATAACTAGTTTCTCTCTCTCTCTCTCTCTAAGGACTCTCTTTAGAGCGGTTATAATCATATCAATGCGGAGGTTTTCACATCCATCTAACGTCCAAAATTAAAAGTTAAATAAATAATGTTGAAGACTGAATAGTTATTTAAATCATTTGATATAATTTTCGTCATTTACCTACTTAACTTTAATCTCAACCATTCTGATGAGGACACTAGAAACAAGCCAGCCTAGTATGAAGGCCCACGGACTAACAGTAGATCCAGACGATGACCGGCCCATAAGCCTAGGAAACAGTCAACACTTACATTGACCCAAACAATATCCCAGCGTGCCGAACAGCCCAAGTTGACCTTAGCCCAATCAGAAAAGTGCATGGTCTTCTTCCCACGAGTTTAGATTACTTACCTTAGCCAGCTCGATACCTGGAATATTGCCCCAATCGAGGTCTCTCTTGGAATGGTAATTCTAACTCAGTAGATTACTCATAACAACTCGAATTCAGTGGATCTTTCCTAATGGCAACTCCCATATCCGCCGTGTCTAGCATCTCCTCGAAGAAGGAAAGGATCCTCTTGACTAATCACGATTGTTCTAATCAACACTCACAATCCTCGTATCAGCCTTGACGCCCAAGCAGGGTCGAGTTGGCTCAAAGATTATAAATACCTCATCGTTCCTATGGGCAAGGACACAACCATACTAAAAAACTCACACTCAAGAGTTCACAGTAAACAACACTCTACCCAAAAATTCTACGAAAAAATACCTCGTAATTCTTGCTTCCTCAATCTCAAAACCGTTCCATACTGAGCGCAACCTTCAAATCAAACTCAAACTCCCATACCCTTGCATTATCACGCATAATTTTCATCATTGTATCTTTCCATCTCCTGAAAAAGATTACTGACTTGAATATCGAAAGATATATTGGGGAATAAATTTTGCTAATCCTCTGACCTTTTATTTGTTTATTGTGTTACGCAGGACCTAAATTATTAGAGATGGATATCAGACCTGTCTGAGTTAGACCTGACCAGGGAAGACCGGGAGGCTCCTTAATCCATACAATTCGGATCAAGGACATATTAGTGGCACCGTTTCTGGGAAGGCGAACGAAAAGCCTGACCACCCTCCACACCAAAGTAAACATGGTCAATACCAAAAAGCCTATACTAGCACTCGGACTAAGGACATCGTCCCCCATGGTGACGATCCCTCCATAGGTTGCCAAGCAGAGGAGCGACTGGCACCCTTCATGCAGGCGCTTTCCAACTAGGTGGATGATATATCCCAAATGCTCCATAACCTTTGTGCACGCCAAGGCAAGTACAGGTTGGGGGCTTCTTCCTCCATCACCCGCACTTTGGCATCAAGACGAAAAAGTTAGAGCAAGAAGCGCCTGGCCAAGAAGTTACGATTTTTGGATGACCTTGGAGCCCAGGTAGCTTTGAGCGATGGGCTACGATCAACTTTGGAGGGTTGGCTTGGTCGCATGACACCAGACGAGAGCCCAAAGCGACGAAACCCTCATTACTCACGCGATGAGCAGAGGACCCGGGCCCAAGAGGGAGTCTCGTGCAACGTCTAGCTGACCAGTGATAGCAGTCTATTGGCCTTGCACTACTCACCGAACCACTCAGAGTTGAGGACCTACCTCAACACGAAGATGGCAGCAGTCTTCCCTTGAATAGAAGAACGAGCAGAAAAGATATGGCAGCACGTATTCAAGGGAGACACTAGTGGACGCTCTACAGATTTGAGGCGATCACGGTTCACGATGGAGATTTGGACGCAGTCGCTCCCTCAGAAGTTTAATATGCCGACCTTAGAGCCTTATGATAGAAGCACCGATTCAACGGATTACCTAGACCACTTCCGCACCCTACTGAGCTTCCCAGGCCTAGGCAAGGCCACTATGTGTCTGCACCTTCCACTGACCCTTAAGAGGAATGCCCATAGTTGATTTTATCACTTGTAGTCTAATTCAATT
The DNA here is from genome assembly GCA_033239525.1 of Nepenthes gracilis. Lineage (NCBI taxonomy): Eukaryota > Viridiplantae > Streptophyta > Magnoliopsida > Caryophyllales > Nepenthaceae > Nepenthes > Nepenthes gracilis. The sequence goes on along the minus strand of BSYO01000026.1, from coordinate 2,062,718 downwards.
CAGATGTTTTAGGAGCTCGTCGATAGCTTCCTGACTTAGTTCGCTTCTAACTGGCAGGAGGAAAGAAAACCTTGGTACCTTTCCCTTATCAAATAGGGGCCTAACGAAAGTCTGAGAAGCTTCTTGGTTCAATTCACTGCGGAAGCCCGCCAGATACCCGGATTAACTGACAATGTGAAGTTGAGTACTTTCATATCAACTCTGGAGCTGAGCAAGTTCTTCAAATATCTAGCTCACAAGGATCCTCAAACCTTCTATGAAGCCAAAACCATTGTTCGTGATTACATGGCGGTCGAAGAGGCCAATGAGACTAAACGTCCAAAGTACAGGGACCACCTTCATTAGGGACCGCTAAATGGAAGAAAGAGAATGGAGACTGCTTTAACTCTCGAGATCTGAGAAAGTAGCCCAGGGTGGAGCCAGGAGCTCGAAGGGAGTTTGGGCCCCTAAACCTAACCCCTTTGAATGACTCCTAGACAAACATTCTCATGCAAATCTAGAAAGAAAAATTCTTGAAGTGGCCGAAATCGGTCGAGAACTCGGAGGGAGAAGATCAAACGGAATACTATCACTACCATCGATCTCTGAGTCACAGTATAGAAGCCTGCCAAACTCTATAGAAAGAGATTAAGGAGTTTATCTAGATGGGGTACCTTACCAAGTTCCTATGAAACCTGAAGCAGGTGCCTAGTGGAGCAGGTGAAGGAAGGATGGAATAACAACAGCCAAGGAACTGAGTCGTTACTAGAGCAGTCAACATGGTGACAGCCCGACCTTCCAAGGACCACTCAAACCACCTCAGGACCGCCTCAAAGAAACCAAGGGTAGAAGTTAGGGATGACATCATTAGTTTTAACAAAGAATATATGTTACATGTAATGACTCCCAACTCCGACCCATCTGAAACAGGTCTTTATTGATAATAAAAGTTTGCATGATTTGTTTTACTTAGATGCCTATTTTAAGTCGGAGCTAAAAAAAAGTCAACTGAAACCGGTCAAAAGACTCGTTTACGGCCTGGACAACGAGTTGGTGCTAGTCCAATGAACCATCGAGCTAAAAGTCACCTTGGAAAAGTACCCATGGATAGCATCTCACATACTGAAATTCCTAGTGGTTGACCTACATTCGGTTTACAATGTCATCCTAAGCTTGTCCTATCTGACCTTGTTCAGAGCTGTAATATCAATCACGCACTTAAAGATAAAGTTTCCTAGGGACTATGGCATTGGAGAAGTTTCAGGCGACAAGCAACAGGTCGGACATGTTATTTGTCTCAGATCGCTCAAGCCAATCCGAATCAGCAGATAGAGAACTTTGATCATAGAGACGAAACAACTCTACAGCAAGCCCAGGTTGACGAGACGATGGACCACATTCCTCTAGACCCCAGTGATCAGGAAAGATGTGTGCAGATAGGGGGCTCACTTGCCAGACCCATGTGTGACCAGCTAATCACTTTCCTTCAATAGAACTTTGAAGTCTTCACATGGATCCCCATTGACATTCCAAGATTTCAACTGAGGTAATAGTTCACAAGTTGGGCCTTGATCCAGGTCATAGACCCGTTAGGTAGAAGCAGAAGAACCACTCCATTGAAAAGTTCATTACCATTTAGGAGGAGTTAAAGAAACTGCTCAACGCCGACTTCATCCAAGAAGTCCAGTATCCAGACGGGTTCTATAACATGGTCCTTGTCAAGAGGAGTAACAAAAAGTGACGGATGTGTGTCGACTTTACTGATGTGAATAAGGCGTTCCTGAAGGACAACTTTTTGCTCTCCAAAATTGACATATTGGTGGACACCACCTTTGGGCACGAGCTGCTCAATTTTGTGGCGATATATTCAGGCTACAATCAGATCTGAATGAGTCCTGAGGATGAGGAGTATACTTTCTTCATGACAAACCAGAGGACGTACTGCTACAAGGTTATGTCATTCGAGCTAAAGAACGTAGGCGCCACGTACTAGTGGCTTATGGATAAAATATTCGAGACCTAGATTCGTTAGAATATGAAAGTGTACGTAGATGACATACTCGTCAAAAGTAAAACCTTCAATGGCCATATTTGTGACCTCGGTGAGGCCTTCGGAGTGCTTCAGGCGCACTGGATGAAATTGAACGCAGCCAAATGCATTTTTGGAGTAACCTTTGAAAATTTTATAGGTTTCATCGTCTCCTGACGAAGGATTGAGGCAAACTCCGAAAAAATAAAGGCGATCATGGATATGAGCCTGCCCCAGACCGTGAAGGATGTTCAGAGGTTGATCGGGAGACTTGCAATGCTTTCCTACTTCTTGACCAAATTCGGGGACAAATACCTCCCCTTCTTCAAGGCCTTAAGAGAAATAAAGGTGAACGGTTTCTAATGGATGGTTAATTGCCAAGCCGCTTTTCAAGAGGTTAAGAAGTATCTTACCAACCCCCTCTCTTGACGTCACCTGAAGAAGGTGAGGAGCTATACCTTTATTTAATAGTTTTGAAGGTGGCGCTAAGCTTTGTTTTCATTCGGTAGCAGTCTGATGTACAACAACTGGTTTACTTCATCAACAAGACTTTGACAAGCACCGAGATTTGCTGCACGCACGCCGAAAAGATCATACTGACACTCTTCTATTGGGTCAGGAAACTGCGGCCCCACTTTTAGGCACATGAAATAGTTGTCCTGACCGACCAACCCTTGAAGAAAATTCTACAGAAACCTAACATGTCATGACAGTTGGTCAAATGGGCTATTGAATTGAGCGAGTTCGATGTAAAATTCAAGTTAAGGCCTACCGTAAAAGGTTGCGTCTTGGTAGATTTCATCGTTGAGACTACGACCCTGATTTCAAACACTAATGGTGCCGACAAAACTGGCTACCGGCCGGAGGCATTGAGCTAGACCCTGCATGTAGACAAGTCCTCAACGCACATTGGTAGTGGTGCTAGGGATTCAGGGGGGTCCTTCTCCCCTGTGGAGAAGGACCCTCCTTCTCCCTCTATTAGCCGTCGGATGGAAAAATCCGACGGCTCTTATTTTCTTATCATAAAAAACATAAGTTTTTTTTTTATTTTTTTTTAATATTTTTTTTGGTTTTGATTATAAAAATATACATTTTAATATTTTTTATTTTTAAATTTGACAATTTTTTTTTTTAAAAAAAAAGTCGTCGGATCTCCATCCGACGGCCGATGGAAGGAGAAGGAGGGTCCTTCTCCACAGGGGAGAAGGACCCCCCCGGGTCCGTGGTGCTAGGGTGATCCTAAGCACCCCCGACAGGTTCGAGGTAAGGTACTCATTGAAACTCGAATTCTCGACCACTACTAATGTAGTTGAATATGAGGCCCTATTTGCCAGGTTACCACTGGCAAAAGAATGCTCAACAAGGTGCATAATTGTCTATAGTGACTCAAAGCTGATTGTCAACCAAATTCACGGAAGTTTCGAGATGTCGAGCCCTTTGCTCACGAAATACCTCACTAGAGTAAGGAGTATGGCCCAAAAGTTTGACAAGGTCTAGATGGCGCACATCCTGAGGGTAGGCAATTGAAAGGATGACTATTTGGCGAGGGATGCCTCGGCCAAAAGCCCAGAACGCCACTCAAGAGACACGTGGGAGGTCCTGACCTCTCTAAGTATAGAAGAATCCGAGTAAGAAATGCTACAAGTCTCCGACAGCGACGATTGGATGTCGCCCTATTGGAGATATATTACAGATGACACCCTGTTGGAGAATCCAGACGACACTAAACGTATAAAGAAGATGGTTGGCTGGTACACCATCGTGGACAAGAGGTTATACCATCAAGGGTACTCCACCCTGTACTTACAATGTCTCACACTGAAGGAAGCCGACTATGCGTTAAGCTAGGTGTATCTCGGCTTCTATGGGTCACATGTTGAAGGCAAGAACCTTACCTTTAAGATAATATGCGAAGATTACTATTGGCCAACAATGAAGAGAGACACCATGGACTTCGTAAAGAAGTGCAAAAACTGTCAGATCTACGGCAATATGCCCCATCAACTTCCCATGGAGCTGAGGACCCTTCAGGCCCCTTAGCCATTCACACAACGGGGGCTCGACGTTCTCGACCCCTTTCCTATCACGTCCGGATAGAGAAAGTTTGTCATAGTGGGTATTGACTACTTTTCAAAGTAGGTCGAAGCCTCTCCATTGGCTCGCATCACTGACTAAAATGTCACAGAGTTCATTCGATAGATCATCATTTGCAGATTTGAAATTTTTGAGGTTATCGTGACTGATAATAGAATCCAATTCATCAGTAAGCTCTTCACTAAATATTGTACAAGTTTGGGCATCCGATTGGTCCACACCTTAGTCGCCATTTTACAAGCAAACGAGCAGGTGAAAATTACCAATTGAACCCTACTGCATGGGCTGAAGACTATACTAGAAGACATTGGGGACTCTAAGGCGGACGAGCTACCTTTCGTGCTGTGATCATGTCAGATGATACCGAAGGAGTCGACACGTGAGATGCCCTTTATTTTATACTACAGAATTGAGGTAGTCATCCTGATTGAAATTAGACTTTCCAGCCTCCAGGTCAAGGGCTTTGATCCACTCAACAACTCCCAACCGCTTAGAAAGCATCTCGACCTGCTCAAAGAAGCACGGAACGTGACCAAGATGTGCACAACTTCCTATCAACAGTGAATTGCCTGATACTATAACAAAAGTGTGAAGGATTGCCAATTCGAGGTAGGGGAACTGGTCCAATAAAGTATAGAGGCCACTGGCAAGAACGGTAATAGGAGCAAGCTCTTCTCGAACTAGGAAAGCCCATTCCTCATCTCGACCATCCTATAGAACGGTGTATACAAGCTTCACACCTAGAAACCAAACTAATCCCAAGGATGTGGAATGTTGTCCATCTTAAAAAGTATTACTGGTAATCTCGTACTGAACCCAAGTAGGTCCAGCATACATTATCGAGGATGCTTGTAAGAGTGTATCACATTAATGAAATAATTTGTTTGCTTGTTCACCGATTGTTAATTATTATTAATTATTTACCTGGCCATATGAATGCTTGTCTGACATTGTATAAGTTCAAGTGATCTAGACTACTTCTAAGTTGGGCAAATTCTCATTCACCTGTCACTAAACCTCGATTCCGCACTGAGTGGCTCACACGTGATCAAATTTGAAGCTCAGTCTAACACTGAGCAATATGTAGTCAAATTTGAAACTCATCCCCACATCGAGTAGCCCACACGCAGTCAAATCTGAACCTTGGTCCAGCACCGAGCGGCTCATACGATCAAATATCAAAACCTTAGGGGACTTTTCAGCATGCGTGTGGTGACTCCCCCAATAGAGATGAGCACCATCAGTCGACGATGGTCGGCGAATTAGGGTCTGACACGTAAGAATGACGTCCCTTAGAGGGACAATCTCCAATAATTACATGCCGACAATGACCCTAAGTTCGCTAAAGCCCAGCAAGGACAGCAATAACGCTTAGCCGGCAAACATTGGTACATTAAAAATAAAACTGCATAGAAATATAAAAAACTACGATGATGATTGGGAAAATTTTCTCTGATTCATTACAAAGTTGGACTATACAAGCATGCCAACACTATATATAGATATAAATATAAATATAAATATAAATATAAAAATATATATATATATATCTAAGGTTGGGGGCTTCTCAGGGGACGCGATGAGGGCTCCTTCTTGTTAGGAAAATCAAATAGATTAGATCAGTGTTGGGCACCCCTATTCCTCATGTCAAAGAAGCCGACAGGAAAGGCAAGGTCAATGAGGGAAGCAATCCGCCAACACAGGTGAATATCATCCAAAAATTCGGAGTTCAAAGCCTAGCCCACCTCCTCCGGGCTAAATTGGGTCATCAGCTCCGCTCCCAGCCTAGCGTTCTCACTCTGGAGGTCTGCGAGAAGCTATTCGGTCTGCTGCAAAGCATCCTGGGATCTCTGTAGCTCCTTCCTGACCTTGGACAACTGAAGCTCAAGGTTGGTGGCCTGATCCTGGCTCTGCTGGACCTTAGAGGTGGCGGTATCCACCCGGCCCAACATCACCTTGACCATACTTGGGTCAACCCGCGTCTGGATTAGGTGGTGGTCCTTCCCTTCCAATTGATGAGTCCTAGATGACCTTTGGTGCGAGCGTGTCATCAAAATTTTCACCATCTTGTCATCCTATAAATAGAGAAAGAAAAGGAGATTAAGCCTAGTCGTTCCAATAAAGTGAAGGGTTCTCTAAAACCTATTGGGATATAAGACAGTTTAGCAGCCGCAGCGCTCAGGAGCACCCTAGACGAAGAAGTCAGAGTGGACGCCTGCTCCTGCTAGGGCCAATCTGACGAGGGAGCCACTGGACCCCCAGTGGCATCAGATGCGGAAGTGTCTCGACGAGATGCCCCCATGGTCGCCACTGCCTTAACGTCGCCCCTCGGCTGGGCCTCCAATGGGTGGACCACACCAGGACCCTCTCTGGCTAACTCATAAGAAGGGCTGGGCATCATCTACTTCGACAAAGTAGACACGATTGCAGGGACCTCGTGCTAGACCGCTTGCTAGGCCTGGGCCGACGTGCAAATTGGCTTAGTCAGCCCCCAACCTTAGGCTCACCTGATGCCCTTGCAGGAAGAGCGTGGGGCTCGTTGGCCACAGCAGCTCGGACACCCTCCTTCGTGGGTCCAACAATTGAAGGTGTGATAGAGGTTGGTCTCCTAGACAATTTGCCTAGGCCCGGCATCCACTCCACCATTGGCAGGCCCTTGGGCAACAAAGAAAAAGATCCCGATGATGATATCGTCCGCCTCTGAGACACACTATCAGAAGGATCCCATGATATATAGAGTCTTAGCCTTCCTTTTGGGCTAAGTGGGCGGCAGAGGGGTAGCTCCCGTAACCCCAAGGGAGACTCCTACTGAGCCAGCACAAGCGTCTCAGCAAATGAGAGATGGTCCTTCTTATTGAAGAAGCCAGTATTCACTCAGACTAGCTCCGTCAGTAGCTTAATAGTATCCACCTTCTCGCGCAAAGCCTTGCCGGTGAATGATGTTGGCACGTTACCCCACTTATTCGAGAGGACATAGTAGGAGGAGACCTTGATGAAGAAGAATCAGTCCTTCTAGTTCTTCATTGAGTTAAAGATCCCCTTGCTTATGTGCAAGTCTTTGGGAGACAGCGAAATTCAATCTCCGCTCTGGTAGAACTGAAAGATTACCTTCATGACCACTGCATTTAGTGTCCTCTCGTGGTGGCGAAGAAATACATAGAGATAGCACAAATACCTCATGGCATTGGCATGGAATCTCGCTGTCGGAGCTCCCAGGGCCACCAAGATTTCATGTAACTCCCTCGGGAGGGGAAAGCAAAGAACACTTCTCAATTGGGCCTCGTAGATGGTGATAAACTCGTTTGGAGGAGAACAAGCCCTATCGTACTCACTTGGCACCGCAAACGGAATTGTGCTTGGGATACTATACTGTATAAATAAAATCTCAATATCAGCGGTGGTACATACTAAGTGAATCGCATTAACACCAAGAGCCATGGGGATAAGATGGTAGCAGACACGAAGAAACCAGGGAGAGAACAGCTCGAGAGAAAGAAGAAGAATGGGAAAAATGACAAAACAACGCCTCGAAAAGGTGCGCACATGATCACTAGACATGTGCCAGCACCGCAAGGTGTTGAGGCATGTCAATTGCTCAGCAACGGTAATGATGGCTTACCACTATACCGATGGCGAACATTTGGCGTGATAGGATAGGCTAGATATCCGAATGACACGTCCTCTAAAGCCATCGCATCCCACTTCTCGAGGATAGCAAATTAACGACAAGCAGATGTGATGAACTCGAAACTGGACTGACATGCCGAAAATCCACTCCAGTGCTAGAACTCTCTCCCTGTTCTTGATCCATCCAGCATCCAGCTTGGTTTGACCGGTTAGCGATCCACTCTAATGCCCGACCTATCTAATTGACCTGGATCTAGTCTAGTATCTAACCAATTTGACAGGTCAACGATCCACTCTGGCGCCTAGCCTATCTGGATGACCTTTTCTACATTGCCGGTTCAACTTGTTAGCAATCCAACCTGGTGTCTGGCCTGCTTGACCGATCAACGATCCATTCTAATATCCAACTGGTTTAATTGATCAATGATCTATTCTGACATTCTGCGGGTTTGACTGGTTAGCGATCCAATCCGGTGTCCGTCCTGTCTGACTAGTCTGCAGCTCAATCCGACATTAGGCCAACTAACAAGGCCACAATCCAGTCCAGCTTCAAGCTGAGCCGATGGGTGTTCGATCCAGTCTAGCCTCCTGCTGGATTGATGAGCATGCAATCCAGTCCGACATAAAAAAAAGAGATGAGAGCGAAATCCAGAAAATCAAAGAAGCAAATAATATGGACAAAAATGCTTGCTAACTCCATTCATTAGTCCCTTTTTAAAAAGTACAAAACCTCTCGGGGCGGAGGATAACAAAAAAAGTATATTGAATAACGATCTAGTTGCAAAAACTTTGCTAAACTCAACTGCGTAAGAAGAGGAGCCTGAACAAGAGACTAGTATGCACCCGATAGATAGCAAAACATGACTCATAAGAACAGCGGTTCTTGAGGAGTCAAAACAGTGGCCCCATCACGAAGACCAGCTGTCATCCAGTGGGAGGCAAAGGGAAAGGAAAAGCCTCGCCCCTCAATAAGGACGGAATGACCTCAATCTTGGGACCCGATGCGAACCCTACCAGCAACAGGCTTGGCTCTAGAAGATAGCAGTTCTCGACGAGCTAGAGCAATAGCTTGTTCCGGAGACAAGTTACTGCCCAAGGCGGAGGCACAACGAAAGGAAAGCCTCGTCCCACTCAAGAACAATGACAAGCCTCGTTTCAAAATAGACATGAAAAGGGATGACCAAAGCGGTTCAGCACACGAAAAAGGGTGACTAAAGCAAATCTCTCATGCATCCCAGGATGACGACTTTGAATATTGGAGACGAGCTCCCTCCAAACCCAACGATAGGCAACTCAAGCTTCATGCCGATTTTGGGTTCCCACACCACTTGACTAATAAGGGGTGTGATGCAGGGCACAGTGAGCCCTCAACTTATGGCACGCGGAAGGATCAATAGGCCATTAAATGCTAGAGATTCCCTATGCCAGCCATTCCGTAGAAAATTACGAGTGCAGAGAATCACGCTAGAAATAGTAAGGCAGGGAATCAGAGGGCTGCCTAAGGAAGGGACAAAAGAGGAAAACAACAAGAAACGTCTCATCTGTGAATATGTCGGGGGTTGAAAATTCAAACTCCCTAACATTGGGGTTAGTGATGGGGATGGTAGAAAAGGGCCGGCATAGTACGAAGGCCCGCAAACTAATAGCTAACCCAAAGGGTGTCCGATCCATAGGCCTGGGGAACGGTCAATGCTTACATTGACCGAAACAGCATCCCAGCCTACCCGAAAGCCCAAGTTGACTTCGGCCCAATCAGGGCGGCCCACGGTCTTCTTCTCGTGCGCTAAGATTACTTGTCTTAGCCAACTTGACACCTGAAATATTTTCCAAATCACAATCTCTCTCTCGAAACGACAATTTTAACTCAACAGATCACTCATAACGGTAACTCCGACTCAGCGAATTTCTCCTAATTGCAACTCTCATATCCGCCGTGTCTAATATCTCCACGAAGAAGGAAGGGATTCTCTTGACTGATCACGTTTGCTCTAATCGACACCTATGTTCCCTGACTAGCCTATGAAATTTGCATAGATTGACTGATTACGGTTGCCCTAATCGACACCTACGATCCCTAACTAGCCTATGAAATCTGCGCAGACAGCTGGCGGCTAGCTTTGACGCCCGAGCAGGGCTGAGCTGGATTAGAGATTATAAATACCTCTTCGCTCACATGGCTAAGGATATTGCCGGACATACTCAAAAACTCACAACCAAGAGCTCACAGAACACAGCACTCTACCCAAAGAGTCTCTGAAAAAATCCCTCACGATTATTGCTCCCTCATCTCAAAGCCGCTTTACATCGAGTGCAACCTCTTAGTCAGACCGAAACCTCCATATTCTTGCATCATCACGTATAATTCTCATCCCTATATATTTCCATATGTTTAAAAAAGATTACTGACTTGAGTGTCGAAGGATAAATCGAGAAGCGAGTCCCGTTAATTCTTTAATCTTTTATTTGTTCGATGTGTTGCGTAGGACTCAAGTTGTTAGAGACTGAAACTGGACCCGTTTGAGTTCCACTCGATCAAGAAAAATCGAGAGGCTCTCTAATCCGTAGAATAACTTGAATCTAGGACGCATCACATTCGGTAAATATAAAAGTCTTTTTACCAATAAGACCATGACAACACTTTTCTCTCTTTGTCCCACTCCTCGTTAATTTATTTTCCCTCGATTTTTATGCAATTTATATATTTTGTTTTACATTTGCAATATAGGTTTCTTTTTCAATCAATTATTATTATCTGAAAAAATTATAAATATGTATGATAATTTAAGGAAATTTTTTTCCCGCTGAATATTTTATTTTAATATCTGAAAATGTTTCATGGTAATTTTGTTCGAAAAGCCGACATTAGTATTTCAATAGCTTTTCAAGTATGTTGGGTTTTAGAATAATATTTTCTGATATATTTTATATTTAATGATGATGATGATAATAATAATAATTTGAAGTATTTAACTATTCGTTCCACATTCTTATGAGAATTTAAATACCAATTTTAACGCTTGATCAATGCTAAGATAAAGTAACAACTGTATTTTCATGTATTACGGTCACTATAACTTATTTATAATTTCTCTCATATATAAAGATATTTTTTATTTTTATTTATTTAAATTTTTATTAAGTCATGTACAAAAAGAGAGGAATTATAAATAAATTATATATAAATAACACATAATATTCTTCTTTAAAAAGAATTATAACCATACTATTATTCGGTCAGAAAATTAATTAACCCAAGAATTTAATTGATGTCGAGTAAAATTTATCATAAAAAGATAAAAATCTCTAAAAAGATTAATAACTTTATTTAAAAGTAGTATTGTTGCATCCCGAGTCTTGGTTGTCATACGAATTAGGGAGCCTTCGGATTCCTTGTCGTCAAGAGGCTGTCGCGGACAGTTTGGTCTCTCTCTCTGTGAACCTGAGACCTACACAACACAACTAACAAACAGGAGATTAGAGGTCCGGCAGAATTTCTCCCACCGCAAACACTCCAACGCTCAAGTCAGCAACTTTTCCTAATAAACGGAAAGAGGCACACGCTTAGAGGTGTGCAGAAATATGCTACAAATGCATTGGGAATGCATGAATGCAAATGTGGGAGATTAGTGAGCGGGTGTTAGGAGGCCTGGCTCCCAAAATACACCGCAGCGGGTGGCTAATTCTCGTCGCCTGAGAAGGCTGAGAGAGTCGGATCCGGAAGAGGGTTTTTGAGCCTAACTTGCTTGTTTGACGTATAGCCAATTGTCCAGGATTCAATCGATCAATCCCTTTCCCTGTAGAAGAGGAGGGATTTTATAGGCCCCTTGGTTGGGAGCTTTGGGCGTGAGAATCCCCGAGTAGGGGTTTATTGGCCACTGATTGTTGTCGGCAATCGCCGGTGTGTCCGTTGTCGTCTTGCGACGGCAGGTAGACTGCTGGGAGTTGCCAGTAACGGTTGGTCTACCCCTTGCACTGGGCTTGACCGGAGAACTGTGGGCAGCGACGCCAGTCGTGGCTAATAGTGCTGACTCTCTCCCCATTAGCTCGTTTCTTCTACACCACCACTGTCACTCAACAACCGCATTAATGGGCCACAGACGTCGTTCATTAGCTACCAGTATGGGCTGCCACGTAAGCCGCTCTGAAGCACAGGGCTGGATTCCTTATCTGGGCCATTGCCCCATGGGCTGGGTTTCGAATCTTTTTGGGCCTTCGTACTGGACCCAACACTAGCCCCCCATGCCTGGGCCGAACTATGGTCGCGGCCTGGCATGCTTTTCTCGGTCCAGTTCGTGGATGCTGGGCTTCCCTCGAGATGCGCCAACGCTTATCGTCTTCCCACTTCGCACCTTCCCCAGGCGGTTACGCAGGCTTTCCTGGTGCCGCAGTGATTTGGTGCCTCGACTGGAAGGATTCGCACGCCTGAGGTTACGTTAGATTTGAGGGCTTTCATGTTCCATGAAAGACGTCCATGGGATAGCGTGCCTCATTAGGTGCTGGAAGGGCGCCAACTTGCCCATAAATAGGAGGGCTCTTCGACCGGTGTGGCTAATCTCTCAGCTGAATTTAGAGGAGCAATGTGAGGGTCTTGGCTTGCCCTACCTCTGGTGGGAGTCTGCAAAGGAATTGGATGGCCTGGTGGGAGATCCAAAACTCTTGACGAAGATTGTCTTCATGCCCGCGTCGTGGGTGATTCCTCAAACTAATGAAGGTGGCTCAACCACTCTGCTGTCATCACATGCCTCCCCCCATGGAGCGACGTCCTCCAGTGTGCAGTGGAACCGCGGCGGAGCCATCCCAGGGGTCTTTACACCAGTGTAGCACGTCGATCACAGTCTCTACTTCACTTGGACCACCGTTTGCTCTCTCTGGAGGGGCGGCGAATGGTGGAGCCTCTGTAGGGGGAGCGCATGCTCTCTGCGTCCCCGCCGAGGCCTCCCTGGTTGGTGTTGGTTCTACCATGCCGATCAACTATGGTCGATTGTTAGGGTAGGGCCAGCATGGGCACTCCTGTACTCGGGCACGTCGGAGCTCTGGTGATACCACTGGAGTGACTTGGTGTGGATCATGATTCCCGGTTGCGCCCAAAGCATCCAGCGATACCACCTCGGGATTTCTATTTCCTGCTGTATTTTTTTATTTCTTGTACTTTTACTGTTGTAGATCTTGCACTTTGTAAAGGAAGCCTTGATTAATAAAAGAAGTAGCCCTTCATCTTTGTTGTTCCATCTTGTAGCACGCATATTTTTCGTTGACTGCTTCTTGGGTTGCTCTTCATGGGCAATTTTCCTCTTCTATTGCATCACACCCCATTCCGCACGTCTGAGCATCTTCGGATGCCCATGGTCCGTTCTGCTGGTCCTATCCCTCAAATCTTAGTCATAGATCATCGACAGAAGGACACAGCAGGAGGAGACATTTTTTGGCAGTTGGCACTGTGGGAATTCAAATGCCACAGGTGGATGTCACATCTGTTTAGCCGTCTAGCACATTAAATGCTCGAGGAATTGCGGGGCGACGGGCCACAATGATTTGTCTTAGAAAGGCGCGTAGCTTTAAGGATTCACCACGTGGAGGGCATCCGTTGGCTTTCTTCTGGCATGCTCTGTCTTTAGAATGCTGCTGTTTTGGTAGGGAATTTTTCTTATTTAAACGTGTGAGTTCTCTCCAAGGTTGCGTGCTCTGTCACTTTGTTTTTAGACAACATGAAGCTTCGTGCTGCTTTCAAGTCTTTCCTTCTGTCTTCTTTCGTTGCGACTTCAATGGAGAGGTCATCTTCGTCATATGGGTCAGAGCCTTCTTCCGAAGGCCCAGGAGGGTGGATTCATTGCTTCATCAAGTTGCTAGGGCCGTCGAAGGTGTTGAAGCCAGGGTGCAGGTTGTGGTCGGAGAGATAGAGCAGTTGAGGGCTCGTGCGACATACTTTGAGGAAGCGTGGGCTGAATCAGAAGCGAGAGCGTCCAGACTCGCTAGTGCTAACATGTAGGCCCGTGCTCGCATACTGGCTCTGCACGAGGAGCTTGAGCGGCTGCGGCTACAGTCCGAGGAGGAGCTCGCGCAGATGGGGACTGAGCTGAGGTCGAGGTTTCTTCCAAATGAGGTTGGTCCTGCACTAGAAAGGAACTTTCAGGACTGCATCCATCTCAGCTAGAGACTAGTCTTGCTGGAGGATCCAAACTTCCGTATCGGCATCCTGGACTCTCAAAACTCTAGTGCCCTGACACGCGCTGACCTGTTAGGGTATCCAGCTCCAGATTCTTCTGAGCCTAGAGGGGGTTGTTAGCTGTACCTTGTGGCCACGAGCTGCTGTAGAAAAAAGTTGTTAATGACCATTATAATGCAATTTTAAACTTAACTGTGCCGTTTATTTTCTGTCGCTAGCTGTATTTGAGTCGTATGTTCCCTCTCTTGCGCGTCTGTCTTGGAAGTCCCACCGCCGACGTTGCTGGTGATCAAGGTTCCCGCATTAAATGCTGGTGTGACAGCGAAAATTCGTTGAGGCGATAGTGATCTGCCGTCTGACAAGAGGTCATGATTGGCCATCGTTTGGAATCTATGATGTTCCTGTTGAGCCAACGTGTGGCCTAGTTATTTGGCGAAGGTGTCATTTGGGTTTTCCCGTGCGCTCGCCCCCTGCTGTCTATTTAAGCGGTGTCTCAGCGAAATCCCTCCATCTTTGTAACTTTTCATACCGCAACTCTTCCCAGAGTGAGAGAGAGAGATGGCCAAGAAGAGAGACTCTGCTTCCTCCTCGCAGGTTTCCTAGTCGAGCCACCATAGGGTAGACAACATAGGTTCATCCTGACCATGAGTGCCATTGCTGCTCTGATAGTGGACTACGAGATCCCCAATGATTGAGCCAATGACCCTTTAGATGGCTTTGTGGCAGTTTACGAGCACCATCTGAGAGGGGGCTTCACTACCCCATGCCATGCACTCTATACACGTTGGTCGAGGCATTGGGTGTTCCTGTGGTGAGGCTTCATCCCAACGCCGTCCATTACCTAGTTTCACTTTGTATCTTCTCCCGTCTTCACACCGGCATGTCCGATGCAAAGGCAGCAAGGGCGATATTTCATTTCTCATAGTCGGAGGATTGGATCTCTATGTCTCCAAGGACCAGTTTCTATTTCCACAGGACCAATCCTGACTCGGTGAAAAACTAGAAGGTATGCTTCTTCCTGCAAAAGCCTTCTGATTCAGAGCTCTCGCATGAGTGGGGTCCCATTTCAGAGTACTTTGACGGGAAGGCGTCCTCGGAGGACACTAAGGATACGGCGGAGTTAGTCGCTTCCATCAACTCCGAGATGGTGATATTCTCCGTCCAGGGCTACTACCTGACACCCCTTATGTTCGAGGCTGCCAGGAGGGGGCCTCCATCCTGCCGGGGCACTGCTGGCCCCTCGAAGAAGAAGCCCGAGGATGTCGTGATCCCCGAGCCGTCAGGAGAAAATGCTGAGGAGAGTTGCTTATTGTTGGAGATGTCTTCAGATGATGAAGAGGTTAAGGCTCCACTGAAGAGGTTGAGGGAGGCTGGAGGCACCTCCACCCGCAGGTCGTAGAGGTTGGCCACAAGGTCTGCCTCACAAGCCCAGGGACCAGTCCCGGAGTCGATGTCTAGTGTCGAACCACTGGAGGGAGCTGCTGAGCCCTTTTTGATTCCCATTGTAGCATTGGCCGAGTATGGCATTCCTGCGATGGAGCTTTATTATGGTGAAGGGTCTTCTACAGGATCCTTTATTGATCTGGAGCCACCAGAGGTGATCGTTGGAGGTGCTCCAGCCGTGGATGGCGTGCGTTAGTTCCTAAGGAGCCGGAGGGAATGCACTCACCGAAGCGAGCACCAATTTTGACGGGATCTTCAGAGCTTGCTGGACCTCCTACTGGGCCGTTTCTGGAGATTAGCATCCATTAGGATGCTCTCGTGGGGTTGGAGGTCGAAGCCGTGCGGGAGGCCAGTCCACCTGGTGGGGAGTTGACTTTGGAGACGGCTACTGCAGGGATGATTCAAGGGTCGGAGCCCCCAAGCGTTCCCTCGCCTCCTGCGGCTCCAGACCATCCAAGCGCCACGGAGGTCGCGACAGAACATGGAGATCCCCCAGGCTTACCCGCATTAGGAGATTTAGCTATCATCCGGACGCAACTTCCGCTCAAGTATGGTCGTCTTGAGTCGAACATTTGTCTGTAGTCCGGAGCTCTGAGAATTTTTGACCTTCTCCCCTGCCATGCAGGTTCCGAAGGAGGTTAACTCTCTCGACGAGTTGGCAACTCAACTGCACGAGAACTTCCATCACGGACATGAGATTGCCCAGCGTATGAGAGTCAAGGTCGCTCTCCTCCGTGAGGAGAGCGAGCGGCTATAGGGATAGAACGGCCAGATGCAAGAGGAAATCTGGCGCTTGAAGTAAAACAGCCGCCAGCAGGCACTGGAAGCCGTACATCTAAGAGAGGAGGTCGAGCAGCAGAAGGAGATGGTCATTGATCTTGAGGACGGCAACTCCCATCTATCCAGAGATTTGAGGGCACGGCTCACTCCGTCGGAGGCGAACCTCGTCATGGAGTTCAGGTTCTGGGACGGTATCTTCCTGTGTCGTAGGATTGCCTCGCTTGTAGTTCCCAACATTCCGGAAGGTGTCTTCCACCCAGCAACTCCGAGGTCTTTGACAAGTCTCGCCTGAGGAATTTCCTTGAGGAGGGTGGTCCATCACATTCTTGGGAGTAGTTTTGTTTGTTTATATTGCTTCCTTCCTTTTCCCCCACTTGTTAGTGCTTTGTACAGATGAATGAGAAGTAGCACCGTTTTTGCGTTCAATATCTTTAAGTGTGACTTTAGAGATAGTATCTCAAATTTAACGGCTAAGCTTGTGAAGCTATTGTCGTCGAGACCTGATGTGGCGCCTTCTTGCACTGTACTCGTCCTTCGCCAGAAGATGCCATTGTATCTCGCTCGTTTAATGGGAAGCTCGATCCAGTAGAGCGGATATCGTCGCAAGTCCCGTGGGGCCACACTAAGGGCCAGCTGGGTTTTCAGGCCACAGCCGCCGGGCTCTGGATCAGGCCTTTTCGCATGTGGTACCTGTATTAGGTGCTCGGCCCCTGCTTTGGGCGTCATTGCAATCATGTGCACGGTCTTAGCCCATGACCATTGTAGACTGAGGGTACTCTCTTCTTTGGGAGAAGGTTGCCGCACTCCTGCCATTTTTGCCCCTAAGGTTTTGGTGGCCATAAGTTGGGGACTTTAAAAGCCCCCAGGCCTTGTGTTTTGATCGCCTGGGTCATTTGATTCGGAACCATGGTTCCCTGGGCCGCATGGGCAAGATGGCGTGGAGTAGTGGTTTTGTGGTGACCGCTTTTGGGTCGTTCGGCACAAAGCCGAGTTAGCAGGTTGCTTAGGACCCTTTCGATGTGGAGTTGAAGTCCGAGTGTTGCTGCTTTAGGGCCTCCCGACACATGGTCAAGGCTCGGACAAGACCGCTAGTGGACCACTTAGCTCGAAGCCAAGGTTTCGAGGCCACTTTGGACCACTCAATACAGGGGCGAGACTTTGAGGTGATTGCTCCTAGGTTGCTTGGCGCAGTGCCAAGGCCTCATTTTACAGATGGACGATTGTCCTTCCGACTTGCGGGCAGTTTAAGTCGTTTTGTTTTTCAGAATGCCATGCATACAAACACTCATATGAATGAAACACAAGCTAACAGGAACTACTAATTTTATTAAATGAAAACACAATGCATGTACAAGCATCCCCATGGTGTGCATGTACGTCTTACCTGGGCCAACGCTGGGTCATTGGTAGTATTTTCTTATGTTGGCGGCGTTCCAGATCCGATGAACTATTTACCGTTCTAGGCGCGTAGCTTGTACGCTCCTCTCTGGAGGATTGCGGAGACGAAGAACGGGCCTTCCCAACCAGGGAAAAGTTTGTTCCTGCTCACGGCTTTTCTCGCGGCCTCTACGCTCCGGATGACCAGGTCTCCAACCTCAAGCGGTCGTGCCTTCACCCACTTATTGTAGTATCGTGTGACACACTGCTGGTAGGCTGCGGTCCTCAGGCGGGTAGCGTTTCGAACTTCTAGGAGTAGGTCCAGGCATTCTCTGAGTCTCTGGGAGTTCGTGACTAGATCAAAGCATTTGACCCGTAGGTAGGGTAGCCCTACTTCAACAGGGACCATGGCTTCAACCCCATAGTAGAGGCTGAAGGATGCCTCTCTCGTTTATTGTCGCGGGGTTGTTCCATAGAACCAAAGCACGGAAGGCAACTCATTGACCCACGAGCCCATTGCGTCCTCCAGCTTGGTCTTCAATCCATGCAGCAGCGTGCGGTTAGCTACTTCGACCTACCCATTGGCCTGAGGGTATGCCACAGATGCATGGACCAATCGGATACGTAGACTTGCACAGTACTTGGTGAAACGTTTCCCGGTGAATTTGGTCTTATTGTCAGTCACTATGACCTCAGGGATCCTAAAGCGACAAACGATGTTTTGACGGAGGAACTCTATCACATTCTTCTCAGTGATTTGAGTTAGAGGGACTACTTCTACCCACTTGGTGAAGTAGTCGATACCGATGATGAGGAACTTCCTTTGTCCGGAAGCCAGAGATAGATGTCCAAGGATGTCGAGTCCCCACTGTGTGAATGGCCATGGGGCCTGAAAGCTGCACAGGTTTGTATGGGGGAGGTGCATTATGGATCTGTGGATCTAACAGCTTTTGCACTTCTTCACAAATTCCAAAGCGTCTCACTTCATCATGGGCCAAAAGAGACCCTGCCACATGATCTTGAACGTGAAGTTTTTCCCTTCGACGTGCGAGATGCATATGCCGCGGTGGACTTCGCTTAGGGCATACTCAGCCTCCTCAGGGGTCAGGTATTTTAGGTAAGGACTGGAATATCCTCGCCTGTATAGCCCCCCGTCGAGGATCGTGTACCAGCCTGCCATCTTTTTGATCCGTTTGGCCTCGTTGGCATTTTCAGGCAATGTTTCATTAGACAAATACTTTCTGTACAAGGTCATCCAGTTGTCACCTTCGTCAATCTACAACACCTCCTGGTCTGAGGCGTCAACGCTGGGTACGGCTAGGGTTTCCCGTAGGTCCCTGGCGTATTGCTCTAGAGATCTGCAGCCTGCATCCCTAACTAGCCGGTCAGCTTTCCAGTTTTTGGCTCTAGGCACGTATTCAATCTTGAAGCACCCAAAGCCTTGGATCTAGGCTTTTGCTTTCAGCAGGTACTTGGCGGAGCACTCCTTTGCTAGATGAAGACCAGCAAGAAAGGCTTCGTATTCCGCTATGTGACACGATGAAGCGCGGGAACTTCTCAGGTCACCCCAAACGCGCATTTAGCTAGATTAAGATTTATTCCATGAGCCTAGAGGACCTAGAAGGTCTCTTCTAGGTCGCGGACGTGGTCGTCGGCTACCCTGCTTTTTACAAGCATGTCGTCGATGTATACTTCCACGTTCTTCCCAATCTGAACTTTGAACATCTTGTTCACTAGGTGCTGATAGGTTGTCCCGGCATTCTTGAGGTTGAAGGGTATCACCTTCTAGCAGTACGTCCCTTGGTTGGTCATGAAGGAGGTGTGCTCCTCATCGTCCGCGTGCATTCTGATCTGGTTGTAACCCGAGTAGGTATCCATAAAACTTAGGAGCTCGTGTCTGGATGTGCATCCTGTCCTTCGGGTAGGCTTTGTTTACATCGTTGAAGTCCACACACATCCGCCACTTGCCATTGTTCTTCTTTACAAGCACTATATTGGATGGCCAGTCCGGATATTGGACTTCTCTAATAAATTCAGCGTCCAATAGCCTCTTCACTTCCTCCCTTATGGCTACTAGTTTCTCGACGAAGTGGTTCCCGTGCTTCTGCCATACGGGCTCGTACCCGTGATCGAGGCCCAACCAGTGGACCATTACTTCGGCCGATATTCCAGGCATATCGGCAAGAATCCATGCGAATACATCAGAGTTCCTCTGTAGGAAGGTGACCAGGTGGTCGCAGTAGGCAGGAGGGAGAGAGCTGCCCACATGTACGTACTTTTCTGGCTCGACTGTATCAAGAGGAATTACCTCGGTTGCTTCTCCTGACTGGGCTTGCTACAGTGTGGCTTCATCACGGAGATCCAAGTCTCCACCCAAGCGATCTGGTGTCGCTGGAGCGACTTGGGATAAGTAGCACGTCCGTCCGATCACTTGGTCCTTGAGCACCTCTCCAACGCTGTACGGGGTTGAAAACTTTATCTTTAGATGAGGAATCGAGGTAACGGCCTCGAAGGACATGAGGGAAGGTTTGCCCAGGATGACGTTATAAACGGATGGCAGATCGACGATGAGGAACGTTAGCACTCGTGTGGCGACGCAGGGTAAGTTCCCATCGTGATCTCCAGCTAGACTATCCCTTGTACCGGTACAGGCTCGTTGTCCAGACTATATAGAGGGCCATTGGCCGCTTTCATTTGGTTTCGTTTCAATCCAAGCTTAAAAAAGGCGCTAAGATACAACAAATTTTGAGAGCTTCTATTATCAACGAAAACCCGTTTCAATTAGTAGTCAATCGTACCTTCTAAAACGATGACGGATACAACAATGGGATCAGAATGGGAAAATGTTACATGAGACGTATCATTGCTACTAAAGCTAATGACATCACTCCTACCCCCTATCTTTACTCTCTTACTACTGGAAGTATGTTCGGATTGTGCCTGCCTGCTGCTGTTAGTTGGAGCGGTTGAGATCACGCTGATCACGCCAGCGGCCGTACGGTTCTTGGGAGGCTCGCTTGCCTCGCCTTCTGAGGTCATGGGGGCTTGCCCCAAACCTTTCACGAACCACTTAAGGTGTCCGCGGTGGATCAGGTCTTCTATTTCCTACAGTAGGGTCCGGCTGTTCTCCGTGGAATGTTCAAGGCAATGATGGCACTGGCAATACTTCATCTGGTCACCACTGCTCGGGCCCTTCGGTCACTTTAAGAACTTTTCATCCTAAATCTGCTTTAGGATATTTACACAGATATCGTTTAGAGGAGTTAGGGACGTTGGCCCTTGCTCCTTCCTCGATCCCGATGAAGGACGTTACTGCTTGCGGCGTTCCGAGAAGCGACTACTGTCGTCATTTCTCTTCTTGCCGGTAGTCGGTTTGGGGACCTCCGGAGGGCGATCCATATGCTCGGGACACTTTGCCTCATTGGCCTCCTCTGCAGAGATGTTGACTCGGGCAATAGCTTCTACTTCCCGGAAGGATTTAGGGCACTGATGCGACAGGTGTTTAAAAAAGTCCTTTGCTGCCAACGTAGTAAAGAAGGCGTTGAGTTTTAACTCGTCAGAGAGTTAGAGGATCCGGCGTGCCTCAGTAATGAAGCGATTGAGAAATCACTTCAAGCTTTCATCCGACCTCTGGCGAAGGTGGACCAAGTGCCACGGCTGCTTCTCCTCTCTCCGGTTGGAGGCAAACTGGCTCAAGAAGCTGTCCGTGAGCTTATCGAAGGAGCGAATGGAATTTGGTGGGAGGCCGCGGAACCAAAGCAGTGTGTCTCCCCTGAGGATGACGGGGAATTACTGGCACATTATGGCCTTGCTCACTCCCTGAACGGACAGGTGGGTACGGAAGCAGTTGATGTGATCCATCGGGTCCTTACTCCCATTGTACCCTTCCAGTACGGGCATCTTGAACTTGTGAGGGAGTGGCTGGGTTCGGAAATCCATGGCAAAGGGTGACCTTCGTAGGTCAGCCGAGGATCGTGTGGGCCTCTCCTTGTGCAGGATATCCTAAAGAACTTTCACCTTCTCCTCTATCGGTGGATCGGACTCTCCTCTCCACGCGTTGATAAGGTCGCGAAGCTCCGTGTGACCATGCTAGTACTACTGGGCTTGTCGGTTGTGGCGACTCCCCACGTGGGGCGGCCGCGCACTGTTGGAGTCTACGGTTATCGGCCTTCCTACACCGTGGGAGTTACCGGGGTTACGCGGCTTTGGGTTCTCCTCCCGCTCGTCCCGGCTAGGGTACTGGGCCTTGCTGCCGGAGGCCAATTGGGCCCCAGTGTCATCAGGCTAGTTTGATCTTCTCTTGGGAGCTCCCGCTGGACGCCTTCTCCACCTGGAGGAGGACGCCAGGGATGCTGGAGGAGCAGCGCCCATCCATGGTGTGCCCGTCTAGTTGCAGAGCGCCTGGATCACCAGCCTCATATCGCCCATGTCTACTGCTAGGCGGTGAACGTTGGGCTCGGAACGGACGTCTGCGTAGCTACCCACTGAGGGGCCGTTGCCGCGGGTAACGACATCTCTTACTGGGGCACTAACTTGTGTCTTGTTGTTTACCATCTTTTTGAAAAGGAATGAGTGTGAGAAGGAGACGCTAGACTTCTTGTCTCATTCCTACAGACGGCGCCAATGTTGCATCCTGAGTTCTAGTAGTCGTACGAATTAGGGAGCCTTTGAATTCCTCGTCGTCAGGAAGCTGTCACGAACAGGTCCGATTTCCGTCTCTGTGAACCTGAAACCTGTACAACACAACTAACAAAAAGAATGTCAAAGGTCCGGTAAAATTTTTCTCACTGTAAATATTCCGACGCTCAAATCAGCAACTTTCCGTAATAAACGAAAAGGGGCGCATGCTTAGAGGTGCGAGAAAATATGCTGCAAATGCGTTGGGAGTGCGTGAATGCAAATGTGGGAGATTAGTGAGCGGGTGTTGGGAGGCCTAGTTCTCAGAACGCACCGTAGTAGGTGGCTAATTCTCGTCGCCTGAGAAGGCTGAGAGAGTCGCATCCGAAAGAGGGTTTTTGAGCTTAACTTGCTTGTTTGACGTATAGCCAATTGTCCAGAATCCAATCGATCAATCCCTTTCCCTGTAGAAGGGGAGGGATTTTATAGGCCCCTTGGTTGGGGGCTTTAGGCGAGATAATCCCCGAGCAGGGGTTTGTTGGCCGCTAATTGTTGTCGGCAGTCACCGATGTGTTCGTTGTTGTCTTGCGATGGCCAGTAGACCGTCGAGAACTGCCGGTCAAGCTTGGTCTACCCCTCACGCTGGGATTGGCCGAAAAACAGTGGGTAGCGACGCTAGTCGTGGCTAGCAGCATTGACTCTCTCCCCATTGACTCATTTCTTCTGCACCACCACTGTCTCCTGACAGCCGCATTAATGGGCCGCAAAAGTAGTTCATTGGTTGCGAGTATGGGTTGCCACGTAAGCCGCTCTGAAGCATGGGGCTGGATTCCTTATCTGGGCCATTGTCCCATGGGCTGGGTTTCGAATCTCTTTCGGCCTTCATATCAATTCCAACAAGTATTTTTAAAGAGCTTTGAAAATTGGAGCCTCTTGGAGAAATTAAGAAGTAAGTAGTAGGAAAAAAAATTGATAAAGCCCTATTTAATTAAAAAAATAATTTTTTAATTTTTTATTTTTAAAATTTTGATGAAAAAATGCATTCATTTGTTCATGTTAAAAGGTAAATATTTTTAATAAATTAATATTTATAAATAATTATTAATAAATTTTTAATCATTTTATATAAGATATAAATTTATAATCGATAAATTATTTGATAAATTTATCAAAATATATATTTATAATAAACTACTCTAACAAATTTATTTTATGGTAGTTTTTTAAATTATTAAAAGTCATAAAAAATTTATATACTACATAATAATAAATTATATACCAAACATGAATTTTAATTATAATCTTTTATATAAAATAATACGTATCTATATTTTTTTAATATATATAATATGCATATTTAATATTTAATCATAATTATTACTCTGCTAGAAGTATAGGTTTAAATCATTTGAAATAAACTCAATAAACTATTAAAGTAAATATAAATTTAATTTTATTATTATAAAATTAATTATTTAAGTCAAAGTATGATTATACAAAACTTTTTTTTATAACTTTACATATATATTTACTTGTTAATAAGTTAAAATATATATATTGATTACATATTATTTTTAATAATAATAATCCTTTAAATTATTATAATATAATTACATTAAATGGTAAATTAAATATCATTATTATTTAATAATTTAAATATTAACTAAAAGACTATACTTATAATTTTTATATTGATAGTTATATTTTCAAATGTATAAATATAATTTATATTAATTTAATAATTATTATAAACATTTTATTTCAAATGAAAAAAATGAAAATGCAACTAAAATTTGTTATTTATTAAATACACATATTTATGTTTTATAAATTTATTAAATAATAATTTATAATTATATATTTTTACAATATTATTGTTTAAATAGGATTTAAAAAATTGTGAGAAATTTTACTTTATTACCTATGAAAATTTTTTTTAAATGTATTTTCAATATATTTTTAAAAAATTTAAATTTTTGTTCAAAATTAAAAAAAATTAAAAAAACTTTATTTTTTAGTTTTAAAAATAAAACACAGATAATTTTGAATATGCCCTAATAAAACAGAGATAGTTTTAAAACATATTCTCTATTTTCTTAATTTTTTTAAAAAAACAGCTTTAATTTTTTACTTATTAAATTTCCCCTAATTGTTTATAACTTACTTTTTATATACAAGATTAATTTTTTTTTTTAATGTTGAAGGTCTAAAGATTAAAATTATAAGCCTATTATAAATGAGTAAAATATTTAAAATTATTTATTTCATAAACAAAGTGATCCTTATTTTTTTTTGGTTTATCGTGACGATAGACTTGATTTAAATTAAAAATGCCAGCCTTAGAGCAAGTTCAAGGAGGTTGCGTCTCGGGTGTGTAGCACAACTTATCCGTTTCAAGTTTAAAATTATTGAATATAAATTTAACTGTATATAAATTCCCATATTATGGCTATGTCGAGAATAGGGTTCGCCCGTGTTTGTTTTGGTGTTATGAGAGCAAGGGATTGTTCAAGTTGGCCTAGAGTGTTTGTAGAAGCCTTCGTTCCATGCTGGGTGCGAGTCTTATAGTTATTTTAGATATAACTATAATCATGCCGCTCGACTAGTCAATATCAGAAAAGAAAACCAGTAGGTCCTAAGGGGGAGTATAGATCATCTAAGCATTGTGATTTATTTAAGGGGTTTGAACAAAATCCCCATTTTTTCGGTGTTAAATAATTATTGTGGTATGTTGAAATATTATAGGCTTGAATGGGAACCTAAAAATAAAGGAGGTTAGCCTGTTGATTAGGGAGTTT
Organism: Nepenthes gracilis; assembly: GCA_033239525.1. Lineage (NCBI taxonomy): Eukaryota > Viridiplantae > Streptophyta > Magnoliopsida > Caryophyllales > Nepenthaceae > Nepenthes > Nepenthes gracilis. Next base: position 2,037,811 of record BSYO01000026.1, on the reverse strand, counting down.
AATTTTCAGGTGTGTGTGTGTGTCAAAACTAAATTGCAATGTTTCAACTCTATTAGTATTGCTTTGAGGATTGTTAGCTCGTGGAGTTGTATTCAGAATTACAACTCTTGAGGTGGTGGGTGTATCTGGGTTGGTTGGGATCTTGATCATGTTTGTTTAGAGCATAGCATTTATAAAGGATTAAGTTATCCGATGTGAGTTTGAGGATCGAGTTAGCAAGATGGTTTCGTGCTTCTCTTTTATGTACAGTGCCAGTGATGCTATTGAGAAATACCACTTGTGGAGTGGAGTGGAGTGGCATGAAAGGTTGGCGGTTTAAGTGCATGGTCGGCCATGGCAGTTATGGGTGATTTTAGTACCCTTCAAAGTGTCCTTGAATGTGGTCTATCCAATTTTTGTTTTAGTGCCTTTTTTTATGTAGAGTAATCATAGAAACGTTTAAAATTATTCTATCTGTAAGTTTGATCGTATTTTGGTGAATGACTAATTGCTAGTGTGTTTCTCTTTGATGGTGGCCTTTTCCTTCCTCTGAGTTTGTTTGATCATTGTCTTTGTATCTTGATAGACTCCTCTTCCTCCCTAGAAGAGGCTCCTTCAAGTTCAACAATTTCCTCTCTCATCACTCAAGGTTTTTGACAATGTTTAAGGATGCTTAGGATGGCATCGTTTCTATCTATCCAATAAATGTCCGATGATGACTATGGCGATGTGGCTCATGCGATCTTCAAGGCTAGGAAGTATTTGGAGAAGTGCCAGGCGCATCTTTTTCTTTCTCTTTTGTCCTAGGAGATTATCGAGGAAGAGAGGAATCTTAGGCACTTATTTCGTGACTCTCGTGTTAAATGAGCTTTCACTCTTCAAACAAATGGTTAAGATTAGGTGTCTCTTGGAGGGTGATTAGTGTTCTCGTTTCTCCTTCAAGTCAGTGGCAATAGAAACAATAGTAGAAAATTTTGATCCTTAATCAAAGAGGATGGGGTGGCTATGTCTAACCTTGAATAATGTCAACGGGGTGGTGATTGGTTATTTTCGTATATTTTTGGGATCTTCTTATGTCCGTAGGTGTGGCGGTGTTGATAGCATTTCATTTTTCATATCTAAGTGCTTTTCCACTAACAGTTGGAAAGTATTAATCGCCCTAGTGACTATTGAAGAGATTAAAAAGTGTTTTTTTAGTTTAAGGGATGATATGGTGACATGATTTCCAACCAAAAATAAGTAATATAATAATTAATAATAATTACAATCCATAAAATAAAGTTTTAAAATAAGATAATATCTAACACAATACCCAAATTTGGACGAAACCTGACAAAATATCTACACATCCCTGATGATAATAATAATAACAGATAATTATATCAACCATCACATTATCTCTCTAAATTGTCCATCTGAATAATAAATTATACATAACCTGCTCAAAATGCCCATAAAGAAAAAGTGACAAACCAACTATACAAATTGCACCACTGGTCCAACACAAACCAATTGCCACAATGCAACATATCTCAATCACAAGATAATATACTAACACCAATCTAATCCATCATATCCTCCACACAAAATACAACCATTACACATCTAACTTAACTACAGAACTAATACTAACAATATATGAACAAAATCTCTACCAGCGACCGCATCAAAATTCCCTACAACGTATCCGTACCTCTCTAATTTGAAAGTGTCAAAAATAATAAAAACATGAATTGAATACTCAATAAGTATTAGTATATAATATATAAAACAAATATGTCCATAATTAAAGCGAATACCAATAAAATGTATATAAAACCCATAAAAAAAATCTAAGTATCTAATATATCAAATCAACGAATCTTCAAATGTGATTTTGTACGTGAATTTCATAATCTAAAAGTAAAGGCCAAATGTTCCAAAAGTATGAAACCAACCAAATCTGATATTTAAATTCAAATAGTGGTTAAAACCTACGATTCTCAAATCAAAGTCTCGAGTCTCCAAATCAAATATAGATAAAACATATTAGAAATTCAAAATATACTCAAATCAAAGAACCGAAGACTTAAAAGACTAACTTTGAGAAATAGTTATACATACTCCTAATAATATGATACCGAATCACTATTATTTAGGCTCATAGGTTAGCCATCTACATATTCTTTCCTATAGATAGGGACAAACGCCACATTCATTTACTACCCATAGATGATGTGTAATCCTTAATTATATCTAAATATATTAGTTTCATTTAATTTTTTACAATGGTTCTCATAAAAATCAAATCGAAAAGGGTCTCTATCTCAAATATCTAAAACGTTTCCTATCTAGCTGAAAAGTATAAGTCTTCCACTCAAAAAGTACAAACCAAAGCTTTTCACTATGGGTGAAATCTCAAATATCAAATCGAATACTAAATTAGAGCCAGACTCGAAACACATATATGGAATACCACATGCAAGACTCATATACAAGTTTTTATGACTTTTTATTTATAACTATTCTTATATATAAGCAAAATATCTTAAAATATTTATCAATTTTTCACAAATAAACAAGTCCTCAAATATTAGCAAAACAAAAATAAAACCTCAAATCCTCCGATAAATCCATATGCATGCACGAAAAGACAAAGTGTGGTAAACAAAAATATAATATATGTGTACTGAAATCACCAAATGTAACTAAAATTAAACAAAAATTGAAATAGAATAAAGATAGGGTTTAAGGATACTTATCTTTAACCTCTAATCTGACAGATCTGACCAAATGATATTTCAAAATCCCTCTTCTTCTCTTCTTCTGTCTTCCTTCCCTTCTCACTCTCTCCTCTTTCTCTTCTTTCCCATGCAAAATGATCGAAACAATGTGCGTCTCTTCTTAAATAAACAAACTAACACAAGCACTGTCTCAAGTGCTTATCAAGCGCTGCGTCTAACCCCTACCAAGTGCTACCTTACGTGCTCTTCAAGCATGAACAATTTGCCAACCCACACTAGAGCGTCGTCTTAGGTGTGCATTAGGCGCCACCAATCTGCTTGAGTGGTCCAAATATGCTCCTCAAGCATGCCAATACGCCAAAAGTGCATATAAGCGCACATCGGGCGTGTTTTAGGCACCGAATCTGCTTCCTTCCTCTGATTTTTCTCCAAAATCATATTACAAAATTATTTTTAATATATCCAACATAAACCCAAAATAAACTGATAATACTAAATTAATTTGACGGAGAATCGGGTATTATGTGAGACACCTGGTTTGGATGACTTCTCAACTCTGCGTTTCAGGAAGACTTAGGACATGGTTGGGCCCCTTTTCTACAAAGCAGTGATGGATTTTTTCCATTCAAATAAGCTCCTAAAGCAAATTAATACTATTATGTGTTCGATCCCTAGGGTCTCGACCCCCGCTAGGATTTCGAATTTTACACATATTTCCTAGTATAATATTATTTGTATGACTATCTCAAATATTATTGTGAATCGTTTGAAAGCTTATTTCTCGAAACTTGTTCTTAAATCTCAGTTGGCTTTTATTCAGGGAAGAAGTATCGAGGATAACATCTTACTTATACAAGAGTTCTTTCACTGTTATCATTTGAATAGAGGTTTTCTACGATGTATTGTTAAGATCAATTTTTAAAAAGCCTATAAATCTATCAAATGGAGATTTGTTCTTGATGCCATATGCGCTATAGGTCTTTTGGATCAGTTTGTTTTGTTTGTTAGCTAATGTATGTCTACTACATACTTCTCTATTTTGTTAAATAGGGAAATCAGTGGGGGTTTTTGTCAAGACTAGGGTTTATAGGAAAGGTGACACTATTTCCCCTTTTTGTTTTCATGATTGTTAGGGAAGTTCTTTAGGGTATGGTTTTAGGTAAAATAGAGGATGACAAGAGGTCTGGGTTTCAATGGAAATACATGGCCACTAAGACCACGGTACTTGCATTTGCAAATGATCTTTTACTTTTCTCTTGGGCTAACCTACACTCGTTGGGTATTCTGAAAGAGTGTCTTATGCTGTTTGTGGAGACCTCGGGGCCTCAACCTGATATAAAAAAGTTTGAATTCTTTTATTGCGGTTGAGGGCAGGTTGTTGTAGCCAGGATAGCTTCCTACCTTGGGTTCCACAGGGCTTCACTTCTAGTTTGATACCTTGGTGTCCCTCTAACATCAAATAGGTTCAGAATTGTGCATTGTAAGCCTATTTTAGATAGGATCTCTCAGTGTATTATGGCTTGGAAAGGTAAAGATCTTTCCTTTGTGAGGAGGTTTCAGCTTATAAAATCTATTATTTCCTCCATCCACACTTTTTGGGCATCTATCTATATCATTCCTATGAGTATCCACAAACAAGTTGATAAGACCAGTAGCTAGACACCCTTCAGCCTCAACAGTCCGGTCACCCTAACTCGGTAGATCGGACGCCCTTTGGACTTAGCAATCCAGTCACCTTGACTCGGCAGGCCGGATGCCCCCAGACTCGGCAGTCTGGTCATCCTGACTCAGCAATCCAATCATCCTTTGGCCTCAACAGTCCAATCGTCCTAACTCGATAGTTCGATCATCCTTCGGCCCCAACAATCAAGTCACTCTTTGGACTCGGCAGTCCAGTTACCTTGACTCGACAATCCGGTTGCCCTTCAGACTTGGCAATCTAGTCGCCCTTCGGACTCGACTGTTCGGTCGTCCTCGACTTTAGCACCCCGGTTGCCCCTTGGCCTTGGCACCCTGGTTGCCCTCAGCCACTCGCCGAACTCACAAAGCGCTGGAAAACACTTCAATCCTCATACAAACCTTATGGGACATTTTGATGACCCTTCATTTGTTGAAGACACCCATAAGGAAGTGACCAAATCTCAATACTTTTTTTCCTCTTGCAAATATCTACCCCCAAAGGGAGAAGCTGAAGGGAAAGATAGCCCATCAGAGAAGATCTCATTGCCTGATGACCTTGGTATTTGGGATGATCTGAGCAATAGGGCCGACTCCCGGAAGAGAGTTTGACTCAGTCCTAAGGCATAGGATAAAATCCAAAGTAGTGACATCCTCTCTACCCTCGAGACGACCAGTGACCTTCCTTCCATCAAGAATCTCCTACAATGCCCAGAAACACCCTGTCATTCCCTTGTTGGGGTGAGAGTCCCAACCCGAGGGCTTGATTTCCTAGAATATTCATCCTTTTTCTCACAAGCAGCCTCGCTAGAACAGGAGGCCTAACTTAGGAACCTAGCAAGACAACTCTTGCAGCAATGCTTCTCATTGGCCCTATGCTGAGCAACAGATCCTACAAAAGTTGCCATGATTCTCACGATGGGGGCTCAATATACTCGACCCACCAACCATTGTGTCACAGCAAATGTCATCAGACCCAAGCACCATCCTACCAATGGTCATCCGAGGTTGTATCAACCGATGATGGGGCATGCCTGCCGAGGTTGTAGGACCAAGTCCACGGAGCACAGAGGCCATAGGCTAGAGCACCAACCAAAGCACCTCGATGACCCTCCAAAGCGATGCACATAAGTCACGCACCCAGGATAGCTAACCGGCCTCAAGGACACAGCACACCTTCCGTTCACAACTGTTTCGAATCCAGGTAAGTCTTACATGTATCATGCGATTGCTTGAACCATACTTTGATAATCATTTTTACTTGCTCATGTAAATGCCTGCATATCATCTCACAGTATCGAATGACCTAGACTACCCCTAAATTAGGTGAGTTCCTCTTCACCTGTTACTCAACCTAGAAATGATCAAAGAACCTTGGTCTTAAACCAAGGGGCCCATATACGATCGAATTTGAACCTCAATCTCGTACCAAGCAGCCCATACACAGTCAAATTTGAACATTAATCCTATACCAAGCGGCTTATATGCAATTGAATTTAAACCCCAATCCCGTACTGAGCAGCCTATACACGGTCAGATTTGAATCTCGTTCCGTCACTAAGCGGCCCACGCAAGTTCAAACTTAAAACCTTAGAAGGCTTTTCAATATGCGTGCAATAACTCTCTCCTGAAAGGACGAGAACCATCAGTCTATAATAGTTGGTAAATTAGGACCAAACACATAAAAGTTACAACATCCATTGATAGGACTAAGCGTCGGCAGGTACCTGTCGGTGACGGCCTAAGCTAGCGAAAGCCCGGCAACGATAGACTCAAAGCTTAGCCAGTAACCACCTTTTGTCAGCGCCACGACCTCCTCTTGGAAGGGGCGAGCTTAACCAATCAGATGCATTCGTCAAAGTCCGGCCATGATAGCAGCAAGGCTTAGATGGCAACCACATCTCCTCAGTGCCGTGATTTCTCTTGACAGGAACAAGCACAACCTAACTCGAGTGACGAACCAAACTCAGTGACAATAGCACCCCTGCTTAGCAAGCCAAGCGGATCATCCTGGTACCATGACCTCTGCCTGGCAGAAACAAGCTCCACCAAGGCAACAATGGTGCCAATGAATAGGCAAAATGAGCATTAGACAAATGAACCCAGCACACGAGGAAAGCACAACATCAAGATAACCAATGGGGAAATTTGGAGCTGCCAGATAGACTATCCTTCTGCAGAAACGGATGCCACTCAAAATCGTCCCTCTAGTAGTGAAGCCACCTTCTACGGACGAAACCTGGACATCAACCCCCTCTCCTGCTCGGCACTCATGCCTGTTAGATCAGTGAGCCACTGCTGACTCTCCCAAAGCTCATCTAAGCCAAAGCCTGGGCATGGGCGTCAAAGAGTCCTTGTGCTCTTGTCTCAGACTCAGATAGAGCCCGGTTAAGGTAGTTAGCCCACTCCTGACTCTAAAGCGCCTCACCGATGGTAGCATTGACCCTCCACTCTATCTCCTCTCTGTCAATGCACTCCCACAAGAGGCGGGCAACCTCATGCTCTAGGAAGTGCACATTCTCCTTCAACTTGCAGAGCACTCCCTGCAACAACCAAGAGAAGGGAATGGAACAATCAGGCAAAAGAGCAGCCGACAAGCACGACCACAAAGGGCAAGAGTTTGCATAATCCTACCTCGCAGCTTAAGGGACTAGAAAATCTGATAAACTCAAGGCGAAGACGTCCGGCCCCTCCCCAACTGGGCATTGGGTCGAGAGGCCAAATAACGACCCACTAGAAGACTGAGATGTTAGTGAGCTGAACCGCTAAAACATCAAAGATCCAAGCAATAAGAAGACAGCAAGTGACCTTGACAGGCTGAGGTCAGGTCGACTGGCCACCTCCCCGATTGAGCATTGGGTTGAGCAGTCGTGTGCCGACCGGCCAGAAGATTGAGCCATCCATCAATCAACCCGCCGACAAGCAACAGTGTTTGAAGGTATCATCCCAAAAGAATTGCAAGTCAATGACACGCAGCCTAGACGGCCTTAAGGTCAGGTCAACCAACCCCCTCTCGGGCCGGTTGCTGGGTCTAGTGGTCATGCATTAGCTCGCTAGAAGACCGAGATGTCTAAGAGCCAACTCATTGGAATGTCAAAGATCCGAACTACAGGGGATGAAAGATCAAAGTATTTCAATCATTCATATCATGCGAGAATATCAGGGACACACAATTAAGACATAGAATGCTCGGTAATTCCATTCATTAATTTCTTTTACAAAGTACAAGCTTTCGACAGTGAATGTGTAATATTATAAATGAATAAAAGTACATGGAACAACCACCCAAATTCAAAAGTCCTACCCCCTGGGACAAGCACCCAGAGGGCAAGAAGGCACATAACCCTAGAACAGAATCTCAGGGGCTAAAGTACCACGTTTCGGATGATCGAAAAGATCAGACACCTATGCACCGCTGCCGTCCAGCTACCAAAGCAGGAAACACATACCAAAGCCCTTGTCAACTAGAGCAAGGCATGAAGCACCTATGCTATCTCGGGAAACATCCACCAAAAGTCGTCTACCGAAACTAGCTGTAGTGGCACATGTACGTTGGCAATTGCTCGAGGTTTCGCATGAGCCGAGGATGTACCCCCACCAGCAGCCTCCAGCGCAGACCTCCCGTGTGCAGCCTAGGATTGAGCCACTCTGTTGGAGCGTAGAGGGTGTCACCTCTCTCACCAAATTGGCTAAGTTGTCACTCCTTCGGGGCCGCCTCAGTGGACGCCCTCCATCACCATTTGGCAAAGGAGAAACTGGTCCGAACCTCGCTCAATGCTATGCAAGGCCAGGATGCGCTAGGACAAAAAGAGGAAAACCAAATTGGACCTCAAATGCTCCTTCAGTACTAGCTCCCAGCATTGAGTCAAAGTCTTCGTTGACTCCAGCAGGTGGTTGTAGGTTTCATGTCCGCTCCTAACATTTACGCTACTTAGTTGGTGGGAATGATTCGTGGAGCGAGGCATTACAGACCCCCTACTTATAGCGAAAAGAAGAGATTAGCATGTCATTGTTACGGAAGATTGTCCGCCAGTACTATTCGTAAAGAATTGGTGAAATCCAAAGAATCACTACCAAATCTTGCCAATCAGAGCGATAGCCTATAGGATTTCCTGAAAAGAAAAGCACACAGACCTGCAGGTAGCATCCCATCAGGAGCATGCCAGGGGTTGAAAATTTTAAACCACTCGGCATAGAGGATAGTGATGGATTCGGTCTACCCGACCTAAGAAGAGGGCCCATAAGTAGAAAAGATAGGCTTAGGGTCTGAACAACATCGTAACTGGCCCAGTCAGCTTGTACGGCCCAGTAGACTAAAATGATCTCGCTGGCATAGTCAAGATGGCTCACGATTCTCTTCCCGCACATTTAATAAACTTATTATAACCAGTTCAATAGTATCCTGGCGGATCTCCTCCAAAAGGTAACTATCATATCAGGCGCCTCCCATAATCGTGTCAAAGAAAAAAGGAAACTGTCAGTCAAATGAGATTTCTTTATCCATCTGAAAGCTCAGCAGATGGTTGTCACCAACTAGGAGAGGTCAAACTGTTTGTCAATACTATAATTATCCATTCACTACAAGCAAGAAAGGGAGGACACTGAATCCACAAAAGAGAACCCTAAGCATGTAGATAGAATACGGATCAGAGAAAAAGAAGAAAAAAAGAGACCCGGTCTCTAGAGTATGAAGAAATTCTTCTCTTTCGCCTCTCAAAGCCATTTTCCAACTAGTATAGCCTGGATCGCAACTAGCCACTCTCCTACGAGTGCAAGCCCTCCTTCCTAGAAGCCATCCCTCCATCTAAGCACTATATTCTCCATCTAGAAGGCCTACTCTCCTTCCAGGCATCCTACTCTCCGTCCTTGAGGTTAAGTCCTGCATCTCTAAACCGTCTCCTAACCAAGCGTAGCTCTAAGCCATCCCTCTATTGAACTCACCTCCAAGACGCCTATCGGTTGGGAGCACCTCTAAGACGTGCCTCAACTGAGTGCACCTCAAAGTCGTCCAATTGTCGAGCACATCCAAACACTCAATCCCCCATTACATGCCCCCGCGCATTTTACATCCTTGTGTATTTCTATTCGATAAAAAAAATTTCTAACTTAAGTGTCGAAAAATAACTTAGAGAGCGAGTCCCGCCAATTCTCTAACCTCTTATTTTTTATTGTATTGCGCAAGTTTCAGATCAGAAGGTACGGGGACTAAACCTGCTCAATTTCGACCCGTAAGGAAAGATCGAACAACTCTTTAACCCATCAGACAACGTGAATTTAGTGACGCATTAGGAATATTGTTTATCCTTCAAATATAGCAAAATGATAAGGAATTTTATCTTTTAAAGAAATAAAGAGAATTATTTTTCAGATTTAAATTATTTAATTTTAAATAAATATTTATAATTTAATTATTTTAAAAAAATTAATTATTAAATTATAATTATTTTTTAAAAAATAAATAATTAAAATTTATAAATTTGTCCCCGCAATGAAGCAACATCTTGGTCCCACGGAATCTGGTGCAGGGGGGCCAAGCCCCGACGGGATTCCTGTGCTTTGCGGCATTTCCTTGACGCTGTTAGTTACTAAACGTGGCGTTTTGTGTTATGACCAAACCCACACGTGATTTTAATTTAATTAACTGCCAAAAACCAACCGCGTGATAATTCCACGTCACCATGCCTTAATCTTCCCTACGTGTCTCCCGGCCAACGCGCTTCCGTGGATCGTTTGACCGTCACCGCAGAAGTCCACATGCTCACTCACTCCCTCAAATATATAATCGCCCCCTGCTTCCTCTACCCATTGAAGCACAGGCAAATTCTCTGAAATCCAAAAAATTATACATATATTAAAAAATAAATCGGAACGCTCGCTACCGAATTCAGAAACTAATATAGTGATGAATCCGGTGGGAAGTAGCTCGACTGCTGATCAACGGGCGGCGGCGGCCGCGGATCAGTCTAAATACAAGGGAGTGAGGAAGCGGAAATGGGGTAAATGGGTATCGGAAATCCGCCTGCCCAACAGTCGGGAGCGCATCTGGTTGGGCTCCTTCGGCACCGCCGAAAAGGCAGCGCGTGCCTTCGACGCCGCTCAGTTCTGCTTACGCGGCCGCTCCGCCAAATTTAACTTCCCCGATAGCCCTCCGGATATCACCGGCGGGCAGTCGCTGACGCCGGCGGAGATTCAGCTAGCCGCTGCCCGCTACGCCAACATGGACCTGCCACATGAGCAGGGAAACACTCCTGATGCCATGATGACGGAGCCGCCGCAGACGGCTGAGGAATTGTCGCCTTCGCATTCGCCCTCTGTCTCCGATGGTGCCGTTCAGTTGGACAACGATGCGATGTTCCACGGATCATACTCGTACCCGTATTTTGACCCGTTAAGTTCGATGGGGTCGGGCAATTACGAGTCGGACTTGGGGTTTTTTTCCGGGTTCGATAATTATTGCCCGCTGCAGTCGCCGAATTTCGACTACGAGCTCTACGGACCGGGTGAAGATATCTGCAACGGCGATTATCAGGGTTCGTTCCTTTGGAATTTCTGAAGAGAGAAGAAGATGTTAGAAGCTCAGTGGATATAGTTTGGATTACGAGCTCTACGGCGTGGGAGAAGATATATGCAATGGCGTTTTTCACCATTCGTTCCTATGGAATTTCAGAAGAGAAGAAGAAGAAGATGGTGGAAGCTGGCACTTCAACGGTACTTCTCTGGATAGAATTCCGGACCGGTTTTTTTAATTTCCGGAATTCTCTCTCATTGTAATTTTTGCATGATAAATTATGTTTATGTTTTTGTTTTTCCAGAAATTTGTTGGGAATCGACCTTCGATTTTATTTCAAAAAAAATGATATTAATGATATATTTTAAAATTTTAAACATATTTTATTAACCTATTATTAATAAATCCATATCTAAATTATTATACGAATTAGGGAATTAAGAATTATCCAATCGAACTCACGCTGATCCGATTTCCGTACGTTTTTAATTTGGATCCTATACAATACAATAAAAGTATGGTAAAAAAATGAGTGAAACTCTAACGTTCAAGTCAATATTTTTATTTGATGAAAGAAAAGAGATAATTTAAGTACAAATATTTATAAAATTGATTTTTGATTGTAATGTACGCTTTTTAGAAAGTGTCTTAAAGAGAGAGTGTGTGTGCTTGAAGCGTCTTAAACTTGTCTTTGGTTAGTTTTTATTTGGTTGAATGTCATCCCCTTTTTCTGTTAAAAATGAAGAGTTTATATAAACATAAATGGTTGTTGACTTTTCCATCAAACCACCTAAGCAATTATCGAATGAATAAGTATACGCCATTTGGTAGTTAATACCCGAGTTTGTTCAGTCAGAGAAAGAAACTGTTTCAATCAGTTAGAGATGGTTTCATCTTCCTCTAAGAAATAAACTCTTCCAATAAAACTAACATGCTTATCCATTAATTTTGGGCTATATGGGCCAATTGGGCCACTATTGTATAATGGACCAAATCTTTCGATAGACTCTCATCATAAGTCATTGACAATTATACCCATCAATTAAATTAATAAATTAATACATAAACAAATAGATATTATAAATTTAACAAAATATTAAAAAATACTAAAAATGGAGATTCAAGAGAGCTCTATTTTTGGTATATGTAGTGATACTCATTTTTTATATCTTACTTGTCTATTCTTAAATAAATTACTATAATTTAATTAATTAAAAAAATAAAAAATACATGTTAAAATTATCTATTTATATTAATTAAATTATAATAATTTATTTAATAATAAATAATAAATATTAATAGAATAAGGGATCCATCCCTTTCAAATATGGGGCCTTGCTAAATCCCTAAAGATTATCCAAGAGTGTCTGATCGTGCATTTGCCATCAATCTATGGTCCCTATTGTTGCGTTATCCAGTTGATTGAAAAATGATATTATTTTTTTTTTAAAAAAAAATTATTTTTCAAAATATATAAAATTAAAAATAGTAGTATAAATATTATACATAAATTATATTTATAATAATTTCAATGTATTTTATGGCTAGCGGTTCTGAAAAAATGTTTTTTAAAAATTATTAAATAAATTAACATTTCAAATATTTGTTTACATCAATTAAATTTACACTAAAATAATTAAAAATATATAATATTATTAAAATATTCTAAATATAATTAAAAATATTTACTAAATATTTTTAAATATTTTTGGCTGGCGACTTCTCAGATTAAATGCCAACACACACGTTTAAGTCATGCCTGCAAGTGGACTGCTTCGTTACACCTGCTCAGTTGCAGTGCATTATTGGATTGTGGGACCATCAGCACAAAATATTTGAAAATAAAAGATTTTTTTATTATTTTGAAAAATAAAGTTAAATAACAAAAATTTAAAAAATAATTTCATAATATATTACAACTTTTAAATTTTATTTTTTATCACTCGATATTAACTCTCAAAATAATAATAGCCAAAAGGGGCACAATTTAAGGATAATTTTTTTAAACAAAAATAAAATAGTTTAATATATATCTTATCTAAATTAAATTTAAATGTAAAAAGTTTTAAAATTATATACAAATATTACTTAAAAATTTTTAATAAATATTTTTTACATAAAAAGTTAATACGTTGACATAGTATCATTCATTAAAATAATTTTCTTAAATTTGATATATGTTTTAATTAAAATTATATTTGTAAATATTATAATCTCAGTCAGATTATATTGGTCATTTTTACCTATAACAAACATTGGCCCAAAAAATTAGTTTAGATAATTTTTTAACTATATTTATCTATAATATTTATATATCTCATATTCTTTCAGATTGAGTGAATTAGGCTAATCGATCAATCTGATTTTGATCAGCTCTACACCCAAATGTCTAATAAACATATTCCCATACGCAATTTTCACTACACAAATACATTCACTAACTATATTTTTGAGGAAATAAATTATGAGGTAATTAAAATAACAACAAGGCACATAAAAATATGTCAAAATGTAATTTTGACATATTATATATAGACATATGATGCGCCTTTGAATTTGAATTGTTAAATAAGTTAGGGGGCTACTCAATCTTCAGAGTTGAGTCGAACTTGATCCAGTCCGATCCCGTTTCTTTGAATTTAGATCCTGTGTAACACAATTGACAAATAAGATGTAAGAGAATTAGCGAGACTCACTCCTCAATTTATCTTCCGATATTCAAATCAGAATCTTTCTATAGAAAAAGAAAAATATAGGAATGTAGAATGCGTTGATGCATGTGATGGTAGATTGAGTGTAAGTGCGCCCAATTGATGAGCGGTTTAGAGATGTACATGCCTGAGGGGAGATTTAGAGGTACACTCGATTGAGGAGCAGCTTAGAGATGCGTCCGGAGGACTAAGCTCCTAGAAGGAGGGTTCCTGAGAAGGATTGGAGGGCAAACCTCTTAAATGGACTGGTGGGCAAGCCTCCTGGAGAGACTTGAAGGCCGGCCTTCTAGATGGGTTGGAGGGCAGGCCTCTTGGATGGATTAGAGAACAGAGCTCCTGGATGGAGAGCAGGGTCTCCTAGAGAGCACCCGACCAACGGGAAAATCATGGAGATGCACTCATAAGAGAGTAGCTAATTGTCCATGGTTGCGGACTTTGCTAAGCCCTCTAGAGTTTCTTGAGCTCTCTCGACCTCGTCCCCGCCTGGGAAAGTCTATTGTGATAGCTGATTTTGTAATGTGATCCGTAGAGTCCTACTTGCTAGCCTGAGCGATGTGAGACCTTAGGCAAGGTGCCTTGAGAAGATTTGTTGGGTTGGAGTTGTTGAACTGCACTGTCAGCCCGTTCAATGCCTTGCGGTGGGCTTCGGAGAAATTTTTGACGGGCTATCTCTACTGCACTTTAGACCCTAGGACTCACGATATCGGATCCATCGCTAACCCTCCATGCCAGGTGGTTCAAGATTTCAACTCACGGCAAGCAATGACGGGACATCACCATATAGGACCTTACTCGTGTTCCTTTCCCATACTTCCTGAAAATTATGGCTTTGCTCGGTGCACCCGACTGAGTGCGGTTAGAGTGCGACCGACTAAGGGGCAACTTAAGATGGTTGTGATCGCGGGAGAGTGGCTAGCTAGAGGTAGGATGGATCCCATTCCAAAGTCATGTGCCTGCTTATACTTTGGGTGTTCGTCTTAGTGAAACAGGGCTTCTAAAATCGGATCATCATCCCATGTAATTTTTTTCCTTTTTGAATAGCATAACCATCATTGCAGGTTGTGTACTTTGCAAATGAAATTGATGAATGGAACTACCGAGCGTTTTTTGACTTTGTTGCATGGCTTCAATATCCTTGCAATGTGCAAATGATTGCAATGCTTGCCTGTTATCTCGCGTAGCTTGATTTCTGGCATTCTAATGGCCCAAATTGCTGGCGACTTGGTCTTCTGGTGCTTTGTCTCGTGGCTGGTCATCCTAAGCGCTTGGCTAGGACACAGGTCAGGCGAGTCGACCTCGAGTTAGACAGGCTTGCGCGCCGTTAGATAATCAACCTTGGGAAGTGAGGCATTAGGCCATTTTTAGTCGCACCGTGCCGGCATCTTTTCTATCTAAGAGATGAGGTAGCTAGCTGATGCCTGAGGAGGCGTTGCCACAAGTATATCCGCGCTTGCTGGAAGAGAGGCTGATTCTGGAAGTTGAGTTTTCATAAAGCTAAGGGCTAACTGTCGACTTCGACAATGGGTTATCCGAGTCTCGGGTGAGATCCGAGATCTCTCAGAGGCGAATGCTCGGGCTCCAAATCAAATAGCCTTGTTGCAAAGACGCGCTTCAAAAGGCTAAGTGGCAATCTGATGACTTCCAAAGTAAGTGCGCCTGAAAAGTCAAAAGGTTGAGGGCTCGACTTTGCTTGAAGGAAGCTTGTCTATCCAAACTTCCTTGTTGGCGCCTTTGATTTTGAGGAGCGCAGGAGGATGTGGAACACCAAATGGACGCTTCCATCACCGGGGCTTTGCTGGCATCGACCATGAGTTATTCAAGTCTTTGGTGAGATTTGAGAGCTCTTAGAGGTGAATGCTTGGGCTCCAGATTGAATTACCTTACTCGAGGACATGCTTCGGGAGCGAGCGGTGAGAGAGATGGAAAGTCGATTGTCTATTTAAGCACTAGCACTTAGCTGCCTCTGCTCTTCTTCGTCCTCTGGATATTTCTACTTCTACTAATTGGTGGAGAGATAGAGTATTTGCCAAATGGTCTAAGCCTTAGCGAGTCATATGGATAGACCGAGGGAGAGAAGCTCTCGACGGATTCTGACGTTGGAATTGGGGAACTCTTGACTAACGGGCCAAGTGAGCAGGTCGTTGCCGCACTCATGGCTAAACAAGGGACTCCAACTTTAGCGGCTTCTTTGCTCTGCCATTGTGATTTTTGCCGCTATGTCCAACTGATCGTACCTCACCGCTTGGCAAGTTTATGAGGCACTCCGAGTGGTGGAGTCGGTACTGTACTAGGGGGATACCGATACCTTGTGGCTATCCCAGGTGCGCATAGTTCCTTTTACGATGGAGGATGCGGAGCACCGCATGAATGATGTTGTTGTCGAGGCTTCGGAGTGAAGAGCAGGTCGCTTATTTTGACCAAAAGCAGTCCGAGTCTTAGACGAGATCCAAGAGCTCACAGAGAAAAGACTTCAAGCTCGGGATTAGATCACCTTACTGCGATGACATGCTTTGGGAGGTCGTGCAGTGACTTCCTACCTTCTAGAGCGACTATGCCTGGAGAGGCAAAGGGTAGAGGACTCGACTCTACTAGGAGGAATATTAGCCAATATTGGACCTTCCTATCGGTGCCTTTGATTTGAGGGGCACTCGAGCTCAGTACTGATCTGATTTGGTCGATCTCCCAGAAATAGAGAAGAAGCCTTCGCCATGCTCACCAATGGCTTCTCACCTCATGATAGTCGGTCATTCGAGCTATAAGAGTAGGCTACACTTCGCATTCCTTGGAAGGGTTCTTGTCAGGCGTTGATACTGGCAAGTCGTCCAGATGGGAACAGTGAAACCTGCCAGAGAAGCACAAAATTGACACTTTCAGAAGGCCAGAAATCTTGATGCATTCAGCGCCCCAATAATAGTTAGCCAACACACTCTCTACAAATACCTCCCTTCTTCTATAAGAAAAGATGAGCTTTTGGATGGAAAAAATTGGAAGAAGGGAGAGATGATAGAAGAGCGCGATCCTCCACCTCAAAGCGACTCCCCTGACAGGACATTTATTCTTCTAAGCCACCTTCTTGCCAGAGTGTATCTCTAAGTCTCTCTCCAACCAAGCGTACTCATTAGGGTTCAGTCCTCTATTTCAAAACCATACCCTAATCGAGCCCACTCGTTGGAGTTCAATCATCCATCTCTAAGCTGCTTCCCATTTGAGCGCACTCATCGAGGTTTAGTCTTTCATCTCAAAACTGCTCCCTATCCGAGCGCACTCGTCAGAGCTCAACCCTCCATCTCTAAGACGCTCCCTAATTGAATGCACTAATTAGAATTCAATTTTCCATCTCAAAGCCACTCCCTAACTAAGCCACTCATCAAAGTTCAACCCTCCGTAAATACTCAATCCCCCAAAATATGTATCCACGCATTATTATTTCCTCCTACCTTTCTATCTACTTGAGAAAGATTTCTAATTTGAATATCGGAGGATATACTGCTGAATGAGTCTCTCAATCCTCTAACCTCTTATTTGTTAGTTGTACAGTGTAGGATCCAAATTCAGAGTAACAAAAATCAAACCCATTTCAACTTAACTTATCAGGAAGATCAATTGGCTTCTTAATTTGTTCAATAATTTGAATTGAAAAACGTAGCAATGGCGTCGTCTGTCAAAACCACTAAAATGTCTAACCACCACTCCTACAAGAGCAGATATGGCCAATGCCCGGTCACGAGCCAGTGTACCTACCGTAGACACCATCTCCCGTGGCCACAACCCCTCCATGGGTAGTGATGATGACGAATGGCTGGCCCCCGAGGTGCAGGCGCTCGCCACCCAGGGTTGCACCATGTCCTGAATGGCCCCGTGTTGTTGGTACCCGTTTGAAGGTGCAACACTGGGGGTTTCAACCTTTACCTCTCATACCTCAGTGTCTGAAAGGAGGGACCGGAGAGAAAGATAGCCTCCACAAAAGATCTAGTAACCTGATGACCTTGGGGCTAGAGCGACCACAAGTGAAAAGGTCAAGCCGTGGTAAGAGGCTAACCGAGTCATGAGATAGATGAAAGCCCAAAGCAGCATAATTCGCATTGCTCCTGTAACGACAATAGGTCCCCTGACCAGGAAGAAGATTCATGCAACACCAGTAGGCACTTCGCCGACCTAGCAAGGTCACCGTTCATGACAAGCGTTCGGTCATCACCATCTCCTCGAAGTATCAAGGAACCAAACCTGAGGCCCCATAACGAAAGTCCCGATCCAGTGCTCTACCTAGATCACTTATGTACTTTGCTGGACTTCTAGGGCCTCGTGGATTCCCAGCACATCATAAATAATAGGTTGGAATGCCATCGGCAGCAACATAGTCCTCTGCCCCTTACACGCGATGTTTCACGCCTGAAAACACCACCAGCGCCCCAAGCGAGGTCCCACCTCAGAACATGCAGGACACATGTCGACGATAAGAGCCTGACAGCCGGATCAGCGTGATGGACCTAGTCCTTCGAAGGGTAGAAGTCGTAGGCATGAGTCCTCCAACCGAGACGATTGATCCCCCTCTTGGTGGGGACTGTTCCTAACCTCAACGATCCTTCACGACACGGAATACGAGCTATGACCCCATATCAAAAGGTTGGTCCCATGAGCCCAGAGCACCGTTTGCCCCAAGAGGTGCCACGAGCGATTTCCTACCAACTGTAGGTAAGTCAAATGCATCCATGTAAAGTGTTTGAATGTCATTCATTACTTGTTTTGTTTATTATACCAATCATTCGATTGCTTGTGTGCATGTAACAAATCTCAAGACTTAGATTACTCCTAAGTTGGGTGAACCTTTCTTCACCTGCTACTCAATCGGCTATGACCGAGTTTAAAATCTCAGTCTCGTTAATCGAGCAGCCCAATGACAGTTGAATCTAAAACCTTTGTCCCATTCATCGAGGGGCTTGGATAAGATCAAATATTATGGCCTGGGGGTCTTAGGGACCAAGAGTTGGGCCTCCCTAAACAAGCAGCCATAAAATCTTAGAGAGTTTTTCAACATACGTGCGATAATTTTTTCCCATAGGAACGAGCACTATCAGTCAACAATTGTTGACAAATTAGGACCAAATGTATAAAAGTTACGACATCCTCTAATAGGACTGAGCACCAATGGTTACGTGCGGGTGACAGTTTAGACTTCACCAAAAATCGGCAACTGTGGCCATAATACTCAGTTGGCCCTTGTGAAGCTCACCAAAACCCGTGCCATGATGTTCTTCCATAGGAAAGAGTACAAATGGATGAATACATCCAATCAAGCCCGATAACAACAATAATGATGCTTAGTTGGCAAAGACAAATCAATGTACAACCAAAGACATCAGTGACAATAACTAAAATAATCTAACTGATTCATTAAGGACTCCAAATAAACAACAAGAGTATTCGAGTGCCTCCAAAAAGTACAAAAAGCGGCCTTAACCCACAACTTGGCTGATGACTATCCTAAGGACAGAGGCCCCCCGATGAGCACGGCACATGCCCCCCTCCTACCTCTGAGAAGTCCAGCAGGTTAGTGCTGTGTCGAGTTTCGGCATTCCTTGGATTTAGGAAGCCAACAGGAAAGCCCAGGGCCACCAAGGATGCAATCCACCGACTGAAGTAAATGCACTCTTGGAACCCATCATCCATGGCACGGATAACTTTGTCATGGTAGAACTAAGACCTCAGTTCTCCTACAAGTTGGGCACTCTCATTCCAGAGAACTACATGCTTGTGACGTGCCTCTAGAAGCTTGTCCTCAAGCTAGACGATACGATCCAGAGCTCGAGCATTTGCCTTTGAGAGCTCTCGGGATCTGGCCTCTAACTTGAGCAGCACTTGGTCCAAATAGGTAACCCACTCATCACTCTGTAAAGTCTTGGCAATAGTGGTGTTCATTCGGCACTCCCCATCCTCCAATTTAGCAGGACCCACGCACCCCTGAGAAAGTTGCAAAATCTCGATGTCCCTCCAATGCAATGCCTACTCCATGACTCAGAGTACATCTTGAACCTACCAGTTAACAAGGTGCGGTCAGTCAGAGACGGCAACAAAGAAGACGATATCAATACAAAGAAACCCATGATGTAGTATCTCATGAAAAAATGGCCCTCCTCGGTTCAACAGGTCGGGAAGATCCCTAACTCCAACTCTGACGAGGATCGGCAAGGATCGCAAAGGCGGTGCACCACGAGGAAGAGGCGCCACAAAACCTGGAGGAGGATCAAGCCCACCTGAGGTCCTTAGCGGCTCAGGCACCAACTCTTCATAATGAGATGCCCCCTCGACCTCAGTACCAGCCTCGGTTCCATCTCCAACCGCTCCTTCCTTTGTTTGGGTGCTTCCAACACCCTCATCGGTAGAAATAGTGGGAAAGGTAGACGTAGACATCTCCGGAGAAGAAGCCACCAAGATTAGGGTCCCTAGCTCGATTGCGCACAGCGTCAATTTGTCCACTTGACTCACTGGCCAAATGAGTCCTTGCCCCATTAACAAAATCTACAGAGGGCTTGTCTCCCTCATACTATTCAGACGAGTCACTGAGCCCCATATTGCCTCCCTCAACCTTGATGGATTAGAGATTGATTCACCTAGCTCATATCCCAACCAAGTGTTCATGACAGCTGGCCGTGGGTTGGATCACCAGAGGATCGAGACACCAGTAATCCAAATCGTCGGGACTATCGACACACCAAGTAGTGGCCACCATCCTGGCAGGCTCAAGGCTAAATCACCCTAGTGGATTCGAGGTTGATTCGCCTGGCTAATATCCTAACCAAGCGTTCATGACAGCTTTGCCATGGGTCAGATCGCTAGAGGATTGAAACGCCAGTAATCCAAATTGTTTGACTATCAAACACCAAGAAGCGCCACCAACTCCGTAGGGTTCGAGGTTGATTCACCCATCTCGTGCTCCCACCAAGTGCTTGGGACAATTGGCCGTAGGATGGATTGTTAAAAGACTGAGTCACCAACTGTCCAAACCATCAAATTGACAGGCATCGCAAATGCAAAAATAGCATGCAAGCACTTCAACTATTTACACCATACAAGAATATTAAAGCCACACAATATAAGAGAAAAAAATGCTCGAATAGTTCCATTCGCTAATTCCTTTGACAAAATACAAACTTTTAACAGTGGACGTACAACTCAAAAAGGAAATGAAAAATATATGGAATAGCGACCCGATTGCATTCATCCGATCAGTTTCAGGGAAGACGGATGCATGAAAATAACACCCAATATAGCCGCCGTGGCATCCGGCCCGGGAGGCTAGCACGGTGAGAAAGGCATGCAAAAACCCTTCCCTATAAGAACGAGGTTCAAAGCACTGGTTCTCACTCAAGAGGTGACCACCAAGAATTGTCCACCAAATTCAACCGTAGCCACATAGTCCGTGAGGCTCTGCGTCTATTCAAAACCCAACATGGTGACAACGGCCTAAGGTTCGATGTGGACTTGAGGAAGTTCCTCATCCAATAGTCCTAAGATCGGTCCTCCTGTGGGCAGCCTAGGATTGAGTCACTCGTCCAGAGAGGACGTGGTATCACCCTCTCCCATTAGAAGGGCTGAGCCATTGCTTCTCCGAGGCTACCCCAGCAAGGACCATTGCAACCTTGCCTAGGAGAAGTGGAAAGTAGCCACAGAAACCTAGGCCTCCTTTGATGTAATACGAGGCCAGTTCAAGTGGAGCCCAAATCGAGGACACCAATGCAGACTTTAGACATATCCTCAAGTCCAACTTCGAACATCGGTGAAAAGTCTCTGCCAATCCCAACTTGTGGTTGTATATATTCCATGCCAACTTCGAACTCTTGCACTACTAGGTTGGTGAAGACGATCAATGATGCGAGACATTGAGAGCCCCTCTACTTATAGCCAGAGAAGAGATCATCCAATATTAAGCCAAGAAGGTTGTGCTAACGCCAGAAAATCACCCTCGATAGAGGATTGCCAGCAGTAGAAAATTGAATCAATACTAAATCTTACCAAATAGAGCAAAAATCCACAAAACGCCTTTAAAAGAAAAATCCACACAGACCTGTAGGCAGCATCCTATCATGAATATGTTGGGAGTTGATTAGTCAGGCCTCTTAGCATAATGAACTAGTGACGGGTCCGGTACCCATAGGTCAGCCCGTAGAGAAAGAGCACCCTAAAAGTCTCAACCCAGAAAAGACTCCCCACAGCCTAAGGTCCAGAGAGCACTGTGGAAGGCCTAAATGGTGCAACCCAGTTCCACCCAACAAGATCCAATCCCATGGAGACTCTCACTGAGCACAGCCCAGGAACACGCGCCTCAGCAACTCCAACTCGACAGTCCAACCCATGTGACCCTGCAAATGCGTAGCCGCTAGGGCAGAGTCAGAGGGGGGCTCACACTAGCCTGTCATGCCTAGGCTGTCGAGAACGACACAATCCGTTAGGGAAGCACGAAATTGACGCCTTCAAAAGGCCAAAAATCTCGGCACTTTTAGCACCTTAATGACAACTAGCCATCACACTTTCTCTACAAATACATCCCTTCCTTCATAGGAAATGGGGGGCTTCTGGAGGGAAAAAATTATAAGAAGGAAGAGGTTATAGAAAAGCATGATCATCGCCTCAGAGCAACTCCCCGAAAAAGGCATTCATTCCACTAAGCCACCTTCTTGCTAGGGTGTACCTCTAAATAGCTCCTCAACCAAGTGCACTTATCGGGGTTTAATCCTCCATCTCAAAACCGCTCTCCAACCAAACACACTCATTAGAGCTCAACCCTCCATCTTTAAGTCGTTTCTCAACCGAACACACTTATCGAAACTCAATTCTCCATCTCAAAGTCGGTCTCTAACCAAGCACACTCGTTGGAACTCAACTATCTATATCTAAACCGCTTCCCAATCGAGCACACTCATCGAAACTTAATCTTTCATCTCAAATCCACTCTCCAGCCGAATACACTCATCAAAGTTTAATCATCTATTCAAAACTAATCCCCAATCGAGCGCACTTATCGAAGTTTAGCCCTCCATAAACATTCAATCATCTGAAATATATATCCATACATTATTATTTCCTGCTACTTTTGTATCTGCTTGACAAATGTTTTTGACTTGAATATCAGATGATATAGTTGGAAGTGAGTTCGACCATCTTCCGACCTTTTATTTTTTAATTGTGATATACAAAATCCAGGTTCGGAGTAACGAAAATCGGATCCGCTTTAACTCAACTTGTCAAAAAGATCAAATGGTTCTCTAATTCATCTGATAATTCGGATTTAGAGATATATCAAATATGGAAACGACTAAGCTAAACATAATTCTATGAGAAAAATACTATACTCTAATCAATATATTCGACCGTTGATTTAATTTCATTTTTTAACAATCAAGCTTAAATCCTTAGAATTTAATATATTTGGGGCAATAATTACAAAAGATAAAATATAAATAATATTTTTACTTTATTTTTAATGTGTGAATTTTATATTCAATATAATTTTTAAAATGAAGATTAGAAGTATATTATTTATATTTTATCCTTCATAAACATTATTTTAAGTTTATTAAATGTAATAAATATAACTTTCTCTAAAAAAAATTAAATAATTTAGCAAAGCATATAATATTGCTTCAAATTATGATTAGCTTTACCCATTTCATTTTTAATTTAGCCCCTCCAATAAACTCTCAATTTTAAATTATATAGATTCAATGGCGTGAGTTTTTTTGTAAATTCAAAATATAAAATTTACTTTTTTAAAATTTTAAATAATTAAAATATACATATTATGCATGCTTTTTTTTTATAAATATTGAAATCAAATGTTAAAATTTGATGCGTTCTCTTGACTCGAATTGTTATACAAATTAAATAATTGAGTAAATCTTTTAGCCGATCCAAGAAGCTGCAAGTCTAGCATTCATAACTGAACATTTTGGTCTTGCGCACAACAACTTAACAAAATATGTGAGGAATACGATACTTACTCTCCGATATATCTTTTGATACTCAAATCAATGATATTTCTCAAAAAAATAAAAAGGTGCAAAAAGAAAATAAGTGGGAGAAAAGAAAGAGCAAATGGGATAAATGTTGAATTTTAATGAGTGTGGAGGACTAGACTTTTTTTAAGTATCCTAGTTGAGGGCGCTTGTACGTCAGTGTATTTTTTTTATCCCAATTCTTAATTGAGGATCTATATTTATAGTCAGGGTTCTATCCGATTAGTCAATCCAGAATCATAGCATGTAACGAAGAAATTATATTGTATTAAATGTCAATTATTACTTTTAACGAGTAATCACTATTTGGATTGATTTTATAACCGTTCAACTATTAATGATTGACCTTCATTTGGCCGTTACCGAATTGGGTTATCTACCTGCTGATTATTAATTCAACTATTAATGCTCCGTCGTCCGGTCATTTGGTAGGTTTGTATAATTCTCGGCACCTGAATTTGGATTTTTAGTGTTTAGATCTTGTTTTTAGACTGGACTGACTGGGCTAGTTGTGCCATCTAACATAATATATATGAAGTGGGAGATCTTACTTCTCTCATCTACACTATTAACTTTAAAAGATTTGACAGTTAAAATTTAAATATTATATAATAGTATGCAAATAATTATTTTTATTAAAAGTATTTTTAATATTTAACTTAATATTTAATAAATATTAATATTTTAAAAAATAAATTAAAAATATAATTATATTTAATATTTTTATTTTTTAAATTTTAATTTTTAATTTTTAATTTAATAGTACTAAAAAGAAAAACAGGATCTCTAAATCTTAATTTATATAAATGAAGTCAGATGTTAAATAAATAATCTAATTTAATATATTTTTTGACTTAAAATTTGAATTTTTTTATTTATATTTTTCCGACGGTCTGAGGGAATTGCTGCGAGGATCCCTGGTTCCAACATTGCGGCCATGGCTTTGACGCGAACAGGCGCGTGGAAGTCAGAAATCCAACGCAGCCCACCGTGACCAACCTAACGTCAACATACCAGAAGCTGCGCGCAGCGACAAACCCACTGCAATTCGGAAGCTTCTGTAGGGTTTATCCCTCACTGTACTCACGTCGCTATTCCTTGTGCTCTTTGCCTTCCAATCGTTGTACTCTGTCCAGAGGTAAGCTAGACTTGAGCAATTATTCTGATTTTGTTCTATCTCCTCCTTCTAATGACTGTGTTTTCATACGAGATCGTGTTCTTAATAATTTGGAGCAATTGTTTTTCTCTGGGGACTGTCCATGGTTAAATTTTCAACATTTTTTTGTTCTTCTGTGGAAATTTGGAGCAGAGATATGGCTTCTGCTCACCTCACCGCATCAACTGTTTCAACGAGGAATTTTCCCACGTTTGAAGTCCTCAGGCCTTCAATGGTTAAAATTGTTGGGGCACATGACGTACGATTACCACCATAAACAGTCACAGTAAAGGAATAAAAAAAAAATAAACACCTGAATTTTTGACGTGGAAAACCCTTATCAAACAAGGAAAAAATCACGGGACAATCAATCCACGGAACCAATATAAAAACACACAATGTTTTGCTCACAATTCTCTTCTTCTTTCACTGTTTTTCACTCTCTCTATTTTTCCACACTTAGCCACCCACGAGTGCCTCTACTTTTCTTTTAAAATACAAACACCAGTATTCAGCAAATTTGATGAATATTCTTTCTTTCCCCGATAAAATCTGTTCTTGCCAACAAGATAAATATGCTCTGTACAAAAACGGCTCCTGCATAACCTTTTAAGATCACATATGCTCAGAAAATCTTCTGAGTTGGCACCATTCTGGATTCCCTGGCGGATGACCAACATTCCATCGTCCGCGTTCTTCACAAGGCCAATCAATGCCCGTTGACTGTCCTCTCCACATGGACGGTCAATGCCCATTAACCGTCTTCTCCACAAGGTAGGTCAATGGCTCTGTTGACCGGTCGTTGTTCGCCTGGAATTCTTCAACAATGTTAGGTAGCTCATGTTTACAACCGGTCAACATGTTGACCGGTCATTGTTACCCGTCCAAAAGATTCCGATCAACCATATTGACCGAAATTTCTTCTATTTATCATGTGTATAGTCGCACACAAGTCCATGTGCTCCGTACAAGTCCTCCGATTACAAGGACTTTCACACGAGAGTGATTTCTAACAAATTTTTCCTCACGACCGTGAGGAAGTAATATCTGTCAGTCTAACCAACTTGCAACAAGTTTCATTTTTACCCTTTAGTAAAATCTTGGTCATCATATCCGCCCCATTTTCTTCAAGTGCAACCTTCTCCAGTGACAGATCGGGTTTTAAGCTCATCTCTCACCCAGTGGTATCGAACGCCAATGTGCTTCGATCTCGAATGAAATGATGAGTTCTTGTAGACATGTATGACACTTTGATTGTCACAAAATACCTTATACTTTTCCTATCTAAGACTCAATTCTTGAATGAACTTTCTCATTCACAACATCTCCTTACAAGCTTCTATTACTGTGATATACTCGGCTTCAGCGGTTGACAGGGTAACGCACTTTTATAACTTGAATTGCCAAGAAACTATACCTCCAGCAAACTTTACTAAGTACCCTAAGGTAGACTTACGAGAGTCAATGTCCATGGCTATTTCAGCGTCTGAGTAGCCCACCAGTTGATGTTCGTCACTTCCAAGACATAGGCACCTCTTAGAAGGTCTTTGGATGTATCTCATGATCCACTTGACCGCGGACCAGTGCTCCTTCCTAGGGTTTGACAGAAGTCGACTGATTGTGCCAACAGCATGTGTTATGTTTGATCTTGTACATACCAGAGTATATATCAGGCTTCTCACAACTGAGGAATAAAGAACACCTCTCATGTATGCCTTCTCTTAGTCCGAGGACGGACATTGGCAAGTGCTCAGCCTGAGGTGGTTTGCCAACGATGTGCTCACAAGCTTTGACTTGTCCATATTGAATCGTTGGAGCACTTTCTCAATGTAACTCTCTTGAGATAGCCACAATTTCCTTGCCTCTCGATCGCGGACGATTCTGACGCCAAGAATTTGTTTCACCGATCCCAAGTCCTTAATGGCAAACGACCGCCCCAGTGCTTCTTTTCACATTTTATCCGAACACCAATTACGCCCAACAATCGATTGTCATCCACGATGCGAGAAGGATAACAAAATCATCCTCAAAAATCTGGGTGAATCACAATCGTGGATCACAAGTAGTCTATCGGTTGACTACCATAACCGACTAACTTCTTGTACCCTTTGCCTAGGGGCCTACTTCAATAAATGGATGCTCTTTCTCGATAATGCATGTCTTTCATTTTCCTTAATCTTAAACCATTTCTGCTATTCCATGTAAATTTTCTCTTTAAGTTCACCATGGAGGAAAGCCGTCCGAACATCCATTTGATTCACCTCCAGATTCTGGGCAACAGCTAAATCCAACACAACCCGTATGGAGGATATTTTCACCACTGGAGCAAAAATCTCATCAAAATCAACTCCCTTTCATTGACTAAAGCCTTTCACCAGTAGGCGTGCATTGTATCTCGACTTCATGGTATTATCATTCGTTTTTAATCGGAAGACCCACTTATTTTTTAGAGTCATTTTTCCTTTGGGTAGCTCTGCCAAATCAAACGTATAATTTTCATGGAGAGAGCTAATTTTATCTTTCATAACTTCCAACCATCTCTCCTTATTCTTATCCTCCATAGCCTCTTCAAAAGTCTCTAGCTCTCTGACATCAGTAAGCAAGACATACTCATTGGGAGACAGACGGACGGCCGTCTGTTACGTGAGGATCGTCTGACAGGAACGTTCTCGGCTGGTTGAAGAGTGATTTCATCCTGGTCCTTGTCTTGTGCCGTCACAGCCTCATTCCTATCCTCGGTCACATCAGGGTCAGTGTCCTCGTCCTATAGAGCCAATGGACGGATAACTTCAGCACCCACATTGTCCATCCGGTTAACATCATACTTGGCATTCCTGTCAATATTCTCAATCTTTCGTCTTCCACAAAGGTCACGTCCCTTGACTGGACAAGTCTTCTCTGAGTTGGATTGTAAAATCTGTAACCCAACTCATCTTTCTCATAGCCCAGAAAAATGCACACCATCGTCTTTGGCTCCAACTTGGTCCTTTCATTATTTAGAATAAGAATAAAAGCTCTGCATCCTAACACCCATAGATGGTCATATGATGGCTCCTTATCCAACCATAACTTTTTCGACACTTCACCATTTAGAGGTTTATTGGATGACCTATTTATGATGTAGGCCACCACCTTCAGTGCTTCGGCCTAAAAAAATACAGAAAGCTTGGCTTTTAAGAAGTGTGTGGTTCATCCATTCAACCACTCCATTCAACTATGGCGTCTTTGGTGGTGTTTTTGATACCTAATACCATATGACCGACAATAGGTATCAAAAGGCCCTATGTACTCGCCGCCATTATCACTTCCAATGGCTTTTAGTTTCTTCCCCGTCTAACGCTCAACCAGAGTATGAAACTGTTCAAATATACCAAAGACTTAGTTCTTGGTTTTCAGTGGGTAGACTCACAACTTTCTGGAACAATTGTTAATAAAAGAAACAAAGTACTGGCTTCCACCAAACGACTTCTCCTTAAATGGTCCACGCACATCTGTATGGATGAGATCAAGCATCTCCGCTTTTGTGGAAGATAAGTCTCCATGGAATGAGACTCTCCTTTACTTGCTAGCCAAACAGTGAGGACACGTCTTTAGTCTGTCCTCCTTTACTTTGAGGACAAGGTCCTTTCTAGCCAGATGGCACAGTCCTTGTTCACTTATGTGACCCAACCTCCTGTGTCACAAATTCTCGGACTCCTTGCTGATTGCGGCATTCACGTCTCCGGCCACAGCATAGGCCTTCATCACGTAAAGACCGGAGCACTTTTTTCCTCTTACTACAACAAGAGATCCCTTGGTTAGTTTCCACTCACATTCACAGAAGGTATTACAGTAGTCTTCATTGTCCAATCAACCGACTGAGACAATGTTCAGCCGAATATTAGGGATATGACGCACATCCTTCAATATCAGTTTCGTCCCATTATTGGTGACCAGGACAATATCACCTCTGCTAACAACTTGAGATGTTCCTTCATTTTTCATTCTTATCACTCCAAAGTCTCCTAAAATGTAGGATGTAAACAGTTCTCTTGTGGACGTAGCATGCAGAGAAGCGCCAGAGTCAACCACCCAACCAGCCTCATGGTCCGTCAGGCTTGTCACGTTTTCTTCACATGTCACCAAAAGGTCACCTCCTGTGATTACTGAGACCGAGGAAGTTTCCTCTCCTCGTCCCTTATCTCATTTCTCTTTCTCCGTATTTTTACGCTTTAACTTAAAATAATATTTCTTAATGTGACCCTTCTTACCACAGTGATGGCACTCAAAGTTTTGATATCTTGAACGTGATTTGTTACGGGCTTTCTCTCCTGGTTTTTGGTCACGTCCTTTGCTCCTTCCCCTGGATTCGGTCACAAGTACCTCAAAGTGAGAGGACGTCGAGGTCCCTTACGACCGCCTTGACTCATTCATGATTAAGGAAGCAATAACCTCGTCCAACCTCAGTGTATCCTTTTCAAACAATAAGGTTGTGACGATGTGATCATATGAGGCCGACAGAAAGGCCAGCAGTACCAATTTCTTGTCCTCCTCCTTGATTTCCTCATCAATGACGGATATCTGCGTCAATATTCTGTTAAACTAGTCCAAATACTTCTCGAAGCTCCCACCTTCCGACAACTGTAAGCCATAAAATTACTTCTTTACATGTAGTCAGATTGTCAAGGATTTGGACTTATACCTACTCTCCAACTTCTCCCAAACCTCCGCCGAGTCAGTTAGACCGAGATCTTCTTGGAGAGTGTTGTCCGCCAGGTATAAT
The DNA here is from genome assembly GCA_033239525.1 of Nepenthes gracilis. NCBI lineage: Eukaryota > Viridiplantae > Streptophyta > Magnoliopsida > Caryophyllales > Nepenthaceae > Nepenthes > Nepenthes gracilis. Next base: position 2,008,285 of record BSYO01000026.1, on the reverse strand, counting down.
TTGATGGTACAATTGGTAAAGTCTCTTTTATCTTGTCATTCATCTTCGGTCAAACTTGTAGGCTTCTCATCCTTCTTCTTTAGCACCTTCACTATTTTCTCTCTGATTAGGATATTCTTCACCCTCTCTTACCAGAGGATGAAGTTGCCCTACCCGTTGAACTGCTCCACGCTAAACGGTAAATTCTTCGAAGACAATAACACCATTTAGACAGAGTTCTCAACCTGTCTCTGATACCACTTATTCAGATAGATAGCGTCTGATTACCACCACAAACAGACACAATAAAGGAATGAGAAAGAAAGAAAAATGAACACCCAAATTTTTGATGTGGAAAACCCTAATCAAACAAGGGAAAAATCACGGGACAATCAATCCATGGAACCAATTCCACTATGTGAAGTTCGGAACGATTTTTCACAGTTACACAGTCACAAGAAAAAGAAAAATCGAAGAATAGAGTACAAGCAATATAAGAACACACAATGTTTTGCTCACAATTCTCTCCTTCTTTCACCGTTTTTCACTCTCTATTTTTCCACACTTAGCCACCCACGAGTGCCTCTACTTTTCTTTTTTTCCACACTTAGCCACCCACGAGTGCCTCTACTTTTCTTTTTTTAAATAAATCTGATGAATATTCTTTATTCCCCGGATAAAATCTGTCCTTACCAACAATATGAATATACTTTATACAAAAATGGCTCCTACATAACCGTCTGAGATCGCATATACTCAGAAAATCTTCTGAGTTGACACTATTCTGGATTCATTGGCGGACGACCAACATTCCATCATCCGCGTTCTTCATAAGGTCGGTCAATGCCCGTTGACTGTCCTCTCCATATGGCCTGTCAATGTCCATTGACTATCCTCTCCACAAGGCCAGTCAATGCCTTTGTTCACCGGTTGTTGTCCGTTTGGAATCCTTCAGTAATACTAGGCAGCTTATGCTTACAACCGGTCAACATGTTGACCGGTCATTGTTGCCCGTCCAAAAGGTTATGGTCGAGTCCAAAAGGTTACGGTCAACATAGTTGACCGGAATTTCTTTTGTTTATCCTATGCATAGTCGCACACAAGTCCACGTGCTCCGTCCAAGTCTTCCGGTTGCAAAGACTTCCATGCGACAGTGACTCCCAACAAAAATTGATTGTTTTGTACCATTGAGGCAAGGTCTTAAAGGTCGTTCCGGCCCTTGGTTGTCAAATCTTCCACTGTTGTGGCACCCAAGGTGCTGTTACTCTCTCTCATCCTTTACCTTCATTGTGGACGTCTTTTTCCGCTGATTTGTCGTTCTCATTGTTCTATTTGGCATTCGTTACATGAAGAAGCAACGTTAACAGGTTCTGGTAACCCCCTGTTGCTGCTATCTGGACTAGGTCATATATCGGTCCAGTGAACAAAATTTATGGCGAGGACTAATAATTGCATATAGCTTTTTTATGCTGTGATAAGAAATAGGATCTCCGTTTGCCTAGCATAGATGGAAATGTTCTTAAACTCTCGGTGATTTTAGTAATTTCATTTGGTGATGGACCTGATGGTATTTGATATCAAATTTTGAGCTTCTATGCAGATACTCGCATATAGCGGGTTTGTTTCTTTATGTAGTTTCAAAAGTTGATTGGTTTCATTGAGCACTTCACATGGTCAATCTGCAGTGGTGGAATGAGTGCCTTGGGCACAACTCCGATAAATTAGTCTAAATAATTTCACTAGGATGTACTCCTTCCAAGCACATTTACTTTGAGATGTTCCAAGAAGATTTGTCTATATTCCTATTGTCTTGGTGTTTTCAAATCTACCGCTGAAGAAAATTTTCGTACCTAATTCATTGAAGCATTGATTTTAGAACTATTCCCTTTCCTTCATTGCATACATGATCATGGAGAGTTCATTTGGCTACATTTGGAAGCAAGGCATGAGTATGACAATTAATCTTGTCTCTACGTATGATATTCGTGTCTTTAAAATTTGTCACATTTGTTGATAAGGAGTTAGCACAAGTCCTCTTGGTGTTTGGTGTGAATTGTGGGTCTAAGGATATTGGCCTTTACCTTCGTCTTGTTATTACGATGATGAGCAGTTTTGCTTGCATCTGCAATTTGTACCATGCTGATGTGATGCCTAATTACATCAATGTTGTGACTTATGTTGTACATTTTAGAATGTAGATAATCTTTTGTTTAAGGTAATGCCTTGATCCTCCTGCTATGCAAGAAGAGATTACACTGAATAATCAAAGGAATGAGACATTACCTATGGTATAAATTGCATGCTTACCTTCATGAACAAGGACTGGTTACTACATATCTTCAGGTAAGAAACTGCTTTTCGGAAACGTAAGTGATGTAACCGATTTTATCAAAGGAATTAAAGGGGTTACCTGTGCTACAAATCACATCATTACCTTCATGGACAAGGTCTAGTTACTACTTTTTTGTTGTATGGGAAACTGATTTTCAGAAGCATTACTGATGATATTTCCATTCCGGACACCTTGTATAACATAGTGGTCCATTGATTTTTCAGTATACCCCTATTAAGCCCTTGGCTGATAGAGTACTGGTGAAGATTAAAACTGCAGAGGAGAAGACTGTCGGTGGCATTCTACTTCCAATGACTGCCCAAACAAAACCACAAGCTGGTGAGGTAGTTGCCGTTGGAGAGGGCAAGACTGTGGGCAAGAACAATGTGGAAATCAGTGTGTGGGTATTTAAACTCTTGTTTGACATGGTTTTTTAAATCAATTATTTTATGCATCGGTTGTATTGATGCAAATATCGTCTGATATATATCAGTATCAAAACCATCTGATATCAATATTTTTCGATATTGCGATAATTTTGCGATATATTTCTATAGTGGTCAACGCGGCTCTCTCAGTTTATAATTTTTTTAAATTTTTTCCCGTCCAATACGTCTAATATTTATATATATTCTTCGATATATTCTGACAATGCCAATATTTTCATCCATGATCATTGTCTAAATTATGCCTTTTCCCCTTTTCGCAGCCGGGTACCCAAATTGTCTACTCGAAATACGCAGGGACTGAGCTGGAGTTCAATGGATCAAATCATCTCCTGCTAAAGGAGGATGACATTGTTGGTATCCTTGAGACGGATTATATAAAGGACCTCAAACCTTTGAATGAGAGAGTACTTATTAAGGTCCAACAAGTTTCAGATTCTTGAATCCTTTACGTGGTTTTTGTGATGTTTCTACTGAGAAAATGCTCTGGGTTAGGTGGTTAAATAATATGGGTTAAATAAAGGTGGATCTCTTAGTGGAATTTTTTTAAAACTGATCTTCATACTATAACGGTTCTTATCTCAAGTTCTATGCCTCGTAATCTCATCAGAAAGTCTCCATGCTGAGGGAGCATTCCTTTGTCGTGCTAGAGGTCTTGTTTATACTGCAATTTGTCATTTAAGTCAGGGTTGTCAAAAGTGCTAGGCAAGCTAAGGCTTTAAGACTTCATATTGTTCGAGGCACTCGACGCTACGGAAGGCGCTCATCCAAAACAAATGAGGCGCTAATTAAAATCTTAATTTATTTCTATGAGTTGTGTAGAAAAATATCAATTAAGGCGAAAAATCTGAAATCAACAATAGATATGCATATATAAATAAGTATTATATTATTACATATAACATAATCAATAATAGCACTATTCTTCGATATGTATCTTCTAGCTCATGTAAAATTCTAGGATGCTCTAATTCTAATCACTATAGAAATCCACCACATCATACACATCATCATTATTATTATCAAATAAGATATTGTTAAATCTATCATAAGATTTGTAGTTACCGATCTCCTCTATTTTCTTTGAATCTCCCTTTTCCTCCTGTGCTCTTATTACTCTAGAACTCGAAGGCTTTGCACCGGCTTTCAAGAACTCGAAGCTTTTGCCTTCACTCAATATCTATTGTTTCTGACATCGATCAATAGGAAATATGATAAAAATGGTGATTGTGTGTTGTGCGAATGGATCAAGAGAAAGAGAGGGGTTTTTTTTCTGGGATTCTGGTGATGAAAGGGCAAATTCCTTTAAAAAAAAATATACAAAATTATAATTTTTTTTTTTTAAAGGCTAGATATTTCAAGAAAACTAATATTTAAAAAAAAAATGGATGTTTGGGTGCTTGGGTGCCTTGTTTCAAGCAAGTGCCTTGCTATTTTGCCTCGCCTGAACACGGTACAGATGCCTGTGTCCCACCTCGCATCACCTTAGAGCCAAGCTGAGCCCCTGGAATGCCTTTGACAACATTGACTTAAGGCACACGAGAGTTTGCCTTTTTCCAACAGCCACTATGTGGAAATCAGAGTCTCACAACTCTCAAGTTCTTGACTCTTACATGGTTTCTGTGGTATTTCCCTTGACAATATGATATTCATCTGGGCTCGATGGTGATATAATATGGGTTAAATAAGGTCAATCTCTTATTGGAAATGAATTTCAAAATGATCTTTGTGTTATCACTATCCATATCTCAACTTCTATGCCTCTTTGTTCGATGAGATTTGAACTTTTGGTATCAAAAAGTCTCAATATGTAGGCAGCATTCCTTTGTTGTGCTAGAGGCTTTATACTATATTATAGTAGTTAAGGCAAAGAGTTGACCTTTTCAGCAGCCCCAACTGAAAAGGTATCATCATCCAGGGAGGAGCTCACTGATTGCGCTGCCTCGGATGTGGTTCTAGCTGAAAGTGGCAGCTTTTTTTTTTTCTTTTTTTTAAGTTTGATCAGCCAACACTGGGTAGCACTAATGAAAAAATTAGATCCCCTGATATCGATATTTTCTAATATCACGACAATACTGCAAATATGCTGCCGTATCAAAAATGTAGTGACTAATTTTCAAAATATCTGATGGTACGACCCTATTAGCTCAAAATTTTTTCCCCATATATTCATTATTAATACATATTATCTAATATAATAGATACCAATACGGCCAAGACTAATATCAATATTGATATTTTTTGTGCATGCTGTGTAAATAAATAGCCAAAGATAATTGAAATTTGTACTGCGTATCAGCTTTTTTATAAACTCCTCCATCTTTTGAGCCTCTATTTCCACGTTGTTGTTTACGGTGGATAGAAACTTATTTGTGTTGGTTGAAATCTGTGGAAAAATTTGACAGGTTGTTGAGGCTGAGGAGAAAACTGCAGGAGGCTTGTTGCTGACCGAGGCAGCGAAGGAAAAACCTTCTGTTGGCACAGTAAGTAGCTTTTGTCTATGTGCTTATGTTTGTTGATCACCCAATTTATTGGGAGTAATGTCTATATACTCATTCTAGACCTGATTAAAACCTGGTTTGTGTCAGGCTCAAACTGGGTTTAGATGAGAAATCGGGTCCATACAGTCTGGTCTGGGCCATGTTAGGCCCTGCCACCTTGGCGAAAAGCATGACAGTGTCCGTTCATAATTAGAATCGAGTTGGGATATTTTATTTTAAGTATTTTATTTAAAGTTCATATTAACAAAATAAATAAATAAAATAATAAGATATTACAGTCAAATATAATATTTAGAGAAAACAAATCAACCAAAATATATAAAAAGAGTGGTTTTTACATTAATAAGTTTCTAATTACACAAAATATGATTTAATGATATATATGTGTGTGTGTTCGGCTAAAAAAAATAAATATATACCCACAAAAATCCAAATCCGTGAACATGCCCAGTTGAATAAAATACTCAAGCCTAATATTTTGGACAATATCAATCTATAATATCTATATATCTTAATTATATCTTATAAAATTTCATGCTGGTCAGGCAGCCCGGTTCAGCTTCCATGAACAGCTCTTGTTCTAACAGCAGCAAATGTTTATGCATTTAGAGTCCTCCATTAACATATGTTTCAACTGTTCTATTATTTGATGGATTTAGGTGATTGCTGTGGGGCCTGGTCCACTGGATGAGGAAGGTAAGCTAAACCACTGTCAGTTTCACCAGGAAACACAGTTTTGTACACCAAATATGCAGGAAATGATTTCAAGGGAAGTGATGGGTCTAACTACATAGCTCTGAGGGCATCAGATGTTATAGCTGTCCTCTCTTAGTTATTGAAAACAGTAAGTTTTGTGATTTGTAGAAGAATGATTTAAAAATTCAATGGAAAACCTGTTTTATTTGTTGGGTATGTTTCATTTTTAGTATTTGTCACCATTTCTTTTATGTTTTAGAAACTTTGCATAAGAGCTGTTATGGTCTTCTCAGCGGATAGGCTTTCATATGCTACCAAAGGTCAGTATTTAAAGTTAAAAAATATATAGTGAATATTAAATAGTTATTTAAATTACTTGATATAAATTTTATAATTTATTTTCTAATTTTTAGTTTTGATAAATACGTAGATATCGAACGACCATAGTAACACTCTCAATAAACCTTGAGCCCACTGTTACACCATTGAAGTGGAATTAAGCTTGGACTGATGATGATGCGTTACAGAAAGGGGGTTATGTGGAGGGTGAGATATGTGACTTACAGAAAGGGCCTTCCCTTACCCCTTAAAACCTTTTTTTTTTTTTTTTTGGTGACAAAATCGTTCATGAGATCAGTATTATTTTTGACACAGGAAAATATCTCGAGAAGAGATGGTAGAAAAATTCAAACTCGATCCAATTTGACACGATCCGACAAAAACTGATTTAGTTTTACCCATTTTAACTAGGCTTAGATTTGAATAAACTCGAAACTTTATGTTGGATTTGGGTTCTCTATATTTGGATCCAAACCTGACTTAAATATGATATGATATATATACATAATATGATAATCTAAATCCCTAAATCCTATGATAATGTAATGTAGATGTTGATGCTATAGTAACACATTTCAACAAGTTGCATGCAGCTTGAAAAATTTTAAATATTTCAATTGTCCTGGAAATTTCAGATCCCATAATATTATGCTTTTTTTTTTTTCATTGTTGAAGGTTCTTATGAGTTACATGTTTATTGATTATATATCTTAGTATTCATTCATAAATTATTTGCTAAGTTAATTGACTAAAGGCTGCAAAAGTGGTATGAAGTTTTTATTTTTTGATAAACAGAAAATTATAGTTTCGGGTTTGGATTTTGATATACCACAAAATACTGTCTTTTTACCCGATTTAAAATATTATGGGTTGAATTTGAATTATGGGTTTAAACTATCGAGCTTGGTTTAATTTAGACAAAATGTATTTTTCCAACGTATAAAGTAAAAATTTCAATGGCTTTTGCTGTTATAGCCTACCCTAACCCGAACATGACTTACAGTCAAACAATGATGATTAATTACAATCAGCTTGTGGATTCGTAAAATTTGTCATTTGACCTGTTAGAATTTCTTGGTTAGGACAAAGTTGACATAGGGGTGGTTCAGTTCGACTAGTTAGCTGGATTATGATGGTTTCTTGTCACTTATCTTCACAAAAATCAAGCAAATTGTCTGACCTTTGATCATGTATAGCCAACAGAGATGCCTTCCACTCGAGTATGAGACACCTAAAAATATCATTTAAGGCGGTTTAAACACCTAAAAATCTCAACCGAATGACCACCTGTGAGGTAATAAAATGAGTTTGCAGCATCACAAGAAAAGGAAATAAAAGATATACGATGAAGTGAGGTAGTAAAAAAATGATTAAAAATGACTTCTACTTTCGGACGATGTTACGCTTAATCGGTTGGAATGATGGACATAAATTTGTATAGTTAACTCTACTTAGTAAAGCTTTAGACTTTGTTATTATAGTAGCTATTTTCTCTCATACAGATACTTCACTGAAATATCATGCTCTTACAATTTGTTGTTACATAAAGCATTGTCCCCTCTCATGAATGAGTTATGCTCAACAACTACACATCCTGAACTACAACCTTTACAGTTTCTGCTGCCCATCTCTCTATTTTCCAGGACTAATCAATTCGATTTAGCCACATTTTGATCAAACAGTGAGTGCTCAGCAGCTCAAACCCAAACCCCAACACCCACATCATTGAGCACCAACTCCAGCTGCCAACTATCAACTTTAGAAGAGGAAATGAATACCAACATCAGCTTCCTCTTCCTCTGTTGATCGTTCCTAATCCGTGATGGGTTTCAAAAGCATCGGGTTCGTTCGATATTGTGATGATCATCGATTGAATGAGGCTGCAGAGTTATCGTCGTAGTGCCCCCTCCATGCGTTCCCGCTGTCTGTGCCACTACAAGCTTGATTCAAGATGGAGGCGTTAGCCAAATCTCCATCCAAACTCTGTACTTCTGCTGATGACAATATCTTTATGCTCTGGACGCAACTTACGAATTCCCTGCGATTCATTTAGGAAAAGTTAATTAATTCAGACTAGACTAAGGCTCCGTTTAATATTTTCCATGAAAACTAGCTTCAGGGAAAATATTTTCTCCGCTTAATAATTTTCAAAGTTTGGTGTAGACTAGAAAATTTGAATTATCATATAAGTAGATCAATAATAGTAAATATTTACAGTTAATAACGTTGGTACATTTCATTTAGTGATATTTTTAGGATGTAGTTGATATTATAAGGTCAATAATATTTTTTCAGTCACATTCAATTGGCTTTATGTGCTGAATTTTGGGCTAGATGGGGTCAAATGCATCGTCGCCCAGTGACTGGCAGCAAAGTTGAGGCTTGGTGGCCAGTGACTGGTGGTGGATGCAGGTGACCAGCGATGGGGTTCAGGGACATCAGCTCCTGGGAGCTGAAGGTGGTGGTCAGGGCATCAGCTGACAGCAAAAGGGGTCAGGCATGATTGCTGGCAGTGGCACGAGGCACCATCAGCTGGTGACTGGCAGCAACGTCCTGTTATCACTGGCCAACGATAGTACCACTTTCAGGTAAAAACTTTTTGTGTTGGCTTCAATTGTAAGTAATAAAAGAGTTTCGAAAAATAACTTCTAGTTTTGAAGGCTATAAGTCATTTATCGAAGTTTAAAGTAAAATTTTCCATTGATTATAAAAATATTTTTCATTAGATTATTTTTCTGTGTTCCAAACATCAAAAAATACCAAAAATATTTTCCATTAAACCAAGTGGGAAAAACCGATCACAAAAGTCAGACTTCTTGGTGTCGATGATACTTACTCCCAGGGGTCATCACCTACAAGTAGTATGTCATTTTCGTGATCCACATAGACAAGTTTCCAGTCAGTCCTGTGAGGATCTTCGAGCTTTCCTTCAATTCCAAACATTTTAGCAAGATCATACCTAAGCTCATCGTACCCTTTATAGCGGGTCACGTCGATGGATCTTCCAACAGAGCCACGCTTTTGAACCTTCATGAAATATGAAAAATCAGCGTGGAGAATTTTCCAGCATGAATGAAGACATCACAGAGGGAGGTACACATTAGTCGCATGAAAAAGCAGGCAAAAAGATCCTTAAATCTAAGAGAGGTCTCTGAGGAAATATGATGCCTGATTGAATAATGCTCCTCTAAAGCTGCAATTTCCCACTTTCTCAGATTAATAGCAGACAAAGATGCAATTGTTGCTCAAATTTGGTCTAAAACCCCACCTTTTTGCCCAAATGGTATGACTAAGCAGAGAATGAAATGCAAAAACTGTTTTCATTGTTAATGGGTGCATTGCAGATGGCTGGCTGAAGATGGAAGCTAGGCAGTTCAGGCCAATGCACTGTTGTTTGTTTTATAATTAGGTTTGCAAGGAGATAGTCTTAATCAATTTCAATGGAAAGTGACAAAAAATCTCCAAGAAAGAGGCAGATTTGCATACAAATCTTATCATCTATAACACAGAAGCTGGTCTTTGGCAAGTTGATGTTCTATCAACTATGGGTTGACCACATCATGAATCTTGTTTGATCACCTAGTTTTACGATGTTATGCGAATTTTAGAATCCGAAACTTCGGTTTTACATCCTTGGGAGTCGCTTATGTCAGGCTTGTACTGTAATGTTTGTGTACAGCTTGGAGCTTGGGATGGCTATTCTTCAAGAAGCAGAAGCATGAAGTACAGGCCTAAAAATGATGCCTAATGATCAGTCAAACATACGGTTCTTTTAATTTTATGCTCAATCTACATGCTGCCTCAACTCTTAAGCTTAAAAAAACTGCACAAAAACTGACATATCCATCCAGTTGAAAAAATTTTAAGCATAGAAAACAAGCAAAAAGAGCAATTAGCACACCTTTGTGTATGTCCTCATGCGTGGAGTTTGGCTTGCCCACGTTCCCCCACATAAAACTCCAGGTTCATTAATGGCTATGTCATTAGAACATACTGACTTTAATGGCATACTCGGCACCCTAAATGACTGAGGACTAACCTCAGAAACAGACAATTCTGTATCTTCTCTAGGAGCACCATTGAACTTAGAAAGCAAATTATGGAGATCCTTCCCAGAGTCAAAACCCCTTGACAACAAAGTATCAGGTGTCAAACCATCCATACTAGTTGCAAGATGAAAATTATTCTTTGAATGTGACTGAACATCTACCTCCAAACCAAAGTTGGGGAGTGTGAAATTCTGCTGAAGGCCATTGGTGTCCAAGCAATAGGACATGGCTGAAGAGGACGTTTCCAGTGGGTCATTGATGGTGCCTTTGAATTTTTGTGGGTCTACTCCTTTTGAAGTGGGAATTTCGTGTTTGAGCCTACTTTGAAATCCGTGAACCACATTACTGCCAGGCTGAACCACTGAATCTTCAGCGTCTATGTTTGGCACCAGCTGAGTGCGGTTCAGTAAACTTGATGGGGGGAACAGGCCATTATTTGTTGAGGGAGAAGTAGAACATGAGGGAGCATCTCCATCAGACAGTACAGTGATTGTTGTCAATGATTTCTGCACTCCCTGGAGTTGGTTTGCCGGAATTTGTGGTGGATGCATGAGCGACGGTGTCAAGATGCTACTGACACCCACTTGTTGCTGATACTGAGACAAAGGATGTTGCTGTGGTAGCTGATTCTGTTGAGAAGCTTGTTGTTGTGGTGTTACCTGAGGCTGCAATGGTGGATTAAGTGGAGAATGAAAAAGCTGCTGCTGCTGGGACTGCTGCTGTTGCAACTTCTGCAGCAACTGCAGTTGAAGCTGATGCTCTGAGAGGCTTTGTAGTATGTTTGACCTTTGTGATAAGTTCTCTGGCAAAAATGGCTGGGAAGTCTGTTGCAACCTCGTCTGCAGCTGCTGCTGATGCCTCTGTAAAACACTAGTCTGTTGTTCCATTTGCTGCTGAAACTGCACGTCAGGTGGCAATGATGGCAACTGGATCGAATTTTTGTTAATGGAGGCAAGATTTTGTTGGGGCAGGTTATTTCCCACAAGCGATTGCTGCTGCTGCTGAAGTGGACAGTAGACAGATGACTGCTGTGGGTTTTGATTTAGGCTATGGTTTGAGGAAACATGGCTACTGTTTACAAACATTGACGTCAGCATTTGTGGTTTTGGTTCTTGTTGCTGTTGATGCGGTTGCTGCAGCAGTGGCTGCTGCTCTACCTGATGCTGCTGCTGCTGCTGCTGTGGCAGCTGCAGTGGCAATGTCTGCTGCTGTGAGCTAACAGGATTCTGCCATAGTTGCTGAAGCTGCTGCTGCTGCTGCTGTTTGGACCATACCTGAGGAGGCTGCTGCAAGTGATCTACTTGGTTCTCTTGGTTTTCTTTGTTGAAATGGAGATTAGGCATAGAGAGAGATGGGGTTTGAACGTTGAATAACTTGGATGGATCATCAACACTGAGGTTACTACGCAATGCAGATGGAGAGACCGTGGATGGGAAAATTGCAGATCGAGCGCCTGAAAATTGATTATTTTGTTGCATGCTCATCCACTGGACCAAACTCAAGCCAGGAAACATTGAGCTTGCACTGGCAGCATCCCTCATGCCAAACTCATCCCCAATCCAAGGCACGTCTCTCTTATATATGTTCTCTATCTCAGAATCATCATCTGCAAACCCACTCTACAACTTGAGACTAACAACTACTTGAAACATAAGTGAGTTGTGTGTAAAAAGATCACAACATAGAAGATATAAAAGTTAAGGTGCCGTATAAATATGTGTTGGCCTATGGCCCATAAGATTACGCTTTTAGATCTAGATAGTGTCAAATATATGGGTGTATGTCCTATACATATCTGCACCCACACATGCTGACTGCCCACACATCCACACAGACTGTGTGGTGAGACCTTCCTCATTAAAGGTTCCCCAGTCCTAACAATTTTATGTGTCTCATGATTGAAAGATCACTTATCATAGAAATAAAGAGAAATATGTAAAATCAATCTTTGCAGCAAACAGCATACCTGAAAATCCTGGTTGCCTTGGAAATCGGGGCCGGAAAAATGGTGGTGGACATATATAGAAAGGAGCTACAACAGGCTCAATCTCCCAAATTGAGACTCGAGTCAAACGTTCACCTGCTGTTGATTCATCCCAACCAACCTATCAAAATGGAGACATTTTGCCAAAGGAATTTCTCAGTATCTTCAACATTAGTGGCCAACTAATGGAAAGTTAAGAAAAGAAGAAATAGCACAGAAAAAAAGCAAAAATATCATTAATTTCAATAAAGTACCAGAATTTTAAAGGGAATGTCAAGCAAAGGTCTAGATTCCACATTGAAGAGTCAAGAATGAGGAACATATTCAAGGAACAGCAGTTCCAAATCCATATAAGAACAATTTGAGTGCATATTCACTGAAAGCTGCAGAGGAAGGCATAAGTGAAGGGCCTGGACAAGGTCAACTAAAGAGGTTATTCTAGAAGCAACCGAGTCAATAGCAGCTACTTGTTATCCTTTGGTGGTATTTGTCCCTAGACAAGTGCTACACAACTTGCATTCGATGCTTTTTGGTTCAGTAATTTCTTCTATAATGGGCATTAACTGAAGTTGATAGGCTATGACAAACCCAAGTTTTAGTGCTAAACCCACCTTTGGTACAAGGGGGATTCTAAGTATGAGAAAGCTTTGGTTTAACCTTTTATTTAGTGTTCTAGCAAGAGGTAAGCTTTCGTTTTTTTATTCAAATGACAAGCACCGATATTGCTATTTGTCCCAATATTCAGCAGTAGATGCATATACCCTATGAAAAACTTTGATCTCTTTCCTTCACCAACTAAATGGACAACGATCAAGTTCTTCCCAACCATCCTTTTGGACATTCAAATAACAGAAATTTCTCACAAAATTTAGGAACATCCATAACAATAATTAGTGACGTAAGATTACCTGGAGATTACGCCATTGAGAGTTTTTCCATCGTACTGGATCGAGATCGTTGATACTAGTAATAGTACCCATGTATCTTCTTACCCCAGATTCCTCAGTTTCAAACATCATTCTGAATCGCATCCCCAAAGAGACTTGAGTGTACATAGCTTTATTGTACTTGGCTAGGGGAATAACAAATTCAGATGGACTAGCCCTGTCAAAATAATACCATCAAATTGTCACTCATTAAAATAACACCAGCATTATTTGATTCCAAATCCAAAGCAGTGTCTGTGTCGACCCAATAGATTACGAAACAAGTTATTACATTGTGTTTCCCAAGCACCTTTTCATGGACATTAACAGCATAACAAATTAACAAGGCAAGAATGGCATTAAGTACCTTGGATTGTAAAACACAGTAAAAGGGCTGTTATTAGCAGATGCATGAGCAGCAGCAGCAAGAATTCCAATATGCATGCTATCACTGGAAATGACTGATGATGCAACGGCAGGCTGCTGTCTGTTAGCACGCCGTACACCTAAGAGAAGCTGTGATGTCTCATCTCTAGAGGCCATAAACATCCAATTAAGTTAGCAGCAACAAAGGCAATGAATAGCTAGCTAGAATTTGTAACACGGTAATCCATACCTTACAAAGAGAACAGAGTCACCAGCAAACAATCTTTTTGAGCTAACAAAGACACTCCAACCTGTAGTCAGCAAGTGCCTCTTTGGTTGACCTGAAATTGGGAAAATATCCAGTGTTAACCAGATATTAGACGCTGAAGTAAACTTGGAATTCATATTCAAAATAATCATTCTCTCATTTTAGGCAAAACCAAGTAATTTTCTGCTTCAACTAGAACCTTGGTTCTATATTAGTTTGAATAAGATACGACTTAGTTCCAATTTTGTGAATGAAAAGAGAGAGAGAGAGAGAGAATTTTTTTCTTAGAGATTCTATGTATTTTATAGTTCCTTAGTGTATGTTTGGCTTTTATTCCCATCTTATTTTTAATAGAATATTTATTTCACTATTTGGTTATTTTTTGATAAACAATAAATATTTACAGAGGAATATTTATTCCTCCAACTTACGAAATAAAAAATACCACATGCTCTTAGGTAAATTTTATTTCTTACATATAATGAATAGTTATTCCCCTAACTCATAAATTTTATTCCCATTTTACACTCGTTGTTGTTATTATTATTATTATTATTATTATTATTATTATTATTATTATTATTATTATTATTATTATTATTGCGAAGGATATCATTGCCGCCGAAGATATCATTGTCGAGGCGTGTAGACATTGTTCATACTCTCCAACCTTCAAAATCTTTTTTCTTTGAATAAGGGTAAAAAAGTCATTAATAGAAATTCTCACCCTATTTCTCATACTATTACTACATATCAAATATTAGAATACTAATTCTTAACTTATTCTATTCCAATAATTAAATATGGGAATACAAATTCCTACTAGTTCTTGACTTATTCTATTCCAATAATTAAATATGGGAATATAAATTTCTAACTCTATTTCTACCTTATTCTATTCTCTAGAAAAAACTATTCTATTTCTACTTTATTCCATTCCAATAACAAAACATATCATTTTATTTCTTTACCACAGCAATTGAAAATTTTGTCATTGAGATTTGTTGGGTTCCAATACCCAGGGTCCCTAAAAGAATGGGCAAGGGGACGAGTACTTGACCCGAGGAGCCCAGGCTGTCAGTTTGTCCAAGACCTCATAAGGTGTAAAGAAGCCCGAGGACATTCCGCGATGAGCCCAAAGGCCCTTAGCAAGTCAGCAATGCAGTTAACGACCGAGAACTCTCTCATTCCGTCCGAGAACAAGCGCGATATGGCATATAGTACGCGGACTCATCCAGAGGCTGATAAGGCCGATGAGGACGAGGACGCCTCGATGTCCGAGAATACCACCTCACTTCATTCTAAAAGAACACGCAACCCATGATCACGCCACCACCATAATCGATAGAATAAACCCTAACATGCCTTGTCACTTCAAGACTGACATTCCTGACAAGGTATGGCCAGGGGCGCCGTTGGCGGCTTCTGCACACGCCAAAGATGCCTGACACAAAGATGGTCATGTCACCGAGTAGGTGGACCAGCCTCCCCAGAAGGCACCCGGTAGCCACGTGGACATTTCCAACAACCACATTTCTCTATAAATACCCACGTAGAGCCCACAAGAAAAGGACCCTTCTCTCGAGATCTCTTCAAGTATCTATGATCCTCTGGACCTTCCTCCCTAGCGAGAGAAAGGAGATAAGAGAAGGAAAAGAAAGGGCTTTCTCCCTACTTTGTATTTTGTACGCAACAAACCAACGATAGTGAAGATCCATTTCAGGCTTCAAGCCTCGTGGTTTTTCCCTCTTCATTTTAAGGGGAGGTTTTCCACGTAAAAATCCGGCCTCAATCTCTCTCTTTCTAACTCCAAACTTCAAACACTTGTGTTGCTCCAGACCCCCGAAAACCGGTACGCAACAAGATTCATGGAAAGATATGAGTTATATCAAGGGATAGATATTACCTCTCTTTTTCCACCCACACCAAACTATAAGTTTTGACATGATCAAGAAACCATAATAGGAAATGAACCGGTTATAAGAATGTGAGATGTTGCTACATCATCAATCTGGCATCTTATTGTACTTTGCCCCAATATTTAGGATCACTCCCACTTGATCATATTGCCCAACTAATCTACAACAGGCTAAATATGCTAGCTCTTCTTTTCAACTAGCATCTGAAAAAGTATTGAACGAATCAATGAGACAAATTGAGCTAGATTACACCAGTATGAGGAAGTATCACATCCAAGCTAAGCACCTAAGAGCAGTTATTCCTCCAATAACTTATTACTAAACCTTCATGTTTATTCATTGCTTTAGGCAACTCATTGCTATTAGAAGAATATGCCCAAGGATCAGGCGTAAAACTAATTTATAATTCAATACGCCTATCTGACTAATTAGTGTAAAAAGGGTCCCATTTTCCCTTTTGCACGGACTTACTCCAATGGAGATGAGGAGTTGTAGAATAAGAGGAGGTCATGTTACTAATAGAAAACAGAAGTGCTCATAACCTGATGTCTAATGTATGTGCTATTAAAGGAAGCATATAAAACTCAAGAAATGATCTAGGTAACAAAGCCCAGCGCATTAGTCATGAAGCAGATCACAAAAGAGAACTAAGACATACCACGATAAATATGTCTGAATTTCCATGTTTGTCCATGTAAATCTTTAGCCACTAGCTCTTGGGCAGGAGGTTGCATAGAAAAATCCTATCAATCATCTTCCAAGTAAGCAAGGGAATGAGATGGGAGCCGGGGAGGGGGTAAAAAACGCAATAATGATGAGCTGAAATTCAAAACCAACAAAACAAACTTCATAGGAATAACTAGTAGTCACCAGAGGTGGAAAGATCTTCTCAGCAGCTCGACGAGGTACAAAGAATCCACCATGAGTACTTGTGTCACTAGCTGTTAGAGTCTTGCAGAAAAACTCTGCAGGCTGCCTGCATTGTTTGAGACCAATCTCCGAAGCTAGCAACGCGTCCCTGTCAATCTGTAGAACCGATATTTATAGTGCATCATTACAATATAAGAAATTATTACAAGAACAAGATTGTATAGATAATAGAACTGAAATCCTATAAGAATGTCCCACTCACCTTATTAATTGGTTGAAGCGCCATCTGTGCATAAACCTCATCAGTTTCTGGATCAACCTAATATGACAATGCAATAATTAAAACATTAAGCAACATCATGTGCAAACAAAATAAAAAGGAGAGCCCCAATATACTAGGCTCCCGTGACATGGAGAGCCTTACCCAAATGTTGCAGAAAGGCTGTCATTGTAGTTTAAATCTGTAATTTTTAAGTCACAATAGTACAATCTTATCTTGCGCCAAACCCATCCCCTTCAAACGTTAAGAGTATTTTATACTTAAGATTCCCACTTAATGAACTCAGTCCAGAAAATTGGGACTATGCCAGAGAAAGAGAAACAGAGAAGAATGTCATGCTAATGTGCCCAAGTGAATCATCCTAAATACTCTGAGGGATCAACAATTTTGCAGCCAGGGGATTCAGGGATGAAGATTTTCTCCAGAGCCATGATAAAAATAAAAAAAAAAGGCCATTACCATGACACAGCTCCCATATGTACTCGATTGGAGGAAATCCATCACATGGCTGTTATCAAATTTTGGGGGAAAGATTCAGAACACGGAATTACACCAAAATTTTGTATCCTCACTGCTATTTCTAACAGTGAGTATTTTTTCTTGACAGTTTTAACGGATAGAATGATGATAACAATTAAGATGTGTTAGACCCATCATACAATCTTAACCCTTTAAGTTGCCGTGAGTATGATGGAGGATAAAAATGAGAGGAGTCTAACCGCTCCCCAAAGAGTATAGTGCAACTATACTAGTAAGAGGAACTATGGAGGGTGACATACATGTAATGTGACATTATGGAGCATGCAAATTAGCTTGGAAGGAAGGTTTGGATAGCTGGGGATGCTATTGGTCTCCTTTTGCATAGTCGCTGCCACCTGGGTTAATGGAAACATCGTAGAAATTCTTATCAATCACAGAGTAGAAGCCTTTAATCCTATCGCAGTATAGAAGGAATGGCATACTTGTTCACTGTGACCTTGGGGAAAGTAAACAACAAGACTTCCATCAGGAGGCACTGAAACCAATGGCCCGGCACAGGCATGCCATAACTCTGAATGGATGGCCTTACCTTCTCCTGGTATCATACAGAAGACAGAAATTATCACCGCTTATAATTAATCAAATTCAAAATCAACACAAATACTGCTAAGTAAAGATTGATCTATGAAATTCGAACTAAGATAGAACATGTAATCACTTTCACAATACTATAAGTTTGTCTACAAACGAAGCTGTGGACAAACATAAGCACAATGAGATGAGTTCACAGTATGATGCAACGAAAAATGTATACAGAAATACATGAAGATAAACCAAACCTTCTCCTGAGTTGGCCATGTAACCGTTTGATGGAACCTTCATGGCTTCAATCTCTAACGAAAATAATTCGAACAACTAAATAATCAGCTCCGTTCCAGTGACTGCCAGCCTGTATGAACTACACCTGACAAAGCCCTCCACTAAATCAATAATTGCAGATGTAACTCTCTCTCTCTCTCTCTCTCTCTCTCTCTAAAAGGTAACAGCTACGCTTCACTTATTAACTACTGCGTTCTCCTTCGATAGGCACTCAAAAACCTGCTTAGAACTACCAGTAGAACCGATAAAAGTCGCCACAAATGCAATGAATTGTGGATATTCGAGCAAACTTTCTCTCACCTTACCGGCTATTCCTGATCAAATGTCATCCGCTTTCAATTTCGCCAGCTGGGTCAAGCTTTTGTCTTCCATGAATTTTTTTTCCACCTCCAAGAAAAGTCTTACAGTTTGAACGCAATGATACAAACAAAAATGGAGGTTGAGTTAGACAAAATGAGAAGCTAACTCTACTTCTTCCAGGAATTACGGAGATCGGCGGTCTCCTTGTCCACTGCAATTGAAGTAATTAATCAGACATTTGGCATCTAGCTTCAATTTCAGCATTAATTAGCAACCTCGCGAAAATTCGAAATCCTGCATGAAACCTCACAAATTCGCCAAAAAATGTGGAGCCTGAAACAATATCGCCAACAATTTCAACCATGAGCTTTCAAATCTTATGAAAAATTGCAAATACAACGGTCAAGACAACCACCGGCGAGGGACATTTACCGTCGACTGTAGTCGCCGGGAAATCCAGGCAGCCAAGATTGAGTTCTAAAGAAAAGTTAAATTCATAGACAGAGGGAGAGTGCCTATGACGACCGAGAGAAGATTTGTGAGGACGGAGTGGAAGAGAGAATCGGCGCCGGAGATCAGAAGGTCGGCAAAGGAAGGCAGCTTTTAAGGAGGGAGGCCGACAAGATATAGACCGGTGAAGTATTATTTTACCTAAGCGTGTTTCTGTCATTATGCTCTCCGCTAACGGAAAGGAGATGCATTCTCGATAATTATTTATTTATTTATTATATTTTTTTGAAAAAAAAAACTAAAAGGAGAGATTTAAATATCTAAATAACTTTTTAAAAAATTTTATTTTTTATTTTTATTAATAAATTGAATATTTAATAAAAATTAATATTAATTTAAAAAAATATTTTTATTTAATATTTTTACTATTAAATTTTTATAATATAAAAAAAATTACAGATATAAAACTATATTTTTTATTGAAAAATGCATCCTACCATTATTATTATTATTAATAATTTTCTTAATAACATCAGCATAATAAAAAATAAAATATCCTTAAAGTTCCATTTGGACGACAGAATTGGGGATCCGGGGGGCGTCCTTCTCCCTTGTGGAAAAATCATCCAAAATACGTAACCGTCGAATTTTACATTCGATAGCCCAGATTAAGAGAATGACGGTCCTTCTTCATAGTGGAGAAGGACACCCCCTCAATCCACAGAATTGGGCTCTAAAATTTAAATTTTGAATTAAAATTTTATATTTAATTTTAATTTAATTGTTTAGCATCAAATAAAATTAAAGTTCTTGTTTTATATTTTAAATGTTTATAATTGAAAAATAACATGGGATATTTTTTTTGTAACTTTATTGGTTAAATAAAAAAATTATAATTTAAAATTTTAATATTATTTATTAATTAGTTGTGATAAAATTAAATAATATAAAATCAATTGAATAAAATATTTTAAGCTTATTTTTTTAAAAAAATAAATAAAAATATTACTTAAAAACTTAAATATTAGTATTTTAACAAAGAAAATTATCTAAAAATATTATATATATCAAAAAATAATATATCTTTAAAAAATTTATTATATCAAATTTTATACATTAAAAATTTAAAATTTATATTAAAATACTCATTAAAAATTAATTGTACCTTTTTTTCCTCTTAAAATTAAATTTTTTTGTATAATCTAAATAATAAAAGTAAAATTTTATATAATTTTAAACCTGATAAAATTAAGATTAAAATTATATATATATATTTTTTTTAATTAATATATTATAAATAAATTCTAAAATTACATGACCACTCACCAAGCATTCATGACAGACGTACTGGCTGTGGGGAGACGTTGACTTGATTTGATATCATGGTCGGAAGATGCCGCTGATGGTGATGTTGATAGCAAAGCCACAACGGTCTCCGTCGAGTTAATTCAAATAAATTTACCTTTGAAAAATAATTTAATTACCTTTATAAATAATATTTTATTTACTTATAAATTTTAAAAATTAAAATTAAATTTTGAAGTTATATTTTATTTTAAAAAAAGGGTATATTTTAAATAAAAAATAATTATTTTAATATAATTTTAGAAAAAAAAATTACACAAATGGGCATTTTCCTACAAAAATTTAAACTTAGTCATGAATTATTTAAAAATAATTAATAGACTTAATTAAATGTCTATATAGACTCATTTTTATCAAAAAAATTTATTAATAGACTTATTAAATAGCTCGTATTTATCTCTTTTATAAGTTTCACTCGATAAAAATAAAAAATATATTTTAATTCATAAATCTATTTCAGTGTATAAAAATTTGAGAAATAATTAGACTACTGTAAATCTATTATTTACTGTCTTACTTGCGTCACATAAGAACTAAATTTTTACAATTTAAATTCTTAATTATTATATTATATAATGACATATTTATACCTGTGTTAATATTTTTTAATTTTAATAGATAATCTAAGCTTAATTTCTAATTTAAATTATTTATATATAAGTAAATTAATGTTTAATATAAACTTGAATTTGTAATTTTTTTTAATTGGGTTTGAATTAAAATATATAAATAATTAAAAGTAAATATGTTATAGATCGAATCAAATCCGTTTCGATTTAATTTATTTTGGGGCCATGTTGATCATTCTTGAGGAATAAAGGAACAATTTACATGGGCCATTGTGTGGGGGTCCAATAAGAAAGGAAGAAGAAGTTGGGGTTCAATCAGCAAAAAAGAAAAAGAAATTGGGGTTCAATCAGCAAAAAGAAATATAAGTTGGGGATCAATCAATCAACAGGTTGGAGGTAGTTTTATTTTGTTAAGAGATATAGAATATTATTTTTTTATATATTAATTATTTATTTTAAAATAAATAATTGTAATTTAATAATTATTTTAAATAATTTTAATTATTTATTTAAATATTAATAATTTAGATTAAAAAAAATAAACAAAAAATATGGAGCCTTCCTAATCTCATCAATCAATTCCCATTTGTCTTCCTCTGTCCAACTTGGAAATTTTTTAAAGAAAAAATTTTAAAAAAATTTATATTAAATGGATAAGATTATTATTTATTTGTATATATTTATATTTAATACGAATTTAAATTTTATCTTATTTAAACATTTTTAACTTTAATTTAAATGTAGCAGCGTGATTAAAATAAGATATAAATAAAATAATATTTATATAAAATTAAATTAAATAAATAATAATGGATACAGACATCAAAACGTGGCCGAAATCATAAAGAGAGGCCAACAGCGTTAATGCCAAATAACGTGGCCCTGAACCACTTCAAGCGAAAGCCAGAATTCAAAAGCGCCAATGATTGCCAACAGCGTTGGCCGACGGGTCTCACCATTTCAGAAAACGGTTAACTTCGGCGTTGGGCATTTGTTGGGCATTAGAAGCCAGAACAGTGATGATGGCGCTCATTTAAGACACCCACGGCCGTGGGACGGTCGCCCGCCGCTCTCCACGAGGGCGGCCGGGACCTCCGGGGACGGCCAACTCAGACGCCACCGTCCGTTTCTTACGACGGGCCCTAAAATAAAGTCTCTATGTTTAAATTGCCTGACTCGGCCTGCCCATAGTCCAAATGGAAGGCCACCAACTACCCTTTCGTGATGACAACTACCGCGCACAAATTTCCACCTCAAGGGTTCTGTATAGCACAGACCCACGATGGAGGAAGGCAATGCGAACTCGCAACGATTTAACGCTGGGCCAAGACACGTAAAGAAGCGCGAAAAGGTTAGCCACTGTGGGTAATGGGCCGGGCACAACACCAACGCCACTGCCTGCCTCATTCAGTGGCCAACCACTCGCAGAGGAGGGAGTCGCATGACAAACGACACTGAAGAACGCAGCCGATCGATGCAGAATCGGATACCTGGCAGATTTGGCCATTCACCACGATGACTGGGGCAAGCAGCATGGCCCAAGTAGCAACCACCTCGTGCCCAAGAATCCAATACGGGTGGAGGCTGGAAAGAACCCTCACGCTTTACTCGACATCGGTAGAGCTTTTGAGATCTTTCCAAGCATCTTTTACACCTGCTTCACTTCTTCGAATCAAGAACTAAAAAGACAAATCGCATTGATTCGCTTCTTCGAGAAACTCCTTAATCGCATTTACTCGTCACCAAAGCAACTAAGTTCCTGTGCACGATCAACTTCAAGGCAACGAACGGGTCGCTACACTCGCTCTCTACCTTCCCACCATCCAGAGCACGGCGACTCGCCCTTACCGATATCCTGAGCTAAACACCTTTCTCTTTCTCTCATTGCTCTTTTTATCTTCTGCCTTCCATCAAGGTCACATACAACTTAAACGCTTGGGAAGATTTTTGGGTGGATTAATTTTGCCCGTGAATGTTAACCACTTTGTTTCTTTAGTGGTGTGCGGGGTTCGCTGGTCGTACAGCGATCAACTCATCGTAATCATCCGTTTCGCTTGTTCGGATCCGCGACGCATCAATAATAATGTCTTTATTAATTAGTCACTTTAAAATTAAACTTTTAATATTTTATATGTAGGAATAATAAGAAAAAAAATTAAATGAAAATAAATAATATTTTACTATTTTTACCAAAAATATATATATTTCTTCCCAAATTTTAAGTGAAAAATAATTAGTTGATTTGGAATTAGTTGTTTCTCTGATGTGAAACTCGCAATAATGTGATTTTAATTCTACTCCACAAATATTTTATAATAAAAAATAGCTAAATGAAATTATAAATAAATAAATAATAGTTTTAAATTGTGAAACTTTTACATAATTTTTTTAATAATTTTTTGAAATCAAATATATAAAGATATATGTTTTTTTATTTTTTACATATTTTTTAACATTAAACAAACCATATAAATTTACATCAAAATTCAACTATTTTCACATGGTCAAGAACTCCATGGCTTTGCCATGACTAACCCAATTTGATTTAGTCTATATTATATCAGTTACGACTTATTTTTTTAAAAAAATTATATAGTATAACAAATAATACAATAAGGATCTCGGCCCTTGACTGAATAAACAAGACTCGATTAAATTTGGGAAAATGACTTTTCTAGGTTGATGGGCCTTATATGATGAGAACCGAGTTTAAAGCCATATATCTCTTTTGTACAAGTTGTATTACAAATGTTAAAAAATCATCTAAATGATTATTTTTAGAATAATTTTGCTATTAGATTAAATATTTAATAAATAATAATATTATAATAAAATTTTATTTTAAAAAAATTATATATAATTATTTATAACTTAAAATCTCTGCTATTAGATTTTTATTTAACGATAAAAAATAAAAAATGTACTGAATATATCTTTTAAAAGATGTATGCACCTTAAATTCAACCAAAACCTAACTCATATTTACTTGTTAGCCTTCTTTTTGATATATTTATGTGCACCAATTAACATTTGTTAATAATAATTAAATAATTTGGCGTCATTGAAATTTTTTAGACTATGTAAATTGAAGCATAGACTCATCATGATGATATTTTGGAGAGAATTGTATGAAAAAATACTTTAATGGCTCTAATAACTTTGACTCAGTAAGGGGTTTTCTTTGATATTTTTATATTTAATATTAATGGGTATAATGGTAACTGGACCAATCCAATACACAAGTGGATAAGAGACGATTGATTTAGTTATTTTGGGCTCAATTTTGTGATTTTCTATTCAAATCTTTAGATAATATATATAATATATATTATATATATTCTTATATTGTTCGTTGATAGTAAATTTTTTATATTACTCCTAATTGGTGTGTATTGTTGGGATTGATCCAGATGCACACAATTCAACACAATAAAATAAAATTTAAATTTTTATTAATCGTTAACTATTAAATTCGTGAGTACAATAAATATAATAATGTATTAAAATTTTATTTAACACATTAATCATATATTTAGTATTAGAGTTAGGATCATTATATAGAGAACATCTATTGTAAATTAATTATAAAATAAATATAATTTTTTAACTAACAATATCTCAAATTAAAAAATAATATGATATGCTTTTTTAATATAAAAATAAAATAAAATCTTATCATATAAAATCTTTTCTAATTTAATCAAATCTTTTTCAATTTAAAATATTTTTGATATCCGTATAATATTCATGTAATATCGTTCAAACATATAAACGGCATGTTTAATGAGTATAAGCCCACACAAAATTGACCTGTAACCCATGTGTTTCGTTACATTCATACTATGGGGAGATAAACAATTCTATAAAATGGGCAAAATAATGATTATTGGGATTGGATCCTCAACACAGTGTTATGTTATTCCGTGATTTGAATCAATTATTCAGAATATATATAAGTATTATGTATATTAATAACCAATCTACCAAAACACCCATTTACAAAACTCGTGAAAGGGGCATGTCACCTAATCTTCTAAATATATTAAAATTTTGGCGTTACAATATTTTTATTAGGTAAAGTTGAGAACACCTCTAATAGTCGAAAAGATACTATTTATAAGGAGTTGTATCAATCTCACGGTACCGGCTCATGAGAGTAGGGGTGCTGTAACGCAAACATCGAACGACAAACTGTCGAATCTCTATCAAATACCTATAGCTTTTTTGTTATTAAAAAATATATATTTTTAAATAAAATGGTTAACGATAGGTGTTATATGGGGATCTGACAACTCTCGTACGATGTCATACGCACTGTGTGGAGCCCACGTCGCAGCGTCCCTCAAATAACCAACTCATTCACAATAGTATTGAAAAAAAAAAGATTATACAAAGTTTATAAAATATATATTATTTAAGAGATTGTGTAAAAATTGATTAAAACTTATTAAAATCACCTTAAAAAAATTTTTATAGATAAATAATCTCTTTTTTTTCAAAAGACTTTTTAAATTAAAATTATTAAATTAAAGAACCCATGCATCCCCAGCTCTAATTGGAGAAAACACTAACCCTTTTCAGTTTTATTTCTACAAAATTTTTACTTTTTTATGTTTTTATTTTGAATTTGAAATTATCTCTATCTTTTATTTGGGTTACTTTTACTACTTGTAATTTTATCTAATTTTACCAATTAAGTTTATATTTATTTAATTTAGTAATTATTTTATTATTTCAAAAATAATTAAATTATAAGTTTTAAATATTAATTAAAATCATAAGATATATAAAATACATTTTATATATTCTACGGAATTATCCAGAATCCACGGCCTCAACAACGGCGGCTGGGTACCATTTTCTTTACCTGTCCCCTTTTTAAAGCAAAGACTAAATAATTATATTAAAATATTTAAATAATTTTTAGCTTTTATTGTATAATTATTAATAAAATATTTTTTTCCTAATTTTATCCAATATTTTTAATTAATTATATAAAATTTATTTACTAGTTAATATGACTTATTTATTTATGTAAAATTAGTTAAAATTTAATTATTTTTATAGAATAATAATATAGTTTTAAAGTTATATTCTATTAAATATTTAAAATTTTAACCCACTGTTGACATAAATAAATAAATAAATAATATTTTATATTAAATATTTATGTAATCTCAAAAATATTTAAAGAGCATTCTACTCAAATTGTGTGAGTAAAAATTATATTTTTGAGTGAAAATATAAAATTAAGGCATGATTAATTTTTCATCTATACATAAAAAAAATAAAAAAAATAAGTAGTTTATTATAAATTATAAAATTTTTAATGTATGAAATTTAATATAACATTATTTTATGAAATTTTATTTTAAAATATAAATACTTTTTTTATAAATATATAGATTATTAGATAATATTTTTTATTATAATATTAACTTTTAAATAATATTTTTAATATAATTTTAAATTATAAAAATAAAATTATAATCGGTTTACCTCTACTATATCCAAATAACCAAAATATTTTATCCAATAAATTTTACCTTATTTAGCTTTATAAAAATAATATTTATACATTTATTTATTCACTAAATTATATTAAAATTATTAAAAATAATTATAACTTTTATATTTTTTATTCACTTTCTCTCCACACAAAATATAATAATTATATTCAAATAAATATAAAATAGGCATATAAATAATAATATTATTAATTTTATTAAATCTAATTAACAGATATTTCTAACATCAGTTATTTATTTTATCATTAAAAATTATACAAATATCCTATATATAAATTTTTTATTTTTCAAAATATAAAATTTTAATTTTATCATATACTAAATAATAAATTAAAAAACACATCTAAAATCTAAGAAAAATTACAATTTTTTTTTTAAAAAAATATATAATATTAATATTGAATTTGTGATATATTATTATTGGTCTGGTCAATCTCTGCCAGCTCCACCGCGACGGCGCACGTTTCCTGGCTCACCGGTCCTCATCAGCCACGCAGCCCTGTTCCCAAGCAGTACTCTCGGCTCTGCATTTCTGTATTATTTGTCATTATTATTGATTATTTATTACACCCAAAAATAAAAACATTAATGCTTCGTGAAATTAAATGCTGCCATTTATTTCAATGTGGCAGCTGAAGAAATATCAGCTGCCCAGCTCACTGCTGACCCTGAGGGCTCTGAATTTTTGTTTGAATTTTTTTTTTGATTTATTAAACAGTTGTAATAATGGTACTTTTATTTGTACTATGTAATATTGTTAATTTTAGATATCATTATAAAATTTATGACCCCATTTTACGGATCTAGATTCAATTCAAATGATTTCGCGATGAGCTCGCTTCGTTGTATAATTTAAATTTTACAGTCTGACGATTAAAATAAAATTGTTAATGTACAAGACTATTTTTTTATTCATATTTCGACGTTTAAATCAATTAAATACATTTCAGAATATGTTTTTAGCAGCAAATAGGGAGGCAGTCGTTTTCTGATTCATCTGTGGTATAACCCAAAACCTGGGCCTGTTTTATGATGTCTTTGTTGAACCTTTGAGATACGACGCCCTGCTCGAGAGCTAAATTAGAATGTTTAAGTGAGATGGGGAGAAAAATTAGGGATTTGGAGGACGACTAAAATAAAATTGTTAATATATAAGACTACTTTTTCTATTTATATTTCGATGTTTAAGTCAATTAAATACATTTCAGAGTTTATTTTTAGCAGCAAATAGGGAGGTAATCGTCTTCTAATTCATTTGTGGTATAACCCAAAACTTGGGCCTATTTTATGATATTTACGTTGAACCTTTGAGATACGACGTCCTGCTCGAGAGCTAAATTAGAATGTTTGAGTGAGATGGGGAGAAAAATTAGGGATTTGGAGGACGAGTTCCCCGCCCCCTCCTTGATAGTGATTTTTCTTTTGATGGAAAGGGTTTTTTTGAACGTTTTAGTTCGGACCCTTTGAACATAATTTTTTTTAAACATATAAACATAAAAGTTTAGATTAATATATATATATATATATATAATTTTAGAAACAAATGAATATAAGTAACTATCAAATGTGAAGAAAATGTTTAAATGTATAATAAGGGATTGGATTTTGTTTTGTAAATCCATCATGTTTATATTCTTCTTTGTATTTTTTTTTATTAAATTGCTTGAAAATTCTATATATATTGTTATTCTTTATATTTTTATATAATACTGAATAACATAATTTTTTTTTGGATAAATGACAACCTCAGAGATAAGAGATATAATTGTAAAAATTAATATCTAAAATTTTATATTTTTTTAAAAAAAGACGTGATACATCTAATAATAAGATTTAGATATTTTTATAATAATAATTTATTATTTCAAAAATAAATAATAGAATTATAAGAATATAGATTGACACCTAAAGTCTAAAATGATAATATATTATTATAGGAATTTAAATCACAATAATCAATACACAAAGCATATCTAGTGGGAGAACACCAAGAATAAACAATTTGACTAAGATATTTTGTTGATGCAATATGATATGATATGATAGCTGAAAAATACAATTATTTTTATAATATTTAATTTATTAGCTAATATTATCATAACTTAATAAAATGTATTGTTTGCATATCATAGATTTAACATAAAAATTTAATACATTGACAATAATTAAAAATGATTGTTAAGAATTAATTAGACATATTAAAGCTAATGACAACTAACTAAAATGTGTATACTTATTACTATGCCTACTTTGACAAATTAATACATTTTACTCTAAAATTATGCCTATACTCGAATTATTAATTATAGAGTCACTTTCTCATAAATTTTACATTTAATATATATATATATGATTTTTTTTTTGTGTCTAAAGCTGTTAGGAAAGGTTGTGTGATGTTCGTTTGATTAACGAGATTTACTGTAGGTTTGCACATGATATGTTTAAATGAAATACATTTCTACAAGTAGAATGGGTACTGTTTGTACGCGATTAGTAGATGCAAAAGTGTAAATTAACAAAATGAGTGTCGCACGTGTACATCAAAGGGGCACATGTGTGTGGTTTATACTGTTTTTGTGTGTATAATGCGAGCCTGACAAACGCGCGTACGCTAATTTTAATTTTTACCTCCAACATTCAAATATCAAAGTTGGCGTTTGAATGTTAGTTTTAGGTATAAAATCTTGTATATTTTTAGATTATTTACTATATGACTTTTACAATCCTTTTAGCTGTCAACTTGAAAGAAAAAATGAGAGAAAGAAAAGATATTTGCTTCCCTTCAGGCTTCGATCTTTGTTTTGATCTTTTGCTATCTTTGGGTATTTTATTCCATTTGTTATTTTAAACTTTTTATTGATTGTACTATCTGGTTTTTACATATCGTATTGTATTAATATTGATTTACTAACACTGTAATAAAACCAATAGAATGTATTTATAGTCAATTTATTCAAATTCATTGATTACAGTAAAATTACATGAACCTTTGATCCCGTAATTTTATCATTCGACTTAAGAAGTTCATATGAAGAATTTAGTGTGTTTTAGCTTTTGTAAATTATTGTTGTAATTATCGTGGTTGTATGTATAATCATTTCATCTACTCGCATTTTTAACCAACGGGTTCGTTTTTTTATTCGTAGGAGAAATTAGTTCTCAACTTGTTTGTAAAGTTTTCGCGTGTCCCAGGCCCGATATTAACTTCTTGAGTTAAGCTCTAACATTAAGATTTTTAAATTTTAACTAATAGAATGTCTAATTCAAGTTCTTTAACATCTCAAATAATTTATCTATATGTTGGTAGAGATGATTAACTAATGCTAAATTATGAAAATAGATAATTTTTTGATTAAAAATAATTAATCATGTTTTATTAAAATAACCAAGTAAAATAGTTAGAATTGTTAGGTACTTTTAGACATCTTCTAACGAGGGATTTCTTAAATTTTAGAAAAATATCTGAGCAAAAATTTCTAAATATATAAATAAATAAAATATTATATCAAATTATACCTGATTAAAATTAAATTCAAGCCAAATTTAGATAAAAATTTATGGTCGATAACTCGAATCAGGTTAAATAAGACCTGATTATCCAAACCAAAGCTCTGAACAATGCCAACCTATAAGTTAAACCAGTTGATTTAATTTAGCCAATAGATATTATTTTATTTTAATATATTTATCTAAAAATTTATATTTATATAAAAATATTTAGAAATGTATAATATTTTAAAAATTATAATAGATAAGATAAAGTACTAGGTAAGTAATTAATGATAAATCATTACATAAGAAAGTTATTAATTATACAAAAATATAATTTATCAAAATAATATTTTAATATTTGATATTTACTTAAAATAAAACATATGCTAAAAAAATTATAACTCAGGATTAGTTGGGTCGAACTGAATACTTTCATTTGTGACCGTATCTTGCTTAAAAATAACTTTGACATAATTTTATAATTGTATCTATTCATAATACTTTTATATATTGATCAAATCTTATAAAATTTTAAATTAATTATCCATATTTTAATTAGATCTATGTCAAATATTGAATTCTATTATTCTCTAAATTGTTAATATTTATCCTTATAATATAAAACATTAATATTATTTTAAGCTTTTTTAACATGATTTTTATTCGTAATTTCAAAATTTTAAAGATAATTATTTATCTCTAATTTTAAATTCATTGGAAATAAAAATAAATAAATAAATTTCTTATGTGGGACCAAACCATGAGTGGAGGATCTGGCCCGACAATGTGGACTGGAAGTGGGCCCAATGAGATGCGCCAGACAGATTTAGTGGGCCTCCGTACTACTTTCACTGTTTCTGGCCTAACCTCACATCATCTTAAATATCAAAATTTTTTAATAGTTAAAATTATCTTGAAAATATTAAAATAATATTTTAATTTAATATTTTTAAAAATATTAATAATAATCTATATACATAAAAATAAATAAATAAATAAAATATCACAGTTAGTTTATTATCTAAGATTAAATCCCAAATATTACACCTCAAATTATATTTAATATATGGTATTTATTCCTATAATTATATATTTAAATTTTGATATAAATATTCATAAAAAATATATATTTAAAAAGTTATATATTATATTAAAAATATTAAGTTACTAAGTTATTTTAATAAATTACCAAACAAATATATAATTAATATTTATTTAATAACTAATTAAATTTAATACACATAATAAACATATATATTTAATTTGTTAACTCTATTGATATAAATTAATAGATAAAATATTAAAAATATTTTTTAAATAATTTAAAATATATTTATCGAAAATACTATTTAGATGGGAAAGCAACTTAACTAGGGGCAGCCAACCACCCCATTATCCCCACCCCAAGCCAAAGCCATTTTGATGGAAAATATATTAAATATTAATTAAATAAGTTAAATTATTAAAATTTATTGTTATTATTATTGTTATTTACTTATTGTCATTATTGATGTTAAATGAAAAATAAATTTTGATTATAATGTTATAGCTGTTAGTATTAAATGTTAAATGATCGATAAGGATATATTTTATTTTAATTAATATATTTATTTATTTCTTATATTTCCAAAATTATTGGAATAAAATAAAAAAATATTATTACTTATATATATATATACTTTTATTTTTGTAAAATCAAATAAATAATATTAAATTTTAATTAAAAGTTGGTTGAATCTAATTTTAGTCCATGAATTTTTGTACCCTCTAAAATATTCTTATATTTATGAATTGGAAAAGAAAATAGGGAACCCAAAAATACTATTTTTGGCTCTTTATATATCCTTATTTTGTTTTAATAAATATTTTTAGACAAATATTTTTATTTTTGGTGTATTTTTACAACTATATTTATGAATTTCTGAATTTTAAGACAAATATTTATGAATTTTTGGCTCTTTATTTTTGGTGTATTTTTAGACTATATATATATATATATATTGTTTTATTTTGAGTAATATATTTTCATAAGTTGAAGCAATTTATATTAAATTTAACATCTCATTTAAAAATTTTAATCAGAAGTAACATATATTCTTTCGAGGTTGATTTATCTGACCTATATTTTAAATATTTAAATCACTTTAAATATCTATTCATTAACTTATATTCTAAATATTATTTTATTTTTTAATGTGACTTAATGGTCTATCTCAATATTTTTTATATTTAAAGGGCTTATTATTCATAAATATTATTTATTTTTCTAATATTCTAAACCACACAGGATAATAGGTCCAATATCTGTATTAAAAAAATAAAAAGTAATATAAAATAATTAAAAAAAAAACCCCCTAATATTCTCTAGCATTTCATGGCCTACCACCAACGATGAGTCTTTTCCAAATTACCAAATGGAAAAGCCTCCTCACTAGTCGACGAAAACATCAACATGGCATCGGTGCAATGCCACACAATCTCCATTAGATATTCGACAAATGAACATGCTTAGGATTTTGTCGCGTCACATCCGAATTCAAGGGCGGCACCTCACATTTAAAGTATAGTTTTTTTTTTTTTTCTGTATCATTTTAAGATTGTTAAATATAAATTTAACTGGTTTGAATTAAGAAAATCTGTTCTATATTTAGCTTTTTTGACATTGTAATTAGGCTATTAAATTTATATCCAATGGTCAATATTATAAGGTTCGAACGCTGTACTTTATCAGTAAGGTACTGCTTCCTGTTTTATCATATCCTTGTATTCATCTCTCATGTTAGGTTATCAGTCCAAAAAAAATAATTACAATCCATCTGTATATTGAACTTTTTTGTCATAATAACTAATGTTGCCTCATATAAAATAAATGCTAGTGATTAATGCACATAGATCAGGTAAAAATCGCATCATTTATTTTTATGTCGTACAATTATTTTTTTTTAAAAAACCTTAAAATTAAAAAGGACCGTAATTGTCATAATATATGTATTTTTTGATTGTCTTATTTGATTATAAATAGGTTTTTTATGAATTTTTATTGAATAGATAATACTATACTAAATATTTTAAATGATTTTTTCCCTTTAGAAAATAATTTTTTTTTTTTTTGTGATAGACAATTCTTATATTATTATAGTTTTAGATTTAATTTTATTATTGTAAAACACAATTAAATAAGATTTTATCGTATATTGAGACGATTCATAGGAACCCATTTGTATTTTTAAGGGTTGATATGAACTAAAGAAAAATATTATTATAACACACATTAAATATTTTTTTTAAGACACAATTATATTAATTAGACATCTTTTTTGAAAGGCCCGTGTTTTAAAAAAATAAAAGTAAATAAACATGATATAAATAAAAATAGGCAAAATTATATTTTTCTTGGATATTGTTCGGGATGTAATTTATTCATCTCACTCTATAACCATATATATAATCTAACGGCTGTGAATTTCTCTTTTTTTAAAAAAAAATTATATTTATTTTTTGAAATAATATTTGTACTGTTAGATTTATATCTAACATTCCATGCAGTATGACGCAACCGCTATATCTCTTTAGTAAGGTACAACCCCTTATGTGGAACAATAAAATAGGTAAATAAGTAGTTAATGTGATATACCATTTTAATTTTCATCAAAAAATATATTTTAATATGTTATTTGCACGTCTTCATATGACACCACTCACCCCACTATCCTACTATGCTACCGATGCCGCTGCCACCCTACCACAGTCACATCACCATTGTAACCGCCTCGTCCTCTTGCAATATTGTCACCATCATTATACCGTCTTTGTTACTATTGTCAAACTGTTATTATTAGAATAAAATTGTCACCAATTCAACTCATGACACCTCCATCAAGGATGGTGCTCATGGTTTGAGCCATGGTTCATGGGACGAGTGTTTCGGTCCATGCGATGTTTACACCCTGAGGTTTGAATATAGGCAAACTATTCGACCCGAGTGCAAAGCAAAAGAGATTCTAAAGAAGACGGTATTTGAGCAATTATTCATGCTTATTCACGTCAAAAAATGCTACACATCGGCATTCAATATGGTATAAGTCTACTTGCTAAATACTAAAAGTGTCGTCTCGAAATAATTAGTTGCCTTTCTAAGACTTTAATCAAACAAGTATACTAAACTATATTTATGTACTAAAAGAAATTCAGCATAAAATTGAATCTATTATATCGACATTTATATATGTGTGTGTTATATATTTATAAAAAATAAAATAAAATAAAAATGAAGGAAAATGGAAAAAAATTTAAGAAAATAAAATAAGAGGATATTTATGCAACTATTCAAACTACAAAAAAATTAAGATAAAACTCATATTGTGGACTCTTGAAAAATAATTATGCATTATTATTTTAATAGATAATATATTTTGTTTTTCTATAAGTAGAAAGTTTATTTACAAATCTTCTATTTATATTACTGTGAGTGGTATACCTTTGTGCAGTTTTTGGGCATGTTGATGTTGGAGGTTTGGCTCTGATATTTTTGAGAACTTGTATTTTATATTGATATTTTTCATTTCAAAACAAATTATTTACTTAAAAAATAGTATTTTTTTTATAAAAAAAACCCAATGAACTTTTTTATTGACAAAATCAATTGTCTTTTTGTTGAGATTTGAAATATCTGTAATACTAGTGCAACAAAATAAGCCTGAATTTTTTGTCAATTATTAATCACGAATTCACCGTGTGAGCACAAGGAAGAATAACATACAACAAATTATATGAGTTATACAATAATATTTAATATAAAAAATTATTATCATTTTAGAAATAATATAGGATAAATTTATTCATAATAGCCTGTGTGAATAACCGATTGAAATGTAATCATTAACATACTAAGCAAGAAGCTGAGAAAAAACATAATAATAATAATAAAAGAGTAATTAATTTTCAGTATATCTTAGAATTAATATTAGAATAATATATCTAAACTTGGTAAAAAATAAATTTCAAATTTGACCTCAATCTGTTGCAAAAATTTTTATTTTCTATCTTTAATCTTTTCTCTTTCTTTCTTGTAGCATCGTTGTCCTGAAATAATCTATTCTTATGTCTTCAAAACAGAGCAGAGCCTTTTATAATTTACGTAACTGATTAAACTGTCAACTCATGGCCTTCTCGTGGTATGCAATTGGAAATCGTGCCGTGCTAGGTGCTTAAACGGCCAATTTACATCCTCCTAATGATCTGTCTATGAAATATGAAAGTCACAAGAATATGACTTTAAATCTAACACCTATAATATTAGAAGGAATCTAACAGTCAAAAATCCTTCCAATTGCTCAATAAAATAGGTCCTAAATAAGGCAAACTCGATTGTTGGTGATTGGATCCAATTGCCAAGTTGTTGGGTATGAGATCTTTCTCAAATTCCAAAAACAAAACCTATTACCTATCGAACTTTGAAAAATCGGTTTTTGTGATCATTTTTAACCATTTTTTAATGTTAATAATATGCTGACATATGATATCATTATTATTATCTATTCGTATTAGAGTCATGACAGTAAGTGTATGGGGAGTTAGTATTTAAACATTATTCATAGAGTTGTTATGTAGGATTCTTGAATGAAATTATTTGTAATCATATATTTCATAATAAATTTATTTGAAAGTTATCTCATAATTTTTTTGGTTAAAAATGATTCTTTTCGTTAGATATTTTTATACAATTTATATAATTAGTTGTGTGTTATTGTTCCTTATACTCACTATGGGAGATTGATGGTTGACTTTTAATGAGAAATTTGGGTTTTGTTCTGTTCGATCGTGATACGATCTTCAGGCTGCTGCAGAATTTTACACAACAAATCTAAACTTTACGAGAAGAGGAGAACTGACAGAGGGGGAAAAATAAGATTGAGAGGGAAGAGAGATAGAGTGAAAGAGGAAATTAGAGCAGGAGAAGGGAGAGGGAAGGAGCAGAGAGAGATAGTGAAATATTATATCTGTCCTTTTCTCTACTTCCAATCAATATAAGGTAAAGTGAGCAACGACTAACGTGAGCAACAACAGCATAAGGAAAAACAGAATAAAGGAAAACAGCAACAGAACGTGGAAAAACAGAATAGCCCATCCATTGTGCTACCCGACTTCAGACCCGAATGTAATCCTGCAATTTCAGAGGTGCTTGAGTGACCCAAGTGCTCTTCCTTGTGATTGGTGGCTCTGCAGATGATATCACGTCCCGATTGATCAAGCTGGTAACAGATCGACGGTAGGCTTATTTCAAATCCCAACATGGAGTTACCAGTGTAGTTCCAATATAGTGCGTGAGAGCAGTTCTTTGCCCTGATCAAAGGTGTCGATTGAAAATACTAACAGGGAGTCCTTGAATAAATGTCTCATGACCAATAACTGCACTACTGCCATGCTGTGCAAATATTTTCTCTTTTTAATATAGATATTGTAGATTTTTCCCTTAGTTAAGGGAGAGACTGATTGAGGAATTTACCCATTAATTGGGTTCTTTTTCTTAATTGAGTATTGATAGAATGATTGAACTTTATTTTCATAAATTCCAAATTCATTACTTGTGTAACTTAGTCCCTTAAGAAGCACACAAAGGTGGTAGGAGGAAGAGTGTATTGAGCCAAGGGAAGACTTAACTATCACACGGTTAGATTAGTAAGTCTTATGGATGTGTAATCGTGCAACCTAGAGACTAGACCCGTAATACAAGGAGTTGCCCTTTTATTTTTGTACTTTATTATTTATTCTTTGAAGGTTTCTGTAATCAAATTTTATATAATAAAATTTTTATAAATTAAGTGTCCCGTAGTTTTTTCCTATTATTTAGAAAAATATTTTTACGTAAAATTTATATGTATTGCTCTTCCCTTTTTCCATTGTGCGTATGATTATTATTACTGATTTTCTTCTTGATTCACGGTTTAATCGATGCCTGTTCCTCACAAATATTAGGTATCGTAAATAAAAGAAGTCTTATTAGGTATTATTTACCGAAGAAATTTAGGGACCTGCAAATAGAAAATTGAAGGTCCACTCCGAAGTTACATCTAGTATGCTCATGAAAGACAGGCCAACAATGGCTTGGCTTGTGCTAAGCAAAAGAACTTCCTGCGTATAAAATCTGTTAGGCGAAGATGCACCATCATCTTTCTCCATCTAACGTAGCATCAGCCAATCAAGTGATGCTAATGTGACCGTTGAAACACTAATTTTTCTAGTAAGATAATGATTTTGCAACTGGAGTATGTGTCATAAATGAATGATAATTTAAAGATAAACTATCTTATGATACTCAATTTAGAACCTTGACCATTGTATAAGATGTGTTATATGAATAACTTATTACCTTTTAGACAAAATTTTTAAAATATTGACATTCTTCTTAACAATAATTATTGTGGTATGATAATGGGTAGGAGGATTTGAAAGACATTATGGCATTAAAATTTTTAATATATATATTTCTTGCATTTCAATAAAATTAGCAGTTTTAGTGTATAAGGTCTTATCAAGTTTGAAATTAAAGGAAACGAAGAGATTGCAAAAATGCTTACATTTTAAGGGATTTTCACTTCATTTTTTACTGTGTGCTCTTCCTGACTTTGCTATTCGGGAGAGTTTGCACTGAAGGGACAAAAGTGAAGGCATTAACAAGGTTAGAGGTGTGAGTGAACCTTGGGTGAGGGACAGGGCAAGGAAGAATTGAATACGATGTTAATGAACGGAAAGCCATAATGAAACTGCAAGAATTGCCCTTCTTTAACTTTATAATTTCATTTGAATGGAGCAGCTACAAGAAGAAATCTTGATTTTCATAATCCCAATACATTGAGTTTAAAATAGTGGAAGAGAAAACAAAATATGCCCACTTTGATTTTCTCCTTCTCTTCTCACATTACTCAAGAGGAATCGCTTCTACAAAAAGATATTTTCACTCCACTCTCCTTTCCTTCTCACCACCGTCTCCTCTAAGAAGGGAGTTCTCTTGTAAGCTGAGAATAGCAATTGATAGATAAAAGGGGCAAGACAGAGGAGAGAATGAAAAGTTATCAAGAATAACCAATTAATCTACCGAATAAATTTAATATAAATTAAATAAAAAATCATAAATTGTGTCTGATTAACGTATTATAAATGAATTCAATCCATAGAAATTGCAAATAAATTGCCTACCCAATAGAATGGGAGAATAGCCACCATGACATTATATTCTCGAAAGAGAAACACCCTGTTCAAATGTCTAATCCTAATCCATGATATAAGTACTAAGGAAGAGAATTTATGTGCCATTTTCCAGATGATCAAGGGTATATGGAAATTATTTTCCGATATTGATGATCTCAACTATGAAAAAAAATGGCAATATCCAAAAATTTGTAATGTCATCTGCTTACAGCAATGGTCTCATTCCCATTAAATTTGTAATTGATGATGATAAGACAAAGATAAAATGGTAGTATTTTCTGCTTCATCAGAAAGGTCAATTAAATCACCAACCTTCAAATCGTCGTCGAACACTTCCCATTTATGAGTAGTAGTCGTCGTCAGAGAGGGCAATGGTTTATGTGCTTCCTCTCCTTCAACGATTCTTTGTTCACCCACCACAAATATAGCTTTATCTTCTTCCACAGCATCACTACAATGGGTGCTTTTCCCCGCTGAGACGCCATTAATAATCCGCTGGAGCTCCCGAATATCATCTCTAGGTATTCGTTCAAGTTTTGGACATTGAGACGCATTAAGGAGGCCTATCTCTCTGCAAATCTCGAAGTAATTAGCGAGCTCGTCTCCCTGCCTCGTTGCCCTCTGCAAAACCTCAAGAGCAATGGCCGCCTCAACCGTACCCGCAGCTCCATAAATTCTTATCAGGACGTCGGCGATGCCGTCGCAGATCTTGCTGTAAACATCGAAAACCTCGATGATAACGCAATCCATGACTTCGAGAACCACTACCTCATTCATTCCTCTTCCTCGTGGCCGGACATCGAGCAGCCTATCGAGCATCGTCTGCAAAATCTGCAATTCTGCGAGCTTTTGGGCAATCGGTTCCTCCTCCAATTTGATTTTCCTATGATCGTCGAAATCTTCCTTCAATTTCACTGTCTCGTCATGAAAATCTCTCGATAAGAGAACGGATTTCTGATCAAGGAAAGCGAAGTAAGCACGGACGAAAGCGTTGAAACTCCATCGTTTGGACGGATCGGAGTAACCGTCGCTGAAATCGGAGAGATCGAACGGAAGGCGACCAATCTTTCGCACTGCTGGGATCTTCGTGCAGAGAACACCATGGAGCAGAATCAGACCTTTCATCGCGACGATCGAGCTGCACGTTCGCTTCATTCGGCGAGATAACGTCCGCATGAAGGGAAGAAGGTGGACAACAGATGTACGGATCCAAGCGAAGACTAGCTGCGTGCTCTTATGGTCGACCACCCGCTCATCGTGACTGGTCGCTTTAATGACGGCAGTCTCGAGATCCGGATGGATATACTTGGACCGCCTCAATAAGGCGGCGGTCCAGAGGCTGTTCGTGTCCTTCAACACACCGGAGGCACGCCGCCATTGTTTCATCTCCTTTTCTTCGCTTTTGCCTTCCCGTTCTTGATTCGAAGAGAAAATCGGAACCGCTCTTCGTTACCGATGCTTTCTCTACTTCCAAAGTGCAATGGCGCTTCCTCTAATCCTTCATTCTTCCAGTTTCATTGGTCGAACGTGGGGGGCATCATCGTCCCCATGCTCGATCGATCAATGCCGGCCGTTACACGGATGTAGTTTTTCTGCATCGCTTTCTACCGTCATTATATTCAAAATATAAGTTAATTATTTTTTAATTTTTTTAAAAAATAATTAAATTAAAGTCATTCATTTTTAAATTAATTATTGATATTAAAAATATGTCATCTTTAACCCATAAGCATTTTTTGTGGGAGTTTATTTTATATAGAGAAAAAAAATTATATTTTTATTATATATTTTTAAATGATTAATTTTGATTTAATTAATTAAAAAATTAAAAAAATAAATTAAAATTAATTATTTTAAAATTTTTAATTATTTATTTAAAAATAAATAATTAAGAATATAACCTCTATTTTTAAAAATAAATCACCACTTAATTTAGATGCATGAATTTATGGTGCCCCACTCTTTATTAATAAGGATAATTTTTTTCTTTATCTATTTCTCTTGTGCCTGCTTAAGTTGGATCAATGAGTTCTATCTTTTAAAGAGATATAATAGATTATTTTTTAAATTTATATCATTTATTTTTAAATAAATAATTTTAATTTAGCTATTATATATATATAAGATTTACCATTTTTTAAATTAACACAGTTAAAAGATTAACTATAATTTTTTTTAAAAGAGAGACTATAGAGAAGATAAGACATCAAAATTTAAGCTACATAAAGTCGAGAATAAATCTATGATATTTTTATATCTTTAATAAACTTTAATTTTATCCAAAATTAATAAAAAACATAACATAAATTGAAGCTTAAATGGATGACTTTGTCTTTTTTTTTTCTTTTTTTTTGTCATGACTTTAGTACAAGAAATAGTAATAATGTCAAAATAAAAATTATTTATAATCAATGATCAATAATCCAAAATCAGAATGAACACTACATACCCAAATTATGAGCAAAATACTTAGTTATAAATATTGGGGTCTTAAGAATTATCAAATTATCTCTGTCCGGCACAAGTCAATAATATACCT
Organism: Nepenthes gracilis; assembly: GCA_033239525.1. Lineage (NCBI taxonomy): Eukaryota > Viridiplantae > Streptophyta > Magnoliopsida > Caryophyllales > Nepenthaceae > Nepenthes > Nepenthes gracilis. The sequence goes on along the minus strand of BSYO01000026.1, from coordinate 1,967,520 downwards.
GTTTAATTCATTAATTGTGGTAGGTAAAAACATCTGACTATAAATCTAAATATGCAAATAATAAAATTATATATATAAATTTATCTTGGTGCATCGGCCCAAGTCTAAACAGTGAAAATTAAGTTTCAATATTATCTATTACGACAAAACTGAAAACAAACCCAAAACTATAAAAAAATTCCTAAATATATTATTTCAATGGTCCTTTTCCTATTTTTGGTTTATTTTAGATTTATTTGAGTTTTGTTTATATTTTTTATTTTAGTGTATATTCATGCCACATTTTATTTTCCTAATTTAAATATTGTTGTGTATATTGTTTTTATCAAAGGTTTTAGAATTTTATTTAATTTTGCCGAAAGATTTGAAGGTTTGTTTATTTTTAATACAATAAGTGAATATTTTGATATATTATATTCATATATAAGATATTTGGGAAGAAAAATTATAAATTTGAGCATTTGACCTTATATGTGATAGTCTATATATGCATCTCGGATCGAGCTCTAATATTTAATTTGATATTTATACTTTCTTATGGGGTAAAAAATTTATATATTTATACTTTTTTACATAATAAAAAGTTTTGAATTTGTTTTCTTATTTGGGCATTTTGTAATAATGTCCACCGCTTATTATTTTTTTGAAAACCATTTTAAAAAATTAAATGATGTAATATATTCAGATATTTTAATATATTTAGATAAATTTAATGATTATACCTATTTTTACGAATGGTAAAAGAAAGTGATGTTTGATCCAATTCATAAAGAGTAATTATAGATGGTTCGTTTAAGGGTTTAAATAGTAATATTTTATTTTAATATTACTAAGAATATTTATAACCTTTTCTCAAATTTGGTCTTTTAATTCTTGATTGTCAATTTTAGTATGTTTAAATTTTTAGGATTTTATTTACATATTATTTGATATTTCAAAATATTTGGCCATTGGATATTCGTAGGTTTTGAATGTGATATTTGAGTTTATTCAACTCTGTATAATTGAGCTTTTGAAATTCTTTGATTAGATTTTTTTGGACTTTTAAGTATTTGAAATCAATAGAAATTTTGACATTTGAAGGACTTTGTACATTAAATTATTATTTAATATCTGTATATCAATTATAAATTTTATTTATGAAATCATATTATAACATGTGACATTTGGACGCATTGGATTTCATGCTTGTTTTACTCTTTGTTCAATTATTCTATTTTGTGGACATGAGTTTATTATTGTATATACATATATATTTGTTGAGCTTTTGATTTATAATTTATTCTGTTTTCTAACACTTTTAGATTAGAAGACCATTGGATTTATTTATTAGATCTTGGACAGAAGAGCCAAAAGACTGTCATTTTTTTGTTATTTGGATATTTATTAGATTGTTTTGAGAATTATATTGGGATTTTATTTAGTTGATTTAATTATAGTCTGTAATGTTGGAAGATTCCTTTATCTACATGGAGATTTGTACAAATTTTATATCATTATTATTTGATACTTGATAGATATTTTTCTTTACAAATAAACATGGTATCAGTATGTTATTAAATTAATTTATTTGGATGATAGTCAAGGTAGTTCAGTTTTGCCCTATGTCTGCCAAATATTTATACAAATTTTATATTATTATTATTAGATATTTGATAGATATTTTTCTTATGAATAATCTTGGTATGAGTATATTATTAAATTAATTTATTTGGGTGGTAGATAGGGTAGTTCAGTTTGGCCCTACGTCTGCCGTCGATCGTTATGGCTATTATATGGTTTTGGTTTTGATTTTGTTTAGGTTTAATATGATAATTTGGATTATTTTGGCTTGTCTCATTTGAAAGAAAAAGAAAATTTTATTTAATTTTATTTAATTATTTATTTAACTTTCTACTTTGACCAGAGTTGTGGTAATAAATTTTGAAGATCAAGCTTTGCATATTGATGCTAGCCTGAGGCCCATATACTACTATTCAATATTAATAGGCAGGTCATCTATATTATTTTATACATGGGTCAAACATTATTTTCTTTAATCACCTATGGATGGTTAGTGTGATCTTCAGGTTATGCAAATTATACTAGAACTTGTACAATTATAAAATGTCAATTTTTTTTACAACGGTTCTGTTTTATTTAAAATTATAAACTTTAAATTATACATTAAATATCTATAATTTTTTAGATTAGAAAAAAATAAGCCGTCTATTCTATTTCATAAAATAGAATTTTTATCAAATATTTACAATAAAAATAACATATAAATTTAATTAATGAAATATTTAATGATTTTATTAACAATGTCTCAAATGTAAACATAAACATTCAAAAATATTTGAATCATGGTAAAAATAGATATATATACAATAAATATTCAAATGGGACAAAAAAAGGTAACATGCGTGTATATGTAGACGGTGATTAGAAGAACAATCAAAAGATTTCAATAGCAGATTAAAGAATGAGTTTGCATGCACTCATCTTAAACAAAAGATTTATTCGATCTATTGTGAAATAACCCTGAAATCACCTTCATTTACTTTTTCTCTCATATTGCAATGCCCCACATTTTGGTTATAAATTATAACGTCATTAAAATAATATTCGATCTATTTTAAAAATATTATGTAATAAATTTTGAGAAATCAGATCCAACAACCAAATGATGCTTGACCCCACATGTGAGTGCATTTTAGATAAAATGATCACACTCGATGTACGCTCAAGAGATACATGTGCATGTTAAAAGTAGAATGTATATACCTGAAGTGCATTTGAGCAATGCATATGTGTAATTATGATAGAATGTTAGTACTTGATGCACGTTTGATGACCGCACGTGCCCAATAGAGATTTTGTCTTAATGCATGATTTGTGCATAATCCACATATGACCTGCGCATATTGCACCAGTTCGCTATATATATGCTTTTTTGGTTGAATTTAGATCATTTTAAGTTGATTCTTGAGATGGAAGATTAGAAGAGAAAAATAAGAAAAAATAAAAGAAAAATCAAGCAAATTTTAGGTAAAATCAAGTTAAGGTAAGTGAATCTGAATTCTTTTTATTTTATTGTTGATCTTTCTCTATTTCTTTTAAAATTTTTATTATATTAAATACTAATATATGTCATAATTTTAGATATATAATGTTTATATTTTTCATGTATGTTCTTTTTTTTACTCTCATTTAATGTAATTTTTATGAAATAAATGTCATCATTTTATGTATATTGTGTTTCTAAGCTGATTTTTTTATAACAATATTCATATTTTTTTAAATTATATTTAAATACTCTTACATATTCTTAATATTTAGATGCATGTTTCTACATATTTTAAATCATTAACTATATAAGCTGATTTTTTTTATAATAATACTCATATTTATTTTTAAATTATATTTAAATGCCCTTATATATTCTTGATTTATATATATATATTTCTACATGTCTTAAAACCTTAACTATATATTTTATATGTCTTAAATTTATACTTAATTATTCTTAAATACTTTATAATTAAAATGAAGTATTTAAATTACATTGACTGCACTATTTTTTTGTGATTTTTATGATAAACAATTTCTTCATATTTGTAAATTATATGATATAATTTTTACATGTTTTAAAATTATATATTCAAATTCTTATATGACTTATAATGTATCGTATGCTATATATTTAAAGAAATAAAAAAAAAAAACTCTATATAAATTAAAAGATAATAATTTATTTTTGTATGAAAAAATATAAAGAATATGTTTGTATTTACGTAGAATTTTTTATTTGACTACGTAATGACCATTGTAGAAATTAATGGATATATATTATGATATGTCATAATATTTTATAATAATAATCAAAATTTGAATATATTATTTGTGGGTTAAAAACATTGTATGACCTCATCTATAAAATTATATTTATGATGATTTACTTATAATTTTTAAATAATAGTGTATGACCTTTGGTTATATAAAAATATATATAATCCAAATTTTGATAGTCGTTTCTTTGTTGGTAAAGCCACTACTGATACTTAGACCATAAACTTTGGGTATGATTTGAGTATATTTCATATATTTGTATAGTTTGATATGCCTGACATTACAATTACGAATTTGAGCATGACTTTAAAATTATATAATTTATCAAATGACTATTAGTTGGTAGTTATATAATAAGTTTATAAAAAATGTTATTACTTGTATAAATACTTGATCACGTCATATTCTAGTATATTTTTAATGTACATATTATTCATAATTTTATATTTTATTGAATAATTGACTTATTATTAATTTTATTTTGTTAACCCCTTCAAATTAATGGATTCAAATTAATTGTAAGAGTTTGGAGCGGGTGTTTTGCTATTTCGGAGAGTTAGATTAATATTTTTAGATCAATTTATATATTATTATTTAGCAAAAATAATAGTACATGTTGTCAATTTTAGTTATTTAAATTTTCTTGTTGTAATCCCAGAATTGGTGATATATTATTGATGGGTTCGGTAATCCTATGGGTTGACCTAGAGTCTAACTTGCTAGTTTGTGCATCCAGGAAGTAGAAACCTAGCGAATTCCATGAAACTTAGAAGGTGCCATGGCAGGCCCAATTAGCAGTTCATGCAACTCGGCCCATAGATGGCCCAACAGCTCCAGCCCAATGGATGAGCTCGTATGTTGCTATCAACGCGTGGTTTCCAGTGACTATGGAAGAAACATCAACAGACGGTTATCGCTAGTCTGCTACGGTGTCCACATCAAATCGCAGTGCAAATTATTCCTCCAATGCATCAGCTGACAAATAGGGTAGCATCCCATCAATATGCGAACGGCATTAGCCGTAGCTGCAGAGGCAGCTCAGCGAATATTCTTCCAAAGATCACGCGTCCTGTAGGATAGCAGTCATAATTTAGCAAATGGTCCCCAAAAAGGCAATCACCATACAACGACCCCCATGATTGCCCTGACAAAGAAAAGAATGCATGTAGACAGTCGTGGTCGCTATAGCAAGCATCCACGATCACCGAGACAGCTTAGCGGATCGGTGTTGGTAGCTATCGATAACCGTGATAATCAAGGAAGGTTAAACCGACTCTAACATTGTAAATATCCCTTCATCCCTACGAGCAAGGGATATCTCAGGCAAGGAGAAGTAAATGAAAAAAAAAGAAAAGAAAAGGAAGAGAGGAAAGAAAAAGAGTATAGAGAGAAAACTCAAAAGGCGCGCCTACTCCCTTCTTATCTGCCGCTCTGGCAATACTTGTGCAGGCCTCCTGTTGGCTTCAAGTCTTCACAGTGCAAGACCGATGAAGGAGACTCATAGAGTGTTGCATAGAGACCCCCTCCGTCTGTAGTTAGAGAGGAGATTGACGGGTGTCCTTCTACTCATCATCAATGCACAAGAATCATTTTTTCCTCCAATTAGCCACCTGCCTGCGTATGCATTTATCAACCAATCACTCCTCGAGAGCACAGAATTTTGTTCTTCTAATAAGCCACCCCTCAATCAAGCACACTCATCAGAATTTAATCATCCATTATCAAGCTGCTCCTCTATCGAGGCACCGTAGGAGCCCAATCATCCATAACTAAGCTGCTTTCCTATTGAACGTATTGTCCGAGCTCAATCTTCCATCACCAAGCCACTCCTCTGTAGAGTGCACCACCGGAACCCAATCCTCTATCATTAAGCTGCTTCTTTATCAAGTGCATTGCCAAAACTCTATCCTCATCTCCTAATACCACTCTCCAGTTGAGCGTACTTAAACACTCAATTTTTCATTACACGCATTCACGCATCATTTATTTACTCATCTTATCTTTTTATTCATTTGAGAAAAATTTTGGTTTGAGCGTCGAATGATATATACAGGAGCGAGTTACCATTACCCTTTAACCTCTTATTTGTTAGTTGTAATATGTAGGATTCAATTTAAAATAATAAAGACTGGATCTACTTCAACTCAACTCCCATCAATAATCAAGTGGCTTCCTAATTTATATAATAATTTAGATCCATGAATGCACCAATTATGTATAGTGCCCTAATAGATTTTGAATTTCTTTTCAGTTATTCAATTAAGTTGCAATTATTGGGCGCTCTAATTTTGTGTGAATACTTTTTCTTATGAATAATTTGGGGTCATATATTGACAGGTTTGATGCCACTTATAAGTGTGGCTTTTAGATCTTATAATTGTGTTAATATTTAAATTCAAATCGATTATCAGTATTTACTTTGTTGGTTTACATTCGATATTTATTTGAAAATTTATTTTATCTGTGAATTTTTTGAATCTATATGTTTAAATCTACTTAAATTAATAATTGTGCTAATATAAAATAAATTCAGTTTCGGGCTTTGGGATATGACATATATTTTCTCTCATCTTGTTGGATTTTCACACCGTATACATACAACTGGCGCAGTGAAATAAACCCAAACCTTTTGTAGGCCGTTAGCTACCAAAATTATGAGTATAAGGAGTACAACAATGACGCAACGATTTTTAATATGAAAAATCATTTTCAATTAAAAAAAATTAAAAATAAGTTTTGAAAAAATTTACTATATAAAATTGGTTATACAAACCCCCGAAATAGAGTACCAACAACCGATCGGCTTGAGACGGAGTAAAAAGTCTCATCTCTTTTCTCTCATTGGTACCACTCTCTACTATCTGATTTTACAAGTATTTTTTGCCATCTCTCATTTGTCAAATCTTAAAGAGTTTCACGCGTTTTATAATGACGTCCGGCCAAAGTTCAGTCATCTTTCGGCCATCTTTTACAATCCTAAAAATACATTTTCGCGTTTTTGTAATATAGTCCACTAGGACCAACAATTGGTCATCTTTCGGCATAAGAAGTCCTGGTCATATCTCTGACTCAACAGTTCAGTCAGCTCTCAGATTCGACAGTCTGATCGTTCTTGCAGTTCGATGTCCGGCTGCCCTTTAGCCAATCCACCTAGTCTCCTTTCAAACTCGACTTTGCCTGGTTGCCTCCCGGCCTCGGCTCTGATCTAATCACGCTTTTGGCCTGGTAGTCCGATTGCATTTCAATCCGCTTTGCCGCTCTCGCGAACAATTCAATCCTTCCACGAATCCCCGCATAATATTCCGATGACATTCCGGTTGTTAGGACACCCATAAGGGAGTAACCAAAAATTGCAACACATCTTCTCCGTATTATCTTCTCTTATCAGTGAAAAAAGCCTAAAAATCAGGCAAATGGTCTTAAATATCCAAACTGATATATGAGCGCTGGTCAAACATGTATCATGGATAATGGCTAAACACGTGCACGCGTGAGCGCCTCTCAATGCACAAGCAACATCATTTCAACCCAAACAACATACAATCGCCCATTATGCACACCTCGGGTTCAGTAATTTTAACTCAAACTTGTATAGGTACAGTTCATGCGCATATCAGGCATCAGACTTCAATTGTCTAAACTTGATTTTCTTATAATTTTATTATTTAATTACCTCAAATGTTTACCAAATGTATAAAAATTATAACATTATAAGTACAAATAAAAAATTCATAAGCTTTACTCTTTTTTCTTTGTCTTGTTGCACAACTTAGAGTGTACGAAAAAAGAACATCCTTGTCTGACCTAAACTCAGCATTAGGTAACTAAGCATGGGACGATTGCTTGAACATAGCTCATGTCACGTGTCACCACTGAACGAGCAGACAAGTAGAAACCAGTGGTGAATAACAACCGATGAATGGCTAGTTTTATAAAATTATTTTCTTAATAATTAAAATTTATTATCATAATATAAAATACTAATAATAAACAAAATATTAAAATATTATCTCATCTTCTAATTTTCATCACATTAAATTAATTTTAATTGTTAAATATATTTTAAAAATTAACATTTAAAATTACTATAACAAATTGGGCAACGGTAGTGAATATAGAAGTGATAATGATTAGTAATAAAAATTAGATAGATAAATAGTAAAGATTTTATCAAATAGTTTAAATGACTATTCAATTATCTCCATTTATTCATCTAACGGTACAAGCCATCAGAGGCTGATCAACCAGTCGTATTATGTGAAGTTTATAGCCTGAGCCTAGACCACGTAGGATGAACCGGAAGAATATTGAGTTTATTTTCTAGCTAATCGACCAATTTTGCATACATCGTCAATGACTTGCGTTCCAATTGACCACTTTTGGTGCGTATGATCAATATAATCATCTAGCATGTTTAAGCATTCTTCACGTTTCAGAACGTGTGGGATGGTTGCTGATCAAAGACCAGCGAACTCCACTTTAGAGGCGTGGAAAGGGGCCGGCAACTCCTCAATGTTGAATTGTCGTGGGTTCTTATGCAACTATAAATTTTAATTCTCTTGCCATTGAGAAAGGATCAAATGTTGGAGATTTGATAGAGAAAAATTACAAAAGATTTAATCTCAGACCATCTCGATCTCGGATAAATTAATCGTCTCAGAAAATTCAGCATTGCAACTCTTAGCTTGCACACAAAGGGGCCCAAGGCCTACCTTTTAGACACCTCGTCCTCCTTATAACATAGGAAACTTAACTCTCCATACTTATCTATCTCTTTCTCTCTCTAATTATAATTTGCCTTTCATAACTCTTTAAGTGCCGGAATCAATCTTTTATTTATAAAATATAAAAATAATTGATTTTTTTAATTAATTATAAAAATAATTAAAACATGTCCTTATTTCATCTTCAACAAATCAATAAGACCCATGAAATCAGCCTCTTGTCAAATTGAAAATGGAGCTTGATGCAATCCAATGAAATCCAGAAAATAGATATAATTAATTAATCAGATGATCAAAGTAAAAGAAAAAAATGCAGAGCTTTGAGTTTTCATTAATGGTTATTGGTATATAACATCAACGGGTAAAGAGAGAGATGACAGAATTTACATTTACTAGCACTCTTAAATCCAGCTCTACTAACTGTGGCGGTGGTGGAGGCGGCGGCGGTGGGTGGCAGGATGACACTAACAGGGGTAACACCGCCTGAGATTCCGCCCCTCCCACAACCTGACAACGCTGCCGTTCAACACCGTCAAATCCTGATACCTGTGCCAACCCAAGTCTCCCATTCTCAGCCTCGTCGCCGCAGCATCAAGCTCCTTATCATCATCCCATCTCCACCACCGCCTAACGATCGGAAGGCCTCCTCCCTCCTCCCATCCGGGCCGCTCCTCCGCATCACCATCTTCGTCAACGCTTTCCATCTCCTCCGCCGCCTCGTAGTACACCGCGAACTTCCCCTTGGTCGGTGCGAGGTCGCCGTCGCAAACATTTGACACCGAAGCCTCCGACGTCCCCAGGGCAGAAGCATCAGCTCCGCCCGGGTTCGACGTTGGTTGACGGAATAATGGCGCGGTTATTTGGGACTTAACCTCGCTAACTGTATCGTGCGGAAGAGGGTCGGATTTTATCTGGCTGCTGACGGAGGCGGCGCCACCTTTGAGCCGCCAGTAGCTGATACTGGCGGCGGCGAGGACGGCGACCCAGGTCCATAAATTGTTGAACACGAAGCCGAGGGCGGCGGAGTCGAAGAGAAGAGCATCGGGCGGAGAATCCAAGACGTTCATGGCCTGATTTCTCCCGATTTCTTCCACCTCTCGCTATTCGATTGATGATTTCGCCTGAGACTGAGCTAATGATTTATGGAGGATTGGGAAAACGACAGCCGTTGGATAAGTTCAGTGATGGAGGGAATCTGAGAGGAGATGCCAGGAATCGAGAGAACGGATGCCAGAGATCATCCGTCGCTTTTATATGCATTTAGCTGTCATCCAATGATATTTACCACACGTGTGAGGCTCACTTCAAAATATGGATATCCGGTTTCACACGTGTCACTCTATGAGTGGCTTTGATCATGGTCGTGCCTGGATTTTGGACCGTCGTGATCGGATAATGAAACGGCAGGCTCGTTTCCACGGCTCAAAACTAACCACCAATCCACGGTTGATATCAATCAACTAAATTAAAAAAAAAAAAAAATCATCCCAAAATGTGAGCACATTTGACAATTAAAGTTAAGGAATTATAGTCAATTTTATCGCTATGGGTCTTATTTTAATAATATATATATATAAACAGATATAATATATAGTATTTACAGATAAAATTATGTAGTAAAAATTTACCTTAAATACACGAAGCGACCCCTCAATAAAGATGTGGGACGTCTGTAACCGGTTGGTATGACTTGAACTAATTTTTGATAGCTATAATGCTGTTGGCGGTGTATTGAAAAATTTATACCAAACTATTACGCCAAAAATATATATGATATTAGTTAGCATAGTGGAGGGATATAATTGATGGGGTTGGGGGTAGCTCGATTTCTTTAAGAGATGGAAATTATTTTTCTTCACATCTCAATTATTCATTTTAAAATGGATAGTTATAATTTAATAATTAATTTTAACTAATCTTTTTTATATTTTTTAAAAATAGTTAAATCATAACTATTTATTTAAATATCAACGATTTAAATTTAAAAAAATGGGTGTAATTTTTTTAAGAGATATAGCCTTCCTGATCCTGTAACTGATGAGCTTTGGTCCTTTTAGATGTTCAAACCTAATTAGTGCACTTGTCTTTGATGAAAAGCATGGAAAATGAAGGAACAGTTTTATTAGTTGTGACCAAATAAAAATCATTCTATATTCAAAGTGGCTTTATACTAGGTCATACCAAAAGCTACTAATTGTAATGGTTTGGGAGCACAAATGAAAAGTAAGTGGTGTTACATTTGTACTTTTAAAATGTAAATTAAATGAAACATTTATAAGAAAATATAAGTTTTAGTTTTGAGTATGAAAAATAAAGAAAAATAAATATTTGTGCACAACTCTCTTGGCGTTCGGTATCCTAAATAATTTCAAAGTCATGCTAGACTGATACGTATGTTTTGTTGAATAAGATGGATACAAACATTAGTAATTAAAGCACTACTTAATGTTTGGCAAAAACTCGGTAGAAGTTAGATGCTTGATGAATGTCGAACATGAGCTCTAGCACAAGATTGAGAATAATTGGGCACTTGATTTATGCTCCACGTGCTTTTGGGTGGTGTAAGGTACGAGTTTTAAAAATTTTAATTTTTGTTATGATTAATTAAGTTATGATAAATGAAATTAAAGTCAAAGAAAAAAATTAGGTCAAAGTCTTTAGATTGGGTTATGTCAGGCTGAGTGACACTTGACCTGTGCTTAAAGTACATACATGTGTGTTTTGAGGGGAGAGATTGTGCTTGAAGAATGCCTGATCGAAACTCGAATGTGTATTGGTAGAATGTTCACGCTCAATGCATGCTCGATGGACATTTGAACGTATTACTGGCAGATAACTAACACCCGATGTGTATCTAATGTGATGCTTGTGCGTTATAATATTTAGTTGCGGCGCCCAATACGCGCCTAACGCATGCACGTATACTAGTCTTCTATATAATTCATATTCGACTAATTTTTAATTATTTTCTACTAGATTTTAAATGAAGATTGAGAAGAAGAAAAGGAGAAGAGAAAGAAGGAGAGAGAAAAAACTAAAAAAGGTTATTTGAAGTAAATCCAAGAAAAATTTTAGTGAATTTGAAGTCAATGTAAGCCATCCCAAGCCTCACTTTCTTTGTTACTGAATTTATTCGACTTCCCTTGAGTATTTATTTTCGTGCTTGAGTATTTATTTTAAATTATATTTTCGTACTTAAGATATTTATTCATTACATGTATATACTATTTTCTCATCTCCTGCAATATTGTATAGAATCAATGTCAGAGCCCATGTAAATTATATTATTCAATTGATTTTCTATATCACAACATATACATGTGCTGAACTCATATGTAAATGGTTTTCGTATGTTTTAAATTTATACATATTATTCCTGTATGCTTAAAATTACTAAGCTTATTTCTTACATGTTCTAAAAACTCATTAATTTGCCATTGTATATTTGTTAATGGAAATAAAATGTTAAAATTAAGAAATTTTACTGATTTTTCTATCATTTATTGTTGAAAATAATTTTACATGTTTAAAAATCTTATAATGTAGCATTTTATATTTTAAAATAAATATGTTTAAATTTCTGCAAAATTTTATGCTTTTACATGATAAATAATTGAAATAATTTTTAAAAAAATTTACAATTTATGAAAGAATTGAAAATATTTTTTTTAAATGAAAAAAATATAAATAACTATTTGTATTTGTATAGAGGTTTTATCTATTTATGTATTTGACAATTATAAGAAAATTAGTGGTGATATATTATGATATATTTTAGTATATTATAAGATTATATGTATAATAACCTAATTACTAGTTTTAAACAGTAATACCAAACTTTTGGTTGTATAAAAATAAATATAACTCGAATTTTGATTATTTTTTCATTTGTCAGTAGGACCTTACTAGCTCTTGATTTATAAGAATTAGTATGGTTTGAGTATAGTTTCATAGCGTATTGACTAGAGTTAAAAACCGAGTTATCAATTTAAAATTATACATGATTGTTACGAATATCTTTTGGTTTTGAATCTGAAATTTGATTATATTCCTTTCTGCATAGTTTTGAGAAAAATAATATGTTTGATTTTATAAGTTATATACATTATTAAACAATTAACTCATTTTTACTTTTGTATTTCATTAACCCCCTCAAAATCAGTGGGATCGGACAATTACATGTAAAGATTATGGCTGAGGAGCCGGTTCAAGGAAATTAGACTAGGAATTGAAAGGAATCAGATGTTATATTTGATTCTGAAATAGTTGTCGTAGGACGAGTTATTTTCATTTCGATTGATTGATTTTATAACAATTTAGTTATTGCAATGTTCTTATGAGTAATGTAATTGGATTTCAATTTTCTTATATGACTATTTGATTACTCTAATATTTATATAGACGTATCTCTTTACGTACTTATTGGCGTCATGTTGCAATTAGTATATGGAGCCCTTTTCGAGTGTGGCAACTTCAGATCCTGTATTTCGACTAGTTATTATATTCTTGGGTCAGTTGTTATCGACTTATCATTTACATCCAAGGCTGGTTCAAAATTTTAGAACTTGTGATAGCTTTATTTCGAATCTTAAATTTACAAACAGATTAACCTAATAATATGAGTAATCCAAAATAAGATGGATTAATTCCGTTAATTATTCAGGTTAGGTAAGGGAACGTGACAAGTGGGGACCATGTCAGTGGCATGGTCAGTTGCTCGTCTGGTAGATTGGTAGTATGAACATGCATAAAATTGAGGCAAAGAGCGACAAATTTTCCTAATTCAATATAAATGCTTAGTTGAAAAAATTAGGTCAGCAGTGAGACATTAAAAGTGCCACTTTAAAGCCAAAGTATGAGAAACGAGAAAATTAGGGTTTTCTATGGCAAGGTATATTTATTCAACGTTCATAAATGTTTCACGTGCCGTTTAGCCATGAAGTTGAAAAATATTTTAAAAAAAAATAATTATAATTATAAATTTGATTGCATTTAATATTATCTAATGTATTATAGTTAAATATAGAATTATTATTTAAATTATTTTATAATTTTTTTATTCAATTATAGACATATGAGAAACGATTATTTATCATAAATAAATAAATAAATATGAGCTGGCGCATTAAAAAAGAAGAAGCTAATTTAAGAGGGGAGTTTGTTGTTTCATCGGGGGTTTCATTTTTAAAGAGATAAAGAATATTTTTTTTTTATTTTAAAATAGATAAATTATAATTTAATTATTTTTTTTTTAAAAAATAAAAAAATAAAAATAAATTATTAAATTATAATTATTTATTTTTAAATAAATAACTTAAATTTAAAAAAATAATTTATCTGAATCTTTAAAAAAAAGGGGTCCCCTCGCCGCCTAAAGTTGTTGAAGTAGGCTAGACCACGTGATTCACCATCCCCATAATTGCACACCTAACTTCATTAGAATGATAAAAATAATATTTAATATTATAATATTAATTAATCATTCAAAGATATATAATTATAATATATATTTTTTTTAAAAAAATATGATACAATATCATGATCATTTGTTATATATATTATATAATTCCTCCGCTGCTAATAAATCTAATGGCACATGATATTTTATCCTCGGTGTCATTGTTCACATCTGATTTACCAACCATTCATCATTTTAATATTGATGGGTAAGACTAAAAATGGAATGGTTCAGTGCATAAGTGGATAAGGGATTTAAATGCTGACGGTTCAAAATAAGATGTCACATAACCCATTAGACGAGTAGCGCACCAACGCATGAACCAATAAGTACGATTTGAACAATTAGGTGTTAAAAGGATTATGATGAGCCACATAATGACGGAATATAGGCGACAATTGAGTCGATCTAATAGTTAAAAGTCAAGTGATCCTGCTATTGAATTGAGATAACTGTTACACATACTAGTAATGCTCCTCACCTAATGCGACATCTTACCTACGCATTGAACACTAAAATGGCATTTGTGATCCGAATGACGCCTCTCACTATAAATAAAATATTATTCTTAAATAGGTAGGGAAAAGAACTAGGAAACGAGAGAACAACAATGTTTGAGAACGACGACAAGATAAAGTCACTCCATTAGACGAGTGCATAAATATAAAAGATACTCAATCAGATGAGTGCATGAACATCAGAGCTACACTACCAAATGGGTGTACAGTAAGGAGTATTGCCCTCCATACAAACATTCATCACTATCCTCTATAAATTATCGCATATATTTCCTTACATGTTTTACATCTGAATAAAAAAATTATTGACTTAAGTATTGAAAAATATATCGAGTAGCGAATCCTGTATATCTTTTATCTCTTATTTATTTTATTGTAGTGTGTAAGATTTAAATTTTAAATTATAAAAATTGGACCAATTATTGTTTGAGTACCTAGGCGCTATAGAAGTGGCACCCTAATTCATATTTTAATTCAGATCCTCGACACACATCATTGGTGCTATGTAATGATTCAAACCTAAGTCCTCGGATTCAGCCCAGACCGATTCTATAAAAGATCATCTAGCTCATAGAAATCGTCAATTATCCATAATAAAATTTTAACGTTTATAAATATAAATGAACTCAAAATTGTTAATCACCAAAAATCAATGATTATTAACAATCCTTATAAATGCATGAAAAAATATAATGTCTATAATAAAAAGTTTCTCGAAATAAAAAGAAAACACAAATATTCATAACATTAAATTTTTGTGAATAAAGTCCAGATAAATGTCCAAATACTAATAAGTTAATAAATAATCTAAATCTCCAATCATAATAGTCTCGGGCGTCGAGGTTTGTCTCTACTTGAAATAACCACAATGATATACAATCTTCGCTAATCTGATATCAACCTATTTACTTTGAAGCCAAAAAAATATATAAAAATGAGTCGAGTACTCAACAAATAAATATAAATAATAATATAGGAATATAAATAAGTATATTAGATTATAATATCAAATATATAAAAATCATTAATAATATTTGGCATACAATTCGCTATCCAATATTCAATAATATGTCATATTGACGATTCAAAAGCCATATAAATATCTAAATAATAGGAATACAATATGATTCCCTTCGAATCCAATAATCAATTCAATAGGAGATCACAACTGTACGAGATAATAATAATCTTTACTGTGTGAGATAATAATAATCTTCGTTGACCTTCTTCTTCCGTAGTGAACCAAATGCCGCATATTTACGCCTCTAATGGTTGGGTAAGTATCACGAGGCTACCCGATATCCATGACATCCCCATTATCCCTACAGTCTCCTAGATATTGTACTTGTAATATGCTCATACCATCTCTGATACCTCTCGCCAATGATATCCCTGATATCATTCTTTATGATGATCATTATATTATAAGTATCCCTCCTTAATAACAACGACATCGACTTTTAAAATGAAATAAATGTTGAAAAAGTATAAACTATTCTAAGGTTTCACGAATTCCCATTCGTCCAAATACTATAGAGATTTCGTACACTCGTCTTTACTTATTTATAGTGTACCAATAAAATATACATATGCAGTTAAACCAACACAAAGACTCATTTATCATAAGAACGAGATAAAATTCAAGGAAAGTTTGAATATTCAATCAAATACCATAATATTTTATTAAATCCTTTTTAACTCACTCAATATCCCAATTTTATTTCTAAGGCTATCAAAAATATTTGTTATTTTAACACTACCAAACAAGATCACAATTTCTCTCTTTATTCAACTATTTGGCTAATTTTACAAATGTTCAATTAAAATAATAATTGACATTAATTTCTTCCAACTCATAATTTTAATATATAAACATATACGGCCACACTTACTTTCAATACACACACTCACACCTTCACCGCCTCTACTAGTACACACACCACACAGTAGCACACTACACACACTTGTACATACATACCCAGGCACGCACACACAACAACAAACACTACTTACCCAGACACACATGCACACATTGCATACACACACACACATACACGGCAACACCCACACACCTAGTAGCACACATGCTACACACACTTATACTCACACACACGCAAACACGGTGTACATAACGGGTACATCATTTTCAAACAGACACCATCCTCATATATATGTATGTGTATATATATACACACAATTATATAATTAATCCGTGTATTTATACATGTAAATTCCTCAAATACGTGCCTAAAAACTCTTGCCCATGAATCACACATCAACGAAACAAAAATCTTGAATCACATCTCCCCATTTTCACACTACTATAATTATGGAAAAAAAAAGGGCATAGTGCTCTATTCCATTGACGAGATCGATTCCCACAAAAAAGCAAGGAAAGCTTCTTCTTTTTTTTTCTCTTTTCCCATACGAAGAATATGGGTTTGTAAAATAATCCTACTAAATTTCACCTCGAAACCGAGCAAATATAAGGTTTTTCACCATCGGAGCCATGGGGTCTGTTTTCGTTATTCACGATTTGTAACCGAATTTTCATTCATTCCCCATCAAATCCAACCATACAAACAGAAAGTCGACATCGATAGAAAAAATAGAAGAATTTACTTGCCCCAATTTCTTATTTTTCTATTGGAGTAAAAGGCAACAATGACTTTTCTCTTTGATCCTTGCATGGCTTCCCTCTTCGGTTCGTGCCTCCCTCTCCTCACCACTGGCTCCTTATGTAAAGAAGGATCCGATTAAGGTTTAGTTGGTATCTATTTAGGACGTCGATTTCCTTCATTCTCCCTACCGCTGCTGAATCGCGCAATTTCCCCCTCTATCTTTTCCTTTCCTATTTTCCTTTCTTATTTCTTTCCTCCATTTCTTCTTCTTTTCTTTTATTCCGGTTATTATTATTATTATTATTATTATTATTATTATTCTTAATTTTATTCTACTATTATTTTGCAAATATAATATAATCATAAATGTTTAAATCCTTTAAATGATATCAAGATCAAGTTCAAGTACTAAAACTTGGGCCCATTAAGCCCAATCTAAGAAATTACCCAATTAAATATATATTTTTACTTATTTCTTTTTAAATGTAACCCAATAATTTTTATATAATTTATAATAAAAGATTCAAAAAATATTTAAGATGTCACAAGCTGTTTGTGGGAAAACGAAAGTCAAGCCACCTAATCGAAGAGAAAGAGTAAGGCGAACACAAAGACCTAGACAAGCATACTATCTAAGGACGTCATTTCTCATTGTGACGACTGACAGAAAAGCAGCCATGAAAATATTTGTCCAACCACGAATATAAATGTGGAGATATTGGCAGCATAGGTCGACATAATTTTCAATGTCATCCAAACCATTTGTAACAAATTGGAAAGACATTCACTGGGGCTCTATCTCGCAATTCTCAAACTTCTACGTTTAGAAAGAGGAATCAAAGGAAAAAGTATCCCATAGAGGAGGTGATTTCGCGGCCTAATGACCACGAGGCCTGAGAAGCTCCGAGTGAAAAGGGTTTAGACTCGGCTGGAAGGCCAATCAAATTTTGGAGCATGGGATGAAAGTTTAGAATAGCGACACCCGCGTTGTTTCCGAGTTATTTAAAAGCCATCAATCTCTAGGTCACAACATTAAGTACTATCGGACTCTATAAAAAGAAATTAAGGCTCTCATCTGGAAAGGGACACTTACATGATGCCTACTTTGCTATATTTTGATACCTACTTTAACCTTGAACAGGAAAAAGAACAAATGAGAGAGGCCAAGGGACCATTATACGAATTGGACAATGAACCTGTACTGGTCTAGGAAACTATCCAATTAGAAGTCACATTAGGAATATACCCAAAGACAACGTTTTGAATGCTCAGGTTCTGAATAGTCGACCTACCTTTGGTCTACAATACAATATTAGGGTGACCCTACTTGGTTGTGTTCGAAGTAATGATATCGATCCCACATTTGAAAATAAAATTCATGACAACATGTTAAGTTAGAGAGGTCTTGGGAGACCAAGTCAACATCGAAACATGCTAGCTATCTCAAGTCAATCGACGATTCTTGAATGAGCTGATTAAAAATTTTGACCTCCTAGATGAAGTAGCCCTACAGTTAGGTCAGTTCAACAAATCAACTAACCAAATTCTATTGGGTCTGAATGAGCCTAAGAAATACGTATAGATTGGAGGCTCTTTGTCGAGTTAATTGCGTGAATGGCTAATAACTTTCCTGCAAAAGAACTCAGATATGTTTGCATTGACTCCTATAAATATATCAGAAATTATGATTGAGATGATGATCCATAAGTTAGACCTTAATTTTAGATATAAATTGGTTAGGTAGAAATAGAGAAACCACTTCATTTAGAAACTAATTGTTATGAGAGAGGATGTCAAAAAGTTTCTCAACATAGGCTTCATAAGGAAAGTTCAATGCCTAAACTGGCTGTGGAGCAAAGTGCTCATCAAGGAAAGTATTGAAAATTGGCAGATGTGCGTCGATTTCATTACGTAAATAAAGTATATCCGAAAGACAACTTTTCATTACTATGAATCGATCTGTTGGCAAACTAAACATCTGGGTATGAGTTATTAAATTTCATGGACACCTATTAGGGTACAACAAGATATGGATGAGTCTTGATGATAAAGAGCTCACCTCCTTCGTAGCTGATTAGGGAATGTACTGTTATAAAATCATACCCTTCAGTCTAAAAAAATGTAAGAGTGACGGGCCAGATGTTGGTAAATAAAATATTCAATGCACAAATCGAAAGGAATATTGAGGTATATGTAGACGATATATTCATCAAAAGTATAATAACCGACGATCATATTCGTGACCTAGGTGAAGCTTTCGAGGTGCTTCAAGCACACCAAATAAAGTTGAATCCTACAAAGTGCGTTTTCGGAGTAATTTCTAAAACGTTCCCTAGGTTTATGATATCTCACAGGGAAATGAGGCGAACCTCGAAAAGATAAAAGCAATTATGGACATAAATTCACCTCAAAAAAAGTCCAAAGGTTAATCGAGACTTACAACACTTTCTCAATTCTTGACAAAATTTGCAAAAAAATATTTTTTATTTTTCAAGACCTTGAAAGAAATTAAGACAAACGAATTTCAATAGATGGAGGACTGCCAAACATCTTTTAAAGAATTAAAGAAATACCTTGACAACTCTCATCTATTGTTTTCTTTGAAAGAAAGCGAGAAATTAGATCTCTATTTGGTGATATTCAACATGACGCTAAACTCGGTCGTAGTTAGACAAGAATTTGAGGTGCAATGGTCGATCTATTACGTTAAGAAAATTTTGACAAATACTGAGTTTCGTTAATTGCATGATGAAAGGATTGCTCTAATACTAATCCACTCTGTCAGAAACTTTTGACCATATTCCAAGCTTATAAAATCTTCGTCCTAACTTATCAGTAATTAAAGGAAATCTTGCAGAAACCTAAAGTATCTAGACGATTGATTAAATAGACTATTAAATTGTGTGAGTTTAACATAAAATTTTAAGCATGACCAAAATATTGGAGCCATACAAAGAAAAAAGAACATCATTCTAGTAGTTCTATTTATTGATTTCTTTTATAACGTACAAATTTATAATAGTAAAAGTATAACTTGAGCGAAAAAGAAAGAAAAAGTAGAACGACGGCCTGACAAGAGAAAGAAAAGCCCTTTCTCCAAGAACCACAACAGTTCTCCAGAAACTTCAATAGTTTTATGGGGGGAGGAAACAAAAAACCATCTTCTAAAACCTATTGTAGTCGCCATAATTATGGCTATGGAAGCCTTGTCACGGCAAAAGCTTGCCACGCGACATAGGCTTGGTTTTGGGACA
This sequence comes from Nepenthes gracilis, assembly GCA_033239525.1. NCBI lineage: Eukaryota > Viridiplantae > Streptophyta > Magnoliopsida > Caryophyllales > Nepenthaceae > Nepenthes > Nepenthes gracilis. Next base: position 1,947,114 of record BSYO01000026.1, on the reverse strand, counting down.
GATGTAAAAGAATGAAACCAATGCGGTTTTCCATATAAAAGAAGGTAATCAAGATAATTTTCAAACATCTCCTCAAATCTCTACTTCAAAGGTTAGAAGAGAGCTCCCACCAACTTCGATTCTTAGTAGCAAAGGCACGATGTGGCTCAGAACAAACATACCACCGAGAAAGATAAGGGATGTCTAATGATGCAAAGCAAAGAGAGCTCCTCAATTTATAATCGAGATGAGTACGTAATAAGCATTCAACTCAAGAAGATAATAAATCTCAACACTGATAGCAGAGAATAAAATCCTACTAAATAAGATCCCAAAATAGTAGAATATTTGGAGAGAGAATTCTCATTAATGGAGTTATAACTAGCATCTCATCAATAACATTTTGGGAGTTAAAATTTAAACCCCCCAACACGGGGGGTAAGTGATGGATATAGCCATAAATGGGCGAACCCAGTGCACAAGTGAATATGAATTCCAATATCAACGGCCTAGTCAAAGATGCCGCACAATCCATCAGGAGAATAGCGTACCAAGCATGAACCAATAGACACAACCTAAATAGTCGGATATTAAAATATCATAATGAACTACTTAATGATCGAATACAAATAACGACTAAGTCAATCCAGTAGTTGGAAGTCAGTCAATCCCGCCATTGAGTTAAGGCAACCATTATACATGCTAGCAATGACCTCACCTAAAGCAGTCTCATACCCATGTATTGATTCCAACGCTCATCATCAAAACGACACTTCTTATATAAATAAGTCCTTTCTCCCAAAGAGGAGGGGGGGACAAGAACAAGGAAACAAGAGAACAACATCTGAGAATGATGACAAGATAAAGACACTCCACTAAACGAGTACACAAATACAAAAGACACTCCATCTGACGAGTGTACGAATATCAAAGCTATTGTTACGTCTCAAATTTTAATCACATCATTAACAATTATCCAATATTATAAATTAATCAATTAGTCATCTAATTAACTTTGGACTTGAATTTTATATTGATACCTCAATCAACTAAAATAAAACAATATAAACTATACACGGGAGCCAAAATATGCCATATAATCATGTGACTTCAACATCGGCCCATATCGATATTTTAGATTTTACGTAAGGAGTTATATTTGTATAATATAAAATCAAAATAATGTAATTTTGTTAAAATCTAAATTTCCACTATTGTCTACTACTAGATAGCCGTTATCCCAAAACTACAAACCATAATTAACTTAAACTATATCCACATAATATTAAAAACATCAATATTCATCCCAAAAATTTTACAGACCAATAATCATCAACAAAAATATTAAACTATTGTTCGAAGATCAAACACAACATTAAACATCATGTACTCTGAATTCTAATTCCCTCGCACAATTCATCATTTAGTTGTGGTTGTTCTACAAGTATCTGGCCTTATCATCTAAAGGATTCATAAAATAAAAAGAGTGAGTTAGATGTTTAGTAAGATATATGATTTATAATTAAATATATATAATTTGTATTAAAAATATATCAGAAGGAATAATAGAATATGATGTAATGATATGAATTTTTGATTTTATCTTTTCAATACTTAACTAAATGTGATGTAAATTCATGCTCAAATATAAATTTTCTTAGGGACCAAGAGTTAGTAAGATCTCATTGACTAAATGAGCGGATAATTAAAACTCAAATTATATTTATTTTCATACAATCAAAAGCCACACACTATTATTTCAGACCATGGGTGACCGTCATACATATAACCTTATAGATGTGACCGAATGCTACTTTTACCTGTGAATGATAGGTTTGAATCTCAATTACTACTATAATATATTAAAAATATATAATATACTACTCGTTAAAATATAATCATGGTCCAATATTTATAATTATAAAAACTCTGCACATTTTTTTATATTTTTAAATTTTTTATTCTAAAAAAATATCATACTTTTTAACATAATTATAAAATTTTCTCTTTAAGTTCTATAAAATCTTATCATGTAATATTTATACTTTTTACAGAATTTTAGTTATGATTAATTTTAAAATATAGAATGCTCAATTAGTATGGTAATGTGGCAAAATTTAACAAAAGTGCAGTAAAGTGTAGAAATTAGTAACTTAAAAATGTCTCAACAAATTTTAATTCAATTGGCATACATGCATGACCAATTGTGTTGAAATTCAGAATATGCAAACATATATTTAAAAGTTCAGAATATATTACAACAAGAGACATAAAATTTATCATATGTAAAATCATTAAATTATAAATTTAACACATATATACAGAGCAATTTTACAAATTAGCTAAGCGATACTATATTTATGAGTTTAGATATGAATTTCATGTATAATTATTGAAAAATTAAAAAAAGTTCACATACATACTAAATAAAAAAATTATATATTTAAAATTATGTCATGCATAAGTATTTAAAATAAAAAATATTTAAAAAATTAAAAAAATAATAGCAATAATAATAGAAAGAGTTGAAATGCACTTGCATTGACAGAGAATTACCAAAATTTTATCTTTGATTCACTTGAATTGCGCTTCGTTGGCTTCCTCTCTCTCATTCTCTCTGTTCTCCTCACTCCTTCTCTCTCATCTCTCAAATTTTGCTAAAAAATGACAAAAAAATCAATTGAGTCTCATATTTATACTGAAGTAACGCTCGAGTACTGGTTAAGCGCATGTTAGGTGCCATCGATAAATATTATAACGCACGAGTGTCGCCTTAGATGTACCTCAAGCGTGGGCATTGGGCCTCCATACGCTCAAGTGTCCATTGAACGTGTATCAAGCGTGATTATTCTGTCCAAGTGCGCTCAGGCGCCAATCAAGCATCTCCGAAGCGTGAAAATTTTACCTTCCCATGCACGGGCGCACATTAAGCACTGGTTGGGCACCAATCAACTTGATGTGTCCTAATTCAAGTTTAACTTTTAACCCAATTTTTTTTATTCTTAGACTTTAATTTTAATTAATTTAATTTAATTAATTAGGATTATGATAAAATTTAAACAAGTATCTTATAATAATTCTACCAAAGGAGTGCACAGAAATGAGCATTGCCATCCATACAAAAACATTGATACCCATCCTCTATAATTTCTCACATTTATTTTTTTATATATTTTTTTTATCTAAATAAAAAGATCATTAATTTAAATATTAGAGGATATAATAGAAAGCGAGTTTCATATATCTTTTAACTCTTATTTATTTTATTATGGTGAACAAGATTTAATTTAAAATTGTGAAGATCGGACCCATTACTATTTGGACATCCACACTTGATTGGGTAATACCTTAATTCATAAATTAAGTCGGGACATTGAGAAACATCAAATATAAAATAATATTATATATTATATTTATTTATAAGTTATTTTCACTTATATTTTTATAAATAATTTAATAAAATATAATAAATTAAAATTTTAAATAAAAAATATAAATATAAATATAAATATAAATATATATTATTTTAGGTATCCTTAAATTGTAAATAAAAAATATCATTTTTAATAGATTAGGGAGGAGAAATTAAACTATCTGATACAAGAATAAATTGACAAATAAATTTTATAGATTATTTTTATAAATAAATAATTTTTTATTCATATGTCAAAATTTATTTTACTTTTATTTTATTTTTTAAAACACGTGCACATTGTATAAGTATTGTCATATTGCATGATTTACGAATTACCTTACGATAAAATCATAACGAAAATTAAGAATAAAAATTTTAAAAAATAAAATCAACGGTCGAATTTCACAAACAGAAAAATTAACATATTTCCCATGTTTTCTACCATCAAATGTCACGCACAGATCGAGATTTTATTTTTATTTAAATAAATAACAAGTTTAAAAAATTATTTTAATAGATTTTATTTTTATATATACAATATTTTATTATTCAAAAATTATTTATTTTAATATTTAATTAGATAATATTTTAATCTAAATATTATAATTTTAAAATTATTTTATATTTTTAGACTTTTTTTAATATAAATAAATATTTTTAAATAAAAATACTTAAAAAAAATCTATAAATCAACCTAAATCATCCTAATTTAAATTATAAAAAAAAACAATTATTGTTTTTAATAAGTATGGCTTAATAACTCAATCTAACCTAACAGTTATAAATTTTTTATTACTAGTCATAAAAATATCATCACCTTTTGGATTGAGGGGGCGTCCTTCGTCCCTGTGAAGAAGGGCCGTCCTTCTCTTAATCTAGGCCGTTGGATGTAAAATTCGACGGTTACGTATTTTGGATGATTAAATTTAAAATCGAATTATATTATCCATTCAAAACGTGTGGGCCGCCAGATTTTACATCCAACGATTCAGATGAGAAGGAAGACGGTCCTTCTCCACAAGGGAGAAGGACGCCCCCCAGATCCTCACCTTTTTTGGTTGGATCATTTGAAAAAAATTATTACTAATTATTAATTTTGATATCAATATTTTTTATATTATAATAATATTATGATATTATTATATTTTAAAAAAATATATATCAATGAATACACATGATATTTTTGATAAAATGATTAATATTTATACCCTGAATTGCATAGATAAATAAGTACAAAAATGTTGTAAAAAATATATATTAAAATATTTATAATTAATTGAAGTGATTTTTGTTATTAATTTTCTTAGGTTCAACTTATTTTATGGAAAAAGAAACCCTAACAATTTCAATTTCAACAAAGCATCCCAATCGAGATTTTAAATCAGTACAATTCGATTCTGTGGAAATCGAACGACATCATAATCTTCAACAATCGATTTTACATGATGAAGGAAAAACACCACTGAAAATCTCAAATCGACTGAAAAAAAAAAAAAAGCATTGAGAAACCAAATCGATCGACCTATCGATCGATCGATCGAGATCGAGAAAGAGAGAATTACTGTCAGAATAGGTGGCAGGTGAAGTAGATAGGAAAAGGTCTTCAGCGCGAGCCGACGACATGGAATCGAACTTCAAGCTGCTTCTCTTCACGTATTTCACAAAGAAACCACTTCATCAATGGCATCGGTAATAATACCCCTTCCTCTCTCCCTCCACCCCTTCCGTTCGAGATGAGTGCTTTTCATCGATCTTCCAATCTTCCCAGCGCAGTCGGCTGTTCCACAAGACCATTTTTTTTAAAAAAAAAAAAAATCTAAATTTGATCATTATATTAAAAATTCGATGGTTAATATTTAAAAATAATAAATAATAAATATATTTTTAAATTTTTTTTAATAATAATAATATTCAGTAAAAATAATTATTTAAATGATATTATTTAATATTTAAATATATAAAATAACGTTGAATTTGTAGCAAAGCAATTAATCTTAATTTTTATATATTGTAGTTTTATAAAAAATATGACATTATTATTGTCACATTAGACTATAAAAAATTTTACAAATAGTAATTTTTTAAAAATAAAATTAAAATTTCTATAATTATTATTTTTTAAGAAACACTAAATAATTATATGATCTTAATGATTAATTCATAAACAAATTTCTCTGGGGGTTCATTAATATCTAAAATCTAAAATTAATTCATATTATTAAAGAAAATGATCAGCCAAAATACATAAAATCTCTTCAAAAATAAGTCGGGTATGATCACAATCGACTGATTATGCAGACCAATAACTGTAATTATATCTGTCTATAATTCAAATCAAATTAATTTAAATATTTATTTTAAAATTTTTAAAATGCTTTATTTAAAAATTAATATTTTTATGTAAAATTATATAAAATATAAAATAATAAAAAATATAATATGTGGTAGAAAATTGAATAATCGAATAAGAAAAATAAAATCAATGAAAAAAAATTTAAAATTATTTAATTTAGTAGTTTTCATAGAATTACTTATATGTAAAATTCTCCAATAAAAATATTAATTGATTAACTGCTTAAATATCAAAATATTTATAAAAATGATAATTTCCCTTATTAATAAATTTATCTGTAAAAAAATATAAAATTATTTAATTTAGTAGTCAATTATTTTTATTTGAGATATTTTATTTGTAATAATATATTTAAAAAAAATATCAAAAATAGATTTCTTATATTATAAGAAGAACCCATTTGCTTTGGCTAGAGATTTTCAGATCTTAATGAACTCCCAGAGGAATTTATCGATGAAACCAACAAGCAAGAAACCACCACTTCACCATATTTTTTGGTTTTTTAAATAAAAAATAGTCATATTTATTTTTTTAAAAAAAAGAAAAAATCAATAAAAGAAAATTTTATCTTTTAAAAATTGAACTGAAATAAATAATAGGAAAATGAATTTAAATTATATTTTTAGAAAAAAAATATATTTATAAATTTTGGGAAATTATTTTAATGTGATGCACTTAAACGGAACGAGGGGGCGTCCAGCGCGAAGCCCCCTCCAGCACCCACGGGGCCGTTGGATTTGAAATCCGACGGCCCCCTTTTTTTTTAAAAAAAATATTATAAAATTTAAAAATAAAAAATATTAAAATTTATATTTTTATAATTAAAATATAAAAAAAATTAAAAAAAATAAAAAAAAACAAAAATTATGTTTTTTTTTATTATAAATTTTGGGCCGTCAGATTTTTCAATCCAACGGCCCAAAGGAGGCGCTGGATGCCATCCAGCGCTGGGGGGCATTGGACGCCCCCCGAATCTGCACTTAAACACACTTACCCATGTATTTATAGGCAAATGCTTAGACATTTCTTAAGAACAAAGCAATTTTATCTGTCAAATCTAATAAAAGCAATAAATTAAAATGCATAAGGGAAAAAATGGAAAAAAAATATATGGTATTTTAATTATGTTAATAATTGCTAAAAAGTAATTGAGATTTTTGGGCAGATTAATACAATGAATGAGATTTATTACCAAAATAATACCATTAATGAGATCGATTTTTTCTTAATTTGTTAATTTAGAGTGTCGTAATTGAGTCATTAATCATAAGTTTGATTTTTACTATAATGCTTATAAATTTATCTGTTTTAAGATTTTTTTTTATGAATAATGTTATTTATATGTAATTATGTAATGATTAAGATTTTATCAATTTAATTAAATATGAGCTTTTTTTTTTTTTTTTATGTGCATTTTTAAGGGATGAGATTCAATGAATTAAATCCTTACCAAAAAAAAATTGGTTTTTTTTTTTTTGAAACAAAAATTTATTTATTTATTTATTTATTTATTGATCTATAAGACTAATAAATACCAAAGAGAATTAGGTGAGAATCAAATTAGCATCAAGTATAAATCAATAAGAATCAATTTTTTTTTTTGAATCTAATATATGGTTAGACGAAATTATAGTTTGATTAAAGTTTTTATTCTAAATAAATTGTAAATCTTTTTGTTAGTACTAATATTTGTTGCAGTTATATTAATATCGGATGATATGTATCATATTGAATATATTAGAATAAAAAAATTTAAAAAAATTATAAATTAATAAAATCATATTGATCGATATAATAATCATATTAGTTGATAAATTGTAATATATTATCGATACAATAATTTATGATAATATTATTACGGTATATTAAAAAATCATTCTGATACATTTTGGTTGATATTTGTATCAATCACTGTTAAGTATTCATTTAAGCTTCTGTCACATATAACAGTTACATGACACACAATAGAACTCTACTCCTTTTTAGGTTTCTTCTTGAAGGTAATTGAAGGTAGCTCAACATCAATAGAAGTTGAAGGTGTTCGGGCCTTACACTATATGCCAAATAGCCTCGTATCAAGTCTCACATGCAATAATAGAACGTAAGAAATCACACGATATTGCTGCAAATAGCCTTCCACAGGTCATTTTTGCATCTTAAACTTCTGACTTCCATATTAAAATAGAATAACATTACCGTTAAACTAGGATTCTATCTCATGCCAAATTTATCAAAAAACAAGAGAAGAGAGCACATCATCCTTTGCCAATATAATCAAGCACAACAACATCAAACCATCAAGTGGAGTTTGGCTATTTCAGTTCTCTTCTTGGCTTCAACTCATTTCTTTTCTTCTTGGTATCAGCAATAACTAAAAGCTTCAGCCATTCATCTCAATTCTTTTCTTATATTTTTTTATCAAAAGAGCAAGAAAAGTAACATTTACTATGTTATGATCCGAATTTATAGGATGACATATTATTCATTTTAGGCTGTAGGTATAGGCCCGTACCTTCACAGTTTTGTTCTCTTTGAATTTCCTAAGGAAAGGAATGTCATTATAGAAATGTTTAAATTTTACTGTAAGACATATTTACTTTCCTTTTCTAAATAATGTGGGATCTTGTACAATAACTCTAACACTCCACCCTACTTAAGTAACGATTCCTCATCGAGTATGGCACGGCTCACAATTGGCCCGACTTACGTCTTCATACTTTCGGTTGTGATTGGCTATAATACTATTATGTAACAACCCAAATCCACATGATAATATATAGTCTGCTTTGAACCATAGGTATGAGTTTGCATCATCACAATTTTGTTTTTTTTAGACTTTTCTAGGAAAACGTCTATTATCATGGAGATTCTAAGGCATATCATGACAATATATTATCCTCTTCGGACTAAAGGTATAGGCTTATATTATCATGGTTTTGTTCTTATTAGGCTTTTCCAAGAAAACATCTATTATCATGAAAATGTCCAAGTCTTATTATAAGACATATCTACTCTCATTTTCTAGGCAATATAAGATCCTAAACACTAATTCCCACACAATGAAACATCAAAGAGGTGCCACCCAAGTACAAAAACATGACCGTCCCGGACAATAAAATAGAAAAACCAAAGGAAACGGAAAGACCAGAGAAACCCCACTAGATGAGCAATTCAGGCTACCCTATCCTCCCTCCCATTGCTATAAACCTTGTTCTTTCAGCTAGAAGGTCTTCCTAGCCCTCGCTGTCCTTAAACAGCTTTATCGTCCAATGCTTATTGCCCACAGAGGAAGGCCCAGAACCTTACTAACCACATCATTTCTTGCAATATCACTTGTACATCTTTCCTCAATGATCAATCTCATTGGACTCTCAACCATCAAGAATGCCATGAAGTTCTTTGCAGCATACGTCCACGATAATAACAGAGTTTTAAATGGCATTAAGTGAGGTCAGTTATGTGAATCTATATACGCAATTCAACCTGATTAGGTGCCATAACCTTTGAAAATAGTAGCAATTATATATATATTTTTTATCATTTTAATTTATGTTTTTTTGGGTCTTTAATCTTTTTCTTTTCTTTAATTACAATTAATTTATATATTTTTTTAGATGCTTCACTTGGCCTACCCATACTCCAAAGTCTGACCCAAATCACATCGAGAACAATCCAGCCTGTCCAAACAGGTGGAATTAATCACAAGGGACACTAACCTTTTGCCTACTCTTAAATCTTCAATTGTTCCTGAAGAACACTATCAAAGAGATTCCCCTATGACTGTGTATCATATTGACAATTATGGTGGGAGACATTTAATGGGGGAGAATCCTCGTGGTTGGGTCAGGAAGTGTTGTAGGTACTTCTAACTGTATAATGCAGGAGAATAATATTGGGATTCGACCTGAATACATACAATCCGACGCAACGAAACAAGACCTGATTTTTAACATCAGCCACCAAAATTGTGAGCACAAGAAATACAATAATGTACAATTATTTTTAATATGAAAAATCTTCTTTCAACTAAGGAAAAAAATTACTGGATAAACTCTAAATAAATCCACTATAAACGTGCCGATTATAAGAACTTCTTCTGAAATCCCTTTACTATAACCTCGAGTGAAGAATGGGTGATTACAACCCTCCTCAATACATCTAACAACCCACAAGAGAAATATAATGAGAAATAAGAGTAATCAGATGAAAATACACTTTTAGAAATTACCTCAAGAACAACGTATCCAACTTTGACGAAGAATAGAACCCAAATCGGAGCTCAATTGGATACCGAACCTCTCTTCTTCTCTCCTCTCGTTGTGCGGCGCTCCTTGTGTGAGAATGATTTCAGATTTGAACCCTAAAATGCATCTGACGCGTTTTATATTGTGAATCGGCGCTCGAGTGCCAATTAGGTGCTACTCGAGTGCGGGCACATTATAATCAGCACTCAAACTCCACTTGAGTGAGCCTCAAGTGTGATGTCTTGGTCATCAATCTGGAATCGCCGCTCGAGCGTGGATCAAGCGCCGCTCAGGTGCCACCAATCTGGAATCCGCGCTTCAGGCCTTTATCGCGCATGTGAAGCGTGCGTAAATACTCCAATTCTTGCACAAATTTCGCACGACCTTCTGATAACTTTCTGTTTATTGTAATACTCACAAGAGAGTGACCAAAATCTAACAAATAATAGAAACTACAAATAGTTTCCATGTTCCTAGAAGGCAAAGCTAACACTTGGTTTCAAGGCTTTATTAGCTAACAAGTGGACATTAACTGGGAGAGGTTCAAGGGGGATCTGTGTAGAAGTTTTAGGGACAAGCCTTTCGGTGAGATTGTAGAAGAGTTTCTTAAGTTGCATCAGAAAATGGGGGTGATAGAATATCAAAAGAATTTGAAGAGCTCAGGGTTGAAATAAGGGTAATAGTTAAAATTCATTAACAAATGGTATATACTAAATTTTTCTAAAGTAAATCTATTAGGGAAAAAAAAGATGAACCTTGATTTTATAGTAAGAGTGACCTATTATGAATTGAAGATTACAAACTAAACTCACAATAACAATCTTTATGTAACAGATGAGTTAATATTTTATGCATTTGCAACTCTCCAGACCCTACAATATGAAGTCTCTTGCATTGAGCTACACTTTCTGATCCATTGCAATATTACCTTTGGAGGAGTCATGGTCCTACGTGAGGCCCATTGCAAAGGAAAAGTCTCGAGGGATGTTGGCATGAATTTTCACTTGAACAAAAGATAGCAAGAGTATTTTACAGAATTTTCACAAGATGTTCACGAGTTTTCGTGCGAGTGAAACTCTGAGGAATTATTACGCGGGAAGATCGCAAGAAACCACTTAAGCTGAAGATTTCCAAATTGTGTTACCATGATGTCCGCAAGATAGGCACTTGAGTTGCACAAGCGTATAAACACATCTTTTGATTTTAGGTCATAGATTCGAAAGTCATTTCATAACACAAAGGGCACTAAACAAGAGACAAAAATGATAGAACTGGAGGAAATAAAAGCTTTGGCCATCCATTTGGGTTAGAAATTGAGATTTATTTTTTGCCAAAGTGTAGAAATATTGTTGTACTTGTTGTATATAATGTTCTATTGGTTGATTTCGTCTCGTTTGTTCTCTTGCTGCCCGGTACCAGGTTTATAAACTTGTATTATGCTGTATAATAAATGTGTTTGGAGGTTATTTGTAACCAAGCTTGGATATGATAGAAATTATTGTCGAGTATAAGATCCCGTGAATTTTCTTGTTGGGGTCACTCCCTTCGTGGTGTTTTGTCCGCGGACATGATGAGGAAAATGGATGCGGACTTTTGGAGAAGTCCGAGAAGTGTGTCACAATGGACGAGGACTAGTTGGAGGAGTCCTATCCGAGAGGTGGCTGAAGACATGGACGAGGACTCTGAAAGCCTAGGCGTTGACTCTCTTTCTCTCCATAGGTCTGCTACAGCTACATCTGCAGGTAGGCAGTTGGCCGATCTTGATTGGAAGTTTGAGGTGGCAATAACTTCCAATAGGCGCCAGGCTTGCCACTCTGCATGCCAGGCGTACGCTTGCTATGGTAGGCCTAGGAGGCGTGGTCCTACCGCCCTACTGCTAGGGTGGCTGGTTGACCTCTAGGGCCATTGTATATATATATATATACTTGTGCTCTTTCTTTTGTGTGCATCACTTGAGTGTGCATAGAGAGAGCTATGGGCAAGCCTTTGTTGTAAAGATAGAGAGAGAGAGACACTTCTCTAGAGAGATTGAGAGATATACACTTGTGATTGTTTTCTTTGTTTGGGCTTGTGTATCTAACATTTTTGTAAACAATTAACTATTTATAGTGCATTTCTTTTGTAGTTTTTTCTTAATTGAGAAGGGTCTTTCCACGTTAAAATCTTGTGTATATTTTCTCACTTATTCTATCTCTACTGTTACCCATCCATCCGAGCGCTCATCTCTATTGGCGTCTGAGTGGTTTGTCCAACTGGTCACCGTGTCTTCTGTTTTGCGCCAACATTTCTTTGGTATTTGTGTGTGTGATTTATGTGCATTTGTTTCTTGCACTTTCTAACAACATGAAAAGTAATGAATTGTAATTTCGGATTCCCAACAATAACGTAAATAGTACTGGTAAACATTATAGTTATTCAAAAATATTTTGCAGTATTTTGAATTTTAATATTGATTGGTCCAATCAAAACTCAAGTTAGCCTGAACTCGCTAGCCGGTGTTGAGAACTAGTTGAATGGTACATATTGTCAAATATAGATTCGTTAACTATATTGTCTAGGGACCATATAGTCATTAGCAAGGTTGGATTCACTAGCTTCACCTATAAGCTGAATGACCACATGCTAAGTAACTAGGCTTCTAGTTAGCTAAAAATTTCAAAGCATAGCTGCACTATGAGCAGATCGATAAAGGTAGAACAAGATGGGCAAGCCAATGAGAGGTGGACTATCAAGCTAGACAGCTAACTCTCCGTATGTAATCAATTTCTAGATCCTTTAACAATAATTCATTAGTGATATGGATAGCATGGTTCTCATAATCCCATAATCAATAGTAGTTCTTTGGGACTCATAGTTACGAATGTGCATATTGATAGTTCACTCCAACAATAGATCAAAACAATAAGCAGCTTCGCTTAAAAATGAATAGCCGATAACTTTCTCAAAAAGAATAGCCAGTAACTCTTATTTAAGAAAACCATTAGAAACTCCTCTTCAGGAGAGTTGCTGGGAACTTCTCTTTAAGAGAATAGGCACTAACCACATAAAATAGTAAGCTCAATACCTATATATATTATACATGTTTTATTGAGTATTAGACTTATTATTTTTATCTTTTACTAACATTTTAAATCAGTAAGTTCGGATGCATTTGTAGGAATTTTGAATATTGGAGAAGCTTTTTGGCAAAAAAATATTTTTAGGGTATTTAGTTGTGTGTTAATTATTCAATCAAGAGTTTGTTATTTAAGCTTTGGATCATCTATATTTAGCCAAGAGCCTTTAATTTACATTTCAGTTATATTATTGGATATTATGATTTCGACTTTAAGATGCCTTTTCTTACGGTTTTAGTTTATCAGATAATAAATTATCGGAGCCATTTTACGTTATTGCCTTTGAATTATGAGTTTATATATATATATATATTATTGGATTGTTTAATGATATGTGTTGTAAAATTGCATCCTGACTTTGAATTCAATTAAGTCAGAATATTAAAGACTAAACTATGGGTTCGAGGTTGAAGACGTGTCAACTAGACTTAACTCACACAAGTGATTCAAATTGTTATACCTCTCACCCCTTAGGGATATCATGATTAGCATTCAGATACAATTTAAAAGCAAAAAAAATTCTTGATGTGGCTTAAACATATTAAGAACTCAAAAGTAGGAGACAAATCAAAGTATTATCACTATTATTAGTCTACAGGTCACAACACAAAAGAATATATGACCATGCAAAAACCAATCAAAGCTTTGATAAAAAAAAAGGTTTCTCAAGAAGTACCTACAAGATCCAGAAACTTCAAAGAAGAAAAACCATGATGGCAACGAGCCACTAAAAACATCGCATAACCAAGTGGTGGTTGGAGTACTTAACATAGTCTACACCAATTTAGCAAGAGCCACAATTGCAAAGAAGCCAAAAGAAGCTTCTTCTAACACAAGGTAGAAGTTATAATGTCATCCTTAGCAAACAATGTCTGGCTACTTTTGGAGTCATCATCTCCATCTCAAGGCTAAAAAAGATGTTTAAAATACAATACGAGATCAAGAAAGTAAGAGGAGACCAAGCCATTGGAAAAAGTGCTACCTTGACTCAAATCAACAACCTGATTTCTCCATAACCAATCGAAGAATTTAACATTAGAGATGAGACACCTGTCCAACAAGGTCAAATTTGATAAGACACGATCAAAGCTCCTTTGAATCTAAAATATTTAGATAAATATGTCTAAATTAACTCTTTATCAGGATAAAAGACAAAAATTTATCAACTTCTTAAAGAGCAACTTGGGTATCTTTGCTTGGACAACCGCAAACATATCTAGAATCCTAGCGAAAGTAATGATTCACAAGTGAGCATCATTTCGGGGCACAAGCTTGTTTGACAAAACAGTTGGAATCACTCCATAAGAAAATTAATAGCCATATGAGAAAAAATCAAGAAATTAACTAAGACATAGTTCATCCAAGAAGTTTAGCATCTAGACTAACTATCCAACATGGTACTTATGAATAAAGCAATGAAAAACGAAGAATGTGCATGTACCTCATAGATATTAATAAAGCATATCCCAAAAATAATTTCTCGCTCCCCATGGATAGACCACTTAGTAGACTCTACATTAAGTCACTATTTGCTGAGTTTAATAGATGCCAATTCTGGATACAATTAAATCCAATTGGACCAAAACAAAGAAGAGAGGACTTCGTTCATGACGAATCAAAGGATATATATTTGCAAGGTTAGTGAACACAATATTTTAACAATAAGTCGGCAATAATATGAAAGTCTATGTAGATGATTTATTAGCCAAAAGCATATATGCCAATGACCACATCAAAGACCTTAGAGTGGCATTCAATGTACTCATGGTTTAATAAGCATAGTTGCACCAATCTAAACACATATTTGGAGTTATTTTGAGAAGCTTTTTTTATTTTATAGTCTCTTAACATGGCATTGAAGCTAACCCCAAAAAAATTAGAGTCATAATAGATAATGAGCCACGAAGTCTATAAAAGACATACCATGGCTTATCAGGTAGCTAGTAGTATTGTCTTAATTTATAATCAAGCTAGTCGAAAAATATTTACTATTTTTTAAGGCACTCATAGACCTTAAATCGAATGGATTCAAGTGGATGGACAAATGCCTCTTAAGCCTTCTAGGATCTAAATGAATATCTTATACATTGTTGCATAATCAGGTGGACAGATACTTAGGGCAAGAGGCCGCTCAGGAGGAATCACACTCGGTCAAACAACATAAGCAATGCAAGTAAGCATATCAACAGCACAAAACAGCTATCAGCTCAGCTAGCAACAGATCATCATAGAAGATAGTGATTCAATAAAATCAATCACAACGTGAGGCAACCAACAAGCAAGCAGAGGAAGTAATAAAGCATGCAGAAATCAGAATCAGCAAGTCAGCATATGGAACAGCTCAACAGATTTTCTAAGAAAGAACCATTTGTAACAGATTAGCAGTTCTTTGAAATAGACAAATAGTTAGGCCCCAAATTCTGTAAACATATGTACAAGTCAGTGCCTGTGTGGCAAATATTCAGTGTAGTTTGTACACTAGCTAGTGTAAAGGCAGCTACAATACAGAATGAAAAAAAATGGATGTTCAATCTGCAATTGCAACCTGTATGCTTCTTTGGAATCAGTAGCCTGAGTTCTCCCTTTACTTTTTGCCTTTCTTCTCCTCATGTTCTCCCTCATTCTTCTAATTCTCAATTTCCCTTTTCTTATAAAACCCTAGTAAAGAATTCCTTTCTTTGTTACATACATCCACCCCTTTTGACTTATCTAAGGAGGGTGAAATCCTGTACTTGGGAATATCAAACAGGAATTTTAGTGTCATTTCACTCAAGGAAGAGTTAAAGGGTCAGAGGCCAACATATTTTGTCAGCAAGGTGTTTACTGATCCTAAGATACAGTACACTTTAAGGGAGAAGACAACTTTGGTTTCAGTGTTCGCCATGCTTAGACAGTCGACCCTCAATTTTTTAGCAAATTTCTGAATCCCCTGAGAATATTTATCAGTGAGCTAGACAATCTATGATCCCAAGTCAGGAGCAGTTCTCCAAGACTCACAATCATGAATGCTCGTATTGACAGTTCACTTTGGCAACCAATTAGAACAATAGCAGCTTCCCTTGAAGACAAACAGTAGATAACTTTCTCATAAAGAATAGTTAGTGACTCCTTTTCAAAAGAACTGTCAGAAACTCCCCTTCGAGAGAATGTTAGAAATTCCTTGAGGAAAACGAGCACTAGCTGCCTAGAATAATAGGTTTAACACTATAAATTTGAAGCCTATTAACACAATACGAGCATATTAAGATATTTGGATCTTAGCACCTGAAAAATAGAGCACTTATGCCTACATATCAAAGAAGTTAGTAGCTTACTCTTTAGAGCACCTCTTTCCCACAAAATCTTTTGGGAACCTAATCCTCTAATTCTCTGATTTTTATCACTCTTTCTATATCTCATTAATTAAATTTAATTATAGATTTAAGCGTCGAAGAATAAATTGAAAAACTAATCGTGTTTCTTTGAACTCTCATTTAGATTTGTAGTGCACATGATCCGAATTATAATATTCGAGAACATAATCCAAAAACTCTAACTTCAAATCCAAATTTAAGATACACATTAGACATTTTCCATTGAAAAACAGGCGCTATGGTGGTCAACGCAGCCATTTACCATTGTCACCGCACCACTGCATCAAATATTAATAAGTTTTTCTATAAATTAGTCCAATTTTTTAACAAGCTCAAGATTCAAAGCTTTTCTAAAAGAGAAATGTTTATAGCATACACTTTAACCTCTATTAAAAAATTTTGGATAATGTAATGCCTATCAATTATTTATATATGTGTCCTATAAATAAGATATCACATTATTAATAATATTTTTTAAAAAATTAAAAAAAAAATTATCTAATACCTCTCTTTTTAAAAACAACATAAAGCATTTAAAAAAAAAAAAAAACTATAAATTTAAGATTTTTTTTTTTCTTAAATCACTTTTTAGGGGGAAAACAGCCACTCACCCCAAAAGCCATTAAAAAGAGCATAGCAGCCTAATTAGTCATGCACAGTTAACCGCATGGAAAGAGATGAGGGAAGATAATAGCTTTGTTACCATTCTCTTATTTTTATAATCCTCTCTTATGCACCTATAATAATTTCATCCTCATAATTTAGACTATTAAAACTATAACATATTAAATTACACTAGCTACATTAGTGATGAAAATGGCACCAACAAATTCTGTAGTTCAAGCATTCATTCTCCATGATCTCAGTAGTTGATTGGTAATCAACGCCACAACCAGCAAAGAGCCAATGGAATAAAATACAGGTTGATATATAAAAACAAATTTATATAACCGATATTACTTAATCGAATATAAGGCTTTGTCATTTGGTTGTTGCACAAAACATCCACCAATATATATCGGGATGAGTTATTGATAACAATATTCGTAATATGTGGCAAATATATCAACTGATATCTCCCAGTTGATTTTTCTGCTTTGGAAAAATAATTATGCGACTGATACATGTGATACCAATACGCGTCGTTTGATAAGGCCTCAATTGATATGATACTGATATTTTCATCCATGCAAGAATCTCTTCGTATTATTATGTGTCCATCAACGTCGACACTTTCTTCTTTACTTTCCATTTTCTTTCTCTCCTGCAACATCACCATCCATCTGAGACCTCATTGCCGTCTGCTCCGACGACATCACCAACAATCTTTTCCCCTTTATTTTAAATTTCCATCTCCCCAACTATGATGCCGTTGACATTCATCTCTTTCATTTCGCCATCAACATCCTGAGTGTCATTAGCCGCCACTCTGAGCACTTTCTCCACACATTTGATCAGCAACTCTACGGAGTTTGTACCAGCAGAAGTAGCAGCAGGAGTCTTTTCAAGCTGCCTAACCAGTTTCATTAAGTGCTTCGTCCCTCTCTTATGATCATTCATCACTTTCCCACAATGAGTTCCAACCTCACACATTGCACACCAGTACTGAAACTCTCCTTTTTCTTTAGGTAGAACATCTTTTTTTGTCTTCTGCAACAGTTTTGTGCCAAATTTGACACTTGATTTCTCGATATCAGTCTGCTTTTCTTGCTCTGAAATACTGTCATCACCCTTTGTTTCGGATGATCCCACATTTGCTTGCACAGTCAGCTTCAAACTTGAGGTGCTATCAATAGTTGGGACACTCCTCTTTGGCAATGGGCTAGTGTTGAAGCAATTTCTCCGAGCTTTGGCCTTGTGCTTTTTCCCCTGTAAGTGTTCATTCAAGTTTCTCTTACACACAGCAGTTACATGACACAGAGCACAAGTGAACTCCCCTTTGGGTTTCTCCGTATAGACAGTTGATGGGGCCTTGGCAGAAATGCCAGTACTACTTGGAGCAGTCTTCTTTGGCAATAGGTTAGTGCTGAGGCCTCTTCTCTGAGCAGCCAATGCTGCAGCCTTGGCCTTGTGCTTTTTCCCCTCTAAGTGTTCATTTAAGCTTCTCTCAGACAAAGCAGTTACATGACACACAGCACAATTCAACTCCTCTTTGGGTTTCTCCTTAGAGACGGTTGATGATGTGTCAACAGCAATAGCAGCACTGCTTGGAGCAGTCTTCGTCAGCAATGGGCAAGTGCCGAGGCCTGGTCTCAGAGTAACCAATGCTGCAGTCTTGGCCTTGTGCTTTTTCCCCTCTAAGTGTTCATTTAATCTTCTCTCACACAAACCATTTACATGACACAAAGCACAACTCAACTGCTCTTTGGGTTTCTCATTACAGGTGGTTGATGGGCCCTCGACATCAATGGCAGCAGTACTCGGAGGAGCAGTCTTCTTCAGCAATGGGCCAGTTCGGAGGCATGTTCTTGGACCAACCAATGCTGCTGCATTCATCTTGTGCTTTGTCCCCTCTAAGTGTTCATTTAACCTTCTCTCACACAAACCATTCACATGACAAGAAGCACAACTCAACTGCTCTTTGGGCTTCTTTTTAGAGACAGTTGATGGGCCAGCCTCAACACCAATGGCAGCACTACTTGGAGAAATCTTCTTCGGCAATGGACTACTAGTGAGGCCTGTTCTCTTAGCAATCATTCCTGCTGCCTTGGTCTTGTGCTTTTTCCCCTCCAAGTGTTCATTTAATGTTCTCTCACACATGGCAGTTACGTGACAAAGAGCACAACTCAACTCCTCCTTAGGTTTCTCCCTAGATACGGTTGATGGGGCATCAACAGCAATGGCAGCAGTACTTGAAGCAGTCTTCTTCGGCAATGGGCCAGTGCCAAGACCTATTCTCTGAGCAACCAATGATGCTGCCTTGGCCTTGTTCTTTTTCCCCTCTATGTGTTCATTAAACCTTCTCTCACACACAGCACTTGCATGACACACAGCACAGCTCAACTCCACTTTGGGTTTCTCCATGGAGACAGTTGATGGGCTGGCCTCGATAGGACTAGCAGCACTACTTGGAGCACTCTTCTTCAGTGATGGACTAGTGCTGTGACTGGTCGTCTGGGCAACCAATCCTGCCGCCTTAGCCTTGTGTCTTTTGCCTTGTAAGTGTTCATTTAAGCTTCTCTCACATATAGCAGTCACATGACACAGAGTACAACTCCACTCCTCTTTGGGTTTCTTCTTAATGACAGTTGAAGGGAGCTCAACATCAATAGAAGTTGGAGGTGTTGGGGCTTTACGCTTTAAACCAGACAGGCTCGTATCAGGCCTCATCTGCAATAATAAATACACAGAACATAAGAAATCAAACGGCATTGCTGCCTGTATCCTTCCTGCGTGACCTACAGTCATGAAGCTCAAACACATCTGATATATCAGTAACAAGGACACCGACTAGATTCAGGAACAGACTGAAGAATATGTTTTAGAAGCCGATGAGGAGTTAACCAAGTTGGTTAAGGTTGAAGCACTGAGATCAATAGTTCTCAAGTACAAGTCCCCGATCCCTCAACTTCAAATGCCATACAACACATGAGGTTCCCACATCGTATAGTCTGGAAATAGGGTGTATGACATTACGCTTAATTAAAGATCATTTCCAAGTTTGAACCTCTGATCTTTCGAACAAAATAAAACAACCTTATCATTACATGAAGGCTCTATTTAGGTCTGAATAAAGCAATCTTACAATTACACAAATACTCTATCTCTTGCCAACTTTATCTAAAAGACAGATTAGTACACGAGGCTCCCATATTGTAAGATTATGGGATGGTCAGATCTACAGAGTCATACCCCTAAATTACAAAGAGGCTACTTTCATGCCTGAGGCCTCCAGATCACAATAGAGCAAATTATACCATTGTACTAAGATGCACTTTGAGCAAACAATGAGGTTTCACAAGAAACATAATTGAACTGTCACATAAAAATGATGATACAAGTAACTAATAAAACAATTCCTATAGCACTGTGCAAATGGATAACAACAATTATACGTTCGTGAGCACTTAATCCTTTGCCTATAATCAACTAAAACATCATCAAGCCATCAAGTGGAGTAAGGCTGTTTCAGTTCTTTTCTTCCATTCAACTCAATTCTTCTTTTTTTTTTTTTTTTTTTTTTTTTTTTGGGGGATCAGCAATAACTAATAGTCAGGCATTCATCTCAATTCTTTTATTTTCATTTTTTTTATCAGTAAAGAAGGAAAAGTAATAATAAGGCATCAAAGAGGTGCTACTCAAGTACAAAATACCAATGCCCCAAACAATAAAATACAAAAACCAAAGGAAACAAAAAAGCAAGAAAAACCCCACTAGAAGGTGTACATCAGGCTCCCTATCCTATCTCTTATTAATAGAAGCCTTGTTCCTACGATTAGAAGATCTGAGATTCTCCAGCTTCACAGCCCCCATGTCCTTAAACAGCTTTATTGTCCAATCCTCATTGCTGAGGAAGGCCTAGAAGCTTATTAAGCTTGACATTTCTTGAAATACAACCCGTACAAATTTCTTCAAGAATCAATCTCATTGGACTCTCATAGATCAAGAATGATATCAACTTAACTGAAGCATACATCAACAATAAAGTTTTAAGTCCACTAAATGGGGTTGACTATAAGGATCCGTTTACACCATTCTACCTGATTAAGTAGGATATTATCTGAGATTAGAAGCTATTTCAAATACTTTTTATCACATCAATCCAAGCTTTCATATGTAAGTCTTTTTCTTTCTTTCCTCTAACTACAACTAACTCACATTTTCTCATAGATATTTTATTTGGCTTGCCCCTATTCCAAAGTCCTACCCAAATCACATCCAGAACCGTCCAGCTTTTCCAGACACACAGAATGACAGGATTAATGACAAGGAACACTTGCCTTTTGGGCTCACCATTCAACCCTATAGCACATAACAGGGGATGCCGCAAAGGCAGAACAACTTCCAAAGAAGGTTTATCAACACATTCAGACTGAGACAGTAGATTTTCGATGTAAAGAGCATCACCACTCCCAAAATTACTACCCTCCACATAATCACCATTACCTCCAACATCAGACTTGGAGCCCCAGGAAGGTGAACTGAGATAGAAAGCACTTTGTCCACATAAGAAAGAATCCAAATCAGCAGTTAGCTTCAATTTGGGGACATCCATCAAACGTTGGATGAAGGCCATCAAACCCTTTTGTGAAGAAGGAATCAAAGCATCTTCACTATCTCTCACTCCCTCCAAGCCTATGTAGGTCTAACCCTCCCTCTTTACGACCTCCAACCTCCACCAAGTCTCACAGTCTCACCAGGGCAGTACCTCGTGTATGACCCAAAGCACAAAGCATGGATTGAAATATTTTCTACCTTCCAAACTAAACACAGGAACTTAACCTATGTATGTCTAGCCCTCCCTCTTTATGACCTCCAACCTCCACCAAGTCTCTCAGTCTCACCAGGGCAATACCTTGTGTGTGACCCAAAGCACAAAGCATGGATTGAAAGATTTTCTACCTTCCAAACTTAACACAGGAACTTAACCAATGTAACAGCCAACCACATATCTGAAGTTATACATGAAACAAGAAAATGCATGTACCATTGCATCCTGAATTCAAGTTTTTCCATCTGTGGCTCTAAGAATACATTTGGAACTCAGTCATTCTAAGATATTTCAGAACATTGCAGCCAAGAACCGAATCTACCAACACCATACCTTGACCAGTGAATAGTGACGAGACAATGTAAAAGAAGCCTCTCTCAGATCATCACACACAAATCACCTCCATGATGGCACCTACCCAACAATATAAGAAAATGTTAATCTTCAATTATTATTATCTTCTATTCCCTGTTAACCCCAGAACTATTGTCTTTGTTTTCCCTTTCATAAATCAGTGAATGTTGATGTGGGTTGATTAGAATGTTAGTCTGCATTATCCTCTTTCTATGAGTTAGTAAATTTAATTTACCATGCTTCCTATTCAAACGCACTCAGAATTTCAGGGCCCTTTTAGCAAGAAGAGACTATTTTCTATTTTCCCAAGAACTTCCAAACTGCAGGACAATAGCCGGGTGAAGAGGATAAGTAATTACTAACTAGTAAACCAAACTGAACCCCGTATGTACATTAAATATAAATCAGTTCAAGGTGGTGAATCATTATCAGTTTCTCTTCAAAATCAAGTACAAGGAAAGAATAATGGGGCAACTATAATTTTGTTGATGGGTTTGAAATCCAACAAGGAAAACATACAGAACAGCAACTGTAGCAAGCACCGATGACAATATCAATGAATATATTCTACCCTCCAAACTGAAGACAGGTACTATAATTTTGTATCAATGAATATATCAATGAACTCACTTCTAAGATATTTCAGAACACTGCACACAAGAAAACCAAATCTAATGTTATGAAGTGCACGTGTTTATTGAAGGAGAGATCATGAGACTATTATAGGCTACTGAATTCAGCTGTAACTATCATTGATAACACTAGCAATCAGGTGACAATAGCACTAGGAGCTTAAGTCTCCTGCCGTGAGCAAGCAGTTAATCCAACAACCATGGTCAGATTAGAAGGAGAGTTCGCTTCTTCAGCAGGTGAATGACAAGAACAGTTTATGCTAAGTGTCACAGTCCAACTTTTATACCCACAAAACCGTGCAGCGTGTCCGTTTTCCCATGAAAATAGACGCCAGCCAAGTTAACCCACAAGCACTCTTAAGCGTCAAGGTTGATCTCAAGACGCAACGCAAAAACTATGCAAGTGCCAAATTTGTCAAATGTAAGGAAATCACAAGTTAAAAATGCAACAACACAAACAGTTAATTAATAATAATAAGACAATAATCAAATATGGAAAAAATTTTCAAGAATTCATTCTCCTATAAAAAGTTTATGGGCCTTTCAGCGTCTAGCGCTAGTGTGTATTGAAAAGCCCCGACTTTCACAATGGGGTATCTAATTTTTTTAAAATATTAAAATTTAAACTAAATTTATCTAAATTTCTAGAAAAATTCAAAGATACGAAAAAATTATATAAAAATTTATATAACTCGATTTGGATTTTAACATCATTTATCTACTAAGCTATCAACATCCTCGTTGACTTGATCTTCAAGATAACTTTGACCCTTTTTATTTTCAATCTCAGATCTTCAATAAGTTCCCAATTTGTTTCTTATGTTGATCTCTCCTACTTCATGAGCACTTTCTTTTCTTTTTCTCGAACAACGTAGTCACCTCTCATTCAATAATGATTTCTTCAACTTTTAATGCTGGTTGGAATGCTGTGACTAGTTGAATGAGGGATCTTCCATGTCAGGGTAATATAGTTTCAAACAACTTACATGAAAGGTGGGGTGGACCTTCATTCATTTTAGAAGATCTATCTTGTATAATGCCTTTCCAACACGAGCAATGGTTTGGATAGGGCCTTCATACTTCTGTAGGAGACGCTTGTATTTTCTTCAAAAAAACCGCATTAGCTCCTGGAGAAGTTTCATGAGCACAAGATCTTCTACCTTGAATTATAAAGGCTGCCTATTTAACCTGCCCACTTCTTCATTTGATAAGATGCTTTCTCCAATAGGCTTTGGCAATCTCCATATTTTGCTTCCACTCCTAAGCAAAATAGTAAGCACGAGAACACTTTCCTTATTATGGCTCGGCCATGATGTATGGAAGAAGTGATTGTTAATCTATTATAATATCAAAAGGAATCTTATTTGAAAAAAAATAAAAACACATTTGAGTGATTTGCAAGCCTTTGATAGAATTATTGAAGAAGAATTCCTTTGAGTGGAATTATGAGGCAGAAATGGCACCTCAAAAGTTGAAGGTAGTCACGACAAGGCACCTGTTTTGGCTTTAGCAGATTTCTCTCTTCCATTTGCTATAGAGACAGATGCTTTCATGACAGTGATGGAGGAGAACAACAGCTTATCTTAGAAAATCTTTTGGGGTGAAAAACAGGGAACAATCCATCTATGAGATGGGATTACTTGCAATCATTATGGCTATAAAAAAATGTGGAGGCATTATTTGCAAGAAAAACAGTTTATCATCAAAACTGATCATGAGAGCCATAGGCACCTGCTGGAACACAGGAATGCTATAATTCTGCAACAGAAAAGTTTAACTAAATTGCTTGGCCTGAGTTACATCACAGAATAGAAAAGGGAAAGAGATTATGGTGGTAGATGCTCTTTCAAGGAGATATGAAGAAGAACAGCAGATTGTGAGTGTTGCTGTGACAGTAGTTACTCCTACAAGGATGCATGAACTCAAGCTGAGCTATGAAGGAGATGATTAAGATAAAGAGATCATTGCTAGCATTTTACTAGAGCCGGCTTCACAACCCTTGCACACTTATTCCACAGGCCTACTCAGATACAAGGGAAGACTTTGCAAAGGTCCATGAGTCTTATTTTGGTGGACTTTCTTGACTGGCAGCTACTAATAGAAGAACTAAAAATTTTTTCTTTTAGGCATAGACTCATTAAAAACGTGGAGGAACCGTTGCTTGTTGGGATGTATCTAAGAGGAACAAAAGTAAAACGAAGCAATATTCAGGACTATTAAAACCCTTGCCATTGCCCTTGTATTCCTAGAGCCATGAGACCATGAACATTACTGAGGGTCTTCCTAAGTCTAGGGGCAAAGATACTATTCTAGTGATGGCTAGACTGAGTAAGTATGCCACAGCTTCAAAAGTGGCCAATGTATTCCTGGAAAACATCCTCAAATTAAATGGACTACTGTGAGTATTGTTTCAAAAGGGGATAAAATTTTTACTGGGGCATTCTGGATCATGGGAACCAAACTTCAAATGAGCATTTCTTATCATCAGTAGACTAATGGGCAAAGTGAGAGAGTTGATCAAGTTAGGAGACCTATCTCAGATGCGTGGTTCCACAGAAGCCCAATCAGCTGTTACAGTGGTTATCATTAGCCAAATGGTGGTCCAATGCCACTTATCTTCCAGGCTTTGTATGGTTCTTTCCCTCCACAATTGCTCTGCTGTGAGGAACCATTGGCAGCTTCAATTGGTGAATCATTGCTAGGAAGAAGGGACATGAGAAAGTTTTTGAAGCCAATTTGAAAAGAAATGAGAGGCAGTTTGAAGTCGGAGATATGGTGTTTATTAAGCTTCAACCATTTAGGCAAACCTCAGCTGCTATAAGGAGGAATTTGAAGTCACCATCTAAGTACTACGGCCCTTTCAGAGTGCTGTCAAAGAAAGGGAAGTGGCTTACAAGCTTAGATTGCTAGAAGGGTTGAGGATACATACTGTGTTCCACATCTCATTGCTCAAGAACCAGATTGGAAAACAGCAAATTGCGCAGAGTTCCATTCCAGCTATCAACCAAGAGCTAGAAATAGAGATTGGGCCAGTATCTGCCATACAGACAGAGTAATCCCAAGAAAGGCAAAAGTGTTAATCAATCGTTAATTCATTAAGCTAATTTGAGTTTTGAAGATGCTACATGGGAGGATATATAAAGTCTGAATTGCTAAATTTTTCCTTGGGGACAAAG
The DNA here is from genome assembly GCA_033239525.1 of Nepenthes gracilis. Classification (NCBI taxonomy): domain Eukaryota; kingdom Viridiplantae; phylum Streptophyta; class Magnoliopsida; order Caryophyllales; family Nepenthaceae; genus Nepenthes; species Nepenthes gracilis. The sequence continues at coordinate 1,921,061 of BSYO01000026.1, read as the reverse complement.
AAAATCTTCAGGGGGGACTGTTGTTATGAAGAGCACGTGTTTCTTGATGATGGATTAGAGGAACCTTCATGAGACTACTACAGACTACTGAATTCAGCTGTGACTATCATTGATGACAGTAGCAATCAGGTGACAGTAGCACTAGGAGCTGAAGTTTATTGCTGTGACCAAGCAGTTAATCTGACAGTCGTGGTCAGATTAAAAAGAGAATTTGCTTCTTCAATAAGTGAATGACAAGAACAATCAAACATATGACAGAGGATTCCTTAAGTCAGCAATCCATGTGACCATTGCATCATCAATCCTATGAAGAACTAAGGGTGTAGATAGCTAGAGGGTTAACGAATAGGGTGGAAACCAGCTGTCATTTGTATTGTAAGAACCTAATTTGTGCTTCAGGAAATGTGTGTGTGCTTCTTTTGGAGTTGTATTTTCTTTGTGTAAGCTCGTAAAGTATAAATAGCTTCGTAATGTGTAACGAAGAATGTATTGTTAAATTGATTTTGTTTCTTCCTCAAACTATTTCTCTACAATCTCAATTTCTTCTCCTCCTCATTCTGAACTTCCCTTCTGATTTTTTATCCCTCTCTCTTCCTTCTAAATCTGATGTTACAGAATCCTTCCGATTTCTTCTCCGTCTATTACATACAGCAGCACCATACCTTGATCAGCGAATAGTGACAAGACAAGCTCCCAGTGCATAAAGAAAGCACATTACTAGCAATTTTACATTTTAAGAGAATAACATACACAACGCCAACGAAGAAATAGATAAATGAAGAGAACTTTCTCTTTCCAAAAAAAACCCAGTAGATACCAAAGAGACGCAAACTCGAAGGTAAAAATTTGACGATTCGAAGAACTGACCAGGGTAATGACCATCTTCTTCCCAATCTCAGAAGGGGACTTAACCTCATGTGAACGCACATTCGAATCCCCGACTGCAAGTGGACAACGCTGAAACGGTAACGCTTCAAAGCCCTCAAGAACCTCTCGATTTGACGGAAATCCCAGTCTCTCTTCCGAAATCCGGTTGTCGAAATCAGTCGACGGAGGAACCCTTTCATCGAGGCACACTGCCCGCGATCCAAACTCAGAAAAACTCTCCGCCTTCCGCATGGTCATCTCTCTCTCACACATTAACTCCCTCCGCACTTCCTGCTCTACAATTCGCCTACAAGCGAGCTCTTCAGCAATTATCTCCGCTCGAATTTGCTCCTTCTCGAATCCCCGCAGCACCGCTTCGCGTACATCGTAGTGGTGTCTCTGAAACTCTATGTCCCAAAAGTCTGTGCTTCTATACCCCGCTGCAACAAAACAAAACTGCATGTCAGAAGGATTTTCTCAAAAACAAAAAAGCAACATATTGAGGCGGGATTTTCTGTACAAACCTCGGATCCGTTGATTGGTGAAGTAGGTGTAGTTCCACGGAGTTGAGTTATGTGCCGCAGGCCCGTTGAAGGGAAATCGGGATTTGAAATCCATGAAAAATTGAGGGGGCCAAGAGAGCGCGAGAGAGAGAGATTGCAGTAGGATGATCAAAGAGGTTAGAGAGAGACGCGGAGGAAGGGGAACAAGGTTCGAATTTAAATAGCGGAATAGAGAGATTGCATGACACGCGACTGTGAGGAGAGTAGGATGAAGAGATGGAGCGGTACGCGTACCTCATGGAGGCATCTACGCGTCATATTTTTATATTATTTGTTGAATAAAATATTCAACAAATGAATTTTAATTGTTTTTTAAAAAAATAATCTAAATAATTATTTTATGTTTTTGTTATTTTATTAAATGTTTAATATAAAAATTATTATATATAATTTTTTTAAAAAAATTTCCTTGTATTTAAGTTAAAAACAAATAACTAAAATTATCAATAATATTAATATTAACTTATTTTTATTGGTGACCTTTTCATCCATCATTCCTAAAAAATAAATAAATAAATCCAAAATACCTTCCTTCATGCCTTCCCTAGCAAGTCGGATTTGGGAGCATGCATCTCTTGGATATATATAGTATTTTTTCTAAATTTTAATAATTAATTTTAAAATAAATAACTATAATTTAATTTTTTAAAATAATTAATTTTTAAAATAAAAAATAATAACCATTTGTTATCAAATATACGATTAAAATTAATAGATAAAAAAATTCAATCTCAATTAAAATAATAGCATTTGCTCGATTGTAACAAACACGGTATGGTGATCGAGTTACCATGTCTCCACGGCCAGCAAATCAAAGAAATTTTTGGTCACAAACAATGAGATTCCCTTCAATATTAAGACACACGTACAATAAAATAATTGATCATTATGGCTACTGCTAAAAAATTTGGCTCGATTAAATATTTAGATCTGTTTATGGTTACAAATAAAGATAAGTAACTCAACCATGGTTGACTATAGATTAGATATGATTAAAATCAAGTTTGTGTCTAATACTAGTCAAATTTAGATAGAAATTTATGATTAATAAATTGGGTTAGATCGCATAAAACCTAGTCAATTGGGCTAAAAGCTTTAACTATGCCCGTCTATGAGCCAAACCAGGTTGGTTTGGGCCAATTGATGAATTTTTTTTAATTTTAGTATATTTTTTTAAAATTTTATATTTACATAAAAATATTCAAAAATGTATAATATTTTAAAATTATAATATTTAGAATAAAATATTATGTAATTGTATATTTTGTTGAAAATATTTACATAAAAATTAATAATTATATAAATAATTTTTAAATTTTAGTATTTATTTAAAATAAAAAATATATTTATAAAAAATTATAATACAAGCCAAATCAAACTGAATATTTTTACTTATAACCATACTCGATCAGAAAATTAATCAAGCCTAATTTTATGACTATACTTTTCATAATAATTTTATAACTTAATTGAACCCTACAAAATTTTGAGTTGGTTGGTTGGGTCAATCCAACAATTCGACTTCAACCAGATTTAATACAATATAATTTATTTATTTTAAATGGATGTCAAGTTTTAAAAAATTTATATATCAATAAATTATATTTTTGTAAGTAATAATTTTTTTTAAAAAAATAGCATTTAGGTAATATTTAATATTACAATTTAAGAAATATTTTATATTAGGCCTTTATGTAAATATGTTATAAAAATATTTAAAAAATATCCTTGGGTTGGTATATTTTTATCATGACTGGACACAATTATAATTTTTGACCAAAAGAAATCTTATTTAAACCAAATCGATCTAATTTAATATATAAAAATTTTTATCTAAATTAGACTCTTATTAATTCAAAAGTGATTGTTTACAAATATACTAGCGGATAAGTCTGTCCAAGGCATGATGCCTTATGCACACTCTCCATATGCTTTCTAGCCTATTTGAGATTTTCCTGCGTAGCTTAGATAACATTATTAAGTTATTTAGTTTTCAAATTACTTTCACAATCAAAAACTGTCCTACCACTTTACATTTTACTACACTTACGACAATATATTGTCGGGATTATATGTGTTTTGAATCTAGCTAAAGCACGGATAAGATTGAAAAACATTATTGATCATCATATGCTCAATCGGATTAAGGCCACTCGACCTGAGCACAGCTATGAGCTCCAAAGTGGCTCGCTCTTAGTAAGAGACTAAGGCTACCAAACCCAGATAAGATGAAATGTTAGTATCTGTCCACAAGTAAAGATTATCAGTTGTCTATCTAACTAATAGATAGTGTGTTAACCTTAATAAATAGGATATATGACACACCTTAACAGACGCTTTATTAGCTCGAAAAAGGAGGCTAACAACATAAAAACTTTTTAGTTGATGCAGTAATACCTAATATAAATCATAAAGAGGCTACGTTTGTTACAAAACTTAGAATAAGAAACCAAATATGAATAGCAGTTGACTCAATGGTTTCTTTTGATCCTTTGCCTATAAATATATCAACCATCTACCATGGAGATTTGAGAATTTCATAGAGAAAGAGAGAAATTTATTGATTGAGAGAAGCAACTCTATTGTAATATTGCTGAGGAACATAATAATTTTCTAATTATGACAAGAGGAGGAAGTATTGATTCCTCATAGGAGATCCAACTATCCTATCAATTGAGTTTAGTAATCTCACTAGTAAATTGATGGTATCTTAAGTCCTTCTTACTTAAAGAGTAAGAGCGCCTCAACATCATAAGCCGTCAGAGATATTCATTCAATAGACCATTTTTTTCTAATTGAGCTCATTTGACGAGTTTTATAACATTAAATTTTTTAATTTATATTTATAAGATTAAAATTTTTATATATTGAATTAATATAAGTAATAATTATATAAAGAAAATTATGAAAAACACTCAAGTGTTAAAGAAATTAGAATTAATGCATAATAGACATCAAAGGCACTCTCATGGGTGTTTTAGGTATAACCCTCACACTAAAGGAATGTATAAGGTGCACTCATACATGATTTAGGTAGAATAATTCATATCTAAGGCACAGGAGTAGCCCTCGTGTGTGCATGCTTTTAAGTATGACACCTAATATAATGCTCATACACTTATTTAGATATTTTTTAATTCCCTTGGCTATATTTTAGGTATTTTGCAAAAAAAAAAAAAGAAAAAGAGAAAGAAAAAAAAAAAGAAAGAGACAAATAGAGAGAAAGTGAAGAAAAAATAATTTTGAGGTTATTTTATTGAAGATTTAGTAAATATTTTTTAAGATAAGTTCATTAAAACATATTCTATAATTTATTTTTAAAATCTTATGATTTTTTTTTCTAATTTTTGTTTAAATATATATGCATGTTATCCATCTCACCCATTTTTCAAATATTATTGTGTATATATTTATTTTACTAGATATTTGGATATTTAATTTGTTTTAACTAGACACTTAGAGATTTTTTTTTTTAAATATTTAGAGGTTTCATCTATTTTTATCAAACATTTAAAAATTTAAAAATTTTTATGTTTATATTTGAATTATAGTAAAGAAAATCATAAAATTTTTAAGTATTTAACTTTATATGTTATTTTTATATAAATATTTAATAAAAATTTTACTTTATAAAATAAAAATATCACACTTTTGTCCTAATTTAAAAAGTTTTGAATATGTGATATATGATCTAAAATTTTTTTTTAATAAAATAAAAATCATTTTACTATAATTATATTATTTTTAGACATATCCTGATATAATATGCACACTTGAAAAATGTTTGTATTATTTATGAGTTAAAGAGTGATGTTTGACATTATTTAAGGATATTGTAGACATTCAACTTACAAATCTTAAATAATAATATAATGGTATAATGTTATAGAAATATATGTAATTTATTTTTTAAAGTTGCTATTTAATTAATCGATGTGTGAATAACTGATTCTTAGTTTTTAAATTTTCAAATGGTTTTAATGCGCTCCTTCGATTTTCATATTTTTAGATATACACTTATATCTATTTAGTATTTCTATATTTTTTTGTAGATCTCGCGTGTTTTGAATATTCAAATATATTTAACAATTTGTATGAAATCACTTATTTATCAAAAATTTGATACCTAGATCTTTGCATATTATTTATGACTTTTCAATTATTTGGCATGTTTTACTCACATATTTATTTAACATATATATATATATATACTTTATTAAATATAAGTTTTATGTTTACAAATATTTTTAACCATTATAGATTAGCACACAGATTATTAAAAAATTTGGACAGAAAACTATTAAAAATTATATTTGTAGTATTGTAGGTTCTTTTAGATTTAAAGTAAAGAATAGGATTTTATTTTTAAGTTTCATAATTTAGATTTAGGCCGATGTGCTATTACAAATGCATGCATAATTTTTTCACTCATTGGGACATTTTGATTATATGCTTTTTTTTATAACTATTTATTGATTAAGTATAATATTAATTTTAAGGTCAAACGGGGATAGCTTAATTATTCCTATGACCATTGTAATTATAGTTAATTATATTACTTATGGTGTTAATATATGATCTCTAACTCAATTTTTGTTATTGGATTATGATTATTATTGATAGATTTTATTTTTAATGTTGTTATTATTACCTACTTATCTTGAGATTATGATAGAAAATATAATTAGAGAGAACATGTTGTGAGAAAAATAGTTTTATATGATTTGAGAAGCTAAATGTTAAAATTTATTATATAATATGTACTAAGATGTGAGGGGTTGAGTTGTTAGTTCTAGTCGTGAGAATGACTACTTAGCTATGATAGTTAAGATGATGGATATTATAAATTGTATGATAACTTTTGATCATTTTACTAATGAACGAGCACTAAGTTCTTAATTGATTCGGACATGATCAAAATGAAGATATGAATTTACCAAGTGGAGAAGGTATCTAAAATGATTAATTACCTGAAAGAGGAAAAAGTCAAGTTTACTATCTACAAATTGGATGGTGAGGTTGACTATTAGTGAACTACAAGAAGGAGAATTTTGAACTTAGATAACAAGATCTCGTGGGACATGTTTTTAGATGTGTTTCTCGGGAAGCACTTTTTGACAAATGTTTAGTGAATAAAATGAGAATGAATTTATTTGGTTAAAACAAGAAGATTGTTTGATAGCAGAGTATAATACTAAATTTATTAAATTGACTCATTTTGCCTCGTATATAGTTTTAGACGAAGCAAGGAGGGAGAGGAAATTCCTTCAAAGCTTACAAGACTTGGTTTGACAATATTTGGGGCCCTTGTATTTGAGGATTTATAAAGAAGTGCTCGATCAAGCCTTTCTCGTTGAGTTAAAGTAAGAGAGTGTCGAGTTTTTTGAGAAAAAAAATCAAGCCTGGAGACTAGAATTTTAGAATTAGAAAGGTTCAATTTAAAGTTAAAGTTGCAAGATAAAGAAAAATCTATTAGAGTTCGATAATCACTGATAAAAAGTCACAACATTCGAAGTCGGTCTGCGACCATTATCAAAAATACTAGGGAGGATAACTGTTTTATAAATATTTAGTTTATACAAATTCAATTACACCAAAAAAAAAAAAAAAAGCAATTCACATTTGAATAAAATGCCAAAAAGAGCAAGGAAAAAAATACATCTATGGCACTTTTGTAAAATTTTGGAGGTAATTAAGGATCTCTTTTTATTATTATTATTTTTTTGATCGGTATGATTGTTGACGGCCCAAGAAGAAAAACCCGTTGAAGGATTCGGCTCATGATAGAATAGAGGCCCAATTGGCCCAAAATCGGTAGACGAGTTTGTCTGTCCTATCTGAGCGGTCTACTCATTGAAGGAAGACGAAATTAACTCTAATTGACCGAAACGATTTTCTTCTTTTATTTAATTTAACATTTTGGTCGCCATTTGGTAATCATTAGTTGAACGGTATCTTATCCACCCGATAAATTTTTTAGTGGTTGATAAAAAAAGTCAAATGCTTCTTATTTCTATATAAACCCATCATTCCTAATAAAAAATGTGGATGATGTTCAGCAAAATAAAAACTAATTAAAGACAAATTTAAGACGCTTCAAGTGCATACACAAACTATCTCAGTAAGATGCTTTTTAAAAAGCATATGCCATAAATAAAAATTATTTTTACAAATATTTACACTTGTATCATCACTTTTCTTTTCCCAAATAAATATTAATTCAATACTTCTTAATTAAAAATATTTAATATTGATTAAATAATTAAATTATTTTTCTTAAAAAAATTATTTAATTTTTTTAAAAAAATATTAATTATTTAATATTAATTAAATAATTATAATTAAAAAATTAAATTAACTTTTTTTTTTTGAAAGGATAGTGACTCAAAATACACAATATCGCTAGCACCCAAAAAATATTCAGATAACTATAATTTGAAGTCCTTTTTTCAAAATTTATAATAAATAAATAATGAATATTTTATATCATTGCCGACACATGTCAATCATGGAACCTTCATCGAACCACATTTTTTAATTAAACTTAGGTCTATTTAAGTTTAAATTTACGCTATATTAAAAATTTGAAATTAAGGGTAAAATGATTGCTATTTTATTTTATAAATGCTATTAAAATAATTATTTTTTATTTTTTAATAAAAATATTAATATATATTAAATATAAAATCTAATTTTTAAAAAAATTGAAAAATACTATTTTTAGGTCATAAATGTCATATCGCGGGCTATTTTGTTTGCGTGTGTGCTGTGGACGTGGATCAGTATTCGCTGTTTTGTTTCCTTCTCCATTAAGAAGAACCCTTCAACCGGCGGAATCACGTCACACCTCACACCTCATTGTTACCTTCACGGTCCTTCCGCGCCGACGTCGACGTCTCCTCTCTCTCTGTTCTCACTCGGAAATGGCGACCAGGTGCGAGATCTTCTGCGAAGTTCTTATAGCTATTTTGCTTCCTCCTCTCGGCGTCTTTTTCAGACACGGCTGCTGCAGCGTATGCACAATCTCCTCTATTTCCCTCCCGTCCTGCCTGTGTCTGTAATTGCCTTTTCTTTTGGCTTCTTTTTTTAGACTGAAATATTCAATCGGTTTGCAGATTGAGTTTTGCATATGCTTGCTGTTGACAATCTTGGGGTACATCCCCGGAATTATATACGCCATATACGCAATCGTCGTTGTTGATCGTGATTGGTACCGCGGCGACGATACCTACTATGCCGTAGCCTAGCAGATTTATATCAAAGTCAAGCCTATATGTTGAATATTTCGATATATTTGTTGTTTTCTCTACTTCGTAATGTGATGATATTGACCGAAAAAAAAAAAAAAAGGTTGGACACTCGAATTCTCGACGTTAATAAATTATATCTCTGCTGTTCTATTATAGTTGTTGTCCTGATTTTTTGATTTGACGAAGATTTTTTCCTTCCTCTAATTTTATTTTTATTCCCGAGTTTTCGCTTGCGTTTTATGACGTCTGCTACTGCTTGGCGTCTTAGTTACAAAAATTTTGGAAAATTTTGAATCTCTTTACATATTTCTTTTTTTTGGTTGTCCAGATTGCGGATGCTAATAATGCAATTGCAGTTCTTGAATAAATTTCTTTTTCGCCGATCTTGGCTTAGTAGTGATGAATTTTTTGTCCGAAAATTGAAATTCTTGAGAGGTCTCCATTTGTCTTTGCCACCATAAACATTGTGAGAAATAATATATATGCTATAACAGATCTGGGAGTGAGAGGATACAAAATTTATTGTTAGTCTTAATTTCCTCTTCCTTTTTGATATTGATTGATTTGTTGTTTAGACTTTGATGATTACCATAAATTAGGATTTTGACCCGAGAGTTTCAAAATGGGCTCTTAGATTTTCACAGGCACGAGAATAATTCATTGGTTCATCATCCAAAGCTTAAACTAGTAAAGCACTAGCCAAACGAGAATGCTTGAGCATAGAGCTGAAAAGTTTTGGCTGCTTGAAGGCAATACTCAGTACCTTAAGGTTCTGTGTGGAGAATGTTATCTGCTATACATGCTCTTGACCTTTTTATGTACAGGCTACTCAGGAAAGCCAATAATACTTTGACTCTTTTATCAATGAAGCATCAGGTACTCGATAATGCCATTTATGTGTTAAGGGCTTTCTATTTATTGAGGATCTGAGTCTTATGTTGAAGGTGGCTTAATAACCCCCTAGATAGTAATTGGCTTGTTCTTCTGAAGAATTAATAGTTCTCCTTATGAGAAGTTAATGCCCTTTATTAAAGACCGTTATTCTTCTGGATTAATTGGCATATTGGTGTGCATAAGCTTAGTGGGTGGCTCGTCAAATAAGACGTTTCGGTGGTGGGTAATGTGGTTTGTCAGATGGTATAAGCATTTGACCTGAGTCAATCTGATTTCAAGTGTGAGCATATTGTTGGGGTCACTATTGTTGGGGTCACTCCCATGTGAAAAATTTTGGCTTAGAATATGCCGGAGTAAATAATTTTGGAGTGGAGAAAGATTTCTCCGGAGGAGTTTTTTGGAGTGGAAATCCTGAGTTGCAAATTTTGGAATGGAATTTGCCGGAGAGGAATTCTTCGGAGTGGATTTCTCCGGAGTACGTTTTTGGAGAGCAAATGATGGAGTGCAAGGCAAGTTTTGTGGATAGGCAAAAAAGTGGCTGGTCAACAGGAGGTTGGCCAGCCGAGAATGTTTGCAAGACGCCAAAATGGCCAGTCAACGGGTTGATTGGCTGTTTATGGTTTTGCCCGGTTGCGACGTATTGACAGGATGAGTCATTTTGTCAAGCTGATTCAAAATGACCAAGACTTGCCGTGTGGCGACCCGAGCCTGAATACTCAAACACGTGGCAACGAGCTGCACACGCGGATTAAAAATTTAAAACCAAATATAACCATTCAATAATCTAGATCATTTTAATTCCTTCGATATTTAGCTACATCATGATAATCCATCCATTATCCATACAAACATATTAAAGAAAACATAAACTCAACAAAAGAAAATACATAAGTCTCAAATAACAGTTTAAATCTCATCATCCGACTATCGCCATCTTCTCATGCGTTTTTCTCAATAGTTAAATTTCAAACTCAATCTAGTTGGCAAGAAAACACAAAGCGTTTCCCAAAGCCAACAAGCGATATAATAAAAACGCTTGGTGAAGCAATAACGATAGGTTGATATCATCTACCGGGTCAACATACTCGACAACTTACTATATCCGTAGATGATTCAGCAACACGTCAGTAAAAATGTACATTCTAGGCAAATGGGTTCCATGAGACCCGTCATCCAAAAATAACAAGAGTGTCAATAAACAAATTCGAATCCCCCCGAATCCGATCTCAACGATGATTGTGGATTTCCTGATAAGATATGTCGAGAAGAAAAACAAAAGATACTAACGATAACAATACAAATACTTTGATTCCATTATTATCTCGATGTAGTGGATCCACACCGAGGATATTGCCATTAATTTTTTCGACAAACGAGGACTCACAATCATAGGTTATCTCATTTTTTTACCCGATTCATAAGCCACTTCACGAACTAAAGGCATTCCATCTTTCCCCCGCAAATGTGTGTGCGCATTCTTATTCGGCTACCCATTTTCCCCAACACATATTTTATCTAAATTCACGGTCCACAAAGTTATCTAGATGAATTAAGATTGTGACGCCTTCTTTGCCCCCAAGGCATGTCAACATCACGCTCCTTGCTAGGGCTTGTCTTACCTAAACGGATTTTTGTCACGTCAAACTCCAAAGATCTCCCGCCATGATGGTCTCGATTGGAGGGATTGGTAGGATGGGATCGTAGCATCCCGACACACTTGGCAACGTAATGGTCCATCCACCGGGATACCGAATTATTAGACGGTTATGTCTTTGACTTTCACTAGCTATTGCTAGCCTCCCATTCATTGAACTTTTCATGCTTTCACTCATCTCGCTCAACCTCGACAATGATAATTGTTAGTCAACGACGTCACATACTCACACACTAATTGATAACGCAATGTTCCAAATTTCCACTACAAAATAAAATATTAACGCATTAAAAAATCAATTGATGGTGACCGATTTTTCACACCATCAAAATCAACACCAATTAAACGTATCTAAAAAACATCCAGCATTGTTGATCGATTTTGTATGATCGAACAATGTGGACTCACTTTCTTTTCATTTTATTTCCTAGAATGTCTCCTACAACTAAGCCAACAATGTAATTTATTTCAAATTTTATCCCCAATTAATTTTATAAAGTTCCAACAATTTAATTATCAATATTTATATATACATATACCTTTATATATATATATATATATATATATATACACACAATTTCCACTTATACACACACATATACCAACACTTGGGCCCCGCCCAACACACTCCAACACGCACCCACATACTTGGGCCTAGCCCGACACCACACACACACTCACAACCCACACACACACACTTGGGCCCACGGCCCAACACACACACACAACCCACGGCCCAACTCATCCCGGCAGCCCATCACGCACACACAGCCTCACGCAGCAGCTTCCTGCTGCACTCTCCACATACACACACACACACGGCTCACACAGAGCACCCCACGCACAGCAGCTCTGCTGCTTCTACACACGCACACAGAACACAACACACACTGCTTCAGACGCACACAATTACTTACACACACGGCTTCACCCAGCCGTTCACACCCACCAAAGCAGCACAACAACAATTTAACCCCAGACTTACAATTTCTTCATTCACAGCTTTTTGGCTAGAAACAGAGCACAAAGAAATCGGAGAAATTAGTGAGCAAGAGAGGGAATATTAGGATGATTTCACTTGAAATTTCGAGAGGAACGGAGGTGGAAGGATTCACATGCAACTAGAGAGGAAATGACAGTAAAGGGATCACTTGCCTGAAGAACGCGGCTCCGCTTCGGCTTCAATTCGGCTTCAGATTTGGAAATTGGCTTCAAATCTTGGAAAACGGCTTCAGAGTCGACGACGGCTCACACCACCGCACAACCACAAATCGGCAACGACGACGGAAGAAGACGCCTCAAGGATGAACCACGCCTCACGCTTTCCCCCACTCACAGCCGATTTCTCTCTTCCACTTATCATCACACACCCACGAATGCGAGGGTTAAATTGACCCATGGAGACGCAACGGTGAGGGAACAAGGAAATCGGGCGTTAGGCAGAACGGCCGCGATGGAGGCCGTTGCGAGAGAGAGAAAACAGGGAACGAGGGAGAGAGAGAGAGAACGTGGGGACGATGAAACGCAGAGAGGAAGGATCGAGAACTGCTGAGGTGGGCAGGGGATTTGTTAGTTTATTAATTTACTTATTATTATTATTATTATTACGTAAACGTTTATATATATATATATTTTTAATCAAACTTCACCCAATTAAATTTAAATTTCCTTTATAAAAATATCCGGGCATTACATGCCGGTTGCATAGAAAACGGCCGAGGTGCAGAAATGGCCAAGGTTGCTATGCGCAGTAATGCCCGAGGACATGGGTTGAGCACAGTAAAGACCGAGGACACAACCAATGATTGAGGATTGAATAATGCCCGAGGACATGGGTTGATGTCCAAGGCTCTTAGACAATGCCTGGAGATATCAAGGAACGCCCGAGGACCGTTGAAGAATGAGGACTTTGCTGAATTTGCAAAGTCTGCGTACCAGAGTTGGTAGCTGTCAAAAAGGGGAGAAAGGCGACATCTACGTAGGCAGCTTTTCAGAAGGATATTTGATCTTCAGAGTTGGTACCTAGTTGGCGGAAAAGGTCAACGTATCCCAACAGGACAGGACAACACTTGGTAGAGTTGGTGGGCAAAATAGGTGGCAGGTTGTAAAGTTAGTGGAAGGCGTTTGTCCACACACAACCTGCCTATTGGGTAGATGGTTTCAGGTAAAATCAGTATAAATGTACATGCTAGGCATGCAGGAAAGGGTGACTGTGAGATGAAGTCTATGGGTTGTAAAGTCTAGTGAGGTGAAGTCTACAGCTGTGAAGTTCAGGCGTGTGTGAAAAGAAAAAGAAAGTTGAGTGTACCACCAGTAAGAGGAAGGATAGAAAAAAAACAAAGAGATAAAAGCGAAGTAAGAGTTTCCTTACTCTGGAGTTGTCTTTTTTATTCTGTCTCGGGTGTGTAATAGATACTTTGTCTCGAGGTTTTTATAACAAATTGTTTACATAGTGGACTTGTTTGTGGACTCCCGTGGTTTTTTCCTTTTGTTCATAAAGAGTTTCCACATAAAATTTGTGCATTCTCCATCTTTCTCCCACAAGTGTGTATGTGCATTCTTATTCGACCGGTATTTTCCCCAACACATATTTTATCTAATATTCTAGATCCATGACAAACGGTTATCTAGATAAATTAGTCCCTGTGTGCCTTCTTTGCCCCCAAGGCGTGTCATGATTAGATGGTCCTTGCTAGGGCCTTGTCCTGGCTAAACGGATTTTTGTCGAACGGTCTCCAATAAGATGGCTCCAGACAAGATGGACTGATAGGAAGGATTGGTAGGATGGAATTGTAGCAATCCGACAATTTGGAGGCCTAATGGTCCCTGAACCCTTCGCCGATTATTAGACGGTGGTGTCTTTGACTTTCACTAGCTATTGCTAGTTGGCACACATCATTGAACTTCTCATGCTGGACTCATCTCGCTAATTGCCAATGATAATTGTTAGTCATCGACGTCCCAAACTATCTTTCGTCATTGATCAGCAATGTTCCAAATTTCACTGCTAAAATGAAATATTAACACATTAAAAATCAATTGATGGTGAATGTGATTTTTTCGATCGTAAAAAATCACTACCAATTGCCACAATCAATAACACAAATATTCAGCATTGTTGATCGATTTTGTATGATATGAACAATGTGGAAAATTTTTGTATGAAGATATTTTCCTAGTATGTTAGTAGGACAATCTAGGGTTATCATGAGAATGAGGATAAATAGATGCTATCCTACTAGAACTAATGGGTCGGCGGCATGGATGCATGTTGATCTATATGTTATTGCTCTCAATACGTTTCAAAATAAGCCATCATTTATAATACTTAAAGGATAATTGACAAATGTCCAAATATCAAGATTACTATTAGACAAATGGTTACGAATCCCAAATATCAGGGCCAGTGTCATGGATACAAGTTGTGTGCATAGATAAACCAATGTGTTTGTCCGGACTAAGGGTGCTTTGTGTCCCATGGTGCTCGATACTAACCTGATGCGAGCTAGCTTAACGGCAAGTTGATTGCTAGGAAGCAATGGATACTGCTAGCTACTAGGCGAAGAGATGTGAGAACCTCAAAATTAAGGTGACTGATTCGAGACTCGTTGAGATGTGTTCGATTTACAATTCTCACGTGACTAAATAACAAAGATGAATTTTTCAGATCCTCAAGCAGTGCAAGCATTGGCTAAGGGAAATCTTATCTCGTATAGGCATTTTTCACTTCACTATATAAAGTCAGACTATCACACGATATACCTTGGTCTATAATAGCTTCTAGAATCTTGTTGGAGGTAGGGGCAGATTTAAGATCTTTTTTCATTGTGGTCAATGATTTTATAATTTTAATTCTTTGGCAAAATAATTTTAAATAAATTATATTATAATTATTGCGTCTCGGGTCTTGGGTTATTATACGGATTAGGAAGCCTTCCAATCTTTCGCTATGGGTTGATTTGGATCGGATCCATTCTCCGTCGTTAATAACTTGGAACCTGCACAACACAAATCACAAATAAGTGGTCAGAGGTTAACAGGGGGTTATCCCCTGTTGACACTCCGACACTCAAGTCAGAAATCTTCTACAATAAATGGAGAAATGCACGTTTAAAGGTAAATATGGCGGGAGTGCAAAGATGTAACGATGATTGGAGTGTGAGAGGGATGTATTGGAAGGTTTGAACTCCATAAATGCGCCCGGCAGATAGGCGGCTAAGGGGTGCGTCCGACAGAGGGCGGCTTAGAGATGCGCCCGACAGACGAGCGGCTTAGAGGTGCGCCCGCGTAGGGCAGCTTAGAGGTGCGCCCGACAGGGGGCGGCTTAGAGCTAAGCTGTCTTGGTGAATTAACATCCTGTTTACCTGAGCGGACAGTTGACTCTTGGAAAGCACGCTTCTTAATCTGGGGCAGAGGGCTCGTGGCTTCAGGAAGGAGTGCTCCTGGGACGGAGGGCTCCTATTTCCGGGACGGAGAGCTTCTGGGAATGAGGGCTCTTGTCTCCGGAACGGAGGGCTGAGGGCCTGAAGAAGGAAGGAGAGCTGAGAGCTCCCCGGCAGTGGAAGGCTGATGGCCTTTGGACTAGAGGAAGGTTGAAAGCCTCCTGGTGGCAGAAGGGTGATTGCCTCCGAAAGGAGGAGGGATGAGAGCCTCCTGGCGGCAGAAGGTTGCTGGCTTTCAGATTGGATGAGGGTTGAGAGCCTCTTGGTGATCAAAGGTCGCTGGCCTTGAAAGTCTTTTGGCGAGAAGAGGGCTGGTGGCCTCTTGACCGCCATCCATTTTCGTTGGAGATTAGTTAGTAATGGTTAAGCCATTTTCCGAGCCTTCCGAAGCCTCATGAAGCTTTTTTGAGCCTCTCCTGCTTGTAGAACTTGTCCTTTCAAGCTTGAAGGAGCCTGAATTTATAGTATATTTCATAAATGCGCTTATTTTATAAAAGTAATATCGGACTCTTTACTTTCAAATAATGATGTTGGATTGTGGGTCTATTGCGGGACCTGACCCATTAGGCCCGTGGTTGTTGGACCCATCAATAACTATTTTGAAAAAAAAAAAAATCTAAGTTTTTTGATACTTAAATAATAGTCATGTTACATTTTCCATTAATATTAAAGTTAAAAAAAAAAAAAAACAAAGAAGTTTAATTGTTAAAGTTTATAATAGGGTGTTCGGTTAGAAAAGTGCAAATGAAATATAAATAAACGCTTACCATTTTCATAATTTTAATTTTTTAATTATAAATTTTTATTAATAAAAAATGCAATATTACTTGTAAAAAGGAAAACTATCTCATTTGGTCTCCTCAGGAGTCCAAATTGATTGATAAAAATAGAAGTTAAGTTTAGAATAAAACAGTAAAACTTAAAATAAATTTTTACTAATTATTTTTTGATCAATCAATCTTGACCCCGTAATGTAATGCCTAGTTTTTAATTAATTTATTTTGATATTATTAGTTTATTCTTTATTAATTAAAAATAATTATGCAATAAAAAAAAAAGAAAATTTTAAATATAAAAGCAAACTTGGTATCCGATGTGCACTTGATATACTCATGTGTAGTTTAAACAAATTGTACATGCCCAAGGAATGTCTCTAGAGTGCTCAAGCGTATTTCGGGCAAATTATATTGTGTTTGAGGTGTAATCCTTTAGCACTTTTATGCAGTTTTGATAAAATGTTCATACTCGAGTTGCACCTGATGTGGTAGTCGTGCGCGATTGATGGTTTGAGTGGCACCTGGTGTGCACCAAACTAGTGCTTTTATGCCAATTCATTTATATAAGCCGCATTAGTACTGTTATTGGGCACTTTTCACGGGAAGAAAGAGAAGAGAAAGAAAAAAGAGAAAGAGAAGAAAAATAATTTTTACGCAGTATTCGGTTAGATTTGTCAAATTTAAATGTTAAAGAAAATATTTTTTAATCCGATCTTTGAACTATTTCGGATTTTTTATAATTTTGTTTATATTTTATATTTTGAGATGTATGCAGCCCTTTACCGTTGCACTATAAATATTATTGCATTCGTGTGAGTTTTATTGAATGTTTTGATGTTTTACTTTTGTTTTATCGAATATTTAAGGAGTTCATTTATTTTGTACAAAATAAGTGAGGATTTAAAATATTATATTCGTATATGAAAATATTTGTAAAGAAAAAATCATGAAAATGTACATTTGGCATTGTATATGATAATCTATAGACGAGCTTCAATCTGAATTCTATTTTGTTATTTGATTTGATATTTATACTTTTTTATAAGGTGAGAAGTTTGTATTTATATTATTTTAAAGTGAAAAATTTATACTTTTTTAACAGAAAAGAAAAATTTTAAATATTTATTATAAAGTCCTCCAATTTGATATTTTATTAAGAATTATTGTAAGAAATTAAACAAAACTAATATATTCGGATATTTTAGTATATTTAGCAAGATTTGATGATTATAATATTAACCATATGTGGTAAAAAATTGTATTTGATTTTATCTATAGGGAGTAATACGTAGACGGCCCTTCTATGGTTTTAAATAGTAGTGATATGGTATAATATTATTGAAATTATATGTAATCCTTCCTAAAAATTAGTCTTTTGACATTTGATTTTTAGATTTCCTATGGTTTGGATTTTCGATATTTTTCTTACATTTGATTTGATATTGTGACGCTTATTTTTGAGATTTGTAAAATTTGATTGATGCTTAAATTGATCCGATTTCCATACTTTGAGCTTACGTTTTAAGACACCGGGTGATTTCGTATATTTGCACTACATAGCATTCAAATTCATATTATAAAACTTTGTGTGCGAAATCACATTTGGTTATTTGATATTCCAGTATTTGATACAATTGGATATTTGACACATTTAGACTTTGAATTTGTATTAAATTTTTGTACATGTTCTATCATTTTTGGTTTTTTGTTCTTATTTACAGATTTTACTGCTTTTCAACTCTTTCAAATTAAAGGATTATAAATTTTCTGGAGGGAGTTGGATGAGAATATTCAGAGTGATCTTATTTATGTCATATTATACTTAAGTTTTACATTTGGACTTGTATTTGTATTTCGGTTATTTTGGAGGAGGCAATGTATATGTTGTATTATGATGGAGAATTATATTTCTTTGATATTAGATTTGTGATTGTGTGTGATTATGTAGGATTAATAATTGTGATTTTGAGGTATTTGGACTGTCATTTTTTTCTTATAACCCATGTATCATGTTATAGTCAGTGTTTGAAATCCGGACAAATAGTTCGATGTGATCTTATGGTTGTTGTTATGATTGTCATTAGTAGATTTTGATTTTTATTTTTTTCAAATTCGACCCAGTATTGGATGTTTTATTTTGGGTGTGAACCTTTATGGTCGGGAGTATTCATTAACCAATTTGATTATTATTACTAACTATTACATACTTTTGATCCCTAATTGTGGCATTCCTTCCCCCTTCTCTAGATTTAGAGGCTAAGATTATGTAAAACTACTATGATTCTTCTACTCCTTTGGCTCATATATTCACCAAAGGATTAGGATCAGATAGTAAAAAATAAATTATGAAAATGATATATATTACCCGATATGTATTTACATATCGGACACAGAATTTTACACTAGAACATAGGTCTCTCTGAATGTTTGGTTAGAATGATTGGGAGGAGAACAAAATCAAAGTAGACAAATAGCAGTAAGAGCTTCATGGTCCTCTAGACAAATAGCAGAAAATCTTGGTTATTTTCTGCCCCAAATTAAGCAACAATGGATAGATATTTTTGTAGCATTAATTCATGCATGATGAAGAAAATGTTATATCTTTGGTGCGTCTTCTCAGTTTGATGCAGTCTACTTATTATAGGATCTTGGATCGCACTGTCTGATTATCTAATCACTGTTCGGTTGCGTTTCTAACTACAATGATCCATGACTGGCTTCCGCCAGCTAGATATTGTCGTTGTAATAACAGATTTTATAATTTATGATTATAACATTATAATTTTTATATATTTGGTAAATTTAAGAATACTTATATGATAAAAAGTTTAAGAAAAATTAAATTTTAAGAAAACATGTTCTGTACCTGTTAGGTACAAGTGCAGTATATGTGTGCATTTAAAGCAAAACCTCTGTACCTAAAGAGCATATAAGGGATGCTCCTATATGATTTAAGTAGAATAAGGAGCATATTTAAGGCACTTGTGCATGCATGTGTTTAGATACAATGTCTGATATAGTACAGTGTCTGATATAATATTATTGCATACATATTATCTTTGTTGAATATTTGAATATTTTTAAAAAGATTATATTCATATTTGAGATATTATTAAGAAAATTATAAAATTTTTGAATATTTGATCTTATATAATATTTTTATCTGAATATTTGATAAAAACTCTATCATATAAAATAGAAACAAAGATTTTACTACCCCTGTATGTGATATATGATGTAGAGTTTTTCATTTGACAAATATTAAAAATAAATTATATTTGAACATAACCAATTATATTACGTACATTTAAAGAATGCATATATCATCCACGAATAAAAAAAAAAAAATAGCATTTAACTCTATCCATAAGTATTGTAAATGACTCGCCAACACCATCTTATTACAATATATGAGCCAATACATTCAATATTTTTTCATATATCAACCGATATTTTCCCATTAGGTTCCGAGATGCAAAATAATTTTACATCAGAAATATCTAATATCGATACATATCACGCAATATGATAGAAACCAATACAGTTGCAATCAATAACAATACCGATATTTTCATCCATATATATACGGCCGATTTAGCTTTTCTTACGGATAGTATAGAACTCTTTTTGTCTTGGGACCCAGTTGTTCGCTCGCAGATCAAGAACGCCACGGACCATGAACCGCAGACGAGGGGCTAGCTGTGGGTTTGAGCTTAGATCCTTCAATCTGATGAAGTAATCATCAATTTTAGACCGTGCCGAGGGGACCTCGTCAAGCTGCTTACCAATGGTTTTAAAGAACTCACATACAGCCTCAACATTCTCCTCGGCCAGGCAACTCTCATTATCAGGCCCTAGCAGCTCCTGCATCAAATTGAAATAATGATGCAGACATTGTTGCAATAGATAAGATATGCAGATGAAGTTTCAAGATCAAATAAGACAATGAATCAAGATATCAATAAACGTTTATAATTTGAATTTATAGAAGATAAAATGAGAAAAAGACATCAAAGGTATTTCAGACATTTAAAACGTAGGTTAAACGAAACACCGGTAAAGAAAGATAGGTAAGTTGTTGAAGAAAAAAAATGAAATAACCTAAGAAAACTTAGAATGATAAGATAAATAATAATATAAATTTTCTATTAGTATATGATATTACACTAAATCAAGTAAAACGATAAATATGAATTTATATTTTCGATACTACTTAATGGGACCTAAAACTTCGTTGAGAGAAGACCTGAGCAATATGAGGAACAATTTTCAGAGGCACCATCTTCTGCTTCAAAAGCTCCCCAATAAAGTGGAGGTTCCCAAGAGTTCGGCGCTTAACCAGTCTTTCTTTTTCAATGCGTTCGGACTCCCGGACTCGACCAGTCATCTGTCTCACTTCCGCCCTCAATTCAAAGCAACCTTCGAATTCCATCTGGCAGTAATTTAAAAGAACACGCCTGAAAGTGATTTCCATGCCGCCGGGTTCATCTGGTGGGAACGGAGAAAGTCTCATATCCAGATAGGAACACAATTGAGCACAATTGGGGCAAAATGCCGGCTGAAGAACCGCTTTATAGTATATAAGGGAAGTCACTCCCTGAATTACAGGCACCATAGTCAATGAGATGATTTTTAGAGGCTAAGAAGCATGAACAGGAGATATGAAAACAACACAACACCGACACGCTAATGCATTATTTTTTATGAAAATGAGAACACGATATGTTGGCGACACATTAATAAAAAATCATAATTTATTATATTTTTAATTGACAAACCACAAAATTTTATACTAAATTAGTAGTAAATAACCATATTTCTTGTTCTTTGCCCAAAAAATATATGAAAGTAGCAATTGAATCAATATAGAGGACTTATGCTACAACATATTCAATAAGCTATATAATAAAACAATAACAATGCTATAACTTAACTAGATAAAATTTATTATAGCAAATTTTATACATTATTAATATCTACTTTTTCAACTTTACCATTTCGTAGTTAGTAATTATAGAAATGTAAAATATAAGCAACAAATCCAAATGAAAACGTGTCTCAAGCGTGTCCGAACATCTTTTTGAAAAAAATTGGACATCTGTTGGACACTCTTTGACACGTATCAAGAGAGTATTGGTGTCTGATCCGTATCAAATACGAACAATATAGCACCGAAAGAGTGTCCATGTTTCTTGATCTAAAAGATTATAGACTCAGGAAAGAGTGGTGTGACTAAAGCATCATCGAGCGACATGGCATTCTATGCATCCATTCACACACCGTACTAACGGGACACATAAGAATAAATTGATGGATGAATGCTACACCACCCAAAAGAGTCCTACAAGCGTTCATAGGATATCCAAACATTTCAATTCAGGCAATATACAAACTGTGGAAAGAAGAAACCTGTAGGATCTCGGCTGATGTAATACAGGCAGCAATCAGCTGGCCCTTCTGGAGTTCAAATTTCTTTGGGGTAAGCTCGTTCAGTATCCTGCAAATCATAATGAAATATCAAGCCCAAGAGATGCATTGGGAGAGCAGCAAAATGTTGCAATCTTAATAAAAGAAAAATGCACAACTTTGATCAGAAACAATGGAATATAGCAGCCAAAAACTGAGTGGGATGGTTTGGAACGTAGGCACGTAAATATTGGCCGAAATGAAAGATATCAGCTGATATATACCATTGTCAGAAAACTTGTTACTGATGTTTCCAATACTACAACAAGATTGTAATACATTGTTGTCTTGGTGCTATGCTGGCCAACAATTTGAATAACGCTGCTGTCCTTAGCCTTATTTTCTTACTTGTTATAGGAATCCTGACCTGGGAGGAAAAGCTATCCTTCCTTGGTGTTGAAGAAGTGATTGAATCACCCCCGGTCCAAAAATACAAAGCAGACCTGAACTTCTTAAAGTAAAAATTCTGACAACATATGTGGATTATGTAGCAAATGTCGCATGTGTAACACAGAGTTTGTCGTTGTTCCTTGAGCGGATAGTAGGGCCCCTAGTTGCCAATATTTCCTGACATTATGGAAAATTTGCAATATGTTGCTGTATCGGCCATATATCAGTTGATATTTTAAAAATTGGCCAATGCTTGATATTTTCTAATAAATGGACCAATATTTTCCCCTCGGTCTATGATTTGCAAAAAAAATTGAGTCTGACACCTATAAAGCTGTTACCAATACCAACATTGGTATTTTCATACGTGAATATAGGAAAAAGCTTCACAAATTCAATATAATATACCATTACAGGTGGTCAATTAGGAAACAAAGATCAAAACTTCTGTACTGAAAATGAGTTTGATCCATTGCCAACAGCTGTGAACTAGCAAATAAGTAGCATAATTACAACTCGTACCAATAAGCTTTTCAACATACAATATTATCTCATTTAAGCAGCAGGGCAACGCAACTTGTCCATAGGAAGGGCTTCAGCTTGATATACATGCACTATGGTTTTTAAAGGTAAATGAAATATAATTATTCTCTATTTTGTTCAATGGCAGGGAATCCTCAACAGCAAGGGTATTTGAGAGTAAGCTAATCTATAGGGAAGGAGAAATAGAAAAGGAAAGAAGAAGATAAAGACTCAAATGGGAGAAACAGACAAGAAAAGAGAGAAGCAAGAAGCAGAGATTACAGGGGAAAGAAGCAGAAACACAATCTCTAAATAACAATTCAATTCATTAATGATTCCTCAAATGATAAAATTACCCTTATATACAGATATGCTGCTCCAAGGCTAATTAAAATAAACTTAATATATCATCTAACTGTTTATCATCTGGATTTCCCATTGTACCACATGGACCTCATAAATAGATATACCTACATTCAATTACCCCCACGCAATGCATATCCTTATGCTGTTATTGATTGCCTTTGTTCAAGTTGAAAACCTAAAAGAATTTATGCTGTAGTCATCTTTGTTTTTCAACTAAGCCAACTTGCATGAGGCATATTTGCAAGACATTTCAATGCAAACATCTCTGAGATATAATAAAAATTTGATTTTATCTGTCTCCATGTTTTATCACATTTTAGAAATTCTTAAAATTTTACAATTTTGATGGTTTTCAATATACTTAAAAAAATGTTATATTTTGCTTATATTATTTTCTTATTTTAAGTTATTGTTAATTAAAAAAGTATACTTGTTTTAAAATTTATATAGGAGCAGAGTGTTTCTATATAATGAGTCTAATTTTATTGTTTTTAAGTCATTGATTTAATGGGAGATTGTGCTTCTTTTTCTACTTAATCTCTGCTTATCTCTTTCCACTATTCTCTTCTTCACTATTCCCATTGCCTCCTTTCTCTTCTTTTTCCTTCCCTATTACTCCTTCAGTGCATCGCTTTATTCTATACAGGCCAAAAAAGCTGCAGCAGGACTCAAAATAGATCACTCTCAAGGCATAGGAAATTATTAAAAATGCAGTCAAAATATTACCCCTTCACAGTCTTCAACACCCTATCCTTCTCAGAAAGGTTTCCTATTTGAGCCGAACATGGCACCTCTCCTTGATTAGAGCAGGACGCGCTCCCCCCTGGCTGAAAAAAAAAAACAAAAAGAACTTAGAATGCCCTTGGAACCATAGTTCTAAATCATGGCACTACAGTATTACAGTGTCTTGATGACTCATACGTGGAGTCATGGAGTTGTGGGAATATTGTAGGGGACCGCAACATAGTTGCGGCAGTTGTGGGCGTATCCTAAAGGTTGCATTGCCTTCAAATACCCCTATGTATGGGTCTAAACAATGCATTGAGGCAGATATTTTGTTCTATGGTCAGAACTACGGTTATGCCGATGCAATATGATGTCCAACTTCATAAGATATACTAAATGTCCCACGATTGAAAGCAACTCCATTTAGTTCTAGGTACTGCACAATGAAAACCTGAAATTACTAATACATGATAACCACATAAACCCATAAATCAAGCAATCTACTGTCTGTGATGGGATGCAGACAGATGCAAAAAATGTGGCACTCCATCACCCTCTTTGTAATCAGCAACACCAAAATAGGAAGCGAAAATGTCAGGGTAACATATGTTCACTAGATGTATGCAAACAACAAGAAAATATGAATATACAAGAGAAAGGCATCGATCAAACACATCAATGGAAATATCGGTATCGGTATCAATTGTAGCCATATTAATATAAGACATATTGAACAATACAAATAGGTATAAGATATATTAGAAAAAAATTTCTGAAAATCGTAAGCCCACAAAAAAATATCGGCTATTAGAATGGGTATATAGATCAACATTTTAAATATCATCAGACATATAGAAAGAGGATGGATAGAAAGGCACAAAGCAACATTTTTGTTGTTTTTTCGGACCATAAATACAAAACAATATTCGGGCATTGCAAAAGATGAGAGACGAAACCATGCAAGAGACTACATTCTCCACAAAAGTGCCAATTGCAAATAGCAAGTGTGAACCATGATGACAATTGCAGTCCAGACACAGACACAAGTTTTATCATTGCTAGGCAGGCTTATCTGTCTAACATCATATCACAAGATCAGATTTCCCAATGAAATATCAATCAATGAAATTTGGATTTTTCATGTTTGTAGGTTCTTTATGGGCAAACTGAAGCTCCCCGTTTGCCCACCTAAAGGCTACATACTACTTTCCGTCCACATTTACAGCAGGCAACACATCTTAGGCGGCCTGCCAAGAATTAGGACGTTATTCAGTTAAGTATTCCTTCATCCTTAACCATTGTATGAAGCTCAAACTAGCAACATATATATGTATTTGTATAAGTTTTAATTTTTTTAAACATCGAGCAGTGTGATATTGCAACGCTTCTTCCTAACTTTTATCATTCCTGCTGCTTCTTTACCCCTTCCCTCTTCCTCCCTTTCCTTACCTGCATCACTTACCAGGCTATATCATGACAAATACATCCGGAACTAAACACGAAAAAGTAATTCACAGAACACCAATCCAAATAACGAATCTATAAAACTACATCATCTCAACAGGCTAATCCAAAACACAATCAACCACTCAAAACACACAAAAACCCGACATGAAAAGACATGAAAAATCGGGATATAAATAAGAGGAGAGAAACCTTGACAGAGACAGGAGGGATGCCGGCTTGAGGCAGAAGAAGCTGTTGATCCGCAGAGGACAAAGACGTAGCGGCATGAGAAGATTCAAATCCCGAGGCTTGATTGCCTCCACCGTCTGGTCTCATGCTAATTACCGTCTGGCTATCCTCCATAACTCGGCTGTTTCAACACAGGGAAGGAAAACTCGAGAGCCGCTGCCGCCGGCGTATTGAACAAGAAGGCAACGGTGTATTGAGGACTTGAAAACCCCTCTTCGGTCAGTGACAGTACAGTGGAGTACGATGCCTTTACCTGCCCCCTCCATTGTGTATTATTATTTATATAATCATATCGTCTATTAAAATATTTTTTAAAAAATTTAAAAATTAATATTTTTTTAAAAACATATTATCTAAAAATATTATAAAATAATATATTTTTATAAATATTATTTATATCCAAATAATAAAATTTTATTTAAAATAATATTATACTAAATTTTATACGTTAAAATTTTAAAGTTTATATTACACTTTATTTATTTTTTATATACATTAAAAATAATTATTTATCAACATTATTTTTTATCACAAAATTATGATTTCTATATAATTTAAGTAATAAAATTTAACTTCTAACTAACTTCAATTACAACAAAATTAAATTTATATTTATATTTATATTTTTAAATATAATTTAAAAAGACTTTCTAAAATAAAAATAAAAAGCGACTAAATGAACTCTGTTATTTCTGAAAAAAGGTTTCATGGCTTATATTTCTAATATCATATATTAAACTCTTTTATTATCTTAATAGTTAGATATTGATTTTTACAATATGATAACTACTATTCTGAAAATATATTAAAAATATTATCATAATATCTGTCATTCATTACATTTAAAATGATTTCAACTATTAAGATAATAACAAAGTCTAATATTTAAAATGATCATAACATAATATTTATTTGCATTTGACCGACTTTGTTATTACTATTATAGAAAATTGCTTACAAAATTCAATGTTTCGATTATTGAAATATAGGTTACTTCCATGTGGACCCATATCTGGTTAATAAACAGATGCTAGTCTAGCCCGATCGGACAGATTTTGGCTGGAAGAGGTTAGGACAAAGTTAACTTGACTGTTGGCTGAGGTCGGTCGGACGGATATTGGCTGAGGTAGGTCGGACGGATACTGATTGCTGGTTGAGGACAGCCTAACTACTGACAAAGGGTAGCCGAACAGATATTGGTTCGAAGGTAACAAACTGTTTATGCTGAAGGTTGCCAGTCTCAGAAATCCAAAAATGAAAAAGGACGCGAATATAATGAGTGAAAAAATGAGTGAGCGGGTGTAACAAATAACTTGCAAAGTTCAAAGCAGGTGATTGACCTGTAAAATAAGTGACTAACTTGCAAAGTAGGCACCGCCGGTGAGAAAATTTACCTGTATATATATATATATATATTGATATCGCTACTATACTGTCATATAACAAAATAATATAATGAGTCGTGCTTACTTTTATATTATGTTCTCTAGGTTCCTGAAACCAAAAATTTTATATAATAAAATTTGTGAACTAAATATATCGTAATTTTTTCTTCTTATTCAGAAGAGAGTTTCCACATAAATTATGTGTGTCTCATTTCTCTTTATTTTTTGTGATTATCATTCGTTATTATCATCATAAGAATTTTTTCCTCTCAATCCAACTCCTACCGGCCAATCCTCAATATTGATATCTTACAATCTCATGATATAAGTTGGAGAAGGATCACTCTATCACCCAATGATTCAAATAGCTTGAGAAAATATCGTTGTTGCTTTGTGTTGCATAAGAAAGCAAGTGGTGGATGCTTCGGGGACTAATTGCTTCCTTCACACTACTTTATATCAAACATGCCCTCCTTTA
Organism: Nepenthes gracilis; assembly: GCA_033239525.1. NCBI lineage: Eukaryota > Viridiplantae > Streptophyta > Magnoliopsida > Caryophyllales > Nepenthaceae > Nepenthes > Nepenthes gracilis. Next base: position 1,893,587 of record BSYO01000026.1, on the reverse strand, counting down.
TTATAAAATCGACTCATATAACCTTCTAAATTCTAATAATACCCTTAATGAAAAATTGTTACATGGGTCTTCTTTATTCCAAAAGCTTCTCATCCCACAAGCTTTGCGCCCTTCTCCATGGCGGGCGGTTCGCATCCTCATCAGAATCGCCATTTAAAATTGACACAGTTTGATATGTCTAGTATTGACAAGTTCATATTCCGTTGGTGGAATTATATATATAGTTCAGTAAGATTATGTGAAATCTCTTAGTTTCACATTCAAAGCCGGGCCTTCTCATTCAAACCCAGGCCGTATGCTTCTATCTCATGAAGGGGTTCTTAGTAAAAGGGGTTACCTTCAGCTAGAAGGTTCTATCGCTTGAAGGATGAAAAGAAAAAAGGCTCGGTCGTAATAGTTGGAATGAATTCGGTAACAATGACCAACCATTAGTTAAGCTGGCTTGGCTAATACTTCCCTCTCTCGACGACAAAGATCTTATCCCTGACAATAGCGCGATATACGAAAAAGTAAAAAAATGCTTTCATATTACTACGCTTTCACTTAAACACTGATTATATCTGAACTACGCGTCTCGCATCATATACAAATTCACTGAAATTAAGTTCCAATTGTGTAAACCTGATACCTCATTGGATTAAGACTTTCTAGATGGATAAATTATTAAGTTAATTGATTGCGATACTTGATTTGGTTTTTGGAAATATAAAAAGCGTTAACAATAGTGGCAAGCTTATGATTATCTTTAATATTAATCGTAGCACTATTTTATTGATAAGGTGATTAGCCGATAGTCACACCATTAGATAAGGTAATAATAAGTGATGGTAAAAAATTCTCATTAATGGTGTCATATTATTTTTGCAAATACTAGATATTGGATATAGTCACTGTTATAACCTAAGATGCAACCATCAGTATCTGTTTATATAGAATACGTTGGATTTAGCATCAAAAGGAAAAATCTAAACCCAAAATATCATGAGATTCTAGATTCGCAGGCATTTGAATTGTTGAGTGATGAATACTGTTTTTTATATTTTTATCTGTACTTAGTTATTGTTACTTTTTAGTAATTTTTATTTAAATTATGTAATTAAATAATATATTTTATTTCTCATAAAATTTTTTTGAAATAAAAATAAATTAAAGAAACACACAAAAAAAAGAGTAAAGTCAAATTTTTAAAGGATTAAAAAAATATATATATATTTGAAAATGTAAAATGTTATATAAATTGAAAAAGAGAGAGAGAGAGAGAGAGAGAGAGAGAGAGAGAGAGAGAAAGAGAGAGAGGGGAGTCTGCCGAAAGGCAGAGGGAAGGAAGGGGAAAAGGAAAAAGAGAGGGAGGGATAAAGAAGAAAGGAGAGAGAGAGAGTGGCCTGCCGAAAGGCAAAGGAAGGAGAAAAAAAGAGGGAGAAGAGTGAGAGAAAAGTGAGAAGCAGTGAGTGGGTAGAAGAGGGAGAAGGAGAGAGAAAAAGGGAAAGGGAGACTTTGGTAAAAGTTTAGGGTATATCATTTTGTATCTTTAAATTTTAATTTAATATTAAATTTATTTTTATATTAGTTTAATTTTCTCAATTTTATTGTTTGATTCTTATTTTCACTGATTGGTATAATTTTAAATTGATATTGAAATACTATAATTTTATATTATGTTGTACTATAAAAATTAATATGTTATAATTAATTATCTAAATTTTCAAACAACTTTAATTTTTTGTCATTTAATTTCTTACATTTAATTTCTTATCTTTTATTTTCTAAATCTTTCATAATTGAGTTACCATTACTCTTATAATTTTAAATTTCTGTCATGTAATAATCTGATGCGTCCCTGGTTCTTGGGTTGTTGTACGGATTATGAAACTTTCCATTCTTTCGCTGCGGGTCGAACTGAAATGGGTTCGGTCTCTGTCGCTATTAATCTGAAACCTGTATACTACAATCAACAAACATGAGGTTAGAGGACGGCGAAAATTGCTCTTACCATATATCTTCCGACGTTTAAATCAGAAATCTTTCTTAGAGAATAAAAAGATGTTAGGAGGATGCGATGAATGCATATGTGTATATAGCGGGGGGGGACGTTTGGATGTGCCCGACAGAGGAGTAGCTTAGAGGTGCGCCTTGGAGGGCGGCTTAGAGGTGCGCCCGGTAAATGAACGACTTTGAAGTGCGCTTTTGGAGCGGCATAGAGGTGCGCCCGACAGAGGGACGGTTTTGAACTGCGCCTTTGGGGCGGCTTTGAGGTGCGCCTTGGGGGGCGGTTTAGAGGTGCACCCGGTAGAGGGGCAGTTCCTTGGGAGGCGGCTTAGAGATGCACCTAGTAGAGGGGCGACTTTGAGGTGCGCCTGCAGAGGACGGCTTTGAGGTGCATCAGTGGAGGACGGTTTTGAGGTGCACCCACAGAGGGGTGGCTTTTAGGTGCACCGGCAAAGGGTGGTTTTGAGGTACACTCGTGGAGGGCGGCTTTGAGGAGAATGACTAAGTTGCATTTGTGAGTCAACATTCTGATTACCTAAGCGGGGGTTGACTCTTGGACAGTGAGATCCAGACTCTGGGATGGAGGGATCGTAGCTCCAGAATAGAGGGCTCGTTGCTCCAGGTCAGAGGGCTTCTAGCTCCGAGGCAGAGGTCTCATGGCTCTTGGGATGAAAGGCTCCTGGGATGGAGAGCTCCTAGGTCGGAGGGCTCGCAGCTCCGGGACAGAGGGTTGAGGGCCTTTAGAAGGAAGGAGGGCTGAGAGCTTCCTGGCGGCGAAGCTGATAGCCTCTGAACTGGAGGAGGGTTGAGAGCCTTCTGGCGGCAGAAGGCCGCTGGCCTTCGAACGGGCGGAGGGTTAAGAGCCTCTTGGCGGCGGAAGGCCAATGGCCTCCGGACTGGAGAAGGGATAAGAGTCTCCTGGCGGTGGAAGGCCGATAGCCTCCGAACTGAAGGAGGGCTGAGAGCCTCCTGGCGGTGAAAGGCCGATGGCCTTCTAGCCAGAGGAGGGCTGAGAGTCTCCTGGTGACGAAAGCCTGATGGCTTCGGACGGGCGGAAAGCTGATGACCTCCTGGCGGTAGAGGGCTGGTGGCCTCCTGGTTGCCATCCTGCTATCGTGGGAGATTGGCTAGCAAAGGTTACGCCCTTCTCCGAGCCATCCGGAGCCTTATGGAGCTTCTTCGAGCTTCTCCAACTTGTCCTTCAAAACTTGATGGTGCTTGTTATTATAGTGGGATTTGTAAATACACTATTCATCCAAAAGTAATGTGGGACTTTTACTTTGTAAAAATTATATTAGATTGCGGGTTATTGCGGGGCCTGACCCACTGGCCCACGGTTGTTGGACCCATCACTAGCCCCCATGTCGGTGGACCGAATTTTTAATATCTGGCATGTTCATGATGGGATGAGACTGGTTATATTGTCCCCTCAAGTCTGACTTGGATTCATTGACCAGAAAGCTTGACTTTGGAGAGAGGATGGAACCAGGTTGATAGTTGACCAACTTGGTTGACCGTATCGCTTGATCTGGAGAGCGCAACAGAGCCAAAATATGGTTGATTGGTTTTGTTAATCAATGCGTTCCAATCCGTAGAGTAGTGCAGAGTCAGAAAAGCTGGTGGACCGGATCCGGTGACCAAAGCGCTCGAATCCAAAAGGCAGTGCGGAGTCAAAAATCTTTGTTGGCCAGTTTCACGGACCAGAGCACTTGAATTTGGAGAGCAGAGCGAAGACAGACATGGTGGTTGGCCGGATCCGTTGACTGGCGGAGCGCTCGAATTCGGAGAGTAGTGCAGAGTCGAAAGTTTTTGTTGACCGGCGAAGTGCTCGAATCCGGAGAGCAGCGTGGTGCAGGAAATCTCTGTTGGTAGGATCCGTTGATCGGCGAATTGTTAGAATCCGAAGAGTAGACCAGAAATGCGGGTTGACCAAATCTGTTGACTGGCGAAGTGCTCGAATCCGGATAGTAGACTAGAAATGTGGGTCAACCGGATCCATTGATCAGCAAAGTGCTCGATTTCAGAGAGCAGACCAGAAATGCAGGTTGACCGGTGGAGTGCTTGAGTTCGCAGAGCAGTGCGAAGTCAAAAATTTTTGTTGACCAGATCCATTAACTGGCGAAATGCTCAAATCCGGAGAACAACGTGTGCCGAAAATCTTTGTTGATCAGATCCGTTGACTTGTGAAGTGCTAGAATCCGAAGAGTAGACCGAAAATGCAGGTTGACAGGATCTGTTGACCAACGATGTGCTCGAATCTGGAGAGCATTGTGGAGCCGGTAATCTTCGTTAATCGGTTTCGACCGTGAGTTGTTTGAGTCTTAGGCAAGATCTAGGAGCACATAGAGAGAAGATCTCAGGTTCGAGATCAGATCTTCTCGCTGTAAGGATGTGCTTCGAGAGGTCGGGATGTGACGTCTTAAGATAGTTAATCGTTCAAGTTGTGGCAATAGAATGCACCTTGCGTTCCTTGGAATGGTTCTTCTCGTTGTGCATTACTGTTGGCGAGTCAGCCAATGGGACTAGGAGTGAGGAGTCCTCAGAAAGCTCAGTTGATGGAGTTGAAAATCCTTTGGCTCTCAGGTTGAGCAAATGGGTCAATACCGTGACCACGACCAAGCCTGGGATCCCGATCTCAGTGACTCCCTATTCAAGGATGCCTCTTGGCTTTCTAGTAGAGTGTCAGGGTTGTTGGCAATGACTTGCGCTGGATTTCGATCGTTCCCGTGAAGGGAAGTTATGGCCCTGAGGAGACGCGATTATCGTCTAAGCCTTCTGGCCTTGATGAACGTGTCTGGTTGGTTGCGCTCACCTCTGCCAAGAGGAGGCCGTGGCGCTGAGAAGATAAGGTTATCGGCTAAGCTTTGAAGCTATTGTTACCGGGCTTTTGCTAGCCTAGGCCGTCACCCGCATGTACCGTCAATGCTCGGTCCTACTTGAGGACGTCGTAGCTTTCATGCATCTAGTCCTAGTCCGCTGACTATCATTGATTGATGGTGCTCTCTCCTTCGGGAGGAGGTCGCCGCACGCATACTGAAAAGCCTCCTAAGGTTTTAAGTTTGACTGCATATGGGCCGCTCGGTGATTGGACCGATATTTAATTTGATCGCTTACAGGCCGTTTAGATGACCAAGGTTTAATTCAACCGCTCATGGGTCGTCTAGATAACCAGGGTTTAATTCGACCACTCATGGGTCGCATGGATGACTAGGGTTTAGTTCTATCGCTCGTGGGCCGCCTGGATGACCAGGGTTTAATTCTATCACTCGTGGGCCGCCTGGATAACTAGGGTTGAATTACGAGTAGGTGAAAACCGACCCAATTTAGTGGCAGTCTAGGTGACATAATTTTATACAATATTATGTAATCACTCGTATGAGCAAATAATATTACTATCCTATTAATGGAACCATAATTCAAGCAATCAGTATGGTGTATGCAAGACTTATTTAGATTCGGTGTGGAATCGTTGTCGGTGCGTGAGTAGTGCTTTTGTAATCAGCTCACTGTATCGAATATATGGCTGGCGTGCACCACTTCGGAGAGTTGTCGGGGCACTTTGGCAGACACCTTGGCCTATGACTCCTATGCTTCGTGGGATTTGGTCATTTGTCATAAATTGATTGGGTAGCATGCTGTTGCCGCGCTAGGTAGCTTGTTGGCCAGTGGTTCAGGTCTCGTTGTCGGCTGATATTGCCTCAGGTGATCTGGACTAGTGCAGTGCTTGGCTAGATGATGTTTCCTGTAGTGCAATGGGTGGTGGGTTAAGCACGTCAAGCCCACATTGCAAGTGTAGCCATAACTTTTACAGGGTCTACTGCCGTGCAACAGGTTGCAGCGAGATCAACCTACTGATTGGAGTGATGCTACATGGTGAAGATTAGGCTTGAGAAGATCTGGTGCAGGAGCTTCGGTTGGCCAGGGAGATCTGAAAACGAGGAGTTTCAGCAAGCCAGAGAAGATCCGGCAGCGAGAGCTTTGGTAGGCTGGAGAAGATTCGGCGGCGAGGAGCTCCAACATGCCAGAGAAGATCTGGCGGCGAGGAGCTCTGGTAAGCTAGAGAAGATCTGATAGCAATGAGCTCTGGCAGGCAAGAGAGATTTGGTGGTGAGAAGCTCCAGTAGGCAAGAGAAGATCCGACGGCGAGAAGCTCTTGCAGGCCAGAGAAGATCCGGTGGCGAGAGCTACAGTAGACCAGAGCAGATCTAACGGTGAAGAGCTCCGCCAGGCCAGAGAAGATCTGGTGAAAAGTTTCGGCAAGCCGGAGAGATCGGGCGATGATTTTCGGCAAGCCGAAGAGATCGAGCGATGAGTTCCGACAGGCCGGAGAGATTCGGCAATGAGTTTCGGCAGGCCGAAGAGATCTGGTGGCAAGGAGCTCTGGCAAGTCGAAGAGATCTGGTGGCGGGAAGATCTGGCAGGCTAGAGAAGATCTGATTGCAAGGAATTCCGGGAGGCCAGAGAGATCTAGCAGTAAGGAACTTCGATAGGCAAGAGAGATTTGGCGACGAGAAGCTCTTGCAGGCTAGAGAATATTTGGTGGTGAGAGCTTCGACAGGCCAGAGAGATCTGACGACGAAGAGTTCTGGCAGGCCAAAGAGATCTGGCAGTGAGAAGCTCTGACAAGCCAGAGAAGATCTTGCAGTAAGAGCTTCGACAGGCCAAAGAGATCTGGCGGCGAGGAGCTCTGGCAGGTCAGAGAAGATCTGGCAGCAAGAGCTCTGGTAGGTCAAAGAAATCTGGCAATGAAGGTCACTGGCTGGAGAACCAGAATGCTCCTCGATCCGATTGGAACACCGAAATGTTCCTCAGTTCGAAAAACTGCTACAGGCTGGCTGAATGAGAGAGGGAGTGCTGGTGAGCTTTTGCTTTCTGTAGGGCTTCGAGACGCTCTATTTAGTTGAAGAGCGAAGGACGAAAGCGAAGCGTAAGTTTTGAGAGAAGTTTTGCTGCCCGGCCTAGCCCCTTTGGCCCGGCTCCTTGGAACTAGATCGATCACTTATCCGGGAGTGGGCCCTGTCGCTCGGATACTCTCGAATACCAAGGTTGTTGGGCTAATTGATCCTTTGTGGATGATGACTTTCTCGAATCGCTTGAAAGCTGATCGGTGAAGCCCCAAGTGTTATATCTTCTGACGGGTGTAGACGGTCTAGGGACAATAGGTCCAGAGCACTCGGCTGGACAGCGAGCGCTTGTGCACTCGAGATTGATCATCCGTCCGCATGGCTACCAGGCTGGGGGTCGTTGCCATGGGTGACTTTGCGTCTTTAGACGAGGGCAAATGGTCAGGACGAGGGTGATTTGCTGAGGGTCAAGCACCCATACATTTGGCGTCGGTCACCTATTGGCATGGCTTCCCAATGAGGGGTCGTCGCCATAGGAGGTGATATCTTCAGCCAACGTGTTGCCTGGAGTACGAGTATTGACTGTATTTGTTTTGCAATTATGAGGTGGAAAGACTTTGTAGTCGTTCTCACAGACGGCGCCTATGTTGCATCCCTAGTTTTTGGATTATTGTATGGATTAGGAAGCCTTCTATTCTTTCGCTGTGGGTCAAATTAGAGTAAGTCCGATTTTCGTCGCTATTAATTTGGAACCTGCACACCACAATTTACAAACAGGAGGTCAGAGGATGACGAAAATTATTCTCACCGTATATCATTTGACGCTCAAGTCAGAAATCTTTATCATAAAATAGAAATATGTTATGAGGATGCGATGAATGCATATGTGCATATAGCGGGGGAGCGTTTGGATACGCCCGACATAGAGGTAACTTAGAGGTGCGCCTTGGAGGATGGTTTAGATGTGCGCCCGACAAAGGGGCAGCTTTGAGGTGCACTTTGGAGGGCGAATTAGAGGTGCTCCCAGTAGAAGGGCGACTTTGAAGTGCGACTGCAGAGGGTGGTTTAGAAGTGTGCTCGTGGAGAGCGGCTTTGAGGTGCGCCCACAGAGGGGTGGCTTTAAGGTGTGCCGAAAGAGAGCGACTTTGAGGTGTGCCTGTGGAGGGCGGCTTTGAGGTAACTTAGAGGTGCTTCTTGGAGGATGGTTTAGATGTGCGCCCGACAAAGGGGCGGCTTTGAGGTGCACTTTGGAGGGCGACTTAGAGGTGCTCCCAGTAGAAGAGCGACTTTAAAGTGCGACTGCAGATGGTGGTTTAGAGGTGTGCTCGTGGAGAGCGGCTTTGAGGTGCGCCTGACAAAAGGGCGGCTTTGAGGTGCACTTTGGAGGGCGACTTAGAGGTGCTCCCAGTAGAAGGACGACTTTGAAGTGCGACTGCAGATGGTGGTTTAGAGGTGTGCTCATGGAGAGCGGCTTTGAGGTGCGCCCACAGAGGGGTGGCTTTGAGGTGCGCCGAAGGAGAGCGACTTTTAGGTGTGCCTGTGGAGGGCGGTTTAGAGGTACGCCCGGCAAAGGGGTTGCTTTGATGTGCGCCTGCAAAGGGTGGCTTAGAGGTACACTCGCGGAAGGCGGCTTTGAGGTGCGCCCACAAAAAGGCGACTTTGAGGTGTACTGGTAGAGGGCGGCTTTGAGGCGCGGCTTAGAGGTACGCCCACAGAGAGGCGGCTTTGAGGGGAAGGACTAAGTTGCACTGGTGAGTCATCGTTCTAATGACCTGAGCGGAGGGTTGACTCTTGGACAGTGAGATCCAGACTCTGGGATGGAGGACTCGTGGCTCTAGGATGGAGGGCTCGTCGCTCTAGGCCGGAGGCTCCTAGCTCTGAGATGGAGGTCTCGTGGCTCCAGGACGGAGGGCTCCTGGGATGGAGAGCTCCTAGGTCGGAGGGTTCCCAGCTTCGGGACGAAGGGCTAAGGGCCTCTAGAAGGAATGAGGGCTGAGAGCCTTTTGGTAATGGAAGGCTGCTGGCCTTCGGACAGGTGGAGGACTGAAAGCCTCTTGGAGGCGGAAGGCTGATGGCCTCTAGACCAAATGAGGGCTGAGAGCCTCCTGGTGGTGATGGCCAATGGCCTCCGGATTAGAGGAACGCTGAGTGCCCTCCTGGCTGCCATCCCACTCTCGTGAAAGATTGGCTAACAACGGCTACGTCCTTCTCCGAGCCATGTAGAGCCTTATGGAGTTTTTTCGAGCTTCTTCAAATTGTCCTTCAAAGCTTGAGGGTATTTGCTTTTATAGTGGGATTTACAGATACACTATTCTTCTAAAAATAATGTGAGACCTTTACTTTGAAAGAATTATATTAGATTGTGGGCTTGTTGTAGGACCTGACCCACGGGCCCATAGTTGTTGGACCCATCATACTCGTACTTTATTTATTACCTTTTTATTTTTTAAGTATTGAATGATTAAGCCACTACCGCTCCTATAATGTTATATTTTCACACTTTAATTTTTTACACTTTTAAACATTTTAATTTTTAACAATTTAAAATTTCATCATTTAGTTTCTTGTATATTATAGTTAATTCTATGGCCATATCACAATTGTTACGGTTACTCTCATTGTCATCCATCTATTTTTTAATTTTTTTACATATAAAATAGTTATGAAATTAGTTTTACATAAAAAATAAACTTTTTGTCGAGATGACACCTGACTAATTAAAAAAAAAACTATAATAAACCATCATATACTTACGAGATTGAAAAAATCATACCTATTGAGGTTCGATCATTGAGTGGCCACCTTGCATTGCCAAACCATTTAACTATCAAGTTGTCAAACTTTTGAGCTACCAATTGATTAGGTGGCCACATTGTCAAGCCCCTCAGCCACAAAGTGATCAACCAACCTGATCTCTTGAGTAACTGAGTTGTCAAACATTGTGTTTTTGATAGTTTGACTGTCAGACCAGTTTGCCTTGGCTAAAGACTAAATTGTCATAATTGGCCTATAAAATGGCAAACACTAAAAAGATAGTCAGATTGTCTCATTGTTAAGCATAAAGAAGTTCTAAGGAACATTACTAAGCCATCCTTAACATGAGCCCAATGTCTTATAAATATAAAACACCTTAATATAGAAAGGATATCGGATGTTTCAATAACTTAAGCATCTGAAGATCCATGGCTTTTCAGAGTATTTACTTTTGCCTAAAAAACTTAAAAAATTACTTATTTAAATATAAGTTTCACCACATCTAAGCATACATAAAAAGGTTATAGGCATGTCCACCAGCTAATCTTCATCCTAGCAAAAAAATTATCTTAAGATTGAAGCCTGTTTTTTAGATATCTTCCTACATCTCTCTCAATAAATGATTTTCTTGGATTAACTAATGCGAAACTAACTTGAGCGTTGAAAATTATATTAGGAAATTTCTCTTGAACTTGCACCCTCTTTTTTTTTTTTAAAGTTATGTTGTATAATATCCAGGCTATAAGATTCAAAAGCCTGGTTCTAAACCTTTTGAGTCAAATTCATAGTTATGCATTCGAATGTTGGAAAAAAAGATGGCCCGTCGGTCGGTTAATACAGTGGGAACAAATTGTCGGTCGAACAATACAGTAGGAAAAGATTGTCGGTCTGACAGGAATGCACAAATATACACACGTTGTGGAAGAAAGAGGAAGAACACACAAATTTCTACGTGAAAAATCCTCTTAAAAAGTAAAATAAAATAACCATGGAACAATTAGTGCACAAATAAATTTCACTATGTGAAAAATGGTTACATAAACCCTTAGCTGCAAAAACCTATCGAAGAGTTGAGAACAAAATAAGGGCAAGAATACAATGATCTCTTACGTTTTTCTTTTCTTATAGCTCTTTTCTACCTTCACACACACCTTGCATGCCCAGCATGCATCTATATATAGATTTTGCCTGGAGACCGTCTACTCAATAGGCAGATTGTGTGTGGGCAAAATCGACCATCAACTCTACAACCTGCCAACCAACTCGCTAAGTGCCATCGTGTCGGGAGGAGTTGACATTCTCAACCAATTAGGTACCATCTCTGGAAGTCAATGTCTCTTTCTGAAAAAACTAATTGAGCAAATGTTGCAGGTGACCAACTTTTGGGTTTACAGTTCTCAGGCGTTGACCAAATTCTCGGACATTATTTCATATCCTTGGGTGTTACCTGATATCTTCGGTCAAAATTGATATCTCCAAGCATCACATAGAGTCCTCAGTCCATAACTAAGGACTTCGTCCATAATGCAAAGTCTTTGATCTTTATTCATTCTGACCATTTTGTGCAATCTGGCAAAATGGCACAACCGATCATTTTGTCCCAACCTGGCAAAATGATACAACCGGGCAAAATGGCGCAACTGACCACTTTGCCCAAACCTGGAAAAATTGCACAACTGCGCAGCCTTCCTCAACCGGTCAACCTTCTATTGACAGATCATTTTGCCTTTCTTTTCTCCGAAATTTCTGGTCAACACTTACTTCGAAAATTTTTAGTCAACATTCACTATGAAATTTTTGATTAACACTTTACTCTAAAAATTTCACTCTGCCATTTTCCCACATGGGAGTGACCCCAACAAACTTTCCCTCACAACTGCATGGGAACAAAATCAATCAGGCCAGTTATGTAACAACAAGTTTCAAACTTTTCCCTGGGCAATACTTTAGTCAACGTATCTGGCCTGTTTGCTTCAGTCCAAACATTTTCAAGTGGCAGTAGTCATTCATCAACAATATCTCTCACCCAATGGTATCAAACATCAATATGTTTCAATCTTGAATGGAATAAGGAATTCTTGCTTAGATGTACGGCGCTTTGGCTGTTACAAAATATCACATACTTCTCCTTCTTGATGCCCAATTCTTGGATGAACTTTTTCATCCACAACACCCCATTGTTAGCTTCGGTGACTACAATAAATTTCACATCTGTGGTGGAGAAAGTAACGCACTTTTGTAATTTAGATTGCTAGAAGATTGTCCCTCCGGTAAACTTGACCAAATACCCCGAAGAAGATTTTTGAGAGTCAATGTCTCCGGCCATATTCACGTTTGTGTAACCAATCAACTAAAGCTTATCACTTTCAAAACACAGACACATTTTTGAAGTCCCCCAGCGATATTTCAAAATTTACTTTACAGCAGACCAGTGCTCCTTTTCAAAATTTGAGAGAAATTTGCTAACAGTGCTGATCGTGTGTGTAATATCTGGCCTTGTGTATACCATAGTATACATCAAACTCCATATTGCTGAAGAGTAAGGTACGCTTCTCATGGCGACTTTCTCAAAATTCGAGGTCAGACACTGTCGACTGCTCAGCCTGAAGTGGTTGGCCAGTGGGGTGCTCATTGGCTTAGACTTCTCCATCTTAAACTATTGAAATATTTTCTCAACATAACTTTCTTGGAGCAGCCAAAGTTTCTTCTTCTTACGATTGTGAAATATTCTGATTCTCAAAATCTGCTTTGTCGGCTCCAAGTCCTTCATGGCAAATGATTGTCCAAGTTGTTGCTTCAACTCCTTGATTCGTGCACTATTTTATCCAACAATCAGCATGTCGTCCACATAGAGGAGAAAGACGACAAAGTCATCTTCTGTAAACCTTTGAACAAATACGCAATGGTCAGAAGTAGTCTTCCGGTAACTTTGATCCACCATAACAGATGCGAACTTCTTGTACCATTGACGTGGAGCCTAATTCAATCAGTACAGGCTCTTCTTTAGACAACATATCAATCCTTCCTTCCTTTTGATGTGGAATCCCTCTGGTTGCTCCATATAAATTTTCTCCTTAAGGTCACCATAAAGGAATGCCATTCAGATATTTAGTTGCTCCACCTCCAAATTTAGGACAGCAGCCAAACCAAGCACCACACGTATAGAGGATATTTTTACCACTGGCGCAAAAATTTCATCAAAGTCAATCCCTTTGCGCTAGTTGAAGCCCTTCACCACCAGCCTTACTTTATACCTCGATAGAGAGGTAATTTTCTTGGTCTTCAACCTGAAAACTCATTTGTTCTTTAGGGCTCTCTTTTCCTTTGGCAGCTCAGCCAATTCAAATGTACGATTTTCATGTAATGAAGCCATCTCATCCTTCATCGCTTCTAATCATTTTTCTTTGTACTCATCCTTTATGGCTTCCTCAAAGCCCTCAGGCTCACTTGTATCACTAAGTAACACATACTCACTGGCAAGCAAACGTACAGATGGTCATCAGTTCCTTCAGGAATGTCGAACAATAACTTCCTCGGCTTGCTGTGGAGGGACGTTATCCTCCTCTTCATTATCTTGCTCGGCCACTTCTAGAGCATTGTCCTCACTGTTTGTCAGTCAGACAACATAAGCACTAATATTGTCTGTCTGATCGGTACCAGACAATTCCTTTATTTCTTTGCCATTATCCTTAATGGTTTCTCCTTCAACAAAAATTACATTCCTTGACCGTTCAAGCTTTTTTTCATTTAGGTTATAAAACCTGAATCTCAATTCAACTTCCTCGTAGTCCAAAAAAACGCATTGCATCGTCTTTGACTCCAATTTAGTCCTTTCATCTTTCGAGACATGAACAAAGCCCTTACAATCAAATATTTGAAGATGGTTATGGGATGACTTCTTTCTTGTCCATATCTTCTCCGAGACTTCATTTAATGGCTTATTGGGTGACCTATTAATAACATAGGTTGCCATCCTCGGGTTTTAGCTCAAAAGAATCCTGGGAGTTTTGCTTTGGACAGCAGGCACCTGACCCATTCCAACAACGTGCGGTTCATCCTCTCTGCCACTTTATTTAACTGTGGCATTTTTTGCGGACGTCTTCGATACTTAATACCATGCCTTCTGCAATAGGCATCAAATGCCCCAATATATTCATTGTCAATGTCACTTTGGACGCATTTCAGCTTTCTTCCAATCTATCGTTCAACCAAAGCGTGATATTGCTCAAAAGTTTTAAGGACTTGATCATTGGTCTTAAGTGGGTAAAACTACAATTTTTTTGAACAATCGTCAATGAACGATACAAAATACTGAGCCCCTCCAAATGACTTCTCCATAAATGGCCCACATACGTCTGTGTAAACCAAGTCCAGCAGCTCAACCTTCTTAGATGACGAGTCTCTAGAGAAAGAGACTCGTCGCTGCTTCTCGGCCATACAATGAAGACACGTCCTTAGTCTATCTTCTTTTATACTTGGAATAAGACCCTTATTGACTAGATGGTATAATCATTTCTCACTTATGTGGCCCAAATAATGGTGCCACATATCCAAAGACTACTTACTACTTGCAGCGTTCACTTCTCAGGCTATAGTAGACGCTTTCACCACATATAGGCTGGAGACCTTCTTTCCTCGAGCAATGACTAGTGATCCTCTAGTCAGTCTCTAGGCTCATTCACAAAAGGTATTATAATAACATTCATCATCTAACCTGCTAGTTGAAATTATGTTCAGTCTAATATTAGAAAATTGCCGACGTCTTTCCAGCAGCAACCTCGTGCCATTGTTGGTGACAAGCAATATGTCACCTCTGCCAATAACTTGAAACATTCATTCATTTTTCATCCTTATTACTCTAAAATCTCCTGAAATGTAAGATATGAATAGTCCCCTTCTGGATATGACGTGGAGTGAAACACCTATATCTACCAACCAGTTTGACTCGTGCTCGGTCAAGCTTACCACGTCGTTTGTTTCACAAGTCAACAGGAGATTACCTCCAGTGACGACTGAGACCAAGGCCCTTTCTTCGCCTCGTCCTTTCTCAACTTTATTCTTTTTGCCATCTCCTTTGTTCTCATACTTTCTTTTATAATAATATTTCTTAATGTGACGTTTCTTACCACAATAATGACATTCAAAGTTTTGAAACATCTCTCGAGACTTGTTGCGGCCCTTTTCTCCAAATTTTGAGCCGCGACTTTTACTCCTTCCCCATGACTCAGTCACGAGTACCTCTGAGTATATAGAAGCGGAAGTTCTTTGTGACCGTCTTGACTCATTCATAAGCGAGGAAGCAATGACTTCGTTCAACCTGAGCGTGTCCTCCCCGAATAGCAGTGTTGTAACAATGTGGTCGTACAAGGCCGGCAAGGAAGCTTGCAACACTAACTCCTTGTCTTCCTTCTTGCTCTCATCGTCGAATGCCGACATTTGCGTTAAAATCCGATTGAACTCGTCCAAGTGCTTTTCGAAACTTTCTCCTTCAAACAACCAAATACCATAGAATTGCTTTTTTACATGCAGCATCATTGTCAGGGATTTAGACTTGTACCAGCTCTCAAACTTCTCCAAACCTCTGCCGGGTCCGACAAGTCAACAACCTCTTGAAGTGTGTTGTCCGCAAGACACACTTTGATTGTACAGTTAGCAAGATCTTATCTTGTCATTCTCCGTCACATTTTCCGACTTATCTTCCTTTCTCCGAAGTGCTTTCACCGTTGCTTCCAAAGTCAAAATATTCTTTACCATTTCTTATCAAAGGATAAAATTATCTTTACCTATTAAATTACGCCATACTAAATGGCAAGTTATTTAATGACGACGCCATGCAACCGACAGTTCACAACATGTCTCTGATACCACTTGCTGGAAAAAAAATATGGCTGGTCGGTCAGTTAACACTGTGGGAACAAATTGCCAGCCGGACAATATTGTAGGAAAAGATTGCCGGTCGGACAGAAATGCACAAACACACACATTGGAAAAAAAGAGAAGGAACATACAAATTTTTACATGAAAAACCTTCTTTAAAAATAAGAGAAAAAAACTACGAGATACTTAATTCACAAATAAATTTCAATATATGAAAAATGGTTATACAAACTCTTAGCTACAAAAATCTCTCGAAGAGTTGAGAACAAAATAAGAGCAAGAATATAATTATCTCTTATGTTTTTCTTCTCTCACAGCTCTTTTTTGCCTTCAGACACACCTTGCATGCAGCATGCATCTATATATAGATTTTGCCCGAAAATCGTCTACTCAATAGGCAGGTTACGTGTGGGCAAGAACCTGCAACCAATTCTACAACTTGCCACCAACTCTACTAAGTGTCATCGTGTTGGGAGGAGTTGACATTCTCAATCAATTGGGTGCCATCTTTGGAAGTCAACATCCCTTTCTGAAAAAGCTGATTGAGCAGTTGTTGCAAGTGACTAACTTTTGGGTTTATAGTTCTCAAGCGTTGACCAAGTTCTTGGATATTATCTCATATCCTTGGGCGTTACCTGATGTCCTTAGTCAAAATTAATATCTTCAGTCATCACTTAGAGTTCTTGGTCCATAGCCAAGGACTACGTCCATAATACAAAGCCCTCGATCTTTATTCATTCCGGCCATTTTGTGCAACCTGACAAAATGGTACAACTGGTCATTTTGCCCCAACCTAGCAAAATAACACAACTGGACAAAATGGCACAACCGGCCATTTTGCCCAAACCTGGCAAAATTGTGCAACCGTGCGCCCTTCCTCAGCCAGTCAACAGCAAGTTGATCAGATTCTTTTTTTAACCGATCAACCTTCTGTTGACTGGCAATTTTGCTTTTCTTCTTTCTGAAACTTCAGTCAACATTCACTCCGGAATTTCTGGTCAACACTTTACTCCGAAAATTTCATTCTGTCATTTTTTCACATGGGAGTGACCTCAACACAGAATGCTGTGCACAAAATTGCAAAGATCTTTTCACTTCTAATACTAATTTTGTTTTGAAAAATGACTATTAAGATAGAAAGGAAAACGTGGTAGGAATATAATTCAAGTTATTGAATATACGTAGTAACTAATTATGCATGGAATCAGGGGTAGACAAAGTAACAAGGATTTTAGATTTTGATTGATCCTTAAATGGCATGTTGTAAGTATTTCCTTCTTTCTATGATATGAATTATTTATTTAGTATTGCACATACAGATTATAGTTTCTTTTTTTATTTACATGTGTCATAATGATTTCTTTTGGCTAAGCACATGGATCCTAATTTAATGGATTAAACTTATGAGATGAATCTACGCTTTTGAAAGAGAAAATATGTTTGAAGTATGAGATGAATAAGGTCTGGTTATGATTTAATTAAGTTACATTTGTACAAAGGAAAAAATATGAATGACTCGGCCATTTCAGATACTGAACAGGAAAGAAAAAGAAGAAAAAAGCAGGAGCTCGGATGTGCAAAAGAGAGCAAATAATAGTGAAATTATCAATCAATATATCACGATATATAATTAATTCAGGAACATTCCATGATTTTTTTTTTGCAGTATTGAGGGTTACTAACTGTATATATCGACCGATATTTTATTTTATGATCAAATCCCATGCTATAATTCTGCATCTACCATCCAACTTTGAACTATTTTTTTCGTCTGCATTTACTTTCCTTTGAATGATACAAAATGTTACAAATATAGAAAGAACAGAGCAAAAATTAAAGCCCCCTTTGCCAACTTTGTTGATAAACATCAGATAGATATTATAACATTAATGACGAAATAATTCCAACCAGACATGAGAAAATTAATTCAGATCGAAGGAGGAAAAATAAAAGCAAAGGGAAAAGATATCAATTTACACTCATTCTCGGTATTGAATGGCTAAGTGGAAGTAAGCACATAAGATCCATGAAGTTCCAGAGAGCTGTTCAAATTGCCCACAATGGCTGCCTCTTGTTTCTCAAATCCTGCTGCGACTGTATGAGTTGTGTCCTGAGGCTGTACTCTTGAACCTGCTTAAGAACAGTAAAAATCAGCAATTCAGCAAATTCAATACTTCAATTTCGTGTAAATATGAAAAATTGGAAGCTTTATTATGATTCGATGAGTAAAGGCTGGAAACTATAGCAGTAGCCAACCAATAGAGTTCATTTATATGTGATGCTATGTGAAGTGTTAAAGCAAACCCAGAAAGATTACTCAGTGATAAATGCTTCGGGCGTTGTTTTGTTTGGTTTAAATTTGAAAGAGTAGAAGTACCGAGAAGTAAAACAGTATAAAACTATGGGGAGTAAAACAATGGTTTCCTATGAAATGTGTTTTGTTGGTTTATATGACGTAAAACAGTAGAAATCTACTGATAATATTGTACACACACCACCAAAAAGTTACGTAGTTAGACCATTTGCTCCGTTGGTTCGAGTCAAGGTTTGGTAGTATTACATAACCACAGGCAAACAACTACGTGTCTACTGCAAATTCACTCTTAAAAACAGAATGTTTGTTTGGAAACAGAAACTAATAGACATCAAGCATTTTCCCAGTCAAAATCAGGGCATACAGATGCAGCATCTTGCAAAATGTTTAAACCATAAGATCAAATTGTTGGGATTTTGGATTACTCCCGTGTGAGAAGCATTGTGCGTGTGGTGATGTGACCAAAGTAGTATAAAGGCTGGAGTGGTTATACTTGGCCAAAAAGGTATAAAGGCCAAGGACTCTAAGTGACGGCCAAAGACTGAGGACTTTAGTCAACGCCTGGGGACACTAACTGAAAAAGTTAGTCATCTATAAAGTCTGCGCAAATAACTTTTCATAAAATGAAGTTGACTTTTAGAGCTGGTAATCAATTTGTAGAGCAGGTTAACTGCTCTTGGCAAAAAGGCGTTTTGTAAAATTGGTGGCAGGTTTTATTGTGTACACAACCGGCCTACAGAGTAGGTGGTCGCCCGGTGCCTATAAATATGTGTGCTGAGCTCGGTGTGGATGTGATTGTGAGAGTGCGAAAGAAAGAAAAACAGAGTGGAAACAAGGAGTCGCCATTTTTGTTATTGTGCTTTGCTTTCTGTTCTATACTCTCCAAGAGGTTTGTGTAACCACGGCTTTTATAACCAAAATTTTTCATAGTAAAATTGTTTGTATACTAAGTATTCCGTGATTTTTTCCTCTTATTTAGAATAGGGTTTCCATGTAAAACTTGTATATGTTCCCTATTCTCCCTTATTTTCTTCCAGTTGTGTAAGTGTTTATCATCGTCATTACTCTCTCGGATTCACTGTCAAACTGGCACTGGTTTCCCCAACGCAAATTTCATTCAACCCTCGTTAGGAGAAAATGCGAGCTGCAATTCCTGGCAATTTTCTTATCGAACTAACAGAAATTTTGAGATTTTGTAACACTACATGCCTGGGAAAGACTGTTACATCAACACCAAAAAAGGCAATTTCTTTTTCAAATATGGAGTCGATCAACAACCAGCAAATGCAGTGCGTTATATGCACAGTTATAGTGATTAAATAAACCTTTACTTGGTTCAGTTTGATGGCTATGTTTGTCACAATTCAATAAGGTATTAATTCATCATGTAATGACCTATGGCTCTTGATGGCTATGTTTGTCACAATTCAATAAGGTATTAATTCATCATGTAATGACCTATGGCTCTAGATACCATAAATATATCACAAATTGTCAATTACTGGGTTAGTTTCAGTTTCCATGGGGACTAGACTATATTTTTCATGGGACAATAATGAGAATGTAAGCAAATTCTTTATCAAAGAAGAGAATTACTTGTTAGCATGGATGAAAATATTTATATCGATATCGGTCACAGTTATATCGATAGCTGATATATTGGAATAAAAAAAATTTTCTACCAATAATAAGCCGACAAGGAAATATTCGTCATTATATAGACTATATTGGCTGATATGTCTGTCAAATAGCAAGTATATCAACCAATATTTTGAATATTATCCGATAGATTGCAATATATCGCTGATATAATGACAAATAGAGATTTTATCGTGTCATTAGAAAATATCCGTATAGATATATATTAGTCGATATCGGATATCATATGATATTTCATTCCACACTTATTAGTTTATGACACCAAAATTTCCAAGGGATGATTACGAAAATATAACCATACACTATTTGATTTAGCAGCAAGATTTAGTTTTGAGATATCAAGGACAGCACAAAAAAGTGTGTGCTTTTATGTAACAATATATGGATAGAATTTTCAAACATTTTTCCCATCTCTCACCTGCATGGCTGCCATTGAAGCAAGTAAAGCTTCATGCTCATCGAGCATGGATCTCTCCTGTGCTGCTTGCTCAGCGAGTCTAGAAACCAAGCAGTTCATACCTTCCACCTACATTCATGAGAAATAGAGACCAAGTAATCAGAAGATAGACAGAAAAGAAAAACAAAACCAATTTGTGGAAGTGACAATTCAGAATAAATACATGAATACATGCATTTAGCATGCATAGGTCCAAAAATATCAACAAGTTCAAAAATTCAGCATTGTATTAACTTTAGTCGATATCATATGAACAGTTTTTTTCCATTTCTTTTTTCGTTATTGGTGTATATCATATGAATACTGGAGGGCAATATATGAATATTGGTGTATAGAAAAGAAAAACAGAAACCAATTTGTGAAAGTGACAATTCAGAATAAATACATGAATACATGCATTTAGCATGCATAGGTTCAAAAATATCAACCAGTTCAGAGATTCAGCATTGTATTAACCTCAGTCGATATCATGTGAACAGTTTTTTTCCACTTCTTTTTTTTTTTTTGGGTGTATATCATATAAATATTGGATGTCATAATCAGCTACAGCATCCAACAAAGTATCATGATGGGCACATGCATATAAAAATCTTTAACATGTCAGAGAAGTTATTAAAGGACCTACCAACGGATTTTGCCAATAATTTTTTCAGAGAGTATTATATCCGGGCCTTATTATTACTTCTTGTTTAGGAATAGCAATATGTTTCCATACGCAACATCTTTTATAAACAATGGACTTTGGAACACAGATGCAAGTTCTATCGAAAATTAGTTCATATGAATTGGGGAAAATAATAGAAAGAAGAAAAAAACCTATCCACAATCAATTTAGTATATCAAAAGGCACATTCAATATTGACCAACTTACTTTAAAGGCTTGTCACACTAATTTATTACAAATTATGTCTCAAATGGCTGACTGATCAATAAAGCCATCAGCAGCTTTTCATCTGAGCACAAATATAAGCTAGTTGCACATAATCCAATTATTGGAACATTCTCATTCAATTCCCAATGTAGAAATACGTTGATGTCATGATATAAATGATATAAACAACTATTTTGTTTAATAAAAAGGGAATGAACAGGTAGTTATTAACTGAATCATAAAACCACTGCTTTTGCACATAACAAAGCAGGGAGGAGGGTACCAGAAGCATAAATACAACTTATGTCGGAAACATCTTCTAAGCTTTGCACGACATTGGCTACAACTTAATCTTTGGAGGGAGACAAATCTAACACAACATAGCTGTTAGGGATTTGTGCGATTAGCAATAGTACAATAACAAACAATCAAATAATAAAACACAACATTTATGTAGAAAAACTCTGAAAGAAAAAAATTATCAGAAAAGGAGAGTTTTACTATCTCAAAAATATGTTACAAGAGATGGTAACAAAATGAGCGTTTTGAGAGCTCACACGGAACCCTAGAGTGCAATGCCATATTTATAACGAAACTGATGGACCTAACATTCCAACAAGTCTTTACGCAAAATATATATCAAAACGCATTGCAAACTTTTTGGGTTGGATCTCTAAATGGAGAGGTTACACAAAACGAATTCGAATCACATTAACAATAACCTTTGGAATATATACTCAGGTACCATCCCTACTCGTCAAAATCGCATTAGACTGAGAATTTGATATATTAACTTCCCGTGACATGAAATAGTTGCAGAGGATTCAAGATGGGAATACAAATTCGCATGAATGTCACCTTCGTGAACACAGAACAGATGGAAGATTCAATTGTTTGCATTACATCAACAGCTGAGCTGATAGCCACTTTCAAAGATTCCTCATCTGCCTGTAAAAGCGTATGTAACATTTAACTGAGATGACAGAAAAAGAAGTCAATTTACTTTGATCTCTTGTTCTCTGCAGTGAATTCAGACGTATAAAGCATCTTAGAAGCTTGCACACCTTTGCACCTCCTGTCACTGGAAGCCTGAGAGTACTTGCCTCTAGATCTTTGATCACTCCAGCTAAACAAGTGGAATGATCTCTTTCAAGTAAATCCCAATCCTCAAGGTAGGCCAGCTGAATATTTAATTAGGGTAATCAATAATTGATAAACATAATATTAGCCATTCTTTACAAGTAATTAGCAATGAGGTTGTTGTAGTTATGGACCAACCAGTTTTGGGGACGTTATATGTATATGGAAAGGAAATACAAGATTAAATGCTCAAGTCATACAATGCTTTTAGTATTGGTACTTGCACATATCACATATTACTGAATTTCCATATTAAGAAAAAGGAAAATGAAAAACGATTTTGAAGAAAAATTGCAGATTACCTTTGAACTTATTTTTCATTATAAAGTTAATGTTGAACAAAAGATAAAGAATTTTTACAGTAATTTATTCTATGAACATTAAGACTACTGATTTTATTTTCATCCTAATTCTTGAATAACTAACGAAGGTAAAGCACAGCGGTCCATCTACCTATTTACAATATCAATTAAACTTATATTTGTACTCCCATTTCTTACTCTTTTTGTGCTGGAATTGCCACGTCAATTTAAATATTTATTTTTTTGGCAAAGCCTCACCTTACTCTCACCTCTATTATGGTGGGCCCTCCTTCCACGTGGCAATTTTGGAAATATAGTTGTGTAAGTAGGGAGTAAAAATATAATTGTCCTTATATTTACTGTACTTTTGTCATAGGACTCAATCCCCTCCCCTCCTTCCCCATTCAACATCATTAAATTCTCTTTTGAAAAAAATTTCACCTTCTCCTTAGATGTCAACCCAGAGCACTGATTTTTGAGAGCCTTTAATAATAAGTTGAATTGGAAATCAGCAACTACAGTCACTTTTGGTTGGGGTTTTGCAACAGTTATGTATATGCAACAAGCAAGTGCAAATTATTCATGTTATCACAGTAATAATTATTGATAGTATTTACTCCATCGCATGTAGTATATAGTTCATGTAAGATTCTAATGGAAATTATCAAGTCTGACTGATCTTGGAAAGGTTTACAATCTGTCTTCATTTATTAAGTCATATCATTATTAATATTATTACTCTACTATAATAGTTTTCATTTATATTAGTTTATTTGTGTACTTTTCTATGAACTATTTTGAGGTAAAGAAAGAAGAAATATACATATTTATTTCTAACTTAGTACTAAATATTGTTATTCATTAATTAGAAAGATAATAAACTATAATTTGGTTAATGTGTCCTAATGTATTGTGTCACTATTTCTAACAAAATAGAGTGTCGATATGTCGGTGTCATATGATGTTGGTGTCCCATGTCAATATCCATGCTTTTTGGCCACCGAACAAGATATCACATTTCCACATAGAACCCAAACAGATTCTTCTCCCTCCACCCCCCAGCCCCCAATTTATTTCACCTTCCAGCCGCCTCCTGTATATTCTACTTGAAACTTATGCCACTCGTAGACTATATCAAGACCCATATGAGCATCCAATGAAATAAAGGGCCAGTAGAAGACTAAATTTTTTTTTTTAATTTCTAGGTAGTAGGTACTTATCAAGGTAGATTTAATTCTCGAGGTAAAATACTCAGATTGTTATCTTTGCAGGGCATTAAGTAGTCAGCCCAGACAAGTGAGCAGAAATTAGGTCAGATTCATACCAATAAAGGATCCCAATTAATACTCAAATGCACATTCTCTAACTACTTTCCCGACCTTAATTGGTCATGATTGACTATCTATTCTGGAAGCAATGTTTTGAACTTCCCCATGGGCAAACCAATAAAAGATTCCAATAAAAGATCCCAAATTACTACTCAAACACACATCTAACTACTTTCCTGACCTTATTTGAACGAAAATATTAACTAAAGATTATGAAAGCAAAGCTTTGAACTTCACAATAAGCAAACAAAAATAACCCAATCGATATTGGCAATCAACGTCCCTGGTCATGAATAAAAGATTGAAAATAAGGGCACACAGGTTTTACGTATCCACCATAGTCAATGTGAGAACATCATAAAGCATAAGAGGCCTTGAAATTTAAACTGCTACACAGATACTGCAATGCAATGAATAAACCAAGGAAGTTTTTTTAAGAAGCAACCTACTTGCTCATTTAACACCAAGTTCAACTTCAGCTCTAGCTGCAGCTTCTGAAGATCAATCCGCTTAGTGATCACAAAATCCCAGAGAGACAGAGTTGTTCTCCATACCCGATAAAGTATTTTCTGGATGATCAAAAGAAAAAACTTATATCAGTTGAGGCCAAGCTAAATATAGGATGACGTGTGCTTTTTAAAAGGAAGAAAAAAACTGCATCAAACATATCAAAATGTTATGAAACAATAGCAGGTCATATACTAACGTAGCCGAAATAACTAGATCAAATTAAAGAAAACTTTAATGAATATAAACTTGAAGAGTTTTGTCATTGCCACCAACAACTAGATATTCATGGGTCGACCTGAGAAAATCATCCAATTCATGGTAACCAGCAGAAAGGTAAACAAATGTAGAAGTCCAACAATTGAAGCTACAGCATGCTTAGGGAACAAAAGAAGTCACAACTGGTAGCTGGTGTGATTTCAAGACGTGCACATGGTGATGCGCAGAAATGGTATCTGGGGTTTTATTCATTTTGTTTTCAAAGACAGCCCTTTGAGCCATAAGTGATCACGAAGTCACAAAATAAGTCAATCGCTCAAATTCACTCTAAGAAAGATTTCGCAACGTTTACGTGACTGATGTGAAAAAATGGTATCCAGGGTGCTCTGATTCATTTAGTTTTAGATGGCATAGCCCTTTGGGTCATGGGTGTTCATGTGGTTGGAAAATGGAACAATTGCTCAATGTCACTCTTGGCATAATTTTGCAACATGTACATTGCGAATATACACACAAAAGGTATCTAGAATTCTCTGACTTATTTTGTATCCAACGGTATTGCCCCATGGCTATACCTATAAGTGAACTATCTACACAATACATTATACAAGGCTCAAAGATTTAGAAATGAGAAAGAGATTCAGATAGGCTTCCCAATATTTCCCAGATAAATCTCCTACCTCTACGGTAACTATCTGTGCAAATAGAGCAGCATCAGCACGGGCATTAGCAAATCGCCATTGCAAATATCTGTTATATAATAACCGGAGCTGATGAGCATTTTCCAATTGGTTTGCGCCCCTTTTCCCGTTTTTAATATCAGCTATGAAACTAAGAACAGAAGGCGTATTGTTGTTGGAATGTCTGATCGGACTGGATGGTCTTATGCGCGACGGACTTATACCTCTAGATGGTGTAGAAGGACTCGTCCGTGATGGGCTGGCCATACCTCTGGAAACAGGCCTGCTCGGCGATGGGAAACGTGATCCAGGCAGTGACCGAGATCTAACTGCCGGAGTTACCACTGTTGTTCTCTCCGATGAACTTGAAGAACTTAATTTATGCACTCCAGATAACCTTTGAAAAGTATTATCAATCGAAATCAAATCCAACTCAATTTTCCCAGTTTCATCAATAAATGAGTGTCTGGCTGCATCACTGGTGGATTTCTCTGAAGGCCTTGGAATACCTTCAGAGGACAGTCTCCTTGAAGAGGATTTCCCAGTAATGGAAATTGAATCACCTGAACCTTTGCCAGCCTTATCAGTAAGATCGACGCTTCTTGTCAAAAGAGTGGAAGATAGCCTCCCGCTGGCTCGACTAGGCCATCGATGCTGGTCGATCAATCTTCCCTGCAAAGCATCAACTGGCCTCGAGTTCTCTGATTGATCAGACGAGTTCTTCCCTTTCAAAGGGCTCCTCTTTCTCTCGGGTGTAGGCTTTCGTGGATCTGCTGGTGTTTCAGCCTGCTTCTGTGCCACATTTGAAGAAGGCTTCAAAGTGCGATCAGAAAGGGCATGACTAACTGGTTTTTCTTTCTTGCTGACTGGAATTGAAATGGCATCAGACTGAAATGAAACACTAAGACTATGCATGGTGGAAGGCCATAAGGACTCCGGCGACCTACCGCCACTTGCTATCTTTCTGGATGACAATTGCAGCTCTGGAGATGAACCTTGAACCGGTGTAGATGGGCGAATCGGCGAAGGTGGGGTGGAAGGTCGCCTCCGCTCTGCAGAAATGGCTCTTTTTGGAGTTGATTGGGATGATGAATTGCATGTTCGTGAAAGTTTTGGCGATTGGCTCCTCCTGGAAGCAGACGGTGTTGCTGGAGCAGGAGACATATACCTTGAACCAATTTCTCTTGTTCGAGACCTCCGTGTGGTAGCTCCATTGTTCTTCTCGGCCGGAACAAGGGGTGGTTTTAGGGTATCCACTGCTGCTGTATTCGAATATAATTCTTCCTTTGCCTCACATGCATCCATCCACAATACCAAGATCAGGCGACATTGGTGGACTTTTTATCACATACAACCTGCGAACAGAATTCACAGGCTTTCATTTACACCACCACATTCAAACCACCAGCACCACCAATGGATCAAAAAGAAGATCCTTCCTTTCTCTGGTATAAATCTGCCATTAATTTCACAACCAAAAAGTAAGCAGCTACAGATGGCACACATGAAACGAATAGCCAATGAAGGGTGGAATAAAAGATTAAACAAAAAGGAATGAAATTGGAAAAAAAAGATACTTCTGAACAGCTACAACCCAGATCTGATTGAGAATGAATTTGATAATTAGAACAACATTTAGCAATCGGGTTTCCAGCCTTGATGAATAGGAGGCCAAATCCACGTAGATCAGAAAGTAGCAAGATGATCAGAGACCCGGGATACATTAGGGTCCCAAAATTACAGAGGACAACGAATTTTAGAATGTACATTAACGGCCATCATCACTACGGGTCATTCACTATCAAAAGGGTTCCGTAGGACAACAATACAGAGCGAGCGAGCGAGCGAGCGAGAGAGAGAGAGAGAGAGAAGCGGAGGAGACCGTGATTCGGGACTGTGCTGTGGTTGTGTTAAGGACAATGTACGGGCGCGCAGGATGAATGGGTGCCCCAGCGTCTCTCCCCCAACCACCTTTTTTTTTATTTTATTTTCGGTGGGGTGGGCAATGGCTTTTGTCACCCTCACGTGAGTGCCATGGTCGGGTGGGTTGGCTATTGCCTGTTAATTAGGACACACACTCTCTCTGTCTCTGTGGCTCTCTCTCTCTCTCTCTCTCTCTCTCTCTCTCTCTTCTCTGAAAATGACACAGGAAACCTTGCTCTGCCTCTCCTTTCCTCCCGGGCATTAGAATACCAAATAGATGTATTGGGATTTACTTAGCAATTGCCCAGGATCAATCAACTGCATCGATTTTTCCTGCTATGTGCACTGTTTGAACTTTAAAAAAATGTGCGCATTGCTTCACTACTTAGTGTTTTGTTTGTTTCCTAAATTCTGTGTTTTTGTTTTTAATTTTAAAAATCAGTTTCTGATGGAAAGTTGTGCTCATAGTTGAGCCATGGATGGAGGTCCATGTGAACTGAAGATCACTGTCCATCCCCATGAAATCACCGTAGAACGGAGAAAATGACAATTCTGTGGAGTGGGAGAGAGAAAATCGTAATGTAATACAATGAGCAAACACAAAAAATAAAAAAAATAATAAAAAAACTATGTGTAGCAATGTATCTTTTTGCTTCTGACATGGTTTTATGCAAATTGAAATAAATTATAATTTCTGTTTTGACTTGTCCGACTTGCGATTATACAATTTAGGAACGAAATTCAATACATAAATGGAAATTTTGTACTTTCTGAGTAAATTTTATTTTTTCATGAATAATTCATAACATGGATTCTGAATTTGACAGGTTCATGTCGCTAATTTTCAGGAATCGAAATAGGTGGGGGAGTTAGAGAGAAAGAGAGAGAAGGCTAAATAGAATCAACAGGAGCAGTTCCTCGGATCTGTCTCTTTCGAAAGAGAGAAAGAAGGATGAACATCGCCGTATCCCAAATCAAAATCTTAGCCGATCGCAGAAAACTGATTGAGGACCAGTTTTGCCTTTAATTATCACCTACTTTCTAGCGGCGATTATAAATTTTTTTTTACCTGAAGAATCAATCCCCCGACCGGACAAAGCTCTTCAATCCGACAAAAATCAACGTTCTGAAAGGGCGTCGATTGCAATCTTTCACACCATACTTCACAAGAAAACTGAAAACTTTAACCGCAAAAAAAGATCGAAGCACTAAATTGAAGCAAAAACTCTGATCGCGCTAGTCTTGAATTCGGTTGAATTGACTCACGAAAGAATCGCCAACGATCGCAGCACATCACATTAGGGAAACGAAGAAAGTGGTTCCGAAACCGTCGAGGCCATGAGAGAGGAGGCTGCGAAACGGACGGGAGCGGCTTTTCAGTTCGTCGGAAAAGGACGTTGGGAGAAGAAGAGGTCGTTAATTGCGCGCCACCCTTCTAGACGGGAACTGCAAATTAGTATTCCAAAGCAAAATTATTAAAAAATTATTAATACTAATCTATTCAATTTATTTAATCTAAAGATTAGTGATTTTTAGTATATTTCATTTTATTTTATCATATTATTTATATTTTAACTACCAAAATTTTAAAATAAAAATCACACTTTAACTTTTGATCATTTTCATAAATAATAATTATTTAAGTTAATCAAATTACTATAGTTTTATAAGTGGGGGATAAATTTAATTTAAATTTAAGGAAATAAATAAATAAATAAAATCAAATAAAAAATATGAGAATATGATAATATTTTTTTAATATAAATGTCTTCTTATCAAATTTTTTTTTTTGTATTCTTGGTAAATTTAAACATAAAATTTAAATGATATCATTTAAATAGTTATTTTTATTAAAATTTTATATTAATTTTAATATTTAATAAATAATAATATTATAAAAAATTTAAAAATATAATTACCTTTAATCTTTTTTATTTTTTTAAATTTTAATTATTAAATTTTAATCAAATGATCTTCTGTAAAAAATAGGACCTTATTTCCCAATAAGAAATAAGATTCTTATTTCTCATATACAAGCAAATCTTTTATCAGTCACAGAAAATGCCCGACGCAAGACCTACATCCATAGACTTTCTTTTAAGTCATTCTCTCATATCTATAGAAGAGGTCATCTCCCTTAATTCAGGTAATGTTGGAGGTCGATTCAACTCGTTGAAGGTTGATGAAAGGGGTTTTCCTTCATAATTCTTCGCATGTCGCTACCAGTAATATTTTGTGAATTAACGTTTCTTATTAAGAGCAGATATCCCACTAAAGTTGAAAAAGCCATGGTTTGTAACCTATAAGAATCTAATACTCGTCCTTCCAACATAAGTGCATTTTCAAGAACACACAACGTAGGGCAAGTAATCCTCATCATCGATTTGGCACCACATTTATCAAGGCCAAGTTGATGAAAATCAACTTAGCATCGATCTGTTAAGGCAAATAAATTAGGTCGAGCACCATACTTCCTCTTAAGAGGACAATATCTCAGGCAAATGTATGTAAATACCTCAATAATTAAACTAGTAGTGTTTGTCAAAATTCATGCATTATATTGACACTAGCACCGTCATCTTTTTACTAAGCAATATGTAAATATTATGCATTGATAGAGGTATTTAATCAAAGGTAAAACTATTTAGTAAGACGGGTAATACTATTTCTCACTTTAATGCTCCACAATTCAACAAGGCCTAACTAATAATAGTTAGACTATAGTCAATCTATAACAATAACTTTGAGTCATTACTTATTTTTCACTGTAATAAACGTATTTTTATAAGAATGACAGGTATCATAAAAACTAATAGAAATCTTTCTATCAGTAGTAAACCAATGAAATTGAGACGTTGATTTGATGGAGCCTCTATGGTTGAATGGCATAGTAACATAGGTTGAGTTATTTCAACTTTTATAATTAGATATCTTTAATTTAAAAAATAATAATTTAACTAAATATAATACAATAATAACTCGAGATATTGTGAAGGAAAATGAAGCAAATTAGAGATAATAGCAATGTTTTTATTTGCTCCATAGTGGCCAAATGAACTCTAATGTATGGAAGAATCATGAAGCTTATAAATTATATCAAGCCTTCATTTGCCATTTCAATGGAAATGAAAGACTACTTTCCTCTGATTCTGGCATTTGAATAGTCCTCTGTGAATGGGGGATCCCGCAATACGAAATACAGTGCTTTTATGTACGGATGCATTTATGGCAAAATAGCTGCAATCATTTAGGATTTGAGATGGTTTTGACATTCACAAGCTCGCATGGTAAATTCTTCATTCATCGGTTCTTGATGGGGCTGTGAACCCAACTACCAAATCTCAAATTGGGTTGCCTGGACACCACCATCTAATGAAATTCAGGGTTCCTGCAATACGAAACATATGTTATGCATTACTTTTCTTTTTTTGACTAATTTTTTTAAATATAATTTTTTAAAAAATTAAAAAAAATAACATAAAATACATATTTTTCATTGCAGGATTTCCAGATGTTCATCTAATGGCCTCTTCTTAACATCCACCAAGCATTTTTTTAATGGGCTTCTAACTAAGTTTCTTGCCACTCATTGTTATGGGGCCTAGGTGATCATTGGGCTGAGGCATTCAACTTTGAGTCACAACCAAAGAGATACTAAGCACAATAGAACATCTAAACTACCTCAATCAATCTCCCCTATGTGTGGTCTTTATGTCTTCTAATGAATATTATCGGCACCTTTTCTTCTTTTATTGTATCCCAATATAAGTTTGGGTTGGGGTATATTATTCTAATTTAAGTCTCATGGTCAATTAAGAATTTAGAAATCGAGGTCAATTGGGCTGTGAATAATTGGAAACTGAGAAGACTAGGTTGCAATTGGCCATATGAAGACTAAAATAGGTTGATTGATTAGGCGACTAATAAATAGAAAAGAAAGTATGTTAACAACTGTTCTTTCAAACTTACTCTTATGACAATGATCTATTTCATTTGGAGGTACTGTAGCAAGTGCCTTTTTTGAGAAGGAAAATATCAATAGTAGTGAAAAGATTATTTATTTGATGTGTGATTACTTGATTTTAAAAGTGATTCACACTAAGAATGTACTTTAATAGTATTATTATTATTATTAGATATTTCTACCGATTGATGTTCATGACCCCCTAAGCTAGTCGATATTGATGAATATTAGTCTAAGGGGATGCTTGGTTTTTAAAAATTACAACTACTTCCCATCATATTTTTCAATGAGAAATATTCTCTCTAAAAAAATACTTAATATTAATAAAATATGAATAACTAACCATGAATACTATTTATAAACCAAATATATGTAATGCGTCCTGGTGTTCAGATTGTAGTACGGATTAGGGAGCTATTCAATCTTTCACAGTTGGTCAAAATAGAGTGAGTTCAGTCTCCATTACTATTAACTTGAAACTTGCACACAATAAAATATAAACAAAAGGTTAGAGAATTGGTAGAACTCACATCCTAATTTATCCTCCGACACTCAAGTCAGAAATTTTTCTAATAGAATAGAAATATATAAGGAGTGTGTGAGAGAATGTTGAATTACATGTGAATGGAGATATGAGAAGAGGAATGAGTCTTGTTATGCGGGTGTCGGGAAGCGGCTTAGAGAGAGGAGAGAGTTAAGCTTCTACTATGCACCCAGTGGGGGGCGGCTTAGAAAGAAAGGAGAATTTGGCTCTTATCTGATTGCACGAGGTTGATGGCTCACTAAGGATGTACTTGTGGAGTGACTCACTACTACTGTATAGGGTAAGTAGCTCACTAGGGATACATTTGATGAGTGATGCACTAGCAGTGTACTGGACGGGGAGTGACTTTGTGAGAAGAAGAAAGAGTCGTGTTGAGGAAGAGTTTGGTTCTCCATTTACTCTTCGAGGATCGAAGGCTTTTTTTTTATTCAAAGGGGGGCCTCATGGGTATGAGTAGGGCATTCTCTTGACGCCCTAGAAGGCCCTCTAGCCCCCTCCCCTTGTCCCGTAGTGACGAGGAGCATTTGTAATGTTTTATGGGTGAAAATTTGGCATCTAGGCCTATGACAGATATCGCTCTTGGGTTTGCTAGCCATTGGGATATTGACGGAAGTTACTTTTATCAGCTGTCATCTTACTAAGGTGGGAAGGCAATGAGTAGTCCCCCGATCCAGTCGTTAGGTGGCTTCATATGGCGCTCTATATGCATGTACTCTAACTGCTCTATCGGTTGCCAATCCGAGGACTTTTTGGATTGGTTCGTCTGGTTATGTTACCGGTTGGACTTATAACGCTTGTCCCCTTGACCTATCATTTTTTGGGTCTCATTTTAGTCGCTACTATAACTTATGGATTATGCCGGATCGATATCCTTAATAAGGCTTACCCACCGTTTGTTGGGCCCCTTGTCGCACGAAATAATTGGGCCTAGGATTGGACTGGCCCATGGTGTTATTGGACCCATCAATATATACAATTTTTACATGGGAATGTTATTCCTTAGACAAGTAAAAAAATTATAATATTTATTCATACCATAATTTCTTAAAAAATATATATATGTATCATATTTTTACATTGTTTTAATTTATAATTAGTCAAATATATTTAATTCTTAAAGATTGGGTAATTTCCCAGTTTTTGAGGGTTACCAAAGTTAATTTTTTTTTTGAAAGATGAACTTCTTACATAGGATCAGTTGTGCTATTATGGAGTTGTTATAATCATCGTACAGAAAGAGTTTTTCTATTATTTAAAAGTTTAAAATAAATGACAAAAAAATAGAGAATAAAAATTAAATAAATTATTAAAAATATAAAATAAATCTCAATCTTTTATTTTTTTTTATGTTTAATATTGTTATGTTTTCAGATTCGGGTTGAATTGGATCTGATCTGGTTAGCACTCTTTTAAACTTGGATCATGTACAATAGAATAGAAGATAAGAGAATTAGAGGACAAATCAGGTGAAAGATATAGCTATCTAAACTGGTCAAAGGTATTTAGCTTAGGTAACTTGTGCCGTTTTTGTATTTTATAGAGGGAATAATTATTTGTACGGGTGTGAATTATATTGTAAGTCTTGAGTAAGACTGACTTTTTATTTTGAATATATTCTTTTTCACTTTTTTTTTATCTTTATCTGCTGCTAAATGCTAGCAGAGTATTTATAATAGTAAAAGATGATTTTATCAGTTACATGACCGTCCTAGATAAGGACGATCGGTTGGTTATATAACCATCATGGATAAGAGTGATCGGTTGGCATCTATAATTTCAGTCAGTTTTTGCCGATATTTCAGAAGTAAGACGTGAAAAATTATTTGAGGTTTTGGACTGCTCTTCTTGGGCTTTGACAATCTTCAATGGTCTTTCGTTTCATTTGTGGGTCTTGTTATGGATCGGCCTAATAATAGTACCTATCAAATATCAATATTTAAAATAATTAAAAAAAATCTCCATTTATAAAATTACTATCACACAAAAAAAATTATTGCTTCTAGTTCGGTACAAGCATTTTGTATTTTGTGGTGGTTGAACTACTAAATCTATTAGTCTTAATCACATTTTAATAATTAGTAAAGTTGATTAACCACCACTATGATCAACAATTAAGGAGATTGTATAAATTATGTATTTTTTTATTAATTTTTATTTTTTTACATTTGAGTTTATATTCATCAAATTAAATAAATTTTAAATAAAATTTATAAAAGATATAACATAAATTTATATATTTTTTAACCTTAATTTTGAAAAACTAGATCTAATACAAAATTTTCACATTTAGATTAACCTAGAAAAAATACATTATTTATAAAATATATATGATTTTTTATATACATCGTTCCAAATATATTGAATTAAATGGATATAAGTTTAACTTTATAAAAAATTAAATTACGATTAGATGATTTAATCAGACAAAAAATATTTATATAATATTGGCCGTCGAGCTCAGCCAGTCAACTAATATGGTGGTTCGGATGGCTAAATGAAAACATGAAAAGGACCCATAAACAAACCTAATTAAATATTAACTGTCACAATTCTAAATTCAGTAAATATTAATATTATAAAAATAAGATGTAAAAAAATGCAATATATAATTTTTTATATTTTAAAACTTTTAGTATCAAATTTTTATTTATTAGGAAA
The DNA here is from genome assembly GCA_033239525.1 of Nepenthes gracilis. Taxonomy (NCBI): domain Eukaryota; kingdom Viridiplantae; phylum Streptophyta; class Magnoliopsida; order Caryophyllales; family Nepenthaceae; genus Nepenthes; species Nepenthes gracilis. The sequence continues at coordinate 1,859,560 of BSYO01000026.1, read as the reverse complement.
AATATAATATGTATTAAATATATCTTTGGATGGGTTGGTTGGCTCCATAAAATTTATCATGCAAATTTAGGAAACTGGCCAAAAAACAAGCTTATTTGGGCCCCTCAATGTGAGGCCGACAAAGCATCCCTCATCCTTTAGGGAGGGTGGCCCTTAAATTGACCTTGTGTAGGGTCTGGTCCCACGGGAAGTGGAGGAGAAAGGGTGGGATGGCCCACTTAGATCGACTCATACCGAAACAAAATTAAATAGTGTTTGGGACTCGACCGTTGAAAAAAATCAAAATTTTTAAGAATTATCTGGTGAATCAAAGAAAATTTTAAAAGTGAAGATTTAACGCATATTATCTCACATTTTTTAGATATTGTTCGCCCTTATAAGTACAAACAGGTTTTAATGAATTTTATTTTGATGATATAATAAAATTTTATTTGATTGAATTTCGTAATAATAAAATCAAATCCAAAACCTTTATAAAAAATGGGAATATATAATCCATATTAATTATTTCATGTAATAAATAATTAATAACGATGATTTAATATTTGTGAGCTTTTTTTTACCTCTTTTTTATTTCTTTTTTTTTTCTAAAAACCAACCATCGATATGCTATTCTCGATACTTTGTTAAAGACACATCTATTCGAGTCATTCTCCATTAGAATAATCACATTTATTTAAAAAATCACACTTGTTTAAATATTTCTCAATATCGATAATGTAACAATTTATCGATATATATATATATGGGTTTACACCTGAATAGATAGATAGAGAATATTGCATCATTCGAAAGTACCTTCATTATGGTATATTTGGTTGATAGGAATAAAAATCATATTATCACATTATTACTATTGGAATATTTATTCCTACGTTGGGTTATTTTTTTATATGGAATAATTATTATCAGAAGAATAAATATTTCTCCAATTTAAGGAATAAAAAATATCAAATTTTATAGATATTTTTATTCCTTATATGTACAGAATAATTATTCTCATAATTATTATCATTTTGCTCATTGTCTTTTCATCCTTCGTTCAAAGTCTCAATTGCTTCCTTCTTCGTCTTTTGTTTCTTAACCGTTCATCACTCTTTTCCTTTTTGATTCGATACCGTCTAAATTTAAGACCGCTACCCTCATGTAAAAATTTCACCAGTACAGCAGCGAGTCTGAATGCATAAACAAGTTCAATTTGGACTGCAACCCATACTCCTTTGACCAATTTCGGTTATATGTGTTCAAGACCAATTTGCAACTGCAATCGCGATTGGACTGACTACTTGTTCATCTACCCTGATGAGAAAGCCCATCGGCAGGACTCGTGAAGTACCACTACTCCACCACCATATGCCTGGAGTACCGTCAAGGCGGTTGTAATACGAGAGACTATTGAAAGTTTTTTCATGGGGTATATAAATACTAACTCCACCTAACGTGGTACTATACGAAGACGTGTAAAGATAGAAAGAACTGTAACTAGAAGGTTTATTTTTTTGCATGCTTTCTTCATGAGTTGAGAATTTTGCCTTTGCAGTAAGAAGGCTCCAAAAGTTGTGAGAATGGGAACAAGTATTAGAATTCTGCTATATATAATATTAACAGTTATTATTGTAAATATTATTTATACTATTTGACATCTAGAATCTTTTTTTCTTAAATAAGGATAAAAAAATTATTAATATAAATTTTTACCATATTTTTTATATTATTAATATATATCAAATAGTAGAATATTAATTTTTAACTTATTATAATTATTTCAAATGAGTAACCAAATATGAGAATAGAAATTTTTAACACTATTCTTATCTTATTCAATTATTTAAGAATAATTACTTTATTTCTACTTTATTCAAATCTAATAATCAAATATACTATTCGAGTTTCTAAGTGTTTAGCAAAATTTTTAAACTCATTATAAATTCAACGGTTGATATTAAAAGTTAAATTGATGAATCTTGAAGATTTATATCAATGATTCAAACGAGTATTTATTATTTATTATTTAATAATTTAACTTTTAATCCTAATCATTAGTTTTATAGTATGCCTAAAAAAATTAAATTTTTTTACCTTTTTTTATTTTTGGTAAGTGAATTTTATATTTGGTAAGTTTTTTAAGATAAGTTGAATCCATATCTAGTAATATATTGTATGCACTGAAAATCTAAAATTGTATAAAAATTAATAAAAAATTTTGAATTTTTACATCATATACATATCGTGTATTCCTGAATTAGAATTTTTTTTTTAAAAAAGGTTTTGTTTCATAGTATGAAATTAACATGGAAATAACATTTGATTATAAAATTTTAAAAAATAAAACTTAAGAAAAAATTATAATAGCTAAATATAAAAAATCTGAAAGAATATTTATAAAAAATAAAGCATAAAAGTATTTTTTAACTTTAATTTCTAAAAATTAAATTTAATATAAAATTTAAACTGTAAATTTTATAAATTTACCGACTTTAAAAGAGTACTATGTTTAATTTTTAATTTTAAAATCTTGATAATTAAATTTTAATTTGATTATCTCTTTCCAAAAAAGTAGAATCCCTATTTTTGAACTGAATTATATAAATGTAATTAGGTCTGTATTTATGGGATATCAAATTATGAAACAAGATATACAGTCCCCATTAATAAATTTTGACCATTAAATTTTGATTCAATAATCTCCTTAAAAAAATAAAATCTCCATTTTTAAACAGAGTTGTATAACTATAATTAGATCTGTATTGATGGGATATCGAATTATGATATGGAATACTCAGTTTTTATTAATAAATTTTGACCATTAAATTTTGATTCAATAGTCTCCATAAAAAAATAATAAAATCTCCATTTTTGAACAGAGTTGTATAACTATAATTAGATCTGTATTGATGGGATATCGAATTATGATATGTGATATACAGTCTTTATTAATAAATTTTGACCATTAAATTTTTATCTAATGAAGTAGAATTTTCATTTTTAAAAAAAGCTATATAAATGTAATTAATTTTATATTGATGGGATATTGAGTTATGACATGAGATATATAGTTTTTGTTAATAAAATGATATAAATATTTCTATAATAAGTACATATATCACTTTAAATGATGTAATCTTTTCAAAAAATAACTAATTGGACCGTTACTATCTTGCTTTTAATGGTAAATTCCTTAGTCTAAAGTATCTATAATTAGTTTCCAAGGACCATTTCAATATGGTTATCCAACAGTCCAAATGTATTTATTTTTTAAAATATGAAATCTGTATTTTTTTTTCTTTTTTTTAATTTTAAAATATAAAAATATCTATGCTATAAAAAAATAAAAAAATTCTATTTATCATATTTTATAATTTTTTTCAAAAAGTAAATTTGGGTAGTTAAAATTTAAATCATATTTTATAGATCGGTGTCGATTCAATATTTTTTTCTCAATGGGTTAAATAATTTTATTATTTTTAATTAAATAAATGTAAATAATAATTAAAACTTAACTAATTTTATAAATATAAATGAGTTACAGTGATAAATAAATAAATTTTATAAGGTCAGTTAAAATATTCAATAAAATTAATAAAAAATTATAGTTTAATTATTACTATATTAATAATAATTTTCTCAAATTAATATAATTTTTTTAGTAGGCTCAATTAACCTCACATCCTGCCTAATAAATACACCAATAGTAGGATGCTTGCTTTATTTTAGAAGCATGCATATCCATTTTGATTAATGTATCGGTTATTTTTTTATTTATTATTTTATATGATTTTTGTTTAGTATATATGATTTTTCTTACAGTGATTATGGATAATCAGATGTATATATATTTTCTTACTCTTGCACGTCAAAGGGATTGTATCTGTTATTTAAATTCGTGATCTTCAAATTATAATATAGTAATTTTATTATTGTATTAATATTCACCATTTATTTATAATAAAGGAAGAGGAAAATGGGGCATTGAAGTTAAAAAAAAGGCACATCTTAAGTCAAAACATGCTAAATTTTGATATTATACACTAAACTTGATTGAATTTGGACGGCTAATCATCCTAGTCCATTCAACCCAGTATTTTATACGATATGGTTAAGTCATATGAGAATTATGGATGGACATTATCAAATAATTAAGCCTTATTTATTCTTAGGAGAGCCATTATTACAGGTAATGAATTGATTTGAACCCGTTCACAATGTATTATAAATATATATATATTTTTTTAATTTAGATAAGTATTAAGTTTAAAAAATTATCTCAACTAATCATATTTTTATGTAGAGAGTATTTATTTATAAATTCTTTGGTAATGTTTTTCATCCAAATATCAAAAATAAAATTTTAAATTGAAATAATTAAAAATAAAAAAAATCTATATCCTAACTCGAATATGCCCAAATTTAATTATAGACAGACAAAATTATTGCTTTTTATTTCGAGTGATTGGATGAGGTCAGCCCAAACCCTATTTTATTCACTTGTATGATACACTCATTATTCAATGTCTATTCACAAATATGGAAGGTGAGATTTATTAGAGAGAGCAAGAGTTACCTAATAACATATTTACGTTAAATAAGATGACAACTAAGCTTGATCACCCATAACATATCATCCATAATCTTAGCTTATTAGTTGTCTCTAATGTGATTAATTAACAAAAATATTACAAGACTGTCTTTCCATGAATAAAAAGATTCAACATTAACTCTCATCTCTATAAAATTCCCACCCTTCTTCATCTTCATTCATTCAAAAACTAGCTCCATGGCAGCAGCCATTAAAGAGGAGTCAAGCCCATCAGATCATGGCCCCGAGCCTCGAACAACCAGTCGAGGAGTAGACGATCAAGGCTACCAGGAGATGAAGGCAATGACAATACAACGAGACCTTGTGCTCGATCTAATGCTGTCGAGCAATGGTGATCATTCAATCGATCCGGGCACACCCCATGACCAAATCCAACGGCTAGGGACTAAGAAGCAGAATAAATCTAGGGTTTTCAGCTGTAGCTATTGCAAGAGGAAGTTCTCGACTTCCCAAGCTTTGGGTGGCCATCAAAATGCTCACAAGCAAGAGAGGGAACAAGCCAAGATGGCAAATTGTGGGGTTGATGTCTCAAGTTTTGGCCTCTCGCGTCATCTTTACTATCCTTATTATTCTACGATACCATATTACTATAATAATAACTGTAATAATAACAATAACAATAATAATAATAATAGATTATTTACTGGTGTTAGAATGAATCCTATGATTCAAACGCCATCTTACCATTCATGGTTTCGATTCGAACGACCTAATAGAACAACTTTTGATAGATTAAGGATCAGAAATAATAAATTTTGTGATTTTTATGACAACCGTTTTAGTATTATGACAGGGCCTTCCTCTAGTTTTGATCATGGACAAGGCACTGTTCCGACTCCTTGTAATAAATTTTTAGACACGATCGCTAATGGTGCCCGCCTTGACAAGAACTTAGAACTAGAAAACCTAGAGGGTGGAGACCTTGATTTGAATCTCAAGCTTTGATGTTTTTAGTTTTTTGCTCGATTTGTATGTTCCTCTTGATGGAATGCATTTGTTGTTTCATTTTATTATTAGTTTAGTTTGTGTTTTTCATCCATGTACTAATGTTATCTACGACCGATTTTGTACTTAGTCAAATATAATATAATTTCATTATTTATTTATATTAAACTTGATCAAAATTAGAATATTTATTTAGACAAAATATATCTGTATTATAGATAAATATGTTAAAAAAATTAAATTTGGTTAACTTTTTAGGCTAAATAGGATTATGAATAAAAGTAATCGATTTGGTTGAGCCTATATTATGATTTTTTTTTTGTAAATATAATTATTTTACTTCAAATAAATATCATTTTCAAAATTATTTTAATAAATTATATTTTTGTTAAATTAATAATTTTTTATGTAAAGATTAATTAAATGTATTTTTTATTTTAAATAAATATTAAATTTTAAAAAACTATTTTAATAGATTATATTATTATATAAATACTTTTTATATAAATTTTTTATTTTAAAATAAATAATTATGTAATAATTTATCATAAATATTATAGCTTTAAAATATTGTATATTTTTAATTTTATTTATAAATATTAATTTTTAATAAACATACTAAAAATAAAAAAAAATTACAGAATGATTTGAAATGACCCAATTTTATTTATGAATGGGCAGGGTCAAATCTTTTGGGTCAGGTGAGATTACTTATATTCACCTAAGTGTATAGTGGAGGTGTAGCTTATGATTAAATCTCATTTTGTATCATAAAATTATGCTTAGAAGATAAACTACAAGAAAGAGAGAAAAAGCTCCATCCCACCTTGTATCATATATTACTCTAGTTAAAATTAAAAATTATATAATTATAAATATATGAATTACATGTAATTAAAAATGGGCTTAGGCTATATGGGACGGTTTTATATAAAAGTTTATAACAATTAATGGGGTTCGGGCTGGGTATAATTATACCCGTTTATAATCCAAATCGAAGCGGGATATAAGAACCGATCATGTTGGTCAAAAAATATAATTGTTCTTGTTTATAATACAAACTGGGTCAATTTGGATCAATTTATAAATAATTTTTTATTTTTTAATATTTTCTATTTAAAAGTTTATATACATAAAAAAATATAAAAATATAAAAAAATTTATATAAAGGTTCAATAATTTTAGTTGGAAAAAAAATATATTTTTAAATTTAAAAAACCCCAGCATAGTTAATTAATTAAAAAAATGTGACAGAGAAAGAAATGACAATCAATTTCCTTGTCTTGAGCTGCAGAATTTGATATGTTATATGAAACAAACAGATGAGTTCGGTTAGAAACGACCCATCTCAATACTTTGGTGGATAAAAGGTTACAAATATCGACGACTAAATAAAAGATACTACAAAATCTATAAGGTAATAACACATAAACAAATGAGCCAAGGGGTACAATCTAAACAGTTAAATATTAAATGATCATAATGAGCTATTTAATGATTAACTATAGAAGGCGATTGAGTATACCTAATAGCTGGTAATTAGGCGGTCTTATCATTGAATTGAGATGGTTGTTACACATGCAACTCATGTCCCTCACTGCTAATCTTAAACAACATCATGCATACACATTAATTTCAAGCGTCCACTAACCAAATAGCGCCTCTTGTTATAAATAAATTCTCTTTCCTAAAGAAGAGAGGACGAAAAGAAGGAAAAAAGCAGCTCACCTAGATAAGTGCACTAAATCAAAAGCCACTCGGTCAGATAAGTGTATAAAAACGAGTATTACTTTTCGTACATATACTTATCCACATTCTCTAAACATTCTCGCATCTTTTTTTTTTATATCTTTTATATTCAAATAGAAAGATCACTTATTTGAATTTCAGATGATATATATTAGGGAACGAGTTTTGTATATCTCTTATCTCCAATTTGTTTAATTGTGGTGTGTAAGATCTAAATTTAGAATTATAAAAATTGGACTTATTATTATTCAAACATATAAACGTGACAAAATAACTCCCTAATTCGTATATCAATTTAAAATTTTAAAATAATCACAAATTATATAAAATATTAATATCATTATCTTATTTAGCTAAAATTTATTTATAATTCACTCTTTATTTATAAAATTTATTATTTTTTCAAAATTAAGATAAATTCCATATTTAAAATATGAGTTCTAAATGGATGGATTGAATATATCATTTTATTATACAATAAGAAAAATCCAATCTGTCTCACTCTACAATTTATATATAATTTTCTCTATATATAAATTTATTAAAATTTTAAAAATAAAAATAAATAAATTATATAAAAAATGAGATGTATAACAATATTATTATAAAATATTAATGGCGGAACCCTTTCATGATATTCGATTTGAGTATTAAGGCTAGCTTATAGACAACAAATCTATTGGAAAAAAATAATCTTGAAAGAATTCTTTTAAAATATCTCTCCAATGTTCAAGTCTAAATCGCTAATACATAGAACCCATGGATCTTGACCAAACTGGCTAGCTTTCCCGCTCTATATCGCAGCTTGACTTTTATCGAGCAACCTTGGTAGTTGTCGGACTGCCTTGGCCCAATAATTACCTTAGCCTCGACTTGGTATTGGGCTTGGTATTCAGCCTCATAGCTAGCTCATGAGCACATTTGGACCTTTATATATTTGGCACTGCTGAACCTTTTTCAATTGGGTTTTGATGTTTCTCGAGTTGACTTAATTTATATGGTTTACGATCTTATAGTATTCTTATCGGACCTATCAATTATGACAAAATCAAAAAAATTTTAATAGTTGTTGAATTTTGTACTACTCAATGTAGAATGTAAGATAACTCAGTAAATTAATAAAGTAGATCATATCTTTAAGTAAAGTCCTCAGACATAAATAGGTTCATTCAAATTCATAAAATTAAAGTATATCACATCTTTAAAAAGATGTTTATGTCTTATATTGGTATTATTTTTCTACTAAATCGATCATAGTTTGTCCGAATTTAAAATTTTCTCATCATAGCTAAGTGGGATTTGTAATATAATTCACCATTATATTGAATTGTGTGAGCCATGTCATTTTATTTTATTTTTTGGATACCTTTAGATATGGTATTGTCTCATTATTAAAATCAACTAACATACATAAAAATAGAAATTTAGAAGATATTTACATTAAAATGGATGTCAAGATGAGATAAATCATGGGTATTCCAGCAAACCTATGATTTTGCAATACGTTATCAGTAATTAGCTAATAATGCCTTAGACTGTCACTAGTGGTCGTCAGATTTCATAGTGGCCACCACTAGCCATTGATCATTGGTAATGCATTGAACCATTGTATCGGCATATCTAACCCATTCACCGATTATTAAACAGTGGCTCCTCGAGCTTTCCCTGTGGTCATCAGGTGGAATGACCCAACCTAGGCCACTACTTGCCGACGCTCCGACCACCACCATTTCTCGATGGTTCTCAATCTTAAGATTCAATATGCAAAAAAAAAAAAAAAAAAAAGAAAAAAAAAAGAAAAGAAAGCAATACCAATCATTATAAACTTGGTTCTCTAGCATTCAATATAAGTAGCGTTAATGTTGAGACTCAATGCAATCTTGATATTTTAAACACGGAGTTTTAGATCTTTAAAATTGACATAATTAAATTTGACTATTTTAATTAATAGTTTTAAAATCCCTCCTAAATTATAAATAAAATTTTTAAAATTTATTATCTTAGTATTTGTATTTGGTAAGTGGAATATTTGTATTTGCCTAATAAAGCTATATATTGAAGTGCATCACTAGTTATAATGTTTTTTATATCTCCATTGTAAGGAATCATTTATGATAATGTTATCTTTTAGTGTGGGGAGTTGATACGATGGATTAGCCTAAATTAACAAAACCCCGAATTAATTGTCTACTCAAATAATAATATGACAAAGCTCAATATATAAGATCCAGCCTAAACATACAAGGCCAATCCCCTACATATAAATGGTTATTTTAATTACCTTGATGTAATGCAGTGGCATATTGAAACTACGCCGTTTGAAACAAAGGTCAAAACATGAGAAGTCATGCTTAAAAGTTGCTGGCCCTAAAAAGCACTGAAAATATGATAGAGGCAGATGTTGAATTTGACGACTGAAGGAGGTATGGCAAGGGATTATGGATGAGATGGTACCAAGCTAAACAGAGGCCAGAAATGTCAGATGGGCACGTCGAGCACTGGATTTTCAGTTGCTAAAAATTGATGCGATATTTTATCGTTAAGATATACTTTTAACCAATGCATGCCACAAGCACAGACATGCATACAAAAAATAGCTATTCTAATTAGGAGGCCTTTGCCTATAAAAGCAAGAGAAGCTCATGAGCCGGGGAAACAGAAAAACAAGAGGCATCAAGCCAGAAAAAATGAGAAAGGATTTTCTTTTAATATTCTACCATAATTATACAAAGTTGATGCGTCCTCGAGTCTGAGTTACTGTATGAATTAGAAAGTTAGAAATCTGATCTTTGCATTGGGTTGATCCGAAATGGGTTTGGTCTCCGTAATTTTGAACCTAGATCCTGTGCAAGATAATAAATAAATAAGATATCAGAGGATTGGCGGGACTCACATCCCAATATATTATCCAACGCTCAAATCAGTGATCTTTCTATAAAAAAAAAGATGGAGGATGTAGAATAATAATGCTAATGCATATGTGAGGGGACTGAATGTGGTGCGCTTTCACGAGAAATGTCTTTGAGAGAGATATGCACTCGGAGTGCTCTATATCATTTTTCTTTTCTCATTTTTCCTCCCTCCTCTCCTTCCAAAGTGAGGGATATTTATAGAGTTAGAGGATAATTTGACCTTCCCTGATAACCGTCCGGATAGATAAGAAGATATCATTTATCTTGTAATTTTTGATGGTTATGGTGGGTTTCTTCAATGTTGGAAAAGCGGATTGTAGGCCGTTTTAATTAGGCCGATGAGCTCAATCGTTTGTTTAGGTCATCTAGGCCGACTGTGCCGGTTGGGACGTTTGATTCTGAGCCAATTCCTTCTATTATTGGGCCATCTTCTTGGGTTGGGTTGATTGAACCCATCACTAACCCCCCATATCGAGAGGTTTAAATTTTAACATTTTGGTATGTTCATTAAGGGTCATCATTTGTCCAAATGTGTGTTCCAGATCGATGAGTATTGTTCGTTGTTTGGACGCGTGCTCTTAGTCTGACAGGCATCATTGGTTGCCCAAGTGTGTGCTCTGAGTCCTATGGGTGTCATATCGCATGCATTCGCCACTAGCAACAACATTTAATTCCTTGAGATTCGTATCATTTTGGATTTTGTCCAGCCATATGAAATGGGACGCCATGATAGTCATCATTATTGGTGCTGGACACAGAGCAAATGTGCAACCGACACATGTCGTGGTCATAATGAGGTGTGTCCTTTTCTTTTTTTCTTTAAAATGACGTTGTCTTGATTCAGGGTTTCACGTATTTAAATTGCTTGGATTCATCGTTCCCGCATTTCTTTTTGAAATTTCTTTGTTCTTTTTCTCTCTTACTTCAAATTCTCTTTGTCCTTCAAAGGCACCCGGCGTAAACGATATCGAGTCTGTCTTCACTTCAGATGACAAGAGTCTCCGTGTGCTCAGTATAAGATTTCGAGCTCCATGGCACACCTATTGCCAGGCCCGGGCGGCAAAGCTTGTTCCCCACCAGATGGGCATATTAAAGTATATGAGGTCCATCTAGCGGAGGTCTCTACTTGAGGTGTTTGAGCATGAGCAGGATTCAGTGAAGGTGTTGATGGATCTCATACAGGCAAATGCCGACTCCTTCAATGAGAACAAGAAGAACCGCTACTATGAGTTGAGGCCTTTACACGGGTGAAGTGGGAACCCCACTTGGAAGGATCGGAAGCGCCCCTTGTGCCATCGGACTCCAAGAGGAAGCCCGAGAGAAAGCAGAGGCCGTTGCGTAACAGTGGCCCCTCGGATAGGGCATCTGAGTGGTAGGCAGCTTCATTCGGGTCCTCCTCTGATGACGATCAAGCCTATCGAGCGGCTAGAAAGTGTCAGGAAGTCTTTGAGGAGGGTAGCCCCCATTATTTCTGAAAAAGCACGTTTCGGTGCTACCGTGTTTCGACCCGTTACAAGTATAGCGGAAGCAATAAAATAAATTAATTAAATTAAATATCCGATACACGTAAGGGATATTTAACTCTAGATGTATAAGCATGCACAATATATATAAATTAATGAACAACAATAATAAAGACCCGATTTTTGGTGACGAAGTGAAAACTCGATACCCGGTATCGAGAAAAACACTCCGGCTTCAACGGCCGAGGAAGCAATGCACTATGAAAATCAACTTACAGCCCGGGTGGTAACGACGCGCTAACCTGGCCGACTTACTCGACACGTGATCCCTACCAAGGAACTCCTCCGGTTGCCAGCAGCAACGGAACCGACATCTTCCGTCTTCACCCACTCTTCCCTCTCGTGCCACTTGAATCACCAATCACGAACGGATCTCCTTCTTCACGAACGGATCTCCAACAATGGTAGAAAGCAAAGTTTCAATGATTAAAGAAGGTGGGTGAGAAAACTTCTATGAACATGTAGAAACTCTTGTAGTAGTTAGTTTTCTCAAGAGAAGAAACAAGGATCTTGAAGCATGAAGGCTTTCTTCTCAAATGGAGGCTCAAAATAATCTGACAGAGAGCATATGGCGTCCTTGGGGTTTCAAAAATATAAGCCAATATTTATAGAGGAGCCAAAATCGCGTTTGAAATTTCCCGTTGGGCCGCCGAGCGGGCTCGAGCTCGAGCGCGGCAAGCGGCCATGGGGCGGCAAACAGCGGCCTATGTTCTGGTTTATCGGCTCGAGCGGCTAGTGAGCGAGCATCGAGCGGCCCCCATTCTGGATTATGTGCTCGAGCGGCCATCGAGCAGGAAGCGAGCGGGGGAGGTTCTGGTTTTTAGGCTCGAGCCGCTAGCGGGCACAAGGCGAGCGTGCGGCCTTTGGAAGGGCCCGAGCGCGTGGAGGGCGGACCGAATGAATTTTAATGAATTTTAAACCGACAACCCACAACCCGACATAAATAAAATAATACATATGGTCACGGAATATGCTAATAAGACAAATGTCTCTAACAATTTCTTCCTCATCAGTTCAAGGTCCCGAGGTTGTTGGGTCTTCTGAGGGTGGTCAGCCTTTCAACTTTCTTGGTCCGATCAAGAGCGAACAAGGAGTTAGCATAGGGGATGATCCAATTCCAGAGCCGACACCTACTTCGAGCAGGATTCCAATCGTTGCCCCTTCGCTGCACTAGGAGCTGGTGCCTGACATCCCAACTAACTTTATCGAGGATGTCTATAACGGAATAGATTTTTTTTCCAGTTAATTTCGTCATTTCAGAATAGGAACAGAAGCCCAAGTCTCACTTAGGTTCTGAAAAAATGGGTAGAATTTTTTTCTAAAATTGGGCTAAATAAAAAAATAAACCTGTACAAAACCTGTATAACAAACCAGTACATGCACACAATTGCCTATTTATACTATATTTTTTTCTACAACACGTATTCATAGGACCACAGATGCCATCTATGGCATCAATCCAACAATATATCTACTATATTAACAGTTCATGAGTGAGATGCCACCTAGGACTTGTACAGAACATCCAGAAAGCATATAGAGAAAGCAGAACTATCATCCTGTAGAAGTATAGTTTCCTGTTCATCACATGCATTACATACATTTCTACACATAACCCATATATACATATATATCTATAGGCATAAAATCCATATACAAAACCATATGTCAAAATCAGATCTTTATATTCAACTCTATCTCTTGACGACTCCAAAATACTTTAGATCCTTAAAAGTCTTCAACATAAGCTTCAAATTACTCTTTCTCATCATGTACCAACTCTATAATCTCATCTGGAGAGGAAAAAAATAATAAAATAGTGAGTCGAGGTCCAACAAGGTACATGCAAGTATACAGTAAAACTTTTATGCATAACAGAACACAGTAAAACGAATACAGTTACACGTGAAAATATAAATATTATAAAACAGTGATTTACCGAAATTATAGCAGAAATATAATGCCAAAGTATACAAAACTGTAGTCATGCTTCGTTAATAATAAATCGGTAAAACAAGTTCTAGAAAACAGAAATCGGTCTCAATTACACAAGTTATAGAAATGTCTTTTTCTATCAGTAAGGGACCCTACCAGTAGACCCTACTAGCGGAGGAAGCAAATAATCGAGGATAGATTGTATTCACTCCACACAATCTAAGGCCAAAAACAGTCATCCCGTCTCGTGGGACATCCATTCTCGTGGGATTCAATACGCCGGCTGGTAACAGTAACCTACCTTCTAGGTTAATGCCCTGAGGAAGGGCGGACCACATATAACTGCATGGATAGAGTTATCTTTGATTATCACCATAACGTTCTAAGGTAAGTCGAAGAACCTAACCTGACTACATATCACTCTTGGGTCCTAAATAACATTAACAATATTAGAAATATTTATCAGAAATATTTTCCTTAACTGAAAACCCTTTTCAGATTCAGAAATCAGTCAGAATATTTTCAGAACAGGCAATAACAGCTTACAGTCTTTTAAAAATTTAGCAGTATAAATTAGTGCAGATTTTTCAGACAGAAATCACATACAGAGTATTATCACGTGACAAATTAACTTTTATATAACAGAAGTTTTAGATTAAAATCATTAAATCCCCTTAATTTTCGCACCTAAGGTTTTGCAAAACACTCCGGACGATAAACGGACACCAAACGTATGTATTTTCATAAAATCAGAGGCAAATATAGCAGTATATATGAGTAATCATGGAATATGTCCAATTAATCAGGAAAAACAGGTATTATTTACAGTAAGCGTGCAGAACCGTGGATTTAGAGCAATAATACCATGTATGAGATATTAAAACACTATAAAAAAGGAATGAGCGTCCAAAAGATGCTTGCTTGAACTCGCTCTACAGTTATTTTTACCCAAATTAAATCAACGGGTAAATTTTCCTCTTTTTTCCTTCGCCTTTGCGAAACCCTCACGCTGCCCCCTTTTTTTTCTTTTGTTCTTCACGCAGTGCCGAGCACCACGCTTTCCCCAAATTAAAAAGGGAAGGGTAGGGTCACATGAGGCATGCGTGAGCCCCAACCCCACCCCTCCTCCGCTTTTCCTTTCTTCTTTTCCCTGCGTTATTATTATTATTATTATTATTATATAATACGTTATTATATATATATATATATATATATATATATGTATATATGTATCATTTTAAATCACAAAAACCCAAATCAATCTTCGAGCGACCGAATGGCACACTTTGAATGTCGGCCGATCAGATCCAATTATTTTCTAAAAATTTATAATATTTAATTAATTTTTTTCATATCCGAATTACCTAAAAATTATCAAAAATAATAAATAATTTTAATTTAATCAGATAAAAATATTTTGAGATATTATAATGTCACCTATGAGGTGGGCAAGGCTAGTGAGGCCACCGAGGAGCCTTCCAAAATTTCAGATCCCAAGGACCATGGAGAGGGCAAAGTCGGAGCAATTATGGAGGCTGTTGAAGTGTCCGACTCCAAGCCCCTAGCGTTCGAGGTTTGAGAGGATATTGAGGCCGAGAGGACCTTTGAGGTGGTTGACAACTTGATCCCGAGCCCTCTGTTTCCAAGGTCCGAGAGGAGGTCATAGCCGAGGGAGTTGTGGAAATGGCCAAGGTGACTAGCTCAGAACCCCCCGGAGCCGAAAGCTCGAGAGGTCTTGGTGGCCTCAACAAGTGATCACTCCACAGGGAGCTCATCCTTTTGTTATTACTTGACTAACTGGTTCTCCTCTTGCAGTTGTATGAGTTGACCTGCCAACTTATTGCCACTGCCGACTGCTTGACCTGAACTCATGTTGAAATGGAGAAGTTTAGAACTTCGGAGGAGCAATCTTCCTTTCTCAAACATGAGCTGTCCAAGACCAAGGCGAAGGTCCATTCCTTTGAGGGTTTGATCCGAGAGTATGTGCAAAAATATGCTCTTATTCAGGATTAGAATCTCCGAGTTGAGAGCAAGCTCAAGACCTTCATCAGTCCGGATGATATCAAGTAGGTGTCGAACCATAAATATTAGGATGGCATCAGTCTTTGTCGGCATATAATAAAGTTGGTGGCTCCAAGCATTCCAATTTCCATCTTCCATCTTAGGAATGCCAGTGCTTGGCACTGGTCAGATGTTTTGTACAATCCGAGAGAGGGTGTGGACTTATGGGAGCCTTTGCCAAAAACCTCCCAACCTCATGATTGTCCTCCATTGGAGCCATAGGGCGCTTTTGTATATAATTGTAATAAAATGTACTTAAATCAACGAGATCGTTTTCGTACATGTAATGAGTCTTTCCTTTAGTCTCTCTATCTTTTTTTTTTTTTTTTAAATATGTGCCGGCTAGGTTCTACTGCTATTGTTATTGGGTTAGGGGAAATCTTAGGTCGTCGTTCACGCTTAATAATTTGCATTTGGTCTTGCAAAAGTATGTCGTCACTTTGGTGCATCCAAACCTAAATCCCTTGACCATAGTTAATTGACGATACTACCTCCATTGGGAGGAGGTATTCACATACGTGCTTCTAGAGCCCCCTAAGTTTTTACGTATTTGACCTCATATAGGCCACTCGATGAGGTGATCAATTTTAAAAATCCGACATTGTTTGAGCCGCTCGGTGGTAGGATTGAAACTTTTTGACCGCTATGAAGTAGCTCAAAGAATAGGCGAAGAGGACTTCTTCTAACTTAAGGGCAGCCTAGATCGTGCGATTTCATGAGATGACAAATAAGCACACATATGAGTAATAAATAAAGAATAAATGAATGAACAATTATTTTATTAATTAAGCGTGATACATATTGTAAGCAGTCCAAATGATTTATGTTAACCTTACCTAGGCTTGTGACTTACTAGTCACATCTCTTGACCTATTAGTAATATTTCTTAAGGTGGGTAGCATTCTACGTTCGGGAGACAAGTTTTTCATCTTGGGTGCACAACTTATACGCCTTGTTCCATATAATCGCTGAGACGTGGAATGGTCTCTCATAATGTGGGGAAAGCTTATTTCGATCAGTGTTCTTACCAGTTGCCTCTATACTCTATAGGATTAGGTCACCTACTTTAAACTAGCAGGCTTTCACCTTCTCATTGTAGTACTGCACGATTCGTTGTTGGTAGGCAACTATCCGAAGGCAAGTAGCATCCTGGGCTTCTTCGAGTAGGTTAAGATGCTCTTGAAGTTCTTAGGAGTTGTTGAGCAGATCAAAATATTCAACCTAGAGGTTGGACAATACTACTTACACTAGAATGATCGCCTCGATTTCATAGCACAGGCTGAATGCCGGTTCACACGTCGGTTCTCTGGGCATCATTTTGTATGACCAAAGTATGGATGGCAGCTCATCCACTCAGGAGCCCCCAACGTCCTCCAACTTCGTCTTTAACATATGCAGTAGAGTGCGGTTGGTCACCTCCACTTATCCATTAGCTTGTGGGTAGGGTACGGAGGTGTGAACCAACCTTATCTTCAAACTTGCATAGTACTTATGAGCCATTTATGGGTAAATTGGGTTATATTGTTGGTTACTATGAACTCTAGAACATAGAAATTGCACACAATGTTTTGCCGCATAAATTCTATTGCATTATGCTCGGTGTTCGCATCATCGGAAAAGTTTCAACCCACTTTGTGAAATAGTTGATATCGACTATGACAAACGTTTTTTGTCTGGACGCGATGGGTAGGGGTCCAAGTATATTGAGCCCCTATTGTGCAAACGGTCAGGGTAACTGTAGGGCCTGGAACTCCATGTGTGGCTGATGGGGGATGTTGCCGTGAACTTGGCAGCGTTTACATTTCTCTATGAAGTCTATAGCGTTACGCTTCATAGTGGGTCAATAAGAGCCCTACCACATGAGCTTAAAGGCAAGATTCTTGCCCCTGATGTGAGATTCGTAGATGTTGAGGTACATCTCTCCCAGTGCGTAGTCGGTTTCTTCTGTCATGAGACACCGCACGTATGAGATGGAATGCCCGCGATGGTGTAGTTTCCTGTCCTTAATGTTGTACTAGACTATCATCTTTTTTACATATTGGCCTCTTCCAAATTATCTGGTAGTGTACCGTTGGCTATATACTTTCTATATGGGGTCATCCAATTTTTGGCGTCGGCTATCGGCATCATTTTGCACTCCGAGTCATTTATACTTGAGGTGTTGAGGACTTTGCACATTTCTTGCGCATACTGCTCCGGGTCTCCCGTTATCGCCGCTTTTGCTAGCCGGTCAACCTTCTCGTTCTCTTCCCTTAGTATGTTGATTACCTCCACATTGTCGAACGTCAGGGTCATGCTCTAAACTTTGGTGAGGTATTTGCTCCACATCTCTCCCGTTATCGTTGCTTGATGCCTTAAAATTCTCTTGAACCTAATTAACAACTAGCTCTAAGTTGCTGCAAATGATCAGATTCTTTGCTGAGCATTCCTGACTAGCCGGAGCCCAATGAGCAATGCCTCGTACTCAGTGACGTTATTAGTTGTCAAACAATCGAGGATCATTGAGTATTTTATCTTTGACCCGTTAGGAGTCCCCAGGATCACGCTGACTCCACTGCTCGGTTGCATTGAAGAACCATCCATGTGTAGAGTCCATATTGGCATCGGATGTGGCTGTCGCCCTCGGCGAGGTTGAGGTCGACTGGAGTCAGGGTTATTGTCTCGACTATAAAGTCCACCAGGGCCTGACCTTTCATGGTCAGTCGTGATCAAAATTTCACATTGAACTCTTCCAACTCAATGGCCTAGTTGATCAGTTATCTAGACATGTTGGGCCTCTACAACATTCCTTTCAAAGGTTGGTCGATCGGAACGACAATCTTGTACACCTAAAAATAAGGACGTAGCTTCCCGGTGGAATGGGCGAGTGCCAGGGCTACTCTCTCAGCATGTGAGTAGCAAGTCTTCGGATCCATCAATACTTTGCTGACATAATACACCAGGCGCTGCCCATCGGGCAGCTGTTAGATTAGGATTGAGTTTAACGCAGTGTCGGACACCATTAGATATAAATGTCGGGTAGCTATTAGATCAGGATTGAGTTTAGCGCGGTGTTGGACACCGTTATATATAAATATAACTCTTTGCCTTCTTGCAGAGACATAAAAAAAGGAGGGTTGGCGAGGTACTCCTTCAATTCCCGGAAGGCAATTTCATAGTTGACTGTCCACCGAAAACTGATAGCCTTCATTCCCCTCAGAACCTTAAAGAATGGTAGATATTTTTTCATAGATTTTGCCAAGAATTGATAGAGTGCTGCGAGTCTTCCGGTGAGTTTTTGGACTTTTTTTATAGTCCGAGGTGGGCTCATATCGAAGATTGTTTTTATCTTTTTGGGGTTCGCCTTGATCACTTTTTGTGAGATGACAACATTCAAGAATTTTTTTGAGGTCACACCAAACACACATTTGGCTAAGTTCAGTTTCATTTGATGTATACGGAGGATGGTGAATGTCTCACTGAGGCCGTGGATATGGTCGTTGGTAGCTTTGTTTTTGATGAGCATGTGATCCATGTACACTTCTATATTCTCACCAATTTGGGCTTTAAACATTTTATTCACAAGCTGATGGTAGATTGTACTAGTATTCTTTAATTCGAATGGCGTCACTTTGTAGCAGTACATCCCTTGGTTAGTCATGAGCGATATATGCTCCACGTCTTTCGAACACTTTTGAATCTTGTTATAACCCGGGTAGGCATACATAAAGTTTAACAACTCATGGTCGGATGTGGAGTCCACTAGTAAGTTAATCCTTGGTAGTAGGAATCTATCTTTCAGACACACTTTGTTGATGTCAATGAAATCAACGTTTATTCTCCACTTTCTATTACTTTTTTTTTTATGAGAACCACGTTGGACGGCCAGTCTGGATACTGGACTTCTCTGATAAACCTGGCATTGAGAAATTTCCTTACCTCCTTGCGAATGGTGTCCAATTTCTCGATAGAGTGATTTCTCCATTTTTGCCAAATTGGGATCTAGGCCTAATTTGTGGATTGTTACTCTAATCTGTATCCCGGCATATCAGCGGGCATCCAAGAAAAGACGTCAAAATCCTGTTGGAGGAAGTCTATCAACTAGTCTCAGAGGGGTTCTGATAAGGAATTCCCAATTTGTACATATCTCTCGAGATCGCCAGGATCCAAGGGGACTCGGTCTGTAAACTCGCTAGGCTGGGCTTGGTGTAAGATGGTCTCGTCATGGAAGTCGGGTCTTCAATTGTTTGGCAAGAGGTGCCTGACTGACCTGAGACAGGTAGCATGTTCGGCTAGTCATTTGATCGTCAATGACCTCTTCTATGCCGCATGGAGTAGGAAACTTCATTTTTAGGTATATAATCGACGTTACTGCCTCGACGGCTGTCAGGCAGGGCTGGCCGAGGATGGAGTTGTAGATGGACGAAAAGCCTACTACCAAAAAGGTAAGCACTCTGGAGGCCATCCTCGAATAAGCCCCTAGTGTGACTTTCAGCTGGACCACTCTCTGGATACGTATTGGCTCATTGTCCAGCCCATACAAAGGTCACTCGGTGGGCTTCATTTGACTCATTTTTAGACCCAGTTTAAAATATGCATCGAGGTAAAGTAAATTTTTAGAATTTTTATTATTAACAAACACTTATTTCAATTAATAATCTACAGTACCATTTAAAACAAGGATAGATACAACTAAGGGATCAGAGTGGGGAGTTATTATATGAGTTAAATATTTGTCGCTAACACTAATGACATTATTTTTAATCCCTACCCTCGGCTTTTTGCTACTAGTGACCATTTCTTGGCGATCCGGAACGTTGTTCTTCGTCAATCATGTCATTATCTTGTTAACGATCCTAACTGTCACTCGATTCCTAGGTTGCTCAACCTTATCCCTACCTGCACCACTGGTAGCCTACTTAGGTTTTCACAGAAATTGGGTGAGGTGCCCTTTTCTAATCAAAATTTTTATCTCTTTCTACAGTGTACGACAATTTTCAGTGTTGTGACCTCCAGACTTATAATACAAGCGGTATTTCGACTAGTCTCCTCCATCCGGATTCCTCAATACCTTCGGCCACTTCAAGAATTTCTTATCCTAAATTTGCATTAGGATGTTGGTGTGAGTGTTGTTTAGGGGAGTCAAGTTTAGGGATCTGTACTCCCTCCGGGCACCTAACTCAGTCCGTGGATGCTTCCTAGGATCCCGGATGTTGGCGCTATCTTTGTTCCTTCTCTTTCTGATCATCGACCCCGAATGGAAGTGGTTTATATGTCTAAATTTCTTGCCTAATTGGCCTCATCTATTGCTATTAAGTATGAGTAATGGCTTCGACCTCTCGAAAAATCTGAGAGTTCTTATGGGCCAAATACTTGAAGAACTCGCCCGACTCCAAAGTTGATATGAAAGTGCTTAGTTTTACCTTGTCAGTGAGTTAAAAAATCCACCGAGCCTCTTCAGTGAATAGGGTCATAACATTTTTCAAACTTTTGTTTGGACCTTACTTGATAGAGGTGAGATGCCAATGCTATTTCTTTTCCCTCTAGCTGGAGGCAAACTTTGACAAAAAATTATCGGCCAACTCCTAGAATAATTGAATTGAATTTCATGGTAAGCGATAAAACTAAATTCGGGCGTCTTCCTTGAGGGTCAAGGAAAACATTGGCACATGGCCACTTCATCCAGGTCCTGGAAGCTCAAGAGAGTGTGAAAGTTGTCTAGATAATCCATCGAATCGATTCTTCCATTATAGGCGACCTGGACCGACATCTTGAATTTGTGAGGGGGTGGTTATGTTTGAATTTTTATTGTGAATGGAGATCTCCTTAGGTCTGTGGAGTACTTCCTCCAAACACGTGCTGCCATATTTTCTCCACTTTCTCCTCAACTTGAGAAGCAGCAGTAGTCCTTTTTACGTTGAGATATGTCCTCAAGTCTGAGTAATTTTGTGTTTGGTCCTAGGTTTGGCGGCTGCTTCCACTCATCGGCTGAATGTTACAGGCGGCCCCCTCTTGGTCTAGAGGCCTACGATCGTCACGGGAGTAGTGAGGATTTCATTGCTCTGAGCTTTCAACCTATGATCTAAGGCCCAGCAGGCGTTCCAACCATGATCGTCCCTATCGCTTCGGGCCATTCGAGCCCTAAGGTCGTCAAGTCGCTACATCATCCTGGCTAGGCACTTCTTCTTCTGACTCTTCCTTCTCGAAGTCAAAGTGCGGGCTATTGAGGAAGGAGCCCTCAGCCTCTATTGACCCCGCTGTCCACAAAGAGTCTGGAGCATCTCGGATATGTCGTCCATCCGTGCATTGAGTACTTGCATGAGGAGTGCTTGCCAGTCCTCCTCATGGCTACCTGTGGGAGGGTCGTTCCTAGAGGAGGTGACTTCCCTAGCATGAGCGCTCACCTAAGTTCTGGTGTTAATCATTTTTGCTTTAATGCGAGTAGTCGTTAAGCTGACTTTTTGGTCATTTCTCACAAATGGCGCCAATGATACGTCCTCAGTCTAGGTTATTGTATGAAACAAAGAGCCATAGATCTAGTATTTATATTGGGTTGATTAGAAGTGGGTTCGATCTTCGTAACCTTGAATTTGAATCCTGTGCAACACAAATAGACAAAATGTAAGATGATTGGTAGGACTCATTCACTGATTATCCTCCAACACTCAAATCAGTGATCTTTTTATAAGAAAAGAAAGATGGAGGATGTCAAATGAGAATGTTTATATATATGTGAGGGGACTAAATGTGGTGTGCTTCCACGGGAAATATCTTTGAGAGAGATATGCACTCGGAGTGTGCTTTATATCCTTTTTCCTTTCTCTTTGTTTCCTCCCGGAATAAGGGATATTTATAAAATTAAATGGTAGCTTGACTTTTCCTAATAATTGTCCTCTGAATCATTCTGATAGATAAAAAGATATCGTTTGTCTTGCAGTTTTCGACCAGTTATGGTGGGTTTCTTCAATGCTCAGGAAGTGGATCATAGGCCGTTCTGATTGGGCCATTGAGTTCACCCATCCGGTTAAGTCGTTTGGGCTGACTTGGCCGGTTGGAACGTTGTCCAATTCTGAGCCAATTTCTTCTATTGATGGGCTATCTTCTTCGGTTGGACTGACTGAACCCATCAAAAGTAATCATCTCTAATATCAAATATTGCCCATCACTAGGAATACTGCTTCATCTCCTCCATAATTTGTCAATATTAATCGCTCTGTTATTTTTTTTTAACGAATTAAACATCATATATTAGATTGAGTGTCGGATGAATTTTTGGGAGTAATATTAGGGCTGTTAATCGGGCTTTTATTTTATTTGTGATATGCTGAAAATTAGCTTGTTGTTTCATATTACGTTTTGATGCAAGTTGATTTTCTTTTTAAAGTGTGGATTGTGTACAAAATTATTTTTATAATTTAAAATTAAAAATATTAAATTATAATAAAATAATTTTATTATTTCCGTTAATTAATTTTTAGATTTTATTTTATAACGGAGTAACATGTATTATGAATTTTTTGATACGTAAAAATACTTTTTTTTTAAATTTAGAAAAAAGCAATTTTAGAGATTTTATATGTGGCTTTCATCATACGTTGAAGTGCACCATTTGAGGTTTTCTTTCCTAAATGCCGTCATCAGGGTAAATTGTTTCGCCGGCTGGAAAATCTCTGGCCGGAGGCGTCGGGGAGTGGCCGGAGGGTAAACGTTCCCGGAGACCACCTTTGCGGAGCTTTGGGCTGCTAAAAGAGTCATAGTCCAACGACTATGGTGATGAATTGAAGGACACTGTTCTCTGAAATTTTCGAATCCGCCACTTCAAGCTTGCACAGATTCATTCTTCTTTCTCTCTCATTCTGGTATGCTCTGAACTTCTCTCTCATTATCTTTCGTTTTCTCTAATGATTCATTTTGTCTTATTATCTTTATCCAGAGAGTTGAGACCCTTTGTCGCTAGGTTTCTATAGCTAGGTTCGACTCAAAATCTCGACAAACTCCCTGAGAAAAATTGGATTGTAGGAAATTGGTTTTATTTTTCTGAGGGAATGAGAAACGGGCCTCGCTGGGTTTTAGTAAAAACCCTTGATTTCCAGAAATTTGAAATTCTCAAGATTCCCATTTAGCTATCTTTTTGCCGATTCCAAACTTTGTTTTTCAAGTATTCTTGAAGAATTCTTGCCAAGTGGAATGACTTAGGCGATGAATGAGTGTTCTTTCTATTCTTTCCAGAAGATTGCATCAAGGAAAAATTGTTGAATGCTTGTTTTATTGAAAAAATCGTTGATTGTAGTAACTCCCAGAGAAGAGAGGGGGAAAAAATAACCTTGTCCGCTTAAGCGGTGACATTGACCGGATTGTGTAGTTTGCAGTGTAACTTAATACAGTGATTTTATCATTACTCTAGTTCATTACGCTCATCATGGGATCTATTCGTGAATGCACTCTACTTTCCAATTATTAAGCTAGTGCTAGGCCAGCAGCTGTATTTCTTCCCAATTTATTAGTGGGAAAACATCAGAAAAAGAAAAGGAAATGACAGTGAAACAAAACTTTACAGCAGGTGATAAACTGCAAAGAGCAACTGACAAGAGGAGAACTATGGTGGTTGCCTCCGGCACCAATTCCTTTGCCAAAGAGATGGCTATCCGCAAGAGAATTATCAACATGTATATACTCCTTTTCATCTTTCTCCCCCTCCCCTTGGTGTTTGTTTTGTAACTATTGAATTAAGTTTGTTTATAATGATGGAACTATTGACATAGGTTAAATATCTCTATGTTGTAATAAGTTATTTATGAGTGCAATGATAAGTCAACTGAAAGTGCTGAGGATAAGTTCAATGGTGTATAAATCTGTTCATTGTTAGGTGGATTTCAGACTTACAAATATTTTGAGAATTCAATGTTTTGTTTATTGGCAGCAGCAATGAATCTTCTTGAGATTCTTTGAAGAAATATGTTGGTTATGCTTGCTGATGACTATTTCTTATCGAGTATCCATCATAGGGTTATTTCTTTTAATACCATCCACTTTTTATTTTTGAAGTAGTGAATAATTGTATGTTTGTTCAAATATTTTTGGTTCATTACCTAAATAATGGATTAGGTTTTCGAATACTTTGTAATTGATGCTCAGATCATGAATTATGAAAGACATTTCTTATTTGAGCAATTTTTCTTTTCGTCATACTTTGTCTACAAAGTTTCCTTTTTGATTGGTGGAGGTAATTTCCGTGCAATAAGTGTTGGATTGGATGCTGCAGTAGGCACTTGAGCAAAGATTTAAATGCACAAAGTTAATGCGTGCAAATTTTCGTTTTGTTTTTCAAAGCTTTGCTGTGATTCTCTGTTACTCATTCTCCCATAAAGTAGTAGTTATGCAGTGTCTCATGTCTTGTTTATCACATTTTTTTAGTTCAAGTCAAATTTCATTTTATTGGTGAATATTGGTGTAATAGTAAGGTTACATGTTTGAATGAAAGGTGTCTAAGTAGATATAACCCTAGAAGATAAAATAAGAGATGGAAGCAATTGTATAAATTAGAAGCAGAATTGTAAAAGAAAGATGAGGAAGTTTGACTCATGAAGCATAATTAGATGATGGCCCTCTAAGGAAAAGCGATTTGATCCAGTTTAGAGACAATAGGAAGGGGATAAATAGGCTTAGAAAAATGGACTGAGCTAACTTGAAAGGGGTTTGAATTTGCTTCAATTTGTTGAGAATTATGCTGTAAAGTGTAATCTGAGCAGAAGAACAGGGGACAATTCAAACAGCCATTTTGACTTATTGGTAATTTTGGATATTGTTGTTGTTCTTTGGGGTTACCTTATGTGTATGTGCATTTGCTATATCTATTACGAACTTGCTCTTACTGTATTGTTTGTGTATCCTCCATTTTTGAGTGATTTTGTTGTTGTCTCATTTTCTTGTCTTGTTACAGTGACCATATGTCTATGCACCCTTGCTATTTTCTAATGCAAGTTAGTTTTTACTGAAACTTCTTTATCTATCTTCCATTTTTGAGTGATTTTTCTTTTTTTTTTCCCCTCATTCTCTTGTCCTGATATTACATTTGTGATTCTTGTAGATTTAACAAAAGGGAAGAGGATTTTCCATCCTTGAAAGAGTATAATGATTACTTGGAGGAAGTGGAAGACATGAGTAAGTTTCCTCTAGCATATAGAGCGGTATAAGGTCTTTTATAGTAATCTTCTTCACATAACAGGCTTGAGGTCCAATTTGATTAACAAATGCTTTTTGTTACAGCATGCAATTTGATTGAAGGAATAGATGTCCCTGCTATTGAAGCAAAGATTGCCAAGTATGAACGAGAAAATTATGATCAGATAATGAATGATCGTGCTCGCAAGGTGTGAATTTGCATGAGGGAGCTTGTCTGCTCAAAAGCTACTAGCTTGTCCTCTTGTTGATCTTTTTTTATTCATCTGCTCAAAGGATGGATGAAAATATTGGTATCAATATCCGTACTGATATTGATCAACATATTGTGATTTTGTCGGAGGATTAGAAAATACATCGGATATTGGGACCTGATATTTGGCATATTAACTAATATTTTATTTCATGTCTGGCAGCAATACATGTGACATGATATTGCAATACCGGAGGTTTGTAAGGATGCTGATTTATATATATATATTTTTCCATACAGGCAGAAGAGTTTGCCGCAGCTCTGGCAGCTAGCAAGGGACCTGCACTGATAGAAACGGAAGCGGTAAGATGACTGTTGAGCTGATGAGTCTAATGCTTATACTTTCCAAGTTATACTCATTTCACTGTATTTATTGAAAAATTATTCTTTTTTACTCTTTCGAATTGGGAAAAAAGTGTGCCTCTGTCTGAAACCAAAAATCTATGGCATCCACAGTCTTCCTTTGCTTGCCATTGTCCCTCCATTGATGCAAATATTGCTCAATATATATCAATATTGGACCCTTTGATGCCAATATATTCAGATACCGTGATAATGTCACAATATGTTGCTCTATCTGTATTATATTGTGAATATATCAGCCCTGTTAGATTTTGATTCTCTAGAAATTTTTTTTATTTCGATATATTTGATACTAATATGTATTGTCTAATATATTTCATGCCCATAGAGACTAGTACTAGCACCAATGCTGAGATTTTCAACCATGGTCCCTCCCATCTTTCCAAGTAACTTTCATGGTGGGAAAGTAACCTACTTTTCCCTCTGGCTTCGACATGAAACCAGTTGCCAACATTTCAGCTCCATTTCCCCTCTTTAAGGGAAAGCAAACAAACAAAAATAAGAAGAAAAACAAACTTGATTAATACAGTCAATGAAAGTTGAGTAACTAGTGGTTTCGATGTTGTATTAGTATTATTTTCCTTGAGCCAATTGTCCCGATTTTGTGTTAAATTCTTTGCAACCTTTCTGGTATTTAATTTCATTCCAATGCAGTGCTGGCACTCCCATGGAATTGCTGCATTGTAGTTAGAATTTAGTTTTGTAAATCTAGATTATATGCATATTAACCTAGCTGGATTTTTCACCTCAGTAAGTGTCATGGTCATGAATGAAAATATTAGCGTTGAATGCATTGGACAGTATGTATTGATTTATGATATATCGAAAGAAAAAAATTTTTCTATAAATTATAAATTAATAGGTAAATATTGACTAATATCTCATAATATATTATTAATACGATAACATATCATGATTTTCTCACTACATTTGGGGCCCTTATATTAATATATATTAATATAGCAGGGTGACCTGATATTGAAATTTATGAGTTATTCATAACTGCCCTTATGAGGATGAGCTTGGGCACCTTAGTAAGATTATTCCACTATAACAAAAAGGTCACATATTCAAGTCACAAAAGCAATCTCTCCATCATAATGGTAAAGTTCTATAAATCTGATCCTCTCCAAAGTCTATATTACAGTAAGTATCATGGACTGGACTATCATTTTTAAATAGGGTGAGTATTGATCCAATCATAAGGTTGTTCTATTATAATATAGAGGTTATTGGTTTAAACCATGGTAGTAACCTTTTGCATTGCAAGGGAAAAATTACTGACAATTTACCCTCTGCAGTGCTCATAATGTGGGAAGTCTGCTGCGTTTTAGCTGCCTTGTTTACTCATTTTATGCCGTTATTGTATCATTTAAACCAAATAAAATATATTTATAGGTTTCGATAGTTTTCTATATACAGTTTTACCTCATTAATCGTTGTCAAAGTTTGTAGGATGCTCAATCGGTGGCATTTTGCTTTACTGACCTGTTTTCTTGTTCATGTTCGTTCTTGCTTTTTTGACATTGAACTTTTTGCTGGAGCAGGCGGCCGTAAATCAAAGCTCGCAAGCAGGCTTTTCTGGTGCAGCTCAGGGGCAATATGCACCTGTAGTTGCCGGAGGCTCATTCCAGCCACGGCCAATGGGCATGGCGACGCAGCCATTACCCCTCGGAGGCAGTCTTGACATGCCGCTTGACGACGAAGAAATGATGAGACTGCGGGCTGAGAGAGGCGGCCGGGCAGGAGGATGGAGTCCTGAACTGAGCCGGAAGAGGGCACTTGAGGAAGCTTTTGGCAGCCTCTGGATCTGAATCTGAGGAATAACGCCGTGACTTCATCTGCCGTTGCATCAATTGAGTGAAAAACAACGTATTTTTGTGATTCTTGAGTGGTTAATGAGCTTCCATGGGAGAAGATGATTTGTGTTCTGTTCTTCGTCTTCCATAGGTATATGATGCTTAGGTGATAGCAAATTTGGCAGACAACACCGCTTACCAGGTGGTAAAATAGCACAATTACTATATAATAAAAATTATGATAAATATAAATCAATTATAAGAGAGATGATAAATTTTTTTTTCAAATAATGAGGAAAATAATTGAAGCATTGTATCTAAATAACGGTTTGGGGTGTCAATTTTTTTAAAAAATGATTGATTTAATCTTTTTTAATTATAATTATTTGATATTGATTGAACAGTTATATTATTTATTATTAAAAAAATATTATTTAGTTTTTATTTATTTTTAAAAAAATTATTAATTTTATCTGTTTAATATTAATTAAATGATTATAATTAAAACGAGTTGAATTAATCGTCTTTTTAATGAGGTTGTGATTATGTAAGCTTATTTTAAAGAAAAAAAAATATGTTTTTCTCTTATCTAGATGTTATAAAATTATATTAAAAAAATAATTTATAAAATATTTTTGTTATTTGGTTGTTAAAAAATTAATTAGAAAAAATATAAATTCAATATGATAATAAATTCATAGAGAATAATCCATTAAGTTTAAATTTCTTTTATATTCGAAAGATCTATAACAGATTTTAATTATTACGAGACTAATTATTAATACAAGTAATATTATGTAAAAATTGAGATTAATAGATAACAATTTTTTATTAAAAAATTTATATCAACTAATCATTTAAAAAACTCGATCTATATTTTATAGATGGTTAAAAAGATCAATGTAAGTTTTATTTTTTTGTATTTAAATAAAAAAAATTCTTCATCAAATATAAATATTTTTACATTTTTTCACTATTTTTTAAAAAAATTTAATTTATTAAAATTTTCTTATTAAAAAATTACCATTTATCGATAATTTAGATTAAATCAAAAAGAGAATTGTTATCTTTTTTTTTTTGGGGGGGGGGGATTATTATAAAAGGAGAGCTAATATTTATTATTTTCAGAGTTCAATAAATAAGTATTATAATATTTATTGTTATTTTTATTCAAATAAAAAACTTTAATATTTATTCCCTTTTATTTTATTTTTACCCAAATATGCAATAATTAATCTAAATCACACTAAATTCTTTTTTTTTTCCAAAATTTGTTTCCAATAAAATAGAATCAATCTAAAATTATATTATATTTAGTAGAAGTATGAAAACTAAAATTCTATAACACTGAAAATTATTTTTTATTTTTTAATTAAAAATTTATATTTTCTCTACAAGACATTAAATAAAAATATAATATTATAATTACCTGTAATAAATTTACATATTTTTTAAAAATATTTACATAATTGAATATAAAATTTTATATTTCTGGCAAAAATTAAATACAAAAAGAGTATTTATATACATCTCAGATGCTATTTTATTTATCATATTCTCTCTTTTTGTGCTAGACTAATTTTATTTATATTCATTTTTTAAATTTTAATTAGTCATATTTATTTTTAAAAATATTATAAATAAATTATGAGGGTAAAATAAATAATATTTTTTTAAAAAAATTATGGGATTTAAGGTCCAAAAAAAATCAGGGGGATTACAACGGCCATACACGTCGCAGCCCCTGCAACGCTCTTTGGAGCATTGGATTAAAAAATTTCAATGGCCCAAAATTATATATAAAAAAAAAGGATTTTTAGTTTTTTTTTTTGTTTTTATATTTTTTTTGTCATTTGATTTAAAAAAAAAATGTTTTAATATTTTTTTTAATTTTATGAATTTTTATTTTAAAAAAACGGGAGCCGTCAGATTTAAATCTGACGGCTCCTGTGAGCGTCGCACGGGGCTGGGACGCCCCCCGCGTCGCAGCCCCTCTGAATCCCCAAAGAAATTGGAGGGATCAGCAATTGGCGGTCTACATAGACGGTGGACCCCATCAATCGATACCTTTAAGAGTCGCACCTCACGGCCTGCAACCGCCTCTTCCTTCCCGAAGAACTCAAAAACCTAACACGCGCGCTCTCTCTCTCTCTCTCTCTGCGTTGCGCTGAGAAGAGCCCTGACGACATCGTAAGATTTCTTTCTCTCCCATCCTAGTTCCCTTCTTTGCCGTCTCGTTTGAGGTAATCAACTGTTGAACTGAACATTCTTCGTGTTCTTAATGTCTCTAAGAGTACGAGAGCTAGTCGGCCAAGTATTCATAAGAAGGGAAAAAAAAGAAAAAAAAAAGAAATCACCGAGATAATTAGTGTTTTAATTTGTGTATGTTTAATAATTTTGCTGGATTGATATCATCAAAGATTGCCTTGCGAGGTAATTGTGGAATAGATTTCGCCGCCTTCATGTATTTTATTCATTGTTTTAGGGAGGATTTATAGCTTGAATTTGAAATACAGAAAAAAATTCCGTGGAAGATGTGACAACCTTCATCTGTCATATTTGATTTGCATCCGTTCTTTCATTGATCTATGGAGTACTTGATTTTGTAATTTGTCCCTTTGTCCTTATATAAACTTGAGTTTCTTCCACACTATGCCAAATGGTGGCTTTTATATGGAGCATTGGCAATCTCTTGTAACTGACTGATGAAACTACCGTCGATCAAATTGGGAAAGTGTGAGCTTGAATTCTTTCTCAAATAAGAAATCATAATCCATGTTATAGAAATAATGTAGAACAGTGGAATCCCACATCACATTTCAGAGAATATGAGAAGAGTTTGCAACGGATATTGTGATATCCCATTTCACATTGAATACGAGAAGAGTATAATATCAGTTTGTAAGGCCTAAAAGATCGTTGCTTGCTAACACTTTTTTAGAATGAATCACCTAATAAGACCAATAAAAAAAAAAAAGCTTTATTATAAGATGAGTTGCTTTGAGTTGTTTCAAATAAGCTGGATCATCATATTCCTACTCAAAATTGTTGGATGTTAGGGAACCAAGCTTGCAGTTCTCCAGGGTTTTGGAGAAGACAGTAGTAGAAGCGCATGAAGAGAGTTTCAAAGAGAGACAAATTTCCATGGAGCTGGTAGGGGTGGATCTACAAGGTTTTGAGTGGGTTCAACTGATCCTACTGAAATTTCTTATTAAACTCATTGAAATTTTTTATTAATTCTACTATATTTTGTTTAATTGACCACAATAAACCACTTATTTCTTTGAGATAAGTTAATTTTTACCTTTTTAAATTGAAATAGTTGTTTAAATTTATTCTGTTAAGGAAGAACTAAAACTATGGAGGTGTTGACCCCACTTGGAAAAAATCCTGGATCCATCCCTAGACGTGATGATCACTCTTGGAGGAAGTGTATACAACTTTGGGAGAGTCTCCATAGTATTCTTGAATTCTTAGCACAAGTCTGTCTCTTCTGACATTGTTTAACCCATGGTTAAATCTTGATCTTGCTTCCCACTCCAAAACTCAATGGAACATTGGTCAAGGTAAAATACCGGCAGATTTGTTCTACTAGTTATTCTAAGTTATATTTTACCCTGCATATGAACTGGAAAAACAAATGCTCCTTGAAGAATGAACGAGCTGAAAGTTAGTACAACAGTGTGCAAAATACCTAGAATATATATGGATGCCAAATCCTATGTAACTCAAAATCCAGCTTTGCCATAGGAAGAATGAAATGATACGACATTTTGTTTTCAATTTTTTGGACTTCATCTCTTCAATTCAAATGACATTGTAGCCTCTAGTTATTGTCCAAGTGGTTCAGAATCAGAATAGTTTTTGAGCAGATCAATAAGCTTTTTCACCTTCGGTTAGTGTTTGATACAAAGCATTGATTCAACATCTATGAGTTGTAGAAGAACAATGCATTTGCTGATACCCGATGACTTAATGCAGGTGAAAAAGGCATGATTGGTCATAGTTTCTGGCGTTTAGATCAGATAATCCATGAATTGCTACTTCTAAGTTCATTTCTTCTGTCTTATGGGAAAATTTTCCCTTTTTTCCTAGGAATGGTCACATTTAGGTCCAGATTTTTGTTTAAACTTTTTGAATAATATTAAATGGGGCAATGAATTTTGCAAATGGCCTGAAATATTTAGTTACCTCCTAAACAATAAAGTTTTTGACTTGTATTTATCAGCTAAACCCTTTATGATATTTCCCATTACACTATTATCCTATTAGGAACCAAAATGACTAGTCGAATCCATAATCTATTATCTAACACTTTCATTTCTAGATATATTAACTAATGTTGTGTTATGTAGGTTTGATTTTCACATATAAAGAGACACACTCATCCATGTCCTATGCTAATGAAAATGGAGCTTTGCTAAGGTGATTAAAATTGGTGAGCCAGAAAAAAAGGCTCATTATATGTAAATCAGCTCTGTTCAGCAATTACCTTGTATTATGCCGTGGAAGATGGAGAAGGCAAATCCTTCAGCTTCTGACCAGGGTTTGAGAAGAAAGACTGCACCTCAAGCTTTTCATTGGATGGAAAAGTCTCAGCCTTCAGCTAGTTCACTAAAGCAGTTAAGAAAGTCAACTACCCATCGCAAGTCAAAAAACTTATCAAAAATGAGTGCTCCCAAGCATCACATAAGATGGAAAGGTACGTCTCAAGCATGGATGAAAATGTTGGTATTGGTATCAAAATCAGTTGTGGTCGTATTGGTGTTGGATATGTCAGAAGACAAATTTTTAAAATTTGTAAGCTGACAGGGTCAAATCGACTAATATATTAATACACATCAGCTGATATTTATATTAACGGTCTCAAGATTTCTTTGAGTTCTCTTTATTCTTCTCATACTCAGGATAATACTACATTTGGTCATGTTTCATGCTGGGCATTTGTGCATTGACTCTGCTTTCTATGCTGAAGTGTAATATCATTGACATAATCAACGTTTCCCTAGATAACCTGCATATATTTGGTATCATGATTTAGAATGTCACTGTACTACAAACTATTCCTGTTTATACACGGCAACAATAAAATAATAATGTGTCTTCATATTTTCACAGCTTTCTTAATATTGGGGCAAAACATAGAGATGAACTGTCAAGGAGAGGGAGTTAACACTGCTTGCATGTTTTAAACACATGCAGCTGCAGGTCTCCTACTAAAGGGCTGAGGTCCGAGATTCTTGCTAGATGCAAGAGAACACTGGTCACGCCGAAGTCTCTGGCGTGCTGAACTCCTGGATCTCATTGAACTTTTGGACTTCCCAAGCTTTACAAGCACATGTAGGCGCAAACATTTATACGCTTACTTATATGTGTTGGACACCATTTAGACCCAAACGTTGAAGCTATTGGGTCATTGGTCACCTCACATTTAGAAGTCAACTTCTTCTCAATATTTAATGTGAGACACTTTTATTAACACAACTCACATGTATTCCCAACAATCATTCTCCCTTCGTGCTTAAGTTGAACCATATTAAACACCCTCTCAAATGCATATCTTTCAACATTTCATCGATGTCCAAAATGGGCACTAAATATTTTTTGAGATATCTCCTCAAAATTACTGGTATGGCTATTGAAACATTAGCTACTCAATCTTATCCTATGGCATTATCATTTATGAATTAACCCTTACCTACGAGGTAGGAGACAAACCTCGTAGCGAAGCCATCCATGGGCCAATTGTTTATGGGCTTCACCATTCATGGGAATCATATTTGCTTAAATATTGAACCATCGGCTCTGGGATTGTTTTGTTGGAGGGAGTCAACACCATTTTGTTTGTTCAAACACATGCAGCTTTGGGGCTCCCAATTTAGGATTACGGTCGGAGATTCTCGCAAGATGTTGAAGAACCAAGTATGATTGGATCATGGGATAAAATACATTTATAAGGCACTCCAACTTCCTCTCAACCTTAAATGCAGGACAATTTTATCAACACAACTCACACGTGTTTCCAAAACTTAACTAATTGTCTTCATAATTTTCATTGGATGAGGCAAGAATTGCCGTTAAAGCTTAGCATTCATGTGAATTGGAACTTCCTTTAGCCATCAGAATTAACCGCTACTACAAGAATAACCAAACATGACTGACAACCCACTGCCATTTTGGTCTGCGCATTTGGATGATAACATTGTATGCAGCACATACACTAATGCTACTTTCAAATTTGTTTGCTCTAGGATGTTTAATGTCAGCATCAGGAGAATAAGCTCATCAACGTTTGTCATTCCTCCCTTTGTGCTGTTGGTTGAACAAGCATATCACTAGTTGTTAATCAGTATGAGATAATCCCAGGAACTGCAGAATGACATTTTGCCCCACAAAGCTAAATCTCCGGAATACAATTATATGAACTTAGATCTGTGTAGTCTAAGACTAAGAAGTACCGACATTTCTTTTGAGCTAGTGTGTTGGATTATATTAATAGATTTTTTTATATCTTTTACTCCAATTTTCTTTGAAAATGTTGGAATACTTAATAATTTTTTTTTAACCAAAAAATGAGGTTATCAATATAATTTAAAGAAAAATGAAACCATTTGGTTATTCAAAAATAATGAAAAACTAAACTCAAATTAAGAAATAATTAAGTGAAATATTTTTTTGTATAACTCCTTTGTACCGGTACACGTGCATACTAATTTTTATAAAATGATTTTGAGATGAAATACATGTTTAAAATTAATAATACACTATATAGTATTCTCAGATCTATATAGTATTCTAATTTTTGGAAATATATTTTGTCGGTGTTGTGCGGTCTCCATGCTCTTAGATCGAGGGAAAAAAGATGCTATCGCAAATTAGAATACTATGGTTTAGCAGAAGCCTTTGTTGAAATTCGACCAAAACACGCACAACTTAGCATAGAGGAATAAATCTACATATTCGGTTAAATGTTAACCATTAAAGTGAGTATAAAAAAACATAATAATGCACAATATTTTTTACTAAGGAAATAATTACATGATATATTTTGAAAAAATCCACTATAAAATAGTGACGATTATAAATAATTTTCTCCAAGATTCATTGACTACAAATTTTGAGTGAAGAATGGCTGAACACTAACTCCCTCAACATACTTTGCAACCCACAAGAAAAAATGTACTGAGAAATAAGAGTAATCAAATGAAAATATGTCCTAAAAACCAACACTAGAACAACGTATCCAACATTGGCAAAAAATAGAAATCAAATTAGACCTCAATCAAATATCAACCTCTTTCTCTTCTATGATTTTCTTCTTTCTTTTTATGCGGTACTACTTGTGTGAGAAAATGATTTCGAATGCCTTAAAATTGCTTAGGCGCAACTTTATATTAGAAGCGGCTCATGAGCATTGATTGGGCGCAGATCAGGTATGATCTTTCGAACAAACGCCACATGAGTGCCCTTCAGACACACATTAGGCGACTTTTCAGGACAAAGTACACACGTGCTTTCCTTAGACGTGCATCCGGCGCGGCCTTCATTGGTGAACCAGCTCAGTTAGCACTTAAAAAAGAAGCTCAATGCAGTGTTCTGGAAATATGATGGTTGGCGTTTAAATGTGAATTGGCAAAATGTGTCACCAGTTCGACTGAGCCTTCAAGCAGGATTTGATAGAATGTGATGCGAGGTCTGCTCGACACAGCACTAAATTGCCACGTCTAGCATTCAGTTTGCAAAACTCTAATTTTAAGCCTCTATTTTCTCTCTTCAGAAAACCAAGGTAAGGAGGCTGAACGAATTGTGGGGAGATTTCATTTGTGAAAAAGGGTGTATTATGTAATTCATTCAATTAATCTGTGACAGCAAATCTTATGAGAAAAAAGACCCAGTCCATCGAATTGATCCCTTTAAGCCTAGGTGTTCTCAACTCCAAAACCTTCAAACACTTGTTTCTTCCGGTTAGTCTTCAAAGTTCTACTGGTTACAAATACTAGAGTTCTGGTGGTATATCACTATGTGAAATCTTCGGTTTTTCCTCTTCCTCTATCCCTATCCCATAGATTCATCGTTTAAATGAGTTTGTTTAGAAAGAACTATGATAAGTCTATATATTTTGGATTCACTGCTTGGGAGCAGACCTAAGTATTGGGTTTGGTCACTTCATTATTGGTAACTTAACAAACTTATTTGTCATCAGAAGATTTGCACAAGATTTGTGGCAAATGACTGGTCGGGCAAGAAAGAGGTCGGTCAATAGAAGGTTGACCAGTTGATAGAAGAATCCGGTCAACAGGATGTTGACCGGATGAGAAAGGTTGCAGCAAATTTGCCAGTTGCGCTGAAAATATCGGTTTGGTTTTTTATCAGTTTGGAATTCCGGTATGGTTTACCGGTTCGGAATTCTGGTATGGAATTCCGGTATGAAATTGACTGGTATGAGATTGACTGGTATGCAAAAATGTTAGGTTGGGGCAAAATGGCTGATTGTGTAGGGAATGCTTGATTGAGCTTTTAAATGGCCTATTGATTGTATGGAAATGGCCATTATATATAAAATTAGCCTATTGGACAAAAATGACCGAGAAGTTGTAGAAGGAGAAAACATAAGAAAATAACCGTAACCAGACTTTTACTCTTGTAATGCTCCTTCTATAGTTTGGGGGTTTTTATAACCAAATGGCTAATTTGTCAACTGAATGTCCTATGAGTGCAAAGGGGAATGGATTTCCACATTGTTTTATATGTTCTTCTTTCTCCCATATGAAATGTCGGTATGGCTTAGCATTTCCAATGGTTGAAAAATTTTTTTCCAATAGAAATTCGGGAATGCACGTTGGTGTCAGTTTTGTCTGGTTTGTGTGTATTAAGGACCCTCTGTAGGACTTCACAGCAAAAGTCCTTTATGATTGACTTAAGTTTTCTTTGTTATCAAATTCTTTATGGTTTAATTTTTCTGTATCTGTTCTCTCATGGTTAATTGTCTGTTTCAAGTAGGTCCATACTATCGGATTTTGTATTTTTGCAAAGTTGGAATCAACTTTGTTGAGGGAAAGGGAATCACCCCAAAAAGAAAAGTTAGACTCTCAAAGTTGACACCCGATTGGTTGAACAAATAAACTCTTCCCGATAACTAACTCAAACCACTTCTTGTCTGCGATTATTCAGTTTGTGCCGACTCAAACAACACAGTTGTAGAGAGTGCTGCTTGTGTAGGTTGTAGAGTTGGTGGTAGGTTTTACACACACGCAACCTACCTATTAGGTAGATAGTCTCCGGATAAAAGTTGTATATATATATACATGCTGGGCATGCAAGATTGAATGGGTGTAAAGAGAAGTGAGAAGGAGAAAAACATAAGAGAGATCAAGAAGTAACCAAACTTTTACTCTTGTATTTTTGCTCTTTGTTTTTGTTCTCGGCTCCTGAAGGGCTTCTATAGTTAGGGGTTTTTATAACCATTTTTCATATAGTGAAATTTATTTGTGAACTAAATGTCCTATGATTTTTCTCTTTTATTTTAAAAGAAGACTTTTCACGTAAAAATTTATGTGTTCTTTTTCTTTCTCCCATGTCGTGTGTGTGTTTGTGCATTCTATCATTCCTATCCAACCTGTGTTA
The DNA here is from genome assembly GCA_033239525.1 of Nepenthes gracilis. Lineage (NCBI taxonomy): Eukaryota > Viridiplantae > Streptophyta > Magnoliopsida > Caryophyllales > Nepenthaceae > Nepenthes > Nepenthes gracilis. The sequence continues at coordinate 1,821,641 of BSYO01000026.1, read as the reverse complement.
TCTGACCGGCAATCATTTTTCCAACACCGAGAAGTATATCGATATAGTCACGTACTGAGTGTCAGTTTTGTCTATGGTATTGTGTGTCCTTGTGATCGCTGTAAGTTGACTTTTCTCTGTAGTGGGATTCTTCTATTTGTTGACTCACAGCTTAGAGAGTTTTCCTTTATGATTGATTGGTTCTTAAGTTTTCTCTTTGTTATCAAATTCTTTATGGTTTAATTTTTCTGCATCTGTTCTGTCATGGTTAATTGTCTGTTTCATTTAGAACGATCCTTTACGGTATTGGATTGTTGGTTTTTGTATTTTTGCAAAGTTGGGTCTAAACTCAGGCTATTCCTTGTTCGAGGGAAATTTTCAAGGTGCTCCAATCACCCCAAAAAGAAAACGTAAAACAATGCAAGAAAACAGAAACCAGAAGAACCCATTAAGCTTACAAATGCTTCTTTGTTCACATCATATTGGGAACTTACTTTGAATTTCTTGAATTTATAATTGAATTAAGACCAAATTAATTAAAAAAGTTCTTCAATAACTAACTCAAACCACTTCTTGTCCGTGTGTTTTTTTTTTTCCTCTCATTCACAGTTTGTGCCGACTCAAACAACACAGTCGGAAAAGAGTGCTGCTTGTGCCAAAAGGATCTTGCAGTTGCACCATCGGGAGGTAAACCGGCATTCGGAATTCTTCCGGTCGCCTCCATCATGCCTTGCGGCCATGCCTTTCACCATGATTGCTTGGAAATTGGTGGATTGAATCAGCAACCTGGAGACCCTCCGTGTGTGTTATGTACAAGTTCTGATTCTTAAAGCTGTTTTATCAGGTCTGATTCTTGAAACTTTAGCTAACAAATTTTGATGATCTGTAGGAAATTCTTCCTCCTGCTTCAGTTTAGGGAAAATTCTTTAATGGAGAGATGATAGCTTATATCTTTCCTTTTCCATCATAAATCTTTGGCTAAGTAACACTATCTTACGAACAAATTGTCTCAGATAGGTTGAACATCGATGTATTTTGATATGACATAATCTTAGGTAATTAGTTGAATGCATTTGCATACACATGAAAAACTTCTTTGTTGATTAGAAATTTGTAAGAGAACTTCTTTCGGTTGTTCGGTATATGTATACTTTAACTCGAATGAGTGTTCTGAATAAAGCTTTGTTAAATTGGCCATAAAAAATGGAGTTGTAGAATTTCTTTAGTCCCCAGCTCGGTATGAAAAGCAGCATTCATGAGCATTGAATTGTAGATTGAAATTTCTTCATTTTGAAATTTTTTATGATCAATGGAAATTTGATTCTTAGTGCCATTATTGCTATGGATGATGCTAATAAACAAGAACATGGTTTGGGGAAAGGGAGATGAGAAAGATTGATTGAATCATAAAAAATTTAGAGATATAAATGTTTATCGTTAATTAGTTGGAGGTAAACCTTATAAAAAAGAAAGAGAGAAAGAGAGAGAGTATTGGATTTCCAATTCTAGTAGGAAAATGATGAAAATAGATACTTAATTTAAAGTGAGTGAACAAAATTCATACTCGATCTTATAAATATATGTTACGAAGCCTCATGTATGACATGATTCAGGACTAGCAACCTGATAGTCCTAAGCAACCTGCAAAAGGATTTAATTCGAATAAGTTTTAATTCAAATCCAAAAGTAAATTTTGTTGAATTGGTAGGTACATATATCAAATGAATTTAGTTTTAATGATAATTAATTCAATTAAAAAAATACGGAGTTGTTGATGTTTATACTGATTAATTATAGAAAAAAATTTGAATTCATTTTGATTAAACTTCATTTTGGGTTAAGAAAATAAAATGCGCCTTTTCTTTCTATCAAAATGGTGCATTTCAAGGTGTGAAGCGCCCCTCTCTATAAGAACGGTGATTCAAAGGTGTGAAGTAGGGGAGAAGGAATGTCATAATTGGGGTTAAGAATAAAATGATATTTTTAATTTTTTTTTATCATTTTTTTTACTTTTCAAAACAAATGAAAATGAAACGAAAGATAAAAGATAAATTATTGATAAGTCATTTCTTGAATTACTAACTATTTTTATTTTCTATTAGTCCAATCAAATCTATTTACGCTAATTCTTATACTAGAACTCTTACTTTCACTTCAAATATAACTAAAAATATATCTGTCACTGTAATAATTATTGCCATTTAAAATCAATTTTTTTCTTGATAGAAAAAAAAATGATTTTATTTTTTGGAGATAATATTTCATTAATTAAGTCACAGGTATCTAATATATTCATACCTAATGATTTTTTATAATGTAACGATGAAAAGTATCAACACGATTTAACACTTCTTGACAAATATAATTTGTTTCATTACTCTAAGTGGGTATTTTATTTTGGATAATAAAAGACTTATTTTTACTAACTCCCTAATAGCAACGGCCTAATTGCAAGAGCTTTTTCTTTCCCCATAATTAGAGCCATAGGATTCAATATATTGCTTCAATTGACCCAATTTTAAATTCATTGATCAAATAAATTCAAATAAAGAATTTAGTAAGATTGAAGTAGTTTCATAATTCTCTATTATTTTGACTAACTATATTAAACAATATGATAAATAAGTAAATTATTTTCAGATGTAATTGAGAAAAAGAGCCTCGTGGGGATTTGGTTAGGAAAATATAGAAATTGTACTTCAAAACTCATTATGTATTCGAATTATAGATTGGCTTGTATGAGTATTTGATATATGAAAAGCAATTTTATATTAGAGAATCCATCAATTCCCATAATAGAAAGAAGAGCTAGTAAAAGCAAATATCAATCTTGGCTGAACCAATGATTCTTTGGACATTAGATTAGGTAAAACACTAATAATGGCATAGTCAATATTATTTTTATAGGAATATCAGTCACGTCACATATGTACCACAAATAATATTATCTTTAACTATAGTTCTATTGTGATATAAAATATATATTTCATCACCATCCACGTACCATACCATACGAGAGAAATACAAGCATTTTAACTAATCTAAACTCCTAAAAGGACGTTAAAAGGGACCTCGATTCCGAATAGAGAATTTCTATTTTATTAGATGAGAAAAAAATTGGAAATTTTTTGGCTACCTACTTACCAAGCAATTTTCACCACTTTGTTTAAGGTTGATTGGATTGAATTTGATATCCAAAAACCAGAATATTGGCCAATCAAACAAATGCAATTGCCATTCAAAAGCAACAACATAAGCATGCTTTCCACTGCACATATATCTAGATTTTCTTCATTATTTCTTTGCAAAATTATTTCTAGGTCATTTAAGGCAATTCCCACATGGAATCCTTGATAAGAAATATGTTAACTGTTTTGCTGCCACCATCATTACTCCTCCATATCAATTGAATTGAAGGTTAATTTATCAACTAAATGAATTCGATGATCAAACTATGCTAGATTCCTTAATCGAACTTTGGTGATCTCTGGCAAAATAGTCTCAATTCGAGGTTTGACAAGCTTGGCCCATTTGAGAGTTACTTTAGCAGGAAAGGGTTGGAGGCATACCCTCTAATAATGTGGCGTTTCGCCTGTCCTAATAAACTCATATAGGAACAAATAGATTAATAAATATCACACTACGCAATTGTTGTCTCTTTTAACATTTCTCAATCACGAATCTCACTTTGAGCTTTGAAAAGCTCAGCAGCCCATTTTACAACTATTCAGCAGGGCATTCCTCTATTACCCTATGAAATCAGCAAAATGTTGTGAGATTGACATTTCATATATCCATTCATGCTAACGAGCCCACATAAAAACAAAAGATTGAAAAATATCATATCACTTAAAAGAGTGTTTCTCAAGTATTCTCAATCAGGAATTGCACCATCAGAAGACTTTAAGAAAAAGAAAATGAAAAAAGTAAAAAAGTCATGGCAGATGCAGTCTGGCAGGAAAATAGAAACTAGGACACCTTATTATCTCAAGTCACTAATACAGTGTACTAATAAGGGATTCATCATCAAACTCAATTTCTGAATCCCAATCTTCCATGAGTTTCAGTTCAACAAACAGAATATCTAACATCACAATACAAACGAAGCAAAACTACTCGGTTCAATTGCAAACCACAAAGATGAAGCAATTGAGATTTTACCATCTTCAAAAATGGTCAAGCAAGAACTTCGGCAATGAAGCAATTCGAGGCAGATGGAGAAGCTCACCATAGGAATCTTTCCTCGGCATGGTTGGTTCCTGCTTGCAGCATCGAAAACTTTGACCATCCCCTTCAGTGATCACTCCACCTTGAGTAGTATCCCGATGCTTCAGCTCAGTGGTATAATGGAAGGAAACTCGAGCGTCTTTTCCCCCTTCAGGTTCTTCAAATCCCATTTTTCCGGAAGACTGCATGCCTGGAACTGAGGCAGTGTCCTGCTGCAGGAGGCAGCAGAGAGAATTGACTCTCGACATGAGAGATTTCTCATCAGAACATGTTGTGAATTGAAAGTCGCTGAGGAGTTGCTTGGAAATGTCTTCGAGCAGTTTATGGGATTCTGATCCGTCCTCGGCAAATGATGGGTTTTCAGAGCTCAGTTGCCCTGAAACACAATTTCCGATATGATTCACAAGATTGGTCATAGACATGGATGGTTGAAGGCCAGGCATTATTAATTGCTCCCAGTTTTTTGAGCCCTTCAACTCGTCTGTGTCACCACTTCCATTTCCTTCAATCGCAAGCTTGCCCATAACTAGTATAGGGGGAAACGGCAATTAGTGATAACCGAATCAAATTTAGCAGAAATTGAATGGAAATTCACATAGATTCATGAACAAGAGCTATCTTGATAGAAACTTCAGGAATATGAGTAAACCAAGCAGCAGATAGGCATGAGTAAGTTTAGCCCTTTGTTCCTTTTTCATATTCAATTATCCTTTATACGAAGGGACAAGAACAGAGGCAAGCAGATGGGACTAATACATCAACATACGGGGTTCCAAGCTCTCATTGTTAAACACATGAAGGAAGCGTAATCGTGGAATGACATATCGGTCAATATATATTAGTAGCGAGCCTCCGATGATGCGAAACAATCAAGATATGTTGTCAAATTGGTGATATATTGTGGATATTGGCCTATGTATCAAATATTTTTCGAGATATTGACCGATATTTGCCCCCCAAGGTCCAAATGTAACACCGATTCACCTTCCTTCTCACATAGTGAGCACCTTGACACCAACTGAGCTGAATATTTAACACTTACAAGTATACATCTACAAGAATTTGATTTCTTAGTGCAAGCCACAGAAAAGAAGAGCTCTTTTGAGGAGACATTTCAAATCTTATACTTGCAACTATTCCATGATTTGACTTTCTCCCTATGCCTAAAACCAAGCGAATTGAAATGAAAATTAGCCGTTCTTGGAAGGCAACCATAGCCTTCCAAGGATACCAGCCAAAATTGTGTCCAACAGCTGATATTGATAGGCCATGATGATAACAGCCAATGTTTTCGTCCATGCACATAATAAATCTGATGGTCAAGTTGAAAATAATTTACAAATGCAGCCCAGTGCACAAAGCTTCCACAATAAGTTGGACGCGGGGTTTTTTTGGATCTATTATACGTAATCTTACCTTGTGTTATGTAAAAGGACGTTTTCATAACTCAAATCCATGACCAACCAGGACACAACGCAACAACTCTACAGCTGTTCAACTTATCAAGTGCAACCAAAACAAGTTATTAAACAACAAAGAATATAACACTCATTGCACGAATCAATCCTTTCGTTTCTCCAACCAAAGAGAAGAAGTTTTATAAATCCAGGATGATTTGAACAAAAAAGTACCGTACGGCCTCAATTATCAAATAATGACAACAATAACACAATAAATCAGCATTCTTGACATCTCATTTCATAAGAACCACAATATAACAAAATCAATCTCAGAATTCACTTCTTAGACATTGAGACAGGATGGAAGCTAACATATGATTTAATGCAGGTGCACAAGTGAAATCATAGACAAATAACTTCAAGTTTTAGGCACAAAGCATGTGGGAACAGAGAGTTTCCATCATTATAGTCCTCAAGCCAGATTTCATGGAAAGAAAGTTCAGGAGTAGAAGAAAACATGGAATCATGGCATGAGGCTTTATTAAACAAAGGGGCGCACAAAAGCTCCTATTACACATGGAGTCTGAGAATGGTCAGACTACTTTAAATTTATTATACGTTATCTTATCTTATATTATATAAGTAGCCGTCTTCACAATTTGAACTATTGGTCACCAGGTCATACAATGGTAACTCTACTATTGCACCAAGAATGCCCTTCACTTGAACCTTCCCCAAAATAAATCACAAAAGTAAAAGACTTTTGTTGAACCCTCATAATACATATATGTAGCGTAGGCTCATCAATATGCTGATATAATGTGTATCATACACATGTATTTGCTTGTTCACGCATGGCAAATTGAACCCCTAGAAAAAGTCTTTTGCCAAACCCTCATGGATATAGATAAGTTGGTTAATGGGTTTGGAGTGTATATATATACATACATACATATAGAGAGAAAGAGAGAGAGAGAGAGAGAGAGAGAGAGAGAGAATGAGCTTTTCAGTTATTGAATTAAACAATTTACCAGCATCCGTCTTGAACAAATAAGCCTCTGTATTTCATCCAAAGATCTCTGATAGTGAGGCCATTCTACAGTGCATTAGAATGATTCACCAGTCTTTCCATTTGAGAAGCCATGTTTTACTAAACTATCTAGAGTCAATTTCTCACATTTAATTGGCAACTTAATTACCAGTCAATCCTCTGAAACCAATACCAGCACTACAGAAATATACTGATTAGCTACCACCACCTTTGTCACACTTCATCTAGTTCACAATACATTAAAATCTAGTCTTAGACATCAAATGTGTGATAGATGGAACAGTTTTTTAAATAGTGGAAAAGCTCATTCACTTAGCCAAGAAAAAGCCTGGAGAAGTTCACTCCTGTCATGATGGCACCCCACTATACGCTGGCATCCATCTTGTGATACCATTGAGCGAGAGCTGTTATGGTCCTTCCAACAAGAGGCTCCTGTATCCACCCAACGGCAGGTGAATAAATAATGAAGATTGAATAATAATTTAGATCACTGGATGTAATATCCACAATTTATCCGCTCCACTTCTAATACTGTCTGCTGGATGAATATGAGAGGCTCTCTACTAGGAGAACCATAACAACACTCAATTTGAGAAAGTCTAATACCCCAGCACAAATAGAGAAAACTAAAAATTCATGAAAGCTTGGCCACTGCAGCTGCTTTGCAGCCATCACAAACTGTACCGATCCATAGTATTTTTCTGACTTAGAATCAGATTCAAGTCCCGTAAATTTTGGAACGATTTAATAACTTCCTTTTATTTCTCTATAATGTTTGGTGAACTTTGTTGGAATTTAGTATCTATAATTTATTTACCCCATTGTGATAGGTGGGGCTTTTTGGTGTATACTGCTGCCAGAGCTAGAAAAGCCCAGAAACCGCTATCAAGGAAATTGATTCATTTACTTTTCCATCCTACCAATCATTACATTACTATTGATTGCTTGCTCGTGTTTTGCACTCTCATTAGCAACTAGCTACTCATCTTACGAAAGTGAAACTCCTGCTTTCAACCCGACTTCTGTTTCAGTATCAGCCCTTGAATTTAAGCAAGGGGGTGTATGCTCATCTTGTGCCTTCACTTCCGACCAGTACAGGAACATTACATGGTTTTAAGCCCAAAGAAATCAGATCATGACACACCACATTTTCATCTACTGATCTATTTCTCCACCTTCCCGATCCTTGAGAAAAAAGCATAAAATCACCTCCCAGTTCTCACTCAAGAAGAACTGCCCATTTGGCATGAAAATATTCTTGGAGGGAGGCATTCAAAATCATCAAAAAACCCTCACAAGTTTCATTATCAGAAAAGTAACAAGGACGAGAACAATGTGGTCAGGGTCACTGACATAATATTCAAAAATGAGAAAAAAAAAAAAAAAGCTCTACCTGAACTTGGCGAAGGAGCTTCACGAGGAAAAGTTTCTGCAACTCTACCAACCTCCTCCTCCTGTTTGATGTTGATCGAAGGTGACTGCGACACGGTAGGTGATGCAACATTTTGAAAGGAAGAGATGCTGGATCCTTGACTGGACTCCCTTTGCTCGTGGTTTACAATGTTATTCAAGCCATTGTGAACCAAAGATTGTACATCAAAATATGGAGAATCCAAACTTATTTCTGGTTGCCGGCTCAGGAAATTGAGACGCATATCACACTGAATTAATTTCTCAAAATGCTTGTTTAAAAGCTCATGTGGGACCTGCAAAAAATGTTGCCTGCAGAATGACAGCATTGGTAATCTTAATTCCAAAGATTTACTGGCTTCAAAACCCTAAATACAGTTATGCAACTTAGGTATCAGACAATAAATGCATCTTAGATTCGTCTTTCATTTTAAAAAGACTACTTCTACATCAATGGTGCAGAGATCATTCTTGGGATTGACTACAATAATATAATGTCAAAATGCCAATAGTAAGACTGGTAGAAACTGGAACCAAAGAAAAGAGGAGCAATCGTCCGGTTATCTATTCACAGATCATAGTGCACTATAAGAAAAAGGAGTGTCATATAATGAAAAGAAGACAAGCTTAATTGTGAAAAGAAAACCTGAAGAGGTAGGAAATGCAAAATAGCTTAAAGATATATATGCTTCAAATTGAAGGAACAACTTTGTAAATCAAGAAGCAAGTCCAAGCCTTGATGACTTAGAGTGAATATACTTTAAGGATGCTGTTTATAGATCTAGAAACCATATCTAATAATCTCAAATCATGGTAGAGGGTCACAAGTAGGTCGGTACATATTACTTATGTTCTATTTTGCAGTCCAATTTGAGGGTACATGGATGAACAACAGAGTCCACAAACATTTATTACTTTGCTACATCAATGATTAATCCATGCTTTATAATCTTCCCTTCTTTTCACATAAAAGGATGCAAAGTGTATCTACTCTTGGAAAGCTGAAATCTTAGGCCACTTCTGTCTAACTTCTACTAGTAGACTAATTTTATCCATAAACATTGTGCATATGAATATTATATTATCTTGGTAGAAGGGTTTATTTTTCAAGATAAACAAATATTTTTGAAATTTAACAGACAAATAATCATAGAGCATATTTATACCATCTTATCTACAGTACTCATGTCATTTTGTGGAGTAGGAGGTGTAGTGCAACATGAATCATCTACAGAGAAGGACAAGAAATATTATACTTTGACAAACAATTTAAGTTAAAACTGCCATCTAAAAGGAGGACAATAGATTTTGGGAGGTTAGGCATATGCAACCTTAGTACCTTACAAATTCTGTTGTCTACAAGACATGAAGAGCCAAAGCACGAATATAAATAAAAATTTGTGATGGCACTTACAAATAAACCCAAAAGTAGCATTTTTTAGGCATCGATAATGAAATATCAGCCAATATGAAAAATATCAGCTGATATATCTATCTCAATTTTGATAATTTTGATGTTCGTAAAAAATCATGATATGTCTCCAATCAACAATATATTAGTCAATATCTCCTCTGCTATCTACTCCTCTTTTCCTTTGATCAGCATTCCGAACAGTGGAACCCATCAAAATTTTCCTTTCTTTAAATTTGACACAATTGAATTAAAGCTAAACCTTAATCTCACAATTTTAACTTCAGCTTGTATTGTATAGTTATATATTAAGTTAGTAATATTTTTAGTTTTCTATGGAGTTATAGCTAGAATTAACTTTATTTCGTATTATTTTTATTATTTTCATATTTGCTAGCGTATATTTGTTATTAAAGGTTGATTCTAAGAATAAAATTAAAGAAAATCTTTCAAATATGAAAGATATAATAAAATATGGTCAAACTCTAGTATATAACTCAGTTTTAATGGGCTACGGAATACAATTTGTAATATTAATATGTAATACTCAATATAATAGATACTAATATGTCTGTCAAAAATTGACATTGATACTGATATTTTAATCCATGATAAGAAATGACTAATAATAAGCAGCAGCTTTGTAGGCCTACCTATGTATGCTAGCCTGTCCATCTGTGAAATCTGCAGTAACCTGCCATAAGGTATGTTTTCTGGGCTGCGGATTGGTCTCCTTGAAGAACACAGGTTGCCGAGCTAGCTGCATAAAACATCACATTTATGTGTATACAAACTAATAAAATATTCTTAAATATTAGAATAGCGAAGAATTTTCTATAAGCAGGCATAGACAAATGAGGAATGCAGAAAAATGAAGTTCATCTGTCAGGAAAATACAAATTACCGCTATGGTTAAGGTTCCAGGTCCATCTTCAGGAAAGTTCGCTTTCAACCCCATGATATCTGACCATTGGACTTCAATTTTACTTTTAAGACCACCATCAAGAATTTCCCACACGAGCTTATGCTTTGCAAAATAACACTTTGCGACCAAATCGCCTTCATATCTTGAAGCATACTGATAGAAAATAAATGTTCAGCCTCTTTCATGTAAGATGCAACTCTAACAACTGCACAGTAATGTTAACCAAAAAAGGATAAAAAAAATTTACCTCCCAAGACCCTATCCTTAGTAAGGAAGCTGGAAAGTTGGCTGCTTTCATCTTTTCAGTAGTGCCATTGCTAGCCTTTGTGGTACTCTTCTCTTTAGAACCAAAACTATCACTCGGTACAGTTCCAAGTTTAGAAGCATTTCCTTGAGAAAGCCTCATTTGAATTAACTCTAGAAGTGATGGACTTTTCCGCAGCCGCAAACCCAATGGACTAGGTTCATCAAGTGGATTGTATTGGGAAGGTGGGATTGGAAACATGTTATTTCCCGCACTCAACTGCATATTATTTTGAGAATAATGTAAGAAAAAAAAAAAAAAAAAGGAATCCTGTGCCTGGATAAAGGACCCTCAAAAGCAAATACAAAAAAAAGAAAAAAGAAGAAAAGAGATTCCCAATCACAAAAATAAAGAAAAAAAAAAGACTATTAAATGCAAGGGTTAAAATTCCAGCCACTGGAAAATATGTAAACTCCATGTAAGCCTAGTAGTGCCATCTCGCCACACAATTGTCCCAAATTGGTGTCTTATTTGAGGAGAAAGGGGTCAATTCCAACCATTTCCATCCAATTCCAACTCCAAAGTTCCCAATCCATGCAGCAAAATGCAGCATGGTAACTGTGATATGCTCCACCACATGAGGTTTTAGCTTAGGGGTAATGCATTGTACAAAAAGATTCACATCTAAAATGATGTGGCACAATAAAAGTCCTATTGTCTGATTCATGAGTACATTGGGCAAATTGGATCCAAATTTGTACAATTTTTGGCAGTGCTACATCAACTTGGATATATTTGGGAACACTACTGTCGTTTAATATATACAACAAGCTCAAGGTTCAATATACATCTATATAAACACAAAAAACTCTAATCTCTTTATGGGACTAGCAAGGAAAGCTATCACAGAAAATGCGCCACCATATCATCATAGCCCAATGAAAGCTATCACAGAAAATGTGCCACCATATCATCATAGCCCAGCAAGCATCATACTGATAAATAGTTATCAGCTAACCATTACAGAACATTTATATCATCAAAAATAACACAAGAAACTAGCAAGGAAAAAGAAATAATAGTTTCCAGAGCAGAAGAATGGTTTTCATGAAAATTGAAGAAAATAGATTGTTTTGCTACTAATGGGATCCAGCAAAACTCCAGCGCCAGTCTGTTCCAAAATGGGTCTCGTACCAAAGGGCCCAGGCAGAGAGCACAAGTACAATCTAGAGATGTAAGCTCAGCCTATAACCCTGATCAAGTCAAGACAACAAACTGATCTCCATAGAAGGCCTTGACACTTATAAATTTGGAGGTGAAAGGATGCCCATAGTAGACCATTGCAATAATTTCAAATTATTGCCCACCTCAATGACTTATGGCGATTGAGCTTCCTAGATTGACCAAAGGTCATAACTCGGAAGGGCTATATATTTCTCTCCTCTTCTATTTGCTACGCACACCACACCAAAGTCCTTCAAGAAAGGGTTTCTCTCAACCTCCCATTTGTATATTTATGCCATATAATTTATAAGTGATCTTCTTGAAAAATATTCCAACCTCGAAAAAGAAAAGTGACGCTTCAGCATGTGTAGAACAAATCGCCAATATAATAATTTTGGATAAACGAGATAGAACAAAATCTATTTAATTTTCATTGTGCATGAGTTGATATTTCTAGGACACATTGACAGCAAGGAGCCCTTCAAGAGCAACAAATTAAGAACGCTTCAATCTACAAGAAATTCACAAAGACACAGAGTCTACACACCCCACCTCCATGTTAGCACAACAACTTGTCTAACCATATCTACAAAAGTAGCACCATACAACTCATGCAGGATAAACTACAAATCCTACTTTAGTACAGTTCAATGCGTTGAACTAGAACTCGACAGATGGGATGCAGGCACTCAAGTGTCAATGTAATCCACCATGAGACATAATGACTACCAGCAAGCCCTTATCCCACCCTTATGACGGATATAAAGGAGAAAAGGAGAGAACAAAGCACACTCTGTAACTCCATAAACAGATTTCCCTTCTAAGGTTCCTAGCCAAATACAATGGCCTGCAGGTGACTCCATAACCAAGGCTTTGTCTACTACTCCATAACATCCATCTCAAAACATTATTGACTTAGGGATCAGAGTAGAGCAGGAATCCTATATGATCTTGGCTCCACTAACATCTAGCTTTAATTCAAAAGGAGCCCCATTGCCAGCTCAAGCAGGGGCGATGACAGATCTTGAGCGCACGGTTATCGGTAAGGTTATCAGCATAAGATCTGGCATGAACTCTATTCCCCTTGCTCGTATGTAACGTATGTAGTTTCGGGTTCTGCACGACTGATTCTAACCCGAGGTAATCAAATCCGAACCGCTCAAGAGACAGTAAAATGAGAACAATAATGGCAATTCAACGACCTAAATTCTCCTCTTTTTTCCACCGATTCAAAGCCACCAAGCGAAAAGCCGAAGTGAATAGGAGAACGAATCTTACATGAGCAGTAACGGACGATTGCTTCAGCTTCTTGTTAAGGGGACCATGTTCTACCTCAAATGAATCCTCAATCTCCGGTTTCACCGGAATTTTGATATCCCCAACAGGCACCATTTCCGTCTGCCGGCGAATATTTTCGGAACTCGCAAAATGAACCATGAATTTAAAGCTTTCCGGGGCCAAAAAAACAAGCAGGAAGCAAGAAGTTCTTCTGCAACGCCAAAAATGAAGAGATCCGAAAATTCAGAAATTGAGGATATGGATAGAGAATCTGAAAATTCTAGATTTTATAGACGAGCGTTCTCTCTTTCAGACAAAAAAAAACTCCACAGAGATTCGAGCAGAGGCAGAGGCGCCGGCGAAGGGAGAGTCGGCGACGACAAGCTTTCCGGAAACGTTGAACGGTGACGGTGGGCACGTGTTAAAATAGTCGGACAGTCCGAGTGCCTTTTCGAAAATATCTATGTCGAATTACAACATTGCCCTTTCTTTGTTCGTAGTGATCGTTCTTACTAATGGGTGTTTTGGGTATTTAATAATTTCCTTTTTTTTTATTTATTATAACTGTGTTTGAGCGGTTCGTAGCTTGTGCTGGAGGAACACCCGTGTAAGGCTCTACCGACGTTCTGGTTAGCCTTTTCGGGAAATTAAAAAATAAATCAAATTAAAATTAAATATAAATTAAATTTAAATAAAAATTTATGATAATAACTAAAATTAAGAAAGTTGTAAATGTGTATGTTTATAATTTAAATTAGACCCGTTTTAATCAGTTCATAAATAGTTTTTATATTTAATAATTTATATCAAAATTTTATACTTTTATTAATGTATTTAAAAATATATAATATTTTTAAAATATAATACTTAGATTAAATATTACGGATACATATGTTTAAATAACTAATTTTTTATATTTGAAGTCATTAATTATATAAAAATTTAATTAGTTAAAATAAATTTTTAAAACTTAATGTTTAGTTAAAATAAAAATATATATTTATAAAAAAAATTATAATATTTTTAAAATATATATTTTCATTAAAATGGCTATATTTAGTTAAAAAAACAAATAACTAATTTCTCTTAGAATGTCTATTAATAATATAAAAATATAATTAGTTAAAATAAATTTTAAAAATTTCACATTTATTTAAAATACTAATTAAATTTATTAAAAACTTGATTCTAAGCAAAAGCATTTTTTTTTTTCATAAATTGCATTAGCTTTAGTTAAAAACATTGGTTATGATAGTATACTTTCTATAAATAATATCGAAATGATATTATTTTTAATAGTATAGGTTTCACAAATTAACTAAACACATTTAAAGTCAATTACTAATTGATTCATGAATAAGATTAATCTTTGGTTCAATCTCTTGCATTAGCCCATTTGGAAAAGATTGGTTATGATTACTTTGTGATGAGTATTAAAAGTCTCGGGATTTTATTTTTCATGAATTTTTTTTTTTTATGACTATTTTTTAATGTAAATTTTATATAAAAAAATTAATTTTCAAAGTAGAATCTTTGTGATGTAAAATTTGGGAAAGATCTTGATATGTACCTTTGAGGACCATGTAATCCTCAATGTGGATATATGCTTTTGGTTCTCTATTACATTGAGATTGAATTTATTATATTTTTGGATCATGCCCACTTGGGTGAATGAAATTTTGAGTGCTTCGAGGATTGATTGTTTGTCTACTCAAAACCTATCATATCTTTGATCTCGAAATCTAATTCATAACTTCTTAATCTATAATTAAATTAAATTATTTTTTAACTTTTAATATTTAAAATTTTAATTATTTATTTCACCAATTTAAACACAAACTAATATTAGGACGTAAACTTGCACTAAAAATCATCAAATGACCCAAATAATACTTAAAAATTTTATCATAGAACTTAAAAGTCACATTTGAAAGAAACTGAATATTGACAACTATATGATCTCAAAATATTTATAAACAAAAATATTTCAATTAAAAATCAGAGTATTAAAACTAATTTTTCAAAATTTAGTAATCAAACTTAGGTGGTCATCAACATAATAACATGATTGATTGGATAAAACATAAATTGAAATATTGAAATAATATGAAATTGAAAGCTAGTATCATAAATTATTAAATTACAATGAAATATTAAACCATTCTATATCCTAAAATTAATCTCCCGAATAGTCATTTTCTCGGTCTAGTTCTCCTCCAAGATATCTAAATTTGCTAATTTGAAATGCTAATAAAAATTAAGATAAGAGTGAATCAATTGCTTAATAACATATATATAATTTCATTTGTAGATATATATCAATAAAACATATTGAAATTATTCCATGATCTTAAGTGCAAAATGCCAATATATATCATACTAAAGCCAATTATTAATGATTTAGCTTATGCTAAAATTTTAATAACAATATAAATCATGTTAAAAGTGTGTTGATATATAAAATATGCTCAAATTTACTAACATATGAAAAAGATCAATAATTAGTAATAACATTATTAATAAAGAGTAAATATCAAAGCATAGATTCTAATTATTTTTACATAATTAAATGTCACATACTATCATTCAAGACCTATAAGTAGACTATTTATATATAATTATATACATGGGATCGAATTTTACTCTTCTAATTCACAGATAATAAATTTGATCTTTGATTAAGTATTAATATATTAGAATATATTTAAATATATTTTATTATTTTTTTTAAATAATTCATATTTAATAAAATAGATAACTCTATTCAAATACAAATATTTTATAATTTTTTTAAATTAAAAAATATATATTTTTCATTGAAATTTATGTAAATTCAAGATAGTTAGAGCAATTCTAACCATTTTATTTTAAATAGATAATATGCATAAATATTAAAGCCAAAAACTCATAAATTGAATATAGATCATGTACATTTTCTCAAATATAAAATATGTTATAATACCCAGATCTCATTTGAATTATTTTAAATGTATTTAATATTTTAGGTTTATTAAATATGCTATATTAATAATATTTTGTAAAATTTTAAAAAATTTTAATTAGGTATTTCATGCTCAAGGCTTGCTGGCGGGCGCTAGAAAGGCACAAATTTCAGAATATTGCGCCTAATGAGCGCTTGAGGCTCGCCAGGCGCAGATTCTAGAATGGAATGCATTTGAGTGGCGCTTAAGATCGAAGTTTGGGTATAAAAGTGTGTGTGGGTTTGGGTTTCTAATCATTTTACGCACAATTGAGCAGAAAGAGAAATAAAGATGAGGAAAATGAAAAGAGAGAAAGTGACAATCAAGCATTTCAGAGCATCATTTCATTAAATTTGTGAAGTATAAGGTTGAGATAAGTATCTGTAAATTAAATCTTAGGTTTATTTTCGTATCCAACGATATTTGTGTATATTTTGAATATTTTCTTTACATGTATATTATTTTTATACACACATCCATTTATTGTATACATGCATGTATATTTTACCAATTGTTCAGTAATTTTATATGATTTTTATGATTTTGAAGGGCATTTGTTATTTATAGAAAATATGGAACAATATACATATATGTTAATATATCAATATGTCACAGAATCATGAACCAAGCCTTGTATCGGTATCTATGCATACTACCATGGGTGAGATCGCTACTTGTGAGACTGCGATGATCTAAGACCATCCTAGGGGTTGATATTTGTGATCTAAGGCACGTGATATATCATATTTGTGGCACCTTTCCTGACGGAAAAATTGTGGTCCCAATAGAAACGTATGTGATATATGTGATATATCTTCCATCGAATAGGAAGGTTGAGTTGCGATGTAGTCAACCTGCTCCATACATTTAATGAAAGTTATCATAAAAAATTTATAAAAATTAATATATTTAGATATACTAATATATAAATTAAACTTAAAGTTACAACTAAAATCGTGAATAACAAAATATAGTAAGCAAGTTTTCAATTTATGGAAGATAAAGTATATAGATGGCCAAGCCTGTTGGCCTAAATTGCAGATAGATTGGCTTAAAGTTTTCAAGAGTATGTGTAACCATTTCTCAAATTGGTTCTTTAAATATTTAATTCTCCGATTTTGTACATATTTTATATTTCTACATGGTTTGTACCATATTATGATTTGAGATGTATAGATTGATCCACGAATGGGTAATTAGAATGTCTTATACGTATGAATATATATTAAGTCTTAAAACATATTTTGATTTATATGATTTTGTTTTGGTTTCATTTAATTTTGCATATAAGACTTGGAGATTGGGACTATGGTATATATCCCATGCAAATGTGGTGACGGTTAAAACTTATGTGATGTGATCTCGAATCACGATGTGATATGTTATGATATTGTCTATGAGATTTAATTTCAGATCATAATTTATTATGATTATATCCTATATGGATGATTTTGATACAAATTATGATTAAGTACAAGACTATTCCCTGATTATTAGTGATTTTACGGATTTTATTGTTTTTTTACGTGAATGATACGTCATTTCACATTCTCGCTAATTTATATGTACTATTTTATATATGATGATAATACTTGTTGAATTTTAGTTTATATTTTTATATTTTATCTATTTGAACTAGTGGTTTAGATACGATTGTAAAAGTAAGGATTTAATTTGATGCGGCATTATTTACCTGGTGAGTAGGCCCTTGATCTCAGAGGTGCATTTTGTTCTTGTGTTTGGCTGATTATGGGTTGTAAACTCTGTATTGATAAATATGAAATATTTATGTTGTATAAATGAGTTGCTATTTTATTTTATATCTCCCTTTATGACTTATAAATAGAAGGTCACGATATATTATATTATCCGAATTTATATACGATGAGATCTTATATAAGTTGTACTGTATTGGGTCCTATATATGTATGAATTATCGAGCCCAAGTTGAGTTTTATTATATTGATACATTTATTAGATTTTATATTATAAATTTTATTTATTGATTTATATATTTTATATCGGGGACGCGATACATATATAGATAATTATATGGTACTTTTAGACATATAAACAGATATTTAAAATTAAAGACATGCATGATCACTTATGTAGAATTTAAAGGCATACAAAATCTACTATAGAAATTTAGTACATAAATATAATTTGCATAGATTAAAGGCATTTGTTTCATAACTCATGAAGTGAAGGTAGGATTCCATATGTGTAAAGTTTTAAACAGTTTAAATATGACATTAAAATATACATAAATATTTAGAATAAAAAATATTTAAAAATTACATAAAAGATTAACAATAAGAGAATAGATATTTGGATGTACCTTACCTTGATTTCCAATAAAAGATCTTTAATTTCACTTTAATTTTTTCTTTTCCCTTTTTTCTCTCTATTCTTCTCTCTCTTTCCTTATTCTCTTTCTTTTAAAACTCCAACACAAATGACCGAAGATTGGCCAATGGCATATTTATAAAAAATTAGCAAATGAATGTCAATCATACACAAATCAAATATTGTGGCACAATTCGTACCATATACAAATATCCATTGAGTGCGCATCATATGCCAACACTCTGTCTTAAACTTATACGGGTATTGATCAAGATACACATCAAATACATATCGATATAAATTAATTTATCTAAAATACGCATGGGCGTCTCAAAAATGTCTATCAGGTACACTTTTACAATCTGAAATATGTATGAGCGTAAGTTAATTATCATTCGACTTCATTTATTTCGGTTTAAAACTTAATTTTTAATTAAAAACTTTCATTAATCTCTAAATTTTGTTAATTTAATTAAGTTAATTATCTTTGAAAGAATAATTTAAAATCTATATCATACAAATCCTGTATTTTTTGCAGGATTTTATTTTATTAATACACATTGCTTGTTTATAAAAATAGTTATCCCAACGTATTGGTCAAAAAAAATGCCACAATCATTTTCATTTTATTCAAACAAATTAAAGGATAAGAAAATACCAAGAAACTAAAAGAAAACTTCTTTTTTATTTAATTGGATATTCAAAAATAGTTATATAAAAATTTCATAACATTTTAAGAAATATATTTCAACTGAGCAAGTTGCTTAGTCTTCTCTCCACTTTCTAATTCAATCAATATTTAAACAACCAGAAGACTTCTCACCAATAAAGAAGTTGCCCTTATGAGTCGTATAACCGCTTGTATATTTTGTACATGTAATAGTTTGCTCCATTTTTCATGTGGTATTGGTGGTGGCAAGTGAAGAGTTTGGTTCTTCCCTGGAGTTTTAGCAGCCTTGATACCTTGGAGATTCAAAGACCAAGAGGCTTGGTGCCTTGAATCCTGTTTTCTAAGGAAATTTATCCCTTTCTTCTTTTTTTTTTTCAGAAAACTTTATCCTTTTTTCAGAGTTAAATTTTTTTAACAGTTTAGTTCATTTTAACCTTCAGCTATCAGATTCAGAACATTTTAAGATTGACAACTGAATATTAATGTCTTAGTTTTCTGGTAAAAGATTAAAAGATTTGTTATCAATAATCTTGCAGAAGGAACAAGGGCTTTCTCACTTATATATAAATAGTGGTGTGAGGTCTAATAAAAGACACACAACAATAAAAAGTGTCACACGAGAAAAAAAGACAATAAAAAAGCAGAAGGGTAGAAATGATTGGATAATAATTAAGTGTATTGATTTTAGCTATTCTTCTGTGTGTTTTTTTAGTTTTTATATATCACTCTGTCTTTTTATAACCCATTTTGATGAAGCATCTTTTAGAATTATTAAGCTCATGTGATTTTTTTCTCTAACAAAGAAAAAGTTTCCACGTAGAACTGCAACATCTGCTTTGCATGGCTATGTGCCTTTTGTTTTCTTCCCTCACATATTCAACCGGCATGGGAATAATTCGTTTTGTATAAACAAAATCAAACCCTGTAATTTTGTTCTAAGATAGAAACCATTTTTAAATAAACTCATTTGTCTCAAATTTATTAAATTTGATACAATATTAATAAAAGAAAACGTGCAAAAATTATTTTTCCACTTAATTTAGGAAAATAAATTTAGCACAAGATTTATAACTTAAAATTATGTACAAATATATATAATTTTTTTTAGCTTAGTAGTTTATAAATGTTTTTAAAATATATAAATATAAATTTAATTTTTTAACAAAAATAAATTCCACCAGTGGGTAGAATTTACTAGAATAATTAAAAAAGTATTTTACACCAATCGAGTTGGATGCTTTTATAACAATATTAATAAAGTCTTATATCCTATTAGGTAAAGCAGTTATATAAACTTATTTATTTATTTTTTTAATTTTACTTAATGCGGTGTAATATTATTCAATAGTATATCATATAATTTCATATTTTTCTAGATATACTATTTTTTATTTTATTTAATTAAAACTAATTTATATTTTCTCATATTTCGGTACATTTTATGGGATTAAATGGCCTTTGTTGGAGAATTGTCTTATATTTATAGGGTTATGAAAAAGATAGAGAGAGAAGAAAATCGACCCGAGAAAGTGAAATATAATGAATCATACAAATTGGTCAAGAGATGCCAAAAAAAAGTCGAGAATCAAACTAATAGAATGAATCACTTGCCACGAGGCATCTGTTATTTTGATAACATAAAGCTTTAAACTTTTGGTACCACACACGAACTTTGGTTATTGTTCTTGGATGCAAGTCACAATGTACTAAGCTGCGCAAAGCCCAATTGTACACGTTTAATTGATTAAATAAAATAAGTTACAAATAAAATAAATATTACTTAAAAATAATAATTATTAAAAATAATATGAGAATTATTATTATATACCACATGATGTAGCCAATAATGATAGTAGGCACCGAGTGATCCGTCAATAGGGACGAGTGATTGATGCTAATGAAGACCATTGGCCGAGGCACGATGGTCCGTTGCAGAAGTATCAATATTAGACGAATCAAAAATTATAATAATTTAGAATTCAGAATCAAAAATATTATCATTTTTTATTATTAGTTATTCTCTCTTTTTTAATAAATGTAATTTTTTAAGATAATAATTTCCCCCTTCAAAATTCTAATCAAATATAATAATTTTGGGCACAAATTGTGGGTATAAGATATAAAAATAGATAGTATAACTTAATAGTAAGATTACTGCACTACTAAATTAGATGTATTTTTTAATCAAAATGTACATATAAAATTAAAAATTAAAAATTAAAATATGATGATAAAAATAATTTAACATTACTTTTACTCTTGTGATTAATGGATTAATTTCAAAAATTGATTTTTCATTTTTAATAAGATAATTTATTTTTTTAAGCACACCAAAAAAATATTAAAAAAATATATTTTTTTCAAATAAAAAAATCCTAATATTGAGCCCATACATTAGTTATCCCCTCTTGATGTTGAAGCTTTCACGTGAACAAGGAAAAGCAGGGCAGTGAAAGCAAAAGCTCAAGATCCGAGTTGCCAATTGACAGGGCACCCTTTTGAGAGGGATGCTACCATTTATCATAAGGGTTGAAAGTTAAATAAATAAATAATAAAAATTATATTAAATAATTTAAATAATTATTTTATTTTTATAAATTATTCACTCAAAATCTAATTTTGATAGTTGTAAAATGCCTCTCTGCCCATTGGACCATAACAGCACTAAGGCCATATTCACCTCAGAACAACTCTCCCCACTTCATTTGTCTCCCCCACTGTTTTTACTTGCTCAGTCTTTTCTGTTGCCTGAACTGCTTCATTGCCCCTTGTCTGTGCTCATCCACACAATGTGGCAATACAAAAGTGAAATAGAATTCAAGAAGAGAGAGAGAGAGAGAGAGAGAAGAAAACCACAAAAAAATCGATGAAATAGAGGGTGGAATTAAGCTATTGAGATGAGAATAAGAATGTCTTCAAAGTTCTTTATTGTATAACATTTGACAGGCACAACCCGTAAAATTTCTGGGGTTTTGGATTACTGTGAATCTATTAATCGTAATCTTAACTTATATTGTATTTCGAATTAATAACTATTGGATCATGTGGCGATAAGCATGGTTAACATATAATTAAACCACAACGACTAATTACAGTGGCTGAGCTTATCTTCGAACTCTTTCTTCGGTGTTTCCTCCTCTGATTTCTTAGATGAATATTGGAGAAATGCAGTAAGAATTTTGAAATCAAAATCTCAGGGAACAAAAGCAAGGAACTTGCTAGGAGGTTTCTATCGTCAGAAACAATCGATAGGAGTAGAAAGTAGGCTAACCTGTTAGTAAAGAGAAGACATTGACAAGAGCCTATGGAATTCCACCTGAAATGAACATCAGCAACTTGAAGTGAATTCGAAAAATAAAAGCAAGGCAAAAAAGATTAGTAACATTCATAGATTGAGCCGTCCTGCCAATATCACAACCCATCACCAACTCTTCCGCCGCCAGCACAACCACCAATTAATGGCCAAAGAGACAGAACAATGACAAGGTAGCTGGTAGGAGACAAAGGAAATGTTTAAAAATGGTGGCTTTACAACCAACCCATCTCTCAAAAACGCGAAAGAAAACTACCCATATCATAAGCAACTCCAAAGAAGGCAAAAACCATACTTGAACTTGCAAGGCAACCATATTGCACAACCCCATTATATCCCACTGCCGCCGCTGCCGCCGCCTCCACCGCCAGTAGCAACACCCACAATCTGGCATCACATAGACATAATCACAAGCATTTGAACGGGCAAAAGCTGAGTGTGGAGATCTACTTCAGAAAAATCAGTCCCACAAAGAAACATTGATGGCTGCATTTTGGTCAAACTGATGGTAAAGCAAAGAAGATGAGGAAAAAAAGGAGGCCGGGGCTGCTTCATACCCCCATCTCCTCTCTTTTTGAAGGGCCCTTCTGTCCTTTTATGGGAAATTAAAAACAATAAACCCCCAAAATGCTAGCTGCCGTGTTCTAAGGAATTAGAAGCTCAACGACAAGAAGAGAGTGAAGAAGAGAAAAAAAAGTGAAGTAACAACGAGGGCATTTTGATCTGTGCTTGTGTGACTCCATTCTCTCTGCGGCCTTAGCCATAACCAGAGAAACTGAGGAGCTTTAGAAGTGAAAAACGAGAGGGCAAATATTTGTAATTGACTATTGTACGGCTTCCGGCATGGGATTTAATAAAAAAATTAATCAATATTCCCCACATCCTTCCCTTCTTGTTCACATTGCTTGTCCCAGACGGCCAGCATTGGCTAGATTTCCGCAAGCAATCTCCGACTCTATCTCCTTTCCCGCCTACCCCCCATTCAATTCACAAAATCCCATTTCTATCCCTCTCGATTTTCCCCAAATTTACAGAAATATTTAAATGCAGGGGTTCTGACACTGCTGACAGAAAACAGGGGCGACAAAATCGAGGCGTTTTTCTCATCGAGAAGGCCACCCCAAACCCTACATTGCAACAGCGATTAACCTAACATTCGTTGTCGGATTCTAGTTTGGTTTGGTGTGAACCGTGACCCTAAGCCACACACCTACTATTTTATCAGTAGCAGCGGGTGTCTTTAATTGGAACACATCCCTCTCGTGAAGTGAGATGAGTAATAAATAATAAGAACAATTGACAGTCTTGAATTTAGTACAACAAGAATTTATTATTCTGGTGACTATGGTGATGACGGTCACTTTTACTCTTATTTATTTGTTTTTTAGACAATTACAATTTATAAAATTAAAAGATATAAAATATGGCAAACTTCTAAACCTAAGTGGCCAACCCCAAAAATATCAAAACCTAATCACGTCACTCCACCACTGAAAAAGGTATAAAAACACTTACAAAGTGTGGACAAGTATGATTGGTGCTAATAAGAGACGTCTACAGTTGCAACCTTGTTAGACTAAATGTGAGAGAGTATAAGACCCCACCTCTTAAAGATGACCCGAGACTAGATGATATGAGAAAAATCCATTGCGTTGATCTTATCCAATCCATATCAAGAAATTGCTTTAGCCATCATCTTTCGGTCACAACTTGTTGGATCCAATAACGATAAGGCCCAATCTAGGGAGTAGCAGTCCAAGCAGCCATCTTGACCCAATATTTGAAACTGTCTACGTGGGAGCCCAATACTCGTAACAATCGGTGCCACCTACAGCCCATTAATATAACTACAGATGGTAGGTACAACGCAGAGGAAATGAGCTAATAAAGAGAATGCCAGCGCTGCCAACTGCGACTCACGCTGCTGCCTATAGCTCTCTAGCCAATTACAACGTGAAAGGTAGATTAGGTGTGGCCTATAACTCACGACGGTCTCCTTGCCACCATAAGGTGACAACTGACACTCCGACGACCATCACTAGGCAACGGCCGATGAATCCCTACAGGAAGGATTCTTGTGCCCAAAAGTCCAAACCAATGAGCCTATAAATTTTCTCTTATTTTACAGGATACGAGATCGGATTCTGGGCATTCAGCTTAATATTGTGCAGTAAAATGCTCACTCCAGAGTTCAAACTCTCAAATCAGTGCCCAAATCTTACCTCTACAGCCTTACTCAAGTTACGAGAGTGAGCCACCATCTACGGTACATACAGGGAGTCAGACCTCCCACTAAACGCTCATCAATCCCTCACCCTTACATTTGCGCACTCTCAATGTGTTCACAATATATCTCTGCATACCTCTAAGCATGTGCCCATTTTCGTTCATTGTAGGAAGTTGCTGACTTGAGTATTGGAGTGTTTTGGTGAGAGAAATTTCGTCGGACTTTTGACCTCTCATTTGTGGTTTGCGTTATGTAGGTTCCAGATTCACAACGACGGAGACCGGACTTACTCGAGATTCTATTCAGACCAGGAATCTGAAGGCTCTCTAATCCGTACGATAATCCGGGACTCGAGATGCATATTAGCGTCGTTTGTAGGAATGCGACAAAAGGTCTAGTGTCTCTCTTTAACACTCACTCCTTTCCAATAAGATGGACAACACCCGAGCGCCAGCCAGTGGCCCAACAAGAGTTACAGTCGCTCACGGTGACGACTCTTCAGTGGGTAGCCGTGCTGATATTTGTCCGCAACCTGACGTTCACTAGCTAGCAGCCGAAATGGGTGATATGAGGCTAATGCTCCAAGCTCTCTGTACCCGGACGAGCACGTAGTGGATGGGGGATGCTCCCCCGGCACCTTAGGTGTCATCCTCTAAGTGGGGAAGGCGTCGCACTAGAGCCCCAGGGGAAAATCAAAGCGGCCTGACAACGCTGAGGT
Organism: Nepenthes gracilis; assembly: GCA_033239525.1. Lineage (NCBI taxonomy): Eukaryota > Viridiplantae > Streptophyta > Magnoliopsida > Caryophyllales > Nepenthaceae > Nepenthes > Nepenthes gracilis. Next base: position 1,796,234 of record BSYO01000026.1, on the reverse strand, counting down.
CTAGGGGGCCTCCGGTAGTAGGGCCCAGTCGGTGGCTGGAAGCCATCCTAGCCGGGATGAGCAGGAGGAGAGCTTAGAGCGATATAACCCTCGTAACTCTTGCAGCGAGAGGAGGCAAACAATCAAGGAATCATATACGGCGTGGCAAACCGCCTACGCGAAAGCCGCCCTCAGAATCGACAAGTTCAGCACCACTAGCAGGGTCACACGGAGCTCCGCGATATTATCAAATCGCGGAGAAGCGAGTCTGACCCACCAATGGAGGAAAAGGTGAAGGTGCTTTGGGACCTCCTACACAAGGGGAGGCTAGTGCGGTCTTCCGCTGACCTGCAAAGATCGTCCTTCGTCATGGATCTCTAGACCAGCTGTTCCCCTGCAAGTTTAAAATGCCAACACTGGACGAGTACGACAGGAGTAAAGATCCGATAGACCATCTCAACTACTTCCGTACTCACTTGTCCCTCCATGGAGCGAGCGAAGCCGTGATATGCCAATACTTCCCTATCACCCTCAAGGGGGACACACTACTTTGGTTCCATGGTCTCCTACCAAACTTCATCTGCTCCTTCGACAAGCTCACAGACTATTTCTTGAGCAAGTTCTCCTCCAATCGGAGAGAAGAGAAACAATCCTGGCACCTGGTCCGCCTCCGCCAGAGGACAGACGAAAGCTTGAAACGATTCCTCAACCACTTCATCATTGAGGGGCGCCGGATCCACCAGCTCTCTGATGAATTGAAGCTCAATGCCTTTGTTGCCACCTTAGCGATAGGGGATTTCTTTAAGCACTTATCACATCAGCGCCCTCGATCCTTCTAAGAAGTAGAGGCCATCGTCTGAGCTTACATCTTGGCAGAGGAGGCCAATGAAGCGAAGCATCCCAAACGCATGGACCATCGTACGGAAGGGCCTAAGCTAGCTGCCGGGAAAAAGAGGAACGACAATGGTGGCCCTCCCAGGAATGTCGCATGCAGCTGCGGCCTTTGCCGGGATCTAGGAGGGAGTATGGGCCAACATCCTTGACTCCCCTAAACGATACCCACGCGAACATCCTAATATAAATCCAGGATGAAAAGTTTTTCAGGTGGCCAAAAGTGCCGTAGGGCCCTAGCGGCGGTGACTAGACGAAGTACTACCAGTTCCGCTGCTGCTTGGGACATTCCATAGAGAACTGTCGAATCTTACGATAAGAGATAGAATACTTGATCTGCTGCAGACATCTCAGGCAGTTTGTGAAAGGCTCGGGACAGGCCCCCGTAGTCTCAAAAGGCGAGGCAAGCAAGCCTCCAAAGAACCGATGACCACTGGCATGATTAGCATGATCTCGACTGCACTGGCCAAGAGCAACCGGTAAGCGTAGCTCGAGCAGACTTTCAGCATCAAGAGAGCGAAGATAAGGAATAGGAATGATGTCATTAGTTTTAGCAGCGATGATATGGCTCATGTAACCTTCCCCATTCTGATCCCCTTATTGTATCCACCATTGTTTCAGATGATACAGTTGATTACCACTTGAAATGGGTCTTTGTTGATAATTGAAACTCTCAGAATTTCCTATATCTTGTTGCCTTTTTTAAGTTTGGATAAAGAAGAAGCCAGATGAAAGGGACCGATCGCCCTTTATATAGTTCGGACAATGAGCCCATACTTGTATAGGGGGTCATCTAGTTAGAGATCATGATGGGAACCTATCTGTGTATTACAACGTGAGAGCTAATGTTCTTTATTGTCGATCTACTGTCCGTCTACAATGCCATCCTGGGCAGACCATTCCTCATAGTATTCGGGGCCGTTACTTTAATCCCATATTTAAAGATAAAATTTCCAATCCCGTACGGCATAGGAGAGTTACTTGGTGATCAGGTGATGGGACGGACGTGCTACCTGTCCCAAGTTGCTCCAGCGGTGGTAGACCGCATAGATGGAGACTTGGACCTTCGTGATAAAGCCACACTGCAGCAAGCCCAGTCAGGAGAAGTAACCAAAGTGATACCTCTAGACCCCGTTGAGCTAGAGAAGTGCGTAAATATCGGTAGCTCTTTCACTGTAGCCAATCATAATCAGTTGATTAGCTTTCTCCGAAAAAACTCCAGCATGTTCGCGTGGGTACCTGCCGACATGCCTGTAATGGTCTACAAGTTGGGCATCAATTTCGGTCACAAGCCCGTTAAGTACAAGCACAGAAATTACTCTATCGAGAAACTAATAGCCATAAGGAAGTGAAGAGATTGTTGGATGTCGGGTTCATTAGAGAGGTCCAGTACCCGGACTTGCTATCCAACGTCATACTCGTGAAGGAGAGCAATGAAAAGTGGCGAATGTACGTGGACTTCACCGACTTAAACAAGACTTGTCCTAAAGACAGCTTTTCACTCCCTTGGATCAACCAACTGGTGGACTCTGCGTCCAGGCACAAGCTTCTGAGCTTCGTGGATGCCTACTCAGGCTACAATCAGATCAGGATGGACCTGAACAATGAGGAACACACTTCCTTCATGATTGACCAGGAAACGTACTACTGTAAGGTAATATCCTTTTGCCTCAAAAATGCCGGGACAACCTACCAGCGCCTCGTGAATAAGATGTTCGAGGACCAGATCAGAAGGAACATGGAGGTACATATCGATGACATGCTTGTAAAAAGCTGACTAGCCGATGATCATGTTTGTGATTTAGGGGAGACCTTTCAAGTACTCCGAGCTCACAAGATGAAGCTCAACCTGACCAAATGTACATTCGGGGTGACCTCTGAAAAGTTCTTGGGCTTTTTCATGTCCTAGTGCGGCATAGAAGCCAACTCGGAGAAAATCGAGCCATCCTTGATATGAATCCCCGTGGGCCGTGAAAGAAGTCCGAGAAACTTCATGGCAGGCGCCTGGCGGTCTTATTGCGATTCCTGGCTAAGTCCGCAGAGAAATATCCACCCTTCTTCAAGGAGCTTAAAAGGACTAAAGTGTCTGGATTTCGGAGGATGGATGAGTGCGATGAAGCATTTTGAGAGCTGAAGACGTATCTCGTCAGCCGACCTCTGAGTTCACCATCTGCGGGCGAGAATCTGTACCTCTACCTGGCCGCGTCAGACACAGTGCTTAGCTCAATGCTCGTCAGAGAGCACGAGGGCGCACAGCAACCCTTGTACTACGTGCGTAGGGTATTGACGGACGTAGAAACTTGCTAATCGCATCTTGGAGAGAATTGTCTGACCCTCATTAATTCGGTGCGGAAGCTGAGGCCTTACTTTCAAGCACACCGGATCATCGTCCTAACGGATCAAGCCTTGAAGTTGATCTTGCAAAAATCGAAGACCTTCAGGCAGCTGGTCAAGTGGGCTATAGAAATGGGAGAGTTTGACGTAGAGTTTCGACCACGACCGGCTCTTAAGGGCCAAGCTCTAGTGGACTTTATCGTCAAGGTGGTGACCCTAACTCTAAGTGACCCACACAGCCCGAAGAGCTCGAACGCGCCGGGCATTCCATCATGGATCCTAAATGTGGACGGATCGTTCACCAAGATAGGTAGCGGAGTTGGAGTTGTGCTTAGAACTCCAGATGGTACAGAGATTATGTATTCAGTTGCGCTGACCATCTCTGCCATTAATAACGTGGCAGAATAAGAAGCCCTTCTTGCAGAACTTTGTCTACCAAAGGAATGTTCCACCAAGTCACTGGTCGTATGCAGCGACTCGAAACTCGTGGTCAATTAAATCCAAGGACTCTTCAAGGAATCAAACCCTCAGCTTGTGAAGTACCTGGTGAAAGCAAAAACCCAGATCTAGGCGTTCGAACATTTTAAGATCGAACACGTACCTAGAGCAGAAAATTGGAAGGCTGACCAGTTGGATAGGGACGCAGCTGCAGGATCTCTGGAGTAATACGCTAGGACCCTGCAGAAAATCTTGGCTGCACCCAGTGTGGATGGTTAAGACCAGGAAGTATTGTAGATTGACGAAGATGACAATTGGATGACCTTGTATTACAGGTATCTGGTGGACGACAAGCTACCTATAAACGCCGATGAGGTCAAGCAGTTCAAGAAGACATCAAACTGGTATGCGATCATCGATGGTAGGCTATATAGGCGAGGGTATTCCACTCCTTACCTAAAATGCTTGACCCCTGAGGAGGCTGAGTACGCATTGAGCAAAGTCCACATTGGTATATGTGGCTTGCACATCGGAGGAATGAACCTCATGTTTAAAATCATGCGGCAAGGCCTCTTCTGGCCCACGATGAAGAACGACGCCCTGGAATTCATAAAGAAATACGAAAGTTGTCAGGTTCATGGATTCATGGCGCACCTACCTCACAAGGAACTGCATAGTCTTCAGTCCTTGTGGCTGTTCGCGTAATGGGGGCGCGATATCCTTGGACCCAAGCCCTTGGCCTCTAGACAGAGAAAATTTCTCATTATCGGTATTGACTACTTTACCAAATGGGTGGAGGCAGTTCCCCTAGCACGGATCACGGAGCAGAACACAACGTGGTTCCTCTACCAGAACATCATTTGCCATTTTGGGGTTCCAGATGTCGTAGTGACTGATAACGGAACCCAATTCACTAGCAAACGGTTCACTAAGTATTGTGTAAGTCTGTGCATCAGGTTGGTTCATATGTCTGTAGTATACCCTCAGGCAAACGGACAAGTCAAAGTCACCAACCCCATGCTATTTCACGGATTGAAGATCAAATTGGAAGACGCAGGAGGCTTCTATGTCGATGAGTTGCCTTCTGTGCTCTGATCATATCGAACAATCCTGCGAGAACCAATGAGAAAAATGCCTTTCAACCTCTGCTACAGAGTTGAAGTGGTTCTCCCTGTTGAAGTGAGACTTTCTTGCTTGTGGGTTGAATGCTTTGATCCGGCCACCAATTCCCAGAGACTCAAGGAGTGCCTTGACTTGCTCCTGAAAGTTCGCGACGTGGCCCGCTTGAGGACTGCAGCCTACTTGTAGCGTATTACACAGTACTACAACAAGCGGGTGAAGATACGCTTGCTCAAGTTTTGAGACCTAATCCTCTGGAGTGTAGAGGCCACGGGAAAGACCGTTAGTAGGAACAAGCCCTCTCCTGGCCGGGAAGTGTAATATCCCGGATTTTGTTCGGATTAATTTAATATTGATTATAATTTTGGGTAAATTGGATACGACAAAATAAATTAAATAGTGAGAAATTTCGGGAGGATATTTGGATTGGTTGGGCTGGCGCCCGGGGTGCGCCCGTGTTGTCGTCCGAATATCGATCTGGATTTTGAAATAAAAGAAAATTAAAATGGGATATATATATAATATATATAAATATTATATATATATATATATTATTATATATATATAATTGGAAAAGAAAACAAAAAGTTGGATAAGGATAAAAAAAAAAAAGAGAAAAGTTGGAGATAAAGATCGGGGAGAGAGAAATCGAGGGAGTTAGGTTTCCGCCGGCGTGCGGTGGGGGAGAGAAGGAGAAGGGAGAGGCGGCCGTTCGATGGCTCAAATGACAGCAAACGGCGGGCGTGCGTGCGACCAGGACGGCACGGTGCCGTGGTGGTCGGCCCGCGCCGGTGGTGGTCATAGGTGGGTGCGGTAATTTGATCGGTGGTGTTGCGAACGGAAATCGCACGAGGAAGAGGAAGACGGGCGCGCGGCGCGGGTGAACGCGTCGGCGGTGGCCGGGTGAGGCGGAGGAGACCGGCGACGGCCACGTGAGGTGGTGCGGTGGTCGATCGCGCAGCGGAGCCCCCTTAGGCGGCGGCCGTGAGAGGGCCGTCTGCGCGGAGGAGAACGGAGGAGAGAGAGAGGACGCACGGCAGTGGAGAGAGAAAGGCTCGATTGGAGCACTTCGGGACATCATTTCTTCAGATCTGCAAAATATGTGGTCCAGGCAAGTATCTGTAAACCTCCTCTTTTGTCTAATTTTGCATCTGATGTATTTTGGATAATGTTTGAATTTTTACTAACATGCATGTATTTTATATGCCTGAATTATTTATTCTGGACATGCATGTGTAAATTATTGGATGTTTTGGAGATTGTTGGACTGGGTTTTATGATTTTGGAGAATTTGATATTTTTCTGAAAGTCCGAATAATTTATTGGACTCGATGTATATTTATATCGATCACCCACATGGTGAAAATATACCTTCGAAATTTGCATTGGCCGTGCATTTTCACATACACGTGCCGGGTTGTGGTCACTACATTTGGATTTGGATTATTTGGATTCTGGCCAGCTCCCTATTCTGGAGAGATTATTTGTTATTTGGAAATCCCTTTCCGCCGGCAGAGCTTTGAGTAGTGACCCTTCCCATTTGGATAATTTGATCGACCTTAGAATATATTCGGACGTCCTAATATATCTGACAAACTTGAGGAATGCACCCAAAGCCGCGGGTGGCAAAATATAGTGAGCAACCTTATCATGGGTACACAATACATGGATTTTGGCCTAAGGTTACCGGTATTATGTGTAACCCTTCCTCAAGTTAGTCTTTAAATAATGAGAACCCAACTTTGGTGCATAATTTGTATTTTTACATTAATTGGTATTGGATTTTGATTTGGATATGGATTTTGGACTTGGATTTAAGATTCGCCGATTTTGCCTATAATTGGGCCTGGTATGTCTCGTACAACGATTTTGAATATATGTTTTGATCCGAACCTTTGGAATATCTACTATTCGCATGTCTTCCTCCAGATCTGCGACACGCTATTGGATCATTCGGCTATCGGATTACGCCTCGATCACAAGGCGATCGGGCATTGGACTTGGACTTGGACTCGGGTGGATTTGGACTCGGCATCCGGCTATCGGATTCTGCCTCAAATCACAAGCTGATCGGGTATTGATTTGGAATCGGACTCGGATTTGGACTCCGTCGACATCGGTTTTGGAATTGGTTCGGATCACCTATGTTTTTGTTATATATATATTTATATATATATATATACGTCTCCGAAACGTGAGGACTATTTTGAAAATTTGGACATTTTAATGCGGACTTGGACATTTGATTTGAGTACGAGACTACCATTGAATTTTAAAATTTGGATCTTGGATTTCGGTTGGATTCGTTTTATCGGTGATTTGGATTTATCTTGGAATTTGATTGGATTTTTCACCCATTTGACATTCCCTCCGATTTATTGGACTTCTTTTGACTAAATATGATACTTCTTGGGCATTAGGCTCATTTTTCTCTGTTTTGTCCCTTCGAGTAGAAGGTTCGGATGCGAAGACAGAGTACGGACATGATCGGGTCGGATATTCGTCCGAGTTGGTGAGTTTCATTTATTATAGTTTGCATTGATATTTGATGCATTTGGATTAAGGAATTGGCCGGATATAGGCTTATTGTTATATGTTGGGAATAATTGAATATTTGTTTATGTTTGATTTTGATTTTTGGGTCGGATTATTACCTCCCTTACGATGATTGTAGAGCAGGTCGTATTTATTTTGCTCGGACTATTGGTCGATGAGGTCCTGTGAGGATTTTAAATTTGTTGAGTGTATATTTTGGTTTGTCACACCCGAATTTTGGGACTTGGTATTATTGGTTTTAAAATTAATTGGGATTTTAGATTTTAGAAATTATAATTAATTATTTAAATTGACCTGCTTGGTTCGTGTTCGTGACAGGAAGGCCCGTTCCTCGTCTCAGCAATCCTACAGAATGGAGCATACAAACTACGCACCTAGGACGGTGAGTTTGTCCTGAGGACCTGGAACACCGCCAACCTCATAAAATATTATTAGTAGGACTGAGCAGGCCCATCTAAGGCATGCACGTACATCATGAGGAATGCTTGTACATGTATTGTGTGTTTTCATTTAATAAAATTAATCATTTTATTATTTTGTGTATCCATTCATATGAGTGTTTGCATGTATGACATTCGAAAAAATAAAACAGCCTATACTCCCCCCTAAGTCGGCGGATCCTCATCCATCCGTAAACCAGAGTCTTGGCTCTACGCTGAGTGGCCCAAAAGCAACCACATCAAAATCTCGACCCAGCGTCGAGTGGCCCAAAGCGGCCCCAAAACCTTGGCTCTGCGTCGAGTAGCCTAAAAGCGGCCATATCCAAGCCTCAACCCCACATCAAGTGGCCCGAAAGCGGCCATACCCAGACTTCGGCTCCACGTTGGAAGGGCCTTAAGTGGCCCACCAACCTGGCTTTATGCCAAATGACCCGAAAGTGGTCATACTCAAATTGCGGCTCCGCGTTGAAGGGCCCATGCAGCCGCAAAACCTTGGTTTTGTACCAAGTGACCTAGGCGGTCAAATTGTTAGGCATGGGGGCTTTTGAAGTTCTCAATGTACGGCCACTAAAATCTTAGGGGGCAAGAATTGCAGGTGTGCGGCGACCTTTTTTCAAAGTAGAGAGCACCCTCGGTCTACGATGGTTGTGGGCTAGGACCGTGCATAAGAGAGTGACGACGCCTTGAGCAGGGTTGAGCACTTAAGACAGGTATCGTGTGCGAAAAGGCCTAAGACCCGGAGTTTAGCTATTACGGCTTGAAAACCTAGCTGGCCCTTGGCGTGGCTCCACGAGACTAACGACAATGTCCACCCTACTGGACTGAGCTTCCCACTAAACGTGCAAGATGCAATGACATTCTCTGATGAAAGACGAGTACAGCGTAAGAAGGCGTCGGATTGGGGCCTTAGCGATCATAGCTTTATAGCTTAGCCTCTAATACACGAACAAAGATTCAAAAAGTTGCATCATGTGGCAGAAGACATTAGGTACGAGAAAAAATAACTGCCTTTTATTTACCAAATACAAGTGATATCACAACACCGTACTGTACAACGAAAAATGCAAGAGCTACTCTAATCTTACGAGTCTGGCGGCCCAACCTCTTCCGAGAAGTCTCTCATGCTAGAGCTGTCGAGAACTCCAGCATTCCTTGGATGTAAAATACCCACAGAAATGCCCGAAAGTGCGATGGAGACGATTCAGTGACACAGGCGGATACCATCCCAAAATCTAGCGTCGAGTGTGAGCCACACTTCTTCTGGAGTGAGCGGTAGCCTGAGGTTAGTGGTGAGGCGAGATATATCATCCGCCATGGTGGAGGTCCATCCCCTTCGCTGCTCGACCTCCTGTCTCAGTTGGCCAGCCTCCTCCGTAAGCCGTTCGCTTTCTTCTGTCAACCGCCTGTTCTCCTCCCTCAATTGTTCGCCTTCCTCCGCTAGCCACCTATTCTCCTCCCTCAGTTGTTCGCTCTCCTGAGATGGCCGCCCGACCTATTCCTTCAGTAGCTCGTTTTCATCCCTAAGCTCAATGGTCTCAGCTCCCGCTCGTTGTGCCATCTCCTGCTTGGACTCTTCCCTGACTTAGAGAAAGAAGTCAAGTAGTTGAGCATGCACCATGTTGAGAAAGATAAACCCCTCAGGGACCTGCAAGAGTAAGCAAGGGGTCAACGAGTCTCAAAGTTCTAGTCTACGGAAAAACGCAAGGACCAAGAAAATCGCACCTAAGTAGAGAATGCGGCCATGTGACTAGGCCCACTCCCCAATTCCAACACGCTTGGGGGCTCCAAGTGCCCAGTAGCAACCTCTGCGGAGCGGAGGGCATCCGGAGTCGCAGGCAGCAAAGGAATGCTTGGGGGCTCCAGCTCCTAAACCGCCTCCACCACCATCACCTCAGGGCTAGGTCAAGACTGCAAACTTGCAGCCCATCCGGCTACAGTCTCCTCCTCCTCCTTGAGCACCCTCTTGGACGCGCACCTCCTGGGATGCTCTATCAGGCGATCCCATAAGCTCCAAGGCCTGAGGGCAGCCTGGCATAGACTCTGGAGCGCCAGCCTCTTCCGCCTCTCTTGACTCGGGCGCGTTGACCTCCACTATTGACATGCCCCTAGCGACCGCCTCCGGCCGCTCTGAATCGACAAAAGGACCTGTGGGGGATTCCCCTCCAGAATGAAGCTCCACCATGGGAACTCCGTACTCAGTTAGCGCCACAACGGGGATTGGCGAGTGTCCAGCCGCTCCCCCTTGCGGTTCCGTGTTAGTCCTCTATTCCGGAGTGGAACATGCAGCAAGTGCAATAGACTCCGCCAACTGTCTCTGCGACCTCTGGGTGGAGGTGCCACCAGCCTCTCTTAGCCTCTTCAGGGGAGCCTCCACCTTCTCCTCAGACGAGATCTCTAGCCACAAGCCCCGAATGGCTCGTGTAGCATGAGGCCGTTAGACTTATTCTTCTCTAGGCCAGTGATCACCCATCCAGACTCCAGCCCCCACCTGGCAACCTCGAAAACTTGCGAGGTTAGATAATAACCCTGGATGGAAAACATCTTCATCTTCAAGTGAATCGTTGCAATAAGTTTCGTCAACTCGCTCTTCTCTTCGGTAGTCACTCCCTTGCAAAAATACTTAGGGATTGGACCCCACTTGTTGGAGAGCTTCGAGTCCGAGGGCCCTTACAGTTAGAAGAACCGGTTCTTCCAATTCTTCACTGAGTCAGGGTTGGTACCCTTGAAGTGAAAGCCAACTCGGGGAGACATTGAAATCTAGTCTTCAGACTCAAAGCGGAAGACTACCTTTGCCGCATTCGTGTCAAAGATGCAAGAATGAAGGCCGCCAAAAACACACAAGGTAACTAAATAAAGGACAACGTTCGGATGAAGCCTCGCAACGGGAACGTGCAACGCTTCGATAAGAGCGTACATGTCGCACACCATCGGGTAGCAAAGCCCACCCTTCAAATGGTGCTCATAAACGAAGATGAAACCCTCTGGAGGAGCGTTGGCTCTACTAGTAGAACCAGGGACACGGTAGGTCCGGTCGCTGGGGATCTCATAGTCCACCATTAGGGCAGCAATGGTGCTCGCAGTTAGGACAAACTCGGTATTGTTAACCCCATGACGAACAACGTGAGAAACTCGGGAAGAGGAAGGGGATCCTTTCTTCTTTGCCATCTTTCTCTTTGGAATAAGCCGAAAGCTTTCGGCGCAAGGAAGCATAAAAGAGGGGTTTTACTGAAGCGTCACTTAAATAGGCAACGGGGTGCCAGTGCGTGGGAAAACTCAAACGACGCCTTTGCTAAGTGGCCAGGCCGCGTGCCCGCTCAGTAGGAGCGCTGTGAGTCCCAAGCAACAGCCAATCATATCCCCTGTCAGACTGCAGATCAACGTCACTTCAGTCGCCTGGTAGAATCCCAGCTGTTACACCTGCATTCAATGCGGGGATCCTGACCGCCAAGGACGGCGGCAGAAAGACTACTAAGGAAAATGCATGCGAGAAATAACAGACCATCCAAGTATGGCAAGTGACAGGAAATAAATGCCACAGCTAAGTACAAAGTTTTATTATCTAATTCATTAATAACTCTTTTTTACAGAAGCTTGCGGCCGCAAAGTACAACTAACGACCCCCTCCGGGCCCGAAAGGATTTGGAGTCGTGTACTCCGTCAGGTCTGCGCGTGTCAGGGCGCTTGAGTTTCGAGAGTCCAGGACGCCGATACGAAAGTTCGGGTCCTCCAGCGAGACTAGTCTCCGGCTAAGATGGATGCCATCCTGGAAGTTCCTTTCCAGTGCAGATGGATGTCCTCCGGCAAAAATCTTGACCTCAGTTTGGCCCCATCCGCACACACTCCTCTCCGAGGAGCCGCACCCGGAGTCACTCAAGCTCCTCCTGAAGAGCAAGTATGCGGTCCTAAGCCTACATGTCGGCGCCAACAAGCCTGGACTCCCTTGTTTCTGATTCAGCCCACTCCCTCTCAAAGTGTGCGGCACGAGCCCTCGTCTGCTTAATCTCTTTGACCGCAACCTCCACCCTGGCTTCAAAGTCTTCAACGGTCTTGGCGACTCGATGAAGCGAGAGATCCGCCCTCCTAGACCTACGACGCCGTGAAGAAGCGGATGCCTCCTCCCTCTTAAAGCCTGAAGGCACCCTCAAAAATCGCATCGGGCCCACAATAGTGGCCTCAAAATGGCAGTCCTCTGCTACTGCTGCACCGGGAGTAGCCTCGTCGTGGATCCCTAAAGCGTGAGTGTCCCTTACAGATTCTTCGAAAGAAGATTCAAACCCTGATGATGAGGACGACTTTTCCATTGAAATCGTAACGTGGAAAGAAAAAGACAAAAAGACTCAACGGAAGTGCAAGGCTTTGCGTTGCCAAAAAAGTAATGGAGCACAAAGCCTTGGAGAGAACTCAGGAGTTTAAATAACCAAAGGGCCCAAGTGAAATGGCGTCGTTTTGGAACCAAAGCATTCTGGAGGGAACCAACCGGCTCCTTCCACGTGGAGGATCCACGAAGCGTCCCTCCTTTCCAAAGAAGTCATTATGGTGCGATGCCCCGAAATCTCCCACACAATCAATGCATCAGACTATTTGGCGGATGTGACGTCTGCTAGCAATGTTTAACCTTCCTTTTAACAGCCAACGTCGATTGCCATGCCTCTTTGCACCACGTCCTCCGTCGATAGTCGGCCTGGCGACTCGAGGGAGGGGGTTGGAAGATCACGTTTTCCACAAGCCAATTTGAGGTTAGCGATAACTTTCGAACGTGCAAATCGGCACGTGATAGTTTCGAAGAAGCCACCCTGTGTCAGATGGATGGAATGCACCAAGTGACAAAAAGGGAAAAGATTCATGCGACAGGCAAAGAGAATAGAGGCAATAGCTGCTGCTCTTATTAATCAAAGTTCCTTTACATGTACACAATTCGTAACCGCAAAAGTACAGGAAAGAGTAAGAAGATACGACACGGGGTATAAGCCTCGGAGTGACCACCCCGGATGCTTGGAGTGTAGTTGGGGGAACATGATCCACATGGGATCACCAAGGCTCCATCGCCGAAACCCCAACTCGCCTAAGTGCCAGGACCGTCAGTGTTGGCCAGCTCCTGCAAGCTAATAGAATGCTAACCACAGAGGCAGAACCAACACTCGTAGTAGGAGTCTCCGATAGGGACTCAGAGAGCCTGCACTCCCTTACGAAGACTCCATCCTTCGCCTTCCCTCCAGATGGCACATATGATGACCCAAATAGAGTGGAGACTGCGAGCGACATGCTACATCGGAGGCAAGGCATTCCGTGATAGCTCCGCCGCAATCCTTCACCACACCGGAGATCATAACAGCCTGGAGGGAGGCATATGACGACAGCAGAGTGGCCGAGCCACCCTCGTTAACATGAGGAACCACTTGTGGTGAGAGCGTGAGGACAATCTTCGTCAGAAGCTCTAAATCTCTAGCTGGTCCATCTGACTCCTTCACGGACTCCTACCAGAAGCAGGACAAGCCAAGAGCCTCACATTGCTCCTCCAAAATCAGCCAAGGGATGAGCCACACCGGTCGAAGGACTCCGCTATTTATAGACGAACCAGCATCCTACCCGCGCTTAGCTGGGCACGCTCCCGGGTAGCCATCATTCATGAAGAAAGAAAGTCCTCAATACCGATACAATCTTAGGTGTGTGAATCTATCCCCTCAAAGTATCGAATCACTCGGCAATACCAAAATGCCCTGCATGACTACAGATATTGAAGAAGGATTTGGCGTCCGAAGAAGACAAAGCTTAGCACATCTCGAGGAGGGCAGTGCAGTGACCAATTGGACCCGAAGCAGACATGTCAGGCCTCAACCACAAGTCAACCCAAGCATGAGGGGCTAGTGTTGGGTCTAATACCAGTAAGGCCCAATCTAGGGAGTAGCAATCCAAGCAGCCATCTCGGCCCAATATTCAAAACTTCTTACGTGGAAGCCCAATACTCGTAACAAATCGGTGCCACCTGTAGCCCATTAATGCAGCTGCAGGGGGCAGGTATAATGCAGAGGAAATGAGCCAATAAGGAGAAGGTCAGCGCTGCTAATTGTGACTCACGCCGCTACCTACAGTTTTTCAACCAATTTCAGTGCGAAAGGTAGACCAAGTGTGGCCTACAACGTACGACAGTCTCCTCATCACCACAATGTGACAACTGACATGTTGGAGACCACCACTGGGCAACGGCAGATGAATCCCTGTAGGAAGGATTCTCGCGCCTAAAATTTCAAACCAATAAGCCTATAAATTCCCTCTCCTTTTATAGGATATGGGATCGGATTCTGAGCAATAGCTTAATATTGTGTAGTAAAATGCTCACTTCAGAATTCAAACTCTCAAATCAGTGCCCAGATCCTACCTCTAAAATAATATTTTAAATGGTGATCACTTACTCGGGCTTGGTACGAGAGTGAGCCACGATCTATTTATTTAAAATTTGATGAAATTATCTCTTCATTCGTGGTGCATATAGGGGGTCAGGCCTCCCACTAAACGTTCATCGATCCCTCATCCTTGCATTCACGCACTCCCAATGCATTTATAGTATATCTCCGCACACCTCTAAGTGTGCGTCCCTTTCTGTTCATTGTGAAAAATTGTTGACTTGAACGTCAGAGTGTTTTTGGTGGGAGAAATCCCGTCGGACCTTTGACCTCTCATTTGTAATTTGTGTTGTGCAGGTTCCAAGTTCAAAGCAATGGAGACCAGACCCACTCGAAATTCGATCCGAATTAGAAATTCGAAGGCTTCCTAATCCATATGATAACCCAAGATTCGAGACGCAACACAATTTAATTTCTTAAAAATGATAGAATTTCTATCATGCAAAATGAAATAGATTAAAGCCACAAGAATGAGTTTGATAGTTCTTACAAAGTTTTTTCCTCTTTTTTTAAGGCTAAAATATCATGTTTTCAATCATCAAAAGGCTAGTTGCAACCACTTTTATGCTAAACAATCCTCAAAAAAATTTCTGAGAAATAACATTGAAAAAAGAAATGCTAATAGGACTCTACGTTGTTCACGGATCTGTGGCATTTAGCCATTTGCAAATTGCCATCTGAAAGGATAAAATAGTGGGAGGGGATCCTAGGGGTTGCTAAGTCGAATTAGAAAACCCCTAGTTCTTTTGGCTTGAAAATCTTCCACCTAATGGGAGCTTAAAACCCCACTACTATCAGTAGCCCAAGACACCTTATTTTCCATAAACACATTTGATTCATGAATAGGCATATGATGCTTAATGTTCTATGCATTGAGGAACGATTTGCCTAGCTAACACCAAGTGTTCTCGTAAATAATCACCCAAAGTTGAAAGGATCCTATAATTGTTGGGCCAAGATAGCCATATTCAAGGCCTTCAGATTGTGGAGACCATGCCTCCCTTTCTGCTTAAGCGTACACATATCAGCACAAGTGACTTTCGTCACAAATCAACCTCCTTTGCTACCAATAAAATGAAATGTCCCATCCCAAAATTTGATCCCGATATTAATAATTAGCAAGATCAGTCATAAACAAATAATAAATTTAATAATTTAGATTTCACGTCAATCTATCGACTGAATAAAATAAAAATATTATAACCTAACTACAGGACCTGAAATGCCATGTCATCAGGTAGTTGTTACGCTGACCATAACAAAACGTTGGACCATATATAATGAGTTATGTCAAATCTAAAAATCAGAGTAAACTATATTTATAATATACTGATATTGGATAAACTAATATATATTCGTTTAATTACAAACCATTGTTCAAATAATAGAAATATAATAAGTTGCTGATTGAAACTAAATATAATATCAAATAACCAATATTTCTAATTCTAATCTCTGCCTTAATATCTTCCTTCTACCCTTTTATCATGCAAATATTTAAATTGCTAACTTGAAGGGATTAGTAAAAAATAGAAATAAAAGTGAATCAAAAGTTTAATAAGGTATATCAATTTGTATAATTTAACATATAATTTATATTAAAATATGCCAGAAGAAATCATTGATCAATTTCTAATACAATACCTTGAATTTTCATAACTAATATGTATAATTTTTGAATCTCTCGTCAATACATAGCCAAAATGTGCCATATAAATTTATGTTTAGTGTGCCATTTCATAAGGATCAATGGCCATTTTGACTTTACCGATTAAAGAAGTGGATAATCAAAACTTAAATTATATTTATTTTTATACAATGAAAAGCCTTATACTACTATTTAAGATCATTAAATAAGTCGTAATATATATTATCTTATAGACAGAGCCGAATATTACTTCTATAATATATTAATGTATACCATTATATATTATTGCTTAACTTATTACAACGGTCCGATACGTAAATAAATAAAAACTCGATATAATTTCACATAATTCTTAAATTTTCTCAAATTGGAAAAGATATTCTTAATCCTTTAATAAATTGTAGAATTTTTTTTTTCAAATTTCATTAATTCCTTTGTATGCATTGTATAAGATTTGTGTAGGAACTTATACATACCCATTTTTAAACATGAAAGGTTAAATTATAAGGTTTTAAAACATATTTAATTGTTCTTGGTAAGCTAGTGTAGAAAATCAGCAACTCACCTTCATAAGCAAAAATGCAGGGCAATTTTAAGAATTTTTAGATCATTCAAATAATATATTTAGCAAATTTAAATATATGACTATTATGTATGAATTTAAAATATAGAAAAATTATTTAATCATGAATTAACATATATATGTAAGAAAATTGTAGGAAAATAATTTAATAATCTAAAATATATGAATTAAGGACAAAATTTTCATAAAAAACATAAAAAAAAAATGGGAGTAAAATTCATGCGTGTAAAACACCATCATCTTAGCTACAAAATTATATCATATATAAATATTTTGAATGATAAATATTCAAAGAAGAAAGAAAAAATTAGTAATAAAGGAGAAAAAAATTTAGGATGCACTTGCCTTAACTTTAATTTATCAAAATATTGCTTTAATCTAATTGAATTTGGCTTCTTTAGCATCCTCACTTTTTTTTTTCTCTCTATTTTTTGTTTTTCTCTTTCTCTCTCTTCTTTCAAAATCTGATAAAAAATAATCAAAAATCAATTGAATATGATTTATATAATAGACTTGGCGTACATGCGCGCATCAGGCATTACAGCTAAATAGAGTAGCGCACAAATGCCACTTAGGCGTGCGTCGAACGCTGAGCACATTAGAAAGTGTGCTAGAGTTCCGATTAAGTATTTATCAAGCACGATCTCTCTACCCATATCATATATGTGTACGCATCAAGCAGGTCAGATATCCATCAATTCACAGTAATCTAGTTTGAAATTAACTTTTACTCAATTTTCTTCCTTAATTAACCTTAATTTTAATTATCTTAACTTAATTAATTATAATTAAAATAAATTCAAACTCATTCTTTATAAGAAACTTTCAAAGAAAAGCATCAATGTGCTTGAACAATTTGATGAAAGTGAAAGCCTAATAGACGTGGAAAATAATAGGCACTTCAATCCATAGAGTTATTTTGCTAAACCTTCTTGCAAAGGAAAGAGGTGTGGTACTTCAAGCCACGGTACACCGCAAAATCCACTCAATCATAGGTTGGCACTTAGCAATCATCAATCTTGATAAAATACGATGAACACCCTTATATCAACGAAAGAATGCCAATACAGGAATGGAGAGACCTTGAGATAGCAATAGTTATGACATCCTCACAACTATAGTAAAAAATTTTATTGTTCAGAAAATTGGTTTAAAGAGTTGGTCCTTCGGAGAAGAGCCAAAGGAAGTCTTTTAGGATATTAACTGAATCAGGGAATAGACCGATTCATCCAATAGACTAATCAGGGAATAACTATTTCTTCAAAAATTATTATTTTCAAGCAAAATGTAACCAAACAGTGAAATTATTATTTCACTGAAAATAAGGTGGAGATAAAATTTCTATTTCCTCCAACCAAATATAACCTTATGACACGCAATGTGGCAAGATGGAAGCCCCATTCCACGAAACCGTATGCCTTTTACAAGTCAATTTTAAAAGCATACCTCAACGGTCTCCTATTTAGATGATACCGGTGGAGTTCTTGGCAAGCTAACATTTGTTAATATACAAATATTTATTTATTTAATTTTATAAATTTATTAGTTTAAAAAGATAAATGAGATATTATCTTATTATAGATATTAAAAAGGTAGTTAAATAAGATATTATAAATTTATTAGTTTAATTTTATCTTCTTCATTAGTTGTCAAGTTTAGAAAATAACATAGAAATAAGTATAATATGTAAACACCTATATTTATTTTATTTTATTAGTTTGTTTATTTAAAAATTGATGCTAAAAATAAATGTCTTCTAAGAATATTTATTATTATCGAAATGACTAACTTGATAAAAATAGTGAGTTTAGTTATCAATAGGTAAATAAAAATATTAATTATTAGCCTCAATTGTTCCCACTTTTAGCCATTGCTGCCACAGGGCACCCCCACAAATTAGACAATCCTTGTGGACAGAATAAATTAAAAAAAGTAAAAATTTAATAAACTTAAAGAAATTATAAATCTAAATGTTCAAATATGAATCATCATCATCCACATGTATCTGATATAAAATATATTAAAGAAATGGAGAGAATAAATTATATATTTTTGAAGAAAAAATTATGAATAAATCGTTCAAAGAGTATACGTTCAAACTTTGAGTCATTTAATGATGATCGACTGCATGAAAGGGATCAATTTATGATCGGCTGTATGAAATGGATCAATTTATAGATCAGTGAATTGATATATTAAACCTCTTAATAAACTATTACTGTATTAGTGACTATATAAGTCTCTCATTAAATCTGTATGATAATTACTTAGAAACTTTTCAATTTTTTTGGTAGGATCTTCTATTGACCAAACACTCTCAACCATAGCACGAGGTTCCAATTTAAATGTGAGCCAAATGATACATCACAATGTTATAAAATTTACCCACGATAAATATAGACCTAACAAATTGTATTCTCACCGACCGAATGTCACATTAGTGAATAAATGAGTGTAAGGTTTCATATTCTGTTTTAAATTGATAAAACTACTAATATGTGCCAAGTTTAATTTGGTATCTAAATAATAGCAACTAAGCCTAATGTCTTCAAATCCAATATAATCGCCTTAAAGTTACCTTTTATTGACTATACCGTTCTGATATGATTTTTTGTCTATTAGACAAATGGCTTGTAATAAAAAAGTAAGATTCAAAATTGTATCAAATACAAATTTTTAAAAGAAAAAAAATCCTATCAATTACATAATCTTTATAAAGCTTTTTAAAAGGTATAATATGAGCACCTTCTAAGAGTTTATATTTTAATACTACTATCATCTAAGCACGTTTAACTGCGGTTCTCACGGGTCCATTGCAATAGTGCATGTATGGGTCACACTTGTTGAACAAAGCACTTCATGTATACTTATAGATTGTTGAACTAAAATAAAGAATAAATAAATATTATATAATTTAATTATTAGGAAAAACTACATGCATTAATGAGCACATAGTAGAGACAACTTTATAATTGCAAGAGCATCGTTATTACTTAGACGTTGGAACACAACAAATTAAATTAAGAAGTGTAAGACTCTAATAAATAAAGTTATTGGAAAGGAATCATCTAAATTGCTAAAAAAATGCCAAGACATTCCGACCCAAATTTATAGCCTTGAAACCCAAATTTGAATTATAATGTGGGGTGTTATGATCCAAAATTTAGTAGGTCTAATTAATTATTATTTATAAAATTTAAAATATTAAATAATTTTAATAAATAACTTTAAATCTCAAAATTTGAGTGTAACAAGCCAAATATACATAACTCGACAAATCAAAACCGTATACGACCTTATTGGATAATCGTCTCGACAATATAAATTCGACGTACTCTATAATTATTGTAAGGGAGGTGATAATTCAACCATAATTATGATCAGAATATAATATAATATCTCAACTATTCTCGAAATATAATCATCGGCTTATACTCGACCAAATCTAAAATATAATCACATCAAATACCAATTTAAATCATAATAGAGCTAAAACTCATCAAATTAAATGAACAGCTAACTGATCACGTACATACTCTTACAATATATTTGAGCCTTCTATTCTGAATAGATTTAATATAAAATACGAGTTTAGAACTTAACATGTATTATATACAAGCAAACGGGTCCAATAAATTAGAGAGATGGTCAAAGAATAAATATCAAATATGAAAATAAATATAAATTCAAGTTACCGATACAAAAGTCCAATCATTAAATCCAAAACAAAATCTAATATTTAAATCTAACAAAATTCAATATTCAAATCTAATAGTAATATCATACTCAAATTAAATATCAAATCAAAATAACTATCTAGTTTAAAAACAGTCCTCTCGAGATATATATATATATATATATATATAATAGAAAATAATTCGAGCCGATTTCAACAAACAGATGTTCAATCTAAAATCCAATCTGATTCGGGGCAAAATTCAATAGCCAAATATCCAATCACAAGCACAGAAGTTGAAACACTATCGTAATAAATAATCCAAATATTTGAATTAAAATATATATTTAAAATTAAATGTATGAGACATATCAAAATCAATTTGTGAGAAAAATTGATGAATTTTAATTTGAATCCAACTATCCAAATCTATACATAAATATAAATATACACCAAATTTGAATTTCGATTATTAAAATACAAACTTGAGGAAAATGTTACTCTAGACCCGATAACCTTAGGCTAAATTAAATACAGGTAATGCCAACATGTTAGGCTACTTATATACTATATCTTTCATAGGTAATGTTACTCATTATATTTTGTCACTTGCGATTTTGAGTGTAATTTTTTAAATTGTCAAATATATTAGGATGTCCGAATATATTGTAAATTTTAATAAATCATTCAAAGTGGAAGATCACTATATCCAAATCTTTCCTACCGATGGAAAGAAATTTTCAATAATAAATTTTCCTATTAAGAGATGGTTAGAATATCCAATAATGAATTTAAAAATAGTGACCACAATCCGAATACATGCATGTGAAAATGCACCGTTTATATAAGTTTCATACATATTTTCGTATGCATATACTGATATAAATACATACAATATTTAAAAAATATTAATTTTTTAGAAAATGACAAAACCTATAAATATCAACAAAAATAGAACAAACTCTCAAATAACAAGTAAAATTACTATGCATGCACAGGAAAAATGAACAGGCTAATTAAAAGTGTACACGGAAGTTTAAAACATTCAAATCGAAATAAAATATTATCAAATGCGAAATTAGACAAAAGATAGGGTTAAAGGATACTTATCTCGACCTTATACTAAACAGATTTATCAAAAGGATAAACCAAGGTACCCGAATCGTGCGTTTCTCTCTCCTCTTTACGTGCACCCTCCACTCTCTTTCCTCCTCTCTCCTATCATGTGCCTCTCCTTCTTTGCTATGCGCGCCCTTCATCCGATGGTGACACCTCTCATCATGACAGCATAGGCTACCGCAGTAGCAGCTCTGAAGTGGCTTCCAGTGATGTCTCCGACAACGGTAGCAATGGTGGCGGTGAATGCAAACACCGCTGATTCCCTCCTTTTTCCCTCTTCTCTTTCGACCTAATTCTCTTGGCTCCTTTATCTCTTTCTCTCTCTCTCTCTCTCATTTTCCTTCTTCTTCCTCTCGTCAATCAAAACCAAAACTTTATTTTTGGCTTCATTTGCCTATCATTGAGAATTTGGCCGGTTACCTCAAAATCGGTACATACAAGTAATGAAATGATATCAACAAAGAGAAAATAATGATTTACTTATCTCAATTTCACTCATTTTTTTCGGCGATGACAGCGATGATGGTAATGGTGGCGGCTGGGCCTTACTCTGTTCAGCTTGCACCTCCCTTTCCTTCATACCACAGCATTCCTTAAACAATAGAGGAAAATCATAGAGTTTCAGGCATCAATTCCTTTGTTTTCCTCACTGCTACAATGGCTGCACCGCCTTCCCCTTCATTTTTTTTTCCTTTTTTTCCTTCTCTCATTTCTTTCTGTTTTTTCCTCTCTCTTTGTTTTATTATTATTATTATTATTATTATTATTATTATTATTTATTTTTTTCATAATTCAATCGACATTTAGACGCAAATACTAGCATACATTTGGTACTAGCTCAATTGATTTAAATATTCTTAAAAATTTTACAATATATATTTAACTCAATATATTTAATTAACCAAAAATAATAATTTTATCCAAAATAAATCAAATAATTATTCAGGATATTACATGGGAGAGATGTGATGGGTTTAATAACCAAATAGATAGATCGAGGCCCAAATAATATAATCCAAATTGTTTGAATTGTTTGTGTTGTTAGAATATTGTCTTGTCAGGTGTATT
Organism: Nepenthes gracilis; assembly: GCA_033239525.1. Taxonomy (NCBI): domain Eukaryota; kingdom Viridiplantae; phylum Streptophyta; class Magnoliopsida; order Caryophyllales; family Nepenthaceae; genus Nepenthes; species Nepenthes gracilis. The sequence goes on along the minus strand of BSYO01000026.1, from coordinate 1,773,982 downwards.
ATTAGACAACTAACTCTCAAAGATAATACAGATAGATCAAGAATAATATTATTTCATAAGTTCTAGAGGACCATTTAGTCAAGAAAATTGAGTTGTTAGGGAGTGGGTAGTTAGAATCATCCTAACAAAGGCACCATATTGCTAAACCAGACATCAATGTTGATAATTTGGCCAAATCGGCTCCTTTTGACTTTAGTGATTACCAAAACATAGTTTAGAGAATTTTTCAAACAGTTCTCTACATTAAAATGACAAGTTATGTCCCTAAGCCATAATTATGCCATATAAAGGCATCATTTTCTCAAAATGATTACAAAGCTAAGTAAATACTTAAATAATAAATCAATTTGAATAATGTGAAGTGAGTGACTACATAATATGTAACATCCTAAATATTTTTAATATAGTAAATTTGATGCTTAATAATTATGTATATAATTTTTGTGAATTTACATGATAATTTTGTGAATTATTATATTTATTATTTGGTTTGGGCCGAATAAGTATGAAATTTAGTATATGAGACTTCGAATTGGACTTGAATTAATTGTGAACCTTACCGTGCTGAATTTAATTTTAGACTTAGCTGATTTGGTGAACCTTAGTACACTACAATTTGTAAACTAAAATTTGAATAAATAGACTTAATTGAATGGGTCATGATTATGTAATTGTTGGGCCAATAGGAATTAGGGTTAGGGATTTATTTTGGAACCAAATTCTTATAGGTAATGGGACCCATTTGAGAATAATTATGGGGTACATTATAATTGTGATAAAGGAAGCTCGGCTAAGGTGGGCTAAATTATGGGCTAAGTACATCTTGAAACTTTTGGGATATAATAGTTAAAATAGAGAGAATCATATTAGAAAGAAATTAATTGGAAAACCCTAGTGTTCCCATTTGCTAGACCTAGCTGCCACTATCATCTTAAATTATAGATTGTATTTCTTAGCATATTTGAGGGTTTGAATCAGCAGAATTAGAGGAAAGTTCAACAAATTTTTATTCAATAATTGAATTGAATTAGGAGGAAAACTAAACAAAAATCTTAATTTTCCTAAAACCTTGTCGACACCCATTTAACCTTATTGTAAACTTCAGTACTTGGCTTTTGTGAGGGCTTTATCTTAGCTATATTAGTAGGGTGAACATCAGATTTTGGGGGGAGCGGGGAGGGAGGGATTATTTTCAAAGATCAAACAAAGAAAGGAGGAAGAAACCTAAACCTAGTGGGCAGCCACTCTTAACCCTAGACATTAGGGTTTCTCACATTCTTATAAATAAATCATTGGAGCTTTAGGAGAGGAGGTTAGTAAAAAAATCTGAAGAGGCATAGTGAGGATTTAGGAGAATAATCAAGAGAAAAGGAAGAAAGAAAAAAGAAGAAAGTTATGACAAATTTACTTGTAACTATTATTCTTGATAATTTCTTTCATATTATTCTTTTAAATTCTAAACATGATGAATCATAAATCTATATTATATTAATATTGTAGGCTTGTTGAAATAACTTTTATGTGCAAAATATTCATGATAAAGCGGCGTTTGAGTGAAATTTAAGCTAGCATTTGAATGTCATTATTTTATGGTTGTAACATTTAAAATCTTATGATATATTTATTGAGATTCATTGAAATTTGATAAATGTTCTTTAGAATATCGAGATAGTATAATGAGTTAAAATCAAGAATGTTATATATTAACATCATTTGCTAGTTATCTTTATTGTCTTATATATTTATATCATTAATTATTATTATTTTATTATTATCTATTAATAATTACTATTATATGCATATTATATCTTGTTTTATATTTGGAGAATTTATTTACAAATAATTTCTAGTGCCGTTAATTTCTGATTAAAGTAATTTATAGGCATTTGGCTACCATTGCATTTCTTCTTTAGAGTAGCGAAGGTGGTGGCGATAACTTTAATTCTTATTTTTATGTAATACCTAGAATTATTTTTATGTAATACCTAGAATTATTTTTATGTTATTATTATGATATCCACTTAAACTAAGTTTATTTTATTATGTTAGTTTCGGGACTATATTTTTTTCTTGAGTTTTGGACATATCTAGATTTTGACCCGATAAGTTTTAATTGATCTTCGCTATATGATATTTTTGATGATATTATGAAATTGATGATTTTTCGTATAGTTGGATCCAATAATGGTTTAGGGCCGGATTCAGGTCACTATACAATAACTGTATTAAATAAATTATTTCACATCTCTAAAGCCTCTCTTAAACATGCCCATTGCATCTAAAAATATAAGTCTCGTAGCACAAAATGGCCATCTTAGGGTACCTTTTGTATTTATTGGAATTCTATACATATCTTGCTAAATTATTAATTTCTTAGTAAACACTTGTTTAAATATAAATTTTATAACACTCAACCCTATATTAAAAGGTTAATAATTTATCATTCACATAACCTACTCTTTACAAAATACCCTAATGCAGGGACTTGACCATCAAAAGCCTTTCCCCCTCATTTCTATTATCCACATTCTAATTTGACCGATGTGATTTTAAATCAAGCGTCGAAGGATAAATTTTGAAATACTTTTTAAACTTTGAACATTTTACTTTGTTTTATAGATTGCAACATTTGGATTATAAGACCCAGTTAAAAATCTTTACAATTAAGTCCCAATTCATAATATAGTAAAGAAAATAAATCTTGATAATATCATTTTTGTTTTTCACTCATGTGTCCAAACAAGAAAATTTTATTTTTCCTCACTTAAAAAAATCCAAACAGGATTATATAATTTACATTTCACTTATTTTTATTTTTCAATATTTAATTTACTTTTATTCCACTTTTATTTAATTTAATTGCCTTATAAATAATTATAAAATTTAGGATTTGCTTAGAAAAACCTCAAAGGTTTGAGAGAGAGACCATAGAAATGAAAAAAAAATGAAATATGAACAGAGAAACTAACTAAACAATTCCAGCCAGAAAGGAAACTATTAACTAATTTTTGTTACAACAAATGGGTATTCTGTACACAGTTATTCTGTACATCTTTGTCCTCTTGGGCTTGGATCCACTTTTGGATTGTGGGCCTTCATTGATCCCTGAGGCCCAACTTTTTCCATTTCTAACACTTCTTACAAGATGGAGAATAGATGCTTACTATTTGCATTTTGGGCAAAATGTGATAAAAAGATATAATGGGGCAATGCTTTGGTAAAGATATCGGCTAGTCGATGCTGAGTAACAATGTGTGTCGTTTCGATCATTCTTTCCTAAATGTTGTTTTTGATTAAGTGACAATCTAACACAATATGTTTGGTTTATTCATAAAAAATAAAATTTATTATAATATAAAAATAATTGAATTATCACAAAAAAATAAAGTTATATGATAATACATGATATAAAAACCTTTAAGAATGAATCGTAACTAAGTTAGTTCATAACAAGTGATAGCCATGCCACAATATTCGACCTCCATAGAGGAATGAGAAATAACAATTTATTTCTTGGATTTTCATAAAATAAATAATTTTTTTAAGAAAATAAAATATCTAATAAGTGACTTATAAGTATCTGGGTATGAAGCCTAATCAAAGTCACAAAATACTTTAAGGTCTATTGCTGAAAACCTGAAAACAGTTGTAACATCAATGTTTCAATTTGGATTGATTTGACTTTTTAATCGATGATGATCATTAATGAAGGTAATTAATAAATTATTTAATTAAGACAAACTTAAATTAAAATTTTGTTTATATTGGTAGGATCGAATTCGAAGGATCATTATGGGGACCTTTTGATAATTATGCCATTTTTAACCATTAATCATTTTTTGAGCCTTAGGATGCTAATTAGAGTTGGACTTGATTTTATTATGTGCTTGTGTGTGCTAATATAGTTATGAAAGCTAATAAAGGAGAAGGATAAATGTAAGATAGGAGTTCCAAAGAAATACTTTAATAATGACTAATTTAATAAAATGGATAGATTTTCAGGATTATTTAAGATTTTAAATCAAAAATAAAATTTTGAACTGAATTAAGTTAAATCAGGCGCTTGACTTGAGCCTGTTTCATACTTATAGATATTTTGGACAGGAAAAATACTAAATTAGGTTTTGGACTAAATTTCTAATTTTTTTTAGCAACTTTTATTTTAAATGTTTGTGTATATATTATTTTCATATTTAAAATAATTATTCTTTAAATAAATATAATTCCACTCTAAATTCATAAACTTTTATAAAATATTTATCTTAAATATATGAAAATTATGTTTAAGTGCTAAATTTGTACATATTATTCTTGCATACCTTTAAATTCTATTCAAAATTCTTATATGTCTTCAAGTTATATATATATATATTTTTTACATGTTTTAAATTTTTATATAACTATTCATGTATATTTTAGATTTAAAAAAATTGATAAAATCACTTGTGCTATGTTAATTTACAAAAGTTTCTGCATAATAATTTCTACATTTTTTATAAATCATACAATATCATTTCCAAATGTTCTTAAATTACATATTAAAATTTTTACATGTTTATAATTTTTAATGCAAATTATATATTTGAGAAAATATAAGCAAAATTTATATAAATTTTAATAAAGAAAATATTTTTCTGATACAATAAAAACTAAAAAATGTTCGTATTTGAGTAAAATTTTCAGTTTGATAAAATATGAACTTTTATAACAAATTGATGAAATATATTCAGATATATATTAATATATTATTAATAAATAGAATGTCAAATCATTCATTCAATAATTAGAAAAGCAACATTCACCCTTGACTAAAGAGATTATATATAGTCGCCTATCTACATATCATAAATAGTGACATATGGCCTTTACCTAGTGAAAGCAATCATAACCTAAATTTTAATATTTATTTTTTATTATTAAAGTCATTCCTGATCATTAGTTATTTTGTATGTTAGTATAATTTTAGCATATTTTTACATATTTATATAATTTGAGATGTTCAACTATAAATATATGGATATTGGCATTATTTATGTTATCATACAATTCTTTAATTAATCATTTATATTTGATTTTCTGTTGATTTATCAAAAAATAATTTATTGACAATTTAGATTTTTGATCATAGTATAATTTCATCATGTATCGTTGATATATACCCGTATATGAAAATATGTATATTATTTAGTGAGTGTTAGACTTACTTTTATCTATATATTTGCTAATTCTTTAGATTAGTAAGCTCAAATTTATTTGTATGATTAGATAGAGGAGATTTGAAAATTTTATTTAGCTACATTTTGTATTTAAATTTATATTTAATTTTTTTTAGAATTATTGTATATTTAGATCCATGTTTTATTAGGCCTATGATGATGAGGTTGAAACTATAATAGTTAAATAGTAAATTCATATGTAATATAGTTTTAATACTTTGATATTAATTAAAATACTTTTTTCTTATATATGATTTAATACCAAATAACTGTTAATATTTTTTGATATGACATTTGGGTCTTATGATTTGATTATTATATCATATCAAGTCGTTTGGTAGTATTTAATTTGTAGATTTGTATTTTGGTATTTGTTTTGAATTTTTACATTGGTGAAATAAATAATTAAATTTTTATATATATTAAAAAAATGGACTAAATAATTAATAAACTTGATTTATATATATATATATATTATTATAAATATTTTTTGATGTGACATTTAAGTCTTATAGTTTGATTATTATATTATATCAAGCTGTTTGATAGTATTTGATTTGTAGGCTTGTAATTTGGTATTTGTTTTAGATTTTTAAATTGATAAAATAAGTAATTAAATTTTTATTGATATTAAAAAAAACAGACTAAGTAATTAATAAACTCAATTTCAGGGTCAGAGATGTGATATTAAATATAAATAATATACTAATTATTTGTGTATGTGAATGCCTTGAATATTCTTACACTTAATTGATAATTCTTTTATGCATGTTTTCATATTTTTTATTAAGTTGTAGGTAAACTTTATCTTATAATTACTATTGTAATTAATTTAGGATGGGATATAGTTATTCTAGAGTTTTGATTCACACTATGTTAGCCCATTTAATTTTGTAATTAACTCTTCATATTAGTTCTTCATTAATTTTGTAATTACTTGAACATTAATGGAATTAAGTATGGATCATGAATTAGTTCCCTTGGCCCCTATCTTTAATCACTTTCTTACTACGTGATGTTCCCTATATAAGAGTTAGATGCCTAGTTTTCTTCTCTACTTTGAATCCACAAGACTTCGTACCTTATTCAAAGAATAGCAACGGTGGTCATTCGTATTTATTGAGTCAACATTTTTATGTGTCTAGAGTTAAATGAAATTTCTATTGTTTTTGAACATCTTTGTCGTTGCAAGTGAAATGTTTGTCATTAGACACTTTATTTCCTGATATTTGTTAATTAAAATTTATAGGATTTTTTTATTAATTTTAGTTATAAAATAATGTAACAAGTAAAATATAGGAGATATGCTTAATTTCATATTCATTTGACTCAATTTTTATCATTTTTCATGCAACATCTGGCTGGCAAGCAAATTACCATTCAAACGTCACACTATTATTCGGCTAGCATTTACATGAATTTCAAAGCCTATTTATGAGTATTTTATACTTCTATGGTAAAAATCTGATTCTTAAAATGCAAGACATAGGTATGTTTACATTCAACCCTAAGGTGGAAGATTATTTTGACATATGATATACTATTTATAAGGTATAAATTAGTGAATTTATAATTTGTATGTTTTGGCGTATGATCAATGTAGTCTAGAGTGGTTATCCTAGTGCTCTGCTGAGAGTGTAGAATAATAGTAGACCAACATGGTGTTACCTGCCAAGTATCTAATGTACTTGGAGATTCTTTTTTTTATCTTTTATTCATGGTCATTAGTTGCATTTTTTCTGTGATCTTTAGATGTATGATTATATTTTTGGGTATTTTTAGTTAAAATAAAGGAGATTATATAAAAATATTACTATTTCAATTATATGAAACTTTTAAAATCTTAATGTGATTTATAATTGTTCAATATTGATTTTCATATATTGATGGATAAATGCTTATATTTATGAAGGGACACTTATTGTCTTATAAATGGCATATGATAAGATATCGAAAGATATCATACTTAGAAATATTGGGTTTGGCGTGTGAATTGAGATTAAAATAGAGTATTCTATTTTTTCATTCAGGCGTAGCTAATAGTTCAACCATAGAAATAAAAGTGTAAGATATTCTGGGCTAACCTTAAATGATAGCAAGAATACTATGGCCGAGTTGAGTTCGATACTTATGTATCACGGGTGGAAAGTATTATGAGAACAAAGAGTTGGTCACCTATTAAACTTACATATATTGGTACCTCGTGGATATTATCCAATAGTTAATGGTGAGTTATAGTCATTAGTTTACTGTGATAGAATAATATTCGAGGATATTATTGTGATATCTCTTATAATTATATATCTATTGAAATAGATTCAAAAGAACTTATTTCTTTGTTGATATTCAAATTTGAATAAATCTGAATTGCATTCATGATATTTTGTTTCGGTGGAAATTTTGATAATTATTCTATAGCTCATATGTCGTGGTGGCATCCAATCCTGGATAGATGATAGTTGATTGCATATTGTTAATACCTTACAAATTGATATTGTTCTCCAAGGTATTTATATTAAATTTTAATATTGTTGATTATATTACTCATTGGGTATCGTACTCATCCTTACCTTTTTTTAACTTTAGAGTAGGGCAAGTTGATGGTTTACCAACAAAGATAGTATTTTTATTGTTGTGCTTCCAAGTAGAGAAATAATTTCAGAATGTAGAAACATCTTATTGAGAAATGGGTAGTTATATACATTTCTCATTTGGAAGAATTTAATATTTATAATGGATATTTTATTTATGATTGATTTTTGATGAATGATTATGATTTGAGTTTTTTTTTTTTTTACGTAAATGGTTTGAGCTGAATTGCCACAAAAGCTTTTGTCTTGGTGCCTTTTTTAAATATCTCAGTACTTGATGAGTTGCTACTGAATGTATTTTAGTCGGTTAGTCTATATACTAGCTCGGGTTCTGAACAATCAAGCATATATCTAGTCGAGTTATGGTAAGATCTATAAGCTTGTCAATCAATATTTGAAAAATGTTGGGATTTGTCAACGCAGATCTTTCTTCTTTGCTTAATTTGTGATTTTGATCTAATGAGAGTTTGAGAGGCTTGGCGACAAAGGTGCTTAAGCCTGTTAGAATATTAAGAGTATATTTTTATTAATAAATATATATACTTTTTGAATATTTTACTACTTTTATTCCCTTGAAGTGTCTCAAGGAATAAAGTTTTATAATCTTGAATTTATTATTGAAATAGCATTTAATAGACTTTATTGATTTAATACAATTACTAGCCATAATAATATCATCCACATAAACTAATAAGGCAATGAAATATTTGTCATCTTATTTGGTAAATAGATTGTAGCCTGCTTGCTATTGAGTGTATCCAAAATCAATGAGAGTAGTGAAAAATTTTGAATATTACTATCTATTGACTTGTTTAATTCCATAAATACTCTTACGAAGCTTGCATATCTAGTATGGCTTACCGTTGATGTATCATAGTGGCATTTTCATATAGATTTCTTCATCAATATTTCTATATACAAAAAGCATTATTTACATCAAATCAATACAAACATTAATTTATTATTATTATAATACTTAACAAGTAACGAATAGTAACAGGTTTAATCACAGGAGAAACATTTTATGATAATCTATTTACTCTGATTGAATATATCATTTTTCAATTTAGCAGGCCTTGTACCTTTCAATGCTTCCATCACTTTGATATTTGATTTTATAAACATACTTATAGCCATGGTTTCTTTATCTAGAGAAAGGCTAGCAATGATCCAAGTATTGTTGCATTGCAAAGCATTTAATTTAGCTTCCATGACCTTGCACCAATTCGGATTTCTTACAGCTTGATGGTAAATTTTTGGCTCATTGACAATAGAGATATATGATGAGAAGGCTTGAAATTCAGAAGATAACTTGTCATATGATTGAGATAAAGCTAATGGAAAGGGCTTATTTGAAGGAGGATCATTATCTTTGCACAACTGATTAGTATCTAAAGTGAAATGGCAATGAAAATCTTGCAGACAGTTCAAATTTCTTACCTAGATAGTCAATGAATCTGGTTAATATTTACTTCAGCCAGTTCTCTGGATTCTTACCTAAATAGTTAATGAATCCGGTCAATGCACATCTTCTTGCTAAGTTCTCCAAATTCTTGCCTGGACGGTCAACGAATTAAGTTAATGCCTTTTCAGCTAGTTCTCCGGATTCTGATTAGGATGGTCAATAAATCTGGTCAATACTTCCTACAGCTTTGCTCTCCTATTCTAGACTCTACGGTCAACAGTGGCAAGCAATGCGATTGGCAGGCCCAGAGCCATTGCTAATTTCCTGATCAAATTATTTCAGACAAGTTATCTAGTTAGGCGCATCCCACCTTGAACATGTTGGAGGTCGGAGTTCTAGACTACCAGCATGGGGGCTAGTGATGGGCATGCCAATAACAAGCTAGGCCACAAAGAAGGAAACAACCCAAATCCTCAACAACTCATTCATGCCTAGATGGTCAACGCTACTGTTGACCGGTCGAAAGACTAGTAAACCAACGAAGACCCAAGATTAGGATGGCCTATCAGAGTTCATAATGGTCAACGCTTTCATTGATTGGAAGAGTGGCTAGTGGACCGGCTAAGGGCTACGACTCATGCGGCTCAAACCCAAATTGGTCCACGTGTCTGTTTTCAAGCCACAACGGTCACCTCTTCTAATTTCGCACGCCTCCAAAGAAGGCAAGCTTTCCAATAACGATTACCTCCAAAATCAAGACGTATCCTTGAAGGAAGGCATCAGAATTCGCTCCATGTCTATTGAAAACCCTAGAGGTTACAGAATATAGAAAGAAGGGAATTAACCCATCAACCGTTATAGCCATAAAGCCCACACTAGAAAAGGCAACAATCCCAACGTTGTTAAGGGCCATGGTTATAAAATACCATGGAAGCTCCCTTCAATGGCATCGCCTTCTCTGCGCACAAAAGCTCCAAAGCAACTACAAAGCTCTCAAGCTCTCAGTCACTCGAGCAATTCTACACTCTTTCTCTCTCAGTGCTATTAGTTCCTAGTGAATTCGGTACTTAGAGAACCTCGCTCCTTACGAGCACACAAAGTCTTTCTGTCTACGAGAGCAATCCCACTTTCACAAACACTCTTCGCATTCATACTGTATCTCTTTGCATCCATATTCTACCATTTGAATGTTATTTACTAATTTGAGCGTCGGAATATTTTCAGTTAGACAATGTTTTGTCATTACCTGACCTCTCATTCGTAGTTGTGGTGTACAGGATCTATACTCAATGGACGGAGTCAGACTCAAACGGATAGCCTCACCCGAATCTATTTGAAATTTGGATTAATGACGTATTAAAAAGATAAAAATTAATAAATAAAAAAAAATAGATGAAAAATGACTGAAAGCAATAGAATATCTAATAACATGTAAATTTAGGGTTTGCTTAGAAAAGCTTGGGGACGAGGTTATGAGAAAGAAAGACAATGGAAATGAAGAATGAAATATGAAAAGAGATTAGGAGAAATTCGGCATAGTAATGAGTGTTGGTGATTTATAAATTTTTTTATTGTTCTTAATTAGAAGAGCAGGTATCCTTTTATACATTATAAAAAAAAAAATCTGAAAAAAAACCTAACTAAACAATTCTAACTAAGAAAGCAGAAGGAAATGAAGAGTTTGAGACCGTCGTTGCTCTGTCTTCCCTCCATCGCTTCGACCCACATTCCCTTCCAATCATCATACCATTCTTCTCTTCTTCGAATGGCCTCAGAACCTCCTTTCTCGTCCCGAAATAGCAGCAGCAGCAGCAACGACACCACTGAAAACTCCTCTGTTTTAGCTTCCGCTTCTTCAGCTATTGACTTTCTCACCCTATGTCACCGCCTCAAGGTACCCCTTCCTCTCTATCTTTCTCTTCTCGAATCCCTATTTCATTTCCCTAAAATTTCTGGTTCAATTTGTAACCCGTCTGTTAGACTACTAAGAGGGCTGGATGGGTGAAGAGAGAGATTGAAAATCCAGAGTCAATAGCTGACCATATGTATCGTATGGGCCTCATGGCTCTTATAGCACCCGAGATCCCTGGTGTTGATCGTGATAAGTAAGCATTTGATACTCCTCTCTTATTTCAGTTGCTTGCTTTCTCTCTTTTTTCATCTCCTTTTTTCTGCGGGATGGGGTGGGTCTGTTCTTGGTGTCTGTATTTTTGTTCAAACCATCAATCATGTAGTCGTTTGAGGATTTTCCTTCAATTGTTTGGGCTTGCAGGTGTATAAAAATGGCGATTGTCCATGATATTGCGGAAGGTGATACAAATGTGATATTTTTTGTTGTATTTGGGCACTGTTGCCAAAAATTTACGTTAAATGAAGATATGGCGTTGCACATTCCACGAGCCTAACTATGTGATTCTTATAACGAATGAAGTTAATGCTACTGATTACAAGAGATATTTAGAGATGGGTTCCGTTTGTAGCGACATATTATTTTGATTATGAAAGGAGCAATTGAAATTCTGGAAGATTTTCCTGATGAAATAATATCATTCATGATTTTGAAGTATTATAACGTGAGAAATGATGTCCTGGGGTTAAGAGCATGTATATTTGCTCATCATTCTTCTTATAAACGGCAAAGCCGTAATTCCCTCTTTGTCCGATTGATTGCATGGATCCTTTTTCGGTAGTTTGCTAGATCTGTGATGATATTGTTTAAAAGCGGAAAGGCTATCAAATTCTTCTTTGTTGACTTGCTCATAATCTTATCAAATATCTTGTTTGTAGTAGAGTATTATGTAGCCTATGTTTCAAGTGATGGAACCATCTTAGATGCCTTCTTAAGTTATCTTCTATAGATACCACGTCTAGAGTGATCTAATTTATGAAATTATTAGTTTATCTTATCGAGTTATACTTTTCATCAATTGGCACATTCCCATTTCAACTTCACTTCATTTTGTGTATGTATTTTTAGTCAGCTAACATTCTTGTCAGCATAATAAAGGTTGTCGTAGAGCTATTTGGAAATCCAATGATACTCCAAATGTGTTTCCCAATTCAACTATCCTTCCTCAGCTCATTGCAGCAATTTATGCTTTGTTTGTCTATTTTCTTTTAGTCATAGACACAAAAACTGTGTTTTGCTTTTAGGATTTTTTTTCCTAGGTAAATATGGGGGCGGGGAGGGGGAATTTGAACCTAAGACCTTCTGGTCCCAAGGCCATAGGCTTGATTAATCTATCTAAGGTCTTATAGTGAGAGAACATAAATATGTTGGAAGCATAGAAGAAAATATCAGTATTGGTATTACTTGTGGTCATATTTATCTTGGACATATTGAATTATATGTATTGGTATCGAATATATCGAAATAAAAAAATTTCTCAAAATCATAAATTGACTAGGCCTGTATCAGCTAATATATCGGTCATATACTCATATTGGCCAATATTTTGATTATTGCTAATATATGGCGATATATCATTGTACAGCAATATATTCCAATATTTTTGTGGTATCGGAAAATTTTGGTATACGAGGGCCCTTGATACCGATACATATCAGTTGATATTATAAATCAAATATCGGCCGTTGTTTACATCGGTGATTAGAAGCGTTGAGAAAAGTGGTGAAATTCATCATAACTTTCTACACAAATGTAAGAAAAATATGATTTCTTATTCCATTCAAAGCTCTCTCAATGTAGTTTTTGACAAGAAGTGTATATGATGGGTTTTGAGTTTTCAAGATGGAATATTAATGTATTTATAGACAGAATAGTTGCCATAAAGGAGGTCTTGGGATGATTTAATTGAAAGAACAAGAACCAGTTGGATTGTGATGAATTATATAAATCTTAGCATTGAAAATATTTAATTTCCTGCCTCATTGGCACTTTAAGGAAGTTCTTAATCAACAAATTTTACTTTGTATTCTTCTCCTGTGTTTAATTAGTAAAATTACATTCCTTGTATTGAATTGTATTAGTAGTTATTATGAAATTGGAGATTCTAAAACCTTTTTGTAGACTTCTATCTTTGATCTCATTCCTCTCTTAGTTTTGCCTATGGAAACAGTGTGAGTTTGAAGCCATAGAATCTCATCTTTCTTGTTGTTACTATGCTCATTATTACTTTATAATAAAATCAAGAACTAATACAATTCCTTGGCATTTCTTATAGTTTTAGCAGTCATCATTGTTCTGTATATGTGATATTACGTGCTACAAATATTTAAATTCCATAAGACTTCACCATAGACCTTCATCATGATATTGTCAGCCTTTGTTGAATCAATAAACCCATGTGTGTACATCTCCTTTTTCTTGAACGTTTCCATGACATGTTCAGTTGATCTCCCAACATGGCATATCTCCTTCTCATTTATAGTTTTTTTGGTGCATCCGATAAAGAACTAAGGCTATGGTTATTGTGCCTGTTCTTAAAGCCTAAGACACACCTTTGAACCCCCAAATGTTAATTACAACTCATTTTCTGGTTTTGTTGTGCCACATCCTATTTCTCTTCCCATAACAGCAAAGTTTTAGTCTTGCTCAACTTAGATCTGCTACCTTTATTGTCATAACTCTATTTGATATTAGCCCACTTTTTATGCCCCTGCAAGTTTTGCATGGTGAGAGGTCAAACCATTAGGTCTTTTTGAGTTTTAGTTGAGTAACTTGTTTCAGGATTTTCCTTGTCAAGTGTCTAACTGGGGACAGCCAACGCTTAACTAAAGCTCAGATAGTAGATTGGCGGAATGTTGGCATTATGCACACTTGACAGAAGCTCGAGTGGTAGACTGATAGTATTATTGCACTCAATGCATGGTCAACAATAGCTTGAGTGACGGATTGGGAGAATGCTTGTGCTTGAATAGTGACCCTTGGCATTCAAGTGTCAAATTGATAGAATACTTGTGCTCAATCAACGTGCCATTGGCGCTTGAGTAGCAAGACAATTTTTTCCACCATGCACACCTTTGCATTCGCCTTTCTGCCTTCATTATGAACTTCCAGTTACTGCTTCAAAACACACCAAAAGAGTTAAAAAACTTTGAGAGAGAGTTTCCGTTGGAGAAATCACCATATTATAGATTTCCACTTTTCTTTGATAATTTATTCTTCAAACATTTGAAATTCTTTCACCAACAAATCACAAACACACAATCCAATCCTGTTATTTTTTAGAATTCTGTTGTGGCAGGTGAGTTGGAGTTTCGTCGCTGTTGAATGCATACATAACAGAAGATCCAAGGGGAGGAAGCCAACATTTCTTGCTTCTTGTTGAAAAGCAGATCTGAAGTGTTCTTTAGATAGTCACTAGTTTGGAGTTAGTTGGCTAGAGTCTAATGTGTCTGAACCACTGGTCCGTAACAATGTGTCTGAATCATTGGTTTGTAAGTTGACTGTTCTCACATGGTGGATTTATCTTGGAGGGATTTTCTCTTGATCAGTTAGTTTCTGAGTTTTCCCCTTGCTACAAAATCTTGTGTTACTTATTGTTCATTTTATTGTTGATCTTGTTGCTTATGTGATATTGCTGAGTTTTAATTGTTTCATCTATCACCAATAATTCTTTACGTGTTCAAATTGTTGATTAGACTTTTTAATTCTGATGTGTATATATCTGTTCACCCCCTCTAGGTGTGACAAACCATCCTGTGCTATATTTTTTAATGTTTGGGGTTTAGGATAAGGCCATGAGATCAATAGGTCTCAGGTGTCAATTTCTCTGCCTCCAACTTTCAAAAATAAGAAAAAAGTGTTTTTTTGAATTTGCAGTCAGTTACTATCCTTGTTGCTGTTGGGTTTCTGCAATTTGCTTTTTTGAGGTTGTGTTTATATATATTGTAAACTTTTGTTAGCCATTGTTGGTGATATCACTCCTTTTGACGGGGTTCCTAAGTTGGAGAAGAGTCGTAGAGAACGAGAAGCAATTAACCGCATGTGCAATTTACTTGGTGGAGGACCAAGAGGTATATATTATCATCTCTCTACTTGGAATTCGAATTTTTAAGTTGGGAGTATTAGGAGAAAACAATTTTCTGGAAGAAATTTTATTATATTGGTTTCTTAATACTAGTGGCATTTTGCAGCCAATGAGATAAGTGAGCTGTGGATGGAATATGAGGAAAATGCTTCATTGGAGGCAAAATTTGTCAAGGATTGTGATAAAGTGTGTAATATATTCCCCTTTTTCCAGCTTCCCTCTATTTCCCGCACTCCTTTTCAGTAATTTACTTGTGGCTGTCATGATGTGGCAGTCTACTATTTTAATAGATAATTATAGCTTGTCTGGGCATGTTTTCCTTCAAAGTAGAGGGATAAACAAAGTTTCCCTTTTTTTCTTTCCAGATGCATATGTAGAATCTAGAAATCCTTTGTATGACTTAACACGTGGTATTAAGTAATTTTCTGTGTAATCTTGTCTCTTGTCAGCAAAATGGGGTGTATTTATTGATGGTCACATAAGAGAGAGGTAGTGGAAAAATATGTTGTCTATCATCAGTTATTATGTATGTTTTACTATTTTATCATTTCTCTTTGATTCAAACGGTAATAGCCTTTTCAATCCTACAAATATTACTATTTGAGATGGCTTAGAGATGGAGGATTCCTGAAACTTTGAATTGATGTTTGAGAAGTGACATTTTTAGTTGCAAAATGATGCACCATGTACTATTCTCATCATTACTAAGAATAAAAGCAAAATATGGGTCACACTTTAGAAATATGGATTAATTCACCTGAATTTTTTTCTTCTGTTCAATTAGATTGTGGTCTGAGTGTCTTTGACTCTGGACAGTTGATATCCTAAGGATCATTATCATGGAACACCAGTACCTTTGTTATGATTCAAGTCTAACGTCATGTTTGGTTGCAGGAATTGGGGGGGAATAGAATTTCTATTCCCTGGGAATAGGAATTCCTCCGTTTGGTTGGTGGTAGGATGGGAATTGTTATTCCCACAATTGTGGAAATAACAATTCCCACATATTTTTTTTGTTTTATTATTATTATTATTATTATTATTATATTATTATTATTATTATTATTATTATTATTACTATTCCCATCTTATTCCTCATACTATTCTACAAACCAAATAATGAAATACTAATTCCCACTTTTATTCTATTCCAACAACCAAATATAAGAATAACAATTCCAACTCTATTCCCATCCTTTTCTATTCCCTGAAATAACTATTATATTTCCACCTTATTCTATTCGAGTAACCAAACGTACCGTAAGTCTTAAAAAAATGAGATTTGGCCCCACTGGGTCTAAACAATCTTTTTTCTTTTATTGAGAGGATTCCATCTTTCATTAATGGATCACGATCACGGAGCATCAGTACTTGTTGTTTCATACATATATATCTAATTTCTAATAATTGGTTGATATTGGCGGAAGTGGATGAAAGAGACAGGAAAAGGAGGAAAAGGAAGACAGACATGCTTTCAATTGGATAGAACAAATAGGGAGGAAGCTTCTATCCATCTTTTGTTTGGATATAAGTGGGAAGAAAGTGAGTGCAAGTGGAATGAACTATATATTGTTTCCATTTTGAAATATAGGGATGTGGACAAGTGGAATCGAGAGTTGATGGCACAAATCCATCATGCTAATATTGAATATAAGTTGTCAAACCATCTAATGAAGAGTAAAATTACAAGCAAGGAATGTGAGCCAGTCATGTATTAGGCTAATGTTAAGGCATCACTCCCTCTTCGCTCTTTATTTGTATTTTTTTTTTTTTTGGGGGGGGGGGCATGAAGTATGTATTTCCCTGTTCATTTACCAACTCCACGAATTAATATTGTGCTCTCCTCCTCTCTCTTGTGTCACTAGCTCACTCGCTCACATTGGTGAGTATGATTCCCATCTATGTGGCCAAACTTCATTACAAGTGCCCCAGACACACCCTGAGCATGCTGATTTATCTATCCTTATTTTCTCCTGACTTGTGATTTTCTTTGCTGTATGGTATCAATTTCATTTGATCTCTATACGATTTTTCTTACCTGCTATTTTTGCTTTAGCTTCATTATTTTGCTAAATATCTTCCCAGTGTCATTGATAGCTCTGTTTTCTGCTTTGTTTTTCACTTAATATGTGCCGTCTCTTGTCTCTTGCCATAAACATACACATCATTTGCAAGCATTACCTTCCTCACCTGAGCAACCCCCTTTTCCTTGATCTTCTTGCTGAATCACTCAAGGTCCTGCCTCCAAGATGTTCCTCTATATATACTTTTTTTGTGATCAGCATCTGGAGTCCTATGACTTTAGGGTATTCGAATTGGAGGAAAAAAGGGCTAACTTCCATGTTTCCATTCTTACATGAAGCTCACCAACTCTGGTTTGTAATGCCCAGTTTCTTAAGCTTGACTTGAGTGTGTAATTAGTTCACTGCTGCCAACCGAGAAACGGAAATGTGCTTTTGGTATGATAAAGCTTCCTTGCATCACCTTTAGCCTTACTGATACCTCAAAAGAAGTTAGAAGCTTTCACACTCAGAAGTTTTCCTTTTGAACATCAAATTCCCCTGCTGTGTTACAACTTAATCAGATGTATCTAACCTTGGCAACAATGACCTCTCTGAGAGGCAAATGTTTCCACTGCTTTGAGGATTTGAACTCGCTAATAGTTATTGGTCCTTGGATAATGGCTGAGAACTTAAAGGTTTTTGTAACCGAGACTGACTGTATAGTGGATATTATTTGAACTTATAGTTCTGTAGTTTTTCTCCTCATTTTCTAAAGGGGTTTTCTACATAAAATATCGTGCCTCATTATTTGTGTTTAATATCTTGCATTGTGTATTATCATATTATCTCTTCATGGGCTCAAATAAAGGGTTTGGAAACGATTTTTGTAGAGTTTAGTTCTTGGCTTTGTGAGTGAAAATTCGGCATTATGCCTCCATCTTTTATTATTATGCACGATAGAACCCAAATAGCACAGTGCAAGAATCTCCAGATCATGGGGTCTTGGTAGGATAAACTGTATACAATCTGACCCCCCTGCATCAATGAGAGGAATTCCATGATTTAAACCTGTGACCTCTAGATTATAATGGAGCAATCTTCATATTGCTTCAAGATAACCCTCTTATTATGCACCTTCTTACTGCTTCAAGATAACCCTCTTATTATGCACGATCGAACATAAAATTTTAGTCAATGCAACATCATTTAAGGCAATCATATCATTAATGGACTAAAAAATTTGTGTTACAAGTCAATCCCGATTGAAAAGAGAGCAATTAGTACACCAAAGGTAGTACCGTGAACATTGTTTGGAAGGGGCTTATTCAGTCTATTTTGGTGGTGGGAAACTGGATGAATTGGGTGTTGTCCATTTGGAGGCCTTTTCTCCTTTTAAGGTTATTTTTGCCAATGATTGTAAGGTTTTGCATGATTCTTTTCCTCCCTCAACTACTGTGCTACTTAATATTCAGAATTCTGTGTAAGCGTTGAGCACATTTTGTTGTTCTCATATTACATTGTGCAGTTTTACTGCAAACCATTGGCAAAAGCCGTCTTGGCTGAGGTTGGTGTTCTTGGTGTGCCTTTTGAGGTGGAATTACTATTGAATATTGCTGGCATGCCACTCAAGTGTATAGGGGCTTGGAATAATGAAGATTATTGTGGTAAACGATTTGAGGGTTTCAGTGGTTTTGAGTGTGATGAGGCCTCCTTGTCAAAAGCCCAATAACAACAGACGTGTTTCTGACTATATAGAGCTTCAGCTGGGGCAAAGGATTGGTCTTCAGGGTCAGCGGAAGAGTTATGTCATGAGTTGGATGGGGTTGTTTATGCATCTGCTGAATTGAAAGCCATTCTTGATGTATCTGTGGTAAACTTCATCTGAAGATCTGCAGAAATATGTGTCTGAAATTGTGTTTTTGAGGAAATGGATTTCATTAAGCTTTTTGGTCTCATTTTCTTGTAATCATGATAAGGTGAAGAAGTTTTTTAGGTTCTGGATGATTGGATGTTGAAGTTAATGCTTCTAATTTCTAGTACTACTGTGTGAAAAATTGCAGAAAAAGATAGAGAACTTAAGATTCTTCACTGGAATTTTTTTATTTAAAGGATTGCTAGTGCCCTTTTTTGACTTTAATTATTCATTCATTTTTTTTTCCTATTGGTTTGGCCTTTTGTTAATGTCTGTATTCTTTTTTCTTTTTTTTCCACAATTATGGTTTAGTTGGTACTTTTATACATGGAGCACATTACCTTAGGCTTGTTTAATTCTTGAAAATTTTAAAAGAAAAAAACTACTAAGAAAAAAATAATAATAATGTAAGGAACTGGAAAAAAATTTTTCCTTTATTTGGATGCAGATAGAAAATCACATGAAAAATAAAATAATTTTACAATTAAAGTATTTTATTTGTTTGGTTTGTCAAAGGAAACCAAAGAGAAATTGTTACATATCTTTAATGTTCCAATTTCTTACATTTTCCTTTACATTTTTCATTGTAAACTAAATATAAGAAAATATTTTCCTTGATATATATTTTTTTCTTTCGTCTAAGTTCTCTTAGAACCAAGCAGACTCTTAGGGTCTATGTTTGAATATGTACACGCTATTATATTTGCTGATTGAGCGTTTCAGATTTTAGGAAATCCTCCCTACCCTTCATGCTTCGTTACGGATTGCATTCTTTCCCTCTGTGAAAATAAAGGAAAGTTATCAGGACCTAGATCTTATTTGAAACAGTGAGTAGTGATGCTAAGAGAGATTTTTTTAAAAAGGCAATCTGTTCTATCACTTAATATACAGGTCCCCGGTCTAAAATCTCTTATAATCAACTCTGTCACCGTAACGACTGCTAGTAGTTTGTTTAGGAGTTGACGAGTTGACAGTGAGCATTTCAGAAGTTTGATTTATTTGTTTCTTAAGGATTGATTTATTTGTTTAATTTGTCTGGTTTGTTGTTCATGGTTTGTCATATCTGTGGGATTTGTAATTTGGTAATCTCTAGGATACTAAAGATTATATTTTTTTCTGTTATTTTTTTATTTAAAGTTATTTTTATTTAAAAAATTATATTTATTTTCTAATTAAAATATGGGAATTAAATTATTATTGAGAGAATTTTTTCCTCTTCCCCTCATGGTTGTCTCTGCTTCTTCCCTTCCCTCCATTCTCTTCTCTGCTTCTCCCCCCTTCCTCCAATGTTTTTCTTCCCTTCCCTGTTTTTCCCCTTACCTGCATTCCAAGCTACAACTGTAAAATTTATTTCCTGCTCTTCTGGATTTCTGAATTACCTTCTCTCAAGGCCAACAGTAATTGTTTATTTTGGCTTTTGAATCAACACAATACTTTTGTGCAGAAATTGCAGTTGTCTTGCCCAGGTTCAAACCTTGTAGGAGCACTAATCCTTGAGTCATATGGATCTAGCTCTTCTTATTCTGCTCCCTCAACTTTTGTCTGAACCCTTCTAGTTTATGAACCCCAAAACATAGTTTAGCTTGCAACATGGATAAAAATATCGGTATTGGTGTCGGTATTGATTGCGGCCTTATTGGTGTCGGACGTATTAGACAATACTTATTGGTATCAGATGATAATTTTTAAAAATTGTAAGTTAATGGGACCATATCAATCTATATCACTATATGGCAACATGTTGCCATAGTATTCCGGTATTAGAAAATATCTGTATGGAGGGCTCAAAACCAACATATATCGGCTGATATTTACATCATTGGCTGCAATTTATCCACATTGTTACTGAACCTTTCCTCACGGGTCCAAAGTTAAAGAACCATAATGGCCATCAACCGTCGTTGTCATCCTTGAAAAATCGTAGAATTTGATTGGCCTGCAAGAAATAAGCTTGAAATCCTCCATCTACTCTTCAATTCTTCATTTCCCTATAACCCTATCAAGTATCAATCTTGCAGCTCACTCTTGTGTATGCACCTTCTCTTCTTCACCAAGAATTAAAGAAACCAGTAGCCTTTATATCGGTCATAAGGTAATGCCAGCATGAGCAACAAAATATTCAAAGCCACCTACCTTATTAGGTGCCATTGAACTAGAACTTTGTTTTTATTAGACTTAAGTATAGATGAAGATATGATATGTATCAGCAGGTTCCGATACTATGACAATTCGCGATATGTTGTCATATCACCGATATATCGGTCGATATAGCTCTGTTAGTTTACAATTCTCAAATTTTTTTTTTTCGATATATCCGATATCAATATGTATTGTCTGATATACCTAATATTAATACAATTACCTATATTTCATCTGTTAGCTTTATCCCCTTGCGCCCCCTTCCCCCAAAAAAAAAAAAAAAACTTAGGTAGGGCTATATTATGATTGAGATGAACAATTCCCCTTCATATACCTGTCCTTTCCTTTGTCTGTTAAGTATAAACAAAAGTAAGCAGAGTGAATGCAGCAGACATTCAATATGCCCCTCCAACTTTATTTCATCCTAAGACAATAATGTTACTCCCTTTAAATCTGCGCTATCTTAAACAAATAACAATTGTAGCCCCTTTCAGGATTTCCATTTTTCAGTGATAAATCACTCCATTGCCTGGCTTTAGGTTGCTGCTCTCCATTGATAAACTGTAATCATCCTCAGCCAACACTTCCACCGTTTGATCTCTTAAGACCTGATAGCTTAAAAGTTTCAATTTGTTTAACGAGTTCATTGTGAAGCACATCAGAATTATCTGTTTCAATTGCATATGTTACATATTTGCTCAATCCTTTTCAATAGGAATTGAGTTATTCCCACAACTCCTTGTTCATCTCCTTCCAGCTTAAATAAACTCATGAATTTCATTTTAACTTCACCACAGTTGCTTCTTGGAGAGCTTGTATGCAGTTTCATGTTTTATCCCTTTGATTTTTTCCCCTTTTGTCAGTGAATTCTTCATTGTCTCCTTTTAGTCTTTCTTTGGTGTAATGGTAGAGTTGTTGCTAAGTGATCTAGTGGTCACAAGTTTGATTCAGGAAATGTCCTTTTGCATAATGCAGAATAAGACCGTGTACAGTAGACTCAAAAGTATTCTCACCCTCTCATGGATTCCGTACATAGCGGGAGCTTCATCCACTGGATTTTCCTTTTTCCTTTTATGCTTTTCTTCTCTTTCCAATAAACCAAGTCAATGACTGGCTATTTCCTTTGTTTTTCTTGTTGACAATCCAAAGAAAAATTCAAGGAAAGGGCTCTTCTCTCTGTCTCTTATTTTCCTTACCTTCTATACTTAATATAGTGTCAAACAAAATAGAATGCCAAAAAAATAGAATTATTTTATAGTCTCTGTGTTTTGAACTTAGAAGGTGTGATGTGAAACATATTATTCAGAGATGGGATACCCACTTAATGGCCAGACAGGCATGCTATGATTGTACTTTTTTTAGTTTTACATTCGTGTTGGGCATGCTATGATGTTTTTTTTTTTTTTTTTTTGTTTGTTTGAACAGAGATGAGAGACTTGATTTCTTGAATCTTGATTATCCTCTATTATTTTTAATGTTGACTTTGAACATGCCTTTCACTTTCAGAAATATAAATAATTGCCTTAAAAAGATGCCTACAAGCTTAATTTTAATCCCACCTTGGAATGACAATGTTTCTATACATTAGAGCCTTTGTGGGGTGGATCATGTATCATCTCCCCAATCTTCTCATGGTGATAGCAGTATATCTGGTAGGGAATAAGTTTTAGTGATGGATCTCGGAGTAGGTGACCAATAAAAATATCATATTCGGTCTATCAAATATATCAGATGAAGTTTTTTATTTGTAAATCATAACCTGACAGGAAAATATATATAGCTACTGATATTTTAATTGAGGAGTGCATTTTTGCTAATTATGAGTTTTGGTGTATATTAGGGTGGATGTTAAGTAGGATGCTAATTCTGCTTATATTTCTATTCTATTGTTGCTTTGTAAGCTCAATATGATGATGGTATCATGTGTTTCTGTCAGGTTGAGATGATACTTCAAGCATTGGAATATGAAAATGGTAAGAAAATCATGGATTTTGTTCTTTTTTCTTTTGTTTCTAATTGATAAAAACAGGAAGATTGGTGTATTATCATTGCTGTTGATAGTATTCTTAAACATATATGTAGCTAACTTTGATATTGCAATGCACTCTGCCTCAATTATATCAATTATACTTGTACTATTAGATAATTATAGCCGGTAATAAGATCACTGCTATCATCATTCTTTCGGAACTATACATGAGATTTTCGCTTCTTACAGCTCCTTGACAGACAGTAATAATAATTACGTTTGTAGGATCGAATTAAAATCAATCGAATTGTCCTGAATTTGTCCATTGGAAGTCTGTCTAGTATACTATTAAAAGTACTTCTGAATTTATCTTATCTTTTACTTTCATTTAACTTAGAAAAGAAATTTTTCTGTATTGTTGAATACTAAGTTAGTACTTCAAATGAATTAAATTATGGAAATTGAAAGACTTTTTTTTTTTCATTGTTTTCTTTGGCCTTAGGACAAGGAAAGGATCTGGATGATTTTTTCCAGTCTACTGCAGGTATGATTTCTCACTTATTTCTTATTTTCCTTCATATAAAGTTTATCTAAATGGATTATTCTAGAGATGCAGAAATAGGAAGCTAAGAAGTATGGACATCAACACAGACACAATGCGATACCGACACGTTGACATATTTTTTTAAGAACGAGAATATGTTAATTAAAATTTATAATTTATATATAGATATAAGCACATAATACACTTTATATGTAGTTATCAATGTAAAATACAAAATTCCTGTTGTCTTATCCCAAAAAACAAGCTCTAGTTTAATTTGGTGACTGAACCATCCCCTTTTTTGGCCCAAACCAGTCAGACTGGTTCGGCGAAAACTGGAACTGTAATTGAACCTACTTGATCGTTTAATAGGCCAAACAATTGATGGGTTAATCGGTTTGGTTACACCGAGTAACCAGTTTTAAAATATTATAACATTTTCACTAAATTTATAAGAATATAACATATAAAATCTATAATTTTAAGGCAACCACATAATTCATTAACATAAGTTAATTTGTGAATAATAACTAGCAACTGACTGTCAACAATATAAGTTTCTTGCAACTACAAACACTCATATTCCTCTATTTTAGAGGTCTTGTAAATTTTTATCTACTCAATTAATCATTAATATTAATAATATTATACTCATTTATCCATGAAAAAATTTCTTCAAATTATAAAAAGATGTTTATATAAATTGAAAACTTCCTGTTATTATTATTATTATTATTTTGTTTTACTTCTTTGGGAATATATACAATTTGGCTTGTTCGGGCAGTCACTAATTTGAAAACCAGTTCCCCAAAACTGAACCGAAGCCCCAAAAATTTACATTCTAACCCAAAACTTAATAAACCGGTTTGGTTATCCTAGTTTTCAGTTTGGATTATCGGTTTAACCTTTTTTATGAACACCCTTAACAAATATCCCTAGCCAAAATATATATATATATATATATATTATTTATATGGTGCTGAATGCTGAAGTTTGTGGTTTCGGCACCTAACAAAAGATCCTATCTACTTGTACAACCCTTTTACAACATATATATACAACTATTTTCCATATATAGAAAGAAGGGTTTTTTTTTTAAAAAAAAAAATAGAGAATTGAAAGGGTCTCTCTCTAACTATGCATGGAAAGTGGTTGTAAGAGTATTGTATGTAATTTGTATGAGTATTATTTTTCTAAATAAAAGTTGATTCTGCTACCGCTTTCATCTGTATGGAAGATGATAGCAATAGTCGATATTTCACTTATTAGTGAAAAAAAAATTTCACCCCTAAGTAAAACAATCAGCCATAGTGCAGGAAAATCTCACAACTTGGGGTATGGGAAGGTTTAGATATATGCACTAACCCGAGGTTTCCTTCACTTTGTTATTAGAAATTAAAATCCAATTATTTTAAATTTATTTAAATATTGTAATAAATGAGTTTAAATTCACATATTTTCCAAAGATATAAAATGAACATATATTAAAAGTTTTGTTGTATTTTTCAATTATTCAAAGGATTCAATATTAAATTTAATAAATTTTACTAAACATCTTCAAACAAGTAAATAAATGATTAAAGATAGTGTGAGCGTTTACCATCAGAATGATCCTCCGACATGGGTGTGCTAAAAGATTTAGGAATAGAGTAGAACTAATAGTGTACTCTATGCATACATGATAGCATTGGCATTTACGCTGCGACAAATTTTGATTATCGCCTTACCATTATCAAGGCTTTTGCTCCTGTTCAATACTTAGCTAGCCAGCGTCGATGTGGACAGTCTATGGAATGATTGAAAGAGCGAGCTAATGAAGTATCATATACCTCACTTTTGATATGGGCACAAGATTGTTTTTGGTCAGATATTGTCAAGACAGATACAAATATAATACTGATATCGATATTTTCAACCGTGATATTTCCATTTGTGTAAATACATTCTTGTGTTTGGAGAAGTAGTTGCTTTTGAAGCTTCATGACCATTCCACTTACTGCCTTGAAAGCATGCCTGCAGGCAAATTCCAGACGCAGTTGGGCTCTGCTTGGGCAGCAGAGATCGCATCAAGAAGGAAAAACAAGTAGCCTCTGACTATAATGACTCAGGTACTCAAGACCTATCTGGATTGATTCATGATGGTATTTATTGATGATATATTTCGATTGATCCTTGGAGTTCCTCGGACCCCAAAGTGCATGTTTAGATTTTATTGCAGAGACTCCGCCAGGGGCAGTTATATGCTGAACTGATGAAGTGTCTCTGTTGTTCTTTTGAATCACTGATGGCTTTTGTCCGTCGCCCTCGATTAGGGTTTATGAAAGTCGATTGCTTTGAATCTTGAATTTCATTCTCGGCTCTGAATAAAATCATGTAGCCATCGACCCGTTGTTGGGCACGAGGACCAGTCTTATGTAACGCAGCGAAGAATCTTGCTTTTTAGACAAAGGGAGATTGAGAGCCTGCTTGAAATCATCAATATTTAAAACGGACATTTTTATAATTAAATTACCAATTTAATC
The DNA here is from genome assembly GCA_033239525.1 of Nepenthes gracilis. Lineage (NCBI taxonomy): Eukaryota > Viridiplantae > Streptophyta > Magnoliopsida > Caryophyllales > Nepenthaceae > Nepenthes > Nepenthes gracilis. The sequence goes on along the minus strand of BSYO01000026.1, from coordinate 1,747,688 downwards.
TTATATTTTAAATATTTAGTTAAATAAAAAAAGCTATCCAATTTTGATAAATTTTCTTAAATTTATGTGTTCGAATTTCTATTTTATATTCATGATTTAGGTCATATTTGGCCTGACTGTTAAAAAGTTGGATTTGTCTGTTATTTTTAAATTGTTGAATGATTAAATATTTTATTTAATTTGATAAAATCATACAAAATATTACTTTAAAAAAATAAATAGATGTACATAAGGCAGGTCCGTACTTGTCTAACAAGAAGTACAATTTTACAGCCACAGCCGGAGAAAAGTTTATTATTTATGAGATAAATTTTTTTAGAAAAAGAAAGTACACGTCAATGGTCCTGCTGTACATATTATCTGGGCCCAGTGTTGTGGGCCCAGGACAAGGCTCTAGAAATCCGTGCTTTCTTCTCTCTGTTTTCACACTCTTATCTCTCAGTCTCCATTAATTTATATTATTCGATCTCTAAAATTTCATATTAATTATTTAATAAGCATTAATTTCATATAATAAATTTATATAAAATGTTATATATATTTGTATTTTATATATTTTTCTAAGAAAATATATGTTCTTAAATTCTTTCAGAAATTTAAAATCTTTAAAATGATGACTCAATAAAAATTATTAGCTGTTAATCAAATTATTAATAATTATTTAATTATTTTCTAATTAATATTCGAATGTGAAATTTGTATCGATATCTTGTTCAACCACGATTTTAAACAATATAAATATCATACACAAAACCTAAATCATGCCATGATTTATATAGCTTCAGCATTGATTTAACATATGATGTTAGATCTTACGTAAGAAAAAATAATTATCTAAACAATATCAACAGAACAAAATTTATGAAAAAAAAATTATAAACTGCTGGACATTCACATATTATATCCATAACCCATAATCACCACATTCAAAATGACTGGCACTTGATCCAAATTAATATAGCTACTATTCAAAATACATAACCATCGATAACTGATGTCTGAAACTAAAATTAAGTTAAAATGCATAATTTAGATATATTAAATATTATCTAAAAATATTAAACAACATAAAGCATCCACAAAATTCTAAACTAAAATTCTATAAACATTCTCGATCTTTACTCTTACTCATCCAATAAAAACTCGTGTATCTTATCTAAAAGGGTTAATAAAATAGTAAGAGAGTGGGTCAAGAGCTCAATAAGACACACAATATGTCAATAAACTTGTATAATTTGCATTTAAAATATATTGAAAGAATTATAGAATATGATCGGCTACAACGACATAGACTTGTATAGAAAATTGTACTTAATACATTTTCAAATTTCTTATTATATTCTTATTCAATTTAAATCATTAAAGCATACATAATTCTTATTTTTCTTAGGGACCAGGGTCAATATACATACCGACTAAATAAACGAACAATCAAAACTCAGATTTTGTATACTTCCACACAACCAAAGGCAAGACACTTCTATTCAAATTTGAAAGTAGGCCATCTACATATAACTTTATAAACGGAGCCAAATACCGCTTCTTAATTCCTGTGATTATATAGAATCGGATGTCGATATACCACTATAATATATGCTATCTACTGGATAATAACATTTGTCCAATACTTATTATTAGAAAAACTCTACGCTTATTTCTTAATTCTTAAATTACTCACTCCTATAAAAAAATATTCACATTTTTTAATATAATTATAGAATTTTTTTTCATAATTTTAAAATTCTTAACTTAAATAATTTTCTTAAACATGCATAATCATTCATAGTAATTTGATGTAACAAAATTCAATACAAAAGCAATGCAGGAAATCAGCTAGTGTAGAAATATGCAGCATCAAAGTGGAAATCAGCAACATAGGAGTGTATTATGCAATTTCAGTCCATATAATATACATGCAATATAATTTTTCCCTGAAAATTATAAACATGCAAGTTGTAATAGTAGGTTTAGAACATGCAGGAGCAATATAAACAAAATTCATCACATGTAAAGCTATTAAATAATGAATTGATGACATACATGCAGCCAATTTACAGTTTATATAATATATTTACATATAACTTGAATTTGGACATAAATTTCTATAAATTTTTCTATAATTGTTGAAAGACTAATATGCATGCTTAGTACCAAATAATATAATTCTCAAATTATAATGCAGTTAAGTAACAGAATAAGAATTGCTCATAGCAAATGAAAAAGAACAGTAATAATAAGAGAGTATAGAGTATACTTGTCTTAATTTCAAATTTATCAAATTCTATCATTAAATTACTTGAATTGAACTTCTCCAAACTTTCCCTCTATTCCCCTCTTTTCTCCTCAACTCTCTATCTCTTCTCTAAAAACTTTAGAAAAAATAACTAAAACCAACTCAGATGGTCATTATATACAACTCTGTGCTCGAGTGCAGATTTAAGCGCCCGTCGGGTGCAAGGCTTTAGGTTTGCCATGCTCTTGCATGGCTCAGGCATGCCTCAGGCGTAGGCAATTTGTTTTCCATGCTCGAGCACTAGCTCGAGCATGCCTTAAGCACCTAGCCATAGCTTTTAGCGGTCAAGTTGTCATGTATTCGAATCAAACAGGTCAATTTAATAATTAAATAAATTTTAATTATTATTCTTATAAATTCTAAATTAGGGTGTGACAAATAAATATACAAATAGGACCCAAAAACGACTCGCACAAGACCTCCTTGGACAACTATTAGGATAAAATAATCATGACATGCGCCAAACAGTTATAAGAAAAAAATCAAATAATAATAACAATATATCCACATAAAGAAATCCATCTAAGAAATCTCAATATGCAATTCAAAGGCCCACACGCGGCCGACTACAACAGCTAAAGATAGTCCAACAAAATCATCCATAAATCAAATACGATTGATGCCATCTATTTAAATAAATATGAAACCCAGTAGAGAATGCGATGCCGCGTCGAAACTTAATCTTGCTCCTACAATATGGTCCAATCCTCTACTCTGAAGGGACAAAATAAAAAATATGAATCTAATACTTAATAAGTATCATATTTAAACAAAATGAGTCCAATAAATCAAAGAAATTGTTAAATAGATAAATATCCAATTAAATAACAAAATATATTCAAATCGTTGATATAATAAATTTAATAAAAATTTAAAATCTAAATTCTAATGGTAGTCTCGTACTCAAACAAATATTCAAATCCAAAATAAATATCCAAATCAAAAAATAATCCTTATCGGGATATGTATATATATATAAATAGAAGTGATCTAAACCAATTTCAATTAGCCGATATCCAATCTAAGTTCAAGTCCAAGTCCAAATTTAAGGTCCGATTAGCTTGTGCTTTGGAGTAAATTCAATAATTTGATGATCCAATAGTGTGCGTAGAAGTCGAAACAGTATCGTAACAAATAGTCTAAATATCCGAATCAAAATATATAGTTAAAATTATTTATATAAGACATACCAATGCACATCTATAGACAAAATTGACAAATTTTAAATTCAAATCCAAATCAAAATCTAATATAAATCTATACAAAAATATAAATCATGCATTAAATTTGAATTTCGATTATTTAAAAATTATCTTGAGGAAGGTTTACACATACTCCCGATAACTTTAGGTCATATTAAATATAAATTAGACCAGCATACTTAGCTACCCGTATACTCTGTCTCCCATGTGTACGGTTACTCACTATATTTTATCACCCGCTATTTTGGGTATAATTTTTAAATTTGTCAGATATATTAGGATATCTAAATATATTATAAGGTCAAATTAAATTATTCAAATGGGAATAGTCACTACTCTTAACTTTCTATCAGGGAAACAATTTTTCAAATAATAAATTTTTCCGTCGAGAGCTGGCTAAAATATTCATATCCAAATCTAAATATAGTAACTACAATCCGACACATGTATATGAAAATGTACGGCCTATACATGTTTCATACACATTTTTGTATATACATACTGATATAAATATATATAGTATTCAATAAATTATTCAAACTTTCAGAAAAATATTAAGTTCTCCAAAATCATAAAACTCATACCAGAAACCCCTAAATCAGTTAATGAGCTATACATGTATGTTTAGAATAAATAGATCGGATATATAAAAATATATGCATGTCAGTAAAAATTTTAAATTATATATAAAATATAGCAGATATTAAATCAAACCAAGAAAATGGGTTATAGATACTTACATCAACTTTATACTCCATAAATTTGAAGAAAGGATACTCTGAAATATCCGAATTGGATATTTCTCTCTCCTGTCGGTGCGTCCTACTTCTCACCTTTGCGTGCGGTTTCTCTCTACGCGCTTCTCTGCCTTCTACGAGCCGCTACTGCCTTGCATGGCCACCGTCAACCAACCCGGTGTCACCTTCTCTCTCTCTTATTTGCGCTGCTCAGCCACCACCAACGCAACCTCCCTCTTGCTGCGCATAGTTGCCGACCTTCCTTCACCGCACGCTTTCTCCTCCTCTCTCTCTCTCTCCCCCTTCCTTTTCCTCCATTGTGCCGCTCACCCGTGTGAAACCCTTCTCTCTCTTTTTTGTTATATATATATATTATATGTTTTTTTATTTCATAATTCAAATCGGTATTTGAGTGATAATACGAGTACACTTCGGACACTAGTTTAATTGATTCGAATATTCTTCAAAATTTTATAATATTTAATTAATATTTGTCAGATTTAAATTATCTAAAATCAAATTTAATATTAAAATATTTCAAACGTGGATCCGGTATATTACACAGACACGAGTCAGGGCTCTCTAAGGCGCCAAGTCAACCGGTTCAACTTTGACTTTTTAATCTAATTTTTTACATTATTTAACCTTAATTTTAATTATATTAATTTAATTATTTATAATTAACATTATTTAAGAACTTAGGCATTACACTTTTCCATCTTGAGAAAACATATGCTATTGGCTACGGTGGTTTCTTCCCCTCATGCCCCTCATGGGTGGTACAAAGAAGTTCCAAATAAGCATTACATATGGATCATGAAAACGTTCTAATCTATCAATTCGTTAATATCTTTACTTGAGATAATTTGATTGACTCAAAGTTCACATTACCTGCCTTGAACAAATAAGAGGCGTGGGCCACAAGTCACCCATAAGCTACCGTGTTGCACGAGAGAACACCATCATGCCGTGCTCGGCACAACCTAAGTAATAGTCGAGCCTTGCTAGTCGACTTGTCACACATAGTAATATTAATCAAACCAATTTGATGTAGAATACTCACATTAATGCTTGAACCAAATGACCTAAATAAAAAAAAAAAAAAGAAAGCAACTCGGACTTCATTTGATTCAGTATACAAGTTACCTAAGTATGAAATGAGCTAACCAAAAAATAAGCATCCCAAACTTGATCCAATATGTTCTATAAATAGCTTAAGTATGAATTTACCACATTCAAAGTAGACCTAATCAAAATCAAATTTAAGTGTAAGTGTGGTTTAGATCGTAAGTTTGACATTTTATTATGACTATTTCAAATTAGGACTGGTCTGTAGGGGCTAAAAATATAACCATATTTATCCATAATTAAATCAAGGTCGATTTAGATAGATTGATAAATAGTTTTATTTTTATTTATTTTTTACTCAAAAAATGTATTTATGTAAAATACCTTAAAATTTAAAATATTTAAAAAGTGTCATGTAGATAGAAAATATTATGTAAGTTTTTTCACATGAACAATCTTTAGAAAAACATTATTAATTACATATAAATATATTTTATTGAGATGCTTTTTTAATTTTAGAATATATAATATATAATAATATCTACAAAAAAAAAAAATTATAATCAAGGTTGGACTGCATACATTATTTTTACCTGTAATTGCGCCACGTCCAAAAGTTAATTATGCCTAACTTTTTTTAATATATATGTTCATAATATTAAGATATTTAAATCATACTTTAAATATTTAGATTGAACCGATTAAATTTCTAGTCTTTAAACCCTCCTTATTCCTCCTCTATATGAAATAGGCCTAGCCTTTTCAAATCTTAACCATACATAAACGGTTAAATTTAATTATTTTTTAAATAATTTAAAAATTAATTAAAAATATTTTTTCAATTAGGACAAATAACAGAAATTCTATTTGAGTACAAGTTAAAAAATATAATTAGTGGCATTTTTAATGGTAGTTAAAAACCGTTGAGTATTATGTTCGACGGCTTAAAGAATTTGGTCCAAAATAATTTCAAGCTAGATGACAGGATTCAACGGCTCAAAAAGTCTGCGCAGCCCATTTCAGCAAATATGACCGATATCCTTAAGTGGTCCATTTTCAAGATCAAACCAAAACCAATTTAACAGTCAAGACGGTTTCCTCATGACATTGGACGTTAGTTAAAATCGTCATTGGGATAAAACTTATCTATCAAACAATTGGCTTAACGATTAACGAGAAGAATAAATCGTCGTCCAACTTCTATAAAAACCTGTCATCTCCACAGAGAAAGAATTCGATCTAAAAACATCTAACACGTTCTCAGACAGAGATAACAAATACTTTAAAGACGTTAAGAGCGCATTTTCTCTTTCAGCCCAAAACGCTATTATAAGAGCGCAAACCCTCTGATAGAAAATATATATTTTTATATCATCTATCTTTTCTTTTATTTAAAAAAGATACTAATCTGAACGTCGGAGGATATATCGAGAAGTGAGCCCCGCCAATCTTTTAACTTTATTTTGTGATTGCATATGATTCAGATTATTAACATATGGAGACCGAGTATTATTTAAAACTCGACAATAAAATTTAGAAGACATCTACCTATATAACGATCAGAGTTATCGAATGCATCATTATTAAACTATAATTAATTAAAAATATAATTTAGATAAAAAATTAAACCGTAATTAAATCAAATTATGCATAAATTTAATCAACATTTATACTTTGTGGTTTAATTTAGACTATTTGGCAGCACACAATATAAAAAGGCTTTTTCGTAATCCCTTCGTTTTTCTTTGTTGCCCAGAGAAATTCTCGTATTTTTCATTTTACATTTTTCTTAAGGGAAAAAAAATAAACATTTTCCATAAAATTAAACAATAATATAAAAACAAAATTGTGTAAAACAAATTCTAAAAAAAAAAAAAGACTTAATTTGAGGGCTTGCCGTGACTGTAGCCGTAGTAGGAAAGGTACCACCGGACAAACTTTCTCAACCCGGTTTGCAAATCGGTCGTGGGCTTATACCCGAGCTCCATTCGGGCCAAGCTGATATTCGCGTGAGTGAATGGAACGTCGCCGTTTCCAGGCATATCCACAACGATCTTCTTCGCCTTCACCTTCAAATGCTTCTCCAGTATACTGACAAGTGTCGGTACAGTCACCGGCTGGGTGTTTCCTAGATTGTATATCCTATACTGCGCGGGCCCACGCTTTTTACCTCCGCTTCCGGTACTCTTCTCCGCCGTGTCCAGCGCTCCTAAACATCCCTTTACGACGTCGTCTATGAACGTGAAGTCTCGGGCCAAGTCGGTCCGATTCTTGCCCCGATATATCGTAATGGGCTTACCCTGGAGGATATTCCGTGTGAAAGAGAAGTAAGCCATGTCGGGCCTTCCCCACGGGCCGTAGACGGTGAAGAATCTCAGTGCGGTTATGGAGAGGCCGTAAATGTGGTTGTAGGCGTGGGTGGTTTCCTCTCCGGCCTTCTTGGTGGCGGCGTAGAGGCTCGCCGGTCGGTCGGTGAGATGAGACTCGGAGAACGGGACCTTCTCGTTGATCCCGTAAACGGAGCTCGACGACGCCCAAACGAAAGAGGGCTGAGGGTAGGCAGATTTGCAGGCTTCAAGGAGGGTCACCAGGCCCGCAATGTTGCTGTGGATGTAGGCGTGCGGGTTCTCCATGCCGTATCTGACCCCCGCCTGCGCGGCCAGGTGCATCACGTGAGAGAACGCCACAATATCGAAGAGCTTTGCTAAAATGCGCTGGTCGTTGATGTCACCGTCGACGACGAAGACTCCGTGGTCTTGGAGTAGGTACATTCGGGCCTTCTTTAGAGTAGGGTCGTAGTAGTTGTTGAAGTTGTCAAGGCCGACGACGCCGTCTCCGCGCTTCTTGAGGGCCATGGAGACGTGAGTCCCGACGAAACCGGCGGCGCCGGTTACGAGCACGGATAGTCCGCCGGATCTGTGGGCTTGGGCGGAGTTGAGGACCTGCTTCTCCCACTGGAATCCGCCCCATGATGCGGCGAAGTACTGGCTTCCGGAGTCGACAAATCTCCTGAAACTCAGGTACGACGCCGTCAACGCGATGAGGAAGATCACCCACAGGAACATGGTGCTGGCAGAGGCGAAGCACCTGTGTAGTTGGCGGTTCATGGCGTGGGTTCTCTCCACCTTGAACTTTCCAGGGGTTGATGTGAACGATTTGTCTTCCAATGGAGGCATTTTCTCCCAATAGTTCCTCACTATTTCTTTCTTCTTGGTTCTTTTTCAGAAAAAGAAAAGGGTTTATTCAATTTGTCTTTCAAATTGTTTTGAGATGAGATCTAGGGTGAGAATTGGGACGTTAGAGAATTTGGGGGCGGGAGGGAGATGGAAAATCTGTTGAGAAATTTGAAATTCGGAGAAATATTTATCAACAAAAATGGAGGAAAAAGGATTGTAAACAGCAGATGCAGAGCAGAGGAATTCAGGTCAAAATTTTGCGCGTGCTGGAGGAGGTGAGGAATGAAGGCATATATAGTGGCCGTACAAGGGGAACGAGTAAGCGCGTGAACGCGTCAAAGACCACCGGATTGGATTGGATCGGATTTAAATTTTATTATAAAATAAAATTAATTTTTTTTTAAATGAAAACAAGTGAACAAATATGAATGTAAAAATACTTAAATAAAAAAGAAAAAAATAATTTAAAAATAATTTTTCCAATAAATTTAATTTAGTTAGTTCACTGCCAGTAATAATATTAACAAAAATTTTTTGAGAGAAAATAAGTTAATTTTAGCTTTTTATAATTTTTTTCATAAAATTTATTATAAATTAAACATCATAAAATAATTATTATTGATATATTTAAAACTAAACTAATAAAATTTAACAAATCACCTATTTTTCAAACAAACGTGATTGGGACAAACTTTCTAAATGAAGGTTAAAGATATACCTATAATATAATTTTAATTAAATTTGATCGATTTATTATTTCACGAGATTTTATATAATATTATCTAAACTTTAAATTAATTATTATTACTATATTCTAAATCATTTTAGATTTATTATTATTTTTCCTCCTAAAGGATACAACCAAAATCGAGCTAATCCAATATATGGATGGATAATCAAATAATACAATCTGAACAGTCGAACATTTAAGGATCACGATGACTTACTTAAGAAGTTACTTCAGATGATGGCTACGCCTAACTATTGACTGGAAGCCCGGCAATCCTCCAATTGAATTGAAGCGGCCGTTATAAGTACAAGTAATGCCCCTCACCACTAAAGATGCACTATGCCCATACATTGATTCAGGAGCTCACTAATGAAGCAACGCTTCCTACTAGAAATACAACGTATCCCTCAAAAGGAAGGAAAGGAGAAAAAAAATAAGGGAAGACCGAAAAACCAAGAAAGAAAGTTAGACATTCAAGAAAAAGAGTGCGCAAGTATAAAAGAACTCCTCTAGTTGAGTGTATAAACAAGAAAGACACCCCACCTTAACAAATGTATCATCCAAAATAACTCTACTAAACGTGTTCACCAAATGGCGTATTACCCTCTAAATAAATACTCATCCTCACTCAATCTACATTCTCCGTAATGATCCAAACCCAAATCTCCAAACCCGACCTGGACCGTCTAAGTAAAAATCTAGAATTATTCAAAATTATCAATTACACGTTATAAATTCTAATATCAATCAACGTAAATGAACTTAGAATTATCGCATTACTAACATTTATGACACCATAAATGATAATCATCATTGTATCATTAAATAAGCATCCATAATACTAATAATAAATTACTTAAAATAGAAATAATATTGATATCCATAATGTCAAATCCTCATAAATAAAAACCCAATAAATATTTAAAAGTCAATAAACCCAAAAAAATCTCAAATCTCTATCATGAAAACCTTAATTTTTGAGATCAACTCTATCTAGAATCTACGCAGCGATACGCGATCTCTTCTATCCTGAGGTCAGCCTATCTACTCTAAAGCAAATAAAATATAAAAGTGAGCCGAATGCCTATTAAATAAATATAATCAATAATAGATGAATGCAAGTAAGCATTTCAGATAATAATAACAAATTTATAAATTAATAATAATATGTGATATACCAACCACTATCCAAGATTTAATAATATGTCGTGTCCATGATCCGAAAGTCATATAAACAATTGGATATTAAGAATGTAACAAGTATTCCATCAAATCCGTTCGTCAGGTCAATACAAGGTCACAATAGTATGAAATAATAACAATTTTCGTGGACCTTATTTTGCCATAGCGAACCAAAAGTTGTGTATTTCATCCCCACCGGTTCGGTAAGTATTATGAGGTTACCCGGTATCCTCGACATCCCCACTATCCTTACAATTCTCCCAAAAATTATACTCGTATTATTGTCATATCATCTTCAATACTCCTTGTAATAATATCCCTAATATTATCATCTACGATGGTCACTAAATTATAAACATCATTCCTCAATCTCAATGACCTCTACCTTTGGAATGGAATAGATATTGAAAAAGTATAGATTAGTTTAAGGTCTCACAAACTCTCATTCATTCGGATATCGTAAAATTTTCGTACACTCTCATTTACTTATTCATAGTGTATAAATAAAATATGCGCACGCGATCAAATTTAACATGAAGGATTATTTATCACAGGAATGAGGAAAGGTCCAAAGGAAGCTCGAATATTCGACTAATATCATAGAATTTCATTTAACTCATACGCACATACAAATTTATATAAACACATTGTCATACCTTTTATATATATATACACACCCATACCGTTTGTATATATATATATTTATATATATACACATGTTTATATATATACACACCCACACTGGGTGTATATACATCTTTATGCACCCACCAACCGCAGTGCATGATAGTAGCACCATCTCCTCACTGTTGACTCACAACACGGTAATGGCAGCAGCACCACCTTCTCACTACCGGCTCACAACACAGTGATGGCAGCAACACCACCTTCTTACTACCGGCTCACAACAAGGCTACCTCTCTCAACCCCACCGCATTGCACATCCATTGCACGAGCAATACACATACACCCAATCACGCACCCTCATACAGGGATATACACACACGGCCACACCCATGCACGGAAGATTTATACGCATTGCATACTTTCCATTTACCGACCATATATTTCAACAACAATATTTTGTTTATTCGCCTATCGTTCGGTTTTCATTCAGGCAAATGAAATATTAACTTCCACTTTCAATTATGTAAATTAAGAGAAATTGTAATATGATTTCACAAATTATCAAACCCCCAATGTCAGCGACCACCCTCTAATTTTCGGTTTCTATTTCATTTGAGTCGTGGCTCTGTTTACTTATTTTCTAATTTGGCATCAAGAAACACAACTAATTTCCCCAAAATCAATGTATGCAATAGCAAAGTAGTCATTAACAAAGCGAATGGAAGAATTTACTTACAAAATAATGGAGTTTAATTTATATTGCTACCTTCAGATCACTGGACCCAGCTGAAAAATCAAAATAGAGCACGGTGCTCTATTTTCCACTACTGCGCCGAGTCCCTGAAATCAAGGGGTACAAAATGTAAAATCAATACTTCATAACTCCATTAGACAATTTACGAAACCCTAATTCGTTATTAATCTCAAAACGTTAGTCATTTTCTCACAGAGTCGTGGCTCCGCGTTCAGGTTCCCAAATTTGGAACCTTAAGGGTGTGTTTGGTTGTAGGAATTGGGGAGGAAAAGAATTACAATTCTCGCAAAAATTGTCAGTTCCTTCGTTTGGTTACCAATAAGTTGGGAATCAATTATTTTCGCCATTTATATGGGAATTGTTATTCCCACACATGTGGGAATAACAATTCCCATATATTTTTTTTGTTTTATTATTATTATTATTATTATTATTATTATTATTATTATATTTATTATTATTATTATTTATTAGGTATTATTATTATTATTAAATATTGTTATTATTATTATTATTTTGTTTTATTATTATTATTATTATTATTATTTTGTATTATTATTATTATTAGGTATTATTATTATTATTATTTGTATTATTATTATTATTAGGTATTATTATTATTATTATTATTGTTATTATTATTATTATTATTATTTTGTATTATTATTATTATTAGGCATTATTATTATTATTATTAGATATTATTATTATTAGATATTATTATTATTGTTATTATTATATTTATTATTATTATTATTTATTAGGTGTTATTATATTATTACATATTGTTATTATTATTATTATTATTATTTTTTATTATTATTATTATTATATTTATTATTGTTATTATTAATTATTATGTATTATTATTTATTTGTTTATTATTATTATTATTATTATTATGTTTATTATTATTACTATTATCATTATTATTATTATTATTATTATTACTAATTCCACATTATTCCTCATACTATTCTACAAACCAAATAATGAAATATTAATTTTCACCTTATTCTATTCTAACAACCAAATATAAGAATAATAATTCTAACTCTATTCCCATCCTTTTCTATTCCCTGGAATAACTATTATATTCACACCTAATTCTATTCTAGCAACCAAACGTACCGTAAGGATTTCACCGGTTTTCCACCAAATCAATGCATGCAATTAGAGATTTGATATTAACAAGAATGAAGGAAAAGTTTATTTTGAGAGGTAGGAAGTTTACTTGCCTCGATTTCTCTCTTCACTTTTCAGTGACAGCGACAACAACGGCGTGTCCTTTGATTCGTGCTACCCCCTTCCTCCAATCCTACTCCTTAAGCAATAAAGAGGGCTAGTTAGAGTTTCATCCAGTTTTTCATGTGAGCCGATTCTCTTTCCTTCTTCATTGCTACCCGTCCGTGCCTACCTCTCCTTCCCCTTTCCTTCTAATCTTCATTCCTTTTCTTTCTTTCCTTTCTTTTTTCTCTTTTTTTATTTTTATTTTCTTTGATTCTTTTCCTTCCTTCTTTCTCCCCATCTGTCTGTTTTATTCTATTATTATTATTATTATTATTATTATTATTAATATTATGATATATATATATATTTATTTATTTCTAATTAATTCTCTAATTATCATTATAATAGTATTTAAAATTTACTCTAAATTTTATTTTATTATATATATATTTTAACTATATTTAAATTTAATTATATTTTTTGTCAATAAATTTTGATATACTAAGGCCCACTTAGTAGTTATTAATTTAGTCAACCTAATTCGTAATTAGATTAGTTTAACATAACTCACTAATTAATCTAAATTTAAATTAATTGTCCAAGTATTTAAATTCAATCCATCAATCTAAATATTCTAAACTGATTAAACTCACGTATTAGTCTAACTATATAATTTTAAACCCGAAGGTGATTAAGAATTATTAAATAATTTATCAAAATTAATTTGACAATATATTCTCATGAAATAATAAAAAAATATATTCAAGGTGTTACATTATCGCACTCATTTTTTAACATCTTTCTCATCTGAGTCAAAAGTTTTATAATTTGAACGTTGAAGAATATATCGGAGAGTAAATTTTGTATACCTCTTACATCTTATTTTTTTATTATAGTGCATTTGAGTTAGGAAGATCAGATCTATTTCTATTTAGATGCTCATTTATAATAAGGCGACTCTCTAATTTATATAATAATTCGGATCCATGCGATATATTACCTCCTATCTTAAAGGCATACATTTGGTTTAAAGAAAATAAGAAAAAATAAAAATAGCAACGAAAAAAATAAAAAGATACAAATTAAAAAAAAAAGTATAATCTTTTCTTATTTTGGATGTTATAAAAATTCAAATTTAGAAAAAAAATATTTTTTGAAAAAAATATTTAATTGCTTGGTTACTAAAAATACTATTAAAAAGGAAACAAAGCATGTATTTAATTTATATCAAAAATTGAATAAGCCGCTGGATTTATTTCATTTGATTTTTCTCTTATTTTAAAATAAAAAGTAATTTTTCTTATAATATCGTATTTGATGCTTCCATGAAATTCGGGTTACTGCTGAATTCAGAAGTCTACTTGTTCTTTTCTTTAGGATCAAATTGAAATGGGTCTAGACTGATAACTCTGAACCTAAATCTTATGCACTACAATTGAGGACAAAACGTAAAAGAACGGTGGGACTTGCTTATTAGTTTATTCTTTATATTCAAATCAGTAATTTTTCACGAAAAATAGAAAGATAAGTAAATACAATAATAATGCACGAAAATGGAGATTGAATTTGACACGAAGGTTGCGCTCACCGTAGAGTGGCTTTGTGGTAATGTGTTCAGGAGAGCAGCTCTAGCATGGTGGAGGTAAGAATTGTGAGGAAATTCTCAAGGCTTAGAGAGAGAGAGAGAGGAAAAAGGGTGGTCGAGGGTTGCTTAATTGTCTACAAGAGTTGATGTGAACATTCAAAATAGTATACATCTGGAGTCTATCTTAAGAGCCTTTTATAGTCTTAGAACTCCCTCAACCTTGCTTTGATGATAAGGTTGGCTATTAGCTATCTAGAAAAAATTTTTGCTAGCTAACAAGGAGATTGCTGATGCCATTTATGACAACTATGATCGGTCGGAGGGGTTCCTTCCTTCCTCATAGAGATTTTATATGCGGCAAATATTGAGGTTTCCATCATGGGAGATACGCCGAGTCGGGGGCTTCCTTTACTGGGAAGATCGTGATTCGGAGAGATATTTTATATTTAGATATTGATTGAATTGAGTCATGGGGGTCCGTGTAAGCAATAGCAGTGCAGTGAGGATCACTTCCAGTTAACAAAGACATTCACCATTTCTGAGCCGATGGGCCGTATTTCTTCAAGGTTGACCGCTATTTTGGGTAGGCCTATTTCTCCCGTCTCTATCAGTATTTTTTTTTTATTTATTTTCTATACTATTTTTTCTTTTTTTTATACCATTTTTAAGCCCAGCATATTATAAATAAATTATTTATTTTAAAGTTACGTCAATTAGCCAATATTATTTTAAATGTGTAAATAACTTTAACATTATTCACCCATATTATTATTTTTTATAATTAAAGCTTCTAAAATTACGAAAATTATCGTCTCTTATTAAAAGCTAATTTGCACGATTCATTAAAAATTGACGGGTGGAAAATAGGGGGATCGTGCATATTAAAAAAATTGAATTAACCCATCAAAAAATTATGACAATTTATTAAAAATCTCATTTTAGAAATTTAAGTGACTTTCTTAAATAGATGTAAATACTGTTTTTGTAAAAAAACATTATTTCAACATTAGATAAAAAAAACTAGTTTAAAAAGTTGCTGTGGGCCAAATAGAGCTCATGAGAAAATGAAACTTTAAGTTCTCATATATTGCTAATAAATCTGATCAAAATTAAATTATTTGATGAATCTAGTTTGATTTATTAAAATTTTATAGGATTTAATAAAAATATAAAAGTATAATGAATGATGGGTGATCAAAATCGAATTAGTTAATAGATTTAGTTTGATTTATTAAAATTTTATAAGATTTAATCAAAATATAAAAGTATAATGGATGAGTAGAGTTATAAGTATTCAGTTTAGCTTTGCATGGGCTGAACTATAATTTTTTTTATAAATATATATATTATTTTAAATAAATATAAAATTTTAAAAAATTATTTCAATAGATTATATTTTTGTATAATTATTAATTTTTATGTAAAATTTTCTATCAAAATATATACTTACATAATATTTTATTTTAAATATTGATGCATTTTGCAAATTCGGTGTGATGTACGAATTAAATAGCCGTTCAGATTCACCTAAATATCCGAATAATAACGGATCTAATCTTTGTAATTTTAAATTTAGATTCTACGTACTACAAGAAAATCAACTAGAAGTGAGAGATATATGGAAATCGCTTTTTCTGTATATCCTCAATATTTAAGTCAATAATCTTTTTTTTTGAATTTGAAAATTATGAAGAAATAAATGTAGAAAATTAGAGAGGGTAAGGATTGGTGTGTGTTTGGAAGGTTATACTTTTTTTTTGTACACTTGTCTTATAAGGATTGAGTTTTAATTTATATTAATCAAAATTATTTAAACTAATATAATTTGAATTGAGATCTAAGGATGTAAACATTTAGGCGAAGAAAGAAAAAAACTTTTAAATTGGACAAAATCAGGCATGCGGCCCGAGCAGGCACTGTAGTGCGCCAAACTTGTACCTTGGCACACCTAGAGCTCAAAATCCAATGTCGGATGCGCCCTAAGGGCGCCCGAGCACCCAGCAAGAATGAATCCTATAACTTTCCATGCTTGGCCCATGCTCAAGCACGGGTCATTTATAAAATTTCGCCGAGAATTTACTTCAATCGTAACTCAAATGGTGGAACAGATAGGGAGAGGAAATTAAGAGAGAGAAAGGCTGAAGAGAGAGAAAGAAGAGAGAGAAAAGGAAGAAAGTTTTTGAATAGATCGATTCAAGATGTTCAGAGTAAGAATTTTGATAATTCAGGTTAAGGCGGGTGTACTTTTGGCTCTCCTTTTGCTTTGTTTCTATTTATTTTCGTTTCTTTTGAGTATTATTGTTATAATACTCCTCCAAAGTAAGGTTTTGAAATAAAAATATGAAAAATATGTGTATTTGTCAGTCAACCATGATTTTACACTTAAATTTATTAAGAACTTTTATTTAATTATCTGTATTATAATTATGTGTATTATCTTAAAATTCTCTTCATATTTAGATACATAAAAATATTTTTTACATATTTGTGCTTCATAAATGTTAATTTTAAATTATTACATATTATTTGTATATACTAAAAATATACTATTAGGCGTTTATTGACATATTTCGTGACCGTTAGTGTTTGTATGTGGGTATATTTCCCTGTGTCGGAAGATTTGTATTACTCCATGTTTGGAGGCTATTTGTTGTCACATCCATGCTCGAAGATCGGCATCTTTCGATATCCATGTTTTGCTTCCCATGCTCGAGCCCTACTTTCAGTGACGCCATGACCTCGGGACACTCTCAACCTTTGCTCGAGCCTTGATTCCAGAGATGTCGGAGCTCTAGGCATGCTCAACATACTCTCGAGCACCGATTCCAGAGGGGTCAGGCTCTAGACAAGCTCAATCAGAGTTCTAGTGTCGATTCAAGACAAGCCCGAATTTCAGGCACGTTTGACCCGAACTTGAGCGCCGATTTCAAAGAAGCCCAAACTACAGGCACGCTCGACTTGAGTTCAAACGCTGATTCCAGAGAAGCTTGAACTTAGAGGGATGCTTGAGTTGCGCTCGATCATTGCATCCAGCGGACTTAGCACTTAGAGCTTGCTTGAGCTGCGCTCGAGTGGCGCGGCATGCAGTATCCAACGGTTATATTTTTTAACCTAGTTTTCGGGCACCTTTATATATAGTTGCCTTTTTTTTTTCTCTCAATTTTTTTGACCATTTTTTGTGACGGCTACTCTTGATTTTCTCTCCCATTTTGAGTTTTAAAATTGTGCCCACTAGAGAAAACCTTATTGATTTTATATACTGAACTTCTAAGTTTTCTCTTCCTCTCTAATTGTTTTAAACACTCCAATTCCTGGCTTGAAAATCCTTGTAAGTGACGTGGGTGGTGTGAAAATTGAGTTACGGTGGTGCACAATATTTTGACGGTATAAGACGAAAGATTGACAGAAAGATCAAAATGTATCTAGTTCTATTATCGTGGGCAAGTCTAATTTATTCTTTAGTAGGAATCACAATATGGGAGTAAGTCGATAAGGATAGCGCGTTATACCACCCGGTCTGTAATTTAGTTTTCTTAGTGCATATCTTTTTGACCGTGGAGTCCAAGAAGATTTTATTCAATAGCCATAGTTATCGAGATTTTTATTCGTCAATAAAAATTATATTATTTTATTGCTATCATGCTCAAGTGTGTTACTTGCTAGTTAATTCATTTGCACACAATTGTACTTTACGTATATTGTATACTTATACCTTTTCACTTTTGAAATTTTTGCAAAGGGGTCGAAACTTTTGTGAATCAGAACAAATAGTTCTTTTCATATACTATATAATTAATTATATGCTGTATATTTATTAAATTTGTATTGAGCTTTCTAAATTTTATTCGGCATGTTTTATCATCAAATTTCATATTTATGAAATTGTTATGATAAAAATATATAAAATATTATAAAAAAAATTATGCAATTATGATAAAAAAAAAATATAAACTGCTCTTCAGGAGGTTAAGTATTAAGAAATTCAAAAGGAAAGTGTAGAATTTTTTTAAATCAAAAAAGTAAGAAACTAAGACTAAGGATTATGATTCAGTAGATAATATATTTTGGTATGCCTTAATATATTACGATGAAAGGTCATTGTCTAATCCAATTATCCGCGGGGTTAATAAAAGTGGTGTCTGGCCCCATCTATAGATGTATATATAAATGGCCTACCTCCGATTCTTGAATAGGAGGGCAAAGGCTTTTGATTGTGTAAGAACAAATACATTTTAGATTTCAATCGACCGTTCCTTTAGTTGGTAAGGTTTATTAGCCCTAATCTTTAAAGATAACTTAATTTTTAGTATATTTTGACAGATAAGAATAAGAAAAATAAAAAAAAATATTTTGATAACTAATGACAAGAAAAGAATAAGATAAAAAAATCATAAGATTGTATTCATATTTATGTTATTTTATCATTTACCATTCCTACCTCCTACGATATGATTTTAAAATTAAGTATATATATGCATGTTCTTTGTTATGTATAGTATATTATTGAATATTTAGCTTACTCTTTACTATTTTACTAACCTTTCAAATGATTTGTATAAATTTTTACCTGATGAGTAAGAGTAGAGATGAAAGGACTTTGTTTATATTTTTGAAGATATTTTATATACCTATTTTTTGGATAGTATTCATTGTATTTAAGTTGTTAGTTTTAGTTTGACTTCAATAGTAGACTTGGTGATATTGATATGGAGTTTTTGAATTGTATAATTTTGTATCAGTTGTTATACTAGATATGTATAGCTATAAGGAATATAAGAACGTTGTATTTCAATGATAATTTTTGTATCAGATGGATAAATATTATAAATGCTTATTGCTTCCGTAGGTGGATATGTGATTGACTTTTTGTAATTAGTAGGTATCTTTCCTTAATAAAAGTGGCATTATTTTATTATTGAGTTGATGTCAGAGTCATAGATAACGTGGCAATATATTTAGATATTGTGTATTATCATGCGTTGTTTATGTACAGATAATTGTGGTATTAATAAGAAAAGCTCACGTCCAACGGGTTAATGATTTATTTATTAAAAAATTAATAATTAAAAAATAATAAGTTATGATTATAATTAATAACGGATTCTAAAACGTGATCCATCACATGTCTAATGGAGTGGCATTTTTTTCCTTTTTTTCAATTCTTCTCATTTGGGAGGATTTTTTTTTATAGTTAAATGTATCGTTTAATTAATCGATACCTGAGATTGATGGGTGTATATAATGCTGCTTCGAATCAATAGTGAGAAGCACTATTTACAATGTGCAATGGCCATACCAATTCAATAATGAGGCCACTTGGCTATCAATCATGGAAACGTGTCAACTACCCTCTATATCAGGCCATTAGACGGTTCACTATAGTCCTTTAATATCTAATTGTTCAAATTGTAACTTTTAATTCTTGCATTCAAACATTATTGTTTGATTGTTTTGTGACTTCTTCTATTGGGCCATTGACATTTGGATCTCTTATTCAATTCAGTATTAGGTTATCCCATCTCGGGTTGTACCCATCAAATATTATAATTTAAAAATATTATATAATTTTAAATATTTTTATATAAATATAATTTTTTAAATAAATATATTAAAACTAAAAAATGTCCATAGATCAGTCTGAGATTTGAGTTATGGACAGATATAGTTAAAAACTTTGGCCCGGATGACCCGGCCTTTTCCTATTTGGTCTAACTTATTGAGCATAAATTTTTATCTTAACACTAATTGTATTAATCTTGAATCCAATTTTAATTATGTCTAATTACTAAAAACATAAAATAATACTAAATACATTTTAATAGTACTGCCCAAGACAAAAAGGATAATTTTATCCCGTCTCGCTCTAAATCAACATTTTCATCAATCCTACGCTCAATTTAATAAAAAAACATCTCTACCTTGTAAAGATTGTGAGACAAAAAGAATTAGCTCGCCCCCCTCCAAATGTTAAATTCTTTTAAAAATATACATGTATGTAATATATTTATCTCAGATAAACATATCCCGTTACATACATCTAATGTTATATATTTTTTTTATATATGATTATTAATAACATTTATATATAAGTACATGTAGATATATAATATATAATAATATAATTTTATGAAAATACTTTTAAATAAGAACACCAGTTCCCGCCATATTATCATTTGTAATATGAGAGAAGAAGGTAGAATGAGAAAGATGAAGAGGTTGTACCTCTTACTTCCTCGCCTTATTATCCCATATACCTCTTATTTCTTATTTGTGATGTTATAATGTATATGATCGAAATTTCAAGTAGGCCAATATTTTAGACAAAGATTTCAGCAACTCTCCAATTTGTGTCTCGTAGATGAGGTGCCTTTTTTGTACTAATATTAGTTTATAAAAGTTATTATCGTTGCTGATGGTGTATTCAAAGTATGAGTTGTTGTAGGCTATCGTAATTGCACTCGCATAGAGAAGAGTTTCTAGACTTGAAGATTTTGTGGTTTTTTTCTTCGATTGAGAAGAAATTTTTAATGTAACAAATTACTTATTTATAGTATACATATCGTTTTTTGTTAGGTTTAAACAAGAAAAGAGATTAAATTCGAGATTTCATATGTCTTATCCCATCGAGCACAACCATTCACCTCCACAAAAGCTACCACCACCACCACTGTCCACCTCCAATAATGGTACTACCCACCACGGCCACATCTCTCTCTCTCTCTCTCTCTGTTTCTCTATCTCTCCCTTCATTCTCTCTGTCTGCCACTGTGTCTTGGAGTGGGTCACTTCAATTTGAGGTCCACCACCAACCCATTCTTTGGTTTATCTAGTGCCGGTGCATGATTTCCTCTCTAGTGGAGTTCAAGCATGAGACCGGTGGATTGGCCGGATTCCGGTTCATGATATTGTGGTGGTGATCATGATGATTTTGGATTAGGTTTCTTGTTAGGTTAGTATTATTGTTTTATTTTCCAAATTTTTTATAGATTTCAGACTAAGGGAATAGATGGTAGAAAAGCGTTGAACATATAAAAGTGATATTATTTGTCTAAGAAGACCTTACAAAAGATGAGGTAACAACAAAGCAAGCCAGGAATCAAGATTCATTTCCCATTTATTTAAACTTATAAGCAAGTAGACTACCCATCTTATAAGTCCCCACGACAAGAAAAAACAATTACACATTCAAATGCACGCATAGTTATCACTTTCCATGGCCACCAGCTGAAGAACCAGCATGAGATCCAGCATATGAACCAGCCTCAGAACCAGCCCCTGAGCCGCCGGACCCTGAGCTAGTCGAGGACGAAGATGATGAACTTGAACTCGAACTACTTGACCCAGCTCCCGAACCAGAACCAGCTCCTGCACCAGATCCCGATCCACCACCGCCGAGCCCAAGCCCTACTCCTACACCCAACCCAACTCCCACACCACCCAGGTCCAAACCCAGATCCTTCCTCGAGACCCTGCTTTCAGAAACCGCAGACAAAGTAGATAGAACAAGAGCAAGAAGAGCTACGGTTTTGAGAGCCGCCATGGTTAATTGTTGCTCCAAGAATACAAGCTAACTGGTTCTTTTGTTATGTTTTTTTTATAGACTTTGTAGTATACAGTGAAAGTGAACAATAGAGCTATTTATAGTTGCATGCAGGGAGATGGTGGTGGACACTCCACGTACTGGGGTAAGGCGTGCACTCTGTGTACTCATGTATATTTGGAGGACCGACTCTTTTTAATTTATTTTGCTCATATTAAATTTCAATAATATATATAAATATATACTAGAAATATTTAAAAAATATTTTTAATTATTTTAAAAATATTTTTCGATGACCCAACATTTATCATAATAATGGTGATGCTTCTCTCAAAAGAGAAGTAGTTTCGACTATTTTTTTAACTGTTAAATTAAAATTTAATGATTTTATTTTTTATTTTTTTAAAGGATATTAACTTTTATTCAATGTAAAATCTAATATAAAATTTTAAGAAATTATTTAGATATTTTTTAAATTTAAATATCATCCATTGGATTTAAAAAATCCAATAGACGAGGGGATGCCATAGGCTGTGCAGCACAAAGGATGTAACGGTGATTTTAAACTTATTATTTATCCATCTATTTATTTTTATATTATTTCTTAGAGTAAATAATATATGAAAAAGCATATTATTAATAATATTTTAAAATAAGTATAAGATGTTTCGAGAACCATGCTTATCAAGACAATGATAGTGGGTACGTAGATATGGCACCAGTCGGTCCAAAGTTGCTAAAATTAGTGGGTTAGGTGCATGCCACCCCATCTGTTCCCGTGCACTATTTAGTGGGAATTACTTTGGTTCTGTATTTTAATTATAATTAATTCCTTGAATATAATTAATTATGTTTAGTGTTTTTCCTCTACGTGTACCACATGTCTTAAATATATTGTTCCATTTGTCGTGTATAGTTGCCACTTATGTATAGTAATTGATTGTTTGGCCGATTGATGAGAATATATAAGATAAGGATAATATAATTATTCAAATAAGAATAAATAATACTGTTGTTGGGCTTACGTGGAAATTAACTATTTCAATCAATAATAAAAATTTTATCATATGAGAATTATAATTTCAAATATTCTATACAATGGTCAATAGTTGATTGACATCACAATGACGGGTCGTCGCATGGTGGGTGGCCGGTTTCGGTGTGGATGTGGCTAGCAAAGTGGGTGGTTGGCACCCATAGGGATGGCCTGGTATTGATTGGTGCTAGGAATGGCAACCAATGCAACTGATCAGGCCCGCGAGGTGGAGGTAGTCTCGGTGAGTAAGATTGATAATTAATATTTTTTTAACATGTATAGGACAAATAATTCGCTTTTTAGATAGAGTTAGCAATTTTTACTTAGCTAATGATAAATATTTTCACAAAATATTTATTTCAAATTATAAATTTCGAACCAAGTAAAATAGAGAGAATAAGGCAATAATAAGTAACCTCGCCCTATTGACATACAATTACTTTCATATTTTTTTGTGGATGGGGAAGACAAATGATTCCATAAGAAGGAATGCTAGGTGTTATAGTGTGGAAGGTAATGAATGTTGACCTTTTTGCTAGAAATATATAATAAACATAATCAAATATGCGTATAGTATATACAGTGAAAATAGATCAAATGCATATCTCTTCGGTTTTGGTTCTTACACCATTTGAATATTAAAATAAGTCAATAAATAGATAAGAATCTTCTATCATATTTACAACCTCCTTTCGTTGCTATGTTGATGAATACATACCTAATATTTACAGATCGGAGACATTTGATTTTTAACTTATAATATTTCATATTCCTTCTATCGTAAAATATAACTTCGATATAACTTTATATAAATAATATATTTATTATCCTAAATTTAAAATGATTTAATCTCCTTAATATTTGAGAATACGAATGGCCACCTTAATAAATTTTAACATCCATACACTCAATCCTCATGATATTCAAATATTCTTATTGGATAATAGTAAAATGAATATACCCAAATATTGCTTATTTCATCTAGTTATGAAACACTCTTACATATTTAAGACTTACTATGAAGAAATCATGGCATAGCATCTATATAAAATCAATTCATAACTTTAATATGTTGAATGTGTAGTATCTTTTAACTAAGCATAAATGAGAAAATTGCAAAGATTAGGGAATTTTTAATTTCGATTTGTTTAAAACTTATAAACTCACAAAAATAAAATATATAAGAATATATAATATATGTAATACATATTCTTTACTGTATATGAATTGAAATTAATATTCACAAACAAGAATATCACCAAATTAAATTTTAAATAGTAAAGCAAATTAACATATAGATTTATGTGATAAAGAAAAATTTTAATAACTAATAATTATTGAGTAAAATTTTTTAGACTTTTACAGTCTGTGAAAATAGTACATTATAAAAATCAGCTTAAAAATCAGATGGTACAATTGTACCAAATTTTGGCTGATTTATTTTAAATTGTGATTTGTACTAAGAAACTCTTTAGATTTATTTGAAATAGCAGAACCAAATACATTATGGTTCTCTTATTGATCATGCTTTATTTGTTGTAGGATTTTGCACACTATTGGATCTTATTAGTCACCCCACAAATGTATCAATGAAAGCTTACATATTGAAACTAGTGTGTAAATAATGGATGAAATATTGGGTAAAAAATTTTGATAATTTATCTCAAAAGTAAATATCTCAAAAGTAAATATCTGATTTTCTCGAAGGATGCTTTTTCACTTTGAATAATGAAAGTTCTAGAGTTTTAATCATTATTTACTTTTTGTCATCACTGTCTACGTTATAAATGCTTGAATAAGAAGTATTTATAAAAAAAAAAAAATGTACACAATTAGCTTCAACATATGTATGCTGAAGAGATACGTATTAAGTGCAAAAGTCTCAACAGGAGGGCTACACCCCAACACATATGTGCCACTCAGGGAACATTAGACGTGAACATTTTGAATAAAATGCACTTATATACAACTTGAGTGTATATTAGCATAGTATAAAATATGTTCATGTATGGCTCAGGTATATATTGTGTTCAAATATTTTGGTCAAAGTACGCTAATGTATAAATGAGACGTAAATTAACTGTTAAAATTAGGAGATAGCGTATTTGAGAACAATAGGCGCGAATCTAATACTTGTCTTCATTGTCGCTTGAAAAACTTCAAATTCACTTATTTATCTAATCATAAAATATATTAATATAAAATATTCTTAACATAAATAATCTCTATATATAATTACATAGACAGAAAATGTGCAAATAACTTTATTTTTCATACAAAATTAAACAATATATCTATAGATTAAATATAGAGACATTAAATATAAGTTGAGCACGGAAGTCTCATATACTCTGCTCAACCTTTGGATAGGATACTAATAAGTCTTTGGTCATTAGATTTGTTATCATCAACTTAATATTTATATGCTCAATAGATACCTTATATCCCTTAAATTTCTCTCAATATTCCTAGCTACTATACAATCTTTTTTTTTTTTTTTGTTTTTGAAAAAAAAAATTTTAATAGTATTATTATAGAATATATTTTACGGTCTTTTTATTGAATCGACAACCTTAAAATCATTGAAAAAATTTCTCAACCATTTTACGTGTGTAGTAGTAGTCTACATAACTGATAAAATATAAGTGGATTTTTTTAAACCCTCAATTTTAAAATTTTATGAGAGAAGTTATTTATTTTTATGTAACGAACTTAAGTCAACAAAAAATATTTTCTACATATAGAACTAAAAAAAATGAATTCACTCCTACTGACTATAAGATATAAATATTCATTTATAATATTATCAACAAATACATATAAGGTAATAAACTCGTGAAGTTTTATATCCACCAATAGATGAAAAGTTTTAGTTCATATATAGATTTCATTAATTGACAGTTGTTGACTCTCATAATTGAAACTTTTAAGTTGTAGCATATCTGTCATCCAATCAAAATTCTTATATGGGAATGTTATTTTTACATCCATCTCAAATAATCCTAAATCAAAAAGAGATCTAAAGTCATACTATCCTCAATGAAACATTCCTATAAATTAGAGGACAAATTTTATAATAATTAATGTCTTCCTTTTGAGCAATTTTTCTCTATAAATGTCACTTTTAGCATTTAATGTTACTTGAAGTATTCTTCTTAGTTTTGTAAACCATTTGCAACCTATAGTTATAGCTTATATTGATAACTTGATTAGATCTGAGACTTAATTTTTAGCCTTCAATTTAATCTTTTTTTGTATAGTATTGAACCTATTGGGTTATGGGTTACTTTTGTATGAGCTCATACTGATTTGACGTGCCAATTGATAGTACGAACGATGAATTTTTTAACGCGCACGAAAGCTTGCGGTACTGATTTTAGAAATATCACGTTCGAGTGGTGCCTAAAGTGCTGATTCCAGTAACATCGTGCTTGAGGTGCGCCTGAGCAACACCTAAGATGCAAATTCCAAAAACATCGCACTTGAGATGCGATCGAGAAGCGCCTGAGGTATCGATTCTAGAAGCATCACGCTCGAGCATGGCCCAAATAATAAAAATGTGCTAACGCATTTTAAGGTTACTTCACTTGCTTCGGAGCGCCACTTGAAAGAGAAAAAGAAAAAAAAGAAAGAGAAAAGTGAAAAGAGGAAGATTTGTACATCCAATTGAGTTTCGAATCGTGTTTCAATTTTTATCAATTTTAAATACGCTATTCTTGACATAAAGAAAAATATTTATTGATTTTTATTCTTTCTCTTTCATTTTATATTATCTACTATTTGGGTTTGTTTTGAGTTATGGTATTGTGACCTTATATTTAAAATTTGTATAATCAAAATATTACATAGTAAAGATATTTTTAGATTTCTAATCCCATGATTTTTCTTTCTCATTCTAAAGAAAGTTTTTCACATAAAAATTATATTTTACTTTATTATTTATAATTATTGTGTATTTATCATGCATAATTGATTCTTTTCACACAATTCAAATAGGTGATCCAGTCCCAATAGAACCAAGGTGCTCTATATTCATGGCCTCTAGAGACATATTTAGATCACTTTTATGTCCAAGCTCTAAATCATATTTTCAAGAGTAAATCATATATAATTATTAAAAATTGATGACATCTTTACTTTTTACTATCTCTTCTGCACTCAATGTATATTGTAATATTAAACTAGGCTCATCTTGTATTTATTCTTCATGAATTGAATGTTCTTTATTGTTATTCAAGATAATTATTTTAACCTTCACCCACCACAATCAAACTTCCTTTGATGAAAGTAGGTTTAGTCAATTTTCTTATTTCTCAAACTCTATCTTTTGAAAATAATAAAGTTTGAGATTATGAAAAAACTTTATATTTTTATTGTAGCAACTTGGACCTAAGTCACTTTACTCAATCTCAATTGACCTCGTAAAAAATTCAATCATAAATGATTATTATAATTTAGATATAAATAAAATTTTTATTATGAATATCAAATTCTTAAAAATAAGAAATGCCCAAATATCCAAAATAATAATAAAAATCAAGAAAATGTAATCCTGACAAATAACATATATCTAATAAAATAAAATATAACTCTTGCCATCTCTTAGTACAAAAGTGGCTATACTCTAGAATCACATCTCTAATTGAAAGATCCTCAGCAACAATATAATCTCTACCAACTCGTTATTAACCTGCTCTATTTTATAGTTAAAAAAATATAAGAATAAGCTAAATATTCAATAAATAATATAATTTATAATATCAATAATTAATAAATATCTCATATAGTATATCAAATATGCAAGAATAATAACAATACAAAATCAATTATTAACTATTCTATATTTAACGCTACGTTATAAGTATAAATCAAGAGTTATAAGAATAATTATCAAATGTTTCTACTGTAATTGAACAATATGAACGTATTGAAGATTCTACACAATCCCAAAATTAATAATATTATAGGTTTCAATGAACTTAACTATACAAAGGTTATAATTAAATAAGATATTAAAACAATCTCATCAAATCTTATTTTGTCACTTTAAACTAATAATTTCGTGCCTACTACCAATGGTTTGATAATATCCATGAGGTAATTGGTGCTCACATGTTTAACAAGCGACCAACTATGTGGTCTCATGATAATTTGCCACACTTGATGTATAAATATTGAACACAACTTTGCTGATAAATATTTTTGTTACCCTTCAAGATATAAATTTAGAATATGACACATTTTGTATTCCCGTGATTCAAATAAGACCCATACCCACAATGGGTCTAGAATATTTTATTCACATGTCAAGCCCAATACCCCTCAACATAATATTCTTTAATATGTTATCACATATTATTCTTAAGATTATAATTATCCCTGAAAAAATAGACCTCAACCTAATTAGATTTGAAAATTTGTATCGGATAATTATATAATATATTAAAATTTTATAAGTTTTATATTCTTTGAGATCATAATATTTTCATATAATTTTTATTACATTAACCATAAATGATAAAAATATACTCACGTATTTAAAGATCACGCAAAGAAAGGTAACCAATGACCAAAAACAAGAAAAATAACTCTAAATAATCATCCTAGATATTGCACGGACAAAAACAACATTTTAGTGTTCTGATGATTGAATTCTAACTTGTACGCCACACTCACGCCGACTACTACAATTGAACAATTTCACAATCTAAGACAACAAGACTTCTAAAATAATTTGCTACACCTAAGGAATGTGATATTACATATCTTCTCGAGCTAATTTTTGTGCTTTATGTAATTTCTATTCTTAAGGCCCCGTTGTCTAGTTGAAGAAACAACTGCATTTGTTGTCAATATATTTTATTGATGCTTTATATTTGCTCTTATCTTGGCCTGCGTGCCTTTCTTCTCCAACCCTTCGTCCACATGAGAGGCCATGTAAACAATTTATATCTCTCATGCTCCAATCTCTCTTCATCTTAAATATATATCATCAAATATTTATTCACTAATTATTTATTTGTATATATACTGTAAGATATTTTAAAAGGATTATATTTTATATGAAGATAATTAAATATAAAATAGACTAAAAATATTTAAAAATCTCGACATTCAACTATTTCAGTGAGCTACATGTCTCTTATCTGAATTATATACTCACGGGCACATTCAAACTTATTGAAGTTTTCGCTTAAAATCCCTTTTCATTAGGGTGCTAGAAAAACTTTATCAAAACTCATAAATTATTCCTCAATAACCTTGATAAATTCTTTGGACTCATTACATAATTAGATGATTGAAACTTTAATGCTCTCTTGTCCATGAGATTGCATTGAAAACAAATCCAAGTGATTAGATCACTCCCACGCCAGACTCAATGACCTCCTAGAGCATGCTTAAGTAATGATAGTGAGTGGTTCATCTTCGAAGAGTACTGGCTCAAGATCGATAAATCTCAGTTTATAAGGCACTATCTGTTAATTCAAAAGATTATCACTATTAACATTATAATACGAAAAGAATTATCAATCAATGCAATAAGAGAATCTGTAATAATTAAGAAAATGAAATTTTGTGGTGTGAACTATGAATTCTACTTTATAGTAACCAATGTTAACATAAAATGGTAAAATTATAATCTTCCAATGGGTAGAGATTGTGATCACATATAAATCTACATTGACTTTATTGTAAAACAAGTAAATTGAAATATAAAGAAATAAGAAATTTGGTTACGATTAGTATAGGAAAAGATGTTTCTAATGCAAAATCTTCTTATTCTACTCCAATTAAAAAAATAATAATTTAGTAGCCTCTTTGTGGGGAAAGTCACAAAAATTATTCAATTATAATTAAGATGCTAATAAATTTATTAAAATATGATTCAATAGGTTTTGCCTTTTTACCTATTTGGTTTCAACTATAAACATATCAAAATTTATTTTCCTTATTGGGTTTTTCACTATAACTTGAGGTATAGAGCTTCAAATCTGGTAAATTTTGAGGCACTTGTTTCTGAATCAAATTATCAATAAACATTTATCCATAATTTATAGTGGGTATCAATAAAACATGCAAAACGAAAAAGCCCAATTGAGCTCTAGGTTTTATACACAACTTTAATCTAGGTGTAGTAAATGGTATCATAAGTTTTTACTTATGAAATGGGATATAAGATATTATTTTTTAGAAGGTTGGGGGTACCCAAGGTTCATTGGCTTAATGGTGGGTTGAATATCATTACTGTCATTAATTTTGAAATTAGTGATTTTTTATGATTAGGCTAGTGATCTGTTGAATATTATATTCTCATAAAGTAAGGAATTACTGTTAGAATAAAAATTATCATCATTGAATTATCTATAAATTTGCTCTGTGATACTTTATACCATTGCCTGGATCCATTCAAAAATAATTGGATGACAACAAAATGGGTTTCATGAAGTATAAATGTGTTTCATAACTTGTAAGGTCCGAATTTTTATAATTATATTAATTATGATTAATTAAATTAAAAAAATTAAAATTAATCAAACAATATAAAAAATTGTGTTAAATAGTCAAATTTAGACCTGCATGACTTGTATGTCAAACACAGGCTTGAGGTGAGCTTGAGGTGCCAAAAACAGAACCTATGTACCTGAAGCATGCTTGAATGATACTTAAGCTTGAATTCTAGAACTGTTTTGCCTGAGAGGCGTTTGATACATGCTCGAGTGCAAATTCCAGAAGGATTACATTTGAGTAGCACTCGAATGGCACTTGAGCACCAACTTTCAAACCGCAGCACTCGATGCACGCTCGACCTGCACTTGAGCATGAGTCGGGCATAAAAGTACAGAAGGTTAAGGTTTCAGCATTTCTTCACTCGCAAGAGAGATAAATTCAAGAGAAGAAAAGGAGAAAGTCAAAGAGGAGATGGGAGAAGAGAAAAAAAAAAGCTCCAGTAGCTCAAATTGTGTCGATTAAAGTGAGAATTTAGATAAATCAAACTGAGGCAAGCACACTATAAGTTTTCTTTTTCTATTGTTGTCGATATTTGCTAATTTTTTTGAGTATTCTTGTTCTGATACTCGTTCCCAATAAAATTCTAAAACTAATCTGTATACATGTTGATTTCTCATAACTTTATAAAAAAATCTCATGGCTAAATATTTATATCAAATCATATGTATTATATTTTAATTTTTGAACCTTTTTTCATGTTTAAAAATATGATATTTTGTTCCTGCTTGTCTGGACTTCAAACCTAATGCCCATGTATATCTATGAATTGTTAATTTTAAGTCATTACCTGTAAAATTATATATTGCATGTTCTAAGATTTCATAAAGTATCATCTATATTTGTTAAATCTATATTAAGTGTTCTAAATTTTTTTTACATGTATCGTTACTAATTTTGCCTAATTTTATTGAACTTTGTCGAATTTATCCAAGAAAAGTAAAGGAAATAAAGAACTATGATGAAAACTCTACAATTATATTAATAATTAATGAATCGTTCTCCAAAAGGGTGAAAATTAAGAATTAAAAAATAAGTGTAGAATTTTTTTCTATATAAAAGATTGAACTAAGGTATTGATTTTGCGAATAATATATTATGCTATACTTTAGTATATTATAGTATAAAATCGATATCTAAACCTATAGAATTGCGGGTTTAAGTAGTGGCGTCTTGCCCCATCTATATGATTACATGTAGACGGCCCACCTCTAGAAATTGAATAAAAGCGCATGGCCTTTAATTGTATGAAAGTATACACAATTTAAACTTTGATCGACTGCTTATTGAGTTCATAAAGCCTGCTAACTCCGATTACTAAAGAAAATAAGATTTAAACATATTTTGATGATAAAGATTAAGAAAAAATAAGATAATAAATCCAAAAATGTATCACAAAGTTTTTCCTACCCATATTTTATGCCATTGCATCCTATTATGATTCATATTTCCTCCGATATATTTTTAAGTATAAAGTATACATATTTATTGATATGTATTATGCCTTAATGAGTATTTGGCTCATTCTTTACTATTTTATTAACTCCCTAATATGAGTTATATGAGTTCTTACCGGTTGAGTAGAAGTAAAAATCAAAATAATTAGTTATACTTTTATAGATACTTTATGTTGATTAATGTCTTCAAAGAATATTTAGAGTACTAGATTGTGTAACTTAGTCTGATAGAAATTGTGGATGAAGGATTGTAAATTGTAAGATATTATAAACTTTTGGACTATGTATTGATATCTAAAATGATATTTTGTGGTTTTTAGTATTAGTAGGTTGTGTTAGATGTTTATTATTTATGAAGGCTGTTAGATGATTGATGACATTTAAACAAACGTCTTTCCATAGCAAGGTCCGACGTCATATGATTTTTGGGTCAATATCGGAGCCACAAATAAAATGGTAATGTATTTAAATATATAATGTTGTATCAACATGGAAAATTTACGTTTAGTTGATCAATTGATTAATTTATCGATTAAATTGATAATTAAATAATAATTAGTTATTATTATAGTTAATGATGGATTTTAGGATGTGGTACGTCTCATAACTCATCTAAAACTCTGTGGATACCAGGGCATAGGCATGTTCATGCACCCATAGGATTAGTTTGGTGCCTGAAGAAAACTTAATTCACACTCATGTGTGCCTAACAGCCTGCCCCATGCCTGATGTGTGCTTGTAATACGTCGTGCATGGCTGACAATATTTGTTAAGCATGTAGTGTTCTTGTTGCACGCTCATGTGTGTGTGTTTAACGTCATATTTTACGTCTGATGTGCGGCTCGCATTAGCTGAGAATAATAGGATACTCTAAGCTTGTAGGATGCTCGTGCACTTGTCCTTATAGGAGATGATGAGTGTTTGATTAATACTCGTGTACCAATTACCATTATAAGATTTTCTAATATGTTTTAACCCTACTTTTGATTATATATATATATATATAGAGAGAGAGAGAGAGAGAGAACAAATGAGATTAGAATTAGGAAATTGTGTAAGAAGGGAAACCATTTTCTGAGAGGAGATTCTCCATAAATAAGTGATTTGTGCTTCGCACTATAGGCTCTCTTTATTGAGAATATTAAGTATTCAAATCAAGGTCCTGCATCCATGGAATTGGAGGATTTGGTGATTGTTCACTACTACTGTATTTGAGAGCTCAAAGAGAAAAATTCACATTAAGGATATATTTAAGAATCTTGAATTTATTATCAAATAGTAAATTTAAATAGTTATTTTAAAAGAGTTAAAAATTTTAGGTTTAGTTAGAATATATTTTATATCTAAATTATCAGTTTGTAAATTAGCCATTTCATAGTGAATTTTCTACTAAGCATCATTGTGAAAAAATGGAGATTTCTGCCCTTTTATTTGTCATAAAAAATCTAGATTATGTTTTATTTTCTATTTTCTTATTTCTAGTTAATGATGTTTGTACAAGTATGATTGTGCCCTCATTTAATTAACAAAAATTTAAAGTATTATTAAATATTGTGTAATAATTTTTAATTATTCTATAATCACTAATAACATAATAATTTAGACTTCTGAATTTAGATAGTATTAAATATGCTAATAAGTCATATAAATGTTTAAGCATTCATATACTCAAAAACCCTAAAAGTCTAAAATTTCAAAACTTTAGTGGGATCAAGAGTCATTCCTTGGCTCTCATGTGCTTGCTAGAAATCTTAAACTTTGACCCTTTATTGAAATTTCATAATAGGCAAGTGTTACTGGTTTTCTCATAAGTATATGAATCATTAGCAATAAATTTAATTTTTTATGTATATGTCATTTGATCATTACCATCTCATTATAATCTAAGAGATTACTTATTCCTTTAATATAATAAAATCAGAATGATCAGTTCTTTTAAAATATAAAATTCATATAACAAAGTAGTCAATGATTGATTTTTTCAAAAAATTCATATATATGATTAATGGTTAAGATAATTTATGAATAATTTATTATTTTTTGGTAAAGTCAAAAAAATTCAGATTATTTAAAATAAGAATAAATAATCTCCTAAATTGACTTAGCTAAAGTCAATTTAGGTATTAATAAATAATTTTTTTTCTTCTAAACTTATTATAAAGATCAATATACGAGAAATTATACATAAATGAATGAACTCTTGGTCTGTATAAAATGCTATGAGGTGTTAAAAATAATTGTTTGTAAAAAGCCATATAGTTTATTGTGCTTTTATTGTTATTATTTTTTATTATATTACGTCATAATCAACAAACTGCAGATTACATTTATTTTTAAATGTAAAATTTGACTACAAAATAGAAACATACATGCCCAAAATAGAGTACAATATTATGAAATCTAACATGATATTTATACTGGTCATCAATCATTTATCTAGTTGTCACCGTTATCGCCACCGCCACCGTAGCCTGATCCATATCCACCGCTGCAACACGGGAGGGGGAACCACCTCCACTGCCACGTCCACCACCACCACCTCGACTTGAACGGCCTGCAGGCATCGGATTTTTCCATCCGGAGCTGGACCTTGACCCGGCATATATATATTAAAAAAGATCCCGAACCCGAACTTAATATTACTTTTTTATTTTGATAATTTTTTAGTATTTAATTTAAAAAAATGATGATTATTATTATTTTTAATTTTTAAAGTTCTTTTTTAAAAAATATAATCGGCAGCAAATCAAACCCCCATCCGATAATAAAATGTTTGAGTCGTAAGGAGATATATGCTGCAAATGCAGTATGGAATGGATCCATAGATGGATAGATAGTAGGATCAACAGTATCTTCAGTAATTATATTAAAATATTTATTAGTAACCTAAGATCACTTATATTTAGAAATTTAGTCAATTTTTTAATCTTTTTTTAATAAAAAATGATAGTAGAATTATTTTAGATTTACTATGTATGAAATATGTGTATATATATATATATATATATTAAATTTTTTATAAATTATTAGAATTATTATACTATTTTATAATATTTATAATCTGAAAATAAATATTATATACAAATTTAAATCTATATCTAAATTTCTTTATTTAAAGAATATGATTTTTCTCCCTTCACTTTTCTTATCTATCATTCATGAAAATTATAAAATTTGTGATAGAAAATATTAATCATCACATCTTCTTGGAAGGCTTACTAAAATTCAGAAAATAAATAAAGTTTAAAACATCACTTAGCATTTAAATTTCGGAGAAAAAACAATATTTCCATTGTTTAAAAAATCGTCTAATTTTTACTCATTATAATGAGCAATTATATTTATTATAGGGTAAAAAATGATCAATTTATTAATTATATAAATATCTTTTTTATTAAATATTGAACTTAATTAAAAATAATTTTTTAATAAAATTATATAAAATTATAATATTTAATTATTTTAATAAATTACTCATTATGTTATTTTACGAGGGATAATTTTGATATAAAAATGTTAATTTTCTTATTTGTATATTGATTCGTTTGGAGGGGACGGAAGAAGGGGCACTGTAACATCGTATGGCGTACGTCATCTTACAATGCCATACGATATTTGTTGGATTTATATTTAATGCCATTTGTTAATTTTAATAGTAAATTTTTTTTATTTTTTTAATAATAAAAAATAATAGCCGTTGGATTAAAATCTGATAGTGTCCACACAGATATCTATTTTTTTAATAATATATTTAGAAGTGGAGATGACGATGAGTTGGAAAGTGAAGCTTGTGGACGAAGGAATATTTTAGAGAAAGAAGGAAATTCTTGTAATAAATGTATGTCAATCATGATGAGAAAAAAGCCAAATTTTCATTATGTTATATTACAAGCTTGAAATATTTTAATAAATATTCATATTAATAATATTTATAAGAATTATTGCAGATATTATAGATAGATAAACAGTATTTAAATTCAAGAATTATAAAATCAATCGTATAATATTTGTATAACAGATAATAGAAAATAAAATTATAAAAATAATAGTTATTATATTAATAAAGTCACACTTCAAGGCTTGGCTTACTTAATTGGATTATATCTTAGGAAGGGTTTAATAATATAGTTCCAAAGATTCAAATAGTTGGTTATTTGAAGTTATTTCTCTATTTTATAGTGCAACTCTAGCTCCTTTTTATTCTTGGTGGCATCGTTCAATTTAGTTGATATCCTTTTGATGACTCTGTCTCGGTGATACCTCCGTATATATAGCAAGAGCATTTCTAAAATCAATAGTTATAAACTTTCACTGGGGCTATAATGGAATGAAGCTTGCATCAACTAATTGATTAAGTAACATATTATTTACAGATTGGACGATAAAAGAAGGTCCTTGTACTAACAATATTTATTTCTTTATTGAGGATTATGTTAGATTGAATCCTAAGTTGGCTTAATAAAGAGGGGCGCATCAACTATAAGTAAGGGCATCTTTTTCCCTCCAATACACCTTATAAAAAATAGAGTTATTAGGGCCACAAGAATCTCACTTAATCAACACTATATCTCCAAAATGGATGATATATTAAGTAGATCATAATGTCATCGACCCATCTAGGCAGCGTTGTCCCAATGACTCTATTTTGATAGTACTATCGTCGTTATGACTGAAAATGTTACTGCAAGTTTAATGGCTTCAAACATCAAAATGGGTGTGTTGTAGCATCTTTCTATATTGACACGTGTCTCGATCATTATAACGGTGTGCCTCTTTGGCATTTCTAGATGATGTCGATTTGAATTGAAGTCTGTTTATTTAGATTCTGGCACTCCGTCTTTTTATCTCTTCGCATTCTATTTCTCGGTCCTAATTTTGCTTACTCCTCGAGTGGTTTCCAACGGTATTATTGAGATCTCGTCTAGCCTTATGGTTTAGAATATTTTGGACATTCACGAGAGGCATAGCATTCCTATCCCCATCCTTTCCAAATTCCATCATCATCTAAGAGAGCTTGTTCTCCAAGGCACAGTTTCATCGCTATTTATATGGTCCATTTGAAGGAGGGCCTCTACATTCCTTTATGTGAGCATCAATTGATTGCTTAATTAAGATGCGACAGGTAATTTGTTATTTAAATAAAAATAAAGAAAAACTATATATAATATTTTTCATAAAGTATTCATCATCCAATTTAATTAAAGGTGTAGATGAGAGAAGTTTAGAGTACATCTCTTTTGGGAGATGAAGCAACCCTCAATTCATCAATTCAATTGTTGAACTAAAATGTTAAAGTATTAAGCCATCATTAAGAAAATAATTTTACAAATTATTTTGGGCTTCAACTAAGTGGGCTTACCTATGGAGCCCATCATGCCATAAATATTGAAATTAAATTTATTTTTTAAATATAGCAACAATTTCACTATTTATTTATTATATATATTAAAAAAATATTAAATTCATTTAAATAATGAATAATTAAACCAATATTATTATTGATTGTTTTGTTTGGGGCGTAAGACAGGTCGCAACCTCTTCGCCGTCGTCTTCCCGCCATTTCCTCCGGAGGCTCCGCGCGCTCTCGCCACGCACTCGGTTGCCTTCGCCGGACGCTGGTTGCCTCTTGGAGTTTTGGACAGCCTTCCTCAGTCCCGACAGATGATACACCCTCTGAAGTATTTTTGACTGATTTAGAGGTATTCTTTTCCCCAAAATTTTTCGAATTTCGTTTGTTGAAATCTCAAATATTTTCGTTAAAGTAAATCCAGTCATAGTCTCAATGCCCTAAAAATTGATCAAGTCGTTGCTTTTTCTCGAAAGTTTTTGATGGATAAAATTTGAAATAGAAGATGAATGTTTGTCGTGTTGGGGTAACTCTTTTGTGGTATTTGTGTCCATGGACGTGTGGAGACAAATGGACGCGGATTTCTGGAGAAGGCCGAGAACATCCGTCCTCGGGCTGGCTGGAAGAATTGGACGATGACTATTGTGGAGGAGTAGTGGCTAAAGAATTCGTACGAAAATTATTGTCCGAGAGGAGGCTGAAATAGTGGACAAGGACTCTGAAGCCTAGGCGTTGACTTCTTCCGTAGGCCTGCCGTAGCCGCGTTTTGCAGACGGACAGTTGACCTACTCAGGCGGCTGCAACTTCCAAGTGTCAGGCCTGCCACTCTGCACGCCGGGCGTGCGCCTGCTTTTGCAGGCCTAGGCAGCGTGGCCTTCCACCCTAGTTCCTAGGGTGGCTGGCTGCCTCCCTAGGGTCAGTCCACTATATATATGGACTGCGAGCCAAATGAGCCAGAGGGAGAGAGAGAGTAAGATTGAGAGAGCAATCTTGGAGAGAGCAAAAGAACTATTGTGAAGGAAAAAGAGGAGTGCACCACTGGTGAGATAAGGGAAAAAGAGAAGAATAGAGAGTGAAAAGAAAAAGAGTGTTTTCTTAGTTCGCTCTGAAGAGTTTTTCTCTTTGACTTCTCGGGTGTGCAGCGGATACTCCATCTTGAAGGTTTGTAACCTATTTCACATAATGGATTTGCTGTTGACTTTGCTCCCGTAGTTTTTCTCTTCGGTTACAGAAGGGTTTCCACGTTAAAATCTCTTGTGTTTCGCTCGGTTTTCTATTTCTCCTTTTGGCTGTCCGTCCGAGCGCTCTCCCTCCGTTCGAGTATTTTGTCCTCTCGGTCACCGCGCTTTCGGTGCATTCTGTCCGGACACCCCGTTTTGCCCCAACAAGTGGTATCAGAGATTGGTTCGTGAACCGTCGGTTGGATGGCGCCGTCGGCGAAGAATGGGATGTTCAGTGTGGAGCAGTTCAATGGGCAAAATAATTTCATCCTTTGGCAGGAAAGGGTGATGAATATTTTGACTCGAGAAGGAACGGTAATAGTTCTTCGAAAAAGGAGGAGAAGCCGAGAAACTGTCCGATGACCAGTGGCAGGACAAGAGGATCTCCGGCTCACTCCACCATTAAGTTGTGTCTCAGGACAACACACTCGGAGGTCCTCGGACTATCGGACCCGGCTTGGGTCTCGCGGAAGCTTGAGAGCTGGTCCGTGCAAGTCTGTGTACAAGTCCAAGTCCAAGTCCTCGACAACCGGGTTGTATATGAAGAAGCGGTTCTATGGCCTGCGGTTGTCGGAAGGTGAGTGCTTTGAGAAGCACTTGGACGAGTTCAACCGGCTGGTGACACAGATGTCGGCCCTTGATGAGAAGATCAAGGACGAGGAAAAAGCGTTGGTGTTGCTGGCATCCTTGCCGGCCTCGTACGATCATATCGTCACGACGTTGCTGTTCGGGAAGGA
The DNA here is from genome assembly GCA_033239525.1 of Nepenthes gracilis. Lineage (NCBI taxonomy): Eukaryota > Viridiplantae > Streptophyta > Magnoliopsida > Caryophyllales > Nepenthaceae > Nepenthes > Nepenthes gracilis. The sequence goes on along the minus strand of BSYO01000026.1, from coordinate 1,708,261 downwards.
CACGCTACAGCTGGATGAGGTCATAGCTTCCCTACTTATGAACGAGTCAAGGTGAAGGGAAAGCGGTGAGGCCTCAGGCTCTCGGGAAAGTCTTCTTGTGGCCACCAGCAGTCGGGGACGAGGAAGATCTGACCGAGGACGGGGTGGCAGGATGGAGAGGAGCAACAGTCGGAGCAAGCTTGAAGGAAGGAGTTGTTTCTTGTGTAGTAAGAAAGGCCACATAAAGAAGGATTGTTCGCGGAGAAGGCAGGACGAGGAGGGCAGAAGCAATTGTCAGGAGAAAAAGGATCAGGATGATGATCCAGAGACCATTGCTTTCTGTGGAGACCTCCTGATGGTCCATGCAGGGGAAGCATGGAGCCGGCCATGCCAGGAGATGAGTTGGGTGATGGACAGTGGGGCCTTACACCATGCGATACTGAGGAAGTCCCACTTCATGAGTTATACGCTTGTTGGCCGCGGGATGTTGAAGATGGGTAACGGTGGCTCGTCTAGGGTTGTTGGCATTGGGGATGTTTGCTTGAGGACAAGCAATGGAAACAAGCTCGTGCTGGAGGGCGTGCGACATGTCCCGGATCTGAGGTTGAATGTGATTTCAACCGGGAAGCTTGATGAGAAAGGGTTCAGGACGGCGTTTGGTGACGGCCAGTGGAAGCTCACCAAGGGCGCCTCAGTGATGGCAAGGGGAAGCAGGACATCAGGGCGTGCATCTGATGGAGATCTGCATTGCAAAAGAAATGCCAGGATGACCAACGGGGGCATTGGTCAATGTGGCAAGAGAGGCCAGCCAAGGAGGAATGCAAGGGAGAATGACAAGTCCGCGGATAAGGAGCTCAAGGGGAGTGGATTTACTCCAAGTTCAGTGGAGCGGAGGAATGTGTCATTCAGGCTTGCAGAGGTTGATGCCGGAGTCCAAATTCAGGGCAAGCTGCTGGGAGACAGGAGATGACGGTTGCCCAACAACGGCGAAGGTTCCCTACAAGGTCATGAGGGGAAGTTTGTTGGGGTCACTCTCTTGTGGTATTTGTGTCCACAGACGTGTGGAGACAAATGGACGCGGATTTTTGGAGAAGGCCGAGAACATTCATCCTCGGGGTGGCTGGAAGAATTGGACGAGGACTATTGTGGAGGAGTAGTGGCTAAAGAATTCGTCCGAAAATTATTGTCCGAGAGGGCAGTTGAGTTTCATCTCAAGTCTAGGCTGCCTTTCTCCATGGGTTTTTGCGGGCAGGCGGTTGACCCACTCACCAGCGGATTTGACTTCCAAGGTGTCAGGCCTGCCACCCTGCACACCGAGCGTGCGCTTGCTTTTATAGGGCTAGGCGGCGTGGCCTTCCACCCTAGTTCCTAGGGTGGCTAGCTGCCCCCTAGGGTCAGTCCATTATATATATGGACTGCGAGCCAAATGAGCCAGAGGGAGAGAGAGAGCAAGATTGAGAGAGCAATCTTGGAGAGAGTAAAAGGACTATTGTGAAAGAAAAAGAGGAGTGCACCACCGGTGAGAGAAGGGAAAAAGAGAAGAATAGAGAGTGAAAAGAAAAGGAGTGTTTTTTTGGTTCGCTTTGGAGAGTTTTTCTCTTTGACTTCTCGGGTGTGTAGCGGATACTCCATCTTGGAGGTTTGTAACCTATTTCACATAATGAATTTGCTGTTGACTCTGCTCCCATGGTTTTTCCCTTCGGTTACAGAAGAGTTTCCACGTTAAAATCTCTTGTGTTTCGCTCGGTTTTCTATATCTCCTTTTGGCTGTCCGTCCGAGCGCTCTCCCTTTGTTCGAGTATTTTGTCCTCTTGGTCACTGCGCTTTCGATGCATTCTGTCCGGACGCCCCGTTTTGCCCCAACAAGTCGATGAATTCAGTTTTCTAATAAATTGGTTATGCAAATGTCTTTGAATACTTAGGTTTTGTTTGTGAAGTCACTCATCGGTAAGCCAGACACATCCGACTTAGTGTTTATTGAGACTGATCCGATTAAAATCAAATTCAAATGGTGCACATGCTAGGTATAGAAGAAGTTATGGCATATTGTTTTCGAAAGTTACTTGTGAAAATTATCTTTCCCCAAGTCACAAAGAAATGAGCAAAACTACCGACACCAATGCACACCGAAATCAAGTAAATAGGCTAAGATCAAGATTTTATGTATAAAATCTCTTTAATATTGAAGGGAAAAAAATACGAGATTGGAGTCCTTATGAACTTTCAAAGGTGGATATCAACAACAGTTAATGAACGTAGTACGAGATATAGAAAGAAAATGGAATAGATAGACAAACTTAATGTGTATCTAAAATTTAGATGATAATTTGAATGAAGTTAGATTAAATTATTAAACCTTGTATCTATATCCTACATATAACAATATTAAATAAGATTTAAAAAGATACGAGACTCAATCTCTGATATATCTTTTGACGTTCAAGTCAGTAACTTTTTCTAAAATATGAGAGAGTGGTAAAGACTAATATGAGAGAGTGAAAGATGGAGGATTGAACCTCGTAATTTATGGATAATCAAATAAAGAGAGGGTTAAAACTTTATTCTAGCTGTTCAGATTCTTCTCATTTTCAAGAGAAGTGAGCGTATTTGTAGCCCTATCATCAGTTAATGACGGCTTCCTAAAAAAGAATAATTAATCACAATTTGAGTGGTTATACTTATTAAGAACTGAATTGTTCAATCATCTAATATACTTTAAATGGGTGGTTTTTCGGAGATAGTTAGTCTGATCATAATTTTAATTATAGGGTGTATTAACTATTTACTTGATTTAACTACTCGGTTAAATTAATTGCTCGGTTCATTTAACTGTTTGGTATGATTAACTTTTCGGTTTACTATTTGGATATTTAGCTATTCAAATCTTTCAACCTATATTTCCTGTGTCTATTCAGCCATTCAATCATTTGGTCGATTGGCAGCTTTGTTTTGACCTGGACTTAGTTTTGTTATTCATGGGCGCTCTATATTAATCAGTTAGGTCGGCTGTGTTTTAGGTAATACCCAAAATTAGCCCTCCATTTTAGAAAAGTAAATTTAGGTTTTGAGTATGCTTGAGTGAGAATCCAAGTGATTCATTTTGAATGTTGTTTGAATGCCTGTTTGAATACCTTTTCCTAATAAAATCGTAATAAGTATATATTTATTGTTGTCTAGTTATGTCAATTAAAATCTATTTTCCTATAATTCGGTAAATATTTTTTTAGCTATTTGATTGTTTTTCTTCACCCAAACACACTTCGTTTCGTAGCTTATTTGGGTTATAAAAAGAGCTACTATCATTCTATATTCATTCAAATTCCAAGTCTCAACATCTAGTTGAGTTGCTTATATTTTGAAAGTTACTCAGTGTTCAGTGGATTGGAAAGAAGAGAGCTCATCTTGTTGCCATTGCATTTCTTTGGGAAGCATCAATCAAGTCTGTCTTAGTTATCATATTTTATGTAAAAAACTGTGTTGTTTTTCCTGTTTTGCACAATATCGTAAGTCAGACTAATTTTTTGTCCAGGTAGTTGCTCTTGATGTCTTATACTATTCGGTGTATCATTGCTCATGCGTCTCTTTTTGGTGGGATTTGCATATATGTTAGTATGCATCTATTGTGGAGCATTTAGATTTCAACCAATGATATGCTAGGGAGTTATCCGGTTTGGTGCTGCTTTCTCTCATTCTATTTGCATTAGTTTTTTTTTTTTTTGGAGAGAGAGATGACAAATTTTGTGATTCTTTTGTTGCTACTAATGAGATTCATCCCTAATATTTCTTCTTTTTCTTTGACTCGATCGATTTAATGTTCTCATGTAGAAATTTATCCTATACATGAATGTATCCAAGAATGAAGAAAAGAAATATTTTCTACTTTTGCATTTAAATTATATTTGTGAATATATTCCTTTTATGTTTTGGACTTTTATTCATTTGCATGTGATTGTAAGCCTCGGAAAGTTTAGTCAAATTATTTGAATACAATTTTTTTTTCAAGTCTTGGTCTTAAGACTTGAGAATTTATCAAATAATAATCCTACAAAAATCTAACAACTCTATATTCTAATAACTCTGCCTTCTGATAATTCAGCCTTTTGAAAACCTACCTTTCTAACAAACCAAGATTCTTAGTTAAATAAATCAAAATTTAAATTATAAGAGTCTATCCGATTTGTTTCTTAAGACTAGTTGAACTTTTGTTTTGCTTCATTTCGATGATCAGATGACATCAATGTCATGATGATATTTTTTTTTTTGGTAACTAGAATGTCATGATGATATTTGTAGCCAAAATGACTCATTAGTGGGGCATCTAATGTAATACCAAGCAGTTTTCAAAATGTGTCGTTTTTGAATCATCTCACTATCAGTTATCATTATGTAGTGCTTTGATTTTAAATTGAGGAGATATGCCTTCCTCTGTTAAACTTTGGGAAATCAAGGTGTCATTTGAATCAATATTACTATTTTGAACGCATTGTTTCTAAGATCAGTTGCCTTTATAAACTCTAATGTCTTCTTTTCTTTTATTTAAACCCTTGCTAAGTATTCTTATTGGCTTTATTTCAAAGTGTAAACCTTCCAACTTCTTTGACCTTCTTGCCTTCTACTTCTCATGACTTCATGAAGTGCTTTGAAAAATGTTGTAGATATTGCTTCTTGTTTATCTTTGTCTGGTATTGTTAACATTTATGATTGATTTAACATTCTAACTGATATTCCTTTTATTGTTCCATCTCCTAATGAGAAAGCTTGTTCTCCGTGAGAGAATTTCATCGTTGCATGTGAAGCTCACTTGAAGGATGGTCTTTGGATTCCTTTGCTAGAGAGTTTATTAATATAATGGAGGCTCTTGAAATTTCCATTGCTCAATTCTATCCCAGTGCTATCAAGAATTTAGTAATATTATGTGCCTTTTTTCCTAGCTTAAATTAGATGCCTGGATGGTAAAGATCATTTTCCATTTTAATCAAGAACGTGGTTGGATATCTTTAACTCTTAGAAAAGAGTTTAAAATAAGTAGATGAAACCCTGATTTTATAAATAATTAGAATGACTGATTCTTTTACATTAAAGTTTTAAATAATTTGGTTTTGTCAAATAATTAAGGTAACGTAAACCAAGCATTTTTTGGTTTGGTTCTTGAGAACAAGTTTTTACCACTAGATTTCGAACGGATTTAGTGAAAGAGCATATAGTCGAGTTGTACAAAACCGGCCGTTTTCTCATCCCTATGGCCTTCAATGCTATAAATTGGTATATTATTCTCGAAGGTGATGTCATTGCCGATTTGCCGCCTCATTATTTAAAAAGGAGGAAAGATATTATAATAGGTTCTCCATTTAAGACCAGACTTGATCAACCCATCAACCATTCAGTATCTTTGCCAGTTTCTCCTCCGAATGACGATGTTTTGAAAGTTGTTGATGAGTTTTTTGAGGACAGTGTTGCTAAGATTAGGGCTAAGGAATCTGCATGTTTATCAATTCCAGCTCTTATCTTTTCTCTTGTAAGGCCCCTAGAGGAGACTCCTATTTTGAATTTTGAAAAGAGAATCCCAAATAATATTCCAAACGAGGAGCGTGACTCTTTTCACCATTCTTCATCTAAAGATGTGCCAATAGTTAATACTTTTATTGTAGCTGAATATGAGATTCCAATTGTGTTCGGCTCTACTTCCTTTATTAAACTATCGTTGGGGTCTTCTGTCTTTGGAGCAGTTTCAGTTGAATCAAAAGATGATTTGAATAATGTCCATGCTGTGAGAGAGTCTCATTGGCTAGAAAATGCTGTAGGCTTTCATTGGGTCCCTTCCTTAACCTGACAAGAGACTTAAGGTTGTTTCTCTTCCCTCTGACTAAAGGCAAATTGAATTTGGTTAGCTAGTTCCTTAGAAAGCCCAAATTAAATTTGGTTCTAACCTGTAAAACAAAATTCTTGCATCTCTCTTTAATGTCAAAAGAAAATAGAGGCAAAGTGCAGTGTTTTGCAAATTTTAAAAAACTGTATAGTGTTCATAAGTGGCCTAAATGATCCATTGGATCAGTATTTTTGTCATATGACTCCAAACTGGGCATTTTGAATTTATGATGGAGTCGATGCCTCTTTATTTACCAGGTGAATGTGTCCAACCCAATTGAGTCGTTTGCCCAACTGTGTTTCCTCAAAAAATCTGCTGCTCTATCCTTTTTATCCGTTCCTCCATATATACTTGGTATCTGTTTGGCCAGAAAGGTTTGAGGCATGCTACTGTATGATCCATCCTCTCAAATTGAAGGAAGGACTAATGCTGATGTGCGTATCTGGAGCCATGGGTGTCTTTGGTCGAGAGAGGCTCCCTTTGAGACAATTTTCTTTCTTTTTGACCTCCTTATTGAGGTAAAGGCTTGTAATTGGAAGACCTCGGCCCTTCTGGTATGGTCCTCAGCCCAATCCCACAAAAACTTCAGCATTTTTGACATGTTTTGAATTTGAGCTACCAAAGTTCTAATTTCTTAAATATCCAATGGGTGACCACTTCCATGACTGTCTTCTTTTAGGAGGATGCCACAAGAAGCAACATCTTTCCGCAGTTGGTTTGGTTGCCCATATACTCTTATGTTCATTTTTTTTTGAGTTTGTTGAAGAGAAAGTGTTAATGAGGTTTTTTTGCCGGTGTGATCTGAATCAGGTAGAAACAAATGGCATGGCTATTTTTCTCACAGATGGCATCAATGTGTGTACCTATAATATGGATAATAATTCGAATAAAATCTGGTCAAACTTGGACAAGGGGATTACAACTCAAAGGTGATTCCAATTTCTTAAATAGCCAATGAGTGACCACTTCCATGACTGTCTTCTTTTAGGAGGATGCCACAAGAAGCAACATCTTTCCGCAGTTGGTTTGGTTGCCCATATACTCTTATGTTCATTTTTTTTTAGTTTGTTGAAGAGAAAGTGTTAATGAGGTTTTTTTGCCGGTGTGATCTGAATCAGGTAGAAACAAATGGCGTGGCTATTTTTCTCACAGATGGCATTAATGTGTGTACCTATAATATGGATAATAATTCAAATAAAATCTGGTCAAACTTGGACAAGGGGATTACAACTCAAAGGTGATTCCAATTTCTTAAATAGCCAATGAGTGACCACTTCCATGACTGTCTTCTTTTAGGAGGATGCCACAAGAAGCAACATCATTCCGCAATTGGTTTGATTGCCCATATACTCTTATGTTCATTTTTTTTTGAGTTTGTTGAAGAGAGTGTTAATGAGGTTTTTTTGCCGGTGTGATCTGAATGAGGTAGAAACAAATGGCGTGGCTATTTTTCTCACAAATGGCATTAATGTGTGTACCTATAATATGGATAATAATTCGAATAAAATCTGGTCAAACTTGGACAAGGGGATTACAACTCAAAGGTGATGTGCAGCTCTCGCCTACCCAAACACCCTCTCCCCTTCGAACATTTAATCATGGCCCTTCCAGTGAAAGTGCACCCTGAATGCAACTGTGAAGGGTTGATGTTGTTATACATTTTTGCATGCATGCTTCCGTGATGTGCATGAAATATATGTTGTTAAGTTTCGAAATCAGGTTCATGTTTGTTAAGATATTATTTGTTTTGGAAGGAGGCATAGGATGCATCCAGCTGTTCACCCCGCCTTGCACAATTGTCTTTGAAAACACATCTAATGAAGAATGAAACCTTATCACTTTTCAGTAGAAGACACATCTTCACTCAACCCATGTGAAATTGTCCACTCCCATTATCCCCATGGAAAAGGTATGTTGCTATGGTAGGGGTGCCTGTATAAGTCTCATAAACGGTGCTATTGTTGAGCTGTAAAGTTGTTTATCTGCTTTGAAAGATGTATTCATTATTAGCCTCATCATATGCAATTTTGTTCTTGAAAACGTATATCGAATGGAGAAGAAAGTCCTCTACTTAAATGTAAAAAGCCATCTCTTTACTTATTTAATGTAAAATAATTTACCTCCATAATATACTTCGTCTCTTCCCTCTTTCAATTAGGCCAATAAAAGCCAGCATCTGAGTTATTTGTTGGCCAATAAGCTTATGGCAAAGTTGCACGTCCATCAACATTCTGTCATAGCAAGCCACAATGCATGTGATGAGGACCCAACAAGGGGAGAGGTGATGGCACGGCGCTGAACAAGCCGTAAGGTCTTCGATGAGCCAATGATAGGGTACTCAAGCGATGAGGCTACAACACCGAGGTATGCAGACTACCGAGCTTCGCTGGTGCTGTGAAAGGAAGCCCAAGTAGATGAGTAGATATTTAGTTATTATATTAACAAGGTAGTATTGTAATTACGGCTGTAGGAGTATTAGGATTAAGTTTGCTATGAACTAGGGTATAAATGAAAAAAAGAAAAGAAAAGAAAAGAAAATCTTTTTTTTTTTGGGTTAATTTCTTTGGCTCTTTTTGATTTTGCTTTAAAAACTACATAGAATCACTTAAAGTTAATTTTGTGATCTTATTTCAGACATATCTTTGGTTTTTTCTAAATTTTACTCTGAAAATTATTTAGACTGATCGGGGGTCAATTTTACAATTCTCCTTCGTAGATCTGTTAGCTCACCGTATGGTTATTGATATTGATCATTAAATTTGCAAATCATTTCAATAATATTGTGTAATTAAAACTTATTTGTATAAATCTTCTGATCCATTCCTCTTAACACATGGCTCTTACCAACTAACCCACTTCAAATTAACCTTCCTATCCATGGATCCACAATTTTTGAACCTTTTTTTATCTCTTTATCGGCTTGAAAATCTTAAAATTGTTAGAACTATGCTAACATGCTAGGACTATGTTTAAAAGTAATAAATTATTCTATGTTTTAAACACAAACAATCATGAAAATATGAAAATTGTCTGAATAATCGGTGACTACCTAAAAAATATTACTCCCAGATGAGACCTGTTGCGTTCTGGATCCGCGGGGTCCAGTCGGATCCGTGGTTTCCAGGCAACACGAGTGTTTGGGGTGTTGGACACGAAAGCAAGATCAAGACTGGATCTTTTACGTGGGAAACCTTCTCTTGAATGGGGAGGAAAAACCACGAGGCTCAGGGCCTTAGAAATGCTTCACTATTTAGGTGGAAGTCTTTACAAAGTATAAGTGTTAGGGTTAATCCCTTCCTTGTCTCTTGTTTTGTATCTCTCTTTTAGGGGGTAACGCTCGGTGGAAGGCTTTATCACTCTCTTTGTTCCGTTTCGCTGGGAAAAGAGATTCTGCGGCCGAGAGGAAGCGGGCCGAGAACCTTGGGCCCTTAGGCATGGGGGGTTATGTTGGGCCCTAGTATAAAGGCCCATAAAAGCACGACCCAGAAGAGAGGCCCAGAGTAGAGGCCAATGGCCCAAAGACCAAGACCACCGCAGAAGTCCGAGAGGTCCCATCCGCTCATAAGGAAGCTCGAGGACAACGCTAGCAACACCTAAGTGCACGGACACGGAAAAGACCGAGAACCCTAGAAGTCTTGCCAAGTCTCAAAGCCGTCCGAGGAATTAAGAAGAGACTCCAGGGCTTTTCCCCAGAGGATCCCCCGAGGACTGCCCTATGCTCGGCCGAGGATGCCAGCTAAGCGACTTCGCTGATTCCCAAAGAAATCTGCAACCACTACCAGTCTCCATCTAATCAGGGCACACCTGGTCAAATCAAGACTGACGCCTAGACCCCGCATGTCTGACACGCCTAAGCCTACCAGCGGCGCCAGCCGCATGCCTTCCCGCGCACGTCAGCAGCATTAAATGAGGCCAGTGGGATACTAAACAGCTTCTGGGCCATCCGATGGCGGCCACACGTCTCCTCCCCAACGGCCTGGTCTTCCCTATAAATACCCAGTGAGATCCCTCTCCAAGGGACCGGATTCTCTCCCCCCAAATTTGCTCCAGAAAGAAGGAAAAAGGACCACTTCCTCTCGGCCGCAGAATCTCTCTTCCCAGCAAAACGGAACAAAGAGAGTGATAGAGCCTTCCACCGAGCATTACCTCCTAAAAGAGAGATACAAAACAAGAGACAAGGAAGGGATTATCCCTAACACTTGTACTTTGTAAAGACTTCCACCTAAATAGTGAAGCATTTCTAAGGCCTTGAGCCTCGTGGTTTTTTCTCCCCATTCAAGAGGAGGTTTCCTACGTAAAAGATCCGGTCTTGATCTTCCTCTCGTGTCCAACACCCCAAACACTCGTGTTGCCTAGAAACCACGGATCCGACTGGACCCCGCGGATCCAGAACGCAACATTTGAGCGTTACCCCCTAAAAGAGAGATACAAAACAAGAGACAAGGAAGGGATTAACCCTAACACTTGTACTTTGTAAAGACTTCCACCTAAATAGTGAAGCATTTCTAAGGCCCTGAGCCTCGTGGTTTTTCCTCCCATTTAAGAGGAGGTTTCCCACGTAAAAGATCCGGTCTTGATCTTCCTCTCGTGTCCAACACCCCAAACACTCGTGTTGCCTGGAAACCACGGATCCGACTGGACCCCGCGGATCCAGAACGTAACATTATAACACTTGTACTTTGTGAGGTTTCGGATTTAGGAACTTGGTAATAATGAGGTGATTAGTATGTTAATGATCAATACTAATCCTATGGAAAGATTAAGGTTTGTGTAGGAAGAAAAATCGGGAAAATTATTCGGTCCGGCCGCTGAAAACCACCCGGAGAGTCTTGCGCTTCTGGCGCTGGCCGTGGCTCGGGTGGAAAAACTAGAAGCGAGGCCGCTCGAGCACAGCTCGAGCGGTGGACAGCCCGTGGCACGGCCGCCTGCTGGCCTCTCGAGCTCCTCTCGACAGGCAGGCGCAGTATAAATACGCGCCGAGTTTCCTTCTCCCTCATTTTTCAGATCGACCGAGGGTTTTAGAGAGAGAGAGAGGGTGCGCGTCTAGAGAGAGAAGGGAGATCGAGCCCGGGAGTCCGATTTCGTCCAAGAGCCAGGTATAAAGGTGAAAGCACGCATCGAGGCAAGTGTTCTCATACTCACTTCTCGTTCTCTTTCGATGTTTTATGTATTTTCGTTGGGTATTTTGTGTCGATACCCACCGTGAACGGTAGAATCTTGAAACCCATGCCTAGAGGTCCAAGAAAATGTAGTTAGTTGCGCGGATCGTGTCCGACCCACTCGGTTTGGTTTCACCGAAATCCTAACCCACGAAAAATTGGGGATTTCCCGTTTTCCACCCGTGTATCATGAAATTGACCTCAAAATATGAATCCCCACGTCCCAATGATGCATATATATCGGCCGCGGGTTCGATTTTGCAAATTTCGACCCGTTCGCGGTGTCCGGGCCCTCTAAATCGGCCCTGACACTGTTCACCCGAGACCGAAGGTGGAAAATGCATGTTGTCACCTTCGTAAAATGATGATATGATCCTAGAATATGAATCCCGGTATCCCAATTGTACGTATATATCGACCGGATGCCGAATCTCGCGAGATTTGACCCATTTGTGGCATCCGGGAGCCTTAAAAGTTCCTCGTTGTGGATAATCCGGAAATGAATGGGAAGTTGCATACTTCCACCCTCGTGTTAAGTTAAATCGAACCCAAATGCGAAATCCGGTGTATCAAGTGTGTGTATGAATCCACTGGACGTCCAATTTTCAAGTATCGAACCGTGTGCGGCGTCCGGATGTTCAAAAGGAAATTTGTTATCGTTTCCTGAAAATGAAATGAGGAATATAAGTGTTATGCTTCCATAATTGTTATTGATATAACGTTTAAATGTTTAAACGCAAATGTAAGCTCCGAAACGTGTATCCGTGTGCTGGAGGCAAGGGATGAGTCCCGGAGGTTCCAAAGTGTTATGTGATTTTCGGAGGTAAGAATCTAATCTCTCTCATAAACTTGGATGACTTGTTGTGGATTAAGGGAATTGAGTCCCACGAGGAAAATGAGTCCCATTAGATATTGTGAACCGTGATATGAATGGAAGGGAATCCACATTGAGCTTGTGATGATGTAATCTCCTGGATGGAGATGTGTTTGATGATGTAATGTCCCGGTTGGAGATGATTGTGATGGGAATGAGATTTACCCGAGATGTGATCGTGTGTGTGGCAAATGTGGGTTTCCCTCTCCAAGTGTTGAACCTAATCTTAAAACTACGACCCTGAGTCGTATGGGTAGTATTCTTTAGTATACCATGTCCATTGCGGTGTGAACTCGATGAATACTTGGCCACGTATTCCGGATGCTCGTGGGAGCAAGTGATGTCTGTGGTACGCTTTAGGAAACTACTGTGGAAGAACGATGATTGCCCTGAACCCCGGGGGTGTGGGGTGTGTCTGTCGATGCTACATATTGTGATGTAGTCGTCTGTGATGATTGTTGCATGGATGCAACCGAGGGTCATGTGCTACCGACCTAAAATAGTAGTCGTGGCTTTAGAATGTGTAGCGAACACATTCCTATCCTAGTTCTCTCGCATCGTTGGCTAGTACGGCCGACTAGTCGGGGTCCGCAAAGATGATGTAATAATGAAAATGAATCATGTTCAAGATGAAAACGTGTGAATCCCGTGACTCAAGATGTAATCGTGAGAATCTAGTGATTCCAAATGATGACCAAACAGTGTAACCATGAGAACAGTGAGAACCAAGTGATTCCAATTGTTTCCTGTTCCCTCTCCTATTTCTTAATTATGGAGAGTACTTGTATTCCCTCCCGTTTCATTTCTTGTACATGTCTTGGAGATGTGATTATGATTATATTTGCCGAGCTGTTAGCTCACTCTTGCAGTTATTGTTTTTCCTTTCAGATGAGAACACTTAGCCGGCGCCGAATTGGTTAGAGCAAGGAGAGGCTTGCTTGTTGAGGCTGGCTGGACGGCGAGTGCAGAATGATTTGGACTTAGAGTTAGATCGGATTGCGGACAGCCACTCGGGGTTGAGCGTGGCTCGTTATAGTTATTGTTTTATGGTTTTGTTATATTTTCGCATTTTTGATGATTTAGTTATGCTTCCGCGTCTGTATATATATGTTTTTGAGTTTGGTTTCATTAGATGTCATCTCTCTAGATCCAGTATAGTAGCTAGGAGTACTGTATTGGAGCCATGGATGATATGGCAGATGTGTGATCCTATGTGGTGTGTTGTAGGCTTTGAGTTAAGCCTTTTGATTAGATGTGTGCTTGTACAGGATATTTGAACAGGTTGTATTTTTTGTTTTCGTTCAGTTGCAGAGGAAATTCTGCCGAAATTTCTGTAAAATCCATAAGCATTAAATATGGACTATAGTTGTGTTGCCAATGACGAAGGTTATTCAATGGAGAATAATCCGGTCCATCACATACTTTGTAAAGACTTCCACCTAAATAGTGAAGCATTTCTAAGGCCCTGAGCCTCGTGGTTTTTTCTCCCCATTCAAGAGGAGGTTTCCCACGTAAAAGATCCGGTCTTGATCTTCCTCCGTGTCCAACACCCCAAACACTCGTGTTGCCTGGAAACCACGGATTCCGACCGACCCCGCGAATCCAGAACGCAACATTGGCGCCGTCTGTGGGAAACAGCTGACAAAAAGCTCACAAGCTCCTCTCCTCGCAGAGCAACCATCTCCTTGAAGATGATCAGCAGACAAGACAGTACGTCCACCTGGGAAGAGGAGCACTACGACAGGTGCCTCCCATCGGGTGGCAGAGTGAGTGGCGGCCCTGGTACTAGCGTGCGCAAGCTAGTATAGAAAGTGGACAGTCTCACAAGAGCCGTCCGCACCCTCCGAGAGAAGGTGGACGAGCAATCTAGGGGCCCGCGCCTTGAAAGCCCGCGTCCAGCGGCGCCCCAGAGGCAACCCTCGACACGGGCTCCTGGTGAGTTGAGGGACTACCTCAACAGAAAAAAGTCCATGAGCCAAGCCCCGACGAAGAAAGGGCTCAAAAGGCTCTGGAAGACGGTCTTCGGGCCCAGAACCGGCAAAACAAGTCAGCCGGGAGGACGAGAAGACCCTCTGCCCCCGAGGACAGGGGAAGGAAAAAGAAGGGCGAGCGCCCAGCTGAAGACCCAAGGGCCATTCGGGCAAGAAGAGCCCGAACGGATGGTCCTTGGAGGAGACGGGCCCTCGGGCCCACTTGCTCTCACCGACTCCCTCACCAACATCTTGAGGCAGATCAGCGACGAGTAGTTCCTGAGATGGCCCAAGGCGTTAAAGAATCCAGAGGGAGGCGACTAGTGGGAGTACTGCTATTACCACTGCAGCCGTGGCCATGACACCGAGGACTGCCGGAAGGTCCAGGTGGAGATCGATCGGCTCGTAATGGAAGGCTATCTCGACCGCTTCCTGCCACGACCCGGGCGTAGCCCCAGAACAGTAGGGCGCGCCCGGTCGCGCCGCTCAAAGGGCAAGACATTAATGGGAGCAGAGTAGGCCTGACCACCCGCTGAGGGTGCCAATACCGGCGAGGCCAGCCCCAAACGTAGCTGTCGCAGGGACCAAGGAAATGGCAAAAGAGGAGCATGAAGGCCCAAGCGCGCGGACTGATGTAAAAAAAAAAAAGAAGAGAGCGAAGGCCCTGGAGGCTGCTCAATGTAAAACCTGTACATCAATGAAAACGTCCCTTCGTTACGCCTATTCTGAAGCGTTCTCGTGCTCCCTCACCAACGATGAAGCAACTCGCAGCATAAATAAAAACTCGGCTGTGACCGAGCGGTTCCAAAGGCCGGGCTGCAGAGGTCAAAACTCAAAAATTCGGCTGTGACCGAGCGATCTCAGAGGCCCGGGCCCCAGAGGTCAAAACTCAAAAACTCTGCTGTGACTGAGCGGTCCCAGAGGCCGGGCCCTAGAGGTCAAAACTCAAAAACTCGACGGTGATCGAGCGGTCCCAGAGGCCGGGCCCCAGAGATCAAAATTAAAAACTCTGCTGTGACTGAGCAGTCCTAGAGGCCGGGCCCCAGAGGTCAGGCAACAAAAACAAAGCTAAAGAGTTAAAAGCTAGAAGTCCCTAAAAGGATCGCACACCCACACCCAAGAAGTTAAAGGGTCAAGGACCGTAAAGAGATCACGCACTCGAAGCTAAAGAGTTAGGTGCCATATATCGCGCCACAAAAAGAAAGAGAAAAAAGAGACACACTCGTACAAGCAAGACAAAAGAAACGTCCGAAGCTCTGATGCAAAAAGGACAAGTCTTATTTATAAAAATGAATTTATGTACAAGTGTGATAAAATAAGAAAAAGAAACAAATAACGTATCAGGGGAGCGCCTCTCGGCTCCCTCCTCCTTGAGCCTCTTGGGCTCCTGTAGATCCCGCCTGGTCCGCTGGAACTGGCTCCTCGAGCGTAAGAGGTTCACCATCAGGCCCTGCCCAAGGAGGCGCAGGGAAAGGTCTCCCAGCGACGCCGTATAAGTCTTATACACTCAAGGCACTGGCGTTCCTAGGATCGAGGATGGCTATAGGAAATCGCGGACGGACCAGTCGCGCCACTCGACGGCACATGCGGATGCCATCCCAGAACTTGCCGTCCAACACTGGAGCCATCTCGGCAATTTGCACAGACGTCCTCAATCTCTCGTCCTGGCGAATCCGATCCTGAAGGAGGCCATGCCGAAGCCGCAGGAGCTTGACAGTGTTCTCCAAAGAAGCGATCTTCTCCTTAGCTTCATCTAGCTCCGCTTCTGCCCATTGCGCAGCTTCATGGCGGCCCTCGAAGACCCCATTTCTAGGCAGGATTGGGCGATCACTCCCACCAGTTCACTGAGGCCGCCAATCAAACTCTGGAGCTGCAACAGAAAAGCTCATCAAAATGCGAACGGCGGGAAGTAAGGCAAGAAAGAACACAGTGAGTTACCTTAGAAACAAGAGGATCGTCCCCTGTGCCACGCTCCCCATGGGTCTCGGACTCCTGAAGACCGCTCCTAGGCCCCGTAGGCGCCACCTCAGACACGGACTCAGTGGCTATAAAAGGCACCGAAAAGTCTGCCTCAAAATCAACGTCCCCAAAAAACTCGGACGATCGCTCGACTTCAACCACAGTCGGGTGCTCAGAAGGATCAATGGGCATGGGCTCGTCGACACTTAAGTCCTCGACCTCCACCACGATTCCCAAGGAAATCTGCAACCACTACCAGTCTCCATCTAATCAGGGCACCCCTGGTCAAATCAAGACTGACGCTTGGACCCCACATGCCTGACACGCCTAAGCCTACCAGCGGCGCCAGCCGCATGCCTTCCCGCGCACGTCAGTAACATTAAATGAGGCCAATGGGATACTGCACAGCTTCTGGGCCATCCGATGGTTGCCACGCGTCTCCTCCCCAACGGCCTGGTCTTTCCTATAAATACCCAGTGAGATCCCTCTCCAAGGGACCGGATTCTCTCCCCCCAAATTTGCTCCAGAAAGAAGGAAAAAGGCTCGCTTCCTCTCGGCCACAAAATCTCTCTTCCCAGCGAAACGGAACAAAGAGAGTGATAAAGCCTTCCACCGAGCGTTACCCCCTAAAAGAGATATACAAACAAGAGACAAGGAAGGGATTAACCCTAACACTTGTTCTTTGTAAAGACTTTCATCTAAATAGTGAAGCATTTTCGAGGCCCTGAGCCTCGTGGTTTTTCCTCCCCATTCAAGAGGAGGTTTTCCATGTAAAAGATCCGATCTTGATCTTCCTCTCGTGTCCAACACCCCAACACTCGTGTTGCCTGGAAACCACGGATCCGATTGGACCCCGCGGATCCAGAATGCAACAAGACCTATAGAAGTTACATGTTGGTTAATAGGTAAATGGTTCGATCAAATCGGTTTATAAAAAATGAACAATAAGCACATGTTAAATTGCTAGCCAATCAAATTTTTTCTCTCGGCCGAAAATTTTGTGAACCTTGAGCAAAATACTCATGCGAGCCAAAAAGCTAGCAAAATGTCAAGCAAATATCATGTGAAAAATTCCAATCTTATGATGCTTAAGCTAAGATCAAATGAACTTCAAATGAATCTATTTATCTTCAAAATAGACATAAATTAAAATTGGATCATAGTGGTGGCTAGTTAAACCTCTTGTAGTTTAATATTTTATAGTAAAACAACCAAAAAATTCCCTTGCTCAAACTTTTGATAAAAAAAGAAGTCATTTGACACCGGTGGCACTTTGTGAAAAGAGAGGATAAATAAAAAAAAATGAGAAAAATATTCGATATCCGATTGAGATTAAATTTAAGTTTTGTTTTTTGCTAAGTTTAGGCACACTGTTTTACTCTTATTTTTAGAATGTATTACTATTTAGTTATTTATTTTCTTAGTGTATTTTTTTCTAGTGGATTGTTAGAAATTTAGAGGTTATATTTAATTGATCATTTACATAGATTGTTATAAAGGAATCTCATAAAGGGTTATTTTTATAATTGGATGCTTTGTAGTGAATTTTTTTAAAATTTATTACGTAATTTTTTTTTATTTAAGAAGAATTTTTTATATTAAATATTATTTGTTGGGTCCCACGTCCTGGCCCATGGAGAATTTCGAGGCCCATGAAGAATTCCGAGGCCCGCGAAGGGTTTAGAAGCCCGCGCAGGCTGGTTGGCCCAGCCCAGTAACCGGAACGCATGAAATAGCCACGCTGGCAGAGGGCAACGGGACTCTGCAACGCATTTAATGTGCTGACAACAGGAAGGCATGGGGGCAGCCAATGGGAGAGCAGCTGGCGCGGCGCTAGTGGCTCACGCAACCGCCTGCAGGCAACCAACCAATCCCCGCTCAGGGGAAGATTAGGCGTGACCGGCGACGGTCAAAAATGTGCCAGCCACGGCAAGAGGATAATCGACTTGACCGGCGGTCCATAACAGTGACCAGCAGGGCTCGATAGCCCTGACAACGGGGTTTTGGCGCCCAGAGTCCAACAGGGAGAGGCCTATAAGAGCCCTCATGCCTCACAGAGAAAAGGATTTTTTTCTTCCTCTTTCAAAATTTCGATCCCAATATCGAGTCGAACTCAAGAAACTCTGAACTTTCTTCTACTCGACTCGATCACAAGAAAGTAACGAGCTGGAACTGAGGATTGACTCACTTCCGTTTGGTACGAGCTAGCTCACAACTACTCACCACACGTCTACTCAGACTACGGGATAATCAGCCACCCACTGCAGTGCAACAAGGAAGCCATGCCTTCCACAAACTGCTCACTGCATTCTCCATACCATTATACGAGCATCTCTTACGCTTTCATAGCATCTAATCGAACACCGCTCATAGCGTGCGCATTTCCGTTTTTTGTGGGAATTTGCTGACTTAAGCGTCGGAGTGGTCTCGGTGGGAGAAATCCTGCCGGACCCCTGACCTCTTGTTCGTTGTTTGTGTTGTGCAGGTCCAGGTTCATAGAGACGAAGACCGGACCCTTCGACCAACGCCGCCGCGTGCTAAGGAATCCGAAGGCTCCCTAATCCGTACGGTAACCGCGGACCCGGGACGCAACATTGGCGCCGTCTGTGGGAAACTGACGAAAAGCCAAGTGTCTCTTTCCCACCTTACTCCTAAACACCAGAAGATGGTAAACACCCGAGCACAAGCTAGTGTTCCGGCGATGGAGGTCGTCGCCCAAAGTGAAGCTCCCCCTGCTAGGAACCAAGCGAACGACCAACTAGAGCCCGATGTCCACCGCCTGGCCGCAGACATGGGCGATATCAAGCTCGTCCTCCGCGCCTTGTGCAAGAACACGGGAACTGCCTGGCCAGGTGCTGCCCCTCCGGCATCCAGGCCTCGACCTCAAGGAGAGAAAGGCATCGAGAGGCCGCTCGCAGAAGGCGAGCCAACCGGCTCGACCATGCCGCAGCCCCAGCTGACCCAAGTGGAAACAATCAGAACGAAGCGGAAAGTCATCCCGCCGGCAATGACCGGGAGGATAGCCCTGAGGGGTGCAACCCCCGCAACTCGCGCGGCAACGGGAGGCCAACCGCTGCATGCTCCAACGGCGAACGAGCCACCCAGGCAAAGAGTCGCCATCCCCGACGAGCTAGAACACACCTTCAGGGCAACACGGAGCTCCGCGACGTCATCAATGCGCGGAGAGGCTCTACAGATCCGTCGATGGAGGAGAAAGTCAAAGTGCTGTGGGACACCCTGCATAAGGAGAAACCCACGCCCTCCTCCGCCGACCTCCGGAGATCGCCCTTCGCCATGGACTTGCGGACGCAACCGTTGCTAAGCAAGTTCAAGATGCCGGTCCTGGAGGGATGTGACGGAAGCAAGGACCCGATGGACCACCTCAACTGCTTCCGTACTCACCTATCTCTACAAGGGGCAAGCGAGGCCTTGATGTGCCAGTGCTTTCCCGTCACCTTTAGGGGGCACGCGTTGCTCTGGTTCCATGGCCTCCCCCAAACTCCATACGCTCGTTCGACGAGCTTGCTGACAGCTTCTTAAGCTAGTTCGCCTCCAGCCGAAGGGAGTAGAGGCAACCATGGCACCTGGTCCGCCTCCGTCAAAGGTCAGATGAAAGTCTGAAGCGGTTCCTGGACCGTTTCATCACCGAGGCGCGGCGGATCCCTCATCTCTCCGACGAGCTGAAACACAACGCCTTCGTCGCCACCCTAGCGGCGGGGGACTTCTTCAAGCACCTATCGCACCAGCGCCCTCAGACCTTTCGGGAGGCTGAGACCATCGCCCGGGCGTACATCACGACCGAAGAGGCTAATGAGGCGAAGCGCCCCGAGCGAGTGGACCGGCCCCCGGAAGCCCCCAAAGCATCTTGTGGAAGAAAAAGGGACAGCGATGGACAGCGCTTCCCGGAGCACCAAAAATAGCAGCGGCCCCCGCCGGGGCCGAGAAAAGATCACAGCAGAGCCTCCCTGACCCCTCTAAACGACAGCCGTGCGAACATCCTAATGCAGATCCAGAATGAGAAGTTCTTCAAGTCGCCAAAGACACCCAAGGGTCCCAGCAGCAACGACCAGACGAAGTATTGCTAGTACCACCGCTGCCTAGGACACTCAACCGAGAACTGCCAGACCCTGCAGCAGGAAATCAAAGATCTGATCAAGCGCGAACACTTGAAGCGGTTCGTGAAGATTTCAGGCAGGAGCCGGCGACCTCCGACGGTGAAGCCAGTGAACCTCCGAGAGCCCGCACGGCCGCCGGCGTGGTCAATATGGTCTCCTCCACGGCCGCCGCGGACGCCAGGCGTAGGCAACCGGAACCAACTTCTAGCAACAAGCGAGCAAGGATAGGGGTTTGGAATGATGTCATTAGTTTTAGCAGCGAATGATATATGGCTCATGTAACCTCTCCCCATACCGACCCTCTTGTTGTATCGGCCCTCGTTTTAGGTGGTGGGGAGAACTACCAACTAAAACGGGTTTTCATTGATAATGGAAGCTCTCAAAATTTGTTGTATCTCACCGCCTTCTTTAAACTTGAACTAAAACTAAGCCAGATGAAAGCTGCCAGTGGACCCTTGTACGGCTTGGACAACGAGCCAGTCCCCGTGCAAGGGATAGTTCGGCTGGAAGTCACTATGGGGACCCACCCGCGCTCCATGACGCAGGAGCTGGCGTTCCTCGTCGTTGACCTTCCATCCGTCTACAATGTCATATTAGGCAGACCCTTCCTAACCGCCTTCGAGGCTGTGACGTCCATCCCACATCTGAAGGTGAAATTTCTCACCCCATGGGGCGTGGGAGAAGTCCTCGGAGGCCAAGAAATGGGACGGACGTGCAACCTGTCCCAAATCAACCCCGTGGCACCATGTTGCCCAGACGAAGACCTTGATCTCCGCAATGAGACCTCGCTGCAACAGGCCCAGTCCGGAGAGGAAACTGAGACAATCCCACTGAATCCTTCCAAGCCGGAATGATGCATCAACGTGGGGAGATCCCTCCAACTTGCGGAGCGCAACCGATTGATTACCTTCCTCAGGGCTAACTCCGACGTGTTTGCGTGGGTCCTCGCTGACATGCCCGGGATACCAGCTGAGATCATAGTCCATAAGCTGGGCCGTGACTCTAGCCGAAAGCCCGTTCGACAAAAGCGGAGGAACCACTCCGTCGAGAAGTTGGTCGCCATCAGGGAAGAAGTGAAGAGGCGCTTGGACGCCGGAATTCATCGAGAAAGTCCAAAGATCCGAGTGGTTGTCCAACGTTGTCTTTGGTAAAAGAGCAAATGCAAGAAGTGGCGGATGTGCGTCGACTTCACGGACGTGAACAAGGCCTGCCCTAAAAACAGCTTCCCGCTCCCCAGGATCGACCAGCTCGTGGACCCCACGTCCGGGCACGAGCTCCTGAGCTTCATGGACGCATACTCTGGGTACAACCAGATCCGAATGGACCAAGAGGATGAGGAGCACACCTCGTTCATGACAGATCAGAGGACATATTGTTACAAAATGATACCATTTGGTCTCAAGAATGCTGGCGTGACCTACCAGCGCCTTGTGAACAAGATGTTCGAGGCCCAGATCGGACGGAACGTGGAGGTATATGTCGATGACATGCTCGTGAAGAGCATAGTCGCCAGCAGCCACGTGAATGACCTAGATGAGACTTTTCAGGTCCTCCGAAGCACGGGATGAAGCTCAACCTCGCCAAGTGTGCGTTCGGAGTGACCTCAGGGAATTTCCTAGGCTTCATCGTGTCTCAACGCGGCATCGAAGCTAACCTAGAAAAGATCAAAGCCATCCTCGACCTGAACCCTCCGCAGACGATAAAAGATGTACAGAAGCTAACCGGCGAATAGCAGCCCTCTCGCGATTCCTCGCCAAGTCAGCAGAAAAATACTTGCTCTTCTTCAAGGCGCTAAGGGGCACCAAATCGCAGGGGTTCAAGTGGAGTGAAGAATGCGACGAAGCTTTCAGGGAACCAAAGACTTACCTCTCCAGTGCACCGCTCCTAAGCTCGCCGCGCGAAGGAGAAGATCTCTACCTCTACTTGGCCACATCGGCAGTGGCCCTCAGCTCGGTGTTAGTTGCGGAGCACGAGGATAGACAACAGCCAGTGTACTACGTAAGCCGGGTGCTGACTGACGTGGAGGCCCGCTATCCGCACGCTGAAAAGATGGCGCTCACGCTCGTCTATCCGGCGCGGGAGCTGCGGCCCTATTTCCAGTCCGACCGGATCGTCGTACTGACAAACCAGCCGCTGAAGTCGATCTTGCATAAGCCGGAGACGTCCGGCCGGCTGGTTAAGGGTGCTGTCGAGCTAGGGGAATTCGACCTAAAGTTCCGGCCCCGACCAGCAGTGAAAGGACAGGCTCTAGTAGACTTTATCGTCGAAGCGGCGACGCCTGCTCAGGAAGAATACAACAACCAAGGAAGTATGGTAGATGGTGATCCTCTTACGTGGACCCTGAACGTAGACGGATCATCTACCCAGGCAGGCAGCGGAGCTGGTGTCTTTCTAAGGACACCCGAGGGAATGGAGATCGCATATTCCGTCACACTGGCCTTCCCGGCCACGAACAACGTGGCGGAATACGAGGCCCTCCTCGCGGGCCTGCGACTGGCGAAGGAGTGTTCCGTGCGGTCGTTGATCATGCGTAGTGACTTCGAACTTGTGGTCAATCAGGTGAATGGAGACTTTGACGCCTCGAACCTACAACTTGTGAGGTACTTGGCGAGAGTGAAGGCCTTGATCCCTGAGTTCGGTCGGTTTGGGATCGAACACATCCCGAGATCAGATAACGAGCGCGTTGACCGACTAGCCCGGGACGCGGCCGCCAGGACCATGGAGCAATACGCGAGAGAGCCCAGGGAAGTCCTAACCACACCTAGCATCGACGCCGAAGACAAAGAGGTGCTACGGGTCGACACAGGAAACAATTGGATGGCACCATACGTGAAGTTCCTAACTAAGGGGACCCTACCCGACGACATCAACGAAGCCAAGCGAATCAAGAAGACGGCAGGATGATACGCGGTCCTGAATGAGAGGCTATACAGGCGAGAATACTCCACTCCCCTCCTGAAGTGCCTCACGCCGGGAAGCCGGTCTGTGCTACCGCGTAAGTGCACTGGATCATGCGGCTCGCACATCGGCGGAAAGAACCTGACATTCAATGTCATGTGGCAAGGGTTCTACTGGCCCACCATGAAGCGAGACGCTATGGAATTCGTCCGAAAATATGAAAGTTGCCCGGTCCATGGCAATATGAAGCACCAGCCGCACACGTAGAGCTGCACTATCTCTAATCCCCATGGCCGTTCGCACAATGGGGGCTCGACATACTTGGGCCCCTACCTTTGGCTGCCGGACAAAGAAAATTCTTGATCGTCGGCATCGACTACTTCACCAAGTGGGTGGAAGCCGTCCCTCTCGCCAAGATCACAGAGCAAAATGCGACGGAGTTCCTCCGTCAAGGCATCGTTTGCCGCTTTGGGATCCCTGAGGTCGTAGTGACCGATAACGGAACCTAATTCACCAGCAAGCGCTTTACGAAGTACTGCCGCGACCTTCGCATCAAGCTGATACATACGTTACGCATCCCTCGAAAAACGGACGAGTTGAGATCACCAACCGCATTCTTGCCGCAGGATTGAAGACCAGGTTAGAAGACGTAGGGGGCTCCTGGACTGAAGAGCTACCGTCCGTCAGTGCTATGGTCGTATCGAAATGTAATGCGAGGAAGCCGACAAGGGGAGACGCCCTTGAACTTTGCTTTGGGGCCGAGGCCATGGTGCCCGTGAGAGGTGGGAATGCCAAGCTGCGCGATCGAGTGCTTCGACCCAGCCACCAACGAACAAAGGCTTCGGGAAAGTCTTGACCTGCTCTCGGAAGTTCGAGACGCCGCACGGCTACGAACCGCGGCCTATCAACAGAGAGTCGCACGGTACTACAACAAACGGGTAAAGGCGCGCCCACTAGAAGTTGGAGATCTGGTCCTCCGGAGCGTAGAGGCGGCGGGAAAGACCGCGAACAGGAACAAACTCTCCCCTGGGTGGGAGGGACCGTTCCTCGTCTCCGCAATCCTCCGAGTGGAGCGTACAAACTACGCGCCCAAAACGGCAAACTGGTCCCGCGGACCTGGAACGCCGCCAACTTAAGGAAATACTATTAGTGATGCTACATCGACTCAGGTAAGTCGCACGCGCATGCATCATAATGAATGCTTGGACATGAGCTTTATCTTTTGATTAACATAATCACTCTTTCTATCATTCTGCATATTCATTTGTGTGAATTGATGACATGCATTGCATCCTTAACTGCCCCTAAGTTGGGAGGACAAGCATCCGTCCGTAAAACTAGTCCTTGGCCCAATGCCAGGCAGTCCGAAATCAACCGACCAGGACTTCGTCCCCACGCCAGATGGCCTGAGACGCGTTTTATGCATTTTGCTCACGCCCGGGCCCGAGCGGCCCCCCAGAGATTAAGCCCCACGCTAGACAGCCCGGAGGTAGCCACTCACAGGCTGAGACATCTCATCAAAAGGACCCAGGCGGTCCATCAAACAGGCTTCGCGCCGACGACCCAGGCGGTCAAAGCATCAGGCCTGGGGGCTCCTGAAGTCCCCAATCTACGGCAGACGAAACCTTAGGGGGCAAAAATTGCAGGCGTGCGGTGACCTTCTTGAACAAAAGAGAGCATCCTCAGTCTACAATGGTCGTGGGCTAGGACCTCAACTTGGTGATTATAACGCCTTGAGCAGGGGCCACACACCTCCCGCAATTATACGTGACCGAGTCCTAGACCCAGGAGTCCGGTTACCGTGGCCTGACAACCGCGCTAACCCTCGTTGCGGCTCCAGGGGCTTGGCGACGACATCCGCTTTACCAGATCGAGCCCCCTAAACGCGTGAGCTGCGACGACATCCTCTTATGAAGGATGAGCACCACACAAGAAGGCGCCTGGATAGGGCCTTAGCAACAATGGCTCTGAAGAGCCTAATGTTCAAGCATGAGAAGTAATCCAACAAATTACAGCAAACGAAGACTGCAAGCGACATCCCACGATAGAGGAAGCACAAGTGCAAAGAAGAAAAAGACACTTTCCATTCGTATATAAAGAACTAGTATGATACAAAGGCAAAAGACGGTCTAACAACCAACACAAGCAGAGACTAATCGGGCAGACTTGACGGACCCGCCTCCTCATGAAAATTCTTCAGGCGAGATGCCTCCTGTATCCCGGCGTTCCCCCGATGAAAGACTCCCTCAGAAACGTGGGGAGCCACCAAGGAGGCGATCTTGCAGCACAGGCGGATACCGTCCCAATACCGAGCCTTCAACGCCAGCCGTGATTCTGACGGAGAGTACCGGCCAACCATGTCTCTAACCAGCCTAGCAACATGGTCCTCCAAGGCGATGAGTAGGGCTTCCAGCTGCGCCACTCTCTGCTGCAGGCGCCCATTCTCCTCCTCGAGAGATGCAAATTGGGCCCTTCAGCTGGAGATGACCTGCTGCAAGTCCCCGTGAAGGACGGTCAACGCCTCAAAAGGGTTGACACCACCTAAAGCTTGCATAAGAAGCAACATCAGAAGCGCTCCCAAAGCATGTGACGGTAAAGAAAGGCCAGATGGAAACAACCGTACCTGAGCAGGAGCAGCGTTGGGAGAATGTGCGAGATCGCCCGACGAAACCTCTCCCTGAGGTAGCTTGCCCGCCTCGCCGAGGGCGAGGCTAGAAGAGTGGCGGCTATAGGAGCGCTGGGGCCTCGCCACGAGGACGACTCCGCTGCCCTCTTCGGGCTTGGCCCGGATCGGCGCAGCGCGACGCCTCCCTCCTCGGGGACGAGCCAAACCTTCAAGGAGCCTGTATTCTGAGATAGGCTCCACAAAGATCACTGTCGGCTCTACAGGCCCCCTGGCCTCCGGTATTGGCATAGGCGTGGCTGAAAGCGGCCCCTCCTGATCCTCAAGAATGACGATGTCCTCCCCCGCCTCTTGGGTGGCGTCTGCAGACGCCTCAGCAACAGAGCGAGCGAGGGGACTTCTAGTGGGTAGAGACTCCACCTCGCAGACTGCTCCGCGACCGAAGTCGACGATTGCTCGGCGGTTTCCCCCTGGCGACCCGCGCTCGTGGGTCCCTTCGAAGCCAGACTTCCCACCACAATAGAAGAACCAGCGATCCGTCTCCTGGACCTTTGCGTGGAAGTCCCCTCGGCCTCCCTTAGCCTCTTTAAGGCGGCCTCGTCCTCATCATCGTCCGTCGACGACTCCAATAATGAACAACTTTCCTCCTCGTCCCCCCGGACGGTGGAGGAGTGGTTGTTTCTCCAGGACCTCTCTTGCCCGGTCCAGCGATTTTCTGTCCCGAAGGAAGTCCCCATTTGCAGGCCTCGAGCGTGATGGAAGTCAGGAAATAACCCTGGACCGAGAACTTCGCCTCTTCAGACTTGATGGAGGATATCAGCTTCGCTGACTCCGCGGCATCCTCAGCCGACGGCTTATCTTGAAAGTACTCTGAAATCGATCCCCACACTCGCGAGAGCTCAGAGTCAGGGGGCTCCTGCAAAAAGAATAAGCGCTCCTTCCAGCCCTTTATCGAGTCAGGGTTGGTGCCGCGAAAGCGAAACCCCGCCTTGGGGGACATCGACACCCAATCTTCCGACTCCGTGAACCGGAAGATCCATCTCGCCGACTTGGCATCAAAGGAGCCGCCGTGAAGGAGGGCAAAGATAGACAATGACACCAAATAGCGCAAGGCGTTGGGGTGAAGCCTTGCCACTGGAACTCTCAAATAGTGTCCACCAAATACGATAAAACTCGCGCGGCAAAGGGGGTAACGAAGCCCCCTCGAGATGGTGCTCGTACACCGTAATGAAGCCCAAACCTGGGGCACCGCTCTCTATCAAATGCGCCAGAGCACGCCCCGCTCCAATCGCTGGGAAGGCCATAATCGACCACAAGAGAAGCAATGGCTCCCGCAGTCAAGACGGACTTGGTGTTATGAACACCATGACGAGTGGCTCTGGGAGCCTGGGAAGAAGAAGAGCTCTCTCTCTTTTTCGCCATTTCTCTCTCGGATGACACAAGTGCGTTACAGGAAAAATATCAGCAGAAGAAAGGAAGCAATTCCCGATCGGTTTAAATAGGCAACGGGAAGCCAAAAGGCGGGAAACCAAAGCGGCACCGCCACGTGCGATCAGGACACGTGTTGGCTTCACAATGCACCGCAAAATCCGAAATCGTCTGCAATCATGGCCAAACGCTAGACTGACAGGCGCGTCCTCTCAGCCGTCTGGCGAGGATCCACGCTGGCGCCACCGCATTAAACAAAGGCTCACGATAGTAGAGCCCATGAAGAGGCGCCGATAGCACAAAACGGAAAAACCAATAAAGAAGCGGGAAATTCGGAAGACAAAACGATGCGACGAAGTAACAACTTTCATTATAATAGCAGAACCCGTTACAACGGTTGCAAAAAGAAGAAGAAGAACTGCGACAGTAAAAAGAAACAATCAGCTAATGGTCCCAATGGCCGGTGTAGGAGCTTTGAACGTGATAGTCCACCAACTGTTCGCGAGTTCGAGCAAGCGAGAGCCCTCACGCGTCTAGAACACCCACGCGAAGCTTGGATCCTCCAAAGAAGGCCAGCCTTCGGCAAAGCCTAACGGCGTCAAAATAACTCTCTGCTCGAAGGAAGGGTTCACTCCCTCTCGCCGAAGCCTTGTCCTCAGCTCCGACCGCAGCCCGGTGAGCTCGGCCTCATGTTGTTGCTTGAGTCACTCGATCTCTTTCCATTTTGCAAGCGCCAATACGCGGGCCTTAAAATATTAGTATTTTTTATTAAAATTTATTTTTATTTAAAACTCCACATCGGGCGCCAACGAGACGAGTGACCAAAATACGGCCTTCGACCCAAATAGCAAATATTTTCGGCGACCTCGGCCTCGTGTTTATGATGGATAAAAAAGGATAATCCTTATATACTTGTTGCTCGACCTCTCCTTCAAGGGCCAATATGCAAATATATATATATGCGCCCCCACATTATATATATATATATATATATATGCGCCCAACAAGACGTGTGGCCCTAGCCTCCGACTCGGCCCAAGCGCCTTCCAAATGTTACGGATGACTTGTAGGCCCTCAACTACTCCGCCTCGACCGCAAATAGCAATATATCCCAAGCTCCCCGACGCCTTGTTGGACCCTCTCGAAACCCGGAGGCGCTCCCGACTTTAAAAAGTAAATAATATTGTTGAAAAAGAAGGACCAATAAAATAGACAAATGTGGCTTAGAAGCAAATAAAGGGTTAAAATACAGAAGATACAGCGAGCCCCACCTAAAGTGCCGGCTCCAGGTAATTAAGTCTAAGTCACGGGAGCGTGAGAGCCGAACTTATAATATCTTTATCATAATAGAACAAGAGCGTTTATTTTCTATTCATAAAATAACACTATCTTCCATCGATTTTGGAGCAAGAGAGGCATACACGGGAAGAGCAAACTACTAATAAACGCGCAAGTGCAACAAAGTGCCAGGTCCCGTTAGGAGAAAACGGCGTGTTTAAATAGGCGAGTTTTCTCCCTTAAAATAATATAAACTCCAAAGGGCGATAAAATTAAGCATCGGGCGTGGCCAATGGGGATTTTACACGTGGAAGGCTCATAAAACCTCGCGCAATATTTCCAAAGAGAGGCTCCACGACGCGACGTTTATTTCTTTCAAATTTTTTTATAACCAAATGCACCCTTCAAATATTTTTCTTTATGATGCCGGTCAACAAAAATAATAGGAGATGTTCAAAATATCATTGTCCTGATAAATGACAAACTGAAACCAATAAAATCAAAATAAATAGGTAACTGAACCACGACCGAGAAAATTTATCCTCGAGCTCTCACGAGTTACATGCAGATCTCTGTGGGCAAAACGCCTTTATTTTCAACGTTAAAATAAGAGACATAGACAAGATGAAAAGGAAGGCAAAAAGAGGCTACTTCTTTTTATTAATCATTGTTTTCTTACAAAGTACAAAGTTTGCAACAATAAGGCTACGAGAAAGACGAAGGAAGACTACGGTGCGAAGCCCCGAAGATGCTCCCTATTATTTTTAATTATGCCCCGGATGAGCTTAGAATATAAAATTTGATAAAACGTGATCCATTGAGATCCCCACTATTTTGGAACCGTCGGTTGTTCGCCGAGCGGAGCTCCAAACTTCTTGAGCTCTTGAAGGATTGGGAGGCGAGAGCATCCCCTGGTGGAAGTCGCCGAAGCACCATCCACCAAGGAGGGGGAAGCACCAAGGCCAGGAAAGCACTCCGGGGTAGTAGGGTGAGGACCCCCCACTCCCTCGGAGGGCTACTAACCTCGCA
The DNA here is from genome assembly GCA_033239525.1 of Nepenthes gracilis. NCBI lineage: Eukaryota > Viridiplantae > Streptophyta > Magnoliopsida > Caryophyllales > Nepenthaceae > Nepenthes > Nepenthes gracilis. Next base: position 1,679,083 of record BSYO01000026.1, on the reverse strand, counting down.
TCCCTCCATGGTTGGCGCTCTAGCTTGACGCATGGGAAGAGCACGTGCGAAAGCCTTCACCTTACAGGTGAACATACCCGTAGGGATTCCGCTGAGACTCTGCCCCAGGTCAGCCGAGCCGCAACCCGGGAGGAGATGCACGACGATGGCAGAATGGCCTAGCCACTCTCGTTAGCACAGAAGGCGAACTGCAGGATGAGGGTTACGACAGTCTTCATCAAGAGCTTTATGCATTCGGCTGAACCATCCAACTCCTTCTCGGATGCCCGCCAAGGGCGGGGAAGGCCAAAATCTTCTCATTGCCTCTCTGCTGGCTGCTAAGGGATGAACTCCACTTGCTTGAGTGCCCCTCCTATTTATGGGCAAGGCGCAAGTCATCCTCTCGTCCAACACAGCACGGCATCTAGCAGACGTCTTTCATGGAACAGGGGAGACCCCTGGTCAGATGCAACTTAAGGCGCGCGAATCTCGCTCGGCGAAGTGACAAGCCATGGCAGCCCCTGAAAAGCCTGCTCAACCTCCTAGGGAAGGCGCGAGCCCGGAAAGTGACAAACAAGTAGCGCGGCATGAGGAAGGCTGTGAGATTGCGGAATGGGCCCAAGGGACATGCCAGGCCCGACCACTGGCCGGCCCAGGCATGGGGGCTAGTGTTGGGTCCCATGTCCTAGTCCATGGAGAATTTCGAGGCCCATGAAGAATTCCGAGGCCCGCGAAAGGTTTAGAAGCCCGCACAGGCTGGTTGGCCCAACCCAAAGAAGAGGGCGGGTAACGCATGAAATAGCCACACCGGGCAGAGGGCACGGGACTGCAACGCATTTAATGCGCCCGACAACAGGAAGGCATGGGGGCAAATCTAATGGGAGAGCAATCGGCGCGCGCCAAAGAAACCACGTGGAACCGCCTGCGTAACCAACCAATCCCGCTCGGGAAGATCAGGCATGACCGGTGACGCTCATAAACGTGCCGCCACGCTTGAAGAGGACAAAGACTTGACCGGGCGGTCCACAATAAAGACGGAGGAGGGCTCGGTAGCCACGACAACGGGGCTCGCGCCCAAAGTCCAATGGGGAGAGGCCTATAAGAGCCCTCACGCCCCACAGAGAAAACGATCTTCTTCTTCCTCTTTCAAAATTCCGATCCCAATATCGAATCGAACTCAAGAAACTCTGAACTTTCTTCTACTCGACTCGATCACAAGAAAGTAACGAGTTGGAACTGAGGATTGACTAACTTCCGCTTGGCACGAGCTAGCTCACAACTACTCACCCCATGTCTACTTAGACTACGGGATAATCAGCCACCCACTGCAGTGCAACAAGGAAGCCAGGCCTTCCACAAACTGCTCACTGCATTCTCCATACCATTACACGAGCATCTCTTACGCTTTCACAGCATCTAATCGCGCCTTGTACTTGATCAATTTTTTTAGCTTGCGCATTTTCGTTCTTTTGTGGGAATTTGGCCGACTTGGCCGTTGGAGTGGCCTCGGTGGGAGAAATCCTGCCGGACCCCTGACCTCTTGTTCGTTGTTTGTGTTGTGCAGGTCCAGGTTCATAGAGACGGAGACCGGACCCTTCGACCGACGCCGCCGCGTGCTAAGGAATCCGAAGGCTCCCTAATCCGTACAGTAACCGCGGATCCGGGATGCAATATTATTATATAATTTATGTATATTTAATTGTGTAATTTTATTTATTTTGCTCTTGCAGTGTACAGCTCATATTTTTTTTCTATTCCATTTTTGCTAAGCAAATGCATCACATAATGTTAAGCATCAGTACCTCCACTAAGTATAGTTAGTTTATCATCTTAAGAAAAAATATCTTAAAAATATTAGTATTTTATTAAAATTTATTTTTATTTAAAATTAAATGAAAAATAAAAAAGAAAAAAAAAATTAAAATTTTATATTAAGGTATATTTTTTTCTTTAGTCCTTCTTTGATAACTAAATAATAAAAATACTTTTTGTAACAATTTATTTTCTTTCTAATATGATTTTTATAACATCCAAATAGAAAAAAGAAAATATTTTCTGAATTTTTTTTTCTATTTGCCTTTGTTTATATTTTATTTGATCTAAACACATCCATATTTAATTATGATGGATAAAAAGGATAATCCTTATATACTTGTTATGATTCTTTTAAATATGTAACTCTCTCTTCAATTTGAAAATTAAGATTGAATGACAAATATATATATATATATATATATATATATAAATTGTCATTGGTCTTTAAAATATGAAATAATTTGATAAATGTTAGTTCGTAGTTAATTTTATATGGTCATATGATTCAGAATATCGTTTTCAATCTGATTACTTTGGATTCCATATATAAAGTTACAGATGGCTTGTAGGAGGCAAAAACGGCTTTTATTCTATCTCATACAATATATAACTATCGGCCCTATTAGGCAGTATATTCCTTATCAAGCTCGAATAGAAGATACGAAGGATTTCATTGTACGAAATTTTAATTATTCAAAGAGTTAGATCGATTTTATTAAAAGTAAATAATATTGTTGATCGAAAATGCTCTAAAAAAAATGAAGCTTTAAAATTCTAATATAAAATAAAGCCATAAATACAGTAGAACCTATCATGTGTGACATGAAATGGACAACCTAGAGGCAAATAAAGGGTTAAAATACAAGAAGATACATGAAATTCAACTTTTACATAGAATCTTAAGAATGAAACCTAGTCCCATAGAAATGAAATGACAAAAAATAATATATAAAATATAGCCTATTAATATATCATGAGTTATGAAAAAGTCAGGTAATTAAGTCTATATAATCTTATAACAACATGTTATAGAAAAATGTATTTTATTTGTTTAAAATCATAATATCTTTATCATAATAGAACAATTTAGCTGTTATTTCAAATATTACAATAGCATTTATTTTCTATTTATATAATCAAATATAAATAACACTACAGAAAGCATACATAAAATATGACTATTATGTAAAACTACTGTTTTGTGGGTTATAAATGGTCAAATTAAACGTGCAAAACCTTATTAAAAGGATTATTATTTTTACTTAATCATATAATTTTTAAATTAAATAATTAATATTTAAAGATCGCGACGGTAGGCCACAATCAGATAGAGATAAATAGGAGTGCACAAAAGACTAACAAACAAGGAATTGAACCAAGCCCACTAGTTAGGTTGCAGTCAGTCCTTGGGTCCAATTTTTTGGAGCTGGCCACAAGTCTAGATCTAGGTTTTCTTGGAAGAATATGATATTAGAAATATACCCATTAAATAATTAATTTTTTTAAATAATATAATATTTTATTTTATTTATTTATACTATCATATTTACTGATAAAATTAATATATTGGTCTAATGTGAACAGAGAGTATTTTATAAATATTTATTGAATATTTTTAAAATTTATTCGATCTCGGAAACTCTGACTGAAAATTTTTTTAAAAAAAAATTATATTTTTTGTGTTTAAATTGCATAAAAAATACCAATGGAAAAAGATATAATTAAAATTGTATTAAAATATTTATATTTAAAAAAAGTGATTTATTTTTTTTTTTCTGTTATATTTATTTATTTTATTTATTTTAATTTCTTTCAAAATTTTTTATAACCAAATGCACCCTTCAAATATTTTTCTTTAGAAGATGACCCTACCCAACTCAACCAAAACAATAGGAGGTGTTCAAAATATCACTGTCCTGATAAAATAAACCGAAACCAATAAAACCAAAAATAAATAGGGTAACCGAACCACTTGATTTAATTTTAGGTAAACATCTTAAAATTTATCGGGTTTCGATTTGATTTTAAGTTACCGATTTTTTAATTTGTGAGTACCCAAACTGTTGACATATAAATATATATAAATATCTGTGGTTGAACAAAATTTGTATTATTTACGGTATGTTAATAAATTATTATTAGAAGTTATAATTTATAAACTAAAATATTATATAAATATTTTATAATTTTAAATTTTAGTTCCTATATATTTACAATTTAAATAAAAATATTATAGCATTTGAAATCGGTTAGCGAATATAACATTATTAATATACATAAATATATATATATATAAGAAATTTCTTAGTAGAGTTAATATGAAAAATTTTAAAATTTATCATAAAAAATAAATATTTTTTTTACATATTTTTTATATGTGATAGAAGAAATTTATAATAATTAAGTTATTATTTTTAATTAAAAAGGTATAAAATTAACTAATTTTTTTAATAAATAGAATATAAAATTTGATAAATAAATACAGTATAGTTATAAAAATTTTAATAAGAATAAGATTTAATTTAATTTAATCATTAATATATTTATTTTTTAATAAAATCAATCCAGTCGACTGACCTCCGTCATAATTCGCCCCAACATGTGTTGATTTATTATACACGTATTTTTGTTGTCGTATGGTATAAAGACTTAGTTCATGATCCTCTATAACCTAGTATTTGGATCCGTTTATTTATGAAAAATATTTATTAAATGAAAAATAATTTAAATAGAAAATATCTTCCATACTTTTAGGAAAATATTTTTAAATAAAATAACATATTTTTCAATGTTTAATGTGTATAATAAAATATAAATTATCACACAAATGGATCAATAATAATGAATATTTATAGTAATATTTTTGGATAATAATAACATTTTATATTCAAAAAAATATTTATATTTATTATCGATTAGTATTTAATATAATAATCGTTAGCATGGATTGGGGTAATGATAGTTGACAACTAGTTGGCCGGTGTTAAATCTTGCTATTTGGTGATTGACAAGAAGTTCATGGCATCATCGGCAAATGGCTGATGATACTCGCAACAGATGCCCAAAGGCATTACCAACCAGTGACTAGCGACGATTCAAGGATGCCGAAGACAAATGGTATCGACATGAGACATCAACTAGGAAGTTTTTTGTGTCAAAACTTTCTTTAATCGGTACTATTAGTCAAAATAATAAGTTATTTTTTAGAGTTTAAATAAAAATTTCGTTTTTACTTATTCTACTGAATACTTTAAATATTAAATAATATATTAAAAAATTATTTTTTTTCTGTACAAAATATTAGAAAATAAAATGATATTATCTGTAATAATTTACCTACCCACGAACGAACAAAGCATTTGTTAAGAATTGTGAAGCTTTATTTATGTTGTGGATCTAGTGAGGCATAAGTCCTATGTACAATGAAGACATAAGTAATAGAGATAGAATTTTCATCAATCTTTATATGAATGAAAAGCACTTTGTCCTCAAGTCAGTTTTGGTGTCATCGTTGATGTAAGGAGAAAAAGATTCTATGTTTATGAATCAATTTGGGAAGCTGACAGGGTATGATGACACCATGATGATCTGGCAGGGTCATTTTCAAATAGCCACCGGTCTTTTCAGTTTCAAATCTTTTAACCCAAATATGGCTAAGCTGACGTTTGATTCCGTCGTCCTTTATAACATAAAGTGTGAATCATAAATTATATTTTTAATAATAATTAATTTAAATTAAATATAATTATTGAGATTAATTCAAATTTTGTATTAAATTAATTTTCTAATCAAAGTAAGTTATATTGACTGGTACCTAATTAGCGTCTGATTAACTTATATGCGTATTTTAGACAATAAGGTCGTACTTGATGGACATTTCTGAAGTGCTCATACGTAATTTTAGGTAACTTAGTCAAGATTAATTAATGCTTATACATGTTTTGGATAAAATAATAGTGTTTAATGTATACCTGAGAGATACTCATGTACTATACAAATTATGTCTTGATGTCTAATGTGTGCCTAATGAGCATACGTATGCTAATTTTTTATATAATGTCCTCTTGGCCACTTTTCAGTCATTTCTCGTATAATTTTGGAGAGAAGAGAGAGAAAGAGAGAAGACCAATCAATGAACAAATTAAGAGAAATTTAAAATATCTTTATTAAATTTAAGTATAAGGTAAATAAATTTAAATCCTCTTTCTTTTATTATTGATTTTTCTTTACATTATTGACTATTTATTATTTTAAATATTCATATATGTATTATTTTTGTACATAAAATGTTTATATGCATGTGTTTTTATTTGTATTTTATAAAAGTTTTATGAAATACATGTCTAAAGTACTTACACATTATGTTTAAATACTAAATTTCTACAATAATATTCTTACATTTCTTAAATTATGTTCGCTACTCTTGATATCTTTAATTTTAAGTTGTATATTTCTATATATTTTAAATTAACACAAAACTACTCTTTGATGTTTTATAATTGAAAATGTTTGATGAAATTATACTGATTATGTTAATTTTCTGCCATAGTAGCTCCTGCATGTCTATACATCATATGCTACATGATATATATTTAAATAAATAAAGATGAATAGTCTACATAAGTTTGATGAAAAATAAATTTTCTTTTGTCTAAGAAAATCTAAAAATATGTTTATGCTTTAGTAAAGTTTTTAATTCTATTATGAATGTATTATTATAGAAAATTGATGAAATATATTTAAACACATTCTAATATATTATAAATAAAGTGAAAGTTACACCTATCATTTGCGAGTCAAAAAAGTGGTATTTAATTGCATTAATCAAATTATATGTAAATTGTTCACTTATAAATCTAGAATAGCAATGCATCCCTGTGGTCATCTAGAAATAATTATAACCCGAGATTTGATATTCGCTATTTATTGGTAAGCTTATTACAAATCATTGGATCCCTAATGTTTTTCATAATTTGGGTATATTTTATATAATTATATAGTTTGTGAAAATTTATCATAAGTTTTAGATTATGCGTGATGAGTTTACAAAATAATATTATCAGTTTCCTACATATTTGGTTATGGTATATTTCAACATGCATATATATATATTCACTTATAAAAATTTATATGTCTTATTAAGTATTTGACTTATTTTCGTTTTTATTTTGCTAATCTTTCAAATTAGATGGCCCGATACTTATATGTAATTCAATTGAAATGAGTTGTAGATCAAGGATGGATTTAGAATTGGCTCAACAATGCATGAACGTTACAACAAGTTCACATCAAGTTCTACCAATTTTGCATAAATTATATTTGAGTATTTCATAGGTGTTCATTAGGTACATTCATATTGACCAAAATATGAATTAGTGTAAGACAGACACCCATCAGGCATTAGAATGCTTCCCCAATCCAATTTTTCTAAATTTTTTTAGTCAATTATTTTTTAAAATTGATATACTATTATAACAATGATGTTATAACTTATAAATAGAAAACATCTAGCATTACACTAAAGGTATAATCGCCTGATGAATGGAGATAAGGTTGGAAATCTCAACAATAGACGACTCATGGTGGAGGTTTAAGGTATCACGCACCGATCAGTTACCATTGATAACCAATGTGACATTCGACGATTAATAATAGCAACCCTAGACATTGTCGATTAGGGATCGACAATGGGTGGAGACATCGTGGGCCATAATTTTATCATCTTTAAATAAAATTTTTATTAATTGGTATTGATAGTTATTATTGATGTGAATATAAGTTCTAAAAAATGACTTTTTATTTTAAAATAGGAAAGTCATTTTTAAAATTTAAACATTATTTTTCATTAACTTATTTTCAGCTACATGCTAAACATCTAAAAATACAAAAGAATAATTTTTATGCACATCAAATACTTAAATTTTTAGAACTTATCCACAATAATATATGTTCCCACAAATGAACATATATTATTTTGAAGCTTTACTTTGTGAATGTAGTTAGGCACAAGTCCCATATGAAATAAAGACCTATGTACCAGAGATGGCGCATTTATCAATCTTTTTTCTGGTTATTGTCCTAAGTCAGATATTTTCTCATCATACATGTGACATGTTTCTGAATCAATTTGATTATCCTACAAGGCTCATGTGCTGACTGACCCCACCCGAGCCGTATTGGGTTTAGCTAGGGTTATTTATATTAGGATTCAATACAAACACACACAATTCAGCGTAGCGGAATAAAATCTAAACCTTTCGTCAAACATCAACAATCAAACTTGTGACTATAAAAAATATAATAATGTATAACGTTTTTAACGTGAAAAATCATTTTCAACTAAAAAAATCATGAAACAAATTACGAATAAATTCATCATAACAATAATAATACTGGTTACAAGTAACCTCCTCCAAAACCTTTTTACTACAATTCTAAGTGAATAGTTGATTATAATTCTCTTAACACACCTAAAACCCACAAAAAATATAACGATAAATAAGAGCAACCAAATAAAACACGCTCTAAAAAATTACTTTAGAATAGCGTACTTGATACTTGATTATGGCAAAAAACAGAATTCAAATTAGACCTCAATTGGATGCCGAGACTCTTCCTCTTCTTTTTTTTCTCTTTCTTTCTTTGTGCGTCGCTCCTTGTATAAGAAATTGATTTCAAAATACCCTAAAAACGTACTAGAGGCATTTTTATATTATGAGTTACGCTCGAGTGCCTGTCAGGTACATCTCAGACGTGGGTGTCACTCAGAACAACCCTTGAGAGCTCCTCGAGCGCACTCGGAGTGTGCACCTTTTGGAATTGGCACTTGGGTGCCCCTAAGTTTGGCACTCGAGAGTTAGTCAAACGCGCAAATACTGTAATCTTTACGATAATATCCTCTAATAACCATCTATTTAATATAACACCTATAATAAAATGACCAAAATTTAATAATTTTTGTTTAGCCGTCAGTAGATTCACGGTCAAATTTTCTAACCTAACAATCATTAAGCCACTCTTCAATCCCTTGGCACCTCAACCCAACCTAACCCATGCCTTTCCCAGCTGTGCTACCAACATGTAAAATGTGGCTTCAAAGGACACACACCTTTATCATTATAAGAGAGAGAAATATTTTAAAAACACTTAATAAAACTTATTTTAAATATTTTTAAATAATATAATATTTAAATTTTATTTATTTATTTTTATGTAGATATATTATATAAATAAATATATAAAATACTAGTTCATCTAAATACATCATATGAGTATCAGCTTTGTAGCCACAATGTGCTAGATCTACTTTGATAGGTCAAATTATATGACTTGTGCTTAATCTTAGTTTTATCAAACTTACAGATTGTAGACAGTGGCCTTAATCATATTGTAGGTAGATTTAAAGTAAAGGGATGATCAAATTGATTATGTAAATCTTTATTTTAGTGACTTGGGCAAGAGGGTTCTGTTGAATGTCATTTAAATTCCGTTCATTTTTGATAAAATTTCTTCGCAATTTTAGGCGAGAAGATGGAATTTAACAATGAATTTATGGCCAATTATGATGACAAATATTGTTAGGATTTGAACAAGATATACATAACTCGACACAATGAAATAAAAATTAAACCCCCTATTAACTGTCAACCACCAAACTCGTAAGTATAATAAACACGATAATGTATAACGTTTTTAACGTAAAAAATCATTTTCAACTAAGGAAAAAATTACGGATAAATTTTAAAATAATTTACTATAATAATATTACCGGTTACAAAAAATTCTTTTCACAATCCTTTCACTATAATCATGAGTGAAGAATAATTGATTTTAACCCCCTCAACACACCCAACAAATCACAAGAAAAGTACAACAAAAAATAAAAGTAACTAAATAAAATGCGCTCTAAAAATCCACTCCATAATAACGTACTCGACTTTGACGAAAAACAGAACTCAAATCGAATGCCGAACTTCTTCCTCTTCTCTCTTTTTCTCTTCTCTTTCTCTCCTTGTGGGGTGGTCTTTGTGTGAAATTTGATTTCAAAATACCCTAAAACTCGTCCAGACATATTTTTATACTATAAATTGCACTCGAGCGCCCGTCTGGTGCATCTCAAGCATGGAAGCCATTGTCTTTGGTGCTTGGGGCGTGGGCGCCCCTGGATTGAACGCTCGGGCACCCGTTTGCAGATCTTGACGTATTGGGTGCTCGTTGCGCACACAAACACTGTAATTTTTGCACAAATATTGAGCAATCCTCTGATGACTATTCGTTTGTTATGAAATTCACAATGAAGTGACCACAATCCAACAAATATTTAATAAACATTGTCGAAATAAGGTGATATCATTATTATAACAGACATGTAAGTTACGAATTTTATTTCGTGGAATCAGCAATATTACGAAATATATTCCATACATAAATTTGGTGAAACAAAGTACAGTTTGATCCGTGGCAAGGAGTTTGATTACTGTGTGCTTGGACACAGATACATAATCTTTACTGATAAAATCATACAATTACAGTCCAACTTAGACCCATAATACAAAAATAAAAAGGTCTTCTTTATCCCTAGAAAAACCCCACAAATCGTGACATTAAACTAACCATCATTTAATCTGCCAACAAAAATAAGGCCACAGGAGGGACCCAGTGGATTACTATAAGAGATAAGCAAAGGGTGTAAAATAAAAGTTACGGCTTCCATGAATCTTCTCATTACCAAGAAAGGCTGATTTGATTTTTGATTAATCAACATATCAAAATCAAAAAAATAACTATATATTATAAAAAAAACTTAGATAAATTTTTCTAAAGTTGGCACTCAAACACATGTACAGCTATCATTCCTTATGGTGCCCATCCATCGGGCACCTTTGGCTAATGGAATGGTATATCTAAATAATACTGTATATAAATTTTTTTCATACTTGATGGGTATACCATAATATGGGTTGGCCCACGGTCAAAAAGGGCCCAAATGGCCTTCTGAACGGTCAACTCAAAAACGACCCAATAGGAGGCATAGGTCCAAATCCTGAAATGTCCAAGACGGTCAACGCCAGCGTTGACCGTCTAGACTCCAGCAGGCGGCCAACTCACGTACAGACGGTCAACTCGAGCGTTGACCAGATGTACTATAGCAGTAGGCCCAAAAAGGTTGTAAACTTGCTACGGCCCAGGGCCAAATTGGCGGGCGAACACGTGCACGAAAAGCAACAGTCCTTTTATGATCACATGCCTTTCCAAAAGCTGATCTTCTCCAAAAAAAGGCGGCAATGAACTCAGCGCCAACAAAACGGTCACAAAAGTATGAGACGATCTAAAGACCCGTTGCACTGTACAGTAGAAAGAGGATCCATCAAATCATGACTGTTAAGCCCATCAACTCTGAGAAGGCCGCCATTGCCAGTCCAAGAAGAATACGCCACCTTGCCTAGAGAAGGTGGCTCACCTGCTATCCATAAAAGCTTAGGTCTTCGTTCTGGAAGACACAGGCTCTTATGCACGCTCTTACATGCTCATACAAGCTCACATATGCACTGGCATTCTCAAACACACAAGCTCACGAACAAACACGAAAGCTTACTCAGAAACAGGAGCTCTCTTGCTCACTCTCTAACTTGTCTTCCTGAGAACACTGAGAATCAGTTTCCTGAAAAACTTCCTATAACCTCCCACACGAACGCTTATAGAGCTTGAATAGAGGCTCATCTTCTCTTTCTCTCTACACAGGCGTTCGTCCTCCAATCCTACCAAAGGCCTCCGGATTCTATGAGACCTTTTCGACTTTCTGAGAATCGTTCCTTAAAGACTTCCATGCTTTCGGGACGTCGCTTCCTTACGCTCTCCGTGAGCAGGAAACGAGAGCTCGCGTTCTCAACGAGCTAACACTCCTGACCGTCCTACTCTCTCTCTATTTTGCTTTCCAGTTTACCTTCCTTACTTAGAAGGCTTTTATTGACTTGAGCGTCGGAGTGTTTTCGGTGGAACAACATCCCGCCGACACGCTGACCTCTCGTTCACTTTAGTGCTGTGCAGGATTCGGACTCAGTGAACGGAGCCGGTCGAGTTATCCAGACAAATCCGAATCTGTTCGAAGTCAGATCTAAGTACGTATCATTGATGCCGTCTATGGGAACGCTTACAAAAGCCAACCACAACTCTGTACAACGCTATCTTTTTATCGCCTGACTCGTTCGTAATGGTGAACACGAGAGCCCAAGCTAGCGATCCCGCTAGAGACGTCACTAGCCCCCATGCTGATCCTCTCATTGTATCCGTACTCGTTTTGGATGGTAGTGTCGACTACCGGTTGAAGCGAATGTTCATCAATAATGAAAGTTCAAAAGATTTGCTTTATTTAGATGCGTTCTTTAAACTAGGTTTAAAAAAGAACCAACTAAAACCTGCCAAAAGACCCTTGTATGGCCTTGACAACAAGCCTGTGCCTGTTAAGGAGACCATCCAACTGGAGGTCACCTTGGGTACGTATCCGAAAACAGCAAGCCGAACACTCACCTTCCTGGTGGTCGACCTACCCTCTATGTATAATGCAATACTGGGCAGGCATTGCTTGGCAGCGTTCAGGGCGGTCACCTCAATTCCACACCTTAAGATGAAGTTTCCGAAGCCTTACGGTGTGGGAGAGGTATTGGGTGACCAGGTTACTGGACGAACCTGCTACATGTCTCAGGTCGCCCCTAACGGCAGCACTAGAACGGGGAAACTCGACCATCGGGACGAGACAACCCTCCAGCAAGCACAGTCCGATGAAGCCACGGATCTAATCCTACTGGACCCGGAGGAGCCGAAAAAGTGTGTACAGATAGGCGACTCACTCGCCGGGACACTGCGCGATGAGTTGATCACGTTCCTGCGACGGAACGCTGACCTCTTCGTATGGACTCCAGCAGAAAAGCCTAGGATTCCGGCGGATGTGATGGTCCACAAGCTGGGGCTTGATCCTGACCGAAAGCCCGTCAGGCAAAAGTGAAGAAATCACTCCATTGAAAAGCTGATCGCCATCCGAGAGGAGGTGAAGAAGCTGCTGAATGCAGGTTTCATTAGAGAAGTACACTACCAGGACTAGTTCTCTAATGTCGTCCTGGTAAAGAAAAGCAATGGGAAGTGTCGGATGTGCGTTGATTTTACCGACGTTAATAAACCCTATCCGAAGGATAGCTTTTCCTTATCCAGGATCGACCTGCTGGTTGACTCGACAGCTGGACATGAACTGTTAAGCTTCATGGACGCCTATTCGGGTTACAACCAGATCCGAATGAGTCCAGAGGACGAGGAACACATCTCGTTCATGACTAATCAGGGCACCTACTGTTACAAAGTGATGCCTTTCGGACTGAAGAACGCCGGAACAACCTACCAACGACTGGTCAATAAAATGTTCAAAAATCAAATTGGTCGCAACATGGAGGTCTACATCGACGACATGCTCATCAAGAGCAAGGTCACCAGCGACCTCATCCTTAACCTGACAGAGTCGTTTGAGATGCTCCGTAAGCATCACATGAAGTTAAACCCGGCTAAGTGTGTCTTCAGAATCGCCTCCGACAAATTCTTGGGTTTCATCATCTCCCAACGGGGGATTGAGGCAAACCCAAAGAAGATCAAGGTTCTCGCAGACATGGCTCCACCACGGAGCGTAAAGGACATCCAGCGATTGACTGGAAGGCTAGAAGCACTATCCCGCTTCCTCGCGAAGTCAGGCGATAAGTATCAGCCCTTTTTTAAAGCCCTTAGATGAACAAAATCCAACGGGTTTCAATGAACGGCAGACTACCAGACAGCTTTCGACGAGCTGAAGTGATATCTGGCCAACCCGCCGCAGTTAGTGTCACCCATGGGCGGAGAAGAGCTATACCTTTACCTGACAGTGTCGGAGGCGTCCCTCAGTTCTGTCGTCGTACGCCAGGACTCCAACACTCAACAGCCGGTCTACTACATGAGCAAAACGTTGACCGGCCGGTCTACTTGCTCGCAGAAAAATTGGCCTTGGCACTTATATTCTCCGCGCGAAAGTTGAGGCCCTACTTTCAGGCGCACCGTGTAATGGTCCTTACAGACCAACCTCTGAAAAATATACTTCAAAAACCTGACGTTTCTGGACGGTTGGTAAAATGGGCTATCGAGTTGGGCGAGTTCGACATCGAATTTCAGCCCAGGCTTGCTGTAAAGGCGCAAGCGCTAGCTGACTTCATTGTTGAAACTACAACCCCCGTTCTCGAGAAGCAGCCCGCAGAAAGTGCGAAACTGCCTGACGGAGTTCCAGAATGGATACTCCACGTAGACAGATCGTCTACGGACACTGGCAGTGGCGCTGGAGTAGTCCTCATGACCCCCGGACAGGTTTGAGGTGAAATACTCCCTCAGGCTCAATTTTCCGGCAACTAACAACGTTGTCGAGTATGAGGCCCTGTTAGCCAGATTATGATTAGCCAAGGAATGCTCTGCCAAGAGATTGACAGTTTATAGCGACTCCGAGCTAATCGTTAACCAGGTTAACGGAAACTTTGAGATAAACAACCCTCACCTGGCCAAGTACTTGGCAAAGGCTAGGGAGACAGCCCAGGGTTTTGACAAACTAACCTTGGTTCATGTTCTCAGAACTGAAAACAGGAAGGCGGACCAGCAGGCCAAAGCCGCTGCAGTCGAAAATCCGAAACAGTACTCGATGGACATGAGGGAGATCCTGAACGCTCTCAACATAGAGAAACCAGAGGCAATGCAGATTTTCAAAGCAAAAAATTGGATGATGCCTTACCTTAGTTATCTGGCTGACGGATCATTGCCAGAGGACGCGGAGAATGCTAAACGAATCAGAAAGACAGCCGGCTGGTATGCTGTGGTTGATGGATGGCTGTATCACCGTGGCTATTCAACCCCATACCTCCGGTGCCTGACTCCCAAAGAGGTTGGCTATACTTTAGGCGAAGTCCACATCAGGATCTGCGGATCGCACATTGGCGGGAAAAACTTAGCCTTCAAGATCATGCGCCAGGGCTACTACTAGCCATCGATAAAAAAGGATGTGCTTGAATTTGTGAAGAAATATGAAAGCTGCAGCTTCACAGCAACCTTCACCGCCAGCCATCCGCGGATCTGAAGACTCTCCAGGCCCCTTGGCCTTTCGCGCAATGAGGGCTCGATCTTCTAGGCCCATTTTCCATTGCCACGGGGCAAAGAAAGTTTGTCATCGTGGACATCGACTACTTCACCAAGTGGGTCGAAGCCATCCCACTGGCAAAGATTACAGAGTATCATGTCCTGAAATTTCTTCGCTAGAACATCATTTGCAGGTTTGATGTCCCTAAAGTTGTGACCGATAACAGGATCCAATCTAAGGAAAAAGCTTACCAAGTATTGCGCCAGCCTTGACATAAAGTAGTCCACACTTCGGTGGCATACCCCCAAGCGAATGGATAGGTGGAGGTCACAAACCGAATGTTACTCCACGGGTTAAAAACTAAACTTAAGGACGCAGGGGGCTCCTGGGTAGACGAGCTCCCCTCCGTTCTCTGGTCTTACCAGACAACCCCAAAGAAACTAATGCGCGAGACGCCCTTCAACCCCTGTTACGGGACTGAAGCGGTAATCCTGGTCAAAATTGGGCTTCCAAGTCTTAGGGTGAAATCCTTCGACCCGCAGGCTAACTCCCAAAAAATCAGGGAGCACCTAGACTTGTTAGAGGAAGCCCGCGACGCCGCCAGAATACGAACAGCGGTCTACCAACATCAGATTGCCCAATACTACAACAAAAATGTTAAGGCGCGACGATTCGATATTGGAGACCTAGTCCTACGAGGCGTTGAAGCCACAGGCAAGCTGGCCGGTCGCAATAAACTCTCCCCTAATTGGGAAGGGCTTTTTCTCGTCTCCGCTGTCTGCGCGAAACGGAGCCTACAAGCTCCGTAGCCAGGACGGGAAGCTGGTTCCACGGACATGAAACGCGATCCACCTCAGATGCTATTTCCAGTAGAAGGCACAAGTGCGTATTTGCATTGTTGTGTGTGTGCGCATTCGCTTGCTTGTTTTAATTTGCCAAAATGGGTGTTTACTTAGCATACTGCCTTCCCTTCCTGTGTGCATTCATATATATATGTATTTGCTTTGCAGGTTACCCGACCTAAACTGTCTCTAAGTCGGAAGGGTCCTCATCCTCTTGTTAATAAACCCTGATCATCCAAGCAGCCCGTGAGTGGTCCAACGTAAACCTCGGTCATCCGAGCGGCCCATTAGTGGTCGTATTTAAACCATGGTCATCCAGGTGGCCCGTAAGTGATCTAATGTGAACCTCAATCATCCGAGCGGCCCATTAGCGGTCGTATTTAAACCCTGATTATCCAGATGGCCCATAAGTGGTCTAATGTGAACCTCGGTCATCCGAGCAGCTCATTAACGGTCGTATTTAAACCCTGGTCATCCAAGTGGCTCGTAAGTGGTCTAATCCAAACCTTGGTCATCCAAGTGGCCCGACAGCGGCCAAAATCTTAGGGGGCCTACGCAGCACACGCAACGACCTCCTCTATGAGGAGATAGCGTGATCAGTTAACGATGGTCGAAGGGAAAAGAATCCTTCTCCAATACTGGCCGTCCAAGTTAGCACTTGGGCAGCGCCACCAGGTTAGTTAACACAACCGCCTGCAAAGCTTAAGGACCTCACTCCTTAGGCAGCACAACAATGGCAGCCGGCCAACTAAGTCGACCGTCCAATACAACAGATATGCAAGCACCAAAGCAGTAAAGGCAAATGGACACAAAATTAAAAAGTTTCTATTTTATTACTTCCAAATGTGTTACAAAATACATCAAATGTACATAAATACAATGGAGGTCCTAAAAAGTGTACAACATAAGGACTACGGGGGCAGCGGCGGTCTCTGACTGTCACGAGGCTCCCCCACGAGGCTGTCTTATGCTACGCCGCTATGTTGGATAGATTGATGTGGTCAACAGGGAAGTCGGGATCGACCAACCGCACAATGCGTCGACTGATGTTGACCCATTCCAACAGCCGCACATACATCATACTCTCGACCTCATGGGGCAAATGCGGAGGCTCA
The DNA here is from genome assembly GCA_033239525.1 of Nepenthes gracilis. Classification (NCBI taxonomy): domain Eukaryota; kingdom Viridiplantae; phylum Streptophyta; class Magnoliopsida; order Caryophyllales; family Nepenthaceae; genus Nepenthes; species Nepenthes gracilis. Next base: position 1,662,203 of record BSYO01000026.1, on the reverse strand, counting down.
AGTTGTTCTCCAAGGTTGTCACTCGCCCGGCAAGTTAATCAATGCGTGCTTTGGCTCGATCGCCCTCATCCTTCAGACGGGCAACCTCGGCCTTCAAGTCCGCAACCTCAGCTTTCAAGTTCGCATTCTCCACTTCTACTCCCACCAGAACAGTCTCGAGGGCAGCGGTCTCCTCATGGTGCTCCCCCTGAAGCGGCCAGCCTAGCATCTAGCCAGGCGATCTCTGCCTCCTTATCGGCGATCACCCGGTCTCGCTAGTCCATCACCTTGGTGACGGCAGTAACTAGGTTCGACGTCTGCACAAAAAACAAACGAAGAACAAGTTAGAAACCCAGGAAAGGAGAAAGTATGCAGAAGCCACCACAAAGAATTATACCTCCCAAATTCTCCTCACGGGCCTCTCAGGCCTAGCCTCCAGGCCTGGTCCAGACGGCGGTGGGCCAGGAGCGATGTCCTCTCGAGCTGAGCTGGCAGCAGCCTCCTCCAGAATGTTGTCCAGAAGCCCATCGTCAGCATCGTCCGAATCAACCGCAGGCTCCCCAATTACAGCCTCCGCAGCAGCTGCCGGAGGATCAAGCTCCACCATTGGTTCCACAGCAGAGTCTGCACAACTGGAGAGCAAACGGATGGCTCCTACGCCTCCACCACTAGCTCACAGGCGGGCTCCGTATAGGACTTCGTTTGCACCGCTCGAGGAGCTGCCTGCGGCGCGGGCTGCGCTAGGATAATACTTTCTCCCATGGCTACCGGCAAGTCTTCGAAGGTTTTTTCCATGCCCATGGTACTACCGGGGCCACTGCAGATCGCGGAGGCGACGTAATCGGGGCCCGATGACGACGAGGAAGGCGTCTCCAACGCCATCCTCTTAGGTAACGGACCGATAAAGCCTTCATTTGTGGGGCAGAGACGGATAAGCAGTCCCTTGGAGTCCTCCAGCGGCACCATCATCGCCTGCGGCCTGAGCTTTTGAACCGGGGAAGGCGGTTGCCAATTCACCTTCTTGATCTCTGCCCTAGAGACCAAGAAGTCCCGTTTAAAATCTGGAAGGTGGTCATCGACCAATTTGATCAACCACTCCAAAGATGCCGTCTCCGCCACAGACAGCGTCCCGGTGTACACATCCGACACCTGGCCCCAGTCCCTCGCAAGGAGCCAGGACTACGCCACGCTCACAAAAAAGAACCGATTCTTCCAGTTCTTGAGCGAATCATAGATGGCCGTGTTTATTTTGAGGCCAGGACAGGGGACAAGAAAAATCTATTCGCCTCCCTGATTTATTTTAAAGAGCCCCTTCACCATCGGTATTGTCAAGCTCCTAGAGTGCTTGCGAAGAAAAATACAGAGGGTGTAAATGTACCATACGGCGTTAGCATGAAGCTATACAACTAGGACTCGTAAGGCTTGCAAGATCGACCGTAAGTCATCCGGCATAGGAAGACGAAGGCCACTCCTCAGGTGGGCCTCGTATATCGTTACGTGCCTTGCTAGTGGAGAGAAAGCTCTATTGTCCTTGCCCGGGACCCTCCACGCAGCATTCTTAGGGACATTGAACTCAACGCACAATGCTTTCACGTCACCCTCTCGAATGACAGAGGCGATGTCGGCGACGGAGGCCATGGCTGACAAGAAGGCTAGGGTTTCTTGGATGAACGAAGGAAAGTTGAAGACAAAGAAGACGAAGCAAGGAGGCGTGGAGGAATATTCAAAATGAGGAGGGAAACTTAAACGGCGAAGTGTGAAACGCCTTAAACCGCCTCAGAAAGGACGCCATCAGTCATGCCACGTGTCGCCTCCTTAATTGGCCCTTCAAAAGTCAAATCTCTGACGCATTAATGGCCCGAATATCCGCCCAACCAAAAGAAGACGTGTATCTACTTTTGGCATGACAAGCCGGCTGATGGCCACGTGTCAATCAAGGGCTCGCAGAAAGTCTTCCGGAACTGACCAAAGATGGTCAACAACCCCGGTCAACATTCTTCTCCGGAGTTGACCAAAGACGATCAACAGTTCCGGTCAACGTTCTTCTTAGGAACTGACCAAAGACGGTCAACAGCTCCAGTCAACGTTCTTTTCCGGAACTGACCAAAGATGGTAAACAACTCCGGTCAACTTTCCTCTCCGCCTTTCATAGAGTCCTCCGGGATCCTCAAACGACAAAGGATAGTGAGAGGCATCCCATCATGAACATACCAGAGGTCAGAATCCTGGCCACCGACATAGGGACTATTGATGGGTATACCATAATATGAGCTGACACATGGTCAAAGAGGGCCCAAATAGCCTTCTAGACGGTCAACTCAAAAACGGCCCAACAGGAAGCGAAGGCCCAAATCCTGAAATGCCCAATACGGTCAACGCTCAGTGAACGGAGCCGGGTCGAGCTATCTAGACGAATCCGAATTTGTTTGAAGTCGGATTCAGATACACATCAATACTAAAATAAAATCTCATCATATTTTTAACAGCAATACTTTCGCCTTTAACACTTTAGATAGTTAGAATTATAAGATCAATCCAATATTATTAATATGTTATTATAATTCTCTTTGCATTAGTTGTCAATTTAAAATTTTCACTGTAAAATATATGAAGAAATATAAAAGTAAAAAGACCCTAATAAGATTTTTTCATACAATAAAACATGATAATTTTTATTATTTAAATTATCAAAATTAAATTTTCACAATAAAACCTTAATAATAAAATAATTTTATGATTACATTAATATTTTACCTACCAAAAGTTCAGAGGAGGAGGCCTAAGGGCTCCTCTCATCATGATTACACCTCACAATAGTTGATGCTTCTATAATGGCTAGCATGTGTCATCTTCCCCTTGAATCTTAGGTAAAAAGCCTCATTTATCAATGGCACTATATAGCATGCTAATTGCTTAGTGGGTCCTATGGTTTCCAACACTAATAATTTATGTCAAAAGAGGAAATGGTACTGTTTTCATATGCCTGGCTCCTTCCTGCCATAAACTCCAAAAATGATCAGATACACAATATTGCTTCTACAATACGTAAAAATTATTTCTAAAGTTTGAACCTGTGACCTCTAAATTGGAATAGAACGACATTATCATTACAAATATGCTCACCCTCATACATACAGCTAATGGTGTGTCCGGGAAATGGGGATGCAGGTCCGGGCCGCTAGACAGAGATAATCTAACGACCTTTATTTTATATATTAAAAAAATAATATGAAATATATTTTTTTTCAAATTTGTTTTTATAGTGTTAAAAATATCAAAATAATTGCATATGAAAAAGATTAATTAAAAATACAACTTTTACCATTTTTTTTATTTTTTAGACAATATAAAATAAGGATCGTTGGATGACACAAAATACAGAAATCTGAGGCCAGTGATGCTAATGATAACGAAAGAATGTTCTTTTTACCTCATTGGGTCTTAATCTAATACCTTGTTTGGCTGAGGGCTAAGTTGCTTCAGAATGTGTAACTTTCCTAGCAGTACATGACAATGATATGCTTAATGTGAGGGAGGACACAGTAAAAGAGAAGTATTAATTATATGGCTAATTAAAAACTCATCCCTTGCTTAATTAATAGTAAAATAAAAAAGAAAATCTCACAGCATTACCTTAAAAAAAATGCACATATTTGTTTATTTCATTCACGGTAAGGCCTGCACTGTCTTCCATAAAAACTTGCTCAGAAAACAGAGTACGAATCAAATACAGGGAAATTTACACTCAAGCCAAGCAAGGCCTAAGTGCCATATGTAGCTACATACTAACTACTTTTTAATATTATAATTTCCAAAGATGGTCACTTAACATGCTTTGCTTAATAATTTATATGAGATAGAAAGAGGGTTAACTTACAGAAGCATTTTTTCTTATTCTGCTAACTCCATCTTTGAGCTGATCACTGCTGCTCTTAGTCTTAGCATGGATCCTGATTTCATGGCAGCAAAAGTTTCCGAAGCAAATCCCGAGACCATGGAATTTCTTTCTCGTGCCTGGTGCAACTTTGCAGTCCAAGCTTTTCGAATAGACAGACTTCGAGATCAATCAGTTGTTACAACTAAAGGACTTGATAATATGACACCGTCTGCAATCCTGGTGAGTTCAGCGCCCCCCCCTCCCAAAGAAAGGCCAACTTATTCCCTTATTAGGTGAAGTTAAGGAGAAACAATAACATAGATCTTTGTGACATGCAGAAGATGGAAAAAGGAATGAAGATGGAGGATGATATCGATACGAATTCCATACCCTCTTTGCAATCTGATGATCTCAAGGTCAAATTTTATTTTACTTTTTTTTAAAAAAAAAAGAGGCCCTTAACATTTCTGTTGTATCTCCTTCAAGAATGAGTTGTATTGCCGTTGTTTCTCTTGTTTTCGTGTTTCTTTCTCCTCCTGTATAGTCATGGATATGGATGCAACAAGCAATGCACCCGGAATTAAACTACAGTGGATGTTTCAAAAAGAAATGGGTATGGCATCTCAAATGATATCCGTCATTCTATTACATGCTAAATATTTCACATAATCTGTAATGCAAACTGTTAGTTTAAATGGGCAGTAACACTCTCCAAACCGTACTGCTAAGACTGTAAAAATGGAACTAGTAAACAAAGTATATATACTGTGGGAAGGGGCGAGTTTTTGGTTTCTATGCAGTTTCAGAAGCTGGAGTTTGTGTTTGAAGCAGCTTCCATGGAAGACAATGCCATTAAAGAATGTGCGGTCAATCAAGAAATGGGTAAAAGAGATACAGGAAAAGAGGAAAGAGGAGAAGAGAATGCAAAGAGCTGAGGTACATGCAGCAGTATCAATTGCAGGACTTGCAGCAGCACTAGCAGCCATAGCTGCAGAGAAATCAAAGCAGCAGGAGCAGCCGAATGACAGCAGCAGGGAAACAGCTGTGGCATCCGCTGCAGCTTTGGTGGCTGCTCAGTGTGCAAAAGTTGCTGTATCAATGGGTGCAAAGAGACAGCAGCTTAGCAGCATATTGGGCTCGGCTATTAGTGGCACTAGCACACCCGACATCCTGACACTAGCAGCCGCAGCTACTTCATGTATGATTCTTAGTCCATAAATCATGCGATCCATTTACAATTCATCCATTATATAATCTTCATAATGCTTGGAGATCAAAGTTGAATCCAAAATCTTCAACATTCATCATGTTTGAAAGTTCAGGCTTTTTGAACAAAAACCTTTCAATAACTGTTTACATTAACTACCGATGCAAATATTAGCCAATATAATATTTTCTGATATCTTGATAATATTGCGATATATTACTGTATCAGTGACATATTACGATATATCGACCAATATTTAGTATATTGGCTAATACGGCCCTATCAGATTATGATTGTTAAATTTTTTTTTCGTCCGATATATCCGATATTAATATGTATAATTCGATGTCTATACCGATATGCTGCTACCGTTACGGCAGCTACAGATACCGATACTGATATTTTCATCCATGGTATTAACATATCGACTAAAAATACATGGGTCGAAAATCATTTATCTTATATACTCTGGCTGCTCAAACACTACTTAGAGGATTGACTGCGAGAAAGAAATATGAGCCGAAGTGAGAAATTTCACTCATACGAGGTAAAAATTAGTTTTGTTAACTTTGAGATATACTCTGTTTTTCTATACTGAAAACTGGAATTAGTTATGAATTTGAATCCCATGAACTGGAAATGGAAATATATGAACATTGCTATTGTGGATAACCTATTCACTGGCTTTTGTTTATTTTGGTTATCTGGTCTTGCTGTTATAGCACTAAGAGGAGCTTCGACACTCAAGGCAAGATTGGGATGCAGAAATAGACTGAATGGAAGTGCATTTGTGCTGCCAGTTAAGGACAGCAATGATTATGACTTTGATTTTGAAAAATGTAGATCCATGCTTGCTAAATGTGCTGAGATCACTATCGAGACATCAGAGGGTACGTAAATGTTAGTCTGTTATGTTTATAATGTGTAGAAGAAAAATTGCACGTCACATATAGCATATTCTTCCAGCTCAACGTTTATTGCGTGCCTTTATAGTTCTATTCAAATCAAGATTGTATTGGAACCATCAAACTATCTTCTCAAACTGCAACAGATGGTTCCTACCTGACCTAGAACGTTTCATTTAATGTTTCGCTTGTCAAGTAAATCTTGATGGATCTTTGCATAATGATCAGGTTGCCCCATTGTGACATGAAAATTATATGTTTTTAACTATAAAAATAGCCTCCCTGGATTGTTAGGTGAGGCACTACATATATCTAAAACCACCTGATTCACCGCGATGGAGTATCGTATATTAGACTGCCCCATTTTCTTTAACAGTATAACTATAACATTCACAGCATACAACATCGCTGTAGGCCCATAGCTGAATGAACTCAAATGATTAACAGATTATGACAGGATTGACATGAATTCATAAGATTAAATTTATCGCAAATGATTAGATAAGGTCAAAGAGGATTGGTTTCATTTCGTTTCATGTATATTGAATTCAAAAGCTTATGTAAGGTTTTTAATCTCATTATAAGATGGCCATATTTGAGGGTTCTTTTCCGAAAAAGAGAAATCAAATTTTCGGGATTCTCACTACTGCCTCAAAGTATTTGCATGGAAGACCAAAATTAAAGCACTAGTTTATATGCTTCAAATCCTGCCCTTGATTTAAAACTTGAATACAAATTCACTACAACTTGCAATTGTCACAACAGACTCATAGGAAAAACAGCGTGACACCAGTGACCATTTAGATAAGGCCACAGCACCAGACGACCCTTACACTTGTTGATAACAAGTCTACGACCATTACGATATGGCCACTTTGCAACACCACAATTTGAAACTATGATATGTGGGTTGATTGGCATGTCCTATTTGTGACTTTTATATCTTTTCTTCATCGCTCTCATCCATACCTTGAACTCCCTGACATGTATATAATTGCTATCCTCTCCTTTCACATTTGTCCTAACATAATTATAATATCAAATATTCAGTATTTAAAACCCAGTATATCTTATTTTCTATTATGTTATGAGCATAGCACTCAAAATTGGATAAAAAAACTTAGATGCAGCATGTTATTACTATATTTTTCGATCTATTTACCTATACTAAAACATCTACTGATAAGCGTGGATTCAATACTGATATTTGCTCAATATTGTAATAACAGTGCAATATGTTTCCATATCAAAACCATATATTGCTATATATCAGCCGATATAATTGCGTAAGCTTACGATTTTCAAAAGAATTTTTATAATGATATGTCTAGTACCAATATGGTTGTGACCAATATCAACATTTCATCTATGCATCTGACTAAAGTATATGGTGAACAGGGAAGCGCATGGGGAGGCTGGTATCCCTACATCAAAATAGAGAAGCTAAGGTTTGTATCATCTATAACAATTTCCTATGGCCAATGTTATTTTTAGTTTACTAGCATGCAAACCCAATACCTGAAGTACATCTGCCTAAGGCAAAGAAAGGGGCAATCACATGGCTGTCTATCTGTCGGAACTAGAAATTTTGGAACTTAGAATAGTACTTCCTTATGATAGCACATAAGCCTTCTAGCGGTCTACGTTAAAGTTATAGGAATGTAGAATGCAAGGCAATGCACAATGATGTGTGAAAAATTGGCACATTGAGCGGCCGGAACTCTTTTTTTTCCCAATTTGATTAAATTGATGTACATACCGTATAATGAAATATCGGTATCGAAGCCACAACGGCAATATTTTTCGATACTGTAACAAAATTGCAATACGTAGCTTTATCGGTAATATATCGTGATATATATGTGGCTGACATACCTAATCTCTTTCAATATATCGGCCAATATTTTTCTCACATGTTCTAATGGGTAAAAAATTTAAATCTGATATATCTAATACCGATACCTACACCCAATATAGCCAATATCATATGGCCGTGATCGAAGCAAATTTTCTCATCCATGGTAAATACAATTCCTCTAATCTATTCTAGCAGCCTCCCAATGTGCAACACTTCCAAAAGTAATCATGAGAACTTTGTTAACTTTTGAGATCAATCATGCATGTTTAAAGAAGTCTGAAAGAAAAAAACACAGAAAATAAAGGTTCAAAATAAAGAGGATGGATAGTTTGCAGAAGATTATAGCACATCCATTGAAAACCCAACTTCGACCAAGAATTTGATGAGAAGAGGAAATCAAAAAAGGAAATATTGCCTTCTGTATTTATAGAGTATCAATTGTCTAACTTCAATCATTCATACAGGTGATTCTGAAGATCAGAAAGCTTCATCTTTTGAATCTCATCACAGGAAAGGAATGTAAGCCGACACATTTTCCTCTTCTAAGTCAAGGCCTATCAATCTTTCTTCTAAATTTTAAAGGCATATTCTACAAAATAAGAACAGTCAGGCTTAATTTTCAGATGGCGTTCTCGATCTGCACGCAGAAGTATACAAGCCCACCCAAGACAACGAAGGCACAGAAACGTGTTATCAAATTGTATTGATGACTACAAGAGGTACAATCAAGTTGGACATGGCTAAGGATCATCACCGTTACAAGATGTGGACTACTACCATTCATCACATGCTCCTACATTCTAAATCACTTAGAACATATGAGCTTCAGTTTTGCAAGTACTGAAAAACTATCATCTCAATTTTTAGTGTTGTTAAGGTCCTCCCACGATTTAAGCTTATAGGTCAACCCAACAGTGAGGATTAGAAGTTCGATAGATAAATGGTAAATAACATATTAAGAGATTTAAAAAACTATTCAATATCCACCATTCATCCATCTTACTTTTAACTATCACTATAAAGTTGACGGGGAGCCTATATTATAAGGGAATATTAACAGCTCTCCAATTTTTAGGAGATCTATCAACGTTTGTATCATCCTACTTGCTATTGCACCATCAGTGTCAGTGTGCTACTTTTGTATAATGAAAAGGATGTATTATCTATTTTTATTACACTTGAAGAAACTGTCCTTTGATGTGTAACAATGAAGTCAACTTTTTCATTATAAAAATTATACACTGAATATGCGTGGATGCCCTTACTTAGACATATGTGATGTCTAGTATCAATTTCCCTCTCACTACTGTAAGTGAACTTTATTTTAGTAAAGTAGTTAAATGTATCCTCTTCTTATGTTTTCTCTAGTAAGATGCAAGACTATGCAAACATGGGAACCCAAAAAATAAATTGAAAAAAGATGAGGCTGCACTTACCAGAAAATTGAGAGGTTAGACCGTCAAAGGTAGGGAAATAAAAAGTGAATAAAAATGAAAAGTTAAAGCTACTGCTACTCTAGGTAATCTTTATGTGTTAGTAGGCTAAAAAAGAATAAAGTGTGAGACATGTTCAATTAATAGCAATTCTACAGTCTTCCATCATCTGGTTTCCTGTCTTCCAACCAAGTTACCAACAAGGGGGATCACAGTTATGCTGCTAAATATCCTGAGCATGAACTTTTCATACAATGAGTAAATTGCCCGATAATGCTTGGATTATATGGAAGTCACTGTTGTCTTCACACAAATGGAAATGCAAAAAATAGTTAAGTACCAAATATGTCCTCTATATAATTCCATGAAGCATAAGAATACCTTGGTAAGATCAAAGAAGGTGTAGCCACCAAGAAGCGAGGGCTAAAGTTTCGAATTTCCAAGTATAGGAATTGGAGATTAGTGTTTGAGTCTATCTCTATTCTCTAATAACATGAATTATGGGACATCACAAAAAAGTTTAAATATGCAATGCCAAGAAGAGTTAGAAAACTTACAGAGAGAAGAAAAGGAAAGAAAAACAAACCAAAAAAAGCTGAGAGGTTGATGCAAAGTTTCCGAAACACCACCCATCAACAGGTTTGGACTGGTGGAGATTTAGAATCCCAAGGCAAAGATCACTTATGTAATGACTAATGAGACTTGCTTTAAATTCAAACTTGTCAAATATTATGGTCAAAAGAATATTGGATAACTAAACTTTGCAGGATTAGATTGGAAAAGAAGCGTGACGGTTGCAAAAGAGGAAAAGAATTTTACCAATGAAGTAGAGGATAAATTGTGACAGGCGTGAATATAACCAAATTGGAGGAAAAACCTCTCAAACTGCACCAAGGAAAAGACATTTGACAGGGAAGTGACTGAGAGCTATAATTGTTCAATGCTACTAAAAATTCCATGATTACGATACAACTAATCTGCATTGTATTCCATGACAATGACATGATAACAATCTATGAATTCAACCACAATCAGAACACAGAGAAAATAACAATATCTGTTGTTTTCAAATTATACCTGATATGGAAAAAACATATTTTGATGGAACATTCACTTTAGTTTTTTTCTCACTCAACCACCTTTTCTGATCAGACACTCAACCACTTATAATTTGTATTTTCTTCAATTTTCTACCCATATCCAATTTTCGCTACATTTGTTTAATCATATTAACCATTTTCTCACGTGTGGTGAACCTATAGGGATATTTTAGACATTTTATTAAACAGTATAATGAAGCTAGTAAAAAAAAATGCAACAGAAATAGAAGCAGGACTAGTTAATAGAAAGGAAATAAATGTTACATGTGGTTAATTGAAGGAAAAACAAAAGGGGTGACTATTTGAAAAACAAGAGAGTAAAAAATTCCATTTGCTAAGTGTAAAAGCCCATCAAAGAAATTGTGTTTGAGCGAGTGTCAGAAGCATCATTATTTTCAATCAATAAGTAGTTGATATCTTTATTTTCAATAACCGATCAAAAAAGATGTTCTACCAGTTAAGATGAGGAATGGGCTAAACTCAAAGAACGTTGAATAAAGAGATTAGGCATCCTTGGGAATTTAAAGGGTAGGATTAGTAGAAAATATAACGTTGAGAAAAATAAAAAGACAAGTCCCAACTTATTCTAGGAAATCAATAACATATATGTGCACGTATGCATATGATAAGTTTAAAAAGTGTGCCAAATGAATAATATTCCTACATGAAGCTTATTAGAAGTTTTCCCTGCTAGTGGTCTTGAAGTTAATCCATCAAAGACCACAATAATCTTTAGAGGTGTATCAATGGAAGATAAGGAAGATATTTTGCAGCTTTGACAGTCAGAGGGAGGTCATTTTCCTATGATGTGACTCAGTGCGCCTCACTGTCAAAAAGATGTCCTTACAATTGAATCAAGCTGCTGTCGCTAGCATCCTGTTCTTCTAGAAGATGGTGCGGGTGAAATTGAGGCTATTTGTAGAAGATCAGTGGAAGGTAAGGAAACGACAAAACATATGTCCTTAGTCACTAGGGCAGGTATTTGCCAGCCAAAGAGATTACTGTTAAGGTCCTCCTACTGTGGAAGCTCTCACATTTATCTAACGATCAGAATTAGAAATTGGGTGAATGAATAATAGAGATTTATATCAATTAATTTAAATGGATATTCAATCTTCGTCATTCATTCATTCTACTAATAATCCTAGCTGCTGAATTGATGTGGAAGCCTCTCTATTAGGAGGACCATAACATCTCTAGCCAAAGAAGAACAACTAGAATTTAGATATCTGATTTGAAAATTCAGCTGCTATTGTCAAATTGCTATGGAATTTGGCAACTTAGTGCAGACAATAAAGGTCCAATGGGTGCATATATTTACCATTTAAGAGGAGAAACATTACAGGATATTTTCTCTGGCTTTCACAAGAATTGGTGATGAAATCAGATAGAATGCTGCTATTCAGGTGAATTTTCAGTATCTGCTGCCTATGACGATGTAAAAATGGTGTCAGATTGTCTGGGAAAGCATGATATTACATGTACTTTCCTACATTTGCTGGCTCATGACGAAAACATGCTGGAACCGGGTTTTTCTCCTGGTATATTTTCAAAAGTATTAATTGAACAGGGGTATGCTTTGAAGTATTTACCAAAGAGGGGTGTAATTTGCCACATAGGAGAGACCAGAGAACATGGGGGAGGTGGTGCGACTATTTGTCTCCCTTCATTTGGAATTTCTGTGGCACCCCCTGTTCTCTCCAATATAAGGGGTCCCCTGAGTTCCCAACTCTAACCCTAATTTTGCCTATAAATATCCACCGCTCTCGTCTTCCTTGCATTCTACCTTCTTTTATCTAATTTCTCTTCCACTCTTTCTTATTTTCTAGTTTTCCTAAGTTTGTCTAAAAAACAGTTGTTTTAAAAAATTCATATCATCATTATGTCAAATTGAGATATTTGTTAATTTGTTCGAACAATAGAGTTAGTAATACCTTGTATCAAGGTATTGATTACAGGAAGGGCTAATCAAATTTTCTAAAAATTAGAAGATCGGCAAAATACATAGAAATAATGGAAAAAATCTTTAAAAAATTTGGATGAAGGTCAAAAACTTTCTAGAATTATTTGTAAACTTCTAGTATCCACTCATGGTATGTACATTTTACTTCATTTACTGTTGATAGTGAAAATGTCAAGTCAATGTGAATCAAGCTAGTGGAATTATGGCTATCAAACTTTTTATTCAAGTCAAAATTAATCTTAATCATCCTAGTCTTTTGTTCATAACCCACCCGTACAAAATAATGAGAGTATGTCATCCACAAATTATCATCATCTCTATTTTAATCTTGAAGAAATTGTGACAAAGCTAATACTAGTGAGTATCATACGTCACTTGCAGAGCTTAGTTATGTTGCAACTGCTAACTTGGATGGCAATGCAACAACATTTCCTAAAGGTTGTCCTACAAATAACGATGAAGTCTCTTCAAATGACAATGATATTCTATCTATGGCCAATGGTGATTACTCGAGTGACACTAATGCCAAGGATGATGAAGAAGGAATTGTCCAATATGTGGTGATTTCTACTTGTCATCCTATAATGTCACTTGATTTTAATCCCCCGGCCAAACATTTCTCACACATTGACATAGACACTATGAATGCACACAATTACTTAAATGATTTCCATGGTGCTATCATATTTGACCTCAAGAATGAGCGATTTTGAAAGGGTATGATATTTGATTCTAATATTGGCGATTTATACCTTGAAGCAGTATATTCTTTTAATAAATTGTCACTACAAGTTCAATGAATCAAAAGTAATTTTTTGAAAAATAAAATGTGTAAAACATGGAGATGGTTGTCAATGAAAAGTTAGAGTTGTAGATACAAAAATCATTATATTAGAGGTTATAAAATATTCTAGCCCTCACAAATGTTTATTCCCACAAAATCTCCATGGATCAACCACAACTACACTCAAACTTAATAGCTAGTCACATCTTAAAACGTGAGTATTGACCCAAACTATTCTGTACCTCATGTTATTGAAGACACTAAAGGATTGCATAATTTTCATGCATCACATAGAAAAGCTTAGAAGGGAAAACAAAAGGCAATTACTAAGGTCTATAATAATGAGAAGTCAACGTACACAAGCATGCTCATTGGCTTTATGCATTGTAGTTTCCAACTCTAGCACGATTGTATTTCCACACACAAAAGAGACAGATGTTTATAATAGAATAGATAGTAGCTATAAAATTTTTCAAAATATTTTTTAATCTTTCATACATTTTAGTGTCAAAGACATCATTATTTAAATTTTGCATATATTATTGCATTATCCATTTGCGTAACAATTAGTTATCGTTGGTAAGCCTGTTTTTACTGTTTGTCAGCCTGAGTTTGGTGGTCCTGGATTCAGTGTTCCCGATTACTAAGTGTAGAAGGTTTTTCTTTAATTTATGCATTAACTAAATAATGACGTCTAGGCTAAAACATATGCTTAGGGGCAATAGTTCAACTTCTAATATAACAACTAATTCAAGAGTCATTAGAAATCCTAAGTAGTTAAGATTATTCAAAGTGGACAATTCCAACTCAAGTAAAATAAATGTATAAAAGCAGTCCCTTTAATTTTAAAATAGCATTAGCTATTAAAGACCTCGAACAAGCTATATCTATTAAGAATGAATACGAAGAAATTAGATTATTATCAACTTTATCAATAAACAAATTCAAACACAAAGAGTATAATTATATTCATTATGGATTAATCCAAATAGCCATCAAACCCTTAATCAAACTAGGAATAGATACTCTAGTATTACTTTGCCTAAGAGATCAGACATTATTAAAATATAAGGACTGTAATACCTAACTTCCATTTGATTTATTTTGGTAATATTTATTATTTTAGGTATATTGGATGTATTGAAAATAATTATATATTATGAAAATTCCAAGGATTTTTAGAACAGTGAGTTAGCGCTCAAAACATGCTTGAGTGGCGCTCAAGTGCCATTTGCCAACAGGGTGGCACTTGAGCACCAAGCAGTTCATATAAATGGTTGCGAGGCACTATGCTAACATTTTGTGCGAGAGAAGGAAGAGAGGAGAAGGAAGAGGAGAGAGGAAAAAAAAAAGTGGTGGTTTGGAGCATCCTTTTATCAGATCTGCTTAGTGTAAGATTGAGGCAAGTATCTTTAAACCCTATCATTGGTTTGTTTAATATCTAATAAGTTTTGTGTATGTTTTGGAAGTTTAACATTCATGCATGCTATTTTTATTTAGCTTATTTGTTTCATTTGTGCATGCATGATATTTTTATTTATCGTTTTGGGGCTTTGTTCGTATTTTACGAGTGTTTGATGGTTTTGTTATTTTATGAAAAATTGAATAAATATTTAAGACTGTATATTTACATATCAGTATATTTACATAGAAAAGTTATGAAAACCCTGTATGGGCCGTGCATTAGTACTCATGTATTGCTGCTTGGGAATTGAGGTCTCTACCTTTGTGATACGATTCGATATATAATGTGACCGTCTCCGGATGGGGAGAGCTTTGCTCCCGACAGAAAAATATTTGTGACTCCCTTTTTCCGTCGACAGGAAGGCCTTATTTGTAGATGACCCACCCTATTTGTTTTTTAATAAGAACTATTGTAAGCGAATGAAACAGAAACTTATCTATTCGAACGTTATAATATATGTACTAAACTTGAAAATTGCATCCAAAACTACGGGTGACAAAACATAGTGAACATGTTCCTTATCTATGGGAGACAGAGTACATACATAGTCTTTGGTGAACATGTAACCCTTCATCAAGTTGATCTCTTGGTATTTGGATCCCCGATTTCGTATATACTTTATATTTTTGCATTGATTTGTATTTAAACTTCGATTTGAGATTCACAAGTTTGCCCACATATGAGATTTGGTTAGTCTTACACATCCGATATGTGATTTGTTCTGGAACTTGTTTCGATTTATATGATTGCGTTCCAAATTCTGTTTCGCTCATCTGTAATTTCGATCTAGACTCTGTTTTGTTCGGCCTCTGTTCCAGTATGGATAATGACATTATTTAAATTATTTGATTTCGCTCCAAATCACTTCTATTCAGCATATGCCAGACGGGACTATGTTTGATATGGACTATAATTTGAATACGAAACTACCTTCAACCTTTCGAAATCAGATTTTTGAATTTATCTCTTTTACACGATTTGAATGTGTTTATTCCCCTATATCTGATTTTGGACATATATGTACTATCTCTTGTATATACTAATACTTGTTGAACTTTAAACTCACGTTTTTATTTCTTATCCCTTCAAATTAGTGGGCTTAGATATTATATAGGAGCTTGGACGAGATCTGATTGTCATACATCTGTTTTGGTGAGTATTATTATTTGTTCAATTTGTGTTGGTGTGGGCTATATTTTGGAGATTTCGGACTGAACAGATATAGGCCTTTGGATATGTATGAAACAGTTGGGTCAGTGTGTATGATGGATATATAGGCATTTGGTTTGTTCCCTCCTTATAACTATCTGGAGCAGGTTATATTTATTTATATCCGGAATAGTATCCAATAAGGTCCTGTGATGAATTTTGAATTCTGCTCATTGCTATTAGATGATGAAATTTTTATGGTCCATTGTTATTTGTTTTGTCTCGCCTAGATTTTAGGATTGTTGATTTTTGTTGTACTATTTTGTTGATTATTATTTAGACTTGCTGTGGTCCAAATTCGTGACAATGACTCAATTTTAGCAATAGTATAATCTAATCTATGTAATGAACCCATTTATTTTAATTGCGCACCAAACTTTACAGTAGATCACAAAGATCCAACTATCTTAAACACCTTAGTACTAAACGTTCATCTTTTAGGCTTAGCTCAACAAGAAAATAGACATGGTTTTCTTATTTTACATCAAATTTATTTTAAATTATTAAAAACTCAATTTAATCAAAAATATTTAATCCCAACTCTAGGAAAAACCGTTGCATTACAAGTGGAGGCAAATCATGCTACCACTTTTATACCCAAACTTTTTAAATAGAATAAAATCACTCTGCCAGATACCTGGCAGATTGACCTCGCATAACCTAACATAACCCCCTTGTCATGTGACTAGAAGGGAGTTTTTTGAGATTAAAGAAACACCTGATGGGAATATTGTTTTCAATTTTAGACCAACTCATATTTCACAAATACATAGATCATTAAGTTTTAACACAATAAGATCTCATATTATATTATTTGAACATAAAATTTCTAAACTATCTACAAGTACTAGATTTCAATCGACATATTCTCAAGACTCTAGGTATGTAGAAAGTAGAAACCCTATCCTAGAAATAATCACTCAGAATACTCCACAATCCCTAACATTATTAGATATGCAATCTATAAATATAATTACCAATGATGACAAATTTATTCCAGATATGGAATACCTAAGAAACAAGTTTATGTCAAATAAAAATAATCTTCGAAAATGGTACTTCAAATTTTTTACACGGGAACAAATAGAATAAAGAAAAACCTGAAAACAAACCATGAACTTACTCAAAATAGATTTACCATTTTTTGGAATGGTTTTTACCCTATGCTGATAAAAATTATTTAATACCCACATCAAAATTATTTGAACATAACCAAATTAATGTCAATACAATAATAACCAACCAATGGACAACCATTAGTGGGAAACACATTACTTTTGTGCATCCCCCATTAACTGCTGCCAAATTAAATATAGATGGATTATATATATTGGTTAATCCCTTTAAAAGGGGATCAGATAGAGACTCAACTTCAAAAGCTACATTAGATGATATTAACAAGATTTATAAATAGAATAATTATTAATCACAAACTTTATATATTGTTGCCACACAATTAGATAGAATAGAAAATACTCTTCAAACAGGAAATCAACTTCCACATAATATCTCCCCTTACCAAGTTCACTTTACATGCTATCTCAAAAGGACATAAATAAATTATCTCCAAAACGAACAGATATTCTTTTAGAAACACTAAACCAAAAAATATCCAACAACTAACTCCTGCAACATCTTACTTAAATCAACCTAATACAATAAAAACGGTCCAAACTATAGACCAACCCACAGATGAAGAAGATCAAGAAGAAGACCAAGCATTAAATAAAATTAAACACCAAATAAGGTACACTCCTGATCCCCCTAGAGCATACCCAACAAAAGCTTATTACCCAAGACCAACCCCTCCAGATATACCATACAAAGAATGAATTCAAAACCAAACAAGAACATTTAACGGAGAGGCCATCGATGAGTGGAACATAGACGACAAATCAGAACATGAAATCATATGAATGCTCTATGACATTGGCATGGCTGTTACAGTCTATCAAGTACAACAAATAAGATAGCACCAAGCTTGTAAGTTTACTATTAAAGGATTTACAGGAACCCTTAAATTCTAGTGAGATAACTCCTTACTACCACAACAAAAAGAATACATTTCACATCATATTGAATCCATTCGAGTAGCACCTAATGGCGGAATGCAACTTGAACAACAAGAAAATGCTGTAAAAGTTCTTATAATCACAATTAGCCAAGCATTCATAGGAAATCCTAAAGAAGAAATCATAAGTTCTAAAATACTCCTATCCAATCTTAGATGCCCTACGCTTCAAGATCTTCGATGGTATTAAGATTCATTTCTCACCCATATCTTCCGTTAACGAGAATGTAATGAACCTTTCTAGAAGAAACAGTTTATTGCCGGTCTACCCACACAATTTGCCAAACGCATTCTCACTAAGCTTACTGATCTTTTATGGGGCAAGGCTATCCCTTGGAATAATATAACTTTTAGGCAACTTTTTGTTTATATTAAAAAAGAAGATTTGCAATTATGCTAAGAATATAATGAACAATCTAAGTTTCACAAAGATTATAAACAATTTAAAACTCAATTAGGAGCATTCTGTCATTAGTATGGGATAGATAAAATAAGAGCACCTTCTAGAACCAAGCCAAAATATTCCAAAAAATTATATAAATCATCTAATATATATACTCAGCATAATAAAAAGAAACATTACAAAAGAACAACCGAACATCATGCTCAAGAAAACAGACCCCAATTTCAACAATCTAAAATAATATGCTGGAAATATAAAAGACCAGATCATATATCTAATCAATGTAAATTTAAAAAGAAAATATATGAATTATTCAATGATGATAAACAAATGTGCAATAATCTAACATTATTATTACTAAGCGATTCTAATGAAGTTGAACGTCGATTTGATGATAAAATATATGAAATACAAGAAAATGATTTATTTTGACTTATCAAGACTAGAAGAAAAAGAAATAGAAGAATTACAACACGTATGTGACAGTCAAATATAACAAGTAAATATGTTAAGAACAAAAGATGAGAAAGACTTTTTGCTTGATATCATAGACGAAATTGATAATCAAGAAATCAAAAGTCAATATTATTTGAAATTAAATAATCTATTAACACAAAACCTGAATGATGAAAATCCTGAACCATTTAGTTTAACTAAAATATTTGAAAAATATCCATCACAGTCATTATTTAAACAAGTAACTACAAAAGATTTATAAAATGAAATTAAACAATGAAAGGTTGAAATCAAAGAATTAAAAAATCAATTATAAGAATAAAAATTTAATGAATTACAATTAGACACACAATTATTACTACTTGAATCAAAAATCATCTTACCAAAAATCACAGAACCATCCACATCCCAACCTATAAACCAAGAAAATTAAAGTGAAGAGCAATATCTCCATCTAATTATAAAAAGAAATTTCCAAAAATGGTACTACCAAATTACATTTGCAATAAATAATAAATTTCATCCCAAACTAACAGCTTTATTAGATACAGAAGCCGATCAAAATTGTACACAAGAAGCCTTAATACTCACTAAATATTACCAAAAAAAAAACCAAAAAAGCTACATACTGCAAGCAGATCAAGGCTTAATATCGACTATAAACTAACAAATGCAGTGATGTTTAATTAGGGACATTGTTTCCGATCTACTTTTATCTTAGTAAAAGACTTTCAGCAAGATACCATCCTGAGAACTTTTTTACAAAAATTTATCCTTTTAATGTTTCCGTTGAAGGTATTTCAACCCACATTTTAGGCAACACAATCATTTTCTCTTTTACACACCCTGTTAAACAAAGATGAGTACAAGAATTGCAAGCCGCATCAATATATAGACAAATTAACGCCATAACGAAGAAAGAAAAACAAATACAATAATTACAAGAAGAATTGCAAATAGCAAATAATGAACAATAATTAACGAATCCACTAATTCAGGAAAAAATCAAAAGGATACAACAAACATTTGAGAGCGAAGTTCGTTCAAACCTTTCTAATATTTTTTGGGATCGCAAACAATACCAAGTAAAACTACCTTATAAAAAAGATTTTCATGAATCTTAAATTCCAATTAAAGCCAGGCCTATTTAAATGAATCAAAAATTATTAAAATACTACAAAAGGGAGATACAAGATCTATTAGGCAAAAACTTAATTAGGCCCTCTAAATCACCTTGGAATTGTTCCGTTTTTTATGAAATGAAACAGGCAGAATTAGAAAGATGAGTCCCAAGACTTGTCATCAATTATAAACCCTTAAATAAGTATTTCAATGAATTAGATATCCCATACAGAATAAATGAGGCTTAATTAATCGATTATATAATGCAAACAACTTTTCAAATTTCGATATAAAATTTGGATTTTGGCAAATCCGGGTAAAGGACTAAGATAGATACAAGACAGCATTTATAGTTCTTTTTAGGTATTACGAGTGAGACGTAATGCCTTTTGAACTCAAAAATTTTTCGTCATAATTTCAAAATATCATGAACTAAATATTTAATCAATAAATGTAATTTATAATAGTTTATATCGACGATGTTTTAGTATTTTCAAAAACAATAAACCAGCATTTTAAACATTTACACCAATTTCTAAATATTATAAAACAAAATGGTTTAGTTGTATCATTTGCAAAAATAAAATTATTCCAAACAAAAGTCTAATTTCTAGAATTCAACAATTTACCAACACACAATTACTCCCATCCAAAGATGTATTGAATTTGCAACTAAATTTCCTAATAAAATTAAAGACAAAAATCAATTACAACGATCTTTAGGATGTCTATATTATATAGTAGATTTTATTCCTAAACTTAGACAACTCTATAGACCTTTCTATAAAAGACTCCAGAAAAATCCTCCCCCATGGACAAAGAAACATACCAAATTAGTAAAACAACGAGTTCAACACTTCCCTTGTTTAGGTATTCCACAACCTAATGTCCCATTAGTAGTCAAAACTGATGCCTCTAATATAGGATATAGAGATATCCTTAAGCAAAAATTAGAGTCAAGACAACATACACAAATCATATGTTTTTATTCTGGTTTATGGCTCGGGACACAAAAAAATTATTCAACCATTAAAAAAAAATTTATCTATTGTTTTATACATATCAAAATTTCAAGATGATTGATATAAAAAATATTTTCTCTTATGTATTAATTATAAAGCAACCAAAGATATATTATAAAAAGATGTTAAAAATCTAGTATCAAAACAAATTTTTGCTTGATGGTAAGCAATTTTATCTGTTTTCGATTTTGACATTGAATTTATTAAAGGATCTTCAAATTCATTATCCGATTTTTTAACAAAAGAATTTTTACAGGGATCAAATCATGCTGTCCAAGCCACACAATCAATCTACGCCTATCCAACCTCCTACCACTCCAGTTAAACAATCGACCAAAGATTACACAATGCCTATTCCGAAAAAAGAACATCCCCGTATCCAACTAGTATGCAGCCCTCCAAGATTACCCACTTTTGTCCTTTAAGGATGCTATCCAAACCAAGCCTGATCAACCTTCCTCATCCACAACCTCTACTGGCAAACCAACGGATTCATCCAACTATGTCACCAAACCCTTAACCATGCATATAGCCATGACCGTGCTCTTACAACAACTTTACTCAAAGATTTATTGGCCATTACCAACCGTATATTTTGTGACCACTACTTATACAATACTTCTAACATTGCCAAGACACAACAATACAAAGAATTGATCCTCATTGACTCAGGCTCAATAGAATTCAAGTATCATCGTAATTCTCAAGACAATTCCATTGTTTATTCCACTTGCAAAATCCTGAGAGTAAAACATGCTACTAAGCTTGCATTGACTTTTTGGGATACCAAGCCCTTTTCTATCAATTATGATCCATCTGGTTATATTTACCAAAATTATAAAGATACTTGGTATAATACCTTTTATTTACACTCTTATAGTGATTCATGATTTATCAGATTTGATAAATCATGCCTCAAAGAATTACCCATTTGGTTTCTAGAATGGTGGCTTTACTTCGGTCCTATCCCAACCATTTATCCACCAAATGTACAGGAATCACGCCGGTACTATGAAAAATTATACAAAGACATTTCTACATTCATCAAGAAAATTTGTTTCCATATTGATTATGAGGTCCTATTAATTATGGCATGGGCCTTTATTTGTCTACAATTTTATCAAGGCGCTCCACTTTCTATTATGTGAGAATTTAAAGTCAAATGATGGGATAAGTTCGATCATTCACGGATTACGCCCACATTTATTCAACATCATTTTCAAACCTTTCAAATTGTTTAGCAAGCCGTTAAATAAGTTCCATGCCAGCCTCCTTCTACTCCACTAGTTCTTATAATGGATACTCCATCACCCGCACCATCTGCACCACTTGCACCTATGCCAGCCAAGTCCCCTGCTCCATCAATATCCTCCAAAAGGTCCTCCAAGACTAAGAAGATCCAGAAGGCCCAGATTGGAGAGATTCTCACCCAGATGCAAGATACGATATGCAAATGAGCCAATGTATCTTGCACAAATGGGCCGATATGGTCGACAAAGATTCTTCTAGCTCCTCTACGCAACCGCCCTCTCAACAGACTAGCCCACGGGACTCTGATCCATATAGAGGTCCATTTACTCAGGACGCATTTGATTTCTGAGTATTAAAAAAAATAACACAATGTTCTTATACAAGTATCCACCAATTTTTCAAAGAGTTTCCTTCCTATATTCAAGACTCAATTCGGACTCAATCTACTCAAGATCATCAGCTACAAGAATGGCTAAAATTTCTTAAACTACAACAAATACTACCAAATTCTCAAAGGCCATATCAAGCTCAAAACAGGAAAAGTTGATGCTCTATAATAAAAAGTAAATGCTCTAAAGTAAATGCAGATACTCTACAATAATGACATCAACTTTTTCAGATTTGATAAAGTGGCAAACAGCATGTGATGCTATCCACCAAAATATGGCAAACAGCATGTGATGCTACCTACCCACCTACTCACCTACCATAATAATTTACCTACAAAAGTAACGGACCAGATTTTTGGATGATGAAGGGTTTAGATAACAGCATCCTCATTATAAAAAGATACTCAGGGCATTCAGCAAAGCATTGCAAGTTAGAAGCTTAAGCCTCCTAACTATTAGTGACCATTCCCTATTACCCATTGTGTTCAACTATCCTTGTAATCCTTCTCAAAATTTTGTATCAAAACATCTTGCGTCACCAATTATATTCAGCTTGTGTTTAATCAAACAATTTTTGGTATATTTCTGCTCTCTTTCATTATTTGTCAAATTAAAGTTTGAATTATAAATCTTGCATACATTTTGGTATTGTTAAACCCTGGATGGCACAGCAACAATATTTTCTAAAGTTTTTCCTACGAATAATGATAAAGTCTCTTCAAATGAGAATAATATTCTATCTATGGCCAACAGAGATCACTAAAGTGACACTGATGCTCAGGATGATGAAGAAGGGATTGTCTAATATGTGGTGATTTCTACTTGTCATCCTATAATGTCACCTGATTTTAATCCCCCGGCCAAACATTTCTTACACATTTACATGGACACTATAAATGCACATAATTACTTAAATGATTTTCATGGTGCTATCATATTTGACCCCAAGAATGAGCGATTTTGAAAGAGTCTGAAATTTGATTCTAATATTAGAGATTTATGCCTTGAAGCGATATTTTCTTTCAATAAATTGTCACTACAAGTTCAATGAATCAAAAGTAATTTTTTGACAATAAAATGTGTAAAACATGGAGACGGTTGTTAATAAAAAGTTAGAGTTGCAAATAAAAAAATCATCATCTTAGAGGTTATAGAATATTCTGGCCCTCACACATGTTCATATGCGTCACACAAGAAAGCTTAGAAGGGAAAACAAAAGGCAATTACTAAGGTCCATAATAATGAGAAGTCAACGTACACACAAATGCTCATTGGCTTTATGCATTGTAGTTTCCAACTCTGGCATGATTGTATTTCCACGCACAAAAGAGACTATTGTTTATGATAGAATAGATAGTAGTCGTGAAATTGTTCATAATATTTTTTTATATTTCAAACCATGTATTGATGGATTTAATTCATATTTACTACTCATACAAATTGATGGCACATTTCTATATGAAAAGTACAAATGGACACTACTCATAGTTAGCATTGTTGATAAAAACAAACATATTTATCCGCCTACTTTTACAGTCATTGAGATTGAAAATAACAATAAGTAGGAGTTGTTTTTGGGTTCATTCGTGAGTTTGCCGCAACAAAGACGAATGTGTGCGTTACATCCAACTGTTCACATTGCTATTAGATCCTAGATGAATGATCCATATTAGCCAGAGTGATAGTGCTCACATGCTCACCGTTATTATTGTTTTCATGTGACATTCAATTATAATACTGCTCATAAAAACGGAACAACCAAGAACCTATTATACAAAGTAGGTAATAAAAAATCGTGTTTTAAATTTTATTATGTATTGATTGCTATTTATATTTTCTAATCAATTTATAGGGTTTTGATTAATGGCAGCAATTGAAGGATGGACAAAGAATCCGAAAGTTTGATGCTATACTGGAAACAATTAAAGGATGGACAAAGAATTGTGGAAGTAGGCAGACAAAATTCCTAAAAGAAAGTGGACAATATATCATAATATACCTGAAGACAACATGATTATACAACCACAAACTTCGTTGGAAGTGTTAATAATGTTTTGAAGGGAGCATGGAATATGCATATAGCAGTTCTTACCTAACATACCTTTCACCGTTTAGTTATGGTATTTGACAAATGGTGCCATGAGTGCCTTAACAGTATCAATAAAAATATTAATCGATACAATACATATGAATTGATATATATCGATACTGTACCCCCTCCCTTGATGCCAATATTTTCCAATACAACAATAATATTGTAATATACCTTCATGTAATTCGATATTCAAAATATCAACCGATATGACTATATATAGCAAATATATATGGCCGATATTACCAATATATCAATTGATATAACTATATTAGATCACAATTTTTAAATTTTTTTTTATTCGACATATCTGATATTAATTTGTATTATCCAATTTGATACCGATATGAACACAACTAATATTGATATTCTCATCCATGCTTGATGGGCCTATGAAGGGTGGAGATTTCATAAGTATATGTACTAAAGTGTTAAACAAACATGAAGAATACTCCAGCAATCAACAAATTACGACTTTTAGTCAAGTAATAGGCGTCTTCTGAGATTATAACTAGATATTACAAAATGAACCAGAAAGGCAAAAATGAACAAGCCATGGCGCTTTTAGATAAAATGTGCAGTTATGGAATATTTCAATAACTAAAAATACCTTGTTCACACTCCATTGCAGCTTGCAAGAATCTTGCACTTGACTACATCACTTTTATTGACAAACTTTATAGGTGGGATGTTATGCTTTAGGCATAAGCAAATTATTTAATTCTTGTCATCCACTCAAATTATTGGCTAGCATATAAAGGACTAATTATAAAGCCAAATCCTAAAATGATTCATAACAAAAATCACCCTAAGTCCTTGAGAATCAGGAATGAAATGGATTGGAAGGAAAATTCAAAGTAGAAGCAACTGTGTAGAAAGTGTGAACAACCAAGTAATAACCGTAGAAATTGTAACAATGACGGTGGTGACTCAACTAGTCCTAACTGATCATGTATGTCACAATTTATGAGTGGAAATTTCTATGCTTTTAGAAAAGTACTCTTTCTTTTGAAGAACTACACCCGGCTTGAGCCCCTAACTCCCGATTAATTTGCAGCTCGTCTCTAGAAACATCACAGCAAAGGAGGCGCTTGAGCCCCTATCTCGTGTGTATACTACAGCTCTTTTTTGGAATTAAAACAAAATTACAAAAACAGCTCATGCCTTACCTTGCACGAGTTGACTATATATAAGTTATTTAGAATACGTATCGTATTACAAAATATTATTTCAATATACGGTCGAGTAAATTAACACAAAGTACCATGTAAGACAGAAATATCAAGTTAATATGTGGCATAAATTAGGACATGCAATAGAAATACAGATACTCATAAGAAAACACAGTACAAATTATGAATGGAATAAGAATCAATACAGCGGAGGGAGAAAACTAGAGAGGACTCATGCTGCAGGCAGCACAAGTCCTTTTTAAAAATTATAAAAACAACTCGTACCCTACACACCATGAGTTGTCAATACATAAGTAATTTAATTATTTAAAATACGTATTATATTGTAAAATATTGTGTCAATACATAGTCGAGTAGACTATCACATGTTAAAATGTGAGCCAGAAATATCAACTCAATATATAGCTTAAATAAGGACAAATAACAGATATACAAATACCCATAAAAATACATATAGTATAGATTTTGAATGGAACACGAAACAAAACAACAACAATAAAAAAGTATGGAGGACTCAGGCCGCAGGTTTCATGTATAAAAACAACTCGTGTATTTGCACAACACAAGTTGCCAATACATCGTATATTTAATAAATTAAAATAGGTATTATATTGGAAAATGATGTTTCAATATATGGTCTGAGTAGACTAATACAAATTAAATTTTAAAACAAAAATATCAAGTTAACATAAGGCGTAAACTAGGACACACAATAAAAATACAGATGCCCATAAAAAATATATAGTACAAATTCTAAATCGAATAAGAACAACAGAATAAAAATAATAAAATACAGGGGACTCGTACCGTAGGAGTCACAAGTCCTTCCAAAAATTATATAAACAATACCTGCCTTATATGGCACAAGTTGTCAATACATAATATATTTAATGAATTAAAATATGTATTATATTGTAAAATAATATTTTACTATATAGTCAAGTAAACTAATACAAAATTTAAATTTGAGACAAAAAACCAAGTTAATATACCTCTAAATTAAGCAAACAACAAAAATACAGATTCCCATAAAAAATATACATAATACATATTCAGAACAAAATCAGAATTAAAACAGCAGCAAAAAGACAAAAATAAGAAAGATGGATGAGGACCTGTGCCACAGAAGACAAGAGACCTCATAAAAATTGAAAAAAGAACTTGTCCCATGCATGGCACAAATTCTCAAGTGCCTCCTTTGTTGTGATGTTTATAAAGACAAGCTGCAAATTAATCGTAAGATACAGGCTCAAGTGGGATGCGATTCTTTGAAAGAAATAGTACTCTTCTTAAAACTTTCAAATTTACACACATTTAAATTGTTACATACATGATCAATTATGATTAGTTGAGATGCCACAGCCAATTTTGTAATTTCTACGGCTATAACATGGTTGTTTACACCTTCCATATATTTGCTTCTGGCATTGAATTTTTTCTTTCAATCCATTTCATTTTTGATTTTCAAGGACTTAGGGCAGCCCTTTTTATTGTAAATCATTTCAAAATTTAGCTCAATAATTGGTCTTTTGTATGTTAGCCAATAATCCGAGTGCTTGATAGCAATAAAATAATTTTCATACATATGAAGCATAACATCTTTCCTACAAAGTTTGTCAATAAAAGTGGTGCAGTCAAGTGCAATAACCTTGCAAGCTGAAGAAGTGTGTGAATACAAGATTCTCAGTTAATGAAATTTCCCACAACTGCATGATTATCTCCAAGTGGCACGGTCTATTCATTTTTGCCTTTTTTGGTTCGTTGGATTATATATGGTTCTTACCTTGAAGGTCCCTGTTAGTCAACTAAATGTAGTTTCTTGTTAACCAATTGAGCACTCTTCATGTTTATTTAATACTTTAATGTATGCAGTTGTAAAAACTACACCATTCACAAGCCCATCAAGGCACTCCTTTTGTCATTTGTCAAACACAAATGAAAGGTATGCTGGACAACATCTATTGTAGGCATGTTCTGTGCCCCCTAAAAAACACCATTAACACTTTCAGTCAAGTTTGTAGTCATAAAGCCATATTGCCTTCCGCCATAATGACAAGTTGTCTACTTTTTTTTTAGGAATTTTATCAGCCCATTTTTATGATTCCACATCCATCCTTTAATTGTTTCCATCATAGCTTTGATTTTCAGATTTGAGATTCAATCCCTACCCATTAATTAAACCCCATAAATTGATTAGAAGATATATATAATAATTAATAAATAGTAAAGTGTCAAACATTACATTTTTGTGACCTACAATGTATGAAAAGTTCTTGATTGTTCTGTTCTTATGAACAATATTATAATTCGAAATTACATGGCAAAGGCAATAACAATGATGAGCATGAAGAACTATCACAATAGATGACAAAGATCATCCGTCTATGATCTTATAGCATTGTGACAGCTAGATATAACACACAAGTTGATCCTTATTGTGACAAATTTCCAAATGTAACTCAAAAACCACCCCAACAAATGCTATTTTCACTCTTAATAACTACAAATGTAATTGAATAAATATATTTGTTTTCATTATGAGCAGTGTCCCTTAGTACTTTTCACATAGGAAAGTGCAATAAATTTGTATGAATGGTAAACATGAATTAAATCTATCAACACAAGGATTGAAAGACCAAAAATATGGTGGGAAATGTCACAACCACTATCTACCCTATTATGAAAAACTATCTCTTCTGTGTATAGAGATACAATTGTGCCACGGTTGGAAACCTGTAATGCATGAAGTCAACATGGCATTTGTGTGTATGACGACTTTCGGTTACCATAGACCTTGGCAATTGTTTTTTGTTTTCCATTCCAATCTTTTCTATGCAACACATAAAAATTATACATATCTTTTTATATCTTCAACAATGTGAGGTAAATTAAAAACTTGGGTCCATCCTCGCATGTCCTAAGATATAATTAGCTATCAAGTCTGAGTCCAATTGTGGATGATCGATGGAAATTTGTGGGAATGAATATGTATGGAGACCAGAACATTTTGTGACCTGCCAATATAATATTTTTTACGTGCAACTCTGACTTTTTACTCACAACCATCTACGTATTTTAAATATTTTACTATCAAAAAATACTTTTTGATTCATGGACCTTGTAGCGACGATTTACCAAAAACAAATATTGCTTCAAAGCATAAATTGACTAGATTTATAATCAAATATCAGACCCTTTCAAAATTGCTTGCTATTGGGGTCAAACATGATAGCACCACGGAAATCATCCAAGTAATTGTGTTAATTCATAACATCTATGTCAATGTGTGAGAAATGTTCGGCCAGGAGACTAAAACCAACTAAATTTACGAGGTGATAGGTAGAAATCGTTAGGCATTGGACAACTCCATCATCGTCACCATCATTCAAGTAATCACCATCAGCTATGGATAGAATATCATCATCACTAAAGACATCTCATCATTATTCGCAGAAAAATCTTCAAAGAAATACTATTATGGGGGCATCCAACATAGGAGTTGCAACATGACTAGGCCCTAAAATGACATATGATGCCCACTAGCATCATAACAATATTCATCAAGAGTAAATTGGAGATGGTGATAACTAATGGATTATATACTCTTATTATTTTGTTCAAACAAAAGAGCTAGGCATTTTAATATTAATTTTTACTTCAATAAAAAGTTCTATAACCATAACTTCACTAGTTTGGTCAAACATTTCAAACATTCTAAAATTCTAATTTCTTCATAGTTTGCTAAAATTCTAATTTTTAACGAATTTGAATATCTTCATCATAATTTATACTTTAATACAAAGTATTGTTAACTCTACTATCCCAACAAATTAACAAATATCTACAATTTGACATAATGACAATATAAGTTTTTTCTGAAACAACTGACTTTTAGATGGAATCAAGAAAACTAAAAAGTAAAAGAGAGTAAAAAAAAATGAGAGAAAAGAAGACAGAGCGCAAGTAAGGAAGATCAGAGGAGTGGGTATTTATAGGCAAAATTAGCGTTAGAAACTATGGGGACCCTTACATGAGAGAAACTCGTATAGGGGGGCAGCACAAGTTTTCCAAATGAGGAGAGAGAAATCATGACATAATCCCACAAGTTATCTTTCCTCACTCCTACATGGAAAAATACCCCATTTGGTAAATATTTTTCAAAACATATCCCTATTAAATAAATACTTTCTAAAAAATACCAGGAAAAAAACCCGAGAAAACACATCCCTCATGTGACTTCTCAAATGCACTGCTAACTGAGGTGCTATCTTAGGAAAAGCGTGAGCACAGAAGCATGGATCTAGGACCAATTATTGATTGGATGCTTAAAGTGGCTATAATCAAAGGGAAAACAACTCTTTTCTCTGCTGATGTGTTAAAAAGAGATAAGTAGCACATTCGGTCGGACTTATCAAAGTGGTTTTCTTTGTAAGCTTACAGGGTATTATCGAGAATAATTCTTGGCATAATAATAAGGTCATTCTATAACATGGAGAAAATGAATTCAAACTAAGAGAACATCTTTCCCGTACAAGAGTAAGAATGTGTACATTCACAATGTAGTAGTCTCGTGGACTGAGCCGCACTTTTTTGTAGGGTATCATAGAGGGAGTCAAGTTTTCAGGGCTCTTCAGGTCCCCCATGAGATTCCTAGGGCAATTTGTGACTTCTATGCCTTGCTCCAAGCTATGCTATGTTTGTGCATATCATATGGTTGAATGAACTAGAAACTCAATCACCTAAAGAACAATATTCCTAATTTTCTATGTTCACTTCAATCTCTTTTCCTTCTCTTCCAATCAATGATAACTTTATACTGCAATATTTTCAACATTCACCCACTCGTTAGTTATTATCCCATGATGCTTTGGGTTCTTTACTTGCTTACTATTAACTAATGATGTCGTCTACAAATATTGATTTTATCATGTGGCAAATGAGTTAGATACCCCCCACCCCCAACAAATACATTTTCCAATGAGTTTTTTCCCCCTTTAATGTGTTGTATTTGCATCTATTAAATGAAAGGATTGTTAAAAATCTACATCCATCACATAAAAAAAATGGATAACCCAGTACATAAGGCTTCTATATCGTTGAGTCTGAAGAGGGTCATATGCAACCTCACCCTTACATTGACTTCCAAGTTACAATAGAATGACTTTACAATTGTGTCAGGACTACCTCATGATCTGCATGCACCTCAAAAATACTAGTTCCATTTCTTTTTCTCCCAGACAACTGCTTAACTTTCATGAAAGACTATTTTCATGTTGGATATTAGGATACCCAAATCCAAAATCAAAAATAATTAGAGCATATTTTTATCTATTGGTATTGATTCATGTCTCTAAAATAGCCAAAAACAAAGCAGCAAATGAAATCAAAATTTTATTTACAAAAAACACAAAACAGGAATCAAATTCATATAATGCCTTTTTGTTTGCTGACCTTGAAATCAAATACTGTTAAAGATTATGATACTTACTGTTTCTTTGGTAGAGAAAGAATGCAAGGGCATTGATAAAATCATACAAAAAGCATGAATAATATTAGCACCCCTATTTGAAACCTACAACTTACAAGAAATGGGGATTAGGAAGACTGGTCCAGAGAAGAATCCTTTGGGGCCGATCTAGAAACCTGGCTTGCCATGCTGGTTCATCACTCTCATAGATGAAACCACTCTTCAGGTATAACTTCTTTGCCGCATCATTGTCAATGGCTACATGGACATATAAATCCGTAATCCCTGAGAAAGAAAAGTGGGCAATCATTCAGCTCAACTCAAATAGGCCCACCACCCACATCCACAGCAATTGAGAGAGCTGATCAATGACCAGTGACCACAGTTTGGGACAAAGTAATATAAAGAAAACTTGTCCTGTCAAAAGAAGTGTGTATGAACAAAATTTGTTCTGTGGAATAATAGCTTTGATCATCCTTCAGTTATGGGTAGATTACAATCACAATCTGATAGCAATCTACTTGTTCTCGTAATTAAATCCTACCACATAGGACCTGCTGAAACGACACAGTAAGAATATTGAAATGCTAAGGGTTGCCACTGATACTAAGTTACTAACAGATTTACCATCCATTGTAAACAGGTCTGGGGCATAATAGGGATATTACTAATACTAAAATGGGTCACAAATGGGCATGATAAATTAACCCGTGGTTCAATGGGTTGGGTAAGATGAGTCCGGTACACGTATCCAGGTCAAGCCCATACCGCTACCCTTTTGCCCATTCACCATAAAATAACAGGGAGATTTCCTAGAGCTGTCCTAAAGGCCCCATGTAACTTGAAAAATACCATACTTCAGAAAAATTGCAGAGTGGGAACAAAATGAGAGATTGTTTGGCGTCAGAAAATAACCTCCCCCAACAACAAAAAAAAAAAAAAAAACACCTAACCACTTCACCTTACCTCCATCCTCCACTCAATTGTTCTTGCACACCCCCCCAAGCCGCCACCCCCAACTTGTCAGCTATGGAATGAAATATTGGCTGTAACACAAAATATAGGCTGATATGCAATATATTGTCCCACTTATATCATTATCAAGCCCACCTATATCGGTCTATTTATCTATTATTGGCCAATATTTTTCTACCAGTTTCCAATTCGAAAGAAAATTTGCAACCAATATGTCTAATATCAATCATCCAATATAACTAATACCAATACAAATTGCCCAATACGGCTGATACTAATACGGCCACAATTGGTACCCATATCAATATTTTCATCCATGCTTTTGCCCCTTCCCCTCTCTTTTTGCTCTCCCCCTTCCTCCCCTCTTCTCTGCCTTCCATCTGTCCATCAGAGGCCTTGTCGTGGGCTAGTAAGACTTCATGGTGACCTAAATGAGACATGGGTGATGAGCAGGGGGGAAAGGGGGGTTCTACCTTGCACCACCCTCTCTTAGTCAAGCCACTAGTGGCCAAAGTGAGAGGGGGGAGCAGTCAGACGGTGTTGAAAGTGTGGGCAACAGAGAGACAAATGTTGAGGTGATAATTTTCACATGATTTACATAGCAACCCATGTCTGGCTGGTTAATACTATAGGATGTAGGTGAAAAACAATCTACACTCATCATAGGGAAAACAATGTAACATGCCAAAAAATAGAGAAATTTAAAAAAAATGATGAACATATCCGCCAGATGCCTTAGCTGACACAGCAAAATATACATGGGAGTTTCTATGGACAGTTGAAGGCTTTCCAAGGCAGTGAATCTCTCTCTCTCTCTGTCAGATACAAGCACATGCACAAGCAAGGCTATGCCCAATACCTCAAAAAGAAATTGCAGGGGAAAAGGACCAATAATAATTTCTATGATGAGTATGCGAACACCAGTAAGAGTACCACATGCTTAATTGTGGAGGCTGATAGCAGCCATGAATATTAAGGCATCAGTTTCAAAAAAGTTACCCCATTCTTCAGCAACACTTTTAGACTTTAGAATGAGTGCACAACCCAACCCCTTTCTGTGGAATTCCTTGGCAACACAGACATTGCTCAGGTATGCCCTTGCAAAATCAGCACCAATTCCCTGCCAAAATATGGAAAAGTATTGCAACTTTAATATTGATAAGTGGAAAGTGCTTTCCCCCTAATTTTTTGGTTTGTCATTTTATTTTGGGGTGAAGCCCATGTTGCCATGCCTTTTATGCTTGTTAGTGGTGGTGGATGGATATTTTCGAAAAGCATATTTAAAACCCAATGAAAATTATGTTGACTCCAACATGAACATAAAGTTCAAGCATAAATGCAAAATACCTGCGGTTTCATGCCTGTTATTTCATTGGGAAGCCTCAGACACTGATTCAGATCAAGGGTCCCTACCAATAATCGCTCTTCTCCATCGTCAACTAACTAAAACAAAAAAGGCGAAAAGGAATTTTGATAATCCTATGCCCATTACAAAAAGCATAAGACAGCATTCACACAGGAAATACCAGAATCCAAATACAAGCACCACTACAAATGATAGCAAGTACTAAGCTATGATTGATAGGGATGTAGATTGGTTAGGAAAGTTGATGCAGACAACAAATGAAATGAGAAAAGACAAGATAAAATCTGTTTTTTTATTTCTACTCACTGATTTTGCAGAATACATA
This sequence comes from Nepenthes gracilis, assembly GCA_033239525.1. NCBI lineage: Eukaryota > Viridiplantae > Streptophyta > Magnoliopsida > Caryophyllales > Nepenthaceae > Nepenthes > Nepenthes gracilis. Next base: position 1,628,291 of record BSYO01000026.1, on the reverse strand, counting down.
TTTGCAGTTTCTACAGATTTCAGAGGCTTTTTCAGTTTGACTGATTCTCAAAATTTTAGTCATTTTCCTCCAGATTTCTTGATGTAGTTCTTAAACATGAATAAGACATCCTAGTACAAGTATTCATTAGTTAACGAAGCACCTTGTTTTACAAGCAAGGTAAGTCCTAAGGGACTAGAAAAGGGGAATCAAATATATAAAGCTATATGATTGCTCTCACTAGCTGGAGGGTTGCTGTAAGTAGGTAACTTGAAATACCCTACGAATTTCCTAGATCACTGTCTCCTTTTGTTTTCTATCTCTCTATCAATTATCTGATCTATTACCCCATGTTTGATTGCCAGAATAAGGTGGGAATAGAATTTCTATTCCCAGGGAATAGATATTCCTCCGTTTGGTTACAAATTTAATTGGGAATAAATATTCCCCGAGAATATTGATTCCCACATTTGTAGAAATATCTGCTATTATTATTATTATTATTATTATTATTATTATTATTATTATTATTATTATTATTATTATTATATTTTACTACTATTATTAAATTTTATAATAATTATTATTATTATATTTTGTAATTATTATTATTATTATTATTATTATTATGTTTTGTAATTATCATTATTATTTGTAATTATTATTATTATTATTATTATCATTATATATTATTATTATTATTATTATTACTATTACTATTATCATTATTATTATTATCACTATTCCCACCTTATTCCTCATACTATTCTACAAACCAAACAAAAGAATATTAATTCACACCTTATTGTATTCTAACAACCAAATATGAGAATAACAATTTCAACTATATTCTCATCCTATTCTATTCCCTGGAATAATTATTATATTCTCACCTTATTCCATTCCAACAACCAAACGTAGAATCAATGTTGTCAAAGGAACTAGATGAGCTACAAAGCTAAGACTTCATAATACCTAAGGAACTAGGTGTTACACAAGGCGCTTACTAGAGACACGAGGGACGATAATTGAAATATAAATATATATCTACAAGCCATACAGAAAAATATTAATTAAGTCTAAAATAATTAAAAACAATTATAAATATCCATATATAAAATAAGTGTGACATTATTATAGAAAACACGATCAATAAAATGCAATATATATCTTCTAACACATGCATCTTAAGATGTTTTAATTATAATCATAATCAAAATCCATCACATTATCATTATCACTATTATTATCATCAAATAAACCCTATCAAATCTATCAAAAGATTTGTAGTCATCAATCTCTTTTTCTATTTCTCTAAATTAGCCTCTTCCTCTACTCCAATTGCTCTAGAACTCAAAAGCATTGCACCTTCTCTCTAGAATACGAAGCCTTCGCCTTTGCTCAATATTTGTTGTTCGCATCTTCAACCACTAGCAAAGATAATAAACATGGTGATTTTGTGTGGTGAGAATGAAACAGCAGAGAGATAGAGAGAGAAAATTGTTGTGTTGCGTGGACTGTGATGATAAAAGGTAAATATATTTAAAAGAAATGCAAAATTATAATTTTTTAAAAGTTGGTGATATTTTAGAAAAACTAAAAAAATTATTTGTTAAAAAAGCAGATTCTAGAGCGCCTAGTTGCTTTGTTTAAGGTGCACTCCTAGATGAACGCCTTGCCATTTTGTCTGGCCAATACATGGGCCAGATGCCCATGCCTCACCTCACCTGGCTCGGTTGCCTAGGCAAGCGCCTGAAAAACCTTTGATAACACTGTACAGACCCTAACTATTAATTTAGTAATGGTCAGGACTCATTAAGGCCTTAACTTTTTCGCACACTTAATCATTCCTTGCAGAGAAAAGTTTGAACCTCTCATTCCACTCGCTTTGCAAAATTTAAGATAAAACCATATTATTCCCCTCCTATCAAAATGTGCAAGGCTTTACCTTTCCGCCAACAACCCAAGCCAGTATACATCACAATTCTGTCAGCAATCTGATCAATCATCTCAAGGTATTGCACTTCTAAGCTCAAATTTTTCATTTACTAATTTTTACCATATTTCTAGAAGTTACTACATCATACTAAGAAAAGGTTCATCATAGTATACCAGCTTAGGCAACATCAAAAGATCCATCAATGTTTCCCAAATCAGGCAACATCAGAAACTGAGAAAATGCAGGCTCCTCCCAGAATATTAAGTTCTTAAATAGCCGAGTATTCCAGACATGATTGATGAAAGACTTCCCTTCTGCTCCCCAGAAGCCATACTTTTCTGAAATGGAATGCCTGGGCATCACAATCAGGATACATTGTCCCAAAGCAACAGCAACCTTTATTAATTTTTCTAACACTAAAATTAGGATGTATTTAGAATTTTTTACCTTTATAAAGTGAAAAGATGGATAAACAGCATGCACTGTCCAAACAGGTTTTATTTACACCTATAAACATCTACCAAAGTACTCAATGTCCAATTTACCTGTTTCACTCATCAGATGGTAGTGACCATTTCTACAAGATCTGAATCCAATGTCTAACTTGCAAGAAATAATTTCCCGTCAGATTAGTTCGAAGCATTAAGAACCAGAGGTAGACAAGGTGCATTGTATCTGCCTGCACTCTGCTGGTTATGCTGAATAATTCCTGGCCCACAGAATGTTCAACTAGAAAGGAAAGCCTTAATCCACTGCATATCCCAACAAACATGACATTTGAAACTCAATGTAACGCCGCAAACATCCAAAGGTATTCATCAATCATAACATGCATACACATGCTTGGCTGTCACTATAATTTTCACCAAGGATCAAGAGCATTGATGCAACATGAACTGGCAAAAACCACAAATCACACTCATCTCCACTAGAACAATAAGGGCTAAATATTAGTATTCAGAAAGAATGTGATCACACCTTGCATTTAGTGCAAAGATCATCTGGAAAGCATGTTACTTGTGAGAGAGGAAGGGAGGCATTTATGCAAGAAACCCTTCTGAAACCCTCCCGCTTGCCTGTAACCCGTTCCTTTAATGCTTCAAACTCTTGTTCAGCCAAGTACCTCTTATGATCCTAATAAAACTTGACCAAAAAAAATGTAACATCAGTAGCTGCAGTAATAAAGGTGATGACACAAGCAGTAAGAAGGAAGAGAGAAGATTCCCAATTATTCATAAAGACAGGTGAGGAACAGTGATATATTCAGAGGATAAAAGATTTTTTTTTTCAATTAACATGTCTTTGAAAAAGACTAACATTGAAGTTCCAACAATAGGAGAAAGAGGTTTTTCCATATCCAGTATTCATATGCCAATGCTTCCTGATTCAGAGGGCATTAGTTTTAAGAGCGTACAAAAGTTTGAGAATATGAAGCTAAGGATGGAAGGTTATAGAATGATCCCATTAGATAGTAAATAAATCATCCTTTAAGAAAAATCATCCTAGCAGTATCTCCCCCTTTCCCCAAATGTGCTATGATCTATCCATCCATCATCAACCCATCTGCTTATCAATCAATCTTAGTCATCTTTGTAGCTACCTTTAATCTATCAATCTATGTACCCGTCTATACATATATCTAGAAATAGGGCAGTGTATGGTCCTATTTAAATTTGGATTGAAAGGAAGCTAAGAAGAGATAAAGAGAGTATTAGCCAATCAAGTTGCATTCATACCAGGCAGGTCTATTGAGCCAACTATCTATTTATTATCAACATAGAGAAAGAATGTGATAGAGTCCCAATATAAGTGTTATACAAACCTTTGTAGGAAAAAGGAATTTTCATTGCCTACATCTCAGCTATAACTATGTGTAATGGGCATTTGTGTAAGGACATATGCATAAGTGATTTGAGGTCTTTGCAATTACGACTGGTTTACACTAGGGTCCACTCTAAACCTATATCTATTTCTTTTAGGCATGAATCAATTGACTAAACACACTCAAGATGATGTACCTTGGGGTATGCCTTTTGCAAATGAAACAATTGTGGGGGATGGCATAAGAAGGGCAAATGTGCTAAGCTGGAATTTGGAGAGGATTTTCGGAAAACAAAGGTTTTAGAATTTTGTAGAAAAAAATGAATATATGAAATGTAAGTTTAGTAACAACAGAGAAACGGATGGTAGGGATGCAAGGATATGGACTGAAAACCTGCCAAAGAAAATAAATTCAAACATATTGAATCAATTATTTAGAAAGATGGGGCAGTCCATGAGTATACTATATCACTAATTAAAGCAAGCTGGATTAAGTAGAAAAGTGCTTCAAGGATCCTATGTGATAGGAGAATACCAATTAAATCTAAAGAAAAATATTGTAAGGAGGACATTAGGCCAACGTGTTATATGAAATTAATTGTTGCACAATTAAATATCTGTTTGTGCCAAAAAATATATATATAGTAATAGCCCAAATGAAGATGATGAGATGGATGAGTTGGGTGGCACCCATGAAAAAAATGTGAGAGACAAATTTGAGATGGTTTCATCGTATGAATTGAAGACCACCTAATGCACCTGTTAAGAGATCCAGGAACGAAAAAGAGGCTCATATTGAGGAGGCAACGAAGATTAATAAAAAGTTTGACGGAAAACCATGAAACATGGCCTTACACATTGACACTTGGTATAGAAAACTCCTAATCGCTGAGCTAAAGTAAGGGAAAACATGCATGCTAGTTTTGGTTTATCCAAATCTGAAGCTCATGCAACCTATGGCAAGCTAGATCATAATTGTAGTAACACTCATGCTATGTTTAATTTTGCTGGGAGCGTGGGGAAGCATCAAATTGCCAGCTGGTAGATTCAAGCCCATGATTTGGAATTTTAAGGAGTCAGGGCATATTTGGTAGTGTGGAGTCGGACATAGAATTAGGAATTTTGAGAAGTTTTTTGGCTGCAAGTAAATATATCCAAAGCAATTCCACTGAATCCATCATATTCCATTCACAATGTCCAAAGTGTTGTAGATAAATGCATTGGCACCTTCCAGAATATTCTAGCTCTTACATTGTAAAAAAGAAAGAAAGAAAGAAAGAAATTTCCCTTATTTGTCTTAATTGTACAATAATTTAATTGAACCAAGTACGGAGTTCATTAAAAATTTCCAGCTCAATGTGGCAGAATTTTATTAGCCATGATTTCATAATTTTATTATCATTAACCTATTGCTTCTTATCACTTGAATTGCATATACATTTAGGAGCTTGTACAAATAGGACTCCTCAATTGTAAGGGTTAAACGCATTTCGCAAGAACATGTATGATTCTACTACAAGAAGCCTTCAAGTTTGATGTGGTTGACAGCATTTTGGACCAGTGCCCGGTAAATAGGTGGGTCAATGTGTCCGATTAAGGAGATCCAAGCTCCAATAGAACCAGTATAAGGGGCTGGATAATCCTAGAGGAAACTGGGGTGTTGGCAAATTGAGAACCTCTGCGAATCCCAAAAGCTGCATCACGGTATCAGTTACCTTAGATAAGGCAACCGAACTAGAGCATCATGAAGAGATACCCATGATACCCGAGCAGGCAGAGACGGACGCACTCTTTAGGATGTGGGGTCAATTGACCCTACACAAAAAAATCTATATAAATAAAAGAAAAACTAGATAGAAATATTAATAATTGAACTAAAATTATCCTAAAAAAGCAGGGTCACCTTTTTTAATTGACCCCATTAAATATTTTTAGTAAATAATTATTGACCACACTGAGAAACAATCCTAGATCTGCCCCTGGGAGCCAGACGAACTCCTTGCACCTCGGTTATATCCAAGGTTAAATGACAAAAAGTTCGAGCTGCTCAAAGATGGCGAATAAGGGTGATGGAGCCACCCTGCAGCCAAAAGCAAGGATTGTGCGTGCTGAAAAGGAAGCAGCCACGTCTCCTCCGCCAGTGATGCTATTGAATGAATATTACTGGTGGGTCAAGCCACGTGTGCAAGAAAATGCATCGCGCCGATCAGCAGAGGCCACTGGGAAGTTGCCACCTTGGCCTAGGAAGGGTGGTGCCACCGAAATGCCTTCTTCCCAAGGAAAGCTAGGGAAGGATGAAGGTTTTCTATAAATAGCAAAGTGCGTAGCTTAAAAAGGAGGATTTCCAGTTTCTACAAGAAAAGACATCGCATCACCCTAAAATTCCCAGAATGTCCAGCCCAGTAACAATTTAGCGTTTTCAATCCATTTTGTCGTGGTATGCAGGATTTAGGTTAATTTTCGGGTCAAACTCAAACTCGGGTTTCTTAATATCTGGGTCGAACCTTTAACCAGTGATGCATCAAAGTATAATAGCAGCCAGTGATGTCGATTGTTCACACACAAGCAAATACGAATTAATAGAATAAGTCTACATTTTTATCATCAAAAAACATAATAAATCCGTGAAAAAGGTAATTGAAAGTAAGAACAATGACCACATTGAATACAAAAGATAGCTTAAGCAATGAAATGGCGACTCACTTCGATACCAAATGAGTCCTTGAAGTCGCGGAACGATCGAACTCGAAGACAAGCGGCAGCCCAAAGCTCGTCGTCGGAGGTGGCTTCCTTGACAACGAGTGCAGGTTTGTCAATAATTAGGATCTTCTGAGCGCACAGTTGAGAGAAAGCAGGCAGCTTTGAACTACGCCAGAGATTTATCGGGAAAGAGACGACGGGGAGAAATGACGAATGGTAAACGATTGGGTTGCATAAAGATGAAGATGTGAGTGAATTGAGAGCAGACGGTGAGATAGGTGAACAGGAAGAGATTGGGAGCGTTGCCATTTCAATGGCTGTCCACTCTTCTCTGGTTCGAATTCACGCAATCTGCGGCTAACGCTGTACTGTCGGTGGTTTATCTCTATCGACGGGACTTGAAATGAAATTACATCTATTACTAAGAAATCAAGTAAAATTAAAAATTTAATTACTCTTTTTAAATAATAATTAATTCATTCATTTGAAAATAAATATTATTATGATCATGGGGTTGGCCAAGAGGGTAATGGCCGGTGCGGTTAGCCGGCGTCCGGCTGCAGCGGAGGACTGGTTGCCGGTGATCGACGGTCGGCGGGGAAAATATTTATTTTTGCATCACTATAAAATATATTATCATTTTCATAGTGACCATCCTCACTTGTTCAATAATTAATATTTCAAAGATAACTAGTTTAATCAAAACATTTAGCTAAATAAATTATAAAGTTATCTTTTTCATCAAGTAATTGTAAAAATTATTTTAAAAATAAATATTTATTTGGTGTACGATTAAATCGAGAGTATGACTTCAAATATATATAACACACAAGGGAAGCTCTCTAGATAATAGAGATGAATGGGCCCATATTTTACTTTTAAGAAAATTCATTCATTGCCTACTTGAATCGGTTAAAGATAAGACTAGTGTTTTAAGTGTTAAGAAAATATTAAACTGTAAAAAAAAGTTCAGTAAAAAATTAAACCCATTGGGTTGTGAATTCCTATTAATTAGTTAACGACGTGGATCCCTTGGGATGCTTACTTTGATAGCTACATAATTTCCATTGGAGGTATAAGAATCTTGGTTCGGATAATCTATTCAATAAGACTGTAATATACTTATTAAAATTGGCACTCAATTTCTTCTCAGCAGAGAAGAAAGACCTGTATTTATAGGCATGAATCGCTTAGAGCAATCGGGCTCTACGGGCTTTTCGTGAATGATTTCGAGGGGCTCCATTGGGTGCTGAGGTCCTACTATTGCCTTGAGGCCTCTCGTCCCTTTTAATTGGAGCAGTCAGGAGCGCCGACTTTGTTGCTCCTTGTGAATATGTGGCTCACCCGTGCAATTCGGGGATTTTACATTAGAGCTTAGCTGTGTTTGCTAATGTGCATCCTTTCATTGGTCTTTGCTTTCAAAGTTTAGGGGTAGTGTTTTCACATTTAATATTTTTGGCAAGTTGCTAAGGATGTCTAACCCTTTGATGCAGAAATGACCAAGCTACATGCAAAGCTGAAATTATCAGAGGAAGTCATTGTTGGTCTTCGGTAGCACAACAAAAATCTCAAGAAGGTGGTCCAAAACTTGGCTCGAGCGGCCGCTACTTAAGGTGAATGGAAGGCCAAGTCTAATGAATCAAGTTGTCAATAAAAAAGACAATAATATCAAATTACTTGCATTAAATTATTTTTTAGAATAATTATATGTTTGACTGAAAAATTAAATATTTGAGAAAAATTAGCTAGCAGTTAACTCACGCAGGTGTGACGCTTGTGTGCAAGTTCGTAAAATAGGTAAGGCTTGTACATAGAAGTGTAACACTTATACGTGTATATATTTTGTTTGATAGACATTTAACTGGTATTTATATGCTAATCTGATCATATAAAGACTTTTTCTATGTATTTGGGTCATTTTATTGAAAATTTTAGAGAGAAAAAATGAAGAGAGAGAAGGGGAGACAGAAAGTAAATGAAAGTAGTGTTGGAGCAATTTTGTATTAAATTCAAGTATTATTTGAGTTAACACATGCAAATTCAAATCTATTTTTTTATTTGTTGTTAAAATATTTTGATTATTTCTTTTGTGTTTACATAGATGTAAACCTTCAATGTTAATTTCGTTTATTTTGATATGCATACTAATTTTACTTTCGATTACGAGATTTGAAAGTTTGTGCCTATATTTGTTAAAATTGACATAAAATTATATAATTTCTAAATATTTGACTTTACAAGTCATTTTATACAAATATTTTGACGAAATATTCTTCTTTAAATCTATAAATATTATTTATTTTTTGAAGCTATAAAAATTTATATATGTGTCATTTATTATACAGTTCTTCATTATATCTAAATAAGAACTACTAAGAGAATTAACAAAATATATTTAAATATATCTTAATAAATTTATAAGCCTGAGCTATGGGAAAATTATGTAGTGTGATATTTGATATTCGACTCTTATTTATAATGTTATTATTAATTCTTAATTTTTTTATTTTTTTTCCAAATATATCGATAACTTTGGTAATTCTGCATTTGATTATTAAACTCACTCTTGTTGAATTTTTTGTAACTTTTCAGATTAACGTGCATGTTTTTTGCAAAGTTTCGGATTAGAAGAGGATTCAAATAATTAAATTACTATGATTTAAATATTTTATTTTTTGGGTTGGAAATTTGGGGATTTTATGATTGTTCATTAGCATGTTTGGGCCGGTAAGCCCAAACATTATTTCTAGTTTATAAGTCGTTATATTAATCTTGTAAATAAACAATATAAAAAATGTGCACCAATAAGTGAATTGGGCATTAAAAAAAACGACTAGGCTGAGAGTGATGAAGTAACAATAAATATAATTCAATATATATCTATATATATAATTCATCAAAAATATTCATTATATTTTTTATGTGTATATATTATTTATTTATATAGAAAAATAACAATAAAGTATTAAGCTTTATTAAACAAATTATCTATATAATTTATTTTTATTATTTTACTTAATTGAGTATAATATCCTTTTGACGCGTCCTAAATCCGAGTCTTGAGAGGATTCAGGTTTAGCTACTTCTTGGGCTCGTATTGGAGTCAGGTCCGATCTTTGTTTGGTGCTCGTAGAAGACGAAAATTTAGAAAAAAATGGTGGGACTCGCTCTCCAATTTATCTTTCGACACTCAAATCAATAATTTATCTTCCAAAATGAAGAAGATAAAAATAGAGTAAACAAGAATTGTAGTTGGGAAGGGGATTTGTGTGTCTAGTTTGGAGGTGCACTCGGCGTGGAGTGACTTTGAGTTATTGTGCGCTGATAGAGAACGACTTTTTAGACCATTGCACTCACCAGGAACAAGTAGTTGGAAAAGAATAATGACTAGTTGTTTTGAAAGTTAGATTGCTTGTGCTACTTTGAATACTGGAGAGAGTATGTCTTTTGAGTATATCCCCAGGGCTTTTTATAGCCATTGGATTTCACCACCTTCCTTAGGCGGCACGGCAGGTTGTTAGCCATTTGAGGGAATCTTTTCCTTCCAACGAAAAGATGCAGACACTATTTAGAACTACAACGGTTGAAATAGAGGACTTCTTCCACCGTATGACGTGAATGTGGAAACTTCCATTGTGGATCATGTGCTGACTTGAGGGTTTCACTTTTGAAATATGCGTTGATTTGGATGCTTCCATTATAGAGGAGGTTGCCATCTGATGAGATCCTCAGTATCACGGCCAATTAGGGCAGATGATCGTTACATATAGGAAAGAGCTTGTGGGGCACTTTCGGTTTGAACTGCGTTTGTTTCGTGCCGCATCCAATTGCTTGATAACCTTCTCCAGGTAATTAGAGTATTAATCGTCCTATTGGCCAATGGGTTACGATACTTTTTATGCCACTTGCTTCTTTGGACTACACTACTTCAGCTGTCCCATCACCTTTAAAATTAAGGAAAATTTTAATTACTTTATCTCATAAATTGCAAAAGAAAAAAAATAGCCAAAAATGATAGAATGGCATCACCCATTAGAGGAAGTCCATGAAATTATTTTTATTCCATCTGCCGTGCCTATTCACATGCATATATTTGATTCTTGCTTAAAACATAAAAATTCTTAATTATATCTAAATTTTAATTTTTATAATTTTTATTATCATGGTGTTTAAAGAAATATTTATAGGAAAATGAATTGACATGACCAAATCTATTTGTAAAAATCTTTAATTTGTAAAAATAAAATGTTAAGTTAGTCTATCCATTTGTTTTTATCTTGAAAATTTTAAAAATAATTTCTCTCTCTCTCTCTCTCTTAATGCATAAGCTTTATCGAGAAATGGTCATTTCTAAATTATTAGAATATTATTTCTTTTTGTTGCGTTCCGGGTCCGCGGTTGCCGTACGGATTGGGGGGCCTTCGGATTCCCTAGCACGTGGCGGCGTCGGGAGAAGGATCCGGTCTCCGTCTCTATGAACCTAGACCTGCACAACACAAAAAATAAGCAAGAGGTTAGAGGCCGACAGGGGGGTTTTGGTCCCCCGTCGGCACTCCGACGCTCAAGTCAGATATCTTCCGGCAATAAACGGAGGAATGCATGCGTAAGATGCGAGAATGAGGGGAGTGCGTGAGAGATGTGATCGGAGGCGTAAGCTCCATGGATGCGCCCGGAAGAGGGCGGCTTATTTGTATACCCACGGAGGGTGACTTGGAGTGCGCCCGGCAGAGGAGCGACTTATAGGTGCGCCCGCAGAGGGCGGCTTAGAGGTGTGCCCGGCAGAGGGACGGCTTATAGGTGCACCCGCAGAGGGCGGCTTGGAGGTGCACCCGGCAGAGGGGCGGCTTTTAGATGTTCATGGGCCTTGGATAATATTTGGAGATCTCCCGAAGTACGCTGGAATGAGTTCGGGGCCCGTTGGGCCCGTTCAATCAGATTGGCCTAATAGGCCGTTGAGTACCGCGACCAAACGGGTCAACTAAGGAGGCCGAACGGCCCTGCCCGGCACTTTTGGGAGGTACGGCGCCTCATTTAATGGTTCGCTGCTGGGTGATTTTCCGAGGAGATTTGCGCCCGTTCTGTTCGAGGGTTTTGAGCGCCATTTGGGAGGCTTCCCCCTTGCCTTGCTGCTGACGTGTTTGGACGACGCTCCCGGAGGGCTCTGTGATGCTGGGTTTGGCCGAGGACATCGGGGAGCTCTGGGCGCCTCCAGCGAAGGGCTGAGCGTTCTTGTTCGTCCGGATCTGGAGGACGGTGACCAGGCGCCATGGCTGGATCAAGGATCTGCTCTACATTCTGTTGAGAGCCTTGAGTTCCCTGTTAATGAACGCTGTTGGACTTCGCCACCGTGAGGAGCTCTGGGTGTGATTTGGGGACAAATCTGGTTGCTATTTTGGGGGAGCTTCATGCTCTGTTCTTGATGAGAACAGGAGGAAGAAGGACCGCCACTGTTGGGGACGTGTTTTTACCTGATTTGTGGGACTAGTCGTTGGGCGCCATTGACGGGGAGCTCCAGGCTCCATCTGGCGCTGATCTGTGGAAGAATCGCAGGACGTTGTGGACGGGAGAATGCCAGGTCCTGTTTCGATGGCCACGGAGCGAGAGGAGAGATGGCCACCACCAATAGAAGTGTTCGGCGCTCTACTTGACTAAATAAGGGCAGAACACATGGGGTGCCACTGACAGAGGGCTTCGTGCCCGGTTTAATTCATCGGTAGCGGAGACGAGCAGGGTTACCCCTGTGGCCGAGCTTCGTGCTCGATTTGGTGAAGCGTGACGGGCACTGTTGGTCGCCGACGACCGTCTTGACAGGGAAGCCGGGTCGTTCCCTGGTGTTTGACGAGCTAAGGGGAGCTGCCTTCTCCAAGGCCTCCTCCGAGTTTCGTTCTTCTTCTTTCATGGTGGTGAGGGCACACACAGAGAGAGAGAGAGGCGGAGTCAGGAAAAGTGGTTCTTTCTTTTTCCCTTTTTTTGCTCTGTTTTTCCTGTGCAGGGACTGCTCCTTTTTATCGGGAAGAGGGTGAGTATTTTCCCTCCAAAAACTCCCGCCAATGGTGAAAATATTTCCTGCCAATGCCTTGGGCCTTCCTCCGGGCCGTGTGTTATGGGCCTTCCTCCGGGCCGTGTGTTATGGGCCCGTATGTTGGGACCCAACATAGCCCCCCATGCCAAAGGGTTCGAGGTCCTCGACCGTTTGGTATGAAGTCGTTGCTTTTCTTGGGATGTTAACCTCTTCCTGTTATCGTTGTCTTCGTCCTGGCTTTGGCTTAGAGCGTTTGCCTTCAGGGATCCTTCTAACTTTTCGGATCGCATGGCTTTGCACGAAGTCCTTTGAGCTCGATCTTTTGGAATACTCGAACGGGGTCGAGTTTTTATAATACGACCTGTGGGGTTGCTCGGGAAGGACCGAGTTTTGTTGCCTGACCGCTCGGTCCGACCGCTGGGGTCGCTCGGGTTGGCGCCCAAGTTTTCTTGCCTGACCGCTGGGGTCGCTCGGGTTGGCGCCCGAGTTTTGTTGCTGGACATTGGGTCCGGCACTGGCCGCCAGCTCGGGTTAGCGCTGAGTTTGTTGCTGACAGTGGGTCGCTCGAGTTGGCGCCCGAGTTTTGTTGCACGACCGTTGGGGTCGGACCATTGGGTCGCTCGGGTTGGTGCCCGAGTTTTTGTGACTTGACACGGGGTCGCTCGGGTTAGCGTCCGAGTTTTGTTGCTGACCCAGTGGGTCCGACCGGGGTCGCTCGGGTTAGCGCTGAGTTTTGTTGCACGACTGGGGTCGCTCGAGTTAGCGCCGAGTTTTGTTACTGACCCGTTGGGTCCGACTGCCCAGGGTCGCTCGGGTTAGCGCCCGAGTTTTGTTGCTGACGACCGGGTCCGACCCATCTCGACTGCTGGGTCGCTCGGGTTGGCGCCGAGTTTTGTTGCTGACCATTTGTCCGACCGCTGGGGTCGCTCGGGTTGGCGCCCGAGTTTTGTTGCCTGACTGCTGGGGTCGCTCGGGTTGGCGCCCGAGTTTTGTTGAATCTTTTGTGGGTTCTTTGTCAGCTTCCTGCTTGCTCGGCCGCGCCGGGTCGTGGCAGGAAGCAGCCCAGATATCCTTCGATCACCAGCTGCTCGATTTCCGTTCGGAGCTTCGTGCAGTCCTCGGTGTCGTGGCTGCGGCTGCCATGGTAATGGCAGCACCCCACTGGTCGCCTACTTCCGGGCTCTTTGGCGCCTTGGGTCATCTTAGGAACTCCTGGCAGGGCGGAGGAATGATACATCTCTGTGATGAAGTGCGAAGGCTGAGAGCCCTCGGTGTCGACAAGACGATGGAATGAGGCATCTCCGTGCTGTGGGACGAAGGCTACGCCTCGATGTTGAAAGATAGAGGAGGGCTGACGACCTCCTGGCAGGACGGAGGGATGAGACATCTCCGTGATGAGGTGCGGAGGCTGAGAGCCCCCGGCGTCGGCAGGACGATGGAGTGAGGCATCCCCGTGCTGTGGGACGAAGGCTACGCCTCAAAGCTGAAAAGATAGAGGAGGGCTGACGACCTCCTGGCAAGACGGAGGGATGAGATATCTCCGTGATGAGGTGTGGAGGCTGAGAGCCCCCGGTGTCGACAGGACGATGGAATGAGGCATCTCAGTGCTGTGGGACGAAGGCTACGCCTCGAAGCTGAAAAGATAGAGGAGGGCTGGCGACCTCCTGGCAGGATGGAGGGATGAGACATCTCCGTGATGAAGTGCGGAGGCTGAGAGCCCCCGGCATCGGCAGGATGATGCAGTGAGGCATCCCCGTGCTGTGGGACGAAGGCTACGCCTCGAAGCTGAAAAGATAGAGGCGGGCTGACGACCTCCTGGCAGGACGGAGGGATGAGACATCTCTGTGATGAGGTGCGGAGGCTGAGAGCCCCCGGTGTCGACAGGACGATGGAATGAGGCATCTCCGTGCTGTGGGACGAAGGCTACGTCTCGAAGCTGAAAAGATAGAGGAGGGCTGACGACCTCCCGGCGGAGACAGAGGATGAGACATCTCCGTGATGAGTCATGGAGGCCGAGAGCCCCGGTGTCGGCGGGACGATGGAATGAGGCATCTCCGTGTTGTGGGACGAAGGCTACGCCTCGAAGCTGAAAAGATAGAGGAGGGCTGACGACCTCCTGGCAGGACGGAGGGATGAGACATCTCCGTGATGAAGTGCGGAGGCTGAGAGCCCCGGGTCGATTGGACGTCCGCGCGGCCATACTAGAAAGGGGATGGTTGCTGCCTTCGGGGGGCTTCGTCTCCTGCCGATGGAACGATCTGCGTCCCGGATGTTGTTATTTTTGCCCATCCGGGGGTTAAGGAATGGAGCCCCCGAGATGGCTACTCGATGTGGGATCGGCACTATAGGAGGCCATGGCCTGAGCCATAGCCCTGGTGGGAACGTGAGTGTTGTCCGCTTTTATATGTGAGATTGAGTATTGAAGGGAGACGCTAGGCTTTTTGTCGCATTTCCCACAGACGACGCCAATGTTGCGTCCCGGGTCCGCGGTTGCCGTACGAATTGGGGGGCCTTTAGATTCCCTAGCACTTGGTGGCGTCGGGAGAATGATCCAGTCTCCGTCTCTATGAACCTGGACCTGCACAACACAAACAATAAGCAATAGAATAGAGGCCAACGGGGGGTTTTGGTCCCCCGTCGGCACTCCGACGCTCAAGTCAGATATCTTCCGGCAATAAATGGAGGAATGCATGCGTAAGATGCGAGAATGAGGGGAGTGCGTGAGAGATGTGATCGGAGGCGTGAGCTCCATGGATGCGCACGGAAGAGGGCGGCTTATTTGTATACCCGCGGAGGGTGACTTGGAGTGCGCCCGGCAGAGGAGCGACTTATAGGTGCGCCCGCAGAGGGCGGCTTAGAGGTGTGCCCGGCAGAGGGACGGCTTATAGGTGCGCCCGGCAGAGGGGTGGCTTTTAGATGTTCATGGGCCTTGGATAATATTTGGAGATCTTCCGAAGTACGCTGGAATGAGTTCGGGGCCCGTTGGGCCCGTTCAATCAGATTGGCCTAATAGGCCGTTGAGTACTGCGACCAAACGGGTCAACTAAGGAGGCCGAACGGCCCTGCCCGGCACTTTTGGGAGGTACGGCGCCTCATTTAATGGTTCACTGCTGGGTGATTTTCCGAGGAGCTTTGCGCCCGTTCTATTCGAGGGTTTTGAGCGCCATTTGGGAGGCTTCTCCCTTGCCTTGCTGCTGACGTGTTTGGAAGACACTCCCGGAGGGCTCTGTGACGCTGGGTTTGGCCGAGGACATCGGGGAGCTCTGGGCACCTCCAGCGAAGGGCTGAGCATTCTTGTTCGTCCGAATCTGGAGGACGGTGACCAGGCGCCATGGCTGGAGCAAGGATCTGCTCTACATTCTGCTGAGAGCCTTGAGTTCCCTGTTAAGGAACGCTGTTGGACTTCGCCAACGTGAGGAGCTCTGGGTGTGATTTGGGGACAGATCTGGTTGCTATTTTGGGGGAGCTTCATGCTCTGTTCTTGATGAGAACAGGAGGAAGAAGGACCGCCACTGTTGGAGACGTGTTTTCACCTGATTTGTGGGACTAGTCGTTGGGCGCCATTGACGGGGAGCTCCAGGCTCCATCTGGGGCTGATCTGTGTAAGAATCGCAGGACGCTGTGGACGGGAGAATGCCAGGTCCTATTTCGATGGCCACGGGAGCAGAGGGAGAGATGGCCACCACCAATAGAAGTGTTCGGCGCTCTACTTGGACGGAAATAAGGGCAGAGAACATGGGGTGCCACTGACAGAGGGCTTCGTGCCCGGTTTGATTCATGGGTAGCGGAGAGGAGCAGGGTTACCCCTGTGGCCGAGCTTCGTGCTCGATTTGGTGAAGCGTGACGGACACTGTTGGTCGCCAACGACCCTCTTGACAGGGAAGCCGGGTCGTTCCCTGGTGTTTGACGAGCTAAGGGGAGCTGCCTTCTCCAAGGCCTCCTCCGAGTTTCGTTCTTCTTCTTTCATGGTGGTGAGGGCACACATAGAGAGAGAGAGAGAGAGAGAGAGGCGGAGTCAGGAAAAGTGGTTCTTTCTCTTTTCCTTTTTTTGCTCTGTTTTTCCTGTGCAGGGACTGCCCCTTTTTATCGTGAAGAGGGTGAGTATTTTCCTCCAAAAACTCCCGCCAATGGTGAAAATATTTCCCGCCAATGCCTTGGGCCTTCCTCTGAGCCGTGTGTTATGGGCCCGTATGTTGGGACCCAACACTTTTTATTAATCAGTGTATCTTAAATTAATGTCTAATAAAAAAATATTGCTTCTCTATTAGTTAATAAATAAATAATTTTTATAAATTTAATAAATAAATAAATAATATATTATATCATATAGAATATTTTTTTTACATTCTTCCACTTAGGCATATGAAAATAATATTTTTTATTAAAATGACTAAAGTAGATTTTAATAAAAGCATAACATTTTAATATTTTTGGCAATTAAGACAATATAATACCATAATTATGTCGCTGACAAGAATAAATTATAACGGTTTCATATTATCACACAACACAATTTCTTCCATTTATCACGATACTTACAAATTATTAATATAGTCTTTAATAAAAGTACTTATTATGCCCAATTATAATATTTTTGTCAAATATAATTCCTAAAATTAGTATTCCATAATTTTAATTTCAAACAATATGAATGTTGCGAATCCGACCTAAAGTAGGTCTAATAATAGTAATTTATAAAATTAAAATTTTGGATAAATGTAATAATACACTACAAATCCCAAAAATTTGGATATGACAAAGAAACATGCATAGGACTCAATCAATTATAACCCACACAGAATCTTATTGGATATAAATTCGGATAACATATAAGTGATCTGCTATCTCAAAACATAAGCGAGATATCCAAAAATAATAATAACTCATCTATATAATATATCCAATCCAACTATTCTTAATACTGGATCCAAAGGCCCACAACCGGCTCCACATGATATCCAAATACGCCCTCGAGATCCGAATACAAATCAAAATGAACATCCATACTCACTAGACAAAAGATATTATGTCAGATCGCATCCTAATTTCTACAAGCATATCTAGTCTATTGGTCTAAATAAATAAAAATAAAAACGTGAGTTTAACAATAAGTAAGTATCATCAAATATAAATTCAATACTTTTATATATATATATATATATGTGTGTGTGTCTATAAATAGAGAGATGGTCAAATCATGTAGTCAAATCATATTAAATAAATCAAAAGGGGTACAAATTATCACATCGAATCAAAGAATCAAGGGGTCCAAAATCATCCAATCGAGGAGTCCAAAATTATTAGAAAACCTAAAGGTAGTTTCGTTGTAACGCCAGGAATATTTAAAATTAATTTTGATAAACCATTTAATAATTTTAACCAATGATAGGCCGAAAAATTTTATCATTAAACTGATGCGTGAGCCCAATAAGTTAAAATATTTAAATCAATAAATTTATGAATAAATATTTGGGCCACAAAATTTAGTTTAACTAATTAAAAACATATCTATATACATATATATAAAAATATATCTATATATATATATATAATAATAATAATAACAATAATAATAATAATAATAATAATAATAATATGCGGTAAGTGGGAAGGAAAGAAAAAGAAAAAAAAAAGAAAGAAAGAAAAAGGAAAGAAGAGAAGAAAAAAAAAGGGAAGGAAGAAGAGGGAAAGGGAGAAGAATGAAGGTGGTGGGGGAGGAAGGGGATCGAGGGCCGTATGGAAACTTTGGGAAAACCCTAACCAATTCCTCCTCCTTATTTAGGGCAGCATTAGGGTTTAGAGAAGGGAGGCCGCAGAGGACGAACGAAAGGGGACGAACGAAAGGGGAAGAACGAAGTGGAGCCGCCGCCATCGACCACCACCGTGAGGCAAGTAAAATTCTCCATCACGGCAATTAATCCTTCCTTTATTCTAATTAATGCCTAAATCTTCGATTTCATAACCGATTTGGTGGTAAACAGTGAAAAATCGAGGGTTTTTGATTTGGGAAAGCCGAACACAGAGCTTCGGCTCAGTGAGCATTCGACCAGCTTTTGAATCAGTGATGAATTAAGGCTTTGTAAATTAATTAATGAAATCATGAAGAATCGATTTTGCATGTTGTGCCCCGATTGCTTTGGGGATTTTGGGTGTCATTGAGGAAACAGAGCAACGTGCTCTGTTTCCCGTTTTTTCAGCCGAATTTAGTAGCTGGCTGTGGCCAGGGAACTTGGACCCATTAGTTGCAAGTAAATCGTTCACTTTTTATTCCTGGAAGCTGATTTCATGCCTTCATGGGGTGATTTGTACTAATTGTTTCAATTCGGTGATGAAACGGGAATTGAGGGAAAAACAGAGCATCGGCTCTGGACGATGGAGACGGAACCGTTTCAGGGGCTTAAGATGAATTGGGACGTAATAGCTGATGAACTTAAGCTATAAAATCTAATGATTTTCTTGTGAATGAGGAAAAATTGGAGTTTCTCTCATCACCAATGATAATCGGCTTCTGGCCAAGGGAACAGTACCACCGACTCAGTGCGCCACTGTGAGAGTTCGGTGATGAAGATGGTGCGGACGCCGTCGCCGTGAGAAGGGCCGGAGGCGACGTTGCTGCCGTCGCCGATCTGGTGGCTGGCAGGGAAGGGGGAGATCGCCGTATGAAGTGTGTGTACGTGTGTGTGTGTGTATATATATATACAAATAAATATATATATAAGTATATATGTAAATATATTTATTTATTTATTTATTCTTTATTTATATTGTGTTGATATGTTTATAATGACGTGAGAGTATATATATATATATATATATAATTATATTGATATATGTGGATGGTAAGAAATGTCTATATGAAATTATACATATGTGGGTTGGTATATTTATAAGTGTTTGGTGAGTTTAAAATAATGATAGTCTGTTAGCTGATTATTTCTATATTGTATCGATGAATTTTGATAAATTATTCTCTGCGTTAATTTTGTTGGCGTGTGTACATTCTATTGGCACTCTATGGATAAATAAAGGAGAGCGTGCGAAGACTTTACGGTAACTGGACAAATGGGAGTCCGTGGGATCGTAAAGTAGTATATGCTTTTTCAATACTTATTTCATTTTGGAGGATTGAGGTCGTTGTTATTGAGGAGGAATGCTTATAACCTAATGACCATCGTAGAGAATGATATCTGGGATATCATTGACGAGGGGTATCAGAGATGGTATGAGCATGCTACGGGTACAGCCTCTAAGAGAACTGTAGGGGTAGTGGGAATACCATAGATGAACTCGTTGTATTACCCAGCCGTTGGGGACGTAAATACACGACATTTGGTTTACTATAGTAGAATAAAGTCTAGGGAGATTATTGCTATCTCGTACAATGGTGACCTCAAATTGAGTTGATAATCAGATCCTTATTATCTCATACAATTAGTCGAAAATGATACTTATAACTTAATGACCATTATAGGTGATGATATTTGGGATATCATTGGTGAGGGGTATCAGAGATGGTATGAGCATACTACGGGTACAACATCTGGGAGGACTGTAGGGGTAGTGGGAATACTATGAATACCAGGTAATCTCGTAGTACTCACCTAGCCGTAGGGGCGTAAATACGCGGCCTTTTTTTCACTACGGTAGAATAAGGCCCGTGAAGACTGCTGTTATTCATACATTTGTGACTTTGTATTGAACTGATGATTGGATTCGACGGAATCCATGTTGCTTCCTTGATACTTAGTCGTTCGCGTAGCCTTCGGGTCGTGGACACGACATGTTATTGAGTCTTGGACAGTGGTAGATATATTACCTGCTATGATTGATTTTATTCATTATTTTATCGTCTAATATACTTTATTGTACTCCTCTTTTATTGTTCATTTTTACTTTTTGGATATTCGGCTCACCCTTATGATTTATTGGTTCCAAACTAGACAGGTTGACATTAGGATCAAGGAGATCACGTGACATTTTGGGTAGCCGTCAAATAGATGTGATATCAGAGTTCGAGGCTCTTCGGACGGAGATTTGAGATTTTTGATTTAGTTATTCAACTTTCGTTAGATTTTCTTTATGAGAATTGGTATTTTGAGACATCGACATCGTTTATTTAAATTATTATTATTACTATTATGGATATTTAATTTATGATGCATTTATGAGGATCATTGATAATGTTTTGATAATGCTGAGTTAATTAATGATGTGTAATGTTTGAAATTGGGAATGATTCGAGACTTTCACCGTGACGGTCCGGGTTGGGTTAGAGGATTCGAGCTCGGGTCGTTACATTCGTATTCAAATTACAATCTGTATCAAATCAATAGTCCCCGTGGGACATACTCATAACAAATCGTGATCTAGAATCAAATCATATTAAATAACAAATGTGAACCGATATCATATCTATATAAAGCACGTGCTAAATAAAACAAAATTCGAATCTAAATTACATATGAAAAAACAAAGTCAGAATGAAAATCACATAAATTAAATGTGTTCCGTAACAAATTATATATCCAAAGGTACAAGACTAACTAAATTTTCATTCATGGGCAAATTACAAATCTCAAATCGAAATCCAATAAAAATCATACCGAAATACAAAGCATGCACAGAGAACTAAAGGTTTTGAAAGATTAATTTGAGGAATGGTTACACATACTTTTAAAAAGTTTAAACAAATCTATTTGTAATTTTGGCCAGCAAGTTAGACCATCTATGTATTTTGTCTCCTATAGATAGAAAACTTGCTTGTTATATTTTACCACCTATAATTTTTAGAATTCTAAAGTTTATCTGGTATATTAAGATGTTTAAATACATATATAATTTTCATTATTATCATACGGTGATTCTAATTTACAAAAAATGTGGTTGGTCCAATTACGAATAATGCCTCATTCCTACCAGCGGAAGAGAGGGTCACATATTACAAATTTTTTCGTCGGGAGTAAAACCTCCTCATTAGGAGGGGTGCCGCAAATCAAATATCCATCGGATCATATATCGACTCACAAAGGTAGAGACCTTAATCCTGGCACATGCATGTGTACTAATATATAGTCCATACAAGTTTCATATACATTTTTATACAAATATATTGATACAAAACATGTACGAAGTCAGATATTTATATAGATTTTTCATAAAATTTGTAGGACCCCCAAAAACCACAGAACATGAATAAAGCCTCAAATCGACTGGTAAATCATGTCTGCATGTTCATAGTAAACAAAATAGGTATATAAAAATGACATGAACGTACTAAAACCTCCCAAAACGTTGGTAAATATTATTAGACATGAAATCAGATAAATGATGGGGCATCTAGATATTTATCCCGACCTTATACCAAATAAATTTGATAAAATGATACTCCAAGATACCCGAATATCAGCTTATACAAGATCTAGGTTCGAAATAACAATGACCTGACTCACTTTAACTCGACCCATTAGGAAGATCAAGTAGTTACCTAACTGATCCAATAATTCAGATTTCAGAATACATCAATATTTTATAAAAATAATTAATATATATATATATAAATAATAAATATTAAAAAAAATAAGTTAAATAAATTAAAACATACAAAACAGGAAAAAAGAATTAAAAAAAGAATAAAAAAAAAAGAAAAAAGAGGAGGATAACCCTGTGCCCATTGGATTAAATTCAATGGGTAAGACCAGGGTATAGTGCCGCTTATCCCTTGGCCGGTACCCGTCACGTTCTTGATTATTCAAAAGAAGTGATTAGATTTGTGGTTTCAATCACCTTAATTTAGGTGGTTGGTAAACGTAATGATACCTTGGCAGTTAGCATTAATGGTTGTTATCGTTTTAAATAGAAGATTACATGGTTTATCTATTTAAAAATAAATAATTAAAATAACGAGATAAATTTATTTATTTTTTTAAAAAATAAAGTCTTTATTAACAGACAGATATGTATAGATATATCTTATAATAAATATATATACAGATAATTTAATAGTATGATGGGGTAAGAAAATTTAAAAATGACGGGCTCCGAAAATGGGCATATTTGCCGTGGTGGGATTTGGGAAAATTTCAAAAAAATAAAATTTAGAATTATGTTTATATCTTCTACTCCAAACAAACAAACAATAATCATAAGATATTTTTCATGCCCTTGATGTTATTGGGTGTGAATTTTTTATTTTATTTTATTTGTTTAAATTATTCTTTGCATTTTTGAAGAAAATTTTATCTAAAACATGTCAAAAAAATTCATTACAACTTATTGAAATCTTAGATCGCTTTTGAAGTTGATTTCTTAGAAAGTTTTGATAGGCTCTATTGATATATGTTAATTTAAAGATTAAAATTTAACCATTAAGATTTTAAAATAAAAAATATTAAACATAAATGATATTTTTAAATTTTTATAATATTAATTAAATTACTGATATTAATAAATTAATAGATATTATATCATTTAGTTGGTATTTGTTGAATATTTCTAATTATTTTTCTTTATTTATTTAAGCAAAGAGAGCTTTGAAATATCCTGACTTCTCCATCTCTAAGATGAACAGAGGAATTCTCTCGGTCTATGCCGCCATTGTTTGATTTCTCAGCAGCCAATTAAACCTCACCGTGACAGAAAATATCTTCACTTCAATGCCGAGAAACAGTCGCCGCCGCCACCGTAAAGCTGGCCTGCGCTTCAATCCCTACCGCTCCTCAGCGGCGGCAGTTTCCACATCTCGGCTGTCATACGCACTGCCGCAGACACCGTCTCAATCATTGGCACAAAGCCCAATAAAATCTAAACCCAAGTTCCTTTCCCTCCTCCGCCAAGCTCTTATTATGGCACTCGTAATCTCTCTCTTCGTTGTTTTCGTTGGCATCGCTACCGTTATTTTCATCCACCTTTGCATAGCCGGCGGCCGCGTCCGCCGCAGACACCGCAATCAACCCAAATCCGATCGAACTCGATCCGGGTACTCGCCAGAGGAGCTGAAAAGTCTTCCCATAACCAAATTGAAGCCAGAAACTGAATGGATATCGGGGGAATTGTGCGCGATTTGCTTGGATAATTTGTCGGAAGGGGACTGGTGCCGCGTATTGCCCGATTGTAAGCATTTGTTTCACTCACATTGCGTGGACAAGTGGTTGTTGAAGGTGGCCACTTGTCCGGTTTGCCGGACTGCAATTCGATCGAATTTGGCGGGAAAACGGGCGGAGATTGGTGGCGATAATTGTGCGCAATATGGGCAGTGTTCGGATAGGATAGTATCAATTTAAACTTGGTAAATCTTTCGCAAGTTACTTTTATATTTCTTTTTCTTCTGAATGTGATGGCTTCTAGCTTCTCGTAATTTATGCCTTTCTTCTGTATAATATACTAAATTTTGATTTTTGCTCCACTCATCGAAAGAGACTTTCTCATCTTGTGATCATTAATCATTGTTGCTTACGCTCGATCTTAAAGCATAATTTCCCGAATAATAAGACCACGTCTGCACTGAATTGAAAATTAATCTTATTGGGGAGGAAAGCTTGGAAGTGTAAATTAGATATTAGAAATGTTAGGCAGATAAGAGGCAAGTGAAGCGGACTCTCCTTAATAGATGGAGGCATAGTTTGGGCCCTATACAATTTGCTTCGAGATATATTGGCTGCTGCTGATCATCTGATTTAATCAAAATTTGAAAAATGGGGATTGATCAACATAATGAATAATTTGAAAAGTAAGCATATTAGTTTTGCTGTGGATCTCTAACAAGATCTATTTGGTTTGATTGGCTATGATTCATTTGGACAAATTGGTCCAAGTAAGAAATTGACCAATTCCCATGACCCATCTTATGTATATTGTGGTTCTTGTTGTGATAACTCAATTTCTAGATGGCCCTCCCATTTTTTATGGTACCCGTAAAAGTAAAGATTTTATTTTAACAATTCAGACAATTATAATTATAATAACATATGAATATATATTAGACCTGTCATCCTAGTTGTATAAGTAATTTAGATAAAATTCTCTCTGTTTATGAGATAACTGTAAAATACTAGGACTATGATAGATTTACGGATGCAATATAAAGCCTTGCTTTATGAAGCATCCTTTGTAGGTATGATCGAGGGAGCTAGTCTATGATTGGGGATTGCATGTTTGAGGCCCATTGGACAAACAAAGAACATGCCAAGATGTTCAAGTTGTATTATGATGCCAGAAATGGATGTAAGTTGGCCATAATCATAGATAAAAATATCGGTGTCAATATTAACATCAATTATGGTCTGTCACTGTTGACCATATTGGTATCATACGTAACTTGGGGCAAGTATTGTCAATATATTAAAAAATATCAAATATATCAGTTAATATATTATTATATATTATAAACACGGCGCATATCATAATTTTTTATGGTATCAATATATCAATTAGTTATATAAATCAACTAATATTTTATATATTGATTAATATTTTATTGTTTCTGTCATGTTGATACAGATATCATGGATGTAGAGATGTGAATTGATTTTATTTTCAAATGAATACAGAGATTTGATTTAGAGATTTGATTTGATTTCCAACGTAGTGTTGATTTTATCTCCAAATTAAATTTGATTTTTTTTTACTTAAAAAATATTTCATTTCCAATTTATATTATTTTCAAATTAAAAATTCTTAGATTTGATTTTATTTTCAAATTATCCTAGGAATAGGGTCCTATATAAGGACTCCAACTCTATTATTTGATTCAGTGTTGATGAATTGAATAAATTTGAATAATTGTGCTTTCCTTCTCCTCTCCCTCGTGATCTCCTCTCTTTTGGATCTCTACCCTTCTCTCTAATCTTTATTCTCGATCTATTTCTCTACTCTCTATTCTCCTTCCTCATTCCTACTTTTTCCCCATCTCTCCATCACATACATTGTGGTAAGTGATGGGATAGTTCTGTTAGAAGCTGAGCAAATGCTGTATTTCATCTGGTTGATGCAGATTTCTGTGGCATTTCAGAGGCGGTTCAAATATTAAAATGGCTCTTTTTTTAAAAAAAAAAAAAAAAACATGGAAACATTAATGCTCGCAATCTTTGACCTCACCATCTGCATTATTTAATGCTGTTCAATTTCCCAAGGACGCGTTGGCATTTTTTCATGTGTATTAGAATTTTCAGCTTGATTATTTAAGCCATTGTTGTAGTATTGCCAATTGTAGAAGGTGTTTTGTCCTCTGTTTGTACTAAAACTGTTTCTATTCTTACTGATAATTTAAGGCTTTTCTTGCTTCTTTTTCTTCACAATTAGGTTAATGGTTCAGCAAATAAATGGTAATATCTAACCTTATATATTCACAGATTCGAAGTCCCCAGTTTCCAAGTTGCCAAGTGACCGTCTCGCCAAGCCGTCTTAATACCAAGCTATTTTGATATTAGACCGTATTGTCAAAATGGGCAAATTGTCAACCAGTCAAGGAAATTATCTGACTAAGATAGGCAGATTGTTAGAAGGCAAAAGGTAAAAAACTGGTCAAATTGGAATGATGATACGCCAAGGGAGATGTGTAAAGGGACAGAATCCGACGCTCAAATGGTATTTAAAAATAACTCACATTGCCTCACAAATTACTATGAAAATAAAACATTTTATTTATGCCCTGCATGCTTACTTGAGCAGCCATCATACAATTCACTAGCGGCCAGCCACTGAAGATCAATCCAAACCCATAACTTAAGTCACGAGCTCACGACTATCTCATTGAATCTCCTACAAGGCTTTTGCTTAAACTCAATCTCACACAAATATCGAATGAATGACCATGTCAATACCAGACCTGAAAAACATATCCTATAGGTATGGAAAATATAAAATGAGTGAATTAAAATCTAATAAGCTCATCCTTGTGACTTTGTTAGGGCACCTCACCTCTCCACCGGAGAGCTGTTACCCTTGCACACTAATAACTTTCATTCTGTCAGATTGCACACATTGGAATGCCTGAGCTTATCACTAAAATATCAAAACCCAACAAGCTTTCCTTCGTCAAGATACACACGTGTCTGAGCAAACGGGTTATTGTCGAAATCTTAGAAGCTAACAAGCTTCCCTTACCATGATACATATGTCTGAACATCATTGAGTACCAATACTCCCTCTGCTTGTTCCACTGAACTTGTTGCTAAAACCTTAGCCAAACAATTGGTACATGCCACAATCCTCTCAACATCATTGAGTACTACTACTCCCCAGCTTGTTCTACCGTGCTTGGTGCATCACTTTACTAATGTTAGCCTTCATCGTTCAAACTATATGAACACAACAACCTATGTCTGATATTATTTGTCAGACAAAAAGCCGAATTCTATGAATGTGAAATTAAGAAAAACTCTTTAATCATAATCAAACCTACGACCCTTTTGTTTGACTTTGTAAGCAAAATAACATATAACCATATAAATAAGCTCACTAATAAATGCTTTTTTACATTGAAACTCTTATTCACTGTGGAAAAACTGAGACTTTTGTTTAAGTACAGCCAACCCTTTAAAACAACTTTCATATTTATCACGTAAGAAGGTGGAGCAATATATTTTATATAATAATTAAAACAATATACCTAAAATTAACAAATGACGGAATACGATTCAAAAACCAACAAATGGCTAAATCTTCTTCTACTTCTCTTCTTCTTTTTCTCTCTCATTTCGACTATCAAACGATGTTTGAAAATAACTCATATTTCCATATAAACTGCTTCGAAAGAAGGAGATCAACCGTTCGAGTAGTGATCACCTGATTCACCTTCAACTAGCCATTAGGGTCCTCTCAAACCCGTAAGCCTGCAGAGCCTCCCTGAAAGGTTTCCTCAAACAAAACCTCACATGAATATCGAGCGAATATTCCTATCAATATTAGAACTGAAAAACATGTCCAACGAATATAAGGCTCAAAAAAAAAAAAAAAAAAAAAACCCAAAATCCATCATAATTTTGTGCCTTCGATCTGAAAATAGCCGTCTTCAATAAAAAGCTGATCCAGTAACCAGTACAAATCCACAAGGTTTAACCTCGGTTGGCACCGAGGAATCTTGTGACATAAAACTCCAGCAATAAGCTCTACGAATCCATGTCGTAGCAAAATGCAGAGATGGTCGTTTCAGCGATAAACGCAGCGTTTCATACCTTAGCACACACAATCTCAGCGTACACTCCTCTATTTTGCAGAAGAATCAGATCTACACAGTATTATTTTTTCTCGGTGAAGTAGTCAAATCTCCATCTCACTGCTTGACCTAAAACAAGAAAACATCACACAAGACAAAAACAGAAACGAAGAGGAACGGCTCATCTTATTAATTTCACTTATTCAGGAAATTCAATAAACATCTAAAATTGAGACAACTATATATATACTATATATGTAAGAAATTAAAGAAGCATAATTAAATTCTTCAAAAATAATGAGGTGAGACGAGAAGCCAAACCCTTAAAAAGATCATGTAAATCTATCACCTATCTCTTTACTCTATTTTATCTATACCTCTTCCCAGCCATGGACTCCCAACCAGAGTGTCTGAACTATATTTACAACTATATAACAAAATATCGGACCATATGTAGAATATCATCATATATTACCATATTGATAATATATTATGATATATCGGCCAATAAATCCGATATTTTTTGATATATCGGCTGATTTACCCAATTTTTTTGATATATCGGTTGATATTGATATTCACCAATGGGTACCGATCTATAAAACAGAGTTTGCATCCGATACTAATATGCCCCAGCCAATATGATCGCAACCAATACTGATATTTTTATCCTTGTATCGTATAATGTGTAGCATACCAAATTCACTGCCAATCAACCGTGTCGATGGTGATCCTATTAGGCAGCCAATCGCCGTGACTTCGGTTCTCGGACTCACCGTCCAGTTCAAGGCAAGCAGTCCATGTTTCATCCATAGAGGCGGGTAAGCTCGTCTTGAGCTGCTCGATAGCTGGTACGAGCACCTTCTCCAACCATGCTTCGAGACCAGTTTGCCCATGCCATAATCCACCTAAGATCTTTTGAAGAGCCGCCTCCTCTACTTTTAAGTCAAGTTTGTTGCCGATAATGGTAGAAAACTTTGTCATAATTTCCCTCTCAATGTGGCACCAAATCACAGCAAAGTCGACAGGCTTGAAGATAATGGCATCATCGACGGAGTCAAGTAACTCATGAGATGCGGATGAAATTCCAGGGGATTGCCAGTTTTCATGGCCATTCTCTACTTCGTGATCGACGGTAAGATCACTTGAATTGCGAGAACCATCGAGTCTGTCATCCTCGGTATCAGCCGTTTCATTAAGGTCGAATGAGAGAGCAGAAGCACCCATTTCCTTCCTTGGTTTTGTGGTTCGATATTCATCATTCAGCCAATGGGCATGTCGTTTTCCCATCTTTTTGCCAATTGATAGCTTCAGCTGCCAACTGCCACCTGCGAGGGAGGCGAGCTTCTCGTTGCTTAGTAGAAGTCTACTACACGAGTTTTTGAAACTGCCGGGCACCCGACTTGCAGTGAGGATGAAAATAACATTCCCGAGGCTGATTTCTCGGCCATGGGAATCAGCAAGGCGGCCCCTTTCTATGGCCCGCTTTATACTCCCACAGATCAGTGTGTCAGCTTCATCAATGTCCTGGAGCACAACGACAGAGAAAGGGTTTCTCCTAACTGCCTCAGCAATGCGATCAAGTATGGTTTTACCACGGAAATTCGATTCCGATTCCTTGCCATCTTGGCATGAACCAAGACAAATTGTTACAGGATTAACACAGCATACCAGCTCGGATAAGGCATCAGCCATCTTCTTCTTGCCAATCCTGTCAGGACCTGAGAACAATAGCCATATATCGCCCTTAGCGCCCGCAACACGATGCTTCCCATTGCTAGTTCTGCAATGGGTCACGGCTGCAGCCACTGCAGAAGCCGCTTCCTTCTGCCACCACACCTTCTCTTTCAAACCTTTGAGGAGCTTCTTGAATGAGTCTATCTCTGCTGCAGCAAGTGGTTTTTCACGCTGTAGGTTAATGAATTTGTTATGAGATTCTGAAGAAATACAGCCATGAATGTCGTCAATGAGCTCCTTTGGGCTTTTATTGGCTATGGATTCAGCCATTTTCGTTTGTCCAAGAGCAAGGTCTGTCCCGATAGGGCTTTGAGGATGGCACGTCAAAGATCCTGAGGTGATATCCAACTGCAGATCATCCCCAAGGTTTCCGGTCTGCTGTAATTTCTGGCAGCCGATTGGATTCGAATTGTGCGAGGCTGCCACAGAGAAAGGTTCGGGAATGGTCGTCTCGAAGGTGATGGGTTTGTGATGGAAACTCGGGTGAAGACGCAAGCATGTATCAGTCCATTGCTTCTGCAATTCTTCGGATTTTTGCTTCAAGATCAAATCTTGGTTCTTACTCTAAAAGGAACAAGAATGTGAACAATTAACTCAAACAAATAACAACAAGATATTGATATGTCTGTTAAATCACCAAGAGCTGATAAGCACAAACACAAACTCTGACGCAGATACCACTCAACAATGTTATTTTTTTTTAAAAGAGAGGACACGATAAGCTAAAAATTTAAGAATATATCTTAATAAGTACGCTATTTTATACCAAAACATTGATAAAAATACATATTTCTAATTTCATGATAAAAAAAAAAAAATCAAAGGAAGAGCTAAAAATCAAATTAGCCTATATAAGAGAATTGTTTCATAATGTATATTACACAATAAAACAAAGAGGATAACTTCGACTTAGATTTTTTATTATTATTAAATTGTAAAATGATTCCAAAATTTATAGTTTATATTAATAACCTTATTTTTTTTTTTTTGAAAAAAATTGCAAAATCGTAAGACACGTAGAAATGTACTAGAATCATAATCAATAATTTTTTTCGCAAGTGGGGCTTTCTACCTTCTTGGATTGATAGTCGACTGTCTTTCATCTGGACAGAGAATTGTTTTTATTCTAATGATAAGTTAAGAATAATAATTGAACTGAAAAAGCTTGCCAGGATGGCTCAGTAAGCAAGCAAGCACGCAACAAGTCATAGTGTTTTCTCTTCTTTCTTAATTAGTTTATTCCAACATGCCAACCCGAAAAAAGTGTCGGTGCATCATAGGTCAAGAGCAAACCTGAGATAGATCTGTCATTCCTCTAAGGTCGGCGTTATGAACTTTGGCATTCCGCAGCCACAGAGGGAGCAGCTGCTGTGTTGCATCTGATTTGAATTCTGAAGTCGACTTGTCTTCTTGCTCCGACTTGAGTTTTGCGAGCTCCAGCTCAAAGTTCTCCGAACATTGTGGGCAACAGCTCAATCTTTGGGACAGACTGGGGCTTCGAGGAACACTCTTTATTAGAGTTGGTCCAGCAGCTGGGGAGCTCTTGAATGAGTTCAAAGACTCAATTGAGCTGCTTAGAATTCCATTTGGTCCAAGCCTAAATGATCAAGATATAATAATGATTTTATCATCAATTAGAAAAAAAAAAAAAAAAAACCTCTATATTAGAAAAACTATAACAGCTCTCCGGTGCAAGACCAAATTGTTTCAAGTCAACAAACATAAAAAACTACCAAACTTACCAGTAGGGGGAAGAGTGACTAAGATCAACAGCTCCAAACAGAAATTGCGCAGAATTAAATGTTATTCCTCAGTAAAATTTCTTAAATTTTATTAAAAATTTAGGATTTTGTTTGTGTACACAAAATATTATGTTAGTTGAGCAGGCCAGAATCAAAAGTATTTTGGATTCGGTCTTATACATCTGCAATGAAAGCAGCAATAATGGAAGACGCATAAATCAATGGATGGAAAATCCATCCATTGATCATTTGATAGCAACAGAAGCACGTATCCTATGGCATAAACAGAACTTCTACAAACAGAAAATATGAAAATTCAATGGCATAAATAGATAGATATCCGTTGAATTTGCACAGAAATTTCAATATCTGAAAGATGACTCAGAGAGTATCACAACATTAAGGAAAACCTGCAAATTATCAACTTGAACAAGATTGATCAAACTATTGAACAGATAAATGATAAACTACCTCGGAGACAACCCTGGAAATGGCGCCCTAGCTGCAATCGACACTGCCTGAAGATCCCAATCATTCTCCATTGTGGGATGATAAACCTGACACCTCAAATAGGTTTCGCATGTAGCAGTACCAATCAACCAAAGCCGGCCACTGCCACCGTCGCAGCTGCCAAATTTCATCCATATCTTCCCCATCTCAGCTACAGCAGCTCGGCCATCCTCTGAAGCACCTTGATGTGGTGAATTACCAGAAACTGGAATTCTAAAATTGGGAGGTTGATCTACTAGCCACTTCAAGTCACCTAAATCAAGAATTGTTCCTCCACCATTAGAACTCATCATTCTACCTTCAATCAAACAAACCAATTCCTTTATCTTAGTAGAGACTTGTGATCGAGCAGAAGTGAGCTCTTTCTCCATTGAAATCACCTCGACGTTCTCCAAAGGCCCATCGCCGACTTCCTTTTTCTCAATTCTCCTTAAAACTTCCCTCAGAACTGCCTCTGGCTCTGACTCTCCGATCAGAACTGGATTCCTCTTCTTCGTCCTTGACAAGATACCGATTATCTTCTTCACTTCTTCCGCTCTCTGCTGCCCCGATTGCATGGCATTCCCCTGCTGCTGCAGCCGTGGATTCAAGTACAAACTACTCCCAGAAACCGCAGGAATTGAAGCAGGCTGAGCAGATGGCTTAAACCCTAATCCAATTTTCGGAATTCTACACACGGAAGCTGAATTTGTTTGTGAACCCAGTGATTGTTCGATGGCAGCCTTGACTGCCGGACTAGAAAAGCTCGCTTCCCTCATCACGCGGCTCACGCTGGGATCATCCAGTATCGAGATGATGAGCTGCTCAAGCTCAATCTTAACCGCCAGCAGAGGCTGCTGCTGCTGCTCAGGGCAGCCGCGACGTTGATGGGCCTGTGCCCGCTTGAGGGCGGCCATCAGGGCGTTGGATATCGGCGGTGCGACGTTAGGTGTCTGCGCCGTCGGCAGCCGCTCCAGGGCGACGCTAAAGCACAACTCCAGAGCTCTGCACTGCAAAGGATGGGAAGATTTGGGGTGCGAACGGATGCAGGCTTGGCGGAGATACCCAGAAGGGGAGGCCAGGAGGGTTGCCGCCACGTGCAGCGGCGTCGTCTGTCCGTGTGAACGCCGGCTCGCCTCCGCGATCGACTGGTTCAACACGTTCCCCGCCTCTTGGGCTAGGGTTTGCTGGATTGTGCTCAGCCCAGTTCTCATCCTCCTCTTCCGACTGCTGTAATTCAGATTCTACCAGAATTAAAAACCCCAGAAATCTTTTTCAAATCCGAACAATTCAATTACTAGATGAAACTCTTTCTTGTTCTTATCTCTCTCTCTCTCTCTCTCTCGTTGATGTTATGATATGGGTGCTTCACAAAAGGGCTACAAAAATCGTGGAAATTCAGGGCAATCTGCAAGATACCCACCAAAGGTGTGAATGGTGACCAGGTTAACAGGATTCACATTTTGACGAGAATTCAATCAATTCATCTCAACGACAAAAAACTGACCTAATTAAATCCAATTATTGAAGGAGAGTGAAAATCCAACTTCTCAATACAACAAAGAACATCAACAAAAGAGTAGCTATAGCTGAGATAACCAACCAACCAACCACCTTCTTTCTCAATAGGATCCTAAAATGAAAAGGGCGTTTTTCCCTTCGAATTTTCTTTCCCTTTCGAATTTTGTATACGCCCAGCAGACACAAAAGCTGCGGAAGAAATCAACGCGAAATGATCCGATCCCCTCCTCCACAAAATTCACTCCCCACTCAACTCTCTCTCTCTGCCCCTGCAGCGGCGCCCCTGTCTCATTCACTAGCCAAAATATCCAACCGACCCCACAACAAGGCAAGAAAATTGATTTCACGAAAAGGATAGCTGCACTTGCAGGTAGATACCAAGAGTGACCGACCCAAATCAGGGGTCAAGAGTAAGATCAAATTTTAATTATTTGGTTTGGACTGAAGAAAATATCTGTTTTCATTGATTGGGGAGAGAGAAAGAGGTAGACAAAGCATATCCATGGAAAAACAGAGAGCGAAAATTATGCTTGGCTGTAAGAGGATTTCTGAAAAAAATGCGTTCCGGACCAAACAGAGCAAATCCTTTCAAGCCTTTCTTTATCCCTACCAATGATTATATTTAATTCTTATAATATAAAAATTAATATTAATATAATATTTTAATATATAATTCAATGTTTATATTTTATTATTTTTAAAATAATGATACCGGTTGGTTGATAGGATTACCGAATTAAGGGGAAATGCCTTTTAAGGGAGAACATGCACTGACTGCTTTTTGCTATTAAATTACTCACTAACCTTTGCATCTGTCCAGCACGCGCTTGCGACTTTCGGCTTACGCGATTTGCGGGTATCGAACACGTATTCGGAATGAGCGTGGTGTTGCGTTCCCACCTTTTCATACTTGCAACCGGTTTCACTAATTTACTTAAAAATCCGCCAATTATGACTTCCCTCTTTATATGATTTTAAATATTTATTTTAAAATACGGATTTCCTTCTTTTTAATAATAATAATAATAATAATAATATGTTGACCAAACTTCCAACTTGTATAATAAATGCGCAAAATTAAGCCGTGGAATCATTTTTATCATAATAGGCTTTTAATTCAATGTTAAGTTTTTATCATACTAGGCATGTTTTTGGGCGACCATAGTACCTCTCTTTTTTTTTTGTTAAAAGTATTTTATTATATAATTTATATTTAAATTATATCAATAAAAATATTAATTAATATAATATATATCGATCAATATGTATTAATATCAGGGCATTTCAATATATAAATTTTTCGATACCATGATATTATTGTAATGCATTTTTGTATCGATCGATATAGTGTTGTCAACTTATAATTTTTTTAAAATTTTTATGTCTAATACATTTAATACCGATACGTATTATCTCGTATATCTAATATTGATATGATCATGATTGATACCTATATTTTATTCATGATAAGCTATAAAAATAATTTTTTATATAATATAAAATAAGACGAAAGTGTATATAGCACGAGTTTCATGTAACTAACTAATGCATCATAGATTCGAATTTTGGGTGGATTCGAGTTCAATTGCTCCTTGGGTTTGCACTGATGTCGAGTTCGGTCTCTATCCTACGCGGTTTAGATCCTACACACTATAATAAAAGACAAGAAGTTAGCAAAAAATGATAGAATTTGCTTCCTAATTTATCTTCTGACGTTCAAATTAGTAATATTCCTTTCAATATGAAGAAGGTAAAAACAAAATATGTTAGAGTTGATGATGGAAGAAAAATTTGTGAATCTAATTCGAAAGTACACTCGGTGTAAAGCGGTGTTAGGTTGTAGTGCGTTCTCGGAAAGCGACTTTTTAGACCACTGAGTTCATTAAGAATGAGTAGTGGGAAAAGAATAGCAATTAGTTGTTTGAAGGATAGATTGCTTGTGCGAGTTTGAGTATTGGAGAAAGCGTACCTTTGGAGTATGTCCCCAAGATTTTTTATAGTCGTCGGACCTCGCCACCTTCCTTAGGCAGCAAGGCAGGTTATCGGGCATCTAAGGGAATCCTTTCCATCTATTGAGGGAATGCAGGCATCATTTAGGATTGCAACGATCGAGAGAGACAATTTCTTCCTCCGTAGAAATGTAGAATGCCGTAAATATTGAAGCTTCTGTTGCGAGTCATATGCTGATTTGAAGGCTTTCATTTAGAGATGTGCACTGATTTGGGGGCTTTCGTTTCAAATGAGGTTACCATTTAGAAAGATTCTCGGCATCGCGGCCAGTTAGGGTAGATGATCATTGTGTGTGGGAAAGGGCTATTGGGCCGCTCCTGATTTGGGCCACGACCGGCTGCCTAAAGACTCTCTGGTCAACTAAGGAGTTGACTGTCCTTTGAGTTAGTGGGTTACGATACTTCTGGGCTGATCACCTCTTTGGGTCGATCCATTTTTGCCGTCCCATCACTAACAATTATTTTTTAGATGATGATAAAATATATGATCAAAGACATCATCAACTAGTACAGACAATGGAAAATTGTTGAATGACGATCGGTAGAGGAGATCTGGTATGATGATGGCAATGACAAACGACAAGACTTAGAGGCTTCGCTAGTAGGTAACATGCTATTATATTGGCAAGCATCATCTACCATGACTAGCGGTGCAGTCGAGGAGCATCGCTGATTGGTAGCAAGGAAGCGGTGTATCTAGCCAACATTGGTTGAGAGTCTCCTCAGCTATAGAGGTGATATATTAGCGGACAATTGTAAATACTGAATTAGTTTCGAAAAATGATTTTTAGTTATAAAAATAAGAAATCATTTCCAAAAACTAAACACAAAATTTTCAGTTGATCATAAAATACTTTCTGTTGGCTAATACTCCCTTAACACTTCAAGGCTACTACTTTATTTAAAGGCATCTCATCCTTCTTAATAATCAAATGCTTTTCTTTGTTACCCGGCGATTGGTGATTATGGGTCGGATTGTCAGCCTCTTCAACCTTTTGGTGACCACTTCCTAATTTTCAATGGAGTTTCTCTGTCTTTTCATTTTCACAACAATCTTTTATTATTAAAACTTTAATTGTCTTAAAAATTTGTTTAGTTCAATTTTTTTACGACAAGCCTAAAAATAGGTAGTTTAATGCCCTCTATTATAGAAAAAATAAGATATATATGGCACGATATTTACGGTAAATTTGCACTTATATGGGCCTCATATAAATAAAAAGGGACTGAGCTTATACAATTGGCTATCATAATAGCTTTTACCACCATTGTATATCAAAGCTAAGTCATGATATTTTAATAAATGATTATAATTTAATTATTTTTTAAAATATAAAAAAATTAATTAAAATTAATTATAGATTATAATTATTTATTTTAAAATAAATAATTAAGATCTGAAAAAAATAATATTTATCTGTTAAAATGATGGAGCTACCCACAACCCATTTTTTAAGCATGCGCTTAGATGAATTTAATTGATTTTTTTTTTAACTATTTCTCGATTTAAAGGGTATCTGTGTCATATCACCATGCGATAGATCCAAATGACAGTTGATGCTCACTTTTTGGACAATTGGGTCTCAATTTTATTCCATGTTTTTCTTGAGCTTTATTTTCTTTGTATTTTGTGATTTTGGTGTGGGTTGGCCTTTCCCTTTAAAAGAGTTCCCCATGTTTTGACTGTATTTAAAATTCTATGATTTATTCAATTTATTTATAAATAAAAAGGGGATATTTTTAATTATCTAGATAATTGGCTTTTTTCAATTTATCTAAAATAAGGGAGTCCAAACCCAATTGGTGTACTGATAGGAGGACAAGTTAGTCGATGTGATAAAAATAAGATGAGAATAAATATTTCGAATGATACTTATTTTTATCTAATCATATCGTCTGTAATATTTTCCTAACTGTGTCACCGGAGTGGGTAGTAAAAACTATAGTGAGAAATTTAAATTTTAGTCTAGAATAAATGTTGAAAAAAATAAGTAATTATATACAAAAAAATTACAAAAGCAAAACAAAAAAAAGAAAGAAAACTTGCTATAAGTAGTTGTAATGGAACCCGATTATACCGATTAAAATAAAATTAGAGAAGCAACTTAATTTTATAATGTTCTTTAAGATATGATTGTAAGACAAAGTAAATTACATAATAAGAATATAAGAATTTGAAAAAGAATATACAAAGAGAACATATGAATTTTATAACTATTTAGAACCCATCAATAATAAATTTTTACACACCACAAACTGATTTCAAGGGTGAACCGTGTGAGAAACACTAGTTACATAAAAATTGTTGAGTTATAGGTCACTCCTGTGTGAACTCATAACCGATTGATGAGTTACCCTACAGTTTAGATGAGAGCACATAAATTCAATATTGAGATAGAGTATTGTGGTGTTCACGCGCGTGTGACAAGCCTCAGGGACATTCGAGCCCAAGAATTGAGTCTGATGATTTGAGTTCAAAGGACAAGTAGACAAAGATGTATAAAGGTGGCCGGTGATACCAAATCTAATGAGCAACCAGATTCTGAATCTGATGAGCGACTGAGCAATGATGCCAAAGAGTACCTGAGTGACGAGCCTAAAATAGAAGCTCACGAAACCCGTTTTAGGGTTTATAAAAAGGAGAGCAGTAAAAGAGAAAGTGGTAACTCTCAGAATAGACAAAAGAGCGATTATTGTATTTGTTAATTGGGCATTTTTTTTTTGTCACTTTCCCTTGTCCCCAAGGCATGTGATTAACTTATATCAATTATACTTTAATTTAAGACTCAAAAATAAATATTTAGTCACTGACTCACTCAAATCCAATCTGAACGGTAGGACGTGATCCTAAAACAATCAATGTTAAATAGTCCGACAATAAATGATTATCAAAATATATAATTTAAAAATAATATCTGAAAGTAGTTCTAATAATTAATCTATTCTGATCGACTTAGACCATAAGTAAGAAAAGATGTATCAATTTGAAATCAAAGCAACCAATAATATTCAACATTGTAACGAAATTATAATTCTAAGCTCATGGTCATGATACAGGCAATTTTAAAAATTAAATTAACAGACTTTTAATCGAATAATTAAAATACAATTGAAACATGCTAACAAATTTTTCTTTCAAAGATTCTCTCATAAAATCCCTATAAAGAGTTCACTAATTTAAAAGATAAACAAAAAAACAAAAATAGTAAATCTAACACTCAATAAAAATATGTATAATTTATATGGGGATATAATAAATAAATGTATAAAGGACGATATTCATGATTAAAAACCAAAATGCCGATAATATTAAAATTGCGATAAAAATGTAAGAAATTTATAAAAATATACAAATATATGAATGTAAAACACACTTATACACACACTCAAGCAAAAAATACCACTATTTTAGATTAAACAAGCATGAGTGCCTCTTATACGTATTTCAGGCGCGAAAATTCTATCTAAAATACATAAACCAAGTGTATGTTAAGGCCATTTGAGCATAAATCATTTTGATTTAATACTTAATTTTTAATTTGAACCCGTAATTAATCTCAATAATTAATTAAGTTACTTGAATTTAATATCATTAAAATAAATTATGGAGTTTGATTCTTATATTTGTTAGTTTTTATTCTATGTTTTTTGTTGATTTAGTTATGCTATTCTTTTCCTTCAATATTTGTCCACTTGTATGGTACAAGATACAATCGTATATATAACAATTTTATTGATTTAATCATGTTAACTTACTTATTAAAATAGGTTTTTTTTTATAAAATGGTCCTACTATATGAAATAATTTTTAAAATTTTTTTTGTTCCTATATAAAATATTTAATAGATATTAATATTATAAAAAATTATAAAAATACTATATGTAATTTTTATATTTTAAAGTATCTATCATTAAATTCTTTATTTAATGTTGAAGATGTGTCTCAAATGAGATTTAACCCCCCCTGCCCCCAATCCCCACTTAAGGCCATACTTGGACCTGTCACGTACATATCCACCTCCACATGTCGATATTGTACGACAGCTATAAATACTATAGACAATGACTTCTTGTCCATATACATCATTTAAGCTTAAGTTTACCCACGATTATGTTAAACTTGGATTAGTAAAATAATTATGGATTAGTGCTTAATACTGATTTGAGTCTTACCCTTACTTTTTTAATTATTAAATTTATAAACCCCCAAAAAAAAAAAAAAGAAGCAAAATGTGGAAGGTTGTTTCCTATATGTGAGAAGCATATTAAACTATGAACTAAATAAGCTTTTGTTTAGATAGGTGATTATATTGAATTGAATTTTCCTAGATGTGGAAGCATTTTTTATTTCTAAATTTTTTTGAAAGTATTTTTTGTTTTTTTTTGAAAAAAATAATTAAATTTTGTTAAAAATTTATAAAAAATTGATAAACAACTCTGGTACATCCTTTTTAAAAAGAAGATCTAATGTCTAAATATTTTAGTTATTTTATAAATAATGTCAGATTTATATGTTATTTGATTGATATTTGATGGGGACTTGAGCTTAACCTTTTTATCTTTTACTAATTATCAGCTTTATAAACCAAAAAATAAGGTCAAATCTCGTTACTTTAACCTATTTTTCATCATTCTGAAACTGAATAATATTTTGAGTCATCATTTAATCATGTATTTTTGAATAATGTATCGTTCATCTATTCATTTATTTTTATATATATCAAATATAAATTTTTTAATAAGATACGTAATATGTTATTAAAAATACCTCAATTGTGACTAAAATTTTCTATCTCTTTTTCCCTTCATTAAAAAATTATTATGCAATTCATCCTTGCATGGATGTGTCTACTCCAATTGTGGCATTGTGACCCTTGATGAGGGAAAAGTTATCCCCACAAAAGATACCATATGCCCCTTTCTCATTTATTCCACCACCCCACCAATAATAGATCCAAGCCACCATTCATATTAAAATAAGAGGGAGACATCCTTTAATTCCTTTCAAGCAAGGATTCCTATATCAACCAAAACTCTTTACTCAATTTGATGAGGGAAAAAAATTACCAAAAATAATTTTATAACTTTAAATTGAGCTGGTTCAATTCTTATATTTACTTCAAATAAATTTCATTAGGTATTTATAAATATAATTAATTTTACCAATAATAATTTTTTTAATTAAAGTAGACACTAACCATATCATATTGGTCATAACGTATTATTAGAATTATACACGTCAAACCAGCGTTTTATACCATCTAAGATTTAAGATCTATTAAATTAATGAGAAATTTTCTAATTAATAAATTTATTTAAAATTTAAAAGTAGGTAATAATATTATTTAAAATTGAAAGTGAGAATAAATTAGACTAAATCTTATAATACAATTATAGGTTTGATAATTTTGATGAATTGGGTGTTAAATTTTGCCATTACAACACCCAAAGGACCTTCTCATTTTCTTTCTCAAAATTATTCCAATTGGTCATGATCAACTAGCAGGAATAGACTCCTTTTTATTGATGAAAAGGGACCCACCCATATCTCTCATTCACTAGCTCAAGCTAGAGCCTACCTTGGTTGCCATCATGCATATACCTCTATGTAAAAGTGTGTAGAAAATAATCCAAGTATATCTTTTATTAATCATTATAATACTATTAATAATGAGATATTCATCTAATAATTTATTTTTAAGTAAATTTATTAGTATTAATAAATAAATTAGATATTACATAATTAATAATATCTAAAATATTATTTTAATATATTTATTTAATATTGATAGAATGAATAATTATGTCATTGTTGTATGTGACTTTAAGCAAAGAAGTATCAAAAACCAACCCTCCTTTCCAAAAAGCCTTTTGGTAGCTTTCTTGTACTCAAAGGAAGTAGACTTTTTCTCATGCCTTTTTTTTATTTTTTTTAATCACTCCTTCTTTAGTTTAGAATATGAAAATAAGTATATTGCTTTTTTTTAAAGTTGAATATAAACTAGGGAAAGTGAAGCATCAATCAAGCAAAAGATGGCCATTGGTTCCACCTTTTTAGATTTAACATTAATAGAATAGGATTGCTCTGTCACTATAAATAAAGAAACTACTCCAAAAAGTCAGAATGCATGAATGTGGTTATTATTAAAAAAATTGTAAAACATTTAAAAAAAAATTATGGTGAATATTATTAATTAAAGTAATATTTTATCTATTTATTTATTTATATCTAAATCTGATAATATAAATAGACAGATATAATACTAGATTATTTAAATGTGTTATAAATATATTTAAATGGCGTTTTTGTAAAGTCATTTTGAATATATATATATATATATATATTGAGATTTAAAGAAAGAAGGAGAAAATCATTATTGATGGGTAAGCCCATAGCTGGCAGACACAATAAGAAAGCGGCCCAAAATTCAGAAAGGTCCAACGCGCGTTAGATGCTCAACGTGCTAGCGTTGACTGCCCCGCCCACAAATAAACATCCGACAACGCTCCTTCAAAGCGGTCAATATTTCTGTTGATCGGAAGTACTATAGCAGCAGGCCGTGAAAGACGCTAAACCTAATACGGGTAAGGCCCAATTTGGCAGGTAATCTCCTACACGAAAAGTAACGATCTTTCTATAATTACACGCTTTCCTAAAAGCTGATCTCCATTCAGTGCCAACAACGGAGTCTAACGGTCATAAAAATATGAAAGGAAAGTAGATAATCTGGAGATCCGTTACACTGTTTAAAAGAGAAACGATCAATCAAATCACGCAAGTCACGCCCACCAACTCAGAGAAGGCTGCCCAACGCTAGGCCAAGGAAAGTGGCTCTTCCCATCGTCTATATAAACCCAGAGTCTCCACTCTGAAAAGAAAAACACGCTTTTAGAAGAACACACGTTCTCTAAGACAACAAACGTTTTCTGATACAATCTGAACCACAAACGCAAACAGTGCTTGAGCAAACTCTCTCTAAAGCGTTCACCTTCTAATCCCACTCTAAACCTCCAGAAAGCAGTGTCTTCTCCCGCTCTCTTAGAACCGTCCTCCAAAACTTTCACGTTTTCGAGACACAGCTTCCACTCATTCCCCGTGAATAGCGAGTTGGAACTCACACTCTCAACGAGCCACGAGATCATCTCTATTTCTACAGGCCAACACTCCCGATAAACTCATTTTCTCTTTCTCTCTTTTGCTTACCAGTTCACTTACCCAAGTTTGTAGGCTTGTTACTGACTTGAGCGTCGGAGTATTTTCGGTGGGACAACCTCCTACTGGTACTTGACCTCTCATTTTTTGTAGTAGTATGCAGGATTCAGACTCAGAGAATGGAGCTGGATCAAACCAACCACCCGAATCCAAAACTGTTTAAAGTCGGATCCAAATACGCATCATTGGTACCGTCTGTGGGAAACGTTTACAAAAAGCCAACCGCGTTTTCCAGGAACTCTCTCCGATCAACATTCCTGAACAGGATGGTGAACACAAGGATGCAAGCAAACGAGCCAGCCCGAAACGTAGTCTCTCCAAACCAGGACCACGCTATTGGCGCTGTGGTCAACGGGGTATCTGGTGGAATCCCGGCATCCTTTTTCCAAAATCTAGTGGAGCACATGCACAATACAGACAGAGTGCTCCAAATACTCTGTGCCCGCCATGAGCAAGCACAGTTGGGGGCTACACCAGCGGTGGCCCCAGCAACGGCATCCAGACGAGGAGGCCAAAAAAAGAAAGTTTCGGCCCAACGGATCGGGAGACTGACCAACGCTCCCGCACCAGTATCCTCACACGCCCAAAGCCGTTTAAGGTGTGAGGAGCGAGAAACCAACGCAACTCCGGATGAAAGTCCGAAACGAAGGACCCCTAGATACTCCCGAGTGGAGTCTAGGCCCCAGGCTTAGGAGAGAGCCTCCCGGGCTGCGAGATCAGCTAGAGGCAGCAGCCGCCCTGCTGCTGGACCAGCCCGAGAAAGAATAGAGTTGAGAGCATATCTCAACTTCAAAAGATCTGCTAACGTCGTTCCAGCAGATCCAAGATTGGAGAAGATATGGAACCGTGTCTTCAAAGATGATGAACGCACCGCCAACATTGATAGGTCTCCCTTCACGGCGAAGATCTTGAACCATCCTATGCTGGCGAAGTTCAAGATACCAGCTCTTGACTCTTACGATGGGAGTGTGGATCCTGTCGACCATCTCGCCCACTTCCGCACCCATCTGGGTCTACAGGGGTTGGACGACGCAGCCATGTATCGCTGCTTCCCCCTCACACTAAAAGGGGATGCACGCATCTGGTTCCGTCATCTTCCCTG
The DNA here is from genome assembly GCA_033239525.1 of Nepenthes gracilis. Lineage (NCBI taxonomy): Eukaryota > Viridiplantae > Streptophyta > Magnoliopsida > Caryophyllales > Nepenthaceae > Nepenthes > Nepenthes gracilis. Next base: position 1,584,866 of record BSYO01000026.1, on the reverse strand, counting down.
AGACTTGATCCGAAACTTCTAAGAGCTTGTAGATCTTTGCTTATCTCAGTACACCTCCAGCCGTAAAGAGAAAAAATAGCCATGACATCTGTCGCATATCAAGCAGAAGTATGGAGAAAACCCACGGAGGTTTTTAGATCGCTTCGTGGTAGAAGCCAGGCAGATCCCCCGACTCACAAATGAAATAAAACTAGGCAGTTTCATTTCGGCGCTAGCGCATGGAGAGTTCTTTAGGCTATCACCAGGGCCTATGCGGCAGCAGAGGAGGCCAATGAGGCAAAACGTCTTGACCGGCTTGAACAGCCTTGCTCTTTCCCGCCTGAAGGAAAGAGGAAGCACAACGGTGGTAATTACTCCCACCTACAGCGCCACAAAGCTGGGCCACCAGAGTGCAAGGACCATGGGTCCATCAGCCTGACGCCCTTAACTGATACGCGCTCAAATGTCCTTATGCAGATCCATGGGGAGAAGTTCCTTAAGTGGCCAAAACCACTTAAGGCGGAGGGAGGAAATCCAGCAAGTACTATGATTTTCATCGATCTCCCGGGCACTCCACGGAGGCCTGCAAGACTCTTCAGAGGAAGATTGAGGAGCTAATCAGAAGGGGCCACCTTACCAGGCTCGTTAAAGGCCTTGGTCAAAGCTCTGGCAACGCGGGCGGAGAAGGATTAGGGACCTCTCCACCATGGAACCGGGTCGCGGCAATAGTGGTCAACATGATAATCACCCGGCCAATCAAGACTCCGGCGGACAACAAGGACCAGCATGCAGAGAGGAAGAAGCAGCGCATTATTGACAACGTCATTAGTTTTAGTGACGATGACTTGGCACATGTAGTTTTCCCCCATACAGACCCCATCGTTATATCAGCACTCATTTTTGACGGTAGCGTTGACTACCAGATGAAACGTGTATTTATTAATATGGAAGTTCACGTGATTTGCTTTACCTCGATGCATTTTTTAAACTCGGTTTGAAAAAGACTCAACTAAAACTTGTAGAAGGCCCATTATATGGCCTTGACAATGAACCAGTGCCCGTTCAAGGGATGATCAGACTTGAAGTCACCCTAGGAACGTACCCAAGAACGGCAAGTCGTACACTCACCTTCTTGGTAGTCGACTTGCCCTTTGTGTACAACACAATACTAGGCCGGCCATGCCCAACAACGTTTGGAGCCGTCGCTTCAATACCACACCTTAAAATAAAATTTCCAATGCCATATGGTATAGCGAAGTGTTGGGTGACCAAGTCACTGGGCAGATATGTTATATGTCTTAAATCGCTCCTAATGATACCACCAAAACAATGGGAGAACTTGACCATCGAGATGAGGCAACTTTGCAGCAAGCGCTGTCTAGTGAGGCAATCGACTTAGTCCCACTGAATCTAGACGATCTAGAAAGGTGCGTACAAATCGACGGCTCACTCACCGGCGTGCTACGCGAAGAACTGATCACGTTCTTGCGACGAAACGCTGACATCTTCGCCTGGACCCCCGCTGACATATCTGGAATTTCAGACCGGGTAATGGTCTACAAGTTGGGCCTCGACCAGGATCAAAAACCCGTCAGACAGAAGCGGAGAAACCACTCAGTGGAAAAGCTAATCACCATCCGAGAGGAAGTAAAGAAACTGTTGGAGGCCGGATTCATTAAGGAGGTTCAATACCCTGATTGGCTCTCCGACGTCGTCTTGGTAAAGAAGAGCAACGGGAAGTAGAGAATGTGCGTTGATTTTACCAACGTTAACAAAGCTTGCCCAAAAGATAGCTTTCCTTTCCCTAGAATCAACCTGCTGGTGGACTCAATATCCGAGCATGAGCTCTTGAGCTTCATGTATCCCTACTCAGGCTACAACCAGATCCAAATGAGTTCGGAGGACGAAGAACATACCTCGTTCATGACGTAACAGGGGACCTATTGCTATAAAGTGATGCCCTTTGGACTAAAGAATGCCGGAGCCGCCTACCAATGACTGGTGAACAAAATGTTTAAAAAATAGATCGGCCACAATATTGAAGTCTATGTTGACGACATGCTCGTCAATAGCAGAGTTATGGGCGACCATATCAACGATTTGGCGGAGTCCTTTGAGGTGCTCCACGAGCATCAAATGAAATTGAATCCAACTAAGTGTATTTTTAGGGTGGCCTTCAGAAAATTCCTGGGTTTCATTGTCTCCCAACGATGGATCGAAGCAAAACCAGAGAAGATCAAGGCCCTCGTGGACATGGCTCCCCCACGAAGCGTCAAAGATGTCCAGCGACTAACTGGACGATTGGCAGCCTTGTCCCGCTTCCTAGAGAAGTCTGTCGAGAAGTATCAGCCATTCTTTAAGGTGCTGAGGGGAACGAAATCGAATGGTTTCTAATGGACGGTGGATTGCCAGGCGGCCTTCGATGAGTTGAAGCAGTACTTGACTAGCCCGCCGTTACTAACATCGCCCAATGTCGGTGAAGAGCTGCACCTCTACTTCGCAATATCGGAGGTGTCCCTAACTCCGTCCTTGTAAGCCACGATTCCAGTACCCAATGGCCGGTCTACTATGTGAGCAAAACGTTGGCCGACCTAGAAACGCGCTACCCGTGCACGAAAAAGCTGGCCTTGGCTCTAATATTCTTCATGCAAAAACTGAGGCCCTACTTTCAGGCGCATGATATCGTAGTTCTCACTGACCAGCCTCTAAAGAGCATACTCTAGAAACCCATTATTTCTGGACGGTTGGTAAAGTAGGCTATCGAGTTGGGCGAGTTTGACATTGAGTTCAAGCCCAGGCCAGCCATAAAGGCGTAGGCTCTGGCTGACTTTATTGTTAAAACCACGACCCCGATCATCAAAGAACAGCCCTCAGAGAACGTAGAACAGCGCATGGAGGCTCCGGAATGGATATTCCACGTAGACAGGTCATCCACTGACACGGGCAGTGGAGCAGGAGTGGTCTTCACGACCTCCGATGGGTTTGAGGTGAAATACTCTCTTAAACTCGGCTTCCCGACTACCAACAATGTCACCGAATACGAAGCCCTACTAGCTGGGTTAAGATTAGCAAATGAGTGTTCAGCGAAAGGATTGGCTGTCTTTAGCGACTCCGAGCTGATCGTCAACGAAGTCAATAGGAACTTCAAGGCGAACAACCCGCATACGGACAAATACTTGGCCAGAGCAAAGGAGGCCATCCGCAATTTCGACAGTCTAACATTGGTCCATGTTTCCAGAACTGAAAACTGGAAAGCCAATCAGCTGGCGAGAGTAGCAGCGGCAAAGAATCAAGAATAGTACTCAAGAAACATGAGGGAGGTCCAGAACGCACCCAGTATAGAGGGACAGGAGGCAATGCAGGTCTCCGAAACTGAAAACTGGACGACGCCTTACTTAAGATATGTAGCGGACGAAACATTGTCGAAAAACACAGAAGAAGCCAGGCGAATAAAGAGAACGGCTAGTTGGTACACTATAGTTGACGGATGGCTGTATCGTCGCAGCTACTCAACTCTGTACCTCCGTTGCCTAACCTCAGAGGAGGCGGACTACGTCTTGAGTGAAGTACACCTTAGGATTTGCAGATTGCATGTGGGCGGCAAGAACTTAGCATTCAAAATCATGCGGCAGGGTTACTACTGGCTCTCGATGAAGAAGGATGCACTCAAGTTTGTAAAAAGGTGTGAAAGCTGCCAGCTTCACGGCAACCTCGCCACTAGCCGTCCACAGAGCTGAAATCCCTTCAGGTGCCATGGCCCTTCACACAATGGGGGTTTGAAATTCTTGGCCCATTTTCCATTGCAACTGGGTAAAGAAAGTTTATTATAGCGGGCATCGACTATTTCACAAAGTCGGTCGAAACCGTCCAGCTAGCCAAAATCACTGAACACAATGCAGTTGAGTTCGTGTGCCAGAACATCATCAGTAGATTTGGCGTTTCAGAGGTCATTGTGACTGACAACGGAACTCAATTATTAGGGAAACACTTCACCAAGTATTGCACTAGCTTTGGAAATAGACTGGTCTACACTTCGGTGGCATACCCCCAAGCAAATTGACAGGTAGAGGTCACAAATCGAACGCTACTTCCACGGGCTCAAGACCAAGATGGAGGACGCAGGGGGCTCTTGGGTGGACGAGCTCACCTCGGTCCTTTGGTCTTACCGAACAACTCCGAAGGAACCAACGCGCGAGACACCCTTCAGCCTCTATTATGGGATTGAAGCGGTGCTCCCGGTCGAAATTAGGCTTCCAAGTTTTAGGGTGGAATCCTTCAACCCGCAGGTTAACTCCCAAAAGATTCGGGAACACCTAGACTTGCTAGAAGAAGTCCGCGATATCGCTAGAATACGGACCGCAGCCTACCAACATCGAGTCGCCCGCTACTACAACAAGAAGATAAAAGTGAGGCAATTTGACGTTGGAAACTTGGTCTTACAGAGCATCGAGGCCATAAGAAAGGTGGCCAGCCGAAGCAAGCTCTCCCCTTATTGGGAAGGGCCTTTTCTAGTCTCCGCCGTTCTGCGAAATGGGGCATACAAGCTCCGAAACCAGGATGAAAAGTTGGTCCCACTGATGTAAAACACAATCTACCTCAAACGCTACTACCAGTAGAGACCCAGGTATGTGTCTTGCAAAACTGTATGTGATTTGGATTTATGTGCACGATTTGACTAAGTAAAATAAGTGTTTCCTTAGCATGCTGCATGTGCATATATATATATGTGGTTCTCATTGCAGGTTCAAATCAATCTAGGCTGCCCCTAAGTCGGGAGGGTCTTCACCCTCTCGTTACTAAACCCTGGTCATCCAGGCGGTCCACGAGCGGTCGTATTTAAATCCTGATCATCCAGGCGGGCCATGAGTTATTTAAACCCTAGTAATTCAGGCGGCCCATTAGAGGTCGTATTTAAACTCTGGTCATCTAAGCGGCCCATGAGAGATCGTATCTAAACCTTGGTCATCCAAGTGGTCAGAAAAAATCTTAGGGGGCTAACACAGCAAGCGTGATGACCTCCTTCGTAAGGAGATAGCGTGATCAGCCAACAATTGTCGATTGGAGCAAGACGCTCCACCAAAGCGGGCTGCCCGAGCCTACACCTAGGCAGCGTCACCGAGTTTTAATCATGGGTGAATTCTAAGCCGGATTAACATACACAACGGTCTAGAAGACAACTTTAACTCTCCAAAAACAAAGCAGGTGGTCAACTCACAAGTCACTCTGCTCAGTTGACCACCAAGAATGTTGAAGAAGCAAAGTACAAAGGCAGAAGCGTGTGACAAACACAGAGCTACTTGTATTATTGTTGAATTAAGAGATAAATCATCAAATTCAAAAAAAAATATATACAAATACAATCACAAGAGCTATGGGGGCGGCAGGGGCCTTTGGCTATCTCTAGGCTCCCCCACAATGCTGTCTCTACACTGTGCCGACCGGTTCGATAAATTAATAAGATCGACGGAGAAGTCGGGATCAAACAGCAGTATAATACGCCGGCTAATGTTGACCATTTCCCACAACCGTGCACGCATCATGCCCTCAACCACGTGGGGGCGGATACAGAGACTCAAATCGTTCTCTAAGGTCGCCATCTGCCCAGCAAGATGATCGATACGCCCTTTGGCTCATTCATTCTCCTCCTTCAAACAGGCGACCTCAGCTTTCAAACTCAGGTTCTCAGCCTCCACGCCCACCAAAACAGCCTCCAAGGCAGCTATTTCCTCACAATGCTCAGCCCTCGAAGCCGCCAACTTAACTTCAAGTCAGGCGATCTCCTTATCCCTATCAGAGAACGCCAAGTCTCTCTGCCTGAGCACCTTAGCTATTGCACCCACAACTCTATCCGCCTGCATAAAAAAGGAAAAGAGGATTAGAAAGGGCAAATTGAAAGGCAAGGCGGGAAACAGAGCTTATACCTCCCATATTCTCCACAACCTCCCATATTCTCCACACCGATCTTTCTGGCCTCTCACCCAACTCTTACGCAAATGACGATGAACCAGGAAGGGGGCCCACGTCGATGGGGCTGGCAGCAATCTCAGCCATGAACTCTGCCGTGGGATCCTCTGGAGAGCCAGTGCCCTCCCTCCTGGTTGGTTCTCCAGAGATGCGGGAGACTCCAAAATCTGTTCCTGCTGCTCTTCCAGAATTACCACAACGGGAGATCAAACTGACGGCTCCTGCGGTTCAGGAGCCTCAATGGGTGGCTCCTGAGTAGGCTCAGATGGCGCAGGCTGTGCCAGGACAACGCCGCCGCTCAGCTTGGCCTTATAAGCCTCAATGGCCACCTTTACTTCAACCCTAGATGCGGTGCCAACGCCCCCAAAACGTCCCGCAGAAAGATAGTCGGGCCCAGAGGATGACGAAGATGGCGCCACTGAGGTCGCCCTCTTTCACCTTGGGCTGGGAGGGCTCGCATCAGCAAGGTGGGGACCAATAATGTTGCCTTTCTTCCTCTTCTTTCTCTCCAAAACCTCCGGCGGTGGAATCGTCAATTTTTAGATCGGAGACGAAGGTCCTCAATTAGCCTTTTTGGCCTCCGCACGAGAGACCAAATGCTCTCTCTGGTAGTCCTTCAGGTTCTCCGCTATCAGCTCGACCAACCAACCAGGGAGGCCGTCTCCGGAGGCGCCCACATGTACATCTCTGGCACTTGACCCCACTCCTTAGGCAATGGCCAAGACTCTCCCACGTTAACGAAAAAAAATCGATTCTTTCAGTTCTTGAGGGAGTCATAAATGATGGTGCTAATTTTAATACAGCTACGGGGAGCCAAAGAGATCCACTCCACTCCCTGGTTAATCTTAACAATCGCCCTTACTATAGACATCGTCAACAACCTCGAATGTTGACAAAGAAAAATACAGAGGGAGCACAAGTACCTGATGCCGTTGGCGTGAAATTGAGCGATAGGAACCTGGAGCGCCTGGAAGATCGACATCAGTTCATCAGGAACTGGGAGGTGGAACCCACTCCTCAAATGGGCCTTATAAATGGTCACGAAGCCCTTGGGCGGCAAAAAGGCCCAATCGTCCCTCTCTGGAATGCGGAAGCGATCTCCCGCGGGATGTTAAACTCCATATAAAGGACCTTTACGTCAGTTTCTCTCAAAATAGAGGCGATATCTGCAACGGAAGACATGGTCAAGTCTAGGATTTGTGTTTTCTCTTTCACAAAACGAAACAAGGAAGACAAAGAGCAAGGATGGCACAAGGACTTCAAAACGGACCAATCTGGTGGTTTAAAAACCCATGTGAGCCCCACAGCATCTCAAAAACCTATGCCATCATTACCGCCGCGTGTCATTTCTCTAGAAGACTGCTGTCGAATCGAGTACTCTGACTTATTAAATGTCAGGATCTTGGGTGTACCGCGTAAGGACACGTGGCTTGCTTTTCTGACAGGCCAGCTACATACCAAGGTTTCCTTCTCCAAGTTGTCTGGAAGCTTCCCAAAGAACGATCAATGAATCTGGTCAACATTTTTGAAGCTCTCAAGGCACCTCTTCAGACGGACAACGACTCCGCCAGCAGAAACAAGTGCGTCCCATCATAAACATGTTGGAGGTCGGAATCCTGACCACCAGCATGGGGGCTAGTGATGGGTAGGTCCATAGTTGGTAGGTCCAATAAGAAAGCGGCTCAAAATCCAAAAAGGCCTAACGCGCGTTAGATGGTCAACGTGCTAGCGTTGACCGCCTGATTCGCAAATAAACGGCCAAGAACGCTCCTTCAAGGCGGTCAATATTTTTATTGACCGGAAGTACTGTAGCACCAGGCCGTGAAAGACGCTAAACCTAATACGGGCCAAGCCTAATTTGGCAGGCGATCTCCTACACGAAAAGTAACGATCCTTTCCATGATTACACGATTTCCAAAAAACTGATCTCCTCTAAAAAGGCAGCAACAGATTCAGTGCCAACAATGGAGTCTAACGGTCGCAAGAACATGAAAGGAAGCAGATAATTTGGAGATCCGTTACACTGTTCAGAAGGGAAACGATTCATCAAATCACGCCAGTCACACCCACCAACTCATAGAAGGCCGCCCAGCACTAGGCCAAGGAAGGTGGCTCTCCCCACCGTCTAATAAACCCAGAATCTCCACTCTTAAAAGAAGAACACGCTTTTAGAAGAACACACACTCTCTAAGACAACAAACGCTTTCTGATACAATCTGAACCACAAACGCAAACAGTGCTTGAGCAAACTCTCTTTAAAGCGTTCACCTTCCAATCCCATTCTAAGCCTCCAGAAAGCAACGTCTTCTTCTGCTCTCTGAGAACCATCCTCCAAAGTTTTCACGCTTTCGAGACACAGCTTCCACTCGTTCCCTGTGAATAGCGAGTTGGAACTCACACTCTTAACGAGCAACGAAATCATCTCTGCTTCTACAGGCCAACACTCCCGACAAATTTATTTTCTCTTTCTCTCTTTTGCTTACCAGTTCACCTACCCAAGTTTGTAGGTTTGTTATTAACTTGAGCGTTTGAGTGTTTTCGGTCGGACAACCTCCCGCCGGCACCTGACCTTTAGTTTTCTGTAGTGGTATGTAGGATTCAGACTCAACGAACGGAGTCGGATAAAATCAACCACCCGAATCCAAAACTATTCAAAGTCGGATCCAGGTACGCATCAATTATCATGTCGGGAATTGGTATTTTTGTTTGATTTGATCATTTTATGAGCCAAAAAGCTTCATCTTTATAGAAATATAATAAAAAATGCTTAATTCATGTCATAATTTGTTGAGAAATTTCCTTTATCATGCTACAAAGTATATTAAAAAGTGGAATGATCTAATGGTAAAATATTTGACCCTTAATTTATATAAATTTATAATTTGTGTGTATTAAAATAATGTCCCTTTTTCTTTATTAGTTATTGACCTCATAAACCAAATATATATATTATTCATATATCAAATTGTACACACTTTTATATTAAAATTTCATATAAGTCCTACTTTTTTTTTAAAAAAAAATTCTCTTTTATCTCTCTCTACACACAAATTTTGGACATTTTGATAAAAATTGATATACAAATAACTATATAAATATTATATATCAATATACATCAAAGATTTTTTATTTTCTAACACACTTTCTACACTATTTAATCTAATACAACAATCATCTATGTGTTACATAAATGTTACATATTATTAGGGGTGGGATTTTTCTTTGACTTTTGTCAAAATTTTACATACTATCTTTGTATCAGTTAAATTTACTGCCTTTTGACTTATATACAAAAGTAAAAGCAGAATTATTTTTTTTAACAACTGATGGAAGTGAAATTAGAGTCGAAAATTCTGCCAAATCGAGTAGAATTCCCCTTCCCTTGGATTTTATATGTATTTTGGGCAAGAAAAAATAATAAATAGGTATGAAATTCTAAATCATAAGCACCCCTTGGTCTAAAGTTTGGCCTTCAAACAGGAATACTTTATATTTTATGTACTAGACATTTTGCTCCAATGCTTATGCTTCAAGTTGATTTTTTTTAATGAATTCTAAATCTTTATTACATAATTAATATTTGCTATATATTTTGTAAAATAATAGTTTATTATTATTATTTATTGTTACTTAATTGGTCATGTCACATCTCAATTTTCAAAGCTGTCATTAACAAATATTCAATTTAATAATTATCTAAATGGCAATCTAATTAATTGTTTAATTAATCGTGAAAGTAAATTTTATATCGATATCTCGATCAATTAAAATAAAATAAAATAATATAATCATTGGATCTAATATACCACGTCTTATGTGATTCCGACACCGACCAATCTGTAATGTTAAACCTTATATAATGAGTTATGTCTATACCGAATACAATTAGAGTCACTATCAATGTATCATGTTTCTACAAAATTTTAAAATTAACATACAAAACATCCATAAGATATCAATTAACCAACATTTCACTCAATGTTACAAACCACCATTAGAATAACAAAAACACCTTAAATTGCTATTCCAAATCTAAATTACAACATATAATATTTCAAAGCTGACCGGAAATCAAATATAACACTTAACATTTTATAATTTTTAAATCTAAATTCTTCAAGAACTCTTCTTCAATTTAGATTATCTTACAAATAACTGAACCTTTCATCTAAATGAATTAGTAAAATAGAAGCTAGGAGAAAGCTAAAAACCCAATACGACATATAATTTTATAATTAAATATATATAATTTACATTTAAAATATATTGAAAAGATTGTAAATCAAATTAGATACAATGATATAAATTTTCATAACAATTATATATGGATTTTAAATTTATCTCTTCAGTACTTAGCCAAATTATATATGAATCCATACTCAACTATGAATTTTTTTAGGGACCAATGATCAGTAGGGTATTATCGACTAAAGGAATAGGTAATTAAAACTCAAATTATATTTATTTTTACACAACCAAATACCATACGCTACTATTTAAGATCCGTAAATAGATTGTTATTTATATAATCCTATAAATGGGATTAAACGTCACTTTTATCTAAGGATGATAAGTTTAAACCTCGATTATCACTATAATATACTAAGGCATACTATAATACACTACCTATTGATTTATAACCATAATTTGATATATATTCTTATAAAAATTCTACACAATTCTTCATATTTCTTAATTTTGTTATTTTGGAGAGAATGTTTATAATTTCTTAGTATAATTGTAAACTCTTCTCTTTAATTTCTATAAATTTATAACATACAATTCTAAATTATGGGTTCCTTGATTATGCAAAACTGTTCTTAACAAAATAATGCAGAGAAATTGAATAACCAGTGTAAAAAATCAATAAAAATATAGATATTAATAATATTATAAAATTTTCTACATTTTATCTTATCAACAAAACATGTGGGCATTTATATGAATTTATAGCACATGTAGGGAATTTTAATTAAATTTTTAATAATTTATAATCATGCAAGAATATTGGATACGAAATTCAAACATGCAGAAATACTATATCAGATTTTCAGACATGCATGAAGAAAAAGTTACAGAAATCAGCTAAGTTATATAATATACTTGGGTTTAGACATAAATTTTATATAGTTTTACAATAAAATAAGAAGAATTTGACATAGATATTGAACATAAATCTCCAAACTATGAAATTATGTCATATTTAAGTATTTAAAATAAAAAATACTTATAGAATTAAAGAAAATGTAGTAACAAAGGAACAAATGTTAGAAATACACTTACATTAATTCTAAATTACTAAAATTCTAACTTTGATTCATTTGATTTGAGCATCTTTGGCTTCCTCTTTCTTTTTATCTCTTTTCTCCTCTTATCATCTTCTCATTCTCTCTTTTCTCTCAAATTTTATAAAAAAATACCTAAAAATCAGTCAAGTTCCCTATTTATAATAGTAATGATGCTCAAGCATTGGTTAGGATCTAAAATCGTTACATGTAATGGAAGACGTTAATGTGTTTTAAATGTTACCAATTACTTATAATGTATAACTGCCTTTTAAATTAATTTAATAACTGTCTAAACGTTAATAGAGGATCTTTATTCATCAATTATTGGATCGGGTTGTATACATGGGTATTATTATCCCTTGGTTGAATGTAACAGTTTGTTAGGATTAAATACCTCATTTATTACTCAGTTAAACAATTATTTGTTTCAATCTTATATGTTCTCCATCATCCAATCATTCGAAAGGTCTGCACGGTCATGCATATCCATATTTAGATTATTAACGCTTGGGCCCCTTTTTAATCTGGGTTGGGCAAATCATACTTAGTATTTAACAACAACAATAATAATAATAATATCTTATATTTTATTAGATTAAATCAATTATATAAATATGTTATCATTATTTGCTGGATTTAATTAAATTTTTTGCCATAAGAGAGATTCCCTATCTCTAAAAGGGTTCGTTATTTTGTTTGTATCGTCTTAGTTTAGGCTTCCAAGGGAATACAAGGATTTTTAGTTTGTTTTTATTACATTACTCTATTTTTAAAGTATATTTACTCACTTTTTCAACTAAACACAATCAACTTATTTTTCATTATAATATTTTTATTTGATCTACATGTTAAATGCTTGAATCATCTTAAATGATATTTTATTATCTTATCTTTTATAAGTATCACTTTTAAATATTATAAATATTATCACTTATTATTTTATTCTTTTATTGTCACTTATTCAAAACTACTTGAATGGATAAGAGAGGACAACAAAAAATATGCATGAGAACTCACAAATATAAACCAAAGAAATGTACCAATCATCTTAATCACTAAACCCCAAACACCATGGATATCAGTGTCTCTCAAATTTTGAAAAGCACCTCTAACAACTAAGAAATTGCCACCACTTCAATAAAATAGGAAACCCTAAAAAATGACCTTGATTCATATAAAAAAATAGGTTTATTGCCATAGCTATGCACTATGGTTTAAAACTCTAAAATTCATAGCTATTAGATTCATAAAAATATATTAGCCCACTCAATTTTGAGATATAAACATAGTATTATGATTAAAGAAAGCAAACCCGGTATAGACTCATATTACGCAAATCTTATCGCACAATTAAGGTCTTATTTACTTTTATTAAATTTTATTAGTAACCTAGAATCTTAAATTATCAAATTATAATCTGACATACAAATATAAACTACTATAATTTTTATCAATTGTGCATTAATAATGAGTATTCCTTTTGATGTCAAACTATGTAGCACCGTAACACTATTGCAGTCAAGGTCAAACCACACTACACAAACATGCTAAGTCGAGCCATGGCAACAAAATATTGCTCGGCCATGTGTTAATTGTCTGTAATGGGCTCTAATGATAAGTACAATAAGATTGAATTATCGGTTTTTATATCATCTGCTAATAATGGAAAAACATATAAGGTAATCAAACCAAACTATAGAAACTTGTTTATAAGTCTTATTCATATGTATTGAAAATCATTTTTAGACTAAAAGTCAACATCATCTAGTTATAGGTTAACATGGTATATTTTTAACTAGCAAAATTATTCTTAATCGTTCATGTAGAACATTTGATTCACACATGATCTCATACTTGAAATTCAATGCACAAAAATAGTTAGAACTCATATAAGATATTCAGTTTGAAGTTGACCATCACTAACTGGGCCTACTATAGTAAAAAGTAAAATCGATTGTTGAACTTTTTTATATTTAGAACAGTAAAATTTAAAAAGTTAACTTTAATAAATAATATCTCGATATTTATAATACAAAATAGTAACACAAAGCTAACAAATTATATATAGTTACAAAGTTAAATAGGTGATTAGGATATCCTTGGAATGTTGTGTAAAATTCTTGTATAGTCATGATACCACAACTCTTCCTCAACAAGTCGCCAAGCCTATACATGTGTGATATAGACGTGGGAAATATGTATCTCTTATGACGAAGTATTCTCTAAATTCATCGGTCTCAATCATACAGATAAAAAATATATAGTTGTGATTTAATTATTTAAAAAAATGATTAAAATTTAATTAAGATTATTGTCTTAAATTGATTAAGTTAGATATTGTTTTCAAGAAATTCTAGGCTAAAGCTGCATTTTGGTTCGGCCACATGTAGATCCCCTATTGGTCAAGCATTTGGAATAATAATTTTCTATTTTAAGCTCCATTAAACATGATATATAATTCACGAATTGGATATGAAGATTATATTTCTTTATTGAATGCTACAAAATTATTAGGTAAACATAGTATCACACCCCTCTTTCAGGTGTGGTTCGGCTCACATGCGTGAGATGCAACCCTTAATGATGAGGTAATATTTATCCGGATGAGGGGGCATGGAAGGGTTTATTTATTAGATATAAGTTATTTATTTTTAGAAGAGATGATTATAATTTAATAACTGATTTTAATTATTTTTAAAAAATAATTAAATAATAATTATTCATTTAAAAATAAACTATTCAAATTTTAAAAAATAATTTTATTTATCTCTTTAAGAAATAGAGCCCCATTGATCCATATTTATCTGAGTATACTTGAAAATTCTTACATTATTGAAATTGAAGAAGTAACGGCCGAAAAAGGGAAAATCCACCTCGGAGGAATTATATTTGTAGAAAAATTAAATGTGATGGTGATTAAAACTAAACCAAAGCTTTTGGTTATTAATTAAAAATACATCATTAAATACCATCATTCTTTGCATGGCCTCATGCTAGGCTTATATTTTCTCACTTCTCCCTCTTCTATTTTCATTCACTTTGTACTTTTATTTGAGTATTAATTTAGCAAGATGCAAGGGCTCAAGACATTTGGAGGCCAGAGAGAAAGCTTTTGGCCTCACAACCAAGTCTAATTATCTTGGGTTCAAGCCTTCCTTGATGAGTTAGAGTGGCAGAGCTGATTCATGAGAAATCACTGTGTCTCCTACTGCACATGTGAATATTCACCCAATTATACTTCAAAAAAAACATTTATAACTAGTATGTCTAAATGTTGAAAAATATGACTGATTTCCCGATTCGATCTACATGGAATGTATTTCAACCACCTAGTCTAGTCATTCCTAAGGTTACAATTAAGGGCAAATTGAGCACCGTAGATAGATTATCTTTTACCACTCTCAAGTCTTTGTGGGTTTTCTATGAGGCTACTGTAAAGTCACCAATATCTCTTCTTTGAGTGTAGGGCCACCTTATCTGTTTGGATATACAATTATAATAAGAGTGTGGAGAACTTGATTGTCCTTCTCTCAAAACTTTGCCATTGGTTGGCCCTTAAGCAATTGGAGTGATGAACGGCTCATTCAAATGGCATACAAGTCTACACTCACAGTTACCATCTATAACATATGGCAATGTTAGAACAAATGTATTTTTGAGGGCCATTCTATTAAAAACTGGGTGGAAGCTAATACTATCATTTGGAGGTCAATTGTAACTAAATTAGTAAACCTTGTTGAAAATGACACGAAAATTGACCCTACCACCTCTACATGGTGGGGTTTAGGATAGGTGTCGGACTAAAGTGTTTACTGTGGTTCCATTTAGTTGTCTTCTTTGGGACATTTTAGCTTTTTTTTACTGATATATTCCTTGTGTTTGTGTGTGTGTTTGTTTTCTCTTTTAGTTGTTTGGGAGGTTTGTAGGTTTATTTTTATTTATACAAAGGGATTCTAATCGCATTATTTGGCAAGCCATGTTGATAGAGTATTTTATGTATAAGTTTTGATTCTAATATAAATATTTACTTATCTAAAAAAATGAGTCTGATTGTCTTATATTGATTAAATAAATATATGATTTTCTATTCATAAAGAAATTTTTTTCTCCTTTCAAGATTCCTTTTCAAGTGCAAAACGAGTGAAGGAGGAAACATTGCCACAGTTCATCACTTTCTTCAAAGCAACAATATCACAAAATAAATCAGCTCAACTTTGAATTTTATTATATTTTTAAAATTTTTAAATCTTAATTATTAGATTATGATTTAATAATCTTCTTAAAAGAATTACGGTCATCCTTTAACAAGGAGATATAGAATTACTATTATCGTATATCCTGTACTATTATATTTATGGAAAATACTTTTTTCCCAGCTAAATTATTTAACTTTAATCCAATTTTATTTTCAAAAATCAAATCTATATCCATCAAATTTAATATATTCGGAATATATATATTTTTAGAGATAAATTTAAAAAATATATTTCTCTATACTATATTAAATTTTTTTTTTTAAATTAAGTTTGTAAAAAAATATTTTTTTATAGTTTATCATTTACAAATATTATTATAAATTTGTTAAATCTATTGAATATAGGTTTAATATTGAAAAAAAAAAATCAAAGTTAAATAAAATATTAAGTAATTTAGTTGGACATGCAGCATTGTTCTATATTTATTAACGGCAAGATCTTGAACTATTTGGGCCTGGATTGGGCCTCAAAGTATGAAACTTGTACCCTGTGGTTCACAATGATTGGGCTTCAAGATGGGCTTCCAAACAAATGGGCCTGTTTGGATTGGCGGCTTTATCTTTTATAGATATAAAATTTATCTATTATTTAATTTTAATTATTTATTTTTAAATAAATTATTATTATTTAATTATTTTAAAATAGATGGCCCACGAGAGATATAATTTTGGGATTTGGGATTGGTGACTCCATCTCTTATAGATATAGTGTTTATTTATTTATTTATTTATATATTTTAATTATTTATTTTTAAATAAATTATTATTATTTAATTATTTAAAAATAGATGGTCCGAAAGAGATGAAGCAGTATGGTGCTTCATGCATGCATGGGATCGTTGACGAGAAAACCAATATTTTTGCCTTTTGGTATCTTTTTTAAAAGACTTATATTTATAGTTTTATTTATTATTTTTTCATAAAAATTATCACATGATTTTAAATAATTAATTTTATTTGGAAAGTTTTACCTTAGTTTTTCCTTCATTTTATTTTTTTAAAAAATTATAAATCACACTAATTGAAATTAATTTTAAAATTTTTGATTTTATATCTAAATTTCTGAACTAATTCGTACCATCAATTAGGGCCTATTAATTTATTGGTCTATATAGAAAATCAGTTAGAATCTAATGGCCTGTTCAGTAATTTTTTTAAAAAAAATTGAGCCTGTTTTTTGGGGAAAAAAAAGAAAAAATGGAAAAATTAAAAATATATATATATTTATTCTAATTTTTCTGTTTCTTTTTTAAAATTTTCTAAATAATAGCCCTCTCATTTTCTAATTGGGATTAAAATTTTAAAAAATATATATTAAAAAGATATATTTCAAAGAAAAATTCACCGACAATAAGGTAAATTTTTTACATTTTGATGGGTATATCGGAATATGGGCTGGCCCATGGTCAACGGAGGCCCAAAACGGCATACGAGACGGTCAACTTAAAAACAGCCCAACAGGACGCGAATGCCCAAAGCCTGAAAAGCCCAAGACGGTTAACGGCAACGTTGACTGTCTAGATTCCAGCAGGCGGCTAACTCGTGTGTAGACGGTTAACCCGAGCGTTGATCGGAATCACTGTAACAACATACCAAAAATAAAACGCTTTTTACGGGCTTGGCCTACTTGAGTCCACAATCCACAGACGGCCAGCAACGACTCTCCCAATATCTCCCACGATCCCAACTCGCTCCCAAAGTGGATATTGACAAAATTGACGCCCTTCTCATAAGGAAGGCGCCAGATTTTTTCAATCTCCTACCAATTGGGGCACTCCAATGGTAAAATACACAGAAGAAATGTGCGCAATTTGGAGAGCCGCTGACCGATATGGAGGAAAACTATCTTGGTCTATTTAACAACTGGCATCAGTTCTGAAAGGCAGGCTAACCAAGAATCACGCAGGGAATCACTTCTTTTAAAGGAGGAAGATCTCCCTGTCAACCATAAATAAGCCATGAAATTCTCATTCCAGGCACGCTAACTTTTACTCACGCAAGCTTTTACTCAAACAACGTCTACAACGACAACAGATACAGACTGACAATTCTCTACTCTTTGCAGACACTAAAAAAATCCAAGGCATACAACGTGCTTCTGACAGTCGTTTACTGCCTCCCCACCATCCAAATTCAAGAAGACGACTTTGCCTCTCTTTTATCTGGAGATCCACACACTCTTACTTTTTTTCTCTCTCTTTCAATTCTTAATTTCAATAACCTTCTCATATTTCGAAGGCTGTTTACTGACTTGAGTGTCAGAGTATTTTTGGTGGGACAACTTTCTGCTGACACACTAACCTCCTGTTCGTTTTAGTGGTGTGTAGGATCCAAACTCAGTAAACGGAGCCGGAACCAGGACGAACGGATCAGCCCGAATCTGTTCAAAGTTTGGATCCAAGGATGCATCACATTTTTTAAATCATATAGATACTAACATTAAGAATTTATGGTTCTAAAAATATTATTTTTAAAGTTGAAAAATATAAATATGTAAAGATTTTTTTTTTTTTTCAATTTTTATCTTTGTATGAATTATCGGATGATTTATTTAAGTTATTAAGTCGAAAATACAGCTGTAATAATTACAATAAAAGCAAAAAAAGTACAGCCGCATCTATTAATATTTAAGTCTAATATAATATTTACTTTAATGTATAATATCTTTATAATTTAAAAATATGATGTATTATCAATTTAATGATAAAATTGAATTAATTAATAATTATAAAAAATATTATTAAAAAAATAATGCTATTAATATTTATTCTTAAATTATTGATAAATAATATACATATAATGATATAAATAAATTATGTATAATTTGCTTAAACTCGAGTCATTAGAATACGTAGTGTCATTTTAATTGGCCGCCGGCAACCAAAGTCTCTAACCGTGTGGATCCCAAAGGTGGCATCTTTCATAGAGATACAATCTTATACATCTTAATCTTAATAATTTATTTAAAAATAAATAATAATAATTTATTTTAAAATAATTTATTTTTAATTATTTTTTAAATAATTAAATTAAATTTATCTATTTTTATACTGATAATTGAGATTTAAAGATAAAAAAACTACATTTTTACGAAAGATATGGCCCGCCAATCCTCCTCAACTACTAGTCTTATCTTGCTAGCGGCGGCAACCCCCAATTGTTGGAATCAACACCTCTCATGTTGCGATGGGCCACCACTCGCCCTGGTCAGCGTCGACCACCCTTGCGGCCCACTACCACTATTTACGGTGCACGTGAATTATAAAAAATTATAGTTATGATATAATTAAAATTTAATTTTTGGATGAAATAATTATTCACTATACAATCAAAATAACATAAGGATTTGTTTGGATTCTAGAATTGAAATTTAAAAATATAAGTTTCAGCTTGATTTAAATCTTGATGAAATTTTAATTCTAATATTTGAATTATATAAGAAAATTATAATTTTGAAAAAAATAATGAAGTTAATATATTGTTAATTTTTAATCCAATACATAAAATAAAAAATAAATAATCAAATATAAATTTTAAATTTATATTTTATGAAAATTGCTATTATATATCTATTAAAAATATCTTATTTTTAAATATAATTAATATTTTATAAATATATATCATCATAAGATATTTTTGGATAATACATTTTATTAAAATAATGACTTATAAAATTAAATTAGGCACTATCTTGAAGGTCGGATATGACAAGACCTTGCTATCTAATCAAATTTCTGTTGGATTTTGGTTACTCTTTCGTAAGTGCTGCAACAAATGGATAATTATCGGAGAATTGTGTGATAATTGGGGTGCTTGCACATGTGGCTTGCGACTCAGAGATGGTTTATGCTCGTGGCTCGTTTGAATGGAGCTCAAGCATGAATTCTAATTTGCTGCCAACACATCCGCGCTCAAGGTTTGCTCGAGTATCGATTCCAGAGTCATTTGCACTCGAAGTGCGCCCGCAGGGCATTTGAACGCGGTTCAGGTTAGAAAATCACACGAATGTGATTTTAGGGTTAATCTGAAATCATTCTTACACATGGAATGCTGCACAGGGAAAGATGAGAGAAGAAGAGAGAAAATGAAGAGTTTTGACATTTGATTGAGATTTAATTTGAATTTCGTTCTTCGTTAAGATTGGGTATGTCGTTCTAGAAATTATTTCTGGAAGCTTATTTTCATTTGGTTACTTTTATTTCTTATTATATTTCTCTTGTGAGTTGTTAGATAAATTAAGTAGGTTGTATTCAATCATTTTTTACTTAGGATTATAGTGAATGGATTTCGAAATGAGTTATTGTAACCAACACTTTTATAATGAATTTATTCGGAATTTGTCCCATAATTTTTTTCTTGGTGACTGACGGTTGACGAGAGGTTTCGATCTTATTCCGCTGTGCCGGGTTATATGTATCAAGGTCAAGTTCCAATAATTTCAACATCAAATAATGTAAAACATTGATCATAATTATGCGGGATATTTTGACTTAGAGCATCACAGTTTAGTTCAAATTACAAGCTTGATTTATATTATTTGGTATTTGAATTTTGTTTTTTCTAGTTTTTTTATCATGTAAAAGCAAAGTTTTCTCGTATCATTTCAAATGACTGGGTCTAATTTGGGTAAATTCAGTCAAATTTTCACATGATTTGCCCGTTTGAGTAGTCAGAGAGCCTTCAAAAATGACTTTTCCTACCGCATCAAGCAACTTAAATTAAATTAAGTAACCATTTTCAAAGTTAGATGTGACAAAAACATGCAATCTACCCAAATTTCAACAGCAAATGATGTAAAAGTTGTGGATTATAATGAGTGATATTCTGACTTGATCATCACAGCTTGGTTTATTATTACGATTTTAATGCATATTATTTAATTTGTGTCTGAATTTAGTTTAATCTAATTGATTTTTTAATAACAAATTAAAGTTTTGTTGTTTCATTTTAAAGGATTGGGTTTTATTTGGATAAATTCAATCTAATTTTCACACGATTTATGTGTTTCTAGATATGATTATCTAATGATACGGCTAGATTACAGTAAGGGGCCTTTAATATTAAGCTCAACGGAATTTGAAAATTTCACAAAAACAGCAAGGACTGGAGCAGTTTTAAAGGGGATTATAGCATGATAATTTATAATTAATGGCGGAAAGGAAGATCGTTAGAACAAATTCGATTTAAATTACAGAAAGGAGGAAGAAATTCCTGGAAGTTTACCGATCAAAACGACGGGACGATGCCGAATCCGCCGTGATACACCATGAAACCACCAGATCCGGAGCGGTAGATTTGATCAACATCTCCTTCAATCTCGCTGCGCTTCGCGAATCGGCCTTTGACCCTAGGCCTGGTTTCGGCGTACGCTTTCCTCGAAGCGTACCGGATAGTCTTCTCAAACTTTCGTTTTTTCTTCTTCTCTCTGTACCTCAAAACCTTGGCCTCTCGATCGATTTTCGACGGCGAAGGCGCTTGAACTGTGCTCGCAGCTGGGCAACAGTTCAGTACGCTGGTCATCGACTTCGAAAATGCGTAATTAGAAACTTCCGATAGCAAGTACGAATTCCCGTCCGGAACCAAGCCGACGTCCGACGAAGAAACCTGAAATTAAAAAAAAAAAAAAACAGAAGAGAGAAGATCTTCATTTTTTGGACGTAAATTCTAGTTGAGAAATAAATGCGGCTTGTTCTGAGAGAATTACGCTGTGGCTAACGCACTGAGCAGAGTACTTGAGAGGAGAAAGCTTGGATCGAGTGCAGCCGATGTCCGAACAGTTGTCTTGCATGATGGAGAAATTCAGGTTGCCCTTCGGCTGAGTTGGAACGACGCCATCAGCTGCGGCGTCGAGATTGCGATGCTGGTCCTGAAGTTTGATGTCCAGATTCGATGAATTGTAGTTGAAATCTTGGAAAGGAACGACATCGGAGTAGATAAAATCGGCAGCTGTCTTGCTGCTCGGATTCGGAATCAGCCACGCGTCAGCTTCTTCACCGGCGAGAGCTGCTGAAGCGGTGGTTTTAGTGTCGTTGACGGCAGGTTTAAACACGTCGATGATGGTGAAGGCGGCTGCAGAGGTGGACTTAGAGATGGCGTCGGTGGAGCCGATGAAAGGGACGACAGGGACGCGCTCATGGCGTCCGGCGAGGAGGTTAGCGGAGTGAACGTTCTGGTCGCATGTGACGCATAGGGAGGCGGCGTCTGCCTTGCAAGTGACGGCTGCCGGCGCCTGATTGCAGACCTCGCACATCCAGATCCGCTCGTGGCGGGAAGCCAACTTGTTGGCGGCGTGAATCTTGGAATCGCATCCCACGCAGAGGAAGGCCGAGTGCGCCTTGCAAAGTATCAGTGCCGCCAGCGTGTTGCACGAGTCGCACGGCTTCGCCGCCAGTCCCCATCCTGATGAAAATCCCTTCACATTTTCGTCTTCAACTGCCATGTCTCCAGGTTCCGTCTCTCTCTTTCCTTCCCCCTCAATTTTATTTCATTTATTTTTTTCGCTGCGATGTCCTCGTTCGACTGGACGTAGACAAGGTGCGGGGAAGTACGTCTCAAGAGAGACAGTGATACCTAATTATTTTTTTTAATTATTTATTTTTAAATAAATAATTATAATTTAATTATTTTAAAATAATTAATTTTATCTTATTTTTTAATTTTTTAATTAACTAAATTATAATTATTTAATTTAAAATATATAATTAAGACATAAAAAATGAATCTAACTACATCTTATAGAGATAAATCTCTCCCAAATCCACGGCGATGGAAAGAAATTGAGTTACATTATGATGCTCATTTATTTCGTCACATAAAGAACCTAATAAATGATATTTAAATAATTATTTTTTAAAATAAATTTTAATATTTAATTTTTATATAAATAGATATTAATAATATAAAAATATTATTTAAAATAATTTTAATAATATTCATATTATAAAATAAGATCCTCTCCCCCGATAAAAATTTATAAAAGTGGGGAGTGCAGTGGGACAAACAGCCGCGCCTTTTGCCGAATGTCGACATCGTAGCGTCCCTAAGTTTTATGGAAAAAGTGTCCTCGCGCTTTTATTCCACGGACTTCAAAACTCGGAGGGTTCTCGGGCTTCAAATTATTTCTTCTCTCTGATTATTTTGCTCTTTTAAATATTTAAGAATTAAAATTAAAAGGAGAAATATTAGAAATGCTAATAAATATTAAAATAAAGACTTAGATTATTTTAAAACTTTTACTTCCTCTCGCACTTCTTTTGTCTGAGAACTTTTTATTATTTTATTATTTTTTTTTTTTTGTATATGTACTTTGTTCCTTTGTCGAAATGAGAAAGAAGTTGTTGAAGATTGTTGTGCTTTTTCTTTTCCTTCCTTGTACTTGTTGAATTTTCATTACATATACAATAAAATAAAAAGGCAAGAACTCCAATCTATTAGTGATTTTGAAGCTTAAAATCTTAACCAAAATTTAGTGATTTTTAAATATTAAAGTATAAAATAACTCCGCTTATAAAACCGAAGCCATTGCCTTTAGCTTCCCCAAATTTAAACCGATAGTATTTCGAGGTGTGTCATTCCATGTCCGGGATTAGCCTACCCTCCCCGATTATCCCGGCGATCTAAAAAAGGTCCCTAAATTTATTGCCATAATTTCTTAACACCAAATCTCCGAAAACCGCCGTGCCTTTACCTTTTTGTTGTAGTAACGGGCCACCCGCCGCTATAAATGCTTAGTATTCCTCGAGAAGTTTTAGGTAAGTGTTCCAATAAGGCCCACTCTAAACAACCCCATAACAAAGGCTAAAGGGTGTCTCCTTCGCCGATTCCCTTGGTGTAGTTCTAGGACCAGAGTTAGAGGGGAGCTCATCCACCAGGAGCCCCTGAGTCTATCGGGCTTCCTTATGATAGTCCGATTTGTGATTCTAGGGTAGGCGACGGACGTTTCGGTTGGAGACGAGCCCTGAGAACCGAATATTCTGATGACGTATCCCATACCTGGCATATATTTTCTTATTTTGCAGAAACCCACTTTGTAATATAAAATAAACTTTTTGCAGGATATTAAAAAGGGCCACGGAGACTTAAAATATTTATATTATAAAAAAAGGCCGTCATATTTTGCCTCATTATTTTGAACGCTGTGTTCTTGCCTCCAAATGGGATCCGCAGATTCCAAGATGCACCTCCGGAGGGCGTTTCCCGCCTCCACGGGGTATCTTTAAGGGGTCAAAACCCTCGGGCGATAAAACGGCCGACTATGGCATACCAACCGCGGTCTTTTTGACCTTCTTGGCTTCAACGGGTCCTCGGGCGTAATTCCATCGGCAAGGTATCTTGAGTACGCGGTCATCCGTATCACCGCCGACAATGGCATAACCCCGGGGTCGGGCTCATCTACCGTTGGTCGCTCCAAGAGTTTCCTCATTCCTCGCGTATTGCTCTCGGGTCCCCACACGCGCCGCTAAGGAGTCCGCCTTCTCATTATTTTCTCCGAATGTGCACGAATTCACCCGCGCAAAATCGAGGTCATTCCTTTCACCTTCGTGAGGTACTTGGAAAGTTGAGGTGGTTCGCTCAAAGCTCCCGAGGACCCGGTTGATGACTAGCCTGGCACCAAGAAGACCACCAAGTCCCCGGCCGAGCATTCCTTTGCCAACCGAAGTCCCGCAATCAAGGCCTCGTACTCCGCGACACGGAATCCCAAAGTTACCGAGTACTTAATTTCAGACTCCCAGGGAGTTCTTAGTACGACGCCCGCCCCCATGACCTCCTTCATGGCGGAGCCCCACAAAGGCCCATGCTGGGTGGTGATCCCCTTTCCCTGCCTCGTGCTCTCGGCATCATTGCTATCAAGTGCTTTGTTGCCTCCACGACAAAATCCATGGGGCTGCCCTTCATGGCCGGCCTCTGAACTCGATGTCGACTTTGCCTAGCTCAATGGCCCACTTTATTAGTCGCCCGAGACCTCGGGCCTGGAGAATAGTTCTCGGGTCCGGTCAACTACAATTCTATGTGCCTCGGAAGTAGGGCCTTAACTTCCCGGCAGATATACCAACAAGAGCGACTTTCTCCGCATGCGGGTACCGAATCTCCGAGTCTCGCTGTGGTCTTGCTAACGTAGAATACTTATTTCCACGGCGTTCTTTCACCAAGACCGAGCCTTTGCCGGCCACCGAAAAACAAATAGAGCTCCTCTCCCGGCTCCGGGAAGCCAAACAATGGAGGGTTAGCAAGATACGCCTGAGGCCCCGAAGTGCCTCCTCACACTCGCTTGCTCCAACGAAAGCCTGGGGTCTTCGGCCCTCCGAGTGCCCCCAAGAAGGGCAAATGCCTCTCGCCGATTTTGCCTGCAAAATAGGCGGCCACCCGTCCCGTGAGTCTTTGAACGCCTCTCACACCGCGGGGATCGTATGTTCAAGATCGCCACCGGATCTTCTCGGATTCGCCCTCAATCCCGCTCAGTGACACTATATAGCCCAGAACTTCCCTGACGCTACTCCCAAATGTGCATTTGCTGGGGTTCAGATTCCGTGCGCCCTCAAAGGTTTCCGCCAAGTCTTCGACGTGGCTTCTACTAACGGGTGCTCTTTACGAGTAAGTCGTCACGAGACTTCCCAGCCGATTTGGTCCTCGAACATCTTATTGACTTTCATCGTTGGTATGTTGCCCCAGCGTAGTCCGAAATCACCTTGAATAATACGCCCCCCGTCGGCCATAAAGGATGTGTGCTCTTCGGAAGAACACATTTTTTATTTGATTGTAGCCCGAGTAAGCATCCATAAAGCTCAAACAGCTCGTGACCGGACGCCAGTCCACCAACCGATCCCGGGAAGTGGAAAGCTATCCTTCGGACAGCCTTGCGGGTCTGTGAAGTCGACGCACATCCTCCACTTCCCACCGCCACCATTACCACGTTGGCTAGCCAATCCGGCATCTGCTCGAATAAATCCCGCCCGTGAGCTTTTTACTTCCTCTCGACGGCCACAATTGAGTGATTCCTCTGTCAGACAGCTTGTGGTGAGGATCTACACCAAGCCTCGTGCACTATCGTCTCGGGAGAGATGCCCGGCATGTCCGAGGGGACCAAGCAAACACGCCCTCGAGTTTTCCTTTAGAAACTTTGTGAGCCTCTGATGGAATCTTCGAGAGAGCTTCCTATTTGGACACACTTTTCTCGGGTCCCTCTCCAACTCGCTGGTAGGCTCACCGGAAAATCTCCGAGGTCGAGGTCTTCCATTGGTCTCGGCAGGGAGTCTACTCGCGATAGATAGCACATCCTTCCGGTGGCTTGCTCGCCGAGTACTTCCCCTATACCGCATGGGGTTGGGAATTTCATTTTTAAATGCGGGATGGAAGTCACCGCCAAAGGCAAGCAAGGCAAGGACGCCCGAGAATCGCATTGTAAACGGACGGGAGGTCCACCACGAGGAAAGTGAGGACCTTTGAAGCCGCCCTGGGTATGTTCCTGTGTGTGACTTCTAGTTGCACGATGCCCATGGATCGGGACCGTTCATTATCAAGTTCATGAGCTCCGGGGCCTTCATCCGAAATCCAAGCTTGAGGTACGATCAAGATAAAGCAAATTTCGGGAACTTCCATTATCGACAAAACTCGTTTATACGGTAGTCATTAGCTCCGCTCAAACGAGGGGTCTTTAAATCGTGGGATCACAATGGGGGAAGTTACATGGGTTATGTCCTCTTTGCTAAAGCAAATTACATCGTCCCTAACACTCGCCCTCGGCCTTTGGAAAAGTCGCTTTCCCAAACACCATGTTCACAACCCCCGCCGCAACCCGGTTCCTTGGGGGTTCCACTATTCGACCGCTGCCCGCAGGGTTGTCCGGCCTTTGAAAACGAATTAGCTCTTCACTTTCCTCTCGCAAAGACTTGCATTTTAAAGATGACCCCGCAACGGTGGAAGTCACAAGATTGACGATCCTCCCCGGATTTTTCGCCCACTTTACAAACTTCTCCGCTTGAATTTAGCACATTCGTGCGCGTGTCGCTCCAGATCCCGTGTTTTGTCACAAATGGGGACTACGGAAGTCCCCTTCTTCATCTCTAATGGTCTCGACGGTAGCCTTTTTCTCTCGACGCTTTGCTTCACGGCCTCTTCACCGCTATGAGGCCCTTTATGGAATGAGGGCCCCTATGGATGAGATGCTTAAAGAAAGCACCCTCCGGCCAGATAGGAAAGCATTTAGCTTCACTCCGAATCCGCCCGGCCTCGGCCACGAATCTCGCCAAGAACTCCTTAGGTTTTCCTCGCACCCGCTTCACGCGAGTGAGATGCTGTGGCCGTTTCTCCGTCCTTCTACTTCGAGGCGAATCATGACAAAAACGCCGCCAAACTGCCGAAAGTGCCAAAGCTCGCGGCATCCCGTAAACCATACTCCGTCCCCTTCATTGTAGCATTGGCACATGGTGGCAGTCCCCGGAGGCTCGGGGATGCTCCTCAGTTTAATTTATCCATGGGATCAAGACTCCCATCGTACGCCTCCAAATTTTAAACTAAAAATTACTCGCCTTTCTCTCCCCAAAGACGCGATTCCAGAAATCTAAAATTTGCCTCGGCCGTTATTGGGTCCTTCGACCCCGCGCGTTATTCTCCTCGATGTCCCCGATCCTCCAGGGCTAGGGGATCTACTAGGCCACCCGGGTTCTTTTTGGCCCTAAAGCCCCCGGGAAGAAAGATGGATATGAATTTTGGTCGCCAAATTAAAATTTATTTTTCCTCCCGCTGTGTCGATAGTGGCTATGTTATGACGCTGAATAAAATGCTACGGTGGTTAAACGTTCTAAGAAGGTGAGAAGTTGACTTTTTGTCCTCTTCCCAAATGTTGCGTCGGATTTTTGGGTCCGAGAACACAAATTGAAGATAAATTAAAATGTTTTTACGTAAACCTTCTCTTGAATGAAAGGGAAAACCACGAGGCTAAATACTTCACTAAACGTTTTTAAAGAGGCTAAAATAATTACAAAGAGATGAAGACAGTATAGAGTCTTAGCTAAAATTAAATTTTTCGGAAGAAGAAGATCCTCTCCCCATGCCCGGGGAGATTTATAAATTGCCGCTATAACTCTCACTTTACACGCCCTTATACGGAAGAGTAGATATTTTATTATTCTTAGTTATTTATCGGGTCCACGAATAAAAACTTTTAAATCCTTATTTCCGAGATCTTCTCTCGTGATCATTCTCACACTTAATTTATTTATAACTTATAACCCAACAAAATGATATTTAAATAATTATTTTTAAATATAAATTTTGATATTTAATTTTTATATAAATAGATATTAATAATATAAAAATATTATTTAAAATAATTTTAATAATATTCATATTATAAAATAACTCCGGGATAAAAATTAAAAGTGGGAGTGCAGTGGGACAAACAGCCGCGCCTCATACATCGTAGCGTCCCTAAGTTTTATGGAAAAAATTGCTATTATATTCTTATTATTTTGACTCTTTTAAATATTTAAGAATTAAAATTAAAAGGAAAAATATTTAAAAAATAAATATTAAAATAACTATTATAAAATTTTTATGCAATTTTTATTATTTATTATTTAACTTTAAATCTTAACCATTACATATACAATAAAATAAAAAGGCAAGAACTCCAATCTATTAGTGATTTTGAAGCTTAAAATCTTAACCAAAATTTAGTGATTTTTTAAATATTAAAGTATAAAATAACTCCAATTATAAAATAGATTAACTAAAATTAAATTTATTGCCATATTTTTAGAAAAAAATAAAATAAATAGTATTAGATTTTTTATATAATAATCTAAACATACTGATAAAGAATTTCCCATATTCTATGTTTCTAGGATTTGGGGGAGCGCCCTGAGAGATATTCCTCGTATGCATATATTTTCTTACAGAATAATATAAAATAATTTTTTTGCAGGATATTAAAAATTAAAATATTTATATTATAAAAAAATTGTCATATTCTTAATATTTTTAAATATAAAATCTGATGCAGGATACGTGGAAAATTTACAGTCATGAAGAGACGTAAGGACAAGAGGATTATTGCATTTCTTGCGCCTTAACGAGCCTGTAATTGAAAGTTAGGCTAACGCGCTCGAGACATCAACTCGGCGTTGACGTCGTTTCTACAAGAACGCGCCTCCTCATTCCAAAAGGCCAACAACGGCTTTCTAGAAATTTTTCACTGTCCCAATTGGCACCAAAATGGATATTAACAATGGGGCGCATAAAGTGCTGCCTTTTCTCTCCAACGGTGGTCATTAAATTAAAAAAAATATATTTAATTTGGCAGTTAAAAGACAAGCTTAAAGAAATCACGGAAGTAATCACTCCTTCCAAAGAAGGAGGATCGTCCTCTCAACTACAAAAGAAACCCTTGATGCACCATTGAGGGCACGCTTTCATTAACACTTCTGATTACGCTCTAAATCAGGCTCTCAATTAAGCTCTCAGAAAAACTTCTTTCTCTGCTACTGAAAACTCTTAGGATCGCCAACGTAAACACACTCACCAGCAACCCTAAGGCAAACAAGCGAGCTCCTTACGGCCGTTTACTGCCTTCCTACCTTTCAGATTCAAGAAGATTTCTCGTCCCTCTTACATCTTAAGCAAACACTCTCTCTGTCTCTCTCTTTTTCTCTAATTCAGTTTCTTTCTTCCGAAGACTATTTTACTGACTTGAACGTCGAAGTGTTTTCGGTGGGATAACTTTTCGCCGACACACTGACCTCCTGTTCTGCTTAGTGGTGTACAGGATCCAACTTAGGGAACGGAGTCGGAGCTACGACGAAAGGATCACCCGAATCTGTTCGAAGTTCGGATCCAGAGATGCATCAAAAATAAAAATCTTGGAATTGAAATTAAATTGTATGATCATGGATTTAGCTATAATTCTGTTAAAATAAAATTAGGTAAAAATTAAAATTTATTGTTTATATTATATAATAAATTATATTTTAAAGAGAAAATGGATTTGAATTATATTTAAAAATTTAACCTCCACATAAACGCAAATAAAATAATTCAGGAAATATAGATTCTAAATTAAATTAAAGTATGAAATTTATAAATTTTCTAAATACATGTATACAAGCAATAGTCATAAGAATGCTTAAGTTGCCATTTTAAATTAATATAACTTAATAAGTAGATATTTTATTATTGTTATTTATAACAATAGATAAATTTTAAATTATTACAATGAATATCATAATTTAATATATATAACTTATAAAAGATATTATATATATATATTTTAATAGTCTAAATTAAAGATATATAACTCTGCAAAATATGATACAACAGCTGTCATCTATTTTATTATTTTTTTGTTAATAGGTTTATATAACATATATGCTATTAAAGTAAGCTTATAGAATAAATATTATTTTTCCAAACATGCATTAAATTTAATTAGTTAATAATTTATGATAAATATATTTAATAATGGGCAATATCTTATATAATACAGGTTCTGAAGCAGGACGCGTGGAAAATTTACAGTCATGAAGAGACGTAATGAAAAATTCATATTATTGCAGTTGGAGAGATGTAGTTATCGTCGTGTTCCGACGTTGGGTTTGGGGGCATGTGCTGCTTTTCTCACGGTGGTCATTAAATTAAAAAAAAAAATAATTTAATAGTTAAAATTTAAAGATATTGTTACGTATTTGGATTCGACTTCAAATAGATTTGAATTTGCTTAATCGTTTGGATCCGACTTCGTTCATCGAGTTTGAACTCTACACATCACTACAACAAATAAGAGGTCAGATGTAGGCGGAATGTTGTCTCACCGAAAACACTTTGACGCTCAAATCAATAACAAGCCTTCGAATTATGAGAAGATAAACAGAAACGTAAATTAAGGTGGAGAGCGAAATTGAGGTTGGTGGGAGTGTTAGCTTTTTGATGTAAGAGATATTCTCATGACTCGTCGAGAGTATAGCTTCCCAACTCAATGTTCGTGGAGAGCAAGTGGGAAGCAATGTCCTGAAAGCGTGAAAGCTTAAAGGGACGGATCTCGGGGAGTGGGTAGAGTCTCTGGAATCTGAAGGCTTGGAGTGGGATTATCGAAGTAAGCGATTGCTTGCTTAGGGATGAGCGTTAGTATGCTCAAGGATTTCTCCGCAGTAGTACTGTGTTGTCTTTTGTTCGCTTCTATGTTCGTGTCCCTCTAGAGTGAAGACTCTGTGATGTTATATAGACGGTGGGGAGGGTGACCTTCCTTGGCCAAGAAGGCGTGATCCCTTCCTTGGCCAAGAAGGCGTGATCCCTACCTTGTGTTGGGCAGTCTTCCTTGAGCAAGAAGGCTTGACTGGTGTAATCTGTTGGGATCGTTTTCTTTCTGATCAGGTAACGGATCTCTAGATTATTTGCCTTCATTCTGTGCTTTTCTTACTGTTAGGGTCCATTGTAGGCAGGAAGAGAGAATCTGACGCCTTCCTCATGGGAAGGGCGTTGAATCTTTTGATGCCTTCTTTAGAGGAGATTGACTTTAAGAAAGGCGTGAAATCAGGGAAAGGGACTGTTGCTTGTCATGTACGGAAACGTCCGCCAAACTAAGCCTAGCCCATATTAGATTTTTATCTTTTCGTGGCCTGCTGCTGTAGTGCTTTCGGTCAACAGAAATATTGACTGTCTTGAGGGAGCATGTTAGTCGCCAGTTGGCACTTTATGCGGTCAACTCTAGTGTTGACCGTCTAATGCTCATCTGGGCTTTTCTAAACTTTGGGCCGTTTTTCTTATTGGACTTGCCTGCTATGGCCCTACCCATCACTAGCCTCCCATGCCGGTGGTCTGGATTCTAGCCTTCGACATGTTCATGATGGGATGCGCTTGTCTTTTGCTGACGGTGACGGAGTCGTTGCCCGTCTGAAGAGGAACCTCGAGTACTTCCAAAATGTTGACCTAATTTATTGACAATTTTTGGAAAATTTTCGGGCAACTTGGAGAAGGAAGTGTTGGCCATTAGCCACCCTGTCAGAAAAGTGTGCCACGTGTCTTCATGCGGTATGCTTAGGATCTCGGTATTTAATGAGCCGAGGATCTTGATTCGACAACCCCCTTTTGGGGGAAACAACACGCGGCGGTAATGATGGTGCATGCTTTCGAGGCGGTTTTTGTGTTCATACGGGCCTTTAAATCGCCTGTTTGTTTTACTTTGAATTTCCTATGCCTTCTTTGTTTCTTCGTCTTCCTTATCCCGTAGAAAATAAAAAATCATAGTTCTGACCATGGCCTCTGTCGCCGAAATCGCCTCCGTCCTGAGAGAAAACAACGTAAATGTATTGTACGTGGAGTACAATATCCCACAGGAGATTGCCTTTCGTATTCCTGAGAAGGACGATTGGGCTTTCCTGTCACCTACGGGCTTCATGGCCGTATATGAAGCCCATTTGAGGAGTGGGCTCCATCTTTCAATCCCCGACGAGTTAATGTCGATTTTTTGAGCGCTTCAAGTCCCCATTACTCAGTTCCATGCCAACGCCATCAAATATCTGTGTTCCCTCTACATTTTCCTCTATCAACACTCGAGGTTGTTGACGATGTCGATGGTTAGGGGCCTCTTCAAGCTTAACTAGGGAGCAGAGTGGATTTCTTTATCCCCATGCGGCGGTCTCAAGATAAGTACCGTCATATACGATTCCTTGAAGAACTGGAAGAACCGGTTCTTCTTTATTAGCGTGGGTGAGTCCTGGCCCTTATCCAGGGAGTGGGGCAAGGTGTCTGATGTGTATACGGGGATGCTTTCGGAGGCTGACACGGCGTTCTTGTCTTGGCTGTCAAGCTTATTGTGGACAATCTTGGAGATTTTCGGAGATACCACTTGGTCTCCCGTGTTGAGGCCAAGAAGGCCAAGTGGGGGCCTTCGTCTCCCTTCCAGAAACTCAAAATCCCACCGCCAGAGGTCCTGTAGGGGAAGAAGAGGAAGAAGGGCTTTATCATAGGTCCTCGCCCATCTGATGCTAGTCCTCCCTGTCCAAGGTGAAAGATGGCAGCCTTGGTGGCGCCTTCTTCATCGTCCTCAAGGCCAGACTATCTCTCCGTAGGGCGTTTTTTGGGTCATACGGCTCCTCGTTCAATTCTTTCGAAGTCATTGGATCCCTTCCCTCGTTCTAGAATCTCCTCCCTTCTTCCACTCTGTCCGTACGCGCCGCTTTCGGGATTGAAGTGAAGTTGGCTTTTGAGGCCTACGAAGCTGGGTTGAATGCCAGGGCGAGCGGTGGTGTTGTTCTCGCATTGCTTGCGCCGTCGAGGTTGACTCTGGATCCATCTATCAGAGCACTTGGGCCGTAGGAGCCGTTTGTTAGATCACCTGCTGTGGAAATGCCGACTGAGCAGCAAGAGCCGATTTTGGAGCCCCCCACCGTTCCCAAGTGGTTAGCCAGGACGGAGAATACTCCAGAGGAATCGTTGGAGGAGTTCTTAGCTAAGGTCGCCCCCAGCCCTGCCCACGAGGGTCCCATTCCTTGCTCACCGCCTTTGGTGCCGGATTTGGGTGTCAGGCCAGACAGGCTAACACGAAGAATTTGGGCGGTATAAATTCTATTGCCCTCCTTGTCTTTTAGTTTGTCTTTTCTAATCCTCTCTTTTTTTTTTCTTTTTTTGTATGTGTGCAGGCTGATAAGGTCTCAGGTGCAGTCACCAAGGCGCTTAGGTAGAGAGATATGGTGATCTCCGATAGGGACATGGAGATCACTTGGCTTGATTCTAAGCTGGAGGCCTGCGGGCGGAGTATCGAGAGGACGCGGCTGCCCTGGAGTTTATCTTGTCGGGCATGGAGGCGGAGAAAGAGAGCCTGGAAGTAGAGGTCGCTCATCTGAAGGAGAAAAACAAGCAGGTTAAGGGGCGCCTCGATCAGCTTGCAGGGCAAATGGCTACCCTGGAGAACGATCTAAGCCTTTGCATTCGTCCTCACGAGGTCACAGACATGATACTGTCACGGTTATGGGAAGGGATCAACATTAGTCGGTATATTGTGCGGTTGGTTGACCCTGACTTCCCTGTGGATCTCATCAATTTGTCAAACCGGTCAGCGCAGCGTCGCGACAGCCTCGTGGGAGAGCCATGGGACAGACAGGGGCCACCACCGCTTCTGTAGTTTTTGGTAATTGTAGTGTTTTTTTGGTTTAATTACGTCAATGTATTTTACCATTAAGCAATAATACGAACAACTTTGTGCATGTCGCATGTTCTTACTTTTTACAGCTGCTTTTTGTATTTTGTATCTTTGCCGCTCTTGGCGGCTAATTGGGCAAGATTCCTGTGAGTTGGCCGCCCGCCTTGTTTTTGGGCGTTCATGGCGTTTCCAAAGGAGTAGAGTCCTTGGGTGCGTTTTCTAGGCCGTCACTTGTGTTAAGCCAGCCTAGTATTCGCATGTAAGTAAAGGTTGGTGGTGCAGCCCAAGTGTAGACTTGGGCGGCCCGCTTTGGTGGAGCATTTTGCTTCGATTGACCATCGCTGACTGATCACGCTATCTCCTTGTGTAGGAGGTTGCATGTGCTGTGTCAGCCCCTAAGACTTTTTGACCGCTAATAGGTAACTTGGATGATCAAGGTTTAGATATGACCACTCATGGGCTGCCTGGATGATCAGTGTTTATATACGATCACTTATGGGCCCCTAGATGACCAGAGTTTAGATATGACCACTTATGGGCCGCCTAGATAACCAGGGTTTAATAACAAGAGGATGAAGACCCTCCCAACTTAGGGGCAGCCTTGGTCGTTTGAACCTACAACAAGAATTACGTACATATATGCACACCAAAGAAACACAACATGCTAAAGGAAATTCTTATTTTACTAATTGAATCGTGCACACAAATGATCACATACAATTATGTAAAATACCTACTTGGGTCCTTATTAGAAGTAGCACTTGAGGTGGATCGTATTTCACGTCTGCGAGATCAACTTTCCGTCTTGATTCCAAAGCTTGTATGTCCCGTTTTGCAGGATGGCAGAGACTAGAAAAGGCCCTTCCCAATTTGGGGAGAGCTTGTTCCGGCCGGCCACCTCTCCCATGGTATCGATGCTTCGCAAAACCAAATCTCCGACATCGAACTACCGCGCTTTCATCTTCTTGTTGTAGTAGCCGATGATTCGATGTTGGTAGGCCGCTGTCCACATTCTGGCGACATCGTGGGCTTCTTCTAGTAAGTCTACGTGTTCCCGGATCTTCTAGGAGTTACCCTGCTGGTCAAAAGAATTTACCTTAAGACTTGGAAGCCCGATTTCGACAGGGATCACTCCTTCAGTCCCGTAACATAGGCTGAAGGGTATCTCAAGTGTTGGTTCCTTTAGAGTTGTCCGGTAATACCAAAGGACTAAGGCAAGCTCATCTACCCATGATCCCCTTGCGTCCTCTAACTTGGTCTTAAGCCCGTGGAGTAACGTTCGATTTGTGACCTTCACTTGTCCATTTGCTTGAGGGTATGCCACAGAAGTGTGAACTAGCCTAATCCCAAAATTGGTGCAATACTTTGTGAAGCATTTTTTTTGAGAATTGAGTCCCGTTGTCAGTCACAGTGACTTCTGAAACACCAAATCTACTGATGATATTCTGGCGAACGAACTCAGGTGCGTTGTATTCTGTGATCTTAGCTAGTGGGACGGCCTCGACCCACTTTACGAAGTAGTCAATGCCTACTATGATGAACTCTCTTTGCCTGGTTGCGATGGAAAATGGCCCAAGAATGTCGAGCCTCCATTACTCGAAGGGCCATGGTGCCTGAAGGGATTTCAGGTCGGCGGATGGCTGGTGGCGAAGGTTACCGTGAAGCTGATAGCTTTCGCACCTCTTTACAAACTCGAGTGCATCCATTTTCGTCGAGGGCCAATAGTAGCCTTACCGCATGATCTTGAATGCTAGGTTTTTACCGCCGACGTGCGATCCGTAAATTTCAAGGTGCACTTTGCTCAAGACATAGTCTACCTTTTTAGGGGTTAGGCAA
Organism: Nepenthes gracilis; assembly: GCA_033239525.1. Lineage (NCBI taxonomy): Eukaryota > Viridiplantae > Streptophyta > Magnoliopsida > Caryophyllales > Nepenthaceae > Nepenthes > Nepenthes gracilis. Next base: position 1,549,414 of record BSYO01000026.1, on the reverse strand, counting down.
CGGAGGTACGGAGTCGAGTAGCCACGGCGATACAACCACCCGTTGACAATTGTGTACCAGTCGACCGTTCTCTTTATCTGCCTGGCCTCTTCTGCGTCTGCTAGCAATATTTCGTCCGCTAGATATCTCAGATAGGGTGTCGTCTAGTTTTTTATCCCGGAAATCTACATTGCCTTCTGTCTCTTTATACTGGAAGCGTTCAGGACTTCCCTTATGTTTCTCGAGTACTGTTCTGAATTTTCAGCCTCTGTTTCTCTCACCAGCTGATCCGCCTTCTAATTTTCAGTTCTGGGAACATGAACCAGGGTTAGCTAGTCGAAGTTGCGGGTGGCCTCCCTTGCCCTGGTCAAGTATTTGGCCATGTGTGGGTTGCTTGCCTCGAAATTCTCATTAACCTAGTTGACGATTAGCTCGGAGTCGTTGTAAACAGTCAGTCATTTGGCTGAGCACTCTTTTGCTAATCTTAACTCAATTAGTAGGGTTTCATATTCGACAACATTGTTGGTGGCAGGGAAGTCGAGTCTAAGGGAGTATTTCACCTCAAACCTGTCAAGGGTCATGAGGACCACCCTCGCTCCACTACCTGTGTCTGTAGATGATCCATCTACGTGGAGTACCCATTCTGAGGCCTCCATGTGCTTTTTTGTGTTATCTGAGGGCTGCTCTTCGAGAACCGGGGTCGTGGTCTAGACAATAAATTCGGCTAGAGCCTTTGCCTTTATGGCTGGTCTAGGTCGAAACTCGATGTCAAACTTGCCCAATTTGATAGCCCACTTTACCAACCGTCTAGAAATGTCAGGTTTCTAGAGAATACTCTTTAGAGGTTGGTCGGTGAGAATTATGACGCGATTTATCTGAAAGTAGGGCCTTAGTTTTCGTGCGGAGAATATGAGAGCTAAGGCCAACTTTTCTGTGCACAGGTGGCTCATCTCTGGGCTGGTCGGTGTTTTGCTCACATAATCGATTGGCCGTTGGGTATCGGAGTCTTGGCGTATGATGACGGAGTTGAGGGACACCTCTGATACCGCCGAGTAGAGGTAGAGCTCTTCTCTGACCTTAGGTGACATTAGTAATGGCGGGCTAGCCAGATATTGCTTCAACTCATCGAAGGCCGGCCTGACAATCTACCATCCATTAGAACTCGTTTGATTTTATTTCCCTTAGAGCCTTAAAGAATGACCGATACTTGTATAAATAACACTCGATGGTTCAATTTCCGCCATTTTTAGGTGATGCTCGGTAGAGAGGAGAGAGAAAGACAGAGAGAAGAGAAGAGAGAAGAAAAGAGAGAAGGTTTCGATAGCTCAAATAAAGTCGATCGAATAAGGATTTCAAGTAAATCAGGTTGAGGTAAGTGCACCTTTAGTTTTCTCTTTCCTTTGTTCTGGTTTATTCCCGTTCTTTTTGAGTATTATTATTCTAATACTCGTCTAAACTAAGATTTTGAAATAAGAGTATGAAAAAGTTATATATTTATCGCTCTACTATGTTTTTACAATAAAATTTATAAAAAAACTCCCGTGTAATCACTTATATCATAATCATGTGTATTATCTCATAAGTCTCTTTATGTTTAGAGGTACACAAATAATTTCTACATGTTTGAGCCTCATAATTGTAAATTTAAAAGTATTATATGATAAAAATATACTACATATTAATTATGTGATTCATGCTTATTTGATTTATAGAAAAATTTATAAATTTCTGATGCATGTATTTGTGTCAAAATTTTATGTTTATAAACTTGATATAATAAAATTGTATCTGACATTATAGAATGGAATGAGAAAATTTTATAATTTTGTTAAGAAAAGTATGAACCGTTCTCCAAAATGCTATTAACTAAGATTAAGAAGTAAATTGTAGAGCTTTCCTTAGGAAGTTAAGAAAGTAAACTAAAGATTGTTTAACAGATAGTATATTTTGACATATTTTAGTATATTATAGTGAAAAATCGTTAATTAAAAGTAAGTTTCACAATACGGTTTTGACCCCGTCTACAGGGATAATATGCAAATGGCCCACCTCCGAGTCCTTAAATAGGAGGAAAGGCCTTTAATTGTGTGAAAAAAATACAATTTAGATTTCGATCGACCGTTGTTTTAGTTAGTAAGGTCTATTAGCCCCGATCCTTACAGATAAGTAATTTTTTAGCATGTTTTGACAGATAGGAATAAGAAAGAATAAGAAACATGTTTTGATGGCTACTAGTCAGAAAAGAATAAGATAAAAAATCAGGAGGTTGTACTCATATTTATGTTATTTTATTCGATACAATTCTTACCTCCTACAATATAATTTTAAGTATAAAGGTATATATGCATGTTCTTTGTTTTGTATAGTGCCTTGCTAATCATTTAGTTCATTTCTTATGGTTTTAATAACCCTTCAAATGATTCACATGAGTTTTTACCTGATAAGTAGGAGTAAAGGTAGAAGGATTTAGTTTAGGCATCTGAAGTTATTAGTTTTGCTAACCTAATGATTTTGGATAATATGTACTATATTAGTTGTTAGTTTTAGTTTGATTTCAGTTGTAACTATGAAGGAATTGATGTAGAGTTTTGGATGGTTTTTGATACTTAGGATGGTGTGATATAGTTCAGTATTGATTGTATGTTGATTATGTATGGCAATTGATATATGTAACAAATATTATATCTTAGTAATGATTTTAGTTTTAGATGGACAAATTCTATGTATGCTTATTGCTTCTGCAGATTAGTGTATGATTGATTTTAGTAATGGTAGGTATCTTTCATTAATGAAAAGCTGATGTCATATTACTTAGATTTGCGTCGAACCACCAGATGGGATGTAAATGTATTTGGATCTTGTGTATATTGTGTTATTGTTTATATACAGACTATTGTGGTATTGACAAGAAAAGTTTACGCCCAATGGATTAATGATTTATTTGTTTGTAAAATTAATAATTAAAAGATAATAAATTATGATAATGATTAATGATAGGATTTAGAATGTGGTCCGTTACAACATGTAAAGTAACAGGTGGTAAAATATAGTGACCAAGTTCCTTGACTATGAGAGACAAAATATATAGATGGTCATACTCATGAGTCTAAATAATAGTTAATCTGATTTAAGGTTATAAACAATACGTGCAACTCTTCCTCAAGTTAATTTTTTAGAATATTTGATTATCCGATTTTATGCATACTTTGTATTTCGGTATGGAATTGTATTTGGATTTCGATTTGAGATTTGAAGATTTGCCTACAGTTAGGATTTGGGTTAGTCTTACATATTTGGATATGTGATTTGTCCCAAAACATGTTTTTGTTTATATGATTTTGTGTCGGTCTTTGTTTATTTGTATGTAATTTGGATTTGAATTTTATTTCGTTCAATATACGTTTCATATAGATAACATATCAAATCACAATTTGTTATATGTTATGATTCAAATTATGATATTTGACTACGGATTACGATTTATTATGAGTACGTCTCATTGGGACCATGATTTGATTCAGTCTATGATTTGAGTACGGAATTATCCCGTGACTCTCAATATTTGGACTGTCAGATTTGTATATTTCAATTTCAGATTATGATTCGGATGCATGATTTGACTTTTGATATTTGGTTTTCAGATTTTTGATTTGATTTCTGACATCTACTCTTTGGATTTGTATTTGTTATCCGTTTTTGAATTAGCATCTATTACCCTTAGTTTTTTGACATTCGATTTGTATCTTTTATCCATTTCTAATGTATTTATGGATTATCCCTCTAATTTGTTAGACATATATGTTTGTATTATACCATATGATACTTATTGAACTTTAAATTTACTTTTTCTATTTCTTATCTCTTTTGATTTAATGAGTTTTGTTACATTGTAAAAGTTTGGATATGATCTGATTGCCATTATTCATCATGGCAAGTTTCAGCTTTGTTTTGATTTGGATTTATGTCAGCTGTATTCAGCATATTTGAAATTGACTGAGTGTAGGCCTATGGCCATGTATATAAGAACAGTAGGATATTTAGTCATTGGGATATGTCATATTTGTTATGGTTAATTTGTCATTCCCCTTGCGATATTTATTGGGCAGCTCATTTATTATATTGTTCAGATAATTATCTGATAAGGTCCTATGATAAGTTTTGAGTTTTGTTTATTATTATTATTATTATTGGATGATAAAATTTTATGGTTCAATTATTTGTCAAACCGGGGTTGAAATTTTGTATTATTGTTTAGGAATTTTTAAATTTTGTGAATAATGATTAATTAGACCTACTTTGTTTCAAATTTGTAACATATTTATTATATACGATATTGATACTTGTTGAGTTATAGGCTCATCTTTTTTATTTCTTGTCCCTTTAAATTAGAGGACTTGAATAGCTTGTAGGAGTTAGACGTGTTCGGATCGCAGTATCATTTATTTTGATGAGTATAATTTTATTTTGGTTTGGATTTGTATGTGCTGTATTTTGGATATTTTGGGCTTGCTAGTTGTAGGCCTTTGGACTTGTATGAAACAGTTAGGTTTGTGTGTATGATGGATATGTATGACTTGGTTTATCTCTCCATACGATTGTTTGGAGAAGGTTATATGTATTATATTATCTGAATGGTTATCTGATTAAATTCTGTGATGGGTTTTGGGTCTATTTATTATTTTTTAGACGGTGATAATTTTATGGTTTATCTATTTGTCACACTTAGGTTAAAATTTGTTATATTTATTTTAACATTTATTAATTATTATTTAGATCTATTTGAATCTGAATTCGTGACAACAATGTTTCTCCCTTAGTGTGAGAAGATGACCAAATGTCTTGCCCGTATCCCTGAAGGCCTGATGAACAAATTGTTAATCTTATTTATAATATGGGTGTATGTTTTTCTTGTAAGAGGGCATGAATTCATTGTCGTGATAGCTTGTTTGGATCTCCGAGCAAGACTTGCTCTGTCTAAGCCACGATATACTTCATTTGAAAGGAGAAAGATAAGTGCATGTTTGATAAGGATAATTCACTTCAAACTTGATTTAGGATTTCTTAACTGCTGAATGTCATATCTCGAGTTTATGATTTGTAGTGGCCAATATTGCTTACAAATCGTTGTGAGAGGCAAGCAATGCTTTCCTCTGTTTGTTGAAATATGGAAAAATTTGGGATGAACTCTAGCCCCTTTTTTTTTAGAGGGAAAAAAAAATTGTGCTAAAACAAGTTGGAAAAATTAAGTCACACTCCTAAGCTCTAGTGGCCCCTTGTGTTATAGGGAGATATATCCAGTTCATTTTATTAATTTTCTTTATCTTTCATTTCCATGTTGATGTTTAATTTGTGTTTTAATTGAGATGAGATTGATAGTTACCTATAATATGTTTATGAATTTGCCCATCATTTATGTACTTTTTACTTTCTCTCAATATATAAAATTGTTTACACAAAATTATGACACATTATACAATATATAAGATGATCCTTCAAAACATTGACTAATTTCCTATCATATATAACAAAGAAGAGAAGATTCCTAGTGGCATGTATACTTCTTATAGTAGTGTTATTAAGCTGCATGGATTATTATTACTACATTGATCCCTCTTGGTGATGGGGTGGCTCTTCCATTTGAGTGAATTAGGTTTACGGACATCATATTCGGGACATGCTTATTTAGACGATTAAAATTCCTTTATTGATATTACGGAACTTTAGAAAACTCATAAATTTTCATTGGGATATTAGATCATTTATGCATCATATTATCAATCACGAGAAAAACCCATTTCTTTGGTTGGAATTCTAATATCTTATCAGCCCTTTACCATTGCCTACCATGTTGTATCACTTTGGGAACTGGAATTGGCTAATTTGTCTTTATTTCTGTACAACCAGGGTAAAATTTCAAATTGACTTCCTAAATTCTATCATTTGGACTCTCGGAACTCGTGACGAGTTCTTACATAGTTTAATTTGAAAGACTTTTTAACTAATAAATGATAAGGTTTATTGTACTGTCTTTGTGATAGCATTTATGATCCCAATATGCTTTCTATTTTTTAGTTAGCTATCAAAAGCCGATTATACTCTTAGTATACTCCTTTGTTCTCTAGCTAGATATCAACAACTGATTAGTCACTTTATAACTTACTCAACTACTTTCACATTCCTTCATGGTACTATTTTGTAAGAGTGATAAAATTATCCAACACCTCTTCTTTAAATGTTAGATCACTAAACAGATTTGGCATGTGATTTGTGGGAATGTTGAATGCTTGTAGCTCTATGAGAAGTGTTATGTGTTGGGTTTTAATCACTCTCAACAACTCCTTTATGAGTTTACAATAAATGAAGGGCCATCTAAGTGATAAAAGACATTGAAGGGTCGCACGATATTTGTATGAGGGTTGATTGAAATTCGGTCAAAGGTCGATAAAATGGCATGCTTGACATGCACTCGTGCGCCGGTTCTATCACATTTCAATTCTCCATCCTATGATTAACACTTAACTAAATTATTATTATTTAATCCATTTAATTATCTAAATAATCTTTTGACGTAAATTTTAAGTCGATACTTCAACTGACCACAAATAAATAAATACAACCTCATACACAAGATCTAAATTAGTGCCACGTCTCATGTGGTTCTGACATCAACCCAATCATGACATCGTACCTTACGTAAGGAGCTAACTTGTTATCAATGATCAGAGTAATTATAATCTGCAAAAATAAAATTTCACTGCTGTTAAACTATTCATTAACCGACATCCCTGACTCTACAACTTGATCATAATATAATTCATATTCATATTGTATCAAAATATATCAACAGACAACTCATGACTTATCGACTGTTGTTCAATTTTCATATGTACATTAATTACTGTCCGAAACACATCGTGATTTCCTGACAACTGTCCAAAAGACCATGCTACATCATAAAACAACGTAAATCTAACTGGAAACCGAAACACTATCATCAGAATAACCTGAACATCAAATATTATCATTCGAAACTGACTGATCAACTAAAATATAACAATTAATACGTTAACTATTGTTCGAAATTACCAAACAATATCAAATGAACTAAATTTTAGATTCTAACTTCTTCATTCAAGATTGTTCTTCATTGTTATTCATCCGACAGATATTCGGACATCTCATTTAAAGTCGTTAGTAAAACACAACAATGAGTGAACCAAAAATTTAACAAGACTTTCAATATAACAATGATCATACATATTTTTGCATTAAAAATATATTGGAAGGATCAATGTATCAAATTTCAATAATATACCATAAAATTTTAAAATAATTATATAAATTAGCTTACGTGAAATTTTAGATTTATCTTATCATATTCTTACTCAATTCATATAATCAAATCATACTCAAATTTAATTTTTCTTAAGGATCAGGGCCAATAAGCCTTACTAACGAAAGAAGTATATAATCAAAATCTAAATTGTGTATACTCCCACATAACCAAATATTATATGCTACTATTCATATTCCGTAGGTGGATTGTCGAACATATAGCCCTATAAATAAAGTCGAATGTCGCTTCTCACCCACAAATGATAGTTTTGAATATCAATATACCACTATAATATATTAAGGTATACAATAATATATTATCTACTCTAGAAAAAAATGCTTATAATTTTGAGTTTTATTGTAGAGTTTTCTATCAATTCTTATTCAAACTTCTATAAAAATTTAATCATATTAAATTTAAAACTATGAAATACTAAATTTATAGCTAAATGTAGGAAATTTAATAATTATAAGGAATTGTATTAAATTTCAGATTATGTAGAATATTTGTGTTCATTTTTCAGCTATATATAACTTATCTTTAATAGTTTAAAGTATGTAAAATCCTCTTGTATGAAATTAAGACATGCAATAGTCATTAAAGTCATAAATTCAGCAAAGAGGGGCAAGAAATCAATTATATCCTAGATTTAACAGAAATTCAGTTTATGTACATACGTATAGATGAACTATTTATATTTTTAGAATATATACTTTGTAATTTTCAAATGTACAAGAAGACTTTTCATGAAATTATGCAAGAACATAATATTAGATTTTTAGAACATAAATGGAAGTCAAATTGTAGAAAATAGTTTTAGTATCCAACATATATAACTTAGGCAAGAGTTTTATACACTTTTGCAACAATTTGAAGAGAAATTCTTACACATGTTAAACATAAATATCATAATTTCGAAAATTATAGCATGCATAAGTAATGAAACAAGACTTGCCAAGAAAATCAGCAAAAGACAGCAATAGGAGAATATAAGTTCGGTATACACTTGCTTTAACTTTGATTTATCAAAATTTAAATTTTGATCCATTTAATTTGGAGTTCTTTCGCCTTCTCTCTCTTCTTATCACTCTTCTCCTCATCTGCTTTTCATTCCTCTCTCAAAAATTCTAAAAACAATGATAGAAAATAAGCCAGCTACACATTTATACAGAGTGGCGCTATGTCAAGTGCCACAGTTCTAGCTTGCTACATTCAAGCGCTACTCGGGTGTATCTCAAGTGCGAGCAATCTTCCAGCATGCGCTTGAGCCTTCCTTGGGCATGCCTCAAGATTGACACTATGATTTTTTACGCTCAAGCATGGGTCCCGCCTCCATCAGGCACCAAATTACCTGTTCTAATTTTCACATTTAACCCAATTTTTATATTTTTTATTCTTATTTTTAATTATATTAATTTAATTAATTATATTTATCATAAATTAAGAACTTGGAGCTTACATGTTTGTAGTATAAAATTGCACTTACACTATTTTAGGACATTTCGAAGTTAATTTTTCATACAATGAGCGCCGCATGGAGAGAAAGAAGAGAAAAAAAGAGAAGAGAAAGAAGTTCAACATCCGATTGATATTCGATTTGAGTTTCATTCTTTATTAAGATCGGGTATGTTATTCTAAAGTAAAATTTTAAAACGTATTTCGTTTGGTTACTTTTATTTTTTATTATACTTTTTCTTATGATTTGTTGAGTGTGTTGAGGGAGTTATAATCCATTATTCTCCACTCAAAATTATAGTAAAGGAATTTCAGAGAAGGTTATTTATAATCGTTACTATTATAATGGTAAATTTATTTAGAATTTGTCAAATAATTTTTTTTACTTAAAAATAATTTTTTACATTAAAAATTTTATAATTACAAGTTTGATAGTGGACATTCAACAGAAGGTTTAAATTTTATTCTGTTGCATTGAGTTATGTGTATCCGAACCAAGCCCCAGCATCATGATCACTCAGAGTGGACCGCTATTAAATGACATGAGAAAAAGTAATTAGAAAATACATGAAAAATTACACTAGAGTTTACTATTAACTGCATATGAAAGTCTGGGAACAAATCAATCTTTGATAATAAATAAAATTCAACCATGGTCAGACTATCTAAACGATTTGGGATTCTTGTCCTTGGCAAAATAGTGAGAAATCAAGTCCTTAATTTGTTGAAGTATTATAGCTCTGTACGGATCTGTCAGATGCTTTAACGGTCGTTTATTATTTTTGGGTTTTGGGGATTGATATTTGATGCTCAATTTTATATTTTTTAATTGAGAATTAGGTTAACGTCTATTTTTAATTTATTTTTTAGAAATTCAGAAATTTATTTATATGGAATTTTTAATAACATGTAATTATTTATTTAAAAAAAAAGGATAGGAATTATCCTTGTCAAGGAGACAGAAAATTAATGAAAAAGGCAATTTCCCTGTACGAACAGGCGGACGTCAACACGTCAAATCGTGCCCCATCTAACTTTGGCCAAAACTGTGAAAACTACGTCGTTTTGGCTGCTTTATGGTGTCTTCAGTTGCAAAATTACAATTCCCACAGGCAAAGGACGAGAGAGCAGAAATCATAAATTTTTTTTGATGAGTTTTAAATCCAATTCTTATAATTTTAGTTTTTAATTTTTATTAAATTAATCTGTAAAAATAAAAATTGATATATTTAAATCTATAAATATAAAATTTTTAGTTATTAATAGTGATGGGTATATTAATAATGGTTTCAAAAAGTTAACTAAGTCAAAATAACGTTTCAACACTTTAACTACCAATTGTAAAATGCGCCGAGCCTAAAAGGTCGGGACGGTCAACGCTTGACACAGGCGAAATAACTCAAACGTTGACCGTCTGCAGATACACTTCGACCCAAAAGAGGCTTTTCTACGAAAATGACCTAATCCATTCGAGCCGTGATCCATCAATTGGCCGCCATGCTCTCCAGGCATCTCCCACGATCCCAATTAGCACCCAAAATGGATATTGACAAAATTAACGCCTTTCGCATAATGAAGATATCAAATTTTTTTAAATCCTTGCTAACTAGGGCTCTCCAACGGTAACATGCACAGAAAGAAGGTGACCGGCTTGGAAAGCTATTCGCCGCCTCAGAAGGAAATTGCCTCGCTTAGCTTAGCAACTGGCACCTGCTCCAGAAGGCAAGTCAGCTAAGAATTACAAAGGGAATCACTCCTTCCAAAGAAGGAGGATCGTCCTCTCAATTATAAATAAGCTATTGAATTATCATTCAAGGCATGCTTTCTGTAACACAAAATCGACGCTCTCATTGACCTACTTTCTCGGCTACTGAAACTCTGAGAATTACCAACGTTTCTACTACGTAAATATACATACCATCAACCCGAAAAATCTTAAGGCAAACAAGCGCACTTCTCACGGCTGTTTACCGCCTTCCCACCTCCCAGATTCAAGAAGGCATCATCGTCTCTTTTTCATCTGGGAAACACACTCTATCTCTTTCTTTTTCTCAATTTACAGTTTGATTCTTTCGAAGGCTATTTTACCTACTTGAGCGTCGGAGTATTTTCGGTGGGATAACTTCTCGCTGACACACTGACCTTCTGTTCTGTTTAGTGGTGTGCAGGATCCAACTCAGGGAACGGAGTCAGAACCACGATAAGAGGATCATCCAAATCTGTTCGAAATTCGGATTCAAAGACGCGTCAAATAGAATTAATCCGTCCATTTATTTTAGTCTAAAAAAATTAGAAAATATTTTTTTTTTTTTCAGAATGTGTTTTGATGTAATATTCTAATGATAAAATAACGTTATCTATTACATATAGAGATAGGAAAATAATACTCTTAATAAAGGAAGAGATGTGTAATGTGTTTATTTAACTAATAAAGGCAGATTATAAATTAAAAAAAATTCTAGTGCTAATAACTGAATACTTTATTAAAAATTATGAAACAAAATATGATTTATATTTTTATGTCGGAAATTTGTTCAGGATCTAAGACAATAAAATCATTAAATTTATATATAAGTTTTAAGAAAATGTGTGATAAATGTATGATCATTTTTTTTATTCATGTGAATTATTATGATATAGTGTTAGGTATAACTCATAATTAGTAAGACTTCTTGATAAATTAATATGAATAATGAGCTTATGATAAAATAAAAAAATTAATTTATCAATGAAAAAACTATAGAATTTTATATTTTTTAAACCATCGTATTAATGTTGAATCAAATGGGTCACACGTATTATAGTATTATATTTTTTATTATTTTATAAAAATTATTAATTAAATTATTTAATCATAGTAAAAGTGAAAATAAAATCATAATTATCCTCCAATTATCCCCATCATTGCACATGCAATAGGAAGAGTGAGGAGTTGCTAGAATTATTCATGAAAACTTGCTTAGAACGTTACAATTTTAATAATAAAAAAGAACCTTCATTATTTTAGGTGATATCAAACTTCTAAAATAGATTACTAATCTGTCAACTGGTACGAAAAATTAATTAAAAAATAACAGTTAAAATAAGTATAACAGATATATCTCTGACCATAGTAAAAGGATCGAATACTTTAAAGAATTATATTTTTACCAACCTAAGATATCAAAAGACTATGTACATTTTTCAATACTTCCAACTTAATAATGTATAATTTTTTATTTATTTTCTATCACTTGTTCCTCCTCTAAGCACTTCACAAATCTGGGATTCAAATTTTTACACACATCATCACCAATTGCATCAATAACCATATTGATAGAATTCAAAGACTCAGTTTTAATAGATGCACCATAACCCACATCATTTGAAACATTATAATATCAAACAACTAAAGTAAAGTATTTTCCACCATATTAGTTAGATATTTAGCAGTTGAACAATCGTAAATTTCATCAAATTAGAGCCGGACATACTTAAGCTTATAAGAGGGATTTATACGAGGGATCTAAAGAGACTGCAGCATATAACAAAAAATTAATATTTTCGAGATTCTCCCAATATTTCTCAAGCCTCCCCTTCATTTGTTTGGCCATATCACTAAATCTCGAATCCCCACTTTCACATAATTGTGCTACTCTTATTTGCAACCCCACAATATCCTTAAAAAAGAATTAGATGTCGTATACAACGAGCCAAAAAATCATAAAGTCATATTATAAAAAGTTTTAAGAACTTTATAAAGCATTTATCACTTTTTCAATCATCTTTTATAGGTGGGTCTTTAATCTTCACGCCTTCAAGTAATGACCATATCGAGCGTCATCTTCTACCCTACACTCAAAAGCTTTTTCAAACTTTGATGTACCTTCTAGTATCATGAAAGTGGTAGAATTCCATTTAGTTTATATATCAAGGTATAATAAATTCTTACTTTCAATAAATATTTTCTTCAACAAATTTAAGAAATGTTTGAAGTTTAACTGAAAATGATCTAACATACCTCACTGCATTTCGTATTTTGACAATAAGCTTATATTCTTCTGCCAAACCGTCTTTAACAACAAGATTCAATATGAATGTAGAGCATCAAACATGCAAAAATTTATGATCTTAAATAGTGTTTTTCACTTCTTAGTCATGCATTCTAGATATTTGATTGCCAAAGCATCAAAACTAACACTGTCAACATTAATAGTTATATTTGTTATATTTCCCAGTCTAACAAGCACAGTTCTAACTCCTTACTGATGGTCTCCCCTTTGTGTTTAGCAGCTTGGCAAAAGTTCAAGATTCTCTCTTGCCAGTTCCAATCATTGTCAATGGGCTATTGAACACACGTAATTTAGATTTAAAACGGTAGTCCATGTACCTGTGGTAGGCCACACACATTGTCCCTTAAAAATTCTTTCTAACTTCAATTTTTCATCCAGATAAAATTTTATACAATCTCTTGCAACCGTCATTCGAAATGGGACAATAAATCTGGCCTCCAATCTTCTAAAACACACCTTAAACCCCTCTCTTTCTGCAACACGAAAAGGTAATTTCATCAATAATTATCATTTTTGCCAACTTTATTCTAATCTCATCGAGGTTATAACGAACAACCTTAAGAGTTCCAATGGTTGGTCCATCTCCTCCCTCTTGTCCTGCTTTTGGGACAAAATCTGAAGTCTTTTGCTTTTTATCTGCAACTCTTTATGGATATTTCTTGCATTGAGTTTCTAAATGCGTCCACAAGTTACTGGTTCTACTTTTTCTTGGATGACAAGCATATGATTTCCCACAATAATCACAAGATGCTCTTGGCTTCTGTAATGGCATTCCTCTAATAGACCCTGGACTGATATTTGACTTAACGTTTGTTCTTTTCATCTTTTTTTTTTTCCTTTGGGGGTGTAGAAGGTTTACAAACTTGGGAAGATCGAGCTGGTTGCATTTGATTGTTCAGGACTGCATCTCCTTTGTTTTCATTGCCACCTTCACAGATCTTCTCATTAGATACAAAATAAAAACTAATTATTTTATCTGAATAAAATACAAAAATAAAATAAAATAAACTAAAAAAATTCCAGCTCCTGATGATCATGTCCTGTCTCTTTACAAAGGAGATGGGATAGAGGGACCAAACCGGACCTAGTGAAAAATGGGTGGAAGATGGAGTTCGAAGGTGACAGGGACGCGATAAGAATGTGAAGAAAAAGCACAGCAGATACAGAATAAATTAATAAAGTATTACTTGCATGTTTAGGTTTGAGCGGTTTGGCGGTTTGGATTTATTTGGTTCAGCTGTACCGGGTGCCCAATGGTCCAGCCGGGGATCCAGCTTCGCTAGCAATTGGATTGTGCCATCGACCGAATCCAACCATTCAAATTTATTATAATTTTTTAATTTATAATACAAATATTTTTGGACGGTCGGATTCGGCTGAAGGTGCAATCCAACCATTTGGAATGGAGAAGCAAAATCTTGTTTTGTCCGTACACAAAATAGGATTTCTGGATTCGCCAAATGGTTTCCCACCCTAAAACTGAATTGAGAGGGACATGGGAGTTGGGTGTTGTGGTCGGCGGGTTTAGGTATTAATGAGTTCAAAGATTAGGTGAATCGTAGTGCCTGGGTCTTGAAATATGTGTTGGATTAAGGCACACTCGAAAGGTGCTTGAAAAGCCGAATTTAGTGGCCTTGAGCTCAATGTGCGTCTGAGGGGTACTCAAGCGCAAAAAACAATGAGTGGGCGCTCAGAGCGCACTTGAGGGGCATTTGAGACGCTAATTTTCATGGCACCCATGCTCGAAGCGCGTCTTACGAGTGCAACTCACATCATAAAAATGTGCGGACGCATTTTTAGAGTTAGCCACTTATAAGTTTCAGACTTATAGAGTGCCATCAATGAAATAAAAAGAAGATAAAAGAGAGATAAAAGAAAGATTCAAACATTCGGTTGAATTCTGAATTGAATTTTAATTTTCGTCGACTCTGAGTACGCTATTCTTAGAGTTAAGAAAAATATTTTATCTTGTATCTGTTATTTTTTACTATTTTATCTTGTACTCATTGTTACCTGATTTTATTGATACAAGGTATTAAGTTCTTATATTATTGGGGTTTGTGTAACTAAAATATTATATAATAGAGATATTTTCGGACAAATCGTCTTGTAACTTTTTTCCCTCATTCTAAAGGGAGTTTTCATATAAAAATTGTACCTTATCTCATTATTTGTGATTATTATTTGCTTGTTGTGTACTATTAAATATTCTCTTGCCGTTTACATAAACGGTTTAGGTTCTAATAAGTGGTATTAGAGACACCATTTTTTGTATCATGATTTAAATTTATTTAAATCGATGGAGGTTGTAAACAAGATGGTTTGTTTGAATTGTACAAACTATGATATTTGGAGAGCAAGCTGAATGATTTATTATTTGTTAAAACGATGCATCTTTCAGTATTCGCTATGCAAAAGCCAGAGTTAAAATTCAATAAAAAATAGACTTTTGAGTATGAACAAGTTTGTAATTATATTCGATAATTTATGAATGTTAACGTGTATAATTACATTTAGAATGAAACAAATGTAAAAATACTATGGGAGAAGTTGGAGATGCTTAATATTTAAAAAAACTGGTAATAATAAATTATATCACTTGATGAAATTGATATAAGTAAGATATAAAGAAGGCACATCTATTGCCTATCATTTGAATGGGTTTCAAAGATGTGTGAACCAATTAAATAGTATGGGTATCAAATTTGATGATGAGCTGTTGGGCTTATGACTGTTGACTACCTCACTTGACTCTTAGGAGGTGATTTGGATCGTCATCACTAATACAGTTTCAAACAACGTGGTGACTCTGAAATTAGTAAAGAGAACCATGCTTAATGATGAGAAGAGATGTTGATTATAGGGATCTTTTTTTTCGCACTCTAAAGTGCTAGTCTTTGAATCACGAGAAAAGAATAAAGGTCATGGCCTAAAAAACAAGATATGGCATGAGATTCTTAGAAATTTCGACTATAAACCATAGAATTAGACCAAAATGCCACTTTTTATTATTTCATTCTATTAATAAATATTTATCTTTGGAATTTTACAGATAGTAAATATATACTAACATAAAGTAATATACTCTCCAAGGAGAGGAGATTAATTGTGCAAATAAAATACATGTATTAAAATATTTCACAATAGCCAATTGAATTAAAATAAAATTATCAATTAAATTCTTAGCCATATAATACTCAATTTCTATCTAGTAATTTCGTTCGACTTAAAATTACTTCAGAAACAATTTTTACAAATATATATATATTAATTCTGAAAATATATTATTTTCAAATATTTTTTTTCTTTAACCTAAGTCCAACTATATGCATAGATAATTTAAATATATTATCTCTAACTTTTGATATTAGACGATAAAACTGATAGAAATTAGTTAATCATGTGCAAGATTCGATATCATCCGTAGATTTGATTTAAAAGATTATAACCATTTGACTTAAACAAAATACAAATATATGATATATAAATTTGTATAAATTTCTCAGTTAAAATATTATACTAATTTTTTAGAATGATTTAATCAAGAGGACATCATCATGCAATCGTTCATGTATAGATTTGTTTTTCCCATTTTTGGGTCAATCATCGGCCCATTGGGCCTGGGGGGCAAGCCCATAATTGCCAACACTCTTTGTGCCAGGGAGCCCCCACGCCTTGCTCCGATGTTAACTTAATTCGGCATCAATACTAATGCGAAATACCCTTTACCTATTTTTAGATTATTATTAATAATATAATATTTCAATAATTTATTTATCTTAAAAATTTTAAAAATAAATAAAAATAAATATTTATATCATGGCACTCGAAAAAATCTCAAGAATGGGACAGTGACAAGATATTTTGAAAATAAAGTAACGACAATAATATTTTTTAGTTATTTTTATTTTGGATAATTTAATATTTAATTTTTATATACTATTATACTTGTATTAAAAAAATAAATAATTAGATAAATTATTATATTGATAATAATATTACTTTAAAATATTGTATTACTTAAAATATTTTAATAATAATAATAATAATAATATAATATTTTCTAATTATTTTTAATCGGATGCAAATCCAACTAAAATCGTGGCCATAGATCTCACCACTTCCCCTTTGGATCTAGCTTTGCTACGAGCTACTTTGACTAGTAGAAAGATGGCACGTCTACTATAAAGTTTGGTCACCACAAAAATTGAGATTTAGACCCTATTATATTTAGCAAGAGGCAGATAGTGACTATACAACAACAAAATTTATGTAATAATTCTATGTACGTAAAGAATTATAGATGCTAGACGGAATGCTAAAATCATGGCCAGATCACAAACACAGAGAAAAAAAAAAGTTTTATTATAAATGGAAGAAAAAAAGCTCTACGTAGTAAAAATCAATAACTATATATATATTTTTATTTTATATAATTATTCGTTTAATTGATAGCTGAAAGTTCTCTAAAATAATAAAAAATAAAAGATTAAATTGAAGAAAAGAGTTTGTTTTAAGGAGTTCAGTAAACTACCATATGGGAAGAAAATTTGAACCAATAATAGTATGAGTGATGATTCTACTTACCAAAATTACTCTTTAAGTTTGGCACCAACCTCTTCTTATATGCGAAAATTCTGCTATTTGTGGGTCATTAATCTTTGTGCAAAAGTAACACAACATCATCTCGGAAGGAGATGCACTGTTTAAGTCAACTGCTCTCACCTTTTTGAAATCTGAGTGACATGATAAATAGTGCCTAAGAATAAGTTAATAAGATAAAATTTTATTGACAAATGAAAAATCATATTTCAGTAGATAAACTATATACCAATAGCCATAACAATTGTCACTAGATAATATGTTTTTGTCCTTTTCATTGCTAGAACGACACTTGCGCCATGGAAACTATAAAAAAAATGGACTAATTAATGAATTGAGTTGACATTTTGGGCCCAATTCATATTTCTATCAAAATCATTTGATAAATTTCTAATTTTTATATTATTATATAAATTAGAGAGTCATTTAATTTTCTATTAAGGATCTAATTAGAGCGAAATTAATCTTCGTCACTGCTAACCTAAAATCTGCACATTACAAATTATAAACAAAAGGTTAGAGGATTAACGGGACTGACTAAAGTAGCATTTGTCATGCATTACGTTACTCTAGTGAGCAGGCTATGAGTGATCCCCCAATCCAATCATCAGATTGTTTCAAACGGTATTCTATATGTATTTACTTTGACTGCTATGCTGGCTGCCTACCTGATAGCCTTTTGGATGAGTCCATCTGGTTGTGTTGTTGATTAGGCCATTGATATGTATCTCCTTTGACCCATCACTCATTGTACCTCATTTTGGTCGCCGTTATATCCTATAAATTGGATTGGATCGATCTCTTTACTAAAGGTCAACCTGTCGCTTATTGGGCCCCTTATTATACTAATAATTGGGCCTAGGGCTTGACTAGCCTATAGTGTCACCCATCACCGCTCAATAAATAATAACAAAACTATATATACCTTGGCTATACTAATTACTATTCTTTTATGTTTTGTTAAAAAGCATAGATAAATATAATTTGGGGTTCTTTTAGTAAAAATGTTGGGTATTCACTAAATAATGATGATTTAAAATTGGATAGATGAATAATAGATACTAAGTATTAAATATTACGTGTTATTATATTTAATATGTAATATTAAATATTATATTTGATATAATACTACATGTTATTATGTAATATGTAATTTACATATTAAATATTTATTAAATATTACGTATATATAATATTATGTGTATATAATAAATATTTATTAAATATAATTATTAAATAATTATATATCAAATAATTACGTATATGTGTATATATATAATGTCATCTTTGTAATATAAAAAACTTGATAAGAAATAGTTATTTTTAACTATTCAAAAATAACTAATACCAATATTTTATTATTTTATAATAAAATTAAAAAGGAAAAATTATAAAACTGAAATTCATTCAAAAATTCATAACAAAATATACAATTCAAGTTTTCTAATATATATATAATTTTTATATTGTAGTCAAAATATTATAAACGTATAAATAATTTTATATTTATATTATTTCTAAATTTGAAGCTAACACGTAATTTGTTCATGGCTATACGTAGCGTATGGCCACTATGCCCGCCTTCTATGATTTGTCGTCACATGATAATATATATATATATTAAAATTAATAAATTATTTTAAATTACATGTATCATCATCAATGGTTATGAGGATGAGTTATTTATTAATTAATTAATTTTTAGTTAAATATATGAAAATTAATAAATAAAAAAGTATTGTATTAAAAATAATTAAATAATATTCTCAAAATGTCAGTAAATTAATGATTATTACTCCCGTGGACTGTTTGGTGGACACAGGCCACGTCTACACCCTTACAACCGTACGAAATTTAGGCTACGTTCGATCTATTTAAATAATATTCTCTTAATTTTTTTATTTATTAAAAAACACTTTTCATAATTAAAAACATTTTATAACAAAATAACAACAGATTCTTGCATATAAAAATTATAATAATAATTAAATATTTAGTTCTATGGTAAAAAAAAAATCATTTAAGTAATTTTCTAAAATTTTTAAATTTTATGGATTTAATTTTTTTTTATTGAGTAGATAAAAAATAGATGAGTTAAGTACAAAGAGATATACTATCCCTAAATCAGTTTATAATATCCCTTTTAATAGCATTTATAAAAAAAAATATTAAATTTTTTATGCTGAAAAAATGTACGATCGATTAAAATTATGAAATTGAAAATTAAAATTATAAATATGATTTTGTTATATTAAATTTAGAATTTAATGAAATTTAAAATTTTTGATTGAAGAATTATAATTTTATGAGAAAAACTTTAACCTAAAATCTTAATTTGTTTTTGTAGTATAAGATTTTACATTTTGGAAAATATATTTTTGGTGGGTATCATTACCCAAATAACTGATAACCACCCATGGGATATATTATAAAAACTCTTGATAACTTCTACGATTCGTTTTGAAAGAAACATACCATAATCAATCAGAAGTTAAAACAAATAAGTATGTTTATCCAAAGCAGTTATGAAATCGGAGAAGTTATGTTTGTCCAGGGATGTTATGAAACTGAAAAGAGACCTTATATAAAGAGAAGGTAATCCAATTTACATACTAGAGAGCAGTAACAAAAGTTATTAGGAATATTCTTTATATAAATATTAATCATTTATATAATTATTATAATTTTATAATATAAATTAAAAAAATAAAATAATAGGAAAACCCAAGCTAGAATTTTTGTTAATTAAAATATTTTTGATAATCTTCGTAGAATGGGAATATTTTAAAAAATGCACTGCAAATTTTCTTCAATAAAATAAGAATTATAATTATTTCTTATAATTTTCAGTGAAATAACAAAAATTGCAAGAAAATTAAACTCCATTTGTTACATTTTTTTTTAATTTTTATTTTATTTTTGCCATTCCTCACTTTATAAATCAACGGTGGATCAGCCTCTTTTCTCTCGTGATTTCTGCAACTCGCTCGTCATCAATCACTCTCCTTCCGCTCTCTCTCTCTCTCTCTCTCTCTCTCTCTCTCTCTCTCTCTCAGGCAAAGGGCAGGCAGCCGGCTGAAAGTGTAATACGCTTGTTTCATTAAATGACGCCACCACCAACCAGCGGCGCGCCGAGGCGGCACGTGGCGGTCTGCGCGTTCCCCTTCGCTACGCACGCCGCGCCGGTCCTCCTCCTAACCCGGAGGATCGCTTCCGCCGCCCCGGACGTCCGCTTCACCTTCTTCAACACGGATAAATCCAACGCCGTCCTCTTTAAGTCCGCCGGAGGCGGCAGCGTCCCCGACAACATCGTTCCGCACGGCGTGCATGACGGCGTGCCTGAGGGCTACGAGTTCTCCGGCAGCCCTGTGGAGCCCGTCGGGCTCTTTCTGAAGGCCGGAGAGGAGAGCCTCCGGAAGAGCATCGAGGAGGCGGAGGAGCAGGTTGGGATGAAAATTAGCTGCTTGGTGACGGATGCGTTCCTCTGGTTTTGTCAGAAGATCGCGGCGGAGAAGGGCGCTCCCTGGGTTCCGGTTTGGACCGGTGGCGCCTCCTCTCTCGCTTCCCATCTTCATACCGACTTATTCAGATCCAAATTTGGAGTCCAAGATGAAGGTGATTCTCGTAACCCTAATTTTTGTTTAACTCATGATATTATTGTTGTTTTTAATTAAATTTAATTTACACTAATTAGGGTTTATTTTTACATAAGCAAGAGTAAATATACTATTAAAAAAATTAATTTGACCTAATTTTTCAAGCACTTCAACGGCCAAAAATGGGTTATTAAAGAAAGGGGTGTTTTTGCCCCTTGCTTTTTATGATTATAAAAATTGTAAGTTAATTTTTTTATTTTTTAAAATATTAACAAATATATTATAAAAATGATATTTTAAACTTATATATATATATATATATATATATGTTTTTAATTTTTAAACAATGCAAAATAAGGATGATCAAATTTACCAAAATCGTTAGGATTAAAAAAAAATTAAATTTAAATATTAAATAATATTTTAACTAATTTTTTTATCTAAAAAAATTTAATATTTAATATTATAAAAATATTAATAATATAATTATATTTAATATTTTTTTATTTTTAATTTAATAGGCTTATAAAAAAATAAGTAAAATCTTTTTTTTTTTGTTTTTTCCGGATGATCAATCCCCCTGCAAATTACGTGTCAGAAAGTTAAAGTGACAACGTTGGGGAGGTTAGCATTCCCCTTTTGGTGGATCCCACCTTTTTATTCCTCTTCGACCTTTAATATTAACTTTTTATTTTTTAAAAAAGAAAATATCATGCAAATTTGATTAAAAAAATAAATAAAACTGTTAAAAAAAATAAGATATTTAGTTTAAAATTAATAAAAATAAAAAACGCTGCGTTGCAATTGAAAAATACGACACTTTATAATTTACAAAATTATAATAGTAAATGATTTTCAGATACTATTTCATAGGTTATGGTCTAACATCAATTTTCCAATTAAAATTTAAAATATCAACAGTTTATTTTAAATTAAAAAATAATCTAATCATTTTATTTAAAAAATTAAAAATATATTAAAATTAATTATTTGAAAATATATAATTATAATTATTTAACAAAAAATAATTGGCATAATTGTGGCTTAGGTTTCTCTCCATAATCAATGTGTGGGGCATAAATGTCCTCCGCGTGTTCTAGAAATTACTTGTCCTTTTCCTGATATTTAAAGGTCCCTTTAAATGGTAGAATGTGGAAACAGTAACAGCAATCGATGATACTTTTAGAAGTTGAGTTTTTTAAAAAAATATTTTTTTTAAAAAAATTAAATTACCTTTCCTTCTAAATAATAAATATTTATCAGTATATTATAAAAATATTAATTAAATTCGAGTAACAATTAAAATAGTATCATGATTAAGATTGTTTATATCATTTTTCATTAGATTAGAATGCTCATCAAAAACAATATATCAATCATAAATTACAGTACGAAAAGGAAATAGCAGTTGGAAAGTATTACGTCCCGGATCCGCGGTTACCCGTCACGGATTAGGAAGCGCCCGGATTCTTCAAAGACGCGCGGCGGCGTCGATCGGCGGTCCTGGTGCTTTCTTTATGAACCTGGACCTGCACAACACAAACAACAAACAAGATGTCGGGAGGTCCTAAGCAGATTTCTCCATCCGAAATTTTTTCCGACGTTTAAGTCAGCAAATTTCCGCAATGAACAGAAATGGCTCGCGCTAAGGGCGGTGCGCGGATGGATGCTGTGAAAGCGTAAGAGATGCTCGTGTAATGGTATGGAGAATGCGGTGAGCAGGTTATGGAAGGCTTGACTTCCTTGGTGCACCGCGATGGGTGGCTGACTTTCCCGTAGTCTGAATAGACGTGGGGTGAATAATCGTGAGCCGGCTCTTGCTAGGCGGAAGTGGGTCAATCCTCAGTTCCAGCTCGTTACTCTCTTATGATCGAGTTGAGAAGAATGAAGCTTAGAGCTTGTTCAGTTTGATTCGAAATCAGAATCAGTATTCAACGAGAAGAAGGTCCGAGAGATCGAAGGAGAAGAAGATCATTTTCTCTGTGGGGCGTGAGGGCTCTTATAGGCCTCTCCCCGTTAGACTCTGGGCGCCAAAACACCCGTTGTGAGGGCTACTGCGCCGCTGGTCACTGTTGTGGACCACCGGTCATGTCGGTTGTCCTTTTGTCGTGGTTGGCATGCTTCTCGGCGTTGCCGGCCACGCCTGATTTTTTCCTGAGTGGGGATTGGTTGGTGGCCTGCAGACGGCTGCGGGAGCCGTTGGCGCTGCTCCAGCCACTCCTCTATTGGCTAACATTTTCGCCGGTTTTCCGGCAACGCATTAAATGCGTTGCAGGGTTCCGTTGTCTTCTGCCAGCATGGGTTCACGCCTTTCGACCATTGGGCTGGGCTGACTGTCTCATGTGGGCTATTGGACATTTTGCGGGGCCACAGATTCTTCACGTAGAACATGAATTCTTCAGGGACATGGGACATGACCCAATGTAAAAAGTTTACCACTTTAAAAGAGTAATAAATTTAATTTTTTTTAATAATGATTATTTAATATTAATAAAATAGTTATATTATTTTTTAAAAAATTAGTTAAATTTTTTTTAAAAAAATATTAACTATTTAATTAAAAAAAAGTTAAATTAAGCCCTTTTTTAAAGGGATAAAATTTTAAATTTGAAGATAATTATATTAATCAAAGGAGTTTGGCCTCTGGATATTTTTAATTGATCACGGTTGATTTACTTAGAACAATTATTATTTATTTTTAAAATAATATATTTATCAAATAAAAAAATTAATTATTCTCACTTTATTTTAAAATATATCTGAGGCTTTTTTTTTTTGCCAGAAAAAATCAAAACTTTATATGAAAAATATCAGTCATTGAAATACTGTGAAATGTACTCCCCCAAACATATTACAAAAAGGTTACTTTTAGACAGAAAGGACATTGGGGGCCTGTATTTTCGTTGGAAAGTACACCTTTCATTTACTTATAAAAATTTTAAGATATGAATATATATATATATATATTATTTTTTTATAATATTATTTATAAAATAACTCCAATGTTAGGGCTTGATGCTTTTTTTGTGAAAAGCCAAAAAGCTCTTATTATCTAGAGAGTCAACATTTGTCATTTTTTGTTAAATAACGGTTGTAAGAATATTTAGTACTATTAAATTAGGAGCTTTGGGACTTCTTCTGAAGACAGAAGTCATTTTTAATAAAATAGTAACAGTAAGTATTATGTGGAGGAACGAATAGTCTACGACGAATCTATTAAATATTTAAACTAATAATAAAAATAAATTAAAAAAAAAAAATCATTCATACGATTGGTTTAAGATCTGAATTTGATGAATTTTGTTATCAGATGGGTGAAAGAGATGTACTTGGCACAGCTCCCTAAAGAGATGTGGCATCCCTATCAGAGAAGAAAATGTGGAAAGGATGCCACGATTTTTAGTGTTCTGGGGGCATATATTTTTATATTTATTAGACAAAAAAATTTGACAGATAAAATTTAAAATTAAATATATATATATATATATTTAAATAGTTATTTTTTAATTTTTTTTATTGTTGAGTTAAATATTTAAAAAATGTTAATATTGTAAAAAACACCTATATAAAAATTTTATAGGTAATTTTTTATAGCTTAAAATATGTACAGTTAAATTTTTATTTAATAATTAAGATAAAAAATATACTCAATATATCTATATGTTGTTGAATTTGCGATTTAGGAGGTAGAACCTTGGAAGGGAGTTGCAAAGGAAAAATCATGATTAGGGGGCACGATTGTGAAATAGATCTCGTCGGGGGTGGGATGATGGGCGGGGCTGGCCGGTGACTATGAAAAGTGACCGCTCAATCGAGACTTGAGTCACTTTGGAGTCAATCAAGCCACATACTCAACAATAGTGGTGTTACGAGATGTACGTTTAGGTAGGATTGCTTCATTCAGATGAAGCTTACAGAGAAAAAGAAAAATAGAAAAACATCGTGATCCATAGATGTGTATTAGTTTGTGACCTACTTGCCTAGTTCTTTTAAATTTAAAAAGTGATCATCTTATGTAGATAAGTTTTATAAATCTCTACGCCTAAATGTACCCACAACCCTATATGTTATAGCACGAGCGACGTGGTGTGGCCTCCCTCATTGGCAATTCTAAATAGTTCCCCCACCACATCTTCATTTATGAACTATTTTTTTGGCTTGCAATAACATTTGAAAGATAGTTTTGCTTAAAAATAATACTTTTAGGAGGAGAAAGTTGTTTCGGAAAGACCCTTTATTCATATTAAAGATATAACGTGTTGTTG
Organism: Nepenthes gracilis; assembly: GCA_033239525.1. Lineage (NCBI taxonomy): Eukaryota > Viridiplantae > Streptophyta > Magnoliopsida > Caryophyllales > Nepenthaceae > Nepenthes > Nepenthes gracilis. The sequence continues at coordinate 1,524,129 of BSYO01000026.1, read as the reverse complement.
ATCTATTCTCGTAAAAGCTCTTCAATTTATATAGATAAATAAAATATTATATTATCAAATATGTTTTAATAATGATTAGATGTAATGGCAATTTTGTTGGAAATCACGCCTGTATGGAAGTCTTGTTGGACGGAGGACTTGCACGGAGCAAAGATGTGTGACTTGTACAGAATAAGTGGAAGAAATTCCGATCAACATTTTGGTCAACACTCCGGTTAACATTCTGGTTAACTTTGTTGACCGAATTCTTTATGGATGGTTAACAAGAGTGTTGACCGGTCCTATGGAAAACGCGGACGGAGAATTGTTGGCCACCCGCAAGAAAGTCCAGAACGGCGCTAACTCAGAAGATACTCTGGAGATACGTGATCTCAGACGGTTATATAGAAGCCAGTTTTGGACAGGGCATATTCATTTTGTTGGAAATGACAGCTCTTGTCCTCATGTATGGAATATTGCCCCGATTTCTGGTATGAAGATATTGATATACAAAAGGCAAGTATTGTGAAAGGCTTGTGCAGAGCGCGGTGTGTGAGAAAGCTTGTGAGGAAAAAGAAAAGAGAGAGAAAACTGTGAAGAAAGGAGAGCGAAATTTGTAAGCAATCGTGGTGTGTTTTGCTTGTACTCTATTCTTCATTTTTCTGTTCTTTTTCTGCCTGTTTAACGAGAAAAACTGCTCCCAAATCTCACATATAGTGAAATCAGTTTGGTAGACAGATCGTCCCGTGATTTTTCCCTTGGTTGATAAGGATTTTCCACGCAAAATTACCGTGTTCGGTTTTTCTTCTTCTTTCTCATTTCTTACTGTGTCATTCGAGTGGGAAAGTCGGACGCACTCTTTCCCAACAAATTTATCAAATGTGTCTTATTGTCTTTCTAACACCACTCCAATGGCAATTTACACGTGGGAAAGTTCTTCACTCTTGGACTCTGTATGGACATGAGAGTTCCTTCTGTGAGAGAATAGTAGCAAGAAACAATGCAAAAACAAGTAAGAATTGCTTACTAAATTGCACCCATAATTTTGTAAACAGGACTGCAAGGCCGGGACAATGAAGCAGCTGACATGATTCCAGGATTCTCTGCAGTACGTGTGGGTGACCTACCGGCCGGAATAGTCACCGGAGACTTGCGCAGCCCGTTCAGCCAAATGCTACACGAGATGGCATTCCGGCTGCCAAAAGCAGCTGCTGTGGCCATTAACTCTTTCGAAGGACTCGATCCTGACATCACAAGATGCCTCAGCGCCAAGCTCCGAAACTTCCTCAATGTCGGCCCTTTCGCCCTCATGTCACCCCCTCCTGCCACAAAATCTGACAAGCACGGCTGCCTTCCATGGTTGGAATCACAGGCGCCTGCCTCAGTCACTTATGTCAGCTTCGGCTCGGTGGCGACGCCCCCACCCGACATGCTAGTTGGACTAGCCGAGGCACTCGAGGCCAGCAAGGTCGCGTTCTTATGGTCTATGAACGACAACGCCCAGGCAAAATTGCCCAAAGGGTTTGTAGAGAGGACGGGCGGAAGGGGAAAGGTTGTGCCATGGGCACCGCAGCTGGCTCTGCTCGCGCACCCCTCGGTGGCTGCTTTTGTGACTCACGGTGGCTGGAACTCGATCTTGGAGAGCATCGTCAGTGGGGTGCCCATGATATGTTTGCCATTTTTTGGGGATCAAATTCTAAACAGAAGATTTATCGAATGTGTTTGGAGGATCGGGATCGGTGTCGAAGGCGAGGTCTTTATGAAAACCGGGATGCTGAATGCTCTGAAGAAAGTGATGGTGGGGAGTGAAGAGGGGAAGAAGATGAGGGAGAATCTCAGAGTGCTGAAACAGCTTGCACAGGAGGCTGTCAAAGCAGATGGAAGCTCCACTCAAAACTTCAGTTCTTTGATGGAAATCATCACAGCAGGGAAGGAGTCATAGCTGTTTCATGCAGAATGTGAAAACCTCTCTCACTCTGTCTGTTATTGTTCTTTGTTATTATTGCGCCAAATTAGGGGGGCTCGGTTTCTTAAAAACGTGGAATGTGTTATTTTTTAATTTTCGATAGTTTATTTTTGAATATCTGATTATGATTTGATTTTTTTAAAAAAATAAAAAATAAATTAAAATAAGTCATTAAATAATAACAATCTATTTAAAAATAAATTGTCTAAATTTAAAAAATAATAGCCTCTATTATGGAGGCCCCCTAGTCTCAAATTAGATACTCTATTTCAAAAGTGATTTAGAGTGAATGATTTAGCCCGGAGATAGTCTACTTGAAAATGCACATAATATGAAAAGTACGCTTGTGCGTACCTCGAGTGCACCTTGAGCACATGTATTCTAGAAAGGGTGCTCATGTGTATCTCGAGCACACCTTAAGCTCGGATATCCTAGAAAGGGTGCTCGTGCATATCCCGAGTGCACATTGAGTGTGGACATATTAGAAAAGACGTTCGTGTACATAGCAAGTGTAAGGCAAGTGTGAATACTAGGAGTTATATATTTGTAAATATCGAGCATGCATTTGATGGAGATCTTCATGATACTAAATAATACTTCAATGACCAACTAGACTTAGTCACGAAATATGCCAACATATAATATACCTAACAATCTCTCATTTGATAATTTCGTGACAAAACCCCTTAGTAACCATAAAACTAAAAACACAGAGATCACGGGTTTAGACACTATTGGTAAAACATATGCATTTAAAAATCTACTCCTAATATTACAACCGATATAGTAAAATCAAAACGGTAGAAGACATGAGAGTCTGCTATTCATGTTCAAGCAAGGTTAGTACACAAATATATAGAAACAAAACACAAATATATAGAAACGAAACAAGCTATGTAGATAGAAAAAGCAGTAAAGCAATAGTGAACACATAGTCAAAAATATTTTCGATAGAAGAAAAGTAGCAGTTACATCATGAGTACCAACGAAATGCTAAAACATGATTCATCAAGGTCCTCCCCCTAAATAACCGACCCCCTCTAAAATATAATCTCCCCCTAAATGATAACCTCACCCATAAAGATAACCTTCCCCTCGCTATGTGCTCTCCTATTTTGTTACAAATGACCAAAGGGAGGGCATCACTCAGAGTCAAAATGATCACTCGCACGCTAACACGTCAACTCGGTAGACAAATGGGCAAATTGCTCTCGTAGTGAGTCGGGTGTCAAGGCGTCGAAAACCCTTGATAATATGAGACAAGTCGTTCATGAGAAGCAGAAAGTCCCGTGAGCTGATCGGAAAACCCAGAGAGCTGCCCCATGAGCAGCGAGGAGGAAGAGGTAGAGGATAATGGAGGATTGGACGGGCCAACAACGGCTAAAAAGGAGGGGTCCTTCAAAAGAGGATTATCTAGAGGGTCATCATGAGTAGGGGAGAGACGACAAGTATGGGCTTAGCTTTGTTCAAAAGTGGTTTGAATAATGGGCCTACCAAGCCGCACACGAGGAAGGTCAAAAAACTAGACAATAGAGGATTGGATGGGCCAGCATCGACCGAAAAGGAGGGTCCTCCAAAAGATGATCACCCAAAGGGACATCATGAGCAAGGGAGAGACGACGAGTGTGGGCTCGCCTCTGTTTAAAGGTGGTTCGAGTAATGGGCCTGTCAAACCACACACGAGGAAGGTCAGGGAACCGGATGCCTAAACCCATAATCAAGCGTTAGAGGAGATAACCATGAAAAATATTGTGATTCTTTTTGGAGACAAAAATAGACATGATATGAGAATGTAAGTGAGATGGGAGATCAATTAGCCACCTACTGAGAAGGGTATAGAGAAATAAGGTCTTATCTAAATGAACAAAGGTGAAGTGTGTGATCGAAAAAATATTTGTCAATATAATACAGCACATCACTATCCTTCAAGGGGTAAGGTGTTTGATCTTAAATGATTTTCTATGCCATGTTATGGGAGAGCCATGGAGAAACAAGACTATCTCATCGAAATATGGCTTGAGATAAAAACTGTATGGGTAATTAGGATTGGGGACACGCTTAATGCCTCAAGTACGAGAGATCACTTTCAGGGTAATTTAAAGGATACTCCCCCTCAAGAAGGTAGAAAAGAAATTCAACGCATGGTCTAGATCATGAATGTTTGTATAGAACTCTTGAATTGAAAGTGTAGTAGGAGGAATGATGTTAGTCAGAACCAACTCCTAGTGCCGGTTAATAAATAATGAAGAAATAGATGGATCTAGGGTCACGAGGTGAACTTTCTATTCAAGGGTAAGTTATCAATGGGACATATATTTCTAAAAAAAAGGTCCTTAGTAGAGGGATTGACAAAGCAGTCTGGTGCTAAGGGACTACTAGCCCAGGGATGCTTACCGATGACCTTTCTGGAGAAGGATATCCGAAGAGCAGACATTTGTATAGAAAAGTGGAGAGAGAGATGGTGAGCCACACCAATTGGCGACAAAAGCCAACAAATAAGAAACCTACTAGACTCCAACACCACGGGTCAAGAGAGGGGCAAAATCATTATAAATCTACACAAAGAGGTATAGATTGGACAGCGGGTATTCTAAGAACGTGGGTGGGTTGCACATCGAAACACCCAAAACCCAATTCCATAACAAGGCTAGATCTATATAAGGTTGGCACGATTAACTACAAATTGGGACTAAACATGTGCAGAACATGAACAAATCAAGCAAAATAATAGAAGAAAAATGGTGTTTATGGAGGGAGATGAAAATCACCATTAAAGGAGAGTAAGTGAAGGAGGAAGTGGAAAGGAAGAAGTCTACCTTAGATGCACCCACGATTTGTAAGGAAAAGAGTAGATCGGGAAGATTTGGAGGTAGAGAGAGAAGGAGAGAAGAGAGAAGGACGAGAGACAGGAGAGAAGGGGTGAGAAAATATGTAAAGGCGCTTAAATTATGCTTGAAAATAAAGTGGTCAACGAGGTGGTGCTTGAGCACACCTTAGGCGTGCGTCAAGTGCGCCTGGAAAATAAGGAGAGCACACGAGCACAAGGGAGGTGCTCGTCAGGCGCAAGGAACAGGACATCAGATTTTTTTTTTCTTTTTTATGCAATAAATTAATTTGATATAATAAATATAGCATTGAGTTATTATACCAGTCATGTCTCTCTATAATATGTAAGATCACTCTTCTTGATCAATACTTTCTTTTCAGATATAATTATTTTGTATAATTTTATCATTTGATCATTCAGTTGGTTGATATGATTCATGAGGGTGTGCATATTTGTCCTTTGATTAAGATTGCTCTGAAAATTAGTTGTAAAACAATGGGAGTGAATATGTTCAATTTTTCTACACCCACGATATATCGGGACAAATTTAGAAGAGAGGTAAGATTCATTATCTTGATTTCTAGTTTGACTAGAGCTAAGGCTCCTTCTATTATTTGAGTATGAGATATTAGGTACATTAGTATTTATTTTTGTAAAACCTTTTAATTTCTAATCGATAGGGACAAATGACACGATGTGTCGTCTTGGGACAAAGATGGTTTTTGAGTTAACATTAATATTTAAAGTATTAGCAGAATATTCCAACCCCATTTTGTTCTTGTAGACTTTTCCTAGACCGAGCATGCGGTCCAATTATTTGAATCCACTCGAAAATTATTTTATATCATTTTGAGTACTTTCAAGATCTAATTTAAGGGTTTTATTTTTTCTATAAATGTCTTGTTTAATTTCTCAAGTTCTTCTGTCTCACAGTCTAATTTAGTTCTAAGGCTGACCTTTTTTTATTTTTACTAATTTTTGTTTTAGGGACGTATTTGTTTTCTTGATTTTCAGCCACTCCTAAATAATTTCTCGTATGCGTGTTGTAAGTTATAAAATTGAGTTTCTGATTCATTTTCAAAATCATCAGTTTGATCCAGGTCATCTTCTAAATTCTCATTATTTTTGTACATAGAAGTCATGAAAGCCATATAATTAACTCAACCATCTTCGGTGCATTTTTCGTTATTTTCTTCTTCGTCATCAATCAACGTAGCATTAGCTTTCATTGCCACTATTAGACCTTGGTTGTGTTTAAAATTTGGGCATTTAATTCTAATTTGTCAAAAAATTTTCCTTTTTGCCAACGGCGATTCCAACACGGCACGATGATGTTGACTACGGTGGTAGCAACCCTACAACAACGACGGCAACAACGGCGACACATGCAATCCATCATTTACTTTCTTTCTCTTTACCGCGTCTCATTTCCCATTTTCCACGATTTGACCGATTCTTTTCAAAATCAATACACGCAAACCAAGAATCGACATCAAAGAAAGAGAAGGGAATGATTTACTTGCTTCGATTTCATATATTTCCTCCGGCGACGGTGGCAGCTCCTCTGTTCGTCTTGTGTCCTTTTCCATCCACTTACACCACCGCACAAAATGGATAGTAAATTGTAGAAAGGACTTTATCGACTTCTGATCTTGGCATCGATTGCTCTGGTGACGGTGGTGGTTGCTCTTCCCTATCTCTTCTCTCTCCTCTTCCCCCTCTCTTTCCATTTTCCTTTTTTCTTCTTTTCTTTCTTTTCGCTACGTACCTCCCTTTAATAATATAATAATAATTATTATTATAATAATAATTATTATTATTATTGTTATATTTTATTTATATTTTTTTATAATCCAATTAAGCCCAAATCAAATAAAAATTTGGGATATTATAATACTCTTGGGTGGAGTCCACCCAAATTGCGTGTTGCCTCATACCCGTTCATCAATAGATTTGAGAAAGCTCTCATGCATACTTTTTAATAAGTATAGTTACTCCCATTAAAGTATGAAAGAACAGATAGATAGTGATTAGTATATATTTAGATTAGGGTCGAAAATTGGGGTAAGTCTTTGATACAAATTGAAAAAGATTAAGGAGTCCCTAATCTTAACTCGTTTTGAATCGTAGAATAAAGATACATATAAATATATAATATATGTAAAATATATTTAAATTTAGATATATTTAACTATCAAAATGATATAAATAATAAGTACAATAAATAATAATAGCTAAGAATCTTTGGTAACAAAGTCTCTCATGTGCACCTTCAATTAGTATAATTACTCTCATCAAAGCAGGGAACAACGAATAGAGAGTAGCTAGTATATATCTAAATTAGGGTCGAGGATCAGAGTGAATCTCTTATACAAATTGAAAAAGATTAGAAAGTCTCTAATCTCAACTCATTTTGACCCTTTTTCAAATTGCGGAATAAAGATACAGATAAATATATAATATATGTAAAATATATTTGAATCTAGATATATTTAACTATTAAAATTATATAAATAATAAGTACAATAAATAATAATAGTTAAGACAAGATTTTTGGTGACGAAAAAAACCTTGGTGACCATGATTATTGAGTAAACCCTTGGGATTTTTATGGCCAATAAAAATAATGCACTAAGAAAATTAATTTACAGACTAAGTGGTACAAATGCACTAGCTTAATCAACTTACTTTTGACTTGTGACCGTTACCAAGGAACTCCTTTGATTTATCTTTGGTAACGAAATCAGACACCTTTTGATTTTCTTGTCAATCTTATTTCACGAGTCGTAGAATTTTCGCACATAATTGGATCCCAATTTTCACGCCACCACGTCTCGTACAAAAGTCAACAAGTATGAAAAGGTATGTACAACAAAGTATATTTATTTTGTAAGACTGTAATGAGAAAATTTTAAAATTATTACTCAACAATCAAGGAAAAGTTTTCTAAAATAGGAGGCTTTTTCAAACTTTAAATAAGGGGTCTTTAGAGGAGCCACATTATTCATCATATTCTCAAAAATTATTGTAGAAGTTGTAGAAGGTAGGTATATATAAAGAGAGTCTAAAATTAGATAAAAACAATGTAGTAAATAAAAAATATGTACCCTAATGCTTGAACACTGCATAGGTACGCATCAGGCCCGCATTGGGTCCGTGCCCCCACGCTCGAGCGCCAATTAGGTGCTCATCAAGCGCGCCTAATCTAGAAAGTATGCTCGTGCGTACCTCAGATGCACATCGAGCGTGTATATTCTAGAAAGGGCGCTTATGCACATCTTGGATGCACCTTAAGCGCACGCATTCTGGAAAAAGCGCTCGTGCGAGTTTTTAGCGTACCTCAAGCGTGGACATGTTGAAAAAGATGATTGTGCATGGATTAGACACAAGGTAGGTGTGGAAATTAGAAGTTGCGCATTTGCGAATATTGGGCATGAATTTGATGCAAATTTTCATGACACTGCATAATACGCTACGACCAATCAGACTCAATCATGGAATATACCAACACATAATATGCCTAACATTATCAATGAAAGAAAAATAAAAAAAATTATAAAATGAAAAAAAGATAGTATTTGGGTCCTTAAATGAACAGCAACATCAATATTTATAAAAATCTCATATTTACAAACTTCAAAAAAAATTATTATTGTTAATATTATAACCAAAATAATAATAATAATAATATTATTATATTATTATTATTATTTTCGAAAAACTAAACGAATAGATATTCGAGGACTAACACATAAAAGAATCCCGTAATATCACACATCGGGTGTCACTCGTGCCGTGGAGATAGGACTCCTATGCGGCCCCTAACTTCTGAACTAAGTATACTGAAATTTAATATTCAAAAAAATAAAAATATGATAATAAATTTATTTTTAATTATTTTTTAATAATATAAATATTTTAATATTTTTAACTTTTTAAAAATTAAAAAATTATTTTATATAATTTTTAATAAAATAAAAAATAGAACCATCAGATTATTACGATTCAATGATTAAGGGCCGCATACAAAGAGCCCCTTTATTCTCTTATGGGAAAGTCCCCTCAATCCTCGGCGAGTTTCTCCAGTTTGGGGTCGATTGGATTGGATACCCGAGAACCATAATCTTGACCGATCAATATCCGAACCACTTGCCATAACCCTCCCCACAAAATCGGCACACCACATTTTATTTTATATAAACGGAAACATAAAGATAAATAATTTCTACATCCAAATTTCATACCTACTATACCAATCATCCAAAAAAAAAAGTGTGAAATAAATAAGAAACTGCAGAACTTGATGAAATTCATTACTTTGCAGACCCGAAAGATTCTTTAAAATATTAATAAGTTGCTCCAAAGATTCCCCATCTTCATGCAGGTGGCATGCAACATCCTGCATGGTTAGGCCTGGGGGAAGATGAAAATTCTTATGAAAATCTATATTTACTAATTCCTCGATTTTTTGGGTAATCCTTTCTTTGATAGTATCAAAACAAAGGTCCCCCAGCCTTTCGGCCATGTTGTCTTCGGTTAAACCCCTAAGATAAGACGTCCGGCACGAAAAATGATAAGCACCACAAGTGGAACATATGAAATTCCTACTATGGATAAGATTTCTACGGCCATGTCATTCAAAAAATCCAAAATGGAGTTCTAGGTATTCTTTTTTCTATTCACTCATGATCTGCCCTGGTTTGACCAGACCCAACCACTATCCATAGTAACTTTTTTTTTTTTTTTTTTTTTTTCTGACCCTTTGATGCCGGCACTATATCATTTGAAGTTATGTATGATTAACATTGGTAAACTTAATTGGCATAATCTAATAAGTTTTCTCAGGTGTGGACAATTGTTTTAGGCCATCTAATATTGGGCTACTAGAGTTAGGTTTTATCTTCATCAATCGATTCTCTTAGACCCAAATATTTTCAACATGGAGAAGCCGCGAAAGCTCAAGCCTAGTGAGCCAGACCACATACTTCAAGGTACCAAACTTGGTCCAACGATATGTGTCCATATTGAGCCCACCTGATACCGTAAAATATCAAAACATATTGACTGATATACCCTGTAAGCAAAATATTCGTCAATGCATCATATATTTAACTGATATATCAATTGATATTGTCTCATCAGCATATAATTTTTTAAAAAAATTTTTATCACATACATTCGATACTAATATGTATTATTTGATACAGATATAAATATAACTGATATCAATCCGATATTTTCATCTATACCTAACAAAAAAACACGGAACAATCTCCCACTTGGATACGTCAAGGCGGCAACAAGAACTAATCATGTACTTCATTCATATAGTATAAACCAAGGATTCATGCACGTAATGTAAATGGATGACAGAAATATGACGTAAAGTAATTTGAGTACCAAAGTTCAAATGAAAATTTACCACATATGTAACCCTCCGAGTTCCATTGATTTTTTTATATATATATATATATACATCCTCCCTGGCAGGCAGCTTTGATTCTGCTTAGTTTTTTTTCTGGTAGGAAGAATTCTGCTGGGAAGATCACTTCCAAATCACTGTCAAGTCTAAAATAATGACATCCTGCAAAATCCAATGTACAATTACAAAACATATTAACAATGAAGCGCCATATTGATCCAAAAGTCATCAAAAATGAAATAAAATTGGCTCGAAATAAATCAAACAGAGAATTTAAAAAAATAATAATAATTTTACCATATATACATATATATATTGGTATGCATATTATGTACACCCAGAAGCAGAGACTTACGCTTTGAGAGTGGTTATAGCCTTTGGATTATATGATCCTCCTTGATGGGTATACGTACATTGAGGCACATATGATGTATACCCAGAACCAAAGACATATTCTGATGATGCAGCCACTGCGGTCGCTTTATATGATCCTCTTCAATGACTCTGGAGAAATGCAATACGGTATGGTAAATACTATAGCAGTGCATAAAGCAGAGGAAACGCAATGCATCATTAGGGTCCATGTCGTAGCAGCTGAACTCCGATAACGAAGACATTGGTTTAGTGTTGGCATTATTTGACATTCATGGCTGCAGCCATATTCCTCAGCCTCTGGGAGATTTCCGAGAAGGATGGCCTCTCTGCAGGATCGGATGCCCAACAATTTTCCATCAATGTCTTCCATTCTGGATCACACCATATTGGAATTTGTGGTCGTAATGTGTTGTTTATGATACCTCCTAGGAGACAAAAACAAACAACAGCACATCGCAATGAGAATAATCCGAAATCTCAATATGGTAGATGAAGGCTAGGGATGCGATAATCATGTTTTGTTTCAACCATGTATAAAAAGCGGAAGCACAGAATGTACAAAGATACAATATATATAATGTATATTCTCTTCTAAATATAATTACAAACCAATATCTATAGAAATAATTATTATTAAAATAAATCTGAAAACATAAAAGAATTTACGTATAATTTTGATGACCAAGAAAAATCTTAAAAACCAATTAATTTTTCAGTAAAATCTTTCGAACTTTTCTAACTAGTAAAAGCAAAATAATATGAAATCCGTATTATATTATAACTCGGATGGTACAAACGCATTAAACGTTAGCTAACTTCAAATTTATGACCCCTACTAGGGAACTCTTTGAATTTGCTCACAACAACGGAACTAAACGGCTTTCAGTCTTCTTATAAATTCACTCCACTTGCTAATGAATCTCCATACACTCTTAAAATCCAATGACCATGCCAAAAATGCCACTATGAATGTTTGCAGATTGGAACGAGTGTATGAACAATCAGACAAAGGATTGATTAAGAAAAGCTTGACAATTCCATCTTAAGGGCAAAAGATTGGGTTTTCTCTTTTAATTGATATCTTCTTCTTAAACAATGAAAGCACAAAGTTTGCTCAATTTTCATAGTAGCAAGGGTTAGAAGAAGAGAAGCATATATAAAGATGGAAAAAAAATGTTAAAAAACACACTTATGAGATAAAACAACACCTTAGCACTCATGCATTGTACAAGTGCATACTAGGCACAAGGCCTTTAGAAAGGCAATGCACATGTGCCACATAGGTGCACATTAAGAGTAGACTTACTAGATCAAATGTGCTCATGTGCGAAATAGGCATACATTGGGTGTGAGTATACTGGACCAAGTATGCTCATGCGCAGCACAGGCATGGCTCAGGAGTGGAAACAATGGAAGAAAAGCACACTTGCGCAATATAGGCATGTATTTAGCGCTAGTCTTCATTGATGTTTGATTATCCTTTAGACCACTTATTTTTCTAATTACGAAATATATTAATATACAATATTTCTTACAATCTTCCAAATTGACAATTTTGAGAAAAAATCTCTTATATGACAATTTTATAAACATGTGAATTACAAGTTTAGACATCACCAAAATAGAACTTGTGTACACAAAAATCAACTTTTAAAGATTGAAAGAACATCACTAAAACATAGAATTTTTTTTATACAAGTGCACATGTTATTCTTGATTAGACATAGTTTGTGCAATTATAGGAAATGTACGGAGTATCAATATAAATAGATAAGCAGCAAAAATAACTAGGTAATATGGCAATTAAATAAAGAGTATCAAAGTGTAATAGTTGAAAAGAATAGCATGATCATATAAAATGTAAAACTACTATAACAAGACAACGCACAAGCAATACAAAATACTCCCCTTTTTGTCACAAATGCCAAAAAGGATGATCAATTAGCACCTGAATCATCATGATCTGTAATGAATGCAGCTCAGCAAAGATATGGTCCAAGTCCCTCTCACATAGGCATCCTAGTCATCTAAGCAGGCAGTAATACGTTGAAAGCTCTTGATTACATGAGACTCTAAGCAGTCATCGTTAGTAGCAAGCTGAGAGTGACTGGCAAAGCTAATGGCAAGCTGGTTAAACATTTAAGAAAATACACCTATGATGACAGAGGAGGCTGTGGAGGAGGATAAAGGCACCGAAGAAGGGCCAGAAGCAGATGAGGATGGGGCAGCGCCCAGTTGAGGCTTGGCCAAAGGATCATGGCGATTCGTATAGCGGCAGAGAGTATGAGCTTGAACCTGCTCAAAAGAGCTGCAGTCGATGGGTTTGCCTAAGGGAACGTGGGAAAAATTAGGAAACAGAACCCCTAAACCCATACTCAGATGTTGAATAAGACAACCGTGGGAAGGTTGTCGTCATTTTCGCTCACAAACACAGAAATTATATGGGACTAGAAATGCAAAGGATTATTGATAGGCCAAATGAGAAGGAGAGCATAGAGAAAGTGTTTTATCGAGAGGAAAGGAGGTATAATGTGTCACCCTATGACACAGGACAAGACGGGGAGAGAAATGCTTAGTTTTAAAGGATTTTCCAAGCCATGTCATGGGAGCTTTGTGCAAAGAGGATGCAATATCGTTATATAACAACATCTTGTAAAAGGAGTAAGGATAGTCAAGGAGGGGCACCAATGGAAGATATAGTGTCCTTGCAATCACCTCATGAGTGTTCCGAAAAGTCCTCCCCAACAAAAATGTAGAGAATGAGTTTGATTCCTTATCAATATTGTGAATACTGGAGTAAAACTCTTGGATAAGAAGGACGGAGGGAAAAATCATATTGTTAAGGACCAATTCCCAATGCCAGTGAAAAAATTGATGGGATAGAGCAATCAAGAGAAACACATTCTAAAGGAAGTTGCCTAAGACCATGAGTTTTTGAAAGAGTATTTCCACAAAAGTGATGACAAACCGATTAGTTTTAGTACAGGGTCCAAAATGAGATCGTTTATCAGGGATTTTATTGGATGAACCCATCTGAAATGGCATGAAGAGGAGAAAAACAATAAATCATAGTACAAGTAACAATATTGATGAATAACTATGAAAATGACGCACTAATATCAACCAAACTAACATGGGGGAAAGCCCAAATGTGAGTGGGTCAAAATCGGACCACACAACATTTTGAAGTTTTAAAAATGTCAGATCTGTAACTAAAATAACATAATAAGCAAAGAATCTCCTAAGATTGCCTAATGAACAAGAAAAAATTGTCAATCATGATAAAAACACTATTCACATAAGAAATCAAGATCCTAAAAAAAAAAAAAAAGAGAATGAGTGAGAGAAGAGAGAAAGAGAAAATTATCTTAGATCTGCCTTGGAATAAATAGAGATGAGTAGATTTGGGAGAAAAGAAGGTAGAGAGAGTGCGTGTTGAGGAAGACAGAGAGAAAATGGTGGAGAGGGTAAAAAAAAAAAAGAGCCAGCATACATACATCGTAGGAAGGAAAAAAAAGGCTGCATATCGGCATACAAGCATGCTTTAGGTGCACAAAGTACTTGAAATAGAACATGAGCACTAGAAAGGTGCACTTTAGGCGCATTTTTGCTGGAATCAATGTGCCTGAGCTCAAAATGGGCATGTAATAGGCAAAGCGTGCTCAGTGAGTAGCGTATCAGGTGTGTGAGAGGTGATCCAAGCATGGGAAGGATAGTGCATGAGCGTGAAATGTGCGGGATCAAACATTAAAAATAAACTGCAATTAATTTTTTTTACTATTAAAAACATGGAGAAACACTCATAGCTTAAAGGGTAGAGTTGATACCTAAGACCTTTTTAAGAAACTCAAACCAAAGACTATCCAAGGGATTAGTAAATATATTGACCAATAAATTCTCGATATGAACATGTTAGAGAGCAGTTACTCGAGTTTCAACAACTTCACAAATGAAATGCTGCCTAATATTAATATGTTTATTGTGCGAATGTTGTACGGGATTTTTGAAGATGTTAACGGTACTAGTGTTGTCATAAAAAAATAGTCATAGTTCCCTAATTGATACCTTAGTCAAGTAACATCTATTTAATCCAGAGGAGGTGTGTGCAGCAACTCCTAGCTGTAATATACTCAACTTTAGTAGTGGATAACAAAATGGAATTCTGTTTCTTTCTTAGTCATCTAGGCAACAAGATTAGATCCAACATAAGAAAAACCCACAAGATGTGCTTTTTCTATCATTAAGTCAATCCTTGACCCTAAACTTCTTAATGCATTTGAATCAATCTTTATTTGTCCCTCCTACTTTAATAGGAGTAATTGCGTCTATTGAAAGGTTCATACAAAACCGTTCCTGAAATCTATAGATGAACATGTTGGGGGAGGAGTACTCAATCTGAGTGGACGATACTGTTATGGATTACGAAAGAATTAAATGTTTATAATTAAAATAATAAGGATTTACATGCTATTTTATGGCTATTTTTTTGGAAGATTTTCAACGTATCTCCATATTCAAAACCACTTTAAAAAATTCTTAAAAATACTCATGAAGATAACAAAATGGTAAAGAACTTCAAATTAGTAAAGTTTACTACAAAAATTGAATAAATTAAAATGAAAGAGAGTGAGACATCTGATGAATTCTATACAATAATGAAATGACATTATCAATTTTACTTTTAATTTTGGGAAAAGTCCCTAAAAATTGCAATTCGTAAAGTTACGAGATCCCTTCCCAAACATTTTAAACCAAAAGTCATGGCTATAGATAAAAACAAAGACTTAGACAATGTTAAAATTGAAGAGCTTGTAAGATCATCACAAACCTAAGAAAACTAAATCCATAGCATTAAAATCTGTTAAGGAAGAAATAGATGATGGATCGGATGCAGAATCCTTAGAGGATGAGGATTTTCACCCATTTGTCAAGAACTTCAAAAAATTCTTCAAACACAACAAAAGAACTATAGAAAAACAAAAGGGAACACTATCACCCAAATAATTGAAAAGAAAGAAGCAGTCAAAGACATGAAAACAAAAAATTTCAAGAAGTGTAGTGTCATAAATGTCTTGGTTTTGGCCGTACATAAACTGAATGTCCAAACTTTAAAAGACAAAAAAGAAAAGCTATGAAAATTACTCTATTTGATAATGATGAAGATGAGAATAACAATGAAAGGTCTACAAAAGAAGGTGAGATAAATTACATTGCATTTATAACTTATTGTTATTAGTTGTGAAGAATATTTGAGTGAAAAATTAGAATAATCTGACTACTCTGAAGATGAGTAAAAAATAATTTTGGAGACTTTTAAAAGACTTACAACAAATTATTTAGGAAATATTTAAATGTCAAAAGAACTAATAAGTCAATTAACCATAAATTAATTAAATAAGAAAAAGAAAATAATATCGGGCCAAACCTGAAAACACTGAAGGCAAGCGTAAAGAACTTGAAAATGCCAACAAGTCATTAAGTGAAATAATCAAGACTCTTGAAACTAACCTAAAAAAAGGCTAGAAATGATACTAAATTTTTTAATGTGGAATTAATAAACTCAATTATATGTTGGGGCTAGGCAAGTCTGCTGGAAATAGAAAAAGGTCTAGGATTTATAGAAAATATGTCCAAGAAAAATGATAATCTTAAAATTAATTTTTGTTCCAACCACCTCCATTCCTAAGAGAATTAGTACCAATAGTGTTCCGGTCCGATGAACCTTAAAAAGAATATCTAAGAAAGTCGTTACGAGTGTTCAAGTCAAACAAAACTCAAATGGGATGCCTAGAAAGAAAACTTTTGAGAACTAATTTAGGAGTCAATCAAGTAGATTGTGGAAATTTTGGCTTGTTTCCACATGTCACAATTGTGAAAAAATTGATCACATATGTCCCCATTGTTATAAAATTAATTATCGAGATGACCACAAACAAACTAAACATGTTAATAATCTTGTTTATCAAATTAAACATCTAAATAATAAAGTAACTAAATTTACTAAAAAAGTTAACTTTGAAAAGAAAGTCTAAATCAAAAAAAGTCGTCTTGCAAGCCAAAAGAGCAGCATTGCTTGTAAGATGAGTTAATTTTTATTAGCAAAAAGGGGCAGTTTTTCAATTGTCGCTTGATCCATGCCTTTATGGCACTCATGTGTAGCCTTTCAAGCTTAGATCGCCTTTCATATGCTTGATGCGACGGTCATTATGCACGTTGTGTCTAACACACTCTCTCAAGTGCATTCATTCCAAGACAAATGCGACTAAAGTGCGCCTCTTTGGTGTTAATATGCTATTCCAAGTGCCTTATGTGCCTGAAGGGTGCCTAATGTGCGCTCATGTACCAATCTGTAGACCTCTTTTTTTTCTTGTGTTGTACATGCGTAAACAGTATTTTTTTACTCTCTCCACCATTTTCTCTCCATTTTCCTCAACACACACTCTCTCTACCTTCTTTCCTCCCAAATCTACTCATCTTTACTCATTCCAAGGTGGACCTAAGGTAATTTTTTCTTCCTCCCTTGTCTCACACATTCCCTTTTGTTAAGATCTTGATTTCTTGTGTTGTTCTCCTCACAATTGACAATTGTTTTCAGTCGTTGGGAAATCTCGAGAGATTCTTTGCTTATTATGTTATTTTGGTTACAAATCTGACATTTTTAGGACTTAAAAGAATTGGATGATCCGTTTGGACCCACTCATGTTTAGACTTCCCATTGTTAGTTTGGTTGATCCTAGTTCATCTTTTTCACAGTTATTCGTTGATATTGTTACTTACACTATGATTTATTATTTCTTCCTTGACACGTCGTTTTAGATGAGCCTGTCCAAGAAAGTCCCCCATAAATGACCTTATATTGAGCCCTCTTCTGAAACTAGCTGGTTTGTCAACACTTCTGTAGAAGAACTCTTTCAAAAACACGAGTCGTAGGCAATTCACTATAGAACGAGAGGTCAATTTTGTTTTTATCGATCACTCTATTTTGTTTATTTTTGTTGACCGGCACTAATCACCAATTTGATTTCTCCCTACGACCTCATTGTCCAAGAGTTTCACTCCAATATTCACAATATTGATAAAGAATTGAACTCATTCCCACCTTTTTACGAGGGAGAACTCTTCGGATCACTCTAGCACACTATATCTTCTATTGGTGCCCCTCCTTTGACTATCCTTACTCTTTTCATGAGATGCCATCATATAACAATATTGTATCCACCTTGCATGAAACTCTCATGACATTGCATGAAAAATCCTTTAAAACCAAGCGTCACTTGCGCTGTCATCTCGTCGTGTGTTGCATTGTGTTAACTTTCCGGTAACACATTACACCTCCCCTCCTCTCAATAAAACATTTTCTCTATACTCTTATTCTCGTTTGGCCTATCGATCTTCTTTCACATTCCTGCTCCCACATGATTTCTGTATTCATGAGCAAAAAGGGCAACAACATTCCCTATGGTTGTCTTATTTAATGTTTGACCATGGGTTTAATGGTTCCATTTCCTACTTTCCCCATGTCCACTTAGGAAAACCCATTGATCACATCATTTTTTAGAAGAGTTAGGCTCATACCCATTGCCATTCTCTGAATCGCCATGATCCTTTGGCCCAGCCTCTACCAGGTGCTGCCTCGTCCTTGTTTGCTTTGAGTCCTTTGGCGTCACCTTTGTCCTCATTGACAGCCTCCTCTGTCATCATGGATCAGTTTTCTAAGATGTTTGACCAGCTTGCCACTAGCTCTACGGATCACTTTTGGCTTTCTACTAGCATTAACCGCTTAGAGTCTCATATTGTTGAGAGCTTTCAACGTATTAACACCCGCTTGAACGACCAAGGTGCCTAGGTCTCATGTTGTCGAGGGCTTTCAGCGAATTAACTCCTACTTGAACGACCAAGATGCCTATCTGAGGGGAAGTTTGGACCACATTTTTGTTGAGCTGCGTTCTGCGGGATAGTGACGACTTGGGTGTTGATTCCTTTTTAGCAGTCATGGAGGGGAGTATTTTGTATTGCTTGTGTGTTGTCTTATTATAGTTATATTTCATTTCATTTGATCATGTTATTCTTTGCAACTACTACACTTTGTAACTCTTTGATTAACTGACATATTGTCTGTTGATTTTTGTTGCTTATTTATTTATCCAGATACTCTATACATTTTTTATATTTGTACTATGTTTGATCAATAATAAAAGGTACACTTATCTCAAAAAGTTCTATATTTTTAGTGATGTTCTTCTTCTAATTTTTAGGAGTAAATTTTTCTATAAATAGGTTCTCCCTTGGTAGTTTCTAAACTCATGATTCATATATTTGTAGTTTTGTCTCATAAGAAATTTTGTCATAGAATTGCCGAAGAGAAATATTGTTAAAAATATTTTATATTGGTATATTCTATGATTAGAAAAAACAAGTAATCTGAAGGACAATCAAGTATTAATAAATATTAGTGCTAGATGCACGCCTATACCTGCGTCTAATGTGCATTGGTTCCGTGCATGAGCACATTAGATCCAGAATGCCCTTGCCAGATGTGCGCCCATGTGACGCACATGCGTTGCCTTGTTAAAGGCTTTGTACCTAACATATGCTTGTGCAGTGCACGTGTTGTGGCATTGTTTCACCTTAGACGCGTGTTTTTGACCCCTTTTCAGCCCACTGTATATATAATCATCTTCTTCAAACCCTAGCTACTACGAAAAATGAATACTAAATTTCATACTTTCATTGTTTAAGAAGAAGAGATCAATTAAAAAAGAAAATCCAATATTGTTCCCTTAAGATAGAATTCTCAAGGTTTTCTCACTCAATTCTCTCTATAATTATTCATACAATTGTTCTAACCTACAACATTTGTGGTGGCATGGACATTGAATTCCAATAATGTGTGGAGATTCACTAGCAAATGAAGTGAGATCGATAAGAAAATTGGAAGCTATATGATTCTATTGCTACTTGAAAATTTGATAAGTTCCCTAGTAGTTACATTGATAAAATAGTATTAGAAGTTGCATGTGAATCAGGGATAATCCTTGTACCATCAGATGGAAAGATAGTGGAGTAAGGCCGTACTAATAGGACTGGCACTACGAGAACAAATACCAGTCAGTGGCGGTACTAGTTCTTTGGAAGAGTCCAAGGTGATATTAATGCTAACAAAAAGATAATTTTTTTCCAATATTGACAAGAACACAAAACAAATTATAGAAAATACAAGACAATATATTTGACTATTATCAAAATGAGCTGAAAGGGGGGAACTGTGTTGAAAGTAGGGTGGTGGGTAGGGTTGCAATTTAAAAGGAGTTACTATTATCAAAATGATACTATTTTGATTCTCTTTTTTGAAAGAATAAAAATGATGCTGTTTCAATTTTCTTTATAAGAATTAAAACAGACTATTCCAATACTTTCTTTAAAAAAATAAAATAATGGTGGTTCCACAAGAATACCAATACTGCTAAGCTACCTCTTTTGTCAAAAAAAGGTCATGGAACCGGTACTGGGAGCTACTAGTCACCTCCAAACCAAAGCAGTACCAGTACTAATGCTAGTACCACTAGGTTTTTGACACTCCTACAGATAGGTCTCCATAATCAGTAGTACTGATGAATGGTCAGAAGACAAATTCAAAAAATACAATTAAGCAACAGATTTTCATATCCATTGTACAATGCTTGTAATTCAATAAGATTATCTAAGATTCCATTTTCCGGGTCTTAGTTTAACTTCTCTCAATCCAAGCACCTGCCAAAAGAAGCTCCTCCAATAGAGAGAAGAGAGAGGGGAACCTCGGTAGATAAGCACGTACTACGTACTAGTTTATTTTCTATTTCAACTTATTATATCACTGTGCTCAAGCATATAAATAAAGTCAAATTTGGAGCATTCTAAAACACTGGGGCACAATTATATGAAGATAAGCAATCATAAACAACATTATTGTCATACTTTCACCTCTATTTTCCTTTTTGTGATTTGGCATTAGATAAAAATATCAATAACCCTTGAACGAGTAATTGAAAAGATTCTGCGACATCCTCGAATAAAAAACATCATAGTTCTCAGGGATTGGGAAACATTGCTGAATGTCAAAGGGGCTAATTACCCAAAAAGTTAACCTATGAGTTGTGAAATGGTTTTTTTGCCCTTCAGTTTTGAAGAGTGCAATTAAAGACCGCAATTAGTGAAATCCTTCATTTGAGAACAACCCAAGTGGCTGCTTAGCCTTTCCTCCTTCCACCATAAAGCTTCTCTTCAAGCAATCAAGTTCAACATCACTCCAATTCCATCATATTTCCATGACCTTGGGAAATTGGGCAACTTTGGAGGCCTTTATAAGGCCAAATTTTAATAGGCTCACCAGAAAAGAAATGACATCTAAGTAGCCAAATGAAAGAATCCACCCTTGGTCTCCATTCAAGACAGCCATATATTTTTCCTAGGTTGTGTGATAGAGCTGGTCAAACCATTGAAAAGGAAGATTTTCATGCACATATCTTCTTAAACCCTCCCCAATCAATTTATCATGTCACTCATAGAAAGAAGTCATCTTTTTACTTATGCATTTCACCATTAAGGGGCAAAGCCCGATAAGAAGAGGATACATCTTGCTACTTCCTGTTGAATTAAAGCCCACATTTAGTTGAGAAAGCCAATCTATGATTCATATTTCCCCCAGGTTCAATGGAAAAAATGTAAATGTTACAGCTGCCGAGAAGCATGTGAAATGAATTTGCCCTCTTCCCTTGATATGATTTATATGCATATTCTGAATGTAATGTTTTCTAAGGATCTATCGACTGGAACAGCTGGTAGGATATTCAGTAACCCTAAAGTGTGCGGTGCCCCAAGAATATTAGGATATCCCAGGCACATACCATTGAGTGGCAAGTTCTCAGTCACTTAGACTCACCATGGTCAAAAGATACAGTACACAGCAATTTATTTATCCATCCATCCCCCATAAAACTTCATTGAGGAGACACAAAATAAAGGTTTTTTTCTTATTGTTTTCACACGATGGGGTGATTACCTTTTCTGTCAATTTCTAACGAGTCTCACAGGGGTCTGTGACTAATGATTCAGCAGATAATATAATGAGCAGTCAAGTTCATTTGGTAATAAAGAAATTTCAAATTTCAGATGGGAAATCAAGCATAGAACATCACATTGAGAACTGCAAAAATACATATATCCTCAAGAAGAATCACCTACCAATTATAGAAGCACAATGCATATCAGCATATGGTTCATCCCCAGTAAGCAATTCCCACATCACAATTCCAAACGAATAAACATCAATCTACAGCAGAAAAATATGAGAGGTAAAACTAGAACCATGAAAAGGACTCAAGCAGGATTACAAAAGGTAAACATTTAAACAGAATTGGCGACCTTACCTTTTCTGTCACCATGTTACTCTTTCCACTGAGAAGCTCAGGGGCCATCCAAGGCAAAGTTCCACGGACACCACCTGACACTAATGTATGTTGTTTCACCTTTGACAAGCCCAAATCACCAATCTAGAAGAACAAAAAAAAAATTGCTAACTCAGTGAGTCCCATCAGCTTAAAAATATTATTGAAATGAACCACACTTAACTAATTCATTCACAAGATTCTCAAGGGGAAAATAGAGAAACAGCAGGTTGCAAGGTATAGTCCTATAACAAATACGGCAAACCCAAAAAAGGGATATCTATTAAGACATCTCAGCCAACTCGAGAAAATAATTTTCTATAGGTCATAATGGGGAGATAAGGGAGTGAGAAAGATAAGGAAATTGGGAAATAACTGACCAAGAGAGGAGAAAATACTTAAAATTACTCCATGATTCTTCAATTCATCAAACGGCATCTAACAAAAATCTTAAGGTGCACTTAGGCAGGCACCAAAAGCATGGTCCCAAAATATCTCCTAAAATATAATTCATACTACAAAATAAAATTTTAGACAATCTAAAAGATACTATATGCTAAATATCCCATAAAATAGCTAAAAATATAAAATCATATGACAACTTAGAACAAAAACAAAACATGAAAATAATCTAACATTGAGCTTTAAATTTGCATGCGTAAGAGAAAGGGGGGAAGGTATTAAAGCAAAAAAAGATTTAGTTCAATTGGAAGAGGTCAAATGCATAGCATACTTTGGAAAATATATTTCAGCATACCTTGCACACAGGTCTATGAGGATCTCTCATGTTAACTAGCAGATTTTCACATTTCAAATCAAAATGAACAATATTTTTCCCATGCAGATACTCCATTCCAAATGCAGCATCCATAGCTATAATAAGTCTCTTGCGGCGATCGATGGTCCTGCTCAGAGAAAATTGTAGCATAATGATATCTAGGTCAATAAATGATCCATATCCACCATCCTTTCCCCTCACACCCATGAAATTCGTATGCAAAGAAAGAAAAAATTTTAAAGAGGAGCAATCCTATAGCTTCCATCGCACAACAGCACTAGCTAAATATTTCCAAAACAAGTTCTTGGCAGAAGTTCAAATCTGTACCTATCCTTTTTCTGTAAATAGTGTTTTAACGATCCATTAATCATGAACTCCGTAACTGTTGCTAATGAACCATCTGGACCATCACGGACAATGCCATAGAAAGAAACAACACTTGGGTGGTGCAATAAACTTAATATCAGTGCCTCCTTCCAGAAGTCCGAAATCTACAACAGTAACCATTAAATATGAGAACAAAGAAGATAAAACAGAAAATAATGATTCAATAAGATGGGCAGATCACAGGAAGTTGTAGCAGACAAAACAAAAGCCTTGCACATCAGCTTAAAGTAAGTGATGAAAAGCTATTTCTAACAAACAGATATTATGATCAAACAGTATTTTAGAACGCAGAGAAGGTGGTGAAAACATCACTACTGAATACTCACTGATGTTAAATTTGTCTTTGACCATCAAGATCCTAATCCCTTTTCTTTCTCAATTGTTTCAACAAAAAGTGTCCATAATGTGACTATAGAGCCAAAAAGAAATAAATGCCCAGAAATGGCACAGCTGAAAATGTTTACCTCGTGTTGCAAGAGAAATCATAGCCTTAAAAGTCTAATTGTTTTGCTTTCTATGGATGTTTCTTAAGATATGACCAATTTTAAATTTCAATCATTGCAGCTTCCAAGAACCTAATAGAGCTGTAGATTATACTGCATCAATGGTTCATCTCAATCAATCTCCCTGTTTGTGGACGGCTCTACCATCTATTCTACTTTCTAAAATTCTTCCTCAAGCCTATTTATAATGACTTGACTCAGCACAGTTACTTTATTAAGTTGCTGATTACTCATTACCGAGCAAAAAAAGGGAAATTGCTAGAGGTGACACAACAAACCCAGTATCAGGCATGTGAACGACAATATCAGTTCCATAAATAGCAAATAGTGATTTATACTATCTTCATAATTATATGCTGGAGGGCTCTTGTTGTCTGATATGTGCGTTTGTGCTTGGATTCCATACAAATCAAAGGAAAAAAAAAAGCATTTTGTCTATTGTGTCTGCAGTTTGGCAGTGTTCTGTTGCCTCTAATGATCTAACTTCTAAATCTCTGAGCTGTGAGAAGTATATTTGATGTTTCTCATTAAAAATCCGTGAAACAGAAAAAAGCATAGGCAACCCTTGAGTTATATATCATACATAACCACATTCTTTGCACATCCTAGGATGAGTAGAAAAGGGAGAAAAACACTCTCTTTACGAACCACTGATAGTGATTACTTGAAGGACAGAAATTAGAAAAGGAAATAAAGTACCACAAGGAAAGGCGAGGAGAGAAGAAGTAACACACCAAGCGTTCTCTTTCAGAAGGTCGCCCAGCAAAGCAGCTGGCCTTTATTCTTTTTACTGCCACATCAGAACCCTTCCATTTTCCGTGGAAAACAGCACCATATGTACCAGAACCAAGCTCTCGGATTTCCTCCAGATCATCATTTCTTATAGTCTGGAAAAAAAAAGGTAGAAGACACTGATAATCAGATTAAGAACCTCTCCTTAAGCAGATGCAACAAAGGAATTAATCACTAATATATTTATATAATCCCTTCATTCTTTCCATTGCAAACAGAGGAAAAAATGAAATAGTAAGGAAGAATAAAACAATGAGGACCTGTAATCCCCTCGCAATAGCTTCTTCTTCAGCTTTTGTGGGCTCAATCTTGGAAGCATCAGGACAATCATTATCAGACCCGCAATCAGAATTTCCATGGGCATTCTATTGTACAATCAGTAAATTACTAAACAAACAACAAAAATATCACTCCTTGCTACAAGATTCTTGAAATATATTTAATTCTCACCATTGATGCTCTTTCATCAGCATTAGCATTATTTGCTGATGAGTCATGCAACATAACAACATTGGTATCTTCCTGAGCTATAGCTTTCACTACTTCAACACTCTCAAGTTTTTCCTTTTTCACAGAAGAAACCAATTTAGGACGGAAAATTAAGTCTCTCTCATCAGCTGGAGCACTATGATCCTCTTCATTCAGATGAGCAACACCCTTACATCCTTCAGAAGGATTTATGCAGTTTGAAACGGTTGATTCAAGTGATGCTATAACAAATCTGGTATCACTATTGTAATTTTCTCCTGGAACACAGACACTTTGCATGTCAGAGCCTTCAAGGTGCCTCGTACGAGTTGTTTGGTTTCCTATCCCATGGATAGTTCTTTCATCCAACCTTAACGCCCCATAGCAATAAGTATCCGCTATTGGTCCTGGATTGTCACCCATGATAGATGAAGAAACTATTTTATCACTTGGTACAGTTGAAACTACATCTGCTAACCTGGTCGACTCCTGATGAGAGGCAGTATTACTCGTATGAGGTGGATTCAAATTACAATCTGAAGTAATTACCTGTCGAGTTTCCTGACAAACAATACCATGATTTCGGTTTGAAGCATGGCTGTAGGAATATTCTGGCAAGTTAGTTCCCAGCCAATGATTTTGATCTACCCCAACAACATATCTAGGACTACCCTCAACAGCACTCCTTGGCAAACCTGGGCAAGTTGTTCCATGTCTTTGTTGAAAAGGAGATGGATCATACGTCGAGGCTATATGAATTGGAGTCAGAACATTTCTCCATAAAACAGGTGCAGATGGATGGCCATGTGGCAGTTGATAAGAATTATCAGCTCCATATGTATAAGGGAAGTTTTCATGGCAAAGACCTCGCTCTTCCAGAGGAATATGAATCTGTGATTCTGCAGTCATGACTTGGCCATGAAATATGTCAGTTCCCAGTTCAGGACCAGATTGAATGCAACAAGGGTCATCATAGTGGATGTAACTTGGTGGAACATGGTGGGCATCACATAAATTACCTTGTCCAGCAGGAAAATTCATAGCAGTACTGTCCACAGTGTAACAATCATTGACCCTTCCAGCTCCAGAGATGTGTGCTCTTGGTTCATCAGATGGAGGACTCAACTGATGCTGTAAGACCCATCCCCTCTCAGAAGTCTGAGTTTCACCATAATGTGACCGAGGATCACTCTGCTCCTTGATGTATCCTCCATGATGCAACTGTAGACCGGTGTTCAATAGTAGAGCATCCCTGTTTGTGGCGCATTTGACACATGCATTTCCAACCTGGGGAAAACCATTTCCGATGATAGGCTGTTCCATGTGGGACTGGCCCTCATGCTTCCACCTAGAATCTATCAAAGATTGGTTTCTTTGGTAAGCCATCCTGCAGTTCTCACAGACACTGTTTCCATCAAAAACACTGGAACTGTGAAGTATGTTACCAAGAATTCCACCCTTATCAGCAGACATGCCTCCAGCTGGCAACCATACCACATTATCACAGTGGGGATGGTTTTCATGAGATGGTACCTGGTTTCCTTGTTGCAGACTGTATTCCTCAGTGGATTTGTCGAGTACTTCTGCAGACGCTGCACGAAATTGAGGAGAAGGAGAAGATGGAATCTCTCCAGTTGGGTGTGGATCATGGGGCCTAGCACTCCTCGGGGAATAGTATGCAGGACTCCATGAAGCTTCATCATGATATCGCTGAGCAATGGGTACAGAGTGCTGTCCCAACCCCATATTAGGAATCGCAAGGTGGCCTAAATTATATTGTGGCATAGGAATGTCACAGTTTCTCTGATTATGGAGAACTCCCTCAAGGTTCATGGAATTGAAGAATTGATCAGCAATATTAAGTTCATTAGCTGCAGTCATCACAGGAGAATCATTATGCTGCTGTCTCCTGAACTTGGGTGATTCATTAAGGCTATTCAAGGCATCCACATATCTTCTCTCATTGTCCCTTTCGTCTGCATCTGTGTAATGCGGTGAAACATCTTGATCAAAATGCGAAAAGAGGAAAATCCTAAGCCTCGTGAACCCTTCTCCAGAACCAAACTTATCATACTCCTCCATCATGTTCATTACATCATCATCATTCACTACTGATACAAGGGCATCAAGATCCTCATCAGGCTGCTGATACTTTAAAATGGATGCGCCTTCATAAATCTCCCTCATCCGAACCATCAGTTCCTCATAGGTAATATCACGGGGGACACTCACAATTCGTGTCTCTCCCCCGACATACCTCAGCTTTCCATCCTGCGGGCGAGGCAATATACTACCATAAAAGCTACACAGAAACTTCACACGGCTGTTTTCGTCATCGTAATTAGATGCAGTGACCGAGTTAGCAGGACTATCCATCTCAAAACCAGCTTGGCACCTCTCTTGATCAATTCTGGTATAAGAACGCAAGGAGAAACCTGTCAAGCATTCAATTCCTTTATTACACATGCGTATGACTCACTCCCAGTAGCACCAACTCATTCCAATTGGACCAACCATTCGTGTAAAAAGTTGCTGAGTATTGTCCATTTGACTGAATAACACAGCCAAAATTTATCATATTTTACGTCAACTACCATGATCACCATTAATAAGCATTTGAAATCAACACAACAACAAACAGATTAGATCAAAGTAACCTTTTGTTTACAGAAAGCCTACTTCTACCAATATAAATCGGTTCATCCAAAATGATACTGTTACCGAATATGTATTTTTAGAAAAGGAAACGGCAGTACCTGGAAATTGGCTAATCCAGGGCGGATACTATACGAAATAGGAGAAATGAGAAACGTCAATCCTAGAACACTCTCTCTGTGAGAAAAGGAGCGACACTAACCTCCCGAATCTTCGACAAATCAAAAATTTCACCAGCAATTTACTGCTCTGCGTCTATTGTCCATGTAACAACGATATTCATAGTCTAGTTTCAGAGCTCAGGGTGACGTCTGAAAGCGAACTGGATGGAAAGCGAAGAAAGAGAGAGCAGATGAGGGGGAGGCAGATTGAGGGATAGGACAGCCATAGCTTGTCGCTTTGTCGCAGTTGATTTCGCGATTATACCAAGAAGATGCGAATGCCGTGATGCCATGTAGGGCCGTTCGTGTCACGTCTTGGTTTTCTGGAACTGTGGCATCTCATCCATCATCACCATTCACATCTCCCTAAGGCGCTTGTGAGGCGCGTCTTATACACGGAGGAACTGATCGCATCGTCCTTAAACTTATCGAGTGTTGATTGCCAAGCGGCGGGTTTGCCTGGGTCAGTGATGATCTGCGAGCCTCCTCTGGCCTCTCCCCTCCCTGTAGCCTCCGTCTCTAGCTCCGCCGCCGCCGCCGCCGCCGCCGGCGGGTTTTGTTTGCAACGCTCGGTGAGAAACAAAAAAATCAAGTGGTCCACCGAACCCGTGAGACCAGGCCAAGTTCGTTGGACGGTTTTAATACGTGGAAAATGATATCCGGGTATAAAACTAAAAAATAAGACAGACTTAATATATAAAAAATAAATCATAAATAAATTAGAAAAATAAATATATAATAATACTCGAAAAATATTATATATTTAACTGAATACTCTATCCTTGAAATTAAAATTAATAAAATGAACTCGAAAATATGTACAAATAGTCACCAAAAATTAAAATTAAATAAAGTGTTAATCTATAAGATTATATTTAATTTTTGACTTAATAAATTAATTTTTTTCCATAGCTGATTTTTGAAATAATATTAAAGTAATTTTAATTAATATATCATTAAAATTAGGTCGGTCCATCCAACCCGAAATTCGAAAGGCTTGGACAAGCATACTTGGCTATAGTTTATGTTATATATATTAATATACAAATATATTATTTTAAAAAAATAATTATGCTACATAATATTAATATATCTTGGTTTATTGGGCCTGACTCAAAGCAGCGGGCTCGAATTGGGTTCGGCCCATAACTTTAATAAGAAACGATATGTTTATCTTCTAAAATTCATATTTATAAATATAGTTATTTTAGCACAATGAATAAAACAGGTGTTGAAATATTAGAACAGATTAATTATTTATATAATAATTATTTTAATGTTTTCTTTTAATAGGAATAATGCGGCTATATATTAGGTGTGTCAAAATTTATTAGACATATAACTCCATTATAAGGTTTTATTATATGATTACTTGATTATAGATTAATTATGGGCTCTTAGCTTAATTGTTGGATTAATAATAAAGAGTAAATTATTCTTTTCAACTATGGGTATGCACTTAATTTAGGCTATATAGTCTAAAAAAACTTTTATATAAAGAGATATGTCACAATATATAATTATTTTTAACTATCATTTGATAATTTAAATATTTGTGAATTGTTATTACTTAATTGAAGAAAAGAAAGAAAAAGACTCCTTTTAAAATGTGAAATGGGGTATGAAACTGTCTTGATTTTTTCACGCCTATAAATAAAATAATGGTAATACAATGCTGAAATGGATAAACAGATATTATGAGTAAATTCTAGCGACAGACGATAACATTGAACTCCAACGGTATGTTTTCTTCTTAACTATGATTGGATGTGGGCTATGAGTGACCAAATCTATAAAAGCGGGTTATAAGTAACTGAATTTACTGTGATAAATGATGTACATATAATCAATGGACGGGCATTATTTGTCTTATTTTAGAGCTTCAATCATCATTTTACTGGTGTTTCTAACTCCCCCAAAATCACAATATTATTGATAATTCTCCTTAAAATCCAAACACTAATCGTTCGAGATGATATTTCATTTCTCATATACCGTATTCCTTCAAACTTGAGCCACCCCTCATCCAAAGTCCAAGCAATATGTTGAGTCCATGCTCACATCCATATGGGTTTAGAGGCCGGTTAGGTCTAGTCACCTTGAATAATTAGGGATTCACTATAACGGGTCCTTGCCTACTATTAGAAGCTTCCTAACCCTTACTGCCCCCTTCCTGGAGGATCGTTTTCTTATTTGTCCTGATTCGAATCAACCAATCAACAACTGGACCTCAATAGAAGTCCATCCATCGAATATAACAGTGAAAGGCCGAGGAGCCACCTCCATGCCAGAATCAAATTATGAAGCATTCATTTAGATTGTTCAATGAGTAGACGATCATTAATTAAGTTATCTGTAATTAATATATTTGCTATTGTATTTTATCTAATATTGACTAAAACTTCTATCAAAATTCCTTCGTTACAGTATTATGCATGATAGGCCAAAGAACAAATATGTTTTTATTTGGTGTAGATGTAATAGTACCGATTATGTAACAATCCTTTGGAATTATCACGGTCACTATGCTTTGTCTATTAAGAACACGAGTTTTAAGTTTTAAGAGCCGATAATCGTTGAGGTTTTATAAAATCTAATGTATAATTATTTTATTTTCATATTCATCTATAAATGTAGTAACCATGTCTTCGAAAAAATAACATTACACCACAGTATTCTAATTTTATATTAATTTTTTCACATAAATCACAATTTAGTTATTTCTAAAAAAGCATTATTGAAAAGTAATAATTTTTTATAAGTTATTTTTATCTTTTTTGATGAGCTTTATTTAATTAAAAAATATTTCAGAAATAGATTTAGACTTTAAATTCTCCCACGAATACTTTCATAAGGTTTGATCAAATGGGATCACGGTCATTTATCTTGTCATTCTTGCGTAAATTAATGTCAAATATCAAATGAAAAAAAAATATATATATACTTATTTATAACGAGTTCTACTCAAAAAATATTAACGTTTCTTTTCATTTTAATTTAAAAATGATCAAAATTAAAGATAGATCATATTTTAATATTTTATTTTAATCTTAGATTTTTATATTTTAAAATTAAATTTTAATTATTAAAAAAACATTTAAAAAGGCCATAATAAACTCCAAATATTATCTAAAATATAGGTAAAGATAGCAATGGGATGAGTTGAGACCAATTTCAAGCAACCCCAACGAGTGTGAGGAAGCTGCGATGTGCGGAGCGTTGCAGCCCCCTGTGACAATAAATTTGACAGCTCCAATTTTTTTTTAAAGAAAATCATAAAATCAAAAAAAAATTAAATCTTTTTTTTAAATCAAATGCAAGATAATAAATCTAACGGCTCCAATTTTTTATAAAAAAAAATTCATAAAATAAAAAAAACATTAATTTTTTTTAAAATCAAATGCAAAAAAATATAAAAATAAAAAAAATAACTAACAATATATTTTTTATATATATAAAACGTGACCATTAGATTTTTCAATCCAATGGCCACATCAGCATCATAGGGATTGCAACGCCCATACGCATTGCAGCCCTCAAATTAAACCCAGAACCTTGGCTTTGAATTGTTCATTTTTGCATCGTCCCCACCTCAATTCTACCTAAAAATGGTAAAAAGATCTTACACAACGAAATAAGATTCCTCGGCTACTGGCAAACAGGCTGGAGAGAATTTAATTGTGATACTTTTAAACATTATTTTTTTATTCTCCTAATTATTAAGATCTACACTTACAATAAAAAATTAATATTAAAATAATATATATTAAAATACTTCTATCTTTTACTACTTTAAAAAAATTAATGTTCAAAAAAATCCACATTCACATGCTATGATTTTTTTAAAAAAAATGATAATAATAGTAAAAAAATTTGATATAATTTGTTCTATGAGTTTTTATAATTTTTTATTATAATTTTCACAACACTCTAAATATTTTTTATTTAAAATATTTTAATCATTTCCACACCAAACACTTTATATAAATCCCATTTTTACAAAAAAAAAATCCAAATTCCATTCATCAGTACAAAATTGCAACCAGCCTGTCGGGAGAATGGCGTTTTGTGCTTCACATAGCAGTGTCTTAATGTGAAGGATCATACTCATCTTACATACCAAAGATCAGCAGTGCCACTGCTGTCATCTACACAGCCAAAGATTCGGCAATGATCGATCGATAGCATAGTTGTTTTTCATAAAGGTCACGGAAAACATTGTACTTGGCGTCGTGGTACTTCTTCACCTTCGGATTCGGTGAGGGATAAACGACCTGCACATCAGTTAAGAATGAGCCGCACGTAGAAAGTTCGTTTCAGCACGGGATGTCGAAGTTTTACAGTACTTCACTACACCAGACATGGCACGAAAGACAAAACACTGCATTGAAGCGAACGATAATTCACTTCACAAAAGATACAACGAGCATGGATGAAAATATCGATATCTATATTGCTCGCGGTATCAGCATCAAACAGAGGCCCTTATTTTTCATATTTCACATTTCATACTTCGAATTGTGAATCCCTTTTTTGAAGAACTCAAGTTTTAAAACAAAATCGACCTAAGAGATCTATATTTGCTTTTTGTCTGAATACATTTAAATGACTAGATTTCTAGATGATCTATCTAGAAAAGGGGGATTCCATCCATTTGTTGCTCTCTTTCAAACCTTAGGTCATGATTACACAATCAGCACAATTGGAGTTTTGACTATAGGTGTGACATATCCCATCTAGGGGAGAGCTCAACAAAAGAATCAGCTTACATAACAGTATCAGATAACACGTATCGATATCGGACACAACTTTTTTAGTGAATAGGAATCTAGGGGAATGCCAGCAAATATATAGCGATATATCATTGATAGAACAACATATTACAAAATATCACCGATACGGAAACATATCATGATTTGTGACAATAAAGGAAAATATCAATATTCATGGAGTTTAATACCGATATGGATACATATATCATTTTATGCACATGAGTGATTTGAAAATAATGTCCCTCTGTGATTTTCGAGAGTGTGAGACAAAACAACAATAGAAAAATCTCGTTTGCCAAAAGATATGAACATAAGCAGTAGCAGTTTGATGCCAATCTATGACCTGATCCATATCACACACTGAACAAAGATGAGGGCAAAGGATGGAGAGCACCCCAGATTTGAGTTTAAATGTGCATACCGAAGACGGGATACGACTCCAACACAAAGTACATAGAGTAGCTAATATTCAAGCATATAACTCCCAACAATTCCCTTCATATTACATTCTTTCAGCAATACACTTCACTCTTCAAATTTCCAAGTGTAGACTGAACACGTTAAATGAATGGAAAATGCTATTTGTTTAACCCACCTACAATTCATTTGCAACTTTTCTCTGAATGTGAGGCCCATGGATGGATCCAGGATTTTTTTTCTAGTGAGATGAATAATTTTATAGTTTTAATTTTTTTAGCAAAATAAATTTAAAATAGTTACATTATTATTATAGTAAGAAAAAAGTAGCCAAAATTCACAAACATCACAAAAATAAGTGAATCACAATGACCAACAGATAAATTTTATGGGGTCAACTAAAAATATTTAGTGATTTGCATGAAAAATTTTAGTTCAATTATTGACATATCAATATCTAACTTTTCTTTCATTAGATTAAAAAAAAACTGTTCCCCAAAAAAAAAACTTCATTCTATTATTTTCGCATGATGTTGTTTTTTAAAAAAAACAACTAACTTCGTCCGATGCTGCTAGGAACCACTGGAATTTAAAAAAAAAAAATGGGCCACACATAAAGAGAGGAGGATGTAGGATGTGGGACGGCTAACAATGCTCTAAATGAATTGCCAACTCAGAAATGAATAACAATTTCCTTTATGTGCATGCACAGAATGCTTCACAGACCAATAAAAAATCAAAATTTTCTAAAGGGACTAACAAAACTTTAATGGAGACGGTTCTCTTCTACAATCTCAGTCTCAAATCTTTGTCACTTCATCCAACTAATATTATAACTAGGAATGAAAGTAGAGGTAAATGAGTACAGAAAGTTTGCCTACCTGCCCAGCAGCATTTAGTGCCTTCATGGCATCATGGAGGCTTGGATATTTCTTTGCAGCAACAGCACCAAGAATGGCAGCACCCAAAAGCACAGACTCACTTTCTCTTGGAAGAATAATAGGATATCCTGTTGGAGTCATATACAACCATGCTTCATTTACAATGCATTATCTTATATTAATTAGAAGCACTAATGTAAATATTGGCTAATATATATCCGCATTAAACCCCCCGATACCAATTTTTCCCAATACTGCAATAATAAATATGTTGCCGCATCAATGTTATATCAATTGATATGGCCCAGTCATTTAACGATTTTCAGGCTTTACCAATATGAATTGTCAAATGTGCCTAACACAGCCGATATTATCATTCCTAATTAGAAGGTAGGGGTTCTGCCAAGAGACAATCACGATCCATAAAACTGTCTTCACAAAATATAATGTACAGCAATTACACAAATCCCTAATTATTGTGACAGCATGCCAGCATAGTCTGTCCAGACATAAAACAAAGATTATGTGTGCCTATGCGTGCATTTGGTACTTGAGAAAGACAAACAACTCAGGCGAAATACATCAAGAAATGAAAGAAAACCCATCTAAAATGACAGGCAATGCTAATTGTAGCACGCAACATAGTTATTTGACTTCTGCCATACATAACAATCACCAACAGGCTCAGCCACTTTAGGCATTCGACTCAGCACACAAACGATGAATTTGGGTGGAAGTTAAATTTTTTTGGGGGTAAGTACTTGTCGTTTTATAAAGGAGGATAATCAAGAATATATAGAAACAAGGATCCCAACCATAGTCCAAATCAACCACGGGAGGGAACCCAACTAGTTAGTGCATGCAGCATACTCAAAAAAGGTAGGGAAAGAAAAAAAAAACGTCAGGCACAAAAAACAACACGTCTGGCTCAGATGATAAAAGAGCAAAGTGAAACAGTACCTAGAAAAACAAAAATTCATCAACTAGAAACAATAGTTATTTGTCTAAGACTATCAAAACAAGCAAAACATCCAACTGCTTGAGAGCTTTACACACCAAACTTATCTTCAACTCAACTGTAACAACTTTTATCAACCCCCACCCGAAAATATCGACAAATTTGAGTGAAATCCAAAGAAATGAAACAACACAAGAAAGGGTTGTTCCAATTCCATCTTTATCGAATTTAAATATTAGAATAGCAAATATAGTTATAATTCAATAAGTCAGGTCCACCTACTTTTCTCTTTGCTGATTTCTTATCTTTCCAATCAATTTGAATTGACTAATTGAAATACAAATAGTTGGGGATTCAAGAGACGACTTATAATTATAGTGAATAACAGTTCAAGTTTAGAACTACTATAACTTATTATACTTTTAAGTTGGTTAGTTCACAAATATCAACAAGAAATATACAGATTTTCCCTTCCTAACTCATTCAACTCCGTTTAGCCCTTACACAGCACTAACACCACCCTTCAAAACCCCCAAACTCCTGCATCATCAACAAAGATGGGGTGGAAATTAAAGCTAGGTGTGGGGCAACATTTTCAATTTCGCACTATTTTCCGAAACACCTGCAATATATATCAATGCTTTGATTTTTTAAAGACGCAAAGAGATATTTGCTACAACTTATATGAGAGTAAACTATCACAATGTGTTTTGGTATATGAAAACAAATCCCTAAATTTTTGCTATGTATTGCCAAATATCACAATTATATGAACAATCACCAAATACCACAATACTGCAGCAAATATAGCTAGATCTAGCTAAAATATCTTCTGAATATTCTCTTCAATACAACTAAATATAATACTATATGATGCTAAATATTTTGCTAACATAAGTATCACCAAAGAATTCAATTCAAGGGAGTTTTAGTAGAATTGTTATTATTTACATCTTCTAATGATTAGTTCATTGTATAGTTGTATTTCATGTTAGTAGAGGGCAAATTTCTTTCATTTAATAGCTTTACGCTACTCAATTATCATACATTGCTTCACTATTGCATCATAAACATAAAATATTGTATAATTCATGTTTATATTCTAATATTATTTATAGAGTTATCAAGAAAATTCAAGGTTTCCAATATCTTTCTTTTGATGTGATTTGTTATTTTGGTTTTTAATAAAAATGATATCGATATTTTGACATTCTTTAATACACATCATATGATGATAAATCCTTCTCAGCCATACTTGAATCCTTAATGTTGTGAAGGCCAGAAGTATAAAATCCTCCGATGCCATAAAAATTTCAAATTTTCATAGAATACCAAACTTCCATATTTTAACACTATCCTAACTATTTTTTATGATGTGACCTTTTGATGAAGACTCTAATATTTCTTACATTTATAATATATCCTGTTATTCAAGGGAACCTTTCCAAAAAGCATTTCCTAAGTGTGAAAGGCTTGACAAATTATTAGCTGAATCACATTCATTCATACGGTTAGAATCTCACAAAAATTTTTCAATTTTTGACTATTGCGGATGACAAATGATGATTTAGATGGGATTCGGCATTTTTGCACCACAAAATGCTCGGTTTCTATTTTGCTTGTAGGTGTAACCAGAACTAATTTCACTTGATACATGTACCTATCAATTTGACAGAAATTCAAGATATTTTATTAAGTCATGTAATGAAGAAGCTGATTAGTCCCCTTGAAGAAAATTATGTGGATACTTTATTGAATTATTAGGAAGATTTGCAACTAGAAATTGATCCATACGATTGGATCCATTCGGACTGATGTGGCTCCGATTCACTGAACTATAAAGAGGTCAAGATCGCAAGATAACTTGTCTAGCGACACTTGAATCCTTTGTGTAGTGTATTATAAAGGGCGAATACAAACAGTCACAGCCATAGTGGCCACAATGTAACTAGGGCATCCAATTCGCTGAACTAACAGGCCAATATCACATTAGTTGCTGAGATCCTGAGCCAGGATTTTTATGATCTGGAGCCCAACCAAAGATTTTATAACGAGCAGCTCAACTATTAATTTATCAAGACAATTACAATGGTCAGGTTGATCCATTGTAACCCGAAGGTTACGGATTCAAACCAATAAAACAATCTCTTTGCAATACAAACGAAAAGGTTGAATACATTTAACTAATCTATGGGCCCATGGGCCCACGATGTGGAAATCCTCAGATATTGAGCCGAGAAGATTATCACACAATGCTTAAATTTCATCATGAAACATGCATAACAAATATACGTAAACTGGTATATTGATATAATAGGCGACAAATCATAATGATCTCCATATTCCTTTAAAGTGGTTAATAACAAAAGCCCATAAGATGACAAACTACAAGACCGAAAATTCCAGCATTAGTGCATGCTGTTGGTTTTGGGTGCTTCATGAGAAAGAGAGAGAGAGAACATAATGCAACAACAATTCTGTTTTACTCACTACTGGTACAGGCAACTAATAATAATTTATACAAATGCAAACCAAAAATGTATGAGAAATGATAGAGGACAAAGAAGCTGAGAGAGAAGGAAAAAGTTGACCTAGCTAGTAGGTAATTTTACACAGTTCAATGAGTGACTTTCTACATTATGTAGCTTAAGTTTTTATGAGCAGATTAAATAATGTGAGGACAACACCACTTCATTAGAAATTACAAACTATCAACTTTTTGATACATTCACACCAAATAGGAAAGGATTTCATTATTTTCACCTTTTTGGGGAAGGGGGAGGTGATAGAAGCACCCAAACAAGAAAGAGGCATACCGGTAATATCCGCATGCTCCTGAATGTACAAGGGGTTCTTTGCCAGCCCACCACATGCAAGAAGTGTGTCAATCTGTGACGAAAGACAATAGGTACATGAACCAGATAGCCAATGTAAAGATTTTCAAAAAATGGATGAATAATTCAATAACATTCTGATCCAAGTCAAAATTTCCAACAATAACCACGCCAACACACAAATGCAAATAGAATGCACAAGTTGTGCATGCATAACAAATAAAATAAGGAAAATTGACAGCATAAATTATTTAATATCTTTTTCATTGGTTTTTCAGAGAGGGTTTAGTTTGTACTACTGAAGAAGAGCCCAAGAATTTCATATTTCCATGGAAGGAGATAAATAGAATTCTCTACGTCAATTAACAAATTTGCCTTGAGCAACACCGGCAATAAATGCCCAATCAATGGAAGTGGCTGAAAAAATGGTCATCGCATAGTTCCAGTCAATTCTATTTAATAAAAAATGTCCCCTATTTGTTCAACTGCACTTGTATTGTTATAATAGCGAAATGATCAATAGGTCAGATTTTACTATAATTTCTAGAAATGCATTTTAATAACATCATTTTTCACTGAGGGTATGGCTCCGACTATTCATTAAGCCTACCAATTAGCTAACCATAGACATATTTTAGTAAATGGTGGTATAGTGGATAATGAAGTTATAATACCTAATCCCTTATACAAGAGTTGTGATGATTGAATATTTTATGTACCATGAATGACACACTTCAATCATTTATGATGTTCTTTCCAAGCAAGCATAAGCTTACTAACAAATGCATCTTCTATTACGAAAATCATCAGGTCGTGAAGCTTATCCAGGAGATGTTTCTTATTTGCATTCACAACTTTTGGAAGCACGGTTGAGATAGTGAGGGGTTATCTACCCCTACGGGGATAGAGAGACAAAATCCTTGAGAATTCAAGAGAATGACCGATGAGACAAGGAAGCAAAGGAGAAAAGAGAGAACAAAATAGAGGTAAGATATGTAATACCTTCACCTATTGTCATTATTGGTATAATATTTCCGTACACAATTGGTCTCCCGCACACTGCGCCTCTCTCTCTACTTTCTCATTAATTTCTTGGCCATTTTCCTCAATCACGTCCAAAATCCATGATTTTTCTTCCTGTTCTAGTGGATCTCACACATCTCTTATCATTTATCAAGGTAATCCTTTTGTTTTTTAACATCTATTTCATTTTTGAACTTATTTTTAATTTTGAAGTTTTCCTTGATTTCTTGGTCTATTATGCATATTTTTGTCGAAATAATTACTAGAATTATTCTTAGGATTAAGGTTGCATCATAATACTTGTTGGTTGAGCTAGTGGTTTCCAGTGCATTTTCTAGACCTAGGGCAATGGCACTCAAACGTCTTTCCAACAGCTTTCCAACTTCTTCGGTGTACCAAGTTTTTTTTAAAAAAAAACAGATTCAAACCTTATTAACAGTTTGTGATAATTGGCCCTTATTTAAGGTGGTTCTTGATATTGTGTTGCAGATGACGTCCAAATCTATTGGAAAGAAGAGTACACCTAAATGCCCAAGAGGTGAGTTGGGCTCGACTTACTTGAGATTATGGAGCAACAACATTGCACAACCATATATCAAATATATTTATCTCTAAGCAGTGGGCCTCCCTTATTATTGATCTGTCGCCTCTTTTAGCAACTCTTGCCCCAAAATTTTAATCAAATATTCACAAGATTTGTTCAAGATAATCAGTTTTCTTGGCATACATCTACAGCTAGACCATCTAGATAACACCTGATTTGATTCACGATACTCTTGGTCTTCTTTGTCTTCCCCTTGTTCAATCACCATACTACCCTAATTGGCAAGGACTAATTCAGGGAGCAGACCCCTAAAGATGAAAAAGATGCCATCTCTTGATACTATCTTCTTTTATCTATTACAGTGTCCCACTAGATGTGATGTTTATGGGATAAGGACAAGCATCATATCGACCAATTTCTTCGTCCTGCACAGTATTTTGAGCACCGACATCCTTTTGGTGTCACATCTGTCAATCCTTCCTCTATCTAGAGCATTATTTTTGTATGATGTCCTTCAAGGTGATGCTATAGACATTTCAATTATCATCTATCACCAATTCATAGATTTATTTGAGCATGTTCGCCCAACGACCCAGTTGTCTTATGGCTGCCTGATCCAATGCCTTCTCTCCTCCCTCTCTATCCTCTTGCATGTTACACTCCCAGTATCTCTCGTGCAACCCATTAGTGGGGTTACTCTCACACAGAGTTGCTCACACACACCTGCCTACATCTCTCCACATGAGAATTCTTTACCTCCTTTTGCTGGTGAGTCATTAGAGGCCCCCCTGAGACTCTGGATGACTGTTCTAATGCTGTTTGTGGACCAATTGTGCTACATGCATCTTTTGATGGAGTGGACGATCACCTCTCAGTCTGAGTTTCATACGAGCATGGTCAGCATGTAGTAGTAGATGGAGCAGGTTGCCGCATCTCAAACCAACCTCTAGATCCTGAAGGCCCACCTTCAGCATAGGGTTGACCAGCAAGACCGATACATGAGGCGAGTGCTGCCCTGTGAAATTGTGAAGTCTGGTGATGACTCCGATTCATAAGTAGTTGGCCCTTGGCAATTTATGTCAAAAAGGGGTGTGCCCACTGTTGAGGGGAAGAGATGTGAGACTTAGTGAGTGATGATCATATATATATTTTTTGATATGTACTTAAGAGGCATGTCGAGATTTTTCGATGCAGCCCTCATTTATATCTTGACTGTGACACTTGATGCGATTAGTTATTGCTATCATTATCCTATGGTGATGTATTGTGCGATATTATCTTTATACTGATATATGTTTCATACATCACCGAATATTTTTCTAGTTGTGTTTGTTTTGCGAGGAACTGGGCTATCGAAAGCTATATGCCATCAGCATTATTTTCAATCGTTTAGGATTTGTTTATTTTTAATGTTACAAGCTCTGATATGGTGGTAATTAGAGGTTACTTCTTATTTGAGTTTTATAAGTAGTTTTGTTAGAGAAACAAGCCAATACAATAGACTTAACACATCTCTTTGTATAGAAATGCCACATCCTCAACCAATGACTTGGATTATCCTTCCATCCTCTACAATGAATAGCTAGGATTTAAATTTTAGAATAATATCTACAAATATTACCCTCAACAATACTCTAAAACCTTCAACATTCTCTCCACTCAGGAGCATTCTAAAGTGAAAAACATATCTCAATCCTTTTTCTATAATTCCTTAGCCAATCCTAGAGATATCTAGAATTTAACCCAAGACAATTATCTACTCCACATGTACATCTTTGAATGGATACGCTATACATGCAAGCATCCTCTATCTACGTGGCACATCTATGTATTAAATAACTTCTATGATCCTCAATCATCCATGACACACTCCCCCACTTGCTTTCACGGCATCCTCAGGAGGCATCACGATCCTACAACTTTAGCATTCATTGCCTTCACCTTCCACACCTCATCTCCTTAGCTAAACTTATAATGATTACTGCTTGACCTTAGACCCCTACTCTAGGTCCATCTTCCCCCTCGAGAAAACCTCATCCAGGTCCAACTCCCCTTGGAGTAGCTGAATTGTTCCAATCTTCTACAAAAGCATCAAAGCCTCTTCTTTAAGTTGCCACCTCAAAGAAGCTCCACCACATACGGACAACCCTTTTCCTTCCATGATGCACAAGTAGCTATCCCATGGCATTATTATGATAATGGCCAAGTAGAAGAACAATTACTTAGGATGAATGGGTAATCATCTAGGTCCGCCATTGTGAAGTCTAACCGCTTCCACACGCTTCCAATCATAGCTAGTACATCATGCATAACTCCTTCGACAGGGATGGGACAAGAGTTCGCCGTCCTTAGGTTGGCCGGTCTCCATAACCAAGTAAAACTTATACTTATCCACGACCTCCATGGTGATAATGTTGTGCAGTGCCCCCATATCCTATATTCCCACCATGGGTTTCCCCTAGATGTCAATGTTCACACACATCAGCCCATAACGCTGCAACAATTCGACACCGCCTAAATTGTGTAGAAGTTGCAGCACCCCTATTTGGTGTGGCTTGACCTCCTTAGGATCTTCATTGACTTTTTAGATGTCACTTAGCTTTCCGATGTGATATCTCACACAGGAAGCATCGACCACTGCCTTAGCATTGTTGTCCTTCTCCTGAGTCTTGTGCCCTTGTCTTGATATCTGGTTCACCATAGCCTGCAAAGGTGACTTGTGAAACTCTTGGAAGAGCCTTTGCTGCAACACTCCTCTGAGTCATCTCTTCCACCTTTGACCTGACAACCTCATGGTGATCCCTCCCCAGCTTGAAGTCCATCAACGGCTTCATGATGGCCATGACATCACTCATAGTCATGATCTCACGCCTCTCAATCTCCATCTATGCCCATGGTTGCAATCCCATCTAGAAGTCAAAGAATAGTCCATCCTTAGCCATGCTAGGCACTTCCCAACATTAGCGAAGTGAACTCCTACACAACCACCAACTTTACCCGAGTACTTAATCTTCCTCATGTTCATTTGAGCATGGTACATGGCATTCTTTGGATAGATCTTTTTTATTTCTTCATAAAACCATTTCATGCTGTATAACCCCTTCTCCACCTTGTGGCATTTGTTAAGCCACTATAACATGGCATTATTTATAAGGTAAAGAGTCCATAGTCCTTACCTTATCCCGATACTAGACCACCAGCATGGCTCGAAGTATTACTTCATATGCCATAGGAAGTTGACCAATTGCTTGACACCTCGTACACCAGCAAAAGTCTTAGGCACAGGTGCATTCACCCTAGTCGCCTTAATGACTATCCTGCCGATCACACAACCATCTTGCACATAGTCCAATCCTCCTTCAGTCGCAATAGTGGCTATTAGGCCTTGCAACTGTAGCTTCCAATTTTCCACTATTTCTAGCAATCTTGCTAACCTTGGCATTGAAGTTATGCATTTTCCCTTGAATGTCACCAAATGCTTATGTATACTAGAGTCTTGAAACTCCAATCTTAAGATAGTCGAAGCCTCCTTAATCCTTTTACATCTCCCAAATACCTCTTGCACAATTCCTCTTAGCTAGCACCTCACCCTCCATAGCACTTGCTATGTTGGTAATGTCGTCTTCCATCATTGGATGGTTGCCCCTAGTGCAGATTGTTGGCTAGCTCCCTCATTAACATAGTCTTCCTCTTGTGTGGCCTCATTGCAACTACCTTGTAGCTTCACTCACAAACCTGTCTCTTATACCAACCATCATGGGACAACACTTTGCATTGGTCTCCCACCTGACACTAGCCTAGTACACTCCATGTGATGTAGACGTAGACAAGTCAAACTTTCTTAGATATTCCAAACAAAGTGTATAGAGATTA
The DNA here is from genome assembly GCA_033239525.1 of Nepenthes gracilis. NCBI lineage: Eukaryota > Viridiplantae > Streptophyta > Magnoliopsida > Caryophyllales > Nepenthaceae > Nepenthes > Nepenthes gracilis. The sequence goes on along the minus strand of BSYO01000026.1, from coordinate 1,481,091 downwards.
AAGACACAAGACATTTGGATGAAGCACTCTTTGATTAAGAAGATTAAGTATAAGAGTATAGAGCACCTTTTCAGTACTTTCCCTGAAAGCTCTCAAGACTCGTCACTTTCTTGGTTACACCAATACTTTGGCTTCACTTCACTTTGCTTAGCTTCTCTTGCTTGCTTCAAGCTTTCCCAAAGCTTGTTTCAAATGAAAGGAATTCATCCTTTATATGAGTGCTGCCTCCACAACCAGCTGTCCTCTTCTGCTACGAAAGACTAGGATAAAGTTCTAGAATACTCTCAACCTATACTCCTTCAATAATACTGTAGAACCTCACATTTCCTCTCCAGTCATGAACATTTTATAGTGAAGTATGTATCTTCTCATATTCCATAATTATCTAGGATATCCTAGAACTATCAAGAATTTCCTAAATAATTATCTACCCGATATTGAAGTTATACATGTGGCATCCTCTGTATAAGAGGCACATCTACGTGGTGTACAACCTCCACACTCCCAGCAGCTGTGGCCTCTGCAACCAGGGCAATGACGATGATAAAACACAGTGAACCGGTTTCCTAGTGAAAGCCTAAAATTTTTGAATCTTACAGGGGACATTTCAAATCTGCAATGAGTGTTGGGGTTTGGGGAAGCAACCCCGTGCAGCAGCATGGTGACCTCTGTTATAGATGGGCTTTGGGGTAAGGAATGGGAACAGGGAGGGTTGAAGGGGAAATGGAGGAAGGGAGATGGGAGAGGGAGCAATGGGAGCTGGTCAAAGGGAGTGGTCCTGTTTCACTAAGGCGGCTGTGACGGCCTGTGCAACAGCAGAAAGGAATAGGGTTAGGGAATTAAAGAGCAGCCACAGAAAGCAGAGCAGATAGAAAAGGGGAGACAAGAGAGATGGATGATGTTTTGATAAAAGACAATTCTTTTTAATAAACAAATGACGGCCATTGATATTTGATCAACGCTCCACATTTAACTCAGTAATTAAGTTGCATGTGCCTGGCACATGGTGGGAATTTTTTTCATTTCATATAAAATCATGACAGCAAATCTGAAATGCTGTTACATTGAAGATGGACATAAAATTATAGGTGTAAACCATCTGAGAAAATGGTGTTAATGTGAAAACAGCCTCTGTAAGAAACCATGTTAAGAATATAGCAAATATTGATAGATGCCAAAGGAAAAGCTATTGTAGTAAAGAAAGATGACCGAGCATAAGGATGCAAGAAAGACAGTTTAAATAGAAAGTGTATGTTATAAAGCAAGGCAATGACTTAAAAAGAGAGAAAACTTTGACAAACATAGAGCAGAAAAAGAGATGCGAAAGGGTCTATAGGGAAATAAGAGAAGATAATGAACCTTACACAAAGTATGAGTAAAGAAAACATTGTGGCAACTATACATAACAGTCCCTATACATAAAAATCAGGGGATGTTCAAAATTTTAGCATTTATTGTCGAATAAAGTTAGCGAGTCATGTCAGAAACTTTAAGAAAGGGTTATTGAACAAAGACTACAATAAAAAAAAAGGAGGTCCGAAGATCAATTTGTTACCATGCTGGGAGATCAACCTCAAAATTCAACTTTCTCTAGAAGTTGCACTTCAAAAGATGCCTTTTCAAAGTAAGACACAAATCTATCACAGACTTCTATACTTCTGTTTCCAACCCAGTAGGAGAACTTTACCGGTATACCCTTAGATTCTTCTAAAATGACCTTATTAGTACCATTTAATTTCACACAAGCATATGAGGTGGAAGACTACAGGAGTAAACGATCAATTTCTCCCATATGAGTAAAAGTTACAATTATCTCCATATGTAGAAATAAATATTCAGGCTACAGGCCCTAATGATGAATAACAATATGGAAGTTTGTTATATCTGGCAAAGTTATTACACAAATTGAAAGTACAGTTGTTACATGTCAAAATTCCCTAACCTTGACAGCTATTCCAAATCCTACTAAATAGCAGGCAGTGAAGATGTTTCACTATGGTGCAAAGAGAATATAACGCCACCCTGTACCTACAAATTTTTCTTGCAAGCTTCAATATATGTATTCATTATTTACAAAATTTTCCTATATATAGTTTCTGCTAGGGATTCGGCCACCTTGCCCATACACTTTTCTTTCCTCACTGACATATATTGGTTCTTTTGGCTAGTTTACCTCCTAGATAGTCACCATATCTGAACACTTACATCTAAATTAAGATATGTTAGGGAATTATGCAATAACATCAAATTCAACTGCCCAGAAGAACTTGATGACAAAAACTAGGTTCATGTATCCACTCTGAAAATTACAGAAAAGACTATTAGCTTCTGGAGATATTGGAGAAAGCTAGCGTCAGTACTTTCCAAAAGAACAAGAGACATGAACTCTTACTTGGTGACCATGGGCGTTGCAATGCTGAACAATGTGGCGAGTTCCATATGCAATGCCTTGGACAGTAGCATAATACAGAAGAGTCAGCTGTTTTTCACTAGCGTCCAGTGTCAAACCGCAGATTATCCCTCTTGATGTGGGGTCTGCAAGAGGAGATCTGAGGCAATGCCAACACTTACTAACATTTCATAATGCTATTGTGGCGAGATATATTTCTATTATAGTTGTCCAGGCATCATGAACTTAAAAAATTATAGTTCAAAACAAACCTGTTTCCATGGAAGTCAGGAAGGACATGCATATCCTTAGTCAAAGCAGCAAGAAATGGAGAATTTAGCTCACGCATCATTGATTCTAAGTCCTTGTTCAGAAGTTCAAACACCGAAGTACCTGGAATATGGGATAATTCAACGATAAGAAGAATTTTGCATCAATTAAAAACTGCATTGACTTAAACATCATACCTTGAGAAGCAGCACGGTTAGCAAGATTGTGGGAAGCCACATGATTTTCAATTATGTAATTCAACAGTGCACCAGTGGCACTCTGGCCACCTTCGGTAAGCCAGTATTGAGGTACCATAGCTGCACAAAAAGAAAGAGCATGCATGTTTCCACATTGACAATAAGAAAAGAAACGAAATAATATTTCAACAATGAAAGAAGTTTAGCGCATAAAACAGACTGCATCATCAGATCACATTAAAGCATCAATTCCACAGATGCATCATCTGTTATATCACTCATGGCCTGGATAGGGTTCATGTTCCATGTAGCAACAAATTGCATGATTTGCATCTCATCCTGATGAACTTTTACACCTGTTTCCAACCAGATTTCGCAAAGGGCTGCTGCTCCTTGTTTCAATATCAACACAAATGAGGAACAAATTAAATCTTCCACATTTCCTCCACAGATTTACCCCTTTGAGTCAAGACTAATTGCAAAAAGATCTTCAACTGATCTGGAGACACGTGACATGAACTGTGCCTTTTTAGTCCTTGAAAATGTTGTACTCACAGACAGAAGTGGAAGCTGTGTGAGTTAATTGAGATCATAGGCTGTAAAAAATCTTAAGCTTGCAATCCAAATAAAACAGAATGGAATACAGACAAAAGAGACGCTATGGATGGAATGAAGCGAAAGAAGTAGGCTAGCTACAGCTCTAGGAAATGTCCTGTTCTTTGAGTACTTGAAACTTGGGAAAAAAAAGAATTCATCTAGAGACTGAGGCTTGGTATGATTCAGCTATTAACCACCTTCAGGGAGAAAACTCAACTTAGTGAAAAAGAGGATAATTGGTTCATATGCCCTGAGCAAGAAAGTAGGTCAAGCAACACTGTCTTCCCATTCCAATGTCGGACGTAGTACTCAAGGCTAGGTAACTCAAACAAGGTGGGCTTATTGTCTGAACAGTATCACAAACCAAATAAATTAATAAAACGAGTGCATGAAGACATTCAACTCATCTGATAGGCCCCAAACCATGGATGAAATATTGGTATCAGCATCGGTACCAGTATCGATCATATCAGTATTGCAAATATCAAAGAATATATATTGGCATTGGACTATATAAATCTGTACAGCTATATCAAAAGCAATAAATTTTATGCAAAATATAAATTCATAGACAAATATCAGCCAATATATCACGAGATATCCCTGACACCGCAACATATCCGAATTTTTTTGCAGTATAGTATTTGTAAGGTACCAGTTCCCGGAACATAGTAGATATGAGTAATTAAATTAATATAAGTGGACCGAGATCTAAGGACACGGGAGAAATCGGATTTAAGGGCCGAAGACCCAGAATTGGTGGAATTAAGAACCAGCATTATAATCTCAAAATATTAATCCGTAAATATAATTCGAGTTTTAAATTATGATAATCTCGGGGAATTAAATTAATATAATCAAAATTAGGCTCGAGATAGGCGGTTCTGGGCGACCCGCTTGGAACGCAGCCCAACCGGCGCCGGATCCAGGCCAGGTGCGCTTGCTACACGCCACGGATGGCGCGCGAGCACCGGTCCACGTAAAAGCCACGGGCAGGTCTTTTTATCCGTTGGCTACGTGGTTTGGGGGCAAAATGCAAGGAAAGAGAGAGAGAGGGTGCGAAGAAGAGAGAGAAAAGGAGCAAATAGAGACTCTCAGGTTCAATTCCGACTTGGAGCTAGTTGGAAAAATCGTAGATTGAGTCGAGATAAGTGCAACTATACCATTTTCTTCTGTTCTTTTTTATTGTCGTTCAACCCCCTTCGGATATTATTGTCCCGATACCTAATCCATGCACGAAATTGTGATACCCATGACTTTAGCATGCATATACATGAATTTCATGTCCAATTTCATAGATTTTAACCGATTTTTGCACCGAAACCCTAACCCTGCTCCCGGATGATTTCAGGCTCCAATTTTTGGGGCTTTTGCAATAATTTACTCTAGAGTATCATTACCCATATCCTATATATGTTACTTTACTAATTGGATATCCAATTTGATGGTTTTATATGAAAATCCGTTCGCTGGAACCCTAAGATGCGCCCGGACTTCGTTTGAGCTTTTATTTTGAATTTTATGCATAAATTGGCTTGAGATTATGAATACCCATGTCTTAAATATGGTAATTTACCGATTGAATGCTCGATTTTCCGAGATTTATCCGATTATGCACAAACGGGCGCTGTTCACGCACGAGTACTGTTCACCCGAGCCTCTTTGGTAAATTTTGCATAATTTTTACGTTATTTAATTGTTAATTAAGTTGCATATATATTTGCATGTGTTTAATTATATTTTCTGAAAAATATGCTCGTTAACCAATTGTGAAAGGTTAATCGTTCGGAAGCCTTAAAGTCATGTTTGGCTTATAGTGGTAAGAGTTTCAACTGTTTCCATACTTTACGATGTTCATGTATATGAATTAAGTCATAAGAAGACTTAAATCCAAAAGAAAGATAATAATTATGCAAATTTACGGAGGGAATACCACTATTTGTTAAATGATTGATTTGTTCTCTCGGACGGAGAAATTTATGAAAGAAGTTTAGTGGACCTTTCCTCAAAAGAATAAGAAATCATGAAACTAAAACCACGGATTCATGATTTGGAGGATAATATCCCTTGGCATGTCATTGGTATGACAGTAGAGACTCAAAGATTGTCCTGACCGCGTATTGTAGCAAGTGATACTCTTAGCAAGCTTTAGGATATTACTGTAGAAAGACGAGGACTGCCGCTTGGCCCCGGGGGACACGGGGGCATATGTGATTTGTTTGGCCCACCTCCGGGTAGATAATAGGAGCATATCGCCTTAGATCATAAGGTTATTATGATCCTTTACTAGTACTCCCACATATTTAGTTAGTAAGACTTATTGGCCCTGATCCGTAAAAAAAAGTAATTATGCATAATTTACATCCCCAAAAGAAGAATGATAAAACATGAGAAGTCTATTGTATTCTGAAAGCACATTCAATCATATTTTATTTTTATGCATCCTCATTATACTCTTATATCTCTCTTTTGCTTTATTTTGCATATATTGTTGTAATCTTTGATTATATTACACTTGTTGAGCATTTGGCTCACCCTTACTGCCTTCTCTAGCCTTCAAATTAGCACAAGCTTATCCCAATGAGACGGAATAGAGACTAGAAGTGGACTAGACTCTGGACTTGGAAGATTATATGAAAGACCTTTATTTTGTAGTTTGCATATATGGTGGAGAATTGTCTATATTTGTATTTCAATTGGGCTTATTAATGTATATTGTACAAAAGACTGATGATCAGATAATTTAGCTCCGCTATGTTTGGATTTATTTATACTTCCGCAAGTTCTTGTGATTTGTAACAGGAACCTAGTAGCATCTCTCTTTGGCCGACATCGTATTTAGATACACAACGTTGGAGCCACGAATATTCTGTGGCAATTGGATCCTGTGTGGCTTTGTGTACTGTTGTTGTATGTTGTCGGATGTTTGAGTTATTTGGATGTATTTTGTGTATTGTACATGTTTTGTATCAGCTTAACGGCCATATTACAGATGGAACTCTGCCATATTTTCGATAGAAAATGCGGTCCGTCACAATTGGTATTAGAGAAAAGAAATGTCATAGGTTTGATTTGAATCGTATGCGAAAGTTTAGGTTAGATTAAGATTGATCGAATAAGTAGATGTAGACGTATGACAATTAAGTTAGATTGGATAGTTCTAGTTATCCTAGTTAGCTAGCTTGGACTTGAACTAAGTTAGAGGTAGAGAATGAGTTTGACTGTCTAGTGTATGCATCCCAGTTAGTGTCCTAAGAGAAACCTAACCTGTATTATTTCTATTTCAGAAAGGGTATTAACATAGCTCCTAGACGAAGGTCTACTCGTGGTGGTGGTCGACTGCAGGGTCGAGAGGAAGATGTTGTATGGAGGCACCTTAAGGTTGGAATTTGATTGACGCCAATTTAGTAATTGCGTTGATCGATATTGATTTGAGGCCTAGGTTAATCGATTTTAGTTCAAAGTTTAGGTCTGAATGGCTTTAGGTTGAGGTCCTCAGGTTAGTAATTTGCTAAGAAGGAATGCTTAATTGATGTATCAAGTATGATGGATAAGGTGGGATTGATAACTCGAGGTCAGTACAATTTAGAGTCAATTCAAGTATAACGAATCCAATGAGTTGATTTATAATCGATTTAATAATGCTTAAGTGCTTAAACTTTTGGGTGGCCTGGCTCCTATAGGAGTTGAGATATGGATCCTAAGAATAAAGATGATGTTGCGGTCATGTAATGTTTAGAGGGAGATAAGGTTCCCGGATGTTGATTTTCGCTATATGTGTGTTATTTTGGGAATTCCAAGCCTACACTTCTATTTGTATTTTCTAAGATTATTCGTTTATTTGAAAATCAAAAACTTGTGCTAGTTGTATTAAGGTCCACAACATTTTCTTGGGTCTGTAAATATGATTGGTTGGGCTAATTTAATTACCTTGTGGCGCTAAGGTTTGATATGATGTTAAGAATGATTTGGTTAGTAAGGTGCCATGCTAGTGTGAGCTATGATGGTAAGGATATAACACCTTGTAATCGGGTGAAAAGGTATGAATATGAGGCATCGTTGTTTGAGTGGCGATGAAATTAGTATTGTTTCGCCTGCAAATTGTTTGATAAGGATTTGTGCCAAGATTAGTTAACATATAAGACCACACTTAGGAGTCGTTTTGTGATCACCAAGGTGTTTGGATAGTGCAAATGTTTGAGGGTGTTTCTTAGAGGAAATGATCAACCCAAATTATCTCCTGATCGTTAAATTGATTGTTGTTATAGAGTTGTGCCAGGATTGGCACCAAATTTTGAGGACTCTGCATAAAACCAATGAGCCATCAACTGAGTGTTTTGCCATGAGACACTTCAGTGCTTTTGGGATGAGCACAATGAACTGATAAGGTTAATCATGGATAATTGAAAATCTGGTTGCTTGGGAGATGAACGTTTTGATAAGCAAGCATTGTGAATTAATAGGTAATTTGTGTGATCTGTTGCAAAGACTTGATAATTTCTATGATCGATCTGTATCCATCATGTTGTCAATTGAGGATAATCAAGAATTGTGCCTACGGTAGCCTTTAGAATAAAGATATAGCCGTTATCAGTTCCGATAACGCCATTTAGTTTTGTAAGGTCGTGGGCATTTTTATGGGTTTTATGGATTGGATCTTCTGGTCATATTTAGGTCAATTTCGTGATAGCCTCATTGATGAATTCAAAGGATCATGGGTGTATGAGCTCTATTGAGGATTGCATCATGGGTTGTAAACAGCAGTTAGCCGTGTGCTCAAGTAAGAAAAGAATATAAGTTTAGTTAGGAGAAGTGTTATGTTGGGCATGTGGTTTCTCCGATAGCATGAAGGCGGTTCCATAGAATTGGGAGCGATGGCTTACTCGAGGAGTATTGATTGATGTCTCGAAGGTGTGTGGCTTCTTGGGTTTAGCTGAACCCGGAAGGGTAATTCGATAAGTATTTCTTGAGGATTATAGCTCTATAAGGCGTTTGGTTTTGAAGCAATCAGTAGTTATCGAAAGGCAATATGCAAGGATAGCCTTCAAGGAATGAAGGGTAATTGTTGGCTATGTCGTTTGGGTTGATCCATGATGGGGCCTAGTAAGTTACGGTAGAATGTGATCCTTTTGAAGAAGCTCTAGGATTGTGTTTCTCGAGACTTGTATGGGTGGTTGCCCTAGGTTAACAGGATGGAAAGCCTATGATCAGAATTACCTCACCCATAATTTGGGGTTAGCCACTGGGGTCTTTGCTTTGAGGATTTATAGGTGTTACTTATAGAGATAATTATTATCTAATGATCCTAAAGGACTGAGAGGTTGTCTCGCAGGAAGAGATGACCATGCGACCATACAAACGGGTTAATCTACTTAAGAATTAGAAGGTGTATTTCGGTGTCCTTCAAGAAAGGTGAAACTTATTGCTAATAATTGGACACCAGGAATTTTCGGTTGGGATATGTCTTGATGCTCCATAGGAGATGTTTTAGGATGAATTTCGAGTGGCTCCTAATATTTAAGCGAATGGGATGCTTTGCTTTTAGTTTTAGGAGGAAGAGTTGTATTCGTAGACTTGAGATTTTGGAACTTTAGGAAGAGAAGCCCTCACCGTTTCAGTTTCGAGAATGTTAGGGTAGCAAGAATTATGATACTGCTTGGGTAATTGTGGATTTAGCAGTCAAAGACAGGCAACTTTTCGTGAATTTGAGGGATGCGACCAAAATGTATAAGTTGGCTTGTTGGTATGCCAACAAGACGATAAGTTTGGTAAGTATTCGAGTTCGAGGCTTTTGGGTGATTGCTCAATTACATTACCTAGGTTGATTATAATCTAAAGATTTTGTGCCTTACCTTAGTCGTATCGATGTCCTTAGGATTTTTCTTAGGTTTATAGCTGTAAAGAAACCTAGGAGTCTAATTTGAATTAACGGACACGAGTTGTAAAAGGATTCTTAGTGTCCTAATAAATGGTTAATCAGAGTAGTGCAGCAGAAGCATATGGCCCCTTGGCTCAGAAATCTTGGAATAGGGTTAAGGTTCCTATGGAAGATCATTCTCGAGACGTAGGAGGTAACGAGGTGAGAGCCTGTTAGTTCGTTTGATATTTTTGTATTAAGTCGGAGAGGTAGTCAATAATTAGGTTTACCTTTGAATTTGGGTAGATTATCGTCATATCTCCCACATACCGATGAATGAGGAGGTAGGTTTATGATCAAGTTTAACCATTGTGGGAGATTGGGGATTCATCTTATAGCAAGATTTCAATTTCAATCTTAGATAAAAGGCATTAGACGTTGGGGATCAGAATGATTCAAATGATTAAGGTTTTCTAGAAAAAATCGTCTCACCAAGTAAGTGACTTGGGAGTTCGGAGGCGAATCTGGAAGGTTTATTCCCTATTCTTAAGTCTTGAGGTTCGTTAAATTTTGAAAACGAAATTTCTATAAGTGGGAGAGAGTTGTAAGGTACCGATTCCCGGAACATAGTAGATATAAGTAATTAAGTTAATATAAGTGGACCGAGGTCTAAGAACACGGGTGAAATAGTATTTAAGGGCCAAAGACCTGGAATTGGTAGAATTGAGAACCGGCATTATAATCTCAAAATATTAATCCGTAAATATGATTCGGGTTTTAAATTATGGTAATCTCGGGATATTAAATTAATATAATCAAAATTAGGCTCGAGGTATGTGAAAAAATAAGTTTCGGAGTCGGAATTGGGCGGCGGTTCTGGACGACCCACTGGGCGCGCAGGCCAATGCCTGCCGGGTGCTTGAGTGCCTGCAACAGGCGCTAGATCTAGGCCAGGCGCACCTGCTGCGCGCTGTGGATGGCGCTCAAGCGCCCATCTGCGTAAAAGCCGCATACGGGTCTTGTTATCTGTTGGCTCTACGGTTTGGGAGCAGAACGCAAGAAAAGAGAGAGAGAGGGCACAGAGAATAGAGAGAGGAGCAAATGGAGACTCTCGGGTTCGATTCCAGCTTGGAGCTAGTTGGAGAAATCGTAGATCGGGTCGAGGCAAGTGCACCCATACCCTTTTCTTCCGTTCTTTTTTATTTTTGTTCAATCCCATTCGGGTATTATTGTCCCAATACTTGACCCATGCACGAAATTGTGATACACATGGCTCTAGCATGCATATACATGAATTTCATGTCCAATTTCATAAATTTTGATCGATTTTTGCACCGAAACGGTAACCCTGCGCCCGGATAATTTCGGGCTCTGATTTTTGGGGATTTTGCAATAATTTGCTCTAGAATATCATTGCTCATATCCTATATATGTTAATTTATCGATTGGATATCCAATTTGATGGTTTTATGTGAAAATCCGTTCAACGAAACCCTAAGATGCGCCCGGACTTCGGTTGAGCTTTTATTTTGAATTTTATGCATAAATTGACTTGAGATTATGAATACCCATGTCTTGAATATGGTAATTTACCGATTGAATGCCCGATTTTTTGAGATTTATCTGATTATGCACAAACGGGCACTGTTCACACCGGTACTGTTCACCCAAGCCTCTTTGGTAAATTTTACATAATTTTCGCGTTATTTAATTGTTGATTAGGTTGCATATATATTTGCCTGTGTTTAATTGTATATTCCGGAAAATATACTCGTTAACCAATTGTGAAGGGTTAATTGTTTGAAAGCCTTAAAGTCACGTCTGGCTTATGGTGGTAAAAGTTTCAACTGTTTCCATACTTTACGATATTCACGCATATGAATTAAGTCATGAGAAGACTTAAATCCGAAAAAATAATAATAATTATACAAGTTTACAGAGGGAATACCACGATTTGTTAAATGATTGATTTGTTTTCTCAAATGGAAAAATTTGTAAAAGAAATTTGGTGGACTTTCCCTCAAAAGAATAAGAAATCATAAAACTAGGACCACGGATTCATATTTTGAAGGATAATATCCCTTGGCATGCCATTGGTATGACAGCGGTGACTCAAGGATTGTCTTGACCGCGTATTGTAGCGAGTGCTACTCCTGGCAAGCCTTAGGATATTACTGTGAAAAGAAGATAACTGCCTCTGGACCCAGGGGGCACAAGGGCATATGTGATTTGTTTGGCCCACTTCCAAGTAGATAATATGAGCATATGACCTTAGATAATAAGGTTATTATGATCCTTTCCTCGTACTCCCGTACCTTTAATTAGTAAGGCTTACCTACCCTGGTCTGTAAAGATAAGTAATTATGCATAATTTACATCCCAAAAGAAGAATGATAAAACATGAGAAGTCTATTGTATTCCAAAAGCACATTCAATCATGTTTTATCTTTACGCATCCTTATTGTGTTCTTATATTTCTCTTTTGTTTTATTTTGCATATATTGTTATCATCTTTGATTATATTGCACTTGCTAAGCATTTGGCTCACCCTTGCTACCTTCTCTTGCCTTCAAATTAGCACAGGCTTATCCCGATGAGGCGGAATAAAGACTAGAAGCAGACTAGACTCTGGACTTGGAAGATTATATTGAAGACCTTTATTTTGTAGTTTGTATATATGGTGGAGAATTGTATATATTTGTATTTCAATTGGGCTTGTAAATGTATATTGTACATAAGGTTAATAATCAGATAGTTTAGTTTCCGCTGTGTTTAGATTTATTTATACTTTCGTAAGTTATTGTGGTTTAAAACAAGTGCCTAGTGGCATCTCTCTTTGACCGGCGTCGTGTTTAGATACACAGCATTGGAGCCACGAATATTCTGTGGCAATTGGATCCTATGTGGCTTTATGTGTTGTCATTGTATGTCGTCAACTGTTGGAGTTATTTGGATATATTTTGTGCATTGTATAGGAGATTGTACAGGTTTTGTATCAGCTTAACAGCCATATTATAGACGGAACTCTGCCAGATTTTTGGCAAAAAATACGGTTCATCACAATATCAGGGAAGGCAATACTAGTATATATCAATATTTCATTCCATGCCCCAAACTGTATCTTCCATTAAAGTTAAACACTACCTAGAAAAGAATATTAGTGGTTAGAGTTCTGAATGATACAGAGAGTTTCACTGTCAGTGCAGGATCTCGCACACAAATTCCTATGACATGCTGAAATAGACTTGAATCAATTGGCTCCAAACATTGAGTTCTGGTCGGGGCTCAAATCATTAACCATCTTTTCCAGATTGTCTGAATGATCTTCCCCTTAGAGAAATGCATATTCCTCTCATTAACAATCTCTCACCACCTGAACACATTCATTACTCAAGAACACAACAATATTTTAATAAAACAAGACACCAACAAAGCAATCAGGGTTAACTAGAGATAAAAAATGGTCCAGTCATGATCAATATGTATCTACCTCTTGGCAATATATTCTGGAAAATGAAAAATCTTACCCAAATCCATATAACACCCAAGCATGTCCTAAATTGTTGAAATTGGGTAATATGTTTTATAACTGTGGTGGTACGGTACCTCATCAGCCAATTGGATCAATCAATGAACAGTACGAAATGAATTCCCAAAACAACCAGAAACAAACATAAAATACCTCCGTAATCATAACAAAAACCCACATCAAAATACTTGCCTCTCCCTCTACATCTTGATTTGACCCAGACTAAAGTCCTATAGATCACGTATGACTATCAATATCAAACAACCACCACTTCAAAAATTTACAAACTCATTAACAATGGAGACAAACAATTGAACGGCTTTCTCTCTTTCTCCAACAACCTCACACTGAAATTTCCTTATCTGGTCCATCAACAGGTTAATTATGTTGCCTTCATCAAAATCTTCTGAAAATTTTCAACTGACATGGCAAGTCAATAAGCCAAAATACTAAGATCAACGCAGAAAAAGGAACAGAACAGGAGAGAGGCAAGAAGAAAGACCGTTTCAAGAGACCAGGTCTACATAACTACTTTTCTTCTGGAATTAGCATGAAGAGCATACACAACAGCACTGAACACATGATCATCCTTTTGGAATCACAGATAGGTGAACTAGAATCAGTGATGCCTAAAGCTTGTAAATATTCAAAAAAAAAAAAATCATTTTTCAATGTCAACTTCTGAGCATGAGGAGAGCTGAACTCAAGAGCTTTCTGTTTTAGACACTCGAGCCTCTGAAGAACTTCATACTACCAAAAATAATAATAATAATGCATGAATCAAAAGATCAGGAAATAATTTTTCCGAGGGAATAAGACTATAAAAGAATTGACATCATTAAAAGAATTTTGCAAAGAAGATTGATTACACGATATTAAACCACCACAAGCTACGAGTAGAAAAAGAAGCTTATATAGACCATAATCCCAGATTCCTAATCAGGCTAAGAAACCAAAATCTCATGCAACCAGAAGGCCAACATGGACCAGTAAATAAATAAACTATACCTGACCAGAATGGTCCCCAGACCCCCGGAATGAACAACTTGGCCCGAGATACTGCCATATGGCATGTAGAAGTTCCACAGACCAATACCATGCCATGGCATATGGCTTCCTCATCATCATCTGAACACGCCATTGTCGTGTTAGAGAGAAAAACCAAGCTCCATGCAACCATAATCATTACAGAAATAAATTACTTATACTCTCAGCTTCAGAATATGTTGCCAGAACATTTTCCATCACACCAACACCACCAGCATGAGCATCAATCAAAGAAGTGCCCACAGGAGTTCCCGTCACCAAACCCAGTTCCTGGAAATAACAAATATTTCAAAATCAGACTTCAAAGCAATATATGAATACATGCAAACATGCAGGACTACAAAAATGCCCTTCCAAGCCCACCAAAGGGATTAGTGACATATTCAATAACTAAGTGAATGTTTAGCTATGTTAATGAATATCAAGGAAGCGCCACTTTGAAACCAATTTGAATTCTTCACTACAAAATTTCTTGCCTTTGCAGCAGCTGGTGTTAGACCAGAACCCAAAGGATGCCCAGGAAAAGCTACACTTCGTCCTGTTGAGTGTTGACCAATACATCAGAGTCTAAATATAACAAAGTTTGTAAAGTGATAAGTTGATAGAAAAAGGTGATCAAGTGTATGGGTTCTCCACATTGCATGCTCTGAGAAGGGTTAGATTTACCCAGTCTTACCCCTGCAATGCAAAGGTCATTTATGTAGTTTAAACCATGGCCTCCAAGTCACAATGGAGTAATATTACTCTTTAACAAGACTCCACTCTGCTAAAAAGAAAGTAAGTAGTCAAATAAACCCTATGTTTGCACGGTGTTGCTGCTAATATAGCAGATAATGGGAAAGCCAAAAGATATAGGAACAAAACAATAGCAACAAAAACAAAACAACGAGGCCTTATGTCCCATTAGGTGGTGTCCGTCATATAAATTAATTTTTGCCACTCCATTAGATGTAGTACAATATCCTCCAAGAGTACGAGTGATTTTAAATCGTTTTTATCATATCATTCTATATTTTCATAAGTCCACATCTTTTCTTTCTTTCAATTAAAAGTGTTAAATGGATCATGTTGCCCATGGCACAATATGACACGACCCGTAGTGAACAATGTTGAGCTGTATATAGAACAGCCCAATGGTTCTGACTGTGCCAGGCTACATGGTAGGTAGCCCATAGACCGTGGTGTAAATTTTTTTTATTTAACGCCAATGGTCATGTGACCATTCACCAATCACACGACTGTTTGGGGGGGGGGGGGACTAAACAAGAAGCCCCCCAAAAATTTATTTAAAAAATTAAATATTAAAAAAATCTATATATACCCCTCCCCCTACACACATTCAACACTCTCTATGTCTACTCTCTCCACTCTCTTACAATATAATAAATGGGTATTAGTATGATATTTATTAATATATTTATATTATTTTTATTAATTTTTATCTATAATTTATATATTATCATTGTCATTTTATAAGTTAATTATTAATTATGGAACATAATTTTCTTATTTTGATAGTAAAAGATTATGAAAAAATTATTCTAATACTCTCATATCGGCTACATCATATACACACACTAATAGTGATTTTAAAATATCAAAATTATAACCTAATTCTAATCCAAATACCACTACTCATTCTAGTTCTAACCGCCCCTAGAAAATATTCCAATAATGTATTGCAATTTTTTGAGATTAAATTAATTAATAATCAACAACAAGCTACTTGTAAAAAATTGTAAAAAAAAAATTAAAGGCGTGAAAGTTCCACAAGCACATGATATTTGAAGAGACATAGAGAAAATATGAGAGACTTGGATTATAATCAATTCAAGCTAAACTAAAATTTCTAAGTGATGCAAGGTTAGGAGTTTTTCAATACAACCAGCAACAAAAACGGGAAGGACTTGTAAAATATATAGTTTAGTCAGAGAATCTTTTTCTCATTGTGGAAGACTACAAGTTGGAAAGGTATGTTCAAAAGTCTTACAACCCAAATATGTAAAAATATCCCAACAAACTATTAAAGATGAAGCTATTCATCTTTTTTCACGATTTAAGTAAGAATTAATTTTTGAATTAATACACGTAAAATTTAATATTTTTTTAACTAATAGTGTATAGTAATCATATAATAATTTATCTTATATTCGTACTACAACACATTAGATTTAAAAAAATTGAGTTTTACAAAAATGAATTATTAGTTTTAAAACTTTTTGAGCACCCACAAACTAATTCCATAATTTTCAAACCAACTAATACTATTATAAATGAATTTGGAATATTTAATAAGATTTTGTCTATTATTTTTTACAATACTTCAAATAATAATTCTACTATTTCTTTATTTAAATCACAATTTTTTTTTTTTATTTTGAATGGTGAATTATTCCATATAAGATGTACATGTTATATTATTAATCATGTGTTAGGGATATTTTACAATTTATTTCTCCAGTTCTGAAGAAAATAAAGAATATTCTTCTATTTATTAAAACATCTTCTTTTTGAGAGTAACAGTTCAAAACGTTGTACAAACAAGTTAAACTATAAGAAGATGAAGAACAACTACCTAACAAGATGGGACTTAACGTACTAGATGCTCATTTTCGTTTTGTTTTAACCATTTTTTATAATGAAAATATTTCAACAGCTAAGCCAATTAAAAATATTAATTGGAAGATGATTGAGATAATTAAATATTTTTTAGAAATATTTTATTTTACTACCAACGAACTTGTAAACACCAATCACATCCCCAAAACCTATTGTTAAGCCAATTGTTGCCATTTATTAACATGATTCATCCTTTTCGGGAATACTATGATTTTTGCCATATAATATCGATAGAGGTAAATATATTATATAAAATTTAAATAAATAATTTTAAATTAACATCAAAATTATCAAAAAATAGTATATTTACTAATATTATATTTAACTCTATTTTTTTTAGAAAAACTTTATGAAATATTAGAGAAACTCTCCAATACCAACTTGCCTTACCAGAACTATGGACCCTCATGTGAATATACATGGGGTATACGTATGTTTTAAAGAATTTTACAACATAGGGATGACTGACAACATGGAAGAAATGAAGGCCCGTATTTATCACAACTTGCATACAAAGTACAACTTGTATGCACTAAAATCAATATTGAAACCATCCGCTCCAGCAATAGAAGCACGAGGTTGCCAATGAGATTTCATTTCGTTGGTATCGCTCGAAGTGGAACACAGCCAGTTAGTGAAAATACAATTCTAGTTGAACTTCTTCATTTCTTACAGTCGGACCATATTTCCAACATTTTAAGTAGCAATTCCAAGTTTCAAATTTTGTATTGGTGGAATTGCAATGAGCACATATCTTACATGCTCGCATCAATGATACGGAACCTCTTAACCCCACCAGGAAGTATCGTATCATCGAAGTAAGCTTCAATATCGAGGTTGAGTAGTTGACAAAAAAAGAAGCAAGATGACACCGAAGATCGTAGAAATGCAAATCTTTTAACAGGATTGGTTGGACGTAAAAAATCGCATCAGATTTTCAACCATTTTTAGATATAGTGAAGATAATAACTCTAAAAGCAGTGATAGCGGAAATGTCAGTGAAGTCTAAAAATAATAGAGTTATTATTAGATGGTTTTTCTACTTTTTAAAATTGTAATAAAAAATATTTGACAAAATAAATATAATATAATATATTTTTTATAATGTTTTGTATAATCTTATTTTATAATATTTTTAATATTTTTTAAAAATATGGGAGGTGTCGTGCTATAGCATGGCATGGCCCATAGGCATGCCCCATAGGCATGCCTAGCCTATCACAGTTGGGTCATATGTCGTGCTAGATTCGGACATATATATCCCATGTTGTGCTAAGCATGACCCATAATGTAACTATGTCGTGCCAACACGACACGATTACATTTGAGTGACCCATTTCACACCACTACTTCCAATCACAACCAACCCACATTTACTCGCCAGTACTTCTTTTGACCTACGTTTTTAAGTGTCCAAACCACTTTAGACATCATTTCCTTATTTTATCTTTTATAGATGCAACTTCTAAATATTTACAAATATTATCATTCCTTATCTTCCCATATAGGGTGACTCCGCTCATCTATCTTGACATTTACATCTTTAAAACACTTAATTTTTGCATGTGTTGTTTAATTGTCTAATATTCTGATCCATTAAGTACTTCGACCTAACAGCTGTCTGATAAAATTTTTATCACTTTTGAAGGTGCATTTTGAACACAAAGCACACCCAATACAGTTCTTCATTTTAAAAACATACTATCTATGCGTCATGTCAGCAATTATATCTCTGATTTCTTAAATTATCGATCCAAGGTAACAAAATTCATTGCGTTTAGAAATAACTAGATCATTGATTTTAATTTTTTTATTATTCTATTTGGAATAAATAAAATTACACTTTACATATTTGACTTTACTTTTCCTTATCTTAAACTCTTTAGACTCAACAGCCTCAATCCAAAGTGCTATTTTTATTTTTATATCTTCGCTATTTTATCTATTAAAATAATATCATTTACAAATAACATACAAGGAACTTCATCCTGGACATTTCTTCTAAGTTTATCCATAACAATGGTAAACTAGTAAGGACTTAAAGTAGACCCTAATGCAAAGCCATCTTAATAGGAAAATCCTTTGTATTTTAATCTATAATCCTAACACTAGTCATAACCCATGTATACATATTTTTTATGCTGTCTATATTTGTATAAGCCTTTTTCTTTCCTAATACCCACCATAAAAATTGTCTATGCATCCAATCATAAGCCTTCTCTAAATCAATAAAGATCAGATGTAAACCTTTTTTCTTCTCCCAAAATTTTTCCATTACCATTCTCAACAAATATATAGTTTTATTGGTCGATCGTCCAAGAATAATTCCAAATTGATTGTCCATGCAGTTAGATGAACAAAGTACTTCTAAATTATTACTCAAAGAAGTTGAAGGGCGCATATTTATTGAAATGGACACAATTGCATGTGTCTACATTGATATGGTTGTCTAATATGGTAATAATAACAGCAACAAAACAAAGCATATTTTGTCCTTCTGCTAATGTTAAAACATAACCCTCCCCAAGCATGAGCAACTTCTACTTCTTTATTTTATTAATGCATTCTGGTTTTTTCAATGCCTAACTCTCCCTCCTTGTTAAATTAATCCTTAAGCAAATCATATAGTACTTCTAAACATCAAGTGCAAATATAACATTATCAAGATAGAAATTCTTGGAAAACCCACCTACAAAAATCTAGATATATTATTGTTTTAAGATTCTATTAATCAAAGGTGCATGATGATATTCATTTGACAAAGATAATCAACACATGGTATGTATGAAACACAAAATCAAAATCATTGCAATATCATCAACACTACTGATACGTAAATCTAAAACTTAAAAGCTTTTTTACAATGTTCAAACAACCTACATGTTTTCTCTTGGTATCATCAGTAATCAGGCTCATTAAATCATTCAACACTTGGCCACTATCGCAAAATGGCTGCTACTCTATGTCGGACACCTATGTCTTACTTATGAAAGGTGCCCACCCAAGGAATCACAATTGTTCCTTATCCATGACCATTATGTCTTTAGTTGGCATCATTTGCTCTTCATATTCTTCTCCCTGTTGATACAATATTTTGTTTTGGTCGGGGAGGTGGCTCAAAGGACATGATAAGTCAGATTGTCGAGAGAAAATTTTGAGTCCACTACTGGAGATCTGTACTCTGACATAACCGAAGCCACAATTCCCCCCCCCCCCATCAAAAAAAAAAATCTCTAGGACAAGTTGGGGTCAAATTTCCAAGTTGGGTCACAATCAGTCAAGTCTAATTAATCCTACATGTACTGAATACAGAAACCTGAAACAAATTGGCAGAAAATCTGTTACAGCATGGACAGGCTGGGAGCATGCTGAATGGAAACTGTAGACTCGGATATTCTCTTATTGATCAAACTGCATATGCTTGATATCACTAAACATTCTATGGGAACATATTAAATCACTTAAGGGACCTACACTCTCATTCAATTGGCTTGAAATAATGGTCCAGGACATGAGGCTTCCCGTATTGCAACCTCTAGGGAGGGTCAAATGTACACCATAGTTCTAAAGTGCGGTATCACAGTTGTACCCTCTGATATGGTTAAATTATTTGCATAATTCAGCTCTTATTTTAGGACGAATCTTCTTACTTAATTGAATTTAATTAACTTTAGGAGGTTGTTGGTTACAAAAAAAATGGTCACTTTACCCTACACAAGCTTTATTGTTATTGTTGGAAAGCTTATTTCGAGCCCTACACTTTTATATCCGCACATGCTCCTAGATTCTAATGATTTCGAGATGAAACGCATGCAAGATAAGTGAATCTTGTGGATCCACAAAAGTTAAAAATTTAGGTCTTTATTGGTTGGAAGATTTGAACATCAATTCAGCAGAATTTAACACTAAAATTTCGGGCAAAAGGAAAACCAAGGCAATGAAAGGAGAGGGCTCAGGGCAGGCTGTTTTCACACAAAAGAGAGAGTAATTTCAACCTGTGACCTACAAGTTATAATAGAGTAATTTTAATATTGTACCAAGGCTCACATACCACTGGATTATTAGTCTAAAATCTACACCAGGGAGTAGTTTGCTATAGGGATGGACTTAATGTGGCCAACGCTTCCTAGAATATTACTTTTGAATGCTGAATTCCATGTCGCAAATAAAAGACAGTCAAAGATAGGTAAACATTTGCAAGCAGTATATCGAAGTTATGATTATGTTGGGTTGATAATCCAATGGAGGAGTAACGTAATGAAATAAACCATGTATAACTAAAGAAAAAAGACAAATTTAATGTAATATACAGCATTTATTCTTTTCACCTAAGCACTCACACCAGTGGGCAGATATTGGTTAAAAAGATCTATTTTTTCACCTGTACAAAACGAGAGGAAAAAAGATATATTGACTCAACTATAACTGCAGCCACATTTCTAAATAACCCCAAATAATCAAGACAACACTATTTGTCTACTAACATAGCCTAGGACATGTAGAATGCACATCATATGAAGTTGGTCTAAGCTCCAACCAGCAATAAAGATCAAGCATACCAATCTTTGCATGATGCCCATCTATGAGATCACCCAAGCCAATCTCCTCCCAAAACTCATCATCCCAGCCACAAGCCTCCATGTCACGAGAATCTTTCACATCCATTTGTTCCATGTGTGCATGACCAAGATATGTCCACTTACATACTGTGCTGCATAGACTCCTTGTATCATCTCCCGTTGCTCTAGAGAAATCAATAAATGGTAATTCCTATCAATGTCTGAGCAGAAAAGGAAATGCTTGTAATAACGAGTAAAGTACCTATATGAAAGCCAGTCACTCAAGTCCATCCAGCGAAATGCCATAGACCAACATTCTTTTAGGTTCTCTTTCACCCATAAAAGCTGCAACAAAGGAGGGGAAAGAGTAAATAAAAAACCTCCATCAAACAAAATACATAGCCTATTAGAAACAACAAAAAAATCATGTCACCCAAAGCTGAGAAATAGCCAAATAATTGTTTCATTGAACAATAGTGCTGCTAAAATCTCAGAACCCTGCTCCCCTGCCTTAAAATGCACAGAATTTACATTGATGAACTTCCAGATTTAATAGTTGCTACTATTGGTCAACAAGAAAACCTCTCATAAACATCATTTCAAGACCATTAACCATGTTCTATAGTATCTGGGTGTAACACTAAACATTAAATCTTCTAAACTCTAAATGGATAGAGGGTGAGCCTTGGAATATGGTAATAATGTAGGTCAATTGTGGCTTAGTGGTCATGAGTAACCATGGAAACAGCATCCCTCCATTGAAAAAATAGTATTCCATACATTTGACCCTCTCCAGACCCTATGATATTAGCATCATATACTACAGGGCCTTCTTTTTTTTTAATAAATTGGGGTCCCAATAACTTAATTTTCTGGGTTTTGAAAACAGACTACTCTGCTTAAGTTCTAGTGAAGTCATAAAAATGATACTTCTGAACAAAAAGACAGATAAATAAAAGAAAAACACATGCAACTTGCAAGAACTTACATATAAACAAATGTTGCATACATGATCTTAAAAGGACCCCGTTTCACCACCATTTATCCTTTTAGTAATAAAGGCTCCTAGAAAGATATTGGGGGAGTGAAGATCAGAGAACTGAATCTCTAATTTTCTTTTCATTGATGACACCATTTTTTTTTTTGGGGGTGGTGGAGGGGCTTAAGTAACTAATAATTATATAGATGGAAATATAAGTTACAAAAGTGAGGCACCACTTGCTTGGTCTAAGGCATACCTTCAGATCTAGGAAATGATCCAAATCAGTAATCCAATTCTCAGCAATGAATGAAAAAAATTGGCTTAGTGTCCATTATTTGTTGGGGACATCATGTGACTGAATTCTGGCACTTAAATATGAGCTCTTTAGCTTTCTCCACAGGGAGCGAAGAAGTGAATTTAATTTATTCCCTAATAAATTGGCTAAGGGTTCTAACTTATTGATATGTTAGGTGTAAAAATATACTCAAATGCAATCATTGCAAAAAGTAAGCAAGGAGTTAGTTCATTACTTGTGGGAGTGGGTGGTGTTTATTCCCAGACTATATTGGTGTCAAAAATCTTTAAAGCGTCAAAATTCAACTCCTATTTTGTAAATTTTATGTTAGTAAAAATGTTGTTAGTTGGGGTTGATGGAACAGCATAATAAAATATGTGTTGTAGCAGATCTTTTATGGTCCAACTAGGTCTTTCCTTGGAAGCATCTTTGCAGATTCATGATGAAGGAAACCGTTCAAAAGAAGGTTTATGCTTGCAAAATATGGGGCATAGATGGTAGAGGGCTACATGGATCTTTAGACATATCACTTAAGCAATAGCTGGTGATCTTCAGTTATGTTCAGATTGAGGTAGGGTGATGGCATTTTATTTTATTTGGTCATGATGGTTTGATGACGGAAATTCATATTATGCACTTAGTTTTCATGTTTGTTCAACCTGGCATTCTCTACAGCTAGTTTGACTTAGTTTTCCTATTTAGTGCGAAAAGGCTTGTTTTGGTGCACCTTGGCCTTATCTAGAGCTACTTTCATAGGTTGAATGCTTCCAATGAACGGAAAACAGTACCAGAAGTCTTTTTAAAATGATGTCCATTGAGGTTAGTGGAATGAATTTTTTCGTTGACAAAACTAGGATTCACCAGATAAGGAAGGTGAGAGGGATCCATAAAAAAGGGGATCATCCAAGAGTAGTTGTTTATCCATTGAATCCTATTATGGTGCGCTTCCTATGAGATATTATGGTGCTGGAAGGAGAAGTTGCTTTGAAGAATTAATTGAAAAATCAAACCCCCCCCCCCCAAAAAAGTGTTTTTTTGTTCACTTGAAAAGCCACTTGGGAGCACAAATTGACAAATTTCAACGAGGAAAGGTGTTAATTTCTTCACATATTGACAAATTTCAACGAGGAAAGGTGTTAATTTCTTCATAGTCTTTCTGCTGGAAGCCTATGGGATTGTTTTATCAATTCCTTTGGAATTCAATGATCTTGGGCTCAAGTGAAGAGTTTGAACAGAGTTTTAAAGAAAAAAAAAACCAAATAGCTTTAGCTCTCAAATCTCAGACAATTTTACAATTGTTAATGAGAGAATTTGGTTGCCAAACCTAATTGAACTCATGAACAATAAGCAACCTTTCAAATGTGATTTAGGTTTTGGAAGTGTCAAGTTAAGTCTTGCTAAGCTTGCTAAGATAAGATTCATGCATTTCAGAATGTCTCAACTTCAAGGTGTAATGGGACCCCAGGATACCACTAAATTTAGGCCATTCAATTGCAAGGAAGATGTTGTTTTCCAATTAGATGTCTTCTTCATACTGAGAGCCACCTTCTTATCCAGCATATGAAAAGGGTGGAGAAATGTGTGAAGGTTGATAATGTATCAAGATCAAGGTAAATCCATCTTTTAGGCCAAAGCAAGAAAATTTGAATCTTTAAACTTATCAATGCCTCACATGTGAGGGTGGGAGGTCAAGTGTAACCTCTTCAATTGGACTTTCAACTATTCATCTTCCTGCAAATGCTGGAGTTTCACACACTTAAATTTGAAGCTGCAGGAGTTGATACTTTAAATGGAGCATTGTGCATTGCTCAAGTGAAATAACCTTTAGCTTGCTTTTAGTTTCCTTCTTCTATTTACAGGATGTCTCAACTCCATCATACTACTTCCATCTTCTAAATCAACTTATGTTTGCTACCAGATAAAAAAGCCTCCAACTCTTTATTTTGGGAAAAAAGGCACTCTGTTCTTGTTCAGATACAACAAATTGGCTGATCATATTTCTCTTTTTAAAGGTATAAAAGAGAGGGCACATTAGTATTCAGGTGAACACTTTTTTGGCCTTTTTTGTATCCAATGGGTACACTTTCTTTCAGACGAACAACCACAGAATTCTATTACTCAATATCAAGAGGAGTCACCTTGTACATCCATAGCATCCTCTTTTATGACATCATACTTTCTTTAACTCAGAAACCAAAGGATATGCCACAAAGGCATACTAGCTTAGAGGATGTATAAAGAATAAAGTAAATAAATGTCCAGCACATCCTGAAAGCAATCACCTTTGGTGGCTGCATCTCCGGAGAAAGAGATCCACCACAATACTGCAGCACCGGTGCGCCGGAGGAATTTATTTTTTCCGCTTGCTTTACTGCTCTATGGTCCATCCATACAATAATATTTCTTCTCGAATCACCACTCCAGGAAACGGTAACTGGGGATCCATCAGCATCCACAGCCACTGCAAGCAGAAACCATTACCCCAAATGTTCATACCTAGTACTTTATGTTTGAATTAAGCAACTCATCAACCCATCTTACAGAAATTCCCTGTCAAATTGCATATAAGAGGGTTATATTACAGACCTAGGGAACATGTGGCTGCAAATCCAATGCCTGCTACTTCTTTTCCATCAGTATTTGCAAGGGAGCAAGCTGATCTCACAGCTGCACAGACAGCATGCCAGATGTCGGTTGAAGATTGCTGGTTCAAGGAGAAAACGCATAACTTCATGAAAACACTGACAGATATACCAAAAAGGGCTGAAGTTCTGATATTTCGCAAACCAATAATGAAGTCCTGATATGTCCACAAACCAATAATATATTGTCCGTTTTTACAGTGAGGTGGTCATCAATCCTCTGGTAATATGTTACTAAACATGTTTATGTTACAGAAGAAACCATCTTGGTTACTGTTACTAATTTTTCAGCACTCACCAAACTTGTTGAAGAGATGAAATATAACCAAAGTATATCTTTTTGATCTGAGATTGAATTGATCGTCTTAACAGCAATAAGTCATGTTTTCACAACTTATATTCTCTTAACACTTGTCCTCTCTCTCTCGATTACATCCCACTTCACTTGATCTCTATCCATATCACATCCCTGTTGATTTTTTAAATAACTTATTGCATGTGCCTCTCCTTAAATCAATCAGAAATTGCTGAGGCAGTTACAATAATTTTTTACATAACCAAACATCCTACACATATCTTCGCGTTGAAGTGTATGGTATTGCTTCTATAGTAATGTCTTGGCTTTGACAAATGAGCATATGATGACATCAAAGACCAGCTTGATATGAAACTTTATAGAACAAAGCCTTGTTCAACACTCAACATTGGCACTTTGAAAACAACTACACGTGACTTATTTATTTTCAGCACTTACTTTTAGCAGACAATAAACAAGCCCAATAAAAACATGCTGATAATCATAGCTATTAGCAAGGAAAAGGCATTTGGATTTCTCACCTCAATGCAGTCACCCTCTTTCCAAATCTGAATTGGACTACTAGCAGAACCTAAAAGCTTCCCTTTCTCGTCAAATAGACCTACATTACTGGCATGAGTTACGAAAAGAAGCCACAGCACACAGGCAGAGACTGAGGATTATTCTAAATCGGGTAAATCACATATTATACAATTTAATTCTATGAATGCCGTATTGTAAATTTCACTAAATGCAGAAAAAGAAAAGGACATAAAAAATGAACAAAGTTGCTTAGTTATCATTTCCAAGTTCCTAGTGATAGCCTGCACAACAAAAATGTTCCACGAGTAAATATTATACAACCATTAGAGATGAGTTTCTTAATTTACATACGTGTGATTTGTAAAGCAGTTCTTAAACCATCCCCTTTACATTCTAAAGCTGCGTCACAAGTAAAAATAAACTTTTGGAGGAGCTTCAGGCATGCAAATACCTTCCCGCATGAATACCCCTATCTATTATAAGTAAGAGCAGAATAATAAGAAGCCACACTGCACATTACATTATTTTCAGCACCCAAATCACTTTATCTTCCCTCAAATTCAATTCAGACCCTGTAGCAGATTTAGAAAATGGTGTTTGAGACTTGCAAACTGGAATATTGAGTCAATCAATCAAATACATTAACTTGCGACAGAAGGGTTCACGAATTGCTACAACCAAGTAGTGATATTGTTTTTAGAGATGGTTGAACTTGAAAAAATTTCAGTTGGGATGGTTACTCTGATGTTACTCACCCTGCTTGCATAAATGAGTTAGCTTTAGTCAGGTAGTTTGTTGCACGTATGTTCTAGCTTAATTCATGCGCCGTCTTAGCACCTTTAATAAAAATTACCTATCACTACCTCCTCCCCGTCCACCAAATACCACATGCATCATCATTTCTCCTCAAGCTTCTAGGTTTTTATGTGTCCTTTTCTAACTTTCCATGTCAAACTAAATTTAACTACACTTGAACAATGTTGGATTTTGATTGGCTGTGAAAATCTTATAGCAGGAATTAAACCACAACTACTGCACTAGAATAATCTCTCTGCAGGAGAGGGTTACCAAAATATGCATAAAAGCCCCAATTGCTTGCATTTTAGGATCACTTTATAAAATATAAACGATATGGAGCCATTAATAAATGGCCTTCGGTCTATTAGTCAATTAATCATTATGCTCCATCCAACAATAGATTTAAATCAGGTAATGACATAGATCATGACCGTTAAATGCTAATCCATA
This sequence comes from Nepenthes gracilis, assembly GCA_033239525.1. Taxonomy (NCBI): domain Eukaryota; kingdom Viridiplantae; phylum Streptophyta; class Magnoliopsida; order Caryophyllales; family Nepenthaceae; genus Nepenthes; species Nepenthes gracilis. The sequence goes on along the minus strand of BSYO01000026.1, from coordinate 1,454,022 downwards.
GCAACCTTTACACTAGGTCATGATGACCCTTACATTTGCAACAATAAGTCCATGATACTGCGATTCCACTATTTAAAACTATTCATCCAACATCTTAACTATTAATAATAGAAGACTATCCAATCCTTGATAACTACTTCAATCAACTTTTGTTCTCTACTTCTCCCTCTCCTAGTGCATACATTTTGATTATGGACATCACAACACCAAATCTAATCAAATTACACCTCAATATTCTTCCAAGCATCTATACAGAAAATGGTCGACTCTCATTTCATTTTCTTTGAAGTATCATGTACATCTTTTTCTTTTTTGGATAAGCAATTGAAGTATAAATAATAAAAAATGTTTGTACAAGATTGGTTAAGTACTATGTACATATTTAGCACTAATGTATGCATTAATGTTCCCTCTGAAATCTAGCGAAACAAATACGCAAAGTCTTCAACCTGTGATCATGCAAGTCCACATCCATTGGAAGCGTAACAACTCAATAAAGAGCATAGAAGGAAGGTGAAATCAAGATCAAAAGGTCGTGCTTCATGGTGTAATTTTCTTTCAAAACCTCGGGTGCTTTTCCTGTTAAATGTAACAAGCAAATCCGTTGAGCCTTTCAAAAGTTTGAATACGTTCCAATCTTCCAATTTTCGCTAAAACATCATTGGAAAAGATCAAAACTGAAACACGTTTGAGCTTTCGAGTGAACTGATCTTGATTTTCTAATTTTATCATTTTGGAATAAAAGGGAGAGGGGGGATGCAACATAATTAATTAGCGAACACTGAGACAAATAAAGTACTATGAAATGAAGATTGGAAACATACCAAAGGCAATTGACCAATAAGTTTAGTTTTTTTTTTTTTTATTCCCAAGGCTTCACAGACCAAAATGTAATTGACCAATCATAGATAAATTTCAGAAAAAGACGAGTAGGTACTTTTAGGAACGACTAGCAAGAAAAGAATAGCACTGGACAGAAGAAGAATGAAAAGTTATACGATTACAAGTTTGCAAGAAAATGAGAAAACTTATACAGATTCCGAACCAAATACACACAATTGACGCAGCGGAACAAACCCAAATCCCATCGTTGGCCATCGGCTATCAAATTGTGGGTACAAGAAACACAATAATGTACAACAATTTTTAACGTGAAAAATCATTTTCAACTAGAAGAAACACCATGGGACAAACTCCAAAAAATCTCCACTATATAAAATTTGGTTATACAAACTCCCGAGACAGAATACTAGCAATCGACCAGAAACAAGGCAAGAAACTCCGATGCAAGAGCAAGAAAACCTCCTTCTCTACTTTTTCTCCTTTTCTTCTCTCCTCTCACTGGTGGCACTTTCTACTCTCTAATTTTATAAGTGTTTCTTAGCGAAGAGGAAAGTCCTATTTTAGTTTCCTCACTATCGCTCCCCCCTTTTATAAAACACGAAAAGACATTTCCCGTGCTTTCCCACAGACGACGCCTACTTTGCAAGTTGGTCACCTACTCTGCAAGTCGATCACCTGTTCTGGATTTCGCAGGTGATTTGTTACACCTGCTCACTCACGGTGCTTACATTGTACTTATGGGCCCACGACCAGTTACCAGTTCGGCCGATCATCAGCTCTCCAGTCCGATCGACCACTTGACTCAACTCTGCCAGGTCATCCCCTCTGAACTGGTGCTACCTGGTCGCCCCTTCGCATTGGCGCCCTCGGCCGCCCTTTAGCATTCGATCGTCCTTCGACACCTCAGTGGCCCGTTAGCACTCGGTCGGCCTTCAGCACCTCGGTCGCCCCTCAACCTCGGCTCCTATCTTGTTGCCCCTCGGCCTCGACTTTGATCTGCCCTCCGGTCTCTACAACCAGTCCACACTCCAGCCTATGCAACTAGTCCGCCCTCTGATCTCTACAATCAATCCACCACGCGACTCCGATCCTTGCATACACCTAGTGCGACCTTTCGATGACCTTCTGTTTGTTGAGACACCCATAAGAAAATGACCAAAACTCAAAAAACTTTCCTTCACGACCTTGTGGGGAAATCCTTCGCCTCTAACCGGCGACCATCATTGCCTACCTTTCGACAACTTCCCCTCAACTAGAATCTTGGCATCGGCCTTCTCAAGCCTGAATAATACCTTCTTCCGCTCCACCGGACTTGGAGTAGTCCCACTCGCCTTCGACTTCTCCTCCACGGTCGAATCATTCCCCCTGCACTCCTCCTCGGCCACATCTTCCGACCACCTTAACCAATACCCCCATTGGTCACCTTAGTGTTATCCTTGGCAACCGAAGCATTCATCAGGTACTGGCTTAATCACTTGCTTCCCCTTACCACAACCAATGAGCCTTTGGTGAGTTTCCACTGGCCTTTTCTGAACGCTATACTGAAGCCATCTTTATCAAGTTTCCCGGTTAAAATCATATTCAACCTCAGCTCCGAGGCATATCTCATGCCCTTCAACACGAACTTCGTTTCGTTGCTTGTCCGCAAGCAAACATCCCCGATACCAACCACCCTCAACAAACCACCGTTACTCATCTTCAATACCTCGTGATGCCCGGGTGTATAGCTTGTGAAGTGGGACTTCCTCAGTGTCACATGGTGTGAGGCACCACTATCCATCACCCAATCCGTCTCCTGGCTCGGAAAGCTCCATGTCTTCCCTACATGGACCATCCAAAGGTCTTCATAAAGAGCGACAGAGGCCCAATCATCATCATGATCCCTCCTCTCTTCACGCTCACCTCCGCCCTCCTTCTAATGCTTCCTCCTCGGGCAATCCCGCTTCATATGGTCCTTCCTACCACAGTGGAAGCACTCGATATCCTGAAGCTTAGGCCAACTATTGCTCCTCTCCGACTTACCGCCTCGTGCTCTCGACTTTCCATGTCCCCAATCGTTGGTGGCTACAAGGAGACTCAGCTCCCTTGAATCCTCAACGCCTCCCTTTCTCATTGACTCATTCATAAGTAAAGAAACAATAACCTCATCCAACCTGAACATATCCTTCCCAAACAGTAGCGTCGTGACGATATGATCGTACAAGACCGGCAGAGAGGCCAGTAACACCAACGCCTTGTCTTCCTCATTAATCTTTTTATCAAGTACCAACATTTGCGTTACAATTCTGTTGAACTCGTCCAAGTACTTCTCAGAGTTTCCTCCTTCTGACAGACACAAGCCATAGAACTACTTCCCATGCAGCCTCATTGTCAAGGACTTGAACTTATACCAACTCTCAAATTTCTTCTAGACCTCCACTAAATCCGATAAGCCAATAACCTCCTAAAGAGTGTTATCCACAAAATACAATTTGATCTTACAATTAACAAGATCCCTCTTATCTTGCCACTTCTCCTTCGTCATATTCTCCGTCTTATCTTCCTTCTTCCAAAATGCTTTTACTGTTCCTTTCGGGGTCAAATTATTTCTCATTCTTTCTTACCAAAGGATGAAATTATTTTACTCATTAAACAGTTCCACACAAGATGGAAAACTCCTCAACGTTGATGCCATTAAATTGCAAGTTTTCAAACCTTGCTCTGATACCACTTGATGGGGATTCCGAGCCGAGCACATACAACCAGCGCAGTGGAATAAACCTAAATCCTCCCATTGGCCATTAGCCACCAAATTGTGAGCATAAATAATACAACAATGCACAACGATTTTTAACGTGAAAAACTCTTTTCAACCAAGGAAAAAATCGTAGGACAAATTCTGAAAAATCTCACTATATAAAATTTAGTTGTACAAATCCCCGAGATAGAGTACCAGCAACCAAGCAGAGACAGAGCAAGAAAACCCCCTTCCCTCTTTTCTCTCTTTTCCTTCTCTCCTTCTCTCACTAGCGACGCTCTCTGCTCCCTAATTTTACAAGTATTTCTTGGCAAAGAGGAAGGTCCTCTTTTAGTTTCCTCACTATCGCTCCCCGTATTATAAAATACGAAAACGCATTTCCCTCACTTTCCCACAGATGGCACCTACTTTGCAAGTTACTCGCCTACTCTGCAAGTCAACCGCCTGCTCTGGACTTTACAGGTAATTTGTCACACCTGCTTACTCCTAGTACTTACCTTGTATTTGTGGGCTCACAGCCAGTTATCAATTCAGCTAATCATCAGCTCTCCAACAAGGTCGACCATTTGACTCAGCTCCACCGGGTCATCGCCTCTAAACTAGTGCTACCCGGTCGCCTCTTCGCATTGGCGCCCTCAATTGCCCTTTAGCACTCGGTCGTCCTTCAGCACCTCAGTCACCCTTTAGCACTCGGTCGGCCTTCAGCACCTCGGTCTCCCCTCGACCTCGGCTCCTATCTGGTTGCCCCTTAGCCTCGACTCTAATCTACCCTCCAGTCTCTGCAACCAGTCCACACTCCAGCATCCGTCCTCCGGTCTCTGCAACCAGTCCACACTCTGGTCTTTACAACCGATCCAATGCGTGACTCCGATCCTTGCACACACCTAATGTGACCTTCCGATGACCTTCAGTTTATTAAGACACCAACAATGGAGTGACAAAAATCCACCAAACACCGGTGGCAAGGCACAGAAATCAGCAATGATATTAGTGATTTCATCACATGCCAGAGATCAGAGACATCGATATGATAAGGGATGAAGTGCGGGAAAAGGAAAGAAGAGGACAAAGAAATGACCTGCGCGAGCGCTTCCAGTGCCAACGTCGACGCCGAGGAAAACGGTGCATGGTGGTTCCGTGGCGGTGACGGCGGCCATATCGACAGAGATGGTGGCAGTGGCGGAGGCGGACGAGAAGGCGAGGAGTGGCTTGGGACAAAAAGAAGGGTTGTTTCGTCGGTCTAACAACGGCGTTGTGTCTGGCCTGCTCCTTTCAGCGCCAGCCATTCACACCCTCACCCTCTCCATTTGATAAGGCCTCTCCCTGTTTCTGATCTTATGCTCTGTGGTTCAAATTTTAATCCTGAAAACTATGGACAGGTAAATTTTATAAAATTTTGAAAACTAATATTGTGGAAATTAACTAAATATATATTATATTTTACAATATAAAATCATAAAATATAAAATTTCATCTATAAATTATATAAAATTTATTTTATATTTGACAATTTTATATTATTTTATTCACATATCTTGGCATAAAATCATAAAGTTATAATTTTTTTGAAAATTCATTTACAATTTATCGGTTTAAAATCCGGAGAGAGATTATTAATTTTGGCTTGTATTTTCTTCGATTGAGTTAATCTCGTCATTTATTATGGAGTGGGGGATCTTATTTATCTCTGGGAGAAGTAGAATCATACTTCTTTTATTTACATCATCAAATTTAAAAAATTTAATATGTAAAATTTAAATATTATATAATAATATATAAATAATTATTTTTATTAAAAATATTTTTAATATTTAACTTAATAGTTAGTAGATATTAATATTATAAAATTAAAAATATAACTATATTTAATACTTTTTATTTCTAAAATCTTAACTATTAAATTTTAATCCAATAGTCTCATAAAGAAAAATAGGATCCTACTTCTTTTAAAGAAGCAGGATCCCCAAAACCCATTTATTATATCTTTTAAAAAAGTAGATTTTATTGCCTCATTTAATATGGTCGAATTGCATATTCTCTAAAAAAAATAGAAAAACCCGTCTTCCTCCTTATTCTCTCATTCATTACATAGGAAATATGAAGAAAGTACGTCTATATTTATTTATTTTATTGATCCTCTTATTTTTCAAAGTTTAGTAACTTGCTATTCTATTGTCATTTCAAATTCTTTTGTTCTATGACTATAATATTCTCTTATTCTAATATCTCAACATTAATTTTTTAAAATAGTTTTGAATCAATTTTTGAAATATTACTTCCCTACACTCTATTATTATAATAATTGAAATCGGGTCATTAGATTCTATCATCATGGACCCATATCCCTTACCATGTTCCAAGAAAATACACTCAATAGCTCTTTCACTTATTGTTTTGGTTCAGATCCCTAAATTTTTAAATAATTTAAGTTGGGTCTTCTTTTCTTTTTGAATTCTTATGAGATTGTATTATTCTTCAGTCAAAAACACTTTTAAGAATCTAATTTACAATCAACAATACATTTTTCTAAAAATCTTGGCTTAAACCAGAATTAAGAGAATGACAATGGCCATTTTTATGAATATTCTACTTTTACATTTAAAATTTTCTACACAATCCTAGTAAATTCAAAAGAACTTGTGCTGTAGTACTCATGCACTTTAGCAAACATTTACAATGCCACTCAACTTCATATGTATAGATCTTAAACTTTACAGAAGTTCATATTTATATTTTAACAAGTATACAAAATACAATCTAGGAAAACAATATATAAAGCTGACAAAGTACTTCTTTTTACCAATAGTAGATGTATTATGAAAATCTCAATCATTAATGTGAATTAAATCAATAATCTTTGTGTACCTATTAACATTTAGAAAATAATTATGTCTAAATTTAGTAAGAATATATGTACTGAATTTTTTAGTATTTTTGTCTAGAAATGGAATCAAGTATAACTTAATCATGCTATTTATTCTTTTAAAATTAATGTGTATTAGTTGAGAATATTATAAGATAAATGAGTCAGTAACATAAATTTAAATAACCTTACTTTTATTACAAACCATATTAAGTTTGAGCATACCACTATTTATGCAACTATTGTCAACAAATCAAGTTTAAAACGATGCTTCTTTAGAAGATTGTTGTACACCATATTTTTCATGATTTTAGATATAAAATAAACATCAGTAAGATTAAAGAATCATTAAAAAGTGAACTTTATATTCACATTTTTGTGCTTAAGATTTGAATTATAAACAAATTTTTTATTTATAAAAGAGTATCGTCCGCCGTTAGTTTAAAATCTTGAAGAAACATTTACTCTTGCATATATTTTATGGGCATTGAAATCAATCCACAATACTCTACCATCCTTGAGAACATCAACTTAAAAAATCATAGCTATAAGATTATTTTTATCTTCATGTATATTATTTTATTTTTAGAAGATGTCATTCATGATTATAGTGTCATGATTTTCTATATTGGAAATAACACCACTCATGAACCTTTTGTTCTTTTGGTGATTAGAATATTTATTATTTTTTCTCCAAATGGGCTTGCCTGAAGTTTCTTCTCTCAAAACATGGCTTTTTATTAGTGGATGTTTTAGTCCTTTTTCTCTTTTTGGCCTTAACTTTTTTCCCATTAAATGATATTCTTTTTATAAATGAAGATGGTTAGCAAGTTCTTCTTTCTTATGTCTCAAACTTAGCTGAAAATCTTTCCAAGAAGAACTAAATTTGTCAATAATAGATGACAAAAAGATAATTTTATCTATATTCATATTATGTTGTCTATAGTTACTTAAGATATGTTCAATTTTGTGTAATTACTTCATAACAATCCATCATTAGCTATCTTATAATTGTTGAAACTACTAACAAGATATTTCTTACTCGTTATATTTTCTTATATACATCATACTTTTAAGTTTCTTCCATAATTCTTTGGCACTTGATGCATATGAATAAAAACTAAATAAAGAATCTGACATAATGTAAAAATATGGATTCTATATAACTCATCATCATTACCCCATTTTTGTAGGATTCGAGTTTCTTCGATGGTCTCATCATCTTTCTCTCTGAGTCTTAGTATATTTTTAAATGTATATGATTCAAAAAGACATCAACAAAAATTGCATCATTTTTGGCCAATTCATAGAACTCCCTCCATTAATTTCGTCCAACTTGACAAAATTTCGGATGCCATTCATTTCAGATTTATAGCTACTACTTTATGATTTCAATATTATCTTAGAATTGTTGAAAATCGAGGCTTTTGAAAAATATAATTGAATTTTAAAAAGAAAATCTCAAGGAATAGTTTTAAGGCACATGTAATACTTAATTTTTGAATTATACGTTATAATGTCAGAAATAAATTTTTAAGTATAATTATACATTTAAATAATAAACTAACTATATGAGGTTAGAGGGCCAATGCCTAACTCATGTATGTATGGCTCTCAAATCGTGGTCTAACAAAATAAATAGCATTCATGTGTAGTGGAGGTGCACTCATGTATGGCTAAGCATAATATGAGATGCTCATATATGATAGAGATATACTTGTGAGTGGTTCAGAAAAATAGGACAATGCTCGTGTGTGGATATGTGGTCTCATGTGTAGATGTGTTTGTCTTAGCTCCTGATGAATGTCTGAACAACACTCGCGACAATCTAATTATACAAGGAATTTTATGTATATTTTGGGTCACTTTATATTATGATATCAATAGATGAGAGAAAAAAAAAGAGAAATAAGAAAGAAAAGAGGAGAGAAAATATAAAAGAAGTTAGTTTCAAAATGATTTATTATTAGATTTGAGTAGTACTCAAGTTAAGATAAATGCATTTAAACAAAATTCTTTTTTTATTGTTCAAATCTTTTGATTATGCCTTCAATATTTACATGCATATTTTCTTTTGATGTTTTTTTTTTTTTTTTTTTTTTTGCTTGCATTAGATATGCATCCATAAGATATGTATCTAATCAAGTCATATTAGGTTAAGTAATACTTAACCGGTGCCTAAAGCGTACACATGCGTATTTTGGATAATAATGATATGCTTGAAGGATGTCTTTAGAGTGCTCATATATATTTTAGGCATAATATACGTCTAATATATGCTTGAGGGAAGCAGAATGTACACACTTAATGTACACCTAAAAACATTTAAAACACGTTCGTGTATGAAAAAAGGTTTTATCTACATGCATGATCTGCATATAATCCACGCATGACTCACACATAATATGTCATCTTCTTATAAATAGATTTTTCTGGTTGATTTTGGATCATTTTAAGCTAATTATTGAGAGAAGAGAAAAAGAGAGTGAAAGAAGAGGAAAAGAGAGAGAAAGAAGGAGATGAAGAAATAAAAAAAAAATCTAAGATTACTTACTAGATTTAAGTTCAATGCAAGTATATCCCATCTCCCTTTTTCTTATTACTGTTCTTTTTTTAATTTCTATGAATATTTATTATTTTAAATATTAACACATATTATAATTTTATAATTAAAATATTTATGTATCACATGTATGTACTCTCATCCCCATTTTATATAATTTTTATAAAATATATATCATAATTTCATGCACATTGTGCTTAAATACTGATTTTCTACAACAATACTCTTGTATATTTTTAAATTGTATTTGTCACTCTTATATGTCTTCAATTTCAAGTTATACACTTTTACATATTCTTGATTTTTGAATATAAGTTATTGTATACTTATAGTTGAAATAAAATAATAAAATTATACTTAATTATAATAATTTTCTATAATTTTTTTATAATAAACAAGTTCTGTATGTCTGTAGATTATATAATATAACTTTTGTATATTTTAAAATGATATATAAATTTTTAGAAGACTTATGATGTATTACACACTATGCATTTGAGAAAATAATGAGAAAAACCTAAAATTGAGTCACTCATTCAGAGGAGAGAGCGTATTACCGTCTCCCATTAGAAGGGCTGAGCTACCACTCCTTCAAGGCCGCCTTGACATGGACCATTGCAACCTTGCCTGGAAGAAGTGAAAATCAGCCACCAAAACCTGAGCCTTGTTCGTTGCAATACGAGGTTGGTTCAAGCCGAGCCCAAAAGAGGAAAACCAAAAAAGATTTCAGGCACATCCTCAACTCCAATTTCGAACATTAGCAAAGAGTCTCCACCAATCATAACTTGTAGTTGTGTAGGTTTCATACCAACTTCAAACTCTCACACTATTAGGATGGTAAAGACGATTTGTGATGTGAGGCGTTGAAAGCTCCTCTGCTTATAGCCAAAGGAAGAGATCATCCGGTATTAAGTAAAGGAAATTGTGCTGACACCAAAAGATTGCCCACAATAGAGGATCGTCAGCGGCAAAGAATTGAATTAGCATCAAATCCTATCAAACAGAGAAAAAATTCGTAGAACACCTTAAAAAGGAAAGTGCAAATAGTCCTACAGGCAGTGTCCCATTATAAATATGTCGGCAGTTGATTAGTTAGACCTCCCGACATGGGGAGCTAGTGATAGGTCTGATATTTATGGGCCGACCCGAAATTAGGGCTGTGGGGGAAGAACGTCCCGAAAGTCTCAGCCCAAAAAAGACTCCCTACAATCCAAGGCCCAGAGAGTGCCATAAAAAGCCTATGCCATAAAAAGCCTAGATGGTGCTAACCAGATTCGCCCAATGAGAGCTAGGCCCATAGAGACACCTATCGAGCGAAACCCAAAAACACACTCCTCAGTAGTTCCAACTTGGCAAACCAACCCATGTGACTACTGCAGATGCAAGGTCTCCCACATCTGCGGGAGCAGAGTCGAAGGGGGGCTCACACTTGCCTATCGCACCCAAGCCGTCGAAAATAGTGCAACCTGGTAGGAAAACACGAAAATGATGCATTTAGAAGGGCAAAAAATCACAGCACATTTAGCGCCTCAATGACAACTAGTCAACATACTTCTCTACAAATACCTCCTTTTCTCTATAGGAGAAAGGAGCTTCTAGAGTTAAAAATTTGAAGAATGGAGAAATGATAACAGAGCGCAATCCTCCATCTCAAAGCGACTCATCGAAGAAGGTATTCATTTCTCTAAGTTGCTCATCAATCGAGTGCATCATCGGAGACCAGTCATCCATCTCTAAGCCGTTTCTCAGTCAAGTGCACCGTTGATGTCCAATCTTCCGTTTCTAAGCCGCTCATCAGTCGAGCACACCGTTGAAACCCAATCATTCATCTCTAAATCGCTCCTCAGTCGAGTACACCGCCGGAGCCCAATCCTCCATCTCTAAACCATTCCTTAGTCGAGCACATGCATCAAAGCTCAATCCTCTGTATAAAAATTGCTCCCTAGTGAAGTGTACACACCGGAATTCAATCTGCCGCCAACACTCAACCCCTTACTACATGCATCCACACCTTATTATTTCCCCCTATTTTTCTATTTGTTTGAAAAATATTTATGATTTGAGTATTCGATAATATATTGGGGAATGAATTTCGCTATCCTCTAACTTCTTATTCGTTAGTTGTATTGCACATGATCTAAGTTTAAAGTAACAAAGACCGAACCCGCTTCAACTTAACCCTCAGGAAAGATTATGTGGTATCCTAACTCATTCAGTAATTCAAATTTAGGGACGCATTAATTATTTTTCTTACTATTGCTCTATAATAAATGTTAAAAATTAATTTTTAATTTAATTTCACATATTTTATTTGAATTAGATAAAAAATATTAATTTTAAATTTTATTTTTATTTTTTTAAAAATAAATATTTTATTACCATCTTATTTTATTCTAACAATCAAATATAACTTAATAATGAAAAAACTTATATCTAATCTAAAAAAAGATAAAAAGGGTCATGGTTCTATTTTCTCCTCAAATTGAGTGTTTTTTTGGTAAAAAAATCAATTCTTTGTGGGAAGGCAATAAAATCCACAGGTCATAAAATTCTGAGACGATATTCAGCAATGGCAGATTTATTCAGATAGATCAAAATTGTCTAGATAATTGCTGTGATATAGATTTAGGGAGTGCCTTTGATGTTCACTATTCTAAAGTTAGTTGGTTAAGATAGCATGTCTGTGGTTTAATCTATAGATTAATTCTTCTCATCATAATAATGTTTTACTTAACTATTAGTAGCCTAAAAAATCTTATCAAAATGCTTTGTTATAAGTCTCCCTTCATCATCGGCTGTATATTTTTATAATTTTTATTTATTTAATTTTTATTAATAATTATATATTTATTCTCATCTAAATTTATATATCATTTGTGTTTATATGATTTATACTTAGTATTTTGAACTTTACTAAAAGATTTTTATTCATTATTTATTAACATACCTATGTGTCTAAACCGTGACATCTTTAATTAGTCCACCTCTTTGACAATCAGGATGATTATCATCCATGGATTAGTTGCTGTCAGGCACCCAATCAACACCCCCCTGCCCAAACTAATGATTGGGTGAGTAATCGCCAAAATTATTGATGATTAATAATTATCATACTTATATAATTTTACTAAAATAAATTCAAATATAAAGCCATAATTATTATATCGAATCAAGTTAATCCTATTAATTTGAGAGAAAATTAGAATTCTACCCTTCTATAATTAAAAACAGATAAATCTAAGATGGTCTTTTAATATTTTCATATTTTTAAATATTTTACTTAAAATTTTTATTTACATAAAAATATTTTAAAATGTAATATATTTTGCTGTAGAAAATCAAATGATACACAAAGCTTGCACAAATCAAGATCAACTAAAGAACGAAAATTAATCAAAACGGGAACAAAAAATCAAAAAGGAAAAGAGAATCCGAATATCTGCGTTCTGTTTATTGAAGTTTTCCGGAAATGATTGAAATCTACATGAGAATCTGCAATTCAAAACAACCGATAAGAAGGAAACCGCGATTTGAGAAGCCATTTCTTCCTTCCATATTTATCAATCGCCGATCAAAGTCGGAGAACAGAGACATAGAGAGTGAGAGTGAGAACGGAGATGGAGACAATGATTACAGAGAGTAATCGCATTACCTCTTGCATCGATCACGAGAAACCATGGCATTTGAAAAGACGAACACTCGATCACATCTAATTGGACCGCTGAAGGGAGCTCTCTTCTATGGGGGCCATGGGGAACCGCCTTCTTTCCCCATATCTTCATTTCAGTAGAGAGGAAATGGAAACCCCAAAACCCACTTGCTCCTCACACACACCCGCTATTTATAGGGACGGTTAAGTCAGTCAGTGGGGCGCAGATGTAAAACAGTGAAGAATTTGTAGGTAACCGTGGGGCCCAACCCCATTAAATTTGAGGTTGATTAGTTACGTCATAAGTCTAATTATTTCGTCATGCTCACGATCAAGTTGGAAATTATTGGCTAATACAACAAATAAATTTGACATGCAAGCTGTATTTAGTTGACTTATAATTAATTGCATTGGATTATCTTTTTTTTCTTTTAAATATTTATAAGGTTGTGGATAAAATTTGAGGCTCATTAGTTATTCTATAAACGAGTCGGGATAAGTTTGATTTTTTCATCATGCACGTGATCAGGTTGGAAATTAGTGGCTAACCCGACAAATAAACATGGACGAGAATCTCTAACATACAGGTTGTATTAAATTTACTTGAAATTAATAACCTTATATATCTATTATTTTTAAAAATAAAATATGTGGGACTGACCATAAGATTTGAGAATGATTAGTTGCACTGTAAATGAGTTGAAAAAAGTTTGATTGCCTCATTGTGCTCGTAATTAAGATGGAAATCATTGCTAATATGACAGATAATTTCGTATAAGGGTTTATGATATGCAAGTTGTATTAAGATGACTTGAAATCAATAGCATTCAATTATCATTCTATTTAAATATATGTGTGGGCTCAGGCATGAAATTTGGTGCTGGACAGTTACACCGTAAATGTGTTAAGATAAGTTTGATTGCTTTGTCGTGTTCGTGGTCAAGTTGGAAATCATTAGCTAACTAGACAAATGAAGTTGAGTGAAAATCTCTGGCATACAAGCTATAGTAAATTGATTTGAAACTAATTGCTTTCTGTTATCTTTTTTTTTTTAAAAAAAATGGATATCTGTAAAAGACTGATAATAAATTTTGAGACTGATTAATTATGCAGTAAACGAGTTGGGATAAGTTTGATTGTTTCATAACGTTCATGACCAAGTTGACAATTACTGTCTAACACGCTAAATAATTCTGAACAGAAATTTTTAACATGTAAATTGTTTAGAGCTAACCTAAAGTTAATAGTATTTTATATATTTCTTTTTGGAAAATTCATTCATATGTGGGTAACTATTTTGTCTATATTTGGGTTACCTTTTTTGTAAATTCCTATAAATTTTATGCCATGTTGTCTAGGCATGTTTTAAAAAATGCTATAAAGTTAACATAAATTTTTTTAAAAAAATATCTATTTTTAGAATTTTGATTCAATTTCATTTTAAAAATATATAAATTTATAATTGTCAAATCAACGGATACATTTTATTTTTTAGTTTTATGATTTTAATTATATAAGTTCTTAGATATTTTCACTGTATTTTCATGGTAGGACTATATTATATTTTTCAAAATTCTAATATTTTATCTTTTCTTTTTATTTTATTTTTCAATTCTATTAGTATACTTATTATGTGTCTTGTTATTAGGTTTAATCTTATATTATCCTATGCAAAAATACTATTTCAAAGTTACAAGATATATATTTATTGATATTACTTTGGTATATTTTAATGAAATATATGTTTTATGATAAGCATTTATTATCATCTGATGATTTAAAAAAAATTAAAAAGAAAACTAAATCGAACTAAATTAACTAATTAATAGGTCAACAATCAATTAATTAAATTGACCTGTTAGTGGTATAGTATTATAAAACCAATTCATTTATACTAAATTTTCATTGATCTCTATTTGGTTAAAATGATTATAACATTGCTATTAACATTCACACACAACTAGCATAGATGGGATGTCAACTGCTAGTGACTTGCGGTGGGGTTAGGGCGATAGTGGTCGCTGCATTAACAACTAGTAAGTTAGGATTAAGATCTATCATTCATAGACCAATGATAAGATCAAGAATGTGGATGCTAGAGGCTCGAGATAATAGTCGGTCAAGGATTAATTGTCGACGTGTCGTTTGGCTATGGACAGTAGCAGCTAATGCCATGATGGGCTATGGATCGACGGCTAGTTAGGCGATCATAGGTCTACAAGGGTATCATATTTGGTCTAAATCTTTATAAATAAGTATTTAGGGTAGATAGTTAGTAATTAATGAATTTCGAAAATTGAGTTTCAGTTTTTAAAATGGGAAGTCATATCCGAAGTTCATGCTTAGTTTTGATTGATTAGTAAAATATATTTTTTATTTTATTTTTTTATATGCCAAATTTTTAAAAATATAAAAATATTTTTTATATTCACTAAACACAAAAAATATAAAAATATATTTTTAACAGGTTATATTTAGACAAATAGTTGAAGCCTTGAAATATAATGTTTGAACTTTAGATTTAGAAATTGAGACCTAGTCAATAACTATAAACTCAAATCATAAATATGCATCACAAAATAATAGTAAAATAATATTATCAATCATATAACACATTCAATAATGAGGATACATTCCCCGATAACAATCTTTCAAAACTAGCATTGTTTACAGAAATAAATAATCACCAACTCTCATATAAGATATCTAAGCTCTAAGGTTCTTATAATGCAAGCAACCTAGCTAAACTTAATCACCGACTAATTCTATCTTCCCGGCACTATTTTAGATTTTAAAAAAATAAAATAGTGAAATTTAAACAGTTAATCAGTGATATAGTAAATAATATAATTTAAATAATGATTTTCTCAGTATACCAAGTCATGCTAAAGTAATAAAAGGAGAGAAGACTTGATAATATTCTCTCCAAGATTCTACCAGTTAACCACGACCCGAGAGCATCTACAAAGACCACCAAATTGATGGGTTCCATTGAACATAAATATCACAATTATAATATCAGTTTCACTGAATTTGACTTTTGATAATAACATAGGTTCCACTGAACCTATTACAATATAGGTCTCTACTATAAGAGATAATTTATAATCTCTTCAAATCTTATTTTATTACTGTGAACTAAATGCCGTGAATTCATACCCTCAATGGCTATATAGCTACTATAAGGTAACCAACACTCATAATCTTGACATGTAACCAAATTTATGATCTCTCTAGACTGTGCCACTGTAGATGTACAGACGCTTCAACGAAGTCTTATATAGGAATCCCCAACTCTCAATATAGGTGCTAGTTTAAGAAAATTTTCAACTCTCTAAACAATAATCCCCAACTCCCTAAATATGTCAAATTTAGTATCAATTGTCATGATATTTCTCTATATTATGTCATATAATAGTCACATGATTATAAATATTTCTCTATGAAGAATAGATCTCAACCCACCAAACATAAAATAAATGTCAGATGATTTTAGGTAACACTATGATTCCATAAATTTATATTCCTTGATATTATAATATTTTTATATAATCTTATTTATCTAATCATTGAGTAAATAATGAAATAGAATAGTAAGGAATACAAATATCAATTGAATTGAATGCTAGGCTAACTATGGATATCGATATAAGAGTGCCTCCTCGATTCCTTACATGGCCTACTTCTTTTCTATAGAAAACAACTCAAGATTATTTAATTCCAATTATCCTTAAGCATTGTTAGGCTGTATTTTACTAAATAAAATGCATAACTCTTTTATATTTGGCCTATCACTCAACTACTAAACAAAAAAGACCCCTACATGTTATATCTCTTATATTATAAACCCAGATTATTAAAATTTTTAGAATTTCTTGTCCGATCATCTTATAAAACAATAATATATGCTATAACTCTTAATTATGTCACTTAAGATCCACGGCCAACCCTTTAAAAATTCACTTCAATGAGAATATTATTCTTCTACACTTAATTTATCAATTAGTAGGTAGATCATAACTCTACTAAATGCCATCATACAAATTATATATAAGTATATAAAGAGGTCATATTTAGCCTCTACACCACTTAGCCTCTTCACTAATTTATTAAAGATCCAATCAACTTGATGTATAAAATATATAAATTAGTCTTTTTTTCAAATTTTAGAGGCATAAGATAATCTAAATCAATCGTAATTCAACAATACGTATTTATATACATAGTTAATTTACTATTTTGCCCATATATGTCACTAAGGTCCTGGCTCTACTTATTCGATCTCTTATATTATAAACTTAGATTATCAAAATTCATAAGATTTTTCACTCGATTGTTTTATAATTTAACAATACAAGCTAAATATCTTAATTATGATCCTTAAGATCCACTGCCAACTTTTTAAAATTTCACAATAAGGATGTCATTTTTCTATATTTAATCTACCAATTAGTATATAGATCATAACTCTACCAAATACTATCATATAAATTATGTACAAGTGTGTAGAAAGGCTTTACTTAATCCCTACCCAACTCGGCCACTTCACTAATTTATCAAAGACCCAATGAGTTTGATGTATAAAATACACAATTAGTTCTCTCTTGAAATTCTAGAGGTATATAGCCATTTAGATCAATTATAGTCTAAAATTATTTATTTATATATATAGTCAATCTACCATTTCGTCCTTATATGTTACTAAGGTCTCAACCCAAAGGACATTTTGATCATTTCTCTAGATCTATCAATATAGATTACTCTAATTATTAGAGAACATATATATATATAAAATTATAGGTAGGCATGTAAAATAACAATTTTACACTTCATTAGAGCTCCTAAGCCCATGGCTCAAGGAATTGTTCTCCCCACTTTCTTGATCCACTCATAATATTAAGAGATAAGCATGCAACAATATCATCTAACACCCTAACAAGTAACACCAAGTCATAGGCAAAGAAAAAAATTTATTCAGACTTCTAGATCTATAAATTTAAGATACTTCAGATACTAGGAGACTTATATATTTCCATCATATTAGAGTTATCCTAGAAACATCTAAATAAGAATATCAAAGTGGGATCATTAGGCATAAAAACAATTTCTCTAACTAATGAAACTTGGCCTTTATGCCTTAATCAACTCAAGTTGTGTTTTCAAGATTTTTAGTGCCTGAAAGCAACTATAACAATCGAGGCTTAGTGGGAAAGCTGCGAATTGATAATCAAATGATCAACTCCTGATTTGCGGTTAGTTGATATAAAGATAGTACACCATTTATTATGAACTCCATGTCATGTATAATGACATCTTAGTGGACCATTTTTATCCTTCTAATAATATGACATCTTGAAAATTTTACACATTCTAAATGTTTCAGACATATCGAACATCACAAACATATCAAACATCTAGTCCATTGAATAATGTAAATCTTTAACAACTCGTGCTATAATAACCTAACTTCTAATTTTACAAGTGAAATCACGAGTTCAAACCATTCTGTTTCAATTGTTGGGGCCATCACTACCCTCAACCTTTACTCCAAATTTAAAAAATGTCGGTCCATTAACTAGAATCTAAATGTCCAATTCATCTCTTACCATGTCAATTTGGACTTTGAGTGACCTCATCTCAAACATGCTACTCCACCAAAACACCTTAAAACCTAACTTATAATCCTAAATATACCAAAATAGTACTAAAAATCTTAAAATCTAATTATAAAATCTATGAGTTTCATTATCCAAAACGCCTAACTTATAACCCTAACTCTAACTTATAACCCTAAATATTCCAAAATAGTAATAAAAGTCTTAAAATCTAATGATAAAATCTATAATTTTTGTTGCCCATAGCATCTAAAAATAACTAAAATTTCCTTTTACATTGTCATTTTATTGTCCAAAAATACTTAGTTATTCTTGAAAATTGTTTTAAGTTAGAAAACTATTCTTCTATTATATTGACTTCCAATCATATTTTAAGCCATATTTTCTTCATAGATTGCCTTAGCCTCCTTAGAATCTATCATAAAAATAAAAAAAAAAGAAATAAAAAATATTAGGTAGGAAGACTTTTGGGATAAGCTCTACCCCTCTTCCACTTCTCGGCCTTCTGTCATATCTGCTCCTCCAAAACACCTTAAAATCTAACTTATAATCCTAAATATCCCAAAACAGTAATGAAAATCCACAAAATGTTTTTCCTACCGAATTCTTCTCGAATATTTTAGAGTCCTCGCCTTTTCAATGGGAGTGCAAGTCAGTCGTTCTTCAAGCTTCCTTTTGATACTCAACGCTTCTCCTTTTCTGCATTATTTAGGAATTATTTATCTCATTCCTAAATTTGGACTTAAGTCCAATTTGAATTTAATATTATTAAAAATATTATATAAATCTAACCTATTTTTTTAGGATAACTTTTCGATTAATTAGAAGCCACATAAGACAATGGGTAAGCACTTAGATAATATATAAATTTATTGGATTTATATATGATTACATCTGAAAAATCTATTTATAAATAGATGTGGTATTTTAAAGGATCAAAAGCTCCAATAAGAACATATTCTAATTCAATTACACTAACAGTTTCAATAGAAAAAACCGATAGCAATGTCGTTACTTCTGATCTATCTACAATGTTAATAATAACATTTAAGGATAAACTTTCTATATCGTTTTTGATATCTCAATTAGAACAAGGACAAATGCTTACAAAAAGATTGCTTAGAATTAAAAATGGGTCGATTGGCTTTATCCACTTTCGTTTCTAATCCGAAGCTGATAATCGAGAAAAAGCATATACTATTTGGGAAATTTTTTATTAAAATGGACACCAGAAGCATGGCTTCCGCATTAGCCCTTTTATTTTCCCATTGTTTCCTTTAAATTTGCCATGCATTCCTCCAATTAAATGCCAAAAACGGCTAATATTTTGAATATGATAGTTCCTTAAAAGAAAAAAACGGGTAGAATCTAGCTATTAAGGGAGGCATCTAGGGGAATGAATGCTTTGCATCCAACGTTCTAAATTTAATTTTTATAAAATATTTAAAAAATATAGTAATGATATTTTAGCTTAGTTTTTTATTTCAATATTTTAATATTAAAAAATTATTTAATAAAAAGGCTATTTTTAAAATTGTTTCCATAAAATCAAACGATGGGTGCACGCGAAGCAGCATCCAGGGGATGCTGCTTCATAAAGTAATATCTTCATCCTTTTTCAGATTTTTTTTAAATAAAAAATATTATTAAAAAATTAAAAAGGGTTTGCGAAGCATCATCCTCCTCCTGCGAAGAGGGCCCCTGCTTCCGCAGGTAGAATCTCTAGGGGGGGAAAAAGGGATT
Source organism: Nepenthes gracilis (assembly GCA_033239525.1). NCBI lineage: Eukaryota > Viridiplantae > Streptophyta > Magnoliopsida > Caryophyllales > Nepenthaceae > Nepenthes > Nepenthes gracilis. Next base: position 1,434,009 of record BSYO01000026.1, on the reverse strand, counting down.
TGGGATGGTTCATCTGTTCAGTATATTTTCTGGGTAAAAAATTTTAAAAACAAATTTAAATAATTATTTTTAATTTTTTATTAGATTAAATATTTAATAAATATTAATTTTGTAAAAAAAAAATTATAAAAAATATTATCTATAAATATGGGAGAAATCCAAAAAATAGTAGCATTGATGACTCAACGAACCACAGAGCCATTGATTCACCAGCCATGGCTAAATGTAAATCAACTACATTGAATGGCAATCTTTGAGGTAATGGCCTTGAATTCGAACCTAACAACAACTAGCAACGAAAGCAAGTAATAGAGAGCCCAAGCTAAGCAGGATAATATCAACAGTCCCGTTATAATATCTGATTGCAAAGATCTGAACTAAATCTTACTCTTATAATCCGGAGCGACTATTTTCTTAGCTTGAATTCGTCTCCTTCAGCGCACAATTCAAATCAGGCGAAATGAGAGGTTGTGTGCCGCTTGATTCTTCGATTTCGACATCTCTGCAAGCTCACAGGTAGGATATCGCTGCTCGAGTGTTTTCCTTTCAACGACAAACATAATTTAGGGCTTTTGCTTGTTGCTAACTAATGAGCTAAACTGAGGATGTTGATATCCAAATTCAGATACGAAAGGATTCGGAATCGATTGCCTAACAGCAGGCAGCTTTGAAGGAGCCCAGACTCTACAAAGGGAAAGGGGGGAAATAGAGGAGGAGCGAAACTGCAGGGAGAGAGGTTGCAGGAAGAGAAGGTGAATGGAAGCAACGAGCAACGGGGGGCGCTTCCCCGAGTGGCATCCGGTTAGTATTTTAAAATTAAAATAGTTGAAGTTTGTTATCTTTTCAGTTTTTTTAATATTAATATTTATTAAATATAAAATTAATAGGTCCAGTTAAGACATCAGCAAATCCATTCGCAATGCAGGCCAATCCGACTACTTGCCCACTGGTCAGCGAATCTCAATACGAAGCAAGACCCAAGAACTGTCCGACGGGCCCATCTGCTACAAACAGGCCTAGTGATGAGGAACGGCCCAAGATTAGGGAGAGCTACTGTTGCTCAGCTAATCACAGCAAAATCTATCATCCACCTCATTGACGTCAATTTGGTAGTATAAAAGATGTCGGTGCAACGGGTCCCAACCAATAGTAATAACTGTCAACTATGGGACCCACCGTTTTCGCTGACGAACGACAGTCGAGCCAACACGAAAAGCGACCTTGCTCTTATCGGCCACCACTAACCACGGTCACGTCACCGTCGCAATACGACATCTAATACGGTGGCTCCCGTTAACGCTCCAACGGCTAACAAATCCTGGCGGAACACCTGTCACCAGTTTTAGCATCAAAACCTTTTCCATGAAGTACTACAAATATCCTTCACTTTGCCAGGGTAAAGGATCAATCAATTTCCTGCTAAGGCAACCTTCATGAGAGATATAAGAGTTTAGAAAGAATCAAATTCTCTTCCCCCCGTACAACTCTTTCTCCTCCTCGTGAAGCCACTCCCTGTCGAGTATGTCTTAGTGAGCCACATATCAAGTGTAATATATCGGAGCCCAATCCTCCATTTTTCTAAGCCGCACCCTTCTGAACACATTACAAGAGCCTAATCTTCCTCTCATATCCCGGCATATGTGATTATTGTATTCTATCAAATCCTCCATATATCTTTCTATTTTCTTAAAAAGATTTTTTACTTGAACATTAGAGGATAAATTGGAGAGTGAATCCCGTCAATTCTTTAACCTCCTATTTATAATTTGTGGTGTACGAGTTTCAGGTTAGTAATGATAGAGATCGGACCCGCTCTAATTTGACCCGCAATGAAAGATTGAGCGGCTCCATAATCCATATTACAACCCGATAACTAGAGATGTATCAATAACATGTAGCAATAATAAAATAGAATTTATGGCATGCAAAATCATTTATGCTAAATTTTAATATTTAAAAATAGTTCATGTAATTTTGTTAGTTTCTTATAAATATAAAATATGTATGAACAAATATGTAAAAATTAATGACATACAAAAACATAAGAATGAAACTTAGTAACATGTAAGAGCATTTATATAGAAATTTTAGCATTTAAACATAAATGAATTTAAAATATAAGTTTCTTAAAATTTTATGAAATGAAAATATATTTATATACAAGTAAAGTATACTTAATTTGAATAAGAAACATATGTATGAATATTAAATAAGAAATACTTAGTGATTTTAGAAAAAATAGCAACTAAAAAAGAAATAAATTTAAATATACTTACCTTCACTTAAAATTTACTAAAATATGGCTTGATTTCTCCTAAATTTTACAGTCTCATTCATTCTCTCTTTTATTATTTCTCATTTCTTTTTCTTCTCTCTCTTCTTTTAAAATCTCAGCAGAAATGGATTAAAATCGATCAGAGAATCCATTTATAAAGAGTTGACACTTGTCTACAGGTTAAGCGTAGCTCAAACGTAGTGGTAAAATTCATATTGAGTACAAGTGCTTCTTATATGTAAATCAAGTACTAACATTATAGTTTAAGCACACATAAATACTACTTAAGAGTATTTCAAGCGCGGATATTATGCCCAAAATACACTCATATATGAGATATATGTATGTTAGGTGCCATTCAATTTAATTTTTGTTCGGTATTTAATTTTTTTTTTCAAATTCAAATTTAACATCAAAAAAATTCATTAAGTAAATTAAACTTAAGATTATTAAATAATTTTGGGGATTCATACCTTACACTAGGTCTTCTTCGATGCACCAATTCTGAATCCCATTTTCATTACCAATTTTTGATATTAAAAAGATTACTTTAATAAAGTAAATTTGATAGAGTAATTTTTTATTATTAAAAAGTAATTGTTATTTTAAACCTTATTAAAATAGGTTTATTTGATCAATTTGGTAGATTGGTTAGAAATTTTATAAAGTTTGATCAAATATATTAATATTATTAATAGATATGATTAAAAAAAATTAAATCTAACTAATTTTTAAATATCTATAATTATAGGTAAAAGTGATTTATTAGCCGTAATTTGACTCAAATTATAAATTTTTTTATAAATATTCTTTATGTCAAATAAATACCAATTTTAAATAACTCATTTCAATAAATTATTTTTTATTTAATTGATAAATTTTATATAAATATATTTTTAATATATATTTAGGTAATATTTTACTCTAAATTCTATAATTTTTAAAATATTTTATATTATTAGGTATTTTATATCAGTTTTTAGATAAAAATATTTATAAATAAAAAAATACTCATGGACCTATTCGAACCTAACTGGTTTAAAATATTAATAGACATGAATGATCATGCCGTATCTAATCATAAACTTTTACTTAAATTTCAATTGTGTCATATTTGAGTTTAATTTTAATCAGATTTAATTTAAATAAATATCTGATGACTTGAATATTGAACAATCTTTCTCACAATAATTTTTGGGAAATAAAATAAATTTCATTTTATTTTATGTTTGTTTTATAAAATGAATACTAAGAAAAATAAATTTAGTTTAATTATTTTTATTATGAAAAATAACAAGAAAATTCACAATAAATTAATCTAAAATTACACTTCACCCTTCTCCTAAAAAATATATTCCACCGCAGCATCGTGCTCCGTTGCCGCTGCCACCACCTCTACCACCTTCCTACCACCACCATCATGTCACTTGACCACCACCACACCACCCAAGCCACCACCATTCTATCATCACCAATATGCCCTATACCGTAATTTTTAAATGTAAAATAATAATTTAGTTTAAAATTCTTATTTTTTGAAAATAAAAAATAAATAACACCTTGTGAAAATTTTAATTTTATTTTATTAAATATGCTATTAATTTATTAAATTGATTGGCTAAATTCTCATAAACAGACAGAGGTTATATCTTATTAATTTATTAAATTCCTAATTATGCAACGTTAACTGTGTCGCAGAACGAAAGATGAATCAAGTTACTCCATAGAGGCTCTAGTGTTCCAAAGACGTGTCGTGGCCACGAATTTCAACGTATCAAATGAATTCAAAGCAGTCGATAGAGTCAGGCTTTAAGTTTTAATGCATCCTGAATTTGAATTTTTGATAAATTTAGGTTTAATTGGTTCCCAGGTTTGTACAAATATGAGACCCAGTCTCCATCATTCTTGGCTTAGATTGTATACACCACAATAAAAGATAAGATATTAGAGAAAAACGGTGGGATTCGTTTTTTAATTTATCTTTCGACGTTCAAATTAGTTATTTTTCTTCCAAAATGAATAATGTAAAGACAGAATTTATTAGGATTGATGTGGGGATGGGGACTTATGTGTCTAACTTAGAGGAAGTGCTCGACGTGGAGTAGCTTTGGGTGGTGGTGCGCCCGTGAAGAGCGGTTCTTGGGAGTGTGTCTGTGGAGAGCTGCTTTTGGTGGACATTGGGTCGACGGTGAGTAAATAATAGGAAGAGAGAGTGGCGCTTGTATACTCATTCGAGAATGGGATTGCTTGTGTCAGTTTGAGTACTGAAGAAGGTGTACGTCTAGAGTCTGTCTCGAGAACTTTTCATAGCTATAAAACCTCGCTACTCTTTCTTGGGCAACAAGGTTGGCTGCCAACTGCTTGAGGGAGTTCCCTTCCATCCGTCGAGAAGATACTGGTGCTATTTAGGGTAATCACAATTAGTCGAAAGGATTCATTCATTCCTCGTGGAGATACCGCACACGGTAAATCTCAAGGTTTCCATCATAAGAGATGCGTTGAGTTGGAGACTTACTTTCCAAAGAAGATCATGATTTGGACAAATATTCCGTATCGCGACCAGTTAAGGTAGGTAATCTCTCATACACGGGAGCGAAGTTATGGGATATCTGGTTTGGGCTGTATCTAGTCATCTACATGTCCTCTTTCGTCAATTGGGACGTTGACCGTCCTCTAAGCTTGCGGGCCGCACTTCTCCTTGGCTGATCGTCTTTTTGGGCTGGCTTATTTCAACTATCCCCATTAATTTTGTTGTATAGTACCTGAATCATGGATTTGGTGCTTTTACCTTATCAAAATTAAGATTGATTTAATTCCTTTTAATTATAACCATTTGATTAATATAGAATAATAATAGTAATATTTTTAATAGTAAATAATATAATTATTTAATTAATATTAAATAATTATGATTAATAGGGATTAAATTAACTTTTTCAAGGGGTAGGCTTCATGAATCCCGTAAATCATACCCATTTGTTCACGTAAAATTACCTAATTATATGAAGATTATTATCTTTAGTATTCTTTCTATTATATTATTTATATAGAAAAAATGACATAATCCTGTCACATTAGTCCACTAGCATAATTTATTTAAAAAATAAATATATATTTTTTTATTTATTATTTATTCATTAAATACTTGTAAAATAAAATTATAAAGTATTGTTTTTCTTTTAAGAAAGTTGACTCAAACTCTTCTTAAATTTTCAAAGCCAAAATTTAGACCCCTCTCGAGAAAATTAGGCTCTACTCCACCTCAACCACCGCCCTTTTAAGGAAGAGAGAGGGGGCGAGGAGACTAAAATGATAGGACTCGATTTTATTTTAGAAATAAAAGATAGAGATTAAAATTAATCATTAATTATAGAGAATTAATTTTAACTCTTCATATGATTAAGTTAGAATTATTATAATAAAAATATTTTATATTGACATCTTTTATATTTGGATAAAATAAATATTCTAAAGAATTCATAAATTCAATGAAATTGGTGCCAAATCCATACTCATTATTTACAATTGCACCATTTCTCAATATATATGAATGACCTACACTTGGTAAGTGTATATGCATATTTTTTTTTCAAAATATCTATATCTGATGTGCGCTGGAACCACTCATAAGTAGCGTTTATCCAAAATATTCACACTTAATGTGTGCTTTATTCGTATGTGAGCACAATTTATCTAGAACACGTATGCAAGATTTGGGCTAGAGTAGCAAATGTGCGTTGGAGTAGGGACCTCTTACTAAAATTTATGTGCATGAAGCGCACTTGTACAGTGTACGTACATTTGTATGTTTTTGATCTAATTTTTATTATTTTCTATATATACTTTACTTTCATTCACTAATTGGTTGTCAAAAAGTGTATAATGGCCACAATCTCAAAGCTTTATTTGATTTCCGATATGAAGGCCCAAGAGGATTCCAAACCAAATTCACAGAACAACGGTCCATGCGGCAGATCTAACCCAACGTCCAGAAACGGCCTACGTGGCAGCCCAAGCGCGCAGCCAATGAGAATCGCTTGCAACCCATTAATGCGGCTGATGGGCAATAGGAAAAGCGAGGAAATGGGGAGAAAGTCAGCACTGCCAACCGCGGCTCAAACCGCTGCCTACAATTTCGGGCCAATCCCGACGAAAGAAGCAGATCAAGCGTGGCCTGCGACACCTGACGGTTTGCCTGTCATCACAAGGCGACAACTGACACACCGGCGATTACTGTCAACAGTCAGCGGTGAACGAATTCCGTCAAGGAGGATTCTCGTGCTAAGGACTCCAATCAGGGGAGCCATAAATTCCCCCCTCGCTCACAGAGGAAATGCAGAGTGATTCTTGGGCGGAGAAAGGGTCCCCGCATCCTACTTCGATCAATTAGATCAACTCGCAGCCGGGAAAACAAGAGCCTGGTACCGAGACATACGCTCCTGCATGCGCAAGCTCTCATAAACATAGCCAGCCATCGCTTTTCTCTAGCCTAACACAGGACACTATGGTTAGCCACCACTGCGGTGTATTCTAAGAGCCAGGCCTTCCATCATCCGCTCACCAATTTCTTATTCTTGCATTCACGCACTCCCTACATGTTCACAGGGAACTCCCGCGCACCTCTAAGTGTGCACTTCCCTTTTCATTTATTGCGGAAGGTTATTGACTCTAGCGTCGAAGTGTTTTCGGTGGAAGAAATCCCGCCGGACCTCTAACTTCCTATTTGTTAGTTGTATTATGCAGGTCCCAAGTTTACAAAGATGGAGATCGGATCCATTTGAGATCACCTCAGGACGACGAGGAACCTGAAGGCTTCTTAATCTGTATAATAATCGAGAACCCGAGATGCAATATTGGCGCTGTTTATGGGAAGAGGACAAAAAGCTTCGCGTCTCCTTCTAACAGTTAACCTTTTACAACAAAATGGTAAACACGAGGGCATAAGTGAATGTCCTAGCAAGAGATGCAGTTGTCCGTGGCGAAAACCCCATGGTGGGTAGCCATGCAGACGTCCGTATGGAGCCTGACATCCACCGCCTAGCGGCAAACATGGGCGACATGAAGCTGACGATCCAGGCCCTTTGCAACCGAACGGGAACACCATGGATGGGGGCTACTGCCCGAGCATCCCAGGCGTCGCCCTCTGGGTGAGGAAGGAGTTGTGCAGGAGCCCCCAGGGAAAGATCAAATCGACTTGACGACGTTGGGGCCCAGGCGGCCTCCGGCAGTAGGGCCCAGTCTACGGTTGGAAGCCACCCTAGCCGGGACAAGCAAGAGGAGAGCCCGGAGCGGCGTAACCCCCGCAGCTCCTGCGGCGAAAGGGGCATGGCAATCGCAAACTCTGACAGCGTGCGGCCACCCCACTAGGATGGTAGCCACCACTGATAAATCCATCAAAGCTAGCAAGGTCGCACGGAGCTACGCGACAGCATCAACGCAAAGAGAAGCGAGTTCGGCCCCCCGATGGAAGAAATGTGAGGGTGCTCTAGGATCTCCTGAACAAGGAGAGACCCGTTTGGTCCTCTGCAGACTTGCAAAGGTCACCCTTCGCCATGGATCTCTGGACTCAACTGCTCCCTCGCAAGTTCAAAATGCCCGTCTTGGGAAGGGTATGACAGAGTAAGGACCCGATAGACCACATCAACTACTTCGGCCCTCACCTGTCTCTCTAAGTAGTAAGCGAGGCCATGATGTGCCAGTACTTCCCCGTCACTCTTAGGAGGGATGTGCCGCTCCTTCGATAAACTTGTGGATAGCTTCCTGAGACAGTTTACCTCTAGCCGGAGAGATGAGAAGCAGTCATGACACTTGGTCCACTTCCGACAGAGGACGGACGAAAGTCTGAAGAGATTCCTCAACCGCTTCATCACCAAGGTGCGCTGGTTCCCCCATCTCTCTGACGAGTTGAAGCTCAATGCTTTCATCGCTACGTTGGCAGCAGGGGACTTCTTCAAGCACCAGTTACATCAGCGGCCTCAATCCTTCCGGGAAGTAGAAGCCATCACCAGAGCCTACATCTCAGTGAAGGAAACCAATGAGGTAAAGCATCCCGAGCATGCGGGCCGCCCTTCGAAGATTCCCAGACCCAGCGTCAGCAAGAAGAGGAACAGTGATAGCAGCCGCTTCTAGGAAAGCCGCAAGCAGCCATGACCTTTCGCGGGATTGAGGAAGGAGCACGGACTAACGTCCCTGACTCTTCTAAACGATACCCGCGCGAATATCCTGATGCAGATCAAGGATGAAAAGTTTTTTAAGTGGCCGAAAGCGCAGAAGGGTCCGAACGGCGGTGACCAGGCAAAGTAGTACTAGTACCACCGCTGTCTCGGACATTCCACGGAGAATTGTTGGACCCTACAGTAGAAAATAAAATACTTGATCCACCGCGGATACCTCAAACGATTCGTGAAGGGTTCGGGAAAAGCTCCCGTAGCCTCAGAAGGAAAGGCAAGAGAGCTACCCAAGAACCGTACGGTCGCAGGCGTGATTAGCATGATCTCGATAGTGTTAGCTAAGAGCAACAGACAGATGCGGCAGGAATAGACTTCTAGCAGCAAGAGAGCGAAGATAGGGGATATGAGTGATGTTATTAGATTTAGTAGTGACAATATGGCACATATAACCTGTGACGGACCGAATTATTTTTCTTAAATAACCTTTGTCAATGGTAACATAAAACTAATGTTTATAATTTATAATTACGGATTTTGTAGAAATTCTGATAGAGTTTTCTTTATAATTGGACGAAAATAAAAAATATAACATGTTTAAAATAACCTGTTCAAGCACACAACTATCCAATTTCAACATTAAGGCCTACAACACAATATACAGGACCACAATTCTGCCATACCATCCATCGCTCCAACACAGTATTTCTATCTACCGTATTGGACCTAAAGAGATGCCGTCTAGGACAAAGCGAAATCCAAAATATCAACATAAATGCGAAAGTATAACTAAATCCAAAAACCTATGGAAGCATAATAATGACCATAAAATAATAACAAACCACATTAATCCTTAAATGACAGTTTACATTGCGTTATAACAAACGTAACTAAATTTTCAAGCCTTCGATATCCAACTAAACTCCTCAAACGACTCCCTCTCCTTACTTTAACTAATCAGGCGTCAGCTTAATGTTCTCATCTGAAAAGAGAAATAGTAAGAGTGAGCGTACAACTCAACAAATATAATCATATATCACTAACAATAGCAGATAACAGTGAAAGCAATAACTAGATGGAGGAAACACATAATCTCAATAATAAGGAATCATGAGAGGAAAGGGAACAGCTGGGATCATCGGATTCACATGGTTACATCGGCTACGTATTATTTATTTTCATCATTACATTGTTCTTTGTGGATTAGTGTCAGTAGGCCTTATTAATAAAAGGTGCGAAAGGATGAGTAATGGATCATGAACCTCATGATCTAAGGTCATATGACATATCCAATGTCCATCATCGTTTGCCCTCACCGGCGTCAGTGTGGCCAATCTAGGCCCATCACCATGTGGCTAGCGGTGTCACCCACTACTCTTCCCTCCCGCGGTTCAGAGACAATTCTTATCCTTCCACAATAATAACCTATGGCCAGAACACTTGGCCAAAGTGATCCTCGAGTCGTCACTATGATACTCATATCATGCCTAAGAATATCACCCATCGTAACATAATCCATGGTCCTAATTTCAAGATTCCTTAATCTTTTGAAGGGGATCCACCATTTGCCATGTACATTCTTCACTCAAAAAATCATATTCCTATCACATATATCCGTCCGAGAGATCAAATCCATCATATCACACTTCGTGAATTCCCTTCCATTTACTTGCATGATTTATATCTTTCTTTCGGAACTATATCCTTTGATAATACCTTTCACATGTATGATATCATAATGTGTGAGAGGAAAAAGAACTTCTTACCACATCATGCAAATTCTCACTTTGGAATCCTCTAGAACGCATTTCTTTGTGAAAGGAGTATAAATACATATTCCGAAACTTACATTTACATTTGAATAATTAGACATAATTTTCATAACAATTAAATGGGGGCAACACATGTAAATGTTTCATTCAAACATGGATAAACAGTGTTAGGGGACATTTTAGAGCATCCGGACGCTGTGAACGGGTCGATACTTGTGAGATCGGACGTCCGATCAATATATTTGTATAATTGGGACGTGATGATTCATATTTTGAGATCAATTTAACATAATTTGAAAGTGAAAGCAAGTAATTTTTTCATTTATTTTCGGATGAACAGTAACAGTGGCATTTTAGAGGGCTTGGACACCGCGAACAGGTCAAAACGTATGAGATCGATCGCACGGCCGATATATATACGTAATTGGGACGTGGTGATTCACATTTTGAGGTCAATTTAACAAAATAGGGAGGAAAAATGAGAAACCTCCAATTTCGCGTGGGTTAGAGTTTGGTGAAACTCCACCGAACGAATCGATGAGCAAATCGGGCAATAAACTACATCATTCTTGGTCTCAAGGTATGGGTAATACATTCATCATAGTTTGGATAGGTATTGAGACGAAAATACCGAGTGATAAACGAATAAATATCGAGAGAGAAAAGTTAGTGAGTATAAGAACACTTGCCTCAACGCGTATTACCACTTTTATAACTATATCTCAGACGGATCCAGACTCGACAGCCTCAATCTCCTCCTTTCTCTCTCCAAGATCGGTGTTCTCTCTCTCTCTAAAATGGTTTTGGATCCCGAAAAAATAAAAAACCCAAAGCAGGCCACGCCTTTAAAATTGTCGGGAGCTCGAGTGAGCAGCGAGCATGGCCTCATAACCGGCTCGCGCTCAAGCGCATAGAGGCGCACGGCGAGTGGGGTGCCATTGCTAGCAGCGCTTCAGCAGCAGAAGTCGAATTATTTTTTCGATTTTTCTTCCGATAGCATACTCATTCGTTCGATAGATCTAATATTAATTATTAGTATATTGATTATCTCATATTTATTATGTCTTTAGACCCAAAATCTCACATAATCTTCCTCATTCTAAACTGTCTTGTTGTATCCACCATCATTTTAGATGGTACGATTGACAACCAACTGAAACGGGTCTTTATTGATAATGGAAGCTCTCAAAATTTGCTATATCTAGTTGCTTTTTTAAAACTTGGAGTGAAGTGAAGCCAAATGAAAGTAGCCGAAGGCCCTCTATACGGCCTGGACAATGAACCTGTACCTGTGCAGGGGACAGTACCTGTACAGGGGACAGTCCAACTAGAAATCACAATGAAAACTTACCCGTGCATTGCGACACGGGAGCTAACGTTCCTCGTTTACAATGCCATCCTGGGGAGACCATTCCACACGGCATTTGGGGCTGTTACTATGATTCCACACCTAAAGTTAAAGTTTCCAACCTTGTACGGTGTAGGAGAAGCACTAGGAGAACAGGCGACGGGACGGACGTGCTACTTGTCCCAAGTCGTGCCAGCAACGTCGAACCGCCTGGATGAAGACTTGGACCTCCGCGACGAGACCGTGCTACAGCATACTCAGTCAGGAGAGGAAACCAAAGCGATTTACTGGATCCTGCCGAATCGGAGAAGTGTGCACATGTGGGCAGCTCCCTCTCTCAGGTCGACCGTGATCAACTGGTTACCTTCCTGCGAAGGAACTTTGACGTATTTGTGTGGATTCGTGCTGACATACCCAGCATACCAGACAAAATAATGGTTCACAAGTTGGGCCTCGACCCTGACCACAACCCCGTGCAGCAGAAGCACAAGAACCATTCCATCGAAAAGCTAATAGCTATAAGGGAAGAAGTTAAGAGACTGTGGACGCCGGGTTCCTTAGGAAAGTGCAGTATCCAGAATGGTTATCCAATGTCGTTCTCGTGAAGAAGAGCAATGACAAATGACGGATGTGTGTGAACTTCACCGACGTGAATAAAGTCTACCTAAAAGATAGCTTCCCTCTCCCTCGAATCGACCAATTGGTGGACTCAACATCCGGACACGAGCTCCTGAGCTTCATGGATGTTTATGCGGATTACAACCAGATCAGAAATGCACCCGAAGATGAGGAGCACACCTCATTCATGATCGATTAAGGAACGTACTGCTATAAGGTGATACCTTTCGACCTCAAGAATGCCGGGACAACCTATCAACATCTCATGAATAAGATGTTCGAAGCTCAGATTGGGAGGAACTTGGAAGTATACGTCGACGACATGCTCGTGAAAAGAAAGGTGGCCGATAGTCACATCCAAAATCTAATGGAGACTTTCCAGGTCCTCCGAGCACACAGGATGAAGCTCAACCCAGCCAAATCGCATTCGGGGTGAATTTCGAAAAGTTCCTAGGCTTCATCATGTCACAATGCAGTATAGAAGCAAACCCAAAGAAGATCAGGGCCATTCTCGACATGAGCCCTCTGCGGACGGTAAAGGAAGTGCAGAAGCTCTTAAGACGACTGGCATCTTTCTCGCGATTCCCGGTTAAGTTTGTAGAAAAATACTTGCCCTTCTTCAAGGCACTTCGAGGGGAGAAATCATCCGGATTCTGGTGGATAAAGCAATGCGAGGAAGCTTTCAAAGAGCTGAAGGCATACCTCATTAGCCCACCTCTCCTGAGCTCGCCAAGCGTGGGTGAAGACCTCTACCTCTGCCTCATTACATCAGACACGACACTCAGCTCCGTGTTGGTCAGAGAACACGAGGGAGTGCAGCGGCCGGTGTACTATGTAAGGCAGGTACTAATAGACGTGGAAACCCGCTATCCGCGCCGGAAAAGATCGCGATGACTCTCATCTACTTGGTGTGGAAGCTACGACCCTACTTCCAAATTCGCCGGATCATCTTCCTAACAGACCAACCCCTGAAGTCAATCCTGCAGAAACTAGGAACCTCTGGACAGCTAATCAAGTGGGCTATAGAGTTGGGAGAGTTCAACGTGGAGTTTCGACGGCGGTCAGCCCTCAAGGGCCAAGCCCTAACGGACTTCATCATCGAGACAGCGACCATAACTCTAGATGACCCCAGTAGCCCGGAAGGCATGGATACTACTCACATTCTGACGCGGATCTTAAATGTGGACGAATCATCCACCAAGACAGGCAACTGAGCCAAAGTCATCCTGCAGACTCCAAACGGTGCAGAGATTACGTACTCCGTATCGCCGACCTTCCCTGCCACCAACAACGTGGCTGAGTAAGAAGCCCTCCTGGCAGGACTTCGCTTAGCGAAGGAATGCTTCGCCCAGTTGCTAGTCATGCGCAGCGACTCGGGACTTGTGGTTAACCAATTCTAAGGAACCTTTGAGACGTCGAATCTACGGCCTGCAAAGTACCCGACGAAAGCCATGACCCAAATCCAGGCCTTCGACCAATTCAAAATTGAACACGTACCCAGAGCCAAAAATTAGAGGGTAGACCGGTTAGCTAGAGATGCAGCTGCAGGGTCCCCGGAGCAATATGCCAAAGATTGGCGAGTCCATGCCATACCCAGTATTGACACTTCGGACCAGGAAGTTTTGTGGATCGACGAGGGTGATAATTGGATGACCCCATATCGAAAGTATCTGATAGACGGGACACTACCTGAGAAAACCGATTAGACCAAACGGATCAAGAAGTGAGCGGGCTGGTACACAATCTTCGATGGGAGGCTATACTGGCGAGGGTATTCTACTCATTACCTAAAGTACCTAACTCCTGAGGAGGTTGAGTACGCCCTGAGCGAAGTCCACCTCGGATTTTCTGGCTCGCACATCAGAGGGAAGGACCTAGCTTTCAAGATCATGCGGAAGGGTCTCTTCGGGCCCACGATGAAACGAAACGCTTTGGAGTTCATGAAGAAATATAAAAGCTGTTAAGTCCACGGATCTATGACGCACCTTCCTCACGCGGAGCTGTGCAGCCTTCAATCCCCCTGGCCATTCGCATAGTGGGGACTCGACATCTTTGGACCTCTTTCACCAGCTTCTGGACAAAGAAAATTTCTCATCATAGCCATTGACTACTTCACCAAATGGGTAGAAGCAATCCCACTAGCTCGGATCACCGAACAGAATGCGACAAAGTTCCTCCGTTGGAACATCATCTACCGATTCAAAATTTCCGAGATCATAGTGACTGATAACGAAACCCAATTTACCAACAAACGATTCACTAAATATTGTGCAAACCTGCGCATTAAGTTGGTACATACATCTATGACTTACCTCTAGGCGAACGGGCAGGTTGAGGTCACCAACCACATACTACTGCACAGATTGAAGACCAAGCTGGAAGACCGAGGGCTGATGGGTCGATGAGTCACATTCCGTACTCTGATCGTATCGAACAATTCCACGGGAACCAATGAGAGAGACACCCTTCAACCTTTTCTATAGAATTGAAGTCGTGGTCCTCGTTGAAGTAGGGCTACTCTGCCTGCGGGTCGAATGTTTTGATCTGGCCATGAATTCCTAGAGACTCAGAGAATACCTAGACTTGCTCCCAGAGGCTCAAGACACTTCCCACCTAAGGACCGCAGCCTACCAGCAGAGCATCATGCGTTACTACAATTAGCGGGCGAAGGCTCGTTCGCTTGAGGTTGGAGACCTAGTTCTCCGGAGTGTAGAGGCCGAGAAAAAAGCTGCACACAGGAACAAACTTTCCCTTGGTTGGGAAGGCCTGTTCCTCATCTCGGCAATCCTCTGGAGCAGAGCGTACAAGTTACGCGTCCAGAATGCCGCCAACCTTAAAAAATACTATTAATAGCATAACATCGGCCGAGGTAAGGCATATACGCATATCATGAGAAATGCTTGTACATGCATTGTGCTTTTATTTAATAATATTGACTGTTCTAGTTTGCTTGTGTTTTCATTTATGTGAGTGCTCGCATGCATAACATTCTAAAAAGCAAGATGACCTAGACTGCCCCTAAATCGGGGGGACGAACGTCCACCCGTAAGATGAATCCTTGGCTCCGCGTCGGCAGCCGGAAAGCGACCGTCCCAGGATCTCGTCTCCATGCCAAATGGCTCAGAGACGGCCACTTCATAATCTCCACCCCGCGTCGAACGGCCCAAGCAGCCCCATACACCTTGGCTCCATGACAAATGGCCCAAAAGCGGCCACCTTAGAATCTCGACCCCCGCATCGAACGGCCCAAGCAGCCCCACACACCTTGGTTCGGCGCCAAACGGCACGAAATCGGCCACCTCAGAATCTCAACTCCACGTTGAACGGCCGAAGTAGCCCCCTGTACTTTGGCTCCACGCCAGACGGCCCGAAAGCAGCCATGCGCAGGCTATGACTTCGTATCAAAAGGACCTCGAGTGGTCCCCCAACCTGGCCTCGCGCCAATGACCTAGTTGGTCAAAACATCAAATCTGGGGGCTTTCGAAGCTCCCAACTTACGGCCAACGAAACCTCATGGGGTAAGAATTGCAGGCGTGCGGCGACCTTCTCCCAAAGAAGAGAGCACCTTTAGTTATAGTGGTCGTGGGCTAGGACCGAGCACCAGAAAGCGACGATGCTCTGAGTGGGGGCTGAGCACTTAATGCAGGAACCACGTGCGAAACGGCTTAGACCCAAAGTCCGACTACTGTGGCCTGTAAACCCAACTGGCCCTTAGCACGACTCCACGGGACTTGCTACGACGTCCACCCTACTGGATCAAGTTTCGCATTAAATGTGCGAGATGCAATGAAGTCCTCCCACTGAGGATGAGCACGACACAAGAAGGTGTTGATTGGAGCCTTGGTGACAATAGCTTTACAAGCTTAGCTGAATAGCACGAGATATAATCTCAAAAATTACACTTGGAGGCACAAATATAAAAACAAAGAGGCGCTATTTCTTGTTCATATACACAAGACGAGGATAAGTGGTACAAAAAGAAAAGGAGGAGACAAAAAGCAATGTGTACAAGCAAAACCATCGCTAAAGGTCTGGCAGGCCCGCCATCTCAACAAAGTTCCTCAGACGAGACTTATTGCAGACCCAAGAATTTTCCGGATGGAAAACGCCTTCTGGAACATTCGGGACCGTGAGCGAGGCGATCCTGCGACATAGACTGATGCCGTCCTAGAATCTAGTTCCAGCACAAGATTTACTTCGAAGGGAGAAAGTCGCACCATCAAGTCTTGGGATAGCTTGGAATTATCGTCGTCAAGAGTGGTGACCGTCTTCTTCAGTCGCTCGATTTCTTGCCTCAGAAGCGCAACCTCTTGTGTCTGATGGCCACTGTCAGTCATCAAATGCCCAACTTCCTCCTGCATTCACCTGTTCTCTTCCTGCAGCTGCTTGCTCTCCCGCTAGAGGGAAGTGACCTTGGTCCTCATAAGCTGAGCAGCCTCCTGCAGAGGAATGGCTAGCCCGTCGAAAGGATCAGCCTCACTAAGATCCCGCGAAGGAAAGAGAAGGTCAGAAATTCTTAGAACTCTGCACCATTTGCGAGTACCCAGCTCAAGACAATTATACAAGGCAGGAGATGTATACGAAAGGCTGACTCCCCCTCCTAGAGCCGGTAAGCATGGGGGCTCGGCACACCCAACCGCAGCCTCCCTAGAACTAAGATAGCCTAGAGTATCGAACAATATGGGGACGCTTGGGGGCTCCGCCTCCAGAGCCGCCCCAACAGCGACAGCCTCCATAGTCATGTTTACCCTTAGCAGACTAGCCTCTCACCCGATTTCAGTCTCCACCTCCTCAGTAAAAGATGCATTGCCCTCGGCGGCAGGCACTGTAACGTCCCCGGAGCATCCGCACTGACGATATTGTCCGCTTTGGACCGTCCCCTGCCGCCAAGGCCGTCACAGGGCGCCTCACGGTTTTGTTCCTGGCAGATCCTTACAGGCCCCCAAAACGCGTCGCCAATGCAAGAGGTATCCACACCCTTTATCAGGCGTGCTTCGTTCACTTCCCCATCCGATGTGGGACTCTACAGGCACGCCCTCAACTGTCATCTCCGATGGCTCTAAATAGACGAACGGAGCCACGGGAGACTCTCGTCAAGAATGAAACTCCACAGCAGGAACGCCGTACTCAACCTGCACCACAGTAGGAATCGGTATGGACCCGATGGCTCCATCTCGTGACTCGACCCCCGACGTCTCCTCCGGGATTGGACTCCGGGGCCGTACAATGGGCCCTACAGCCAACCTCTGTGACCTCCGGGTGGAGGTGCCTCTGACCTCCCTTAGCCTCTTCACCGGGGCTTCCACTTCCTCCTCGTCTGAAGACGACTCCAGTAGAGAGTAACTCTCCTTAGCATCTTCTCCCAAAGATTCGCGGGTCACGACATCCGCGGGCTTCTCCCTCAAGGAGCCAGCCACGGCCCAACTAGACATTGGACCACACTTGGCAGCCGCAAGGGCGTCAGATGTCAGGTAGTACCCCTGGGTGGAGAATGTCTTCATCTGGGAATCAATGGCTCAGGTCAGTTTCTCCGTTTCCCGCACCTCCTCGTTGGACAACTCCTTACGGAAGAACTGTGGGATCGGGCCCCACTCTCGAGAAAGCTCTAAATCTGACGGATATTGCAGGAAGAAGAAATGATTCTTCCAGTTCTTCACTGAATCAGGGTTGGTCCCTCAAAATTGAAAACCAGCTCTCGGAGACATGGAGATCTAACTATCGGTCTTCAAAAAATGAAAGATTACCTTCGTTGCTGTCGCATCAAAGGGTGCGGAATAAAGACGGGAAAAGACACACAACGAAATCAAGTAACGGAGAGAGATCGGATGGAGTCTTTCCACCAGGACACCCAAAGCCTCGACAAAGGCAGTCAACTCGCACGTCAAGGGGTAGCGAAGCCACCTTTCAGATGATACTTGTAAACAGTAACGAAACCCTCTGGAAGGGTGTGAGCACTACCATCCAAGCCAGGAGTGCGGTACGACATGTTCTGAGGAATCTGTAATCAACCATTAGGGGCAGCAATGGCGCTCAAAGTCAGAGCAGAGCCCGTATTGTCTACCCTGTGACTGCTCGATCTAGGAACTCGCGAAGATAAAGGGGATTCTCTCTTCTTAGCCATCTCACTCACTTTGGAAAGAGTTACGATCTTAAAGCATGAAAAAGCGCAGAAGGGAAAGACTTCGCAGAGATGCCGTTTATATAGGCAGCGAGGTACCAGCGTGCGGGAAAACCCAAGCGACGCTCTTACCAGAAAATCAGGCCACATGCCTGTTCGGTAAGAACGCCACAGTTTCCCAAGCGTTGGGCAATCATGGTCCTTCGTTAGGCCAGCGATTAGCATTCTCTAACCGCCTGACAAGATCCCAGTTGTCACACCAGGATTTAATGCGAGGATCCTGGCTGCCAAAATCGGCGACAAGGAAGCGAAACCAGCAAAAAAAAAACAAAAAGGAGAAATAAGAAGAGAGGAACATGCAAGCACGGGTGGACGACACAAGTAAGAAGTTTATTATGCATTTCACTAATAGACTTTTTTACAGATCTAGGCGGTCGATTGCTACAGATTATAACTGATCATCTCCATGAGATCCTGGGGAATTCGGAGCAGTAAATTTCCTCAGATGGGAGCAGATTTGGACACCTGAGTTTCGAGAGTCGAGGATGCCAACATGGAAGTTCGGCTCCTCTAGCCTGGCTAGCCTACGGTTGAGACGGATGCCATCCTGGAACCTTTTTTCTAGAGCAGGGGCTACTTCTTTTGGCTTGAGCCTCGACTTCAACTCGGCCTCCCGCTGTGTGAGCTCCTCTCCAGATTGCACCTGCAACCTTTTGAGCTCCTCCTAAATGGAAAGGATACGACCTCGAGACTGCATGTTAGCATCAGCGAGCCTTGTTGCACGTGCCTCCAATTCGGACCATGCTCTCTCAAAGTATGCAGCTGGAGCCCTCACCTGCTCGACCTCCTCGATCAGACCATACACCTTGGCCTCACAGCCCTCGACGGCCTGGGCTACCTACTGGAGCGCGAGATCCCCCCGTCCGGGGCCTTTGGCCCCACGAGGATGTGGACGCTCCCTCTCTCTTGAAGCCAAGTGAGGCCTGCAAAAACCTCACCGGTCCGACAATGGTGGCATCTCAACCGCCACCTCCTGTGGCCGCAACAGCAGGTGCGACGTCATCGTAAATCCACGAAACACGCACGTCTCCCACAGACTCTCCTGAAGAGGACTCAGACTCCGACAAAGATGACGAGAGCTCCATAAGGGAGAAAGGGAGACAAGAATGGGGCTTTCCTCACACTCTCAAAGCGACTATGAGACGCAGAATGCTGGAGGGGATTATGGAAATTGACTAGCCAGAAAGCCTCCAAGGAAACGTTTCACGAAGAAGCCAATCCAACCCTTCAAGGCATGTCTCTGAAGAGTAGCGCCTTTTCAAGGCAGATCATTATGACGCGACGCCCTCTGATCTCCCACACAGTTAATGCATCGGGCAGCCTGGTGGATGTGACATCCACTCGCAACGTTTGAACTTCCCAAGCCATGGCGGCTAGGAGTCTCCTCCTGCCATGTCATCCCGTTGACGGTCTGCTCCCAGACTTGAGGGACAAGGATAGTTGGAAGCTGACCACGAGTGCTTGAACACGCTCAAACGTACAGAATGGGGTGCAGATCCATAGAAGGAGCGGATTACCGGCAAAGTGTGACCCAAGGAGCGATCAGTAAGAGAAGATGCATGCCATGAGACAGAAGAGTAAACACAAAGGGTTCCTTCTCTTATTAATCAAAACTCTCTTTACAAAGTACAAAAATTGCGACAACAAAGATATAAGAAAGGAGAAGAACATGTGGCACGGGGCATCAGCCCCTGCTATTGCCCCGGGCGCTTGGCAAACGTGACCTACATGGGATTACCACGGCCACACCGGCGGTAATCCAACAAGCCAAGCCACATCAATCGGAAGTAGCCGAGTGTTGGCCAACCGCCGCGGATGAGCTCAATGCTAACCGCAGAGGCAGAACCAACACCCGGCTTAGAAGCCTCCATCGGGGAAGCAGGAAAAGATCCTACTCTTCCCCCACCGGAGCTCCTGTTTTTACCTCCTCACAAGTCGGCGGGTGGTTCCAGTGAAATGGAGACCACGTGCGAAGCGCTACACGGGAGGCAAAGTGCCCCGTGATAGCTCCACTGAGATCCTCCCGCACACCGCGAACCACCATAGCCTGGGGAGAGGCACGTGACGATAGCAGAGTGGTCAAGCCACCCTCATGAGCATGAGGGATCGCCCGAGGAAGGGGCATGAGTCCAGTTACTAGTAGAAGTTTCAGATCTCCAGCTAGTCCATCCGATTCCTTCATGAACTCCTGCTGGAAGCGGGATGCGCCAAGGTCTCCACATTACTCCAACGAAAAATCAGCCAAGGGACGGGCCATACCAACTGAAAATACCCCCTATTTATAGACGAGCTGGCACCCTACCACAAGTTAATCTGGCACACGCCCCAACGAACCTCTTTCACGGGGAAGGGAAAGCGTCTAACCCAATGCAATCTCAAGCGTGCGAATCCTTCATTTTCTGGCGTCGAATTCTCGCAGCGCCAGAAAAGCTTGCTCCACCCCCTAGGGAAGGAACGAAATCAGAAGATGACAAACATTGTCTCATCCCGAGGAACACTGATCGACTGCGAATCGGACCCAGAAGGACATGCCAGGCCGCGACCACGGGTCGACCTAGGCATGGGGGTTAGTGTTGGGTCCGATATGAAGGCCGAAGAGGATTCCAAGCCCAATCTACGGAACAACGGTCCACGTAGCAGGTCTAGCCCAACGTTCAAAAACAACCTACGTGGTAGCCCAAGTGCGAAGCCAATGAGAAATGCCGGCAACCCATTAATGCGGCTGACAAGTAACAGGAAAAGCGAGCCAATGGGGAGAAAGCCAACGATGCCAGCCGCGGCTCACGCCGCCGCCTGCAATTTTCCGATCAATCTCTTCGCAAAAAGCAGACCAAGCGTGGCCTACGACGCCCGACGGTCTGCCTGCCACCATAACGCGACAACTGGCACATCGGCAATTATCGTCAACAGTTAGCGGCCAACGAATCCCCGCAGGGAGGATTCACGTGCCAAGGACTCTAATCAGGGGAGCCATAAATTCCCCCCTCTCTCACAGAGGAAATGGAGAGTGATTCTTGGGCGAAGAAAGGGTCCTTGCATCCTACTTTGATCAATTCGATCAACTCGCCGTCGAGAAAACAAAAGCCTAGTACCGAGACATACACTCCTGCATGCGGAAGCTCTCACAAACATAGTCAGCCACCACTTTTCTCCAGCCTAACACAGGCCACTGCGGTCAGCCACCACTGCGGTGCATTTTGGAAGTTAGGCCTCCCATCATTCGCTTACCAATATCCTATTTTGCATTCACGCACTCCCTACACGTTCACAGCATACTCTCGCGTACTTCTAAGTGTGCATTTCTCTTTCCGGTTATTACGAAAGATTACTAACTTGAGTATCGGAGTATTTTCGGTGGGAGAAACCCTGCCGGGCCTCTAACCTACTATTTGTTAGTTGTGTTGTGTAGGTCCCTGGTTTATAGAGACGGAGATCAGACCCGCTTGAGATAACCTGAGGACGATAAGGAATCCGAAGGCTCCTTAATCCGTACAACAATCGAGGACTCAGGACGCAACAATTTACAAATGCACCATTCCTCAGTATATACAAATGACCTATACTTGATAAGTGTATATGCATATTTTGTCAAAAATATTTATGTCTGATGTGCGCTAGAGTCACGCGTAAGTAGCATTTATCCAAAATGCTCACTCTTAATGTGTGCTTTATTTGTATATAAGCACAATTTATCTAGAACATGTATGCAAGATTTGTGCTAGAGTAGCAAACGTGCATTGGAGTAGGGACCTCTTACTAAAACTTATGAGCATGAAGCGCACTTGTACAGCGTACTTACATTTGGGTGCTATTTTTTGAATAACTATATGTTTTTTACCTAATTTTGATTATTTTCTATATATACTTTACTTTCATTCATTAATTGGTTATCAAAAAGTATATAATGGCTATAATCTCAAAGCTTTATTTGATTAAACTGAATAATCATATAATGGCTACAATGATAAATTGTCAAGAATTTTTCTTTATATATTTTTTTCTATTATTTTACACACTAATTCTAACTTATAAGCCATCATTAGGCATATTGGTGGTGTAGATATTTAAATGTAATAGTATAAGAAGATTTTATAATAAATAAAATAAGATTGATAAAAAAACTAAAATATATTTGATTTTATTGTTATAATTAAATCCGATGGTCTTTTTAGTAAGACTTTTATACATATAAAAAAATATATATATTATTTATTTATTTATTTTCTTATGCCAACCATCAAAGTCCTTTTTCTGAATGAAAAGTCAAAGGTAGGCTGAGTAGCACGAATTAATGGCCAACCTCCATCATGCGTTTTCTCTCAGAAACTTCCCAAATCAACATGAATCCACACCTCTTTTTCCTCCGATACAAACGCACTTCATGCACTTTCCGTAACTATAACACCCTCTCTTCCTTTCCATCAATTCAATCGCAACCATACATCACATTAAGCTCATGAAGGCTAAAAACTACGCAGGCAGGAGATTCATCATCTCCTCCATCTTCTTCATCTTCTTCATCTGCTTCTTAGCTTCCATCAACGAGCTCCGATTCGGCAGCTTACTGCAACTCGGAAAATGCGCTTTAATCTCCACCCACTCATCTCTATCTCCTCATGATTCTCTCTCCACCGGCGAAGAAGACATGCGGATACTCATCGGCATCCTAACCCTCCCAGACCAGTACCAGCGCCGCCACTTCCTCCGCCTCATCTACGGCACGCAGACTCCCGTCGCCGGAGCACAAGTGGACGTAAAGTTCGTCTTCTGCAACCTCACCAAGGAAGACCAGAAGGTGCTAGTAGCTTTAGAGATCATGCGCTACGACGACATAATCATCCTCGACTGCAAAGAGAACATGAACAAAGGCAAGACCTATACTTACTTCTCAAGCCTGCCGGAAATGCTAAACGACTCCGATCACCTGCGTCCTCACCCTCCTTACCATTACGTAATGAAAGCCGACGACGATACTTACTTTAGGCTTGAAAATCTGGTTAAGTCACTGAAGCCGTTGCCGAGAGAAGATCTGTACTACGGCTACGTTATCCCGTGCCCTAGCATGGATCCTTTTGTTCATTACATGTCCGGCATGGGATATTTGATTTCATGGGATTTGGTCGAATGGATAAGGGAATCGGAGATCCCTAAAGGACAACTTGAAGGGCCGGAGGACAAGATGTTTGGGGAGTGGATAAGGAGTGGGCGTAGGGCAAAGAATAGGTATAATGCTAAGTGGGGCATGTATAATTACCCGGAGCCGGCGACGAGATGCACCCATGAGCTTTGGCCGGAAACCATCGCCGTACACCTTTTGAAGACGCAGGAGAAGTGGGTTCACACTTTGAATTATTTTAATGTTACTAAGAATCTTAAGCCATCTAAGTTGTATCATATAGGGTAGCAGATCATTCTATGTATGATTTTGTATACTAATTGACCATTTTTTGGTTAGGGTATTCATTTTTTTGTGTAGTTAAAAAAATGGGTCTTAATATAATGATAAAATTATTATATTAATAGAAGAAAATTGAAAGTTTAAATATTAGTGTGACAATGATTTTGTAGATTTAGGTGTTGCCTCTACGAGGAAAGAGGTAGTCTATACTTTTATCATCTATCTAAATAACGATGATTGTAATTTAAATATTTTTAATATTATTAAGTGTATAAATAAAAATTATGTATTTAAAATGGCTAATTATCTTATTTTTTATTTTTATATTAACGGTTGAGATTGAAAAAAATAGATATAGTTTTTTCATTAAAATATGCATCCCCGGTTCAACCTCTCTACAATGTAATTATAAGATTACATGTGTCTAATAATTCTTAAATCCAATAAAAAGAAAGTCTCTTACTACTGTGTTTCAAAAACTCAGATTATCATATAAATTAGAGGTTTAGGTTAATCCGAGTGGTAGCAGGTCTAGTCTTTATGATTAAAATCTTTATCCTGCACACTACAATAAAAATGAGATGCTAGAATTATATGCAATTTACTTTTTAATATATCTCTTGAGACTTAAATCAACGGTCTTTATCAAGGAAATTGAAAGGTATAGAAGGAAAATGAGAAGTGAAAGAGGAAGGTGATGAGTATGCGTTGGGAGGATTTGATTCCACTTGTTTAAATGTACTTTTAGCTTGAGTGTCTTTTTATTGTGTTGATCGAACTTTCCCCTTGATTCGGGAGATTTATATTTATCGTTGAATTTCTAACTGATTAGTCAGTCTAAAATTGTTACCTATATTGGAAGGTGTTTTATGACATTTAATGAAAAGCGTTATCTTTGGGGTACAATTGCCCTTTGAATTAATTTGAAACCCATATGATTGTTAATGTAAGTATTATTTTATTCGTTTCTAAATTTGGTCATTTACTAGTTTATTTTTATCTTTTAATTAATTGTAACTACTTGTCAAAATTAAATATCCCGTTTAATGCCTTATTGAGCCATTATTCAAAATGTACAATCAATTCTATGCTCCCATATCTGGGTCATAGTACTTGGGCCTTATATCAACTTCGGGCCGAGCCAACTCATTTTGGGCCATACCCAACACTTAGCTTAAGCTGCTATTTGGTTTCTTTTTTACGTTAATTGTTGCAACTGTTATAATTAAAGGGAGGATAATTGAATACGGTGATTTTGTGTTTAAAATTCTTGCTCAACTATGAGGATACATTAAGAAGGACTGTGAGAAAACAGTTAAGGTATCATTTAGCCTGATAATTCGAATTTGTTATATAGTTGGCCACTATTTAAATAGCAAATGGTAGAGAAAGGCGACATAAATTAGAATTTTTGAGTAATCTAGGATCTTTTTCCCATTTCATGTAAATAAGCTTACCCATAAAAATTATACTCTAAATAAGTCTAGATAGTATTAAAAAAAAAATAAAAAAGACAGTAAAAGAAGAATAAATTTTGTGATCATATTGTTAGAATAAAATTGATCTTTCATGTTCGAATTTCATCATATGATGACTGAATGCGAAAATAAATTAAGAATCAAAAACTAACCTCCCGCCATTAAAGTCTACTACAATTGTTCGAATTTCTATAAAATTATCTATTTGTTCGAATCTTTTAAACCATAATATTTCTTAGTGATGGTGTATAATTTGAATATTAAATTTAGGAACCTAAACCAAACACTTCACATATATAAATATTTTTCATCAAAATATCTATGGTGGTTATCATAATGTGAAACGTTGGGTAAGAAATTATCAGAAAAACATGGGCCATTACACTTATTATTATTATTATTATTATTATTGTTATTATTATTATTGTTGTTACTGAAAAAATGAATAATAAACACATATATCTAATTGTGAGGTCTAAATCATCATACTAGCTGCATTAAACATATTGTGTATAACAATTGTATTTCTCAAGTCATGACATGTTTCACATATAAGTCTTGATTATGCTTCATCAAATGCGAATCTGTAAGAAACTGTTATTTGTAAGGTTGTTTCCTTGTGACAATGCTATTGGCCACCTATCTTACAGTTACAACATATATCTCAAATGATATTTATGTCAAATAAACCGGTATTATAGTTAGTGTTTAATCTCTATATACCCGTGCTTGTCTCAAATTAAATCCTTTACTAATTGTTAGCGTTGTCAGTATAATAATAATAATGATAATAATAATAGTAATAATACCCATATGTTAATTGCCCATGTCTTAAAACTATTAGTTGGGCACAATGGCCTAGCCAATGTAAATTTCCTACTTACAATGCCGGTCTTCTGGCACTCAATTTCCATCTGCTAAGCAAAATTACGGCTTATTTTTGCCATTTTAAACCACCCTTCCCCACCCAAAAAAAAAAAAAAATGTTCATTTAATCGATAGTGGGATAGGCTCCATCTTTGCTTAAAATGTGGTTCATTGCCATTCTTTCATCTCTGGCATTCTTGACATAGAATTACTTGAAAAGCTCAATAAATTAATGTATTACTTTAATAGTTTAACAAGTTGAGGCCTATTTGTCTTGTACTTAAACAAGTTGACCGGCCAAAAAGGCAGATGGCTGAAGCCGTGCGGAGGCCTTTGATGCAAAATTTGAGGCAAAATGGCTAGTTAACCCGTTGATCGGCCAAGGAGGCAAAACGATTGAGGAAGGCGCACGAGTTGCAATTTGTCGGTTGCATTATTCCGGTTAACATCCGTCAACCGGCTGATCAAAGTGCTCAGAATTTACATGTTGGTTTTACTAGTACGAAAACTGCCGAGTTGCAGTTTGGCACGAGGTCCCTTTGCACAGTAACGCCCAAGGACATGGGCTGTGCACAATAATGACCGATGACATGGGATAATGTCCGAGGTCATTGTCATTGTCTATAGAAAATTAAGAAACACCGAAGATTTTGTGATGGTTAAGGGTACAGATAACGGTGATGGTTCGCAAAACTTGAGGACAACAAGGACTGAGGATATTGTGAAAAGTTAGCAGCTGATATTGCGGATAGTTGGCTTTGCAGAACAGGTAACTGCAGTGCATGCGCCGATGACAGGTTGTAGAGTAGTTGGGCAAAGTTGGTGGTAGGTTATAGAGCTGGTGATAGGCGTTTGTCCACATGCAACTTACCTATTGATAGACGGTCTACATGCAAGATAAATATATATATGCATGCTAGGTATGCGGTGAAGATAAACTAAGAAGCGGCATTGTGAGAGATGAGGTCTTTGAGCGGTAAAATCCAAGAGCGTGTGAAAAGAAAAAGAGAGAGGAGTGCACCACCAGTGAGAAGAAGAAGAAGAGATAAAAACAGACAGTGAGGAGAATGAGAGTTTCCTTGTTTGATCTGGAAAGGTTTTTTCTTCATTTGTCTCGCGTGTGTAGCGAATACTCTATCTCAGGGGTTTTTGTAATCAATTTTCACACAGTGGTCTTATTTGTGGACTAAATATCCGGTCATTTTTCCTTTTAATTTGTGAAGAATTTTCACGTAAAACGTGTGTGTTCCTTCTCTTTCTCCCTGTGTGTATTTGTGTCCATTTCTATCTGACCGGCTCCTTTTGCCCCAACAAGTAGTATCAGAGCGTATGTTGTGAACCGTCGAAAGGACGGCATCGTCATCAAGGAATGTACTGTTTAGCGTGGAGCAATTCAATTGGTAAAATAATTTTATCCTTTAGTAGAAAAGAGTGATGAATATTTTAATTAGGAAAAGGACGATAAAAGCACTTCGGAGAAATGAGGAGAAGCCCAAAAATATGACGAAGGAGGAGTGACAAGATATGAGGGATCTTACTAATTGCACGATCAAATTGTGTCATACGGATAACACTCTCCATGAGGTCATAAACTTGTCAGCGGAGGTTTGGAAGAAGTTTGAGAGCTGATATAAATCTAAATCCTTGACAACCAGGCTACACATGAAGAAGCAGTTCTGTGGCCCGCAGTTATCCGAATGTAGGAGTTTTGAGAAGCACTTAGACGAGTTCAACTAGTTAGTGACGTAAATGTCGACTCTTGATGAGGAGATTAAGTAGAAAGACAAAGCGTTGGTGTTGCTACCGTATTTATTGGCCTTGTACGATCATATTGTCACGACACTACTATTTGGAAAAGACACATTGAGACTGGACGAGGTCATAACTTCCCTACTTATAAATGAGTTAAGGCGTAGGAAAAGTGGTGAAACCTCAAACTTTCAACCATGTCTGCTTATGACGACCAGCAGTCAGGGACGAGAAAAATCGATGGAATGAGGCGGAGTTAGTAAAATTGAGAGAAGCAACAACCAGAGGAAGTTACAGGAAAGGAGTTGCATCCTCTGTAGCAAGAAATGCCAAATAAAGCGGGACTATCTGCAGAGAAAGTAGGAGAAGGAGGGAAGAAGCGATTGTCAGGAGAGACTGAATCATGCTAATGATCGAGAGACTATAGTTTTATGTGGAAACCTCCTGGTTGTCTACGCAGGGGAAGCACGGAGCCTTCCATGTCAGGAGACGAGTTGGGTGATAGACAGTGGGGCCTCATACCATGCAACATCGAGGAAGCCCTACTTCACGAGTTATACACCCGTTAGCCACGGGGTGTTAAAGATGGGTAACGGTGGCTCATTAAGGGTTGTTGATACTGAGGATGTTTGCTTGAGAATAAGCGACGGGAACAAGCTGGTGCTAAAAGGCATGCGATATGTCCCAAATTTAAGGTTGAATGTGATTTTAATCAGAAAGCTTATTGAGGAAGGCTTGAAGACGGCGTTTGGTGACGGCCAGTGAAAACTCACTAAAAGCGCCTCAATATTGGCAATGGGAAGCATAAGATCAGGTAGGTACTTGATCAAGGCTTGTGTTGTCAAAGAAAATACAAAGGTGACCGAAGGGGGCTTTGGTCAAGGTGGTAGGAGGAGGTTGCCAAGGTGGAGTGCAAGGGAGAATGATACAACTACAGTGAAGGAGCTGAAGGGGAGTAGGATTGTTCCAGGTTCAGGGGAGTGGAGGAAGATGTCATTCATACTCGCGGAGGCTAACGTCGGAGTCCCAATTGAGGGAAAGTTGTCGGAATGTAGGCGATGAAGGTTGCTGGAAAAAACACGAAGGCTTCCCCCACAAAATCGTGAGAAAAAATTTGTTGGATTTGGTTACTCTCTTATGGGGTGACTCAATAAATGGGATTTTCATGAGTGGAATTTTCGGAGAACAAAGGTTTGTGGCAATTGTGGCTTGACAACAAAGTGGCTGGTCAACATATAGTTGACTGGCTAAAGAAGGCGCTCAGGCATATGAGGCAAAATGACAGGTTGTGTCATTTTGTTTGGTTGAGCCATTTTGCCAGGATTGGGCAAAATGACCGGTTGCATAGGATTTGCCGATTATGGATTCCAGTCAATGGGATGACCGACTAAAGGTGCAAATTAGCTTGTCAACGAGTTGACCGACAAGTAGGTAAATGGTTGAAGGTGCACGGAAGCCTTTAGCGCAAAATTGTCGGTCAATGGGTTGACTGACAAAGGAGGCAAAATGGCCGGTTAATGATTGAGGAAGGCGCACAGGTTGCAATTTGCCGGTTGCATTATTCCGATCAATATCCGTTGACCGGTCGATCAAGACGCTCGGAATTTACCAGTTGGTTTTAGTGATATAGAAACGGCCGAGGTGCAGTTGGCATGAGGTCCCTTTGCATAATAACGGCCGAGGACATGGGCTGTGTACAGTAACGACTGATGACATAGGATAATATTCGAGGTCGTTATCATTGTCTAAAGACAATCAAGAAATGTCTGAGGACTTTGTGATGTCCAAGGGAACAGATAACGGCTGATGGTTCACAGATTTGAGGACAGCAAGAATTGAGGACATTGTGGAAAGTTTGCAGCTAACGTTGCAGACAGTTGGCTTTGTAGAACGGGTAGCTGCAATGCATGCGTCGGTGGCAGGTTGTAGAGTCGGTGGGTAAAGTTGGTGATAGGTTACAGAGTT
The DNA here is from genome assembly GCA_033239525.1 of Nepenthes gracilis. Classification (NCBI taxonomy): domain Eukaryota; kingdom Viridiplantae; phylum Streptophyta; class Magnoliopsida; order Caryophyllales; family Nepenthaceae; genus Nepenthes; species Nepenthes gracilis. Next base: position 1,404,194 of record BSYO01000026.1, on the reverse strand, counting down.
GGTGGTAGGCGTTTGTCCACACGCAATCTGTCTATTGGGTAGACGATCTCCTAGTATGATCAATATATATATATACATGTTGGGCATGCAGTGAACATAAACTAACGAGTGGCACTGTGTATAACATCCCGAATAATTTTAATTTTATTATTTAGTTGAGATAATTATTTTTAGTGATTTTAGACATATAGTTTCATAATTCGGGTTGAAAATATAAGTTTGAAGTATATGGACCGTTGAATTGGGTCTAGATATTTGGGCCTGATAAATTTAGAGTATTGAATCGGTAGATTGGGTTTAGATATTTAGAGTATCGATTAAAATTTAGAGTTAAATAGAAAATTTAGTTAATTTTGAACCAAATTGATTAAATGAATATTCATCATGAATTTTAATTTATTAGTATATGTTGACTGAAAATATAATTAAATTTAAAAGAAATTAAAATATTAAAAATTATGATTAAAAATTTAAATATATTGTTAGGGCAATTATGTAATTAATTAATATTTTTAATTATAAAAAGAAATTTATTTAATAATAATAATAACAATAATAATAATAATAATAATAAACACAGTAAGTGGGAGGAAAGAAAAGAAAGAAGGAAAAAAAAAAGAAGGAAAGAAAAAAACGAGAAGGGAAAAGGAAGGAGGGAGAAAAGAAAGAAGAGAAATGAAAGGAAGGAAAGAGAGGGCACTTGGAAGAACGAGACGAAGGAAAGGGAGGAGAGAGAGAAAGGTGGCGAAACCCTTGACACGGATCCAGCAATGTCCAAAATAGAAACCAATTACAACCCTAATTCGACCATTTTATTACTTAAGGAGACAGTAGGGATTAGGAGGGGAAATCGGAAGAGGGAAGCCGCTGTCGTCGCTGCCTTTGCAGGAAGAAAAGTAAGACATTGAGGCAAGTAATCCTTCTCCATCATCAAAATTAATTCTTCCTTTATTCTAGTTGATGCCATTACTTTGATTTCATGCCTTGATTTGATGAAAAACGGTTGAAAATCGATGGTTACAATTTGGGGAACCCGAATGTAGAGCTTTGGCTCGGTGAGGATACGACCAGCCCTATTGGGTCAATGATAAATTGGGGCTTCATAAATTATCTAATGGGTCGTGAAGTATTGATTTTGCATATTTTGCCCCTGATTTTAGGGATTTTGGCGCCGTCGTGGAAACATAGTGCGTGTGTGTGTAGCTGGGGGTGGGTAGCGTGGTATGTGTGTGGGTATGTTATGTAGCCGTGGGTGTGAGATGTTGAAAATCGGGTTTATGTGTGGGTGTTCTGTGACAATTGAATCGGGAAGAGAAGGCAGAGGAAAATGCTCTGTTGGCTTCATGCTCGATTGGGGCATTCGGCCATTGGCTGAGACGGATGGCTTGAGAATCGGGCTTTGTGGGCTACTGTGAGTGTGGCGCTCGCTATCCTTTGTCATGTGGGTGCATCGCGGCGTGAGTATGCGAGGTGTAGTGCGCCGGGTGGTGAGAAGGCAGTGAGGAGGTGGTGCTGTTGCTGTTGCCGTTGCTGTGGGATGGGCCGGAGGTAACGTTGCTGCCATCGTCGAACTGGTGGCCGGCAGTGAAGCGAGGGAGGTTGCTGCCGTGTGTGGAGCATATATATATATATATATGTATTTATATTTAGAATTAATTATATTATATTGATATAAATATATATATATGTATATATGTGGGTGTGGGTATGTATACATTTATGTATACATTTATGTATATGTTTGTGTATATGTATAAGTAGGGGATGGTATATTATATGTATATTAATTTATATGGCTTAATGTGTTTATAACAAATCTATGAATTGGAGTTTAGCTTATAACCTAGTGACCATCGTAGAGGATGATATTTAAGATATCATTTGGCGAGGGGTATTACAGGTGGTATCGGTATGCACTTGCCCAACCGTTAGGGGCGTAAATACACGGCCTTTGGTTCACTATGATAGAATAAGATCCGTGAATATTATTGATTATTCTTATAGTTGTGACATCGTTTTGAACTAATGATCGGATTTATTGGAATCCATGTGGCCTTCTAAGTATCCAGTTGTTCATATGGTTTCGGGGTTGTAAACCCGACTTGTTGAATCTCGGACAGTAGTTGGTATATTACCTGTTATTATTAATTTTATTTATTATTTTATCGTCAGGATATTTTTATTGTACTCATCTATTATTGTTTATTTTTACTTGTTGGGCATTCGGCTCACTCTTATATTTTATTGATTCTAGAGTAGACAGGTTAACATCTAGATAAAAGAGATCGCGCATGTAGACTCCAGGTAGAGGTAATCTCGGGGATCAAGGCTTCCAGGATAGAGATTTAAGATTTTTGTTACTTCAGTTACTATTTAACTTATATTAGATTTTCTTTACGATGATTGATATTTTGGGATATCTATATCGTTTATTGAAGTTAAAGTTATTTATTATTACTATTATAGATATTTAATTAAAGGTGTATTTATAAGATTTATTGATGATATTTTTAATGATATTGAGTTCATTGATGACGTATAATTAATAATTTTGGATGATTTGAGATTTTTATCGTGACGGTCCAGGTCAGGTTTGGGGATCCTAATTCGGGTCGTTACACTGTGAGAGACGAAGTTTTTGAGCGGTGAAGTTCAGGAGCATGTAAAAAAAAAAGAGAGAGAAGTGCACCCCTAGTAAGAATAAGAAGAAGAGAGAAAAATAGAAAGTGAGAAGAAGGGGAGTTTCTTTATTTACTCTGGAGAGGTTTTCTTAATCTGTCTCGGGTGTATAGCGGATACTCTATCTCGAGAGTTTTTGTAACTAATTTTCATATAGTGGATTTATTTGTGGATTAAGTATCGCGTGATTTTTTCTTTCGATCTGTGAAGGTTTTCCACATAAAACGTGTGTGTTCCTCCGCTTTCTCCCTGTGTGTGCTTGTGTGTATTTCTGTCCGACCTGCCCCTTTTGTCCCAACAAGTGTTTTCTGATAACAATTCTTAATGAATTACATGTTTGGCATCTTCAATCTAAAGGCATCGAATAATGCTACTCCTGCTCATCAACTGTGGAGGATCTTAGCCACTCGGAGTAATTCGGTTTTGGAGGATTGCTTCTAATTGTATAGATTGAAGGATAGGTGTTTTGGTCCCTCAAAACCCCTCGCAACCTCCCCTATGAGCCTGCACAACATCCTGGGGGTTTTCTGAGAATATTAGACCGTTTATCTACATCATTATTGGCAATGGTGGTTCGGTTAAACTTTAGACTGATTTGTAACACTCGCTGGGGATTTCGATTGAGCATTTTCATTAGTTTTTACCTCTTCAGTTAGTCTCCTCCCCAAAAACTACACCATGCCTTGTATTATTACGGAGAAAACTTGGAGTTGACTTTACAAATCTCCTCCCCATGTTCAAATTGCTGTGATTCACATGTATATTTATGAATTTAATATGCTTGTTGATGATAAGGCTGTTTGACCTATTAGTAGCAGTGGAGTTTTCACACCTTGGTTAGCTTAGAGGATTTTCTAGCCAAAGGAGCCAAAGGTTCACTGATCCAACTTGGTCTCGACAATATCAAGGACCCCTCTCACTATTTCATCCTTTAGTTGGTCTCGACAATAGCCAAAGGTTCACTATTTCACCCAATCATCGACACATCTCCTTTTAATATTGATTCTCTAATATTCTTTGGGAGTGGCTCGGCACAGCTGCGACTGCTCTCGGCCTTTTGATGATTGGCCTCAAGGGATATAATGGGCTAATTTGAAGCGAAAAGGATAAAATCCAGTGGTTGTTATTTTCATATTCATCTTAGCACCTTCATTTTATTGTGTTTAGTTTTGAGAGAAATTCATTATTTTTAAGGGTAAATCGATTAGTGGCCTGAAATTGGTGGCTGACTTGATTCTTAAATATATTCAGCATAAAATTAGGGTGTGGCTCTTCCTCCCAACTAATCTTGAACTTTCTTTAGAAGGTGGGGTCTTGGTTTACTCTCATCTAGTCTAGCCACTTGTTACGGGCCGATTTTCTATTTTTAGTTTTACCATTATTAACTGCAGTATTTTATTTTATTGTTTTTAATTTTTCATATTATGTTAGGCTGTTACTCTACGGTTAGCTTATTCCATTTGGTTTCACCTGAAGTGGTTGGATTTTTACAGTATATGTACTGCGCCGTTTGGAAGGAAATAAAAACAAGAGAATAGTTTCCCTTCTTTTGTGTCCTCGTCCCATTTCCATCTCTCTCTCTCTGTCCTCGGTCTTTTTCTACTATGTTCTCTCTATTTCCCCAGTCCCTTTTCCCCTTACCCCTCTTTTCCCTATCATTTTCTCTGTCGAACTCCCCTTCCTCTTCTTCTTCTTCAGATTTCTCTTCCCATCTCCCTCTAATCTCATTTGTTGCTGCACTGATTGCGCACCACAGTAGCCGCGCATGTATTATTGGTACTTTTATTGAGACAATGTAGAGGCAATGACGACCAAAGAATAAGCATTGACGGCGCTCAAAGCTGTTGTTGCAAGGCTTTCAACGGCGATGAAGGGCACCGCCCCGACCATCCGACGAGAGGCCGAAAGATTTACTGTAGTTGCTGCCACCGCCCTTCCACTAAAGCACAAATACAGTACTCCCTTGATGAAATTCTTCAATCGCTCAACATGATTGAGTGAAAATCTAGTAGGTCTGCGAACCCTTCACCATTTCTTGTTTTCCCCACTATTACTTGCCATCCTCTAACCCAACTTGAAATTCCATTCTTCACTCAAGTCATCCGCATTGCTCCCACCAAGGCACAAATCGAGCAAACCCACGATGAAAGCCCCCTCTCACTAGCTCGAATTGAGTATCAATCTATTTTGTGGTCGCTGACCCCTTCACAAATAATGGTGTGATGGAACGGACCATTAATCTTATAATGTCCTCTGTCAAAATACATTGAGCTGGAATAATCGGTTCAGCTCCATAACACATATAAATGGGCAGACCTTAAAAAAATTTCAAATGCTTACACAGGATCATAACTAACCGGTTAACAAGTCGGATAAAAGTAGGTCGGTCAAAATGTGACCGTCCGGGGCAGTAGGTCAGTCGGTTGGAAGACAAAATCAAAGACATATGAGATGTCATTAGGAACCAAAATCATTTAACCCATAAAAATTCTGTAGAAGCATTTAATTTTTCATTAATTTATACAGTAGTATCGTGTTACAAAATTTTCATAATGACCCAAAACTACTTCATGGCTGATCAAGTACTGCTAGAGTGAACCAAGTCGGCCTTTTTGCCTAGCTACTTGGCCTGACTCTACTCTTTTTCATTTGGCATAAAACCTTGGTCATCTGAACATAAGAAAATAATAAGGGGTGAGCAAATTGTTCAGCAATGCACCAATAATTAAATACATGAAAAATTACAACTTTGAGACAAAATCCAAGATACGGAACGAAGTATAAAATATGAGCAAGTCATTTTTCATAAGAACTGGTTTCCAAAACAAGTTCAAATCCAAAACCAAATTTTCTTGTTCGACTACATTTTAGACCTGTACCTACTCGGCCATCGTATATAAAAAACAGCTACATTTTAAACCTTCAGCTACTCGTCATCATATATCAGAAATGGCTATATTTTAGATCTGTAACTACTCAACTATTATATATCAGAAACGACTACATTTAAGGCCTACAACTATTCGGACATTAAAGTCTATTTTGAGTGTCAAATGACCGAAGTTCTTAAAACACACAAACGGGCGAGATTTTTAGTTAAGTAACTGATATTTATTAACAGAAGTTAAACATGCAAAATAACTTTTTCATGCACTATAGTTTAGGATTACCAAAACATAAGCAATTCCAACAAATTTTTAAACGTAACATCGTAGAACAAAAGCTCAACACATGCGCTAAATCATGTACGTCCCTTATGAATCATGAGAGGGAATTATCATGCATTGCATAGAGAAGAAAGGCGTTAAAACTATAATACCGATGGATTTTCAAATAAGGATTTATCAAAAACTTAAGAACAAAACGTAGGGCACACTTGCTTCATCCTAAGCTTATGAATTCCCTAACTTAAATCTGGAATCCTTTCTTTCATTCTCCTCCTTCGTGCTTGTTACCGATTTCGTACTCCCCCTCTAACCCCCAAATGTGGTATTTATAGGCAATGGGACAAGTGAGAGTAGGTGGGAGTAAGTCACCCACTTGGTACTTCTTTGTACTTCTTTTCCCACTAAATCTTTCTTTCTTGACAGGTCAACGGAATAGGTCACATTCTTTGTACTTTTTTTTCACTCAATTTTTTTTTCGGTAAGGTCAACGGAGTAGGTGGGAGTATGATATGGCTATGAATTGATTCTATTAATCGTCCTACTGCCTCTTACTCTCACTCTTTGAGTCCTTGGTCTCCTTTATGAATCCTCAGGCTCTTGATGAGTCCTCGATCTCTTGATCAATCATCGGGCTCTTGAAAAGTCCTCGATCTCTTGACCTAATTTACAAACAATTTCGGTTGTTATTGTTTATTGACAGACCACGACTTATGATCATTTTTGGTCATCTTCTTAATTTCGGTCAACAATAAAATTGTGGTCAACACTAAAATTTCGGTCAATATTATATTTTCGGTTAACTTTTTCTTAGCTATCCATCTTACTATTTAGGCCGATTATCGGTTATCCCAGTTCTTATCTATCTCGGTTATTTCTAACTTCCTCGGTCATTTTCTGTCAGAACTGGTTAACACGTCAATCTGGTCCTTAAAAATGGCTTCTCCATCTGTTGGTATCCCTCTTTCGCCATTGCTACCAATCCATATTACGTTCATGGCACCTTCGACCACGATACCACGGTGATGCTTTTACCTATTCTATTTAAGGGTGTATATGTCCTTTTCTTTCTTGGAGTGCATTTGGTTTGTTTTGTTATTTGTTGTTTCGTTTTCTTCGAATATCATCATGGTAAGATGTCTTCCGTAAAAGGATGTGATTACTTGTTGATTGTATTAAGTTATAGTGCACTATTAAGAAAATATTATGATAACTTTAACCCTAAAAATCAAAAATACAATTATCATAGATCGACTTTTATGAAAGTTCAAACAAAATCTCCATACAAAATTATCTATCAAATTAATGTAAATATTTTACTTTTTTTTATCAGTATCTACATATTTCTCAAAATATCTATCATATTTAAATGATGATGAGCTCAAAAATGGTATCCTTGAATTTGGTGAATTCGGGGGCTGATCTCTTTAGGAGAGCAGTCGAGTCTATCGCTCATTTTGTCACCTATTCGATTTTGATCGGATAATTATTAATTTTAAATTTTTTTTAAAAAATTTTCTTTTAAAAAATTTAAAAATCTTTAACTACCCAATTAAAGTTAGTTTATTACCAAAAAAAAAATTAACTCCATGTTTTTTTAAATGGGTCAACTCTGCCATTCAAAATTTGGTACATCGCCATGGATTAAGAATGATAATTTGTTCCAATCTTTATTATTGGAGTGGAGTGTTATTTATTTAATCATAAAATTAATAGAAAGGACCTGTCATCTCTGTCCCATCCCAGCCCGCCCCAAATACGCATTCATATTTTTTAAAATACAAATTTATTTAGCATTTTTATTTTTATAAACATGTAAAATATATTGATATTTATATTTGATGGGACGTCAATAGTAGGTGGATTCATAAAAAAAAAAATACCCAAATTTATAGTGGATAATTTCTATCTGGGACAGTCAATGTCACCGTTGATCGGACGAGAAGCAAGTGGGTCGGCAGTGGCCCAAGTTTAATGACGACCCATCTGAGCTCAAAACGGTCAACGCTTACATTAATCGGAGAACCAATAAGGAGACCAGCTGAGACCCAAGACGAATGCGGCCCATATCTAAATTGGCCCACGTGTCCCTTTCCAAGTCACAATGGCCGTCTGCCCTAATTTTTCACATCTCCAAAGAAGACAATCTTCACTACAACGGTAACCTCCAGAATCAAAACACATCCCGAGAGGAAGGTGTAAGAGTCCATGCGCTATCTGCAGGAAATCGTAATGGTTACCATGCACAGAAAAAATAAGATTCACCACCTTGACCGTTATAGCCAAGAATGGCGTTCACGCCTACGCAGGAAAGGCAACGATTCCCCATAGAAGGCGGACATCCAACCTCACTACGTAAGAAAAGTAGCACAGAGCCTTGGCTATAAAAGGTCATGGAGACTCACTTCAGAGACAAGCTTTCTCTTACCCACTAAACGCCCTCAAACAAATTCAAGCTATCAGAAACTCTCAAACTCTCAAGCATTTCAACGCTCTCTCTTATTTTTTCTCTATTACTAGTTCCCTGTGAGCTCAGTGGTTAGAGAACTACTCTCCACGAGCACTTAAAGCCACACTCTCTACGAGTGCACTCCCACCTATATCTATAGACACACTCTCCGCATTTATTCCTGCATTCTCTGCATCCACTTTCTACTCTCAGAAGGTTGCTTACTAACTTGAACGTTAGAGTGTTTTCAGTTGTACCAAATTCCATCATCACCTGACCTCTTGTTTGAAATTATGGTGTATAGGATCCATAGCTCAGAGGACAAAGATCAAAATCCGATAGACAGCTCGACCCGAATTTGTTCAAAATTTGGATCCATGACCCATTATTAGAGCCGTCTATGGGAACGCTAACTAAAAGCCAACCACTTACATCCTTCACCCCAGTGTCATCAAGTAAGATGGTGAACACTAGAGCCCAAGGTAGCATTCCCGTTAGAGATACTGCCTCCCCCGACTATAACCACTCAGTTGGTAATTTGGTTGGAGGGCAGCCAGCACCATTTTTTTTAACCTGACGGAGCAGATGAACAACATGCTCAGAATGCTTCAAATGCTCTATGCACGCCAGGGTAAGAAGAAGTAGGAGGCTCAGGCCTCCTCGATTCCCGTTATGGCTTCCCCGCAAGGAGGCTAGAGAAAGAAGAAGTCGGCCAAGAAGGCTACGAGATTGGGTAATTCTCACGCTCCGGAGGCCTCCAACGCCTAAAGCCATCTAAGTCTTGAAGGGCGCTCAGGCCGTGGGACTCCGAATGAGAACCCCGATAGGAGAAACCACCGATACTCTCGGGATGAACCTACGCCTCAGGAGCAGGAGGGAGCCTCTCAGATCATCCGGTCCACTAGCGTAGCAGCCGGCTAGCTACGCACCACACCGTAGAAATAATAGAGTTGAGGACGTACCTCAACTCCAAGAGATTTGGGAACGCCTCCCGGGTGGAGACGAAGGTCGAAAAGATCTGGAATCGCATGTTCAAGGATGACAACGAGCATGCCGTCAATCTTGAGAGATCTCTCTTCACTGTTGAGATCTTAAATCGTCCATTGCCGGCCATGTTTAACATGCCAGTACTGGATTCTTACGATGGGAGCACTGATCCAATAAATCACTTGGATCACTTTCTCACCCATCTGAGTTTTCAGGGCCTAGAGGAGGTGGCAATGTACTGATATTTTCCCCTCACCTTGAATGGGGACGGCCGGATCTGGTTCCACCGGCTCCAAACAAACTTGATTTGGGGCTTCTGTGATCTCACCAATCTTTTTTGGTTCAATACGCTTCTAGCCGCTGGGAAGAGAAATAGTCGTAGCACCTCTCCCACATCAAGTAAAGATAGGCAGAGGACCCAATAAAGTTTCTGGAGTAGTTCGCAACAGAAGTTAGAAGAATCCCTAAACTTATCGATGAGATGAAGCTTGGCTGTTTCATCTCTGTGTTGATGCACAGTGACATTTTTAAGCATCTGGCTCACAAGAACCCGCAAATCTTTCAGGAAGCGAAGACTATCACTAGAGCATACGCAGCTGTTGAGGAAGCCAATGAGGCGAAACGTCTCAAGATGGTCGACCAGCCTCACTCTTTTTCGGCCGAAGGAAATAGGAAAAATAGTGGCGATGACCGTCCTCGCCGAAAGCAGGACAAGACAAGAGCATTGGATCGTAAGGAGTACAGGCCTGTCAACCTGATTCCACTAAACGACACACGGGCCAACCTCCTCATGTAGATCCATGGGAAGAAGTTCCTCAAATGGCCAAAGCCATAGAAGAACACGGAGGGAGAAAATTCAGCAAAATATTATGATTTTCATCGATCTCCGGGACACACCATGGAGAAATGCAAGACGCTCCAGAAGGAGATTGAAGAGCTTACCCGGAGGGGCCATCTCACCAGGTTAGTTAGGAACCCCGGGCAGAGTTCTGGTACCTCAGGCGGAGAAGGGTCAAATCCGTCCTAACCACCAAACCGGATCGCGATTAGAATGGTCAATATGATAACAACCCAATCGCCCAAGACCCAAGCAGATCATAAAAAGCGGCAAGTTGGACGCAAGAAGTAGAGATTAGAGAAAAATATCATTAGCTTTAGTGATAGTGACATGGCTCATGTAATTTCTCCACATACTGATCCCCTTATTATTTTTGTACTCGTTTAAGATGTTACTATGGACTCGTTTCAGATGTTACTATGGACTACCAACTGAAATGAGTTTTCGTTGATAATGGAAGTTCCAAATATTTGTTTTACCTTGATGCGTTCTTTAAACTTGGTTTCAAAAAGAATCAACTAAAACCTATCAAAGAGCCACTGTATAGCCTACATAACAAGCTATTAGTTGTCCAAGGGAATTTATAGTTAGAGGTCACCTCGGACACGTACCTCAGAATAGTGAGTCGTACACTCACCTTCGTCGTTATTGACCTGTCTTTCATATGCAATGCTATCATAGGTCGGCCGTGCCTGGCAGCATTCAGAGTAGTCACCTCAATATCATACTTAAAAATAAACATTTTGACAGCTTGCGGTATCGGTAAAGTGTTGGGTGACCAAGTGGCTGGACGAACATGTTACATGTCACATATTGCCCTAAGCGGCAATGGATGGTCTCTAGGATAGTTGGACCATCGAGACAAAGCGACCTTACAACAGGCATTATCTGGCGAAGCCACTAACCTAGTGCCACTGAATTCGGATGACTCAGAGAGGTGTGTACACATTTGGGGCATGCTCGTCAGACCTCTGCATGATGAGCTGATAGCATTTTTGAGATAGAACACTGATATCTTTGCGTGGATACCCACTAACATGTCTGGAATTTTGGCCAGAGTAATGGTCTACATGTTGGGTTTCGATCCTAACTGTAAGCCGATAAGGCAGAAGCGGAAGAACCACTCTGTGGAGAAGCACGTAGCCATCCGGTAAGAAGTGAAGAAACTGCTAGACGCCGATTTTATCAAAGATGTCCATTATTCGGATTGGTTCTCCAACGTTGTCTTGATCAAGAAAAGTGAAGAAAAATGGCGGATATACGTCGACTTCACCGACGTCAACAAAGCCTGCCCAAAGGACTGTTCTCCTTTGTCCAAGATTAACTTACTGGTGCACTCGACTTCTGATCACGAGCTGCTGAATTTTATGGACGCATACTTGAGTTATAACCAATTCATGATGGCCCAGAGCATGAAGAGCACAGCTCGTTCATGACCGATCAAGGCACCTACTGCTACAATGTCATATCTTTCGGTCTAAAGAACGTGGGCGCAACTTACCAAAGGCTCGTGAATAAGATGTCCGAGAAGTAGATTGGTTGTAATATGGAGGTATATGTCGACAACATGCTCTTCAAGAGTAAGACCACCAGTGATCATATTTGTGATCTGGTTGAATCCTTTGAGGTACTTTGTACGCATCAGATAAAATTAAACCTATCCAAGTGTGTCTTCGGAGTGTCCTCAAGGAAGTTCCTGAGTTTCATCGTATCTCAGTGAGTGATCGAAGCAAACCCAAAGCAGATCAAGGTCCTCATGAACATGTATCTGCCACGGAGCATCAAAGATATCCAGAGGCTAACTGAATGACTAGCGACGCTATCCTATTTCTTGCCCAAGTCGAGAGATAAATATCAGCATTCCTTCAAGGTTGTAAGGGGGATGAAAGCGAACGGTTTCCAGTAGTTTACAGAGTGCCAGTCTATCTTTAATAAGTTGAAGTAATACCGGGTCAGTCCACTATTGTTGACGTCACCAAGAGACAGGGAAGAGTTATACCTCTACCTGGTAGTGTCAAAGGTGGCTCCTAACTTTGTTTTCATACACCAGGACTCTGACGCACAGTGATCAGTTAACTACGTGAGCAAAACATTAATCGGCACAGAGACGTGCAATCCGCGTGCTGAGAAGCTTGCCTTGGCATTCGTCTTCTCATCCTGGATATTGAGACCCTATTTCCAAGCTAATTGCATGATCGTTTTGATCGACTGGCCACTGAACAGCATCCTTCAGAAACTTGACATTTTCGGACGGCTGGTTAAGTGAGCCATCAAGTTAGGAGAGTTTGACATCGAATTTCGACTTAGGCCAGTTATCATGGGGCAAGCCTTGGCCGACTTCATTATCAAGACCACGACCCCAATCGTCAATGAGTAGCCCACTGAGGATGCAAGACACCACCCATGAGAGCTAGAATAGGACCTCAACGTGGATCGTTCGTCAACCAACTCAGGCAGCGGCGCTAGAGTGATCCTAAGGATCCCAAGCGGGTTTGACGTGAAATACTCTTTTAAACTTGATTTCTCAGCCCCCAATGATGTTGCCGAGTACAAAATCGTGTTAGCCAGATTACGACTACCCAAAGAGTACTCAGCTAAGCAACTGATTGTCTACAGTGACTCAAAACTAGTCATTAACCAGATCAAGGAGAGCTTCGAGGCGTGCAACCCTCTCTTAGCTAGATACCTGGCTAAGGCAAAGGACACGGTCCGGAGATTTGACAAATTAAACCTGGTTCACATCCCCATAATTAAGAATTGGAAGGCTGACCAACTCAGTAGAGCAGTGGTGGCCAAAAATCCAGAACAATAATTGAGGGACATGAGGGAAGTTTTGAGCTCTCCCAACATAGAGGAACAGGAAGCGATGTAAGTCTCCAACGTTGAGAATTGGATGACGCCGTACTGGAAGTATTTGGCGGATGGAGCATTGCTGAAGAATGCGGATGAGGTCAAGCGGATAAAAAATACGGCCAGCTACTACACCATAGTCGACAGAAGGCTGTATCACTGAGGATACTCGACTCCGTACCTCCGGTGTCTTACTCCTGAGGAGGCCAATAACACCTTGAGCGAAATCCACCTCGGGGTATAGGGGCACATATTGGCGGCAAGAACCTAACATTCAAAGTCATGTGTAGGGATATTATTGGCCAACAATGAGAAAAGAAGCCCTAGAGTTTGCAAAGAAGTGCGATAATTGTTAACGTCATGGCAATCTTCACCACGAGCCACCTGCGAAGCTGAGATCCCTCCAAGCTCCTTGGCTTTTTGCGCAATGCGGACTTGATATTCTCAGCCCATTTCCCATCGTGACTGGGTAAAGGAAGTTCATCATCGCCGGTATAAACTATTTCACCAGATGGCTTGAAACTGCCCCGCTCGCTAAGATCACCGAGCACAACGCTCTGAAATTCATCCATCAGAACATAGTGAGCAGATTTGGCGTTCCTGAGTCATTATGACTAACAACGGAACACAATTCTCGGAAAAGTATTTCACCAAGTGTTATACCAATTTGGGTATCAAATTGATCTACACTTCGATAGCGTACTCCCAGGTAAACGGATGGTGGAAGTCACCAACTGCACACTACTCTACGATCTGAAGACCAAGTTGGAGGATGCAGTGGGCTCCTTGGTCGATGAGTCGCCCTCTGTGCTATGGTTATACTGGACGATTCCCAAAGTCCTAACTTACGAGACACCCTTCAACCTTTTCTACGGGACTGAGGCGGTAATCATGATATGTCGCTCGTGTGACTTATCATGATCAAGTGATCATCGTTTAAATCTAAACCCAAACCTCAATAACTCGCCCTTTTGATTCAAATACAAGCCTCAACAACCAAAATTTTCTATCATCTGTCAAAGACAGTACTTATAACGTCCAAACGTTTAATCCACTATTTATCCAAAATGACCCAAAATACCTCTCATTATGACTTTTCTCTGATACTACTTCTGTCATGAATTCAAACAAGTAAGTTAATTTAAATAATTAATTATAATTTGTAAAATTTAAAATCCTAAATAATTTTAAACAAATAATATTAAATCTCAAAATTCGGGTGTGACAAATCAAAATATACAACTCAATAAAATTAAATCTACACAGGATCTCATCGGACAACTGTTCAAACAAAAGAAATACAATCTGCTCTACAATTATCGTAAATGAGGTAACAATTTAACCAAAAATTATAATTAAATATAATATAATATCCAAACTGTCCCCGAAATATAAACATGGGCCTATAACAGGCCAATTCTATAATCTGATCATATAAAATACCAATTTGAATCATAATAAAACTAAAACTCACCAAATCAGACGAATTGTTAAGAGATTAAGACCATACTCCTATAATACATCCGAATCTTTAACTTTGAAGGGATAAAATAAAAAAAGTAAGTCTGATACTTAATAAATATCATACTTAAATGAAAGGAGTCCAATAAATCAGGAAGAATATTAAATTGATAAAAATTTATTTAAATGACGGGATAAATCTGAATCCCCGATATGATAAATTCAATAAAATCCAATATCCAGAATTCGAAATCTAATGGTAGTATCGTATACAAATCAAATATTCAAATTTAAAATTCATATTCAAATAATAAAACAATCCTCATCGGACCATATATATATATATATAAATATATATATAAACAAAATAGAAGTGATTCGGACCATTTATAAGTGGCAATTAGCTAATTTTAAAGTCCAATCCAAGTGCAAGTTCGAGTCCAAATTTGAGTTTGAGTCTAAGTTCGAGTCTGAATTTAAGACTCGATCAGCTTGTAATTTAGGGCAGAATTCGATAATTGGATGATTCAATAGCGCGCGTAGAAGTCAAAGTAGCACTGTGACAGATAGTCTAATAGGCCGGATAAAAATATATAAACAAAATTATTTATGTGAGATATACCAAGATTCAACTGATGGCAAAATTGACAAATTTTAAATCTAAGCCCAAAATCCAAATCCAAACCAGAATCCAATATAAATAAAGGCAAAGATACAAATAATATATCACATCTGAATTTCAATTATTTGAAAACTAGTTTGAAGAAGGGTTATACATAATCTCAATAACTTTAGACAAAATCAAATGCAAATTAGGCCAGCATGTATGGCCACTTATATACTCTATACCCATGGGTAAGATTACTTACTATTATTTACCATCCGTGACTTTAAGTACAATTCTTAAATTTATCAAATATATTAAGATATCCAAATATATTATAAGGTTATTAAACTATCCAAATGGGAAGAGTCACTATTCCAAATCTTTCTTATCGACGAAAATAGATTTTCAAATAACAATTATCTTCCCGTCGGGAGTTGGCCAGACTATCTAATAATCCAAATTTAATGTAGTAACCACGACCCGACAAGTTCATGTGATTGTACGGCCTATATAAATTTTAATACTTATTTTCATACAAATATACTGATATAAAAATATACAATATATTATTAATTTTTCAGACTTTTAGAAAAATATTAAACCATCTAAAATAATAAAATCAGTATAAAAAACCCTTAAAATATCAAATGAACTACACATACATGTCTAGAATAAATAAATCAGGTGTGTAAAAATATATACATATTAGTAAAAATTTTAAATAGTATCCAAAATATATCAGAAATTAAATCAGATCAAGAATAGGGTTACAAATACTTTCCTTAACCTCATATTTCGCAGATCTGAAAAAATAAATGTCTCAAAATACCCGAATCGGGCCCCTCTCTCCTGCTGTGCGCGTCACTTGTGGCTATGCCCATTTCTCTCTCCTCTACACGGCTCCTGCTGCACGTCGCTGCCACCCAAGCTACCGCCGGTTACTAGCATGCTGCCACTGCCACCGCCAACCACCCTCACAGCACCACCTCCGTGTGCCGCCTCCAATAATGTTGTCGACAACCACCGTCAGTCTCTTCAATAGCTTGTCCTCATCGAGCACCGCTAAGGCCAAACTTCCGGCCACCGACAACCATCCTCACCGCACCATCCTCGCTGCACATCGCCATCGGCGTAACCGGTCGCCTCTCTCCCTCACACGGTTTCTCTCTTTTTCTCTCTTCTCCCCTCTTCTCTTCCCCCTTCTCTCTCCCTGATCCCCTGATCCTAATCCTGTTTTCTCTTTTTTTTTTTCCTTTTTCTTGTTATAGAAAAAATATTTTCTATTTTAATTTTTTTATTCTAAAATTTAAACAAATATTCGGATGATAGTACAGGCGCACCGTGGGAGCCAACTCGACTGATCCAAATATCCTTCTGAATTTTGTAATATTAAATTAATTTTTCACCACGTCCAAATTACCCAAAATTATAATTAATATTAAATTAATTTAAATAAAAATCTGGGATACTACATGTCTCAAGCGCTTTTCACAGCCATGGAGCCTCACCACCCTTTATTGGGCAACACGGTTGGCTGCCAATAGCCTGGGGGAGTTTCCTCCTATCTGTCGAGAAGATGTTGGTGCTATTTAGGGTAACCACAATCGGTCTGAGGGATTCATTCTTTTCTCGTGGAGATGCCACACACGGTAAATGTCGGGCTTTCCATCGTAAGATATGCGTTGAGTTAGAGACTTGCTTTCTAGGGGAGATCGTGATTTGGAAAAATATTTAGTATCGCGACCAATTAAGGCAAGTAATCGTTCATACGTGGGAATAAAGTCATGGGTCATATTTGGTTTAGGCTGTATCCGATCATTTGAAGGTCGTCTTTCGTCAATTGGGATGTTGATCATCCTCTGAGCTAGTGGGCCACACTTTTCTTAGGCTGACTACCTTTTTGGGTTGGCACATTTTAACCATCCCCATCAAATTTGTTGTATAGTATCTGAATTATGGATTTTGTGTTTTTAATTTATCAAAATCAAGATTGATTCAATTCCTTTTAATTATAACCATTTAATTAATATAGAATGATAAGAATGATATTTTTAATAATAAATAATATAATTATTTGGTTAATATCAAATAATTATGGTTAATAGGGATTGAATTAACTTTTTTTTAAGGGATAGGCTTCACGAATCCCGTAAATCATACTCATTTGTTGATGTAAAATTACCTAATTATACTAATATTATTATTTTTAGTATTCTTTCTATTATATTATTTATATAGAAAAAATGACATAATCCTGTAAGGTTAGTCCACTAGCATAATTTATTTAAAAAATAAATATATATATATTTTATTTCTTATTTATTCATTAAATAGTTGTAAAATAAAATTATAAAGTATTGTTTTTCTTTTAAGAAAGTTGACTCAATCTCTTCTTCAATTTTCAAAGACAAAATTTAAACCCCTCTCACGGATAAGTGTATTGGTGCCGGATACATACGTATTATTCACAAATGCACCATTTCTCAATTTATATATGAATGATCTACACTTGATAAGTGTATATACATATTTTATCGAAACTATCTATATCTGATGTGCTCTAGAGCCACGCATAAGTAGCGTTAATCCAAAATGTTCACACTTAATTTGTGCTTTATCTGTATATAAGCACTATTTAACTAGAACACGTATGCATGATTTGTGCTGGGGCAGCAAAGTGCATTGGACTAGGGACCTTGTACTAAAATTTATGCGCAAGAAGCGCATTTGTACAGTGTACGTACATTTGGATGCTATTTTATGAATAATTGCATATTTTTTACCTAATTTAAATCATTTTCTATATATATACTTTACTTTTATTCATTAATTGGTTATCAAAAAGTGTCTAATGGCTACATTCTCAAAGCTTTATTTGATTAAAGTGAATAACCATATAATGGCTACAATGATAAATTGTCAAGATTTTTTCTCCATATATTTTTTCTAATATTTTATACACTAATTCTAACTTATAAGCTATCATTTAGTATATCGGTGGCATATGGATTGGGGGATCCTGCTCCGCGGAGCAGGATGTTTCGCCCCATAAATAGGTTTTTTTTTTTGGCGTGAAATTTGAAATAAAAAAAAAGAAAAAAAAAGAAAAACATATTTATGGGGCAAAATCCTGCTCCGCGGAGGCAGGATCCCCGTTCCGTGGCATAGATATTTGGATGTAATAATATATGAAGATTTTATAGTAAGTAAAATAAAATTGATAAAAAAATTGAAATGTATTTGATTTTATTGCTATAATTAAATCTGATGATCTCTTAAGTAAGACTTTTATACATATAAAAAATATATATATTATTTATTTATTTATTTTCTTATGCCAACCATCAAAGTCCTTTTTAAATGAAAAGTCAACGGCAGGCTGAATAACACGAATTAATGGCCAACCTCATCATGTGTTTTCTCTAGGAAACTTCCCAAGTCAACACGAATCTCCGCCTCTTTTTGCTCCGATACAAACGCATTTCATGCACTTACCGTAACTGTAACACCCTCTCTTCCTTTCCACCAGTTCAATCGCAACCAAACATCACATTAAGCTCATGAAGGCTAAAAACTACCCAGGAGGGAGAGTCATCATCTCCTCCATCTTCTTCATCTTCTTCCTCTGCTTCTTAGCTTCCATAAAAGAGCTCCGATTCAACAGCTTACTGCAACTCGGAAAATGCGCTTTAATCTCCACCAACTCATCTCTATCTCCTCATGATTCTCTCTCCTCCGGCGAAGGAGACATGCGGATATTCATCGGCATTCTGACCCTCCCCGACCAGTACCAGCGCCGCCACTTCCTCCGCCTCATCTACGGCACGCAGACTCCCGTCGCCGGAGCACAAGTGGACGTAAAGTTCGTCTTCTGCAACCTCACCAAGGAAGACCAGAAGGTGCTAGTAGCTTTAGAGATCATGCGCTACGACGACATAATCATCCTCGACTGCAAAGAGAACATGAATAAAGGCAAGACCTATACTTACTTCTCAAGCCTGCCAGAAATGCTAAACGACTCCGACCACCTGCGTCCTCACCCTCCTTACCATTACGTAATGAAAGCCGACGACGATACTTACTTTAGGCTTGAACATCTGGTTAAGTCACTGAAGCCGTTGCCGAGAGAAGATCTGTACTACGGCTACGTTATCCCGTGCACTAGCATGGATCCTTTTGTTGAATACATGTCCGGCATGGGATATTTGATTTCATGGGATTTGGTCGAATGGATAAGGGAATCGGAGATCCCTAAAGAGCAACTTGAAGGGCCGGAGGACAAGATGCTTGGGGAGTGGTTATGGATTGGGCGTAGGGCAAAGAATAGGTATAATGCTAAGTGGGCCATGTATAATTACCCGGAGCCGGCGACGATATGCACGCATGAGCTTTGGCCGGAAACCATCGCCGTACACCTTTTGAAGACGCAGGAGAAGTGGGTTCACACTTTGAATTATTTTAATGTCACTAAGAATCTTAAACCATCTAAGTTGTATCATATAGGGTAGTAGATCATTTTATGTATGATTTTGTATACTAATTGACCATTTTTTGGTTAGGGCATTCATTTTTTTGTGTAGTCAAGAAAATGGGTCTTAATATAGTAATAAATTTATTATATTAATATAAGAAAATTGAAAGTTTGAATGTTGGTATGACAACCATTTTGCAGAATTAGGGGTTGCCTCCACGACGAAAGAATCACTCTCTACTTCCCTTATCTATCTAAATAACAATAATTATAATTTAAATATTTTTTTAAAAATTAAATAAATAAATAAAAATTATGTATTTTAAAATGGCTAATTATCTTATTTTTTTATTTTTATATTAATAGTTAAGATTGAAAAAAATTAGAAAAAGTTTTTTCATGAAATATGCATCCCCCAATTCAACCTCTTTATAATGTAATTATAAGATTGCATGTGTCTAACAATTCTTAATTCCAATAAGAAGAGAGTTTCTTACTGATATGTTCTAAGAACTCAGATTCTTATACAATTTAGCGAGTTATGTTAATCCACCAGTTAATCCAAATGATAGCGGGTCTGATCTTTATAATTGAAAATCTTTATCTTATACGTTATAATAAAAACGAAATGTTAGAATTATATAAAATTTACTTTTTAGTATATTTTTGGACGCTCAAATCAACGAAATAGAAAGATATAGAAGGGAAATGAGAAGTGAAAGAGAAAAGAGATGAGTATGAGTTGGGAGGACTTCATTCTCGTTATTTGAAATCACTTTTAGCTTAACTGTCTTTTTGTTGTATTGGTCAAACTTCCGCATTGATTTGGGAGACTTATGTTTATAATTGGATTTCTAACCAGTTGGTTTACCCAAAATTGTCACATATATTAGAAGGTATTTTATGAAATCGAATGAAAAGCATTACCTTTGGGATACAACCATTCTTTAAATTAATTTAAAAATTGTCTAACTATTAATATGAGTATTATTTTATTTATTTTTGAACTGGGTCATTTGTTGGTATATTTTTATCCTTAAGTTGATCGTAACTGTTTCTCAAGATTAAATATCCTATTTAATGCTTTATTGAGCCGTTATTCGAAAGATCTAATTAATTTTGCGCTCTCATATTTGGGTCATAGTACTTGGGCCTTACTTCAACTTTGGGCTGAGCCAACTTATTTTGGGCCATACCCAACGATTAACTTAAATTGCTATATGGTTTCTTTTTTACGTTAATTGTTGCAACTGTTATAGTTAAAGGGAGGATAATTGAGTATGGTGATTTTATGTTTAACTTCTTGCTCAACTGTGAGGATACATTAAGAACGACTATGAGAAAACAGTTAAAGTATCTTTTAGCTTGATAATTGGAATTTGTTACATAGGTGGCCACTATTTAAATAGCAAATAGTAGAGAAAGGCGACATAAATTAGAATTTTTGAGTAATCTGGGATCTTTTTCCCATTTTGTGTAAATAAGCTTACCCATAAAAATTATACTCTAAATAAGTCCAGATAGTATAAAAAAGATAATAAAAAAAGAATAAATTTTGTGACCATATTGTTAGAATAAAATTGATCTTCCATATTCAAATTTCATCACATGAAAACTAAATACAAAAATAAATTAAGGATCAAAAATTAATCTTCAACCTATTGGGAAAGATGGTGATTGACTTTCTCACTCAAATAACACAGTAAGGAATACAAATGAAGAAGAACAATGAACACAAGAATTTAACGTGAAAAATCCTTCTCAATTAAGGAAAAAACCATGGGATAATCTGTTTACCGAACGTATTTTACTATGTGAGAGATTTGGAAACAAGTTTTCTCGTTATACAGTAGAAAATAAAAGAGAAATTGAAGAACAGAGTAACAGTAATACACACACACGGTTGCTTACAGTTTCTCCTCCCTTCACCCTTTTTCTCTCGCTCTCTCAAACACTGAGTCTCATCTAAAAGAATATCTCACACACACCTCTATCGCAAGTTACAATACTTGCTTTTAATATAAAAAACGGCACACAGAGAGATCTGGGGCAATCTTTCATCCAGAAAAGGATAGGATCAGTTATTTCCAACAATATGAATATTCCCTGTCAAAAACGGTTTCAGTATAACCGTCTGAGATTACGTATCTTCAGAAAATCTGCTGAGTTGGCGTTGTACTGGATTTTCTAGCGGACGACCAACCGTTGGACGTCTACGTTTTCCACGAGATCGGTCAACGCCCTTGTTGACCGTCTGAAATTTGCCCTTCTAGAATCTCTCAGTGAATCTGGTTTACTTAATCACCATACCGGTCAACATTATTTGCCGGTAAAGTTGATCGTCAATCCGGTCAACTCAATTGACCGAAATTTCTTTCCTGAATGAAACAGCACATTCGTGCTCCGCCCAAATTCTTCCATCACAAGAATTTCTTCACGGGAGTGGTCCCCAACACAACCATTATAATCTACTATAATGGTTCAAATTTCTATAAAATTATTTATTTGTTTGGATCTTTTAAGCTATAATATTCCTTAGTGATGGTATATAATTTGAATATTAAATTTAGGGACCTAAACCAAGCACTTTACAAATATAGATATTTTTCATCAGAATATCTATGGTGGTTACCATGCAAGTGAAGAATTGGGCAAGCAATTATCAGAAAAATGTGGACAATTACAGTTAATTTTATTGTTATTATTACTATTATTATTATTATTATTATTGTTGTTAAAAAATTAAATAATAAACACACATATCTAATTGTGATGTCTAAATCATCATACTAACTGCATTAAACATATTGTATATAACAATTGTATTTCTCAAGTAATGACATGTTTCACATATAAGTCTTGATTGTGCTTCATCAAATGTGAATCTGTAAGATACTGTTATTTGTAAGGTTGTTTCTTCGTGACAATGCAATTGGCCACCTATCTCAAATGATTTTTATGTGATTTGAAAAGGTATTATAGTTAGTGTTTAATCTCTATATACCCGTGCTTGTCTCAGATTAAAGTCTTGCATCATTTTCCTTTACAAATTATTAGCGTTGTCAGTATAATAATAATAATAATAATAATAATAATAATAATAATAATAATAATAATAATAATAATAATAATAATAATAATAATAATAATAATAATAATAATAATAATAATAATAATAATAATTGTTGGGTCCCATGTCCTGGCCTATGAAGCATATCCAAGCCCACGGAGCAGGCCGCGGCCCACAAGGGATCCAGAAGCCCGCGCGAAGCAGTCAGCCCAGCTCAAGGATCGAAAGGCGCGAACCCACGCTGGAAGAAGGCAACGGAAACCTGCAGCGCATTAAATGCGGCGTCGGGAACAGGCGAAAAAGGCGAAAAGGCTGCCCGATAGAGTGCGGCGGAGGCGCGCCGCCACGCGACCACGCTGCACATCGCCCACGACTCTCGCTGCTGTCTGCAGACAACCAATCAATCCCCGCATGAGTAAAGATCAGGCATGGCCAACAACGCTCAATAGCGTGCCAACCACGAAAACAGGACAACCGGCATGACCGGCGGTCCACGACAGCGACCAGCGGCGCGATGACCCAAGCAACGGGCGTTTTGGCGCCCAAGAGTCCAACGGGGAGATGCATATAAGAGCCCTCACACCCCACAGAGAAGGGGATCACTCTCTCAGTATTTTCACGTGCACTCCTTTTGAATCAAGAGTTCAAACGGCTAATCACACTCAACAGCTCCCCTCTTCTCTAATAAAAAACGCGAGAGCGACGAATCGGAATTGAGAACCACCTCATTTTCGTCGGTGACAGCTAGCTCGCTCACCTGCCCAGCATCTCCTGAGATCACGGGAAAGTTAACCACCCGTTGCGGTGCATCAAGGAAGCCATGCCTTCCACTACCTGCTCATTGCATTCTCCACATCACCGCACAAGCATCTCTTACGCTTATACAGCATTCCTCCGTGCACCCCCTTAGTGTGCGCCATTTCCGTTTATTGCGGGAATTTGTTGACTTGAGCGTCGGAGCGGCCTCGGTGGGAGAAATCCTGCCGGATCCTTGACCTCTCGTTTGTTGTTTGTGTTGTGCAGGTCCATGTTCACAGAGACGAGACAGTTTGAACCTTTCTTCCGGCGGAGACGGAACCTTCTTCTAAGGAATCGGCGCTCTCTAATAATCAAATACGACAACCGTGGGCCCGGGACGCAACAATAATAATAATAATAATAATAATAATAATAATAATAATAATAATACCCATATGTTAATTGCCCATGTCTTACAACTATTAGTTGGGCACATTGGCCTAGCCAATGTAAATTGCCTACTTGCAATGCCTGCCTTCTAGCACTCAATTTCCATCTGCTAAGCAAAATTACGACTTATTTTTGCCATTTTAAACTACCCTCCCCCACCCCGAAAAAAAAAAAAAATTGTTCCGTTAATCGATAGTAGGATAGGCTCTATCTTTGCTTAAAATATGGTTCATTGCCATTCTTCCATCTCTGGCATTCTTGACATAGAACTACTCGAAAAGCTCAATAAATTAACGTATTACTTTAATAGTTTAACAGGTTGAGGCGTATTTGTCTTGTGCTTAAACAATATTTGTCAATTAAGTCCACATCTTGGTATGATGTATAATCAAAGTTTTGATACTTTAAGCAATGTTTCTTATAGCATGATTGGCTAGCAATATTGGCAAAACCTGGCCAATGTATCATATAACACAACTATAGTGTGCACCATAGATGATTAAGCTAGATCATGCCTCACAGTTTGATCTAATTGAATCATTTCATAAAAGGTCTAAGGGTTTCATGTTAACAATCAGCTTCATCAAAATAAGTGTTTTCTGATAACAATTCTTAAAATGAATTACATATTTGGCATCCTCAACCTAAAGATATCAAATAATGCTATTCTGACTTGTCAACTGTGGAGGATCATAGCCACTTGGAGTAACTCCATTTCGGAGGAATGCTTCTAATTGCATAGATTGAAGGATAGGTGTTTTTGGTCCATCAAAACCCTTCGCAATGCCCCCTATGGCCTTAAGGGATACAATGGGCTAATTTGAAGTGAAAATGATAAAATTTAGTGATTGTTTTTTTTATATTTATTTTAGTAGCTTCATTTGATTGTATTTAGTATGAAAGAAACTCATTATCTTTAAAGGTAAATTGATTAGTGACCCAAAATTGGTGAATTCAGGGGGCTAATTTCACTGGGAGAGCAGTCGGGTTTATCTCTCATTTTATTACCTATTTGATTTTGATTAAATAATTGATATTTTTAATTTTTTTTCTTTAAAAAATTTTAAAATTTTTAACTACCCATTTAAGATTATCAAAAAATAAAAAATAAAAAATAAATGACTCCATGTTTTTTTAAATGGATCAACTCTCCCATTCAAAATTTGGTACATTGCCATTGATTAATAATGATAATTTATTCCAATCTTTACTATTGAAGTGGAGTGTTATTTATTTACTACCCATCCCAGCACGCCCCAAATACGCATTCATATTTTTAAAAATACAAATTTATTTAGCATTTTTATTTATATAAACATGTAAAATATATTGATATTTATACTCACTATTATTATTTAATATTGATGCGTTCGATAAAACCTGACCCAAACGGTTGTTATGGATAAAAGTGACGGGCGGCTAACTACGGCGGTTAACTGTGGACGCCGTCTATAAATAGACTTCATCCAAGAGAATCAAAGAGAAAAAAAAAACCTCCAAAAAACCTCCAAGAGAGGAGAAAACCTCCAAGAGAAGGAGAAGGGAGAGAAACGGCCGAAATGGCCAGAAGGCATGGATATATTTTGTTCAATCCAAATCTACACCGCAAAAAGTCATCTCAAGCCAGGGATCCAAAAAGAGGAGATACTCTTTCTCTATTCTTGGAAGCATCATTTCCACAAATCACTCCTCTCACCAAATATACACCATTGATTTATCTTTTCTATATTCTTGGAAAGATTTTACTGAGCGTCGGAGGGTTTACGGTGGGAATAATTTCCCTGACCTCGACCGTTAGTTTTCGATTGTGTTGCACAGACTCGGAGTTCAAGACTATGGAGATGGATCTGCGTATGATTGACCAACAGGAAGATCCGATTTGCGTACACCCACCCGTATGACGATCCGATTTACGCATGCAATAACATTGGCGCTGGCCAATCGGTGGGAAACGGCCAAAAGGCCAGTTTTTTCACTAAAAAAAAAGCATAAAAGCAAAACTGTCACATGACAAGCATTCCTCCGTCGAGAAAAAGTTGCGACTTCCTAAGCAAACGATAGAAGTACTAATCCTGCCCTTGGCGTGTTCACGCTTGGGGGCTGGGGGCTATTTCCCATCTTCTGCAAATTTCCAGAAAAGTCGAATGACCCGGCATTCCTAAGATTTCCTCTCTAAAATTCCATGACGGTATTTCATCTCACAAAAAAAAAAAATCGATTTCAATCTAGATTGGTAAAACTTTGAGAAGCCGGTTTCGAGAACAAACAAAGTTGAAAGCGATTTCAATCCGGATCGGCAAAACTTTGAAAAGCCTGTTTCAAGCGCAAGTTGGGTAAAACCGATCTAGAGGTACGAGATGGTTGGCAGCGATTTAAATTCGAATCAAGAAAATATTAGGAGAACTCGGATGACCCTATCGAAAAGGACACATCGCCAAATTGAGAATTCTAACTGCCCGACATAGGGGATCATTAAAGGAAGCCCATTGGATTTGGAGTTATCACAATTAGCATGTGAAGACAAATCGCTCATAAAGACGGTTATACAATCGACCAAACCGATGATGAATGGGTCGGGCCTGATAAAGATAATTACAACGGAAGAGAGATAATCTGCGTTACGAATGATCAAATCGGAAGATAGAAGAAGAAAATGCTTATAAAAGGAAAGAACTTTCCTTTAAGGAGGGGTTCAATTTCGGATCGGCATTTGAAAGTGTCAAAGACCGATTTCATTTTTAAATCGCCAATTCGAATTCCACTTCTACTCCCTCTATTACAACAATGATTTTTACCATTTAACTGAGACTACAATTGCAATTTCAGCACTTCACGGCACCTACAATTCCATTCCGAAGTGAATTCCAAACCGGCTGAAGTGAAATCCAGTCCGGACTTTGTTCAACCCAAGAATTCCATTCTGAAATCCCACCTTGAAAATTCCACAATGAGTGACCAACGTTGACTTGGGGGCTCTTTCTTCAACCGCCTATACTGCAATTTCAAGAAAAAGAGAGAAAATGAGAACGGCGAGCGTGATTGACGGCAAGAAGGAAGGAATGAGTTGAGATTTCAAACAATTTCCCTCTCGTTATTTAAGGAGAGGTTGAGGAAGGAGCCGCCGTCGTTAAACCCTAGCCAGGCAGTCGATGCCGTCGCCTCTGTTCCTTGCCACCGCCGCCACTGCTAGTCGCCGACGTGAGTATGGGCGAAGTCGCCGCCTGCGATCGCGCCAAACCCTAACCGTGCTCTGATCCGGGCACAATATTCGAACTGTCCACTCCGGAGATGGCCAGTAAAAAGAGACCCGTTTTAGCCTAAACCGGTTTAACTTAGTCAATGGAGCGGATCGGGTGCAATGAAGCGGCGAGGAGAAAAGAGGAAAAAGAAGGAAAATGAAGACGTGCGGAGCGATAACGGTCGTCTTCTCCACAAGAGATACCGCCCAGATCTAGCGCCGGCGAAAACCTCTCCATGTTTTTTCTCTCCAAATTGTGCCGCAATATGAAGAGATGAAGCAAGAGCCACGAGATGCCATCAAACCTATTATCGCCATCGTCAGAAGGAAGATCAAGAAATGAGAATGGTCCACTTCGAAGCTCCATTTTTTAACAGTCCGGTCAAGGAGCCAGTAGTAACTATGGCATCCCGAAAATCAATTTCGGTTAATGCTACTTCGGCTTTCAAACTTGATTTTGCATTAAGGAAGCGGAACGTGATTTCTAAAGCCGAACTCGATTCTTCAAAGGGTGAACTTAATTTCGGCACACAAAAGCCGAACTTGATTTCTAAAAGGGCCGAATCGTATGCGCACTTGCCCAGATGACGGATTTCTTTCAAAAGGCTGGAAAGGGCGAACTTAATTTCGGCACACAAAAGCCGAACTTGATTTCTAAAAGGGCCGAACTGAATCTGTGTGCGCACCAGCCGGACGGATTTCTTTCAAAAGGCTAGAAAGGGCGAACATAATTTCGGCACACAAAAGCCGAACTTGATTTCTAAAAGGGCCGAACTGAATCTGTGTGCGCACCAGCTGGACGAACTTCTTTCAAAAGGCTGGAAATGATTTTTCATGTGAAAAAGAGACGAACTGAATTTCATGCGCGCAAACCAGACTTAATTTCTAAAAGCTGAACTTGATTCTTCAAGAATCCGAACTCGATTTTTCTTGTTTAAGCAAGAAAACCGAACTTGATTTCAGGGCCGATTTCAAGTTTACAAAACAAGGAGCCGATTCGAAAGTTCATGCAAAGCAACCGATTTCAAGTTTGCAATACAATGGCCGATTTCAAATTTGATGTACAGCGCCAAGTTCTATTTCCATACACAAAGCCGATTTCGAACGTTCATGAAAAAGAGGCGAATTTGGCGCGCACAAGCCTAACTGGTTTCTAAAAACCGAACTCGATTCATCAAGGGCAAATTGAATTTACGTGAACAGCCGAACTTGATTTGTTTTACTGATACA
The DNA here is from genome assembly GCA_033239525.1 of Nepenthes gracilis. Classification (NCBI taxonomy): domain Eukaryota; kingdom Viridiplantae; phylum Streptophyta; class Magnoliopsida; order Caryophyllales; family Nepenthaceae; genus Nepenthes; species Nepenthes gracilis. The sequence goes on along the minus strand of BSYO01000026.1, from coordinate 1,375,962 downwards.
AGGATCGACTGGTTTCAATATGCACAAAGCCGAAATGAGCAAAGTCGCCGATCGCCGTCGCCCGTTGCCGATTGCTGCGGTTGAAGCCATCGCCGTTGCCCGATTGCTGCGGTTGAAGCCATCGTCGTTTCCGATCGTTGCGGTTGAAGCCGTTATCGTTACCGTCATCGATTGTGCGCCGTCCGCCAAATCCTCGTTGCCGTTAATCCCTTGCCGTTGCAAACCCTAATTGTCTTTGTTCAACGGGCAAGTGAAATTCTTTATTTTCTTGGAAGTAATATCTTCCACTCTCCTTGTATCTTTATTTATGCTCGCATGCCCGATTTCATGGGATTCGGCCGAAATATTGGTTGAGGTGAAAATTGAACAAAACAAAGTTACGCCTCTCGATTGGGGTAAGAGCCCAAATTTTAAGGGTTTCGCGTTTATCTCGGAGCATGATAATTTATATAATAGAGGCACGAAAAATCTTTAATTTACTGTTATACTTGAGAGTTGGATTTCTTTTCCGGTTTCGATGTATTTCGAGGACGAAGAGAAAACGAGCACCGCACCTGTGTGGGGCCATTGAAAATGAAGAAGGAAGAGCAACATGGTGATTCAATCCGTTATCAAATCCAAACCGGCATTTTTCACGTCCATGACTCATTATGGCGACCCAAATCTACTCGGCACAGCTACTCCGGATCTTAAAATCAACTCCGAATTTGCTCTCGCAAGCGGCCGATTTGAGTAAGTTGTTTGTGGAACTTCCTCTCCGATGAACGGCCAAAGTTACATTCCGGTATCCTCTCTCACAAACAGCGGGTTTGACCAAGTCAAGAAAAATCCTGTGGAAGGATCCCAGAAATTTCCAAATCGGCACAATAAAAAGTACTCCAGATGTTTCTTCTCACATTGCCCAGGATAAAAGTACTTCGGGTTTTCCTTTCACATATGCCCGCTTCGAGCGCTCCGTACTTCTCTCTCACTCAAATCCGGAATATTTGCATTCCATCAAAAAAAAAATTTTTGACTCCGGAAATTGTACTCCGGAATTATGCAATCCGTCATAAATTCCACTACGGAATTATGAGCTCCGATATATATTCCACTCCGGAATTTCACATTCGTCCCAAAACGAACTCCGAAATCTTACTCGGATTTTCACATTTCATCGAAATTTGACTCGAATTTTGCACTCGGATTTTACATTCCTTCAAAATTAACTCCAAACAACTCCGAACTACAATCAACTCCGAGTTGATTTCCACGCCGGCTCTCAAATATTTGTTGTGATTTTTTCCCTAGCAGCACGAAGTACTCCGAAAAATCTCTCGCAAATTTCAGAAGAGTGTTTGAAGGTGTAGAAACCGATTTCAACTTCAAATCCGGCATCTTATCTCACAAGAAATCGGTTCAAGTAATATATGGTGTATTACATTCTACAGTGAGTGATCAGACCCGATACAAAGATTTTTATCAGTTATCTTCTTGCAGTTTCAACTGCTTCACTCTATACCGATTCCAAGATGTTATCTTTGGGGGCTTCGCCTAAACTCTCACGGAATTGAGATCGTCCAAAGATTCGAAAACCAAGCTCAATAATCTGAGGGCCCAAACGGCCACTAGACACGACGGTTCTAAACCTCGGTTACATCACCGAGCGGCCCAAAAAGCGGTCGAACTCTAAACCTCGGTTAAATCACCGAGCGGTCCAAAAGCGGTCGAATTTTAAACCTCGGTTACATTACCGAGCGGCCCAAAAAGCGGTCGAATTCTAAACCTCGGTTACATCACCAAGCGGCCCAAAAGCGGTCGAACTCTAAACCTCGGTTAAAGCACCGAGCAGCCCAAAAAGCGGTCGAACTCTAAACCTCGGTTAAACCACCGAGCGACCCAAAAAGCGGTCGAACTCTAAACCTCGGTTAAATCACCGAGCGAGCCCAAAAAACGGTCGAACTCTAAACCTCGGTTAAATCACCGAGCGGCCCAAAAAGCGGTCGAACTCTAAACCTCGGTTAAATCCCCGAGCGGCCCAAAAGCGGTCGAACTCTAAACCACGGTTACATCACCGAGCGGCCCAAAAAGCGGTCGAATTCTAAACATTGGTTACATCACCGAGCGGCCCAAAAAGCGGTCGAACTCTAAACCTCGGTTACATCACCGAGCGGCCCAAAAGCGGTCGAAGTCTAAACCTCGGTTACATCACCGAGCGGCCCAAAAAGCGGTCGAATTCTAAACCTTGGTTACATCACCGAGCGGCCAAAAAGCGGTCGAACTCTAAACCTCGGTTAAAGCACCGAGCGGCCCAAAAAGCGGTCGAACTCTAAACCTCGGTTAAATCACCGAGCGACCCAAAAAGCGGTCGAACTCTAAACCTCGGTTAAATCACTGAGCGACCCAAAAAGCGGTCGAACTCTAAACCTCGGTTAAATCACCGAGCGACCCAAAAAGCGGTCGAACTTTGAACCTCGGTTACATCACCGAGCAACCCAAAAGAGGTGAAAGTTTAAAGATGGTAAGTCGACAAAGTCAAACAAATAGCATCTCATCAGAAACATGCCGGGGGTCGAAAATTTCGAACCATCCGGCATGGGGGGCTAATGATGCGTTCGGTAAAACCCGACCCAAACGGTTGTTATGGATAAAAGTGACGGGCGGTTAACTACGGCAGTTAACTGTGGACGCCGTCTATAAATAGACTTCATCAAAGAGAATCAAAGAGAAAAAAAAAACCTCCAAAAAACCTCCAAGAGAGGAGAAAACCTCCAAAAACCTCCAAGAGAAGGAGAAGGGAGAGAAACGGCTGAAATGGCCAGAAGGCATGGATATATTTTGTTCAATCCAAATCTACATCCCAAAAAGTCATCTCAAGCCAGTGATCCAAAAAGAGGATATACTCTTTCTCTATTCTTGGAAGCATCATTTCCACAAATCACTCTTCCCACCAAATATACACCATTGATTTATCTTTTCTATATTCTTGGAAAGATTTCTGACTTGAGCGTCGGAGGGTTTACGGTGGGAATAATTCCCGTCGACCTCTGACCGTTAGTTTTCAGTTGTGTTGCACAGGACTCAGGTTCAAGACTATGGAGATGGATCTGCGTATGATTGACCAACAGGAAGATCCGATTTGCAGCCCCTGACCCGTAGGACGATCCGAATTTCTGGTACGCAACAAATATACCTATTATATTTAAATATAAGTACGTCCATATATAATTTTATAATAATTTAAACGATATATAATTGTCTAATAATTTGATAATTATGAAAAACATTTTAAAATAATATACTTATCTTTATTCTATTTCAAAACATGATTAATTCTACTTATATAATTCTCTTATAATATTTTATAAATTTTTAATATATAAAAAGAAATTTTTTTAAAAAAATTAAAAATTAAAAGAGACACCTATTTATCTACATAAAAATAATTAAAAATTATATTGAAATTATTTATCCTCCAAACATTATTTTTTGCCCCAATTTCATGCTAATTTTCCGTGAAAGAAAATATAATTAAAAGAATAACTATTTCCATTTGGACCGGGGGGTGCCGTGCCGATGCTTACGGCACAATGTTTATACCGTGTCCATGTCCACTGCATTAGATCTGACGAGCATAGCGGTTATAATTTTTTTTGAAGTTTTTATTTTTATTTTGATTTGACTTTTAAAGTTTTATTTTTATTTTTAAATTTTTTATAAAATAAATATGAAAATTTTTTACTGTCTAATTTAACTTTTACAACTCAAAAAATATATAAAAATATTTTTATAATTTTTTAAATTTTATTTATATAATACTATTTTAAAAGTATGTTATTATAAAATTATTATTATTATTCTTCTAATTACACGATAATATTTTAAAATATATAATTATAATATTAATATTTTATAAGTATATAAAATTGATACGTCCCTCGTTTTGGGTTATTGTACAGATTCGAAAGGCGTGAATCAGCGTCGGATGGATTTGAAGTGGGTTTGGTCTCTTTTACCTTGAACCTGGATCTTATATAATACAATAAATAGATAAGATGTTCGATGATTGACAGGACTTACTCTCTGGTACATCTTTTAACGTTCATATTAGTGATCTTTCTATGAGAAAAGAAAAATTAAGGATGTAGAATGAAAGTTCTAATGTACGTGTGAGGGAACTGAATGTGGTGTGCTTGTCATGTCCTAAACACACAATACGCAAGTTAAATAAAATCCACAATAAAAATCAAAATCTAATATTTCATCAACAACCATAATATCCAACCTGAGAGTAACAATCCATACATACACATGACCCAATATATCAAAACCTGTACAAGATCTCAATGAATATAAATCCAACCAACATATAATATGACCTGCTAATTTTAAGTCAAAGAGAGGATATCCAATAAAATAACAATTTATTTAATAAAATAAATATCCCATAATTCTCATCACATAGACTACGGCCCACAACCGTCCAAACATAATAACTAAAATTACACCATTGAGATTAGAAGCCTAACAGGTATAAATATCTAACCCACTAGAAAAATAATATCGCGTTCGAACTCCTATAAATTGTATTCAAGTTATTGGTCTAAGGGGATAAAATATGAAAATATGAGCTTAAAGTTTAACAAGTATCATCATAAAACAGTACATATAAATTATACGGAATGAGATGTCACATATAAAATAAGCCATAAGGTCCATTAAAATCACTAAAAATCGAGGAGATGTCATGTACTAAATTATTGTTTGTATCAAATAGTCTCTCTGAGATATAATCATAACAAATAACGATCTGATCAAATATCATAGACGATAACATATCATATTATATCATACAATCTGAGGTCACATTATATAATCGCAACCACTACCATATCCACGTGGGACACATGATTGTCAAGACTAATGAATACAATATACGCATGTCAAAAATAAAATTAATAATAATATTTCTATTAACCATATAAATCTAACTCGGGCGTGACAATCCATACAGATACAGGATTCAACATAATAAAACCGATACAAGACCTTATCGGATATAAATTCAGACAAATATAATACATGACTTGCTAACCAAATATCACAAGAGAGGTATCTAAATATATAACAATTTTCAATATTTTCCATACATGAGCGGAGGCTATCATCTGGCCATAAACAATAACCATAACACATTTTCGAGATCAGAAATATACCCAACATAACATCTCCACTCACCAATAGAGATATGCGCGTCAAATCACGTCCGAACTCTTGCAAGTATATTCGTACAACTAGTTTGAAGGAATTTTATATGAAAACAAGAGTTTAAAGCTCATCAAGTATCGTATATATGTAAATGATGCATATAAATCAAAGGGAAGAGATAACAATCACAATCGTATAAAAACAAAACACAAGGTCCGTTAAATCTCTAAAAACCGAGGAGATATCTCGTACTAAATCATCATCCGTATCAAATAGTCCTTCCGGAATATAATCATAATAAATAATAATTCAGTCAAATATCATAAATGATATCATATCATATGATCTGATGTCACATCACATAATTATAACCGTCACCACATCCGTGTGGGATACATACCATCGTCCAGATCCAAGTTTCATATCTCATATGCTGAAATCAAAAGAAATACCATAATCAAAACATATAAATATAAAACATATTCCGGAACTTAACATATTAATACGTATCAAACATTCCTATCACCCATCCGTGGAATAAATCACGTATCTCGAATCACAATCCACCCAAATACATATAGAAATATAAAATATATACAAAATCGGAGAATTAAAGATAAATAATACTAACTTGAGGAAGGGTTACCATCGTCTGGTGATCACAGCTATATCGACTGTGATTTAAGCTAGAAACTTAAGGTTCGGCTACGATTTAGGCCAGCAGTTCAAGGCCATTCGTGTATTCTTTCTCCCATAGATTAGGAACTTGCTGACTATATTTTATCATTGACGGTTTTGGATGTAATATCAAGTTTTAGTTATATATTAGGACATCTAAATATATTATTTCTTCAATTTCTTATGATATTTCTCATTTAAATATACAATGGAGTAGGCCAGTTACTAAACGTCTCAACATTCTTGTCGGTGGAAGTGAGACAACATATCACATAAGTCCCCATCAGGACTAAGCATCCCCGTCGGGAGTAGTACTAAATATCTCATTCCTCAGATCACATATAACAACCCCTCAAGTCTCAGACCGCCATGGTCCTGTAGTGACCCCGCCCTCGGCAGCATACATATGGACCGATGTACAGCCTAATTCATGATTTCACAATATACGGATACACAAATATATATATAAACCATCCGAGTGTTTGAAAATCCTCCAAATCATTATTACCAGTGTAAAACTATCGCACGATCAGTAAAACATACATGATGTACATAATTAATAAATTATGTGTACATAAAAATATATGCATGGTAGTAAAATCTCCAACAATAGTCAAAATACATCAGAAATAAAATCAGATAAAGAATAAGGATAGATGATACTTGCCTTAATCTTATACTTCACAGATCTGAAGAAATAATTCTCTGAAGCACCTGAATCGGGCTTTCTCTCTCCTACCGCGCCTCTTTCTCTCTCTACCAGCGCTTCCTCTCTCCTCTGCACAGCGCCGCCTTGCCCGCAACCGCTGCTGCCTCACCCGCTTGCCGTCACCGCCATCTCTTGTGGCCACCGACCTTCCCCGGCGTCATCTCCTCGCCGCCGTGCGCCGCTGCTGCCCTTTATCTCGTCTGTACAGCTTCTTTCTGCCGCGTGCTGTAGCCATTTCTCCCACGGCCGTCGCCGACAATCAGCGCACAACCCCACCGGTGAGCAACCTCCTTCTCCTCCTTCCTCTCTCTCCCTCCTGCTCCCTCTCCTTCTTCTTCCTCCGCTGCACCACTCACCCACGCGAAACCCTCGCTTTGCTATTCACCCCCTCCCCCTCTCTCTTTCTTTTCCTTCTTTTCTTTCCCCTGCTGTTTCTGCCGGACGCCAAATTCCCCCTTATTCCCCTCTTTTCCTAATTCTTTTATTATTATTATTATTATTATATTTTTTTTTTATTTTAAAATCTAAATCAATATTTGGATAACAGTACGGATACACTTCGGATGTCACTTCAAAATTCTGTCTATTCCTTAAAATTTTATAATATTTTAATTTATTTTAACTATATTCAAAATACCCAAAATCACAATAAATATTAAAATAATCCAAATAATGATTTGAAATATTAAACTCTCCACTTCTTACAAAAATTTCGTCCTTAAAATTTACATAATTCAATCTTTGAATAGATAAGGACAATTCTTTCGGACTTATCCTCAACTAAATGATTCCTCCGAAAATATGATCCTCAACGCCTGATTTTTTTAGCCCAATATCAGAGTCAAAATCTCAACATATGATAAATTCTCGCCAATTCTCAATGACTCAAATTCAGTCACGTGGGACGAATCATATATGAATTTCTCAACCAAAAGATTTCTCAAAAACTTCATAACCAAAATAGTCGTCTTATTTCTTAATACTTGATGCCTTCTGCCTCAAAAATCGAAGCCGAAACCCCAGTATAAAATAGCTTATTAAAATCAGCAACAATTTACACTTGATCACATGCCAAGGATCAACCCATATTTTCCTCAACATACATATACAAAACACATAATAATGATTCTGCTAAACCCGGGGCAATGCTAATCTATTGGCCACATCTCCAATTCGTTGCAAAACCTTACAAGGCCTATCGAAACTCAACCCCAATCTATCATGTACCCCCGAAACTTGAAATTCTTCTCTTCATGATACTTTCAGAAACATCTGACCGGTCTTCTCAATTATCCAATTGGGTTGCAACTTCAATCTTCAAATCAAATCTTGTGACTGATAATCGTAAATTCACACGCTTCCACTGTGCAACCTAGGTCGATCATCTGCTTACAATCGCAATCAAGGGCCTCAAAATTGGAATACTTTGTAATCTCCTCATCTTGATAATGTGTCGATGGCCGAACTCAAGAATGACATTCTGATTAGCAAGCAATGAGCCAATTTCATCAGCTTAACCATCGTCATCCAAAATGCCACCAAATTTCTCGCTATCCAACACAGACCAGAAATAAAATCTCGAAGGCTTCCTCTTGGTTGACACCGAAACTCACCATCACAGCCCTTAAGTGATTTACCCACTTACATTGTCACATGATTAATTTGATCCATTAACGATCGACCAAATCAACATTGTCGATAATCCGCCCTTTATTTCTTGAAAGCTCTTATCACAATTACTATTCCAATAAACATCGATCGTTTCGAAGCCAAATGTTCCACAGAAACTGCAATTTTTCAGGAATCCTCAAGAAATCACTTAACACATTCAAACAGACCCAAGAAATTGCACACCTTCGTGACAAGTGACGACCTTTCCCAATCGGCCACCGCTTTAATCTTCTACAAATCTACAAACATGTCATTAGAGAAACAACATGTCCAAAATAACACTACTTCTAATTAAACTCGTATCTCTTCAATTGGGTAAACAATAAATTACCGTTCGCAGCTATGACACAGTCCTTAGACAGACCTCATGCCCCACATAAATTTCTTAAATAAATCAAAATATCATCAATGAAGTCATCACAAATAGACCCAAATACGGTCGAAAGATCCGATTCATAAGATTTATAAAAGATGCCAACGAAATCACTAACCCAAAAACACCACCGAAGTTTACAACGACCGTACCTTTATCTTAAAGGCTATCTCAGGCATATTCTCCCGATTATCCTTAATTGACAATACTTCGAATGTAGATCAATTTCAGAAAATATCGAGCATTAATTATTGATCAAACAAATCACTTATCAATTTCCAACATTCGCTTATCAAATGATTTATTTTCCAAACGAATTAAATTTTTAATATTTCATAGATAACCTCATTGATTCATCTTGCTTATTCTAAAGGCATTAAACACCCCACGACAAAGCATTCGGTCAATACCTCATCAATTCTATGCAAGGTTCTTGAAATTGGTACCGATTCCGACACAACCTCAACATCAACATCAATTTAACGATCAGAAGATAATCCGACTAATCCTCTCCTCTGAGAAGCAATATTGAATTACCATACAGCTAGAAAATCCCTTATGATCACATAACGACTCCCAGATATGGCCACATATGCCAACTAAACTCGGCACACCTTCTCATCAAATAATTTACAAGCAAAACAATATTAATTTTATCGCCTCTTGATCAGCTTTTCCTCATATTCAAAATTCATAATCCAAACTACAAATCAGAATATTCTTACCAAAATTATCTACACTAATATGGTGATTTGTCAACCAAATCACTCCTAATATCATATCAAAGTCCAGCACCTCAAATAAAATCAGATCAGTCAATCATTGATATCTACAAACCCAGACTAGATATCGAAGTCTACAATTTTTTTTAGCAAATCAGGGTTTACCCATCAGGGATAGGTATCATCAAAGCTCGCTCTAGAAATTAGAAAAACATATAAAATTTATACACAATTCAGAGGCCGCAGACTTATTCCCTTATCTCAACCAGAATTCATCTTTATTATTTTAAATGCCAAACGGAGTGAGACTCTTCTTAAAATTGCCTCCACGAATATATCATAAGAAGTGAAATACAGTATTGAGAAGCCCATCATCGGCTTACCTCACTCTCCAACCTATGGGTAGTAGATTAAGATTCATCTGAATAATCAAAAATCTCAAACACATCATCCATTTTTTGAAACTCAATTTAAGCTTTAATTGGATCAAAAATCACAAAACTTTTTGAAACTAGCTCACTCTTAATCATTTGAAATGCGCTCCATCTTGCCCGTAATCCAACCATTCTTCACATAGCAACCAAGCTCTCATCTGACTGCTGGATCAAATCACCCATTACCTCGCTCGCGCAACTCATCATAGCCAATTAATCGACTTCCTGATTCGACTTCAAATATTTACGACCCAAATTTCTATTCTTCACCATAGGCTACACTTATTGTGCCGAATATTCAATCAATTTTGCTCCCAAGATAATCCAAAAATACCTATTCTTATGACCTTTTATCTGATACCACCTCTATCACGATCCAGAAACACAATATATGTAGGGCAAAAATAAAATTAATAATAATATTTTCATTAACTATAGAAATTCAATTCGGGTGTGACAGTCCATACAGATATAGGACCTAACATAATAAAACTCGTACAAGACCTTATCGGATATAAATTTAGACAAATATAATACATAACCTACTATCCAAATATCGTAAGGGAGGTATCCAAATATACAACTCCCAATATTTCCCATATATGAGCCAAGGCCTTTATCTAGTAATAAACAATAATTATAACACATTCTCGAGATTAGAAACATACTCAACATAACATTTTCACTCACTGATAGAGATATGTCGTGTCAAATTACGTCCGAACTCCTACAAGCGTATCCGTGCCACTAGTCTAAAGGGATAAAATATGAAAACATGAGTTTAGAACTCAACAAGTATCGTATATATGTAAATGGTGCATATAAATTAGAAAGAAGGAATAACAATTACAACCGTGTAAAAATAAAATACAAGTTTAGTGAAATCTTTAAAAATCAAAGAACTATCTCGTACTAAATTATCGTCTGTATCAAATAGTCCTTCCAGGACATAATCATAACAAATACTGATTTGATTAAATCTCATAGACGATATCATATCATATGATCCGAGGTCACACATATAATCGTAATCGTTACCACATCCGTGTGGGACACATAGTTTTGTTTGGATCCAAATCTCATATCTCATATGTTAAAATTAAAAGAAATATCAGAACCAAAATATATAAATATAAAACATATTTTGGGGTTTAATACATTAATACATACGAGATATTTCTATCACCCATTCATGGGCTAAATCACGTATCTCGAATCACAGTACACCTAAATACATGTAGAAATATAAAGTATGCACGAAATTGGAGAACCAAAGATAAATAATACTAACTCGAGGAAGGGTGACCCTCGTCCGGTAACCACAACTATATCGGATGCGATTTAAGCCAGCAGCTCAAGGCCCGGTTACGATTTAAGCCAATAGCTCAAGGCCTTCCATGTACTCTATCTCTCATAAATTAAGAACTTACTATGTTTTACCACCGATGGCTTTGGGTATAACATCAAGTTTTAGTAATATATTAGGACGTCCAAATATATTATTTCGTCAATTTCTTACGATGGTTCTCATTTAAATATACAGTGGGGTAGGTCAGCTATTAAATGTCTCAACCTTCCTACCATCGGAAGTGAGACAACATATCACATACGTCCATATCGGGAGGAGTATCAAATATCTCATGCCTCGTATCACATATAATAACCCCTCAGGTCTCGAACCGCCATAGTCTCGTAGTGACCCCGCCCTCGGTAGTATGCATGTGGACCGATGCACGGCCTAATTCATAGTTTCATAATATATGGATACACAAATATATATATATACCGCTTAGGTGTCTGAAAACCCTCCAAATCATAAATACCAGTATAAAATCATCGCACGACCAGGAAAACATACATGCATGTACATAATTAATAAATTTGGTATATATAAAAATACATGTATATTAATAAAATCTCTAGCAATAGTCAAAATATATCAGAAATAAAATCAGACTAAGAATAAAGATAGAGGATATTTGCCTTAACCTTATATTTCACAGATCTGAAGAGATAACTCTCCGAAGCACCTGAATCGGGATTTCTCTCTCCTACCGTGCCTCTTTCTCTCTCTACCACTGCGCTTTCTCTTTCCTTCGTGCTGCGCCGCCTCACCCACAAATGCTGCTGCCTCACCATGCCGTCACCGCCATCTCGTGGCCACTAACCTTCCCCGGTGTCATCTCCTCGTCGCTGTGTGCCGCCGCTGCCCTCTCTCTCCTCTGCATAGCTTCTCTCTGCCATGTGCCGCAGTCATTTCTCCTACTGTCGGCACCGACTACTGGCACACAACCCACCGGCGAGCCACCTACTTCTCCTTCTTGCTCTGTCTTCCTCCTTCTCCCTCTCCTTCTTCTTCCTCCGCTATGCCGCTCGCTCGTGCGAAACCCTCGCTTTTCTCTTCTTCCTCTCCCTCTCTCTTTCTTTTTCCTTCTTTTCTTTCCCCCGTCGCTTCTACCGGACACCAGACTCCCCCTTATTCCCCCCTTTTCCTAATTCTTTTATTATTATTATTATTATTATTATATATTTTCTATTTACTTTTTTTTTATTCTAAAATTCAAATCAGTATTTGGATAACAGTACGGGTATGCTCTGGATGCCACTCTGAAATTTCGTCCATTTCTCAAAATTTCACAATATTTTAATTTATTTTCACTACGTCTGAAATACCAAAAATCACAATAAACATTAAAATAATTCAAAGAAGGATCTGAAATATTACAATGCCATTGTCCCAATCCAAATCATAATATCATATGCTGAAATCAAAGGAATATCAAAACTAAATCATATAATCATATGTTTCTGATTTTTCCGATTTTTATATATATCCATATGTACGAGACATTCCTATTACTCATTCCATAGGCTAATCCAAATATTTCAAATCATAGCCTATGTAAATACTTACAAAAATACAAAGCATATACGAAATCGAAGAACCAATTATTATTAGACTAACTTGAGAGAGGGTTACTCTCGTCTGGTAACAATGGCTATATCAGCTGTAATTTAAGTTAGCAGTTCAAGGCTTAGCTATGATTTAGCCCAACAGCTCAAAGTCATCCATATACTTTATCTTCTATAAATTAGAAACTTACTCACAATATTTTATCTCCCATAATTTTGGGTACAATATCAAATTTAGTCATATATATATGAGGATGTCTGAATATATTAATTTTTGTCAATTTCTTATGATGGTTCTCATTTAAATACACAGTGGGGGCAAGTCAACTTCAACACGCCTCAACCTTCCTACCGGTAGAAGGGGGCCATATATTACATATGTTCCCATCGGGACTAAGCCTCATTGTCAAAAACGGTACCACAAAATCTTGTGCCTCGGATCACAAAATGACTCACCAGGGTTTCAGACTGCCATGGTCTCGTAGTGACCTCGACCCCGACAACATGCGAGTGGACTGACATAGAGTTTGGTTTATGGTTCCACAGCATATGGATACTCTAATATACACACATATCGTTTGGATTTTTCACAAATTACAAAATCTTTCAAAATTACAAATACGCATGAAAAACTATCATACAATCAGTAAAACATGCATGCATGTAATTAATAAATAGAGGGGTACACGAAAATCACATATTGAATGCTCTACAAGTCCCATATAGATCAACTCTACAATACATTTTTAATCGTACAGTATCAAATACTCTTATTGAATTCTCTGAATCTTTAATATGGTTTATCTTTAAAGCACAACCATAAAAAATATTCTATGAATTTGTGAATTATCAACTTTCAAACGCATCCATCATAAATTGATTATTACTCACTACCAGCATATACCAGATTGTCATCACATTTTAATAATGTGTTATAACCTGATAGAACTTATACTACCCTTAAAGGATGCTACCCTTAAATGATGTCATCCAAAATTATAATTATCTTTATAACCTTTAACTAATATTATTGTCTCCCGACTCATGTAATGACAATTTCTAATTTAAATTTCACTAGCGGGTTTTCTCATACCATCCTTTTTCTCATTTCAATAATTCATTCCACCTTCTCGCTTAAATTTAATTCTTCTAGAGAATGACAACTCTTAAGAATTATATTCCCAAATTTCAAGACCCAAAATCCTTAAATAGCTACAATAATCACAAATCTAGATTATGTGTTAGTCACGTTAAATTTCTCGATCTAACTAATTGAATTCAAAACTTTCACAAACAATAATATATTTATGAGCACACGGGAGGCAATAATCATACCATCTGTAAATTTTCTTTCAGATATCTTAAACCTTTTCAAATAGAAATACATTTTTCTTTTGTATGAGTCAATTTTCTTAATTGTTAACTTTAACTTTTTAAAGTTACGAATGCTTTCTCCCAAATAGAATAGCTTTAGAATTTTATCATTTTCAATAAATAACTCTTAAAATTTATCAAAATATACTTCTTCAAATCTTATAGAATGATTTTCTAATTTGACTTCTTTACTACAATTCATCAAATTCTTTAATTAATTTAAACCTATATCATAATAAATTTCAAAAGTGAATTCTATATATAATGTTTGTATTTCGCCCAAATAATTTTTTTTAAAAAATATTGCTACTCTATCTTAATAAATTGTGCTAATTGATTCTACCCCAATCCTCAGCATATCTGATATCCTACTATTAATTTTCAAATCATTGCTCATATATACTTGATACTAATTGTTACTTCTTCTCCTTCATTATTAATTTTAGTATAATGCAATTCATCAAGGGATCTTAAAGTAATAGTTAGTGATAATAACAAGCTTGATAGCATATATATATAATACTAAAATAAAAAAGTTAAAATTAATAAAATACTCATCAGAGGGGAAAATTTGGGCCTACAATGATGAGGGCAAGTGGGAAAAAGAAAACCAAGGAATCCCAAGTTCAATTTTATTATTATTAGTTAATCTTTCCACAATAGAATATGAAGGAGTATACTTGATGAAAGCTCGACCAAACTCGAAAAAATAGAAAGAGTTCTTATGACTGTATTTAAACTCGTAGATGTCATATTTATAGAGAAATAAATTCGAATAACATAAACAAAAGTATCAAAATATTGAATAGCACAATCTATCAAATTGAAAAGGAGTGAAGTTGCAGTTAAACAGATCTGTCTAATTAATTGATCAAAACAACATTTTTTTAGTTGTTTTTCTACCTTGATTATAACCCTAATTTCTTCCATGGTAAACACGACTTCCATTTCGATTATAACCTTATCTCTTTAAGTTTCGCAAATGTCATTCCATAAGGTCTTTGAAATTGATATGATTATTTAAGTTAGCTTGATAGAGAAGTTGATCTTCTATATGGTGTTTGTACCAGCAATATGGTCGTAACGCTGTTTAAAATCTTTGAGTTGATAATAATGTCTCTAATCAATAATTCATCCCATTCTGTTGTAGATGCGAAAGATCTGAATCATCCAAAAGTACATAGCTGATGTGCAACACATCAACAATCGGGATCAAAATCCTCATGATTGAGAATTGTGAAAATTCTACTTGACTCTGTGATTATCGCTGATTGAACAAAGTTGGCATCTTCTTATTTGCATACGACAATGTACGACGCATAGCCCTAGGTTATGAGAAACCCGCTAATCTTTTATCACATATATATTATGAAAGGTGGTGAGTTGATCTCGGAATCTGTAGTATTAGACTTTAGTGGTCCTCTTCTTTCGAATAGCTGAACGGTAGAAGTTTGCTTATTCACCGCTTAAGATTCGCAAGTCAATGTGTCGAGAGCTTACACAATGAGCTAAGCTACTTCGTATGAATGCTATCATAAGTTTTGCAGGTGTCTCCTACACTCGTATGTTGTTGTTTCAACAATTTGTAAAATAAGAAAATTTAGAATCTAACTTATATGAATACTTTGTTCTACCTATTTTCTCATGGTCTCAAAATATTTTAGACCATAAACCCAAAATATATGATACCTTTCATGACTTAGAATCGCTAATAATCTTCTAAGTCCTCAAGGAAATGTTATAAAAGTTTCCTTGACCTAGAACAATCACTAATATGTTATGTTCTCAAACTATTTAGTGAATCCAAATTTTAAAATACCAAGCCTTAAAAGTCCTCCAAACTATACAATGTTTTTCACCCAAACTTGATTTATTCAAAATGCTCAAATATCATCGAATCGTTTAATATCCTCAAATATTATCAACTCTAAAACTTCTCAAGTGTCGACACAGAACCTTAATTATCTGATACCATAAAATTATAACGACCTTATCCTAAATCCATAATGATACCTAAACATATTTACATAGGAGAAATTCTAAGTCTTCAACCAAAATATATATATACTTAAAGCATATCCACAACTAATAAAATACAACTATAATGATATAAATATTCTCATGCCAAAAATAAATTTAGGAAATGTACATAATCTCAAAATTCTAACAAAATGAATCACAATATCAAAATATATTTCTAGAGCATAAATTCAATACTATCTTCAGATGGATTTCAATCTTTCTCGCCACAACTCTTTATTTAACTCTAGAGTCATTATCGTACAAACCTACTACTTTAAAAGAAAGAAAAATAGTAAGAGTGAGTCAAATGCCTAACAAATGATAGAAATTCAAAACAAAAAGGAAAGGATGTAACAATACATAAGATGTGACAAAAATTATGAATAATCATATAATATCTAATAGATAAATATGTCAAAAAAAGTGCATTTCATGGCATTTATGATACTAATATATAAGCGGATCACTCCAACTCTGATATGACAAATATCATAAGATTTCACCAATAAAAGATGAAGATCTCTCAGAATTCGATCTTACAAGAAATTAAAAGGGCTCCCCAAATTCAAATATCAGCGTGAATAGCCTAAAAATCGAATAACAATAAACATGAATTCCACTGAATTTAGATAACGTAAAATCTGACACATGGATTCTACCGAATATAACCTGTGGATTTAATTGAATTCCAAACTCATGAGGTATCAACAACGACGAAATATCACAATGAATCTCCTTGGACCTTATTTTGTCACCGTGAACAAAATGTCGCGTATTTATGCTCCCAACGGTTGGGTAAGTATAATAAGATTATCCACGGTATCCTCACTACCATTACAGTTCTCTTAGAGGTTGTACCCGTAGCATACATATACCATTCGTGATACTCCTCGTCAAATGATATCCCTGATATCATCTTCTACAATGGTTATATAGCTATAAGCATCCCTCCACAATAAATAAAATAGCTCATTATTACCATGATACAAAAATTAATATCGGATAAGTATAGACTACACTATGGTATCGTAACCTCACATTCGATTGAATACCTTAATATTTTCATATACTTTTTTTAACTTTGATCATAGGAAGCCAATAACTTAACTACTCACGCAATCAAGTATAACACAAAGAAGGCTTTACAATTTCAATGAAAAAATTGTCGTTCAGTGCTGATCAATGACTATACACATGCAAACCGAAGAAAACTCAAATAATGTCATTATTGGAAAAGAGAAAAGATATCAATGATAGTTTATATATTTGATCAGATACCCTAATCTTTCATTAAATCCCTTTACCTATATTTACCCATAATTTATCACATAATTTATACCCTAATATTTCATTAAATCTCGTTACATGTATTTACCCATAATTTATCACATAACCCTCACCCCTCTCTCTCACATACACACATACCTTCAATATATATATATATATATATATATATATACACCCACACTCATGCCCTTTCACACACACATTGCTACACACTTAAATACACCCATGTACACGTGCACACACCGTTGCATAACCACACTCACTGCCATCACACACAATACAGACACTCATGTCTATAGACATACACGCATATCCTCTTCATACCCGTACTATTTGCGTACATACGCATGGGTATACATACATATCCGTATAATACATCTACACCCATACAATGTATCCCATAATACCCATTTAGCAACCTGTTTTTGAATCACATTCTCTCCACTGGCAACCCGACGCACAAACAGAGCATGGACTTTGTTTTTGCTCCTACTTCTCATTCTCATACGAAGATTGAGAAAATTTCAAATTGCTTCTTTCCACAAAAAATTAAGGATTTTGTATTATTAACTCACAACATTTCGCCCCCCATCTCACTGAGAAACCATAAAAATCCACATTACACAACCTGTGTAATTCTCTCAGGCCTTCAAGCGCTCTCTCTCTCAACTACCATTTCCCAGCGAACTATGTACTGAGAGGTCCCGCTCCTCATGAACAACCGTATAAGCCACTTACCCTACGAGTGCGTTCCCACCTACCCAAGCATTTATCAGCATTCATATTACATCCATCGCATTTACCTCCTCATTTCAGATGGTCGATTACTGACTTGAGCGTCAGAGTATTTTCGATGAGACTAAATTCCGCCGTCACTTGACCTCTTATTTAAAATTGTGGTGTGCAAGACCTAAAGCTAAGTAAACGGAGATCGAAATTCGACGAACTATTCGACCCAAATTTGTTTGGATCTAGGACATATCAATTATTAAAATTCCTTTTATCAGTATTATTATAATATTTAATAACATGTATTATTATTATTATTATTATTATTATTTATTATGACAAATAATTATTATATGACAAATATTATTATATGTATAGTTATTATTATTATATATATTTATTTATTTATTCATCTATTTATTTATCTCTAATTAAAATATAAATTAATTATTTATTTAATTATCCTTATAATAACACTTAAAATTTTAATATTAATTTCTAATATTTTGACCCCTCTTTAAATTTAATTTCATAATTATATTTTAAATTAATAAATTTTAATATATTATGATTCATATAATTTAAATATTTGATGGTTTCTTAATTAATTAAACCTAAAATTAAGCTAACTCAATCAATTGTATTAATTACTCTAAACTAAATTTAATTGTCGAAATACCCAAGTTCAATTATTAATTCAAATTAATAGATTAAGTATTTAAATCCAATTTAACGATTCAAATACTCTAGGTTTACATTTTAAACCCAATTACCAAATTTTAAACTCAAAATAATTACTAAAATAATCAAATAATTAATAAATTTAATTAGATAATTTATTTTTATAAAATAATAAACTCAAAAATATTAGAGATGTTACAACCAATATATATAGTCAATAAATAATAAAATTTAATATAATTTATAATTAAAATTATTTATTTTTTTAGTTTCTTTATAAGTTAGTATTTTATAAAATAATTTAAAATATAAAAATTTAAAAAAAAAAAAAAAAAATTGAAACTGCCGCTGCGCCGCGGGCATGCGGCGTATTCCTCCGAGCCCATTCCCATCTACCCTCAAAAGTTCCCATCAGCCCGAAGCCCACGGTGCTCTCCTCCTCCTCCGAGCACCCTTCTTTCAGCCGTTGACGCCCGCTCAAAGCTCACAAGCACGCCCACACCCTCTCTCCTCCTCTCGATCTTCAGTTATATATCATCAGTTCATTCAGATCTGAAGAAAAAGAATCAGAAAAATGTCGAATTCACTCAGCGATACTATACCCCTCCACCCATCTTCCCAATCCGACATCGACGAGATCGAGAATCTCATCCACAACTCCATCCAAACGGGCCCTGCCACCGTCCTCCCTGCTCGCTCTCCTAGTCCTCCACGCGCCTCTATACCTGTCTCCTCCTCTCCTTTCATCCAATCAAATCTTCCTCCGCCGCCGCTAAATTCTCAGTCTAATTACCAAAAACCTCCTCTACCCGCCGCAACCGTCCCCGCAGTCACTGCACCACCTCCGCCGCCCCTTGGGGCTGATTCCCGGCAGAATATTGCCGCTTCTGGATTTGGGTCGGCTTCGAATACTCTGACGGAGCCGGTCTGGGACACCGTGAAGAGGGACCTGTCTAGGATTGTTAGCAACTTGAAGCTTGTGGTGTTCCCTAATCCGTACAGGGAAGATCCTGGAAAAGCATTGAGGGATTGGGATCTTTGGGGACCCTTTTTCTTCGTTATATTTCTTGGCCTGACGTTGTCGTGGTCGGCATCTGTCAAGAAAGTAATGTGATTATGAACTAATTTGCTAGTATGGCTTTTCTTCTGTTTTGGATTTGTGCAACGATAACAGTTTTCCGGCCTCTGTTTTGTGTTTGAATTCATTGACTCCTATGCATATGCTTATTTTATATTGCTTTATAGTTGGTTTGGTTTATTTATACTCTTTTCATTTCAAGTGCAGACAATGATTCTATTATCAATATCTCCTGAATGTAAGATGTTTTGTCTGGGAAATTTGCGATTCATGGCTAACTGAGGATGTGGAAAAATTTAAATCTATCTTGGAAGTGTTCTGTCTGTAGATCACTAGTGTAGCTTGGAATGTAACATATTCTTTACAAATATGTTCATCATAGCCTGGCTGAGGCATCTCTGGAGGAAAGAAAGAGATAAGACTTATGCATCTCTAGAAGTTGTGTTGGCTTTACAGTTCTCTGGACATTGTATTAAGTTAATTGTTTTAAATGATCCCTGAGGTGTCCAATTTGGATGTAGTAGGGGAATTCTTAGATATGGATCTACTTAATATCATCTTTTTTCTTTTGGTTGTAGAGGTGAACCATGGCGTTTATTTGTTTGTGACTTTTGTCAAACGGTCTTGAGTAATGTAATTTACATTTTCTGTGAAGGCTGGGAAGCCACTGGTTGAAGCAGTTTTTAAGGGGGAGATGAAAAAATGTGATATTGAATTACTGTGCCTGCTTGCCAAAGATTTTGTTGGAGGTAGGGCCTATGCTGTGTAGTGAAGCTGTTTAATAATAGTTGATGTCAACAACATTTCGGTCTATGTGAAACTTCTTTTACAAGAACTTCGTCCCTGTTCTTTTCTTCTTCTTCTTCCTCCTTCCTCCTTCCTCCTCCCCCCCTTCTTCTTCCTCCTTCCTCCATCATCATCTTCTTCTTCCCCCTCCCTCCCCCTGCTTCCTTCTTCTTCCTCCTCCTTTGTCCTCCTTCTTCTTCCTCCTTCTTCCTCCTCCCTCTTCCTCCTCCTCCTTTTTCCTCTTTCTCCTTCCTCCTGTTCTTCTTCCTCCTTCCTCCTCTTCTTCTTTACCCAACTGGCCAAATGTTATGGTGATTCAAATGGAACTAGGGTTACTTAGTGCAGTGAGATCCCAGTTTTTGGCTATGCAGGAAGAAGCTGGTATGAATTCGGGGTTGATGGAATTGGAGGAGGAGAAGTAGGGAGAAGGTAAGAAGGGGAAAGAGGAGAGGAATTGGGAGGAAAGGTTATTGTATGGGGAGTGGAGAGAAATTTGGTTTCTTTGGATTCAATTTCATGTAAATGTGCTAAAACGTGGGACTATTAAGTGTCTTACAGTAGAATTCAGCTAGAATACTCTCAAGTCAGCTGATAGATAAGATCTCTCCCTATGACTCTGTTAACTTCAAGTTACTTGATTCCTATACCCAAACTAAGACTTATTATTATAAACAAAAATACAGTCTCTTGGTGAAAACCCTATCTTATTTTGCCAGCTTGGGATTTCTTTCCTTTATTTTCTATTTTGTTTTGGGGGTTTTGAGAGGGGAAGACACAAGGTCTCTTTTTATTTGCTAGTGTTCTGTGTTGCAATATTTCAATGAGATGCTATGATACATTATTTACTTTGCAGTGTTATGAGGCAAATGTTTTGTGAATAGGACAATGAGGAAATATCAGAAGAAAAACTCCAATTTCTTATTGGAAGAGAGGTTAAGACTTCATTTTGGTAAGAGAAAATTGGGCACAAAATTGATTTTTAGGTGGAGTATTCTATCAAGGTCAAATGCTCGAAGGATTGGAATGATTATTTAGAAATGTCTCAATGGGGCTATTGATTTGAGATGGTTTATTTGGTAGCATTGTGACTACACTTCTTTTTATGGTATTCTATCATTTGTGATGATGCCTGTTCTAGAAGTTTTGAATATTGTGGTGGTATTTGTACAATTGATGACCATTTCTAGTTTTTTTTTCCAGGTCCACCCCTTTGTTTTACCCTTTAGAGTTGACCTGCATATCACTGAGCGGGTTTGAACCTACTTAGTGGGATTTAATACTTTGTTATTTTTTTTGGTAAGTAATAATGAATTAATAAATGGGAAGGATTATACAATGCGCATCACGGTTGGAGCCTGAATAAAATCCCTATAAACAATTACAAAACAAAAAATCATAACAGCAAAAAATCCTAGATCCAACATAAAAGAACAAACGATGAGAATCATGGTCAGGGCTCAAAACAAACCAAAAAGAGAAACAAGACAAAATTCAGAAAATCTAAAATTAAAACATCTAAATAACCCTGATCCATTGTGAACAAACAAAGAACCTTTTAGCATAGACAAGTCAATGGAAGGCTGAGAGATCTGATAAGGCGGTTGTTGTAGTCTGATGGCGGAAACTTTAAAGAGATGATCTAGTTGATGATGACCAAGGAGATAGTTGCTACCATGAAGGATGGGCCAATGAGAGAAGATTTGTCGAAGATGGTCTTGTTTTGGACCCTCTAAATGTGGTAGATCGGGGTTAAAAGGGAGAGCCTAAAGACCACCGGACACTAGTGAACCTTTCCACATCTGGGCAATTTATCTGATATTGTCACTACTGGTGATATGCAGATTTAACAACCTTGGCCCTCCTCCCCAGTAAAAAAAATGAAAGATTTGAGAGGTTGAGTGTGACGTGAAGGAATGAACGGGAATCGCTCTCCCTACTGTCTCCCCCCTCATGATCCAGTGATCATCTTCCTGTTTTTGTATCTTCATTTTGTGTGCAGATTATTTTGTAAATCACAAAGCTCTTGTTTTATGCTGTTTATATATCATCACTCAGACTTTAATCTGCATCGCTCTTGAATTCTACAGTCAGAAGTGTTTGCAGTTGCATTTGCACTACTTGCGGCTGGCGCTGTCATTTTGACATTGAATGTGCTGCTGCTGGTAAGAATATCTTCAGTTCTCTCTTCTCAAGCTCTTTAATCTTCCTAACACCCAACATAAAGAAACAGCAATGACGTATTTTGTGTCTAAATGTGTGTTCACGAGTGTGCGCACGGATGCATGTGTCATGGGTTAAAATATCAACAGCGTATGTGTTGATTAGGGCCGCATTGGGTGATTTGATATCCAATGCTGCAGGCAAATTTTTTTTTCTGTGAGTATATCAATGCTGAGTTGAATACTAAAGTTAGATCACCTGTTCCATCATATATTTACATATTAGGATAGTTTTAGTTAATTTTATCATAATTAAAGCTTGATGTCGTAATTGTTCTTGAAAAAAAAGTCCAAAAATTTCACAAAACATCTAGATTTAGGCTTATATAACGTAAAAAAGTCGACGTGTATGAATATTACTTCTTTATAGCTGATACGGTGATATAGCACAATAATTTTCTGATATGAGGATTTTTGATACCAACATATATTGGTGATCTATAGTATGTGTGCATGCATATGAATGCAAGAACCCCTTTTCTCGAGTTCTCCGCTCTCAATTCATATGGATTGTGGCTTCTATAAAACAAAGAAGTCAAAATATATAAATATCACAAATATATCACCGATGTAGTGATATGTTGCACTAATTTTCTGATATGGGACGATATTCTAATCTATGCTATGCTTGCTTGCATAATGCAAGACCTCTTTTCTAGAATTTTCCACCCTCCATTTATGTAGTTATAGGCGTCTATAAACCAAAAGGTTGAAATAAATAAATAAATAAATAAATAAATAAATAAATAAATAAATATAAAATATATATATATATATTTGATACAATAATATATTGTAATAATTTCTTGAATGGGGACTTGTAATACTGACACATGTTAGATGATATCCTGATCCATGATATGCGCGCATTCAAATAACCCTTTTTCTCAAGTTCTCTGCTCTTCATTTATGCATATTCTGGTTTCTATAAAGCAAAGAAGTCGAAATATATGAATATCACCTATATATTATTGGTGCAGTAATATATTGCAGTAATTTCTTGATATAAAGACTTTTGGTACTGACACATATTGATCAATATCCTGATTTACATTATGTGTGCATGCATACCAATGCAATAACCAGTTCCCTGCCCCCCATTTATGGTGATTACGCCTTTGTATTCCTTCATTTGCTATCTTCTTTTGCTTTAAAAAAAAGGAGAATTATAGGTAAATTTTGCATGGGCCGGCATTTCTTAACCAGCTTTAATCCGATGTATCTGTGAAGCTTTCGAGTTTCGATTTCAAAATGTTTTGTTTTTTTTTTCTGATGCCAATTGAATTGTATCAAAAACATGGATGAAAATATCGCTATTGATATTGGTTACGGTCATATCGGTATTGAATAATAAATATTGGTATTGAAAATATCGATGGAAAAAAAATTATAAAAATGGTAAGCTAGCAGAGTCATATTGACCGATATATCGAGCAAATATTGGATGATATGTAGGTCATATCGGCCGACACAGTAACATATCACGATATTGTTGTAATATCGAGAGGTTTCAATATCAATATATATTAATTGATATATATTATGTCGGCCGATATTTACATCTATAATCAAAAATGAGTTTGATGGTTCCCGTTCATTTCAGGGTGGCCACATAATTTTCTTCCAGAGTTTGAGTCTTCTTGGCTACTGCCTATTTCCACTGGATGTCGGAGCTCTTATCTGCATGTTGAAGGACAATGTGATCGTGAAGTTGATCATTGTGTGCGTAACCTTGGCGTGGAGCTCGTGGGCTGCCTATCCTTTCATGAGCACTGCCGTTAACCCAAGGAGAAAGGCCCTCGCGCTCTATCCCGTCTTCCTCATGTACGTATCTGTTGGTTTTCTTATCATCGCCATCGACTAGTTCCTGAGTTATTGCAAATACCAATCATTGGATCATATGTTGATGATCGAATATGCTGTGTCGGATGTGGTTGTTTTCGCGTCTTTCTGTTTATGTGGGATATAATCATCAGATCGATAGTGTTCAATAGGTAGATTGTGTGTGCAACATTGTTATACTTGTAAGCGGATGCTAAATGAATGTCATATGCCGTGATATACCCTCTATGGTCGCTACATTTTAGCTGTTGAACCCATAGAATGAAATATCAGTTAAAATATATAGGTATTAGTCATTTTCAATACGATATTTTTCGGTATAATAAAATCGTGATACATTATTGTCTATTTAACACCAGCTGTTATACTCGATAGTTCTAGTATTTGGAAGATATGTCAGTTGTATGGACTTTTGAGCTTAGAATCCGCAGACTTATGTTCTCGAGAGTTTGAATCGATTGCTAGGCTAGCGACCAGACATGCTTCTCATTTTCTTTAAGCGGATAATAATTTTAATGATAGTAGGTCTAATTTTGAAACACAAACAATATGTAATCATATTGCTGGTAAGATTTGGTAAATTCTTAAAACATATGATCGGTGGATGGGGCAAGTGGGTTTGTCCTCCTGCCTCTTTAGAGGAGTAAATTGTGCTGTTTCAGTGTTGTAAATGAGCTAAATTGAGGCTATATTAGAGCCTGGCTTCAGCCTTTGTATATAATAAACGGGCTTGTACTTGGCTTGGTAGAAGATTAATAGGCTCTTGTTTGTCTTGTGGCCTGGTTTATTTATGTATAAATGAGCAACCTTAGAATTAGACTTAATCTTTTATATATGAACGGGCGAGCTTATTTGAAATCAAAATTCCATAAACGAGAAAGAAAAATCAAGTTCTTAGATGGATCTATTTATTAATCTTAAAACGAGTTTCATATAAGCATATAAAATGAGTCTAATTATTTGATTTTTAATAAATGGATTCGCTAATGATGTAAGCCTTTAAATCAGATCCGACCCAAATGATTTCTTGCCAAGCTTTTGGGCTTTATAATTCAAATTCGGCATATAACAAATCAAAACAAGAGTTCTGAAACTCTACTCAAATTGGATATATAAATGACAAAGCATTGGGATAGGCCTTTGAAAGGTAACCCAGTGTTCTGTACTTAGAGATTTTGTTTCCTCAATAAGAATGTGTTGGGTTGTAGATATGTTTCCTCAAACAATGTATTTGGCTCATGACTGACATGATCCTCAAGATGGTATATGCTTTTTTAGGTTATTGATCTTTCAAATGATATATAATTGGTCTAAAAATTTAAAACTTTTAAAAAATTGATTATTCGAATAAAACTGTTGGTATAACTTGCCAGACTGTTATTTATCAGAGTGATTATTTGGTACTATAAGTATTTATCTAGATGATCTTATTATTACTTCTTTTTTTAAAGAAATAAACTCTAATAATACGTTATTTTAATAATATGGATCTCTATTTTAATTTGTTCACGGTTCTATACAAAAAGCCTAATCAAAGTACTTGTGAGTCTAAACAAATTCAGTATAGTTAAGCCCGAATTTGAATAGTTTATTCACAAGTTTTCAAAATTTAACTCAACCTGAGCTCAATTAACCCTAGTTAAATAAGGCAATAGTTGTAGTTAGATGAGCTCGTGTTCTTTTCTTCGGGAAAAAGTCTTTAGATTCCGTAAATTTTAAGATAATTTGAGACAGATATATGTTTGGTTTTAACTTTGGACATTAGGTTTTGTTTTTGTTTAACAATAAAAAATATAGAATTTAAAGTTACGAAATAAAATCATAATAATATAATAAATATATTTGATTTTAATCATTAGTGATGGGTTCAATAAACTCATCATAGAAAAAAAGTCCACAAATGAAATAAATGTTCAGAATAATTGGAAGCTCAGAAAGTGCACAAGCAAGCCCCAGTCAGTAGCCCTCACTAATTCGACCCAACTGCTCAATAATTCTGACCCAGAAAATAAGCCCGTACAATTTATCATAATTGTCTAGACAAATCTCTTCAAAATAATCACCGTACAATGGAATCACTCACTTCTCATTAATCTACCGTAACCAATTGGTCAGAACAATACAACTGCCTTATCCTATTCATTGGTGATTAATCCAACCGTCATTTACCTCTATAATTACCCTTTTTATTCTCATAGAAAGGGAAAAAAAAGGCTAATGAACATCCTCCAAGACGCTCTGCCATCAATAATCCAATGAGAGATCCCAGAGAAGAGAGGTCTTAGAAGAAAGGTCGGAGAGAAGAATCCAAAAGGAGGCACTGCCGTCCAACTTTCCTTGAGTTATGTACGCCGTCGTCCAGAAGGTCACGTCTAAGGAGGCTAGCCCTCCATCCTAAGGAGGCCAGCCTTCCATCTCAGGAGGCTTTGTCCACATTCAGGATATTTTTCTCTTGCAGGAAGCCCTACCCTCCAGTTCTTTTAGAAGTGATCTCTCTTCTCCCTCCAGAAGATCTTCCATTCAAATGACATGTTATTCCTCTAAAGCACTCAAATAATACTCAGACAGCCGTACAATCTGGGCATCTAAGCCACCCCTCTGAGGGCGCATCTCTAAGTTGTCCATCAATTGGACGCACCCAAACGCTCAATCCACGATATATACATCTATACATCATCATTATATCTTTCTATTCTCTTGGAATGACATTTAATTTGAGCGTCGGAGGATATACAGTTGAAGTAATTTTCGCCGTCCTCTAACCTCTTATTTTTAATTGTGTTCATAGGGTTCAAGTTCGAGACTATGGATACTGGATCCGTATTAGATCGACTCAACGTGAAGATCCGACTCACGGTCCCCGAATTACTAGAACAACCCAAATTCATGGTATGCAACAATTAGGTTTTGTTTTTGTTTAACAATAAAAAATATAGAATTTAAAGTTATGAAATAAAATTATAATAATCTAATAAATATATTTGATTTTAATCATATTGAAATTTCAATTAACATATTTTTTGATTTATTGAATTTTACAAATTTATAATTCTTTTTATTATCTAGTTAGATACAAATAACCAAAAAAATTTTCAAATTAATATATTATATTTTAACATATTTTTATTTTACTAATGAAATCTAATATACTTTCATCTTCCTTTAATTAGATATTAAACATATGGGTGGCATTTTCTTCCCTTAGCCAAATGAGTATTCAGCCCACAAAAAATTTCGTTAATAATTGGTTTTTTTAATCTTTCTGTAAGTAAAATTTTATTTATTATTTTTAATTCTGTCAAAATCGCTATCGCATATCGGAAGAAGAAGCAGAAGTGGAAATATGGTGAAATTAATAAGCTTGTTAGAATTATAATTGGAGAAAATTTTAATTTTATTGTTTAAATTGTATAAAAATTATAATTCTAAAAAATAAAATAAAATTGATGTACTGGTAATTTTTTTAATCCATACATAAAAATAAAAGAGATAAATAGTGTTAGTTGTGATGTGTACGTCAGTAATGGGCTGGCCTAAGAAGGAGGAACGACCCAAATCCACAACGGCTCAATAACACCTGGACGGTCAATGCTTTCTGTTGACAGGTCGAAAGGCCAATGAACCAGGAAAATCCCAAGAACAGGACGGCTCACTTGGGCCCATGACTGTCAACGCTTCCATTGACCGAAATCATGTAAGACGGTCAACGCTTCGATTGACCAAAAATATAACCAGTTGACCGTCTGCAGATCAGGCCTCAAGTGGGCGACCATCGTTAACCAGTAACGGTCTTCTCCTTTGATTTCGCGTTCTTCACAGAAGGTAATCTCGATTAAAATGGTCATTAGCAAATTCAACACGCATATCTAAAGGAAGGCACCAGAATCCTTTCCTTATCTGCTACAAAACTCTAACAGTTGTAGAATATAGAAGGAAAGTAATCAATCTAGCGACCGTTACTGCCATTAAAGCTCAACGCCAGAAAAGGCAATGATCCTAATAGAGCGCGTGAATCAAGCTTTTCTGCACAATGAAGGCACCCCAAAGCAGCGCCTATAAAAGGCCATGGAGTCCTCACTCCAAGGCACGCATTTATTCGCCCATAATAAGCTCAAACACTTAAACTTGCAACTAAAGCTCTCTGTAGAAAAGCTCACACGCTTCAAATTGTAAACCCTCTGTTTGTCATTATGTTTCCAACGAACTCAATGCTTAGAGCCAGCGCTCCTCACGAGCCAACAAAGCCTCTCTCAACGAGAGCACTCACCCATCTCAAACACTCTTCGCATTCCCTTGCATTCTTTATTTTCACTTTCTTAATTCGAAAGCTGTTTGCTGACTTGAACGTCGGGGTATTTACGGTGGGACAACCTTCTACCGTCACCTGACCTCTTGTTCGTAGTTGCAGTGTGTAAGATCCAAACTCAAGTGGATGGAGCCGGACTCAGATGACCGACTTGACCCGAATCTATTCGAAATTTAGATTTATGATGCATCATTAGCGCCATCTATGGGAAGCTTACAAAAAGCCAACAACGTTTTTTTCCCATGATCTCTCTCAATTTCACCTCTCATCAAACAGAATGGTGAACATGAGAGCGCAAGCTAACGGTCCTTTTAGAGACACGGCCACATCTGACTAGGACCACTCTGCTGATAAACAGGTCAACGGGGTGGTCAATAGTGTGGCAGCACCCTTTTTTTTAGAACCTGGTAGAGCACATGAGTAGTATGAACAGAATACTCCAAATACTCTGTGCTCGCCAGGAGAACGTTCAGTAGGGGGCTCCGCCCGCAGTATTCCCTACTCTGGCCTCCAAGAGAGGAGGACAGAAAAAGAAGAAACCGGCCAAAAAGACCAAGAGGACGGCCAACACTCAGGCTCCAGAGGCTTGACATGCTCAGAGCCGTTCAAGGCTCAAAGAATGTCTTGGCAATAGGACTCCGAAGAAAAATCCAGAACGGAGGAATCCCTGATACTCTTGGGCGAACGCCTCCCCTCAGGCTCAAGAGGGAGCCTCTAGGATTATTAGATCTGCTAGTGGCAGTAGCCGGCCGATTACTCGCCACGTCAGAGAAAGGATGGAGTTGAGAACCTAACTCAACTCCAAAAGAACTGCTGATGCCATCCCCACAGATTCGCCGGTCGAGAAGATCCTAAAATGCGTGCTCAAAGATGATGAACACGCCATTGATCTGGATAGATCTCCTTTCATGACGTAGATCTTGAACCGTCCCATGCCGGCCAAGTTCAAGATCTCAACTCTTGACTCTTACAATGGGAGCGTTAATCCCATGGATCACCTCGATTATTTTCGTACCCATCTAAGTCTACAAGGGTTGGATGATGCAATCATGTGTCGCCACTTCCCTCTTACATTGAAGAGAGACGCCCGCATATGATTCTATTGTCTCCCATTAGATTCGATCCGGAGCTTCCGAGAGCTCTTTAATCTTTTCTTGGCACAATATGCCTCCAGCTACCGAGAAGAGATTCCAGCCGCCGAGAAGAGAAGCAGCCTTGGAACTTCTCCCACATCAAACAGAAACATGGAAAGAATATGTGAAAGTTTCTAGATCGCTACACAGCAAAGGCAAGAAGAATCTCCAGGCTCGCAGAGGAGATGAAATTTGGTAGTTTCATTTCTACCTTAACACATTGGGATTTCTTTAAGTACCTGGCGTATAAGAATCCGCAAACCTTTCGAGAGGCAAAATCTAACACTATGGCTTATGTAATAGTGGAAGAAGCTAATGAGCTTAAGTGTCCTGAGTGGACCGAACAACCTCGATCTTTCCCAACTATGGGAAAGAGAAAGCACCATGGCGATGATCACTCCCACCAGAAGTAGCACAGGACTGGAGTACTAGAACGGAGGGACTATAGGCCGATCAATCTGATGCCCCTGACCGACACACGCTTCAACGTACTCATACAGTTCCATGGAAAAAAGTTTCTTAAGTGGTCAAAACCACTTGAGAAAGTGGAGGGAGCAAATCCAGCCAAGTACTGCTATTTTCATCGATCTCTCGAACACTCCACGGAAGATTGCTGTAACGTCCCCGGCGCATCCGCATGACGATATTGTCCGCTTTGGGCTGGGGGAACTTCACAGCGTCCCAAGCCATCACGCAGCCCGCACGGTTTTGCTCCTGGCAGACGGAATCCACCGCCCCCAAAACGCATCGTCAAGGAGAAGGTATCCACGCCCTTATTATAAGGCACGCTTCGTTCACCTCTCCATCCGATGTGGGACTCTACAGTCCACCCCCCTTAGGGACCCAGCGTCCCCGCTGGCACACCGGATCGGATCCCGGCTCTGATACCATCTGTAACCTCCCCGGCGTATCCGCATGACGATATTGTCCGCTCTGGGCTAGGGAAACTTCAAGGCGTCCCAAGCCATCACGCAGCCCGCACGGTTTTGTTCCTGGCAGACGGAATCCACCGCCCCCAAAACGCATCGTCAAGGAGAAGGTATCCACGCCCTTATTATAAGGCACGCTTCGTTCACCTCCCCATCTGATGTGGGACTCTACAATTGCAAGACGTTTCAGTAGGAGATCAAGGAGCTCATCTAGAGGGGCTACCTCACCGGGTTCGTCAGGAACCGTGGGCAGAGCTCTGGCGCCTCAAGAGGGGAAGGACCAAAGCATTCTCCACCATAAAATCGGGTCGCGGTTGGAGTGGTCAATATGATTATAACCTGACCGGCCAAGACCGCAGCAGATCACAATGAGCAACAGGTTGGGCGGAAGTAATAACGCATAGAAGACAACGCTATTAGCTTTAGCGATAATGACTTGAGCCATGTAATCTCTTCCGATGTTGATCCCCTCATTGTATTCGCGCTTGTTTCTAATGGTAGCGTCGACTACCAATTGAAACGAGTTTTCATTGATAATGAAAATTTTTATGATTTGCTTTACCATGATACATTTTTTAAACTTAGTTTAAAAAAGAGTCAGTTGAAACCTGCTAAAGGCCCACTCTATGGCCTTAACAACGAACCAATGGTCGTCCAAGGAATGATCTAGTTGGAGGTTACCCTGAGTATGTACCCAAGAAAGGCGAGTCGTACACTCACCTTCTTAGTCATCAACCTGCCTTTCGTGTACACTCACCTTCGGAGCTGTCACTTTAATACCGCATCTCAAGATGAAATTTTCAACAGCATGCGGTATTGGTGAAGTGTTGGGCGATCAAGTCACTGGGAGGACATACTACATGTCCCAGATCTCTCCATGTGGCAGCATAAAGGTGGCAGGGGAGTTTGACCATTGAGATAAAGTAACCCTATAATAAGTATAGTTTGAGGAAACAACCAATCTAATCCCACTGAACCCGGAAGACCCGGAGAGGTGTGTGTAGATCGGAGGCTCACTCACCGGGATACTACGTGACAAGCTGATCGCATTCTTACAACAAAACGCTGATGTCTTCCCGCGGACACCCGCTAATATGCCCATGATTTCGGCTGGAGTGATGGTCCACAAGTTGGGTCTCGATCCCGACCATAAGCCCATCAAGTAGAAGTGGAGAAACCACTCCGTGGAGAAATTGATCACCATCTTAGAGGAGGTAAAGAAGTTACTGGACGTTGACTTTATTAGAGAAGTTCGGTACTTGGATTGGCTCTTCATCATCGTCCTGGTAAAGAAAAACAACAAAAAATGACGAATATGCGTCGACTTCATTGACATTAATAAAGCCTGCCTAGAAGATAGCTTCCCTTTATCCAAGATTGGCTTGTTGGTGGACTCAACATCTGGATACGAGCTGCTGAGTTTCATAAATACGTACTCGGATTATAACCAGATCCAAATAAGCCAGAGGATGAGGAGTACACTTCGTTCATGACAGACCAAGGCACTTACTACTATAAGGTAATACCCTTTGGTCTAAAGAACACAAGTGCCACTTATCAGCGGTTTGTGAATAAGATATTCAAAGAGTAGATCTGTTATAATATGGAGGTGTACGTCGACGACATACTCGTCAAGAGCAAGACCACTAACGACCATATTTGTGATCTCGCTGAATCCTTCGAGATGCTCCGTGCACATCAGATGAAGCTGAATCCTTCTAAGTGCATATTCAGAGTATCTTCAGGGAAGTTCTTAGGTTTCATCGTTTCTCAACGAGAGATTGAGGCAAACCCAGAGAAGATCAAGGCCCTCACGGATATGACCCCGCTGCAGAGTGTCAAAGATGTCCAAAGGCTAACTGGACGACTGGCAACCTTGTCTTGTTTCTTGGCCAAGTCAGGAGACAAGCACCCGCGTTTCTTCAAAGCTCTGAGGGAGACAAAAGCAAACGGATTTCAATAGACTGCAGAATGCCATGCAGCCTTTGACAAATTGAAGCAGTATTGGCCATTCCGTCATTGCTAACGTCACCCAAGGACGGAAAGGAGTTATACTTCTACCTGGCAGTGTCAGAGGAAGCTCTCAGCTTTGTCCTCATACGCCAAGACTCCGACTCTCAGCAGCCAGTCTACTATGTGAGCAAGACGTTGACTGGCCTAGAAACGCACTATCCACGCACAGAGAAGTTAGTCTCGACACTTGTCTTCTCCACCCAAAAACTGAGGCCTTACTTTTAGACTCATTGTATGGTAGTCCTGACCGACTAGCCTCTGAAGAGCATTCTGTAGATTCCTGACATTTCTAGATGGCTGATAAAGTGGACTATCGAATTGGGAGAATTCGACATTGAATTCTGGCCCAAACCAACCATCAAGGAGCAGACTCTGGCAGACTTCATCGTTGAGACCACGATACCAATTCCTGATGAACAGCCCACTGAGGACACAGGACTACACAGGGAAGAGTCATAATGGGTTCTCAACATGGACGGATCGTCTATGGACTCAAGTAGTGGCGCCGGAGTAGTCCTGAGAACCCTTGATGAGTTTGAGGTGAAATACTCCCTTAGACTCGACTTCCCATCCACCAACATTGTTGTCGAATGTGAAGCCCTGTTAATTGGGCTAAGACTAGCCAAAGAATGCTCTACCAGATAACTGACCGTCTACAGCAATTCTGAGCTGGTCGTTAACCAGGTAAATGGGAGTTTTGAGACGTGCAACTCTCACTTAGCCAAATACTTGGCTAAGGTGAAGGACGTCATCCGAATATTTGATAAGTTGGACCTGGTCCATGTCCCCAGAATTGAAAACTGGAAGGCCGACCAACTCGCTAGGATAGCGGCAATTGAAAACCCAGAGCAGTACTCGAGGAACATGCGGGATGTCTTGAGCACTCCCAGCATGGAGGAACAGCAAGCAATGCAAATCTCCGACATAGATAGTTGGATGACGCTTTACCAGAGATACCTGACGGACGGAACACTGCCAGACAATGCAGACATAGCCAAGCGAGTTAAGAAGATGGCTGGCTGGTACACTATAGTTGATAGACGGATGTGTCGTTGTGGCTAATCGGCTCCGTACCTCCAGTGCTTAATTCATGAGGAGGCAGACTACGCCTTGAGCGAAATCCACCTTAAAATCTATGGATCGCATATCGACAGTAAAAACCTAACGTTCAAAATCATGTGCCAGGGATATTACTGGCTAACGATGAAGAAAGATGCTCTTGACTTTGTGAGGAAGTGTAAAAATTGTCAACTCCATGGTAATCTTCACTATCAACCGCCCGCTGAATTGAGAACTCTTCAAGATCCTTAGTCTTTCACGCAATGGGGGCTTGATATTCTCGGCCCGTTTTCCATTACTATTGGGCAAATGAAGTTTTTCATTGCTAGCATCGACTACTTGACCAAGTAGGTCGAAGCCACCTCATTGGCAAAGATCATCGAGTACAACGTTTTAGAATTCGTTCGCCAGAGCATAATCTGTAGATTTGGCATTCCCGAGGTCATAGTGATTGATAACGAAACCCAATTCTCTAGAAAATATTTCACCAAGTATTGCACCAATCTAGGCATCAGATTAGACCACACTTCGATAGCATACCCACAAGCTAATGGGCAGGTTGAAGTCACAAACCACACGCTACTCCACAATCTGAAGACTAAGCTAGAGGACGCATGAGGATCCTGAGTCGACGAACTGCCCTCTGTCCTATGGTCTTACCGGACGACTCCAAAAGAATCGACTCACGAGATACCTTTCAGTCTCTGCTACAGGACTGAAGCTGTAATTTTGGTTGAGATTGGGTTTTCAAGTTTTAGGGTTGAGTCGTTCGACCTACAAGATAACTCTCAGAAAAGTCAAAAATACCTGGACTTGTTAGAGAAAGCCCACGATGCTGCCAGACTGCGGACAACGACCTATCAACAACGAGTCGCACGCTATTACAACAAGAAGGTAAAAGTGCGGCACTTCGAAATCGGGGACTTGGTCTTACGAAGTATCGAAGTTATGGGCAAAACCACCAACTGGAATAACTTTTTCCAAATTGGAAAGGCCATTTTCTAGTCTCCGCTATTCTACGGAATACAAACTGCAGACCCAGAACGGCAAGTTGGTTCTATGGACGTTGAATACGGTCCACCTCAAACGCTACTTCCAATAATGGTACAGGTAGGTTATCTATATGTATGCTTGCACATATTGTTTATCATTAATAAAAAAACATATTTTTTCTTTCTTATTTGCACTGTGTCTTTTTTCTTTTCCATATACATGTGTGTTTTCTTGAAGGGTTATACGATCTAGACTACCTCTAAGTTAGGCAAAAATTTACCCGCTCGTAACTAAACCCTCGTCATCTAGGCGGCCCATAAGCAGTCGTAACTAAACCCTGATCATCCAGGCGGCCCACGAGCAGTTGTAACTAAAAACCTAGTCATCTTGGCGGCCAATTAACGGTCGAATTAAACCCTGATTATCAAGGCGGCCCACAAGCATCGTAACTAAACCCTGGTCATTCAGGCGGCCTATTAACAGTTTAATTAAACCCTGGTGATCCAAGTGGCCCGTTCATAGTCAAATATCTTAGGGGGTTTAAACAACACACGAGACGACCCTATCACGTACTCAATGAGATAGCGTGACAGTCAACAACAGTCAATAGGAGTAGAAGCGCTCCATTCAAAAGCCGGCTGCCCAAGTTTATATTTGTGCAGCGCCGCCAAGCCTTTACTCACAAGTGAAGAACAGACTTGACTCGACAATAGGGTCTACCATGATATCCTCTACTAGACTTAAGTCCTTAGAGAGCGCCGCTAACATCTCAAGAAAGGCAACGGACTATGTTGGTCGGACAACGCAACAACAATAATCGAGAAACGACTATTAAGGCAAAAACGCAAAATATCAGTAAAATGATCATTTTATTGATTGTGTGTCTTCATAATACAACAATCTCAAAAATAGGAGTACAAAATCTATAAGGGAGTAAAGCGCCCAGAAGGAGGTTGTGATGGCCCCAGATCACTCTGGGACAGTCCCACGAGGTTCTCGCGACGTTGGGTAGAACGGTTTGCTGGAATAAGAAATTCAATTGAAAAATTAGGGTCAATTAGCCGTGCAATACAACAATTGAGGTTAACACCTTTCTACACTCGTGCCCACAGCATCCCAGCGACCTCGTGGGGACATAAACGAGTTGCTAGTTCATTTTCCAACGATGTCAACCGTCCGGAGAGCTGATCAATGTGCCTCGCCGCCCGATCAGCTTCCTCTCTCAGTTTGGCATTCTCTTCCTTCAACCCTACGTTCTCCTCCTCCAGGCTCGACACCACGGTCTGAAGGGTGGCTGTGTCATCCAGATGCTCCGCCTTAAGCAGCTCCATCTCCTCCTCGAGCCAAGCGATCTCTTAGTCACGATCAAAGATCACTAGGTCCATTTGACGTAACACCTTGCTAACTACACCAATTACTTTGTCCTCCTACAAAGACCAAACACGTTAAGTGACAATAACGGAAATGAAAAGGAGAAGGAGAGTTACGAAAGTTTACCTTCTAGGCTCGGCGCTCCAGCCCCTTTGGCCTACTGCGAGACCTTGGCTTAAGCGGTGGAGGACTGGAAACAAGAATCTCCTGAGTAGGCCCAGCAGTGGCCTCCGTTGCAAACTCCATCGGCAACTCTGTCGTAAATCCACCGCCTCAACAGGCTCTTCGGCGGCTGGCTCCTTTGGCACACTATGTGGCTCCAAAATTGGCTCCTGCAGCTTAGTTTGCAGCTCCACAATTGGCAGCTCAACAGCTGGCTCCTGTAGCTCAACTGGTGGCTCAGCAGATGGCTCCTGTGGCTTAGCTCGTGGCTCACCAGCTAGCTCCAGCATCTCAGCAAGTGGCTCGAAAGTTGGCTCTTTCGGCTCATGTTGCGGCTTTGGCACTAGCTCCACCAACGCAGGCAACGCCAAAATAATGATGCTGCTCGCACTGGTGTGCAACATGGCGTCGTACTCCTCTAGAGCTAGCTCAGCTTTGACTCCTGAGTGGCCACCCATTCCTGGAAGGCGCCCAACGGCCACATAATCTGGCCCAAAGAATGACGAAGAAGGCTCCACCATTATAGCCCTCTTTTGTTTTAGACTGGTGGGAGCAGGGTCAAGGGAAAGCGCGCCAACGTCACCAACGATCATAGATCCAGCCTTCCTCTTCCCCTGTGAGGCCTCCGGTGGCGGAGTTCTGAACTTCTGTACTAGAGAGGGAGGTCCCCAATGCGTTCTTTTGGTTTTCTCTCGAGAAACCAAGCGGTCTCTCCTAAACTCGTCAGGGTTCTCCCTCACAAGCTCCAACAGCTTTCCCATAGCGACTATCTCTGCCTTCTTCGATGT
This sequence comes from Nepenthes gracilis, assembly GCA_033239525.1. Taxonomy (NCBI): domain Eukaryota; kingdom Viridiplantae; phylum Streptophyta; class Magnoliopsida; order Caryophyllales; family Nepenthaceae; genus Nepenthes; species Nepenthes gracilis. The sequence goes on along the minus strand of BSYO01000026.1, from coordinate 1,338,503 downwards.
CCCAGTGAAAGCCTTCGGAACCTTGCCCTAGTCTTGAGATAAGGGCTACGTCTCAGCAACGCGGACAAAGAAGAAGCGATTCTTCCAATTTTTTAGCAAGTCATAGATAGCCTTGTTGATCGGAAGGTCTCTAGGGGATGGAGAAATCCAGTCCCCACTCTGTGTAAAGCGAAACATCACCCTGACAGCATCAATCGTCATCATCCGAGAGTGATGGAGCATGAAGATGCACAAAACGCAAAGATATCACATGGTATTAACAAGAAGTTGTGCGATAGGCACCTGAAGAGCAGTGAGGATGTCAAGTGGTTCCTGAGGAATTGGGAGATGAAGCCCTCTCCTCAGATGAGTTTCATATACAATGATGCAGCCCTCAAGAGAAAAACAAGTCCTATCCAACTCGCTGAGCATCACCGAAAAGATCTTCTATGAAATGTTAAACTCCATATATAACTCTCTAACCTCAACAGGTGTAAACACAAAAGCAATTTCCATTATAGAAGGAGCCATGGGAATAGAAGTGAGAAGGACGATGACACAATATTTAGAATTATTCAGGAAGGAAAGTTGAAGCAAAGTGTGGGAAGTTTGAAAAGTAACAGACGAACAACTTAAAGCAGTGTGAACGTCGGTGAAGGTGAACTGTCTTGTAAACATGTGCCTATCATTGCTGACACGTGTTATTTCTTGAGCAGGTGCAGTTGAATCAGATCCTTTGAGGCATTAATTGCCGGGATCATATATTCATTGCACGCAAACACGTGGTCAACTTTTTGACTGATAGGTCGGCAGCATGATGGCATATCATTTAAACTCCCACTTCCTCTTGGCTCAAATAGTCAATAAATCTAGTCAACACTTCCTTAGAAGTTTTCCGGACTTTGGCTCAAACGGTCAATAAATCCGGTCAACACTTTTTTTAACAGTTCGTCGAATTTTGGCTCAAATGGTCAATACTACCTTAAAAGTTCTCCGGATTTTGGCTTAGATAGTGAACAAATCTGATCAACATTTCCTTCACTTTCTTCTCGAATTTTGGCATGGACGGTCAACGAATCCAGTTAACGCTTCCTTCAACCAATTCTCCGGATTTTGGTCTAGACGATCAACGAATTCGGTCAATACTTCGCTCAACCAGCTCTCTAGATCTTCACCTTACGGCCAGCAGCTGTACGCAACACAATCAACAGACTGAAAATCATCGCTAGGCCACCTCATGTAGGTAACCCAGCCACTCGTGTCCCATCTTGAATATGCTGGAGGTCGGAGTCGCAAACCATCAGTATGGGAGGTTAGTGATGGGCACGCCAATAATGGGCTTGCCTAAGAAGGAGGAACGGCCCAGATCCACAATGGTCCATTAGCTCTTAGATGGTCAACGCTTGTCGTTGACAGGTCAAAAGGCCAATGAGCCAGGAGAAGCCCAAGAATAGGACGGCCCACTTAGACCCAGGACGGTCAACGCTTTCGTTGACCAGAATCATGTAAGACGGTCAACGCTTCCATTGATCGAAAGTATGACCAGTTGACCGTTTGTAAGCCAGGCCTCAAGTGGGTCAAGCCCAATTTGTTCCACGCGATTGTCCTCAACTAGCAATGGTTTTCTTCCCTAATTTTGCGCTCTTCACAGAAGGTAATCTCCACTACAGCGGTCGTCAGCAAATTCAGCGCGCATCCTTAAAGGAATGCGCCAGAATCCTTTCTCTGTTTGCTGAAAACCCTAACTATTGCAGAACACAGAAGGAAAGCAATCAATCCAACAACCGTTACAATCATAAAAAATCCATACCAGAAAAGACAGCAATCCCAATAGACCACGAAAATCAAACCCTTATGTACATAGAAGACAGCCCAAAGCAGCACCTATAAAAGGCCATGGAATCCTCACTCCAACGCATGCATTTATTCGTTCACAATAAGCTCAAACGCTTAAACTTGCCACTCAAGCTCTCTGTAGAAAAGCTTACACGCTTCAAATTGCAAACGCTTTCTCTCTCTTTGCAACTATGTTCCTAGCGAACACAATACTTAGAGTTGGCGCTTCTCACAAGCCAACAAAGCCTCTCTCAATTAGAGTACGTGCCCATCTCAAATACTCTCTGCATTCCCTTGCATTCTTTATTTTCATCTTCTTAATTCGAAAACTATTTGCTGACTTGAGCGTCGGAGTATTTACGGTGAGACAACCTCCCACTGTTACCTAACCTTTTATTTATAATTGTGGTGTACAGGATCCAAATTCAAGTGAACGGAGTCGGATTCAGACGACTAACTTAACCCGAATCAGTTTAAAATTTAAACTCAGCACGTATTAAGGCGATACATAAAAAACAAAAAAATTAAATAGTTTAATAAAAATTCTAATTTTTTTAATATATAAAAATTTATATAATATAATTTTTATAAAATATCTCATTTTGAGATTTAGGTAATTTTTTTTATAGATCCAAATAACTAAAAGTATTTTATCCAATAAATTTTACTTTATTTAATTTTATTATATTTAATTAATAAATAATTTTTACGCTTAGACTTATAATTTTTTATTATATTCATAAAAATAATAAATATATATTGTATGCTATTTTTTAAGTTTAGAAATTAAATGTGTGAAATTAGAGTTTTAATCTAGACTAATATTAAAAAATAAAATCAGTATTAGAATTAAAATTCTGTTTTTAATTTTAAATTTTTGGGCGTACGGCCCCTCAGATATTCACCTAATACCCACGGTAATGGTGGAAACCGACATGTAATTGCTCATGATCCAGCGACTCTCTCTCTCTCTCTCTGATCTGAGATCGATATATGCAGCTGGGAAGTCGCAACGTTCAAGCTAAATCATTATTCGATTCCGATTCTCCCTTTTATCCTCCAATCCCCGTGGAGATCGAAACCCTAATTGCTTGATCTTTACTGCAGAAGCATATTCTTCCATTTTCACAGATCCGAATCACTTAGCCATGTCCTGCTTAGCACTCTCTCTACAGCCGACAAATGGTCCCGACATTCTCCTACAGACACGCGAATGGTTCCCTCCGGCGAGAGCTCTGGTTGCGCTCTCCGGTTTTCGTCAAACTCGCCTCGCCTTTGCCTCCGGCAAGCACCAGTCGTCCGACGACGCCGGAGACGCCGCCCTTGTCGGAGATGACCCCCTCGCCGCCTCCAGCGGTCAGGTAATTGTAGGTGTTGAGAGTCGTTATCGTGTTATTTATCGATTGGTGAATGCAATTTACGTTCTCGGTGTTACTACTGTTGATGATGATAGCATCAACGTGTTCGAGTGTATTAGTATTGTGAATCAAGCTGTTAGCGTGATCGTTACTGCTTGTCGTGGTGTTGATGTGACGCCTGAGAAGCTTAGTAAGAAGTATGCCGAAGTGTACATGGCATTAGACATAGTCCTTAGAGGTGTGAGTAATATAAGATTGGCTGCAATGCTGGCAACGATGCACGGGGAAAGTATCGCGAAAATGGTCCATTCGGCCATTGATACGGAGAATAAGATTAGAGGAGCTGATAGTTGGAGTAATGTGGAACAGCATTCTGTTGAGCATGAGGCGGGTATGGAGTCTTTTTCAAATGCTAGGTTTGAATTGCCTCCAGAGACATTGGCTGCCGGCGATGAGGTGGCTGCAAGTATTGCACCTGTTAATCAGGGTTTGAGCGAGCAAGATGGACAGCAGATGGAGGAATCTCAGGAGCAGAAAGACCCATTTGCAGCAAGCGAAGCTCTTAACAAGCCTGAAGCTCTTGTTGGTGAATTCAAGAAGGATAAGGATATGGATTCTGATGTGACAAAGTCGTTGGTCGGGCTTGAGGTCACTCCGCTGCCACCAGCTGAGGCTGCTCAGCCAACACATATATCTGTCGAGGGCTTTGAAGGGGACTATGGTGGCATAGAGTTTAGTATAGAAGAATCTTCATTGCGGGAAACCTTTGAAGGGTTTAATGATGCTTTTGGTGGTGGTTTGGATGCATCGGAGTTTGTTGGTCCAACAAAGGTTGCAAAGAGGGAGGGACTTGGTGGGCTTGAATTCTTACAGACTGGTGTGGCTGATGGAACCACTGCTGCAGCTGCAAGTGCTGGGGGCACCCCTCTTGAGAATCTTTTGGTGCAGAAGTCAGAGATGAAAGGTCCTGAGATGCACATATCTGAAGAAATCCAGGCAGAGTTCAGGGAATCATTACTTGCTAGAGTGGGATTGATGGGTGTGGTCTATTTAAAAACCCTGCCCCCAAAAACTGGTGAGAAAGAAACTGAGTTTTCTTTCAGGATTGATGGTACCACATCATTTAAAAGAGTTGTCATGCAAAGCTCTCGTGTTAGCAGCCTTGGCAATGGGATGTTCCATGTGCGGACATCAGCCTCAGAAGAGCCTATACCAATATTAAAGTATAGTTTGCTACCTCATTCAACTCCTGTTCCTTTGAGGGTTCGTGTTATCAAACGTCATAGTGGGACTTTACTTTCTGTGATGATACAGTATGTTTCAAATCCTGATTTACCTGCGCCCCTTAATGATGTGACATTCGTTCTTAAACTACCAGTTGATCCGACATTATTAAAAGTTTCTCCTAAGGCAGTGTTGAACAGATCTGAGAGAGAATTGAAGTGGCATGTACAAGAGATTCCGTTGAAGGGTTCACCTGGTCGGTTGAGGGCAAGTATGCCCATAGATTCAAATGAGGAAGATGTTGAAGATGAAATTGAGGTTGTTTGTTCTGTTAAATTTTCCATGCAAGGTACTAAAACACTCTCTGGGGTATCTCTCTGGCCTGCTGCTGAGGGTAAAACTGATTTTTACGTGGTAAATCACAAGGTTGAAAGTGGGGCTTATATCTGCAATTGACCAACCATAATGTGGTTCATCCCGTAGGATGTTTACAGTCGTATTCTTCCTTAAATGGGTTTGTGTTCTGAAATCATTTCTTGAATTGCCTTGAATGTTAGGATATTTGCTAAAATTTTATTGTGTGAGAAAAGCTATGAGTTTACTGTAACAGCTGTTGACAGTTTGTATCGTATAGGACTCCTTTATTTCATATATCATATGTTCCATTTTAATTTGGTATGCTAGATCTAATCACATGCATATCATTTTAATGGAGGGAAGCTAGAGAGAGGAGATTTAAAGAATTCCGATCAAATTGTGGAATGGAGGAAAAGTTGATTAAAAGTAAGAATGAGAAAGAAGCTGATAGATGACTGGGAAGTAATCCATAATCTGAAGTCTTACTCTTGTTTGTTGATTTAGCCAAACCAGAATGTAAACAAGAAATTTAGAAACAAACTAAAGTAAGAAACTTAAAGCTTTAAACTTTAGGTTAACCAAAGCATACAAGAGAATTATTACTTAATCAAAAGGTTGAAACTCTAACTTTAAATGAATCGTAATTAAAATTCTGCTATTCTTCGTAAACTACTTAAGCAAGAATAAATGGATTAGACAACACGAAAAAGTTAAAAATGAAAGATAAACCGGTCAACTGAAGTATTTTCTTATCACTAGGATTTCAGTTGTTCTTTCCTTGTTCGACAATAACACATGAATAGAAAACAGGACTTTAAATAGAAAAAAAAAAAAAAAACTCTTTGTTCTAGTGGGAAGGTGCTGGCATACCGCTTGAAAGATAAAAAAAATAAAAAATAAGGTGTTGACAAATAGCTTGAATAAAGATAAAAGATAGAATTGTCACTACTGTTCTAATTGCGTGAAAATAAAATTAACATGTTAGAAGGTGTTGCCCTGTAGCCTAAAAGAAAGCAATCGCTGGCAAACTCCTTGGAGAAATTAAAAACGGAGAAATTCTAATCTAAGGATTGCTCTCTAATGCAGGGGTAAAACATCTGCCCATTGGCTCTCTTCCTTTTTTTTTTCTCTCACTTGGCAGTGTGATGTAGAGGCTAAAGGTTTTCTTGTGTTGCTTGAGAGAGAGAGAGAGAGAGAGAGAGATTTGTGCACTCCTTCCTTGTTTGGTTGCTTGAATAATAAGCGAAAAAATTTATGATCTTGTCTTTGGAAATTCCATAATTCTCTCCCTTTCCTTGTTCTTCTTTCTTTTCCCCTTTTTTTTTTTCTTTTCTTTCCTTCCTTGTTTTCTTTCCTTTTTTTCTTCTCTCTTTTCTTTTCTTTTCTCTCCAGCTTTGGACAGCTCCCCTTATTTAATTGGCCCCTTGTTTCGGTTGGTTGGCTCCTTGTTTTGCTTGGCCTAATCTTCTCCTTTATGCTTCCTAAATCGTCCTTTTATGCTTTGATTCCCAAAAAATTACAAAACCAAGATAAATTAACAAACTACTACTATTAACATAATTTTTCTAAGAAGTAACATAAATAAGCGTGGGTAAAGATGTAATATTTTGTGTTATTAGGCATCCCTTCAGTGATTAAACAGCAGGCTCATTCTCTCTATTTTAAATGAGATGTATCATTGAAAGATGTTGATAACGGTCTAGTAGGTGACATTTTGTGAATTTCTTCTTAAGAATTAGTATCCTGAACATGGGTGGGAATCCGCCCGAGTTTTTTTTTTTTGGTTGAAGGGAAATCCTCTCCAAGATATTTGAAATTCTTGAAAGATTTGAAGGCATTACCAAGAAAATCTTCCTTTTCCCTCAAAGTTTTTCAGTTCCTCTTCATAAGCAATCATGATCTTATAGAATTCCTCATCAGATGTCCAAGACAGCTAATCAAAGACAGAGCCATCATCCTCCCTCCCTATCATCGCCGCAGTTGGTAATGCGGCGATGATAGGTCAAGGTGGAAGCTCCAAAACCCGTTATTCATTTCCCTCATTTCTTTCACCCAGCTAAGAGCTTCATATAAGCTGTGCATTCTCGATGTTTAGAACCAAGGAGCTTATTCTACACTCCATTTTTCATCTACCCCCTGCACTTATTGACATAGGCATTGGAGTTGGTTCTCTCAGACATTCCCTGATGCTCCCAGTAACATTTGTCTCATTTATTGTTATACTTGCATGATTTAGATCCATTCTTTAAAACAAAAGTTGTGAATAAAACAGGAGAAAGAGAAGGTGAGAATATTTTATTGGTATTTTTCCAAAATAGTTATTGGTTTTGAAAATTCATGTTTACATCTGAGACTAAAGCCACATGTTGGTATCAACCTTGCACCATTCTGCTAGCAATCATCTGGGAAAATCCGCTTGTGCATTTAGACATCTTCATTCCTATTATTATTTGGTTCTGAGTCTCAGCAAAATAAAATAAAAGGTTGGTTCTGAGTCTTATTAGGAATTTCCCTCTGTTCTGGCTGAAAGTGCATCGGCATATCTTGAAATAAGGAATGCCCTAGTAAATATTAGTTTGAATTATTGATAATAATATTGGTATCGGTATCAATATTGGTTATATTAGTATTTGACTTATCAAATAATGCGTATCAATATTAGATATAATTAAAAAAATTTCTGAGTATCATAAGCTGACAGAGTCATGTCGATTGATATATTGGATATATCGACCGATATATCGCCAATATATCGACATCTCGTAATATTGTTGTTGGTATTAAGAGGCCCGATACTAATTCATATTGGATGGTATTTTTAGTAATGGCATTGAATTGAATAGGTGGTGTTTTTCCATAAGGGTTGACACTCAACTGATTGTGCACTGGCAAATATATGCCTTACTAGGCCAATGCATTGACAGGTGCTGGACTGTAGGACGTGTGTTTCAGTATGATAAGCACCATCTCTGGAATTAGACGGAACATGTTCATGGTAGGTGCTTGAAGTTAAACCAAAATTCTCATAATTATTCATGGAGCTTGATGCCACTCAAACACTTAGTAGCTCTAGCTGACTTCAGCTTTTTCTAGTTTACATCTTTGTCATATGAATCAATGATGACTGAGCTTTAAGTTTTAAGTAAAAAGTTCTGTGCCTTTAGGATCTAAAGAGATGAAAATATCAGCTATATGTATCAGTATTAGGCCCCTAATGCCATGATAATATCTTAATATGTTGTTGTATTGATGATATGTTGTGATATATTGGTTGATTCACCCCATATTTGGTATATATATCTACAATATTGCTTTGTTGATTTATGATTTTTAGCAATTTTTTTCTTCCTATGTATATAATTCCAATATGTAGTTTTAAATACTTAAAATACCGATACTGATACTGGTACTAATATTTTTATCCATCTTGTATTTGGTTAATCTTTTACCGTAAAGTGCTATCTGAGAAGAATAGGACTAACATATGCTATCTTGATTTGGGAAAATGTTCTGCTGTAGGTCATTGTCAAAGTATCAGTCTCTCCATCTTAATTTAGAAGTTCACTGAAAATGATTATTTTGCTATAGTGCTAAGAAAATCAGGCTTCTGAAGTTATAATGCCTGAACCCAAATTTTTTATTACTATGAGAATGTGTGCAATTTCAGGGGGAATGTTCAATATGAATTCTCATGACACTGTTCCATGGGGGAGGGCCATTATGTATATTTGCTAGGATGCCCACCTAAGCTAGAAGCAGTTATAGATGCTATAACAAAATTTAGTCAGAAAATCTCTTAGAAGATCCATGAAGATATAACTAGGTCTCAACATAAGAATCGATGTTTTATTATCAGTTACTAGTTTTGTGGTGGATGCAATATTCAGCTACGTATGCAGCGATTGGCATTTTGTATTAAAGGTAAATAGAAAGCAGGTTGGCTTGTTGTATGCACAATCAAGGGATGCTGAAGCCTCTGTTTCCAAAATGCAATGCTAATTTTGTTCCTAAGCATATTGGTAATTCTGGAGTAGCTGTGTGAAACTAATGCTTTAATGCCCCTCTATCATTGAATTGTTCTACTTCAGGGTCTTAATGTATTGATGTGAAAATTTTGGGATACTTTGTCGAGGACTTGAGATGTGCCTGATGATCCATCTTCTGCTTGGTATTTGAATTGGATTCAGATGTTTCCTTCGTTTGTTATGTGATCATTATGTTGATGTGGACATATCCAATGCATAAGTTGTTATGTCAACTATTTGAGACAATGGTGTTGGCAGTTATTATGAATAGTCACACATTTCTTTGATGTTTCAATGAAGAGATATGCTTGATAAGGAAATTAAAGTTGAGTCTTGGCACAATAGTAGGGTTTCTCTGCTATGACCTGAAAGTTACCAGTTTAAGCCACAGAAACCCCCTCTTTGGATTGTCCATGGTCAATGGAGAGATTGCTAGCAACTAAGATGGTCTCATCAGACCATTTGTTCATACACTGCATTCTTAAATGAATTCCCCGGCCCAGATTTGCTTCAGAAAGAGTGAATTGTCAAGGATATGAGCTGCCAAGATTAGACTGATAATTCTTGAGTGACTAATATGCTAATTGAAGGATCCTGAAAGTAGTTGATGGAATGAAAAGTAAAGTTATGGTACTTCTGTTCATTGTATATCTCTTCTTTCTTGGTGTGACCGTTCTTCTTGTCTCTACCTTTCACCTTTATGATGATAGGTTTCAGAAAGGGGGATCACCACTTACATCCTATAATTGCAGCAAGGATTTTCCCTGTATGCATCTTGGTTTCAAATCTGTGTTAGTTGATATTATTGGAATGTGGGTGCAGCCATACCAGTACTAATGTACCAGATCCCATCAGAATTCTGAGGTTAAGCGTGCTTGGGTGATAGTAGTACTAGAATGGGTGATCTCCAGGGAAGTCCTCGTGTTGCACCCCTTTTCTTCGTTTTTTACTTACCAAAAAAAAAAAAAAAAAGATATTATTGGGATGAGTTATTCCCTTGTGAGCCATGCCCTTTTGTACATATAATGTTTTATTGCAGTTGAAGGGTGCATGTGCCCCACGGTAGTTCTAGATCAATCTTAAGTGTTTTGCTATGTTTTTTGACCAGTTGTGTTAGTTTTTTCAAATACCATTTGAGTGTCAAATTGAGTGGGAGAAAGGAAAAAAAGGGAAGACGAGATTTTGCCAATTATTGTGATTTGAATTTTATTTTGGCCTTTACTATCGCAGGATATGTTGTCCCGGACATTGTTAAAACATTTGTATCAGTGGTTTTGTTTCATTTTTTCTCTTGTTCATTTCTTAGTTAGCCTATACTTATGGAAAATGAGGTGATGGCTTTGATTGGTTCATTGTAATTGAACTCGCATATAGTGAAGATACTTCAAATGATAAGTCCTTGGGCGTTTTCCTTGTTCTCAAAGGGACTTTCCACCTAAAATTCGTAAGTTCAATTACTGTGCAATTATTCATGTCTGTGTGATTATCTGGCCTCTTCATGTATTTGATCAAATGGTTTGGTAATTGATTATTGTAGAGATTTGTTTTCAACTTTTGTGAAATTTTAGTTGGTCTATTCCTAACAGATATAAGCTGAGTGGCAGCAGCTTTCTTTTGACAATGATAATGAATGCTAAAGAGAAGACTAAAGAATGAGGAATCATTTCCTTTTTGCAAAGTGTGTCTCCTTGTATTCATGCAGGGCAAACGAGAGTGCAGCTACATGGATTAATTTGACGAAAGTGCAAAACATAAAGCTGCAGAATTAGGAATAATAGCACTAGAGTTACTGTCAAATTATTAATAATAGTAGTTGTATAGGTATCGGATTGATGGAGAATGTTACAATATAGACTTTTCTATATTTTGAGTTTCATAGGGTCCACCTGATATTTTAACTTTGTGTGAAATCGATAAAATCTTCAGTCGTAATATGTTCAAGCCATGCTTGTAGTGTCAATTGGAAGATCTGCATTTGTTTTTTGTGTCAAGAATAAGAAGCTTTGTGTAAGGTTGTGGCAAGACAGGTGCTGTGTGTGACAATTCAAATGAGTCTTCTAAATTTTGACATGGTTTTTCTATGAACCGGGAATTATTTTTAAAAGTTAAGTAAATTTAGTTTAAATTTTAGTATTGTAGAAAAATTAAATATTCTATTGTAAAAGTTAAAGCATTTTAATGTGATATTTGATTTTCCATATCACAAATCAAAGCTAGAATTCAGAATTACAGGATAAATTTTTTGGTTTATTTTTTAAAACTCAAACTCATGTTTGAGGTAGAAAGAAAGCAAGGAGGACTTCTAGAGGGTGGTGTTTCGTGCATGAAAGACAGAATCCTAATTTTTTTTGTATGTAGATTTAAATATTGTGAGACTTATAATCTTTTAAATATGGACAATAAAATATGAAGGAAATCTTACAAATTTCAAGATGCTTAAATATAGAAGATGCTTTGATCAACCGGCCAATTTTAAGATTATCACATCTTAAGTTAGTGCCTTCATGATTAATCGCCGCTTATATAAACATAACTTAGTGAACGGTTTCAGACGATTTTGCTAATTAGAGTTCTGATAATAGGTCATACTTAACTTTAGGATCCAATTACTTTGCTCACAGGCATAGGCTTATGTTGGGGCAAAAGGGTCGTTCGGACACAGTGACACACTGTCGTACCACGCCACACACAATGTAAGAAAAAGAACAGAAGAAGTACACACAAATTTACGTGGAAACCCTAGAACCAAGGGAAAACCACGGGAGCAGAGTCGACAGCAAATCCACTATGTGAAAATGGGTTACAAACCTCCAAGATGGAGTATCCGCTACACATCCGAGAACAATAAAGAAAAATCTCTCTGGAGCAAACAAGAAAGCACCCTCTCGTTCTCACTCTCTGTTTTTCTTTCTTCTCCTTCTCATTGGTGGTGCACTTCTCTCTTGTTTCCTCACAACTCCTTTGCTCTCTCTTTTCTCCCTCCTATATATCCTAGAAATCTGGAGCAATATTCCATATAAATAGAAAAGGGCACGATCTGTCCTTTCCAATAATAAGAATATGCTCTGTCCAAAATAAACTGCTCCTGCAAAACCTTCTAAGATCACAATTTCCAGAAAATCTGCTGAGCTGGCGTTGTTCTGGATTTCTTGGCGGACGGCAAACCGTTGGCCGTCCGCGTTCTCCACGAGCCATCCGGTCAACTCTCCCGCTTGATGGCCTTACCAGCGCTATCCGGAGAACTTGGACTGCCCTCCGCCTTCCGGTCCAACTCTCTTGTTGACCGCCCCGAATACCCCATTCGGCCAACCTCCTGTTGGCCGTCTTTGGCTGTCATCCGATCAACCTTTCCTGCTGACGGATTTTGCCTTCCACCGGGTCAACGTATGTTGGCCATTGCACCCCACCCGATGACAAACTAGTTTGTTGAAATCATCCACAAGAGAGTGACTTACCCCAACAGCTTAGTGGGTAGCTATGTATGATTTGTTATAAGATTATGGCTAACGTGAAGCCTCCTTTAATGCCCTTATCTTTGACTCCATCTAACGACTTTGGCCATTTTAATGGAATAATTGTCATATTTACTGATGAGTTGGTATTAAAAGATCCAAAAAGTTTGCTAAATATGAAGGTTTGTTTATATAATTTGATGGTCTATTCTTCATTAATTTTCATTTTCTAATTTGTTTCTATCCACTTCTACCTAATATAATTGTATTCTGACTTTTTAAGTTCTTTAATAGTTTAACATCCTTGGTCTTAGACAACCTAGATCCATCGTTTCAATCTTAAACTAAGGTCGATGGGTTCAAGTCAGCTTGAATTTTATTTGGACCCATCACAATGTATACTAGTATAAAAATTCAAAAGATTCAAAACTTTAGGTATAGGAGGATGAATTTAATAAATATTCATTCATCTTAAATTATTATTTGTTACTATATAATTGATTGCTTGTGATTAAGCATATTCAATTAGTGACTTACTAATGTTTGATATACTCAACACTTACTGCTTACTCGTGCTAGCCTTCTAGGGTTGATCCTCACACTTAAGCTTAGGATGAATTTAATCACACTTATTGATTGCCTATAATATATATTATTTTATAAATATTGTCAAGGCGAGTATTTATTAAAATACTTAAAACTTATAATATGGTGATAAAAATTTAACATATTTTATTTGTTCGCCATTTAAAAGGTAAAATTTCTTCTTTCTCTTTTGTTATATGCGGAACCCGTCTATATATAAAAGTATAACTAAAATCAATTTTGATGTTTAAGAAAAGTCAAAATCGAAACTAGATTTAAGATTTTGCTACCGATTTTTCTTCTACCCACCCATGATAACTTAACAGAGATATAATGTCTCGGTCCTAGCACAAGACACCTAGAGTCAAATCCTTCTCTCCTGGGTTTGAGGGAAGGATTGCTAATCCTACATATTTCAACAGAAACAAGAAACCAAAGACCGTGGTGAATTTATTCCAAGGGATACTTCTCCAAATTTTAATTAGTTTACTACATTAGCTAATGTTGAAATTAAAGAGGAGGTTAGAGTAGGCAAGTCTTGAAGGACACAAATTACTATACTTTTTATGTTAATTATAACCTTCTGTAAAAACTCTCCTTGTTGGATGTGGTGTTTAGCTTGAGAAGGATTAGTTTCGTCTGAGAGCTTATGAATGGAGGCATTAAGTTTTTGCTTGGTGATGAATGTCTGCTTGACAATGATAAAGGACCCCTTTTATGGAAGAAGGGAGCATTCTTAAAGGCTCTTGGCACTCTTGTTGACCTGTCTGGATGCATTATCTTCTATATTGATGTCTCCTTTGGCACTTGTGGTGGCTCAAAACTTGAGGAGGTAGCAATGAGGTGTGCCTGCAACCATTGCTTTAGCTCGTGGCCTGTCATATTGTTCGAGAATGCTACACGGATCCTTTGCAATAATTAACATTTGGCGGTGTCATTAGGTCGACACCACAACCGTTTGGCCGAGCATCATCTAGAGTATTAGAAGTTTAGGGCTAGTTGAGGTTTGTCAATGTTCTTAACTCTTGTTGATATGCCTTTGACATATTTTTCATCATGTCTTGAGCTATTGCTCTTATTTTCTAACAATTTGTGCTTCTCTTAGGATGCATTCATATTTGGGGCCTCAATGATCTCATATGGGGCATTGGCATTATTTGAGGACTTTGGAAATCTTACCTTAGTAAAAAAATTTTAGTCTTTATTTGTAAATTCAGAATAAGTTCTATTACGTAGTCTTATATTAAAGATAATGTACTAGATATGTTAAAACATATAGTAGAAAGAATTAAATTTATGATTATAAATTTAATCATGAAGCTATGAATTGACCTTATCAACTAACTATGATATAATCTTTCAAACATTCAATTACCTTATTATTTTAATAGTTAATATCTCTCTGTATATATATGGTTTATATTAAAATAAAATATTAAAATTATAAGGTCTTATAGTGTCATGAATAAAAAATAATAATAATTAAAGGTCTTAAAGTTTTTGCAGGAATAAGACTGACCCTCCGAGCACTTCAACCAAGAAAGCTTAGCTAGTCTAGATGATATCCTTGACCAAGAAATTAGCATTAAAGTTGATCAGTCAGATGTTCCAAAGGTATCAACACAAGCCTAACGTAAAATTATTGTCAAAGTTCGTAGAGCTTATACCAATTGACACAATACATCAACATTAACCATTAATAATGATCATCGACAATTTACCTATTCCACAGATGGTGTACTTGTTGCGATGAAAAGCTATTCCTACCACCCATGACGAGGTGATTAGTGAATAGAAATTGATCCAATGCCCTTTGCAATGCGCCTGAATACTCAAGTTGTTGGCTAGTACCTCCATGGCATAACTGCTCTTTATTAACTTCCTTATAACTACAAGACTTCACTCACCATGCAAAGAATCCAGAGTCTAAGAGTAAGAAGTCCCCTTAGCTAGAAAAATATTTTCCCATTAAACACTTAAAAGTGAATCATCGTCATCATTGGAACTATATTGTCTATTTCAAGTAAACATTATGTTCTTTTTAAGTAGAGCCACATAACCCGAGCTACTTCTTCATACTTAGAATATTTTTATTCCATTTTTTCATTGAACATTAAGTTTACTCTAGTAAAGAGTCCTAAGAAATTAGCATCCTAATATCTCTCACCTTTCGACCGAGCTTCTTGCGTAGCTCAGCCCTTTTATCATTACCATCATTAGGAGTTTCACAGCTCGAGTCAAGTTTCATTAATGTTCTATCCCTCTTTTCTCGTCCTGAGCTGACAATGATTTAAGTATTTGAAGAGTTTTTTCAAAAACACGACCCAGGCCCTATCACTTGTTTGTTTGTAGCACGGACCAAGAATATTGGTTACTCGATCGAACCCCATCTCGAGTGTTCTACCTTTTGAGTCAAAGCCTAGTTCAAGTGTGCATAAAAAATGTCGTTTCAATATTCACCCTCAATTACTTTTAGAATAATCTCTACCGTTAATATTACAAGCAAGTCTAATATTTGAGATGATTATAATACTACTCCATTAGGACATGGTATCTTTTACCTAATCAAGGGATGCTTTATCTCCTAGAAAAATAGATGAAATTATTATTTAAATATAAATTATTTATTTTTAAATTGATGATTATAATTTAATTTTTTAAATATAATTTAAAAAATTAATTAAAATTAATTATTAAATTATAATTATTTATGTATAAATAAATAATTTAAATTTTAAAAATAATCCCCTCGACAAAAGAAATGGAGGCCCACCCTACGTGAGACCCGCAGCAATGATTATTTTGAATTTAAACCTTTTGCAGTTTTTAGTAGTTTTCCTTTTTCCAGTGGGACCGGAGATGATATCAAGCTTGGTGAAAATTATTTTGTCGATAGATTTTATGGCGACCATGACATCCTGACTTGAAGATGGCTATCTCCTAGATCGGTGGTCCAACACATATGTAAATAAACACAGATAATTTTAAAAAAATAATATAATATGAGATATTTTATTATTTATCTTCTAAAATTTAAGTCAATAATTATATAAATTAGAATACATGAAAGAAGATTGCAAGGGGGTGTTGGCTTTTTGAAAACCAAGCTATGAGCCTTGGAATATTTTGTGGCAGAAATATGATTGATTGTGTTAGGTGATGGGCTTTTTTATTTAAGCAAATGATGTCTCTCTGTGTTTTGAGACATTGTATTTGTACAGGTATTATGCTTATTATGGAAACAGTAAAGTAATAATACAAGTAAAAATTCTTAGGCGTGAAGATAATTTTATTAATTAATGAGATATATCCTTTCACACATTGATTAATTTATACAGATGTTGTCACATCTGTATAAATTTAGAGGTTATGAAGATGATTTATCTGACCATCATTACACGGTCTTTATATTGTATCATATCTTATAATTTTCTAAGTCTAAATTACTGCGTTGGATGATTATAGATTTACTTAGACATTAGGGAATATTTCATTATAAGAATAATTTCTAAAACGATACAATTTTGATTATATTAACATGGCATGACAGATAGTGTGACCCCATTAAAACTAATTAATATTCTAATAGTTAAATTTATTTTAATATATTAAACTTTGATAGCGTAATGTAACCTCCAAGATAATATAATTTTTTTAATATATTTTGATTTTGCCTTTATGACAATGTGTCTTTTTGGACTCTAACATTTGGTTCAAATTTTATTATTTTATTGTTAGATATTGTAAGGCCACCTCGGGAATGAAAATTGGAGAAAAAAAAAGTTAAATGAAAATTACAAGGCACAAGTGGTGGGACCTAGTGGTACAATACACATTAATAGCAAAAATATATATAAAACAATATAGGAACCTTAAATACAAAAAATAAAAATTCTATTTTTTTATTTTTTATTTAAAAAATGTAGAATTTTATTTTTTTTAAGGAGATTATTAAATTAAAGAAGATTATCAAATTGAAATTCAGTAATCAAAATTTTTAAATAAAAAATATATAAAAGATAATTATATTTTAATTTTTTATAATATTAATATTTATTAAATGTTAAATTTATTATTTTAAATTTTTAATAAAAATAACTATTTAAATAATATTATTTAATGTTTAAATTTTAATAATTAAATATTTTTAATCTAAAAGTTGACATAAAAAAAAATAAAATTTTACATTTTCTTAGAAGACAGCAGGATGGCCAAGTTTCCATCCAATGAGCCTGCAGATTTGAATGGTTCTTTTTATTCTATGCAAGAAAAGAGAACAGTACAATTTGCAGAAGGATTTTTTAGAGTGACAGATATTTTTTTTGGGGGGTTATTTTAGAATATTTACCATAACATGATGTTTTATTTATATATTTTTAAATAAATTTACATAAAAATAAATAAATAATAAATAAATATTATGATATTTTAATAAGTTATCAAAGATTATTAAAAATTATTTCTAAAATATTATTACGGTATTTTAGTTGCTGGGTCATGTCAAAATTATTAAAACACATCATTTAGAGAATTATAAACACAGTCTTTCATATAAATGCGGTCCGTTATACCATTTTATAATTATAACTGTCCAAAAAATTATTTATTTGATTATGATAAATAATTACGATTGGATAATAAATTAGATATAATAATCAGATAATAAATAAATCTGGGCAATTGTAATTAAATGATAATCCAAAAATAGCATTAAGTTAAAGTATAAAATAATCGGTAAATTATCTTTTAAACAAGTTAGGCACCTCTTTAAATACAAGTCTCTTTAGCATAATGGGCATCTTTAAATTCCATATCTTTTACATCTCTTCTTAAATTAAACACTTTTTTTTCTAAATACTAATTCATATATAAGTTTTATAATGTTCAAATCTGTATAAAAAGGTTAAGAGTCTGTAATTCAAATAACCTATTTCTCGTAAAAATACACTAAGCTATGAGTTTATATTTCAAAAGTTCTTCTCTCTTTCTCTAATTTGTATCATATTTTAGCCAGTATGATACTGACTTAAACAATAAGGAGTAAACTAAATATATTTTAATTTATAATATATAAGATTTGAAATACAAGATTCAAGAGATTATTCAAAACTATTCGGATCGAATCCTAATTCATGATATGGATTAGTCACCTGGTGATACTTAATAATATCTATTAGGGATTTCAAAATATTTCTTATTTATTTTATAAGCATAATGGTATCAACTTTTCATTTTAATCCGTGGTTGTAAGATCTGAATCATAAGATTTAATTAACTTTTCATTTTAATTTGTGGTATGTAAGATCTAAATCACAAGATTTAATTGACTTTTCATTTTAATTTGTCGCATGTAAGATCTGTAATACAAGGTCCAATTGACTTTTCGTTTTAATTTATGGTATGTAAGATTTAAATCATAAGATTTAATAGATTATTCAAAACTACTCAGATTGAATCCTAATTCACGATATGGATCAGTTACGTGGTGATGCTTAATAATATCTATTAGGAATTTAAAAATATTTATTCTCTTTTTTTAATAGGCTTAATGGAATCACCTTTTAGTGTGTGGGCGTGCCCTGGTAGGCCATACGTGAAGTTCTCTCCTCTCTATGAAAAACTGAGCTTCCTAAAACTTTAATTCATTTATTTAATAAATTTTGTTACATTATGAATAACGGCGTAACATTTAGAGTTATGTCACAGTGTTTTTTAATGTTTAACTCTTTTATTTTTTTAATTATTAAGATTGTTTTCAAAATGTGGATAATATAACTTTTGCAGTATATGAAAAAAAAAGAGAGGCGATGGTTCCATTTATTTATTAAACAATATTTATCAAAAGGATATTCGCTAAAAAAATCTTTTTGAAATATTTTTTTATATTTTCTAATGTAATACGGATCTGGGTTAGAATCAACAAGACCCAATCAATTGGAGATAGGCCCCAATCAGCGAACAGGCCTAATCAAGCAGTAGTGACCTAGGAAAATAAGGGCGGAGCCTATTAGGCTCCCTTGGCGCACACGCCCAATCAGCTTCGTCCGCGTCTCTGTAAGAGCGACTGTAGATTGGCAGCGCAAGAGGTACCATCTCAAGGAATGTCAACCAATGGGAGGTCGGGTCAACGCTGGCTAGCCACAATACACGCCGTCCTGACAGATACTTGACCAATCCAAGAAAGATCAAACAGGTCAAAGTCAGCCATGCCCAACGACGGTCCCCGTGCTACCACAAAATGACAATTGACATCGCTCTACAAGACGACAATTAACATCGCTAGCCACCGCTAGTGCTCAACGGTCAGCGAATATCAACAAACCATCTGTCTGAGATTCTCGCGCCCAAAAGCCTCCTCCACGGAGCCTAGAAATGTCTTCTCCCTTAGCAGAGAAGAGGAACCATGATCTTAATTCTGATCAAATCCTAGAACTCTCGAACCCCCGTTCAAGTTCCAAAGAGATTGATCACAACATCTCGTTCTTGAAAATGACGAGGAGAAAGAAACAGTTATCTTCTCTCAAATTGACGCCAAAATACGGCAATGTTAGTGAGTCACTCGTACCAGAGCATAAAGGGGAGCATCGGCCTCCTTCAAATAACACACACACACATCCTGCATACTCGCATATGTGCATTTTCCATCACGTTTACTTCCCCGCCTGTATCTTTCTATTCTCTGGGAAATATTCTTAACTTGGGCGTCGAAATGTTTATGGTGAGAGAACATCCCACCGTCCTCTAACCTCTTATTTGTAGTTTGTGGTGTGCAGGGCCAAGTTGAAGATATGTGGAGATCAGACCCATTCGAGATCTACCTGAGTCGAGAAATTTGAAAGCTCTTTAATCTGTACGAGAACCCAAACCCAAGAATGTATCATTGGTGCTGTCTGTGGGAATCGACAAAAAAGTCTAACCACTCCTCACAACATCAACTCTCTTACTTGAAAGATGGTCAACACTAGAGTGCAGGTTAGCGCACTGGCGAGGACACTTGCCGCCCACGGCGATGACCCATCTATGGGTAGCCGAGCCGACGAGCAGCCCGAACCAGAACGTGTGAAAGCGGCAACTGATGTAGACAACATGAAGTCGATGTTTCACGTGCTGTGTGCATGGGCTGGCGCGTAGTGGATAAGGGGCCCCTCTCTAGGACCACAGGCGTCGACCTATAGATGAAGGGAACACAGGGCGAGAGTCCCAATAGCAAGAATGACCAGGCCTGACGATGCCGAGGCCCAAGTGGCCTCAGGCAGTAGGGCACAACCAACATCTTAGAGCCTCCCGAGCGGAGATGCGCAGGAAGAAAGCCAAGAGCGATGGAACCCTCACAACTCCCGCAACGACAGGAAGCCCATGACCAAAGGAGAGGGCTTATGCACTATGAGGCTGCCCCGCGCAGGCAACCGCCGCAACCTACACGACCCCCAAGAGAACTCTGAGCTCCAAGACTACATCAACGTGAAAAGGAGCGAGTCCACTCCTTAGAAAGAGGAGGTGGAAAAGATATGGCAGCACGTATTTAAGGGGGAGGCCAGACGACAAGCACTTGACTTGAGGAGGTTGCCGTTCACCATGAATATCCAGTTGCAGCCACTGCCCCTCAAATTCAAAATGCCAACATTAGATGTATATGATGAAAGTATAAACCCGATGGATCATCTGGACTATTTCCGGATGCTGCTATCCTTCCATGGAGTAAGTAAGGCTGTCATGTGCCAATGCTTCCCCCTAACGCTTAAGGGGGACGCTAGGCTCTGGTTCCACGGCCTCCTATCCAACTCCATCCAATCCTTCGATGAGTTTGCCTATTGTTTTCTCTACCAATTCGCCTCCAACTGGAGGGAAGAGAGAAGCATCCCTCGCACTTCGTCTATTTTCGCCAGAAGCCGGAGGAGAGCCTGAAGCAGTTCCTCAACTACTTCACCATAGAAGCATGTCGGATCTCCCAGTTCTCTGACGAGATGAAGCTGAGTGCTTTTATTGCCACGTTGGCAGCTAGAGAGTTCTTCAGGCACTTGACATATCAGCGCCCCAGACCTTCTGGGAAGTTGAGGCCATCGCTTGAGACTACATTGCGGTAGAATAGGCCAATGAGGCAAAGCATCCCAAGCGCATGGACAGACAGCCGAAAGGGCCAATTACTAGGAAGAAGAGAAATGGAGATGGCGGTCGCTCCTAGGAACCTCGCAAGCAACCGTGGTCCGAACCGAGTGTCTGAATGGAGTTCAGGTCCCTAACCCTAATGCCCCGAATAACACTCGCTCGAACATTCTGATGCAGATCCGTTGTGAGAAGTTTCTGAAATGGTCTAAAGCGCCGAAGAACCAAAAGGTCGGAGACCAGACGAAGTATTACCATTTCCACCGATCTCTCTAACATACCAGGAGGATTGCTAGACCTTGCAGAAGGAAATCGAAGACTTGGTAAGCCGAGGGCACCTCACAAGGATCTTGAGAAGCTCGAGGCAGGGCCTTGAGATCGCCAACGAAGAAGCTAGAGAGCCGCCTAGGAACCGTGTCACCGCTGGCGTCATCAGCATGATCTCGAGTAGGCTCGCCAGAAATAATGGCCAGGATTGGCCTAAAGCCACGTCCAGCAGCAAGAGAGTGAGGGTAGAGGTTAAGACTGATATCATTAGTTTTAGTAACAACGATATGACACATGTAAGTTTTCTTATTCAGACCCTATTATTGTATCAGCCCTCGTTTCAGATGGTACACTCGATTATCAACTGAAATGAGTTTTCATTAATAAAGTAAACTCTCAAAATTTGCTGTATCTTGATACATTTTTTAAGCTTGGGCTAAAAAAGAGCTAGATGCGAGTAGCAAATGACCCTCTATACGGCTTGGACAATGAACCAGTGCCCATATAGAGAGAGATCCAACTAGAGGTTACAATGGGAACTCACCTGCGTATAGTTAGCGAGCACTTACGTTCCTCGCTGTCGATCTACCATCAGTCTACAACGTCATTCTAGGCCAACCGTTCTTGACCACCTTTGGGGTCGTAACGTCGATTCCTCATCTGAAGGTGAAATTCCCGACTCCATACGGGATAGGGAGGCGTTGGGCAACCAGATGATGGGGCGGACGTACTACCTATCCCAGGTCGCTCCCGCTGCACCTAACCGACCTGTGGAGGATCTAGACTTCCGCAATAAAGAAACACTGCAATAGGCCCAATCCAACAAGGCGACAGAGCTGGTCTTCTTGGACCCCAACAAACCTGAGAAGTGCGTGTACATCGGCAGTTCCTTTTAAACGCTGGTCTGAAATCAGCTCATCGACTTTCTCAAATAAAACTCCAATGTCTTCGCATGGGTTCCTATCGACATACTTGGGATATTGATAGTAGTAATGGTGCACAAGTTAGGCCTCAATCCTGATCACAAACTCATCTGGAAGATGCGCAAGAACCATTCTATTGAAAAACTGATAGCCATACGAGAGAAAGTGAAAAAATTCCTCAACGTGGGGTTCATAAGGGAAGTCAAATACACGGATTAGCTGTCGAACGTCGTCATTGTGAAGAAAAGTAATGGTAAGTGGTGGATGTGCGTCGATTTTACTGATGTGAATAAAGCCTATCCAAAGGACAGCTTTCCGCTTCTACGGATCGACTAGGTAGTGAACTCCACGTCTGAACACAAACTCCTGAGTTTTATGGACGCCTACTCGGGGTACAACTAGATGAGGATGAGCTTAGACAATGAGAAACACACTTCATTCATGATCGATTAGGGGACCTACTATTATAGGGTCATACCCTTTGGACTAAAGAACGTCGGCACAATTTACCAGAGGCTAGTAAATAAAATGTTTGAATCCCAAATTAGAAGGAACATGGAGGTGTACGTAGACGGTATGGTCGTCAATAACTCACCGACGACCACATCCGCAATCTGGCGGAGACCTTCGAAGTGCTTCGAACCTACAGGATGAAGCTCAACTCGGCCAAGTGCGTGTTTGGGGTGACCTCCGGAGTGTTCTTGGACTTCATAGTATCCTAGCACTGCATCAAAGTAAGCTCTAAAAAAATTAAAGCCATCCTTAACATGAATCCTTTGTGAACTATAAAGGAAGTCCAAAAGTCACAGGGGAGACTCACTGCACTCTCACAATTCTTGGCCAAGTTCACAACGAAGTACTTACCGCTCTTTAAGTCTCTCATAGGGACGAAGGCAGTCAGATTTTGGTGGACAAATGAGTGCGAGGTTTGTTCCAAGAGTTGAACGAATACCTCAGCAACCCCCTTTGCGCTCATAACCAAGTAGAATGCAATGGAGTTCATCTATCAGAATATTGTTTATCGGTTTGAGATTTTCAAGGTTATAGTCACCGATAAAGAAATCCAATTCACCGTCAAATAATTTATCAAGAACTGTGCATCGATGGCTTTTTCTCCCTTTCTCCTTCTTTTATTTGTGAGAATAAACAAGTATTTATAATACTTAGGCCGTTGAGTATTCAGGTTGGCTAGATGGTTGTCTATGCGGATTTAATAGGCTCGCACAGGATCGTGGGTGCCGATTATAACAATTATCTTTAGTCAAGAGGATTTCTTCCTTTTTTACATGATCATGAGAGACACTTCATACGATAATTGTTACTTTGGGAGAGATCATAAAAATTGTGAACGAATATTCTCGAAATATCTTCCAGGCTTGTACTAACTAGTTATAGTAAATTTTCTCAGCGCGCGAAAAAGAAGATTGTGGGTTGTCCTAATGAGGCCGTTAATGGTGAACTGTTGAGCCAGCTTGTATCTTGGCCGGCAATATTGGATTGTGCGATCTTGGACCTTGGGTTGTATGAGCCTTCTCTTAGGTCATAACTTTCAAATAGCCTTTTTACCATAGGTCTTGATATTTAGGTCAATTCATGAGTGATAGACTCATTAATATTTATTATATTATATTATTTTATTTTATGATAAAAATTATTTTCTAAAATTTAAGTTAAAGTGTCTAATTTATCGAAAAAAATTTCCCCTTTGTTTTTAATTTTAATATGCAAACTATCAAAAAATACAAACAATGTTTTCTTATATAAATGACAATCAGTTGCATAGCTATTATTTATTTATTATATATAATTTTATTTAATATAATTAATTACATAAAGATTCTATTTTACTAATAATCTAAAAAAATTAAATTATTTATTTATATATTATATATAATTTTATCTTATATTATATAATAGGTTATCTACAAACTTAAACATACAACGTGCACACAAATGAAGATGACTTTATTAATTATTAATTAGGGTAGTGTTCTCCTATTAAAAATATTTTTTATTTATATTAAATATTAAAAAATACTTAAAATATTTTTGAATAAATTATTTCTGGCAAACATACAGAGCCTTGGTCGTTAGACAAGCATAAATAATTACCATAAATATCCTCGTCGGGTCTCTCGTGATTTTCATTCATTCTCACCACCTCTCAACTAAAATATTAATTTCTCCTCTTACATATTTTTGCTTAATGACCGAATTGTCCTTGGCCGTATAACGTCTGCTCTGGATTTTTCTACCACGCGTCAAACGTGAGGAATGGATGGAAACGACGACGTCCCGGCGACGCCGACGCTTGCATGGTTCTTGCAACTCAAGACACTCAGCAGTCTCCAAGAAGAGTCCTTCTTTTGGCCAGTTCGGTGATCGGAAATCCTGTCAGAATCCGCCGGAAATAATGCTGACGGGTTCCTGCGGAGTTGCCGGTTTTTGATGTCCTTCAGTTCCATCTCGATCGGAAACCTCACCAATCCAGACATCAACCAGTACCAAGGCAATTTCGGTGCCTTATGATCTGAATTAGAGAAATCTGACTTACTTCCGCGACTCGATTTGTTCAACAGATTCCGATCGAGCGCGGAAGAGTCCGTCTTCAAAGTCGAATTGCTTCGATGCAGTTTGCGATAATCTAACGAGCGACTAGGCCTCATCATGAAGCGCTGAGTTTTGGCGCTCAAGGTTTTCGATTTTGACAAGTTGAGTGACTCGGAGCGCCGCGTTTGGATACGAGCTGAGTTAGACGAATCCGTGGGAGTGCAGAGAAGGTGAGATGAACAGGACACAGTGCGTGCAGGAAAACGAGGAGAACTATTAGGAACGAAAGGTAGCAGTCGGCCGCAGAAGATGACGTCATCAGCTGAGCAGCACCCCTCGACAGAGGCGCCTGAGCTGAGGTTAGTGAGGAATTCGAAGAATTGATCAGCGGCGTCCTGATTAGCCGTGGAGCCGTGATGTTCGACGGCAGCGGTCGCGGTCAGAGGGAAATCAGAGAGAGAGAGCGCTTCTTCTGCATCAACTAATCCCTCCTCATCCGCAACTCCTTTTTCCTTTGTCAGATGATCAACGCCGTCTTCCATAACAGAGAGAGAGCGGCAGTGGCCGTGTTGGTCAGAGGCTTGAAGACATACTTGTAAGGAACGCTTTAAAGGCTATCACCAGAAACAGGGGAGAAGAGAGAGAGAGAGAGAGATAGAGGGATGAAGGTGTAGTGAGAGGAGAGCTGGAGGCCATAAAAGAGTGGAGTTCTTCATTTTGCAGTGTACTTGAAGCCATCGCAGTGGGAGAAGGGAGAAGGATTATACTTGCTCATAATTTGCATTCATTGTCGATTTGCTTATGCGCCAAGCTATGTGGATAGGTGACAAAGTAAAATCGGGGTGAAAATTCAACGGCAGTATACATGGACTCCGGTAGCTATTGGATTAGAATTCGACGGCTTATATTTATTTAAAAAAATAATTATAAAATTTTAAAAAAAATGTTAAAGTTTTTATTTCTTTAATCAAAAGTAAAAAATAATATAAAAATAAAAAAAATAATTAAAAAATTTTTTTTTATATAAAACGGGAGCGGTCGGATTTTTTAATCCAACGGCTCCCCTTCACGTCGCAGCCTTCCCAAATCCCAGTATATATATATTAAAAAAGAAAATTAATATTATTTTTTTATTTTTATAATTTTTTATATTTGATTAAAAAAATATAATTATTATTTGTTTTATTTTTTAAAAAATTTTTTAAAAATATCGACTGTTAGATTTTGAATCCGACGACTAAAATAGCGTCAGAGGGGCTGCGACGTCTCCTCCTGTGTCGCAGCCCCCGTGCTCGACAAAGTGACAGAGAGAGAAGACCACACAGATGAGGGAATTGGTAAGCCTATCAATCTAGAATAAGAGTAAATTTTAATTTTTTTAAATAATTATTATTTAATATTAATTAAATAATTATATTAATTTTTTAAAAAAATAAAATATTAATTAAATAATTATAACTAAAATGAATTAAATTAATTTTCTTTTTAAAATGATAGAAATTTCAAATTCTATATATGAGAGCTAAATAACAATTTTTATATCGGGAGATATTAATAAAATTTTTTAAATACATTTGATAAAAGTTAAATTTAAAAAATTAAATTTATTTCGATTTAAAGAAAAATTGGTAACTTTTATGTTGGGTTAGGTTCATTAATTAAGTCTACACATCATGCCATTTAAGTCTACACATCATGCCAAAAAATCTTAATCTTATTTGATATTATTCAAATCAGGCCAGTTTATAGGAGCTGAGGGCGGTTGCAACGCGGGAAGGGCGTTGCAACCCGTATAATGCTCGGGCAGTCGTCGAATATGAAAAATCGATGACTGTATATATATATTAAAAATAATAATAATTTAATATTATTTTTTTTGTTTTGATATTTTTTTTAGTATTTGATTTTAAAAACAAAATAATAATTATTTTTTTTTAATTTTTTGTAAGTTTTTTTTTTTAAATATTGGTCGTCAAATTTTTCATCCAACGGCTATTTTAGAGCCGAAAGGGCTGCAATGCCCTTCCCGCGTCGCAGCCCCCCCGAATTCAGTTTATAGTCTCTTTTATTTTTAATTATTTTCATATGAAAATTAATATTATATGAAAATTTTGAAATATAAAATATTTCCACAATATAATTTAGGTAAAATTTTATATAAAAATAATTAAATAAATAAATTTCACGTTAAAAATGTTATAAAAATAGACATGTCTGATCTAAAAGATTAATTGTATTGGGGTCTGACCTGAATATACAGAATTTGAAACAACGGAATAAAATCTAAAACTCTCGTCAATCGGCAGCCATCAAAATCGTGAGTATAATGAATATAATAATGTATAATATTTTTAACGTGAAATTTTTTTTTCAATTAAGAAAAAAATCACATGATAAATTCTGAACAAATCTATTATAAAAGTGTTGATTATAAGAACCACTTTTGAAATCTTTTTACTACAATCCCGAGTGAAGAATGAGTGATTATAATTTTCTCAATATACTTAACAACTTATAAGAAAATATAATAAAAAATAAGAGTAATTAAACGAAAACACACTCTAGAAATCACTTTTAGAATAACGTACTCGAACTTGACAAAGAACGAAATTTAAATCAGATATTAATTGAATGTCGAACATCTTCCTCTTCTCTTTTCTTCTCTCATCTCTTTTTATATGGCGTTCCTTGTATGATAATGATTTTAAAATTATCTTAAAATCACGTTCACGCGACTTTACAACCTAGGTTGCACTCAAGTGCTCGGAAGACGTCCCTCAAGTGCGAATAACTCTAGAATCGGTGTTTATGCTCCACTCGAGTGAGCCTAGAGCACAAATATGTTGGCAGTAAATCGAAATCTGCACTCGAGCGAGCCGCAAGCATGAACCGCCTCTGGGTCCCTTGCCTTATTGATCATTGCATGAATATCACACGATTATTCGATATCCATTTGTTTGTTACAGCATCCACAAGGGAGTAACTAAAACTCAACAAATTCAGCCAAACGTTTAACTATAAATATCCATAATATTAATATATCTTGAATATAACTTATAAAATATCGGGTGAATGGATAAGGACATTCAGGGCAGCTTAGGGCACTACAGGAAAAATGCTTTTAATGATGGTATTTTTGATCGTTAAAAGTATGATTTCCATTGCTAAAAACTTTTAGTCATGGAAAATCGTCAATAGTAAATCGGCCTTCTAACAACAGCATTGTCCCGTTGTTAAATTTTGACAAGTACGACGGTAAATATCATCGTTAAAAATATATGATCAAGAGGGTAAATACAGTGGTCCAAAATATATAATCACAAGAGTATTACCCGCTATTAAAGATCGATAATTATGAGAATAATTTTTATCACAACCCCAACACAAATAGGTAATAATAACCATACTAAAAATATTCAAATAATAATTCTATCTAAGTGATTGAAATTCAAATAATCCAAACTAAGTTGAACAATACAAACTGCAATACAAGTAATATGATAAATCATAAATACATGAGCAAACACAAGACTTGGCAAAATCATAACACGATAAATATTATCATTTCATATGAACAGTTTATTATGCATACAAATATTCAAATCATGCAAAATCATGTGAAAAACCCGAAATTCAAAACATATAATGCATTCATAAAATCATGCATTTTAAAAATCGTATCAAAACCTATAAAATTTAAAAGGTCAAAATATCTTAAAATATAAAATACAATATATGTGAAATCTTGAAAACTAATGATCGATAACTTGCACACCAAATAATCAAAATGCTAGCTTTGAAGAACAGGTTATTCATATTCATGATAATCCTTAAACAATTACACTATTATTTAAGACCCGTGAGGTGGTCATCTACATATTTTTTCTATAGACGAGATCAAATGTTACTTTATTTTTTTTCATCCATTAATGATAGGTTTATTCTTTAAGAGTGACTACTATACTTATATGTGTCCGAATATATATCGTTAATTTATTGTGATAATTTGTAATATCTCGATATTTTGATTCGAATTATTAAATTAATTTAATAATAAATAATATTATATTTTAATAAATATAGTAGGCCATTAATTATTAAATAAATAAATAAGTAATAATAATAAATATTAATAATTAATAATAATAATAAAGTTGTAAATGATAATATTAATAATAGTTAATGATAATAAAGGCCACCTCACTCTTCTTCTCGACCCTTCTTGCCGTTTCCCTCTTCTGCCATTTTCGTCCCTCTCATCTCTCTCAGCCTCTCCATCTCTCTTCGTCTCTCTCTCTCTCTCTCTTCCGTTTCCGTTTCCCTCATTTAATCAGTGGGCCGTTGATGAGGGCTATAAATAGAGTTGTGTGGGTGTGGGTGAGGTCGTCCGAGCCAGTCGTCTGGAGCCATG
The DNA here is from genome assembly GCA_033239525.1 of Nepenthes gracilis. Lineage (NCBI taxonomy): Eukaryota > Viridiplantae > Streptophyta > Magnoliopsida > Caryophyllales > Nepenthaceae > Nepenthes > Nepenthes gracilis. The sequence goes on along the minus strand of BSYO01000026.1, from coordinate 1,309,433 downwards.
GTCGCCGTTGCAAGCTTGAGCCGAGGAGGTATCGCCCTCGTCAATCGGTGCCGAAGCCACCATCGCAAACCCTTGCCATCATAAACCCTAGTCGATTGCTATAGTTGAAGCCGTTGCCGTCGTCAGCTTGAGCCGCAGCCGCCGTTAAACCTTCGCCGCAGTTAACCCTAGCCGCCTGTTACATAGTCGACCAGACACCCTCTAAAGCTGATGACAATCTTTGGCAGAGTAATCGAACCTAATGTGATAGATTTTATTTTATATTTTTATTTCCTTTGGCTGTTTTCCTCGTTTTCCCTCATGTTTGTTTTCTGTTTTGGGTTTTCGGTTAGGTTCTAACCATAATTGGGTTAGACTCTCATTATAAATGTAATAACCCATTTGGCTACAGGGGAAAGGATATTGTTTGCCACTGTCCACTCACTCTTTATCTCTCTCTCTGTCTTTTCTCTCTACGCCCTTCCCCTTCCTTCTCAATCTCTCCCTCAGACGGCTGTCTCTCTCTGTTTTCCTTCCTCTCTCTCTTCTGCCTTTTCCCTAATTCCTCTCTCTCTGCATCTCGGCCTCTGCATCTTGGCCCCTTAGCACCATTACTCTGAGCTCTACTGTAGCTCCTCGGTCATTCCTCGTCTTTCTCTCTGATTTCCCTTTGCTGGACTCCCCTCGCCGCAGTAATCGTCCCTTGCACCTGCGATTACCCGACAACGCCATGGAGCACGCAACAGTTGGTGCTTTCATTGAAACGAAAGCGGAGAAGATCGAAGAACGTGCACTTGACGCACTCGAAGAAGCCGTCGCCGAGCTTGCCAACGCGATGAAGGACCTCCGACGGGCTACCGACAGATTTGGAGCCACCATGTCCACCGTGGTTTCAACAACAGCACATATCCGGTCGTCCTGCACCGAAATCAGCTCGTTCATCACCAAAATTAGCCAATCGCTCCACCGAATCGAGCACAACACTCACCAGTCACTGACCTTCTCACCTTCTGTGGCTTTTTCTACTAATGCTTCACATCTTCACTTTTTCCAATATGCAATTCCTTCTCTCGTTGGGTTAGCACAACCACATGTACCTTAAATCACCGTTTCTATTTCCCCTACAGAACAAATTCGGCACTCCTGTACCAATCGCATCAATCGCTTCACCTTGCCGACCGTAAATTCCTCTTTATTTTCCACTCCACCATCATTCGTGGCTTCCACCTCTGAACCTTACCCCAACATGCTCTAACCAAACCATTACCACCGCAAACTCCTTTTTTTCCCAATTTACCTCAACAATCCTCACTTACTCAGATTTCCACTAATTCTACATTAGCTCTGCTCAGTAAACTCCCTCTTCCAAGCCTACTATTCCAGATCCTAAGCTTGATAATCGAGGCAAGTGGCTCTGTCTAGATGATGGCACAACTTGCCTCTATTACGTCTCCATCTACACTTCACCACATTTTGGCTTCCCAACCAGAACTCCATTCCTCCTCTACAGGACAAAATTGATTGGCGTGTTTTCATCACTTCTTCATCGGTGAAGGACCAACCTAGTTGCAAAATGCTTTGTCTGGACGGAAGAGGAAGTGTCCTGGCTGAATCAACAAATGGTGTAGCTAACCTCCAACCATCCTTCATTGCTATGTGGCAGTTAGCCTTCGTTGCTGAGCATTATTTGTTGCGTTGTTGGAGCTGCCAATATGTTACGGGTGTTAGTATGTTTGATGCGAATATTTATGAAGTAATGCAGTTCTCACCGATTAAAAGCCAATGCTCTCCATCTTCGGTGGCTTTGAGCAGAAGGCACGGTGAAAATGAGAAATTCCCTTTCAGTCAGCTATTCGGGAATGCCAACTGCCTTTATACTGATGAGAAACTTCAAGAGTCAAGGGAAATTAATGATTTCCAAGGTGCGCTTCCTCCTAACAAAGAATTGTTCCTGAAGGCTATTAACCTACCGGCTTCGAGGCTTGCAAAGCACCTATGCGATTTGTATGGTGCCCGTGACTTTCATTATGGGCATGTCCAGAGTATGACATCAAGTGCCTTGAAGCATTATACCCAGCCCAGAGGATGCCAGTCAGGCAGGGCAGCTTCAGGGCAGATCCACATCAGTTTTCCTCATGCACACCGGTATGGCTTCCAAGGTATTTCTGGCCATGGACAAGTATCCAATTCTCATACATTCTCACGTGATCCAGCAGCGGAAATACAGGATGCTTGTCCTATTCCAAGAAGGGTTGATGTTATGAAATCAAAGATTGAGAATGGGCCGAATGTTGTCCAATTAGTTTCATCTGCCAATTCTTCTAGTGACCTTTGCTTTGGCTTTGAGTTGACCATAAAAATCCCAAGTGTTAGGAATGGGGAGGCTAAATCTTGGAGTCTGAAAATCTTATGTGATGATTTGGACATCTTCGAGCATCAATTTCAAGAGTCAAGAGAATTACCTGATGATAAGGAAGCTAAGAAGTGAATGTTCAAAAAGTGGAAGAGGACTCACAGTTCTGAAGAGGTTGGGTTGGTCAGAAAAGATAGTGAGTGGGATGAAATGCCTTCTCTTCTGGATCGTGATATGGGGCCATTCTATCTGAAAGTAATAACTTCCCGGAATGGGCATTTTGGAAGAGTTATGGGGACCAAGCGGTTGCCAGGATCAGCTGGTCTTTTGGCTATCGGAAGCAGCGATAGTTGGAAGGATGATTGCGTTGGAACTATGTCCAACTCTCGGTCCCTTCCTGCTTCTACTTATCTGGAACGCACTAAAACCATCTTGAGGCATGGAGCTCTGGGTGCTAGTGTTGGCACCAATCTGTCCTCTGCTGCACCAAGGAATGGCAAGGATAGGATAGGCATGAAATGGGACATAGATCAATGGAGGAGCAAGTATATGGTGGTGAGGAAGCTACATGCCAATGCAAAGTCAATTCTTGATCAAAGTGAGTTAAGTTGGGATGACATGATGGGTTCTATCACTGCCAAAGAGGATATGTGGAATTTAGAGCATATATTCATTGCAGTAACTCAAAAGCAAGATATGTGGAATTTGGATGATCCAAAGAGCTCCAGCTATAGAGCAACCAAAGATGTTGACCCTTCCACAGCCGAAGAGCCACGATTTGGTGAAAGTTTGATAGAAAGTTCCTGTGCTGTTCAACAGATGAAAAAACTTAGTACAAGATACTTCATTATTAAGAGCTTGAATCATCATAATATACAACTATCAATTGCAAAGGGTAATTGGGCTACTCAAGTCATGAACGAACCAATCCTGGAAGAAGCCTTTAATAATTCTGACAGAATAATTCTCGTATTTAGTGTCAACATGAGTGGTTTCTTCCAAGGATATACCCAAATGATGTCTTCTGTTGGCTGTAGATGGGACAATGTTTGGAGTCAAGGAACTAGTGGAAATTCTTAATTTCGGGTGGTGTTGGCATGGGTGCTGGTGCAGAATTGTGATGATATTAGCACATTGTTTAGCATTTCATCGTTTGGGCTTGAATATGTCACTATGGGTTGGACTGGTTGGGCTTGAGAGGCCACTTCGAAAGCCGTTACGAAATCTCATCCGGCCCTTCTCTTGATCAGCTTTGAGAATAAGATTGTTTTGATAGGAACAGCAATGTTACGTACTCATTCATACACCCTCCAAAGCTGGACGATAATCTTCGACACAGTAATCGAACCTAATATGACGGATTTTATTTTCTGTTTTTATTTCCTTTGGTTGTTTCCCCCATTTCCCCTCATGTTTGTTTTTTGTTTTGGATTTTCGATTAGGTTCTAACCACAATTGGGTTAGACTCTCACTATAAATGTAACAACCTATTTGGCTACAGGGGAAAGGATAGTGTTTGCCACTGTCCACTCTCTCTCTCTCTCTCTGTCTCTTCTCTCTGTGCCCTTCCCCTTCCTTCTCGATCTCTCCCTCAGACGACTGTCTCTCTGTTTGTTTCCCTTCTCCTGTCTCTTCTGCCTTTTCCCTAATTCCTCTCTCTCTGCATCTCGGCTTTTGCATCTCGGCCCCTTAGCACCATTACTCCGAGGTCGACTATAACTCCTCGATCGTTCCCCGTCTTTCTCTCTGATTTCCCTCTGATGGAGTCCCCTCGCCGCAGTAATCATCCCTTGCGCCTGTGATTACCTGACAACGTCAAAGAGCACGCAACACCGCCACTGTTCAATTAGGCAAGTAACTTTTCTATTATTTTGCAGTCAATCCTTCCTTCTATCTCTAAATTGATATTGCTGTGTGAATTGACTATGGAAGCGGAATTGGAAACAGGGCTTCGTTGGGTTTCTGGCCGTAGGCGCTGTGAGTGAGAGATTCGGAATTGGGTGTACGTGTATACGTATACGAGATAGAGGTGATCTTGGGGTTAGAAGCTCGTGGCAGGAAGCTTTAGAGTTAGTTTGATCGGTCGAGATTTTATTTAATTATTTTATCGAGAGTACGTTCCTAGAATTATGATTTTGTAGATATTTATTGTCTCAGAAAATTTATTATGAAAATGATAATTATTATTTAGTGACGCATTTATGAGATTATTTATAATTTTAGATTTTTGCGTGGTTATTTCAGGTGGGATCGGGTGACTCGAGTTCGGGGCATCTCATAATTATCAATAAAAATAAATAAAAAATTTTATAATAAATGTACAAAATTTTTTTACCATCCGAAAAAAGTGTAAACTTAGATCAAATAATAAAATAAAATCTTCACCACAAACACTAGCATCATACATGCAGGGTCAAATACCCAAATGTCTTATTACTTTTCTTCGAAATATTTATATATACAAATATAATCCTTCAAAATATTCACTTATTCGATAAAAAAATAAATAAAATTTTTAAATATTTGATAAATCAAACAAAATTTTAAAAAATTTGACAAAATATATTTACAATAATAATATTTAAAAAATAAATGTAAATAGTAATATATATGAATATTAATATAAAAATCGTAAATAAAATTAAAGAATTTAAATAATTGACTAAGAAACAGTTTAAATATATTTATCTTTAACTTTAAATTTAGCATATCTAACATGAAACAGCTCTAATATCTCTTTTCTTCTCATTCTCTCTCATCTTATTCTCTTTCTTCCTTTTCTTTCTCTTCATTCTCTCTATTTTTTCCATGCAAATGATAGAACCGGTGCAGAATTCCTTTAAATACTCCAGTCAGATGTGCATCAGATACCACCTAGACACATGCACGCATGAGTTCCGCATCAGGCATCAATATTCTACCTCAACCGTGCATGAGCATTCCATTAAGCACACCTCAACTGCCATGTATTCTGCCCGAAACATACATATGTACCTGATAGACGTCTATTAGGCACCATATATTTTGCCAAAATTACGCACAAACGTAAAAATAGGCACTATATTGATTTTTCTCAGTTTTAATTTTTTCTCAAATTTTTTATTATATAATTATTTACCACATTAACCAAAAGTATATAACAATTACTTCGTATACCATGCATGAACAATCGGGCATTACAATTTCCATCACGAAATGCCTACAATTGCAGTGGTAATTTACAATTATTAACCATACAAACTATCACATTTCCATCACATTATCACATTATCCAGCTGCCTACAATAGCGTTAAAAAGCTTGAATACATATTCATTTATGCAAAATAAAAATTCCTCATCTACTAAATTTTCACTTCAAAGCTTGACTAGCCACATCTGCAAATGAAAATATAAACTTGGATCAAACTCGTTAAACATTATAATAAACAAAATAATCATATATCTAATTACTTTAATATAGTTTCACCTTTTGACACTTACAAAATGAAAGAGTGCATGCGTAAGATGGGAGAAATGGCTCACCCACATAAACATGATAACATGTCTGCAAGAAAACAAACGCTTACTGTAAAATATGCAAACGTTGTTAGACGCTGGAAAAGGCAAAGAGAGTAACTTTGCGTTCCAAATGAAACAAACTCAGTGCACAACACTTGCTCAAATACATCAACTCCATGTTGGGTCAAAATGGCATTCGACTAACCAGTAAGAGGGAACACACAGTAAAGAGGAAAGAAGAAAAGAATGAGAACATCAAACTTTTACGTGAAAAACCCTTCTAAATAAGAGAAAAACCACGAGACTTTAGTTCACAAACAAATTTTACTATGTAAAATTTGGTTACAAAGCCACATGTTTTACACAAGCACTGAAGACGAAAAATATTGAAGAAAACAGAGTACAATATAAACAAAATAAACTCGCACTTTGTTTTTCACTTACAACTCTTCTCTTCACACTCTTTCATTTCTCTCTTACATGTGCATTTCTTTTCAGTTTCAATCCATATATATATATAGACAAGTTGAACAACCGCCTACTCAGCTAGGTGGTTCCGTGTATAGTTGGCGTTCTTCTGTAATAGACGGCGCATGCTTCTGTAACAGATTGACTTGCCAATTTCAGGAGATGACGCCATCATTTTCCTTTTGCAGTTGACCCAATAATAATTATCAAATCTGGAAAGTCAACGGTCTACATTTGCCGAAGACTGCTATCCCGAAAGTCTGTCCTCGAACGGTCAATGCCCCCGTTGACTGGATTCTACTCTTAGCTGGTCAACAGGACGTTGACCTGCTGGCCGTCCACTTGAAACCATTCCTGAACAAGTTATAATCTGCCTCCATCAGAGTCCTCATCCCTCATTAATGCCCTCGGACCAAGAACACCTCCACTCCACACGGAAGTGATCCCAACACTCCATTCAAACACCACCAATTCAGTAGTTTGATGCAATTCCAGCAGCAACAACAACAATGGAAACCATTTCAAAAATTCAGAGGAGTATGCACCCCATCCAATTGTTCTTGTTGGAAATTTTATTGAAAAAATAACTTTGTTATTATTTTGTTCCTTTTGGTCATTATTTTTAAAGACAAACAAGTAACATACACTGATTTTGTTAAACAAACTTGTTGTTGGCACCTGCTTCACACAATCAGGAAAGATAAAATAAACAGAGAACAGAGAATAAAGAGGTATACCAGAAATCACTTTGTATTAATTTGAAACTGGAACACACAAGACATCCAACTTTCTTCTCAATTTATACAAAAATCTCACTGCTTTTCAGCTTCCAAATTAATTGCACGCATGCTCTTCCAGACTGGAACCCAATGAGACACAACAATATTCTGTATTGCATCAAATTGGGTTTAATTTCCCAACATTTCTCTCTTAAATTCAATTTTATGTGATCGCATACCAAGAACTTACTTAAGTCCAGTGAAAATATTCTTTAAAGGCTTAGTAAAAATATCAACAACTTGATCGATTGATTTGCACTGGATTAGTTCTACTGCTTTCTCTTTAACTTGTTCCCTAATAAAATGATAATGTGTATAAATATGTTTGCTTCTTTTGTGAAAAATAGGATTCTTGGCAAGAGCAATTGCTGATTTATTGTGAACGTGGATCTCTATAGCATCATCTTGTGAAAATCTCCAAGTGCTTCATTAAATTTCTCAACCAAATTGCATGACACACGGTGACATTTGCAGCAATATATTCAGGTTCACAAGTAGGTAAGGTAACAATATGTTTTTTAGAGGACCACAAAAAAGCTCCATTTCCAATGAAGAAGGTATATCCCATAGTACTCTTCCGATCATCAATATCTCTTCCCCAATCACTATCCGAGTACCGATAAAGATCAAAATCTTGTGAAGAGGAGTAAAACATACCATCATTGAGAGTTCCTTTGTTGTACCTTTAGATTCGTTTAGCAGTTGCAAGATGAGAAAAGTCCGGTGTAGTACACATGAGATAACGCAGGCTGCCAATTAGACTTTTAAAGAGGAATCAATATCACTCCTTGAGTTGTTCCTTTTCAATTTCAATCCATAATTAAGTGGAGTGTGGATTGGATTACAATCATTTATACCATACTTTTGAAAATTTTCCTTTGCATATAAACTTTGTGAGATGAAAATTCCTTCCTCTGTTTGCACAACTTCAATGACCAGCAAATGACCCATCAACCCAATGTTAGTCATTTCAAATTCTTTAATCATACTTCTTTTGAAATCTTCAAATAAAGAAGAATTATTATCAGTAAGAATTAGGTCATCGACATAAAGACACACAATAATAATGTTTTCACTGAAATTAACATTTAAGTATACTGCGTACTCATAGGGACATTTCTTAAATCTGTGGTGAGTGAAATAATTGTCAATTCGTGTGTTCCATGCTTTAGGAGCTTGTTTGAGACCATAAAGTGCCTTTTTCAACTTGTACACATCATTCTCATTCCCTTTCTTTATGAAGCCAATAGGTTGTTGAATATACATTTCTTCTTCTAGAATTTCATACAAAAAAGGCCGATTTCACATCTAATTGAAATATCTTCTACTTGTTTTGGGCAACTAACGAAATTACCAAACGGATAGTCTTCATACACACAATTGGAGCAAATACTTAATCATAGTCAATGCCATATTATTGTTTATAGCCTAAAGCTACAAATCTTGCCTTATATCTTTGTATTTCTCCTTTTGCATTTTTTTTTTTATCCTATACACCCATTTTAGTCCAATAGCCTTCTTTTCCGGAGGGAGTTTGGTTAAGATACAGGTGTTATTCTTTTATTACTTCTTCCATAGCTTTCTTCCAATGCTCCTTTCGCTTAGCTTTTGTAAAATCCATTGGTTCACAAGTAGCCAAAAAACGAAATAAGTTTAGATTTACCACCTGCTGATTATCCAATTGCTCATACATTTCCATCAAGCTTTTCGTTTTCGGAGGTCTATGAATGAGAATTTCTGTAGAGGACTCTGAGTGAGGTGGATTTGATCAATGACATGAATTTTCTACATCTGCAGATGACTCTAAATGAGTTGGTTCAATTGGGTGACATAACTTTACTGCTAGAGATCACTCTAATGGATACGGTGATTGGATGGGAGTTCCTGACTCCTTTTAAATGATTTGTTCAGTTTCTTTTTCTACTTGTAAGCTTGTTAAAGACTTATCTTGTAAATTCCAATCCCGAGCTCCTTCTTCTTCAAATTTTACATCTCTACTCATAAATACCTTTTAGCTGATGCAAGACAAGAAATATGCAAGCTTCTCCTTTATCATCTAGTTTAGTTCTTTTTTCTAAAACTTAGCATATGCAAGACATCCAAATATTTTAAAATGTGTGACACTTGGTTTGTGTAGACTCCATGCTTGTTCTCGAGTTATTGAACACACACTCTTTGTGGGACATCTATTGAGTAAATACACTGCACAGGATACGGCTTTAGCCTAGAAAGTCCTGGGTAAATTTTTCTCTTTCATCATACTTATTGCCATATCAAGAAAGATTCGGCTTTATCATTCTACAACACTGCTGAGTTGGGGAGTGTATAACGGGGTGTATTGATGAATAATGCCATGGATTTTGCAAAATTCTGAAAAAGAATTGAAAGTATATTCCTCTCCTGTATCAGATCTCAAAATTTTCAAATGAAATCCACTTTGTTTTTTTGAAAGTATTTTGAATTCCTTAAAAACTTCTAGAGCTTCATATTTTTTCTTTAAAAAATAAACCCAAGTTTTGTAACTAAAATCATCAATAAATGCAAGAGAATACCAATTGGAAGCATTTGAAGTTGGCTTGAATGGTCCACAAATATCAGTATACACAAGCTCCAAAGGATAAGAAGCCCTCCAATTTATTGTTTTATAAAATTGCTCTCTTTGTTGTTTGCCAAGAATGCATGTTTTATAGATTTGATGAGGATTGACAATAGATGGTAATCCCTTTACCATCTTCTTAGTTGCAATAATCTGTAGACCATCGTTATTAAAATGTCCATATCTTTTATGCCAGAGCTAAGATTCATTACAAGCGACAACACTCAAGCACTTTTGACTGTCATGTTGAATATACAATGGGAACAATCCTTTGGACATGTGCACATGACCATTAAGGTTTCCACAGCTATCCAGTAAAGTGAGAGCCTTGTTCTTCAACGAAGTAGTGTATTCTTTCCCCCACAGTTGCCCCACACTCAAAAGATCTCTATTTAATTTTGGCACAAAATACACATTTGAGATAAAATCATAATTACCATTGTTAAGTTGAATAAGAATTTTTCCAATATCACATACATCTACTTGAGTGTTTTCTCCAAAAGTAACAAAGCCCATTACTCTTACATCTATGAACGAATAGGTCCTTTCTTCCTGTCATGTGATTAGTTGCCCCAATATTTAAGAACCATGTATTTCCATCATCTTTTGAAGAGCCATTGTAAGTAAATAATAATGTTGATGATACAGCTAAATTCTTTTCATTTTCAATCACATTAGCATCTGCAATTATTTCACCTTCCTGTCCTAACCAACATTCATCTTTGAAATGTCTAAACTTCCCACAATTGAAGCATTGAATACTTCTTTTATCAAAACTTGTGTTTCCTTTTGATCTTCCTCTTCCTCCACGTCTGCCTCTGTTTCATCATCCATAAAATGATTGAAATTTTCTGCCACTTCCATGTTGGCCATAAACACAGCCTTTGGAAGTTTTGGAAGGGAGCTATTCCCTGGAAGAATTCATAGCATTGCATTCTTCTTGGACTTCTTTCAAATCAAGTTGAGATTGAAGAGCTTGATCTAAGGAACAGTCAAACTTTTTCTTCAAACGTTGTTCATGTATTGGAAATATTTCCAACAATTCATCTGGCTTCATCGTGCTTAAATCTTTGGTTTCTTCAATAAGCATCACTACATAATCAAATTTTGAAGGTAAGGAGTGTAAGATTTTCTCAATTACCGCTTCATCACTTTTAGTTCTACCATTGTGCGTCATATCATTTAATATTATCAATAATCTAGAGAAGTCAACTACAGATTCAGATTCAGTTATACTCAAATTATGAAATTCAGATTTTAACAAACGCATTTTGACAACCTTGTCAACACCTCAACGGGAAGCGTGGAGCATCTCCCATGCTTCACGAGATGTTTTTGCATGAGCAATTTTCTCAAAATTTGATCATCTATGGCTTGATATAATGCAAATAAAGCTCTTTTATCCTTTTTCTTAAGGTCTTTGAGCTCCTTTCTTTGATTGGAGTCAAGGGATTCTTCTTCTTCGAGAGTGACATTATAAAAACCATTATCAATAATTTTCCATGGGTCCTGAGATTCCAGAAGCACTTTAAATTAAATGCTCCACGTATCATAATTCCCCTTTGAGAGTTTTGAGGATCTGAAATGGAAAGGTTCCATTTTCCACTTTTAACATTTCTATCTCTGATACCAGTATTGGCACCTGCTTCACACAATCAGGAAAGATAAAATAAACAGAGAACAGAGAATAAAGGGTTATAACAGAAATCACTTTGTATTAATTTGAAACTGGAATACACAAGACAACCAACTTTCTTCTCAATTTATACAAAAATCTCACTGCTATTCAGCTTCCAAATTAATTGCACGCATGCTCTTCCAGACTGGAACCCAATGAGACACAACAATATTCTGTATTGCATTAAGTTGGGATTAATTTCCCAACACTTATAACTCTTCAAGTTACAAAATATCTAACAGCAACTCTGGGCCATCGCTTCAGTATGTGCAATGTCCATAGTTGTTCTTTTCTCTTTGCTAAGTACACTGGGCTAGGAGAGGGTGGCATTTAACTCCAAACCCTTTGGCAAATTTAGAGGATTGCCACTAGCCACCACTGGGGCATTCCTATAGTTCCTGCAATGGTTTGGCAGACAAAGAAGTTCTTTCATAGATAATAGCATAGATTTGATATGTGAACCAGCTTTAGTTCCAGGTACACAACGTCAAGCCAGCATAAGGATTGGATTGTCACATCCATCACCGTATGCCCCTGTACTGTCATCAAAACATACATAAAAAACTAAAATTTCACACAAGCACGACATACTTGGCATATCATGATAGAATCTTTTCAACCTTTTTTCCAGTAACATTTTTCCCCTGTTTAGATGGTGCATATCCCGATAGAATTGGATGCGCCTCGATGCACGAACGTAGTCTCCCGAGTAAAGCATAGAAAGCTATGAATATCTATATGCTGTGCTAATTTGTGCATGGATTTGAAGGTGGGAGACCATGAATCTTCAACATTTGAAGATTTAGTCCATCACTGCATTAATTTATTCCTAATTTTAGCTCTTTAACATTCTATAGAAATTGATGAGTGGGCGAGGGGGCGAGAGGAGCAATCGAGTAAAATGGAAGAAATCAATCGATTTAATAGAATGAAAATCTAAAATGCGTATACGAATAATACCATAAAAGTGGCGTGCAAATCACCGTTGGGATCACGCCGGAAGAAATCAATTAGGGTTCTTACGCATCTTGGAATCGAGTGAAAGAGCGACGTAATTGAGAAAAAAGATATATCACATCCATTTATCTTAGTTTTTTTTAAAAAAAATTTAACGAATATAACAAATTTATAAAATTTAAAATAATACTTATCACCATTTTTTTTTTATAAGTATAATTATTACAAAGTTATAGAAATATTAAATGATACAACCAATCATGAATCGACCTAATGCGCAGATAAATAAAAGAAATAAGTATTGTCAGCCCAATAAAAGACGTCATAAAGCCAATTAGGCAAACAGTACAACACATAAGTCAAAGGACACAACCTGTGTAATCGGACATTTAAAGAATATAATGGCTTACTTAATGAGCTGTTTCAAATGGCGACTACACCGATTCATTGAATGAAAGTCGGGCAATCGTTCAATTGAATGAAGGCGACTATTACACAAGTAATGCTATTCATCACTAAAGAGACACTATACCAACGCATTAATTTAAGAGCTCGCCAACCAAACGACGGCTCAACTATAAATATAGATTCTTCCCAAAAAAAAAAAAGGGGGACAATATAAAAAATAAATAACGAAAAAAAGGAGAAAGGAAGTCAAGCACTCAGAAAACAAGTGCGCAAACATAAAAGATATACCACCAGCCGAGTGCACAAATTAAAAAAATACTTACCCTGATGAGAAGATAATCTTAAACTACTCAATCAAATGAGTACACTAAAAAGAATATTTTTCTCCAAAAAAATATTTTTTTCCTGTTCTCTCTAAATTCTTACATATGCTACTTTACATCTTTCTCATCCTAGTTAAAAAATTTTTGATTCAACTGTCAGAAAATATATTAAAAAATAAATTTTATATATCATTTACATCTTGTTTGTCTTATTGTGGTGCGTAAAATTTAAATTCATAATTATGAAAAACGAACCCGTTTTTATTTGAGCATCCAAGTGTGGCGAGATAACTTCTTAATTTATACAATAATTTAGGTCTTTGAGATGCATCAAATATATATTTCATCATCCTAATTTTAGAAAAATAATTCTAACATAAAATTTGAAATCCCAAATTGAAGTGTAAAATAATTTTTGAATTTTTCATTAATAAATATTATTTGAAATTTATAAGTTTAATTATGAAAAAAATAACAAATATATTAAAAGGCCAACATTAAAATAAATGAATAAATATCTCAGCTTTTTTAAATGTATTACAATGATTCCAAATACTGTCGATAAATTATTTTTATAAAGGTGGCATGTGGTTAGAGGAATTGAAATTCTTATTCCCTTCTTATTACTCAAAAAATAAATATTTCTTTATTTGATTACAATTTAACAAGAAATATTTATTCTCGTGAAAATATTTATTTTTATATATATATAAATAAATATTTTTACCTTTTATTAGGAAATTGTTATTCTCACATATATAAAAATAAATATTCACATTTATTATTATTATTATTATTATTATTATTATTATTATTATTACTACGTTTTATTATTATTATTATTATATATTATTATTATTACTATTATTATTATTATTATTATTATCAACATTTTCACATTATTCTCCATATTATTTTACAAATCAAGTAATAAAAAATTAATTTTTATTTTATTCTACTTCAACAACCAAACATGGAGAATAATAATTTTAACTATAAAAGATTTAATTTTGAGAGCACCCGTTTTTTTACGTCTGTATTAAATCCCATTATTATTAATCTAATCCCATCGTTATGTGTATAGGAACAATATCAATAGCAATGATAATATTTAATCATCATTAAATAATTTCTAATAGTGAGAATATTCATTTTTTCAGTTGTTAAAAGTCTTCATTTATTATTATTATCGACTAGAATCAGTACCATCACAAATTTTTTGTCGTGAAAAGTTATACTTCTAATTGGGCTAATATTTAGGATATCTTTAGAATTCTCTTATGATATATTATTATTATTATTATCATTATTATTATTGTTATTATTGCATAAAATCTAGTAGGTTTAGCATTGCATTTGCATTAAGAATGTGTAGGATGTCGATAGTCACAATCAGAAATAAACCACCTCAATATTCAAGTGAATAAGAGGTCAAAATATTAGACAGCCTAATAGAGATTATCACAGAGTCCGCCAGATAATAGTCCTCAAATGTCTGAATTAAAGAATAAAGTCTGAATAGTCAGACATTTAAGGTCCATAATGAGCGGCCGAGGTGATGCTATACTTGAAAACCACAATGTCTCATTATTAAATAGAGATGACTATTATCCATTGCTAATGACATCTCTCACCACTGATTCAAAATAGCGTCAGGTATACGCATCAATTTTAAGTGTTGATTAACTAAATTGTGTATCTAGTTATAAATAAAGCCTCTCTCCAAAAAGAGGAAAGAGAGAAACAAAATGCTACTTAATCAGACAAGTTCATAAAATGAGTATAACTCTCCAAATATATACTATCCCTATTCTCTGCATTTTTTTCTTCAATATCTTTCAATATCTATTAGAAATACTATTGACTTGAATATCCGAAGATATATTAATGAGTGAATTTCGTATACCTTTTACCTTAAATTTATTTTGTTATAGTGCGTAAGATTCTAATTCATAACTATAAAGATTAGATCCGTTTGTATTTGGATATCCAAGCAAAATATTTAGCTTCCTAATTCATATGACAATCTGAATTTTCAAGACATATCAGATTTAAAATCCTCTTATAACGTAAATAATCTACAATTAAATTACACTTGCATATTTGACCATTTTAAAATTATGTTATATTTAAGATTTAATCAACTCAAATGAAAAGGGAAAACTGTTGTAGGGCCATTCCAAATTTATATCCACACGCTTCCTCATTTATTTACCCACAGGCCTTATTTGGCTTCACATATATAAAATGCAGAAATAAAAAAAACAGGCATTGGTAAGAAGAACAAAAAAATAGCACTTGTGCTACTAACTTAATCATCCGAAGGAAGATTTCTCAACCCTATAACCCATTATCCGTGTTTGTAGTTAACATGACTTGTGCTTCAATAGTTCAATGTTTACTTCATAATGCTTTGAACGAATCCATTTTTCAGATGCAAATTACATATATATGAGCTATGTTAACAAATTCTAAATATACACTTGGTCTCGAGCCAATCTGTCAAATGTGCATTGCACCAATTGTTCTAAGTAACCCTGAACGGTCCAATTAACACATTTATATTGTTCGTTATATTGATAACATATTAAGAATTCCTTCATGATTTTTCTTTAGCACCCGAGTATTCAGTTGTTAGGAATTGTTAAAAATGGGGTAGTTTGACATTGAACTACTTCATTATTCACTTGTATTAGATATCATTTATATTCAAAAGCATAACACATTAGAATATAAATCGGTATATATTTATAAGTTATTTACTTTTTTATCTCTTTAATGCCATATATTTATTAGCTTAACTCATATATATTTTTTTTAACTTATTCTTGGTGCCGACACTCTGTAAAAATGATAGGCCGATGCAACCTCAGATCACTGTAAGGGAAGAAGTGTACCACTTGATGAATCATTGACTTATTTTTCAAAGGAAAGAAAGAAGATTTTTTGGTCGTAATATAATCATAAATAAAAAATACTCACTTTTTATAACCTATCGGGTCAGATCGACCCACCTTAAACACCCACCTAATTTACTTAATTCAGTAGAAAAAATACATACAAATTTATTATGTATAGGGGACTATTTGCTAGTGATATGCTTCATATGTATATAAACACATAGACAAATTATTTTGATTTGTCGGTGGATTGTATAAGACAATGTTTTGTGATCATGGTTTGATTTGTATTGGTTAAAATTGTGCAGTGTGTCTGTGCCTATAAAAAATGAGGATACCAACCAAGTATATCCCCAATCACACTCAAGTGTAAGAGCCAATAACTAGACATAAGTCGTATTGGGATTCGATCAGAACATGTATAACCTGACACAATGGAACAAAATCTAAACTCTTTCGTCAAATATTAACCACCAAACTCGTGAATATAAAAAAATATAATAATGTATAACGTTTTTTATGTGAAAAATTATTTTCAACGAAGAAAAAAATTAGGAGATAAATTTTAAATAAATTCATTATAATAATAATGTCAGTTACAAGTAACCCTCTCCAAAATCTCTTCACTACAATTCCAAATGAAGAATGATTAATTATAATATCCTCAATAGACTCAACAACTCATAAGAAAAATTATAATGAAAAATAAGAAGAGCAAAACGAAATAAGTTCTAAAAAATTACTATAAAATAACGTATCCGATCTTGGCGAAAAATATAATTCAAATTGGACCTTAACCAAATGTTAAATCTCTTCATCTTCTCTCTTTTTCTCTTTTCTCTCTGTCCATCTCTCCTTGTGTGAGAAAATTATTTCGGATGCCCTAAAACCGCACCAGGCGTAATTTTATATCGGAAGCGGCGTTCGAGCACCCGTCAGGCTTGTGTCGTGCACGAGCGTCACTGGAATTAGTGCACAAGCGCTACTTGGGCGTGCCTCGAGTAACCCCATTTGAGAATCGATACTTATAAATACAATAGGTGCCTGTTGTGCGCCGTTCTTTTGACTATCGACAGATCATTAGCCGACCCTCAAAAGAATATCGCGCGACCCTTCAGTATTATTTGCCTTTTGGTTAACCCTTGACCAACCTTTGATTGAACATTTTATAAATATTATGCGACCTTCTGATAATTATCCGTTTGTTATGGTATTCATAAGGAAGTGACCAAAATTCAACAAGTTAGTCTCAAGTAACAACATCACAATCATATGATACAAGGTGCTAAAGAGACTGAGAATCATAAACAATAAATCATTAAAAATAAAGCAACATTTGGAGTTGCTATTATTTAAACAACATCGAAATCATCTGTTGTTGATTCATCTTGCTGGAAGAGGCCTTTAAATTAAACATAATTAAATTTCTCCCTTTATATTTGAATCTATGAAGAGGTAAATAATAGCAATTCCACAATGTAACACATATATTAGGACAAATATAAACTATCTCGTATAAGAGAGACAATTGTTTATGCAAAAACCATGTAAATCTTCCATCAAAATCATAGGACTTTTGTCCTAAAAAAGATTTACTTTAATCATTTGGTTTACAGGGACATTATAATGCTCAATATGTACACATCTATCTTTTTAGTCAAAGTTTCATACACCATTATATATATATATATATAGACAATTGAAAATCACACTAAATTAGTAAAAATTAGATTCGGAGAGAGGATATATAAATACATTCAAAATGGGTAAAAGACTCAATTTTGAAAGTTCAATAACGAAAATCATTAGGTAGACGCGAGTTAAAATAATATATCAAAAATTGACACATATTAAAAGACAAATAATCGTATAAATTGAAATGTCACTTATTTTTCTTTCTCCCATTCTTCTTCTTCCTTTGTGTTTCTTTAAAAACTAACTAGAACAAAAGGGAGAAATTGGCCCTCATTTTCCCTTCCTCATTTGGATTTTTCATAAAAAGCTGTTGTGGCTCGCAATCGGCTCTTTGGTGCTGACGGAGCACAAATGTTCTGCCTATGACCCACTCAAGTTTGTGGGGATTTGATCCAAATACACACAATTTAAAGTAATAAAATAAAACTTGAATCTTCTTATCAATTGTCGGCCACCAAATTCGTAAGTACAAAAAATATAATAATACATAATTTTTTAATGTGAAAAATCCTTTTCAACCAAGAAAAAAATGCGATATAAATTTTGAATAAATCTATTATAAAAGTGTTGATTACAAGTAACTCTCTATGAAATCTTTTCACTATAATTTTGAGTAAATTGATTGATTACAATTTCCTGAACATACTCAATAACCCACAAGAAAAATATAACGAGAAATAAGAGTAACTAAATAAAAATAACTCTAGAAACTTTTTTAGAATAATATACTTGACCTTGATAAAAAATAAAACTTAAATCGGACCTCAATCGAGTGCCGACATCTTTCTTTTTTCTCTTGTTCATTTATCTTTCTCTATGCAGCGCTCCTTATATGAGAATTAACTTCTGAATACCCTAAAAATACCAAGCGTGTATTTTTATACTGCGAATTTCCTTCTAGGGCCCCTTGGGCGCTCATGGGTGTGGGCTCCACTGTCTTCGACGCTTGGGCGTGCCTCGGGAGCTAACACCCCTAGAATCAACGCCCCTCAGGCACAACACCCCTGAATTTGGCACAGGTGCTCATAGCGCACGCTTTATGCACGCGAACACTCCAACCTTCACACGAATCTCGTGCGATCCTCCGATAACTATCTATTTGTTATTACAACCCATAAGAGAGTGATCAAATCGAAGAAAATTTACATGCAAGTGTGTATCAAATGCTGACTCCTGGCCAATCTCCCACTCTAGCTCAAATCAACCGTCAATTAAGAAACAATTATCTATTAATATCACATTTGAGTTGTAACTGAGTATATATTAAGTGCGATCATTTTATAAATCTCTTGCTCAAGTCCCATCAAACATAATCAAACAACAACACCAAAAAATAAATAAACAACTATTTTAAATGGTCATAAGACTCATACGAGAGTAATCCATCCTAGCACAAGCTACGTAATTCCTGCTTAGGTGATCATTTTCAAACGTTATCATCATCTAAGTGATCATTGACACTCTTCCAAAGGTTTACATTCATAAAATCAATTACGTCAATTATAATTGTTGCACAATAATGAATGAAAAATATGTAATTTAAGATATTGAAATTATGATTCTTTTAATCTTCTGCTAATATAAAAAGCTTGGTCTCCCGTCGAGGCATGCATAGTTTTGCTTTCATCAGTGTAAGGCTTTTATATTATTTTATTTTATTGTATTTTATTTTTTATTTTTTTGGGCTTTTTTGGGCTTCAAAAATACAAAAGAAAAAAATTTAAAAAGGGAAAATAACCATTTTTTTCCTGGCACAAAAAATAGTCGCTGCGTTTTTATAAATAATAATTTTGATAAAAAAAAAGTATAATTTTGTATTTTATTAAAAAAATACAAATAAAATTTCCTAAAAAATCAGAATAATTCATAAACAACCTCAATTAATTTTTTAGGAAGGATTGCCAAAAAAATAAATTTTATATTGTTTGAAATAATAATATCAATTTTGACCTTCATGCGTTGGTAAGACAGAATAACTTATCAAATAAATTAATTAATTAAATTTGTCCATTAAATGTGGTATTCAAGAGTCCATATGGAACTATAATATTAGTATTATATATATATATATTATTTTGAAAAAAAAATAGACGATAATATAAGAAATTTAAGAAATAACTGTTGTTCAACAATACAACGGAAAAACAGAAAGCTAAATATAAAACATTTATCAAAAAGATCGAGCTATTGAATAAAACTCTGTTAGAAACCAAATTAGATAGAACGATGCATCCTTTTGGCTATATGATAATGTAAATCCCATGTGATGGCTACGATGATAGCTACATGATCTTGTCACTACGATGATCGTAGGGTGGAGTGATCTCAAGTCGAGTGAACTTTTGTCTCATGGAGTCGGATCTTTGAAATGGGGTGAAAGGTTTGCATTTATAGGCGTTGGTTGAATAAAACCTTTGGGCTACTTAAGCGGCGCCCGGTTAGTCTCATATTCATATAATGGATACAAAAAATTTGTGGCCCCCCTAGGGGGTTGTTGGTGTAGTTAATCAACATATATTGTTTGTTTCCTTTTCGGATGTGGCTAGCCAAGCTTGGCATGCAGGGTGAGTAAGACTTGCTGTAAAGCTGTTACGTCCCAAAATTTAATAGGTTTGATTATTTATCATTTATAAAATTAAATTTTAAAATTTGGGTGTAACGAACTAAAATATAGGATTTGACAAGTCAAATTCGCATAAGACTTTATTGAATAATCATTCAGATAATATAAATATGACCTACTCTAAATATTATAAGGAATATATTTAAATATGATAGTAACTCATCTACATTATATATATATATTAAATTCAATGGTCCTTATTACACAATTTAAAAACCTACTCTCGGTCAATTCTATTATCCAAAAATAACAAAATATGTAGCAAATTCAATCCAAATAATAAAGAAACACAACCAACGCCATTTGAGTTAAACAGATATCCAACCCATCGGATCACGTGACGTTGCATCAGATCTTGTCCAACTGCTACAAAACATCCCAACCTTCTACAAATCTAAAAATATGAAAACGTGAGTCAAAGGCTCAATAAGTATTGTCATAAATATACAAAAAACAGTATATGCAAATCAGATAGAGAATTTATAAACAAATATCAAAACAGATGCCAGATATAAATCCAAAATTATCGATATCAGTAGTCAAATCATCATATCCGAAATAGGAGCTCAAACTAGAAACCAAATTATCAGCACACCCAAAATAAAATCTCATCGTACTATCTCGCTGATACAAATGTGTAGCAAATCGTGCTTTGATATCTCGGCACATAATCAAAGTCCACGGCACACCCACGTAACAAAAATCACAGTATATCCACATAAACAGGAATCACGGCGTACTCACATAAATAGAAGTCACGACATAACGACATAAATAAAAGATTGCGGCACACTCACATAAAAAGGGGCCAACAGTAAATAGAAACTAACAGCACATTCACATAAATAAAGGCAATTCAGAATTCAAATCTGCATATCATAATGGCGTCGTTGTAGATCGGCAACTTTAGATCATCTCATATCATTAGCACCCGTCCACATTTTAGACCTACAGATCCCGACCCAACTACAGTTTAGATTCGCAGCTCTTGATCATCTTATGTTATTGGTGCCCGTTCATATTTTAGACTTACAGATTTCAGCCCGACCACATTTTAGACTTATAATAGTTGGTCATCTCATGTCATTGGTGCCCGTTTACATTTTAGATCTACAGATCTCAACTTGACTACATTTTAGACATCCAACTCTCGGTTATCTAATATCATTGATGCTTGTCTACATTTTAGACTCACAGATCTCAACCTGATTACATTTTAGACTTGTAACTCACAATTATCTCATGTCATTAACGCCTGTCTACATTTTAAGCTTACAGATCTCGATCCAATTAAAACCTCGAATTACCATGGTCACACATAAATCAACCCACCAGGTGTCAGACTACCATGGTCCCACACAAATCGACCCACTGGGTCTTAAACCACCATGATCCCCTACAATCGACACACATGGTTTCAGACCACCACGATCCACACACAAATTGGTCCATCGGGTCTTGAACCACTACAGCCCCGCACGAATCGACCCATCGGGTTTTGGACTACGACAATCCCACACAATTGACCACCAGGTCTCGCACCACCACAGTCTACATATAAACAAGCCCACCCAGGGCCTCAACGGTACTCATATATATATCCATAGCTCTGGGAATGATGTAATACTCAAAAATTAATAAAGACAGAATAAGCCCTCCCAAATCAATCGATAAATTACCATGCATGTTCCAAGAAAACAACGGGGTTAGCTAAAATGCACGAATGAATCCTAAATCTCTAAATCAAAAATAAAACACATTCAACGAAAAAATAGATGAATGACAAAGTTAAAGGATATTTATCTTGACTTTATATGAAACAGATCTGAAGAATGGAGGCTCTAATCTACTAGAACACCGCTTTCTCTCTCTTCTCATCGTGTTCTTTCTCTCTCCTCCTCCTTTTCTGCGTGAGAATGGCAAAAATCTAACCTGCAACCCTTTTTAGACACGACCCATGCAAGAGCACCACTCGAGCGCCAACCATTCTAGAATCAGTGCTCGAGTACCACTCAAGCGTGCCTTAATCACGGATTTTCAAATCAAAATTTTATCAATTTTTTTATAAAAATATCCTTAATTTAATACATCAGAGAAATCCAAAATTAATAAATATATTCAAAATATATCAAATGAGAATTCAAATATTACAATAGCATTGTCAGCCAACCTTTCATGTATGCACAGTTTTTTTATTGATCCACATGGGGATTTTTCTTGTTTAGAATCTTTTTCGACTTATTAAGGATAACCGATGAGGTGCTAGAACAAAGAAAATGTGTGAAATGGTTGGACATTTATCCTAAAACCTAAACTCTAATAGTTCGGTTGGATTTGAGTTGGTGCACGGTCTCATTTGGGCTATGAGACGCTTACAATCCTAATAAATTTGATTAAATGACGCTATTTATATATCTATTTGTCTAGTAATTTGAATAAAATTTATTATTTTTAGTATGGAAAGAGAAAATAGATAATAAAAATTAAATTATCAATAAGATTTATAGATATTTTTGACCATTTTAATATAAACAGATGTATTTATATATATTATTTATACGTTTACTTATATATATACTTATATTAAAATTATTACATATTGATATGAATCCTACTTTATTATTTTTTTAAATCTTTTTTTATATTAATTTTAATATGAATAAATGTCCGTACGTCAATATTGGGCATGACCCGCACGAAACGAATGCGAAGCAAAAACCAAAGGAACCCCACAAGTAATCCGAACGTTAGAGGCGGCTTTCTTCGTTTTCTCTCACACCCAAAAATCCGCCTTCCCGGCTATTTCAGCGAAAAGGCACAGAAGAATCAAACCAACGAAGAATTGTAACCTAAAAATCAGAGAAATTGTTCGATCATTCCCCCCGCAGAAAGACTTAGAGAGGGAAGTTGGCAGAAATTCGATTTCTCCTCTGGGTTGAGCGATCGACTTCCTGCTCTGCTGGTCTTTATTGGCGGCTAATCTGAGGAGAAGAGAGGGGAATAGAAGACGAAGAAGTGGCAGATGGCAATGATGGCTCGGAAAAGATCGAGAACTCTTCACAATTTTTCTCTCCCCTCGCGCTTGAGCTGGGGCGCTCAAAGACTACTCCGGTGCTCCAAAGTCGATCCAAACGACGGCGACAAAACTGGACATTACCAAGCATCGGAGAGGAGCAGCAGAGAATCGTCCGAAGCGGAGGGGAAGTGGAGATTGCAGGTTGATGTAAGGGGCGGGGGCGACGACAGAGACACGTTCAAGGTGTTGAAAGAGAAGCTGGTGCTCGATCTTCATAGGGAAGCCGATAAGATGAAAGCCGCGATTTTGAGTGATGGAGAAAAGGAAATTGGGGCGCCGCCAGTCATGGTATCAGAGGCAAAGCCGTGGAATTTGCGAACTCGGAGATCGGCGTGTCTCGAACCGAGATACAATGGCGAGGTTAGCAACGGAGGAGGAACGAGTCTGAGGATTGTTGAGTCGAAACCTAGTTCTTCGCCGCTAAGAACTCAGATCAAATCGCTGCGGAATGGCGGCGTTGACGAAGAAACTGGTGGCGTTGGCTATGGGGAGAAGAGGCCGAGAGCAAAGTTCTCTGTCTCGCTATCCCGACAAGAGATTGTAGACGACTTGACGGAGATGATGGGAAAGAGACCACCAAGGAGACCAAAGAAGAGACCAAAATGTGTACAAAGGCAATTGGATGTCAGTACTATCACATTGCATTCTTGATGGCGAATTTTGCGTGCATATATTTGGATGTGTTTTTGCTAGTCAGAAATTTCATTCACTGTTTCATTGATTCAAATTTGACAGGCACTTTTTCCAGGCTTTGGGTTATTGGAAATTACAGCCGATATGTATCGAGTAAATGAAATCTTGATCGTGGGAAGGTAATGCTTATATCTATAATCATGATTTGTTTCTTTGTTTCTCTATGCTTTATTACTATTATTTTTCTTATGGCAAGACTGTCTTGTTTTCACTATTGATTGAATCCATAATTGGAGATTGGTGTTTGGTTTTGCAGTGATGATGGTGCACGGGATTGATGGAAGCAAAAGTTTTCTACGTTTTCTCATTTATAATGCAAAATCATGTCCCTTGTTCCGGGTATAATCTAGTCTCTTTTTGATTGGGAAGTTTATAAAGTGCTGAATTCCTGTTAATTGTAAATGTAAAGCTTCTATAGATGGTAATCCTGATTATTAATAAGATTCATATTTCCATTTACGCGTTACAATGATCAAGCTTATTGTTTAAATATTTTTTCATTCATCCTTGTATGCGGATGACTATACAAATGTAAGATAGATGGCAAGAGAAGTAGGAAAAAGGGGAAACGATGTATACCTATTGTTTTCAACTGTCTGATTATGGTTTTCACTCTTGTTGATTGATCGTTATGTCCAAAGGCTAATGACTATCTAGTTTGTTATAATATTTCCAAAATTTGGGGAAAACTCACGATTGGCTTTTGCACCACCCATTTCTGTGTGAAAAATTTCTAGATGATCTTGCTTCTGTCTAATTGGCGGCAAATGGGTTTTTTCTTGGCCGTATTATCTTTATATATGTAGTTTCCTTGATGCTGATATTTGTATTTTTAACAAGTTTGATTAATCTGAGTTCAGATTCTGATGATCCAGACACTGAACCTGGGGAACATAAATGAAATTAGTACGGTAACTAGTAAACAGAAATGCTTGGTTCAATATCTCTGAAATAGTGTTGCAGCTTGTTGGAAACAGACCTATGCTTCTTTTTGCTTTCCCTGAAGCTATAAAAATGTAGGAGGAAAGGGAAGAGATACAAATTCAATCTCGCTCGTGCATGTGTTTAGTTCAATATCTTTCTGTTCTATTTTGTAATAGCAGTAGTACCATCTGTGTTATTTAAAAGAAAAGGATTAAGAGTCTCTTTTAGCTTTATTAGTTGGAGAATTTATTTATGTAATTGTTAGAAAATGCCCGTGTGCATCTAAAATGGAGACAATGTCTAAAGTAAGTCACTGCTTCAGGAATATCTCCAGTATGCGCTTCTCAAATAAAAGCCAATAGAATATTTTTCTTTTTAGAATGTAAGGTCCCTTCCGAGGCTAAATACTCAAATTATTCAAACAATTGACTTTCTATTATTTCAATAAGGTTGCGTGAAGAAAGTGAAGTTGTTATGAAAGGAGGTTGAGCTTTCAAGTTCCTTGGGAGCACCCAATAGCAAGAGAGAACTCAAAGATCCTATGGAAATTTTTGAGTAAACTCAAATCTTTTGTCACTGGGAATAGAGCTCGATGGGATATAACTATAAAAATCAAGTTGTTTTATTGAGAGTCACGGAGCATCCTGTATGTTTCAACCATCTTAGTAGTTTAAAAACACCTTGCCAGCTGCCTTAACTTATAGTCAAGGTGGCCATGTATCATCTTCTTCTCATAGCTTGAGCTTCTAGTAAGTCATCACATTTGAAATTTTAGATGTTTTCCTTCAGAGCCTATTCATCCCATTGGAAATGCAGGGCTTGGTTTTCTTATGCAGCAAATTTGCATTAGGTTTCCTTTATAAATCTTCCGGTTTTGTGCATACACACGAAGAAATGTAGTCAGAAATTCTGACTATATCATTTCTGAGAATGCTCTGTTTTTAAAGTTTTCGGCTCAATAATACATCAAATTAACTATCCAAAGGAAGTTGATGCATGTCTTGGCATGGTAATTATTACACTTTGGGCAATTTGGCCGATCTATGAACATGGATAAATATATTGTTATTGGTTGTTGTCTTATTACTATCAGACATATTGAATAATGCATATTGGTATTGAATATGTCAGATAAAAAAAATTTAAAAAAATTATATGCTGATAGAAATGTATCAGCCAATATTCATTTATATCAATCGTTACAAAAATATATCATGATTCTATCACAATATGTGAAAATTTCGATGTCGGGGGCTCTGTTACCAACACATATCAGTTAACATGTATTATATTAGTCAATATTTGCATCAAAGCATATTAATAAGAAGCTATTAGCTATTCGCTTTTTTCAGTTGCTCAGTGAAAGATAATGTCTTGTGACAGCTATGCAGAGAGCTCCATGTCTCATGATGCCAATTCATGGCTTAAGAGTCATGTGATACCACTTCTGCATCACTGTATGACAGTTGTTCATTTTGTTTGATATAGACAAGTAACCTTTTTTCCTACTTTTCCATCCCCAGTATGTAGGAACAAAATTTTTGAAGAAGATACACATTAGTATAGAAGCTTGAATATGGAGACAATGAAATACCTTTTCAGCACTCACGTCTTTAAGTTCACCATAGAATTCTCAAGACTAATCAGTCTATTAGTTATGCTAGTCTTTGGCTTCACCTCACTTAGCTTGCCTCCTCTAGGTGATGATTGCCTAATTGGTGCCCATGTTGTCCCCTGGCCCTTCTTCAGTAGGTGTCTTTGTATCCCTAAACATATTAGTTTAACAGGAACATTCTAATTGAATATATAATTATAAATTTAGTTATTGTTATTATATATTTAGACTTATTTGATATATAATAAGTGTGAATAAGATCCCACAAAATTGGTGAATAAGATCTAATATGCCAGGCACTCATACTCAAATGATGCTATGCAATCCAAATGCCTATGATACCCCCATTAGACCCTCAATAGTAAAGTAAACAATACATTAAGACTGTCACATTAGTATATAATATCATATATTACCAAGATACACAATTATATTTAAAACTTATACAAATTTAATCAATAATTTAAATAGACAATAATTATATCTTTTAATGATTTAATTATACCAGATAATGCTTCCATAAATAGGGCCCAAAATCTGTCATTTTGGACTTTAGAAAGTACTTTATTAAAATTGGGCAAAGGACAGGGTTGTGTTAAAATAAAATAAAAATTAATGATTATTAAATCAGACAAGTTGAATCAAATTATACAATTCGAAAACCACGACCTCACCTATTCACCAAAAAAATTAGGTCAATTCAAAACGTTATATGAATTTTGTTTTATTTTTTATTTTTAAAAAAATAAAATGACTTGAGATATATATAATATTAGATAAAAATACTTTTAAATGAATAGTCTTAATATAAACAGTTATTAATAATCTTTTAAAACTTAATATTCATCTATAAAAAAAAAAAAAGACATAGGTTATGTTGTGTTCTCGGATTTTACGCACTTGTACGGACAAGGATTTGGCCGAGTCCGCGAACGTTTTTTTGGTTGGCCATGGGCCCGAGTGGACTTTAAATCTATTATACTGTTTGGGTTGGCCCTAACGCCTGCATTTCTTGGACCTCTTGGGTCCACCGGATCTCTGCGGTATCAGGATCCAATTATTGGGAAATGGATCCCGCCAATGGGCTTTGGGTACTGATACCTATCACTAACCCCTTATACTTGGGCCGATTGGGCCTAGTTAGCCATTGCGCTGCCCTCCTTGGGATGCGCTATATAATCCCCATACTATCGGGCAGGCTTTCTAGGTGCCTTGAGGGCTTTTCTTCCCCTAAAGTATGGCTACCGGGAAGCATGCCCAATTAAGCACGGGTAGGGCGCCAACTTGTCCATAAATAGGTGGGTCTCTCAACTGGTGTGGTTTGTCCCTTAGCTAATTTCGGAGAAGCGATGTGAGGGCCTTGGCGTGTCCCGCTTCCGATGGGAATACGCAAAGGAATCAGATGGACTAGCTGGAGATTTGGAACTTCTGACGAAGATTGTCCTCACGCCCCCCTTATGGGCGGTTCTCGAAGTTATTAAGGGTGGCTCGGCCATTCTGCCATCATCACATGCCTCCTTCCATGTTGTGATGATCTCCCGTGTGGTGCTAGATCACGGCGAAGCTACCACAGGGCGCCTTGCCTCCGGTGTAGCGCATCACTCATGGTCTCCACTTCACTTGGACCATCACTCGTGCCGTCTGGAGAGGAGGCAAAGGATGGAGTCCCTATTGGGAGAGCGCATGTTCTCCGCTTGCCCGCTAGACCTCTGGTTACATATGTTGGTTAGTATTGGGCTAACCCGCAGGAGCTGACCAGTATTGATGGCCTCGATGCTTGGGCTTGTTAGGTTACTGGTGGTGGAGCCATGGTGATCCCATGTGGATCTCGTTCACCCAACCACGCTCCAAGCATCCGGGGCAGTCGCTCCAGACTTCATGCCCTGTGCTATA
This sequence comes from Nepenthes gracilis, assembly GCA_033239525.1. NCBI lineage: Eukaryota > Viridiplantae > Streptophyta > Magnoliopsida > Caryophyllales > Nepenthaceae > Nepenthes > Nepenthes gracilis. The sequence continues at coordinate 1,280,974 of BSYO01000026.1, read as the reverse complement.
TCTTCTTCCTTTTTTCTTACACTTTTGCTATTTCGAGCCATGTACTTGTAAAATGTACTTGTAAATGAACTTTAATTAATAAAAGTAGTAGTTATTGCCTTTATTCTCTTCACTTGTCGCATGAATATTTTTCCCTTTTGTCGTGTCTAAGGGACGCGGACAGCTCTCATATGGAGGGCATTTCCATCAGAAGTCTGCTCGTTCCTTCGCTCTGTTGCATTGCTCAATCTTTGTTTGAAGTCAAAGCTTGCTTCTTTCTCTTGCTGGTGTCCGCGAACAGTAGTCTGAGCATACTGATCGAAATGTCTGAGAACATACTAGGCCTTGGATCTGGCCTAAAACATTCGGAGAACTTTAGGGCTTTGGGCACTGCTGCGCAATCTATGATGATGTCGTCGTGTCTACAGAAATGTCCTCGGGCATTTTTGAGGCTATCCTCGTGATTAAGGTCTTCAGTGAGAATGGGTCCGAGAGCTTCTTTTGAGTCCGAGGCATTGGTCTGCGCCGCTGTTTTTGGCCATTAAAATGCATTAAAAGCGCAATTAATGAGATTGACGTTGCCTTGGAAACGAAAAGCCCATGATCTCTAGCAACGTATGGGTGATTGACGCGTGGTTAGGGTAATGATAAGTGCACCTCTTCGATTTTGAAGCCTTTTCAGCCGCTTCAAATACAATTTCTGCCTTCATTTTACATCGCGCGACCCTTAGAGTTTTTCTCTCGAACCCTTTGCTGTCGTTTTCCCAAGCGCTCTTCTGCTCGTTTCCTTCTTACTTCTTCCCCAACTTCTATGGCTCTTAGTATTAAGGAAATCGCTTCCTCCTTGTCTTTGAAAAATCTCGATGTCATCCACATAAAGTATAATATTCCTGATACGATGGCGATGGTGGTTCCTGAGCCCACTAATAAGGCGTGTAGCCCACCTGACGGTTTTATCACAGTATACGAGATCCACCTCAAGGATGGGCTTCGCTTCCTTGTCCCACTTGAGCTGTATCACATCATGAGGGAACTGAGCGTTCCGCTTGCGAGATTGCAGCCTAACGCCATCAGGTATCTCGTCTTACTTTGTATTTTTGCTCATTGCCTCTAGAAGGTTCTTGATGTGTATGTGGTGAAGGTTATATTTCACATTACTCATAATCTGGATTGGATTGTGATGACCCCGCATCCTGAGTTCGCTATTACGAGTAGTGGAAATCCTAATTCCACTAAGAGGCGAAAAGATAATTTTATTTTTGGGTGTCCGAGAGAATTGTGCTCTCTTCCTTATCTGGGGAAATGTGGCGAGCAAGTATTGCTCGGGTGCCTCCAAGGAAGAGAGGGAGGCTGCCAAGGAGATTAAGGACTTGGTGATGGCCAACCTTGGTATCTTCAATGAGAATAAGCAGAATATTTGGTTGAGATCCGAGAACTTGGCGAAAGCCAAGTAGGTGATTGCGGCCAAGGACCCTGGCGCTGTTGCTGCCCAGAAGAAAAAGAAGAAGAAGAAGAAGCTGAGGAAGAAGGAGGCGGCTCTGAGGATCGAGGAGCCAACCGAGCGCCCAAAGAAGAGTTGCCGGATTTGAGGCTTGAAGAGTCCGATGGCCATTGTTGAGTACTCCTCGTCCGATGACAATGTTGTGATTGCGCCTCTTGTGAGGAGGTTGAGGACTCCGATTGCGCAGCCAGTCCGAGAGGCTGAAGGTCTCGGACCCTCAACTTTTGCCAAGTCCTTTGGTCAATCTTCTCAATCTGTTGGCCAGTTTGTGGATCTCCGCGCCGCCCAACCTCCCACTGATGTGCCACTTCTTAATGTTCCCTCTGAGTTCATTGGTGAGGTCTTGGACTGGGTTGATGATCCATCCAAGGATATCAGCGTGGGACACACAGTAAGGGAGACTAAGGTGACTCAGGCAGAGGAAGTGGCGGTAATGACAACGATGGCAGCTATTTCTGAGGCTACTGAGGCCAAGGAGAGCCGCAGTATAGGGTTGATTGCTGACATGTCTGCTGAGCTCCCCTATCTTGCAATCTAAATTTATAGTCCGATAATAACTTCTCTTGCGGCATTTGAAGAGCCTGCGGTCGAGGACGGCGCTGGGACTTCTCTTACTGTTAAAGTCCAGACTGGGGCTAAGGATCACACCGAAGCGGCTGAATCCCCAATCTTGGATGTTACTGTTTTCACACCCGAAGCCAGGGCTGAGACTTCTGTGGCGCAGGATGCTGCAGCCAAGAGGCCCGAGGTTCCTAAAGAAGAGAGCGCATCAGGGAACTCTGCTGTAACCAAGGTATTCACCTATCACTTTTTGATTTTATCCTCTTTTATCTGTACTTGCTTGACTCATTTTTCCTGTACAGTTTCAGGATATAGCCAGTGGCCTTGGTTCAATTATCAGTGAGATCACCCAAGCCTATGCAAAACTGAAAACTTCCAGGGTCCTTGTCGAGGCCAACAAACGCTTGGAGGCTGAGCTCACTGAGACCAACGGGAAAATCTCATCTCTTGAAGATACATTGAAGTTTTAACAAGTTCAGTACAAACTGCTAAGGGATAGGAACCTCCAGCTGAAGTGCTGAGGACTTCGGTGCGGGCAATCGACATTGCTCCAACGCTGGAAGGAAACTACTAGGACGGCATCAACCTGTACCGCAGAGTGATGTGGTTGTTGATTCCTCAATTTCCTACAACTGTCTTTGATCCTCGAAATACCAGCGCTACCTGTGTGGAAGACTTGTATGGCGTTTGAGGAAGGAATTGGCCTCACAGTCCTTTTATGCCTAGACCATCAAGTTGCTCCGAGACACCGAGACCCCTGGGCAACCAGGATCCTCGGGGCAAGCGGAGCCCCCTGGTCCGGGCAGACAGCAGCAGCAGGACACTCCTCAGTCGGGACCATCCGATAGCTGACTGTATATTTTAAGATTTTTTTTGTATAAGTATACTGTTGTACGCATACTATTTTTGTGAATAAAATTCACCTTGTTTAAGTGCAAACACTTGGTTTCTCTTACTCGGACCGTTGGGGTGTTTGGTTATTTTATGACATGCCTTCTAAGGAGGTGTCCTAACTTTTGAACCTTTTGACCATCTTAGGCTGAAGATGTTACCTCTAGGGTCACTGCACGCTTGCTACATTATACCCCATAAGTTTTAAGTTCAACCTTTAGGGTTGCTTGGCACCATGACCAAGTTTTAGTCCGACCTCTTTGGCCGTTCAGGTATAACCGAGTTTCAAGTATGACCTCTTCAGCCGCTCGGGCATACTGAGTTTTACGGTAAGTGAAAGGGATACTTTCACTTGATTTAGGGGGTAGCCTAGGTCTTGTGAGTCAATGAGATGACATCCAACATTCAATGATATGCAATACAAAAAATAAAAGAAAGACAACTTTATTACGTCAATGAAATGTGTTACAAGCACATCGAATGATGCATTTTGCCTTACCTGATCATTCGTACATTTATTGATAATACCTTTTGAGGTGCGTAGCGTTCCATGTTCGAGGGACCAGCCTGCATTCTTAGATGCGCAACTTATAGACCCCATTTCGAAGGATAGTAGAGACCAGGAACGGCCATTCCCAATTAGGAAAGAGTTTATTCCGATCGATTTTTTTGCCCATGGCCTCTATGCTTATCAGTTTCAGGTCCCCTACCTCGAACTGTCGTACCTTCACCTTCTTATTGTAATATTGGGCAACCCTTTGTTGGTATGTTGTCGTCCTCAACCTCGCTTAGTCTCAGACTTCTTCGAGCATATCGAGATTCTCTCACTTGGATTGAAACATTCTACCTAGAGGCTTAGAAGGCCAACCTTCACTAGAATAACTGTCTCTACCCCATAACACATGCTGAATAGCATCTCTTTTATGGCTTTTCTCGAAGTTGTTCTGTACGACTAGAGAACAGATAGCAGCTCGTGCACCCATGAGCCCCAAGAGTGCTCTAACTTTGTTTTGAATCCGTGTAAGATCGTGTGGTTCTTAACCTCCACTTGCCTGTTGCTCTGTGAATACGCGATTGACGCATGGACCAACTTGATCCTCAGGCTGGTGCAGTACTTAATAAACTATTTGCCAGTGAATTGCATCCCATTGTCAGTCACAATATGCTTGGGAATCCCGAACGTGTACACAACATTCTGCCGGACAAACTCAGTGGCATTCTACTCGATTATCTTGGCGAGTTGCACTGCCTCTACCCATTTGGTGAAGTAGTCAATTCCAACGATTAGGAACTTCCTTTGCCCGGTCGCCACTAGAAGTGGTCCAAGGATGTCAAGCCCCCATTGGGCAAAGGGCCATGGTGATTGTAGTACTCGGAGCTCAGTGTGGGGTTGGTGAGTCATGTTGCCGTGGACTTGACAATTTTCATATTTGCATACAAAGTCTATGGTGTCATACTTTATGGTTGGCCAATAATACCCTTGCCTCATGAGCTTGAATGTTAGGTTCTTTCTCCTGATATGGGATCCACAGATTCTGATGTGCACTTCTTGGATGGTGTATTCTACCTTATCGGGAATGAGACACCATAGGTAAGGGGTCGAGAACCCTCGCTGGTGCAATTGACCGCCCATAATAGCGTACCAACCCACTGTCTTTTTTACCCTTTTGTCTGCATCCTCATCCTCAGGTAATATCCCCTCGGATAGATACCTTAAGTAGGGAGTCATCCAAGTGCTGTTACTCGAGACTTGCATCACTTTTGGCTCGGGGTCCTTGACACTTGGCCTATTTAGAACTTTTCGCATTCCTCGGGCGTATTGCTTTGGATCTCCAGAAGCTACTGCTCTTGCCAACATGTCGGCCTTCTTGTTCTCTTCCCTTACCAAAATCTGCGGTTATACCCTTGACCTTCGAGAGGTATTTGGAGAGCTGTGGGCAATTAACCTCGAAATATCCGTGGACTTGGTTGATGACTAACTCGGAGTCGCTATAGACAACTAGACTTTTGGCTGAGCATTCCTTGGCTAATCGGAGTCCTGATAGCAATACTTCGTACTCCGCGGCGTTATTTGTGGCCGAACACCCCAGAGTCATCGAATACTTTATCTTTGATCCCTCAAGCGTTCGTAGCACAATGCCAGCTCTGCATCCGTCCTTCATTGAGGAGCCGTCCACGTGTGGTATCCATGTCATACTTAGCTCGTTTGCACCATGACGGTCTGGATCACCAAGGGTTCGAGTTGTTGTCTCAACAACGAAGTCCGTGAGGGCCTAACCTTTTAAGGCTAGCCTCGGATAAAATTTGATATCAAACTCACCCAACTCAATGGCCCACTTGACCAATCGTCCTGACACCTCGGGATTCTGTAGGATAGCTCTCAGTAACTGATTTGTTAGGACCACCACTTTATGCGTCATGAAATACGGTCTAAGCTTCCATGCAGAATATACCAACGCCAAAGAAATCCTTTCCGTGTACGTGTACCTGGTTTCTGCGTCAGCTAGGGTCTTGATTACATTATAGACAGGCTGTTGTCTATCATGTTGTTGTCATATCAAGACCGAGCTCAATACCGTGTTGGACATCGCTAGATATAGACACAGCTCCTTGCCTAGTTGGAGAGAAGTTAAGAGGGAAGGGTTCGACAGATAGTCTTTGAGTCCTTAGAATGCCTCCTCATAGTCGTTATTTTATTGAAAGCCATTGGTTTTCGTTCCTCTTAGGGCCTTGAAGAATGGCAGGTGCCTTTCGGCCAATTTGGCCAAGAAACGAGAAAGGGCTGCTACCCGTCCAATAAGTTTCTGGACTTCCTTTATTGTCCGAGGAGATCTCATGTCAAGGATGGTCTTAATCTTTTCTAAATTAGCCTCAATTTATCGATGTGAAATAATATAGCCTAGGGACTTTTCAGACGTCACTCTAAATGTACACTTGACTTGGTTGAGTTTCATTTGATGAGTTCTGAGCAAGTTGAAGGTCTCAACTAGGTCCTGGATGTGGTGGCCGCTTATTTTGCTTTTGACAATCATGTCATCTACATAGACCTCAGTATTCCAACCTATCTGGTCCTCGAACATTTTATTTACTAGCCGCTGGCAAGTCACACCGCTTTTTTGAGGCCAAAAGGCATCAATTTGTAATAGTACGTCCCTTGGTCCGTCATAAATGATGTGTGTTTCTCATCTTTGGGGATCATCTTTATTTGGTTGTAACCCGAATACGCGTCCATGAAACTTAAAAGTTCATGATTGGACATCGAGTTTACAAGTTGATAAATTTTATGGAGAGGGAAGTTGTCCTTGGGGTACGCTTTATTGAGGTCCGTAAAATCCACACACATCCTCCACTTCCCATTATTCTTTTTCTCCATGACCACATTTGACAGCCAGTCCGGATACTGTATTTCTCGGATGAATTCGGCATCTAGGAGCTTCTTCATTTCTTCACGTATGGCTATCAACTTCTTTACTGAGTAGTTCATACACTTTTTCGTAACGGGTCTATGACGAGGATCTATACCCAACTTGTAAACCATTATTTTAGTAGAAATCCCCGACATGTCACTTGGTACTTAGGCAAAAACGTCCGAGTTCTCCCACAAGAAGCTAATGAATTGGTCTCGGACGGTTTCTGGTAGTGAGCTTCCTATCTTGACGTATTTCTCCAGATCCTTGGGATCTAGTAGGACTCGAACAGTTGGTTCCCTGGACTGTACCTACTGCTACATTGACTCATCTCGTAAGTCAAGGTCTTTGATTGGCTATGGAAGGGGCGTCTGTGTTACCTGGGACAAATAGCACATCCGCTCAACAGCCTGGTCTCCGAGGACTTCCCCAATCCCAAATGTAGTTAGAAATTTCATCTTTATATGTGAGGTGGAAGTGACAGCGCCCAAGGTGGCCAAGCAAGGACGTCCGAGTATTACATTATATATTGACGGAAGGTCCACGACCAAAAATGTAAGGACCTTAGACACAGTCCTCAGATATGTTCCCAACGTGACCTCCAATTAGATGATACCCTAAACGGGCACTGGCTCATTGTCTAGTCTGCAGAGTGGTCCTTCTGGCGCTCTCATTTGACTTCTCTATAATTTTAATTTAAAATAGGTATCAAGATAAAGCAAATTCCTAGAACTTTCATTGTCAACAAAAACTCGTTTCATCTGGTAGTCATTTGCTCTATCTGAAATGAGTGAGGTTGCAACTAGAGGATCAGAGTGGAGGGAAGTTATATGAGCCATATCCTCGTTACTAAAACTAATAACTTCGTCCCTGGCCCCAATCCTCAGCCTCTTTGCCATGATGATCTCCCGAGCGTCTTCTCTGGCTAGGTGAGTTGATATCATGTTTACAACTCCCGCTGCCACTCGATTTATGGGCTGGTCGGCCTCAACATCACCTACTATTCCGAAAGTTTGTTTGGGTCTTTTGCAAAAAGCGATTAAGGTGACCACTTCTTATTAGTTCCTTGATCTCCTTGTGCAGTGTCCAGTAGTCCTCGGTACTGTGGCCCCCATTACGATGATAGTGACAGTATTTAATCTGATGACCACCTCCTGGGTTCTTCAATGGCTTGGACCACTTCAAAAATTTCTCCGCCTGTATCTGCATCAGCACATTCGTATGGGTGTCGTTAAGAGGAGTAAGATTCACAAGTCTGGACTCTCTCTGAACGACCTGCTCGAACTTATGTTGCTTCTTGATCATCTGGGGATCTGGATGGTCCTTGGCCTTTCTCTTTCTTGCCACCGCCCTCGGGTGGAAGTTTTGGTCTTTCTCTAGTCTCTTCGTATCGTTGGCTTCTTCGGCCGCGATGTATACTCTTACCACGGCCTCAGCCTCTGCGAACGTCTAGAAACCCTCTTGGATGAGGTGCTTGAAAAAGGCGCCTCCCTCCAAGTTAGATAGGAATGTGTTTAACTTCACCCCATCGATCAACTTCGGGATTTGCTTGGCCTCCGCTATATATCTGGCCAGGAAGCCCCTCAAACTCTCCCTACCACCCTACTTCATTCGGGTGAGATGTCAGGGCTACTTCTCTACTCTTCTGCTGAGACGAATTGTGAAAGAAAAACCGCTGCCAGCTCGCTGAAGGTGTGAATGGAATCCGCTGGCAGCCTACAGAACCACCCTTTCACGTCTCCCTTAAGTGTCAGTGGGAAGCACTGATACATGGTCATCTTGTCTAGTCTTTGAAGGCTCAAATGCTCGCGGAAGTGATTTAGATGATCCATCGGGTCAGCACTTCCGTCATTGATGTCAAAATTTGGCATCTTGAATTTTGGTGGGAGCGTCCTTATGCTGATCTTCGCTATGAACAGATATTGGAGTCTATCAGCTCCCCCTTCGTTGTTTTCGCCAAAGACACGGTTCCAAATCTTCTCCAATCTCTCCTTCACGTGGGGTGAAGCCGTCACCTTCTTCTCATTGAGATAATTTCTCAACTCATAAGGCTCTTAGACTACCTGCTGCTCGGAAACTCTCCTGACCTTAGGAGGGGCATCGTTCCGCAATGCTTCCTCCTGAACAGCACGTTTCTGATTGTTACGGACGGAACGTGGGTTATGCCTCTCAAGACTCTCCTCCGGAACCCAAGGGCCTAGCGGCCTTCAAGTCTCTGAGGGATTTTGTTGCTTGAGGCAACTTGAGTCCTCGGGACTTCACGCTAGCTGGCTTACTTGTTGGGGTGTTTCTTCCCCTTGCCCTTGTTTTGGGACCTCGCTATCTAGGAGGCCTTGGAAGACGCTCCTTTCATCTGCACGTCCATTTTAGAGTAAAGAGTCAGAAAGGCCTTGGACATATTATCCATCCTAATAGTCAATGCCCGCACGACTGGATCAGGATGATCCTCTATCCTGACACAAGAAGCGTGGCCATTATCGCACAAGGCCGCTTCCTTGACAGGTGTACTTGTTTGTGCCATGGTGTTCACCATGCTAGACTTTTGGAATGGTGTTGGAAGGTTCCTAAATGTTCTATGGAAGACGTGGAAAGCTGACTTTTAGTCGGTTTTCACAAACGACGCCAATGTTGTGTCCTCATATCTTACGCACTTGTACGGACGGGAACTTGGCTGAGTCCGCGAATGTTTTTTGGGTAAGACCCATGGAACGCAAGGAATGAAGTGTGCGTTTGTGGACGAGGACACGATCCAGTGATTGGGAGTTAAAGAGTACGATGATGTAGGCACGCAGTTTTTATGTGAAAAACCTTTCCATAAATGAAAAGGAAAAATCACGGGATTTTAGTCCAAGAACTAGCTTTACTATACTACTAGAGATTACAAGGAGATTATAGAGTGTGCTCGAGGCCTTCTCTTTCTTCTTTCTCTCTCTATTTAGCTAAGCAAGAGTGAAAAATACTGGATCCTTTATTAAATACACAGTTAATATATTTATGACGGTTGAGTCGTCCTTTGAGAGTTGTACACATGGCGCTGGCGTGTGCAGAAAGCAGGCCACCAACTCCACCAATCCAGTCCTCTGTGCCAGGAATGTTGTGTGCATGCTAGATGATTTCTCATGATGTCCCATCTGGAGTGACCGAACGTGTGCTACAGGACATCATTCTTCTGACAGCCTGACAGGTTTGGCCACCAAATTCCATGGCATGCCGCCTTTACAGGCATTGTGACGTCCGCAACCCATCTCGAGTCCACAAGCCCGAGTAGACTTTAAATCCATTATGTCGTTTAAACTGGTCCTAACGCCAGAACCTCTTGAGCCTCTTAAGCCCACCGGATCTCTACGGTACCAGAATCCAACTAGTAGAAAATGGATCTCACCAATGGTCATTAGATACCGATACCCATCAAGTGAAAAAAAAATATATCATTGATTATTTTTGCTCATGATGGTAAGCGTCTGAACAAATTAATCGAGCTCAATTTTCTTTACAAAAAAATATATCATTGATTATTTTCACTCGTGATTGTCAGTGTCTGAATAAATTAATCGAGCTTAATTTTCTTTAACATACCCATTAAATAATAATTACATATTTTAGAGTATAACAAAATTGTCTCATTCCCACGTTTATCAAACAATAAATCAATACAGGCAAAGAGTCCTTCGAAATCAAACGCTTGTCCTGTTAATGAGCCAGTTCTTTTTCAGCTCCCCAGGACAAAACTAACATTATCACATCACTTTTAGCAAATTAATTATTCTATTATCCGTATACAAATTACTAAAAAAATTCCCTTAAGCTACGACAGCAAATTCATCAAATAAACACTGCCTTGGCTTTTGGTTGGATGGCAATGGCAAAGGGTTTTATAGGTGTCTCCCTCGTTGTTCTTCTACCGATTGACATTTATACTTACAATATGAAATGCTAATATTAAAATATCTTCTTTCCTCTGCTTTCTCTTTCAATGCCCCCACAATCGGATTATTGGTTAGTATGATCACCACACATCGCGCAGGTACCTACCAGTCATCTGCAAATTCTTTACCATGCTCTCGGCCTTGGAGCTGTCCATGGAACCCTGGAAAAGGCAAGCCAAACAGAGTAATTCACCACCAATGATAAAGTATGTGTTCAAAGCATAGATGAAATATAGGTATCAATATTGGTCACTACCATATCGATATTGGACATATCTAACATAATTTTATTAGGCAAACCGTATTATGAGGGATAAATGTCGACTAATATATTGAAAAATATTATTGATATGATAATATATCACAACTTTGATGGGGGTATGGTGGTAGTCGATATAAGGCTAATATTTCATCCTAAGGTTCAAAGATTCTAATACCAACAGATCTCTCTCTCATTTTCTTCAGAAAAATTCCTGCAGATAGCTTCCAAAGGAGAGGTACAAAAGAAGATCCTGAATGATTAATGTGTTCAAGTGGGAAGATTTGATGAAAAACTGAGATGAATAACGCAATTGAGAAGTCAAACCAACCACACCAACGAAGGAGAAATAAAAAAACATACAAAATATGGGAAAAAATCCTTCAAATAACCATTTTGGGATAGGTTTATGAGCCGATAACACTAATGTTTCATCCCTGGATCAATCCTTCCTAAGGGTTTTTTTTATTTTTTAATCACAAATATCTCACCACCTTATGCGGAAGTCATTGATAGTACACAGCATAGCTAGCTTAATGGAACCAATTGACTTGTGTATTGGATTACAACTACAGAAGAATTGGATCAGCTCGATTTAACATGACAAAAGAAGCAATTCCCCATTGGTATAAAATATTATCTATCCATTATGCAAGAGAAATCCTTTTTCAAAACCTATGTTAAAAAAAAAAAAAAGTTCTTATTCATGCAAAATTGACTGAGATGGATCTGGTTGTGATTTTCTTCGGAGAAATTCTTGAAGTGGGGATTGAAGGGGAATCACTTTCTTTTCCTACCATAGATGTAGTAGCAACAATTAAAAAATGACTTAGACCAGAGAAAAAATAAAGACAGAGAATAAAATGCAGCAAACCATCAAATTAATAATTAAAGCCTCCACTAACTGCAAGCATGTTCATACCTGCTCTTGCATGATTGTGTGAAGAGTTCTATGGACATCCTTAGCCATGCCTTTGGCGTCTCCACAAACATAAACATAACCTCCTTGAGATATCATATTCCATATATCTGAAGCCTGAATCAGAAGAAACACACAGCGGTTCATTTCCAAATCCCTGACAAAGATAAATGATTATATGTGATGTAAATTAAATTTTCATACTTTCTCCATCATTCTGTGCTGCACGTATATCTTAGTGGGCCCATCCCGTGAGAAAGCAACAACTAGCTCAGAAATTACACCAGTTTCCACAAAGTTCTTGAGTTCTTCATCATAGATGTAATCCTGCAGAAATATGGTATTGTTTATCATATATCGCAATCAAGACATTGTCTCACCATTTTAGAATTTTTTATGGAACTGCTTTCAACATTTCTTCTCACCGTTTTACAGCTTCTGCAGCCGAAGAATAATATGGATGGTCCAAGTCCTACACCAGCTTCTTTCAGAGCAAATCGTTCCTGGTATATGATAAAAATATTTTTAGTAGATGTCTCACTATTAGCTGATGAGGCCATGTGAAAATAAGCTTTGGACCGTCCAAACCTGCAGGAATCCTCTAAAAGGAGCCAAACCAGTCCCCGGTCCGATCATTATAATTGGAACAGACGTGTCTGCTGGAAGTTTGAAATTTGACTGCCTCACATAAATGGGTGCCCAACTAGAATCATGGGTTTCATCCAAAGGCACGGCATTCTGGCAGGAAATCAAAAGCATCCAAAGGTAAATACCGGGAATGAATTACCATAGAAATTTCACAGAATTCGTATCACATTTGACTACCTTCATCCAAGTTGAACACACTCCCTTATGAATCCGTCCTGTAGGCGTTTTCTCATAAACTAACGCACAAGTGACATGAATTCTGGTTGGTGCCAGCCTGTATTTGAAACAAATGAAACAAGAAAATAGAAATAATCACCTTCAAGAAGCCAATCCCTATCAAATTCTGTTGATATTAATCAACAATGAGCAACACAGAAATGATTCGCATAAAAATCCCAACAAAATTAAGGCAAACTATCCTTAGAGCAGTTAGGAAGATTATTTCCGAATCACAGCAAAAACCTAGAAAGCTATTGTCAATGAGAACAATCTCATCGGATTTTTTATAGAAGGTCAGAGCCCCTCTGCTTGTCCACTATAAAAAGCAGCATCAAACTCATTCCAGTTATAGATAAAATAACAGTGGTATCCAAATAATTGGTATTAATCCAAGAGGCTCCTCCGCCTAGGAATTAAGGGATAATTAAATTTACCCAGCACCATCACCCCCCCCCTAATAATAGTGAGGCTATTTCCACAGTTTGGACACATGACCTCCCGGTCTCCGTGGAGCAACCTTGCAATTGTGCCAAGCCCGCAACTCATACAAAAAGCTAGAAGCTTATATTCTATTCATTGCAATAAGATACTTAACAGCAAAGAATGGGACATCGGTAGAACCTATTCTAAGATTGAAAATGCAACAGAATAACAGATTATTTTTGCGAATCAAGAACATCATAAAAATATGAACATAATTGCTCTTCCATGAACCAAAAGAACGGCACCCAAAGAAAGGCAAACTTCCATGATTCACCTTGGTGAGGATGATATTGAATAGTATCTAGGCTGCAAGCGTGGGGCAACAGCAGCAAAGAAAACCCCAAGCGGGGGCTTGGCTGAAGGGAACTCAGCCATAACCTCTAGAAGGCTCCTCTGACTTGCAACTACCCACTGCGAATATTCATCCTGCAAAACAAAAGTGATTTCATGTAACAAGCATAAAAAGGCTAACGGCACGACCGTAAGAAGCTCAAAGAAACCAAACCTTTCCAGCAGGGGATGCAAGAAATCTCAACCGATCAGCTTCACCAGGGTCAGAAGCATGAGCAGCTAAAGCAACTAAAGCAGACTGAAAAGTAGATGTTAGAATAATAAATCCTGGAAATGACAAGAAAGCCATAAATAATATACAGAATTAATAGTGGACCAACCTTCTTGGGGGAATTTAAAAGATCTGCATATTGGGTCAGAGCAGTCCTTAAAGTACAAGGTGGGAAAGGCAGAGGCAATGAGCCTCCACTAATCGGTGTGCCATCCTCATTATCAGTGTGAATAGAGAAATAAGTATCTGGAGATAAACCTAATAACCTCTCAGCTTCCTCCACAGTTTGTGTCAGATTTTCACAGTAGACACCAACATGATCTCCCGTCTCATATCTGCAGGGATTTACATCATCATTGATTGATTTTTCTAAATGGAGAAGGAACAAAAAAGCACAACCAATTTGATGAGCAACGCATATTTGAGGATTTGAAACTTACTTAAGTCCAGTGCCTGAAATGTCAAATTCCAAATGGATGCATGAGCGATCCGAAGCAGGAGTATGTAGCTCCCTCCTCACAGCTACATTAGCTCTACATGGAGAAAGCCCGTACTACAGTAATAGAATAAAGACAGACAACAAAACTATGGACTGGCACTAATTTCATATAGCTTAATTAGTACCGGCATGGGTGCTGAGCATCATGAACAGCATGGCCATTAGCATTAGCCCAGCTCTTGTCCTGGATCAGAGCATCATCAGGATCATGGAAGACCACACGGTATTCCAATATTGCAGCAGTATATGGAGTTGAAACAGTTCTACTATCTTCATCAAGGAGGAGCAGATCTAACTCAGGCCATACCAATTCTTTCCTAGCATTACAAAAATAATGAGGAGAAAAGCTGAAAAGATATATCTTTATAAACAAGGAACAGTAAAAACTCAAAATGATAATTGGTATGCTGTATTCCTTCGGTAATTTTACACTACATGGATGCAATGTGTCAGTATAAAAAGTCATAAAATACTAATATATTAAATAAATGCCACTATGGAAGGGTAAGACTTAAATAGTGTATGAATCCTTATTCTAATGACTTCTATAACACCAACATGGAATTCAGACGATGATCAAGCAATCAATACCAGGCAGTAAAGTCATCTTCAATACACTTGTCATCATCCCCTAGACCAACTGGAACAAGACGCTTTCCACCTGTAAATAAACTTAAATATGAAAACAAACTGGAAGAAATCACCATCTACTAAATCCTAACATGCATGGGCACTTAATTACTTGGCCTATAATTCTATAGAAGTCAAGCAAAGCATTTTCAAATAACCATAACCCATGAAATAGTTCATTGGGCACATTCAGCAAATCAGCAGCTCTTGCAGACAAAACTTGGCACTTGGAATGAATTGAATTTTAGAGAGTTAAAGAAGGAACAAATAAATGCTGACGATTCATAATCTAGACAATTAGAAACACTAAATCAATTTGATGCTGAGCTTTGTCATGCAGAAAAAGTCAGCAGAAGCTTGCAAGGTATATTTTCCAGAGTTCATAAAGTTCAAGCAGTAACTGCTCAGGTTTTATTTCCTGAATTTGTCATCTACATACATTAAGTTATAGAGAAGATATGTTGTTTAAGTTCAGTAGTGAAGATGTGGGGTTGATGTTCTACGTTTATGGACTTAGTGCTAGCTGCTCATGTTGGTTCCACGAATTCCTATCAGTGAACAGTACATTAGTGAAGTTTGGTTGGTAGACTTTTGATTCTTTGAACAGCTTTATATCTTAAGAGTCAATTTTCTAACTTTCCTGTTGATTTAACGGTGGGGCCAACACTGAGATTGGCTGCAAAAGTTGGTAACAAGTTTTGTGTCTTTAATCATGGTTTCTAAACCCAAATGGACACAAAGTATTCCATTAAATATTGTCCAGTCAATCAATTGGAATGCACACCAACACATTTGCCCGTTACCAAAAATAATCAATTTAGCATTAGTTATATGATCACAGACACAGCTAATAGGCAGTAAAGAACATGGAAAAATATATGAATCGCAATTCCTACTTCTAATCAGTGGCCATCACAGCACACAAAGGAGTGCTTATGAAACTTCTTGTATGTGACCATGTTAGTCATTAGCAGTCATATGATTCACATTATAGCAGCTCAGCAATTACACTTACATAAATACCAAAATTAAATAATAAGAACTTAAAAAGTCTTCACATAGAAACTAAATAAGGCAACTGAATAGCTACCTTGCTGAGCAAGGATCTCATCAACCACTTTGGCCACCTACCCAGTAGAAGGCATAAATAACATCAAAGTAAGCAAAACCGCATTCTATGTAGCAGCAAAATATCTCCTTTGATAGATGAATGTTCTAAAGGGCACAAGACAAACCTTGTTGAAATGTTCATACTGCCTGTTGCCAAGGCCAAATACTCCATACTGAAGGTCCTGAAGCCACTCACCCTTCTCATTTCCCTATAACCACATAATCATGTTATATTTTATCCGAAACCATCTTTTCATGATGTTTTTTTCATCATTTCATCAAAACTCAACTAAAATTCAATTTTAGTTGTAAACCCACCTCTGTAAACCACTTGAAGAACCTAGCAGCATTGTCTGTAGGCTCCCCATCTCCATATCTACACCACCACAGACCACAAAGTAAAAACCCAAAATATTACTATTATTGCTTTTTCCTTTTCTTCTTTTTTGGCAAAAGAGGGCGGAGAAAAAGAGAGAGAGGAGAGCACATACGTAGCTAAAAAGAAGAAAGCCAGGGTTTCTTTCTTCAATTTCTCTTCGTACTCATCATCGTCAAGAGCATAATCATCCTATCAATAATTCCACCAAAATTATACTAAAAAGTAAATTTTAGGGGAAAAAAAAAATCAAATTCCCAAGCTGGAGAAGCAATGCCAAAAGAAATCGTGAAAAAAGAAAACTCAAACACAAACCAGATCAACAACTTTAAACGTCGCACTATCGTATCTAGCTTTCGCTTCTTCGGCTAATGCCTGTTAATCAATCCAAAACCACCAAAAAAAAAAAAATTACTAAAAAATACATTAAAATATATCACTATCGCAACCAAAAACAAAATATTTCCCTAAACAAAAATTATACCTTTGCAAAGCCCTCTGCGGTGCCAGTCTGAGTGCCAAAGAAGATGGTAACCTTCTTCTTCCCATCATCGACCTCAACCTTCGGCTCCTTAACTATCAACGGCTTCGGAAGTTCCACAGCCTTTCTAGACGATCTCTGACCATTAGACCTCCTCCATATGACTAAAAACACGCATCCAATCAGCACAGCGATCGACGTTGTCAGAACCATAAAAACTTCGCGACTCTTGATGATAATCGCCGCCGGCGATTCCTCAAACGACGCGTTTAGCTGATCAAAATTCCCCTTCAGAATCGCAGTCACCAGATCGATCGGCGACACCTTCGCCGAGCTCGATTCCATCGCCTCCCCTGCTCCAAAAAAAGACCTTCCGATCGGAATTCAACCAGGTCTCACCGAATCGGAAGGGAGAAACTGGCCGGCGGGAAATCGATTGCGATGACCGCAGAGGAGGGAGAAGTACCTGATTGGAAGCAATTGCAGAGAGTGAAAAGAGAGAGAAAATTTGATGGAAACACGACTCTCTCTCTCTCTCCCTCCCTCCCTCTCTCTTCCGTCTACGGTGGCAAGTGACGTCGAGTAGGAGAGACGCCTGAGAAGAACCGAGAAATGCGGGCTCTTATCGTTGTAGGTAGATGTTGGAAGATAGACAGAGACGGGGAGGAGGAGCGCCACCGCTTACCCACCCCGCAACTAGTCTAAACAACCTAACACATCTAACCATGGTTAAGGGAGTGTGGTTGAGTCAACAAGCAATGCGTGCACGCCCGTATAGCTACTTTCACATTTTAAATTGAGGGGGCTTGCTGCCCCCCAAATATGACCACTCAACGGACGTGATTTAATGATTTTTATTTTATTTATTTTATAAAATATAAAATATTTTTTTAATTTTTTAAAATTATTAAATTATTCATATTATTGTAATGGGCCTGGCCCATTGGGCCATTTACATTTTCTAGGTCTTTTCATTAAAAATAGCTGGCCAAGCTAAACTATTATTGTTATTTGGGTCTTTTATGGGAGAACCAATTTTAGATGCATTATAACAAATGTAGTCATTTATGCGAAACATTGCCATGATTATATGTGAGCAGATTCATTTCTGTGGAAAAATAAAATTTGTAAAAATAATAGTGGGAAAATTGAGATGAATAGATAATTCGTGATCGATTAAGCTTACGGTATTTTGATTGAATCGTAGTAGAGATTAGTTCTTTTGTAACCTTTGATGCAGAAAACTAACGATTTCATGAACTAAATCACGTTGGGATCAAGATTGCAAATAAAAGAGTATGTTTAGAAGATGATGAGAAGTGACAAGAAAAGCAAATTCTGCGGTTATTTTATGACCAATTGTCCAAATGTTAAATTAATAAGAATCTATATGTAAATTCTCCATCCCAAAAGTTTGAAGATCCAAATTTAATATTTCATTGTCAAATCAGAAATCTTGATAGTGCAAAAATGTGACATTTGATTGTTGTTTAAAATAACGTGGAATTATAAGGAACGTTATGTGTTTAGGTGACAGAAATTAGATTTTTATATCTAATTTACGATTGATTGTTTGTATAATAAATTGATATAAAAAAGTCCATAGATTTGCCATTATATATTTTATATAAGAATGTCTAAGTTTGAGATCCCGTTGTAAATCTAACAATCTGAGGATGCTATGTTTGATAGTCTTTTGAGTGACATTAAATAAAGGAATTCGAGAAGAAGGAATCAGCAAACTTCCAATTGGAAAGAAGTTGCTTTGCTCAGATCTTTAATCCCGCAAATTTGAAACGACATTGTGTGCAACAACCCGTTTGAGCATCCATCTAGCAATTCTCACCCAATCTATTGAGGAGTTGAGTATCGTTTGAGCTTCTTGTCTAGTGAACCTTGCACAATAGTGTCTTTTGCACCAATTCATGCTCTACTTCGAGTGCCAGTCTAGCAGCCTCTATGGTGTTTTTACACATTATTCTGGGGTGATCCACAGTGTTGATGTGTGTTATATCAAAGCCATGACATTAATATTGTAATGTTGGTTCATCATCTATGATTCACTGATTAGGGTTAATTAGGTAATCTGATACATTAGTTTATAGAAAAATGTTAGTTAATAAATCAAAGATGTAAATCAAAGAAATGATGAAATTCTAATCAAATAGTGTAAGTTAAAAGGACTAAAGTGAGTTGTAGGGTTTAGGTGACTGAGCGATATTGACAAACTATATTCTTAGTACTTGCCTTGTTTTATTCCATTACCTCTTGTTGCATATTTGATCTGATTATTATATTACTGTTATTTGTCTCTATAAATAAGTAAACGAGATACATGAAAATTCTATGGTGATAGTGCAACCAGTAGTCTAAGGAACCTTAGAATAGTTTACATTGTCTAATATCGATTTTATATTCAATGGTTAAGGTATATTGATATCATAAAGAGATGTATAATTATGTGATAATCATAGATGATATCGTGAATATCTATGACGGATATTAGGCTTAGACATATGTGATGCCACAAGTGTTGGAGATTCTCTTAACCATTGAGTTATTGCAAGAATGTGCCTAAGAGCAAAGTTTGAGTATGCCAAGCAGAGAATGTTGAGATGCCTCATGTAGCTCGACCTTCTAATGGAGCATAAATACGTTAGCATTTGATTCACATTTGTAGAATAAGATTGGATAATGTTTTATCGATATCTCAATATCGTGATACAGTACAATGAAAAATCCAACTCATTAATGATTTTGAATTTGTTGGAACCCACTTGATAGATGCTTCATTAAGATCATATTACTCTCATTTCATATTAAGATTTAAGTTTGAGTCGTATCTTATTTATCAATAATTATTGTTATGATTTTTTATCATTATACTATATTGTTATGGCCTAATTAGAGTTCCGATGGAGTACAGAAGAAAGTGACTTACACAAACAGTTGACTCATTTTTCACTAGAAAATAATCACCCAACCAATCTAACCAGCTGAACAATTTCAGGGGCGGCCTCACCCCCAAATGAAAGTATTTGTACATAAATATTACATTTTAGTTTTTGGATGTGATTTATTTATTAGACATTTAACTTATTATTTATATTTTTTTCATTCAAACTATCTTAGGTACACAGTATTTTCGTATATTTGATGTCCTAGTGGAATAGAATGGAGGTCGATGACTTCTAAAGAGTTCAATGGTTTGTTTTATTTTCTTAAGTATTTTATTATGGATTGTCACACTATGCTTATTTCAATTGTATTCTGGCTAAATCTAGATTTATAATGTAATGAACATTATAGTTTGTACTCTTACTTTGTGAGAAGATTTATTTAACTTTATTATGATATTTTCTCCACCCATGAGCATCTCGGGACAACAATGCAATATTAGGTGCAACCCATTTATCAAATCAATTATTTTCAATTTAGTTAGAAAATGATAGACTTCATAATTTTATTCTACCTTTTTAGTGTTAAATTAATTTTATTCTAACATTTAGTTCATACCAACTTACTATATAGTTATAAAACTAAATTATTTCCACCAATTAAAATTTTTCTTTTCAAATTAACACATCTTAAACTCAAATTGACATTATCACATCCCCCATCTTGAAATCCAATTTCATTAATCCTTAATTAGTTTAAAATAATTTTTTTTATTTTTATTTAAAATTTATTAATTTATTCCACCGACTAAAACCCGAACAATGATGAGACATGAACCTGAAAAATTTATTACCAACAAAAGAACCGAAATAAAAATATATCAAATCACAGGAGTTAGATACCAATTTTAAAGTTTAGTATGATATTTCATCCCCAAATAAATGATTAATCAAATAGGACTATTTAAATATTGAAAGATATATTAAGAGTATCTAGTTTAAAGATGAAAGAAAATTGGGATAATTATTTGTCATTGTTTAAATTTACGTATAATAATAGTTATCAATCGAGTATTAAGATAACTCATTATGAGGCATTATATGGATGAAATTGTAGGTCTTCTATTAATTGAAAAGAAATTGACAATTGTAAACTTTTGGGTTTCGATATTATTCAAGATACTTCTTACAAAATTAAAATTATTCAAAATCGTCTGATAATTATCCAAAGTCACCAAAAGAGTTATATTGATTGTCAAAGACCTAACTTGAGGTTTAAAGTGGGTGACCATAAATTTTTAAAAGTATCTCTTATGAATAGGATCTCAATATTCGGGGAGAAAGAAAAATTAAAGCCAAAATTCATTATTCAATTTGAAATTTCACAATGAGTTAGTAAGGTGGTATGTAGATTGGCTTTGCCTCCTAATTTAGTAGATTATTTTGATATTTTTAATGTTTCTATGTTGAGTGAATGTGTGTTTGATCATTCGTATGCTATTGAATATGAACCATTACAAATTAAAGAGAATTTGATATATATTGAGGTTTCTATTCAAATTTTAAAAAGAAGGGTTTAAATGTTGCACACCAATACTATTCCTCTAGTTAAGGTGCTTTGAAAAAATATTTAGTCGAGGAAGTAACATGAGAGCATGAGGATGAAGTTTGAGAGAAATATGCAACCTATTTGAGTCTTAAGATATGTAAATTTTAAGAACAAGATTTTTTTTTAAGAAGAGGAGAGTTGTAACATTTAATTCACGCTTAATTATTTTAATATTATCAGTTTATTTTGAATATATTAAAAATAATTATATAATAAAAATTTAAGGATAAATTTGGAGAATAGAAACAAGCCTGACACCTCAAGCATGCTTGACATGCATTCGCGTGAAAATTAGGTAGTTTAGGTGCACTTGAAGAGCGCTTATAGAGCACTCGAGCGCATTTTGGATAGATCGTAGGGTGTCTGGTGTGTGCCTGTTAGACGTTCATGTGCAAAATTGATAGATCGCTTGTGCCTAAGTCGTGCTTGATACAGTGCTCTTGTGTGATTAGGGTTTGGCGATGCCTAATTGGTACTTCCACACCAATTCGTGTATATAAGTGTTTGGCACTGTTTTGGGGCATTTTTACGAGAAAAAAAGAGAAATAATAAAGAAAGATAAATGAATGAAAAGAAAAAGAGAGATTTTAAAGTATCACTTGATCAGATCTAATCATATTTAAGGATAAAGATAGGTATATCTAAGTTTAATCTTTAATTTATTTCCATTTCCTTCTACTTTTGTTTATATTAGGTGATTTATTGTACATGCATGTCATCTTTTACTTACCCCACATTGAGTATACATGTATATATTAGTTTTATTGGATGTTATGAGATTTTTACTTGGTTTTACCAAATATTCAAAAAGTTTGTTAGTTTAGACAAAATAGATAAAAAGTTTGAAGAACTACATTTATATATAACATATTTGTAAATAAAAATTATGAAAACTTACATATGAGTTTTGCATATAATATTCCATATATGTGATTTGGGTAAGACTTTATTTTGTTATTACTTTGATATTTGTACCTTTTTATCATCATATGAAAAGTTTTATATTTATATATCTTTGGTATGGAAGTTTTGTATTCTTTTATAAGAGAAGAAAAATTTTAGATAATTATTATATAGTTTTTCAATTTGGTATTTTATTGAGAAACATTACAATAAATTGAACATATCTAATATATTCGAATATCCTAATATATTAAGATTGATGCGTACCTGGATCCGATTTCGAACAGATTCGGATTCGTCTGGATAGCTTGACCCGATTTCGTTCACTGAGTATAAATTCTACACACCACTAAAGTGAATAAGAGGTCAGTGTATCGACAAAAAGTTATCCCACCGAAAACACTCCGACGCTCAAGTCAGTAAAAAGCCTTCGAAGTAAGGAAGTTAAACTGATAAGCAAAAGAGAGAAAGAAAGAGGGTAGGATGGTCGGCAGTGTTGGCCCGTTGAGAATGTGAGTTCTCGCTCCCTGCTCACAGAGAGCGTATGGAAGCGGCGTCTTAAAAGCATGGAAGCTTTAGAAAATGATTCTCAGAAAGCCGAAAAGGTCTCCTTGAATCAGGAGACCTTCGGTGGGATTTGAGGATGAACGCTTGTGCAGAGAGAAAGAGAAGATGAGTCTTTTTTCAAGCTCTGTAAACGTTCGTGGGTTAGACTGTAGAGAGCCTTTCAGAAAGCTTGTTCTGAATGTTCTCAAGTTAGAGAGTGAATAAGAGAGTTTCTGTTTCTGTGTAAGCGTGCGTGTTTGTTCGTGAGCATGCTTGTGTCTTCCATAACGAAGACCTCAAGCTTATATGGATAGCAGGAGAGCCACCTTCTCTGGGTAAGGTGGCGTGTTCTTTTGGACTGGCAATGGCGGCCTTTTCTGAGTTGGTGGGCTCGACAGGCGTGATTTGATGGATCTTTTTTTTCCTGAACAGTGCAACGGATATCCAAATCACCTCATCTCTTTCATGCTTTTGTGACCGTTTTGTTGGCGCTGAGTTCATTGTTGCCTTTTTGGAGAAGATTAGCTTTTAAGAAAGCTTGTGATCATAAAAGGATCATTGCTTTTCGTGCACGAGTTCGCCTGCCAATTTGGGCCAGGCCGTAGCAGGTTTAACGCCTTTTTGGGCCTGCTGCTATAGTACTTTCGGTCAACACTCGAGTTGACCGTCTGTATGCGAGTTGGCCGCCTGTTGGTGTCTCAACTGTCAGCGCTGACGTTGACCGTCTTGGGCCTTTCAGGGTTTGGGCCTTCGCCTCCTGTTAAGCCGTTATTTGAGTTGACCGTCCAGCAGGCCATTTGGGCCTTCTTTGACCGTGAGCCAACCCATATTATGATATATCCATCAAAGATAAACTTAAATATTGCACTTATCATCTATAAATGGCAAAAAAGTAATATTTGATTCCATCTATAGAAAGGAATATATACATAATTGGTTTATGAGTTTAAATAGAAATGATTTGGACTAAAATTATCAGAAGTATGTATAATCCTTCTTCAAAATTAGTCTTTTAGCCTTTGGTTCTCCGATTTATATGTGTTTTGGATTTTTAATTTGTTTATCTTCATCTGATTTAATATTTGAGACATTTAATTTATGACTTTTAGGTTTTGACCACCATTTAGATTTAGGATATTGGATTTTAGATGATTTCGTATGTTTGTATTATATGATATTCGTATTTGGATTATGACCTTTGTACATAAACCATATTTAGACACTTGGATTTGATATAACAATAAGCTTGGACCCTTGGCTTATGTGGAGTTATATATATATATATTTTATTGGTTTTATTTTCTATATTTGATTTATGGACCTATTATCTGTATACATTTATATATTATTACTTGCTGAATATTTAACTTATAATTTTATTATTTTTAATTTTTTCAAATTAGAAGGTTATGGATATCTCATAGGGGGTTTAGACAGAAAAGTTGATAGAGATTTTTATTTATATTTTATGATTATTAAATTTGTAATTGTATTTGATATATTTTTATAACAAGAGAATGATTGCTAGATTGAAATTAGTATATTATATTGTGATGGAGGTAGGGTTCAAATTGTTCTCATATTTGGATTGTGGCCTTTTTTTACTTATGTTGGGTTGATAGTATATTTTTATATTATTTGGATTATGATTTCTTTTTACTATTTAAGAGCAAATTGTGATCAACTTTTGATATCTAGATGGGTAGTTCGAAGTAATTATATGATATCAAACTATAATATTTTGATAATTTATCACATCTAACTTGTAGTTGGGTATCGTTTTCAGGTGTCATTTGGTCAAGGATTTATTGTATGAATTTTAATTATTAATAATTATTATTATTACCTATTTTTGGTCTACGTTTATGACAGATTTACCTGCAAGTAAATTCTAAATCATTTAATCTAAAACATTAGTAAAAATAAAATAAATTAATTGCTTAATAAGTTATATAAATTTTTATAGTAAACATACATATATATCAAACGACATGCTTAAATATGCCATGAACAAATGACTAGAGAATCGACAATATTATTTTATAAACTTAACATGTGTAATTCAAACTAATAATCTAGTTTAATAAGTTGTATAAATATTTAAAATATATTTAAGTTATGTAAAAAACTTAAGGACCAAAAATCGATAATAATATCGGCAAGAAATGACGAATATTAAAACTCATGTTATGATTATTTTTATACAATTAAGGGTCATATACTACTATTTAAAATTTGTAAGTTGATCACTTACCTGTAATCCTATAGAGGGGTCTAATGTCACTTTTTGACCTACAAATGATATATTTGACTTTTAATTTTACTTATAATATATTAAAATTTATTCAAATATATTCTATCAATTTTTTACAATGATCCATATATAATTAAATTAAAAATTCTACTTAATTACGAAAATATTTTTAAATTTTTTTATATTAAAAAAATATACTTATTTTTAAACTTATATAGAGTTTTTATCTTTATTTCTTTAAATTCCCAACGTGTAGGAACACATGATAATATAGAAATGTTAGTATGTATTTTTAATACATGTAGAAAGTATAGTGCATAATTTATAAACATATAAAAATTTCAAGATGCTTATGGAAGACATGTAGAGGTTAAATTTTCAAAATTTACAAAAATTCAACATACTTAGTATAATTTCATAAATTTTTTATATAATAAAAACTTGTAAAATTGATTATGTATAGATTATCAACATACAGTATAATCAACATAGGAAATTTAGTTCATGCAAAATCATATATATGAATATTTAAGACATACAAGTATATATTACATAAAATCAACAATTAAATACAATATACGAATTTAAGACATTTATTTTATATAAATTATATGATATGTGGTTAAGATCACATACATGTAAGGTATAAACACTTTATATGCGAAAATAACACATATATGAGTATTTGATATAATAAATCTTAAAGAGGTAAAGAAAAATCACTAATAAAAGAAAGAAGATTTTAGTGAACTTGTCTTATACTTAAAATTAGCAAAAATTTCATAAATTTCTATAAATTTTATTATTTTATAGTCTTCTCTCTCTTCCTCTTTCTTCATCTTTTTTTCTTTATTTCTCTTCTCACAAAAATCGTACATAAATGATTAAAAATAGGCCAATAAGGCCTTAAATAGAAAATTAACGCATGTGTGCTTATCAAGCACGCGTCAAACATTAGGGTATAAACCATACGCTGCACAAGTGTCCCGTAAAATATCAAGCACCCACATTCTGTCCAAAATATACACGTACATCTATCTAATGTATATCAAACAGGACTAATATGCCTAAATTATACACGAGCACATTGAGGTATCTTTCAAGTATGACCGCAATGTAAGGCTCAAGTTTTAAATTTTATAATAATCATAATTTATTAAATTAATATAATTAAAATTAATGTCAAATGATGAAAAAAATTGAATCAATAGTCAAAGTTAGATCGGGATATATTGAGTTGAAAAATACCCGACCAGCACTCAACATGTGCTCATGCGTGAGATGGACAGAGTAACTGTGCCTAAAGGATGTAGGATCGATGCCTAAGCATATAATCCAATGTGTTCATGCTCAAGGCATACCGAGGAACACCTGAAGTGCACTGGGGCAGAATCTGCGTGCTCAGAGCATAACTAAGCGGTACTCATGCGCCGCAATGCTAAGCTATGGTGCCTAATGCGTACTTAACTAGCACTTGAGCACCACTTCAATATGAATATGAGATCCAGTAGATTTTTTGTTATTTTTTAGCAAAATTTGAAAGAGAGGAAAAAATGAGAAGAAAGAAAAGGAAAGAGAGGAATCAAGAGAAGGCCCAACAAAGTAAATCAAAGCTAGAATTTTGGTAAATTAAAGTCAAGACAAATACATTCCAAATCCTTCTTCTCTTATTGCTATTCTTTCTCAAATTCTTTAATTATTTCTTATTTTAAATTCTCATAGTGATATGATTTCCTAGTTAAGATATTATTTAACATACACACAAAACTCTCTTCGTTTTGTTACAAAACAGTATAAATTTTATGTCTAAACTCATATATATGATATCACTTAGTTGATTTCTGCAATTACTTTACAAACATGTATTAAATTCACGGTTTAATAACTTTAAATATGATAAATTTTGTATATCTTGCTACAATATATTCTAGATTTTAAATCTATACTTGCATGTTTAGAATTTCAGTAAATTTGACCTTGTATGTATGCTATTTAAATTGTAATTATTAAGACATTATGTTGCTGATTTTTTATCTTTTTGTGAAATTTTTTTGAACTATCTTACTAATTTAGTATTTTATACTTTAAAATTTATCATGGCTAAATATTTATAGAAAGTTTAAATATTGTATGTTAAAAATTTATAGTATTTGAAGACAAAACTCTACAATTATGTTAAAAACTAAGGATAATTTCTTCAGAATGAAAAAATTAAGAAATATAAAAAAAATGCGTAGAATTTTTATAAATATATGTATTAGACAATGTTTATAATTCAACAGGTAGTATATTATATATATTTTAATATATTGTAATGGTAATCCAGATTTGAACTTATTATTCATGGGTGAAAGCGACGTTCGGCCCTATGTATAGGATTATAGATATGATGACCTACTTAC
Organism: Nepenthes gracilis; assembly: GCA_033239525.1. Taxonomy (NCBI): domain Eukaryota; kingdom Viridiplantae; phylum Streptophyta; class Magnoliopsida; order Caryophyllales; family Nepenthaceae; genus Nepenthes; species Nepenthes gracilis. The sequence continues at coordinate 1,253,912 of BSYO01000026.1, read as the reverse complement.
GAATCTTAAATAGTAGTATACGGTCTTTAATTATATGAAAATAAATATAATTTGGGTTTTAATTATCCATTTTTTTAGTCCGTGAAACCCTACTAACTCTTGGTTAAAAAAAATTATATTTTAGCGTGATTTGATGATATTAATTAAATAAGAATATAATAAGTAAATCTAAAAAAATTGAGAAAAAGTATTGTATATAACATTTCATTAAAATCTAACACATTATTTCTTTTGATATATTTTAAATACAAGTTATATGTTTAAATTATGAAATTATATACCTTACTACGTTTTTAACTCGCTCCTTCTATTTTACTATCCTTTTCAGATAAGAGGTTCAGATACTTATAGAACAATTAGGACTAAAGGATAAACCATCTGAAGGAATTAGAATTTAAATTATAAGATATTTATATTATATTTTAATTTTCAGACAATAGTTAATATATTTGTATTATTTGGACAATGTTTATGTATATGAGATATCATGAGTTCACGGATATAGTTATGTATAACATGGTTTATGATGTTGGGTTATCGGTTTGTCCGACTGTTAGATTATTAGCTATCAGAAATAGTTTATGATTTTTATTTCAGCAAATTATATACTCTGATTTCATTTTAAATAGGCATGAATCTTTACGTAAAATTTGACATTACTGTTAGATCGGTATTAAAACCATATGAGACGTGGCATATTTTGAATCCTGTGCATGATTTATATCATTTTATTTTGGTCGGTTAAGATATTGACATAAAATTCACATTTAATGTTAATTATATAGTTAATTGGTTAATTAATTAATGGATGTTAATAACGAGATTCGAATTTGAGATGTGACACTTACCGTTAAAAATACGCATATACATAGATTAGTCACAGGCCAGGCATTATTCTATCTCATTTTTTTTTGTTAAAAAATTAATTTTGATAAAAAATCTCAACTAACAACGATATTTTTATTAACTTTAATTAATTAATTATCATTAAAAATATAATTTAAGATACATACCTTATAGACATAATAAATCACAACCCAACATTTCAATTCCTAATAATGATAAATGCTATAAATATTGAATAAAATAAATTAAAATTCAAATTAATTCATTTTATAAAGGAAAAATGTATTGAAGAATTTTGCCATTGGAGTACTAAAGCAATGCGTCAGATGACCACGTTAGTTATAGTCCTAGTTATAGAAAATTAATATAAATTTTTTTTTTAATCTTTTAACAAAAATTAAGATTATTGGATTCACTTTAGAACTTAACATTTGAATTCACATTAACAATACCTGACCCATTTGTTAGAATCCTAGATGAATCTAAGGACCCTAATTTTTCCTTTAAAAAAATAAAGGGCCTAGATTAAAAATGATCTTTAATCATAAATGATTAATTTTAATGCTTTATTTTTAACATAAAATCAATGCCATTGGATTTACTAAGGAGCTTAATAAATGAGTTCATCTTAACAAGACCCAACCCATTCGTTAGGCTTTTAAGTGAACCCAATCGTCCTAATTTTAATTTTAAAATATGAAGGGTCGAGATTAAAATTGGATCCGGGGGGCATCCTTCTCCCTTGTGGAGAAGGATCGTCCTTCTCCTGATCTGAACCGTCAGATGTAAAATTTGACGGCCCACACGTTTTGAATGGATAATATAACATGATCCGTTCGATTTTAAATTTAATCATCCGAAACACGTAACCATCGGATTTTACATCCAACGGTCCAGATTAAGAGAAGGACAGTCCTTCTCCACAGGGGAGAAGGACGCCCCCTCAATCCATTAAAATTAGTCCTTAGTTATATAAAATTAATCTTAGCCCTTTATTTTTTAAAATAAAATTAGACTTATTGGATTCACCTAAGAGCCTAGCAGGCTGATTCGTCTTAACAAAACTCAGTCCATTTTATTAGTCTCCTTTATGAATCAAATGACCTTAATTTTATTTTTAAAAAATAAATATTCAAGATTAAGATTGGTATTTAATTATAAAAAATTAATCTTAATTATTTATATTTTAATAAAAAATTAGAGCCAATAAATTTACCTTGTAGCCCAATAAATAATAATAAATCCACCTTAATATGACCCCAAAACACAGGGAGCAGGGCCTGCTTCGCGGCTAAAGGCTGTGGATTTCATCAATGGACCTTTTTCTTCTATTATTCTTTTTTTTTTTCCACTATTTTTTTTTTCTTTTTTTTTAGGCCATACTGATTTATCTTGTACTTTTCTAAATTTTGTGAATGACATTTTAATTTGTAAAAGGTTATTAGAATATTTATTGAATTAACCTAAAGGATTTTAGCTCTACGCCCAATAAATCTTAAAAATATAATTATTTTTATTAATATTTATATAATGAATTGGATAATTAATAGATGTTAGTATTTTTAAAAAATTAAATATATATTTATAATATTTTTATTTTTAAATATTAACTATTAAATTTTAATCCAATGATAAAAAAAAAAAGATTCTCAAGCTTTTTATGGCTAAGCTCGACTTTTCATAAGATTTGTGAGATTTTATGGCTAAGCTCGACTTGATAACTCGGCATGCATGCGCCAGGGAATCACTTCATACGCATGGCGACCCGTAATAATATTATCGAGAGTATATAAATTTAAGAATAATTTCTTTTTTGAATGATCGAGTTGATCCCCCTGTTCAAATTTATAATGAGGTAAGATGATAATATGTACAGATAAAATCATATAATCAAGCCACAATATTTTTATATGGAAGATCATTTTGATAAAATTATAGTGCTTTTCACATGAAATTATTTCCTATAACCTATTATATATTCATTTTTAATTTTTTAAAATTTTATTATTAATCCTACACTAGGCAAAATGTTATATAAAGACTTAATTAAATTATTTTGATAACATTTATAACTATGAAAACATTTATAAAATTGTTTATTTTGACCAATCGTTACATTTTAGATTTGATTTTGATTTTTTAAGTTGTTAAATGACGATAAGAAATCTCATCCCTAGAGAATGCTAAATTATAGTAAGCATTAATTCATCATTATAGTATTCAAATTTCGTGGCCTTGGGATCATTTGATCTTCTATGGAGATAGAACACCATATCCTCTAGAATATTATTATTTTATTTAAAAATAAACATATATAATTTAATTATTTTTAAATAATAGTTTTAACCAAATTTTATTATTTTAAAAAATATAATTAAATCATTGACGTCTATTTTAATAAATTTTTTAAATTAAAAAATAAAAAAAATTATAGGATATGCAGTTCTCATAATCTTAGGTCATTTAAACTACAGACGCATAAAAAAGATAATAAATAATGACAATCTTATTTTTAGACATGCTAAAATAAAACATGATATGATCATATAAATTGATTATTATTATTAATTTATAAAGTTAATAATTAGCAAAAGATAATAGAATAAAATTTGAATTTATATCGAACATAACTCTATAGAACTAAAGTATCAACTTTATTATTCATACACCTCATTATAAACTAATTAATAAAACATATATAACTATCACTCATATCTAGAATCATTTAAATCAACCATGTATTTAACATAATTATTTATTATTTTGACAATTTGTGAAGCAAGCAACACAACACTTTTAATGGATATATAAATTTTTCACTTAAAGAAAAAAACTAAAAAAGTTGAAGGGATCAAATGATTAGAAGTTGTTAACACTATTGAACCAAGGAATAATTTCTAGAATGATTATAAATAAAAATAATAATAAATATTTTACTTATTTATAAGTTATTTATGATTCACTATTATTTTATTTATAATAAATCGGGTGTAGCTAGAATTAGGTAAATTGAAAAAGACAACTAAGTCCATCAAAATTATTTGTTATTTGTTTTTTTTTTTTTTTTTAAGATCTTACCACTCACCAAAAAATAATATGGTTCAATTGCTAGATCTATAAAGCCGAAAAACAGAGTCTCTCTGTTAAGTTTATGCCCAACCCAACCGGGTCCCTAGATTTTCAGTTCCTCTCCAGATTTTCTCTTATTAGTCTGCACATTATATTTTTCAGTTTTCTCAATTTATTATTTGTTTTTTAATTACGTGAGGCAAGCATAATCGTTTGGTTAATCATCTGGTTGGGGTCCAACCGATTCTGTTTCCTTATTACTACATATGTACTGTGCAGTTGCTGAAATATAGGAGAAAAAGAGATATTCCCTTCCACCTTGCGTCTTCTTCTCTCTGCTTTCTTTCTTCCTCTCTGTCTTGTCATTTTGCGTTTGTCACTCTGCCCCATTTCTTTACCTCTCTCCCTCTGACTCTCCTTGATTTCTTCCTTCCACTAATTCTCTCTTCCCGCTCTTCCCTTCTTCCTTATCTGCCTGAACTCTCATTCCTCATCCCCTTCGTTGGTTTTCGTCTTTGTTATTCGTCTGTCGTGGCCATCGTTAACTATGCACACATCATTTGGTGTTCTCATTGAGTGAAAGTAAAGGACATGGCATTGACGACTGAAGAACAAGCACTCGACGCACTCGAAGTTTCCATCGTCGAGCTTGCTAATGTAATGAATGACTTCCCATGGGCTACTGATAGACTCGTCGCAAATACTTTTTCCATGGCTTCCACCACGGCACAAATCCAGTCTTCCATAACTGAAATTCAGCAATTGCTCACCACACTTGAGCTAAACACTCTCTCGCTAGCGACCACCAATTTGTTCATGGCGCCTTTTAGGGAGATTCCACAATCATCGCCGCCAACTCCACCCCTAGCCTCACTGAAATCCTTTAAACCCTAACCCGGATCAACCGATAAACCTTACCATCCGCAAATCTCCCTATTCTTCCAACCCCCTCACAGATCACGCCTTCAACCGCTGCTATTCTAGCCCAACATGTTCAAACCCCATCAGTCCTGCTTCACACTCATACCGATGACCAACTGCCACCCGATGTACCAGTAGCTGCCTCCCTAAAACATGAAGCAGCTTTGTGTCAACTTCGTTAGAACACCACGATTGCAATTCACATGGATGAGTTTGCATCCCTTTCTACACATACTTTAGGTTTGTCTCCTATCCATTTGGTGAACTGCTTTATTTCAGAGTTCTGTGAGAATATACGACTTAAGTTATTGCTGTTGAAGCCCAGATCGTTGCTTGAAGCCAACGGCGTGGCTAATTTCCTGGAGAAGAAAATAGAGGTTGGTCGATCCACTGTCCGGCCTCCACCACTCACCAAGCCATCAACTCTCTCCTCCACAATTTAGCCTAAAATCTTCTCTCAGCACTTCCTTCCACTCAACTTACCCTTCTAGAAATTATTTTCTACTAACATGGCTTCACACAGGGAATATGAGTTGTCGTTCACTGTAATGAGCGGTTCACCCTTAGTCATCAGGGTAAATCCCCTCAATTTTTATGTATGCTGGTTGAGGGTGATGGCTCTGCCTAGGCTGTAGCCCCAATTCCAGGATCCGATTCCAATAACTCTAGATTTCCTTCAGCAATTATTCAAGAGGCCGATTCCTTTCCCCCAACATCAAAACACGCCCCAGCCATTTCTCTTCGGGCGCTAGTGAAGGATACATTTGATATAGAATGACCCAATTTTTATCGCCCTATATTCATTAAGCAACCAGCTAATACCATAGTAACTTTGGCCAAACCACATCCTAATCGTCCTCCAAGTCTCCCCCCTAAATTGCCAATAAACAAATTTCTCATTAAGTACCCTGAAGCAGATGGCTTTGGCCTATTTTAAATGCTCAATCTAGATATCGAGTACCCGATCCCAAAATTTTCACATGAACTTCCTAAAGGGATGGATTCTTTGCTGTCAGCTTTGGAAGTTTCTCCAATTATTACCCTCAATACAATAGAAGGCCACTTGATTCCTTCAACTTTGACGCTATGGGGATTTCTCATGGGATGTTTCGTGGTTCTATTGGTGGATAGTAGCTCAACTCCTAATTTTCAGCAAACTCAGCCGGCTAGACAATTAGGCTTCTCCAAGCTATTGGGATTTGATTTTGAAATTCTCTACAGCCAAGGCCAGGAGAACGGCCCTGTAATGTCTCTATCCCGAGCACTAAAAGGGTCTCTCTGCTCAAGAATGGCTTTGGTGATCCTACTGTTTAAATTGTTGCACTGCCTATCGAAGCTAGGGGGTCCCAGTAGCTTGTATATCCAACACAGTTTCTTGGATTTAGGAAAATTTCATAGCATAGAGAAGCTAGAAACCTAGTGGAGAAGGTTAATGGAAACTGCTAATAGACCCACTACCCACCGACTCCTGTTAATCTGCCTATTGATCAATATCTTCTTTCTCGGCTTGCTGATCTGCCCATCGACTCCTGGGGCTCTTAGCCACTCCTGTGTTTTTTGTCAGCTGCTTGGGTTTCGGCAGGCACTGCTCAACAAAGCCTGTGAGACTAAATGTCAAGCTGAGAAGAGGGCTGAACTAACAAAGGCGAATGCTAAAGAAATTTCAGGTGATAACCCATTGGAGAATGATCAGCATTTCCGAGAGGAACTGCGCAATAGGTGTATGAGGAGCAATCTGTCACTAAGACTGAGTACAGAGAAGATGCTCAGTTGTTATTTGCTAATCATTCTTAGCCAGATAAAGCCCAACCACCATGTTCAAATAAAAAACGCTGAGAAAACCTCTGAGGATTAGCTTCATGATTTGACTATTGCATTACCTCCACTGGGGAATACTATAAAAAGTTTGCAGACAAGATCAGGTGTACAGATCCAACTTATTCTATAGCATCTTCCTGATGAAAATAAATCTAAAGAGAGGATAATACGAATAAGTGGGAATAGAAAATAAATTGAGACTGCTAAGGAACTCATAAAGGAAATTAAAAATCAGCCTGTAAAGTTATCATCGCTCCCCAGCAGCTACAACCAGCAGGCCCATTGTCCACGTGGATCAGTTGGCACACTACCATGGGCAGGCTTCACTCCTCCTAGCAAGCCATATGGGTACCAGCAGTGATGGCCTCACCTACCTCAAAAGCAACAGTTTCCTCCATCTTATGGTGACTATCCTCCAAAAAGCTGCGATGGTTCGCCGCAGGACCCACACCAACAACCATAGGGTCACGGTTATAATTCTTATAAGGATGAATTCCAACATTTGCAACACATCTGATATAATGTCCCCAGGCACCCGCATGTGGATATTGTCCACTTTGGGCCCAATCCGTACGATTTTGTTCCTAACAGGCCCACGGCCTCCAAAATGTGTCCACAAGGGAGAAATATCCGCGCCTTTATAAAGTACGTTTCGTTTTTCTCCCCATCCGATGTGGGACCTCACAGTCCACCCCCTTGGGGGCCCAGCGTCTTCGCTGGCACACCGAACCGGGTTTTTACTCTGATACCATCTGTAACGTTTCCAGGCACCCGTATGCAGATATTGTTCGCTTTGAGTGTAGCCCGCACGATTTTGTTTCTGGCAAGCTCACGGCACCCAAAACGCGTCCACAAGGAAAATATATTCATGCTTTTATAAAGCACGCTTCGTTCCCCTTCTTATCCGATGTGGGACCTCACATCTGACTTCCATGGGGACTTCTCATTCTCAAGCAAACTATAATTACAGACAACCAAGGGCTTTGGCCCATGGACATTAGCCCACTTCTCACTTTCAAGCAATAGCTCCATGCCACCAGAACTATCAGGTTCTTCCTGCCCTATGGAGGACATAGGTCATCTTAACCAGAAGCATGCCTTGGCATTGCAACTGTGACAATACTTTATCAAACTTTTTCTTCGTTTAACATTGAGGATACGGTTCTTTTGATACAGACGGCAATGTTATATTCATGCCCAACCCAACCAAGTCCCTAGATTTTTAGTTCCTTCTCAAATTTTCTTTTATTTGTCTGCATATTATATTTTTCTGTTTTCTTAATTTATTATTTGTTTTTCTATTATGTGAGGCAAGCATAATCATTCGGTTAGCCATTCGGTTAGGATCCAATCAATTCTATTGCCTTATTATTATATATGTACTGTGCAGTTGCTGTAATAAATGAGAAAATAAGATATTCTTTTCTCCTTCTGGCATCTTTTCCCCCCTGCTTTCTCTCTCTCCCTCTGTCTTTTCCTTTTACGTCTGTCACTCTGCCCCATTTCTCTACCACTTTTCCTTTGACTCTCCTCGATTTCTCCCTCCCACTGATTTTCTTTTCCCCATCTTCCCTTCTTCTTCCTCTGCCTGAACTCTCCTCCCTCGTCCCCTTCGCTGATTTTCGTCATGCATCACCCTCCAACTTATTTAACAAGCCCTATGGTTTCTTTTTGAGTTCTTCTTTATTTAAAAAAAATCATTTTTAAATGATAATAATTTATTTATTAATTATATTTTAAAATTTATTTTTTTTTAAATTTCTAGTTACCGAAACAGCAAATATTCGAATAGATTTTTATTCTAAATTATAATTTCTTGTCATCTGAACTGTCCCCTTCACAAGTTATTTTTAAATCAACTAACAACCAAACCCATTAATGGTGGCAAATGGAAACAGTTCTTCACATGAGTAGTGTTGGCTGCTTTTTGGTGTTTGCATTTAAAAAGACCAGCTAACAGAGCCCCTAAACTTATTTCATGGCGGCCCTTACTGACACCCAAAAAAAAGGAGAAAGCTTCAGCAGTTTCAATGAATTGACAACTTCACTGATCAACTGTTCCTTGTTCTTGCATAATGATGTCTTCTCAATGTGAAGAAGAAGAAGGCAGGGAGAGAAGACAGAGTGTTGGGTAGATTTAAGCAGGGAATTTCGAGTTGTTGAAGAATGGAGTATGTTCGATCGGGCAGCTTCAGACGGCTGTTCTCGATACTGCGTCGTGGGGGTTTTGAAGAAGAAGAAGAAGAATCAAAAGAATGTTTAATTGATGAAGACAAAAATGGAGCAGCCATGGGAGGATCTGGAACAGAGCAAGCTCAGAGACCACCCACTTGGAAATGCTTCTCTTATAAAGAGATCTTCCTTGCCACCAATGGCTTTTCCTCAGGTTCAGCACCTCTCTCTCCCCCATCTTCTTTCAAAATTCCCTCTTCATTTCCCTGCATTTTTCTCACATTTTTGCTGGGTGAAAAACAGAGCAGCCATTGAAGTCCCTTTCCCTACGCCCTACCATTTGTTAAAACTTCAATATTAACTGTGGGCATTTTTCTATATGAATTTGCAGACAATTTGGTTGGAAAAGGGGGTCATGCAGAGGTGTATAAGGGAATTCTGAGCGACGGGGAAACAGTAGCAGTTAAGAAGCTGATAAAGGAATCGATCGAAGAGAGAAGAGAGAGAGAATTCTTGACAGAGATTGGAACAATCGGCCATGTTTTCCATCGAAACGTTTCATTACTTCTTGGCATCTGCATTGACAATGGCCTCTTCCTCATTTTCCCCTTCTCCCCTAACGGCTCTGTTGCTTCTCGCCTTCACGGTAAGGCACTCCCCTTCCTTTTTAAAACAAAGCATTTCTCTTATGTTAAACGCTGCCACAGTCGCTGGATCATCATAAATTGAACGGTTTATATTTAATATATCTAAATGATATAATATATAAGTATTTTTATTTAATTTTTTTATAAAATATTTAAATATTTATATGATAAAAAAAATAATATTAAAATTACATTATTTTTATATTTTAAAATATTTTTTAATATTAAAATTTATTTATTAAATTTTAATCTAATAAATTAAAAAAAAATACACAGGCTGTGAGGCCAATATGTGTTGCTGGCCCTCAAGAGTCACCCGAAAATACATTGATATATTGCTGTCAACCCAAGAAAAAAGTGAACAATAATTATTGTTGAGTTTCCTACTTGTTTTATTTTATTTATATTTTTTTTGTAATTTATTTTCTTTACACATTGGTTATTACGATTAAAAAATTAAATAAATTAATTAAAATAGATAATACATATAAAAAATGGGTTATTGAAGAATTGTAAATGAGTGAGATGAATATTATTTCTCTATTTTTAAATATAATCAAAAAATAGTAACTTATAATGTAAAAACTACGACAAATAAAGCCATCAAAATTAGTTTTATGATGATAATATTTATCCTTACCAATATAAATGTGTATTATGTTAAAAAATTATTATGCTTTCTATTATCAGAGTTCCCACTAAACTTTCGTGTTGGCTCTATCATTTTTATTGTTGAAACAACGTTAACAACGTAGTCTATTAAAAATTTGTTAATATGGTAATTATGACAGTTGATATTATTTATATATATATATTCAATCATAATTATTATATTATAAATATCTGCCATTAATATGTGACACTTGTTTATGGTCCACTCGTCTTATAAAAATCTATAAAATATTTGTGTATAATTTACATATGTGAAATAATACTAGGAAAGATAATTTATAATGTAAACTTATATACATATATATATCATTCATAAGTAACTTTATTTTATTTTTTATATTATTCTATTATATATTTTTTACTTTTAATCATGAAAATTTTATGTGATATTTGTAGATGGAGATACGAGGGCATTGGAGTGGGAAAAGAGATTCAAGATAGCAATTGGAACTGCTCAAGGCCTTCACTACTTGCACAAAGGGTGTCAGAGAAGGATCATTCATCGTGACATTAAGGCCTCCAATATCCTTCTAGATGAAGATTTTGAGCCACAGATTTCCGATTTTGGCCTTGCCAAATGGCTTCCAACCCAATGGACTCACCACTCACTCCTTCCTATCGAGGGGACAGTTGGGTAATTTTCACTTCACCAAAAGCATATATATACGTCCAACTAAATCATTCAACTTAAAAAAAATAAAAATAAATTCATCAATTTTGAAATAATTTCTTAAAATAGTTGAATTTAAAAATACATATATATATATATATATATTGAGAATAATGTTGTTTATATGATTATTAAGATTTTTGAAGGTGATGGAATTTCTAGGTACTTGGCACCGGAGTACTTCTCCCATGGGATTGTTGATGAGAAGACGGATGTTTTTGCCTTTGGAGTGTTCCTCTTAGAGCTCATTTCGGGCAAAAGGCCAGTTGATGCCCACCACAGGAGCTTACGCACTTGGGTAAGTTACATGACCCGTTCAGTTAATCAAGTTGGCCAATTCGGGTGGGTTGTCATTGGATCTAGGTGCTTTTTATTCTTCACCGATACCCGTTTAGTTGTTAGTCGGGTTGAAGAAACTAGACCCATTGGTTTACTAATCGGGTTACTCTAAAATAGAGAAAAAAATTATCTAAACTTAGTTATTTCATATAAGGTCAATCCCATTACTTTATTATTGTCACTAAAAGATTCAATAATAATATATAAATTCATCACTAAATTATTATTAAAAGTTTATTATTAAATATTTTAGCGATGAATTGTCCCCACCGTGACTTTCCAGTAGCCACCACCACAGAATCACCTGTTTGTTGCCACCCTACGGTGGCTACCTCATTGCCACCAGCACAATATACTATTAATTGTGGTGGGCAAATTATTTGTTTATTGCACACTTATAATTTCAAAATAATAATAATAATAATAATAATACTTATTGAATGCTATGTTTAATTGTTCTTTATTTACAGAGAATTTTTTGTTTAATATTTTTTAACTTATATATCAACCAAACAATAGAATTACTATTTTGCTTTTGAAAAATCGATTAAAAAAGAGATGAAAATGGCAGGCGGAGCCGTTGTTGAAGAAAGGGGAGATTGAGAAGCTGGTAGACCCAAAGTTGGGCGGCGCAGTCGACCACGGCGAGGTTAAACGCTTGGCATTTGCAGCTTCTCTTTGCATTCGGGCGTCGTCAATATGGCGACCGGCCATGGGTCAGGTAATTCACCCTTATCCCTCTCTTCAAAATTTAGTGATATCTTTTAATTTTTTAAAAAATTTTCTTAGGGTTGTTATTTGATTAATCCACTGTTTTGATATCAAAATATTCATGGAAGTAAAGTTTTAGAGAAATAATAAGATAAACTGGTAATTTACCTGATAAGATTTTTATAAATCTAATCAAAATAGAGATATTAAATTTAACTTTTATCAGAATAATTTATATATATTACTCTTATAGATAAATACAATCATAAATTAAAGGTGGTTAATTTTTAAAATAGCCACGGTCACGGGTGAAAGAGACCTACTCAACTCTTAGGTTTTGTATTTTTGTAAACATAAGTTGTAGCATTTTGGATAAATATAATCTCATTAAATTATATTTTTGTATCAATGAAACTTTTTTTTACATATTTTTGTGTCTTTTTTGCACTTATTTTCTAGTTATATAAACTTATAAGTCCCGTTCTTCATATTCCAACTATTATTAATTGATATTTGAGGCAGTTCATTTAAGCTAATGTTTCGATTTAATTTACAACTTAAAGTACTTTACTATAGTAGATTATTTGCCTAATGATCAAAGCTCGAAAGAGAAAAAGAGCTCTAGTTTGAAAGTAAGGTAAGCCTACTAAAATGAATAATTATTTAAGTGATGAAGTCATTTTCTTTTACTTTCTTCCATGGCATGGAGGGTTGGTCCAGTAATTTACTAAGGTGGGTGGATGTATGGCTTCACTTGGGATTCTTCGATCAAATTGCCAGCCATATACTACCCCACCTAACCTAATAATGGCACTCTCATCTTATTTAATTAGGAGACTAAAGTATCATTACCCTAATTAATTAAGATTTATGTGTTCAAATGTTGATTATGAATTTCAACTAGATATTCTTTAACAAAAATATAATTACTACTTTTAAAATACCCCCAAGTAATGAAAAATCAAATTCATCAATTTTTTTAAAAAATTTGTTAGTATAAATAAATTGGTTGAATATCATATCACACGAATATATCTTCTTATAATAATGTCCTTTTATCTATTTGTTCATGTTTAATTATGTCATTAAAAATGTCATGCATGTCCATTAATTATAGGATTAAATGTCATGTTTGATTTAATTTTAGTTTCTACACACAAAAAAGGTCCTTTTTTACCTACCCAAATAAATGCTTTTCCTTTTTTGCATGAAATATTTGAATAATTTTATTTCATATTATATTTTTTTTTTCTTAGACGAAAAATAATCGAATTATGTTTTCTGCTTTTATGTTCTTGGACAAGTTAGTCAAAGCCTCATAAGTCATATGTATCAAAATCACTGTAATATACTACGTGATACACCTTCATCCAAAAGCATTTAAAATCTCATCTAAGTAGTTGAACAAGCCACCATAAAATCATGGAATTTTCGACCATCCCTAATAATACATACATATACATTTATATATACATAAATATATACTTGGACCATAGCTTTATGATATAAAATTTTCATATGCTATATTGTTATTTTTTTCTCATATCATATTAATATTTCGTTTCTTTCTTTTTTAGGGTATACGGTGATTGACACAGGTTCCTACTTTTTCTAAAGGAGAAGTAGAAATCTGTTTCTTATCTTTACACCAATAGATTAAAAAAATCAACTGTTTAAATTTAAATATTAAATAATATTATATAAATAATTATTTTAATTATTTTTTTTCTATGTTTGATTTGATATTTAATATATGTTGATATTATAAGAAAACTAAAAATATAAATATCTTTTCATTTTTAAATATATGTTTGGCTTTTGTATCTGTAACTATTTATTTTAATGTTCTTCTACCTTTGTGAAGTGCCGGTTTTTCCTTTCTATAAATACTCATATTTAAATATTAACCCACAACGTTCAATAAACAAATCATTACTAACAATAGATATCAATTCATATAATTATTTATTAAAGAAAATACAAATATTTTTTCTGTAACTTGCTGGCAGGTGTTGGAGATCATGGCGTCAGGGGACATAGATAGGGAAAGGTGGGAGATGCCAGAGAAGGAAGAAAGGCAAGAAAATAAGCTTTGGGGTTTCGAAGACCTTGAATTCGAGTCTGATACTTCCTTCTCCACTTCGCTTCCTGAATATTCGAACGTCTCTACTGGAAGTTGTTAATTACTGTGTCTTCCCATTTTTACGTTGTGCATGGCAGCACGTAATTCAATTTGAAAATGCAAGATTAAATTGTGTGCAGTTCTTATTATTGTGTAGTGTAAAGATAAGACAGCGCTAGCATGTTCTTGTTGTTGTCTGAGCTAGATTTCTTCTTAGCTTTTGTGAATTGAGATATATTTATATATAGCTTCCAATGTAAATAAATAAGCACTGTATTTTCAATTGGTCTCCTCATATTCAATTCAGTAGCTCTTAGAGAAATTAAAGGATAGCATGACTTTATGACTTAGAGAGATCCTTAGTCAAGTTTTTGATATTTTCTAACCTAAATTGAACATACAACAGACCAAAATGAGAGGTTAAGGGCTATTTAAGAAAAGTACACCTTGTTTCTTGAGAGAAGTACTCTGAGGAATGAGATTTTTGGGGATAAAATTATAAAAGAATATGCTCCTAATCTTTTTTTCGCGTGCATACATGAGTACTACGAAACTTTATATGTCGACAAGTGTTTCTAGTATCTTCTGATGAAGTTAGTACTCAAAAAAATTGATAATCATTTAGACGTTTAAGTTGTTAAAGTACGTATGATATTTCTAAGTCAAGGATTTTATAATTATTATGGAGGGTCCGAGAATACTGTTGGGGGTTGATTTTGTTATGTCCCTCGGGTAAAAAATTGATAAGAATGGTTATTGAGTAATCGTTTGATATTAAATATTGTGAATAATTGAGTAATTATACTGTGTATTATTCATGATATCGTAATTGATCTTAATGAGTGTATATCTTATGTCATGTTTCCTTAACTTCATGATCTAAATGGTTGTCTAGAAAATTGAAGGCTTTTGAATCTTTATGAATAACTTACCACATGCATGACTTCTCAAACACTTCACTTTTGATTGCGGCCGCATGATCCATTGACCGGTATTGGTCTCTTTAGCTATAAAAATGACTTTGGCCATTTCATTGTTTTTAGTCCAAATTGGAAGAGCAATTATCTGATATAACATTCTTTTAGATACTGTACGAATAAGATAGGTACTTTCTATAATCTAACCTTCCAGAATAAAAATATTACTCAACAGAGTAGGTATTTTATCCAATTTTTAGTTTATAAAATTTGTATTAAACAATTAAAAATAGTATGAAATACCTTCTTCACGGAATAGGAACCTCAGTCTCAATTCCTCCCCAACTAGGTGTATTTTGTCGGTAGTTTGCCTCAATGATGTAGTGCTATTGTGACACCTTGCCAACTCGATACCAAGGCAACCTTGTAGCTTGTGACTTAAGTTATCCTAATAATCAACCTAAGAAGATATAAATTAGATCATTTTTAATTTTAAGAATTTTTATTTGGTTGAATATTAAATATACAAAATTTAATAAAATATAATAAAAAATAAAATATTTAATATCAAATTTATACTAGTTCAGAACTATTTATATTCAGGCTTATAGCCACACTTAATAATCTAAATCTATTAAATTGAACCTCTTCTAGTTAGTGATGATCAAACCTTATAATAAAATTAATATTCTAACATTGGAAAAGTTTTCTCGTGTGAGATATTTACTCATTTGTTTTTATAAAAATAAGATTATTAAAATTTTCTCTATTAAATTGTAACTAAGTTTAAAATTTTCTCAATAAACAAGTGAAAACTTTGTACTCCAGATAAGAATAATATTTCTAAGCATCCACTATTAATTTTATCAAGTGAAAGAAAGGTCACTTCAAATATGAAAAAGTAAGCTTTTGTACAATTAAAGAGCATGGTACCAATGGGTACAAAAGTGCAATATGATTATTAAAGTACTACTTTTATAATTAGAGCATGGTACCAATGGGTACAAAAGTGCAATATGATTATTAAAGTACTACTTTTAAAATTATAAAAGTAGCCGTTTTAAAATTTTAAAAATATACAAAAAAAAAAAAAATTACAAAGCATATCATTATATCTAAATATATTTTATTTTAAAAAATAAATTTTAGATAAGATATTATTTAAGAGTGTTGGGTCCGGTACCCAGGGTCCCCAATCGGGTGGGAAAAATACTTGGCCCAAGTGACCCAGAATATGAGCGCTCGGACGTACCCGAAAAGAGTCCGAGAACACCTTGAGGCGCAAAGAATGCAAAGGCAGCAGAAGCTTAGTTATCCGGGCGCGTGACCACGCGCCATGAGCTCCGCGGACCTCGCAAGGGTACAAGGACTCGCCCACAGAAGAAAATCTTCGCAAGGTACGAGGACTCTCCAGACATCCGGAATGCCACCAAATAACAAATCCTCGCAGAAGACGCATACCTGCAGCGCACTACCATCAAAGCCGACACCACAGTCTGTCACCGCCGTCTGACATTCCTGGCACGAAACGGATCGAACGGCTGAGATTCACTCCCGTACACTGGCGCATCCGCGCGCAGCGAGCACGTGTCAGCAGATTCGGTGGCCAGCCTGGCACCCTACCGTTAACGGCATTATTACTGCCTATAAAACCTCAAGCCTCCTACGAAGAAAACTCTCTCACTCTCTCTCGCTGGGCTTCAGATCCTTTCTCTCTTATTCTCTTAAGCTTTCAGATTGGCTTTTAAGGGATCGACGCCTGCGAACAGTAGAAATCACTGGACACCCGAAGGGGCCAACTTAGAAAAAGCTCTCGGCCTTGTATTGATTTTGTAACCCAACGAGCTCATAGTGAAATTTTGCCAGCTCACCTCGTGGTTTTCCCTCCTCATTCAAGAGGAGGTTTCCACGTAAAACCCTGTTCAATCTCTACTACTCTAACTCGTCATTTCATCATTTTGCATTCTTTTCACCCCGAATCATCCCAACTTATTTGTGTTGCTTGGACCCGAAGATCCGTAACGCAACATTGGCGCCGTCTGGGGAAGGGGACAAAAAGTCAACTTCTCACCTTCTTAGATCACGTTTAACCACACGTCAGCAAATTTATTTCCAAGCATCATAACATGGTGAGCACCGAGAGCGCAGTGCGCACCACCCTGTGCCACTACTCGACACCAACAGAGGATGCCCCAAACCCCGTGTGGGCATCGAAACCATCCTGGATCCAAATGTAAGGGATTTGGCGACCAAAATGGACGACATATCCAAGGCCGTCTTTGCCCTCTGCGCAAGGGAAGACGAGAGCGAGGGGAGCACCTTCCCGGGGGGCTCCCGGCGTAAACGTCCGTAAACGGAGGAAGGAGGCGCGAGCGCCAACTCGTGGCGCCCGCGGCAAGAGCCACCAAGAACCCGGGTGGCCTCAAGTGGCGAGATCCTCGAGCCACGGAGGATCGTCTTGGTCCCGGTCTCGGGGACATCAGAAAATCACGCCCGAGAGGCGACGCACGCGCGGGGGGTCAAGAAGGACCCCGAGAGACTGCAAACCACCAAATTAACGAATCGAGGCACCTCCTCAACGCAAGGAGGACGACATACTCCACCCCATGTGGAGGAGAGATTGAAAAAGTCTGAACCGAGTCTTTGGAGAAAGCGGCGGGGCGAGCGTCCCGCAATCTCCATTCACAAAGAACGCCAAGTCGAGGTGCTCCCCAAGTTTAAAATGCCCAGCCTAGAGGCATACGACGGAAGTGCCGACCCCATGGACCACCTGAATATGTTTCGGGAGCACTTAAGCCTTCAGGGGCTTGATGAGACGGCAATGTGCCAGTGCTTCCCCTTAACATTGAAGGGGGACGCCAGAGTTTGGTTCTACGGGATGCCCGCGGGCTCCATTAACACCTTCGGCGAATGGCGACATCGTTCCTGTCCCAGTTCGCCTCCAGCAGACGAGTAGAGAAGCAACCATGGCATCTCACCCGCGTGAAGCAGGAAGCCAGGGAAAGCCTGAGAAGCTTCCTGGCCAGGTTTGTGTCCGAGGCCAGACAGATACCCAAGCTGTCTGATGGCGTGAAGCTGAACGCCTTCCTGTCTGGCCTCGAGGGGGGTTCCTTCTTCAAGCACCTTATCCATAAGGGCCCCCGTACTTTTGAAGAGGCCGAGTCCATAGCAAGGGCCTATGTTTGCGGCAGAGAGGCTAACGAAGCAAAACGCCCGAAGAAGGAGCGAGGACTACCGCCCGAGGACAGAGGTAGTGAAGAGGAAGGCCGGGACTATCGCAGTCCCCGTTCGTGGCAAGGCATCAAAAGCACCACAAGCCCGAGATGCACACACGTAGAGCGTTCCCCAACACGCCTCACTCCCTTGAACGACACGCGGACAAACGTGCTGATGCAAATTCGAGGGGAAAAGTTCGTGAAATGGCCCATGCCATTGAAGAATCCGGGAGGTGGAGACCAAACGGCACCGTGATTTCCATCATTGCGAGGCCACACTCCTGAAGACTGCAAATCTCTGCAAAGGGAGATCGAAGACCTGATAAAGAGGGGACACCTCAACCGCTTCCTGCAGAGATCCGGGCAGTCCTCCGGGGCAGCAGTCGAGGCAGAAGCAGATCCTCCGAGGAACAGGGTGGCAGCCGGAGTTATAAACATGGTGTCCACACGGCCGGCGAGAGATGGAGGAAGAGAGCATGGAGCATCAAAGAGACCTCGGACCAGTCCCGAGGACGAAGTCATCTACTTTGGTAAGGACGACATGTCTCATGTAACTTCACCCCACTCTGACCCTTTAGTTGTAACTGCACTCGTCTCAGATGGGACGAACGACTTCCATCTGAAACGTGTTTTTGTTGATAATGGAAGTTCAAGGAATTTGCTTTATCTCGACGCCTACTATAAGTTAGGATTAAAAAGAGACCAAATGAAGGCCCCAGAGGGGCCGCTGTACGGACTCGATAACGAGCGATCCTGTTTAGGGGCATTATCAGATGCCCGGAGGTCACCTTGGGGACGTATCCGAGGACTGCGTCAAAAGTCCTCACCTTCCTGGTGGTGGACCTCCCGTCCGTTTATAATGCAATCCTCGGACGTCCCTGTCTGACCACTTTTGGAGCCGTGACCTCCATCCCGCATCTCAAGATGAAATTTCCAACTAAGTTTGGCGTCGGGGAAGTCTTGGGCGAGCAGTCCGTGGGGAGAACATGTTACCTGTCACAGGTCACGCGAACCCCCCTTCCCCAACCAATGGAAGATCTCGACCTCAGGGACGAGACGACTCTCCAACAAGCACAGGCTGGTGAGCCTACCGATCGGATCCGATTGGATCCCGAGGACCCTGAGAGGTGCGTCCAGATAGGAAGCTCTCTCACCGAGTCCGTCCGAGAAACCCTTACGACGCTCCTAAGGGAGAACGCGGACATCTTTGCTTGGTCCCCAGCGGACATGCCGGGGATTTCCCCCGGAATCATAACCCACAGGCTGGGCGTGGATCCCCACCACAAGCCTGTTAGACAAAAGCGCAGGAACTATTCAACGGAAAAGCTGATTGCTATCCGAGAAGAAGTGAAGAAGCTCCTGGACGCTGGGTTCATCCGAGAGGTGCAGTACCCGGACTGGCTCTCCAACGTAGTAATGGTGAAGAAGAGCAAATGAAGTGGAGGATGTGCGTGGACTTCACCGATCTCAACAAGGCCTGTCCGAAAGACAGCTTTCCACTCCCCAGGGTGGACCGACTGGTGGACTCGACCAGTGGCTACGAGTTGCTCAGCTTCATGGACGCGTACTCCGGATATAACCAGATCAAGATGCATGCAGAGGACGAGGAGCATACATCGTTCATGACCGACTGTGAACGCATCACACAAGGTGATGCCCTTCGGACTCAAGAACGCAGCGCACATACCCGCTAGTCAACAAGATCTTTGAAAGCCGATTGGCGAGAACGTGAAGTCTACGCGGCGACATGCTCGTCAAAAGCACCGTCGGTGGAAGTCATGCCGAGGACCTAGCGGAGACCTTCCGAGTGCTCGGGCGCACGGAATGAAGTCGAACCCCAAAAGTGCACCTTTGGGGTGTCGTCCGGGAAATTCCTCGGTTTCATAGTGTCACAACGAGGAATCGAGGCGAACCTGAAAAGATCCGTGCCATCTTGGACATGAAGTCCCCTGACCGTGAGGGACGCCCGTGAGGCTCACGGGACGAGTGGCGGCCCTCTCCCGCTTCCTAGCCAAATCACCCGAGAAGCATCTCGCCATTTTTCAAGGCACTCGTGGGACCGAAAACCCAAGGGTTTAGCCGGAACAGTGGAGTGCGAAGAAGCTGCCCGGGGGCTCAAGGCGTACTTAGCCAATCCACCTCTCCCCGGCCTCCCACTACCGGAGAGGAACTCTATTTGTACCTGTCAGTGACCGACCGAGCACTAGGGTCGGTCCTGGTGAGGCAACATCAAGGAGATCAGCAACCGGTATATTACGTCAGCAAGACGCTGGCTGATTCAGAGACCCGGTATCCGCATGCCGAGAAGGTAGCGTTAACACTAGTGTACTCAGCTAGGAAGCTGAGACCTTATTTCCAGGCTCACAAGATCGTGGTGCTGACCAACCAGCCGCTAAGAACCATTTTGCAAAAGCCCGAGGTCTCCGGGCGACTGATCAAGTGGGCTATCGAGCTCGGTGAATTCGATATCGAGTTCGGTGCCCCTACCGCCATAAAGGGCCGGCCCTCGCGGACTTTATGGTAGAAACAACAAGACATCAAGACGAGGACATCGCCAAGCGGCAGGGGTCAAGAAGCGGTAACTCATTCCAAAGATGGACTATGCACGTGGACGGATCCTCCATGAAGGATGGCGGCGGGGCTGGAGTCATCCTGCGAACTCCCATGGGATCTGAGATAAAGTACTCGGTGACCTTGGGGTTCCCGGCAACAAACAACGTGGCAGAGTACGAGGCCCCGCCACAGGATCATGGTTGGCAGGGAGTGCTCGGCCAAGAGCCTAGTAGTCTATAGTGACTCCGAGCTTGTTGTCAACCAAGTCCTTGGAAACTTCGAAGTCAGGAAGACTCAGCTTTCCAAGTACCTCGCAAAAGCAAAGGAGTTGGCCTCGCATTTCGAGAAGATCAAATTTGTGCACATTCTAAGGGAAGAAAACGAGAAGGCAGACACGTTGGCAAAGGCGGCTGCCCGAGACCTAAGGCAATCTGACAAAGGAATGAGAGAAATTCAGGCGACCCTCCATAGAAGAGCCGAGGCCGAGGTCATGCAAGTGTCCGGAATGACACTTGGATGACCGCCTACTTGAGATACCTCACCAAAGGTGTCTTGCCCCGAGGACTCCGCAGGTTTTAAAGGTGAGGAAGTCCGCGGGCTGGTACACCGTCATAGACGACCGACTATACCGCCGGGGGTACTCGGCCCCCTATTTGAAGTGCCTCACCCCCGAGGAGGCAGAGTACGCACTTCAAGAGGTGCATCTAGGAATCTGTGGATCTCACATTGGGGGCAAGAACCTAGCATTCAAGATTATGCGGCAAGGGTATTATTGGCCAACGATGAGGAGTGATGCCATGGACTTTGTGCGCAAGTGTGAAAATTGCCAGGTCCACGGCAGTGTAAGCCACCAACCTCACGTGGAGCTTCAAGCACTACAATCTCCTTGGCCGTTTGCACGATGGGGACTCGACATCCTCGGACCATTTCCCATTGCGCCCGCTCAGAGAAAGTTCCTCATCGTTGGGATAGACTACTTCACCAAGTGGGTAGAAGCAACGCCACTGGCAAGGATAACTGAGCGGAACGCGACCGAGTTCCTGCGGCAGAGTATCGTTTGCAGGTTTGGGGTGCCCGAGAGCATCATCACAGATAATGGGACGCAGATTCACCTAAGGCGCTTTACTGTGCATCGTGCTAGCCTTAGAATCAATTTAATTCATACATCTGTGGCATATCCTCAGGCCAACGGCCAGGTAGAAGTCACGAACAGGACCATCTTGCATGGGCTCAAGACCAAGCTGCTAGACTCCGGGGGCTCGTGGGTGGACGAGCTGCCATCCACCCTCTGGGCGTACAGGACAACGACGAGGGAGCCTACGAGAGAGACCCCGTTCAGCCTGTGCTACGGGGTCGAGGCTGTCATACCACTAGAAGTGGGCCTCCCAAGCCTCCGAGTAGAACACTTCGACCCGAGCGTCAATGACCGCCGGCTCCGAGAGCACCTAGACTTGCTGGAGGAAGCCCGAAACAAGGCACAACTTTGTGTGGCGATGTACCAAAGCCGAGTGGCCCGCTATTACAACAAGAAGGTAAAAGCGCGGCAGTTCGAAGTCGGAGACTTGGTGTTAAGAAGCATCGCGGCAACAGGAAAGAATGCCGGCCGAAACAAGCTCTCTCCGAATTGGGAAGGACCCTTCCTGGTCTCAGCAGTACTTCAAAATGGGGCGTACAAGCTACGAACCCAAGAAGGTGGGCTAATCCCTCGTACTTGGAATGCAAAGACACCTCAAAAAGTACTACCAAAAGAGGGGACGAGGCAACAAAATAAAACTTGGGCGCCAACCCGAGCGGCCCTAGCTGGCCGGACCCAAGAGGTCGTGCAACAAAACTGGGCGCCAACCCGAGCGGCCCCCAGTCGGACCCAAGAGGTCGTGCAACAAAACTTGGCGCCAACCCGAGCGGCCCCAGGCCGGTCGGACCCATGAGGTCGAGGCAATAAAACTTGGCGCCAACCCGAGCGGCCCCGCAGGTCGGACCCATGAGGTCGGGCAACAAAACTTGGGCGCTAACCCGAGCGGCCCAGTCGGACCCAAGAGGTCGTGCAACAAAACTGGGCGCCAACCCGAGCGGCCCAGTCGGACCCATGAGGTCGTGCAATAAAACTTGGGCGCCAACCCGAGCGGCCCAGGCCGGACCCATGAGGTCGAGCAATGAAACCCGGATCGACCGAGCGGCCCAAGAGGTCGAAAAAAAAAAAAAAAAAAAAAAAAAAAGAAAATAAGCTAAGGCAAAGAAGACAGAAGTGCAACAAGAGACTCAAAGAAAGGTTTCTTTATTTCATAAGTGCACAAAGAATACATGTACAAAGGAGAAAATAAGCTAAGTACATCAATGGGCCAAATACTCCCCAAGGGACATGACGGCTCAGGAGGCCCCGAGGGCCCCGGAGAGAGGGGATCTTCGACTGGAGCCGGCTGAACCGAGGCAGGAAAAGGCCTCCCACGAACGCCAAATAAGTCCTCGCCTCAATGCGGTGGCGTTGATGGGGTGGAATATCCCAGAAGGAAACGAGGGACGAATGAGGCGAAGCACTCGGCGGCACATCTGGATGCCCTCCCAGTACTTGCGCTCCAGTAATGGCGCAATGTCCTCAGGCCTAAGGGATACTCTCAGCCTCTCGTCTAGCAGGCGCAACTTCTCCTGTTGACGCCTTACTACCTCGTTCAAGGAAGCATTCTCCTCCTCGGGCGCCCGAAGCTCGGCCTCAGCCTTCCGACAGGCCTCTCTGACGGCCTCCAACTCTTCCAGTTGGGTGAGACCCCGAACGACCCGTCCAGAAATGTCGCTGAGCCTCTCGACCGCAACTTGGAACTACGTCCAAAGAAAAGAGAGTCTTAGTACAAAGAAAGTAAAAGAGAAGGACAGAGAGCCTCGAAAGGAAACGGAAATACCTCAGAAGCAAGGAGGCCGCTACTTAAAGAGGCCTCTCCAATTGTCCTCGGAGCTGGAGCCTCAACGGAAGGCACCACAGAAACTCCAACCCCAGCCTCAGGAGTAGAAGTCACTTCAGAAGGAACAGCGGCTGGGGGCTCGACAGCGGACGCCTCGACCCCAGCCTCAAGAATAGGAGTATCCACAGAAGGAGCAACGGCTGGGGGCTCGACAATAAGTGCGTCCACCTCCATCTCCAAAGGCCCGAGGCCATGAACGCTCGGGGACCCCTCATCAGGAACCTCATCAGGGCGCTCGCCCTCATCTGCCTGGACTGGGATGGCCGGGAGCTCAGCGACGACCTCATCTTCGACACCCAATTGAGAGTCCTGGACGTCGAAGATCTCGGAGGGATGCCCTGCGGAAGTGGACGGTTCTCCAGGAAGATCAGGAGAAGCTCCGAGGGCAGAACTCTCAATCGTTTGGACTTCCGGGAGCTCAATCACTTCATCAATCCTCAGCGAGGATCCTCCGGGGAGACTGGAGAAATAAAGGCATGTAGAGTCCTCAACCCCCAGGGCCCTTGGAAATGAGGATTTCCTTCCCTTGAACAAAGGAGCGACGACGTCCTCGTCCTCAAGATCGTCCTCGTCAGAAATGATACCCCCTAAAGAGGGCAGCTCCACTACACTCCGAGGACGCTTTGAGCCCTCAACGTCCGAGCGATGTGATCTCTCGGACGGCTTGCTTGGCTCCACTCGGACGGGCGAACTTTGGATTACCAAAGTCCCTGTCCTCTTCTTCAACTTCTTCTTCTTCTTCTTGGACTTCTCGGGAGTAGACTCGGCCCACTTGGCCTCCATGAGGTTCTCGGGCCCTTTGGCATGGGGGGCTAGTGTTGGGTCCGGTACCCAGGGTCCCCAATCGGGTGGGAAAAATACTTGGCCCAAGTGACCCAGAATATGAGCGCTCGGACGTACCCGAAAAGAGTCCGAGAACACCTTGAGGCGCAAAGAATGCAAAGGCAGCAGAAGCTTAGTTATCCGGGCGCGTGACCACGCGCCATGAGCTCCGCGGACCTCGCAAGGGTACAAGGACTCGCCCACAGAAGAAAATCTTCGCAAGGTACGAGGACTCTCCAGACATCCGGAATGCCAAATTCTAACAAATCCTGCGAGAAGCACGTCTGATCAGCCGCACTACCACCGCCCGACACACCACAATGCATCACCGCCGTCTGACATTCCTGGCACGAAACGGATCGAACGGCTGAGATTCACTCCCGTACACTGGCGCATCTGGCGTTGCAGAGCACGTGTCAGCAGATTCGGTGGCCAGCCTGGCACCCTACCGTTAACGGCATTATTACTGCCTATAAAACCTCAAGCCTCCTACGAAGAAAACTCTCTCACTCTCTCTCGCTGGGCTTCAGATCCTTTCTCTCTTATTCTCTTAAGCTTTACTTGGCTTTTAAGGGATCGCGCCTTTGCGAAAAGGAGAAATCACTCGGACACCAAAGGGGCCAACTTAGAAAAAGCTCTCGGCCTTGTATTGATTTTGTAACCCAACGAGCTCATAGTGAAATTTTGCTGGCTCAGCCTCGTGGTTTTCCCTCCTCATTCAAGAGGAGGTTTCCCACGTAAAACCCGGTGTTCAATCTCTACTACTCTAACTCGTCATTTCATCATTTTGCATTCTTTTCACCCTGAATCATCCCAACTTATTTGTGTTGCTTGGACCCGAAGATCCAGAACGCAACAAAGAGATAAATTTTAAATATAAGATTTATATCAATATATATTGATTGTAATGATAGAATATGATTGCTATTTTAAATAAATTATATTAAATAGTTGACAAGTGTAAAAAAATAAATTACGCTTTTATAAAAATTACGTCAAGCTTACTTTTGTTTAAAATTTAAATTATATTTAAATTAATTTTATATATTGAGTGTGGCAATTTGTATTTAAGTCATCCGACCTAACTTAAATCGACTATGTAAAAATATTAAACCATAATAATTATTATGAAGACATAAATAATATAATATCTATAATAAATTAGAAACTCATCTATATATGAGGTAATATTAATGTACATAATATCAATTCTCTTGAAAACACAGTATTGATAAAATGTTCAAATAATTAAAATGATAAATGAAAAAGTACGTTTTGGTGCTAACGAGTTTTGACCCGAAAATTATAAGCGGAAGTAACAATAAATAATAATAAATATCTAATATACGTAAAAGATATTTAACACTAGATGCTAACGATATTAATAAGTATGCACGAATTAAAAAATTAAGAGCAATAAAGATAAAGACTAAATTTTTGGTGACGAAATGAAAACTTGATACCCACGGTATCGAGAAAAACACTCCAGGCTTCAACGGCCGGGGAAGTAATGCACTATGAAAATCAACTTACAGACCGGGTGATAACGATGCGCTAACCTAGCCGACTTACTCCCGTCACGTGATCCCTACCAAGGAACTCCTTGGATTTTCCCGTGGCAACGGAACCGGACTCCTTCTGGTCTTCACGTCAATCTTCCCTCGAACCACTTGAATTTCCAATCGCGAACGAGTCTCCTTCTTCACGAACCAAAGTCTCCAACGATGGTAGAAGGATAAAAGTTTTAATGGTGAAAGAAAAAGAAAAATGGTGAGAAAACTCCTTAAATCATGAAGCTCAAAGTTGTGTCTTTTGGTTTTCTCAAGAGAGACTAAATCAATGATGCATGAAAGGTTTTTCTCCCAAATTTGAAGACTTCAAAAATTATCAATTGAGGCTGTGGCGTGCTTAGGGTTTCAAGAAAATAAGGTATGAATTTATAGTGGAGCCAAAAACGTGTTTGAAAATTCTGCCCGTTGGGCCGGCCCTCGAGTGGGGCTCGAGCGGGGCTCGAGCGCGCAGCGAGCGGCCCCCCTACTGGAATTTCAGCTCGAGCGGTTCTCGAGCTCCTGACGAGCCGGGGACCTTATGGATTTTAGGCTCGAGCGGGAAACGAGCAAGAAGCGAACGGGAAGGCTTAGGACGGGCTCGAGCGAATGAAAGGTGAACCGAACGGACTTTAACCCGACAACCCACAACCCGACATCAATACAATAATACATATGGTCACGGAATATGTCAATTAGACAAAAAGTCTCTAACATTCTCCCCCTTTGGCAATTCCGTGACAAAATCCAATAAATAAATAAATAAAAAAATACAGGAGAATCACGGGTTCAGACACCACCGAGATAAAACCCGTGTACATGAAAACCTACGCCTAGTGAGACACAAAAAAATAAATAGCTATACGAGAACAGCTGAGGCGATCGGATGAAAACTTATATTGACAGCCTGTGAAACTTCAGATTCCTGGTCAAGCAAGGTTAGTACCAACAAAGTAAAAATAATAATAACATAACAGCATGCATGATACATACAGCAATATAACATACAATAATTCTCCCCCTAACTAAAATAATCAATACTCCCCCTAACAGTAATAAGAAACTGAAATAATCATGAAAAAAATAAAAACTCCCCCAAAATAAGCCCCAGAGTAAGCAGGCTCCGCTCCGTCTCCCCTAAGCTCCCCCTATCAAAGTGAATCAAAAATTTATCTCTTGCTTTTTGTCACGAATGGCCAAGGGGTAATGTAGCTCACTTTTCTTAACCCAAACTTGTCTCACTGAATATACTTTTGCATTCAAACGTTTAACTTGTGCTTCCAAATGTTGAAGGTGATCAACAAGTTTATTCATGTTTAGCCCTGGTCTTTAGTTGTGCAAAAGATTCATGGTGTAGCACCGTAGACGAATGTGACCAACTTTCCCACATGCATGACATGTAGGCACAAACTTAGGGGTGGAAGAATTGTTCAGAGCCTTGTGATTACCTAGATTAGATGAGCAAAATTTATTATTCACACGTTGAGGCACGACCTTGATGACTTTGGGTGTGTGGGCATGATTGTGTGAAATTTTCGTGGCGGAAATAAACACAGTTTTAGGTTTCACATCAGTTTGTACAAAATTCGCAACATACCCCAAACCCTGTTTATTTTTACCAATTTTTCCCAACCCGAGCATATGATCTAATTTTGTAAACCCATTTAAGAATTGTTTCAAATCTTTTTGAGAGGCCTCAAATTCAGATTCTAAAGTTGTTATTTGCTTAGTAAATGAGACTTTCAGATTCTCAATTTCTTGAGTTTTAGAATTTAACTCGGATTGAAGAGATACATTTCCTTTTTCCAAATCTAAGATCCTACCATTTAGGGTTCTATTTAATTTCTTTACTTTCAAACATTCCCTAAACAGTTTATCATATGCTTATTGAAGGCCATCAAATTCAGCTTCTGACTCGACCTCAGAGTCATCAGATTGATTAATATTCTCTACAATATTGTCACACATAGAGGTCATAAAAGCCATGTACTTGACAGGGCCATCGTCAGAACATTTTTCATCCTCTTCTTCTTCGTCATTACTAAGGGTCACATTAGCTTTAAAGGCATGACCTTGTTGGCGTTTAAGGTTTGGGCATTCAGCCCGATAGTGGCCAAAGCCTTTACACATGACATTGGACGTCTTGGGTAGTTTTCGATTTGGAGTCCTTACCCTCACGTCGGTCCTTCTTCTCAAATTTATGTGATCGTTTTAAGTCCACATCCAGTTTTTCTGATGAAGAATTATTTTTCTTTAAGAATTTTTTAAAATTCTTAACAAATAATGCAAAATCATCATCACTACATGATTCTTCATCGGAGTCCCGATTTCGCTCTTCCCTACTTCATTTTAGGGCAAGTGATTTATTCTTCTTTAATTGTGGCAATGTGTGCTCATAAGTTTGTAGAGACCCTACAAGTTCTTCTATTTTTAATTTATTTAAATCTTTGCTTTCTTCAATGGCAGTAACTTTAGGTCTAAAGCGTTCAGACAAAGATCGAAGGACTTTTCTCACAATCCTATTTTTCGAGATTCGTTCACCTAAATTGAATGTGGAATTTACAATATCATTTAATTGGGCATAGAATTCATCAAATGTCTCATCATCTTTCATTCTTATATCTTCGAATCTAGTGTGAGCATTTGCAATTTTGAATTTTTAACTAGCTTAGTTCCTTCATGAGTAATTTCTAAAATATCTCATGCATCTTTGGACGTCTCACGCATTGAAATTCGTTTAAACTCATCGGGAGACACATCCATAAAAATAGCATGTAACCCCTTACTATTCCAATTACATGCATCAAGTTCTTCTTTGGTCCATGAAGATAGGGCTTTTGGTTCGTTGCCCGAGGAACTAGTGGGTGGAATCCACCCAACTTGGGTACGTTCCCAAACACGCTCATCTAAAGATTTTATGAAGGTTCTCATCCGGACCTTCCAATAGGTATAGTTACTCCCATCAAAGAAGGGAGGGACGGAGAGTGATCCACTTGTATACATCTAGATCGGGGGTAGCGGATCGGGGTAAGTCTCTGATACTAATTGAAAAAGCACGTTTTGGTGCTAACGAGTTTCGACCCCGAAAATTATAGCGGAAGCAACAATAAATAATAATAAATATCTAATACAAGTAAAAGATATTTAACACTAGATGCTAACGAGATTAACAAGCATGCACGAATTAAATAATTAAGAGCAATAAAGATAAAGACTAAGTTTTTGGTGACGAAGTAAAAACTCGATACCCACGGTATCGAGAAAAACACTCCGGGCTTCAACGGCCAGGGAAGTAATGCACTATGAAAATCAACTTACAGACCAGGTGGTAACGACGTGCTAACCTAGCCGACTTACTCCCGTCACGTGATCCCTACCAAGGAACTCCTTGGATTTTTCCGTGGCAACGGAACCGGACTCCTTTCGGTCTTCACGTCAATCTTCCCTCGAACCACTTGAATTTCCAATCGCGAACGAGTCTCCTTCTTCACGAACCAAAGTCTCCAACGATGGTAGAAGGATAAAAGTTTTAATGGTGAAAGAAAAAGAAAAATGGTGAGAAAACTCCTTAAATCATGAAGCTCAAAGTTGTGTCTTTTGGTTTTCTCAAGAGAGACTAAATCAATGATGCATGAAAGGCTTTTCTCTCAAGTTTGAAGACTTCAAAAATTATCAATTGAGGCTGTGGCGTGCTTAGGGTTTCAAGAAAATAAGGTATGAATTTATACTGAAGCCAAAAACGCGTTTAAAAATTCTACCCGTTGGGCCGGAGCTCGAGCGGGGCTCGAGCGCACAGCGAGCGGCCCCCTACTGGAATTTCAGCTCGAGCGGTTCTCAAGCTCCTGGCGAGCCGGGGACCTTCTGGATTTTAGGCTCGAGCGGGAAATGAGGGGGAAGGCTTAGGACGGGCTCGAGCGAATGAAGGACGAACCGAACGGACTTTAACCCGATAACCCACAACCCGACATCAATACAATAATACATATTGTCACAGAATATGCCAATTAGACAAAAAGTCTCTAACAATAAAGAAGCTTCAAAATCTATAATCATAAAAGTCTCAGATTTTGAAATTGTTTCAAAATTACAATCTCTTCTAATTTACTATCAATTTATTTACTTTGAGCCAAGAAAACTTAAATGTGAGCCAAATATTTACAAGTAAATAAAATCAATAGTAACTGGATTCAGGTGTAATACCCAACATTCTATTTAATTTATTTTGAATATATTTGTTGTTTTAGATATTTTATAGGTATTAAAATTAATTAAATATTGTGAAGTTTTAAAGGATTTAGGAGCAGCCAGGTAGCGCCTAAGGCGTGGAATGTCAAGAAGGGGAGCTTGAGAGCCATCCGACTGGAGCCATTTACTGAGTAGCGGCACTTAAAGAGCGCCTGAGTCCACCCTCGAGTACCGGATTGCCTATATAAGCAGCTTAGCGACACTGTTTGGCCAATCACGTAGGAGAAAGGAAGGAAGGAGAGATAAGAGAAGAAAGAGCAGAGAGGAAGAAAAGATAGGGTAGATTAAATATCTTTTTATCAGATCTACTTGGTATGAAATTAATGCAAATATTTATAAGCCCTTTTCTTAGTCTATTCAATATCTAATAAGTTTTGTATTTGTTTTGTAAGTTTAATTTTCGTTGCATGTTATTTTTCTTAGCTCATTTGTTTCTCTTCATACGTGTTTGTATTTTACCAATTGTTTGAAGGTTTTATTTTAGATTTGTAAATATTTGAGAGTTTTATTATTTTATAGAGAAATAGATAAATATCTAATATGATATATTTTTATATCAATATATTTATATAAAAAATGGCAATAAAATTTGAATTGGTCTTGCATTAGTTCACATGTATCGTTGCTTGGGGTTGGAAGTCATTACTTTTATGATACGATTTGATCTATTATCTGTGGCACTTTTTCCGATGGGGAGACTCTATTCCCATCGAAAAAATATCTGTGGCTCTCTTTTTAATCTGTAGGGAAAGATTATATTTGTAATTGACCCATCCCATCTGTCTGAAATTCGAATAGAAAATTTATATATATTTAAATATCTTAATATATCAGATAAATTTGAGAATTATATTTAGAATTACAGTTGACAAAATATAGTGAGCATATTTCATATCTATGAAAAACGTTGTACATAGATGGTTATACCCATAGGTCTAAACAATGGTTGATCTGACTTAAAATAATCACAAGTATGTGTAATCCTTCCTTAAATTAGTCTTTTAAAATTTTTAATTTTTTAATTTCATGCATGTTTTATATTTTTTTATGAATTTGTATTTGAACTATGATTTCATATTTGCATATTGGCCCACAGATGAGATATGGTATGTCTCGTTTATCTGATATGTGATTTATTTCGAAACCTAGCTAATTCTGTTTATATGATTTCATTCCAAACTCTGATTTCGTTTATATAGTTTTGATCCAACTCTATTTCATTCAATATATATTTATCTGATTCTATTATAATTTGATCATTTGATTTTATTATCTGATTTTGTTTCGGATCACTTTTGTTCAGTATATGCCTGGAGAGAATTATATTTTATTCTGATACACGATTTGAGTATGATACTATTATCAACTTTTTAATATCAAATTTGTGATTTGACTTCTGATTTCATATTATGATTTGACCTTTGATATCAGTTTTCTCATATTTATATCTATTATACGTTTTTGAAAATGTATTTATGGACCCTCCATTTGATTTGTTGGTCATAGTTGTTTATATTATATGATATGATATTTGTTGAACTCTAAACTCATATTTTTTATTCTTATTCTTTCAGATTAGTATGTTTGGATACATTTTAGGACATTGGACGTGATTTGATGCAACTTCATCTTTTGGTGAGTTTAGTTCTATTTTTGAATTATATATGTATCAGATGCATTTAGACATTGAGTTTGGCCGGTTGTAGGCCTTGGTTGTATGGGATTTGTTAGTTTGATTTATGAATGTATTGGAAACGATGTGATTGGTTCTATCCCTCCCTTCCAACTATTTAGACTTGGTCATATGTATTATTTTTCATATGGTTATCCGATGAGATCCTATGATAGGTTTTGGGTTCAGTCAATTAGTATTAATTAGATGATAAATTTTTTTAATTTGTCAATTGTTGTCACATTCAGATTTGAGATTTAGTGATATTGTTTTGGGATTTTGAATTTTGTGAATCACAATTAAATTGGACATACTTTGGTCCGAATTCATGACAAAAATTGTATTAGAGAAGAGTCATAAAAAGAAATATTTTCGATTATCTTGGGTAAATAATTGATTGAATATTCTAAATGATAAGTATTGTATATGGTGGATAGTAAAAACTCAGGATGTGGGGGTTTAGGTTCAAATCAAGAGGACGTTTATTTGGTTATGATAGGTCACATAAGTGACATAATGGATAAAATGATCTAGTGACAGGATGAGAATTAAACTATTACGAGGAGGATGGCCAATAGGTAGAATGCCTTGTGATAGATTCCAGAATTAGCCAGTATCAGAGTTTTTAGAAGAATTTGATCCGATTAAGGTTGATATTGTGTATACTCAATGTTCGATTTGGGTATGTGAATTTAAATTGTTAGCAGATCTGATTTTTGTTTAATATGTTGGACTTTAATGTTATTTTGGGAATGAATTGATTGCCGTGTTTCCTCGCTAGTATGGATTATTTTCATATGACTGATTTGTTCACATCCGGTTTGTGAGTCTTTTGAGTTTCGAGGAAGAGTTGGAAGGGAGACGACGAAATTGATTTCAATTTTGCATGTAAGCTATTTGATGAAGTATGGGCGCTAAGTTTATCTAGCCCGTGTGATCATATCTAAGAGTCATTCTGTAGCCATTTAGGATATTTCGGTTATATGTGAAATTGAGAATATTTTTAGGAGAATTTGCCAAGATTACCTTTTGATGGGGAGATTGAGTTTGTTATTAAGGTTGTATCGAGATCGAGATTGATTTCGAGGACTTCGTATAGAATGACCGCATCTATGTTGATGGAATTGAAGTAGTAATTACAAGGTTTGCTAGAAATAGAATTCTTTGGTAGATTATATCATGGTGGGGCATTTTAGTGTTTTTTGGTGAAGAAAGATGGATTAATGAGATTATGTGTGGTTTATTAGAAATCAAATAAGATCACAATAAAAAATAAGTATTCCCTCCTGAGGATAGATAATTTGTTTGATTAGTTGTAAGGGCTCTGTATTTTCTAAGATTAATCTACATTTAGAGTATCATCAATTAAGGATTAAGTGAGAGGATGTATCTAAGACAACTTTTAGGATAAGGTACGACCAATATAAATTTTGATGATGCCTTTTGGGTGGAGAATGCATCGGCATCTTTTATGGATATGATGAATAGAGTTTTCTAGCTATAGTTGGATCAATTTGTAGTTATTTTTATCGATAATATCTTGATCTATTCGAAAAATTTTGAGTATCATGAGACCCATTTGAGGACTACATTGTAGATTTTGAGGAAAAGGTAGCTATTCACTAAAGTTGAAGAAGTGTGAATTTTGGTTGGAAGAAATATCATATTGGGACATTTTGTTTATAAAGGCGACATATCTATGGATCCGAAGAAGGTTAAAGCTATAACAAATTGGGAAAAACTAACTAATGTCACCGGAATGTGGAATTTCTTGAATCTGGTTAGATATGATAGGTGATTTATTGAGAAGTTTTCAAGAATTGCAGTGTCTTTAGCATGCTTGACACAGAAGCGATCGGTTTTTTTTGGAATAATAATTGTGTGAAAAACTTTTAGGAGTTGAAGAGGAGATTGACAACAGTTCTAATTTTGGTCAATCTTTGATGGATTAAATGGATTTATAGTATATTGTGATACTTCTAAGAAATATTTGGGTTGTATTTTGACACAGCGTGGTCTGGTGGTTGCCTATACATTAAAGAAATTGGAAGTTCATGAACATAATTTTTTCACCCTTGGTTTGGGGTTAACAGCTAAGATAGTTACTTTGAGAGTTTGGAGACATTATTTGTATAAAGAGGAGTTGTGGTTTATTCTAATTATAAAGGTTTGAGATATTTGTTCTCTCCAAGGGAGTTGAATATGCGGTAGCATGGTGGATCGATCTGCTTAAGGAATAGAATGATGAGATTCAGTGTCAGCCAGGGAAGGTGAAAGTGGTTGTAGATACTTTGAACCAAAAATTTTCGAGTTTGATTGTGCATTTGATGATTAAGGAATGATAAATGTTGGATGAAAAAAAAACTTCACTATATGGTTACCCTTTCAAGAGTCGAGGATGATATTGGTCTATCTCCAATTACAGCCTGTGATTTTGGAAAAGATAAATTTGAGTAATGAGTTGTATTTGATAAGCGACCTATACTTGATGGAAGTTGCCGGAGCTTTGGGAATTGAGTTGCAAGCGGATTTTAATATGCGAGCAGATAGGATTCTTTGTTTTCGAAAAAGGATTTTTTGTTCCAAATATTAAAGAGTTGACGGAGGAAATTATGGAATGAGGCCAATGGTTGTATCCGGACATGGAGAACAATTTTTGGTGGTAGAATATGAGGCGAAAAATTGTGACAATTGTGGCAAGTTACATTGTTTGTCAATAGGTGAAATGTGAGCATAAGAAGCCCTCAGAATTTTTACACCCTCTACCGATTCCCAATTAAAAATGAAAATACATAACGATAGATTTTGCTTTCAGTTTTCCTAGGATAGCAAGGAATATAAATGCTATCTGGGTGATTATAGATGAACTGACGAAGTCAGCTGAATTTTTGCCGGTTCATAAAACATATTCAAAGGATAAGTTGGCTCATCTGTATATTAATGAAATTATAACACTACATGGTATTCTGGTTTTGATAGTGCTAAACAAGATTTGAGATTTGTGTCAAATTTTGAAAAACGATTGTATAAAGAGTTGGATATTAAGTTGAAATCTAGTATGGCAGTAATTCGTAGAGAAATGGTCAATCAAAGTAGCGTAGTGGAAGTGTGTGGGCCCATAAACTATAGGTTACAGGATCCAATTTGAGATTTGAAGTAGGAGATTTGACCTGAAATCCTACTTCAGGTTCGATGTGGCAATTATGTGTTTCTGAAGGTGTCTATGAAGAAATAAACTTCGAGATTTCGGGTAAAAGGTAAATTAAAGACGAGATTCATTAAACCACTCGAAATTCGGGACGAATCAGAGGGGTGGCTTACAGATTGGCTTTGCCTCAAAGTTTGACGGATTGTTTTGAAGTGTTCTATGTATTTATATTGAGAAAATATGTATATGATCCTTCGAATGTGATCGAGTTTGAACTGTTGCAAGTTGATGTGAACTTTCCTTATATTGATGTTTTGGTTCAGATTTTGGACAGGAAGAATCGGGTATTGAGAAATAAGTCGATTCCATTATTTAATGTGCATTGGAGAAATTATGTGGTTGAAGACATGACTTGAGGGCGTGAAGATGAAGTCTGGAAGAAATATCCCTATTTGTTTGAGGTTGAGGTACGTAAATTTTGAGGACAAAATTTTTGTAAGAAGGAAAAAATTATAATATTCAATTTTTCATTTGATTTATTTTAGATATATTTATTATTTTGGATATTTTAGAGGTATTAAAATTAATTAAATATTATAAATTTTGAAAGATTTCGGACTAACCAAGCGGTGCCTGAAGCATGGAATGTCGAGAAGGGGCGCCCGAGGGTCCCCTGAGGTGCCATTTACCAAGTAGCGGCGCTTGAGGGGAGCTTGAGTCTGTGCTCAAGCACCGGATTGCCTATATAAATTGCTCAGTGGCACTGTTTGGCTAGTCGCGCCGAAGAAAGGAAGAAAGGAGAGAGAGGAGAAGGAAGAGGAGAAAGGAAGAATAAATCGGGTAGATCAGAGTATCATTTTGTTAGATCTTCTTGGTATGAGGTTAAGCCCATAGATTGGAGTATTAATAAGCCGTTTCCTTGGTCAATTTCAATATCTAATACGTTTTGTGTTTATTTTGGAAGTTTAACTTTTGTACATGCTATTTCTATTTGGCCCATTTGTTTCCCTTCGCGCATGCTTTGATTTTACTAATTGTTTGGGGGTTTGATTCTGAATTTTTAAATATTTGAGGGTTTTATTATTATCACGAATTCGTACTAAGCAAATCAAACAATTAAACAATTAAATAATTAAATCTCAAATAATAAATAATTAAATCCCAAATTAGGCGTGACAAACCGAACATATATAGGACTCAAGTATAACCCACATAAGATTTTATCAGACAGTTATCCATATAATATAAATATAACCTACTCTAAATTGTTGTGAGGAAAAATATCCAAAAGATAATAACGACACATCTATATAATAAAATAAATTCATATATCTTTAATATATGGTCCAAGGTCCTACATTCGGCTTACTTTAAAATACAAAGACAACCAAAACGAATCCATCTAAATCTAAATAAATATAATATTCATTAGAAAACACGATACTGTGTCGAATCTCGACCTACTCCTATAATAAATTCGAATCATCTACTTTGAATGGATAAAATACAAAATATGAGTCTAAAACTTAGTATGTATCATATATGAAAACGAACGTGTCCAGTATCAGAGGGAGACTTCAAGAACAAATATCAAATCAGATAAAAAATATAAATCTAAATCGTCGATGTCAAAATCAAATCATCAAATTCAAGACGAAATCCAATATTAAATCCAATGGTAATATCGTATTTAAATTATTTATTAAATCCAAAATAAATATCCAATTAGAAAATAGTCCTCTCGAAACATATATATATATATACATATATCAAAAGTGATCCAGATATTAAATGAGAAGTTTAATCCAATGTCCAATCTAATACCCGATCAAAGTTTGATGTGGGACAGAATCCAATAGCCAGATGATCTAATCGCATGTGCTCGAGTTGAATTAGCACTGTAAGCAGATAATCCAAAAATTCAGATTAAAATATATAATTAAAATCAAATATATAAGACATACTAAAATCTATCTATGGGCAAAATTGGCATATAAAAAATTCAAATTTAAATCAAAGTTCAAATACAAATCTATACAGAAATACAAATCATATATTAAATTTGAATTCTAGTTATTTAAAGATTAATTTGAAAAAGGGTTACACATACTTCTAATAATTTTAGGCCAAATCAAATGTAATTTAGGCCACTACATCTCAACGTTTCCTACCGACGAAAAGAGATTTTCAATAATAAATTTTTTCATTGGGCGCTGCTAGAATATCTATTAACAAATTCAAATGTAGTGACCATAATCCCGACACATGCATATGAAAATACACGGCCATACAAGATTTCATCCTTATTTTCATACAAATATATAGATATAAAGATACATAGTATTTGATATTTATCAATTTTTTTTGAAAATCACAAAACCCTCAAATAATAATAGAAATAGAATAAATCCCTCAAATAATAGATAAAACAATAATGCATGCACATGGAGAACAAATGGGTCAGTCAAAAATCCACGCACGAATTTAAAACCTTAAAATTGAAACAAAATATTATTAGATGCGAAATCAGACGAAGGATAGGCATAGAGAATATTTGTCTCGACCTTATACCAAACAAATCTAATAAAAAGATACTCCAAAGAACTCGAATAACACCTTCTCTCTTCTTCCCGCGCTCTCTCTCTTCTTTCCTCCTCGCATGAAATGACGTAGCTTGACCCGTGCGCGTCTTAGGCATGACTTGGGCGCCCAACCTTTTGGAAGCAACACTCGAGCATGCCTCGAAAGTGTATCGGGCGTTGACATTATGGAATCGTCGCCTTTGGTACGGTTCCGGTGTACATCAGGTACCGTTCCACCGAACCAAATATCTTTCAAAATTTTATAATTAATTACTTTAAAATATATCTAATTAACTCAAAAATCAGTACTAATATCAAAATCATCCAAATAGGGGTCCGGTATTACATCCATTCCCTTATAAAAATTTCATTCTTAAAATTCATGCATTTAAATCCTCAAACAGATAAGAGAACTTCTCCTAGACTTCAATTTCACGCTCCCATGTAGCCTCTCTTTCACGATTCAGGAACACAATATACACTAGTTAAAAATAAATCTAAAATATATATTCCATAAACTATAAAAACTTAACCCAAGCGTGATAGTCTATACAGATATAGGACGCAATATAATAAAACTCGCATAAGATCTCATCGAATATAAATTCAGACGATATAATATACGACCAACTATCCAAAAATCGTAAGAGAGGTATTCAAATATAACAACTCATCAATATAAATTAATAACTCCAATATATCCCCTGCATGGATCGTGGCTTTCATCTGGCCATAGACAATAAGCATAGCACACTCTCGAGATTAGAAACATACCAAATATAAATTTCTGCATTCACCGATAGAAATATGAGATGTCAAATCACATCTAAACTCTTACAAGCGTATCCATACCATTAGTTTGAAAGGATAAAATATGAAAACGTGAGCCAGGGGCTTAGCAAGTATTTTCATCGTATAAAACATTATACATAAATCAAAGGAAGGGATATCACATAATGACCATGTAAAACAAAACATAATATCCGTAAAATCTCTGAAAAACCAAGGAGATATCTCGTACTAAATCATCGTCCATATCAAACAGTCCCTTCGAGATGTAATCATAATAAATAATGATTCAATCAAATATCATATATGATATCAAATCATAAGATCTAATGTCACATCACATAATCATGACCATCACTATATTCGTGTGGGATACATACCATCGTGTGGATCCAAATCTCATATCTCATATAATGAAATCAAAGAAAATATCGAAACCAAAATATATAAATATAAAACATGTTTCGAGATTTAACATATTAATACATACGAGACATTCCTATCACCCATCCATGGGTCAAACCATGTATCTCAAATCATAGTTCATGCAAATATATGAAGAAATACAAAGCATGCATGAAATCAGAGAAATAAAGATTATTAGACCAACTTGAGGAAGGATTATTCTCATTCGATAATCACGGCTATATTGGCTACGATTTAAGCCAGCAGCTCAAGGTCCGACTATGGTTTAGGCCAACAGCTCAAGACCATCCATATACTTTATCTCTCATAGAATAGGAATTTACTTATTATATTTTATCACCTGCGACTTTGAATATAATCTCAACTTTTAGTTATATATTAGGACGTTCGAATATATTATTCTATCAATTCTTTATGATGGTTCTCATTTAAATATACAATGAGGTAGATTAGTTACAACAAAGCTCACCTTCCTGCCGACGGAAGGAAGATCACATATCACATACGTCCCCGTTGGGACTAAGCCTCCCTATCGAGAGCGGTACTAATATCTCATCCCTTGGATCATGTATAACGACCCCCCGAGTCTTGGACCGCCATAGTCCCATAATGACCCTGCCCGCGGTAGCATGTTGTGGACCGATGCATGGCCTAATTTATGGTTCAACAACATACGGATATCCAAATATACATATATACCATTTGAGTTTTTCAATAAATAACAAAATCCTCTAAAATTATAAATACCAGTATAAAACCACAAAACAACTAATAAAACATTCATGCATGTATATAATAAATAAATTGGGTATATATAAAAATACATACATATTAGTAAAATTTTTAATAATAGTCAAAATATATCAAAAATTAAATCAGACCTATGATAGGGTTAAATGATACTTATCTCGACTTTATACTCCACAAATCTGAAAAAAAGACGTCCTGAAATACTAGAATTGGGCACTCTCTCTGATATACGTCTTAAGGGGATTATATTTTGATCAAATATACGATTTGAGTATGAGACCATCACCAACTTTCTGATATCAGATTTGTGATTTGATTTCTAAATTTAGAATATGATTCAAATTTGTGATTTGACCTTTGATATCGGTTTTCCAATTTGTATATCTTATACATTTTGAAAATGTGTTTGTGGATCCTCCATCTGATTTGTCGATCATATTTGTTTATATTATATGATATGATACTTGTTGAGCTCTATACTTATGTTTTCTGATTTTATTTATACAGATTAGTGGGTTTAGATATATTGTAGAATATTAGACATGACCTGATGTAACTTCATCTTTTGGTGAGTTCAGCTATATTTTTTGATTAGATATGTGTCAGATGCATTTGGACATTGAGTTTGGCTGGTTGTAGGCCTTGGTTGTATGGGATTTGTTCGGTTGATTTATATATATATATTGGACATGATCTGTAACGTCCCCGGCGCATCTGCACTGTGGATATTGTCCGCTCTGGGCTGGGAGAACTTACGGCATCCCAGGCCAACACGCAGCCCGCACGGTTTTGTTCCTGGCAGACGGAATCCACCACCCCCAAAACGCGTCCACAATGGAAGAGGTATCAACGCCCTTTATAAGAAACGCTTCGTTCACCTCCCCATCCGATGTGGGACTCTACAGTCCACCCCCCTTGGGGACCCAGCGTCCCCGTTGGCACACCGGACCGAATCCCGGCTCTGATACCATTTGTAACGTCCCCGGCGCATCCGCATGACGATATTGTCCGCTTTGGGCTGGGGGAACTTACGGCGTCCCAGGCCAACACGCAGCCCGCACGGTTTTGTTCCTGGCAGACGGAATCCACCGCCCCCAAAACGCGTCTACAATGGAAGAGGTATCCACGCCCTTTATAAGGCACGCTTCGTTCACCTCCCAATCCGATGTGGGACTCTACAGTCCACCCCCCTTGGGGACCCAGCGTCCCCGCTGGCACACCGGACCGGATCCCAACTTTGATACCATTTGTAACGTCCCCGGCGTATTCGCATGACGATATTGTCCGCTTTGGGCTGGGGGAACTTACGGCGTCCCAGGCCAACGCGCAGCCCGCACGGTTTTGTTCCTGGCAGACGGAATCCACCGCCCCCAAAACGCGTCTACACGGGGAAACACTTTCCCCACCTATCAGAGTGCCACAGCAGAAGCGTGTAGATATTGTCCTCTTTGGCCTGGGGACCTTCACGGCGTCCAACCACACGCAGGCCTCAAGGTTTTCCCCTGGCGAACCCCCCACGGGCTTCCAGAGCGCGTCGTCAAGGGAGAGGTATCCACGCCCTTATTATAAGGCACGCTTCGTTCACCTCCCCATCCGATGTGGGATTCTACAGTCCACCCCCCTTGGGACCCAGCGTCCACGCTGGCACACCGGACCGGATCCCGGCTCTGATACCATATGTAACGTCCCCGGCGCATCCGCACTGTGGATATTGTCCGCTCTGGGCTGGGGGAACTTACGGCGTCCCAGGCCAACACGCAGCCCGCACGATTTTGTTCCTAGCAGACGGAATCCACCGCCCCCAAAACGCGTCCACAATGGAAGAGGTATCCACGCCCTTTATAAGGCACGCTTCGTTCACCTCTCCATCCGATGTGGGACTCTACAGTCCACCCCCCTTGGGGACCCAGCGTCCCCGCTGGCACACCGGACCGGATCCCGGCTCTGATACCATCTGTAACGTCCCCGGCGCATCCGCACTGTGCATATTGTCCGCTCTGGGCTGGGAGAACTTACGGCGTCCCAGGCCAACACGCAACCCACACGATTTTGTTCCTGGCAGACGGCCCAGCCGCCCCCAAAACGCGTCCAAAATGGAAGAGGTATCCACGCCCTTTATAAGGCACGCTTCGTTCACCTCCCCATCCGA
This sequence comes from Nepenthes gracilis, assembly GCA_033239525.1. NCBI lineage: Eukaryota > Viridiplantae > Streptophyta > Magnoliopsida > Caryophyllales > Nepenthaceae > Nepenthes > Nepenthes gracilis. The sequence goes on along the minus strand of BSYO01000026.1, from coordinate 1,212,156 downwards.
TGTAAGATTCTATAGTCCACCCCCCTTGGGGACCCAGCGTCCCCGCTGGCACACCGGACTTGATCCCGGTTCTGATATCATCTGTAACGTCCCCGGCGCATCCGCACTGTGCATATTGTCCGCTCTGGGCTGGGAGAGCTTACGGCGTCCCAGGCCAACACGCAGCTCGCACGGTTTTGTTCTCAAGACGATTTACCCTCCGCCCCCAAAACGCGTCCACAATGGAAGAGGTATCCACGCCCTTTATAAGGCACGCTTCGTTCACCTCCCCATCCGATGTGGGACTCTACATGATGTGGTTGGTTTTATCCATCCATTATAATTGTTTGGAGTAGGTCATATATATTATTTTTCGAACGATTATTTAATGAGATCTTATGATAGGTTTGGAGTCCAATCAATTATTAATAATGGGATGATAAAAATTTTTGGTTTATCTGTTGTTGTCATATCTGGGTTCGGGATTTAGTAATATTATTTTAGAATTTTAAATTTTATGAATCATAATTAAATTGGATCTATTTTGATCCGAATTCGTGACATCGGGAGAGCATTTCAAGTAATAGTATTAACTTAAATAAAATTAATAACAATATGGGATAACTATTTGAGATTAAATGCCATATCGTGACCCCAACTTAAAAATTATATTACAATTAAATATTATGACTATAATTAGAGTTCATCGAATTCAAATATCAATAATGATATATGTTTTATTAAACTGATTTTAATAGAAATTTTAATAATGTGAGATATCATAATAATTACCTTAGATCTTATATATTTTTATGAACTAATTACTATGTACCCACCACCAACAGTCGAATAAAATCTAACAGGTATTGATACTTACAAATTTGATAAGTGACCAATTATATAGTCTCATGATATCTTGTCACTTGTAATATACAAAAATTAAAATCAATTCGGATGAACAATATTCTCGTTACCTCTTTAAGTAAACCTAGAATATACCACATACGTATTCTCATGGTCTGACAAGGATCCACGCCCGAACAAGATAGTGAATACTTAATGTTGTCTCAATCTATATGAACAATATTCTCATTACTTTGTCAAGAAATTTAAAATATACCATACACGTATTCTAATGGTCCAATCGGGATCCACGTATTCTACATTGTTGAAAGTTAGATCCACATGAAGTGTATAATGTATTGCTGAAAAACGCCAATCACTATCTAAATGTCCAAACGACGGTATAATACTCATTTTCAACCACATGTTAAACAAATACTCTTGATACGATATCCATTAATATTTCACACATATTGTTCACATGATTATAAATATTTCTCTAAATAATCTCAACCCTCCAGAATATAAAAATTAATATTTGATAATTATAAAATATACTATGATATTGCAGGTTTTATATTTTTAATACTGTAACATTTTCATATAATCTCTTCAATAAATAATTAAGAAAATCATGTACGCAAACTAAATTAACACAAATAAATAATCATCGAGGTTGTTAAAAAAATCCATGAGTAAATAATTATTCGATCCAATACTAAATTTTTATCCGATCCTACCCCATCTATCTAATGTACAAAATCCTATCTATAAGGCCAAAATTTATCTATAAGTATTATTATTTTTATTAAAACAAAAAAAATTCTCAAAAAATAAAGAATAACATATCCTTGAGAAATATTTATGCGTAATTAACATGAAATTGAATTTAAGGCCAAATGATAATTTAAATTTATAAAATGTTCGAGTATATATGAAAACATATTTTTGTAACAAAGTATAAAAATATCATTTTATATTAAATAATTAATTATTTTTTCTTTGTTTGTCTCTCGTATCAAATGCTAAAAACATAATTTATAAATTAATTATTAGATATTAAAAGTGATCAATAAAAAAAATAATAAAATTTCAGCTTCGAAATTTAATTTAATTTAATTCATTAAGATAATTATTCTATACATAATCTATATATTTTTTGATATTTAAAGTTTTGTAATGATTAATTTAGAATATTAAAGTTAATTTTATGGTATTTTATCATTAAAAAACTCTCAAATTATAATTTTATACATTTAAATTATAAATTTTCCGACTTGCGCAAACCGCTTGAATTTCAAGTTTTCGACATTTCCAAATGCGTAAAGGCGCAGTGAAACCAAAACTCGAACGAAAGCCGAATTGAAATCCGATGACCGCGTGGTGAAGTGTAATATTTGAAAAACACAGATATGGCGCCCATGGAATCTCTACTAAAACTCTCTCACTTGTTTCCATTCACTTCCGACATTTGCGTTGCGCCCAGTAATCCATTCTCTCTCAGTCCACCGCTTCAACCTCAACAATGGCGGATAAGGAGAACAGCTTGAGGGTCACGAGGGCTTCGAAGAGAAGAGCAGCGGAGGGGCTGTCGGCGGCGGAAGGGTCTCAGCAACATCCACCGGTGACTAAAAAGAGAGCAGTGTTGGGGGATATTTCGTCGAACATTTTGGGGGACCGTAATGTCCTTGCCGGTCCCGAGCCTCAGAAGCCCAAGAGGTCCCGGCTCAAGAAGGTCAAGGAAGCAGTTACTGCTTCCGCGACGGTGACGGCCATTAGGACTTTGACGGCAGAGGCGGTAGAGTCAGCGGCGGAGACAGAAAAGGATATTGATGCCGTATCTGATGACCCCCAAATGTGCCCGGCTTATGTTGCTGACATATATGAATACCTTCGTAGTATGGAGGTATTGGAGTCTTGAAAGTCCCATTACTGTCTGCTTTACAGTTTATCGGCTTTTTCGAGCAGCTGACTGATTGGTTATCTTGAGTTTGAAGTATTTAATCATGGGCTTGCGCTAATTTTTTGTAGTTTTACTCGAATGGTATAGTGCTAGAAGTGTTTAAGTACTGTGATCCTATTTCTTACGTCTTGCTATGCTGCTTGATTTGTCATATCTTGTATTGATTGGGGTCGCAATTTGGGCTAATTGCTGTCATAGTTTAGCAAATCGGCATCCTATTTGCTGTATTGGGCATAGCTCGTAATTTAGGCTTTAAATTGGACGGTTTTGTGAATTGATTATTGCGGTCAAATATGTAGATGGAAGCAAAGAGAAGGCCATTGCCAAATTACATGGAGAAGGTCCAGAACGATATCAGCACAAATATGAGAGGGATACTGGTGGATTGGCTGGTGGAGGTTGCTGAAGAATACAAGCTTATTCCTGATACTCTTTACCTGGCCATTTCTTATATTGATAGATATTTATCTGTGAATTCCATCAATAGGCAAAGACTTCAGCTCCTAGGTGTTTCTTGTATGCTTATTGCATCGTAAGTTTGGTTCACTTGACTGATCATTCCTTTTATTATTATTTTCAGCATATACTAAAAAATTGTCTCCCCCCCCCTCCCCAAATGATACAGGAAGTATGAAGAGATAAGTCCTCCACATGTTCATGAGTTTTGTTATATAACAGATAATACTTGCACCAAGGAAGAGGTAAACATAATTCTCACTGCCCCCATACATGTAGTTTTCATCCATTTAACATGGTGGTCAAAGTTTGAGGATGAGTTTATTGAATGTAAAGGTTATTAAGATGGAGGCAGATGTGCTCAAATTGCTCAGGTTTGAAATGGGTAATCCCACTCTAAAGACATTTTTAAGGTATGAGACAGGATTTATGGATGTTATTCATCCTTAATATAATTCCATTTTGGTGGGTACATTATCATATTGAATGTTAATTTTCTCTATTTTTTTGGGAAATGGCAGACGATTAACCAGGGTAGCACTAGAGGATTATAAAGTAAGCTTCTTTGTATGATGCAAATTATGGGTTTGCTCAATAAAAGGGCGTCACATTATTGACTTGTATTCTTTGTGCAGAATCGAAGCTTGCAATTGGAATTTTTGGGTTACTATCTAGCGGAGCTTAGTTTGTTAGATTATGGCTGTGTGAAGTTTTTACCTTCTTTAGTTGCAGCATCAGTTGTTTTTGTTGCAAAGTTCACGGTAAATCCAAGGAAGCATCCATGGGTAAGTATCCATTGTCAACTGCTTGCAACAGTTCTCTTCTATATTAATATACATGGAAAGGAAAGCTTAATAGTTGGGAAAACATTTTGCAGAACTCGACCTTGCAGCATTACTCAAGATATAAAGCATCAGAGTTGAAGGAATGTGTGCTGATAGTCCATGATTTGCAGTTGAGTAGAAAAGGAGGATCCTTTGTAGCAATAAGGGATAAGTACAAGCAACATAAGGTACATTATAGTTGAACTTACACACCCACAAGAAGGAAGAGCATGTTTTATGAATTGCTTTGTTATAGAACTCGTTTATCTGACATGAGTTCGAATTCTTCTATTTGGACAGTTCAAGTGTGTGTCGACATTGCAATCATCACCAGAAATCCCTCCTTCCTACTTTGAAGATTTTGAAAAATAATGATTGGAGTTGTAACCTCAGAGTATCTGATCGTTCTCACCAGAAATCTGTGCAGTCTTTTTATTAATAATCTTAGCAGCTGCCTTTTCATCTCATGGAGATTTGGCAGTCGGTGGATTATCATTCAATAGTTGCATAGTGTTCTGTCTATAGATTCTCAGCTGCTAGCTTTTTTGATCTTTTTGAATATCATAAATGGTTTGGCCATATCCTTTATATATCCTTTGGATACTCTTGAGTGACGTGATGTCAATTTGTCTATTTATTTTTGTGAGTTAGTTAATATAGATAGATAGATAAGATATTACGTTACTAAGAGTTTTCAATGGGAGGCAAAAGGATATCTATTGACCCATATTGATAGATATTGCTTCAAAAAATGGGCACTGTTGTTTTTTTCCATTTTTTGTATACTTATGCAGACTAAGGGATCAATACAACAGAATTTTGCTGGATGAGACACTTTGTACAATTGCAAATTACGTGGTGTTTTTGATTGGGTTTCTTTGAAATGATCACTTGGGAAAAATGTTTAGTGTTAGCTTGCTGTTGCAATCATCTTATCATATGCTTGTTTATTATCATGACCAACCTGTTAATGTTGGATATCACTATTTTTATTAAATCAGGTAAAATAATAAAAATGAACTTGTACAGCCAATTCTTAAAGCTTTATGCTGTATGAGTGGAGTTTGAAGTATCTTCATATATACAATATTTGTAAAACATACTCGGATTTAGATGTGTATTGACCAAATATGTACAGTAAATAATGTCAAACTTATGAATAATAAATAAATAAGATGAAATTTCTAGCATTGAAGGAAAATTTTGATAATTGCAGTTATTGAGTAAAATTCTTTGTACTTTTAAAATTAATGAAAATAATACATTAAAAAAGTTAACTTATAATTCGGGTGATATAAATGTATTAAATTTTAATTGATTTATTTTTGACTTGTGATGCCTATTAAGAAAGTTTTTGGATTTGTTCTATGAAGTGTGGACATTGACAAATGGTACCGACATGATGTAATATCGATATGTTGACATGTTATTTTTTAAAAATTAAGGATACAGTATGTTAGGATATATATAAACTAAAATTATAGTTTATAATTATTTTAATTGATGAATATTACTTTTTATATTAAATTTGTGGATTATTGCCTTCATTTGTAATGAAGAAATTAAATTATTATTTTATAAAAGATTAGTTGTATTATTACCTTTATTTATTTTTTTCTGTATTTGTCTTTTTTTCTTGAGTTATGATTTTGTTTTTTATGAAAATTTAGTAAAAAAAAAAAAAAAACTGTTGCCTGTTATGAAAGGGATATCTTTTGATTGTGAGATAATTTTTGGGAGTAGAGATTATTGATAGAAATAAAAGAGAGGGGTATGATTTTAAATTTTTAAAATTATAAAATAGCTCATATTTTTTAAAATTTATAAAATGATTGATTTGTTTTAAAAAAAAATTATAAAATTATTCAATATATCCAAAACGTATTAAGATGTGTTCGGAGTATATTCAAAATGTGTTGGGATTTGTCTGAACATATCCAAAATGTGTGGAGACATCTGAAGTATGTTCGAAATGTGTCGGATAAAAAAATAAGTTAACACATGTCGGAGTGTGTTTGATACATATCCCAACGTGTAATTGTCTAATATGGATTGGACATCAGCACTTTGAATTTGAAAGGGTGTCTGTATTTTCTAGGATTTGTTTTCTGCAATAAAATTAGATATTTTTTGATTTTTTTGTCGATCTTATTTTACAAGCCGTAAAATCTTCACACAGCATTAGATCATAATTTTCATGCCACTTACGTCTTGATAAAGACTTACAAGTTGAAATAAGTGTGTATAATAATGGAGAATTATAGAGAAATGTGAAATGAGAAAGTGTTGACGATAAATTTTAAGAATAAATGGATGGTTTACTCAAAAGTGGCTATTTATAAGTATTCAAGAAGGTTTTTGAGGAGCAATTGTTTTTTCGTGATTTTTCTTATCCTTTTGAATTGTGGAAGGAAGATACTTATAGAGAGGGTAAAAAATTAGATTAAAAATATGCAGCAGAAAGGAAATATGTGCCCTAGTACACATACACTGTATAGGCATTTGTTTGGCACAAATGTTTTAACAAAGAGTCCGTACCCTTGAACACGTGTGCTGCTCAGGGGCACAGAGGACAATTTGTATAAACGACGCTCGTGCGCTTCTCAAGCACACATTCAACGTAAGTATTTTGGACAAAATACGCACATAAACAATTTTGGTGCACATCGGAGTGAACATTTTAAACAAAATACTGAAATGCACATGTAACACAAGCTAGGCGTGAAATTTAAAGTCACGCATTTGTAAGTGAAAAAGGACTTTTTGTCCTAAATTTTACAATCAAGTTTCGACCTCGATAAAAATAGCAAAAGTAATAAAAATTAAATATTCAATTCACGTAAAGAATATTTATTTCTAGATGCTAAAGATAATGACAACCTTGCAAAATATAAAAGATCATAAACAATAATAAAATGCCCGATTTTTGGTGATGAAGGAAAAACTCGATATCCATGGTAATTGAGAAAAATCTTCCGGGTTTCAACGGCCAGGGAAGAAATACACTATGAAAATCAACTTATAAATTGGTAGTAATGACGCGCTAACCTAACCGACTTACTCTCGTCTTGTGATCCCTATCAATGAACTCCTAAGATTTGTCCTCGGCAACAGAACCAGATACCTTCCGATCTTTACGTCAATCTTTCCTCTTGAGCCACTTGAATTGCCGAATACGATCGGGTTTCCTTCTTCAACGTAATGACGTCTCCAACGAAGGTAGAAGAATGAAAGTGTTGAAACGGTAAAAAGAAAGTGTAGAGAAAACTTGTTTTGACATGAAACTCAAAGTTGTAGCTTTTAATTTTCTCAAAAAAGGTAAGATCAATGGAATATGAACAAGGTTCTTCTCAAGTGGGACACGCAGCTTGTTTGCCAAGAGTCAATGAGTTTTAAAATTATAAGACAAGTATTTATATAGGGCGCAAAAACCGCATTCAAAAAAGGTTGCCTGTTGCCGTGACGTTCGAGCGCGTGGCGGGCGCAGTGAGGGTTTGCAGAGAAACTCTACGTGCGCTCGAGCGTGGAGGCGGCGAGCAGCGAGTGGGCCCTTTCTGGATTTTGCGCTCGAGGGCATGGCGAGCTCACAGCAAGCACAATGCTTCGGGTTTTTGGGGTCGAGCGGGTAGAGAACGCACGGAGAGCGTGGGCTTCAGGATTTTGGGTTCGAGCGGATGGACAGCGCACGGAGAGCGCAGGGCTTCGAAATTTTTGGCTCAAGCGAATGTAGAGCTCACGGCAGGCGTGGCATCCCTGGAAGTTGGAACGGATAGCAACGAATATATGTTGATACAGTAACGATCTCATAGGGTTATGAAATAAGCCAATCATAAAAATTATCCCAACAGTAAGCATTTAGTATATATTAGGCATTAATTTTTACGATATTTGAGAATTTTTAAAATGTCTACTCGACCTAATCATAGACTGTGTCAATATAAAATATGTATAAAAATTAAAAACACATGAATTATGAGTTTAGATTGTTCGAGATAAAACTCATTCATATAAAAATCTATTCCTAGAAAAAAAGGCAAAAGACACAAAAAAAACGTAGACTATAGGAGAAAATAGTGCTTGCTGTTCTTGTGCCATTGTGGTTAGTGCATGTACAAAACATATGCAGAAGTATATGGAAATAGATATAATGAAAACATATATGAAAAGGATTAACCAATATAAAGAAAGTCAAGAGATATAAATAGAAGTAAGTGTATGTACATCAATGATATAGTTGTAGAAAATAAACCAAGCAAATTGTACATATAACAGTGATGTATTTTCATAAGGAAAGCAAACTAATTAAACTCTGCTCCCCCCTTCTCGATGTTTTCTCGATTATTGTACTTATCCAACTTTGGACCTTTGAGCCCTTCAAATCATGTGATATTTGGACATTTAAATGATTTTATATTGTTTTAATTATTTGATATTTGTATATACATTATAAATTTTGTATATAAAATTATATTTGGATATTTAATATTTGAATATTTAATATTTAAACATATTAAATTTTGTACATATTTTACTATTTTTGTTTATTCATTCTGTTTTATGTGCTTGTATTTGTTATACATGCTAAGCTTTAGATCAATGATTAGTCCTATTTTCTAATCTTTTTAGATTAGAGGATATTAATTCTTACAGGATTCAAATGAAAGATACTTAAATATTTAATTTATTTATATTTTATATTTAGATTTGTATTTGATTTATTTTAGAATTTATATTTTGGTTTATTATTTATTTGATTATTAAAGTTTGTATAATATTGGCGCTAGCATTGTGATTATTATTCGATTTATTTATTTTAGGTTTGTATAATTTGAAATAAGGTTGTAAGATTGGATATTTGTTAAATGTTTTCCTTGCGAATGGTTTGGATTTTAGCAAGTTATTATATATTCTATTTAGAGATCGGATATTGTTAGTTTGGTCAAATTTTGTATTCGCTGTTGTTTGTGATTATTTTGATTCTTGGTCTTAAATTTGTTGTGTTTACCCGATTTTAAAATTATTTAAGTTTTTAATTATTTATAAATTATTATTTAAATTATTTATTAATTAGTTATTATCTACTCGTATTAAAGATATGATAATTTTTTTTGATTTTGGACTTTTACTTGGAGCCTTGTAGCTTCACATTCTTAAATATGTGATACCGTATTGACTCTCTTATTAGTTATTTGGCTTGATATTCTTATCAGAGGTAAATAAACTAGAACATGTAGTTGACTCAAAATTTAGGGGAATTTTTTTTTTTTTTTTAACCTTTGGCATGTGGATGAGATGGGGTAAAGGTCAAGGAAAGCAAAAACAAAGAAGAAAGATTAAAACAAAAAGGGAAAACACCAAACTTTAGATATGTGTTTTTGCATGTGAGGATCTCATCACCACCACCACACCGGTTGACATCGGTGTTCAATGGGTTTCATGGCGGTGGTCCGTGGGGATCTTAGGTGAGCTAGGAGGGGGAAAGTGGGAAACAATGTAGATAGACAGAGCAGTTGCAATGGTAAGGCCAAACCCACTATGGCTACGATTGAGAGGGACAACATGAACGCGGGGTGGGTTTGAGGTGGTATTCAACAGCTTGTGATCGCTGTTGAGTGGAGCGATTTGGGGTTGCACCTCATCCCAAGGCGCAACTATTACTCTTGATTTTGGGATCATTAGATATAATTTCATGGTTTATATGTTTCATTCTTTGAAGCATAGTTTTCATAGAAGATTTTTAAAGAAAAGAAAAAATATATATATAAACTGTTAAATTTAAATTCAATTGTTTTAGACTTATGGCGATGGGCTTGTGTTTTTGGAGTAAGGTGTGACCTCATAGTTCAATACAATGGCAAGTTGCGGTGAGAAAAGTGGTCGACGATGCTATGGGGAGATATATGAGGTCTAAAATTTTAAGAGATTTAAAATTATTTTTGAATTGTTAAATTATTATGTTATATAATAAATTAATAAGGTAAGTAACATTAGTGAGATAAGTGGATTTACGCTTGCATTCCTTTTTTGAAAAAAAAAAATTAGAATCGGTTTTTCTATTAATTATTGTATTTATTTCTTAATAAAAGTTGTAGAATTTTGTGAAAATGTGTGTTTATAATTTTTATATTTATCCACTTATATTATAAATTAAGAAAGGTTATTAAAAGAATTTTTTTTTTAAAATTTGAACAATTACTTTTTATGATTATCTAAAAAATAATACTTATTTATAAATTTAACGAGTGGTGTTATCATTTACAGGATAATAACATAGTTGGTTTATTCATTATTTAAATACGACTCAGTTTATAAAAAATTGTGTTGATTAAATAAATAATTTTTTAAATGAAATAATAAAATCTTATAAAATTATAATATTTGATTACTTAAATGAATATGCTAGGGTTGGTAACGTCCGAGGTATGGTGGCATTGCTAGCTAGCGGTGTAAGGTAGTATTAATGGGATTAGTGCCACAAAAATTGATATCGGTCTTATCGCATGAGTGGGTTAAAAATAGTACTGGTGTCAATTCTTTGGTACTATCTAAGATAATTGTATCATAAATAAAATGATAATTTTTTTCAATTGATAAAAAATATAAAATAAATTATGAAAAATATAAGTCAAAATATTAGGCTATTATCAAAACGAGTTGACATTAGAGAGTCATCTGTATTGAAAGTCAGTGTAAGTTGAAAGGGAGATAGAATATTAATTTATAAAGAACGATATATTATCAAAATGATGCTAATTAGATTTATTTTTAAAGAATTAAAATAATATTATTTTAATATTTTATTTAAAAAATAAGAAATTATAGCAGTATTGGTAGACTATCAGAACCACCACTAATATAAGTACTTATAAGATACGGCCTTTTGTCAAAAAAAATAATCACAACATGTATCAAGAATGCTGTCGCCCCCTAACCATGATAGGGGGTTAGTCAAAACTCATTTAATAACAACAAAGTATTTGTAGTATTAGAATAGAAATAGTAATGCCTTTTTATTTATAAAGTTGATAACTGACCAATTTAAATAGTCTATAAATATGAACTTTGGAGGTTCTTCATTTGTTAAAGTCCCAAAAAAATTATTATTAATATATCATCATTCAATGCTTATTTTCTCTCTTCTTTTCTTATTTAATTTTCTGGCTAAACTATTTTTAGATATCAAGATATATAATTTAATATATTAATTGCTAGCTTCTTTTTGTGTATAAATATTAAGCTACAAATTTTAATTTAAGACCTTGTAAAAAAAAAAAAAAAAACCATAGAGGTTTTTCAAATTAGTCAAAACAAATCTACTAATTAAGATCAACCTACAGCCTAAGCCCTAATCTGATTGTAACACGGTTGTCTGCATGAAATTATTCACAAATGTTGCACATCACCTTAGATTGTTGCTTTTTGCCGAGGGCTTCTTGAATTTTGGCGGCTTTTCCCGTTCCCTTCTCATGGGACTTGGACAACTTCTAAAATATTCAAAACTTTCAGATATTCTTTAATGGGTATGATGATCTATGGGCCGACCTAAAAATATAACCCGTTAAAGGAAGAAAGGCCTCAAGAAACGGAGGTTCAATAGGACGGTCTCTTAACTCAAGATCCAATAGGTGCGGCGGTCGACCTGTGAAACATGATCCAATACAATCTAGTGATAAATTGATAGTTAGGGCTAATTAGTGGTGTACTTTGACAGTCGTAGTCTCGAATTGATTGACGTCATGACAGCTCAATATATATATCTAGGCAACGATTACCATAATTTAGCCCCAAGATTACCTTGACAGCTCAACATATATTTAGGAAATATTATTCTATGATTACATATCACCCTAAAATGGCAGTGATAGCCTAACAAATATTCTCAGACGGCGGTAGCCATATATTGCCTGTGAAGATCACTTAGATAGTGGAGTAAATATATGCAAGTAACTGTTCCCAGTCATGAGGCCCGGAGAAGACTAAACCGACACTCACTCTATAAATACCCTTTCTCCACCACGAGAAAGGGGATCGATCAATCAATCAAGCTGTATTATCAAAGAACCAGTACTCAAATTTAGAGTATACTCTTTACACTCGGGCATTCATATATACTGAGATCTCATAAAATCACTCTACCTACAAGTGCACCCTTTCTAAAGTCGTTCTTCTTAAAGAACGCATCCTTCAAAACTTCACTCCCAACTGAACACACCTCTCGGTGCCTAATCATCCACAATGTACTCAATCCCTCTCTTACGTTTGTATCCACGCATTTTACATTACTTCATTTTTCTCTTCATCGAAAAAAAATTTCTAATTTAAACGTCAGAGAATATATTAAGGGGTGAGTATCGTAAACTTCTGACTTCTTATTTGTTTATTATGGTGCGTAGGATCCAAATTTTCAGGAATAAAAATTAGACTCGCTTCAATTTAACCTATCGAACGAGATTAAATAGTTTTCTAATTCATACAACAATTCAAATCAAAAGATGCATTACTTTCAATTTAGAATTTTTGCCACATTGGCTTGTATTTTCTTGTAAAATATCCCATCTCACTCTATTTGCTACTTATAAGGCATGGTCTGATCGAGCACCTCCCGATGTAGTCTCAAATGCAATGGCACCAATTGTTTTCTTATTATATTCTCCAACCTTGAAGGAACCTTCTCACCATTTTTGACTCTTCTATTACCACATGCATGGCTTATTGAGCCAACTTGATAAATTTAATGTCATATTCCATCACTGTAAGATTTACTTGCCTCAATAGAGAGAATTCATCCTCATTTTATTTGTGAAGGCGTATCAAAATATGCATTTCAAGTAATTCCTCTAAAAGGCGTTATACAAGATTTTTTCATTCTCTAAATTCAAAATTTCTTCTTTGTGGCCTATCAATGCTTAGCCTCACTATTTAATTTATAGGTGACAAACTTGACTTTTTCTTAGGATAATTTGCAACTTCAAACATCTTTTAGACTCTACGGATTCATATCTCAGTCTTTATTGAATCTAGACCTCTTGAAAATTCGGTAACACATTTGTTCGTAAATTAATCATAAGAAGTTACAGCATTTGTCGAATTCCCAGCTTGTCTTGGGTTCGATTGCCTTTACACCAGATAGCCAATAATTTTGACAATTCTCACCATAACAACAAGATAATCCTTATTTTTGCAGGGTTTATGACCACTTTAACTTGTTTGCATGTTTGTACCTATCATGCCAGAAGTTACAAAGTTTAGTTCTTCACATAATTTAAGACGATTTTCTTAAGACTTGCTCTGATATAATGATTACCATGGCCCTCTACACAAAATATAATTACAACGATATCGGATGCATTTATTTAAAATTGGTTTGTGATTGCGCAACAAATATTAGATAAATTCAATAATATGTCTTATGTCCCAACATATGACCAAATCTCCAAATGTAGACACAAAATTACAACCTACTCAAAAACCATCTAAGCATAAGGTACATTATCTAGAATCTAATACCAATCATTAATAATAATATCAAGTAGGAGTTACAGGCACATGGGCCACAAAATACAACATTAAAATTATAAAATCATTTCAAACAATATTCTAAAAACAAACTACACTCTAAACATAAATAAAATATTCGAAGAAATTTTTAAAAAATTTTTTAATCCAAAAATTCGGTAAGAGATTCACACACGCTAATATGAAAGGTTATAAAAAATATAATAAGAGTGAGTTTAATACTTAATAAAGTGTATATATATATGCAAATATAAATGAAAAAAAAATATAAGAAGGACTGAAATATCGATAATCATGATAAAAAAGCAGAAATAGTAAGATAAGAATAAAGAGTGGATAAGACCCTCATTGATTAGAATCAAATATTAAATATTAGACTACATATTTATACCTCATAGTTTAGGCTATATGCTACTAGTTAAAATTTATAAGCGGGCTTTCTACATATTATACACTATAAACAAAAATAAATACCACTTTTTTGAATGTATTTCATTTATCATATAGAACGATTCTAACTTAGGCAAAAGAATAATTTTACACAAATATGTAAATTTTTAACTAGAAAAACTCCAAATCTTTTGTGAAATCCATACATAAAAGAGGTATATAAGACTAAGTATTTAAAGATTTTCGGATTTCTTAACAATTCATGAAGCTAAACACAAGACTTTTAAAATCTCAAGAGATATGGGTAAATCTAAATTGCATGCCAATCAAATTGAAGGAAATAAATAAATTTTACATGAATAAATATTTAAACAAAAAATAGAAAGATTATTTTAAAAATTTTAACAAATAGAAAAAATGGCTTAAATGTAATTTTATTGACTTGAATCTCATCAAAATTAAACAAAAAAATTCTTCAAAATTACATTCTTTTTTTCCTCTATTCTTCCATCTCTTCTATTTCTTTCTCCTTTCTTGAATGTTAGATAGAATAACTAAAACTCAACCAAGAATTACTAATATATACAAATGAGTATACAAGCACCAATTGTATGCCTATCAAATGTAAGACCAAAATGCTACCAACACACGCGTTCTTCATGCGGGGCCTCAAGCGCACAACTTTTGCCACAGTGCTTCATGTGCTCCATAAGCACCACTACATATTACCATGCATGCCCAAGCGGGCCTCCTTATTGTTAGTGTCATTCCCGTGACAAAATGACTTATAGTCCGAGGACGTAGCCTAAAGACAAGGACGATGACTGTTTTTGGTGTCTACGGACTTTGTGGAGAAATTTCCGTCATCGCTTGTTAACCGGCAAAGTGGCAAATTGGCAATGGAGGCAAAATAGCCGAGGGCAAGCGCGCGGATTTGCCAGTTGCATTATTCCAGTCAACAGGCTGACCGGTATATCGAACAAATGGCCAGTGAACATGTTGACCGGTCAAGAAGGCAGATAACGCTTGAAGGCGTTCGGTAAATTGCCGGTCAACGTGTTGACCAGCCAAGGTCTCAAGTTTCGGGCTGGCACAGCGGATACTCTTGAGGCAAATGGTCAGTCAATTCATTGACCGGCAAAGGAGGCAAGCAATGGTAGGAACTCGAATGGGTAATCAAAATTGGGCAAATTCAATGCCAACTCAAAAAATTTCTCTGACATGCGTGATCTCAGAAGAATATTGTGCGATCCCTGCTGAGTGCGCGCCGTTACTGCAAAGCTCTACAAATTTGTAGAGTGTAATTTTATTGTTGGAAACGATAGATTTTGTCGAGAAATAGAATATTCTATAGATTTACACAATATGTATGCTGCATTGAAACGGTGAGTGTGTGTGAGTTTTTCTAAGTGTGAAAGAGTGTGAAGAGAATATATACTGTGAGTGATTTGTGCTCTTACTCTCATTCTCTTTTTCTAGAGTTTATGTAACCATAAAATTTACATAGTGAAAATTTATTATAAATAAAACGTTCCGTAATTTTTTCCTTCAATTTGTGAAGGGTTTTCCACATAAATCATGGTGTTCTCCTCTTCTTCCTTCTTCTTCGTTTACTACTGTGTGTATATACTTGAAGTTGTCTGACGCTATTTTTTCATACACCTAATCCTCTCAGGCATTTTGGTTTTGCTATTGGCACAGGAGTACTGCCTAGATGTGGGTTAGGCACCGCTTTATCACTTTCAATTATTTAATTTTTCATCTAAATATAGGATTATTCTAAATAATTATCTAATTTAATCTAATTTTAATGACATAAAATATAAATTAGAGGTTTGAGTGTTTTGATGAAACATAGGACATATTGAGGGCCTGTGTTCTAATCTTAATAAGTACTCTTTTTATTATCAGATATGTGAAATAATATTTATATAATTCATATACAATATTTGATTATTATCTTTTTATGTATAGATAGAGTGGATAAATATTTTTTTTAATGTTTAAAATTTTTATTTTTCTAATTCCTTTTCTTTCTATGTGTGAATAAGGGCTATATAAGCTTATAAAATGCAGTAAAAGTTGAGAGACTCTTAATTTTTGTCCATAAATTATATTTGTAACGAACTTTTTTAACATGAATCCGATGAGGATAATAGTAAGGTATAGGATAATAGTAAGGTATAGGATAATAGAGCCTTAGATTCAAGGTTGTTTATGTTAGAAAATAAGGTATAATACGTACCTTAATTTATATGATTCTTGATTATTTATTTAATAAATTATAAAATAATAATAATTGATAGTTCTTTTCAAGAGAAAAGGAATTTTATAATAATCGATAGTTTCTCATACTTTATTTATAAATTTTTTTTTAAAGACCAATGGTTGTGTCATTTTAATATGGAAAGACATATCCTTTTTTGAAGATTCATATTTTTTCATAAATATATTATTTTATAAATAGTTATACACTTTTATTTTATTAGACATATTATTTTATAAATATCTATATGCTTTCATTCCTTCTATCACAGAATAAATTAATTTTTTTATTATTTAGGTCATTTTAATTAAATTATAAATTAAAAATATTTAATACATATTTAAAATTTAAATATTATTGTCAGTATGATTCGTATATAGAGATTGATTAAAATTATTTCAATAATCCAATCCATATGTGACCTCTACCCAAGCGTCCGGTCGTGAGATGACTCTGCATGAAATAATTTCTACCCTAAGAAGGATCGCATTTGCTAATGTTTCAAGTATAGTTAACGAACATTAAAATCACATAATCAACTCTTTCATTGAAAAACATTAACCGAAATTATTCTTTCCATGTTATAATTAGATTCCTAATGTGCAATTATATCCTTACGCAATGCACCTATGTCGGACACATTGAGACCGTGTGAAAAGTGCACCGTGGATTAAATATGTCGAATGTCAAGTGCGTGTGCTCTTGGATGACTACGGTCTGCACCATACGACCATTTTAGATGTGAATCTTGGCCTAAGTTGGCTCATGTCTTTCTCACTTTTGTTCCTTAATCAAAAAATTACTTTAAGATTTTTAAAAATAACACAATTAATATTTATTTTTTTATGAATTTATGCTTGATGAGGTTAAAATTTTACCCCTTTTATTTGCTAGCCACTAGCATTGTGAACCGAATAACATGATTTTATGTTATTCCATTACTGATTTATTCAATTTGATTTAACCTTCTGCAGGAATTATTCATCTCAGGGAACCCCCCCTCCCACCAACTAGCGCCGTTTTTTTTATTTAAGATGGACTAATGGTTATAATTTAATTATTTTTAAAATATAAAATTAGTTTTTTAAAGTTAAAATATCAAAATAGTCATATAATAAAAAGAAACCCTAAAAATACATAATATTATATGTTTTTTTTTTAAAAAAATCAAAATTTTAAATATAAATTGTTAGATCCAAAATTCAATAACTTATTATTAGATTTTGAGTTGTTTTCTTATGGATATCATAATAAATGAACGGATCATCTAAAATATATATAATGTTTACACATGAGATGCTCCGACGGAGAAATCAAGTGAGGGCAATGCAATATTCATATGAAGGTTAATTGATGGTTGATTGAGAGCCGTGCGAGTGACAAACGATACTTAGAACTCCTCATGTATAGTATAAATCAAGTGTTTCACCCATCACCGAAATTATTAAATTATTAAAAAAGTCATTAAATTATGCACCAATTGATGCTTTTAGTTATTTGCATAAAGGGAGCATACTTAAAAATAGAAGAAAATTATATAAAAAAATCTAATTAAAATTATTTATTTTATAGAATATCACTGCTAACTTTTTTTATTAAAAAATTAAATATTTTCTAATTCTAAATAAATAACTAGACTACGAAAATTTCATCCCAAATGGCAACTTCCATAGTGCCATCTTCAGTAGCATATCCCCTGAACATCCCAACACAATTGAAGCCGCACGCCACCTCCCCTTTATTGGATACTGCTATCAGCCCAGCTTTTCCTTCATCTAGCCTCTCCTTTATGGCGTAGTCCACCGCCTCCTGGAGGCTTAGCCCCTTGTACTCCATCACTGCCGCCACCTCGCGCGCCAACGTTGCCCGCAGAATGGCCTCACCTTCTCCCGTGCACGACACCCCGCACAGCTCGCATGCGTATGTCCCAGCACCGATAATGGGCGAGTCCCCTACGCGTCCTACCATCTTGTTCATGAGGCCGCCCGTGGAGGTTGCAGCTGCGCACCTTCCCTGACAATCAACCACCACGCACCCTACAGTTTCCGGCGCATAGACGCTGATCGGTTGCCCGTTCATCCACAGGGAATTATCTTCTGCCTTCATCTTGCATGTCTCCCTTCCGACAGTGGGAAGCCCGAACTACGTAATTTGAAAAAGAGAATTACTAAGAGGGATGCTTAAGTCTACTAATTAGTTAAATAAAAATACTAACTTATAGACCGAAGTAATGAAATCATTCATAGAATAGATGGCCACAATGCATCACTTTAAGCATATCATAGACATCTATTTCAACTTTATAGAAAATCAGGACAGATGACCGGTGACTATCCTTTAACATTATATTTAGATTATTGAATTTATATTGAACGTTTTATATGATAAAAAGTGACCATTACACTTTATAAGTGAGTTATAACTCCCTTTATATATATATAAGATAATATAATTTTTTATATACGAGATTACTTTTTAAATACGTGAATATGAGTATAGGGATTATTTTGTTGCCCTCCATAAATGTTTTTAAATACATAAATGTTTTAGTCTAGAGAAAGAAAATCAAACTTTGACTCATTAGCTTTATTTGATCTTTGGAGCACTCCAAAAATTGTGAGTAAGTTTTAGCATAATATATTGATGGTATACCAGAAATGGGCTGGACCCAAAAAGTCAACAAAGGCCCAAGACGACGGTCAACACATTAACGGCCCAATTGAAGAACATGCCCAAAATCTGAAAAGCCCAGGACGGTCAACATTGGTGTTGACCGTCTGGGCGGCCAACTCTCCAGCAGACGGTCAACTCAAACGTTGACCGTCCTTATTATGCACACTGGGCCCAAAGAGGTTTTCTACAGTAATGGGCCTGGCTCACTCAGGCCCATGGCCCATCAGGCGGCTAATAACGGACATCCACCACGATGGCGGCCAACACACACGCAGCCGGTCAACTCGAACGTTGACCGTCCGCGTTTGTACGTTGGGCCCCAAGAAGCCTTTCAACAGTAACGAGCCTAGTCCGTTTAGGCCCACGAATCATCAAAAGGCCAACAACGGCTTTCCAAGGATTTTTCATGATCTCAGCTGTCACCAAAAAGCACATTGGTAATATTGGCACCTCCCATATAAGGAAGGCGCCAGATTTTCTCCAAATCTCTGCCAGCCCAGGCTTTCCAACGGTAACATGTACAGAAGCAAAGCACCCTGTTTGGAAAGCCGTTGGCCGCCTCAGAAGGAAACAATCTTGCATGATTTGGTAACTGGCGTCGGCTCCCAAAGGAAAGTCAGCCATCAGATCACGGAGGCAATCCTTCCTTCCAAAGAAGGAGGATCGCCCTCTCCACCATAAAAGAAACCTGCATTCACCATCCAGGGCAAGCCTTCTTCAACATTTCCAACCGCACACGCTTCCTTCAATACTTTTAACTGCATACGCTCTCTGCAATACGAACGAGTGCACTCAAAGATCTGCCTTCTCTGCCACCAACATTCTCCAAAAAATCCTAAGGTAACAAGCGAGCCCTCACGGCCGTTTACTGCATTCTCACCTTTCAGATTCAAGAAGACCTCACGTCTCTCTTACATCTGAATCAAACACTCTATCTCTCTCTCTCTCAATTTCAGTTTCTTTCTTTCGAAGACTGTTTTACTGACTTGAGCGTCGGAATGTTTTCGGTGGGATAATTTTTCGCCGAACATGACCTTCTGTTCTGTTTAGTGGTGTGCAGGATCCAACTCAGGAAACGGAGCCGGAGTCGCGACAAGAGGATCATCCGAATTTATTTGAAATTCGAATTTAGAGACACATCATACACACACATATATATATAAAAGGACGTACCAAATTGGCATTAGCTTTCTTTGCTAATTTAAGTTGTTCCATGCAATCTTCGGTGATAAAGTAGGCATCGTCCGCTAGCTCAACGGCCTGTATCCAATCCAAAAATTAAACAGTTTGTTATTATTTTGATGGCAATTTCGTATTGATTCTAAAACATCTATCTGAAAGGTATAAAAATTTCATATTTTAAAATAATATTTAAATATTTTTGGTTTATTTATTGGTTGAGATACATTATTATAATATGAAAGACTAAGATTAAGATAATACAGTAAAATATTAGCCATTTATTGTTATAATTATTTATTTAAATATTTTTTTTAAAAAATGAATAAGTGATAGTAATATTTACTAAAAATATTAGTCATGCAGTAAAGAGAATTAATAATAATTCTAAAGTTAATAAAAAAGGACCTGCGTACGGGCGAATTCTTCAGCGCCGGAAAAGGCGAGATAGGAGTGAGGGGACTTGTCCATGACGAGACGGGCAAGTGAAATAGGGTTCTTGACGGTGGTCAAGCCCGAAACGGCGCCGTATCTTCTCTTCACTCCATCCATAATGCTGGCCTCCATCTCCACCGTTCCTTTCACCGTCAGAGCAGATCCACGGCCGGCATTAAACACTGGATCTGTTTCTAATTCTCTCACCTTCAACCCCCACAAAGCAAAGAAACTCATTTATTATTTCATATATTAAAAATATATTATATCACATAATAAAAAAATATATCAATTGACAAATAAATAGTTACTTTTCAATACCTATTATACCACTATAAGTGGGCATATAATTATTCATAATTTTCTTCAAAAAGTTGCATGAGATGTTGATATTTTATGGGCTAGATAATGTGTTTTTATGTCATATAAGAAATTATATACGGCATTACAAGAGAAAAATAGAACTAAACGTACCACAAGTTCAACAACATCAATGGCGGTGAGGTTGGAGCGGAGGGTAGAGATCCCAAGATTGAGGCGGCGAGTGAGGAGACGTTTGGCATCTTCTTGGCACCGAGTTGAAAGATTAGGATCGACGCCAGCTCCTCCGTGAACGGCGATAGCCCACTTCCCCATATCTCTCTTTATGGGGCTATAGACCATATGAGCCTTTCACGGCGAGGGAATGTAATAGAAGGAAGGGTGGCTTTCTTTTATAAAGGGAGGTGGAGAGCTGCCGACTCTAAAATTAGACTTCTGCTCCTTGTTACATTGTAAGTTTGATTCACTTGACTAATCATTTCTTCTGTTATATGCTTTGGGCCATACACTAAAAATAGTTGATTTTCCCACGATAGAGGAAGCATGAAGAGATAAGCCCTCGACGTGTACATGAATTTTGTTATGTGACAGATAATACTGGCACGATAAAAATGATAAATGATGAATACTGATCGTTATATTTTTATATTTATTTATTTATTATTATTATGTTTAATAATTTTTGTTAAACAAAAAAATTATTGTTAGGACTGCTGCATGGGTACATTTTTATAAAATTTTTTTATATCCATAAAAAATTATGGATACATTTTTATGCAGCAGGGGGCTGCTGCATGGATATATATTTTTTTTCTAGATTTTAATTTATAGGCAATTACTTATCTAACACATTAATTTCTTAGTTCCTTAAGTTCGATGTAATTTTTCTTTTATTATCTGACTTTCTAACCTTCAAATATTTTGAACTCTTAGTATATATTTATACATATTATAAAGATTTCACTAAAGCAAATTTTAAAATAAAAAAAAATATGAAAAAATTCAAATAAAAATTTTTATTTTCTGAAATTTCACCTTTCACTATAAATTATTTTTTCAATAATTTTTGTTCTTAAAATTTTTCTAAACCCAAATGAATATTTAGAGCGTCAGCATTTCATCCCAGATGCCAACTTTCACAGTGCCATCTTCAGTGGCATATCCCCTAAACATCCCAGCACAATTGAGCCCGTATGCCACCTCCCCTTCTCTGGACACTGCTATTAGCCCAGCCATTCCTTCATCAAGCCTCCCCTTCATAGCATAGTCCACCGCCTCCTGGAGGCTCAGCCCATTGTACTCCATAACTACGGCCACCTCACGGGCCGGCATCGCAAGCAGAACGGCCTCCCCTCCTCCCGTACACGACACCCCGCATAGCTCGCATGCATACGTCCCAGCACCGATAACGGGAGAGTCCCCGATGCGTCCAGCCATCTTGTTCATGAGACCGCCCGCGGAAGTGGCAGCTGCACACCTCCCCTTACAGTCAACTGCAGCGCACCCTATGAAATTGATCATAATATTTTTTTATTTGTTAAGAGATACTAAATTAGCATCGACCTTTTTTGCTAATTTAAGTCGTTACATGTTATCTTTGGTGATGAAATTGTCGTTGTCCACCAGCTCAACGCCCTGCATCCACTTGCAAAATCAATTATTGTTGCCATTTTTTGATAGTTATTTGGCATTAACACTAAAACTACTATCTAAAAGGCACAAAAATAAAGAATTTTAAAAATAACAATGTCCCCAATTACTAGAAATGTTATAGGCTTATATTGTGATACCCTGATATTTTCGTTTAGAAGTTTTTTAAGTTTAATTCTGACGGTGGTTATAAATCAAATCGGACAAACTTAATTTTAAAATATATGGATAAAATATTAGTATTATTATAAAATTTATAAAATATTTATAATAATAAAATAATTATAGAATAATAATAATAATAATAAGAAAACCTCACTAGATTTGGGGGGTCCTTCACTGCACAAGGGACCGCCTATGCATGTTTAATGCGTAATATAATACGGGCTGTTTAATTTTAAATTTAATTAAAAGGTTCCGATTAAGTTTAACTATATTAAATTTTAGCCGTCCATTTTGGTTAATCTAACGGTCAAAAATTCTGTATCCGATAACCCCAATTTAAACTTCGAATTTTCGTCTAACCGCCATTTTCATTTTCTTCCTCCTCTCCTCTCCATCTTCAATCTCTGGTAACCCTAATCTCCATGCTTGAGAGAGAGCGAGGGATGATGAGAGAGAACCATGGCCGAAGATAAGGTTCACTGCACTGCTGGTCTTCTCTCATCAAGTGCTGGAGCCATGGCCGAAGCTTCCGAAATATTCTACGGCATGCTAATCCCTGGCTTCTCCCAAACCCTTCAGATTCTCTCTCCTCCTCAAAATGAAGCTATCAAACTCTGTAAGTCCTCCCATGTAGAACTTAATATGAAGCTTCGGCCCATACTAAATTATTTTTACTTTGTTTTTAAATAATGGTCACTTGTTTCTTTGGCATATGAAATCAATTAGTGGAATTAATGTACTGAATACAACTGTTCCTTGAATGCTTGTGAATCATGGCTGACCCTGTGCCCATAGTCGAAATCTGGTCGTTAGTCGCCAGTTTTTCTTTTCATCTGCAACTGAAATTATTCCGTCTCTTGATAGCCACAGCCACTTTTCCTTATTAAAGTTAAAATCTGGCTGTTAGTTACCGAGATTATTTCGTGGGAAACGATTATTTTTTTGTGGGAATTAAAATAATGGAAAAACAGAGCTTCGTGCTCTGCTGGGCACTCAGCCGTTTCAACAGTAAGTAATGAATTGGGAATTGAGTGTGTGAAGGGAAGATAATGGTGAATTGGGGTGATAATGTGTACGTATAAATGGCAGGAAGTGTAGTGTTCAGATGTAAAGGCCTAGACAAAATCCAAACATTTTTTTAAAAGCAGTACTGTGATGCTAGGATGAGGCCGTGCACTTTAAATCCCCTCACGTGAGGAAGCAAAATGGCAAGAAGCTCCTTGAGGAAGCAAGTAGGCAGTAAACGAGTTGATATGCCATTTTGCCCCTTCCCCATGCGCCTTCCTCCATTTTTCGTCATTGGCGAGTCAACTAGTTGTTGACCGGCCAATGAAGAAAAACAAACTCTTAGGAAGCAAATGGTCGGGCAACAAATTGTTGACCGGCTAATGAAGAAAAATAAACTTTTAGGTAGCAAATGGTCGATCAACGAGTTGATCGGCTATTTTCTCCCTTCCACATGCGCCTTCAGCCATTTTCTTCATTGGCCAGTCAAGGAGGTCGACGAGTTGACCGGCCATTTTCTCCCTTCCGTGTGCGCCTTCCACCATTTTTCTTTATTGGCCTGTCAAGGAGTTGACCGGCCAATGAAGCAAAATAAGCTCTTTGATTTTCCCCTTCAGTGCCCGGCCGTTTTCCTTCGGTAGTTGGTCAACGAGTTGACCGGCTAATGAATGAAAATAAGTTCTAATTTGTAAAACAATTAAACCAGAAAATCTATTTTGTGCAGAAAGATTGCTAGAATGCTGGCTGACCAGCTCAGGCAACCTGTTGTTATTGTGGACACATCTAATGAGATCAGAGGTGATGGAGAAGTTCCCCATTCTGGAATAGGTCGTGCAAGAAGGATGCAAGTTCCAAATGTTAACATGCAGCACAATGTGGATAGTCCTGGCTAATAATCCAATTCACTAGCTGGGAGCACTCATATCAATGCTTCTTGTGATCAAATAATAGGATAATTAATGCTTCTTGCGATCAAATAACGTGTTTATAACTATGAGTGTATATTTCCTTTCTGGGATTGTGTTAGGTTATTGATGTGATATACTAATCCTGGAATGTCTTAAATACGGATAATTAAGTTTTGGTACTGGGAAAGGAAGAGGAGAAGAGAGAGAAGAAGAGAGAGGGAGGAGGAGAAGAGAGAGAAGGGACAATCTGTGGTTCCTAAGCTTCCCTAATTAGAAAAGTGATAGATCGAGTCGAGAGAAGTGCACTCATACTCACCTCTTTCATTTTCATGCATTTTTATTTCTTTTTTTCTTATATCCTCATTCCAATACCTGAATAAATTTATATTTTGTATTACCCAAAATCTAAATATGATAATATATCGATTTCATACCCAAATATCAAGTTTGAGTGGTATTTCATTCTTTGGGAACCCTAGCTCTCACGTGGCACTATTCACCCTCAGCCCTTTTTACCTACGAAATTTTAGGATTTTTGCCTAATTTGGAATTAGAATATTATTACCCATGTCTTGTATAAGTTAATTTATTGATTGGATATCCGATACGTCCGGATCACGTTTGATAAATTATTTCGGGTTTAATATATGATTTGGGCTTAGGTAAATGTTACCTATAACATGGGCAAGTAAATGTGTGAATTGAATATCCAATTTTGTGGATTTGACCCGTTTTTAGACTTGGGAGACAAAACCCTCGCCCCTGAGGAATTAACTGATGATTAAGGAAATGACAAGGAAATGAACCAAAGAAATATGGAACGAATAATGAAAACATTACTTTCTAAACCATAAATTATAGTCTCATAATGCATCTCTGTTCGTCATATACATGTTATTATATCTTGAATATAAAATTATGCATGTCTTTGATAAATAATATGTTCATTGTTGAGTTTTTAGCTTACCCTTACTACTTTTTTTGCCTCCAGATTAGTACAGGCATCACCTGATCAGGCAGAGTAGATGATTGTTAGTCAAAAATTTGAAGATGTTAGAGGATAGCTTGAAATCTTAATTTATGAATTTATATATTTTGGAGTCCTTTGTATTATTTTGATGGTCATGCATATTGGTGATGATTTTTTTATGAATTAGCTTCTGCTATATTTGATTAGTTTAAATTGCTTCTGTAGGTTTATATGGTTTAATAATGTACGTAGTGGCATCTTATCTGAGCCGACGTCATATCAAAATCATGACGTCGGTGCTACATGTTGAATGTAGTTTTTTGATCTTGCGGGATTTGTTGTTATTGTTAGATGTGTCGGAGTTGATTTGGATGAAAGTTTGGCTGTATTGAGGTTGTATATAAAGTATTCAGGATTATTTTATAGGTTTTGTATTTTCGCTGACGTTCATATTATAAAGGAAACTTTGCTTGATTTTTGAAAGAAAATACGATACGTCACAGTTGATCTTTGCCCAACTTTTATTTATATAGTATTTTGAGTTAATATGAGTTTATATTTGAAAATATTGTTTAGCTTTTTTTGCTATTCATGAACCTAGATTGCTATGTTACTTTTATCTGATCTGTGTTTAATATGTGTAGGTGTCTGAATAATCATATCATCATCTTTAGAGATGAAGGAAGTTGTTTACCTGCTTGTTCAGAGTATATCACAGATATATCACAAAGATGATCACCAAGATGGAGTAAAAGAATATAACTTTATCGTAATAACGTTGAAGTTTATATTTATTATTTATATATTTTATTGATTGTAATGATACTCATTTAATTGTTTTGTCTAATGTATATAAATTGATATTAAGTCAGTGAAATGACACTAAAATTTAACATTGTATGGTCGATATTAAGTCATATAATTTCTCTTCATTATGTGGATATTTGCTAATTTATTTTAAGACAATTTAATTTATTTTCTTAGGTAGATACAATTTGTTCATTTTGGCAATTTGTTCTCATACCTTTCAAGCTTAGTTCAATACCTCAAAACTTATATGCTTATATTTATAAAAATATTAGGTTACTTAGTCATTGTATCAAACTATTAATATAATTATTGTGTAATTTAATAAGCAGTATATATATTTTAACAAATAGTATTATATACAAATATTTTATTGGAAACATGTTCGAGAATTTGGCTATTAGTTGGCATTGAAGCTATTAGCTGCAAATTAGTCATCTTGCTTTCTCTGCTGCTATTGGACTGGAATAAAGATTTGAAAGCTAGGGGTGGCAGGGATCGGGGCAATGGCTTTTGTTAATATAATATAAATACTTATATAAATATATAAGTTTTAACACTCTAAATTGAGTAAGAAAGATATAAAAGGATCAAACAATTAAAATAAATGGTATGAAACTTTTGTCACTTGACATTAACTAAGACAATTATCTGATCAATCCCATAACCTGCGAAAATAATAAATATCCATACAACTTAATCAATTAAGCTAATCCCATTAATTAGAATACATTATTTCTTTTTATAAACTGTTGAGAAATATTTCAAAATATAACATCCAATATGAGAAACTGCTGAATCTCCCAAATTTTTATTTTATATATTATTAATTAACAAGGATGATCTCCTCATGTTCGGGGGTAATGCCATCACACTCATTCAAGTCCTGCAAATGAATTAAGCCACCTTCAGTTGACTATCCTTAGGATCCATTTGTGCTAGCTCAATTGACAACGACCAGTTGGATGTGCTCAATCATCAGGATCTCCTCAAGGTTAGTCAACAACGGCCAGCATCCCAACCACAGCAGCCAGCACAATTGCTGGCTCAATTGACAGATACAAGGCACATGCTGCCCGAAGGCACAACCATGGTTGATGAAGATGGTGATATGGCTGCGAGCTTGGTGAGTGGGGTGGCAGCTCCAGGGATGAAATGACCAGTTTGGCCTTCCACAGGCTTTCTTGAACGGTGGAGGCCCCTGCTGATATGCCATTTGTGTTACTTGTGGCTAGTAACCGCAAATAATCTGAAACAATAGAAGGAACATTTAAAAAGATAATTGCAGTATATGAATACTGAAAAAGGACGTTTCGTCCCTAATTGCACAATAATGTTTCAACCCCATGCAGGATTAACGAAAGTAGTACATAAAATAAATACTCAATACACGTAAAGAATATCTATCTCTAGATACAAATACAATAATACGCATTAAACAAGCACGACAATAAGTAATAGTAAAAGGCACAATTTTTGGTGACGAAGGAAAAACTCGATACACACGGTAATCGAGAAAAATCCTCCGGACTTTAACGATCAAAGAAAAAATCCACTATGAAAATTAACTTACAGAGTGGGTGGTACAGACGTGCCAACCTAGCCGACTTACTCCCATTTTGTGATCCCTACCAATGAACTCCTTAGATTTGCTCGGGGTAACGGAACTAGACGCCTTCCGGTCTTCACGTTAATCTTCCTTCATGAACCGCTAGAAGGACCAAACGCCACTGGAACCCCATGTTCACACCACCAACGTAGCCACGAAAGTTACTCAACAAGAAGTGATGTAAATGGAAACCACGATAAGTAGAGAAAACATTGTCAATGGAGCACGAGCATTAGTATGAAGTTTTCTCAATGATGGAGCAAAAAATAGATAGCTTAGCAAGAGTGAAAGGTTCATTGCAATTCTGCTAGAAGAGTTAGGGTTTCAAAAACATAAGACACATATATATATGGAGCCAAAAAAGAATTCAAAAATAATGAGCCGTTAGAGACAAGGACCCGCACTGCTCGAGCGCTGATTGAGCGCTCGGCGAGCGTGGGTTAGGTTTTGGAGAACTCGGGTGCGTGTGCTTTGAGGCCATAGAATGAAGCTCAACCCGTCCAAGTGCGTGTTCTGAGTAATATCTGAAAAGTTTCTAGGCTTCATAATATCTAAACGTGGCATCAAGGTGAACTCGGAGAAAATAAGAGCCATCCTTGACATGAGCCCACCACGGACCGTGAAGGAGGTCCAGAAGCTCATAGGGAGACTCACCGCCCACTCTCGATTTTTGACCAAATCAATAGAGAATTTCTTATCGTTCTTCAAGGCCCTCAGAGGGACGAAAGAAACCAGATTCCAATAGACCTTCGAGTGCGAGGTTGCATTCCACGAGCTCAAAGAATATCTCTCCAGCCCTCCACTCTTAACCTCGCCTTCAGAATGTGAGGACTTGTACCTTTATCTGGTGGTGTCATACACGACTTTGAACTAGGTCCTATTCGTCAGTAGAGAGACGTGTAGCAACCCATGTACTATGTAAGCAACATGTTAACAGACATGGAGTCCTGCTATCCTCACGCCGAAAGGATTGCTCTGACCTTCATCTACTCCACCAGAAAGTTACGGCTATACTTCCAGGTATACCACATCATCTTATTGACCGACCAGCTATTGAAAGGGATCCTGTAGAAGCAAGAGACGTTCAAACAATTTGTCAAGTAGACCATAGAATTGGGTGAGTTTGACGTAGAGTTCCAACCCTGGTCGGCCCTAAAGGGTCAAGCCCTTGCAAATGTTGTGGTCGACATGACGACCCTTGCGCTCAACGCCCCAAACCAGGTCAAAGGCACAAACATTCCGTGCGCCCCGATATGGACCTTACACGTTGACAGATCGTCTACGCAGGTAGGTAGCAAGGCTTGCATCATTTTCGGAACTCTTGATGGCTCGAAGTTAAAATACTTTGGCATTCGAATTCTTAACGACCAACAACATTGTTGAATACGAGGCCCTTCTCGCGGGACTTAGTTTAGCCAAGGAGTGCTCAGCAAAGGCATTAGTTGTCTATAACGACTCAAAGTTGGTAATCAACTAGATCCAAGGGACTTTCAAGACATCAAGCCCTCAGCTTGCCAAGTACCTGGCTAAGGCGAGAGCTAAGGGCAAGTGTTTGAGAATGTTGAAATCATGCACTTCCTATTGATGGAGAACTGAAAAGTCGGCCACTTGGCTAGGCCCACTGCAACAAGGTCTCCAAAGCAGTACGCCAGGAACATGCAGGAAGTCTTAGCCACCCCCAACATTGACGACCCAAAGCGCGAGATGCTATAGGTGGCCGACGGCACAAATCGGATGACCACATACCAAAGGTACCTGACGGATGGAACACTACCGAAAAACATAGAAGAAGCCAAGCGCATAAAAAAACGGCCGGTTGGTACGCGATCCTCGACGAGAGATTGTACCGACAGGGATACTTGACCCCTTACCGAAAATGCCTCGTGCTTGAAGAAGCTGAATATGCATTGGGTGAAGTGCACCTCGACATCTGTGGCTCACACATTGGAGGGAAGAATCTCACATTCAAGATCATGTGATAAGGTCTATACTGGCTCACAATGAAATGTGACACCTTGGATTTCGTCAAAAGGTGCGAGAGCTACCAAGTCAATGAATCCATGAGCTATCAGCTGCACACGGAGTTGCAAAGCCTGCATGCACCATGGTCGTTCGCACAGCGGGAGCTCGATATCCTTGGGTCCATACCCTTAGCTTCCGGACAGAGAAAATTTCTCATTGTCGACACTAACTACTTTATCGAGTGGGTTCAAGCTACTCATTTGGCACGTATAATTGAGCAAAATGCAATGGACTTTGTCCGTCAGAATATTATTTGTCATTTTGGAATTTTTGATGTTATAGTGATTGATACCAGGACTCAATTCACTGGCAAACGGTTCACTAAATATTATGTGAGCTTGCGTATTAGATTGATCAACACATCTGTGGCGTACCTATAGGAAAACAGCAAAGTTGAAGTGATGAACTGGACACTGTTGTAGGGACTGAAGACCAAGTTAGAAGACATAGGGGGCTGTTGAAAAGATGAGTTACCGTCCGTGCTATGGTCATACTGGACGACACCACGTGAACTGACTCGGGAGATACCCTTCAGTCTGTGCTATAGCCCGTGCTATGGTCGTCCCAAATAAGGACAGGTTACCTAGCCTTCAAATTGAATACTTCAATCTAGTCAGCAATTTCCAGAGACTTAGAGAGACCTGGACCTGTTCTCAGAACCCTGTGATACAGCATGCTTAAGAATGGTAGCCTATTAGTAGCACATCGTTGGTATTACAACAAGGGGATAAAAACTCGCCCCCTCAAGGTTAGGAATTTGGTCCTACGGAGTGTAGATGCGACAAGCAAGACTGCTCATGGGAACAAACTCTCCCCCAATCAGGAAATGTCGTTCCTTGTCTCAGTGATCATCCAGAACAGGGCGTACAAGCTGCACACCCAAGACGGCAAGCTGACCCCTTAGACCCGGAAAGCCACCCACCTCAGGAAGTATCATCAGTAGTCTTCGGACGCGCCTAAGTAAGGTTTGCATATATCGTCCATGATGCTTGCACATGTAACATGTTTTCGTTAATAAAATCATTATTTTCACCTTTTCTTTCTAATTGTTCATGTGGCTGCATGGATGCCCGTCATCTCATAAAATAAAATGGCTTAGATGGCCTTTAAGTAAGGAAGACGATCATCCACCTATAAATAGACCCTAAGATGGTCAAAGAAAATTGGCCCTGTGCCAAGCGGCTCACATGTGGTCAAACTCCAAGTTTCGACTCTACACTAAAAGGCTCTTCAACGGCCAAAGAACCTTGGCCCCATGCCAAGCAGCCCACACGCGATCAAACAATGAGCTTCGGCTCTATGCCAAAAGGCCTTTCTATGGCCAAAGAACTTTGGCCTCGTGTCAAGTAGCCCACACGCGGTCAAATAATTAGGCCTAGGGGCTCCAAAAGCTCCTGATAAGACGGCCATTAAAGTCTTAGGGGGCCTAAATAGTAGGCATGCGACAATCGTTTCCCCAAGGAAGAGAGCATTCTCAGTCACCAATGGTCAGCGGGCTAGGACCATACGCACATGAGCTACGATGCCTTGAGTGAGGCCAAGTGTTGATACTATATCGTGCAGGCGACGGCTTAAGACTCTGCCAGAGTCCGATTGCTATGGCCTCAAAACCAGGCAAGCCCTTGCAAGACTCCACTATAGGCATGCGACAACGTGCAGCCTACAGGACAGAGCACCATGCCAGCATAAGGTGCAATGATATCTTCAACCAAGGATGAGCATGACGCAAACGACTCCTAAAGATAGCCACGACGATAATGGAAAAAGAGCTTAGCTGGCATAGCAAAAGAAATAGCAACACATAGAAACGACAATTGACAGCAGTGCGAGCAAACAAAGAGAATGTATCTCCTTCGTTAAATGAATGGGGGATTACAAAACCGCTTGTTCAACTACAAAGGGAAAAAAAGAATGTACAAAGGTTTCGTCTACCCTAAGAGTGCGAGGGCCCGCTTCCTCAGAGAACTTAGTCAGGAGAGACCGATCTTGGACGTCGTCATTCCTCGGGTCAAAAAATCCCTCTAGAGATGTCAAGGACCGCCACGGATGCTATTCGATGATATAGACATATACCATCCCAAAATCTAACGTCTAGCACCCGTCTAATCTCCTCTGGAACAAGCCAGGTCCGCAGGTCAACTTTGACGCGAGCACTTCGGACTTAGAACTCAGAGATGTGACTGCGGGCCACCTATAGCTCACTTTTCAGCAGTTTGTCCTCCTCAAGGGCCCGGGCCCTCTCCTCCCTCATGGTAGATAGCTCTTGCCTCAGGACGGCTATCTCGTCCTCTTTGTTCTGCGCCATTGCCTACGTGGCCTCTTCCCGAAACTGACAGATGATTTCATCTCGATGAAGGAGACCCATTTGGGCAAGGCAGAACAAAGCCATGCTTTGCAAAGGAAGAAAAAAGATAGAAAGCTCGTGAGTCCTAGATAAGCGAAAGGCTGTTGCACGAAGAAAATCGGCAAACACAATTAGGGCATGGAGAGTGAAGAAATCATACCTCCAAGAAGGACTCCTTTGCGATGTCGAATGGATCCGGTGTGATCCCAAGCACGGGCATGGCTGGGGGCTCAAGATTTGCAAAGCCCTCCTCCTTTCTGCCCTCACGTGCCTCGCTCACTAGGGGTCCCACATCAATTTCTTCAGGTGGACCTGGGACCACGGCAGGTTCCGAAACCACAACCGTCGGAAGATGATGCGTCAACAATCTCTAGCACGTTTGCAGGCTCAGCATCAAACTCAATGTCCACTATGTTAACGACAGCCATCTATGCCGCCTTGACGGACTCACCAATGGCAACAGCTATCTCCCCTTCGGCATCTGCGCGTCCTCCACCATTGTGGGTTCCGCTAGCCAGTCCTCGTGGGAGGACTCGATGCAGATTCCACAACTGACGGGTAGTCGATAAGTGTAACGCCATACTACGTGAGGGCAATGGTGGGAATCCCCGAAGTCCCAATAGCTCCCTCTTATGACTAGGATTCCAGCCCCAACGACACAGAAGTGACTCAGACCGGTGTCGACGAGATGGATTCAGAGGAATGGCTTGATATGGCCTCTAGCCCTCCTACTTGACGTGCCTCCAACCCTCCTCAGCCTCTTTAAGGCCGCCATGTCCTCTCTTGAGGGGGACTCCAAACAAGAAGATGAGTCCTCCTGCTCGGATGACTTGTGGGACAGCTCCCGAATGACCAGTGTCCTAGTATTCCTCTTCTAAGCAGTAGGTGCCACTACAGCCCTTGTTGGTTCCCACTTAACCTTGGCGAAGAGCTCCAGGGTTAAATAGTACCCCTTCATGCAGAACGTCTCGATCATCTCCAAAATGAGGCTCGTCAACACCTCCTCCTTTCATATATCCTTTCAGCTGGCTTTCCCTGTAAAGTACTCCTCCACGAAGCCCCAAATGTTGGGAATGTCCCACTTAGGTGGAGTGGCCATGAAAAAGAACCGGTCCTTTCAGTGCTTTATAGAGTCAGGGTTTGCCCACAAAAGTGAAAGTCGGGACCAAATGACATAGAAATCCAGTCCTCTGCCTGGTTGAAGCGGAAAATCACCTTCCTCGACCGGGAACTAAACTCATGATTTTGAAGGTGAGTGAAGACACACATGGAGACTAAGTAAAGCAAGGAGTTGGGGTGAAGCTGCGCTACAGGGATGCCCATGGCCGACATGATTAGGTACAGATCCAACGCCACAGGGAAACAAAACCCACCCTTCAAGTGGGACTCATAGATGGTGATGAAGCCTTCCGGAGGGGCACACACTCTGCCATGCTCACCAAGAAAGAGATGAGCCATGTCTCTCGAGGTGTGATCCCTCGCCAGTAAGGATGCGACAACACATGAAGTTAGGATAGACTCAATTTAACC
Organism: Nepenthes gracilis; assembly: GCA_033239525.1. Taxonomy (NCBI): domain Eukaryota; kingdom Viridiplantae; phylum Streptophyta; class Magnoliopsida; order Caryophyllales; family Nepenthaceae; genus Nepenthes; species Nepenthes gracilis. Next base: position 1,178,301 of record BSYO01000026.1, on the reverse strand, counting down.
GACTTTCTGGTGAGCCATGGGTGGCGCAGACTATTTTTTTTTCATTGACAATGTGTGGGGCAAGAGGATTCAAAAGTGTAAATGGCAGTGAAAGGCAGTGTTTAAATAGGCTAGGACAAGGGACCTCGAACGGTGTCGTACGAGGAACACAAGGGTTACCCTTAATAATGGCCCTAACACGCGTCCTTTCAACAGGGAATGACGAGTCTTTCCAATCAGCCCATGGCGACACCCAACACGCTGCCCCATGATGCACGCTGTAGCCGTCCATCAAGTCCGAACTATCACAACAAGTAATAAATGTAAGGACATAAGCCGTCGGGGACTACCATACATCCATATTAACCTTTATTACCGCACCAGATAATTAGCAACATGCTTAATCAATTATTTAAAAAAAGATAATTTTATTAACGATGTTTCTTTACAATTAGATTTGGCCTCGAAATTCAAAAAACTATCTTTTTTCAAGAAGAGGTGATCAAAAGAATCTCTCGACCATATTTTGAAGCTTCTTTTCAGAGTTGCGATCCGACTTTGAGCATGAGCATTGGTCGGATTCGCATAAAGTGCCTCGAATTGATGGAGGCACTATCTAACAAGGTAAACATCCCGTGCATGGCTCTGTCTGACATCTACAATGGTGGCCTGCACCCGGCACTTAGTTTCCTTAGTCGCCCATTGGGCATGAAGAATCAATTGGTCTACATTGTTAGGTCCACAATGGCGAGAGGAGTTATTATAAATGTTAATATGATTGAAATAAGTCATATTAAAAGATAATATAAAAATAATAATATTCGTAAATATTCTATAAAAGATAAGATAATAAAATGACACTTATAATAGTTTTGATATTTAAAATGCAGGCTAAAGAAAGTACCCTTGAGAAAATATAAATTTTTGTTAGAAGAAATAAATGAATAAATAAATAAACTTAGGATTTTATGGAATTATATGATGGAAACGATTTAAATTAAATATATTCTCAAAAGATATTCATGGGGGTAGCTAAATCAGCCCAGCCCAAAGCACCAACTGGCCCAGAAGAAATTGTGGCCCAATATCTTAAAGGACAGTCAATGCTCTAATTGACTGGAGAATGTCCTCAAACGGCCGGATGCGGCCCAAGCTAGAGATGGCCCATGAATCCTCTCCCACGCACAATGGTCATCCTCTTTAATTGGGCGCGATGCGGGGAATCTCTACAGATGGCAATCTCTTTTGTAACGGAATCGATGCACATCCCGAAAGAAAACTTCTTAAATCAACATGCGACTCACAACGGAAGTTTCAACATTCACGGCATAGGACATCTTCGCGGAAAAAGAAATCTTCCTTTCTGACGGTCGCAACCCTGCATGGCGCCTACATCTTCACGATAGATGGAAAAGATTTCTTCAAATGGCTGGTAGCCTGCCTCAACACTTAAGGTAGATGGCGAAACCCGACGACTATAAAAATCCCTAGGAACGTACTCTAAAGGCATACACTCTTGAATACTCAAACTCCCATAAGCAATCCGTTTCGCAAACACCTCATTACTAATCTCTTTCCCACTTCTCGTTCATAACGAACCCGGTGGTCAGGAAAGCTGCTCTCCATGAGTGCACTATGACTTAAACTACTCCACAACGAGTGCACTTTCAAACAATTCTCACAAATTCCCTTCCTATCATCCATTCTTGAATACTTTATTTTTATCTTCATCATCTTGGAGGATAAATTATTGATTTGAACGTCGGAGGATAAATCGGCAAGCGAGTCCCGTCATTTTTCTCTAATTTCTTATTTTTTATTGTGGTGTGTAGAATCCTAGGCATACAAGATGGAGACCAGACCCAACTTCAGTACCAATTCGCAAAGCAACTGAGCCCTAATCCGTCATAGATTCAGATTGAGTACGCATCAGATATTAATTAAATCAAGTAAAAATATGAAAATAAATCTATATAGCAAATTTCAAGACATAAAAGTTAATTATTATAGCTGTTATAAATTATTATTTTGGATATTTTTATTTTTTTTTATAGTATTAGTCAATTCTATGGAAAAGGAAATTATATAAATTTCCCTATTTTTATAAGTGACATTTACTTAGCCTTTAAAGTTAAAAAGATATTGGCAATCGATGTCAATCAATTCTTATAATTATAAAGGGCAATTTTATTTTAACAATGTAAAGAGATTACCTTTGTAATATTATTTAACAATCCCTAAATAGCTTTAATACCTAAAAAACTAAATAATAAATGAAAAATAATATATTATATTATAATATTGACTAATTATTAAAAATATATAATAATAACCAATCAAACTTAATATATATTTAAAAAAATAACTGTTACAATAAGTAGCGATAAAAAGGCTCCATCAACTGTCATTGTCTTTTTTACCCTTTTGCTTTTTTCGTTGAAATTCTTATAATTAAAACTAACAAAAGAGAAAATGGCATCCAATAACATGAGGCATAACGCCTTATCTAAAAAAAAAAAAAAATTAATGAAATTTATATTAAAAAATTTATCAAAAAATATAAAATACATATTTCACGTTGTAGGATGTAACGTCGCTGGCGCACCCGCATGTAGATATTGTCCGCTTTGACTTGGGAGAACTTCGCGGCGTCTCCATCCTACAGGCCGAGATCTAGGAAAACTTCACGACGTCCCCAACTTACAGGCCTCACGGTTTTTTTAGCATGTAGGCCGGAATCCACCGCCCCAAAACGCGTCTCTGAGGGGAAGTGTCCACGTCCTTATAAGGACGCTTCTTTTCCTCCCTGTCCAATGTGAGACACTACTGATCCATCCCCATTGGAGGCCCAGGCTTCGCCGTTGGCCACACTGAACGGATTCCGGTTACGATCCATTTGTAATATCTTCGATACACCCGCATGTAGATATTGTCCACTTTGACTTCAGGAGAATTTCGGCGTCTCAGCCTACGAGTTGAGGCACAGGAGAACTTCACGGCGTCCCGGCCTACGAGGCCTCACGGTTTTGTTCCTGGCAGATGGAGTTCACTACTTCCAAAACGCGTCTACAAGCGGAGAGGTGTCCAACCCTTATAAGGATGCTTTATTCCCCTCCACCAATCCAATATGAGACACTGCATAGGATCTCCATTATTCTCCTGTCAAAGGCATTGAAAAAAAAAAATCAATTGAGACATCTCAAGCAAAATCAAAAGATCATGTCCCCCAATTTCAACGTCTACCGGCAACTTTTTATTTTTATTTTTTTTCTTTTTCTCCTAAAATGCTAATGTTCATCAACAGCAGCTACTTTTACAATTTTTGATCCTTTTGTCACCATTTTAAAATAAATAGGTAATAAAATAATATCAAAGTAAGACCTGACTAAATTAAGGTCCAAATCAAAATCTAAGTTGGACGCCACAAATCAAGGCATACAACAATAGCCAAAAATGTAACAACCACGGTCCCATAAATATGACTAAATTGTAATTGTTCAGTTTAAATAAACTATACATGCTTAAATCTAATATCTGTTGTAAGAAAAAGTATACAGTGAAAATTACACATTAGTTCATAAATAATAGTATCCAAATCCGAATACAAGCCTAAAGAAACATATAAATAAAATATTCTAAACTATTTTCCTCAAATAATCATCTGTCTAATACTGTAGGATATCAAAGCATGTCAATATGAAAAGGGTTTTAAGATATTTTAAACGTAGACCTTTTGATCAATAAAATATATATATAATATATGAATATAGATGAGTAAAACATACATAAAAGACAATGAATTATAATCATATGTGAAAATTTTAGATGTCCAATAACCAATCAGCATGTTTAAAAATATGATAGATTATAAATTATCCGACATGTGTGAATATACGAAGATATTCAAAGTGCATGAAAATAAATGAAGGCCAAATAAATATATGAAAACATATGAAAATTTAAGAACTAATGATTAGTTATTCATATATTGACTATATTGAAGGACAACTTTGAAGATCGAACTATACATATTTTTGATAATCTAAGGCTGATATACTACTATTTAAAACTGTACGTGGATAGTTTATATTTCAACTTCATAGATCAGATCAAATGCTACTTTCTCACTCATTGATGATAAATTTGATTTTCAAATTATACATAATATATTATGATATATCCAAATGTAATTTGTCAATTTCCTTATAATGGTTATTATTGAGTTAAAATAAAAAAATTCTGCATCACATAACAAATATTGAAACTTTTTTAAATTAGAAAAAATAAATTCTTTATTTTATTTTATATGATAGTATTTTCGTCAAATATTTATATAAAAATAACATGTGAAATTAAATAGCCAAAGTTTTTGTGATTTCATGACTAATGTTTCAAATATAAATGTCAATCTTTAAAAATATCCAAATCTTGATAAAAATAGACATACATATAATAAATATTTAAAAAGGGATAAAATGAATAGCATGCATATACATTTAATAATAAAAAAATTAAAAAATTTAATAATCGACAAAAAAAGTATTTAAATACACTTACAATAAACTAAATATTAACCTGTTTTAATACAAAATAGCTTTGAAGTTATTTTCATTTGCCTTCTCACTTTGCGCTCACTTTATCTGCTTTCTCTCACGTTTCTCATTTTCTTTGAGAAAAATGCCTAAAAATCATGTGAAGGTTTTTAAATAGCTAGACTAGCGCATTAATATTTGTTATGTGCGCAACAGGTATAAGGCTAAAACGCAAGCATGTACGAGGGTGCCCAACTCACGCATGAGTGTGACCTATTTTGCCTAATACAAGTACGAGCACCTTCCTTACACATAACATATAAGCACGACCTATACAACCAAGCCCTCACACGAGCGTCCATCATATACACATCAGATTCGACAATTTTACTTCAAACATGCTCATGTGTAGTTCTTACGCTTATCAAGTATCAGCCCTCATATTACCAATACTTTATTTTATTATTTTTAAAATATAATTATTATCAATATTTATTTAAAATATAATAATTATGAATCACAAGTATAAATTTGAGGGTCGGATGTTCACTCTTACTTAAGTCATATTTTCCGTTGTCATATTGTTGAAATTTCTGATTAGTCCCTTTAAAATCCTTACCTTGCCCTTTTTCGTTCACATTCATCTTTTGCTCCTAAGTTAACTTCAAGGATTATCAACACAAGTCAATTATACCTCCTCCAACTTATCACATTTAAGCACAAGCGAAAAAGCACAATATCTATGAGAAAAAATAACAATAAAGTCTTAAATTTTACATCTAAAGTTAGTTATATGAATTTATTAAAATATTTTATTTTATTAAATATAATATTATCCAAAATTAGAAAAGATAAATAGTAACATATCATTTTATTGAATAAACATGTTGAGGTTATATTTCACATGAACAATCGATGTAATCTTTGATTCATAATAGTATAACATGCAAGCCGCCTTCGTGATGTCTTTTCTACTAAAAAGTTCTTGGATAAAAATCATTATTACTTAATCCGTAAGGAAGTAGGGTAGAATGATCATTATACAATACAAAAGATAGCGTCATATGTAAATTAATCACAAGGGATGAAATAATTTAACTTGGAATTCAAACTATAGAATTTTTATGTTCAAACACAACTCCATTATAATAAGTTGGTAGGAAAGAGGAAGAAATAATATCCTAACATCAAATAACTTACAATATTTAGTCAAAATGTTAAGAACAATCACAAGTAATATAATGACTTTACATGAAAAAGCCTTCAATTTAAAGGAGAAAAACTACAAAAATTTTCGGTGTTTGGACAGATTTTTGTTATAAAAAGTTGTTGAGAAAGGGAGAGAAGTAATAACTATTGGGATTTCATGGGAGTAAAAGTACGTCTACAACCGGTGTAGTAAAAACAAACCCTTATGTCATTTGTCAATCATTGATCACTAAATACTGTGAAAGTATAAAGAATAAAATTACATTACAAAGTACACATAAATTATACGATAATATTTAATATAAAAAAATTTTAATTAAAAAAATTAATGATATACTCAGAAGTGATCTATTATAAAAGTATTTAATTATAAATATAATTATTTTTAGAGATTCTTTTATGACAACTCAAGTGAATGATTAATTGAAAATAATCATAATATATCTAATAACCAATTAGATAAGATATACCGAAAAAAAATAAACAACTAAACAATGATACATCTTATAAATAAAATTAAAGAAACATATTTGATTTTGACAAAAATGAAAAAACTCAAATCAAATTTCAATTAAATGCCAAGCCTCTTTCTATTATCTCCTTCGTCTCTTCTCTTTTATCTCTCTTTTACCCTAAAAGTAGAGCATGACATTTTATAATCCCATGGACATTTGAGTAGCCAACTTGCAATCATCTCCTGATGCACTACCAGAAATCCTCTTAATCCCAACACTTAAGCAGCCAATTCATAATCCTCTCATAAATATCTATTGGAAATTCTTTATAGCCTACTGGTTAAATAGCCAGCTCATGACTTTCTCATAAAATTTTTCTCGGACAGCTTTACAAAAATAAACCTCATGTAAAACACCCTGATAGCTTCAGAAGTAAAAAATAATACTTGTAATGGCTATAATTCTTATAATAAAACTATCCAAAACCAACACATTTAAATATTAAAGAATCAATCATCTTTTTATCGTATTAAATAATAGATTTATACCATCACACGGGTGATTCAAATGACAAGTTTTCTAAAACTTTGAAAGGAAAACTTTGCAAGAGTGGTTGGCTACACTTCTGCATCTATTGAAACATGCAGGATCCACTTTGTCGTTTAGACGAAGGACGATCGCGCGAATTTTGTGAGATAAGTGGCCACACACAAATTGCCTTTGTCATTATATTCCAGTGATTTCAGTGTTGGAATTTAACATCCAAAAATACTTGATCTGGCATAGCGGAATAAACTTGAGCCTCCTGTCAATTGTTAGTGGAATTTAACACCCACAAATTTATGAGCACAAGAAACAAACAATACATAATAATTTTTAACGTGAAAAATCCTTCTCAATTAAGAAAAAATTACGGGATAAATTCTAAATAAATCTACTATAAATAGTACTGGTTATAAGAACCCTATTCGAAATCCCTTTACTTTAAACTTGAATATAAAATGGTTGAATACAATCCCCTCTCAATATATCCGACAATTCACAAAAGAAATATAATGAGAAAAAGAGCAACCAAATGAAAATATGTCTCTAGAATCACTTCCAAAATGATGTATCCAACCTTAGCAAAGAATAAACTTCAAATCGGATCTCAACCGGATGCTGAATCTCTTCCTCTTCTCTCATCTTTCTATGTGCGGTGCCCCTTTTTTATATAAATTTCAGAAAACTTAACTCTAAAACACATGAGCTGCGTTTTATATCGCGTACCGGCGCTTGAGCGCCTGGCGGGCGCAGATCAAACGCACTGGTTCTGGGTTCCGCGCTTGAGCGCTCAGCGAGCGCGTAACGAGCGTACAAAGTCTGGAATCCGTGCTTCTTTACCGCTTGAGAGTGAGGCGAGCGCTAGCAATCCTCCAGTAATCTGGAATCGGTGCTTGAGCGGAAACGCTTGACTTGATTTTGCCTCTTGGGCCTTTGTACGAGCTTCATGCAAACCTCCGTTTACTTTCTATTTGTTGAGTTTTTCATAAAGAAGTGACTCAAAAAATCATCATTCTGAAGTTGTATTATTCATCATCAACAGATTATCAAGTCATGTTGCTGCATACAATCAGTTTTTGTCACTGTTACATATTATCGTCGCAGCAAGTATACAAAGTGAAGTCCAACCCAACCGATACGTGAGCTGCTCGTTTTGCTTTTGTATGGCTGAAATTGGCGTGGTCATTTGTTTATGCAACTACTGTAATTAGATCTCAACTGCAATATAACAAGGATGATGAATCTCTATTAATTTATATTCCTAAATTATAATAAACACAAATCTCACATTCAGCTTTTAATTTCGTCATGGTGTTAATCTGTTCTGCAGTTCAATTCATCCATCAACACTATTTCTTCGGATAGAAAGAACTTGGACAACATCAATTTTTGCATCTGGTATGTTTATCAAATATCATGAACTCATCACCAAAACAACGTAGCCATTTTCTCTTTCATTGTTTCGCATTTCAGATCTGGGAACAATTCAGTTTGTGACTGAAAATTAAGAGGCTCTCCTACAAGGAAGGCGGGGGTGCTACGATGCCCCTGCAGTATGGTGTGGGTCATTGAATTTTAAAATAAACGGCCTACATTTTTTATAAAAAAATAAAAATTAAATTAAATTTTTTTAAAATTTTTTATAGAAAAAATATAGGCCGTAATTATTTATTAAATAGTTATATTTATATTTTATATATTTATAAAATAATAATTTATAATAATGTATTGTTAAAATATTATTATATTAGAAGAATTATACTTTATAAACTTATAAAATAATAATTTAATAATAACACATTTTTGAACTATTATTATATTAATAGGATTTAAAAAATTATGAAAAATATTTTTTTATTTTATAAAAAAATCTCAAAATAAAAAACTAATTTAAAAAAAAAATTAAAAAAGGAACAGATTTGCGACACAGGCACTGTGCCATGGAACAGCCCCCCAAGACTGCTCTCTTATGTACAATTACCTGTGACTCCTATTATTAAGTGTGATAAAAGTCATTTTGTACATAACTCATTTAAAGACCTAACCTAAAATTTATAAGTGTATAATCATCTAATTTTTGATTTTAGATTACCGATGGTAGTAAATGGTAGCTCACCACTAACAATGTCCAAGGCCCCACGCCATGAACCTATTAGAAGGCTAGACCTATCAATTTTATTATAAATATTACATGAGATTTTGGGATACATTTATATCTGCCTCTTAAAACCCTAATTTTGAATATATAAAACTCTCTCTTTTAACTTTAGTTTTTCTTTCTAAAAATTTTTCACTTACGGTACGTTTGGTTGCTGAAATGGAATAAGATGAGAATAAAATAGTTATTCCCAAGTAATAGAATAGGAAGAAAATAGAGTTAGAATTATTATTCTCATATTTGGTTGTTGGAATAGAATAATATGGAAATTAGTATTACTTATTTAACATTAGTAATAATAAAATAATAATAATTATTATAAATAATAATAATTATAAATAATAATATATAATAATATCATTATTATTATTATGTATTAGTAATAATAATAATAAATAATTAATTTATTAACTATTTTCATATATGTTAGCTATTCCCACCTTTCATATGAGAATAGATATTTTCAAAATAAGTATTCTCTACATTTATTCCAAAAAGTAATTTCGAAAGAATTAGAAATAGAATTGAAAAATTATATTATTATGTCATTATTTATTATTTTATTATTATTAATCTCTCGAACCCCTAACACACAAAAAAACACAAAAGATAGGATGAATTCATATATCACATTTCTAAATAATTCCACATTATTTATAAAATAATTTGATAATTAGAAACAGCAAAGGTTGCTTTAAATAAACATTTCAGCTCTAAGGTAAAGCCCATATGAAAGAATGATGCCAAATACGTATGAGCACCTAACAATCTTTTCTTTCTGCAGTGAAGAAATTAGCTTCCATATTTGATCCTTGGAACACAATTCGAGGCTTCGAAAACCAAGGTACACTTAAATTTTTATCGTGGTTATTGATCACAGGCTGTCACTCCCCATAATCAACGGTCTAAAAGACTAAAACTGTGGCTTTATCGTAGTCTTTGAGCTCTGCATAAAGGTAAGATTCAAACAATGGTGGCACGCATTTCACTCTTCGAGGTCAAACAGCATAACTAATCAGAATATCCAATCCAACCAAAAACAATCTATTAAAAAGAAGAACAAATCATGACAGTGGCCGACAACAGTTCTTAAATCCCTCAGACAGAGACGAATTTTCCTTCTCCCTACTTTTTCTTTTCTTCTTCTGTCAATGTCTCGACCCCAGATCAAATCATCAATAATCTTACGAGAACTACAATTCAGTAATGATATTTCCTGTTCAAGAGGCTGTGTAATGGGAAAACCCAGATCAGAATTTGGACCCACCTCTTTTAAACCGGGTATATCTAGAGTTGGGTAACCACAGTCACAATTACAACCACAAGATAGTAAAAACCTTATAAAAATATAAATAATATTCAAATATATTGATATAAAAACTCAAAAACTAATCAATTTAAAAAAAAATTTATCAGAATTTTTAAACCAGTGAAAGATAATTCCACCAAAATGTCAACTATCTGTATATCAGATAAAAATGCAATAGAATCTCAGCTGACTCTCCTTGACACGCAACTTATACTGAATAGCTCACTTTCGGGATCAGCCCTCCAAGCCACAATTCTGAATTACTTCCAGACTGCTTAGATTTCCTTTTCCATATTCAAGAATTTTTAGACTGACCTTTCCAAACAAAAACACCTCAATCCTATGTATGAGCCACGCATCGAAATTCCGTAATATTTCAGACCAAGCAGTACATAGGTTGCAGGTAATATATTTTCAAAAGCTTTTACAAATGCATCATCAAATAGAAATATGAAAATCTCATAAAGGATTTGTTATTCTCCAAAATGTAATACTCTTCACAAACCTTGAAGATTCGGACCACATTTATGGTTCTCTAAATCTGAGAAATTGAATAATTTGTCTTCTCTCTTTGATTCGAAAGTTAAATCTTTCTATACATAGAAACTTTCTGATCAAAGCAGTTCAGCGTATTAGAAAGTGGAATGATATATATTTTGATAGGGGCTCATATCTCACGGAAATGGTGCTACCTACTCCGCGGCATTCTCAAACAGTTTCTAAAAAACTCTTATTGATATCTCATTGCTTTCATCCCGAGCATCTATAAAAATTTTTGGAATAAGCCGATGTCAAGCTAAGCTCATGCTAACTACTACAATATAATTTTGATCAATTGAAAAAACTCATGAACTTTACATACTTCAAGATAATAATGGACACCCCAGACGTAAAAAAAAAAAAGAGACTCAAATATAACATGTTGTGAAATTCGCAACACTAAAAACATACTTAACATACAGTATAATCTAGCCATTTGATTAGAAAATTCTACTACACACCATGATCCAAATCGATGCCTGCTCACTTACAAGAACATCTTCTTCCCAACTCCATTCATTCTTACCATGGAAGTGCAAGCAATTGATATGCAGATGATAATGCATCAAAGTCGTCCACATCCAGGAGGTCAGAAGCCAGGTCATCTTGGCAGTAGATTATCACATGAGCGTTCACCATTTTCATCATAATAAAAATCAAAGATGAGAAGCAAAGACATAATGAATCTATGGAGTGAGTTTACTAAACAAAATAATATATTGCAACGAATAAATATTTCTCATCTCTATATCAATTCTCTCTACTATCCAGATAAAATGCCAACCATCTCTGCTTCCAATTGACAAAACCCATCAATCATTCCAGGGCGAGATGATCAAATTGGAAGCTCTTAGGAATGCAGAGATCAGAGGCCATTTAGCAATCAACAAATACAAGAGCCACCAATAACATTATTAGGAATTCAAGATTGGTACATATAGGACGGGAACTTATGGAGGAATACATAAGAAGTCCGGAGATGGATGATTGAACCTCTCTGAATGCAAGTCCTCAGCCCTGATCTTCTTGGACAAGGGCTTGGGTGAGGAAGACACGGATGATGCAACCACCCATGAATTGTTTGAGCTACCGGAGCTGAAAGACACGTCGATGACACCATTAGGGCTGCCGGGCAACGAAACTGCCTTACGCTTGTTGGATGGGAGGAATTTGCCCTCTGATGCCAATTCAAGGGTTAATTGATAGCACTCATCCACTTTGTCCTGTAGATATGCAACCAAGGCTTGAGTACAGAATCAATGAACAAATTTTGATTACAAGATAAGACATTTAGTGGCTTGTGATTAGCTTTGAACAACCATATCAGCAGTTTCTAATTGTCAATAAGAATGGAGAATTACATTTTGAAGTGCAAGTAAGAGTTTAATACTAAAATCAAAATGGTAAATTGACTTAGGTAACAAGAATTTAATGAAAAATTAGCAGACCTAACCTTGTGAGTGCCAAGAATTTCCAGTAATTTATTTTGGTACTCCTCTCCAATACAAGGCTCCAAGTTATTGACAACACACAACATTGCTGCAGCAGCTATTACTGAAGGACGATAACGCATAAACCTAGAATCTGTGCATAAACGCCCATAGCATTAGGCAAGATTTACAAACCACAAATATAAAAATGGAAAATATGTCACTGATTCGCAGTGGTAATTAATTCATAGGTATGGATTTTGCTTACCGGAGATAATGGACAAGAGGACCTTCTCACACCTCCTCAGAAGTTCACAGCAGAGATGGTCCTTTAAACCAAGCCTTCTTGCGATGTAATCAAGAAAAGAATGAGCAGTCACAGGATTCATCTTCCATTCAAGTGTAGAGAGAACCAAAATTTCCATCCTCTGAATCATCTTAGCCTCAAAGATATATTTGGCCTCCTCCACCTGAATAAATCACACAAACTCACATTCACAAACCAACAGCAAACAGATTGAAAGCGCAATGCCCATCACCCAACTCGTGAAAAGAAATTTTGGAAAGACCCATTTGCAGGAAAATGCACATACTTGGAGATCTAACAGAAGAGGAACATGAATCTCCTCAACCTTAGCAGCAAGGGAGAGACAAGCCACAGCAGCGAGCTGAGTCATCCAAGGCTTCCCTCTCTGAAACTGAAAACTAAATAGAAATCTATCAAAGTAATTGACAGCAAGAACGGCAGTCAGGACAGAGAAACAGTAATGGGCATGGACTCTCAGCATCCATTCCATCGATTCACGGCGAGCCACAGCCAGAGAAGGGTCTGTGAGCAGATGTTCATAGAGGCGGTTTTCTTCTTCCTTCGAATGCAAAGTTGAGAGTTCATGGTCGTCCCAGCAGAGGTCTTGCTCTATCAACTGAAGAGGAAGATTTGGTTCATCAGCATCATCATTTCTACTATAACAGCTCTCCGCAAGGAAATTTTCCTCTTCCCAATGCTCTTCTTCACAGTAAAGGGCCTCATCAAGAGCAAATTGAAGAACTTGCATTTGTTCAGGATGAGCCATATTCTTCAGGGAAGAAGAGTTTCGTGTCCGTGGGTCACTACAGGGTCCAACCAGAGAATGGAGTCCCTGACCTCCCACCACCCTCTCTCTCTCTCTCTCCCGCTCTCCTCGATACAGGAGCGCAGTCCCGTGGAAAGGGAGACTGAAGGAAGTCCAAAGGCCTGTGTTTTTAATTCTGAGCATTTTTTTCAATTGGAAATTTGATTGGGGAAGCTCATCTGCAGGCTCAGACCTGAAACGTGGGCGACGTACCATTGAAATCTGACAAATGTAATTTTAGTACGGTGGAGAATAATAATACCGTAACTTATAATATTTTTTTATAAAATTTGATGTTATTAATATATAATTATTTTTTAAATACTTTCAGTAATATAAAAATATTGGGATCTATTTTTATAATGCTATCTTAATTTATTTTATTATTAATAAAGTTGGTTTTAATAATATATATATTTTAGATATTTAGAAATTTTTAATAATATTATGATTAATTTATTTTAGAGACTGAATATATCAATAAAATATTATTTAAATGTATCTTAAAGTAATTTAAATTATTTTTAAAGATTTCTCTATCAACAAATATATGCTTATTTCCGTAAACTAAGTTGGATAATTTAAAAATGGAGTACATCAAATATGTTCATAAATATTTTTTATTTTTAAATATAAAAATATATTTTATAAAAAAATATCTAAAAATATATAAACTATTGTAAAAGTTATAATTTTTAGTTAAAATATTTCTTAAGTGTATATTTAAATAAAAAAATTTTTATATAAAAATATTATTATATAAAAATTATAATCTATTAAATTATATTTTTAAATTTAATATTTATATAAAAAATAATTTATTTATAAAAAATTTATAATTTAAATCAGATCAAATTGATCACTTTCATTAATGATTGTGTTCAGTCTAAAAAATGATTAGCTATGATAGGAACGGCCAGAACCAAGCAAGCGTAACGTATAAATGGTTAAGAGGCCCAAGATAACGATAGTCTAACAGAATAAGTCTTTGAGCCCATGAGACAATTGGCACGATACTTGGACCAATTGATATGATTTGAATAGTTGTGCATTAAATAATTATAATGGATTATTTAAATGAGTTGTTTTAAACGGCGGATATATCGATTCAGTATCTGAAAGTTAGGTGGCATTGCCACTGAATGAAGGTGACTGTTACACAAGCAACACCCTTCATCATCAAAGAGGCACAATACCCACGCATTGATTTAGGGGCCTGCTATCCCAATGATGCATCTAATTATAAATAAAACCACTACTCCAAAGAAAAATGGGGGACAACATAAAAAACAAAAGATGAAGTCTAAAAGATGAAAACAAAATAAGAGAAAGCCATTCCACCAGTTGAGTGCGTAAATATAAAAGACATTCCATCAAATGAGTGTATATATTTAAGCCACTCTGCTAAATGAGTGCACTAAAAGGATTATAGCCCTCCATATAGACACTCTTTCCTATCTTCTCTAAATACATGCATATATTTTCTTGCATCTTTTTCACTCGAGAAGAAATATTTGTAACTTGAGTATTAGATGATATATCAAAAAGTAAATCTTATATACCTTTTATGTATTATTTGTTTTATTATAACGTGTATAATCCAAATTTAGAATTACAAAGATCAGACCCATTTTGTTTGAGCATGTAGGTGCAACTAGGTAGCTCTAAGTTGTATAATAATTTCAGTCATTGATATGCATTATTAGCGCTATATGTGGGAAAGACAATCAAGCCACCTGGAAATGATATAGCCCACACTAGGACCCAAACAGGTGTGCCACACAAGGACATCATTTCACGTGGCATTGGCCCGACAGAGGGTAGCCATGAAAATGCTCATCCAGCCACAAACATAAATACGGAGATGTTAACGGCCCAGGTAGACACAATGTCCAAAGTTCTCCAAACTATTTGCAACAGATTACAGGAGCACCCACTGGGGGCTCCATCCTCCAATTCCTAAAGTTTCACATCAAGAAGGAGAAATTGAAGGAAAAAACAGCCAACCAAATAGGTAATTTTATGGTTTGACGACCTCGAGGCCCGAGAAGCTATGAGTGATAAGGCCCAAACTCAATTGGAAGGTCGGCTAAATCTTAGAGCACGGGATGAAAACTCAGGGTAGCAAAACCCATGCTATTCCTAAGATGCTAGGAAGCCTTTTACTTGAGAAGAAGCTTCATATAGCACATTGCTGAGAAGAGCCCATAACAAGTAGGTCCAACACGTCTCACCGAATTGTTCGGAGTTGAGGACCTTCATTACTAAGAGGATTGTGTCTACCTCCCAGGTAGAGGAGAGAATTAGAAAAATCGAGCAGCAGCTGTTTTGAGGTAGAACGGATAGACACTCGGTTGACCTAAACATGTCACCATTCAAAGGGGAGATCAGGATGTAACAACTTCCTTACAAGTTCAAAATACAGACCTTGGAGTCCTACGACGGAAGTTCTAATCCTATGAATCATTTGAATCATTTTCATACCTTATTGGGATTCCATGGCCTAGACAATTTAACCTTGTGCCTTTGTTTCCCACTTACCCTCAAAGGAGATGCTCGAATTTGATTTTACCGATTGCAACCAAATTCTATTTAAATATTTCAAGAATTGGTCGATAATTTTCTGTTGCAGTTCACATCCAATCG
The DNA here is from genome assembly GCA_033239525.1 of Nepenthes gracilis. Taxonomy (NCBI): domain Eukaryota; kingdom Viridiplantae; phylum Streptophyta; class Magnoliopsida; order Caryophyllales; family Nepenthaceae; genus Nepenthes; species Nepenthes gracilis. The sequence goes on along the minus strand of BSYO01000026.1, from coordinate 1,162,388 downwards.
AAGGGAAGAGAACCATCCATGGCACCTTGTTCGCATTCGGTAAGGCTTAAACGAGAGTCAGAAGCACTTCTTAACTCGATTTAAGGCTGAGGCCCGAAAGATATCGAAGTTGACCAACGAGGTGAAATTAAATTCCTTCATGGCAACAGTGCAATTGGGTGAATTTTTAAATATTTTATTCAATACGAATTCAAGACCTTTCTTGAAGCGAAGACCATTACCCATGCATACATCGCTACCAAAGAGGCCAATGAAGCTAAGAGGTCAGAGCGTGCAAACCACCATCTTGGATCGATAAGCAGAAAAAAGAGGAATGGAGACAACACCACTGCCTAATATCCAAGGATGCAACTGAGCATCCGAAGGGAGTACAGGCCATCGAAACTAATTTCTTTGAATGATACTCAGACGAACGTCCTAATATAAATTCGGAACGAAAAGTTCCTAACATAGTTCAAACTGCTCAAGAACTCGAAAGGAGAGGACCAATCTAAGTACTATTTCTTGCATGAATCTTTGAGTTACATCACTGAGGATTGTTGGATTCTGTACAAAGAAATTGAGACTCTTATCCAAAAAGGACATATCAATAAGTTCATAAGAGACCAGTGAGAAGCCTTCAGAAGTGCCAACAACGACAAGTTGGGCCAATAGGAGTAGCCATATAATGGGATAGTGGCCAGAGTAGTAAACTAGTAACAATAAGACCACATAGAAATAACATTCCGGACTACCCTAAGAAGACTTCTAGTAGCAAGAAGTAGAGGATAAGAGTAAGAAATGATGTCATTAGTTTTTGTAATGTTGATATGACTCATGTAATAACTTCTCATTCTGACCCTCTTATTATATCTACGCTCATTTCGGATGGTACCTTTAATTATCAATTAAAAGGAGTCTTCGTTGATAATGAAAATTTGAAAAATTTACCGTACCTTGATGTCTCTTTAAGCTCGAATTAAAAGAGAACAAATGTGACCATCGGATTGGATAATGAACCCATGCCGATCTAGGAAACTATCTAATTGGAGGTTACACTGGGAATGTATCCAAAGATAGCATCTCGAATGCTCACTTTTTTTAGCAAACGACTTGCCTTCGGTTTACAATGCTATTTTGGGACATCCCTACTTGGTGGTAATTTAAGCAGTGACGTCGATTCCATATTTAAAGATAAAATTCATGATAGCATGTGGCGTTGGAGAAGTCTTAGGCAACGGATTATCTGCCGAACTTACTACTTATCTCAAGTTAACTATGCGATTCCGAATTAGTCGATTGATGACTTCGACCTCTGAGATGAAACAACTCTACAATAAAGTTAGTCCAGTGAGTCAACTAACCAAATCACATTAGGCCTGAACGAGTCTGAAAAATACATCCAAATCAAAGGCTCTTTACCAGGTCAATTGTGTAAACAACTGATATCTTTTCTTTGGCAAAACTCAGATGTGTATGCATAGACATCCATTAACATGTCAGAAATTTTGACTGAGGTGATGATCCACAAGCTGTGGATTAATCTTAGGTATAAACCGGTCAAGTAGAAATAGAAGAACCACTCCATCAAAAAATTAATTGCCATAAGAGAGGAAGTCAGAAAGCTTCTCAATGTAGGTTTCATAAGAGAAGTCCAATACCTGGACTGACTATCAATATAGTGTTGGTCAAAAAAATTACAAAAAAATAGTAGATATGTATCGACTTTACAAATATGAATAAAATATATTCGAAAGACAGTTTCTTATGACCTATTAAGTTTTCTATTACCGAGAATTGATTTGCTGATAGACTCGACATTTGTACATGAGCTATTAAGTTTCATGGATACCTATTCAGGTTATAACCAGATTTGAACGAGTTCTGATGATGAAGAGCTCACCTCCTTTATAACTGATCAAGAAACATACAGTTATAGAGTTATACCATTCGATCTGAAGAATACAGGAGTAACATATCAAAAGTTGGTGAACAAAATATTTGAGGTACAAATCGGAAGGATATAAAGGTATATGTGGATGATATGTTTGTCAAAAGTATAATAGTTAACAACCATATTTGCAACTTGGCTAAAGCTTTCGAGGTGTTCCGAACACACCAACTAAAATTAAATCTAATAAAGTGCATGTTCGGAGGAACTTTGGAAAACTTTCATAGGCTGTGTTTCACAAGAGGATCAAAGTGAACCCCAATAATTAAAAGCTATCATGAATATGAATCCTTCTCGAACTATGAAAGAAGTCTAGAGACTAAATGGGAGACTCATAATATTCTCCTGATTCCTGACAAAATTTGTAGAAGCATTGAGAGAAACCAAGGAAAATGGATTCCAATCGACGAAGGATTATCAATAAGCCTTCTAAGAATCGAAGGAATACCTCGCTAGCCCTCCTCTCTTGACTTCTTCGAAAGAAGGGGAGGAATTGTTTCTCTATCTAGCTATATTTGACATATTGCTAAGCTCGATTCTGGTCAAGCAAGAGTCTGAGGTACAACGTTTGGTGTAATATGTTAGTAAAATTTTGACAGACACCAAAACTCATTACTCACAAGCCAAAAGAGTCACTCTAATACTGGTCCACTTAGCCAAAAACCTTTGATTTTATTTCCAAGCTCACAAGATCATTCCCCTCACAGATCAGTCATTAAACTAGATTTTACAAAAATCTAAAGCGTCTGGACGATTGATTAAAGGATAATTGAATGGGATGAGTTTGATATAGAATTTCAAGCATGGTTTGCCACAAAAGATCAAACTCTCACGGACTTCATAGTTGAAATAATGACCTCAATTCCAAATGATCCTAAGAAATGTGAAGACACCCGTCACCAAGAAGAGGCTCCAGTTTGGATCATGCACACGGACCGGTCATCATCCCAATCGGTGTGATCCTGAGAACTCCGGATGGGTTAGAGATAAAATATTCAATGACACTCGAATTTTTGACCACTAACAATGTCGTTGAGTGCGAAGTCTTATTGGCCGAGTTCAAACAAGTAAAGGAATGCTTAGCCTGGAGCTTTATCATCCATAACGATTTGGAACTGATCGTTAATCAAGTCATTGAAAATTTTAAAGCGTCTAGTCCATTATTTATAAAATATCTTTCTAGGGTAAAAGATTTGACCAAGACGTTCAACAAGGTGGAAATATGCCACATTCTAAGGGAAGATAATTGGAAGATGGATCAGCTAGCAAAAGTGGCAATGACTAGGAGCCTTGAGCAATGCATCAGAGAAATAAGGAAAATACTAACTATCCCGAGCATAGAAGTCCTAGAAGAAGAGGTGTTGTAGGTCTCAGATGGTGGTACTTGGATGATTCCGTATAGAAGGTACCTAGAAGAAGACCTTCTATTGAAAAATTCGAAAGATACCAAACGCATAAAAAGGACAGCAGGTTGGTACACCATCATGGACAGAAAACTGTGCCAAAGAGGGTACACCATCCCTAATATGTGGTATTTGGCAACAGTAGAAACTGACAACACATTGAGTAAAGTACATTTTGAAATTTGCGGGTCACATGTAGGGTCAAGAATATGGCATTCAAAGTTATGCGGTGAGGCTACTACTGGCCAATGATAAAACAAGATACCAGCCGCACACAGAACTCCAAATCCTACAATGGCCTTAGCCGTTCGTCCAGTTGGGGTTCGATATATTAGGCCCATTGCATTAGGATAGAGAAAGTTTATCATAGTCACCATAGACCCATCTGCCATCAACCTTATTATCTTGGTTGTTTGAAAGTATATACAACCTGATCTTCGATTGCTTACTTCATTAATTGGTAAGAACTATTGACCCTAATTCCTAAAGAAAAATAAGAATTAAAATATTTTGATGGCTAAAATTAAGAAAGAATAAGATAAGAAAATCTAAAAAAGTATCATATAAGTTTTCTTACACGTGTTCATGTCATTGCATCCGATCATGATCCACATTCCTTTCGATATATTTTTAACTATAAAGTATACAAGTTCATTGATAGGCATCGTACTTTATTAAGTATTTGGCTTACTTCCTTACTATTTTACTAACCTTTTAGATGAGTTTAAGTTGCACAAATAATTGTTGGATGAGTAGGAGTAAAGATCGAGGAGCTTTAGTTTTTGCTCCTATGAATGAGTTCTGTTGGATTTATATTTTTTGGACAATATTTAATGTATTTAATAGATTTAATTTAGTTTAAATTCAATTCTGAATATTAGTTTGTAATGTAATTGGCTTTCGGTCAATGTTTAGAGGGTTAAAGTGTTATATTATGGTGTCCGGTTTCGGTTTATATGTCGTGATAAACTTAGACAGTTTTAGTATGTGTTGGATTATTGTATATGGTAATGAGAACTGATTTCCATATTGCCACTAATGACATGGCAATTTTATTTGAATCCTGTGTATAATAATGCGTTATGTATTTTCGATTGGTCATGATATTGATGTAAATTCACGTCCAGATGATCAATTGAACATATTATCGGTCAAATTGGTAAACTAAAAGATAATTAATTATGATTAAGATAAATGACGAAATTTAGGAGGTGGTCCGTCACATATCCAATTATCCCGAAATAGCAAATACAACCAAAATAAATCCGGTGATTACAAATTCTTTTACAAAGATATATCATCAACCATAACAATAGTCTTTTAGAGACTCGTTTATATGTAAAAAACAAGTCCCGATTAAAACACATATGAAAAGTATAAGCAATATGATGAACTCGTTTAAAATTAATTTTAGAACTGTCATCAAATATTGCCAAATGATCTCCACTAGATTCATTGCCCTCTGTAACAACACTAACGCTAGCTTTGTTTTGTTTTCCATATTAATTTGCCTTTGTTCAAAGTATCTATCTCTTTTTGATTTATTTTGTATCTCATAACAATTTGCTTTAAATTATTATCGAACCTTTTTACAATAATTTCAAGTTAAATTTTTATGTTTCGATTTTGGATTTGCTTCTATTTTTATTTTTGAAATCAAAATCATTTCCTATAAGTCTACTGCTAAAATTTAGACGTTCTACCTGATTACGATTTTAGATATTTACATAATCTACCTATGAATTTTATCTTTAGTTAATAAAGCATCCTAAATGATTTTCTAAATAAGAGTATTATGAATATATAGAATAGTATCTCTAAATTAGGAATATACAGACGGCACAAAATCAATAGTATCAAAGATAAATCTTTGCTTTCATACCTGAGATCAAGATTTTTCATATCGGCAATGATATACTTAAATTCATTAAGATGATCAACAGTTAATTTGCCTTCTATCATTTGAACAAAAACAAGCATTGCTTTAGATGTAACTCATTTGTTAGATTCTTGGACATGCATAACTAACATCAAGCAATAACAAGGAAGTGTTCTTCTCCTTCATGAAATCACATAGGATATTAGTTGAGGGATATAAATAAATTTGAGATAAAGCCTTATGATCGTTTTATAGCTTCGTCGGTTCATCACAATTGCTAGGAATCCAGAAGAAGCCTAGCAACACATCATCTAAGTCCAACTGCATTAGAATAACCCATATCTTTACTTGCTATAATAGAAAATTTGGTATTTGAATCAAGAAGAGGAATTTTGTATGTTTCCAAAGCCATAGAAAAATTGAATCCAAAAACTCATTTTTGATGGGAAAAAACCACTGAAAATGAGAAGAAGTTTCATAGATTTTGAAAAGGAATAGTAGAGGAGGATGTAATTGCTCTCAAAAACTAATAATAAATTACTCTCATATAATTCTTAAATCAAAACAATTTATTTGTACCCTAAGAGGTCGCTTAAGTAGCTATCGCCTTGTCCACTTGTAGTTTGCCATTGGAAACCTATCTAACCCTATAGCATAAGTGAATAACTCGCAAGAAACTATTCATACAATTTCATTAGAGTAAAAAGTCACGTGAAAACCTTACGAAACTTACCTGTAGCCAAATATAGTAGAACTTTTCAAACTTTAACAAAAAGAACATTAGGGCTATACTTAACACAATCATTTTTCCTTTGGTAAATTCAATTGTGCATAAGGTATTAGGCAATTTAAATATTAATATTAATGCATATTCGAAAAATATATTCCACTTGAGAATCACTTAGACAGATTTTTACATCAAAGAATTCATATTTGCACACCACAAAGTTAAAAAATAGGTCACAGGGATGGAAAACCCTCCAATTTATCCTTTAATGTTCAACTTAGTATTATATTTGCCAAACCAGAAGGTGCAAAGGGATTTGAAGGAGGGAGTTTACAACTTAGAGTATTTTGTAGGAGAGAAGACTGCCAAATGAGTCAAGTTGATTCGAGCCTTCGAATTATTGGGTTAAGTATGGAGGACTTATATTTTAACACTTGTTGGATTTTAGGATAAAGAAGATCATGCACCTTTATATGTGAATGAGACTTACATTTATAGAGGCAGTAGGTATGTTCTTCAACTTTCTTTGTTGACACATCTGTATGAATTTAAAGATCATGGAGATGTATTCTTTGCCATGTAGTATTTAGGTAATGTCACACCTTCTTGATTTTGAAATTCAAATTGTCACTTTTAATGATCATGAAATTTTTATAAATAATTAAGATATGTATTTAAAAAATTAAAATTCTATAGAAACATTACCCAAAACCAAAAAGGAGGCCTCACCACTAAGTAGATTATGATTTTAACCAAAAACCAAACAAAAAATAAATAAAAAGTAAGAAAAAATCCGACACTAGGTCCAAAACTACCAAAAAATTAGCTATAACAAGTGAAAATGTAATCAATCACCCATTATAAAAATCGTATCAACCACCACCATTAAAAAAATGTCAAAACTAGGCCCCATCTTTTCAAAATAGACATTAACTGATAATTAACTGATAAATATCAATTCAAGATCTTTTCAAAAACGTAGAATACAATTTTATCTACCAGCTTTTTGAGGTTCTAAACTAACTTATCTTTGAATAGAACATTTCTCTCATGTTAAATAGAGTAGATAGTTGTAGCAAAAAGTAAATTAAATATTAAACACCAATTGTGAATAATATAAGAAAAATAAGGCCTAATCTTATGCCTAAGGCCTATAATATTTCTCAAACTTTATAGGATATTGTGAAAAATTTTAATGATCTAAATACATTTATTCTTCAATTTATATGCTTAAAACCAGTCAAATAAGATAGGATCACCCCTACAAGAAACAAGCCTCCATAGATAATGAGGCAAAATGGCTTTATTCCAAGCCATCAATTTGCATATACCTAGGTCACCCTCGTCCTTGATCTTATAGATATCATCCCAAGACACCTTGGCCAAATAACATTCCTCATGATCACCATTCCACATGAAATTATGTAAAAAGATAGTCAATATTCTCAAGAACGCCCATAAGAACAATAAAGATTGATGTCAAAAAACATGTATGATGGACATGATAGACCTAATGAGCTGGAGCCTCCCTACGAAGTTAAAGGCTTGCTGCACCATGCAATGATCCTCTCGGAGATATTATCTATAATAGGCTTGCAAGCATCAACTTCTAATCTAGACAAAATAATGGGGATATCCAAATATCAAACTGGAAGGGACCCTTTTTAGGAACCAAAGATGCCTATGGTAGCCTTGAAAACTGTAAAATCAGTGGCACAAAAGAACAAGTTGCTCTTCGACCAGTTCAACTTCAAGTTTGAGGCATCTGAGAACAAGGTAAGGCACTCCTTTTAATAGAGACCCAATTCAAATCCGCAGCCTAAAAACATCAAATCATCCGAAAAAATAAACATAGTAGCCTTGGATTTCTTACATTTTCAATGGTACCTGAACCTCCCACTTGATCTCGATTTAATAGAAATAACCCCCTGCAGGCCCTCCATCACTAGAGTAAATAAGGAGAGGATAAGGGATCACATTACCGAAGTCCCCTGGCATCTTTGATTGCAATAGAGAAAGAGGTGATGGAGATACATTGACAAACCTAATAGAAAAAAGTGGAGGGAATTTGAAGGTATGTAATGCTCAAAGAACAAAACCCCATTCTACCGTGTTGTTGGCTTTCTTGATATCAATCTTTAGGGAACACCCAGAGTGACCTCTGTCTATGTGGTGGCCGTTTAGAAGTTATTGGGTGAGCAGAACATTATCTCTAATACTCCTTCCAGGTGTAAATATTGTTTGAGATTTGTAAACTGCCATCTAAAGATAGCCCTTACTTATATTAGCTAGAATCTTTTAGTATTTTTGTAGATCATATTAAAACATAAGATAGGAAAAAGTCTAAGATTTTAGCAAAGGTCATCACCTTAGAAATAAGGTAGATAAGAGTAGCATTGATTTATTTAAGGAAATGACTCAAAGAGAAATAATAGAACCTACTCAACTTAAAATCATTTGTAAGAAAAAATATGTAGTAGATATTTAAATTATCACAATATAAACTATACTAAAATCCATCCACTATGAAATTTCCCAAATTATATCATTGTGATAAGTTAAAATATATGATACAAATTCAAATCCAAATATAATTAAACAAAATTTTCATGTGCCCTCTGTCCAATTATGCAAGCATCCAATATCCTATAATAGAAAAGGTTAGCAAAAATAGATGAAGAATTAGCTTGATGATCAGCAAGGCATTTATATTGTTATATGTTGATGTATATTGAATAAAGTATGTTAGAATTATAAAATGATCAAAATTTTGAATAACCGATAATATCAATTTTTGAGTAGATCATGTGAAAGTTGAAATTAATGATCATATATGTTAAAATCTATAAATATACATAAATCATGCCAAAATTACTAAAATATATAAAACATGCCAAACTCTATGTACTCATGATCAAGCATGTCAAAAATATGTAAATATACAAATTATACTAATACATAAAAAGCCAATGATTGATGATAACATCATTAACAAAGAAATAATATTAAAATTGGGTTGTGATTATTTTTATATAGTCAAATGCCAAATATTACTTTTTTGATGCATAAACGGTGGGTTCAACCTTCAATTTTATAATTATATATTATAACATGTTCGATTATATTCTATCAATTATTTATAACGGTCTACACTTAATCAAAGTAAAAGTCTATTTAAATATGAATATATTCTTATTTTCATATATTGGAGAAAATAATCCATTTATCAAAGTGAAATAGAGTTTTTCTTTATTTTTTCTTCAAATATATAACATGCAATGAAAAACTATGAATATGAAAAAAATTTAATATATAATTTAGAAATATGCAAAAATTTAGATGTGCAATTGAAAGACATGCAAAAACTACATTGCAAAAATTATCAATATACAGAATCATTAAAAGTTAAGATTCTAAAAATTTAACATCATTTGTATAATTTCATTAATTTTTTTCAAATATAAAATATGATGAATATTTATGTGAGACTTTAAGATATGTAGAAGCACATATATATATAATCTAAAAACATGCAAGAATATAATTATAAAAATTCTATATTTAAATATAATTTGTATAAATTTAAAGCTCATACTATATAAAAGTTTATAAAATAGAAGCAAAACTATATATATAAAAAGTATAATATCTTAGTTATTAAAATAAATATTAGTAAGTATTTAAAATAAAAATATTTAGAAACATTAGAAATAAATAGCAATAATAGAAGAAAAAATCTTTAATGCACTTATCTTTACTTAATTTTATCAAAAGATCTCTTAATTTTACCTTGATTTCTTCTTTTCATTCTTTCTTTATCTTTTCTCTTCTCTTAAAATCTTTCTTTCTTCTTTTTCTCTTAAAAATTTAATAAAATAAGCACAATAGAAATATCTTTATTTATAGAAAATTGATGTAAGAGCACAGCTCAAGAATAAATTATATGTTGAGGCATAATTTGAACTGCATAAGATCACTCTTATGAGTATATCAAGTGCCAACATTTTGTTACAAATGTGGATGAGCATGTATTAGGTGCACAGTTATTACCTCAAATATGCTAGGATATAGAGAAAGGCATCTATCAAGCATTGAACCTAAATCCAATCAATTTAATTTTTCTTAAATTTTTATTAAATAATTATTTTTAAAATTAATCTAAAATTATATTTATGATGCCATATGAAAATTGGGCATTACAATTCTCCACTTCTTATAAAATTGTTCTCAAAATTTTACATACATCAATATGCCATAAGATTGATTTGTACATGGTCTAATATACTTTTGTCTTGTAATATTTTATATCTTCTCTTTGAATTCAAATCAAGATTTCATCATATATCAAATCATTATCATTTATTTCCCATCTATTAATCGTAAGAGAAGCTATCAATTTTAATGATTTCTAACTTACAAAATTTAGCTTTTTCTTGCTCCAACTTAATAAGTAATGTTTGATCAAATATTTTACTATAAGTCCTCAAATGTAAAAGTACAAACTTAAGAGTAATAAATTTGATTTTCTTCTCTTTAGGATAATTAATAATCTTAAACAGTTTCTTCACCTTGTTAGCCCAATTCTCTGCATTATTTGGGTCCAAATTATCCAAAAGTTTAGAAACTCTTTCTTCCAAAAATGATCAAACAATCCTACTATTCCCAAGTTGACGTTGACCTTCTACTTGTCATGGGTCCATTGTTGTTGATAAAGAATTGGACTATTTTCATATAGATTTGATGACAATATCAACTCACTCACAATGGCCTTTCTATTAATTGACCTACTATAGTGTGATAAAGGCTATTTGGCAATCCATCCTTTTGACGTATCGATCTTTTATGAACTAGACTCTAATTATAAGATACTTTAATGAGATAAAAAAATTAATTTTTAAAATCTTCATTATTATAATTATTCACTAATTAATCATATATATAAAAAAATAAATTTACGTACCTAAATACATTGTCAAGTCTTTATACAATATCGTAATATGTTCTTATTTCGAAGAATCGTGAAATAATTTCTTTCTCCTCCTTATGATTCGTAAAGTATTTATATAAATTTTGTGCGTTCCAATTCTGATGGCGAAAGACGTCCTTTTATAAAAGGAGAGATGATTATTTTCAAATTATCAAAATGCCACTCTTTCGTCCAAAAGATGTGGCTTAAATAAATATAACTATTGAAAAGAGATATTCTTTTACTCAATGGGTATGTTTCGAAAGGATGCATCTATTAGAAAATAATATATCATTTCCATCAAAGAATATATTTTGAATGGGTGTATTTTTTTAAAAAATTCTATTTATTATATATAAATTAATAATATTGTATTAATTTAATGAATTTAATAATTCATATGACACGTCATATATGACATATTTCTAACATTTTTTTACTTAGCCCGTATGATAATAATACTTGTTGAAATTGATTAAAATAAATTTTAAGTGTGCAATATTATAATCCTCTAATAGTTTACATATCATAGTATTATAATCAAATAATTAACAAATGAGAGTCATCATGGTTCCACATTATTATGCGATATAGTTCATTCTATGTACAACAATACTTGTAAATTATATGATTAAATCTTAAATGAGAAATATTCATATAATTCAACAATAATATCTTAACGAAAGACTATTTCTATTATCATTAATCCAAAATTTTAGGTTCGAACAATATGAGATAAATAGGTGACATCAGAAATACATTATATGAGATCTCAAATATTAAAAGTAATAACATTACATCATGGATAACAATAAAAATCTATACTATCAATATAATCCATAAAAATTTTTGAAAATAAACTCTTAATTAATGAACCCATAATCATAAGTTTGGTACTAATATATTCTATTGATACATTTTATTTTTGAATTTTATTTTTAATGGTAAGATATTTAATTTTCATATACTTAGTACCCTTTGAATACTTATCATTTTTTGAGAAAAAAATATAACGAAATTATAACTATAAATTTTCAGTAGTTTGGCTATATTGTTGACAATTTTAAATTCAAAAATAAAATTACATAACCATAATGTATGTATAGTGGCTTCAAAATATGCCACAAATTCTACTTCTATTATAAATATAATAATCACATATTACTTTTTATGAGATTGCTCCTCCCATCAAAAGAAAAATATTTTTAGATATAAATTTTTTAATATTTAAATATCCAATATACTCTGAATTTGAATATTCTATCACCTTCAAATGATTAGATTTCTTATAAGTAAATATGTAATCTTTAATTTCTTACAATATCTCATCACTTTTCTCACAACCTTCTAGCGATCCATACCAAGATTATTTTGGTATCGTCCGAATATACCAACCACGAAACTTATATATGATTTGGTGTAAGTTTGTCCATATGTCAAACTTTATATAACAAATGCATAAGAAATATCTTTTATTTGATTCCATTCCCATTCATTTTATGGGCATTATATTAAATTGAATTTATTATATTTCTAGGTTGGAGCAATATTGGTTGCACAATTCTCCATCCCAAATCTCTCTAAAATTTTTTTGTTATATTGTTTCTGAAAAAATCTCAATAATCAATGTGATCTGTCTTGAAATATTTATATTCCTATCACATAAGTTATCTCACTCATATCTTTTATATCAAAATTTTTAGATAGATAACTATTAGTCTCATATAACAATAAAAAGCCACTATTTGTAAGTAATATATCATTAACATACAGAATAAAAAATATCAATTTATTTCACTGACTTTCAGGTATATATATCGATCAACAATATTTTTTTTATAAAATTAAAAGATAAAGTAGTATCATAAAATTTAATGTACTATTATTGGAAGACTTATTTAAATCAATATATTGATTTCTTTAATTTACAAACCATGCACGAGCTCAGCAAAGACATTTTTTGGGCGTGTACATTATACCTAAAATGCGTATGTGTATATATTATATACCAAACTTGTTTTCATAAAAATATTTTTTTTCATATTTTTATCATATAATTAAATTGATGCAACATAAATTGATAATATCAAATTTTATAATAAAAATTGGACGTTACAATTTTTGCTATTTCATTAAATTGTTATTACACTCATCAAATACACACACATAGAGCTTTAGTGTAATAGATATAATAATTCTTGTAAAGTGGGATAGCAAATACTTAATCACTTCATTAAAAGCTGCAGATTTAAATATCCTTCTTATTGGTTTGGTAATAGTCCTTTACAGTTCAAATTTAGTAATAAATTTTTCTATAGTCTTGATATTGAGCCTTACAATAATAATAATAATTATTACTTTATTATATCTACAGAGTCACAAATTTAAACTATAAAATAACATCTATACAGTATATGAATAAGGTCACATATATTTAGGGATTCAGGGGGTCCTTCGCCGGAGAGGCGAAGGACCCCCCTTCTCCCGTTTTGGACCGTCCAATTGAAAAATCGGATGGCTCCCTTTTTATATTAAAAAAATATATAGGTTTTTTTTTATATTATTTTTTTAAAATATTTTTTCTGTTTTTGATTATAAAAATATAAATTTTAATATTTTTTTAAAAAAATTTGATAATTTATTTTTTAAAAAAAGGGAGCCGTCCGATCATGATCGGATGGTCCAAAACGGGAGAAGAGGGTCCTTCGCCTCTCCCGCAAAGGACGCCCCCCGGATCCATATATTTAGTACTTAGCATATGGAAGTTCAAAATATGGAGTTATTATTCCTTTTAATTATTTTTTCCCCAACTTACAAAATCTTTTGTTGTAAATTGAATTTAGGTCCATTTTGTCAACAAGAATTTAAATTGAATTAACATTTCTTAATCAATTTGTATTATATTAATGAACTATTAAATTATAAACATTTAAACTGGTAAATGAAATTTTGTTGATGACTTTATACTTTTCAGAAAAAGGTCGATTTTCAGACGTCTGGCCGGCGGTCGCTTCGGGAAGAATGGAGGAACTTGTCGAAATCTCAGTCAAAGTAAACCATTCAAAGACGGAAGCGTTCGCCAAATCGGAACGCCGACAAAACAGAGTTTGAATTTTACTGTTACAGAAGAAACGTAGAAAAATCCTTCAGAAAATAAAAGGAAGAAGTAGCCAAATAAGCTTCGATTTCAGCTCCGCCTCTGAGCGACACAGATTTGCGATGGCCGCCCACTTTCATTTATGATCAGCGCCGCTGTTTCTGTCATCGGCGTCGATGGGGCAGTCGGGTTCGATGCTCGCACTGCAATCGGGCCAAGATAGCCGCGATATTAGCCACCGGTCGAAAACCAAGTCGACGGCACCGATAAGTTCGGCGCTGAAAATAGTGGAACCTCATCCGTGCGATTACACCTACGATCTTCCGGACGAGTGCTTAGCTTGCGTATTTCAGTCGCTCGGATCAGCTGACCGGACACGCTGCTCTTTGGTTTGCCGCCGCTGGCTGAAGATAGAGGGACAGAGCCGTCACCGTCTCTCTCTCAACGCCAAATCAGATCTCTTCCCGGAGATCCCCGGGATCTTCGCTCGCTTCGACTCCGTCACGAAGCTGTCTCTAAAATGCGACCGTAGATCCGCTAGCATAGGCGACGAAGCTCTGACCGTTATTTCCCTAAGTTGTAAGAACCTCACACGCCTGAAGTTGAGCGCGTGCCGTGGGATAACCGACGCAGGAATGGAAGAGTTTTCCAGAAACTGCCGGAACTTGAAGAAGCTCTCGTGTGGGTCCTGTTCATTTGGCGCAAAAGGCATAAACGCGGTTTTGGATAATTGTTCAGGATTGGAGGAGCTGTCTGTTAAGCGGTTGAGAGGCATCACCGATGGTGCCGCCGCCGCAGAGTCCATAGGCCCCGGCGTCGCCGCCTCATCGTTGAGAGTTATCTGCTTAAAGGAGCTTTACAACGGCCAATGCTTCGGGCCGCTGATTATTGGTTCGAAATCTCTGCGAACTTTGAAGCTGTTTCGGTGCTCGGGTGATTGGGATAGGATTTTGCCGCTGATAGCTGAGAGGGCTACTGGTATAGTTGAGATACATCTCGAGAGAGTTCAGGTTACCGATGTTGGCATGGCCGCCATTGCTAACTGTCCCGATCTCGAAATTTTGCGCCTGGTCAAGACCCCGGAGTGCACGAATGTTGGTCTGTTGGCTGTGACAGAGAAATGCAGGTTGCTGAGGAAGCTTCATATTGATGGATGCAAGGCTAATCGGATTGGGGATGAGGGTTAATGACGGTTGCCAAAGAATTGTCCTAATCTTCAGGAATTGGTTCTCGTTGGTGTTAATGCAACCCATTTGAGTTTAGAAATGTTGGCGGTGAATTGCCAGAATTTGGAGAGATTGGCATTGTGTGGGAGCGATACGGTTGGGGATGCAGAGATATTGTGCATTGCAGCTAAGTGCATTGCTTTGAAGAAGCTGTGTATTAAGAACTGCCCTGTATCTGATCATGGAATTGAAGCACTTGCTGGTGGGTGCCCTAATCTGGTTAAGGTTAAGGTTAAGAAATGCAAGGCAGTAACTTATGAGGGTGCAGACTGGTTGAGGGCAACTAGGGGGTCGCTGGCTGTGAATTTAGACACCGGAGAGCCTGAACATCAGGATGGTACTGCGAACGATGGTGCACAAAACACTGATGGAGATGCCCTTAATGTCAATGCCCAAATCGCTTGTGGTAATGCTGCAGCCATGCGTACTGTTAGATCATCTTCATTCAGATTAAGGTTTAGCTTATTAACAGGGAGAAATTTTGCGGCTTGTACTTTGAGAAGCAGCTCAAGTGGTAATTTCCGCCATGACTAGGAATCTGTTGCTGATAATTGGGGAAGGAAAGGAAAAATATTGTTGTCCGCTCATTGGTTTTAAGTGTATCTGCTAGTTCCCTGTTTTTGTATAATTAGTTCCTCTTGTATTGCTCATTGTCTTTCTGATTGTGTCTCCAATGTTGAACATGCTGATTACCAGTGATTATTCTGCAACTTATTTTCTCAATTGTTCTGCGTACCCTGTGCTCTCAACTTTATGTTTCAGAGGTTATTTTTTAAACATCTCGGTTATAAAAGAAGACATGCATAGGATTAAATCATGGGATTGGATGTCATTATCGACTGTATATATGGCGCAAGTATGAAACTATTTCGTGTCTGAAACAAAATTGCTGTGCCACTTCCACACATTGCTTGATTTAATTAATTTGACCTGGCTTATTGAATCACTTTTTCTTGCTTTAATTTGGTGACACTAACTAATTCAGCTAAGCTGTACACTAGTTGTTATTTTAATTTTTGATTGAGCAAAGTTTGTTAGCTAGAATATTTTCCCATGCTTTTTCATCAACACTTCCTGCTATTTCCTTTCATTTCTTCTGTTCTGTGCACTCTTGAAAGACCTACAACTGTCGATTTCATACTGTAATTTTCTTTTGGAATAAAATTATTTTCTACTTAGAGAACTGAGATGAAACTCGATGTAGTTAATAGTGCCTCATTAAAATTGTTTGAGACTCAGTTGACCTTCTGTGTAATAAGGTCAGGACTCTGTATACACTCTCTCCCATTTTCCATCTTCTCTGCTAATTACTGTATGCTTGTGTTGTCTGATGTGTTAATGGGGATGTTTGTCATTTGTGCAGATGTGAAGTTTAAACCAGACAAGAAGGGTGATATCACCTTTACGAGAAAGCCATATTTTCGGCATTCTGCAGATTGAGGTTAGCCTTGTTCATATGATTATAGCTTCTAAACTGCTTGTAAAGCAAGCATTCTTGGTTCAACTTTTCACTTTTCTGTTGCATACCGAGTGTTTCTAGAACTACATATGGCATTATTCATTCAGCAGTATTTGAGCTAATGTATAGGTAGGTAATTGCCTTGGAATTGGAAGACGATTAGCCCTATCTGCCGACCCTGCTATGTAGTTTGGTCTAGAAGTCCAGATTTTAATCCTCCAATGCTTAAAAGGCATAGGGAGGCAGCAAAGTATGAGAGGTATCCCTATGATGGGTCCGATAACCCATGGGCTGGCTTAAAGCAAACCTGCAAAGCAGACCACCTAGAAGTAGCAATAGTCCAGCAAAGAGCCCACGTGGCCTAGAATCCAGGCAGCATGGTCCGAATCCGCCTGACAGAGTATGGATCATAGAGATTGCTCTTCGGATTGGCCCACTAGTGCAACCCAACTGTGTTCGTGTAAGGATCGGGTTCCTAGGGTATAGCCTCACGACCTTTAAGGGAAATTGGCCTAGGTAGCAAGTTGCCCGGACTAGATTGATGACCGCTGAGGATGGTTGACCGGATTGATAAATGGTTGACCGGATTAGATGGTTGACCGGATTAGATGGTTGATCAGATTAGATAGATGATCAGACTAGATGGTTGACCCGATTGGATAGAAGATTGTCTGGATTGAATAGTTGACCGGACTAGATGGTTGACCGGATTGAATAATTGACTGGACTAGATGGTTGACCGGATTGGATAGTTGACCAGATTAGATAATTAACTGATTAAGATAGTGACCGGATTGGATAGATAACCAGATTAAATAGATAACAGGAATGAATCGTTGACTGGTTGGGAGAGTTGACCAATTTGACTTGTCGGCCGGTTTTGATTAAAGTCTGGATTGACCAAATTAGAGTGGGTGACCTACTCTCACTTGATCCATTGACTTTTTTTTTTTAGATAGGGGATTTGAAAGAAGTATTAGAGTAGGTAACTTGCCCCCACCTACTCTCACCTACCCCGTTGTCGATAAATACTGAACTTGGGGGTTAGGGAGGAGAGTTTAGAACAAAATCTAGAAAAAGGCACGAAGGAAAAGGAGATAAAAAACTTTTAGGCCCGATTGAGTAAGGAAATTCGTAAATCAGGTAAGTGTACTCTATGCTTTGTCTTTGACTGATGCTGGTTTCTATCTGATTCTTTCGGATATTATTATTCTAATATCCTTCTTCACTAAGTTTTTACATATTAAATATCATGATAATGGCTTTTCTCATGTTTTATAAAGAATCTTCATGTTTCAGTGCATGTTCTACGTTTTATATGTTGAATTTCGTCCCATGATTTATGTTTAAATATTGCTGGAATTTCCTTCTCATATGTGAGTCTGGTATTACAGTAAATGGTTAAAGTTCAAGTTTTGAAAGTTATATTGCATGTTATTTAGATTGTTTGTAAATATCAGTTTGCTTATTTGAAAACTTCATTTGTTAAGATATAAGCCACAGAACTAAGAAAAATTGTATATAATAAATAATGGTCGAGTAATTGCAGGTCTAAAATGTAATTGTTATTGAAAATTTGGTTATGGTCGAGTAGCTGCAGGTCTAAAATGTACCTGTTATTGAAAATTTGGTTATGGCCAAGTAGTTGCAGACCTAAAATGTAGTCGTTATTGAAAATTCAGTTAAGAAATTGGATTCAAAGATATTGGAATGATAACTCAAGGATTACCTCTGGGCCACGGAAAAACTTTTGGTAGCATCTTT
This sequence comes from Nepenthes gracilis, assembly GCA_033239525.1. Lineage (NCBI taxonomy): Eukaryota > Viridiplantae > Streptophyta > Magnoliopsida > Caryophyllales > Nepenthaceae > Nepenthes > Nepenthes gracilis. The sequence continues at coordinate 1,143,937 of BSYO01000026.1, read as the reverse complement.
GGACTATGGCCCCATATGCCAAGTTAAAGGCATTACCACCCACCTTTGGAAGTAGAATAAGATGATCGGCCTTAGATTGTGTGGATATTGCACAATCCTTCATTGAAGTTGTCCACTCCAGTCTGATCCCTAAAGATGATTGAGTTTTCCAAATGATTTTGAAGGCACAATAACTAAGAATAAAATAAGTAACATCTAGACTTAAAGTGAACCGGTACTAATGAAAACGGCTTCTAGTCATGTTTTATGTTCCTCTGTGCAACATGCTCCTATTTCGTTTCTTTTGATTTCATATTAAAATGATAATTATGCATGTCTTTGCTTATTGTACCTTGCTGAGCAATTAGTTCACTTCTTAATATTTTATTACCTTCAGACGAGCAAGAGTTTATATCGGATGAGAAAGAGTTTAGTCAGACGGACTAGCTAAGACTTGAAGGGTCGATCTGGATTCTCGAAGCAGTTTATAAATCGACATTTAATGTATTTTGATAATTTTGGAGACTTTTTGTATAACGAATCCGCTGTATAAATTAATGAATATTTGTATGCTTTCGTAGGACTTTATATTTGTATGAATATAAATTAATGAATATTCATACATCATTGAGGCCGGCCAAGAAAGGGCTGACTTAAGACGTTCGGCTGGTTTGGATCCTGTGTACGCGTTATTATAAATTATTACATGAATATTTATGTCTGTCTTATTCCTTTATTGCATTTTGATATTGACGGATGTGATTAGTAGCCTATAAGAGATTTGGTCCGTCATAGTTCACTTGGCAATTCCTGTCCAGCAAGCAACTCCACGTGATCGTCAATTTGCCGTGCCGTGACCGCCAGTTTGACACACCGTAACCACATGGAAAAGTGTAGCTTGCCAGAAAAAGTAAGGGTAGCTTCCTCAAGACACTAGGGAATCGCAGCGCCATTAACACCCTATCGACAACTAGCTCATGTGTACTCTACAAATAGCTTTCTTCCACATGAGCTTGGCCTCAACTCTAGGCTAGCACTCATCGGAGCTTAACCGTCTGTCTCAAAGTCACTCCCCAACCGAGCACACTCATAGGAGTCCAGTTCTTCCCCATAAAGCCGCTCTCTAACCGAGTGCACTCACCAAGGCTTAGTCCTCTGCCTCAAAACCGCTTCCCAACCGAACACACTTCTTAGAGCTCGGTCCTTTGGCTCAAAGCTGTTCCCTAGCCCAATGTATCCATCGGAACTCAATCTTCTATCTAAAAGCCGCTCCCTAACCGAGTGTACCTATCGAAGTTCGGTCTTTTGCCTCAAACCCACTCCCCATCCAAGCGCACTTGCTGGAGCTCGATCTTCCGCCTCAAAACCGCTCCCCAACCTAGTGCACGTATCGGAGCTTAGTCCTCCATCTCAAAGCCTCTCCCCAACCGAGCGCTATCACCGGAGTTCAGTCTTCCGCCAACACTCAATCTCCTACTACATGCGTCCATGCATTGTTATTTCATATGATCTTTCTATCCGCTTGGAAAATATTTCTAATTTAAATATCGGAGAACATACCAGGGAACGAGTCCTGCCATCCTCTGACCTCTTTTTTGTTAGTTATATTGTGCAGGATTTAGGTTTGAAGTAACGAGGATCGAACCCGTTTCAATTCGACCTTAGGAAAAATCAAGTGACACTCTAATTCGTTCGATAATCCGGATCAATGGGCGCATCATTGACGCCATTTATGAAAAGCCATTTGAAAACTGTATAAGCCAGGAAGGAAAGTAGCAACCTAGGGTAGAGATGTTTTGGAAGCAAAGAGATGCAAGAACGGAAGAAAGTCGGCGCTTAAATAACCAAAGCCTCACCCCATAATGGCATTGTTCAAGAGATATCGAAGGGTCACGTTTCCATAATGCCACAACACGTGCCCTCACCGCAAAGTGCTTTGTCACGTCTTTTCATTGGTTTTGTTATGATGACTGACGCAACACCTTCCCGCGCAGCCTGCTGATAGCTATCGGCCCAGACACTCAAGTTAGCAGGGCAGCAGTAAGGAGCATGTAATGATGACTCGACGCCTCACTTTCCAAAATTGTGAACCGGCAGTGTGTAACTCTAGCAGTCTCTAGGAAGCTCCGACTGACTCACGCTCCAACCTTGTGTTCAAGATGAACCGTTGTGAGTTTGGATCACTAGAAGACCGAGTTGCCAGCAACCCGGATTGTTAGTTTGTCAGACGTCAAGCACGGAAAGTATCGTTCAAGTGCTTCAACCAATCACATCTTGCAAGAATGTTGGAGCCATGCAATATGAGAATAAACAATGTTTGATAGTTCCATTCATTAATTCCTCTTGCAAAGTACAAGTTTTTAACAGTGGATGTACAACATCAAAAGGGAATAAAATGCATGGAACAATAACCTGATGATATTCGTCTAAATGACTTCGAGGAAGACAGTTGTGATAGGAAAATAAAATATTGCCGCTATCCTCTCAAAGATTGACCTCCTTGCTGTCTGCCCCCTTTGTAAAAATAAGCACAGCAGGGAGTACATGAAGAGCCCTCTCTTGTGAGAGCAGAGCACAACGTTGCTGCACTTGCCTGGGAGACAACTCCCCAAGATCCAAGCACTAAAACGCAGCTATGACCTGTGGGCTCGGGGGTCTCAACTAGACCCGACGTGGTGACGAAAGCTAGAGCACGACGTTAGAGTAAGGTCGGGGCTCCTCCTCCCTCAGCAGTCTCCGAAAACATTCTACCAAGGGCAACTGAGGGCAAAGTCACTCACTCAAATGGGGAGAGATGTTACCCTCCCTCGTCGAATAGGTTGAGGTGACTGCCTTTCAAAGTTGTTCCAGAGAGGATGCTTGAACACCGGCGGGGAGGAGACAACGATGGCTACCAAGGCTCATACCCCATCCACTACAACTTGAGGATTGTATGGGTCGGGCCCAAAAGAGTAAAACCAAGGTAGTCTTCAGGCGCATCCACGGCTTCAGCCTCAAACATTGGGCAAGAGTCTCCGCCAATCCCGGTTCGTGGTTATGTAGGCTTCGTGCTAGCTCCAAATTCTCACACCACTTGGTTGGTGAGGACGATTCGTGAAACGAGACGTTAAGAGCCCCTCCATTTATAACCGGAGGAAGAGACCGACCCTCATTAAATCAAGCAGGTCACATCGATAGCCCAGAGAACGCCATTGGTGGAAGATTGCCAACACCAAAGCATTAAATTGGTGTCGAATCCCGCCAGAGCTGCAAAGCGCATGGGGAAGGAAATTGCCCATGAAGACCCGCACAACAATGCCCCATCAGAAATATACCAGGGGTTGAAATTTCAAGCCCACTGACTTAGGAGCTAGTGATGAGTCTGGTAACCTATGGGCCAACTTAGAGTAGGCCTGTAGAGCAGACCGCCTCGGAAGCAGCAGTAGTTTAGCAAAGGGCCCACGTAGCCCAGAATTCAAGCAGTATGACCCAAAATCCACTCGATAGAGTATGGGTCATAGAGACCGCTCTTCGGATCGGCCCACTAGTGGAACCCAATGGTGTCCGCTTGGCAATTCCCATTCAGCAAGTAAACCCACGTGACCATTAATCTACCGTGCCGTGATCGCCAATTTAACGTGCCCTAACTACCTAAAAAGGTGTAGCTTTCCAGAAAAGTAAGGGGTGGCTTCCCCATAACGGTAGGGAATTGTGGCACCATCAACACCTTATCAACAGCTAGCTCTTGTGCACTCTACAACTACCTTCCTTCTTGAAGAAAGGAGGGGGCTTTTGTCGAAAAAGAGGAGAAAGTAGGGGAAGGAGGCTCTCTTGGCCTCGATTTCAGGCTAGCACTTATCGGAGCCCAATTCTCCGTCTCAAAGTCACTCCCCAATCGATCACATCTATTGGAGCTTAGTCCTCCATCTCAAAATCGCTTCTGAACTAAGCGCGCTCACCAAAACCCTGTCCTTCGCCTCAAAGCCGTTTCCTAACCGAGCACACTCATCAGAACTCAGTCCTCAGCCTCAAAATCGCTCCCTAATCGAATGCATTCCCCGAAGCTCGGTTCTCTGCCTCAAAACTGCTCCCCAACTAAGTGCATGTATCAGAGCTCAGTTCTCCATCTCAAAACCGCTCCCCAACAAAGTGTATTTATCGAAATCCGATCCTCTGCCTCAAAGTCGCTCCCTAGCTGAACATATGCATTGGAGCTTAGTCCTCCATCTCAAAGCTGCTCCTTAGCTAAGTGTATTTATAGGAACTCAATCTTCCATCTCAAACCTACTTCCCGGCCGAGTGCACTTATCAAAGCCCAATCCTCCACCTCAAGGCTGCGTCATAACCGAGTGCACTCACTGGAGTTCAGTCCTCCACCAACCCTCAATTCCCTACTACATGCATCCACACATTATTATTTTCTCCTATCTTTTTATCCGTTGGGAAAGATTTTTGATTTGAACGTTGGATGATATACCGTGAAACGAGTCCCACCATCCTCTGACCTTTTATTCATTAGTTGTATTATGTAGGATTCAGTTTTAAAATAACGAGGATTAGACCCACTTCAGTTTGACCCCTAAAGAAGATTAAGTGGCACCCTGACTCTTTCGGTAATTCGGATTAAGGGACGCATTATAGTAACGTCCCTCCCTGTCTGGGCAAGTGATTTTGCCCTCAGCTGCCTTTGGTAGAACTGTTTTCAAATACAGTTGGGCCAGAAGGAGCCCCCAACCTCACTCTAACATTGTGCTCTAGCTTTTGTTGCCATATCGGCTTTGACTAAGACCCCTGGGCCTGCAGGTCATAGCCGCATTTCAATGCTTGGGTCTTGGGGAGTTTCCTTTTGGCCGAGCGCACCTACTGGAACTCAATCCTTCATCTTAAAGTTGCTTCCTAGCCGAGTGTATTATTGAAGCTCAGTCCTTTACATACACTTAATCCTCCAAATGTATGCATCTACGTATCATTTTCTACTCATCCTTCTATCTTTTTACTCAATTAGAAGATTTCCTCTTGAACATTGGAAAGATATATTAGGGAGCAGGTAAATGCACTTGTGATATCTTGTTGAATTGTGGTATGTAGGATCTAGACTCAAAGTAACGAGAATCGGACTCGCTTTAGCTCGACCTCCTAGTAAGATTAAAGGGCTCATTAATTTATTCTGTAATCCGGATCCAGGGATATTAATTATTATTATTATTATTATTATTATTATTATTATTATTATCAATATTATTATTATTATTTACTATTATTCTATTAATAGTACTATTAATACATATTAAATATTGGAATACTAATTCTCAACTTATTTTATTCCAATAACCAAATATAAAAATAAAAATTTTTAACTTTATTATCATCTTATTCTATTATTTGAGAATAACTATTATATTCTTATCTTATTTCATTCTAGTAACTAAATGTGTCGTAAGAGAAAGTAGTATTCTTGGCATTTTGCAGATTGAGGTTAGTCCTGTTCAAATGATTATAGCTTCTAAACTGCATGTGAAGCAGGCGTTCTTGGTTCAACTTTTCACGTTTCTGTTGCATACCAAGTGTTTCTAGAACTACATATGGCTTTCTTCATTCAGCAGTATTTGAGCTTGAATGTATCGGTAGGTAGTTGCCTTGGAATTGGAAGACAAGTAGCCCTATACGCTGACCCTGCTGTGTAGTTTAGTCTTAAAGTCCATACCTTAATCCTCCAACGCTTAAAAAGCTTAGGGTGGCTCCGAAGTATGAGAGGTATCCCACCATGAGCTGCACCTTGTACCGTGACTTAAGCCACTGTAGGACTCCTAGACCTGCTAGAGGGCACTTTTGTAGATCTTGTGTTTTTTACCTTGTGTTGATGGTGTCATACATGACAACGTTTGACTGCTGGGCATCATGAGGTACATATTTATGCCATACTTAGGATTATGAGGTGGATGGGCATGGGATATTTGCTAGAACTAGCTGTCAAGTCTTGCATTGATACTGAGTCTTGGATGATGGATGTGTTATTGATGCATGTTCATGGTGGATAATTTTATACTATCACATGCCCTTACATGAATGTAAGGCTTTAGAATATAAAGCATGGATGGCTGACAGGTACTCATGCTTTTTTTAGGGGGGGAAGGGAGGGTAAGGGGAAATTGACTTCCAATTTAGGGGTGTACCCAGATCCCCTTTGTGAGTGAGCAGGGTGATCTGTTTTATCCCTCAGGTCTTGGGTATTTTGAAATATCCCTTAGGCGCAAGGGATACCATTTCAATGAAGTAAAAGACAACTACTCCTTCAACTACGATAATCATGAATTACTTCGATTCAGATTAATGACATTTTATTATTGATTTGATAGAGTTTGGAGGGTGATCCATATGCTGGTAAAAAGAAAGCGAACATCTTATAATGCATATAATCGATGCTATACGATCAGCCGGATTCGTGGGCGAATCTAATGTCTCTACTCATAGATCCGATTATGTTTATTCCTAATTCTAAATAAAATGTAATAACATAGAGTTATTTATTATTATACAGTATCCATAGATCACACAAGTGCGTATAGACATTATTGACACTTAGAATACATGGCACATGCCACATGTCATGTGGTAATAGTTGTTGATATTTATCTTTTGCATTATATATATCTATAGTATTACCGGTTGTGGTAAATTTTTTTGTGGGTTAATATAAATAGGACTATATCTGTGACATTTGATATAGACCAAAAACAGAGAATGGATTCAATGGGTGGTAATTTTATCTTGTCAATTTTTCATCTGTTGGTTTTTAATCACCCGGCTAACTCTGAAGGGAAACCCCCGCCCTGTGAAGATGGTAGGGCGAAGGCGGTTTTAGATTACCTTATCCCAACCAGTCTTGCACTATCCCAATTTTAAAATAATTGTAAAATATATTTTTTATGTAACTTTTTTATTCTATAATGAATTCAATACAATTATTTATATACGATGTATATTATATTCAATGCTTTGTTTTTACTAATAAATATTTTTGAAAAAAATTTGAGTATATATATATATATATATAATGATATAATATTTTAATAATTTTTAAAAATTATAAAAACTGAAGGTGCATTTAACGGTGATACGTAAAACGCAGCGGACATTAATTCCGTACGCAATGCAAGCTGTTGATCAGATGGAATGATTCGTATCAAAGACGATTGGGCTCACTTTTCAGCAGGCCCAGTTCTGAGAAACGGCAGGATCACTTGTGCGCTACAGCCCATACCTAGAAGGTAATGCTCCGGATTTCTTATATTTCCTTTTGCAAGTTACATTTTGGATCAATAGTACTAATCTCACTTATTAGTAATTTACATGTGATTTTACTCTTTATATGTAGTCCTATTAGGATTTTAAAAAATAAAAAAAAAAATTAAGATGGACTCTACATATAAGGAAGAGATTATTAATAAATTGAAGGTGAATGAGAAACTTAACGTTACATTTCGGCTGTGGATTGATTCTCTGTGCTCGTAACCTTGACTGAGTAGCAGTAGCATCTGCGGAAAGATTAAAAATAAAAAAAGGATTGGTTGAACCGATGATTTTTTTTAATTTATTCAGATGTGGAAATGAATATTTCAATTAACATCTTAGGTACTGACACATACCTCAAGTTTGAATAGTCATTTGAATGGATTCGGGTTGGACTTTTGGACATTTTAATTCAAATTTTGTACATCACAACAATTATTAAGAGATCAAAGCATATGGGATTTGCTTTTCATAATATTTTTTGATATTCAAATTAGATATTTTTCTAAGAAAATGAAAGATTATGAAATGTTGAGGATTAGAGAGAGTAAAAAATAAAGGATTTAGCTTCATAATTTTTGGGATTCGTAAGTATATAGAGAATTAGAACTTTATACTTTTTATTTTTATAAGTGATTTGGATTGCATTTCTCTTGTTTAAGAGATTTAGGAATATTTATAACCTTATTGCCAATCAATACATCATTTTTGAAGAGGTATGATTGCGAATTAATTGAGGAGTTATATTGGTTGAAATTGACTAGTCAAACCGTTATATAAACTCTAAATATAATGCTTGTCCATTGGGCATATCAACTATTTACTTAATTTGAATATTCATCCCGCGGTTTGTATAACAATTTGTTAGAATTAACTATTTTGAATTATTAATTGAGTGGTCGTTCAATACCTCGGTCTTTTGTATTACTTGCAATCCGACTATTTGGATATCCGGTAGTTTGATTGGATTTCATTCCGTTCTGAGCCTAACAACTCAGTTGGTTCATATCCCTCCATGAGTTGACAGATTGTTGGCCTCTCGTAGCAACAGTTAAGCTGATCTCATCTTGAAGTAGAACCAACACAAATCCTCCGTACTCAGAGGTTAAATTTAAGTTTTGAGTATATTAGAATGAAAATTTGAGTGGTGTGCTTTGAACTCCATTCGAATGTTCCTTCATAATGGAATCTTAATCAATGTACATTGATTCTTAACTGATCTTGTCAATCAGAACTTGATTCTCTACTTTATAACTAAGATTATTTGACCATTTGACTGTTTTTCCTTGCTTCAAAATGCCCTGTTTTGTGGCACGTTGTTTGGTTATATGAGGATTTTCTCTCATTTGGACTTCAACCAAATCCTAAATATCAACATCTAATGGATCTTTGTTTGGTTTTTAACCAAACCTCTAGTCCAAACATCTAACAGAGTTTCCATTTGGTTAATTTGAAGAGAGATATCTCTTGAGTACTTTCGTATTTTTCTAGGAGGCGTTTATGAAGTTCGTCTTAGCTTCTATCTTTTATATAAAAAATCATTTTGATTTTTCTCTTTTACACAACATCTTGAACTAGAGCGCTTTTCCTTTTGGGTGGCTATTTCTAATACCCCTCTTCATCTATTGTGGGGTATCTATATTTCACAGTTTGTCGGAGAGGATTAGCCAATTTAATGTCTTTTGACTCTTGTGCTATGACATTATCGTTGGAATTTCATTAACCAGTCAGAACCAGTTGACTGGATGTTGAATTTGAGAGGGTGTGAACCTTTGTGCGTTTTTGTTTTTTATCTTCTTCTGATTGTTGGATCATCCATTTTTCCTTTTTTTTTCTTTTAGGCCGAATGACCTTAGCGTCTACCTTGTAAGGATATACTTTGTATATAAGTGTATCTATGAAATAAAAAATAATTTTATTATTCACATTTGAGCCACAGTTCTTAATTTATTTCTTTCATTGAACTTATATTTATTTACATAGGGTTGTAAATTGTCGAAAGTTTAGATTAATAAAACTATCAAAATGAAAAAATTTCTTCAATGATTGGCCTTAATACCTTTGCATTTTTTGAAGTTCTAGTTTGATAGAAATTCATCCATTTGGCACTCTGGCAATTTTGTCTTCTGATAGTTTGAACTTTTGACAGTTTAATTCTTTGCTAATTCGCCCTTCTAGCAAATTGGCATCCTTAACCAAATAACTAGGACTTCATATTTCCAAGGTTAATGGATTCATTCTATGAGACAAACTAAAATTTTTTCGCTTAGATGCTTGGATGGTTAATGCCATTTTTTCGCTTTAACCATGAAAGCAATTTGATCTCCCTAACTCCCAAGAAGGAGTTTAAAATAATGAAAACCCCAATTTGGTAAAGAATTGGAAAGATAGGTTTTTGTATGCCAAAGTTCCCAAAAACTGGATTTTGTCGAATAAATGGGTATTGTGAATATTGCGTTTTTTGTTTAATTCTTGAAAATGAATGTGCGATGACTAGATCTCGAGTTGATTTGATCTAATAAAGGGAAATGCTGCCGAATTGTGCAAGACTGACAATTTTTTAATCCAAATTACTCTTGATGCAATTAACTAGTACATTATCCTTATGGGAGAAGATGTAGCCGATATGCTTTTTTGTCCTTTTACAAGGAACAAGGATGGCATCTTCATATATTTTCCTCCTCGGGCTGTCTTTGATCAACCCATTGTCCAAACAATGGCTTTATCAGCCCCTCATTCAGACAATTAGAAGGTTTAGAGAGTTATGGATGAGATTTCGATCGAAATAGCTGAGATGGAAACAAAAGAATGCTGAAGAATATGTTCGTCCTATAACTCTAGCTACCATTTCTTCTTTCGCTAGCCCTTCAAAGGAGATGCTTGCCTTGAATTTTAAGGAAAAAGTTCCCATTGTTTCCTTGAGGGAAGAGAATGGTTCTCTATATCATTACTCACATGAGGATCAGCTAGTTGACGCTCCTATCACTACGAAGTATAGGAGAACTAGATCTCTGCCTTTTTGTCTGGCCCAAGAGGTACCCTCTTAGCCTTTAATTCCGAACCATTCATTTATCTTCAAATAATTGACTCATAACTTTTTTCATTTGCAGTCTAAAAACCTAGTATGTTAAATTAACGATAGGCTGTTCAGTCAAGATATTGAAATTGATCACCTGTCTCTGTCTTAGACTAATCCTTTCATAGTCTAGGGTTTAGAGTTTAGGGCTATGGTTGGCAAAGCTAGGGCGTCGTTCTTTGAGGATCGAGCAATTTGTCTTGAGAAAGAGTTGGCCGAATGGATAAGTAGGTCTTGCAATTATGCTAAGCAAGTTGCCATTGTTGGGGACTGTGCCAGTTCTTTTGAATATAGAGCTCATAAAGCTGAACGATACTTGATAATAGCTTTCAGGGCCATTGATGGACTAAGAGTTGAATGCTTAAGACTTGAGGAGCAATTAAGGAGGAGTATTTGACTCGAATAAATTGGATCTCTACTCAATTCTCAATTCAAAGAGGGAATTGATTTTTGCAAGAGGATAGTCTCCTTGGTAGCCCTAGGGTTTCCTACTGGCTACTTGGATATTAAGAATTTTAGAGCTTCTGCAACTTCTAATATCTTGAATTTTGTAGAACAAGAGAACTCTCCAGCCTTGAGGTCTAACCCTTACCATCAACAAGAGAATTGTTAAGCAGTTTTTGTCCTTAAATTTCGTAACTGTCAGTTGTACTTATGAGTGAGGACAATGCAATTTAATTCTCAATGTACATAAATAGATTTTCATCCTTGAATATTCATTGTTCCTTAATTGATGTTGATCGAGTAATTTATCCCCTAAGCATATGCATATGAGTTTTTGACCATTAGATGGCTGAATTGTCCACCAACTAAGTCTTTTTACTACTGTCATGGTTAGGCAGCCATAAAATGGTTGAATTGGTTGTTAGCTAAGCCTTTCGGCTATTGTTGCCAGCTAGGTAGGACCATTGTTCTTGATTGATTGACTAATTGTGTGTATCTCATGGAAGGACGTATTGACACTTATGCGTTGATAGCATTCGTGAAGTTTAGTAAGTTACATGACTATTAATCGAATCTTGATTGATTTTGTTCGGCTTATCTTTTAACCTCTCAAAAGGGTATCAAGCGTTGGTTCGCAAACCCTTGAGTCTTTCGGAATTGTTGGTGTGTGACCATGCTTAGAGCCATACGGTTCTATTAAATCTACACCGAGACCGTTCCCTTGACTCGGTGTGTTTTACAGACAAATTATTTAAATAATTTGTCTGACTCAAGGTCAGTCACGATCATATTAATTACATACAAGCATATAAATTGACAAGAGATGAATAAAAAAGCCAAAGTTATTACTAACTTGAAATAATATATTATAATATACAAGTACTCCAAAGTAAGGGGCAGGGCGTACCTGTATGTTTCTAGGTTGTCCTTTTTATTAGTAGTATTTTTTGAAATGAAGAGCGTTCCAAGTTTGAGAGATTAGCTTTCCATTTTGAATACATAGTTTATATACTTTGTTATGGAGTATTACCGACATTAAGAATGGTCCCTCCCAAGTTTAGAATAGTTTATTCATGTGTGCTAGCTTCTCAATTGTTTTGATATTCCTTAATACCAAGTCACCAACCTTAAATATTTGTGCCTTTACCTTTTTGTTATAATACCAAGCGACTCTTTATTCATAGGTTGCAGCCCAAATGTGTGCCGTCTCCCTAGTTTCCTCTAAAATATCCAAATTTTGTCTCAAGAATTGGGGATTTTAATCTAGAGCAAAATTTTTTATTTGGCAACTTAGCGGTCCTATCTCCATTGGGATAACCGTTTTTGTTTCGAAGCAAAGGCTAAAGGGCAATTCCCAGGAGTTATTCGGTATAACCAAAGTAATAATGGAAGCATGTCTGTTCAGGCCTTTCTAGCTTTATCTAACTTGGCTTTCAACCCATTCACTATCGTCCGATTTATCACTTTTGTTTGTCCATTCAAAGAATTGGGTACCATTGGTGATCACTATGATCTCCGGTATCCATTTAGCTTATACATTCGGTGACATTTTATGTTGAAGCGTGTCTTAATCTAGTCATTTGCTTAGAGGTCCATCTGCAGTCAACCATGGGGCTACTTCGAGGTAACTGCTAATGAAGGCCGTACACCATGGTGGGTGGTTAGGGTGGCGGTAGACCTAGATAACCCATTGGCGATCACTATGATCTCCGGTAACCATTTAGCTTACACATTCGGTGACATTTTATGTTGAAGCGTGTCTTAATCTAGTCATTTGCTTAGAGGTCCATCTCAGTCAACCATGGGGCTACTTCAAGGTAACTGCTAATGCTGGCCGTACACCATGGTGGGTGGTTGGGGTGGCGGTAGACCTAGTTAACCCAGTATCATCTAGCTTTCACGACACCATATAAGAAAGTGGGACATCATTACAGGCCTCGAGGCCTCCTCTAACTGCGATGTTGAATGGAGTGAGATCCGATTATGTATGCCGGGAAGCATGTATCCTTACAGTGAGGTATTGATTTTGGACAAAAATCCAGAGGCAATAGTAAGAAGATGGATTGCATAACTTCGGATTATAAGTGATAATATTTGGGAAATCATTTGCCCAACAAAGAGAATTACTCAACCTTTACATAGTTTACTTAAGAAACTACCAATCTGTTATCTACAACCTTTTGGGCTTCTTTTTATAGAGAAAATGTGGAAGAAAATAAGGAAATAAAGAAAGGCTTCATTGCGAGCCCTGGCCTGACTTTGGGAATCTGTGCTTTAAATCTTTGTTAGGAATGTGGTTTTGGGGCTCCCCCATTTGTTAGAACCTGGCACTTCCTTTACTAGGGGTCGTAGTTTTCACGTTGGCTGCTTAGGTTGCACCATGGGTTGTCCAAACTGCACCGTGTACATCCCGATATCATATATATTGGCTTTCCATGAAACTTGATTATGCATTATTGCCCTCCAAAGGGGAGTTACAAAGCCAAAGAAAGCAAGTAGCATGGTTTTCAAAATCAAAGGCAAAAAGCTTTGAAGAAATTTGGGTGATTTTAGAATCGAAGGATTAATGTGGCTGTGAAGCCATGAATTCAAGACACACACTGATGATCCAAAGTGCCTGCGGAGAATGGGACTTCCAAAAGATGAATCAACTGCCACTTATGGAACTGCCCGAAGACGAGAGCCGTGGGTAACTGTTAACAACAAGACTCGAAAATTTGAACTAAATTAGCAACTTACTTTTGGAGGTGAACATATTAAATTTGGGATTTCACGATTGTATTCACGGATGAGAATTGATTGAATTGTTGGATCAATCAGGGATTAATGCCTGAGATAAAGTTCATCTATGTAGGTGCATGATTGATGGATCTCCTGCTCATGCACTGTTAAGCTAATCAGCCCGCATGAGTAACATATTCCAATGGAGTATGAACCACTGCTTTAAGGAGTGGTGGTTCAGACTATCTGTGCTTGGATGAGATCCTCCATCAAATTGGATGAACATGCATAAGAAAAACATAACCTAATTGGACATGCCACTCTAATGAGTGAAGGTCTGGATAAACGGTGCTTGTATGACTAACAACTGACTTGGATAAGTGACACGGTCATTGCAAAGATGATTCGGAATAAACATACCAATTAAATGAGTGCGGTTTAAATAAGCCGTACTTGGATTAGTGCCTCAATCAACTTGTATGAGAAACATGCTTAAAGAGACTGGCTGAATAGTACATGCCACTCATATGAGCAAGGTTCGATCGGACGAACTGTGTTTGGATGAGAACTTCAAGAAGCTTGGATGGTCGACATGCTCAAGAAGAGCATGACCCTGATGGGACAAACCACTCGAATGAATAGAGTTTCAGATTAATCATGCTAGAATTAGCTTCTCAATTAGCTCTTATGGGTGGTGTGCTTGAAGAGATACATATGTGGGATATACCATTCGGATGGTTGAGGTTTTCAAAAACCGTGCCCTCATGAGCATCTCAATCAGCTCCCCATTTGGGAAATGCTGTCTTTAAGTGTGTTCCTCAATTGAGCATGATTTATTCAAGCTCACTGAGATGTTCGAGCGGAGCATCACCAAAGTGGGATGTAACACTTGGATGAGTGAAGTTCAAATAAATTGTGTTTGCACACGCAACACACTCAAACAGAACATTTCCCATATGGGACCAAATATTTGGACGAGAAGGTTTTGATGAGCACCTCATTCATTTAGGAAAAGCAACACACTCGAAGAGAGTGTTACCCTAATCTAACGTATCACCTGGATGAGTGAGGTACCGATGAGCACCATAAGTAGCTCAAATGTGGGATTGCTTAAAGAGACTATCACTCATGCCAGACACATCACTCAGATGAGTGAGGTTTGGATGAATCATGCTTGGATATTCGTCTTAATTAGCTCAAATGAGCAGCATATTCATAGACAGTATGATTTGGATGGGACATACTAGTCAAATAAGTGACATTCAGTTGAATTGTGTTCAGATGGGACATCAATCAAAATGAGTAATAATCTTGAACAAAACAGCACCCGGGTGGGTAGACTACTCGGACGATTGCACTCTGCTGAACCATGCTTGGTCGAGTACCTCAACTTTAATTTCTAAAATCAAATTATTTTTATTAGCACGTGTAATATTAGGATTTTCGTAATTTTCTATTAGCACTAAGATATGTTTAAGGTATAATTAGAGCTGTACATCATGTATTTCTTTGAGGTTTGCCTGCTGTTTTGCTCAAGCCTAATAGTTCCAGAAAACCGCCACATGAGCTGAGCATTACCCGAGAATATGTGGTGTCTGATTCTTTATAATGGGTAATTTGCATTTGGACAGATGTATAGGTTGCGTTTAATGCCCATGGTTAACGTGTATTTTGAGTTAATTGCAGTATGTAGAATAAGCCTCGAATAGTTTGCTCATTCATTGTTCTGAGCTGATCTAGGATTTTTGCTCAAGGTTCGCTCATAGAAGGCCATTCACTGGGAGCTTCCGCTCGAGGGATGTTCAAGGCCCGTGATGGAGAGGAAATTTTGTTCGAGTGACACTTGAAGCTTGTTTGTAAAAGCATGTTCAAAGACCATTTTGTTGAAGTTCCTGCAAGCTTAGCTCAAGTCAAATGGGGTTAAGGGCCATTCATTGGAAGTCCGCTAGAGTTTAGCTCGAACCAGAAAGTTCCCTAAGTAGTTTGGTATGTTTACCCTCGACCTTCTCTCGAGCGAGCCATTAGCAGAGCAGAGTAGTTCTACCTGACATTTACGCGATTCTTAGTTCAAGTGGTTTTGCCATGACTTTGGACATCCAATTGGGTGGCTGCTAGCAATGAAAGAGGGAACAGCACCGAGGCTAACTCTTAGCCTAAGCTTGATGCATCACAAGCTTAATTGGGCAGTTTGCCTGAGTGGTTGTTCGAACGAAATAAGGTCGGATGAGGTCAAAATTTTATAAAGTAAAAAAAAGAAAGAGGAAAAAAGTCCCAGAGTGTTGGGAGAAAGAGGAATTTCATGGGTAGCTTTTCCAAATTTATTCCATATCAAAGACAAGTATATGTTATGATTTTTGTTTATTTTATAAGTAAAATCCTTGAATTTTAAACACAAAGATATCATTTAATACCTTCAAATTTTGGTTTGTTTGAGGGAATTGATAGTTTAACAATAAAAAAATTAAATATATATATATGCATATCATTTTTTTAGAAAAAAATAAAAATATTAGAAGAAAAAAATTTATTTAATTTTTTTTTTGGAGAAAAAATAATAATTTTCAGTCCCCCTAAAAAGCTGGATATTCTATAGGCATTTTCAGAGGCAGAAAGTCAAATAGTTGGCTTCCACGAACAGCCTATGCTAGGTTGTCCCATAATTTATGTTGCTAATAAAATCTTCAACTTGATTTTCCTTAAATTAAAATATTTAATAATTAATAATTTTGTAATGTCAACCCCAAAAGATATAGAAAATGTCGATGGCCTTAAACAAAGGGAAGTTAGATAGGAACCCCCTCCCTATTTAGGCTTTTAAAATGTCAACCCCTCAAAAAATGTCCACTCCCTCCCTATATCATTGATTTTCTCTCTATTTTTTTTAAAAAAATATTAAGAAATAAAAATAAAAATTATTCTAAAAATACTTTATAGATAACGCGCGGTGGTAGTAAGTCCTCGATCAATGATTGGCAACGATGATCGGTCGTTGGTGGCGCTAGTGGCCGATGATACCGCCATCTATGTGAAAGGCTTCTATTAATTGATATTGATAGTCAATAATAAGAAGTAGATGATTTTTTATTATTGTCCTTACATTTTGAAAATAAAAAATCACTCTTGGCATTCTTGCTTTTAACTTTTATTGAATAGAAGAATATTTATGTGACTTATTTTTCTTATAATATGGTTATTTTTTTGATCACATTTCTTTATTTATCTTTGAATGGGAATACATCTCAATGGGTAGAATTTCACTCTTGTAATTAGATTGTTGTGGTGACGGGTTGGATATCTAATTGTTTATATTAATAATTATATATAATATGCAAAAACAATTATACCAGTTTATCATATTACTATTAATATGCTTTAATAGACTGTCTGGTTAGATAAAATTAGAATTCTGTATTAGTATTATTTTAAAAAATTATAATTCTTATATTTGATCATAACTTTAAGAGGAGAAATAGTTATTCTATCTTACGTATATCATAAATTAAAATTTAACCTAATGTATTTTAGGTGGACTCGTAGATATTCTAACATGAATTTTATATATCACAAATCAAAATAAGATTTACTCGTCGATGCTTAGGTTTGAGTCGCACTAGTCAAACTAAAATGCGAATGGGAGAAATGAGGGGGGAAATTTTTCTAGAGGATAAACTCCAACCTAATGGTATTTTCATAGGAGAAATATTTTCGTGTAGACTTCAGTACTATAAGACTCGATCAAAATAAATGCTTTATTAATAAATTGTTAAGAGTTCAGTCACTCGAGATGCAAAAATATAAAGTCGTAGATAGAAAAAGATTCAACACATGATATTCAAGATCCAAAAGATACTCTTGTGGTAAGGTAGCTTATATTTGTATAGGCTCAGAACTTATTCATGAAATGATTTAATGACTGTTTCAACTTTTAATTATTAGTTCTATTATTGTGTGACCACTCTCTTTTAATTGCTTACATTGATAGATTATTTAGGTATTTACTTAGTTCTCGTTTTAAGTAAATAAGATCTTTTTGAGATAAAATTCTAACTTAAATGTGTAACAAGTAGCTTTAATGTAGATGTCTATTTCATGAATCTCTAAACAGTGCATTTAAGTGGCTTTTGGAGTGGCATGCCAATTAACAGTAACCCTAATGACCTAGACACGGGCTAGTTTGACTAAATTTTTAATATTAATAATCTGTCTATTTGTCAATACATTTATTTTGATTGTCAGGATTTGAAACATGCATACCATGGTGTTGTAAAAATAAGCTCGGGTCTTTTAGCAATTGTCAATTACCAATCTTTTGTGTAACCACAATATATAACAAAGTTTAATAAAACACATAAGTTGTATAATAATATTCAATATAAAATAATCTTCTTAACCAATAAAAAATTATATAACAAATTTCGAATAAATATCATATTATAAATATCATCTACTAAGAGTTATTTACAACAATTCGTATAAATAATCAATTGAATATAAATTCTAATGTATCTAACAACCTACAAGAATCAAATTTAACAAGAAAATAAGTTACCAGTTAGTAATATGTCTTACGATTAAAGTTAAAATAATATATTCAAATTTAGTAAAGTTGGAACTCAAATCCTCTATTAATTGGATGCAAAAAGTATTTTCCTTCTCTTCTCTCTTTTCATTCTCTTTGTACAATGTCCATTGTTTTTAACACTCCAAATCTTCCACAAAAAAATGCATCAGGACTTTTATATCCACTTTACAGCATGTGCACCCATCATTCATGCATCAGGCGCAACACCATAGTTTATAGGAGGCTGAGGACTAAATGCATGAAGTCTCTATATAATCACTCTTACAACACAAGCCCTTCCTTTCTCTCTCTATTCTATCTCTATTACAGGTCACAGTAATAAATGCTTGATCCTTTGTTTGATAAACAGTAAGTTATTTATAGTGGTTAAACTTCCCGTTGAAGGGTGTCCACGTGGGGTTGGCGTGCGTAGGGGATCTTGCCACCAACTCTGTAAATTTCTTTTGTTGTGTCAGGAAGATTGCGTACACGCTCGCTTAGTGTGACGTTTCCTTTGCAAGTCCGCGTACTCTGCTAACCATCATTCTTCTTACAGTCTGATATAATCAGCCACCAAATCTCTGTCATGCCATTCTTGCAGGCTGGGCAGCATCCGGGGCCCATCTTGAGTCCATGGGCCATAGTAGACTTTAAGTCCACTGTATCTCGCGGGCCGATTATGGCACTTGGACCTCTTGAACCGCTATGACATCTGGGCCCAACTCTAGGGAAACATATCTTTGATGTGGGCCTTGGCTATAGTATCTATCATTAGCCCCCTATGCCAAAGGTTCAAGGATTTCAATCTTTGGCAATGCCTTTGGTCCACGGAATGCTCCAAGCATCAATTAGAGGCGTTCTTTGCTGATATCTGCCCGCATCCTTTGCTCTCTGCAAATGTCCGTGGGAATTGTGGGGACCAAAAGTTTGGGGACACGCGACCAAAACATCTAAGAACTCGTTGAAGCTTGTACCTTGTCTAAAGCAAATGGGAGACTTCTGGGTCTATGACATGGTCATGGAGTTCGAGGACATTTTGGATTCTTCAAACAATGCTAGGCGTTCACAAATGATCTCTGTCTTTGCACATTTGCCTGAGACCCTAATCATCCACTTACGAATGAAATGTTATACTAAATTTTAATTTCGTACCCAATTTATTTATGTAATTTTTTTCAACATTTCGATACGAATATTAGATCTCAATCTAGTACAATTGACATCAAAACTCTAAGCAAACTCACAATTTCATTGGTGTAGAGTTGTACCAAATATTCTATTAAAAATGTAGTTCTAACTGTAATAAAATGTCACGATTTTATTAGTCAATTTACTATTATCCAAATTGCATTATAATTTTTAGCTGTCTTGCCAACCAAACAGCAAAATCCATAATTATGTACTACCGATTTTAACCAGGAATGGATAAATGTTGTAGAAGTCCAAGTAGCTTTCGGTGCTTAACTTTGACTTGCTGACATATGAGGCATCTCTTTCCAAATGTCACAATTTTTCTCTTCATATTTCTCTACCAAAAGAGTTTTCTCAAATTTTAATATATTTTATTAATTCCTGGATAAATGATATATTTGGCTTTGTACGTTTTATTTAGGTTGTCTTCCTTAATCTCCTCAACATCTAGCATAAAAACGTAATCCCAAAAATTTAAGAATTTCATTAGCTGTAATATTAAAATCTTCCCATAATTCTCTATTCAAGTCACTTATAATGATCACATACCACCTTAAATTGTTGTTACTTGCCCGGGGCTTCTTGTTCTTCTATTGACTTTTTCATCCTCATATCATTGGAGTTGGAACTCGTGTGAGATCCTTCTAATATTGAACTCTAGCATCCCCGATTTGTATTTCTCTTTTCAAAATAAATTGCTCTCCTTAGGTCCTTCTCAACGAGCAAAATCTATTCAAGCACTTCTCTATACGTCCTCAAATGAAACCAGACTAATCGTCTCCGTATAATCTCTTCTAATCCTAATAGAAATTTCCTCGCCCTACTTGCCTTTTCCATCGCCAAGTGCAGGCCAAATCGAGACAAGTTAGCTATAGCTTGGTGTGTGTGTGTATATATATATATATATATATATATATATACCTCAATTTTTAGTCTATTTTGTAAATTAAGGTTCATTATACTTGTGATTAGCATAATATCATACTTCACATCATTTGTTAAAGCAAAGCAAAGGTGCTTAGCTTGGAGAAGAAATAAGAGGTGTAAAGAAGTGAAGTAAGCATTAAGAAAATGCTTAAGATATCTTTTGCATGTATTTTACACATTTTCACTCACCTTTATCATTTCAACTTTGTCTGTATTTATTATTTTTCTAAGCAACTAATTTTAATTAAAATCAAAAATTCGTGGGCATTGATAGAAGGAATGAAGTATGAATAATCAATAATCTTCTTGGATGTGGCGCTTTGGACCGGATTAGGCCATGCATAATAAGTACAAAAATGATGGCACCAGAAATATAATTAGAAAAATTTATTTAAAAATTATAAAATAATTTAAACACTTAAAATATAAGATGAATAAATTGTTAGTAAAAAATACGAGTTAATTCTAATCGTAAAAATAAAAAGAAAGATATAGACATAAAAAGCTTAAGATTGTATGATAAAAGATGATGTAAAATTACTTGAACAATCAAATAAAATAACACGTAATTAAATAAACTAATGGGAATAAATTCATATAAACAATTATACTTAGTAGGAAATAGGGATATGTTATTATTATTACTGTACTTTTAGATAAAAAGAATTACAATTTTATTTTTTAATATCCAAAATATTTTTAGGGTGTTTTTAAGGATTTTTATTATTAGGGTCTGACCCGGATATACATAACTCAAAGCAGTAGAATAAAATAAAAATCTCTCGTCATACATCAGCTGTCAAATTAGTGAGTATAAAAAATATAATGATGTATAATATTTTTAACGTGAAATTTTTTTTTTAATTAAGAAAAAAATTACGAGACAAGTTTCAAAATAATTCACTATAAAAGTGTCGATTATAAATAGTTTATTACGAAATTCCTTTACTACAATTTCGAGTAAAGAATACTTTATTATAACCTTTCAATACACCCAACAACTCACCAGAAAAATATAATAATAAATAAAAGTAATCAAACAAAATAAACTTTAGAAAACCTCTCTAGAATTACGTACTCGACCTGGTTTCTGTGCAAGAGCTTTAGAAAATCTCTCAAGTGCAAGCGCAAACATCCTTGGTTTTTGCACTTGGGCGCCCTCTATGCGATAGCTGTGCCGGCAAAGCAGATGTGAACACCATAATTTTCGTATGAATATCACACAATTTCTCGATAACTATTCAATTATTATGTAACCCATAAAAACGTGATTAAAACCCAACATAAATAGCAAAACTCATTTAAAAAAAAAAAAAAACACCATACTATTTATATAAATCTCCATTCAGTTTTTTAAAGCTCTTTAAAGAAGATTCTATTCAATTTAATTTATTTATTTGTTTTAAAAAGGTCAAAGTTCAAACCCTCCCCCTGGACAGACCACGGAATTTCTTTTCGTTACGCAAATTAATTAATGCTGGCCTGCTACGTGCATTTACAGTTAATACTTTAAATGTACATTTAATACAAACCAGCACCAACCATACATATATGTAGAGTTTTTATCTCATTAATTTAATTTTTTTTAATCATAATAAATAATATTTTTTAATAATAATTAATATGATTATTTGATTAATATTAAAAACTATAATTAAAAAAATTAAATAAATTTCTCTTATTAAAAAAAAAAATAGATACCACAAGTTGATTTAGATGGCAAATACGTGTTTTGTTAGAGAATCACATGAATCGCGTGCATGCAATAATTCAGAAATTAATTCCTTTGACTTTCGTTCGAGTTGCTTATACATTATAAAATACCAAATGATTTTAAGGGTTGGTTAGCTTCGTGGAAAATCAAAAATAATTTTTACATCTTTTGGTTTTTGGCAGTACGTGAATTTTTTTTTTTTTTTTCATTTTAACTAATTAAAAAATAAATTAATAAAAAAAATAATTTTTTTAGGTCAATGGAGAGCTTAAACTCATTTTAAGGAAATGACTTTTTATTAGACCTAATTAAAATCAAATAATTTAACCGGTCAAATTATGCTAATTTAAAATTTTATACCATTTAGTCATGATATATTTGTATTATTAATAGATGCGAAAAAAAAAAATTATACATGATTAATTTGTTGGTTCTGCGAGCATTTATTAGTGATGGGTGCTCTCATAGTAGACTGGCCCAGGAAGGAGAAACGGCCCAAATCTACGAAGACCCATGCATTGGCTTGGACGATCAACGCAAACCGTTGACCGGATGAAAGGCCTATGAAACTAGCACAAGGACGAGCGACTGGCATTAGGGACGGACAACGTTTTTATTGACCAGCAGCGCTGTAATAGACCTACCCTCAAATAAGCCTTACATGGGTTAGGCTCAGTTTGGCCTGTAGCAGCTTTCTTCCCTAATTTTGCGCTCTCCCAAAAGGCAACCTCCACAACAACGGTTACCAGTAAATTCAGCCCTCACCCCATGAGGAAAGCGCCGGATTCTCTCCCCTGTCTGCTATAAAACCTTAGTCGTTGTAGAGCACAAAAGGAAGGAAAACCTCCCAAGGAGCCATTACCGCCATTAATGCCAACGTTAAGAATGGAAGCTGTTCCAATAGAGCCCTAAGATCCCGCACTCCTTCCTAAGGAAGGATTCTCAGCCTCTCAACTATAAGAAGGCCATGGAGTCAATACTCCAGGCACGACCTCCGAAAGAAAGCAAACGATCTCATACTCATACGAGTTGCTCTGACATTCACATCCCTTTTTTCAGAGGATTCCTTTAGAGTTCGTCTGACGTCTTCTCAAACTCTCACGCTTTTAGGATGCCCACACTCTCTTACTTCCTGTCGTTATGGTTCTTGGAAACCCAGAGATAAGAATCAACGCTCCTCACGAGCGATATAATCCTTTCCCAACGAGAGCCAAATCATCCCCATAAACACTCTCTGATTCTCACCTTCATTACACCCATTCTTTTACCTTCTCGGTTCTTGAAAGGTTAGTTTACTGACTTGAACGTCGGAGTATTTTTGGTGGGACAACATCCCTCCGACACCTAACCTTTCATTTGTCTTAGTGGTGTGTAGGACTCTGACTTGGTGGACAGAGCTGGACTCAACGATCGACGTAACCCGAATCCGTTCGAAATTTGGTTCTAGGACGCATCATTGGTGCCGTTTGTGGAAAACGTTTACAAAAAGTCAACTATGTTTTTCAGAAACCTTTTTCAACCAATACCCTCAATCGAAATGGTGAACACGAGGGCTAAGCAAGCGAGCCAGCCAGAGATGTGACCTCGCCCGACCAAGACCACGCCACTGGTGTCATGGTTAATGGGGTGGCCAGCAGGGTTCCAGCGCTTTTCTTTCAAAACCTGGTGGAGCATATGCTAAACATCAAGATGATGCTTCAGATACTTTGCTCCCGTCAGGAGCAAGAGCAGCAAGGGGCTCCACCGGTAGCGGCTCCTACACTGGCATCCAGATGAGGAGGCCAGAGAAAGAAAGGATCAGCCAGAAAGTTTGAAAGGCCAACCAACGTTCAAGCACCGGAGTCCTTACATGCTCAAAGCCATCTAAGGCGTGAGGGGTGGGGAATCAGCGCGACCCCGGAGAAAAGTTCGGAATGAATGAATCCCAGATACTCTCGCGTAGAATTTTGGCCTCAGGCTCAGGAGGGAGCCTCTCGGGCCGTTAGATCTACTGGGGACAGCAGCCACTCGACTGTTGGATAAGCCAAAGAAAGAACGGAGTTAGGACGTATCTCAACTCCAAAAGATTTGGTAATGTCGTTTAAGTGGATCCGAGGCTAGAAAAGATATGGAATCGTGTCTTTAAAGACAATGAGCACACAACCAATATCGACAAATCTCCTTTCGCAGAGGAGATTTTAAACCATCCCATACCGACAAAATTTAAAATGCCAGCCCTTGACTCTTAAGATGGGAGTTCTGAGCTCGTTGATCATCTCGCCCACTTTTGCACCCATTTGGGTCTACAGGGGCTGGAGGACGCCGCCATATGTCACTACTTCCCGCTCACCTTAAAAGGAGACATGCGCATCTAGTTCAATCATCTCCCCTCTTCAATCCGAAGTTTTCATGAGCTTACAGATCTCTTCTTGTCATAGTACGCCTCCAGCCCCAGGGAGGAAAAGCAGCTTTGGCATCTATCGCACATCAAGCAGAAGCATGGAGAAAATTCGTGAAAGTTTCTGGATCGATTCGTGGCAGAAGCTAGGTGATCCCCCGACTCACGGAGCACCGACACATGGAGACTTCTTCAGGCACCTAGCGCATAAGAATCCATAGACCTTTTAGGAAGCAGAGTCCATCACCAGCGCCTATGCGGCCGCGGAGGAGGCCAACGAGGCTAAACGTCCCGAGTGGACCAAACAACCTTGTTCTTTCCCAACTGAAGGAAAGAGAAAGTATGGCGACGGCGAACACTCCCAACAGAAGCACCACAGGACCGGGCCGGCTGAGCACAAGGGCTACCGGCCGATCAGCCTAACGCCCCTGATGGACACACGCTCGAACGTCCTCATGCAGATTCGAGGTGAGAAGTCCCTCAAGTGTCCTAAGCCACTTAAGAAGGTGGAGGGAGAAAATTCAACCAAGTACTGTAATTTCCATTGATCTCCCGAACACTCCACCAAGAACTGCAAGACACTCCAAAGGGAGATAGAAGAGCTGATACGCAGAGACTATCTCATCAAGTTAATCAAGGATCCTGGTCAGAGTTCTGGTACAACAGTTGGTAAAGGTCCAAAATCGTCTCCACCAAAGAATCGAGTCGCGGTAGGAGTGGTCAACATGATTACAACTCGACCAACTAAGACTTCGATAGACCACAAGGAGCAGTACGCTAGGAAGAAGAAACAGCGCACCGAGAACGTCATTAGTTTTAGTAATGATGATTTTGAGCATGTAGTTTCTCCCCATGTAGATCCCCTGGTGGTATTTACCCTCGTTTTCGACGGTAGCATCGACTACCAGCTGAAACGAGTGTTCGTTGATAATGAAAGTTCACGTAATTTACTTTATCTGGATGTGTTTTTTAAATTTGATATAAAAAAGAGTCAATTAAGGCTTGTTGAAGGCCCGTTATATAGCCTAGACAACGAATCAATGCCCATTTAAGGGACAATTTAGCTAGAAGTAACTCTAGATACGTACCCAAGAACGGCTAGTCGAAGGCTCACTTTCTTAGTTGTCAACCTACCCTCCATCTACAATGCTATACTAAGCCGCCCATGCCTAACAACGTTCGGAGCCGTTATTTTAATACCGCATCTCAAGATAAAATTCCCAACAACTTACGGTATAGGCGAAATGCTGGGCGACCAGGTCACTAGGCGGACATGTAATATGTCCTAGGTCGCCCTAAGCAACAGCCCCAGATCGGTAGGAGAACTAGACCATCGGGATGAGGTGACCTTATAGCAAGCACAGTCCGGAGAGGCAACCAATCTGATCCCACTAAATCTGAAAGATCCGGAAAGATGTGTACAGATTGGCTGTGCACTCACCGGGACATTACTCGATGAGTTGATCACATTTTTATCACAAAACGTTGACATCTTTGCATGGATCCCCGCAGACATGTCTAGGATTCCGGCCAAAGTAATTGTCCACAAGTTGGGCATCGATCCCGGCCGTAAGCCCATCAGGCAGAGGCAGAGGAACCACCCCATGGAAAAGTTAATCGCCATCTGGGAAGAAGTAAAAAAGTTGCTGGACGCCGGCTTTATCAGGGAAGTCCAATACTCGGATTGGCTTTCTAACGTCATCCTGGTAAAGAAAAGTAACGAAAAATGGCGAATGTGCGTTGACTTCATGACGTTAATAAAGCCTGCCCTAAAGACAACTTTCCCTTACCACGGATCGACCTACTAGTGGACTCGGGTCATGAGCGAGCATGTGTACGACATGAGTGGACAGAGGATGAAGATCACACCTTGAGCTCTATGGATGCGTCACTCGACTACAACCCCACTCTTACCAACGACTTGTGAACGGATGGACCTAGAGGATGAGGAGTACACCTTATTCATGACAGACCAAGGCACCTATTGTTATAAGGTCATGCCTTTTGGTCTAAAAAACGCCAGTGCCACTTACTTACCAACGGCTTGTGAACAAGATATTTGAAAAGTAAATCGGTCATAATATGGAGGTATATGTCGCCGATATGCTCGTCAAGAGCAAAGACACCGGTAGCCATACCCGTGATCTAGCCGAATCTTTTGAGGTACTTTGCGAACACCAAATGAGGCTAAATCCCACCGAGTGTGTCTTCGGAGTCTCCTTTGGCAAGTTCCTGGGTTTCGTCGTCTCTCAGAGAGGGATCGAGGCAAACCCAGAGAAGATTAAAGCTCTCACTAACATGTTACCACCGCGGACCGTCAAGGACGTCCAACGGCTAATCGGACGACTGGCGGCCTTGTCACTTTTCTTGGCAAAATTCGGGGACAAGTACCGGCCTTTCTGTAAGGCATTAAGGGGGACGAAAACAAACGGGTTTCAGTGAACAGCAGAGTGCCAAACAGCCTTTGACGAATTAAAGCAATATCTGGCCCGCCCGCCATTATTGACGTCACCCAAGGATGGAGAGGAACATTACCTTTAACTAGCGGTGTCAGAGGTGGCCCTCAACTCCGTCCTCGTATGCCAAGACTCGACGCCCAATGACAGGTCTACTACGTGAGCAAGAAGTTGATCGGCCCGGATACACGCTACCCGCATGCAGAAAAGTTAGCCTTGGCACTTGTTTTCTCCACCCTAAAGGTTGGACCTTATTTCCAGGCCCATCCCCTTGCAACGAGGCAAAGAAAATTCATTATCGCAGGTATCAACTACTTCACCAAGTGGGTTGAAGCCATCCCACTGGCCAAAATCACAGAGCACAACGCTCTTGAATTTGTCTGTCGGAATATAATCAGCAGATTTGGTGTTCTCGAGGCCATCATTACTGACAACGGAATCCAATTCTCGAGAAAGTGTTTCACCAAGTATTGCACCAACATGGGTATCAGACTAGTCCACACTTCGATAGCATACCTGCAAACAAATAGACAGGTGAAGGTCACAAATCACACGCTACTCCACAGACTCAAAACCAAGTTGGAGGACGTTGGGGGCTCCTGGGTGGACGAGCTGCCCTCCATCCTTTTGTCTTATCGGATGACCCCAAAGGAGTCAACTCGTGAGATGCCTTTCAATCTCTACTACGGGATTGAAGCTGTGATTTCGGTTGAGATTGAGCTTCTAAATATTAGGGTTGAGTCCTTCGACCCGCAGGGCAACTCCTAAAAAATTAGGAAACACCTAGACTTGTTGGAAGAAGCTCGCAACATCGCCAGAATATGAACCGTAGCCTGCTAACAACGGATCGCGCGTTACTACAATAAAAAAGTAAAGGCATGGCAGTTCGACATTGAGGATTTGGTCTTGCGGAGCATCGAAGCAACCGGCAAGTTCACCAATCGAAACAAGCTCTCCCCTAATTGGGAAGGACCTTTCTTAGTCTCCGTCATCCTGCGGAACGAAGCATACAAGTACTAAACCCAGGACGGCAAGTTGGATCCACGGACGTTGAACGTGACCCACCTCAAGCGCTAATTCCAATAAGAGTCCAGGTAAGTCATCCATATGTGTGCACGCAAATGTAAACCATCCAGTTAATGAAATAATTATTTCTTTTCACGAATACTGTGTTATCTTTATGTTACGTGTGTATGCATGTCTGTGTGGTTATTTGCAGGATTAAAATGACCTAAACTGCCCCTAAGTCGAGCGGGTCTTCACCCGCTCGTTACTAAACCTTGGTCATCTAAACGTCCCATGAACGGTCGTACTTAAACCCTACTCATCCTAGCGGCCTACTAATGGTCGGGTTAAACTCTGGTCATCCAGGCGGCCCATGAGCGGTCGTACTTAAACCCTGGTCATCCAGACGGCCTACTAATGGTCGGGCTAAACCCTAGTTATCTAGGCGGCCCATGAACGGTAGTACTTAAACCCTGGTCATCCAGGCGACCTGCTAATAGTCAGGTAAAACCTTGATCATCCAAGTAGCCCGTTCGCGGCCAAAATCTTAGAGGACTTAGACGGCATGTGCGACGACCTCCCACATGAGGAGATAGCGTGATCAGTCGACAACAGTCGATATAAGTGGGGTAGCCCGCCCCAAATACTGGCCACCCTAGTACACACTGGGATAGTACCACCAAGCCTTTACTCTCGCACAAGTACAAGCCAGGCTTGGCGTGACGGCCCAGCCAGCCTTGACATCAACTCAAAGGCTCAAGGCCTTCAAAAATGCCAACAGTGCCTCAAGCTAGGCAGACGGCCCTCCTGTGCGCTCAGAGTTGATCGGAAAACACAACAACGGTAAAGTGGAAACTACAATAAAGACAACCATTTTATTGATAACATTCCCTCACCAATACATCAATTACAGAAATCAGGATTACAAAAACTAAGAAAGGGCCTAGTTCCTAGAAGGAGGCGCTGGCGAGCTACTATCGGTTTGGGGCTCCCCCACGAGGCACTCACAACGCTGAGCAAAATGGTTCTCTAAATTGAGAAATTTGACTGAAAAATTGGGATCAATCAATTGGGCAATACGCCGACTAATGTTGATCCCCTCCCATAGCCGTGCCAACAGCATGTTCTCGACCACGTGGGAACGGATGCGTGTGGCCAACTGATTCTCCAGAGTGGTCCAGTCAGCCTCTTCCTTTAGGCGAGCATTCTCCTCCTTAAGTCTGTCGTTCTCCTCAACCAGACCTGGCACCACGACATCTTTAAGGCTAAAATTCTCCTCTCTAAGCCGGGTGACCTCAGCCTCTAGGTTAGCCAACATTGATCCTAGAGCGACCGCATCATCCCGATGCTCAGTCATCATCGCTTCTAGTTCCTTGTTGAGCTAAGCAATCAGCTTGTCCCTGTCAGTGATCATCAAGTCTCGCTGGCCAATTATCTTAACAATAGCAGCGGAAATTTTTTCTTTCTTCAAAAACATTAAGTATTAGTGGCGATTAAACCAAGAGGAAAGGCATGCAGCAAAAAGTTCACCTGCAAAATCTGGCACGCTGGAAGCACTGGCCTGGCACGAGATCTTGGCTCTGACAGTGGAGGGCCGAAAATGAAACCCTCTCAAGCAGTAGACCTAGCAGTGGCTTCCGCCGTAGAATCCTCTAAGAGCTCTACCACAAGGTTGTTCGTCTCTAATGGCCCCCCAACATCAGGCTCCTCTAGCCTTTCTCGGGCTTGTATAGGTTCCTCGGCGGCCTTCCCCGCGATCTCTACCCTGACCTCAATTGTTGATTGAGGTTCTCCGACCACCGACACTCTTGGCTCCCCTAGAATCTCCTCAAGAGCTGGCTCATCAAATGTCACGATAACTAGCTCGACAGGAGACTCAATAGGTGCCTCCCTGGGTTCCCCGACAAGTATCTCCTCCGACGGATCAGCCACACACTCGATGACGGCCTCCGGGGAGGGTTTCAACCCATCAAGGGCTCCGACTACCGAACAACACAGCTAGGGGGAGGATACAACCCCCCTAAAAATATCGACAGCGAAACCTACGCCGCATATGCCGAAACTATCCCCCATTCCGGCCAGCTGGCCAATTAGCACATTCTTGGGATTGGTGGAGGAGGACGAGGAAGGCTTTACTGTTTCTACCGCCGTTGTTGGACTAGCGGAGAATCACCGCCGGTTGATTCCCTGATTATAAAGGCCTTAATTCTCCTTCTCTTGGCGGCCTTCATCAACTTCTGTTCTGGTAACGGGGCCCCCCACTTGGCCTTCTTGGCCTTATCGCGAGAGACTAGGTGGTCTTTTAGAAAATCTAAGTGGTGTTTCTTTACCAGATTGAAGAGCCACTCCATGGACTCCGTCTCCGTCTCAGTGGGAGTCCTAGTGTAAACCTCGGGAACCTTGCCCCATTCCCTGGCCAATGGCCAGAACTGTCACGTAAACAAAAAAGAACCTGTTCTTTTAGTTTTTCAAGGAGTCGTAAATGGCGGTGCTAACCTGAAGACCTCCCGGTGGGGCCAAAGAGATTCACTTTGCTCCCTGGTTGACCTTGAATAGGACCCTCACCATCTCCACCGTCAACCTCCTCGAATGCTGACGAAGGAAAATACAAAATGTGCATAGATACCGCATAGTGTTGGCGTGAAACTTTGCGGCGGGGACTTTGAGGGCGATCAGAATCTCCCGTAACTCATCAGAAATGGGAAGGCGTAGCCCACTCCTCAAATGGGCCTCATAAATGATGATAAAACCTTCATGCGGTGAGCATACCCTATCTTCCTTGTCATGAATGTGGAAAACAATCGCTTTAGGAATGTTGTACTCAACGTATAACTCCTTCAGGTCAGTTTTTGTGAGGGCTGAAGCTATCTTTGCAGCAGGAGCAATGAGTATGGGTGTAAGGAAGGAAACGATGCAACACTTTAGAAAAAAATGGTCACTTGAAGACAAAGGAAGGCATGGGAAATTCAAAAAAGGAGATGAACGGGCAACTTAAAGGGAGCACAAACGCCAGCAAAAGTATCCGTCTCCTAAACAAGTACTATCATTACTACCACGTGGCGCCCCTAAACGGGCACTGACGAACCAGATCCTTTAGTGCATTAATTACCGGGATCTCCAATTCACCATGTGCATACACGTGGCAACCTTTTCGTCTGAACAAAATAACTAATTATGGCGCGTCACTCCACTCCCACAGGTTCTATGGATCTTGGCCTTGACGGTCAACAATTCTTTCAGCAAGTTCGCCGGACCTTGACTTTGACGGTCAACGAATTCGGTCAACAATTCCTTCAGCAAGTCCTCAGGACCTTAACCTTGACGGTCAATAAATCCGGTGAACAATTCCTTCAACAAGTCCTCCGGACCTTGACCTTGACAGTCAACGAATCTGGCTAACAATTCCTTCAACAGGTTCTCCGGATTTTGGCCAGGGCGGTCAGTAAATCCGGTCCACCTCTCCTTTGGCATGATGTTTGGGTTTTGGGCCTAGACGATCAAAGGAGCCGGTCAATGGACCTTGGTGGACTCTAAGCCACGTGGCCCATTATTGACATGCTGGAGGTTAGAAGTCAGACCACCAGTATGAGGGGCTAGTGATGGGTACTCCCATAGTGGACTGGCTCTGGAAGGAGAAATGACCCAAATTCACGAAGGCTTACGCATTGACCTGGATAGTTAACGCGAACCGTTGACCAGTCGAAAGGCCAATGAAACTAGTACAAGGACGGACGGCCGGGCATCGTGGACAAACAACGTTACATTGACGATAGAGCGCCGCAATGCACTCCGCCCTCAAATAATCTCTTATGGGCAAACCCGTTTGGCCTGCGTAATTTTCTTCCATGATTTTGCGCTCCCCGTAGAAGGCAACCTCCACGAGAATAGTTACGCCCGATTTAGCCCTCACTCCATTAGGAAAACGCTGGATTCTCTCCTTATCTGCTATAAAACCCTATCCGTTGTAGAGCACAGAAGGAAGGAAAACCTCCCAAGGAGCCGTTACCGCCATTAATGCCAGTGTCAGGAATGGAAGCTATTCCAACAGAGCCTTGAGATCCGCACTCCTTCCTAAAGAAGGATTCTCAGCCTCTCGACTATAAGAAGGCCATGGAATCTATACTCCAGGCACTGCCTCCGAAAGAAAGCAAACACTCTCATACTCATACGAGTTGCTCTAACATTCACATTCCTTTTTTCAGAGGATTCCCTTAGAGTTTGCTCGACGTCTTCTCAAACTCTCACATTTTTAGGACGCCCACACTCTCTTACTTCCTGTCGCTACGGTTCTCGGAAACCCAGAGATAGGAATCAACACTCTTCATGAGCGACATAATCATCTCCCAGCGAGAGCCAAATCATCCCCATAAACACTCTCTGCTTCTCACCTTCATTACACTCATTCTTTTACCTTCTTAGTTCTTAAAAGTTATTTTACTGACTTGAGCGTCGAAATATTTTCGATGGGACAACATCCCGTCGACACCTAACCTTTCGTTTGTCTTAGTGGTGTGCAGACCCCAGACTCGTTGGATGGAGCCGGACTCAACGATCGATACAACTTGAACCCATCTGAAATTTGATTTTAGGATGTATCAATAAGCAAAAGTAATTGGTTTAGCTTAATTCATATTTAAATAATAAATTTTTTTAAAAAATAAGTATTAAATTTTAAAAAATAATAATAAAATATAATATTAAAAGTACACCGCCTCAATTATCTTAAGGTGAGAACTGAGGATCAAACTTGGTCTTTGGTTCAATAGAAGCGAAGGGTCTCTTTACCCCGCGACCATTGGATCTTCAATTAATGATGATCTAACCCTCGATGTTTATTTCTTTTAGATAATTAAATATTCAAATATTTATATTATAAAAAAATATCATACCTTTTAAATTTTAATAATAATAATAATAATAATAACGGAGAAGAGAAAGACACATTTGGACTGGGAAGGCTGGGTGGGCTTTGACGCAGCTTCCGGTGTCCGGTAAAGAAAGAACCAAGTGGACCCCACCACTAGACTTTTGCCCTAATGTTGACGGTCAACTCATACCTCTCAGTGCCCAACAAGACCGTCCGATTTTACCGACTCCTCAATCCAACGGCCATCTCGCCACCTTTTGACTCCGGTTTTACTCCCTGCTCCTATTCTACTCTACCGGCTGCGCACCACTTGAGGAGGTTTCGGGGGCTGCTCAGCGGCTCATGGGAGTTGGATTAAATCCAACAGGCAGGGTTTCCCCCTCCGTTTTTTTTTTTTTTTTTTTTTCTCTTTTTAAAAAAATTGATTTACATTATATATTTTTTAAATTTTTTTATAAAATAAAAAATATTAAAAAATAATTTTATATAATTTTTTAGATCCTATTAATATAATAATATTTTAAAAATATATTATTATAAAATTATTATTTTATAAGTTTATAAAATATTATTCTTCTTACCTAATAATATTTTAATAATATATCAGTATAAATTGTTATTGTATAAATTTATAAAATATATTTTTAATATAAAATATTTTAAAATAAATAATTATAAATTATTTTTTAATTTTATAATATAAATATTTAATAACTAATAAAAATTTAATCTAATTTATAAATAAATTTATTTTTATATTTAATTTTTATATGAATTTATATTTAATAAGAATAATTAAAAATATAATAATAAATATAAAAAAGTAATTAAACAAATAATAATAATAATAATAAAGGGGATAACCCTTCACCGGTTGTCCAACGGGTAAGGTCACGGTACAACGCCCCTCATCCCCACTTGACAAAGCAGAGCCCGTTTATATTATAATTACTAAATAATCTAATCATTAATTTCATAAAAATTAATTAAAAATAACTGATAAATATTTTTTTCACTGGTTTAAAAAATAAAGGACAGCCACGCGGTTGATTTCCATTGGCTGAATGGTTGACTGCGTATGAACGCCAACGGCAAACAGGCGGGTTGGGGGCCGCGACAGTGGAAACTATTTTTACTCAAACTATGAATTTTAAAATAAATCATTATAATTTAATAATTAATTTTATTTATTTTTATTTTTTAATAAATTATAATTATTTATTTAAAAATAAATAATTTAAAAAAAAAAAAAGACTTCTATGACCCATTTAGAATTTCTGGTTATAATTGAGAAGAAGGGACGCATCACCATCAATTCGTTTGACTCTTTAACGCCTTCTTCTCTCTCTCCTCCCCTTTTCCGCCCGCTTTATCATTGCCTCCTTTGCTTCCTCCTCCTGCTTTCCTCGTCACCGCACCCATCTTCTCTCTCAAGGCAACCGAACAATTCGGCTTCCTTTCTCTGATCTCCTCCTTACAGATTTGATTGATGATACTGGTGTAGAGAGGGATCTGCCAGGAAGAGATACATATGGCGGTGGAATTGATGGTTGGATACAAGAGCGACAGATTTGCGGACAAGATTGAAGAAAACGCGGTTCAGGAAGCGGCCGCTGCCGGCCTTCAGAGCGTTGATAAGCTCATCAAATTACTCACCCAGAGACAACAGCAGCAGCAGCAGCAGCAGCAGCAGCAGCATGGCCATGAGGCTTCAAAAGGTCATAGTTTAGATTTAGATTGCAAAGCCGTTGCGGATGTCGCAGTTAACAAGTTCAGGAAGGTGATTTCACTCCTCGACCGGGCCAGAACCGGTCACGCACGGTTCAGACGCGGCCCATTGGCCTCATCTCCCCCTACCCAGCCACCACTACTGCAGCAGCCACAGCCGCAGGTGCAGGCGCAGCAGCAGCAGCAGCAGCAGCCGCAGAGCGGCATGAATATGAACTTCGAGGGTCCAATTCTAGAGAGCAAGTCG
Organism: Nepenthes gracilis; assembly: GCA_033239525.1. NCBI lineage: Eukaryota > Viridiplantae > Streptophyta > Magnoliopsida > Caryophyllales > Nepenthaceae > Nepenthes > Nepenthes gracilis. Next base: position 1,109,375 of record BSYO01000026.1, on the reverse strand, counting down.
CACGGCTCTGGCTTTAGTAGGGTGTACGGTGCGTCGCAAGTCCAGCGGCTGCCGCCTCTTCCGCACGCGGTGCACCACCAGCAGCAATACGGCGCTGGAATCGGGCTGCCCAAGGCCGGGATGACGATTGGGAAAATTGAGAGGAGGGACTCTTCAACCACCATAAATTTTTCTTCGTCGACGGCGAAGCTGTACATGTCGTTGACGGGGGATACGGACAGTGTGCAGCCGTCGATGTCCTCTGGGTTCCAGATAACCAATCTGTCCGGAGTCTCGTCTGCCGGTAAGCCTCCTATGTCGACCTCTTCCTTGAAGAGGAAGTGTAGCTCTATGGATGACGCCAAATGTGGTGGATCTTCCGGCCGTTGCCATTGTTCCAAGCGAAGGTTCTCCATCTCTCCTCCCTCTCCACTCGTCTCAATTCTGTGATTTATTGAGGAAAACGTTTACTATTTATATGTCAAGAAAGATTCATTAGCTAATTTGATTTGATCTGACCCGTTGATTTTGGCTAACTGTAGCAGGAAGGCGAGGGTGAAGAGGGTGATCAGAGTACCGGCGATCAGCCTGAAGATGGCCGATATTCCACCGGACGATTACTCCTGGAGAAAGTACGGTCAGAAGCCGATCAAGGGCTCCCCTCATCCAAGGTACCCATTTTACAAAACTACCCTTCCATCCCAACAATGATTAGGGATTCAATTGGTCAAAAATGGAGGTCAAGTTTGACATTTGACTAATTATTTTCCAAAAAAAAAAAAACAAAACAGGGGGTACTACAAATGTAGTAGCGTGCGGAGCTGCCCAGCGAGGAAGCATGTGGAGCGCGCCCTCGACGATCCGGCGATGCTGATTGTGACGTACGAAGGCGATCACAGCCATTCACACCCCGTCCCTGACGCTACGGCAGCCCTTGTCCTCGAATCATCTTAGCCGAACAAATCACGTCTGCGCCAATCGTAGCCGTTCATCGGCCGTTATGATGAAGACGTGGGATAGCGTGAGTATCAATAATGTATACATATCACATTAAGAAACGACACCGTTTTCCCTCCTAAATCCGCTTCTCGCCTCCATCCTTAAAGGGTAATAATGGAAATCTGTTCTAGGTAACCGGTGGAAAATGTGGACTCGGTTGAAGCCGTGTCAGCCGGTTGGGTTCTTCTTTTCAAACAATATATATTTTTTTATTTAGTCTTTAATAGAGTAGACTTTTTTATTTTAACTTATTTTATTTTAATATTAATTAAATAATCATATTATTTTTTTTAAAAAATATATTTTTTTAAATATTTATTATTTAATATTAATTACATAATTTTAATTAAGATGAATAAAATTAATTATTTTTTTAGTGGAATGGATGCCCCAAATTTTATTTATTTTCTAACATGACACGACATGACTATTGTTATTTAATTGTTTTAGATACTCGTTGGAGATTATTATATCATTTTATAATATTATTTAAAAAAATTAATTATTATACAATGAATAAGATGATATATTTATGGGGTGGATTGTCAACAAGGATGTGCAATTTCGAACTTGTTGGAAACTCCACTCAAAATGGGGTCCACGGAAAAATACGATATAATAATGTGATTTGGGGCCCACGAGACTAGTCAATTAGGTTGGTGGGGACACGTCGTGTGCATCAAGGTTGACTATTGACTATTTTTTTACAGGTAAAATAATTATGTTTACAAAAGTGGTTGATTTTTAATTTTTGGTGACATTAATATAATATTTTTAATAGATATTTTTATGATATTATTTCGTATTTTATTGAATTATTTTTATATAAATTGGGATTTTATTAGTTGATATGCTTTATTAATTTATATGTATTAAAAATTTTTATTTTATTTATTTGAAAATAATTTTAAAAATATTTATTGAGCATTTGAGGTTGGACTTTCTTAACGAGATGAGCTGTCATCCTCCATAACTAATGCCTGCTTTATTTAATACGTTACAATAAGTAAGAAGAGCGGCCGGCGTATTTTTGATAAAAAAAAAAAACTATTTTTTTATATAAATTATTATTTTAAAAAAATGTTTTCTGTTAATATTTAAAAAATTCGCGAATTTTTCATATTTATTTTCATATATTAAAAAAAGGAAATGTTTTAGTTACTTTGCAAATAAAATTAGCAAAAAATTATGCGTGGATAAAAAAATAAAAAAAAGAAAGTACATAACATAGGAAGTTATGTAAATTAAATAGAAACTAATTTGATTTGGTTGAATCCCCTTTTCGTTGATAAGGGTAAGTACTTTGACTTAGATAGTTAGCTCTTTAACAATCTAGTAGTTTAAGTCCCATTAAGTCCATGCCCTATGCTACCAATAAGGGAAAAAAAAATAAGTGACTAGATTTAAATAGGAGTACACACATTTATAACTATTTCTTAACATATTAGTTATATATTTTGGGGATTTTGAGTAACTGTCGAATGAGTTTTACACCCACTGGATGAGTTATTAGGAGGATGTATAATATTCGTATTTGGTTCATTGAAGCGAAAATTAGATTAATGGATAAAATAGGCAATACTTGAACGTGAGTGGCGAGGAGTTCGTCTGTGGATAAACAGAATGGGTACTGCATATCCATGCCTAAGAGCACTCGTGCACCCATTTTGGTTTTATATTATGTCGTTTGAACTCCAAAGTTGGCGTTCGAACGTTTGCTATGCTATAAAAAGACCTATGTGATTTTAAGACATGGATCAAAAATTATTTGCAACACTAATAATGTCACACAAAGAGAAAGTAGAGAGAAAAAGAGAAAAGATGAAGAAATTTGAGATCCGAAAATCATTCAACTCGAGTTCTATTATTCATCAAATTTGGGTAAATTGCTTTAATTTATTTTTAGGATGTGTTTTTATTTAATTACTTATTTTTCTTAGAGTATTTTCTGTTATGAGTTGTTAGAAATGTTGAGATCGGGTTTAACCATTATCCACACAAATTATTGTGAGAAAATTTGGAGGGGATTATATTTTGAACCAGAATCTATTCTAGACTCGGATTCTGGACGTATCAATTCCTAATATTTTGAATCGATAGTTTTGAATATATACAAATTTGTAGTTCTTTATCTCTTTATGTAGATTAATCACACATGGTAATTAGGTGAAAAAATATAATGTAGTGCAACGCATGCCTGAGAAAATCAATGCCCATGACAGCCTAGTCTAGGAATATGACCTATGTAGATTACTTTTACCTTATTTACGAAGAAACTGCTTCTAATATTGATGGGTATAATAATTTATGGGTTGACCCAGAACCCATTTTATGAAATAAAAAAGGGCCCAAATAGCAACAACTTAGCAAAAAACCCTCTAAACTCAAAATCCAAGAGGGGCGGCGTTTGACCTAAACAATTCAACTCGAAACAGTTCAGCAATAAATGGGCACTTATGAATAATTAATGGACTGCTATCGATGCTTACCACTCCAAATCAATGGTCAAAAATTGTGACAACCCAACAGATAAATATAAATGGAGGTTATAAGAGTAACACCTCTCATGATTATTGAGACGGTAAATGTAGGTAGTGATTACATAAGTAATGCTACTCATAACTATAGGATGCAATGTATAGGGAACTGCCAACCAGTACTCACATTATAAATATATTTTTTCCTCCATAGGAAAAGAGGACAGACCAGAAATCCATAAAAAAGAACATCCAAATAAAACAACTGCTCAGACACGCGAAAACCGCTCAGACACATGAGTGCAACACCTCAAAACTGCTCACTCCTTCGAGAGCTCCCACGGAGCCCAATGCTCCGTTATATACTTAATCGCCAAACACTCTTACATTCCTGTATTTTTCCCTCCTATCTTTTTCAATTAATAAGAAAGATTACTGATTTAAATGTTAAAAGATATACCGATGAGTGAATCCTATATTCTACTTACCTCTTATTCATTTATTATGGTATATAAGGCCCAAATTCAGAATAACGAAAACTGACCTGTACCCAATCAAACTTCTGTATAAGATGGTTTCTTAATTCGTTCAATAATTCAAATCTAATGACCCATCATTGACGTCATCTATGGAAACGATGAAAAGTCTAACAACAAAACCAAAGAAGCAAACATGGTGAACACCAAGACTCAAACAAGTGTACCAGTAAGAGACACCATCTCCTATGACGATGACTCAACCTTAGTTAATCATGGGGACAATTGTCCGGCCACTAACTTGGAGACGTTGGCAACCCGGGTGGATATGTTATCGAAACTACTCTAAACCACATGTACCTGTCTGGAGGTACAACCACTGAAGGCTCCTTCCACCGGCTATTAGATTTTAGCATCCAAAAGGTGAAACAAGAGGAAGAGATAACCCCCCAAGAAGATGATCCAGCGGCCTGATGACCTCGAGGCCTAAAAGACCACGAGGGACAGGACCTAAATACTGTTGGAGGGCCGACTAAGTCTCAAAGCATGGGATGAAATCCTTGAATGACAAAATCCATGCTATTCTCGAGATAATCGAAGGCCTTCAGCCCGAGATGAGGCATCATACAGTACCCTACCGAGGAGGGCCCGTACCCGGCCGATCCAGCACGTCTCTCCAAACCACTCGGAGTTGAGGACCTTCATCAATGCTAAGAGGATCGCATCTATAACCAAGTGAAGGAGCGAATTCAGAAGATCAAGCAATGACTATTTAGAAGAAGTTCTAACAAACACTCTACTGACCTTGGAAGATCACTATTCACAAGAAAGATTTGGATGCAACAACTCCCTTGCAAATTTAAAATGCCGACCCTGCAGCTCTATGATGGAAGTTCCAATCTGATAGATTATTTGGATCACTTCCGCACTCTATCGGGATTTCAAGGCCTTAACGCCGGGACCGTGTATCTCTACTTTCTATGACCCTCAAAGGAGATACTTGGATTTGGTTCTATCAGTTGCAGTCAAATTTGATCGAAATATTTTAGGAGCTGGGTGACAACTCTCTCTCACAATTCGCCTTCAGCCGAAGAGAGAAAAAAAATCCATGGCCCCTTGTTCGCATTGAACAATGGCCAAATCAAAATTTGAAGTGCTTCCTAACCCAATTTAACATAGAGGCCTAAAGGATATCCAAGCTGACCGTTGAAATGAAGCTGAAGTCCTTTGTAGTGACTATGCAGTCGGATGATTTATTCAAGTACTTGGTCCAACAAGAACTCAATAACTTTCTTGAAGTGGAGACCATTACCTGCGCTTATATCACCGTCAAGGATACCAACAAGGAAAAAAGGTTTGAGCATACCAACCACTATCTGGGATCAACGAGCGAGAATAAGAGAAATGGAGATAACTCCAACACCTGAGATCTCAAGAAATAGTCAATGATAGAGTCGGGTTTCGTTGAGGGCTCCAGACCCTTAAACCCGACTCCATTAAAAAACACTGGGATAAACATCCTTTTACAAATCCAACACAAGAAGTTCTTAAAGTGGCCCAAATAGCCAAAAAACCAAAAAAGAATCGATCAATCTAAGTACCATTTCTATCGTTGATCTCTAAGTCACAACATCGAGAATTGTCAGACTTTATAGAAGGAGATTAATATCCTTATTCAGAAAGGGTACGTTAACAAGTTCATAAAAGACCCGAGAAAAACCCCGAGAGAGCAAATGTTGATGAACATCTATGCAACCAGAGTAATTAACATGGTATCCATAAGATCACTCAAAACAATGCTCCGAACCACCCAAAGAAGGCTTCCAGTAGCAAAAAGTAGAGGGTAGTACTTAGAAATAATGTCATTAGTTTTAATAATGGCGATATGATACATGTAATAACTCCCAATTCTAACCCTATTATTGTATCTATACTCGTTTCGAATGGTATACTTAACTACCAATTGGAATAAATCTTTATTGATAATAAAAATTTAAAAAATTTACTGTACCTTGATATCTATTTTAAACTCAGATGAAAAAGGATCAAATGAAACCGCCCAAAGGACTCCTATACGGACTCGACAATGAATCCATTTTAATTTAGGAAACCATTCAATTGGAAGTCACACTAGGAATATATTCAAAGATAACATCTCGTATACTTATATTCTTGATAGTTAACCTACCTTCAATCTACAATGCTATTCTAGAACAACCATGCTTAGTTTCTTTTGGAGCAGCAATATCAATTCCACATTTTAAGATGAAATTCATGATAGTATGCAGTATTGGTGGGGTCCTAGGCGACCAAGTTACAAGCCGGACATCCTTTTTATTTCAAGTTAACCAGGCGATTCCAAATCAGTCGATTGAAAATTTCGATCTCTAAAATGAAGTAACACTGCAATAAGGACAGTCTGGCAAGTCAACGAACTGGATTCCTCTAGATTTCAGTGAGCCATATGAATGTGTGCAGATTGAAAGCTCACTATTGAGTCACCTGTATGAACCGTTGATCACTTTTTTTTGACAAAACTCCGATATATTTGCATGGACACTCATGACATGCCAGGATTCCGACCGAAATAATAGTCCACAAGTTAGATCTCAATTTCAATCACAAGTCATCGGAAAAAAAGTGAAGGAACCATTTCATTGAAAAGTTAATTGCTATGAGAGAAAAAGTAAAAAAACTACTCGACGTCGGCTTTATAAGAAAAGACCAGTATCCAGATTGGCTGTCAAATGTGATAATTGTCAAGAAAAGTAATGAAAAATGGCGGAAGTGCGTGGACCTCACTGATGTGAATAAAGCTTGCCTGAATGATATCTTTCCATTACCAAGAATTGATATGTTGGTAGACTCGATGTATGGATAGGAACTGTTAAGCTCCACGGATGTCTATTCAGATTACAATCAAATTTGGATGAATCTCGATGATAAGAAGTACACATCCTTTCATGACAAACCATTGGATGTACTGTTGTAAAGTTATACCATTTAATCTGAAGAATACCAGTGCTATATACCAGAAACTTGTAAACAAGATATTCAAGGCACGAATCGGTTGAAATATAGAGATGTATGTAGACGACATGCTCGTCAAAAGTGTAGCAACCGACGATCATATTCACGATCTCAGAGAGACATTTGAGATGCTCTAAGCACATTAGATAAAGTTGAACCCAACAAAGTGTGTATTTGGGGCGATTTCAAAAACGTTCCTGGGCTTTGTCGCATCTTACTGGGGAATTGAAGCACACCCCAAGATGATAAAGGCCATCATGGATATGAACCTGCGTCAATATATGAAAGAGGTCCAAAGGCTCATTAGGAAACTAGCGACGCTCTCCCGATTTCTAACAAAACCAACTGAGAAATATTTTTCATTCTTCAAAGCCTTAAGAGGGACCAAGATGAGTAGTTTTTAGTGAACTGGAGACTGCTAGGCAACCTTCCAAGAATTGAAGGAATGCCTTGTCAATCCACCTCTCTTGGTGTCTCCGAGAGTAGGCGAAGAGCTATATCTCTACCTTTTAATATAAAACACAATGCGAAATTCGATCTTGATTAGGTAAGAGTTCGAAATACAATAACCAATTTACTATATCAGTAAAATCCTGACAGACACCTTGACCCGTTACTCGCATACCGAAAGGATTGCACTAGCACTAGTCTACTCCACTAGAAAGCTACGATGGTACTTCCAGGCCAACTAAATTATCATCCTGACGGACTAACCATTAAAGAAAATTCTTCAAAAGCCTAACCATATCCGGCAATTAGTCAAATGGACCATCGAATTGGGAGAGTTTAATGTGAAACCTTGACTTCAACCAGCCATAAAAAGTTAAGCTCTCACAAATTTCATAGTCAAAATGACGACCTCAATTTCCAATGTCATCAATTCAAGTGAAGATGCCTGCCAACAAGAAGAAGCTCCGACCTAGATCTTACATGTAAATGGGTCATAAACCTAATCGGGAAGGGAGTAGGTGTGATTTTTAGGACTTCAAATGGGTCAGAGATGAAATACTCAATAACTCTCAGATTTTTAGCCATTAATAATATTGCTAAGTATGAAGCTTACTAGCCAAACTCTGGCTAGTAAAGGAAGATTCGACAAAAAAACTTAATTATCCATAATGACTCAGAGCTGATCGTCAACCTGATTATTAGAAAATTTAAAGTATCCAGTCCATTACTTGCAAGGTATCTTTTTAAAGAAAAGAGCTTGACCATGGTATTCAATAGGATGAAAACACTCCACATCCCAAGAGAAGAAAACTAGAAGGTGGAACAGCTAACGAAGGTAGCAGCAACTGAAAATCCCAAGCAGTACACCCAAGGCATGCAAAAAGTTCTTATGGCATTGAGCATCGAAGCCCCAGAGCAGGACATACTCTAGATCTTAGACGACAAGAATTGGATGACTCCGTACAGAAAGCACTTGATCCAAAGCCTTCTATTGAAAACCCGGATGACGCCAAGCATAGAAAGAAGATAGCAGACTAATACACCATTATAGATAGGAGGCCATACCGATGAGGTTATTCCATCCTCTACATGCGGTATCTTATACTAGAAGAAGCTGACTATGCACTAAGTGATGTTTATCTCGGAATCTACGAATCGTACATTAAGGGTAAGAACTTGCCTTCAAAGTCATGCGACAAGATTATTACTGGCCAACAATGGAGAGAGACACCATAAAATTCATGAATAAATATAAAAATTTTCAAATCCATGACAATATTCCTCATCAACTACACATAGAACTGTAAACCCTATAGTTACCATGACTATTCTCACAAAATGGGTAGAAGCCTGCCCACTAGCATGGATCATCAAGTAAAACGCTACATAGTTCATTAAGCAAAACATCATATGTAGATTTAGGATTTTTAAGGTCATAGTAATTGACAATGGAACCCAATTCACTGGTAAAATATTCATCAAATATTGTACTAGTTTGGAAATCCAAGTGGTTTACACTTCTGTCACCTATTCACAAGCTAACAGGTAAGTGTAAATAACAAACCAAACCCTACTACATGAGTTGAAGACAAAGTTAGAAGAAGCAGGGGGTTCCTAGGTGGACGAACTACCATTCGAGCATCCTTCTGATGAGAAACATCCTTCCGTTTAAGTTATAGGACTAAAGCGGTCATCCAAGTGGAAATCAGTATGCTCAACCTCCGAGTTAAAAATTTCGACCCATAAAATAATTCCTAACAATTGAGAGTGCATCTTGACTTGTTCGAAGAAGCCCGAGAGATAGTGAGGTTGCACACGGCAGCTTATCAACATTGGATTGATCAGTACTATAATAAGAAGGTGAAAGCATGCCAATTCGAGGTGGGAGACCTAATTTTATGGAGCATATAGGCAACAAGAAAAATCGCTGATAGGAACAAAATATTTTCAAATTGGAAAGGATCATTCTTAGTCTTAACAATTCTTCAAAACATTGCGTACAAGTTACACATTCAGAATGAAAAATTGGTCCCAATAATATAGAACACCATCCTCCTTAAAAGATATTATCAGTAAATCATCGTTGTGCATAGGTAAATTCAGTATATGTCATGTGAATTACTTGTATGATGTAGCCATATTTCAATTAATAAATAATTATTCATTTATTGTGTTAGTCATATTCATATGAATGTTTGAGTGTGATTGTATAAATTCAAAGATCCAAACTACCCCTAAATCAGGTGAAAATCATTACCTATGAACCAACCTGCTAAAGCACAGTCAAAATATTGGTCCAAATAACTAAGCAGTCCAGAGGTCAAACCCTAAAGACAACTAAACAATCTAAATGAGGTCAAATATAATGGCCCGGTGGCTTAAAGACAAAAGTCTAACCCCCCTCTAAAGCGGTTAAAATAAGACAAAATTTTAGAGAGTTTTTTAGCACGCGTGCAACAATTTTCTTTAACAGGAATGAACACCAGTAGAACCTGACACACAAGTGCAACAACTCCTTCTAAGAGGAACGGGCACCATCAATTCAGATTGGGTGATGATCTAGGCTCCGTCAAAGCCCGGTGACTATGGCAACCAAACCTAATTAGTCACAAAAAAGCTTTTCTAGTGCTACAATATCCTCTAACAAGAATGAGTGCAACTGGATAAATACGTCCAAGAGAGCCCGACAATAATAGCAATTACGCTTAGTTAACAAACAAAACAAATGTTAAACAAAAAGATTCAACATAAACATAAAGGCATTGGTGACAATGATCTAAACAATCTAGCTAATTTATTGAACAATCAATATTTATAATATGAAGTGTCCATCCAAGAATTACAAGATATTGCCTAGTGCCTACAACTCGAACAGAACAACCTTCCTAAGGTTGGGAGCCCCTTGTTGGATATGGTAAAGGCTCCCCACCTATCTCCGAGAAATCAAACAAATTTGATTGGCGAAGAGCTCCAGTATTTCTCGGGTAGAGAAAGCCAAGAGAAAAGTCGAGAGTAGCCCAGGACACGATTTGTCTACAATGGTGAATGTCATTTTAGAATCTATTACTAGTGCATGACCAACTTCTTCCAAACAAAGATGAATCCTCACTCTCCTTCGAGTCAAGCACACCTACTTCGGAGATCGGCGAATTGCTATTCAACCACTTGAAGCCTATCTTCAAGCGAAGTGATCCGATTTAGAGCTAGAGATCTCTCATCTGAGAGAACTTGGGATCTCGCTTGATACTCGAATAGCTCTCAGTCGAGAAAAGAGGCCCATTCTCGACTCTATTGAACCTCGGCAATGGCAGTATCTACTTGATACTCCATCTCTCTAAGTACTGCAAGATCAACATACATCTGAGACAGGCGAGAGATCTCAACATCTCGCCTATACAAAGCCTCCGCCCTATGGGAGTGGAGCAACGAATTTGCAGAATATTTAGGGAAGGAACACATGTGAAGATCTACAACCAACGTCCTATCATAAACATGTCAAAAGTTAAAAATTTAAACCCCCCGACACGAAGAGCTAGTGATGGGTATAATAATCTACGGGTCAGCCTAGAACTCATTCCGTAGAAAAAATAAGGACCCAAATAGCGATGATCTAATAGAAGATCCTCTAGGCTCAATATCTAGGAAGTACAATGTTTGACCCAAGCGGCTCGACCTGAAATCGTCTAACAATAAATTGGCACTTATGAATAATCAATGGACTTTTGTTGTCAGTTACTACTCTAAATCAATGGTCAAAGATTGTGACAGTCCAACTAATTAACACAGGTGGCAATTCTAAGAGTAACGCCCCTCATGTTTACTGAGGTATTAAATGCAAGCGATGATTATACGAGAAAAACCCCTTATAATTACAGAGACGTAACTCCCAGGGATCTGTCAATCGGCACCCATACTATAAATATATCCTTTTCTCCATAGGAAAAGGGGGCAGACCCAAAATCCAAACAAGAGAGCATCCAAACAAGATAACTGCTCAAACAAGCGAAAACCATTTAGACACACGAGTACATCTCTTCCAAAGCTCTCTTCCTACGAATGCAATACCTCAAAATCGCTCATTCTTTTGAACGTATCTACGAAGCTTAGTCCTCTATTTTACACTCAATCCCCAAACACTTTTGCATCTCTAGATTTTTTTTCTCTTATCTTTCTCAATCAATTAAAAAAATTATTGACTTGAGTGTTAGATAACATATTAAAAAATGAGTCTTATATTTATCTTATCTCTTGTTTATTTATTGTGGTATATAGGACCTAAATTTAGAATAATAAAAACCAGATCCATACCCAATTAGACTCTTGAATAAGGCGATTCTTTAATTTATTCAATAATTAAAATTTAGAGACACATCAGATACCATTCAGTCATGCCTTATACCTCTGCTTTTTTCAGTCATGCACTCCAAATAGGCACTGTGAACATTACAAAATATCAACATCTCGGAAACCAAGATTGTGAGGCCTAGTAGCCCAGGCCCTAGTTGACATCCTAGGTCAAGCTCAAAATCACCCCGAATTTTTATTTTGTTACCAAGTATCCTGACTGCTTTCTTCGATTCAACTGGAGTTTATTTGGACACTTTCTTCAATTTAATCAAAGAAAAAATAGAAAGAGCATCTGTGTGAAAGTGATTTACCCCATCAAAAAAAAAAAAAAAAAAGGGTATCAACAAAATAATCCTATTGGATCCCATAAAATGAGAAGTGAAAGTACAGAAATGGCTTAGACTAAGATTAACTTATATACTAAGTAAATATTACTAAAAAATATTACCTACGCATTTTAGTATGGCCAAAATGGTGGTCCAAAAGATTCTATTTTAGGTGGCTACGCTGACTAATCTACTTCATTTTGTTAAGAATATATAATTTTTTTTATTAATTAATAAGAATAAATAAATATTACTACTTTGTTCCTTTATTTTGAGTGGATAAACAAAGAACGGGAATAAGTAAGAAACATACATAAATATAATGAATATATTTTGATAAAATTTTTATCCTTATTTATGAATTAATTATATTTTTGGGAATATTATATTAACACCATATTTTTCAAATGTCCATAAAATTTTAAAATAATAACTTTATTTTAAGTATAATTTTACAACGTATATGCAACGATATCCAAGGCAAAGATAAGAGCGTTTACAGCAAGCAACTCAGTCCCATGTATATAGAGGCCACCAAAATATGAATATTAGAATAAGCCATCTCCAATTTAAGACTATACCCCATAAAAATATTATTCCCAAACGGACCTACATGCTACGTGCCCTACTTGAAGGGGGTACCTTCAACACAACCACTTGTCCTAAAAGCTACGGCAAATATAAAGATGAAGTGTTTCTAATTATTTATTTTTGTAATTAAAGTTGTTTATATAGGAAAGATTGGCCTTGTTGGAAGGCGTAAGATACAGAACAAGTTAACCGTGCAAGACAAGAAAGCAAAAAAATTAATCGACGAAGACTCCTCATTGACGCCAGCAACTCTGAAGGGGCTGATTGCATCTATCACTGAAGACTCAACGTCACCTAAATGCAGCTTCTCTGAAGCATCAGATGCATTAGGATTCCTCATGTTGAGATGATCCAAAGGGATTTAGGGGGTCTCTCCTTGCCTACCCTCTGATCTACCTTTCAAGAGAGGCAAATCCAGGTCGCAGTAGCCTCATTTATGGATCGAGTTGCCTTGACCTCGGCAGTTGCCACATGGTAGATCAAGTGCTCATATTCTATAACAAGAACTTTGTGTTGGGTCTGATCACTCCCTTGTTGGTAACCCAACAAATTGGTTTGTTGTTGGAGGATTTATGGAGAACAAATCCGGAGAACTGATTTGGATCAACGGAATGTTGACCGGAGGAGAACAGTGGACGGTCAATGGATATTAACCGGCGAATGGCCAACTGTGAATTTCGGTCAACTTTCAGTTGACCGGCTGATGGCTACAGGAATACTGCTGGATGGCGAACGGGCAGTAAAAGACAGTGAACAGGGAGGTTGATTGGATGAAAGTAGAGGACAGTCAACGGAAAGTTGACCGGCTAAGGATGGAGGGGAAATCCAGAGAGTATTTTCGGAGTGAAAAATACTGGAGCGCCTTTCAGGAGAGCTTGCCGGTCAACTTGTTAACCGACCAAGAAGAAAGAATTTACCAGTTGGTGACACTGGTATGGAATCGCCCGCAGACATGGCTGAGTACACAGTAACGTCCGGAGATATAAGCTGTGCACAGTAACGACCGAGGATATGGAAAGTTCGAGGTCATTGCCACTACTTGGAGACCAATGAATTTCGGAGGACTCTTGCGATGGTCAAAGGGCACAGATGGTTCGGGGACTTGACTGTAGTAACGACTAAGGACGTTGTGGACAGGTGGTAGCAAGTTGTGGACAGTTGGCTCTACAGAGCAGGTGGCAGACCTGCAATTTGTGTACGCCGTCTGTGCAGGTGGTAAAATTGCAGAGTTGTTGAGCAAAGTTGTTAGCAGGTAGCAGGCGCTTGTCCACACGCAACCTACCTATTGGTTGAAGATCTCTGGGCAGATTATTATATTTACACATGCTGGGAGTGCTGTGTAGAGAGTGGTATGTGAAATCTACCAATGGTGTGGTAGCACCAGTGGCGAGAGGAAAACCACCTAGTGTGTGGGTGTGTGAATACTCCCAAGTTACGGGTTGCACCGGGTTGGTGTGGGAGACAATACCAGGGGCGCTGTGCGCCTGCCACATGAGTGTGGGGGTGAAACGACGATTGCCGTTTCACCAACACTTGTAAAATGAGAGAGTAGAGAGCACCACAATGAGGAGAGAAAGAGTAAAAGAAAGATAGAGTAGTGAGTGAAACATAAAGTGTGATGCCTTTATATTCTCGTACTCTGTTTTTCAGTTTTCGTCTCTAGGGCTCGTGTAACCCGGGTGGTTGCTTGTATTCTGTTTCTGGGTTTGTGTAACCATTTTACTTAGTGGATCTATTTGTGGCTGTGTCCCATGATTTTTTTCCTTAGTTGAGAAGGAGTTTCCATGTAAAAAATACTGTATATCTTTTTGTTCCTTATTTCTACTAAATGATGGTTGACGATAACGGGAGGTTCAGATATTCCGCTGCTACCGGATCGGGTGGATCCGGGTGTCGAACCCCAACACTTTGGTATAAGGGCGAGTCTTGGTGGCTAATCTCTCAATCATTATCCGCTTGAGTAAGAAAGATATTTGAGAACTCTTCCATTGCCTCACCCTTATAAGACAATCTTTGCTAGGGAAGTCTCTCGAAGAGGCATCATCTGCTCGGAAAGTAAGCGTCCTTTCATTAGCGAGCACCAATGACCTTGGGGCTTGGCTTGGTGGATAACAAATATTGATGCCTCATGTTCGTAGAAAGTCAGCCCATGCCCTATGGAGGCAAAATCAGCTAGCCAAAAATAGCTAGAGTAGAAAAGACAGAGAAATGCTCCACAAAAGAGAGAATTGAATGACAAGAAAAAAAATTAAGGGGTGTCGATAGTAGCTAACATTAATCGAAATGCTAGCATTCAGCCTGCGGCATAAGAAGCAAGCTAAGGATTCTTGCATTTGAAAGAGAAGGCAAGCTTCCCATAATATGCTCCATCTCATTGGCAGTGATAACATCATCTATCAACTTTTTACACTGACGAAGCCTTGTAATCCAAATACTATGCGATCTCGACTACCTCCTCATTTAGGAAGGACAGGTAGTAGGAAGAGTCTAAGCCATAGCAGTGTCACTTCCAGTGCCAAAAAACCACTCTACCATCCTAATGTCCTCAGTCGAGAACAAGCTGATATGCTTTGCGGTGCCACCAAATCTCGAGCAATGTGACGATATTCAAAGTCAGGCCGACCTATTTGGTAGAAGAAGCACTGCATGTCTCAAAGACTAGAAAATCCCTCCTCCACTATCTTTGAAGCTATTGAAATCAAGATACTACCTTTCAACGAGGACTCGCAAATAGCAATATAACCTGCTGACAGCAAAGAGCCCTTTCCTAAAGAAAAGAAGCAGTAACATCAACACAATGCTCTCGAGATGTGCAACCTAGTGTGTGAATCCTCTAAGTTGATGGAAAACATGAAGAAAGAGTTCACCAGACATAAGAACTAACGACTGTAGAAGAATGCTGGGAACTTGTATTTGCAGACTAAGCCAGAGAAGAACCAAGTGATAAATTTCAGACGGAAAAACTTTGAGGAGGTAAGTCTACTCTCATGCCTCAAGTAGGCAGATACACCTTAGATAATGCTACTACAGAGAGCGCAAAGTAAAGAGCGATTTCATCTTCGAACTCACTAATCCAACTCAGTCAAAATGAAAATATAGTTAAGACGAAGGTGTCGAATTCAATGTATCTCTTCCCGATTATTTACTTAGGAGAAACAACTTTGATTTGGATGATTTCAAATTAAAGATAAACAAACAAATTGATAATGTACTCATTTGGCCTTAAAGGCTTGGCGCCGGTGATGGGATGAGTAATTAACAGTAAATATTTGGACTAAGAGCTAGGAGATCCCATATCTGCAGACGTTCGAAGAGTGGCTGAGTGATCACATTCCAAACCAAGCATCATATCTGTCAAGTCGTCAAGTTTTGAAGTTATAAAGTGACAGTGGCCAAAAGATCAAGTAATAGCATTGTTAAGCCTTTGAGCCTTCCACTTGCTAAGTTTTCAGGTTTTTGAGTTACTGAGTGATGGATTATTCGAGTGGCGCCACCATCCAGCTAATAAACCTCAAAGTCGCCAAGCCATCAAGATGTAGAGTTATTGAGGTGTCATACCTCCTTATTAGAATGACAAATCCTAAGCAATGAACGTTATGTTATCAGATTTACTCTATTAATTAAGACCAAATGAATGTGTTAGGGTCATTTTTATGATTGATATATTTCGTGATCATATGTAATATTATATCGATATCGGGTTATGGATTGTCAAAGTGCTACATCAACATACATTCGTTGCTGTCCGTTGTGCCTTCCATGGATACCGCACTTGCCGTGTGCTCTCCAGCCGCTCGAGCCTAAAATCCTGAGGCCCCACGCTTTCCGTGAGCTTTCTACCCGCTCGACCTCAAAAACCTGAAGCCTTGCACTCGCCGTGAGCTCACCACGTGCTCATCGTGAGCTTACCACGCGCTTAAGCGCAAAATCCCGAAAGGCCGAGCTCGATGCTCGCCCTCTTCTCGCTCAAGCGCCGCGACAACGGGCAATTTTTAAATGTATTTTATTGCGCCCTCTATATATACTTGTCTTATATTTTTGAAACCCTAGGACTCTAAGCAGATCAGTTTCATGCCCCTACTTGAGAAGAACCTTGTTTATACTCCATTGATTTTGCTCCATTTGAGAAAACCAAAATTGTGATTCATGTTCTAACGAGTTTTCTCTACATTTTCTGTTTACCGTTTAAACACTTCCATTCTTCTACCTTCATTAGAGACGTTGGTATGTTGAAGAAGGAGACCCGATCGTGTTCGGTAATTCAAGTGGCTCAAGAGGGAAGATTGACGTGAAAACCGAAAGGTTTCCGGTTTCGTTGCCGCGGGCAAATCCAAGGAGTTTCTTGGTAGGGATCACATGACAGGAGTAAGTTAGCTAAGTTAGTGCATTGTTACCACCCGATCTATAAATTAATTTTCATAGTACATTGCTTCCCTTACCGTTGAAGCCCGGAGGTTTTTTTCTTGATTACCGTGGGTATCGAGTTTTTCCTTTGTCATAAAAAATTATGTCTTTTTATTATTGTTTATCTTTTATATTTTACATACTTGTCATTGTTGTTAGTATCTAGAAATAAATATTCTTTACGTGTATTGAATATTTAATTTTTACTACTTTCGCTATTTTTACCGGAGTCAAAATTTGATTGTAAAAGTTAGGACAAAAAGTCCTTTTTCAATTGGCCATCAGAGACTCACCCCGATGTACGACCCCTATCTAGATGCATAATAGTCAATCTTTGTCCGTTTCTCCCTTCTTTGATGGGAGCAACTATACCTATTGGAAGATCCAAATTATAGCCTTTCTAAAATCAATGGATTAGCGTGTATAGGCTAGTATCCAAATTGGGTGGACTCCACCCAAGAGTGGTGATGAACCAAATGTTCTATCTTTGGGGTCAAAAGAAGAATTTGATGCTTGTAATTGGAATAGTAAGGGGTTATATGCTATTTTTATGGCTGTATCTTCCGATGAGTTTAAACGTATTTCAATGTACGAAACCTCTAAAGATGCGTAGGACATTCTTGAAATTACTCACGAAGGTACTAAATTAGTTAAAAATTTAAAATTATAAATGCTAACCTCTAGATTCGAAAAAATACGAATGAAAGATGACGAGACATTTGATGAATTTTATGTGTAATTAAATGATATTGTAAATTTCACGTTTAATTTATAAGAACAAATCCCTGAAAATAGAATTGTTAGAAAAGTTCTACGATCTTTGTTTGAACGATTTAGATCAAAAATTATTAATATTGAAGAAAGTAAAGATTTAGATAAATTGAAAATAGAAGAACTTGTAGGGTCTCTTCAAATTTATGAGCACACACTACCACAGTCAAGAAAGAATAAATCAATTGCTCTAAAATTAAGTAGGGAAGAGAGAAACCGGGATTGCGATGAAGAATCGTGTAGCGCTGATGATTTTTCCTTATTTGTTAAGAATTTTAAAAATTTTTGAAGAAAAATAAATCTTCATCAAACAAACTTAATGTGGATTTAAAACGTTCACCTAAATTTGAGAAGAAAGACCGACGTGAATTCAAGGATTTCAAATCAAAAAATACTCAAGGAGT
Organism: Nepenthes gracilis; assembly: GCA_033239525.1. NCBI lineage: Eukaryota > Viridiplantae > Streptophyta > Magnoliopsida > Caryophyllales > Nepenthaceae > Nepenthes > Nepenthes gracilis. Next base: position 1,091,121 of record BSYO01000026.1, on the reverse strand, counting down.
TTAATGTCATAAGTGTAAAGGGTTTGGCTACTATCGGGTTGAATGCCCAAACCTTAAACGCCAACAAAGTCAAGCTTTTTAAACTAATGTGACCTCAAATAATGACAAAGAAGAAGAGGTTGAAAAATGTTCTGAAGATAGCCCTGAAAAGTATATGGCTTTTATGACCTCAATGTGTAGCAATTCAATAGAAAACTTTAATCAATCTGATAACTCTGAGGATAAGTCAGAAACTGAATTTAATAGATTTCAAAAAGTATATGATAAACTATTTAGGAAATATTTCAAAGTAAAAAAATTAAATAAAACCTTAAACAGTAGAGTCATAGATTTGAAAAATGAAAAATTAGCTCAAAAATCCGAGTTAGATACTAAAGTTTAAGAAGTTGAGAATTTAAAAAACTCATTTACTAAACAAATCGCAACTCTAGAATCTGAACTTGAGGCTGCTAGAAATGATTTGAAACAATTTTAAATAGGTCCAAAAAATTAGATCATATACTCGGGTTGAAAAAAATTAGTGAAAATAAATAGGATTTGGGGTATGTTGAGAACATTCCCCAAAATGGCGTGAAACCTAAAACTATTTTCATTCTCGCCAAAAAAATTCCACACCACAATGCTAAAATATCCAACATCACTAAGCAAACACTTCGACGTGTGGATAAAAGACTGAACTCAAATCATTTGGCTGATCTATATAGCCAAAAAGTCATAAACAAACCCACCAAGTTTCTGCCAACTTGTCATGCTTGTGGAAAGATTGACCACATTCATCCCCACTGTTATACCATGAATTTTCCGTATAACCAAAGATAAGAATTAAAAATAAATAAACTTGTTAATCACATTCAGAAATTAAATAAACAAATAAAAAGGTTAAATGAGAAAGTAAATTCGGTGAGACAAATATGGATCAATAAAAGTGAGTTTCATTACCCATTGGTCATTCGTGACAAAAAGGGAGAGACCTGTTTTACTTTGATAGGGGGAGATTAGGGGAGACGTGACTAGTTAGGGGGAGACATGTTATTTTTGTGAGGGGGAGTTTGTCTTCGATTTATGTGCTGTTTGTTTTTTTCATTCCTTTTACTATTGCATATTAGTTTTCTACTTCTATCGTTATCATTTTATATAATACCTTTGTGGTACTAACCCTATTTAATCAGGCAACTCAATTACAGTATTAACGCGATAGTCACAATATCGACACAGCAGTGCTAGTGTAAATTTATACATTTTCTTATTGTATCATTTATATTTCTCACTAGGCATAGATTTTTATAAACACGAGCTCTATATTGGTGGTGTTTGAACCCGTACTTTTCTTATATTTATTTTATTTTTTATGGGTTTTGTCATGGAATTGTCAAAGGGGGAGATTATTATGGTCATTTTTATGATTGACACATTCTTTGATCAAATGTAATATTACATCGATATCGGGCTATGGATTGTCGAAGTGATGTGTCAACATACATTCGTTACTGTCTATTCTGCCTTCCATGGATACCGCGCCTACTGTATGCTCTCCAGCCGCTCAAGCCTAAAATCCTGAGGTCCCGCGCCCTCCGTGAGCTTTCTACTTGCTCGACCCTAAAATCCTAAAGCATTACACTCGCCGTGAGCTCGCCATGCGCTCAAGCGTAAAATTCAAAAAGGCCGCGCTCGATGCTTGCCCTCTTCTAGCTCGAGCGCACATAGGGTTCTCTGGAAACCCTCCGTGCGCCAGTCGCGGGCTCGAGCTGTGCTTGAGTGCCGCGACAACAGGTAATTTTTAAATGTATTTTATTGCGCCATCTATATATACTTGTCTTATATTTTTGAAACCCTAGGACTTTTGGCAGATCAGTTTCGTGCCCCTACTTGAGAAGAACCTTGTTTATACTCCGTTGATCTTACTCCATTTGAGAAAACCAAAAACTATAACATTGTGATTCATATTCTAACGAGTTTTCTCTACATTTTTTCTTTACCATTTAAACACTTCAATTCTTCTACCTTCGTTGGAGACGTTGGTGCGTTAAAAAAGGAGACCCAATCGTATTCGGTAATTCAAGTAGCTCAAGAGGGAAGATTGACGTGAAGACCGGAAGGTATCCGATTCCGTTGTCGCGGGTAAATTCAATGAGTTCTTTGGTAGGGATCACATAACGGGAGTAAGTCGGTTAGGTTAGCGCGTCGTTACCACCCGGTCTATAAGTCAATTTTTATAGTGCATTGCTTCCCTGGCCATTGAAGTTTGGAGGTTTTTTTCTCGATTATCGTGGGTATCAAGTTTTCCATTCGTCATAAAAAATCATATCTTTTTATTATTATTTATCTTTTATATTTTACATGCTTGTCACTATCGTTAGTATCAAAAAATAAATATTCTTTACGTATATTGAATATTTAATTTTTACTACTTTCGCTATTTTTACCGGGGTCGAAATTTGATTATAAAAGTTAGGACAAAAAATCCTTTTTTAGAATGAACAATTAGAGTCACTGATCAAAGTAAAAGGGCTCAGCACTAGTTAATATTGCCCCACATCTGCCAGGATCAAGCTAAAATGTTTGAGTAATGCACGTGACAAGCTATTTAGGAAGGTGCACTAACCCCGCAATATGATTGATGGCCATTTAGAATTCGAAATCAAGTAAACATGGCATAAAATGCACACCAATCAAGAACAGTGATAAAGGTTGGATCAGTTAATAGTAAAACTACTCAGAGTAATTATCAGTAGAGGTTTACTAATAACCTTTCACCTCAATTATTTGAAGAACATTACAAAACCACCACCAACAGAAAGCTCATGTCATTTATAAGTATAAAGTCTTTCAACTTCTAAAAGATATCGGACGCTTTAAAAGCTTAAATATCAGAAGGATCATCAGCTTCATTGCCTCGGTACACAATCTCACCTAAATCAGTTGCTTGCTACTCAATTATTCAAACACAATTCTAGCCCTAGTACAAAAACGTTTGGAAGCCCATCTTCCAGATATTATTTTCCTAAAAATCTTAAGGCACAAAGGATGGCCATTAGTACGCCCGTTTTCTCTCTTATTTATCACTTTTTAATTTGACTAGCATGTTACTTACTTGAGTTGGAGGATAAATTAATAAGTTATTTTCATATATTTAAACCCTTATTTTTGTTTGTAAAATCCAAAATCCAGATTAAAACTTTCAAGAGCTCACTTTAATTTTATTTTTTTTTCTTTTGTCACACTTGATAATTGATTGGCCAAGTCAAAATAGTAGTTGTCCTGATAATGAGGGATGTGATCTACTCCTTCCCCTTGAAATCAGAATAAAATAATACAAAATCATACAGACATATGTGTATATATAGTCAATTTCTATTGATAAATGCATTGCCGTCCACAAAAGAAACATTATAAATGCCTTACACTATTATTCATATGTTTTAAAAGTAGTGTAATATGAGTCATCTGTCACACATGAATCAGGCCATCCAATAATGGCTCTTGGTTGGCAGCTTTTTTTAATTATTTTTCAACCACCAACTTCTCAACCTACCCAACCATGAATTACCCTAACTAGGATTATTCTAAGGCTACTTTATAAATAGGATCATGCATATTTTAGCTCAGAGATATGAAAAATGTACCAAAATTTAACATTATTATTCTATAATCAAGAGAGCAATTCCTAAGTTATTTTGTTTACTATTGAATGTTTTAGATCTAATTTTGTTAATTTAAGATATTATTGTATTATAGAGATAATTTTCATGATTATAAATTTGAAGAATGTAGCTTTGACACACTCATTCACTCCTTTCCTTAAGCTTCAAATATTTTTTTTTCCCAATAAATTTTGGTATTTTCTTAATAAGTAAAGGTGTTGGATAAATGAATGATGGATAATAATTTATATGTTATCACACTGATCTAATTATGTCTTTGACATCAGAATTTTAAATTTGCAATCAAAGAACAAAATAACCATCAAATAATATGAAAAAATTACATGAAAAATTTCTATAATATAGAAAAAAAATTATAGGACTCTAAGTATATTAAAAAAAATTCAACTAAGCTACTCTTATAATATTTTAAAAGAAAAAAAGTTACAAAAAACTCTGACACTCACCTTAAAGGCCTTTGACAACCACTTTTGAATGGTTCAACACCAACTATTTATTGATATCTAGAAGCCTTCACAATACTTACAAACTCATATGAGGGTTCCATTTATATGGGTTTAATTCATTATATCTTTTTTTTTTCAAATAATATGAAAATTTTCATCCAAAATATGTTTCTCTTATGCAAATAATTTGAGGAATCATCAATAAATTACTCTCTCAAAAAAACCCTAATTAATAATATCTGTTCTTCTCAATCTTCTTCTTTTAAAAATAAGAAATGAAATATTAGTTTCTACTCATTGACCTTCCATCTAGCAAATAAACATTCCTTGCATCTATTATGCTTTATAGAATCTGCTTTCTTACATATACACCTTGCACAAATATCCAATACTTTAAATGTATACATTCCAGAAGTCATCTTTTCAAAATACACAACATTGTTCCTGCAACTATGTACATATCTTACAAGAATGAGGACCTTAGAAACGTCATTTTTGAGCTTAAGGCATATATTTCTAATTGATTCAATCTTGGCATTTTCTTTATTTTCCAACATGATGTAGCCAAACTCACCTTCATTTTTAAGGTGATGAAATATTTTCTAACAAAACAAACATGCATGAAGCAGTACAATTTAACCTAACAATATGTTATATCTCTAATATGATTAGATAATAATTAAATAATAAATAAAATTAGTTGAACTTTTTTTTTTCATAAGTGAATAAAATTCAAATAAAATGCCTAAAATTGGGTTGGATATAATGAACTGAAACACCAAAACAGCATAAAGATGAAACTTATTATAAATACAAGATCTAATTGAACAAAAGCCTGTCTGATTTTTAAATAAAAAATAATAAAATCTATTTAATCCAAAACAATTTGCGAGGAAAAGCATCAACAAAATCAAACCATCATGATATTAAACCTATACAAATTTAACTAACAAAATGATTCCAAATATATAAAATCTCAAAATAAACTGAATAATAATTTCAAATATATACACACTCAAAACAATTGAACAATAATTACAAATATAAACCTAAAACCAAACAAAAATAAATCTAAATACAAAATATATAATAACCAAATCTTTGAGTATCATTCATCTGAATTTTATAAATATCCAATACTCTTTAATCTAAATAAGTTAGAAAACAACACAAATCATGATCATAAAGCTAAGTGTATATGTGTATATATATATATATATATATATATATATGTAAGTATGTATGTATATGTATATGTGCAATAACAAAACTTGTCTACAAAATAGAACAAATGAATAAAAAATAAGAAAACATGTGTTAAATCCAATAAATCATATGATCTAAATATGTCAAAAGTTTGAAGTTTGAAGAACCAAATATCAATATCCAAATGTAATTTTGTATGAAAAATTCATAATATGTATACAAATATCAAATAATATCATACTATACAAAATTATCTAATATCAAAAGCCAAATGATTCCAAAGGTTTAAAGTCTAACATCGGATAATTCTGACAAATGCATCAAAATCTACAATTCTTAAAGTTTAAAACGTTTTAAATTTTAAATACAATGTAAGTAAAAATATCAAAAATCTAAAACATTTCAAACTAAAAAGAAAAGATCAAAAGACCTATTTTAAAAAAGGCTTGCATATACTTTTAGTGAGTTTTTGTCAAAATATTACTATTTAGAATCATAAATTGACAATTTATAAATTTTACTTTATAGGCGAGGTCAAATACTGAATTTTTGCTACTTATAAAAATAAGTATAATCCTCAAGTGTGATTAATATATTATAATATTTAAACATATTATTTTTATTTAATTTCTTACAATAATTTTTAACAAATATAAAAAATTGGACTTTATAGGCTCAAAACTTTCATATCTACTAAAAAAGTACAGAACTTTCATCTAGTAAAAAAGTACCAACTCAGTTGAGATAAAGAAAGAGTCCAGTCAAAAATATTTATGCCGAATATCATATGTAAGATCAAATGTACAAGTTTAGTGACTTTTCTTTCATAAATATTTTTATATATAATATATTATCTCAAAATATTTATTTTTTCTATGAAAAATAGACAAACCTTTCAAAATTTCGGTGAAATCCAATAAAACACCAAAATAATTGGTAAAACTTATATGCATACCACAATATGTAATGTAGGGAGTTAAAGGTAATATGCATGTATAAAAAATATATATAAATAAAATCAAAAGAAGGTTTAGAAATATTTATCTTAAACATCTAATCTAGTAAATCTGACTCCTTTCTTTCTCTTTTTCCTTCTCTCTTCTCATCTTTGTTCATCTTCTTTCCCTTTATCTAGCGAAAATGACCAAACAATAGTACCAAATGGCTTATATACACAATCGGTACACAAGCGCTGTATCAAATGCCCTTAATTTGCCTCAAACATACTTGAATATTGGCATACATCAGGTGCCAACATTCTATTCAAATTGTGCATAAACGCCCTATAGGCATGTATCAAGTGTGCGACTTTTACCTCAAATACTCATGAACGTGAGATAGGCATCCTTCAAGTATTAGGCTTAATTTCTCAAATTTAAATCTTTTCTTAAATTGATATTATATAATTATTTTTTAAATTAACTTAAAATTATATTAATAATATCATAATTTATAAATAAAAATTAGGTATTACACTATAACAAGTATTATCCTTTAAGATAATATAATTATTTATATATCTAGCTATAAGTAGATTACCGTTATCATTGGATATATACAAGTGTACTTCTTTTCTACCTTTTGGTTGATCTTCTACTCAAATTAGTTAAAGCTTGTCATATCCTTTATTAATTTCTTTGATCTTAACTAGATATGACTCTTTTCTCCATGATGGTAAAACTCTTTGGTAATTTCTAGGATTTGATGGTATTTTTTTCTCTTGGATCACTGTGATTTAAAATAAATAAATAAATATATAAATATATAAATATAAATATAAATATAAATATATAAATATATATATATATCTGTTAGGACTTTTTATAGTAAGAATAATTCTCTTGTTTGATAAGCTCTATATTATATTAATATTTCCTTCTTATATAATAAAGTAGTTAAATGATCTAACTTTTTTACATAGATTTATCTGCTAATAAAATTTGAATGAGAGGTTTGCATGCCATAAGTAAGGAATTTAATAACAACAATATCATTTCATTGAGTTTGAATAAAAGGTTTTAAGATATGGTTTAGGAGTTCAATGCTAACAATGTCCCTTCTTTTTTAAATTCATCGACAAAAGTATTTTTAATTTGAGATAATTACTTGTTGAACTATATCGGTGATTATAGAGATTCATACATTTTTCTTTTTGGATAATATATGTTTATCTTGGAGAACAATTTATTAATCATTGATTTGGACTCATAAATGTTGGGTTTTTTAATCACTCACTTCTGGGTATCTCAATAAATAAAAGGTTATCAAAAGATCGTACAAGGATTGGAGTATTTGCGCTTGCGGCAAGTGGCTAGGAGACAAGGGTCGAGTTAGTGCTCAAGGCTTGCTTGAACAGTAAAGAGGCAGAAATTTCAGAAAGTGAACACCTGAGTGGCGCTCGAGACAAATTTCAGGCGCAAATTTCAGTATATATGCGCCTAATCCACGCCCGATCGGCGCTTAAGTACGGCTCAACGAGCGCTTGAGGGAGCCTAAGGTTTATAAAATCACGCGAACGTGATTTTATGGTTTGTTTCAAAGAATTTTAAAATATTTCTCTATAAGAAGCACCACACAGTGAGAGAGAAGAAAAGAAGAGAGAAAACGAAAAGGTTCAGAGTCTAGTTGAGGTCCGATTTGAGTTTCGTTTCTTGCCAAAATCGGATACGTCATTCTGAATGTGATTTTTAAAAACGTATTTTTATTTGGTTATTCTTTTTCTCGTTGTGTTTTTCTTATAAGTTGTCAGGTGTATTGAGAGGGTATTATATTTAGCCAATCTTTACTCGAGTTCGTAGTGAAGGGATTTCGGAAGGTGTTCTTATAACTGACACTATTTATAGTGGATTTATTTAAAATTTATCTTATAATTTTTTTCTTAGTTAAAAATGATTTTTTATATTAAAAATCGTTATAAATTGTTTATTTCTTGTGCTTATAAATTTGGTAACTCACGACTGATGGGGGTTCGGGTTTGTTCCGCTGCCTGAGTCGGGTGTATTCGAGTGTTGAACCCTAACAATAAATACTCTTAAATTTGATCCACAAATCTTGTGGTATGTTTTTCTTCAATCACATTATGTTTGATGTTTGAAGCCAAAGCAAACCTAGACCGTTTTCCAATCCAAGGGCCTATCATTTTCTAATGCTTAATTAATATCTTACCGCACCAACATTTCTTAAATGTATAAGAGATGTCACAATATAAAATTTGCTTTTCCTTCAAATAGAAGAATTTTAAATTTAAGCTTACCCCCTCATATGATGATCACAGTTTAATGCACCAAATCTAACAGAATATGCATAGAACTTTTGCTCTCACGTCTTACAAAATTTCTTCTGTGATATATGTTGATATTGTAAAATCTCCTTAAAATTAAAAACAACTAGCAGAACAATATAAGAAATTGACATGAAAAACCTGTCCAAAATGAGAAGAAAAAATCAGAAAATTAAAGTGCCCTAAAAATTTTTGTAGCTTTTTGAAAGATAAAAAATTACAAAATGTTCACCCACTTCCGATAAAAAGACCTTATAATATCTCTCTGTCAATAGCTTAACAGTAGTTATTCTTTAGTATTTATAAATTTTTGGGATAATTATAAACTCATAAAATGAGTTATATTTATAGGCCAATTTTTCATAAAAAAAATATGAGAATTTTATATCCTGTCCCAATTTTTCATATATAGAATTTGAGAAGTTGTCCAAAACTCTGTCATAAAGTATGCATCAAATACAAACCAACTCCATAGTATCATTCAGAGGCTCTTTTGGGAATCACATTCATCCAACTTGGTTGAAACAGATATTGTTGATGCATTGTCCGAGAGTGTAGCAGTCTTGAATATTAATGTATAAAACGCAAAAATTATCGAAAATATTCTTAGCCTATCTACTTTATAATTTTATTATATACTTAGATACTGATATCAATATTATATCGGGTAAAATTTATATTAAGTTTGACACATTTTAACCCATATGTTGTTACTGTAGCATATTTTATAAATAATGTGCAAGGCACATCACAAATGCACAAACTGGAAGAAGAACCATAGATGCACATATACACAAACTGGAAGTTTATATGATGGCCCGATTTGATCATATAATTGTAAAGAGATGGAATTGTTTGATGTGCTTCTATTAGTCATAAAGTCTCACCAAGTGGTGGTCATCAATTCTCACATCTGGGGTTACTTTTTATGACCACCCGGCTAATTATTTCACTACATTCAAGATAGAAGGTTAATGCTCAAGAGAAAAGAGGAAGGGAGAGGAACTTACTTGAGCCTAGGCAATTGAAATGTTGTTTGTGAGTGTTTTTCATTTGCATTCACATTTCAGATCAAATTTGATCGTCTGAATATGGAGAAAGTTGATGATTAAATTAAGAACTTAAATTTGTTTTATGCTTTAATTCAAAGGACAAAGGGAGATAGAGTCATTTGAAGCAAAAGGATAGCTGGGGCTGCCTACGATCTCATATTTAGGAAAGGCCCGATTCAATTCTTCGAGGCCTTCTTCAGGTGGGATGGACTTTGTTGACAATGCTGGAAATTTTATCACAGACTAGAATGTATGGAAGGATAAACAAATTTTAAGAATGTTTCAATGTTTATTGGTGGGTTCTGAATAAAATAGTTTGTTCGGAAATACCACCATGATTTCTGACGTTCCTTGGTCGCTACGATCACCCTATATTCAAAATCTATTCTGTAATGCATCGACAGGGTAATCAAACAACAAGGTTTTTAGAGTCCCCTGGGGAAATGTGTTATCGAGACCGACTGACCGTCGTACCAACTCGGCTGGGCTCCAGAAAGCAAGCCTACACGACCAGGAGACCGAACCCATCCAGCTAGTAGAAGCATCCCAGCTACAGCCACAGAAAGGGTTTATCCTTATAAAGGATTATAAAATTTCATAATCGTTGATGTGGTGCTAAAAAGGGCAATCTCACCTGTAGAAGTGCAATCCAAAACCAGATTTGGAAATATACACATAAAAAAGGTCTGATGCGTCTAACATAATTACTGCTAAAATCAGAAAAGATAAAAAGATAATTATTTTACTTAAATGTTATGGTTTGGTATAGTTTCATTTTGTTTCGTTAGAGAAGTTATGTATTTATTAACTCAAACTTTGATAAAAAGAATAATATTTTTATCATTGAGAGATCAATTCTCCTTTTACAAAATAAACAGTAGAATTAATCATTGTAATTGTGTGAATATATAAGTAGTTTTTTAGACAATGAGAGGTGCGATTTTTCTTTATTATTTTAAACTAAAGGAAGTTTTCATATCTTTTTCCTCTTATTTTTTTTCTAATATAAAAAGAAAATACGAATAACTTTACATATAATTTTCTATAACTTTGGCATGGATTGAGAAAGAATAATGAATGAAAAGAAACCTATTTTATATTATTTGAGATAGGAAAATTTGGCAGAATTTAGGTATATTGTTATATTTAATTTCACATTTTGTATTATAAAATAATATAATGATTTGACAATCCGTATAGAAATTACTTTTTGCAAAGTTTTACATGACATTCTTGCTTGGACCTCTATTTTAATTTCGTAAAGAACCTTGTCATTTTTCTTCCATCTCACTAGGAATATTTGTATCCTGAAAACAGTCCTTGTGAGCACCCGTATGCCATTGAAGTCCCAACTATTAAATTTCTCCATCATCAAGGGGCATTTTATTCTCCCAATTATTGATCATATCTTTTGGTCAATAATTCATGCGTTACTTCTTTGGTATATTTAGTCATTTATCTCCCAACACTCATGGCCAGAACATCATCACAAATGCTTTTCCCTGCTTTGTTAGGGATTTGCTTCAGCAATTGCCTTACAACCCAACTTCCCCCTCCGAAACCGCCCAAGGACCCTTGATGGTCTGAACAACTGTTTTCCGACAACTTTATGTGGTTGTGGTAGGTCGGATGCCTACTCCGACCCTTGGCCCCTCACCTTGTTAACTCTACCCCATGAGACTAATAGAGCAGTATTGAACTTGTTCTTGGGAAACAACTAACCTCTCGGTTATCATTTGTTTCAATAGTTTTATTCTATCTAAACTATCACCCATTCTCATTATATTTGAACAATCACTAACTTGAGCGCCCGAGAGAATATATAAGGGGAATCTTTGGGGAGCCTTTCAACTTTTTCAATCTCTTTGTTCTATTTCGGGATTCAAGTTTTATAATTCAGAATTTGCTTATAAACAGGCTAACAATTAGACAGATCAACCAAAAATCTCAAGAACAATGATATTAATGCCTCTTTTGAACTGCCTGTAATAGCAAATGGTTGAATGTGAATCACCTAGAAAATAAAATGTATCATCATCTATTTGATAACATTTATACTTACAACATCAAGCTTATTTATTAGGATAAATGTTATATGGAAGTACAAGCTTGAGGGAAGAAGAATCACATATTTAACCAATTGCCCTCAAGACCTTACCTTTCAGGTTTTATTTATTAGGATTGAAAAAAAAAAATCTATAAATCATATTGTAGATAAGTTAGAAAAAACAAGAAAAATAGAAAAAAAGAAAACTAGTGATGGTGATTCTTAAAAAAAAAAAAATCATGAATATTTAGTTTAGTATGAAAATTAAAAAGAACTATTTAGAAAATTTTTTAAGATTTAAATCTCATTTATTGTTTTTTTTTAATCCAATAAATAGGAGAAAGAAGTTGGAACTGCTTCTCCCAAAGAAAAAGTAACCGTTGGATCCCTATTTGTCATTTCTTTTCGTCCCCTCCACACTCTTTAGTTCCTCTCCGGCTTTGCCTTCCCTCGTGTTGGTTGTTCGCCCTCCTCCTACTTTCTTCTCGTCTTCTTTCATTCCTGGCTCTTTGCCCCATCTTTTGCCTCTTCATTAGCATGGTGTCATAATGAAATAGTCGCCTAGCAATCTAAAAGGGGAGTATAAGGGGTTGGTGGTGATGGGTTGGCGGCGAGAGTGCATCAAGCAGCGGCGGATACCAAGCGATGGATGCAACATTCAACTCTGATTATATGTATCATATGTTCAAAATATAAACCAGAGTCCAGTAGGTAACACCCAGTTGCCACCATGGTGGTGGTGCTTCCCAAAGTCATCATTTTTTGTGGCCTTCTACAACTTTGCTATTGTATGCCCACCTGGTTTGAGATATTTCAATGCTTTTAGAAACTAAGTGGGTGTGGCTTTATCTCCCCACCAGTGCCGTTTTATAGAAAAATCCACAGATTCCATGCCCATGTTCAAAACTAGATATTTCAATTAGATAGATACAGTTCCTAAGTAAATTAGTTGTTCTATTTTACAATAGTAAAGAGTGGCCCAATCCACCTGACTTCTTGAATAAGAAGCTTTAACAAGGATTGATCTATGTAACCATATTTTTTCAAAGTGAAGATATTATTTTCGTTGTTTAATCTTATTTATCATCTATAAATCACAATTGGTGGTAAGAATATATAATTTTATAAAATATTCTAATGCGCAAATAGATTTCATAAGTCTATTAAATAAACTCTATAATTCCACAAAGAAAAGAGAAAGAAATAAAAAGATTAAAAAAAAAATACTATTATATAAGATAAATTTAAGAGTGTTAAAACGTGAAATAATATTATCATTCATTAAAATTAAAGGTGTAAAATTTAATAACTGAGTTGACGTTTCTAATTCTTTTTTCTTGCCTTCATATTCAATTAGTTTAACGTTTCTCTCAAGCACTTCATATTCTACATTTTTAAGCGTCTAAATTGTCTAAAATGTTTTTTTATCATATTTTTATCTATAGAAGGCTTGAATAATAGGAAGAGCACTATAGATTTTGCTTTCTTTTGGAGGAATAGAGACTTTACTATGTCTTCAAATAAATTACCTATTGTCATCTTGTCAACTAATAAGATCAATTATCTAGCAGCAAATGCTAACTTGTGTCATATAATAATATTAAAGAATTTGTTGAAATATTTAGGTTTTACATAATATGGTGCCATAGAGATTATAGTTAATATCAAATTAGTAATTGCAATTGTTAAGATTCCAATATTTTACAAGAAAGACAAACACATTTACATGCATTATTCTTATATGGAAGAGCACATGAAAGCAATAGATGTGGACCTAGTGTATTCTAAATCATATAATAAAATTGATATTTTATCTTATTAAAAAATACCAGTATTATGTATAATTATAATGATATGTGTCCCTGATTGATTTAGGTGAGTCTAAAAGTTTGAAATAACATAAATTGTGTACAATATGAGATATTCTATTATCCTCTCAATCAAACAAAGGTATGTGCTAATATGTGGATTTCTCTTGCCAAACTTTCAACTTCCAATATAGAACTTGTAACCATAATAATTTTTGTTTATTGGAGAGTTATTTCATCAAGATCTAAGTTTTAACTGCCTATAAATATAATCTTTCTTACATTATCTTTTAAAGTGGGTCTACTCATTCATATAAAAATTCTTATCTCACTAGCTTTTACTTTTAGACATATATAAAAGTTTAATATATTAAAAGTATCAAGTGTATTTATATGTAAATATGTGTTTTAAAAACGGATATAATAAGACATAAAGGTAGTATAGTTGCCATATATTTCCTATACATTTCTACTTAACTTGAATTTAAACCTCATCTGTTTTTTATTTGATGGTTATCCGAATGGTAAAAAATAAGAAATAATCATGTATTGTGTTATAGTCATGCTGATAAAAATATGAGTGAGGATTATAATTGGGCTAATCAAAGTAACAATCATAGAGCATTTTGAGTAAATTCAAAGGCTTAATGTGAATGCGCTGCATCAGCACTAACCATTCAGCTGCCACGCTTGACAAGATGCCCATTTGTATGTACATCATGATTGACAAGGGCATCATCTCCCATTTGGGATCACTCGCTGCTGCCGCTGTGTGATGGGGCCATCACTGTCCAATCATGAGCACGAAAGAGGGAGACCAACCAAGGTCATAATGCCTTGCCTGCTGCGATCATTGGGTGGCAATTGGGATATGAAGTGGGGAAAGGATGAGTAAACAGATATGCAAAAAGAATATTTTCATCACGCACTTCAAAACATATAAAATATAAAAAGTAGGGCAAGTATGGATCAACATATTTGATATTGTCTTAATTAAAAATAATTATTTTATTTATAATGTGGTTATTTTTTATAATAAAATGATAAATATATGATATAAAATATTCAAAGTTCTACTAACAACTACTAAATTTTAATGAAAGAATTGAAAGATGAAGTCTCAATTACGAATAAACCACCTTAGAATACTTCTTCCATGCCGGGGGCCGTCCACTTGCTCGGGTTTGGAAAATTGAAAATAAAAATATTTAATTGTATATTTTAATCATTTTAATTGTTCTAAATTATATAAATTAAACATAATTTATATAATTAAATAATATATATTTTATTATTAATTTATATTTTAGAATTTTCTTAGAATTCTAAGTTTAATTTAGTAGATTTAAGATCTTCCCCCTTATTTTTTATTGTCAACTAGCCATTCAATAAACTAATTTATGATTTCTTTTATTCTTCTTCTTTCAAAATTTTTATTCCCATTTCACATGATACACTTTTGGTATTAATATTACTCATAATCATATTGAAGTCAAAAAAATTTAACAACATGTGTCGATATTGAAGATATTTTTAAAAATTAAGTATTATGATATAACAAATAAATATTTCTGATATATTGACCAAATATCAGATAATTAATCAATATATTACCAATACGATAACATAATATAATACTTTTACTAATTAAAAAATATCAATATGGGTAAATATAGTATTTATATATATTAATCGATATTTTCATCTTTAAATAGTTCTTTGTGGACCTCAATTCCACTTTGAGAGATTTATAGGAGTTAATATCAATGCCCACATGCTCCATCTCAAATTGGTTATTGGTTAGGTCAAGGATAAATTAAGATATTGTTATTGGTTATTGTCATATCATATTTGCTATATTTGGCAATATTAAATTATATATTAAAAATTAATAATCTTTTATTAATTATTTTTACATGAGTATTTTATATTAGAATTTATACTTTCATTAAACAATGAAACATATTTAAAAAATATGAATATTTTAAATTATATTTATTAATTATATTGATTGATATAATGCTAATACAATAACAAATTATAATAATCTTATGATATATCATTATTGGGATACCAATCCATGTCCATTGATATTTAAAATAGCATTAAACACTATTGTCATTTTTATACTAACTAAATTCAGTATACTGCTTATGTTCTATCCATTGCAACACCATACTAAAGTTCACCTTAAATACATAGGCGATATTAAAGAGGAGGAGAGATGAGCATCACCACCATAGCTGCATTTTCAACCTGCAGAATCATCATAGTCCTAGCCTGCCTGGTTTTCTACAGCATAGCAGATGCCAACAATGGAGCATCAGTTCAACTCCACAACAACAGCGCAGCTAGTACTCAAGCAAGCATAAGAAAAAGTAGGAAAAACAAATTCTGCAGCTTCTCATTTTTACCATTTCGTTCTCCTCTCCGGCCACCAATTCCGTCCACTCTTAAGCTGCTGATGCAGCTACCATCCCCTCATGCGCCACCATCATCCCCACCTGCAACGCCACCACCCCAGCCATCAGCAGCAACGTCTGCACCGAGCCCAAACCAGCTGATCCTTGCCGATCAAAGGCTCGCTGTTGTGTATCCCATCATCCAGAAATTCAAAAGCATCATCACTTCAGACCCTCTTAACATTACAGAAACGTGGGTAGGCGACAACATATGCAACTACACAGGCTTCTATTGTGATCATCCTCCTGACAACTCGAGCGCTATCGCTTTGGCCTCCATTGATTTCAATGGACACCATCTTAGTGCTCCTACGATCGACGGCTTCCTCGACCAGCTTTCCGATTTAGCTCTTTTCCATGCAAATTCCAACAATTTCAGCGGCACCATATCAACTAACATGTCAAAGCGTCGCTATCTCTACGAGTTAGACATAAGTAACAACATGTTTTCCGGCCCGTTCCCAGCTTCTGTTGCAGGCATCAACGGCCTCACCTTCTTGGATATTCGGTTTAACCGGTTTTCTGGGTCAGTTCCTCCTGCAATATTTACTCAGAATCTCGATGTTCTCTTCCTCAACGACAACAATTTCATGTCAAACTTACCCACAGTCAGCAACTATCATATTTCGTATCTTACTTTAGCTGACAATAAATTCAGCTGTCCAATCCCAAGTGACATCTACAAAACGTTATCAGCTTTGACGGAAGTCTTGTTACTAAACAACCAGTTAATGGGTTGTCTTCCATCTGAGCTAGGGCTTTTGAAAGGCGTGACCGTGTTTGATGTTAGCAAAACTATGCTAACAGGTCCATTGCCATTTTCATTGGCTTGTCTTGAGGAAGTCGAGGTGCTCAACTTCGCTGAGAATTTGTTATATGGGATAGTGCCTGATGTCCTCTGTGAGCTTCCGAATCTAGCTAATCTGACATTGTCAGACAGCTATTTCACGCACGTTGGAACGGCGTGCAAGAGCTTGATCGACAGCAGGGTTTTGGACGTCAGAAACAACTGCATTCCTACTTTACCGAGTCAAAGATCAGTGAAAGAATGTACATATTTCTTTGCAGTTCCGAGGATTTGCCCTTCAATAGAAACCTATGAAACTATCCCCTGTACACCTCCTCACTTCCGTTGAGAACAGCCTGAACTTTTGTTACGAGCTTTTAATTTTTTTAGTTTTTTTTTTTAGTGATTTTTATTTTTTTCTTATTTTTTTATTTATTTTCTATTATGGCTCTTACCTGATTTTATTCCTTTTGACTTGTGAGCCTCACACTTATAGTATAAATATCACAACTGTATCGTCAGCAGAGTTATGAAAAGAAGTATTTCTCTTTTTCCCACTAATTCTCTCTCTCTATCTCTTTCACTCTACGTTTCCTCTCCCTTTCCTCTCGATCCCTTCCCCCTTTTTGCTGTCCTCTGCTTTATGTCTCTTAACTCTCTGTTCTTCTCTGACTTTTTCCCAGACCCATATCTCATTTCTACTCCCTCTCTCGTACTCTCTTTTCTATGTTTCTCTCGACTCCCCTGCCAGAGCTCCTCTCTCCTCCTCCATTCTCACCATCTCGCAGTCGGGCACCACGATATGGTCATGGAGCACGTATCAACTTTTACTCTACTTATTGCTTTATGTTGTATATTTGTAACTAGTGTAGTGTTTTGTTAGGATTTTGAAAAATAAGCAATAGTGAAATAGAAATTGATTATATAATAAAATATTATATTTATGAAAAAATTTATATAGTTTTAATTTAAAATAATTATTTTATTAATGACGTGATTATTATTTAAGGTGGCATAGCAAATATTGGTGATGTGGCAAGTAGATTTTAGAGCTCCACTTTCAATCAGTAAATTTTAAAGAAAGAATTGAAAGATGGAGCTTTAACTAAGGATAAGCTATCCTAAGTTAATTCATCCATAACTTGGGCAACCCCTCTTGGTTGGCTCAAGAAGATTAAAAATAGAAAAAAAATTAATTATCTAATTTAATTACCTAAATTGTCTAAAAAAAATTATGGATAATTCATTTAATTAAGTATTACTTATTTTATTAGAACTATAAGTTTGATTTGATAGATTTTAAATCTTATTCTTTATTCTTAATTGTCAACTTACCCTTTATTAAATTAATTTAAATATTTTTCTTATTCCTCTTCTTTTAAAACTCTTATACCCATTCCGAACAGTATAAATTAGTATTAGAGCTACGACGAGTCACAGCAGAGAATGACAAAATAATATCTTAGAGCCTACGGAAAGAGAATTCAATTTTCACAATATTGAGATATCCAAATTAATGAAGTGAGTCCAATAATTGTGACAACATTTCAAGCACATAGACACTCATAAGCAACCTGCAACATCTCTAGAGCATGATTTAGGATTGATCACTAAAGAAGTTGATCCATTCTATGACAACTACCACTCGGTTGTTGTGGAGAAGAATTCATACGTCTCTTCTTCTCAAAGGAAATTATGATATTATCAAGAATTATAAAATTACAAGATTGAAATTTTGGAGTTTAAAGAAAAGTTTCAATTCAACGATTTTATTTATTAAATGCATACGGTCAAACACATTTTAAAATTCAAGGAGACAACGGATCTAATAATAGTAAAACTTGTGATCATTAAATTAAAGAAGCAGACTTCTATATAATGAAGAACTTACAAAGAAGATGAATTTTGGAAGAAAAGTACAAAATTTAAATATGAAAAAAATAAAAAGAACTTAAAAAGGAATTTTTGCCCGAGAATTTTAGGCAAAACGTATTTTTAAACTATATAATTCTTACTAGCGAGATTTAAAGGTTGAGAAATATACTCACAAGTTTGTACAACTCATAATGTATTGCAAGATATGCGAACCCGAAGAATAATCTATCACTGGGTATCTTGGTGGGCTTTGGAGAAAGATTTTGAATATGGTAAATTTGCAACTACATTGGACATTTAAGGATGTCCAAAAGCTAGTCATAAAAGTAGATAAATAACTTGAAGAGACGTATGGAAGGGAATCTCCAAACAAACCCATCCGAGAGGCCACTCGACCAACCAATTTTAAGGCCCTAACTGCTCGACATTAGGCCAAACCAGCTCAACCGGAAGGTCCCTCAACTAACCAACCCCATGGCCCCAACCACTTGACGCCAACTCAAAGAACCAAGCAGCTCTTAATCTGGCTCAATTGAAACCATTAAGCACCTCTACTAGGTATTTTAAATATCAAGGAACTGGCCACATCACTTCAAGTTGCCCAAATCGTCAAGTTGTTGACCTCATGGAGAGAGAAGAACAAAGTAGAGGAAGAACATGACCAAAAGAAGGCCTCTAAAGACGTCACCTATATAGATGAAGGAAAACTGGTATAGTCTTAAAATCAAGATTTTTCATGGCAATACATCCAATTAGAGGTGAAACAATATCCTTTATTTTAGGTGCATAACGAACGAGAAGATATGTAAACTCATCATAGATACCAAAAGTTACATTTATGTAGTGTCCACTACTATAGTGAAAAAACTTAAGATATCTACAAAAGATCACCCAATCCCCTATAAATTATCATGGTTATGCCGAGGCCACAACATATGGGTGGACAATAAATATTTAGTTGTCTTTCAATTGAAGAAGGTTGTAAAGACAAAGTATTATATGATATCATTCCAATGGATGCTTGCCATCTCCTACGTAGATGATCTTGACAATATAGCCGAAGGTCCACTCATGATGGATTTATGAAGACATCATTTTGTGAAAGAAGGAAAATGAGTTACTTTGACTCCTATGTCCTACTCAAAAATTTCAAAGATTAGTAATGTTGAAGATGTGCTTTTAGCATCTTTGAATATCAACTAATTTTTAAAAGAAATCAGAAACCTATGTAATTCAAATGTTGGTACAGACCCAGTTAAATACCAAGTCATTGTCCAGCTCATTTTAAAAGAATTCTCGAATATTAATTTAAGGGATCTACACCCCAGCTTACCCACCCTACGGGATATCCAACATTGATTAGATTTTATCATGAGATTCGTAATTCTAAATAGACCAGCATAATGGATGAATCCTGAGGACCATGAGGAATTACAACAGCAAGTGGACAAGCTCTCATCAAAACGGCTAATATGTGAAAGTCTCAATCCCTCGTCTATCTCAACTTTATTTATTTCAAAGAAAAATGGTATGTGGAGAATGTGTATTAATTGCAAGGTAGTCAACAAAATCACCATCATGTACTAGTTCCCAATCCCTCGATTAGACGATCTTTTGCACCAACTTCATGGAGTGACCATCTTTACAGTAGTTGACTTACGAAGTGACTATCATCAAATTCAAATAAAGCCCGAAGATGAGTGAAAAACCACCTTCAAAACACAAAAATAATTGTACAAGTGGAAAATTATAGCGTTTGGATTGGATAACATCCCATCTATTTTCATGCGGTTCATGAGTCATATTTACAATGCTTTTATTAAAAGATTTATTATGATATATTTTATTGATATTCAGATTTTTAGAAAGGAAGAAACGGCACACCAAATGCACCTCTAGGAATTATTCTCGATTCTACAAAAACAACAGCTCTATACTAATTCGGCTAGATGTCAATTCTTTACTAACACTTTTATTTTCATTGGTTTTATTATCTCAAGTCATGGGATAAAAGTAGATCTAACCAGGATTAAAGCCATACTAAGTTGGTGGACCTCAACCACTTTATAAATTACCTAAAATTTTTACAATTTAACTTCTTTTTACTGACAATTCATCAAAGAATTTAGTATGGTGGCTACTCCCATAAATGAATGCTTGAAGGGGAGCATGTTTAAATGGATGACAAAGATGGATAAGAGTTTTAACTACCTTAAAAACCTTCTAATTGTGGCATCATTCTTAGCATTTCTCAATTTTAGTAAAGTATTTGAAGTTGATTGTGATGCCCCTAACCTTGGCATTTGTGTAGTTCTCGGATGAGAAGGAAGGCCCAGCACATATTTAGTTAAAAACTTAACGAATCTAGCAAAAGGTATAACACTTATGACAAAGAACTCAATGCCATTCTACGAGCTCTTGAATATTGGACTCATCATATGTTACCAATAAAATTTACTCTCTTTTCTAAATATGAGGCGTTGAAATTCATCAACAAGCAACAAAATTTAATTCAATATATACCTCTTGGATTGAATTCCTTTAATCCTATGATTTTGTCCTCCAGCATAATTCCAAAATCCAAAATAAGGTAGTCAATGCCTAAGTAGACGATATTTGCTATTTTTTGTGTTGCCGCTTAAGATAATCGGATTTGAAGTAAGGTCAAAGTATAAAAAATTGGAGTTCTATGAGCATTATGTTTTTAGAAAGTAGAAAATGGTATGTTTAGGTAAAAGCATTAAAAACACTAGAGGAGTGCTCGATTATATACCTTTTGACCTTTAGGAATTGGCTAAAGTGCTATTTAAAATCAATTTCAAGTATATGCTTTTTATAATTGATAATTGTTTAGAAAAGTATTGGTATTTTTGTCTGAAAAAGAAAAGTAATGTGTTTGGAACGGTCAAACAATGGATACTCCAATTAAAAAGAAAACAGACAATCAAGTTAAGCATCTACGTCTTGATAATGGCCTTGAGTTTTATTCAAATTAGTTTATTGATTTATGAAAGAATAAAGGTATGATGAAACACTTCATAGTTTCAAAAACACCACAACGAAAAGAAATAGTTGTGCAGATAAATAAAATTTTAATAGACAAAGTGCATTATATGCTCTCAAATTCTAGATTGCCTAAGTCATCTTGGGGTGAGGTTGCTTGTGTGTGTCTTGCTAGATGTTCATCTACTATCATTGAATGTAAGACTCCTAAAAAGATATAGTTAAGTAACCCCCAAACTATTCTATTTTGAGAATCTTTTGATATCCTACTTATACCTATGCTTATTACCAAAAGTTAAAACCGCAATATGTTAAGCTCATATTCATTAGATATGTATATGTGGTTAAAAGAAACAAGTTATGGTGTCCAAAAACATCCAAAGATATTGTTAATAGAGATAGTGTATTTAATGAGACTAATATGCTTCTTAAGAAAAGAAAAGTCTTCTTCATCTATAATGTCATATCGTACGAAGATTGAGATTACTAATGTGTAGTTGGAGTTAGACATTATGTTCTTTTGTTGCTACCAAACCACATCTGACAGATAAATGTGTTAAGTCAGACAAAATATTTGCGTTTGATGCACGTCTTCTCTCTTATTGCTCAAACACCTGTTCCATCATTTGTTTGAATGGCAAATATGATTTTTAGTGTTTTGCTCTATTTTTGAACAATTATAGGAGTCATTTTAAAATAATTTCAATGCTAAACTAAGTAACTACCTCACAACAACTCATTAAATACTTGATTGGACTGCTACTTGTTGATATAACGACTATTTTGTGTGTATCTACAAAATACTTGAGCTCTTTAAACTTGTCAAATACTTTATTTTTTTAAGGAAAATCCTCACAAGTCTTTTAGTCATAATTATCAATAAAAGTAAAAAAATGCCTATTTTTTTCCATTTGATATTAGATTCAATGGACCACAAATATGTGTATGAATAAGCTCAAGCAGTTGAATTGTTCTATGCATCACTTATTTTGAGAAGTTAGATTGATTTGCCTTTGATCGCCTCCCTCTTGATATTTGGGTGGGAAGGGGTATACCTCTTAATCCTTACCTTAAGGATCTCATCATTGATGAGATAAAATCCAAAACATACCTGAGCATATTTTTGAGATGCTATGCTAGGGATGATGAAATTTTTCGAATAAATTACTTTAAAATTTTGGACTATTGCGCATAGTTAAAGTTATTATTGTCAATCTCAATGGAATCATAAATTTCTGCAAAGTTAGTTTTTCTCGATCGAGACTCTAATAAAAAAAAGTGCTTCACTGAGTAGATAGGGATTTAGATAGAAGAGTAGTAATACTGTGCCGACCCAAACCTAAATTACCTGAGTCGGACTAAACTAATTATATAAAAACTTAAATCATAAATACACAACACAAATTTCAGTATAAATAAAATGTCTATCATAATAATAAACTCCTCAAACTATGAAAACCATACATGTTCATGTAAAACCAAAACACAAGGGGATAGTAATCCCGACATAATATCCAATATTTGTTAAAAAAATATCTCATCTCTCAATATAAAAGTAGTTAGATTCTGAAATTATATTCACATAAATGCTTGTAACAAATGAACGATCTCTACTAACTCTGTATCAACCTACTCTATTCTAAAGTCCAAAAAATATAATTGTGAGCCAAAAATTAAACAAGTGATATAATCAATAATATCAATAATTAATAATCATCTCGAATAATAATATCACAAGAAATTACTATCAAAAGTTTTCGCTAAAATCGAACAACATGTACACAATCAAGATTTTATAAAATTTGAATATCAATAAAAAATATATATTCCAATGAATCTATCTCAATAGAGGTCACTAATTTGTGATATATCTCAATAATCCTGTTAAATCTTATTTTGTCACTATAAATTAATTATTACGTACCCGTCACTAATGACTGGATAGTTGCCATGGGTTAATCGATGTTTTCATGTTTAGCATCTAACTAAGACTGGTCTCTCAATACTTTTTCCATGCTAGTGCACAAATATCATATCCATACTCTATCCACATGATCATATTCTTATTACCGCCACCTAGGGTAAGCCTTCACCGGGTGTAAGATATACTATATTCATAATCTTATGATCTAATTGGAATTCATGCCCACACAAGGTATAAAATACTCTATCTCTATATCCCCGAGATCTTAATAAGATCCTTGTCTACACAAGCAAGACACTCATATCCTTAAGATTTATGTAAGATCCTTATCTACACAAGCAAGATACTAAACCAGCATATCAAATCAAACACTCCTTACTATGATATTTCTTGATATATCATTATTTATTATTTACATGATTATAAACATCCTTTAAAAAACGTAAAACTTAATCCACCAAAACATATAATGGATATCAAACAACTATATATATATATTGTGTTACGGTGTTCTAAATTTTATACATCTTAAAATCGTAATGCTTTTAAATAGTTTCCTCTGCCTAAGCATAAAGCAAACAACGAAGTAGGATAACAAGCGTTACAAACATCCAACGGAACAAGGTAGAATAACTATAGATGTTCATACGGAAATGACTCATCACCTCCCTACCTAACCTGTAAAATTTTACCCAATAGTTATTAGACTCACCAATTGATTAATATCATTTTGAGGTCATAAAATTACATCGTTATTTATCGCTATTGAACAAAATTTACAAATTACTGAATTATAATTGACCCGATACTCGAGCACCATTCTGACACCACTCAAGGGCAAAATTTTAGCTCAAGGAAAATAAAATACCCACAAACATAATCCAATAAAAAACTTCACCACAACCTAAGCTTTGGACCTCACTTAAATAAAAATAATATCATATATTTTAATCCACATCTTCTTGTAATTCACTGCGGCTGGACACAGCCACCAGGCCCTCCAAACTTCTGCCGGTCACTGTGACTGCCAGCCAAGAGCAAAAACACATGCCCAAATTCATCAATATTGCATTTTTAACATCTATACGTGAAAAGCATGAATTATGTGGATTCCTATACTAGAATATCACCAAAATATGTGGGTTCTTGAGGAATTGACCGCAACTCCACCAGCTTAGAAAAAAGGGTTGAAGTCTGTTTTTGATGTTGATCGTCACATATTCGTTAATCAATTTCAATGTTTTGGGATAATGGAAATCACGTATCATCGGTGCAATATTAAACCTAGTATATAATAGAGTAAGAATGAAAAGTTTGTTGACATTAACACTTTGATTTATTATACAAATGATTAGTCCAAACATCGGCCATAACTGCAGCCAAAAGTAAGTTGAAGCATATTTTAGTGATCAATATGGCGTATTCGTCACTCCATTGCTACAATTTTCGGTAATTGAAATCATATTTTGTCAATGTAATATTAAACATGAAATATCATGTAGGAATAAGGGCAATTTCATAGGCATAAATACATTGATTAAATATATAAATAGTTAATTAAAAAATGATTCAAAAAATTATTTTTTCACACTGTTTATTGTTCATCTTCTTCCTCATGCATTGATACTGTTCACTTCGAATTTTTACGGTGTATTAATCTTTTGCAAACGCTCATTAAACTTATTTAACTTGGTAAACCACTGAATCCTATAAGATGTGAGCAAGATATGATAGACAAAGTACTCTTACACTTAGAGATATGCAATGAATTTCGAAACAGAGCAAAGTAGCTGGCTGTTTGGATTTCCAGTTAAATGCTAACCAACAAACATGAAGAGATACTTTGTAGCATGATGGTTGCAAGAATGGGTAGGAATTCACAGGCCTTAACCTGATTTTTCCTCGGCAACAGCAGCGGCAACCACAACGCCGCAGTAGTAGCGCAGCACAGCAGCAACGGCTTCGGCTAAGCCTTTCTCTCCAACCTATCTTCTCCGATTTTCAAAAATATGATGCAAAACGTAAGGGTTACTATTTATAGAACGCATATGCTAAGTGAAAACGCCTATGGGAAAACAATGACTGCTATCATTGCATACATCCCCGTAGTGTGAAACCTCCAGGAACAAACACCTCCCTGTGCAGGAGCCTCAATCAACAATCATGCCATTAAAGAGACTTCATTCTGATACACACCAAGGCAAGGATCTCTATGAATCCATTAATCATGCATCAGCCGACGCATTGCCTCTCTTAGATGCTAAATAAATCAGTCTTGAATGCTCTAAATTAACCAAGTTCTGATGTTCCTCTTACCCAAGCTCCACAGTAGAAGCTATCTGGTCAAAGATCATAGTTTCATCAATCCAATTATCTAACACTAGCCCACAAAATTGACCATCCATAAAAAGTTGTTACATCAAGTATCTTAATTTACATGGCCCATTAAGCACAAATACTAGAAGCACAGTATTATATGTCCATCACCCAAAATATTAAAATCAAGACCTAAGAAATATAAATTCCAAACCATCCAAAATATATCCATACCCAAAAATATTATAATCAAAACATTTAAGATGTTATAAACGCTCCTTTGGGTCATTGGAGAAACAAACATTGGGGTCTTGGTTAGAAGATTCGGCTCTCTTCTAGCTTCACTCGCCTATGCTTGTTGTTCATCCTCAAGAATAAAATTTACACTTTTATTATTTACATTTTGTCCACAGTTTAGCTTCTCTTCTACTTCAAAAATCACATTTCTACAGATAACAAGTTATAAGGTAATGAGAGGATTGAACAATTTATAACCTATAGTCTCTTAAGTAATGGGAAAAAATGATTTTCTCACCTTTGCCATTAAATTTTATTCTTCTAGCGTTTGAGATCTTAGCATAGGCAATACATCCAAAAACTATAAGGTACCTAACACTAGGCATGGAAAAATTCCATTCTCTTTGCATGTCACAATAGGAACACTGCTTTTAGACATTGTTTTAGTAAATAAACTGTACAAACAACCATTTCAATCTAAAATTTTTTAGGCAACTTATTGCCATCAAACATACTTAAATCACGTCAAGAGTGGCCCTATTTTTCCTTTCAAAAACTTTATTCATTCGGGGCATGTAGGACAGTGCCACACAATGTATAATTTCATACTCTTCACAAAATTCACCTGAAAAAAAAAAAAGAAGTCAAAAATGTACATATTCACATGATCAAACCACAATATATTGATGGAGTGGCCACTTTGCTTCTCTAAAAAACTTTTAAACTCTTTAAATATATCAAATATTTCAGATTTTTTACTTTAAGAAAAAACACTAAGTCTTCAACTTTAGTCATTAATAAGGGAAAAAATATATATATTTTTTTCATTTGACACTGGAGTCAATGGACCACACACATGTATGAAGAAGCTCAAGCAGTCAAATTGTTCTGTATTTCTTTTCATTGGATAAGTTAGATTGATTTTGCTTTGATCGCCTTCCTCTCAATCTTTGGTTCAGAAGGAGTTGACCTCTTAATCCTTACATTTAGGGTATCATCATTGATTTTATTCATAATAAGATGAAACTCAAAAAGTGAAGACTCCTTCCAAAGCATATTTTTGAGATGCTAGGTCAGGGATAATGGAATTTCTTAAATGAACTACTTTGAGATTTCAGATTGGTACCTATTGTCAAAGTATGTGAAGTGGTATGATAAACATGGATTAGATCCACTGGTGGATCTTGAACTGGCCGTTCAAGATTTCTTCGGTACCCCCATTCTGGTGACATCATGCAAGATCAAACAATTGGATCAAAATCTACAACAACATTGCTATGACACTATAGCTATTAACGGGCTAGATTACAAGAAATCTATATTTGGACCTAATTAGCCTCTACCTTTTGAAGGGCATACTCTGCGGATTTATAGACATAAATTTTACCATATCAATTGGTTAGCCTAACCAACCTAGGGCCAACCTCCAATTCTACAATTATTCCTCTTCTTTTATGATTACATTCAAGCACTATACTGCATCATGTTTACTATTTAAGAAGAATATCCTATTACTTTACTTCTTGACACTTGCAATCAAATTATTAGAAATATATTTGATTGTAAGATAAAGATTATTTATGTTAATAGTATAACCTATTTCCAAGAGCTATTCCAAAATCAAATTATTGTTTTTCATACCCGAAACATAAACATTAGCAATAAAATGACTATTACAATTATTGAGTTTAATGAAGATCTTTCCATTGCCTTTCACCAAAAATTTAGAGTCCCCAAAATCCACTTGTCCTTGTGACAAATTGTTATTGACAAACACTTCATTCTTATCATACATGTGATGACTTACACTATTGTACGAGATCCCTTGCTCCTTTGGTCTATATCAAGCATGTTGTTGACTAACAATAATGTGTGGTTGGTTTCATTGTTATCTTTTTTCTTATAATAAGTATACTTATTACTTTCATCATTAACATTTAATCTATATTCAAAGTTATAATATCCAAAATTTATATCACTTATACACCTTTCTTGCCAAGTTGTTGTCTGCTATAATTGCCACCATGGCCTACATCTCTTCCTATTCCTCTCAATCGTTATCTATCTCTTCCTCTAGAAATAAAATGAGTTTTTAACACATCCACTTCTATATATATACCTTTTCCTCTGTTGTTCTTACATCATCCTCCATAGCCTCAACTTCTATCATTTTGAAAAACTCTCATGAATCATTATCTTTTTTAGAAAAAATTTTAGATTATTGGGCATGCTCAATAAAAATAAGGATTTTTTGTTGATCTATTACTTATGAACTTTAAATATTATATCCAAATCATCATTTGTCAAAGTAATAACATCTTTTAATTCTTCAATTATAAAAGTAACATACTCAAACTTAGAACTAAGTGAGCTTGAAATTTTCTCCACCACACTTTCATCTTTAAGCTTCTCATCGTACCTCCAAACAAAAATTAAAATTTTCCCATTCAGATATCTTCAACTCTTTGATTTTTCATGGTACATAGATTCTATTATTATACTAATCAACACACGCTTCAGGACCTTTCTCGTGAAAATTTGTCCTTTTCTTTCAAAGGCATTCATCATATTAATTCTCCAAGGATAAGGCATTCATATACACTTATTGTACCTAATTAATTTATTGCACCAAAATAACTTGGGTTTGATACACAACACTTTAAATGCTGGGTGGGTAAGCCTTCCCCCACAATGTGCAACCGTGGTTAGTTGCTACTCGCTAGGGCTTGCGGGGCCTCCCAGCTGGTTGACCTAGAAGCAATGCTTATCTTTTAGCTTCCAGCCTGAGCCATTGTTGGTTTCGGTTCATCCTAGTGCATACGGCTCCCACTAAAACCCTTGATTGTTGCTGCCACCATGCGCATGCAGTTTTTCTCCTCCTTACTCCCTCGGTTTCTCATATTATTAATAAAGTAATAGTTAATATTAACCCCTAACCCCATCTCCCTTCTAACCCCCTAGCTAGGGGTTCTTTCATCTCTTTTTAAGCCATTAAATTAAAATCTAATAGCCTCAATTTTAAAATAAAAATTATTAAAGATAAATATATTTTTTAATTTTTTAATAATATTGCATATATTCTGTTATGGTCATTTTTATGATTGGCACATTCTGTGACAATATATAATATTACATCGATGTCGGGTTATGAATTGTCGAAGTGCTGTATCAACATACATCCGTTGCTATCCGTTCAGACTTCTATGGATACTGCGCCTACCATGTGCTCTCCAACCGCTCTAGCCTAAAATCTCGAAACCCCGCGCTCTCAGTGCGCCCTCCACCCGTTCGACCCCAAAAACCGGAAACATTGTGCTCGCTATGCCCTCGTCATGCGCTCGAGCGCAAAATCCAGAAATGGCCTGCTCGCTGCTCGCCGCCTCCATGCGCCCGCCGCACGGTCCAGCTATGCTCGAGCGCTGCGGCAACGGGCCACTTTTTTAATGCATTTTTTTGCGCCATTTATAAATACTTGTCTTATAATTTTGAATCATGAGGATTATTGGCAGATCAATTTTATGCCCCACTTGTGTATACTCCATTGGTTTTGCTCCCTTTGAGAAAATGAAAAGCTACAACCTTGAGTTTCATATTCTAACAAGTTTTCTCTACATTTTCTTTTTACTATTTAAATACTTCCATCCTTCTACCTTCGTTGGAGACGTCGGTACGTTGAACAAGAAGACCCGATCGTATTTGAAAATTCAAGTAGCTCAAGAGGGAAGATTGACATGAAGATCGGAAGGTGTCCGATTTCATTACCGCAGGCAAATCCAAGAAGTTCCTTAGTAGAGATCAATAGATGGGAGTAAGTCAGATAAGTTAGCGCATTGTTATCGCCCGATCTGTAAGTTGATTTTCATAGTGCATTGCTTCCCTGGCCGTTGAAACCCGAATGATTTTTCTTGATTACCGTGAGTATCGAGTTTTTCCTTCATTACCAAAAATCGTATCTTTTTATTATTGTTTATACTCGTTTATATTTTGTATACTTGTCCTTATCATTAGCATCTAGAAATAAATATTCTTTACGCGTATTGAATATTTAATTTTTACTACTTTTGCTATTTTTACTGGGGTCGTAACTTGATTGTACAATTTATATTAAATCTAACATATAAAAAAATTTAATAAAAATAATTATTTAGATAGTATTATTTAATATTTAAATTTATATCGTTGATTTTTTTTTTCAAATCAGTTATGATTTAATAAAAATACTTCTCCTTAAAAAAGTAGGAACCCCACTCCCCATAACCCCCATCTCCCTCCATTAATTTTGAAGCTAAACTCGACTGACTTATTTAAAGTATCTTAGGCTACTTATAAAATGTATATTTACAATATTTATCAAAAAACTTACCTTTGATTTTTAATAATTGTTTGACCTATAAATTTATTGAGTAAATTTCAGTCAACTAGGATTGCACATCACTAGTTTTATCAAATATTCTCCCATTCGGTTGCCTCAATTAGTATCAAAGAGCTCATCCTCTTTAGTGGTAGTCCAAACTCTTTGGTTTTGGCGATATTACTTAAGGCTATATGAGAGTTTATTCTTTTTTCCGACGATAAGGCTCTCTGTTTCTTACACATTCAAAGGAAACAAAATTCTCAATATATTAAGTGGATTTCCTTACTACAAGAATACCTGTTTATCGTCAAACACAAATTTGGAGCCTCCAACAAGGTGGCCAATGTCCTAAGTTGAAAGGCTTGTCTCCTCCAAATTTTATCTTATAAGATAACTGTTTTAATTTGCTTCCCAAATATTATCATAAAGATTCATATTTCTCAAAAAGTAATGAGCATTACTCATATGGCTCTAAAGACCCATTTGGCCTATTGGATAGATTTTTTTTCCCAAGGAAATCAATTATGTATACTCAATGGCTCCAAGGACCCATTTGGCTTAACAGATGGATTTTTGTTCTAAGGAAATTAATTATGTATATCCAAATAATCCTTATAACTTCTAATTATTTTTGCACTTCACAACATTGGCCGCAGTGGGCACTATGGGAGATAAAATACTCACTTTGGTATAAGAAATATACTTTTGGCCAAAGCTTGAGCATGATGTCAAGCAATTCGTGAAATGTGACATTATTTGCGAGTGTACCAAGGGTGGACAATTAAATAACAAAATATATTAACCTCTCCCTATTCCAAGCATGCCTTGGGAAGACAACAATATCGGCTTCATCTTAGGTCTTCCGTGCACTCACCATGACCAAGACTCAAATTTTTATTATTGTAGACCATTTATCCAAGATGTCCTACTTTATTTCTTGTAAAAAGATTATGGATGCATTTGGTGTTACTCAACTATTCTTCTGAGAGGTTGTTTGGCTACACAATATACCCATGCTGTAGTAACAAGTCAAGATGCCTACTTCATTGTACGTTTTTTACAATACATTATAGAGATTTATGAGAACTAAACCATAATTCTCCAACACTTGACATCTTTAAACAAGTGGACAAATGGAAGCTGTAAAGTGTTTTCACAGTAACTTACTTTGTAGCTTGTCTAGTGACCATTTGAAGAGTTGGGATGTTATCATCCTCTCAGGCTGCATTCTCTTACAATTTATCCCAAATCTTGTCTACTCAAATGTCCACTTTTGCAAAAAATTAAGGGGGTAATTCAACCACATCCTTGACCAAATGTCATTCCTTGTAAAAGGGTGCATTAGCATGGATGTCAAGGAACTAACTGTCCATATCTGAGAAATCCTTGAACAAATCAGGTAATTCTTAGAAGACACCACAACCAAATATAAGGAGTTCGTTGACCTATACCATCAACGTGTTAAATTTAATGAAGGTAATCAAACTATAAAATACTTTTGAAATGAGTGTTTTCCAACCAAAAGTTGCAATAAACTTAAGAGACAAAAATTTGGACCATACCAAGTCATTAAGAAACTGGACCCAATGTCTATCAAATTAGTTGTCTTAAATATCTCAAAATCATTTTCACTTTTAACATTTTTGTATTTACAACCCTTCTATTGGTCCACCGACATATTATCATTACTGCCTGTACCTGTTTTGATTCCAAATAAGTTCAAAATTATCAACTTTTGATCTATCACCACTGACAGAGAGATGTAAAACTCAATATATTATGCATTGGGTTGAAAAATCTTAGCCAAAGACATTTGAGTAAATAAATAAAAACTTAAAAAAGTATGTGCTATGATACCCTAAGGCTATAATTCCTTGCACAACTCAATGACAAGTTCTTTCAAAGGAGGAGATAATGATGCACGTGGCTCCCACTAAAGCCCCTAATTGCCACCACCACCACCATATGCATACAGATTTTTTCCTCTCTGCCTCCGTCAGTTTTTCCCTATTATTGATAAAATAATAATTAATGCTAACACCTATCCCCATCTCCCTCCTAACTTGCATCTCCCTCCGTTAATTTTAAAGGTAAGCTTGCATGGAATTGCATTTAGCTTTTTATGAATACTTAATTTTTCTAAATTTGTTGAATGAATTCTAATTAGCTAAAATTTTGTATCCCTAGTTTGATCAAATATCACTCCTTTGGCTACATCACATCTAGACTTTATAACACAAAAATGAGAATAAATTTTTATAGAGTGATTACCAAACCATTTGTTCTAATTTGTGACAATGCAAGATGATTAACACACACTCATAAAAAAATAATAATAATAATAAAATTAACACACAAATTTTACGTAGAAAGCCCCTTTGAGAATGAAAGGCAAAATAGCGGTTTTAGCATCTAAAATGTTTTACATTGAATCAAAAATATTTTTAAAATTGGGTGTCTATTTTAGAAAGTATATTGAATCCTTTTTGAGAAAATTTTTTGACCCGTATCCTTTGCCTCACACTTGGAGTTTTCATCTCTACTCTATATGCAAAGTCTTAGTCAATTACAAGGCAAAAGGAACCAATATCCTAATAGCTTCATTTCTTAACTGAGGTCTATCCAATAATTACTCTCCTTTATAAAATATCTTCGTCAGTAATTTTAAAGCCAAAATAATAAATATTTTTTTTATTTTTTTCTCTAATTTAAATTCTTACTAAACAATAAATTTTTCTAAGTACACAACCCATGTGCTTCATGTGTTCGTTCATGGTACATATAACCCATAAACAATTTGTCCCAATTGAGCCTCTTTTTTTTGGCTATCATTGTTCCACGTGAAACCTATATTTAAGTATGCACTAATATAAATCTCAATGAGATTAAAATAATTATACGAATCATTAACTTACCTGGTTGATTCATAAACAGTAATTCAGAATTACATATAATCGATATACCTAAATCTATGATAACGTCCATTTTTCCAAAAAAAAAAAAAAAAAAAAACTTAAATCAATTTTTGCCCTAATTCAACAAAGATAACATGATCGGAAATTAGTTGTCTTATTATCTCAGCAATTTTGTAGTTCGACTGTTCCTGTATCAATATGTCAGTAAGGAAATTATTATCTCTGAGACGTGTAAGACGAAACTGACACATCCTGCCCCTTCCTACTGTACGAAAACATTAAAATTTGTAATAAAAAAAGGGTTAAATATAGGATATTTTTGCCTTATGAGATGTATTATCAAAAAAAATGTTATATATATATAATGTATGGTAATATAATGTAATGTAATGTATGTATGTATATAATATTTTAATGTATATAAAAGATATATTCAAATAAAAGATAAAGATAAATAATTGACCGATGATGGATTATGTCGGCCAGCTTCGCCATTATCTTTTGGGATATTCAACGCTACGGTAGCGGCGAGACGGCAGACTAGCAGCCAAGCAGCGGCCTTCACCCCTCCCCACCAAACACTACTTTTTTAAGTTTTACCCAACTCTCCCCTTCCTCTCTCCCCTCCAACTGCAGATATATAAATGGTCTTATGATTCCCCACATATAAAAAAACATGGCAGATTCTTCTCTGAAGAAAAGTGTTTTGGGGAGCAAAAATCCCTGCCTCATTTTTGTTTTTTAATTATGTTTTCTGTGCTTTGAAAAACAAATTTAACATGGAAGAGGCGTGCTGCTCAGCTTCAAGCAACAGCAGCAGCAGCACAACTTCAGAGAAGCGGAAGCATGACAGACAGCAGGAGAAGCGTTACAGAGGGATAAGGATGAGGAAGTGGGGGAAGTGGGTGGCGGAGATTAGAGAGCCCAACAAGCGGTCTAGGATTTGGCTTGGCTCCTACACCACTCCCGTGGCGGCGGCACGGGCCTACGACACCGCCGTCTTCTACCTCCGCGGTCCGTCTGCCCGGCTGAACTTCCCGGAGTATTTTGTGGATGAAGACCGTGGAGTTCATCTGGGTGATATGTCGGCGGCTTCTATAAGGGAAAAAGCCGCAGAAGTTGGAGCCAGAGTTGACGCCATGGAAACAGCTGGTAATAGTAATGATAGCAGTTCTCGTAAAGCTTCGAAGAAGCCCGATTTGAACGAGTTCCCGTATCCTGAAGATGATGATTCGGATCATGATCAGGGATGAATGGTTAATTATCCACGGGTCGTGGAAGATAGCTAGGTTTTTCTTATTTTTTTCCCCCCCCTTTCTTCAGGACCCCTTTCATTTCAGCTATGTGCAACTTTATTTGTTCTCTTCTAAAGATAATTTTGATAATATTCATAACTTCTGAGTCTTTTAAGACATTATTTTGAAGAAATTAAATTGAAACTCAATGAAGTAACTTAGAGAATTTCAATACTTTTTTTTAAATTTTTTAGATAATTATCTTATAAAAAAAATGCTATTAAAAGTAATGTTTAAGATACCCAACATATGTTTGTACATATTCCATGAAAGTTAATTTCCCATATCTTGTGTTCAAAATTTATCTTTTGATTATTCATATTTATTCCCATATCTAAGTTAGCAAGAGTTATTTAATACATAAGTATGTGAATTGTATATAACTATACGCTGGGTGTGCATAAGACATGAACAATAGCAAGATGAGTAGATGATCATGCACGTAGGAGGAGAGGTTAATCATCAAGCGTCGATGGAGTTTCTTAAAAGGCACTCTTATGTAAAGGTTGGTAAGATCATGCCTTAAAGTTAGCTTGTATACTCTCAACCCGAAGAAGCCACCAAACTGGGACTTTGAAGAGGGGACAAAAATAACTTCGTAGGTCGGTCGAGACCTCGTTTGTTGGGGGGCAGAGCTCAACAAGTACCACTAAATATAGGTGGAAGTTAGCTTGTCATGCGTAATAGGCCCTGCTTAGCAAGCCAAGATCCGATTCGTAGTTTAAAAAATGATAGTAAATTGTGTTATATTCATGAGATTGATCGCTTCATTAAGTGGAAATATAGAGTAATTTTTGGCTATATCTTATGAAAGCAATGGACAATTTTTATATTCCTATTGATAGACACTTATTAGACATCAAATCCTCAGCTATGTAGTCTTTTTAATCACTGAACTTTTTCATTAATGAGCTAACGAATGAGTAAGATTTACCGGATGATTGATAAAATTATTTTGATTGAATAGAGTGGTTTGAAGACAAACGGCCGAGGTTAACTTGTTGATATTGATTTATCGAGACTAATTTTCCCTGTTCATTGTTTTCTCATCCACTTCCTTCTATTGTTGTTCTCTCAAGCTCAGGGATGCTGCAACACACACCCGGTTCGATGCCCGTGCAACACGCATCGCATCTATCGGCTAAAAATCAAACGGTCCTTATTTTTCGTTCTTTAAAAATCAAAAAATATATTTTTCTTAAATATAAGAAAAAACAAGGGCATCAGATTTTTATCCAACGACTACGATACTATATCGTACAGACGCCATACACCTTACAGCACCACTCATTATCTCTCCTTCTATGTTGCTCTACTTGACCAGAATTTCCTTAACATATGCCAAATAAATACAAAATTATACACTATAATAAAAATGTCAATTAAATTATTAACATTATGATTCACACTAAAGTGTGGGGGTTCAAACCCCCAAATACACTCGATCTGTCACAGCGAAACAAATTTAAATCTCCCATCAACCATCAGCCACTAAATTTATAATTATAAAAAATAAATAATGTACAACGATTTTTAATATGAAAAATCCTTTTTAATTAAAAAAAATTTACGAGACAAATTCTAAACAAATTTATTATAAATAGTATTGATTATAAAAACTCCTTTCGAAATTCCTTTACTCCGAATCAGAATGAAGAATAATTGAATACAACCCCCTCTTAATACACTCAACAACTCATAAAAGAAATATAACGAGAAAAAAAAAGCAACCAAATGAAAAATATGTATTCAGAAATCACCTTTAAAACGACGTACCTAACTTTAACGAATCCTAAAACTCAAATTGAATCTTAATCGAACTCCGAACGTCTTTCTCTTCTTTCTTCTTCTCTCCTCTCTCACTGTGCGGTGCCCCTTGTAGAGAAAAATTTTCAAAATTCCTTGAAACAAACTCTAAAATCGTGTTCGCATGATTTTATAAATTTTCAACCTCTGAAATCGATGCTCGACTACTGATTCTACATGGATCAGTCGCACATATACTAAAGTTTGCGCCTTTTCACCATTTAAGCAAGCCTCAAGCCCCCGACTCGACCCCTACCTCTTGCTTGTTCGCCGTGCATGAACACTCCAATCCTCACACAAATCCCATGCAATCTTTCGATAACCTTCTATTTGTTGAAATATCCATAATTGAGTAACAAAAAAATCCAATATAAAAGAGTAAAGATAAATGTTTATTTCATATTTTCTAACATCCACTGCATAAAAAAAGCTTCATTTACTATATAGCTTTGCTATATTTATAATTCATCTACCATGTAATATATATATATTTTTTGTTTTTTGATCGTGAGAATAATAAATTATATGTCAAAGTTTATACCCAAGAAGGGAAATTATATTTTTAAAAAAATAAAAAAATATATCTTATATATTTGTGATAAATAAAATTAATATTTTTCCTTTAATACGTACTGCAATTTTCATTAAAATCTATGTGGAGATGTGATGCCAGTGTGACGTTATGGGGAAGTCATCCTTCAGCGTAGTAGACGAGGATATTGGATGAGAGAAATTCTAAACATATATTCATTTATATAGTTTTTATAATTCATTATTGACTTTAATTTTTATATTTTTTTTAAATTTTAATAAAAATAAATATAATAAATAGGTAAAATATATCTAATAAATGGAAGGCAGTAGGTCATGCTAAGGTTAATAAATAGAGAGACTTTATTTTTAAAAGGTATTGTTACATCTTAAATCCCTGATTGTCATACGTATTAAGGAACCTTCGAATTTTTTATCGTCGGATAGGATCACGAGCGGATTGTCTCGATCATTTAATTTAGAACCACGTACAATAAAATTATAAATAAGAGATTAAATCAACGAAATTTTTTCTACCGAAAATACTCCAATACTCAAATAAGTAACTTCTCGTAATGAATGGAAAGAGGTGCACACTTAGAGATGCGCAGAAATATACTTAGTGTGCGGTGGAAGTGTGTGGATGTAAGAGTAAGGGACTCGATGAGCGTTTTCTGGGAGACCTGGCTCCCTGAATGCACCGCAACAGGTGGCTCATTTTGGTAGCCTAAGAGAGGCTGTGAAAAATTGGCGTTGAACATAAATCTAAGAGAAGGAACTCGATGAGTGTTTGTCTCAATATCCAAGCTCAAATTAGTGATTCAAGATCAAATCAGGGGATCCTCCTTTCTATAAAAGGAGAGAAAATTTATAGGCTTCCTGGAATAAAGTTTTCGACGCAATAATCATTCTTGTAGGGATTCATTGGCCGTTGATTGCTGGTGGCAGTCAGTAGTGTTAGTTGTTGCCTTGTAGCGGTTAGGAAACCATCATGTGCCGTTCGCCATACTTGGTTTGTTTCTCGGGTAAGGATTGTTTGGCCAATTGTAGGGAATGGCGTGAGTCGCGGTTGGTAAGGTTGACCTTCCCACCATTGGCTCACCCCTCCTACACTGCGTCTGTCACCTATAACAGCATTAATGAGTTGTAGGAGGCGCTAATTGGTTGTAAGTATTGAGCTGTTACGTGGGCCGTTTTGAATTTTGGATTGAGCTGATTGTCTGGACCACTGCTACCTAAATTGGGCATTGTAATTCCTAGGTCTTATCGATATTGGACCCAATAGATATGTAAAAAAATTTATCACTATAATAAATATGGATCTATTAATTTATACTAGAAAGTCTATCTTTATAAAAATTAATAATAATAAAAATCTTGTAAATAGTATATAAAAATTCAGTACAAGTAGTAGATAAAGAGATAAGGGTGACTAAAGATACCGGACTCTTGACAATCATGTGAACAGCTGGGGGTTTAAGATTAGATTGAGAGGCTTTATTTTTAGAAGGATAGAGATATTTATTATTTTTATTTTTAATATTTATTTTTTAATAAATAATTATTATATAATTATTTTAAAAATTTTTATTTTAAATTTTTAAAAAATAATTAAATTATAATTATTTATTTAAAAATAAATAGTTAAAATATAAAAAATAATTTTAAAAAAAATTATAAGAAATAAAAATCTCAAATCGAAAGAGATTTGAAAGGAGGGAGATGTGTGGACCTGATTGGCTGTTCTTTCCTTCACGGAACAAAATGTCACCGACAACGGACGTTGGCCGCTTTCTACGCGGCGTTGTCTTATTGACAGGAAATGACAGGTGGCCACAGGACGGGTGGCGATTAGATTAGGATTTTTGTTTTTTCCTTTCAATTTCTATTTTTTAATTAATTTTGATAAAATTTTATCTCTGTATTATATTTTTTTTCTCTAAAAATTGCATTCTTTTTTTAAAAAAAATTATATTGCTATTTGATAGAATAAATTATCTATAATTAATATTAATTTCATATTGATGTATCATAGATTCAAACTTTGAATGGGTTTGGGTCGAGTTGGTCAGTCAAATTTCGATTTTCATCCACTAAATTTAGGATCCTGCACACCACAACTTCAAATAACGGCGAAATTTGATCCCATCGAATACACTCTAACGCTCAAGTCAACAAATAGCCTTCTGAGGATTAGAAGATAAATCCAGTGAATGCAAAGATGGATGCAATTTGTGTGTTTGAGTATGATGGTGGGGGGTGCACTTGCGGAGAGAGTGGCTTTAATTGTAGATATTTACAAAAAGTAGTTTCTCTCTGTACTTAACTCACAAGGATCTAGTAGTAGAGAGGAAAGGAAAGAGCATTGGAAAATTTAAAAGCATGGAGAGCTTCTGTAACCTTGAGTATGCTAGATGATGTTTAGTAGACGAGAGAGCCAAGCTGTAGAGTGAATCTCCATGGCCTTTTAATAGTAGCGGGCCTCTACCGCCTTCCATAGGTGGCGAGGCAGGATGCCCGCCTTTTGTGGGGATCGTTGGCTTTCCTATGTGGATATAGGCGCCATTCTCGGTTGCAACGGTTAAGAAAATGGATCACTTTCCTTTTGCAATGGTAACCGTTAGGGTTTCCTCTTTGGATTGTGCGCCAATTTGTGTGCCTTCCTATTGGGATACGTTTTGATTCTAGGAGATTGCCATTATATTGGAGATTATCTTTCTCGGAGATGCGGAGAATCAGGGAAGACAACCGTTAAGATTTGAAAAGGTACATGTGGGCCGATTTAGACATGGGCTATTACCGACCTACTTGCTGCTTCTCTAGTCAATGGTAGCGTTGACCGTCCTAAGTATGAATCGACCGTCATTGATCTTGGGTCACTTACTCCTTTGGGCCGATCCTCTATTGGCGTCCCCATCACTAGCCCCCATGCTACTATCTCAAGACTCTGGCATCCGACATGTTCATGATGGGACGCGTCTGGCTGTATAACTTGTAAATAAAAAGTTTAATGAGAAAACTTGCAGTTGTGTTTGGTCTTCATCTCTCGTTGCCGTGCGTGCTTTGCTATCTTTTACTTTTCTCTTCGGATCCATTAACTACTTCGTTTGGATTTAACTGATGGAGTGGGAGAGAACGTTGACCAAATTTGATGACCGTAACGTCTGAATCCGGAGAATGGAGTGGGAGAGAACATTGATCGAATTCAATGACCGCAACGTCCGAATCCTAAGAATGGAGTGGGAAAGAACGTTAATCGATTCGTTGACCAAGGTGCATGAATCCAAAGGTTTGAGCTGGAGAGAGTGTTGATCGGATCTATTGACCGTCATGCTAGGAACCGGAGAGCTGAGCGGATGCATTTGTTGACCGAATTTGTTGACCACATCGTTTGAATCCAGAGAATAGAGCAGAGTAGGAGGTTGACTAGATTCGTCGACTGTCACGTTAGAAACTGGAGAGCTGAATTGTAGAGAACGTTGACCAGATTCGTTGATCGTAACATTAGAATCTGGAAAGCTGAACTGGAGAGAACGTTGACTGGATTTGTTGATTGCCACGTAGAATTCAGAGGACTTAAGCAGACACGCTTGTTGAACGGATTCATTGACCATTGCACTGGAATCTGAAGAATGGTGTGGGTTGAGTTTAATGCGTTGTTTCGTTATGCCGCCAAACGGGCAATCGAAGGGCTGTAGGGTCGTTTTTGTACTCTGAGTGGCCCGTTGTTTTCTGTCATGTGTCGTCATGCAGTAAAGTTGCAATCCCTGTAATTAATTCGTCAGAGAATTCGATTTGACAGCACCCTCTTCAGAGTTGACATGTGTACGTTATGATTGTCGCGCCTTTTCAATGCGTTGCTTCACTTTGACGGCGGCAGACTTTTTAAAAACCATGCAACAGTTCAGATTTTCCACACCTTTCTTCCCAAAAAATCTTAAGTCGTCATCTTTCTCCCTACTCTGTTCTCATAGCTCCTTTAGTCAGTGAAATTTCCTCCATCATTTCTATAGGTGAAGTGAGGGAGTTATATGTTGAGTTCAATATCCCATTACACATTGTGTTCTCCATACCTGGGGAGCGTAATAGGGCTTGCTTTCCTCCGGCTGGCCACATCCCCATCTACGAGGCTCACCTGCGGAGTGGGCTTTACCTCCCAGTTTTAATGGAGCTTCTCTACATTCTCACGGTGTTTGGTGTTCCAATCGCACGGCTTCACTCGAACGCCATGCGTTACCTTTGTTTGCCGTGCATATTCCTCTGCCATCATTGTGGTTGCTGATCAGGGAGGGCGTCAGGTCATATTCCGGTTCACCTAATGTGGGGATTGGATTTCATTGTCTCTCCAGGAGTTGTGTATTAGTAGTGCGATTTATAATTCTGTCAAGAACTGAAAAGGCTGATTCTTTTTTATTCGCAATGCTGATGGCTGGACCTTGCCCCAATCCTAGGGTAAGGTTCCTAATGATTTCACCGGAAAGCCCACCGAGAAGGAGGTGGAGGCAGTGGAGCCACTACTATAGTTGGTGAGGGGGCATCTCTCCGAGTTCAGGAGGGATCACCTGGTGTCCAGGGCGAAGGCCAGGAGAGCTCTCTGGGGTCCTCCTCACCTATTCAAAAGTTTTGGGCTCCACCACCTGCAGCATTGTAACCCAAGAGGAAAGTTGGCACTCTCACCATCGACGATCCTCCTAGCAGCCCCAAGAAGAAGAGAGCTGCACCATTTGAGCCTACTTCCTCGTCTTCCACCAAGCCAAATTACCATATGGCCGGTCATCTAGCTGGTGTTGGAGAGCGCTCTAGGGTTGAGGCTTCTTCAACAAATTTTGGAGCTATGCAGGGAGCCGCCATGGGAGGCATTGGCGCTGAGCCATCGCTGTCGATCAACTTGGCAGCGCCAACAGCACCAGTTGAGTGGGCACTTGAAGCCACCGAATTAGAGGAGCTAGCCACCGAGCTACCTGTAGAGCTGGAGGAGTTGGCCGCCGGAGAACTTGTTGAACCGGGTGAAGTTATTGCGGAGCTGGCTCAGGAAGCCACCACTTCAAGTCTATTGGCCGTCCTGTTGGAGGAGTTTTTCGATGATGAGACCGTGGACCGAGCTCAGGAGGTTGCCGATCCAAGTCTCCCACCATCAGGTCTTGAGTCTCAGGGCCCATCAGAAAGGAAGAAGTGCAGAGTCTTCCCGATAATTTCTTCTAAGTTCTCCCTTATCTTTTTTTCTCCGCCGTTGTAGCCTAATTTCTTTTATTTCTTGCAGTAAGAGATGGTAGTAGGCGCCGTGCTGAAGTGACTGTGCCAAAGGGAGCCGGTGATTGAAGACCGAGAAGAGGAGATTCTCTAGTTAGGGGAGCAACTGAGCCAGTTGAGTGCTCAAGTTCAACAGCACCAGGAGGAGAAGGTTGTGCTCCAATTAGAGCTGTCTGAACTGAGGACACAGTCGGTGGGACTGGAGGAGAGGGCCATCAGGGCGGAGATGCTCGCGGATGAGCTTCGAGTGAAGATAGTCTCGTTGGAGAACGAGTTATCCACTCATCTGTGCCCTAAGGAGGTCAGTCAGGCGCTGTGGGCCAGGCTCTGGGAAAGTATCAACATTTGTCGTTGGATTGTCAAGATTATGGATCCAGACTTCTCTATTGACATCCTCAATCCTACGAACCGTGGTGCTCAGTGATATGGGGACCTGGTTGGCTTCTCTCAAGGCACACACGGGCCCCTCCTGTGTCAACCTAGGAGCTCTGCCCCCTAGATGGGATTTTTGTCTTCTAGTTTTTGTTTCCTCCTTTATAATTGTTGTTGTACATTGAATATGTTAATGAGAAGTTTACTTCATCAATGCTTTAGTTTTCACTCCTTTGCCTTACTTTTCCTATTTTTCTTATAAGTTAGCTTTTTGTGCCGGCCGGCCAACTTGTCGCTTGGCCTTTAGCTAATCGTTTCAAAACTTTGACTATCACGGTTTTACTGTTCGGAGGCGTGTGTTGTGTTTTCAGATGGACCCTTAGTCCTCGATGAGTTATCATGAATAGTCCTGACATATGATTATACATGTGACATTGTATCAAGTCATTTTTATATACGAGCATACTTTTCGTTTTGAGCTTTCACATTATGTGATGCTTCCCATGTTATGATTTTGGGCGGCCATCCTTTTGTTGGAGTGTTTATTATTTCATATTTTGCCCTGATTTATCGACTGTCATAAACTGATTGCGCTATCTCCTCCTGGAGAAGGTTATCACGCGTGTCGTTTAAACCCCTAATATTTAGTATCAGACCATAATTGGCCACTTGGGATGGAATCAATGTTTAATTCAAC
The DNA here is from genome assembly GCA_033239525.1 of Nepenthes gracilis. Classification (NCBI taxonomy): domain Eukaryota; kingdom Viridiplantae; phylum Streptophyta; class Magnoliopsida; order Caryophyllales; family Nepenthaceae; genus Nepenthes; species Nepenthes gracilis. The sequence continues at coordinate 1,047,796 of BSYO01000026.1, read as the reverse complement.
CGCTCACGGGCTGCATGGCATGGGGACAAGGTTTAATTCGACCGCTTATGTGCCGTTTGAATGACCAAGGTTCAAGTCCACCACTGACAGGTCACTTGGATGACCATGATTTAATTCAACCACTGACGAGTCACTTGAATGACCAAAGTTTAAATACAAGTAAGTAAAAATTTGCCTGACTTATGGGCAGTTAGGTCGTCTATTTTTCATATAACCTGCAAGTACGCATTCATATGAAAATAAAAGGAAAGAAAAGAAGTAGAGAATAACATGCAAATGAAAAATGAAAAGAATATCTTTTATTAACAACTGGGTATGTTACAAGCACGTCTCAAATCACACAGATGACCTACCTAGGTCTTCATTGGTAGTAGCACTTTGGTGGACCGCGTTCCATGCCTGCAGACCAGCTTATCGTTTTGGATTCGGAGTTTATATGCTCCATTCTGCAGAATGGTTGAGATAAGAAACCGGCCTTCCCAATTCGGAAAAAGTTTATTTTGATTGGTTGTTTTGCCCATGGCCTCTATACTTCACAAGACCATGTCTCCAATTTTGAATTGCCGTACTTTTACTTTCTTGTTGTAATAACGAGTGATTCGTTGTTGATAGACGGCTATGCATATCCTAGCCGCGACACAGACTTCCTCCAATAAGTTTAGATGTTTCCTAATCTTTTGAAAGTTGCCAAGTGGATCGAAGGCTTCCACTCTAAGACTTGAGAGCCCGATTTCAACCGATATCACAACCTTAGCCCCATAGCAGAGGCTAAAGAGTATCTCATGAATTGGTTCCTTAAGAGTCATCCAATATGACCATAGCACAGATGGCAGTTCGTCGACTCAGGAGCCCCCTGCCTCCTCTAACTTAGTCGTTAGATCGTGCAGTAGCATCTGGTTGATGACTTTTACCTATCCGTTTACCTGGGGTATGCTATTGAAATGTGGACCAATATAATGTCGAGACTGGTGTAATATTTGTTGAAATATTTTTTTAAAAGTTGGGTTCCGTTGTCAGTCACGATGACCTCAAGGATACCGAATCTGCTTACTATACTCTAACGTACAAATTCCAGGACATTGTGCTCGGTGATCTTGGCCAGTGGGGCAGCTTCAACCCATTTAGTAAAGTAATCTATACCCGCGATGATGAATTTTCTCTGCTCGATTGCAATGAAAAATGGTATGAAAATATCAAACCCTCATTGCGCGAAAGGCTAAAATTCTTGGAAGGATCTTAACTCTACGAGCGACTGGTGGTGAAGGTTGCCATAAAATTGACAATTCTTACACCTATTCACAAATTTCAAGGCGTCCTTCTTCATCTTTGGCCAGTAATACTCTGGCTCATAACCTTGAATGCCAGATTCTTACCGCTAACGTATGATCCACATATCCCGATGTGAATTTTTCTCAAAGCGTAGTCGGCCTCCTCAGGAGTACGACATCAAAGGTATGGAATCGAGTATCATTAGTGATACAACTTTTCATCGACTATGGTGTACCAGCCGGCCATCTTTTTGATCCGCTTAGCATCGTTTGCGCTTTCCAGTAGTGTCCCGTCCACCAAATACCTCCAGTATGGCATCATCCAATTTTTGCTGTCAAAGACTTGCATCACTTCCTACTCCTGTATGCTAAGAGCGCTCAAACTTTTCCTAATGTTTCTCGAATACTGCTCTGAATTTTCGGCCGTCGCCACTCCAGCGAGCTAGTCGACCTTCCAATTTTTAGTCCTGAGACGTAGATCAGATTTAGCTTGTCAAATCTCTAGATCATGTCTTTCGCATTAGCTAGATATTTAGCAATGAGATGATTGCACGCCTCGAAATTTCCATTGATCTGGTTGACCACTAGCTCCGAGTCGTTGCAGACGGTCAAACTCTTAGCAAAGCACTTTTTGGCTAGTCGCAATCCGGTTAACAGGACCTCATACTTGGCAATATTATTGGTGGCCGAAAAATTGAGCTTAAAGGAGTATTTCACCTCAAATTCGTCTGGAGTCTTTAGGACCACTCTTGCACCACTACCCAAACTTATAGACGAACCGTCCACATTGAGGACCCATTTTGGGACTTCAGGATGATGGTCCATGTGCTCAGCACGGGACTCCTCGACAATCGGAGTCGTGGTCTCGATGATAAAATCCGCCATAGGTTGCCCCTTGATGGCTGCCTGGGTCAAAATTTGATGTCGAACTCTCCCAATTCAATAGCACACCTAACCAATTATCTGGAACATCTGGCTTATGAAGGATTCTCTTCAACGGCTGATCGGTCAGGACGACTACACGATGAGCCTAGAAATAGGGTCTCAATTTTCAGGCCATGAAGATGAGTGCTAGAGCAAGCTTCTCAGCGTGTGGGTAGCGTGTCTCTGTGCCAGTCAATGTTTTACTTACATAGTAGACCGGCTGCTCTGCATCAGAAACCTGGCATATTAGAACAGAGCTAAAAGCCGCATCTGATACTGCTAGGTAGAGGTACAATTCTTCTCCGTCTCTTGGTGACATCAGCAACGATGGACTGGTCAAACACTACTTCAGCTTATCAAAGGTGGCTTAACACTCTGCCGTTCACTGAAAACCATTCGCCTTCATCCCCCTCAAAGCCTTAAAGAAAGGCTGATACTTGTCTCCCGACTTAGCCAAGAAGCGGGACAGCGTCGCATGTCTTCCGATTAGTCTCTAGATATCCTTGATACTTCGTGGTAGAGACATGTCCATGAGGGCATTGATCTTCTCTTGGTTTGCTTCAATCCCTCACTGAGAGATGATGAAACCCAAGAATTTTCCTAATGACACTGCAAAGATATACTTCGGTGGATTTAATTTCATCTGGTATGTATGTTGTGCCTCGAAAGATTCAGCCAAATCGCGAATATGGTCGCTGGTGGTCTTGCTTTTGACGAATATATCATCTACATATGCCTCCATATTGCGACTAATTTATTTCTCGAATATTTTATTCACAAGCCTTTGGTAAGGTGCACCCACATTCTTTAGACCAAAAGGCATGACCTTGTAGCAGTAGGTGCCTTAATCGGTCATGAATGAAATGTGCTCATCATCCTCTGGGCTCATCCTGATCTGGTTATAATCCGAGTATGCATCCATGAAACTCAACAGCTCGTGCACAGAAGTATAATCTACCAGCAAGTCAATCTTGGGCAAAGGGAAGCTATTCTTTGGGCAGGCTTTATTGATATTGGTAAAGTTGACGACATCCACAATTTTTCATTGCTTTTCTTGATCAGGACAACATTAGAGAGCCAACTCGACATCTAAGAGTTTCTTCACCTCTTCCCGGATGGCTATGAGTTTTTCAACATAGTGATTTCTCCTTTTCTTCCTAACAGACTTGTGGCTAGGATCAACAGCTAACTTGTGAACCATTACTTCGGCCGAAATCCCCAAGATGTCAATGGGCATCCACGTGAAGATATTCGCGTTCCACCTTAAGAAGGCTATCAACTCATCATGTAGGGGTCTAGCAAGTGAACCCCCTATTTGTACACACTTCTCTGGGTCATCCGGATTCAGTTGTATGAGGTCAATGGCCTCGTCGGACTACGCCTACTGCAGGGTTGCTTCATCTCGATGGTCCAACTCTTCTACAGGCCTTATGCTATTGCTTGGGGCATCTGTGACATGTAGTACGTCCGTCCAACCACTTAGTTACCCAATACTTTACCAACACCGCATGCTCTTAGAAATTTTATTTTTAAGTGCGGTATTGAGGTGACGGCTCCGAACACCGCTAGGTACGGCCAGCCTAGAATGGCGTTGTATACGGAAGAAATGTCAACGACCAGAAAAGTGAGTATGTGACTCGTCGTCCTGGGATACATGTCCAAAGTAACTTTTAACTGTATTGTCCCTTGGACGGCTACTGGCTCATTATCTAGGCCATACAATGGTTCTTTGGCAAGTTTAAATTGATTGTTTTTTAGCCCTAACTCAAATAATGATAGAGGTAAAGTAAATCCCTTGAACTTTCATTACCGATGAAAACTTGTTTCAATTGGTAGTCAATAGTACCATTTGAACGATGGCCAGATATAATCAGGGGATCAATATATGGAAAAATTACATGTGTCATGTCATTATTACTTAAACTAATGACATTTTCCTCCATCCTTTACTTTTTGTGCCTGGCTTGCCTCTCTTGGTGATCTATCTATTGGGATTTGGGAGACCTAGTGGTCACCATGTTGACCACACCGGCTGCGACCCAGTTTTGCGGTTGGGGTTGATTGGACCCTTCTCTCCTTGAAGCGCTGGAACTCCGCCCAAGGTTCCTCAGGAACCTAGTGAGATGGACTTCGAATCAGCTCATCAATCTCCCGCTGGAGCATCTTGCATTTTTTCGTAGTGTGTCTCGAAGATCGATAAAAATCGCAGTATTTCACTCGATCTCTTCCCTCCGTGTTCTTCTGTTGCTTTGGCCACTTAACAAACTTTTTTTCATGAATCTACATGAGGAAGTTGGCCTGTGTGTCATTCGATGGAGTCAAATTGACAAGCCTATACTCCTTTCGGATTGGTGGCCCGATCCTGACTTGCTTCCTTCGGGGGTTGTCGTCGCCCCTGTTCTTCCTCTTTTCCTCAATCGAGAAAAGGTGAGGTTGGTCGGTCCTTTCTGGACGCTTTGCCTCATTGCCCTCCTCTGCGGCCACGTATACTCGGGTGATGGCTTCCGCTTCTCGGAAGGTCTGTGAATTTTTATGGGCTACGTGCTTGAACAAGTCACCCGACCCTAATGCAAAGATAAAGCTGCCAACTTTCATCTCTTCGGTGAGCTTGGAGATTCTCCTAGTTTCTACCATAAATCACTCCAGGAATTTCCTTCGGTTCTCACCCTACTTCTGATTATATGGGAGAGGTGTCATAGCTGTTTTTTTCTCTTCGTGGCTGGAAGTATACTGAGCCAGATAGAGATCAGTGAGATCCCAAAAACTCTAGATCAAGTTCGAAAGAAGCCGATGAAACCAAATCTGGGCGTCTCCCTTCAAGATGAGGGAAAAATATGGGCACATTACCGCCTCCTCCAGGCCGTGGAAGCTTAGAAAGGTGCAAAAGTGATCGAAGTGGTCCATGAGATCATTGCTTCCATCATAGAAATCCAAGGTCGGTATCTTGAATTCAGCTAGCATTGGTAGAGTTAAGATCTCTATGATGAAGGGAGATGTTTTTAGATCGGCAGCGTGCTCATCGTCATCCTTGAACATGCGGTTTTGGATCTTCTTAACCTTTTCCTCTACTCGGGAGGTGTTTTCAGATCTCGAGGAGTTTTTAGATCTTGAGGTAAATCCTCAATTTCGTTCTTTCTATAGTGCGACGTGTAGCTGGCCGGCTGCTACCACTTGTTGATCGGATGATCCAAAAGACTCCCTCCTACGTGTGAGGCCTTTGTTCGTCTGAGAAAGCCAGGGATTCCTTCATTCAGGACTCTTATCTGGGGTCCCATAACCCAAGCACCTCCTCATGCCTTGAATGGCTCTAGGCATTGGAGGCCATCGGGATATGAGAGTTGTCCGACTTTGAGGTCTTTTTTGTTAGCCTCTTCTTCCTCTTGGCCTCCTCACCTAGAGGTCAAAATGGGGGTTATGGAGGATTGAGCCCCCTGCTTTTTCTTACCCTGATGTGTGCAGAGTGTTTAGAGTATTTAAAATATTTTGTTCATCTACTCCACTATGGCCAAGCAAATTGAGTTAGGCTACTCTCTGACCTGGCTATCAGCTTAGTGGTCATGGTCGAGTGAGACAGCCTCTCTAGCGGGAACGTTAGCTTGAGCCTTGGTGTTCACCATTTTGCTGGATGATATTGGTATAAATGATTTAATTGATTGACTTTTAGTCAGCATTCCCATAGACGGCGCCAATGATGCATCCTAGATCCAAATTTCGAACGGGTTCGGGTCGAGTTGGTCTATCAGGTTTCGATCTCCGTCGACTGAATTTAGGATCCTACACACCATAACTTTAAATAAGAGGTCAGGCGACGGTAAGATTTGATCCCACCAAAAATATTTCGACACTCAAATCAGCAAACAGCCTTCTGAGGATTAGAAGTTAAAATACAATGAATGCAAAGATGGATGTAAGGGGTGTGTTTGAGTATGATGGTAAGGGGTGCACTCATGGAGAGAGTGGTTTTGATTGTAGATGCTTGCAAAATGCTGTTTCTCTTGGTACTTAGCCCGTGGAGATCTGGTAGCAGAGAGGAAAGGAGAGAGCTTTGAAAATCTTAAGAGCGTGAAGAGTTTCTATAAGCTTGAGTATGCCAGATGGCGTTTAGTAGGCGAGTAGCCTGCCTATGGAGTGAATCTCCATGGTCTTTTATAGCGGCAGGCCTCTACCGCATTTCTTAGGTGGCGAGGCGAGATGCCCACCTTCTATAAGGATCATTGCCTTCCCTATGTGGATGCGGGTACCATTCTCAGTTGCAACGATCAAGAATGTGGATTTCTTTCCTTCCGCGCATAGTAACCGTTAGGGTTTCCTTTGTAAATTGCGCGCCGATTCATGCGCCTTTCTTTCGGGATGCACTCTAATTTTCAGATGTTACCGTTATAATGGAGATTGTCTTTCTCAAATATGCAAAGAATCAGGGCAGACGACAGCTGAGGATTGGGAAGATACGTGTGTGCCGATTTAGACATGGGCCTCGTTCATCTTGGGCTACGACCGACCTACTTATTGTTTATCCGATCAATGACAACGTTGATCGTCCCAGGTATAAATGGGCTGTCATTGATTTTGGACCACTTACTCCTTTTGGACCCACCCGCTACCGGCATCCCGATCACATATAATATGTTTTATAAAGTATTTGACATCACTTGTATATTACCACACACTTTTAATCAATTCTATCTTTCTTTTATTGAATTAAATTGATATGAAAATTTTAAAACACATTTCATTTTGTTATTAATTTCAGATGAGAATATTGATTAGTATACCATGAAAAAGATGAGAACGGGGGCTGCAACGCGTGGGGTGTAACAGCTCCTTCGACGCCCTCGAGGGCCGTCCGATCAAAACATAGACGACCCCTATTTTTTTTAATTTTTATAAAAAAATAGGGGCCGTCCGTATTTTGATCGGACAGCCCCGAGGGTATCGGAAAGGTTGCGACGTCTCTCCGCGTTGCAGTCCCGGAAGATAAAAAAAAAAAAGATAATATTAAAAAAATATTGACTTATTTATTGTTAAAATAATTTATAAAATAAATATTTTTATTATATTGATTTGACATTAGCCACCTAATGATGTCGATTGTCAACGACAATCGTTCCCAACCGATGACAAATATAAAAGTTAAGTACTTTAGATTTTTCGGGTGAAAATTAGTATATCTTGTAAAAGTGATGAATAATCTCTTCCACACAATTTGCATTTAATATTTTCAATTGGCAACATGCACTGATGTTAATTATTTATTTTAATATAAATAATTATAATTTAATAATTAATTTTAATTAATTTTTTATCATTTAAAAAATAATTAAATGATAAAAATAAAAAATAACTGTTTAAATTATTTTTTTAGTACTAAGCTTTGTTAGCCTATTTTTTTATTTAATAAATAATATAAAGATATATTGAGCACATCTTCCTAATTAGATGTACCCAACCTAAACCTAGCATAATTAGGATAGAAAATTAATATTGGTGTTATTGTAGAGGAAGAGCTTGGGATCTTTACTGCTGTGAAAGAATTTAATTTTTTTAATTATAATTGTCTCATTTATAATAAATATTTATATATTTAAAAAAATAAAATATTATTTTTTAAAAATATATAATTACTTAATCGATATTAAATAATTATTATAATTAAGATAGATTGAATCAACCATTTTCGGGGGATAGGTTTTGAGAGCAGGAAATGGAGGGGTATTTGGGTAAATATATTTTTGATTTTAATTTTAGAAAATACTAAATAAATTAAATTATTATAATTAACTTTATTTTGTTTGAAATATTTTTAATAAATGCTTGAATAAGAAAAGTTGAGTGTAAATAATATAAACTTAAAAATAAATAGCTTTAATATGTTTTTTATAAAATAAAAATAATATATAAATATATGATTGAAAAACTATGTTTAAAATCAGGTTGTGACAGGTTATGACAAGGGGGGATGACACAGAACCTAACATGGGGATTGTTTTTCAAATTTTTAAAGAAATAAAATAAATTATGTTTTATTTAATTTATTTATTTTTAAATAAATAATTATAATTTAATAATTAATTTTTATTTTTTTAAATATAATTAAATTATAATTTTCTATTTAAAAATAAATAATTTAAATTTAAAAAATAATATTTTTTTATTTTTAAGAGATAAAATTGTCCTTAGTATAAAATTCAATGCATTAAAATCTGATGGTACAAAATTGCCATCCCCATGACTGGGTGCTATTGCTACCATGTTTTAATTGCTTGGCATGGACCATTGATCTCGGGCTATTCACTTTAAATCACACAAAGCATCAAAGTTTGAGATTAAATAAAATAATTTTAATGCATTTATTGAAAATAATTTTAAATTATTTTACACCCAATTTTTAAATATTTTAACTAATAAAATTTACAAATAAAATAAAATAAAATAATTTTCACTCAAAATGTGTTTAAATTTTAACTCGAACAAAAAATAGTTAATTTTTATAAATATATATTTCTGCAACTATTTTGACTAATTAATTGTTAGTTGTATCCACCACCAAACAAATATCTGCCACAATTTATGTATGTATGACTACTTTAACTAATTGGTAATTAATCAATTCCAACAACCCAATTCTTTGACAACCCTTTGATCGAGACTTGTAGAAAGCTCTTAACTATTTGAGGAATTTTTACTTTTTAATGATGACTCGGGTTTGAAGCTTACAAAAATCGTTAACTATAATCTTTAAATATATTATTTAGCTTGTAATTTTATGAAATTTTAATATATGGTTTATATATAAAATTGATACATTTTCAAGTTAGAGGTTCAATTTGAAATTCTCGACTTAATGAAAAAAATCCCATAAGTTTTGAAAGAGTGCAAATTCGTGACTTGGAGGAATAATGTAGAGATTGTGTTTATTAGTTGGGGTTATGAATCCAAAGGATTTGTTTATAGTGTCTAGTATGTCTTTACCTATTGTAATATAAGTTAATTTGTTAGTGTATTTATTTTTACTAGGTTAAAAAATGTGATATCATTCTTTTAAGTATAAACTAAACTTTAATTTTGATGCATTTTTTACATTCTTAGAAGGTGTTTATTTTTGACTTGGTTTTATCATTACTTGAGATTATTCATAATTAGCATAGATGGATTTAAATTTTATGATCTAACAGATTTTCTCATGTCTAAGGTAATTGGTTTAGGCAAAGGCATAATAGGCTACTAGAGTTGATTTTTGCCTCCATGCCTTAGAAATTCTGATCCATATTTTGGCCCAATTACTTAACATGAGGAAATCATGAGGGCTTATTCAAAAGTATTAAATTTTCTTATTTGTAGCCTAATTAGTTTACGCAAAGGTACAATGGGCAACTAGAATTAATTTTTTTCTCCATGCCATAGAAATTATGATTCATTTTTTGGCCTAATTACTTAATATAAAGAAGTCTTGGGAACCTATTTAAAAGTGCTGAAAATTTCTTATATTATTATATTTTATGACTAGATAAATAGGTAATCTGAAGAATTCTCAAATATCAGATGAAGAAAAGTATTGGATACACACCTATTATTTGTAAAATGTACATTCTATTAAAATTCACACATGATTTACGCTAATCCACACATGAATGTATTTTGACTAGAATACTTGTGTCTAATTTACAATTTGAGCTGAGTATAATTTATCTAAAATATACATACCCAATATGTGGCTAAGCGGTATATAAGTACATTTTATTTAGAATACTTGCATTTGATATACATTTAAATGATTTAAATATGCTGGGATGCGGCTGTCTTGTTGACGCCTTTGCACCTAATGTATGCCCATTCAATGCATGCGTGCTAGTATACTATTTTCTAAATGAAAGCACATTTTTAACATAATTTTTAACCCTTTGTCTCTCTATATATATGCCTCTATTCCATTGATTAATGACACATAAAAGAGTAAGAATAATAACTACAATCTTAAAGCTATTATTATTTGATGTGAAAAGTCATCATTTGCTTGAGAAAATCAAAACTATATTGTTGAGATAAATTGTTAATGTTTCTCCATTCGATTATTTCTTTCATTATTTACACACTTGCTCCACCCTATATTAATATATTTGTAGTGTGGACACTAAGATTCAGTAATATATGAAGATTTAATAGCAAGTAAAATAAATTCAATAAGAAGATTGAAAAATATTCGATTCTATTATTATGAGCAAATCTAAGAAATCCATTGGTAGATGTTATAAGTTAGGAATAAATTGATAAAAATTTAGTATATTTGTACCATTTAAATTATAACTTGAATTACATATTGTATTACTTTTACTGGTTGGAAAAAGTCCAAAGAATTTTATTCGTAATTATTGATTTTTGAAAATTTTCTTCATCACCAAAACAAATACAATAATTTTTTTATTGTTTTAAATTTATTTTGGTAATATACTTATTTATGAAAGTTAATTATGATTTACATCTACTAAAGAATATACATTACGTATATTATACATTCATATATATTATATTTGTACTTGTTTATAGGGTCTAAATGGATTAAAATTAGGGATCCTTTAGTTTTTTCAAAAAGATTTAAAAGTTAGTGAAAAACTATTTAAAAGTTCATGCCTTAGCAAAAGTTATGGATCAAACTATCATGAGGTGGGAGAATTAGTAAAATCTTACATTGCTAGGTATTTTCATGCATGAAGATGGAGATGCATTCCTGCAGGACGTTGTTGCTAATAGGCAGTTATTTTGCAATCTCTAATGCTTTTTTTTTTTTTTTAAAAAAAAAGTAGTGAGTAAATAGACAAATAACAATTCAAGATCTCTATTCCTTTAAGAGAAGAGCCTATTCAGCCCTTTTTAATTATAACTATTCAATTAATATTAAAAAATTGAGATTTTTTTTTAAAAAAAACTAACTTATCTTTTTTCTAAAAGAAAATAATATAACTGTTTGATAAATATTAAATAGTTATAATTAAAAAGAATTAAATCTATCCTTTTTTTACATAGTAGGCTTCTTCAAGGTGACAAATAGGAATTGTTGCTGATTTTTAATTTAATTTAATTTTTTTTTTTGGAGGGGGGAGAGGTTTGCTTATAGAAGGGAATTTATGAATGTGTTTGGAACATTATGTTCATGTTTAAATGCAACATAACTATCACTTAATCAAAGTGATTCTTCATTTATGAAACCCACAAATTATTTTAGTTGTGTGTACAATTTAAATTAATAAATTCTTATTTTCTTTTTTTTTTTTTGGGGGTTGAACCTAGCTCATTTATTTGTATTTTTAAATAAATAAACCTAATAATTATCATATATGTAAATGTGTATATATTCAATATACATATGTAGAACATAACATAGTCAAACTTTGGAATTTTAATGCCTACTCTCATTGCTATAAGCCAGAGAATATACTAAAATTTGGTTAATTAATGTATAATTAACATTCCATGCATTCAACTACTCTAAATGTGCTACATGAAATGGGAATTGACTATGCTTACATCTCTCATGATAATCTTAAATGTCTATTCAAAAACATAATATTTTAATTTAACTATATTTAAAATTTAGTTAAACTATATATTTTAAAATAACTAAATTATAACTATTTATTTAAAAAAATAGTGAAAATTGAGAGATATGTTTATAAATTTAATTATCTTTTTAATATTAGATGACTTTAAACTTATAAACCATTTATTGAAAATTATTTTAACACATTTTACATGCAATTTTTAAATAGTTTAACTGAGAATAATTGCAAAAATCCAAAAAAAAAAAAAAAAGGAATTTTTAAAGTCTGACTTTTTGTTCCTTTTCATTCAATCGAAAGGCTAGAAATCATCTTATGCTATATTGTCCCCAACTACAACTAATAACTAAAGAAATGACGATAGCAAATCAAATCAAACTTTGTAAGTTGGACTTTTTCTTTTGTTTGGCCAATCTCCATAATAAAGTATTTTATTTTAAATGAGTGTATTATTGTTGGCCGAAATTTGGTACAAGTATTAAAAAAATATGGCCGAGGGCTGCAATCAAGATGTGCTTAGCTTGAATAAAGAAATGTTATTTTCCACTATATATATCTCTGCAGTTACTTTGGCTGGTTAACAATTGACCATATCTATTATTAAATAGTTATCTTAGACTATGCATGTCTAAAATTAGTTTAACTAATTAGCAGTTAATTAGTGCTAGGTACCTGATTCTTTATTAATACTATGTCGAGACATTTATATATTATCTATCATTTAAGTTCTTCTGGGTATGGTTTCAATTTTAAAGGCTCATTTAGATTACTACTTTTTAAAGAGTTACCAACTATTTAAAAAAATTTCACATTTCTATGATAACCCGTGTTTAAAGGTTATGAAAATATTTTTAAATAACTTTTAGATACAATATTTGGCTTATAACCCTACAAATTATTGATATGTGGCTCATGAATTGAGGTATTTTTGACTGAAATAGTTCATTTGGAAATTCTTGAGTAAGTGAAGGGTGATCTCAAAAGTCCAAAATGTCACAATTTTGACATAAACATAATTATAATGTAGTTATAAGCACTTATCCAAAATCGAGCATTATTCCTACAACAAAACGTTAAATAAAACTAATGATAATTCAATGTCCCAATATATGCTAACGCTCCAAAGATTGACCTAAATCATACAACCTACTAAAAAACCTACCGAGTATAAAGTAAAGTATCTACAAACTAATATCCAATCATAGTTAAGGTTATGCCAACCACAAATACAACCATCCAAAGATATTGTTTTGAACAGTATTTCAAATAACAACTGCAAATTTAAATACAATTAAAACATCATCAAGCTAATCCTTTTAGGATTTCTCTCAAATTTGAAAACTGTGCAAGTGATTAAACTTACTAATTTGAAATGTTAGAAAACATAGTAAGAGTAAATCTAATATTAATCAAAGTATATATATGTGAGTGTGTGGATATATATGATAAAAAATATAAAAAGGATCAAATATTAATAATAATGTATGAAATACAATAACAAGTAAAAACCAAAAGTGTGAGGTTTCAGATTTCAAAATATAATAATTAGGAGATAATTGAGTTAATATAATCAAGATTATGTTTAAGTGTATGCAAAAAATTAGTATCGGAAACAAAACGAGAGGTTAGGAGACTCGACGCAAGGGTGGCACCTGAGGAGCGCCCAGGGCGCATTCAGGTAGAGTGCCCGCGCCCGATGAGTGCTCAAGCACGGCCTTTCGGTGGCCTTGGCGTTTGATCCGCTCTCGACTGTCGCTCGAGTGCCAGTCTGATTATAAAAGTGCATCAGGATTTTTCACGCATTATTTCCAACGGTCCAGAGAAGGAGAAGAGAGAAGAAGAAGAGAGAGAAGAAGTAAATCAAGGCTCTCGAGTTTGAATCCTGCCCCGATCTAATTAGAAAGGTTGTAGATCAGATTGAGGTAAGTGTATTCAAACCCTTTTATATTATTTCTTTACACTTTCGTTTTGTTTTTTCGGGTATTCTCATCCTAATACCAAATTAAATTTATATTTCATAATACCCATTATTTGAGTATGCACATACTTCAATTTCATATTTGATTTGTGAGTTTTGTGCCGTTTTTGTACCCGAAAATCCTAACCCATGCCCTCCTTAGATTTTGCTTGTTTTATTTGAGATTCATGTATGATTTGACTTTAAAATCGTAGAACCCTAGCTTAATGACGTGGGTACTCCAAATTTTTAGTATTTATACACATATATTTTACATATATTAATTTTATATATTCTGTGAATATTGTAAATAAAAATTGTGATATTTAACTATATGTACATTACATATGTGACCTTGTATATGTTCTGAAAATTATGTTATATACAATTGTGAAGGTATTTGTTATCTAAAAGCTCTAAAATTACTTTTGACTCACGATGGTAAGAATTCCTTACATATTTCAAGCTTTATGATGATTTATGTATATACTTAAAAGCATGTGAAATCATGAATATATAAGAAAATGATTATCTGCATCCACATCAAGAATTATAATAGATATGCAAAGTATTTGAAAGAAACTCCCCAATATAATAAGTTTGATTAACCGTTCTCCAGAGAGTAAAAACTTGTGTATAAGTTTCTGATGGAACATTCCCTAAAGAATAAGTAATTATGAAATTGGACCAAAAATTTATATTTTAGATGGTAGTATTTCCTGATATGCCTTAGGATATTACTGTGGTAAATTAAAAAATTACTTCTGGACTACGAGAGATGCTCTGGTGGTGTATCTATATATGTTATTTGTTATTTAGCTCAGTAAATCGAGTAAAAGGTATACCGTCAACCACGGGACGTTAAATTCAAGGTTCGTGGTTAGCGCCTTAGAATGTGTGGGGATATATACATTCCGTTTTTTGATTTTTTTCAACCGCTAGCTGGTAAGGCTACTGGTTCTGGTCTGCAAAGAAAAGAAGTTATGGATATTTTGGAACCTAAAGAAAAAATAAGTAAAATAAGAAAGATAAATGATCTCTGAAAATATATTTATTCATATTTCATGTTTATGAATCTTTATTTTGCTTTTATATCCTTCATCTACTTTATTTTTCATATAGTGTTTATTACCTTTGATTATATTATACTTGTTAGGTATTTGACTCACCCTTACTACTTTTTCTCCAAATGAGCACACCCTTATACCTGATGAGATTGAGTAGGGCTTAGGAGCCGGCTTAGGCTACGATCTTGATGGAGGAGCAATTGGACTTAGTTTTGTGATTTTTTATGTGATGGAGTATTTTGTATTATTTTGAGATGGTTATATATATTGAAGTATGTGCATGATGATAATGATGATAATGGTGATGTTGTATACATAGTATAATTTTTGCTGTTTTCTTTATGGATTTATATGCTTCCATAGGTATTTACAGTTTGTCTAGGGACCTAGTGGTATTTTGTCTAAACCAATGTCGTATCAGAGTTATGGCGTTGGTACCATGTGTAGATTTGTGACTTTTGGATCCTGTGTTTGTGTGTTGTGGATATGTATATATGTCTGTTGGACATAATTTTGTACAAGTTGTATCAGTTTGATTGTCATTTTTCAGTTAAAACTCTGCCGAATTTCAGTCAAAAAAGTTAGTCTATTATAGTTAGTATCAGAGATGAGATGCCTTAAACTTGATTTGAATCTTATGCGGAAGTTTAGGATAGCATAGGCTAGATTAAAAAATTAGATGTAGGCATAGAATGGTTAAGCTAGTTTGGGTAATTTAGTTATTCTAGTTGCCCTATTTAGATCGCTAGTTATGTTTAATTACGTAGAATTATTATATTCTAGTTAATGTCTGACCTGTAATCTAACCCGTATTGTTCTTGTTTTAGAACAATCATCGATAGCTTAGTATGCCGCCGAGATAGAGGTCTACGCAGGGAGGCGGTCAGCTGCGTGATAGAGAAGCAAAGTATTTGGATTTATTAGGTAGAATGGCCGACATCATTGAGATTTTGGGATAGAGAAATCTTGTTTCAATGCTTATTCCTACTCTGCCCCCAACTATTGCAAATCCTGGACCGTCTACATATGACCGATTTGTCTAGAAGAGAGTCCCTGAGTTTTTAGGGGAGCTAGATCCGATCAAAGCAGACACATGGTTCCAAAGGTTGAAGAAAGTATTTGCTGTTATTTATTGTCCGGAGGAGGACTGGGTGTTGTTCGCCTCGTATCGATTGAAAGGATAAGCCCATCATTGATGAGAGATGCAGAAAAGGGCTGTGGGTCTACCAGAGAATGAGATCACTTGGCCCATATTCGAGGATGCGTTCATGGAGAAGTATTTTTCGTCTGCCCTCCGAGTGTAAAAGGATGAGGAGTTCATTCATTTGAGGCAAGGTAATAGGACGGTGACCGAGTATGATGTAAGGTTTATAAATTGGCTTGGTATACTCCATACTTGGTCAAGGATGAAGAGAGGAAAGCGAGAAAGTTTCTACGGGGCTTATGGGATCATATCCGCAAGCAGTTAGCAACTCTCAAACTATCAACCTATGGAGAAGTATTGAATCGTGTCTTGATCCATGAGAAAGAGTTTGAGAAGGAAGAGTATTTTAAGAAGAGGACGTCCAGCAGAAGTGGCACTGGTTCAAGCTCCAGTTCGGGTTTGGGAAGACCACCCAAGAGGTTAAGACAAGTAGATCAAGGGAAGAAGGTTAGCTCTTCTTCACTGGCCAAGCAAGCTCCCGTTGATCCATGTCAGCATTTCGAAAAGCTTTACGGTGACAGGCATTGTTACAAGGTGTTGGGCGTATGTTTCAATTGTGGACAATTTGGATACAAGATCTAAGATTGTTCTTACAATAAGAAAGCCCTTGCCCCGAAGCCAGCTGCTCCAGGAAAAGTGTTTACAATTTCTACGAGTGAAGTTAAGGCATCTGATACTGTTGTTAAAGATATTCTTCTTATTTGTGGTGCTTCTACTTGTATGCTTTTTTATTCTGGATCTACCCATTCTTTCATATCGCCTCAGTTTGCTAGTCATTTAGTCTCTTCTCCTGTGATTCTCTACTATTCGTTGGTTGTGTCAATGCCCACAAGATTTTCTGTTATGACTGATGTTTCATAACCTTGGTGTTTGGTTGAGGTGAATGGATTGTCGTTAGCTGTTGATTTGATTCTTTTGAATATGCATGATTTTGATATTATTCTGGGTATGGATTGGTTGTCAAGAAATCATGCAACCATTGATTGTTTTCACAAGAGAGTTGACTTTGTAATTCCGAAATGTGAGCCCTTTCACGTTCAAGGAATTCAGTGGGTTGAATTGTCTAGCTTCATTTCGCCTCTGCAAGCTCGTCATCTGTTGCGGAATGTATGTGAAGCTTTTCTTACTTATGCTAGTGTGGTGGAGAGTCGTGAGCTATCGGCAAAGGAGATTCTAGTTGTGCGCGAGTTTGAAGATGTATTCTCGGATAAGTTGTCTGCTTTGTTGCCACACTAGGAGATTGAGTTCGGGATTAATCTCCTGCCAAGATCGGCACCTATTTCGAGGACCCCTTATCGTATGGCTCCCGAGGAGTTAAAAGAATTAAAGTAGCAATTACAGAACCTTCTAAATTTCGATTTTATTAGACCCAGTGTTTCGCCATGGAGTGTTCCGGTCCTATTCATGAAGGAGGATGGGACGTTGCAGCTATGTGTAGACTATCGTGAGCTGAATAAGATGACGATCAAGAATAAGTATCCGTTGCCGCGGATTGTTGATCTTTTTGATTAGTTGCAAGGGATCCGTGTGTTCTCCAAGATTGATCTTCAGTCGAGGTATCGTTAACTTAGGATCAAGTATTCGTGCTTTCGGATTGATGAATGCACCGGCTTTGTTCACAGATTTGATGAATTGGGTCTTTCAACCATACTTGGATAAATTTATTGTGGTCTTCATTGATGACATCTTGATATATTTTAAGAGTTGTGTTGAGCATTAGGGGCATTTGAGAATTGTGCTTCAGACCTATGGGAGCATCAGTTGTTTGCGAAGTTAAAGAAGTGTGAGTTTTGACTGATGAGGTTGTATTTTTGAGCCACGTAATTTCCGATGGAGGCGTCTCGGTAGACCTAAATAAAGTTGAAGATGTGATTAGTTGGTGTCGACCGATGTCTGTGACGGAGGTTCGTGGCTTTTTGGGTATGGCCGGTTATTATCGCTGTTTTGTAGAGAATTTCTCTCAGATTACTTTGCCGCTTACCCAATTGACAAAGAAGGAGGTGAAGTTTGGATGGACGAAGGAGTGTGACTAAAGTTTTCAAGAGTTGAAGGATCGTTTGATGTCGGCACCAATTTTGACTATCCCTAATGGTTCGGGTGGCTTTGAGGTTTATTGTGATGCTTCGAAGGTTGGCCTCGGATGTGTTTTGATACAAAATGAGAAAATGGTAGCTTATGGATCTCAGCGATTAAAGATCTAGGAGAAAAACTATCCGACTCATGATTTAGAGTTAGCCGTTGTAGTGTTTGTGTTGAAAATTTGAAGGCACTATTTATACGACGAGAAGTTTCTTGTGTATTCTGATCACAAGAGCCTCGAGTACCTATTTTCGTAGAAAGAGCTGAATATGAGGCAGAAGAGGTGGATCAAGTTTCTTGAGGATTATGATTATGAGATCCACTATCAGCCAAGGAAGGCAAATGTGATCGCGGATGCTTTCAGCCGCCGGACTGGTTTTATAACAAGGCTACAGATCAAGTAGATGGAAATGTTGTATTGTTTGAACTTCTACAATATCCAGCGTTATATCAAAGGCAATAGGATGTATTGTTTTTCTTGTAGGCGCAGCTTGAGATCCTTCAAAGGATTAAGGAATGGCAGGCAAGTGATCCATTCCTGATAGTTATTGTTAGAGACCTTGACTAAGACTCCTGGAGAGATTTTTGTGTCCGTGCTGATGGAGTCTTGCGCTTTTGGGATCGTTTGTGTGTACCTGATGATAAGGATTTAAATGAAGAAATTACAAAAGAGACTCACCGAACTAGGTACAAAATCCACCCTGGGATGAATAAGATGTACTAGGACTTGAAGAAAATATTTTAGTGGAGAAATATACAAAGGGAGATTGTTACCTTTGTTGGCCAATGCCTGATTTGTCAGCAATTGAAGGCTAAGAGAAGGAAGCCTTTAAAATTGCTGCAGCCTTTGCCCATTCTGAGTTGAAAATGGAAGGATATCTCTATGGATTTTGTTTTAAGCTTGTCTAGGACCTTGATGAATCATGATACCATTTGGGTCATTGGGGATCGGCTAACAAACTTGTCTAATTTTTTTAGCCATTTGAATGATGTATTCTCGTGATCGTTTGGCGTAGTTGTATATCAATGAGATTGTTAGACTACACGGTGTGCTAGTATCTATTGTGTCCGATAGTGATCCACATTTTGTCTTTAGATTCTGAGAGAGTTTGTACCGAGAGTTAGGGATAAACCTAAAATTTAATACAGCGTATTACCCTCAGATCGATTGCCAGTTTGAATAGTCGATTTAGATTTTGGAGGATATACTTAGAGCCTCGGTGACAGAGATGAGACGGAATTGGGATGATCACTTGCCATTGGCCAAATTTTCATATAATAATAGTTTACAGGTGAATATTGACATGACTCCTTTTGAGGCACTATATGTTAGGAAATTCTGGTCTCCTATTCAATAGGAGAAGACAGAAAATAGGCATTTGTTGGGTCCAGATGTGATTAGGGAGACGTCAGAAAAGATTGCGGTAATTTTTGAGAAGTTGAAGATGGTACAAAGTCAGCAAAAGAGTTATGTTGACCGGAGGAGGTCTGACCTTAGATTCGAGGTTGTAGATTTTGTTTTCCCCAAGGAGTCACCGTGGAAGGGAGTCTCCAAATTCGGAGTCAAAGGAAATCTGAAGTTGTGATTTGTTGGACCCTTTGAGATTTTGGAGAGAGTTGGAGAAGTGGTGCCACCGAGTTTGGCCGAGGTACATAATGTTTTCCATGTCTTGATGTTAAGGAAGTATGTCCATGATCCGATACATGTCATCGACTACGGCCCCTTGGCTATCCAAGGAGTTTTATCATATTCAAAGGAGCCGATTCAGATTTTGGATCGAAAGGATCAAAATTTGTGTTCGAAGACCATCCCATAGTGAAGGTCTTCTGGTATAATCATTCCCGCGAGGAGGCGACGTAGGAGAGGGAGGACGAGATTCGAGACAAGTATCCAAATTTATTTTAAGGTATGTCTTCTCGTTTAAGTGTTAGGATTCGTTAATTTCGAGGACAAAATTTTCTAAGTTGGGGAGAGTTGTGAGGTTTCGAATTTCAAAACATAATAATTAGAAGATAATTAAGTTAATATAATCAAGATTAATATTAAATATAAGCAAAAAATTAGCCTCGGAAGCAAAACGAGGGGTCAGGAGGCTCGGCGCCTGGATGGTGCCCGAGGCACGCCCAGGGTGTGTTTGGGCAGAATGTCTGCACTCGAGTCACACTCAAGCACGCCTGGGGCGCAGGTAGGCAGAACTATCTCGCTCGATGAGCCCGCTTGAGCACAGCCCTTCGGTAGCCTTGGTGCTCGATCCGCGCTCAACTGGCGGTCGAGTGGCAGTTTGATTATAAAAGCACGTCAAAATTTTTCACGCGTTATTTCCAACGCTCTAAAGAGGAAGAAGAGAGAGAAAGAGCACAGGAGAAGAGAGAGAAGGAAGAAATCAAGGCTCCTGAGTTCAAATCAAGCCTTGAGTTAGTTAGAAAGGTTGTAGATCGGGTCGAAGTAAGTGCACTCATACCCTTTTTTCTCTTTTCTTTGCACTTTTGTTTCATTTTCTTCGAATATTCTCATTTTAATACCCGATTAAGTTTATATTTCGTAATACTCATGACTTGAGTATGTACATGTTTCGATTTTATGTTCAATTTGTGAGATTTGTGGGGGTTTTACAACCGAAAATCCTAACCTGCGCCCTCCTTAGATTTTGCTCGTTTTATTTGAGATTCATGTACAATTTGGCTTTAAAATTTTGAAATCCTAGCTTATGGACGTAGGTATTTCAAATTTTTGGTATTTATATACATATATTTTGTATATATTAATTTTATATACCTTAAAAATATTGTGAACGGAAATTATGATATTTAACTACATGTACATTATATATGTGACATTGTATTATACTCCGAAAATTATATTATATGCAATTATGAAAGTATTTGTTGTTTGAAAGCTCTAAAGTTACGTTTGGCTCACGATGATAAGAATTCGTTACATGTTTCAAGTTTTATGATGATTTATACATATAATTAAAAGCATGTGAAATCATGAATACATAAGAAAATGATTATCTGTATCCGCATTAAGAATTATGATAGATATGTAAAGTATCTGAAGGAAACTCCACAATATGATAAGTTTGATTAGCCATTGTCTAGAAATAAGAATTTTTGTATAAGTTTCTGGTGGAATCTTCCCTAAAAAATAAGTAATCATAAAATTAGACCAAAAATTTATATTTCAGAGGGTAGTATTCCCTAACATGCATTAGGATATTATTGTGGTAAATTGAGAAATTGCTTCTAGACCACAGGAGATGCTTTAATAGTATATCTGTATTTGTTATCTGTTATCTGGCTCAATATATCAGGTGAAAGGCATACCGTCCACCACGAGACGTTAAATTTAAGGCTCGTGGTTAGTGCCTTAGAATGTGCGGGGACATATACATTTCTTTCCTCGATTTGTTTACATCATTAGTTACTAAAGCCTATTGATTTTGGTCCGTAAAGTAAAAAAAATTATACATGTTTTGGAATATAAAGGAAGAATAAGTAAAATGAGGAAGATAAATGATCTCCGAAAATATATTTATTCATATTTTATATTTTTGCATATACATTTTGCTTTTATATCATTCATCTGCTTTATTTTGCATATAGTATTTATTGTTTTTTATTATATTATACTTGCTGAGCATTTGGTTTACCCTTACTACTTTTTTCCTTCAAATGAGTACACGCCTTTTACCCAATGAGACTGAGTAAAGCTTAGTAGTCGGTTAGGTTACAGATCTTGATGAATGAGCTTTTGGACTTAGTTTTGTGATTTTCTATGTGATGGAGTATTTTGTATTATTTTAAGATGGTTATGTATGTTGAAGCATGTGCATTATGATGATGGTGATGGTGATGGTGATGATGTATGCGTATTATAGTTTTTGCTATTTTTTTATAAATGTATATACTTTCGTAGGTATTTATGATTTGTCTGGGGATCTAGTGACATTTTGTTTGAGCCAATATAATACCGGAGTTATGTTATTGGTGTCACGTACAGACTTGTGGCTTTTGGATCCTATATTTTTGTATTGTGGATAGGTAAATATGTCTATTGTATAGGATTTTATACAAGTTGTATCAGTCTGACGGCTGTTTTTCAGTCGAAACTCCGTCCGATTCCTATCATAAAAGTCGGTCAGTCACAAAAAGTCAATGGTCACCTCATCAACTAAGGTCAAGTATCGAAGATTAGACTATAGATTTCTATCATATAGTTTAGGCTCTACACCACTATTCAAAATTTATAGCAAGATTATCTATATATTATACCATTTAAACAAAAATATATATCCCTTTTAAAACCATTGAATATCAGGTAACGACTTTCATGCATAAATTAATATATTAAGATATATTTAAATATTTTATGTTAATTATTTATAATAATTTTTATTTAGATAAAAAAAGACTATTATAAATATGCAAATCTCTAATTGAAAAACAAATAATCATTATAAATTTTAAAGTAGAAATTTCATAAAATATTATATAAAAAAGAAACATGTAAGACTAAATACCCAAAAATCTTATTATTTCTTAATAATTTTTACAAAATTAAGTATAAACCTTCAAAATCTCAAAAAATATGAGCAAATCTTATATACATATAAACTAAATTGAGAAAAAAAGAGAAATGTTTTATGCCTGGCATTTGAATAAGAAATAAAAAAAAATATTAAAAATTTGGGTATAAATACACTTGTCTCAAGCCAAAACTCACAAAGATCTAATACCAAAATGCTTCTCTTTTCTATTTAATCTCTGATATTTATATATGCTAAAAAATCTCTGATATTCAATTTTTCTCTAAGAAAATATCACCACTTTAAATATGGTAATATCCCAAATTATTCTTGTGTGTTAATTCAAAATCCATCAAATTGTATCATCATATTATCCGTCCAAGAACTTCTAAGCTAATATGACATTATTTCTTTATAAATTTATAGAAAACACACACCAGCCCTTTTCTGTTGTTGAATGATCCCAAATCTGCTGACTTGAAGTATAGTAAATTATATGGGTACATTTAGAACTTAGTAAAATATATAACCATAATATAAATAATGATGAACAATGAATATGCAAAAATGCTAATAAATATTATGTGTAAAAATGTAAAAACTTAGAACTAAGGTCTAGTAAAATTCACTTTCAAAGCTGAAGAATTAAAAATCAGTCTACTTATTATACTTTATAGACAGCATTATAAATCACTATTTAAAATTATAATTAAACTATTTATATATTATATCCTATAGACAATATTGAATGTTACTTTCTAAGTCATGGGTGATAGGTATACCACCTTTACATCTAAAAATATAGAGGGCATGCCATAGTATAATGATATATTATTGTCAATTCCATAATATTTCTTTAAAAATGAAGGAAAATTTCTACAAAACTATTTTTTTATTTTAAAAATAAATAAATAAACTTATTATAAACTTAGTAGCAGAGATTTATGAAAACTTTTGAACAAACTTGAACATGGATGCTATTTTCTTAAATAATTTCAAATTTTCATGATAAATTTCAAAAGCTTAGACAAAGCTTATCAAAATCACAAAAAATGAACACAATGTAACCATGCATGCAAACCAAATACAAAAGGAAAGTAACAATGAACACATGCATGGAGATTATGTGCAATAATCTCAATATTTAATAAATTATAAAATAAAAATTTTAAAATTAGCCACTAAATTGAAGAGGAAAGACTTAAATATGCATTCGTTAACCGAAATCACAAGAAATTCAAGTTGCTTTCTTCAAAATTCATCTTCATTCCTTCCACTTCCTTTTTATTTTATCTTTTTCTCAATCTCCCCTTACAAAATCTCATAAAAATGAGCTCAAAAGAGAAAAAAAAGCCTCTTATAGTAGCACATACACATACACCTCCGGCAACCAGACTACTGAGCTAACATATGTGTACTCTTTATACGTATATTAAGCTTGTCATTTCATCTAACCAGTGCATCCATCAAGTTTCCTATTTAGCTAAAGCTGAGCGCATACACTGATAAATACTAAAATTGCATACGTATTTCTATTTATTTTTTATTATCTAATAAAATTATATCAATTATGTTATTGTCTTTATTTAGTTAATTTAAAACTTTTGAGGATTCAATGTTCAAATAAAAGATTTCTAAATAAATAAGATGGAAGACTGAATTCTAGTATCCCAATAACATTTGTCAGCTTTAAAGCTAAGTTCATAAAATATAATTTAGAAAAATGAGGAGAGTGTATTTCTTTGGAAGACCTGCTTTTGCAGATGGATTTTAATTATTTGGTTTAGGGATGATCTTTCTTTGACCATAGTATTTTTAATTTTATTTGATTCATATATAGTTTTTTAATGTTAATAAAATTCTACCTTATTTATCATCATTATTATTATATTTAGATAATTGATATCGATACCTTTATAGATTCAATCGTGCCTTGTTTATAAAATTATACATTGCTTAATTAATTTTAATAAAAATTATTTATTTTTATTGGTGTGATTTCATGTTGTAATATCCTATGTAGGTATGTTGTCACCTTTAAATCTAAGTTCAATAAAATAATAATTTAGGATTGTGAATGAAAAGTGTAATGTTTCTAGAGCTGCTTTTGAATTAGATGGGTTTTTGACATTATTTTTTTAATTAAAAAATCTGATATTATGATCTCTAATTGAGTTATTCAATAGAACAAATATGAATAAAAATATAAAAGTCTAAATGAAAGATTCTTGATGATTTACTACTTTCTAATCTTGGCTACACCCTTTCTTGTTTTTAACAATATAAAATATCATTCTCTAGATATTTAAGTATTGCTAACATTTTTATAGAACTTCAACAAATCAATTCTTAACTACTTTTTTCACCAAATTAACAATACATCCGAACATAGCCAAGGTACAATTGATGCATTATTTGGAAGAGAACAATGATACGCTTATCATTTGTTAAAGATAAGCATCCTATTGATTGAATTCTATCAAATCAAGCATTTGTATGGCTTGTGCACTCCTCATGTATCAATCTCAAACAGACTAATACTTATTATTCCATTGAATTTATAAGTAAATCTCAATAATAAAGCACAATTTACCTCTAACCAAATCTTATTACCCCCAAAATTAGTACTCGAGCGTTACAATTATAATATACAACTATAGAAATGATCATATATAAAACACATTTCTTATGAAGCTCAAAAAATTATGCTCTTGGTCTTACCCACAAGTTGACTCAAATAGTATTAGTTTCCTATAGCGCATTGAGTAAGGCATTTATCAATTGCTCGTGTATTGGTGTTCCTAAAGTTACTTATTCCAATTATTTGCTTGCATAAATTAAAATATAATGATATTTTTTCGATATAAAAAAATAAAGCATTATTTGTATTTGTAAAGAGTTTTTATTTAATTATAAACACGTAATTATTTTGATAAAAATTATTATTGATATCTTTATTGAACCCATATCTAAAGAACTGCTTTATAACTAGCTTTTTGGTAACTTTTCATTTACTTTTTTATAGAACTTCATAGAGTCTTAAAGAAATTCTGAACTTTATTTTTTGAACCATCTATACCCAAATGAGCAGTACATTTTCTGATAAAGTTTGAACATCTTATCCATATTTTAATACATATCATGTAATTAATCATTTTGATTGATGCAAATAAATAAATGCTGAAGAGGACAATGAATTTCAAATTATGTTTAATTTAAATTCATAAATAAATATTTAATTAACTGATATCCTTTGTTAAAGATAAATGTCAATAATATATAAATATCAAAACATGGGCTGGTACCCACAGCTGAATACCAGATTGGAGGTCCAGGGGTCAGCAACAAAAAAGGGAAATTAGCTGACTTAGCAATCCATCTGATCCTTGATGCAACCAATCAATTGCTTACTGTTTGGAGGGTGAAGCTGTCAACTAGTTGGCATTGTAACTGATCTGTAAGGTTCCTTAGATGCTAAGCTAGTCGACAACCGGGTAGTATAAATGAAATGCATTGTAATAAATCTAGTATGTGAATGTTGTTGAATGAACTGATTGATTCTCTGCTTTCTCATCTATCTTATCCTCTCCCTCGCCCATGTCTATCTTCTTCTTCTTCTTCTTCTGCCTCCAATGGTCTGAATATCTTCTCATCTCAAGTCTATCTTATCTTTCCAAATTTGATTTTAAAAATTATTTTTATGAAGTGAAGCCCTTTTAAGCAGTTAGGTTATACAGTAAACAGGACATCCTCGACATGCAAAAATGTTTTTAATATTAGAAATGAAGCAGATCTCTGAAGAAAATAAAACAAACTCCCAATTTTAAAATATTGAATCTAAATTAAAATTACATAGGCTAGTGCTAGTATTGAATTAAAAGGACAAGGTGGGCAAGCCATTGATAAAATAGATTACAATGAAGAATTCTATGAAGACCTTTCAAAAAAAATGTGGTATTATTTAAGTTTTGATAATATTTTTTGTGCATCTCTGAAAAATTTTCAATTAAAATAAAAAAAAAAAATCAATCACTCATAGACAAACACAGTTAATAGTTAATAAAAAGAAAGTATATGAGATTTAAACACGCATCAAATAAAAAACCATAAAGATGAGAGGTTACTTGTGCTTTCTTTAAGCACACCATGATGCATACAATACACATAGTATGTTATTTTTTTAAGTCCTTGGGAAATCCATGGCGATCACTCCATCCATCAAGCCGGGGCTGCAAACCCAAAACTGATGCAGTCCATACATCAATAATTTTTACTGTTGGATGAAAAATTTAGACATCTACGTACCGTTTGAAATCAATTTTGAAAATAGTTATAATATAAATTTTATCCAAGAAGCTTCATAAAAATGATAATGTTATATCATAAATTACTATAGATTTTTATCTAGTTTTAATTCAGATTTTTTTAAAAATAGAGCTTTTTTTTCAAGTTAATAATTCAATATTGCCTATAGTTAATCTAAGAAGCTTCATGTTTTGTTTCAAATGTTGTATTATTAATTTACACTTAAAATATATCATTTCAAGTTAATTGCGCTCCTATTGTCGAAATTTTTGATTAGTTTTATCTCGGGATTAAATTTTATCATTATATTATATCCAAAATTACCATTAGTATTTGGATTAGGTTAACTAATAATCAACCTTATCTATAATATCCCAAATTTTTATTCAGATTAATTTAATATTAATTATAATTTTTGATAATTTAGATGTGGCAAAAAATTAATTTAATATTATAAAATTTAGAAGGATAATTAGATCAGTTGGGTTGGCGTCTGAGATGCACCTGTGTATCGATTTAGATTTTGAAATAAAAAAAAATTAAAATATAAAATATAATATATATATGAAAAAAAAAAAGAGGATAAGAATCGGGATTTTGGGGGAGAGAGAAGGAGGGAGAAAAGAAGAGAGAGGGACGGCGGGGAGCTAAGGTTTTGGCGCGAAGAAGAGAGGGAAGGAGGAGAGGGGAGAGGAAGGAAGATGGCGGCGGCGTTGTAGGTGAACAGTGGGGTCGGTGGCTCGTGGGTGGCAGCGGCGTGCGCGATGGAAAGTTGCGCAGAGAGAGAGGCCACGTCGGAGAAGGGGCGCGGCGAGGAGAGAGAGGGGTTTACCGGAGAAGGACGGCAGCCAAATGGGAGGCAACGGTGGCGATGGTGATCACGGGTGAGGTAGTGGCGGCCGCGAGGGAGGTGGCGCTGCTGTGGCACATGCGGCTGAAGCAGTGTGTAGAGAGGAGAGAAGGCAGCGCACGAGTTCCACGGCGGCGGGAGAGAGAGAGGTGCTGTTAGGACCCTTCGGGAAATTTTTCCTTCAGATTCGTAAAGTTTGAGATTACGGCAAGTATCTGTAATCCCTATTCTTGATTTGATTTAATTTCTGATATATTTTGAATACTATTTGAATTTTTTTACTAACATGCATGCATTTTTATATACTTATTTTAGTTATTTTGGACATATATGTATAGTTTATTTGCTTATTTTGGGGATTTTGGATATAGGTTTTATGATTTTGAGAATTTAGTATTTTTCTGAAAGTTTAAAAAATTTATTGGACACGATGTATATTTATATCAGTATATATAACGAAAATGTATACGAAACTTGCATTTGCCGTATATTTTTACGTGCTAGGTTATGGTCACTACATTTGAATTTAGATATTGGACAATCTAGTCAGCTCTCGACGGGGAGATATTTATTATTTAAAAATTTCTTTTCTCCGGTAGGAGAGGTTTGGAGTAGTGACCTTTCTCATTTGAATAATTTGATCTGATCATAAAATATATTCGAACGTCCTAATATATTTGACAAGTTTTAAGATTGCACCCAAAATCGCGAGTGGCAAATAATAGTGAGCAACATTACCCATGAGTAATTTGATTTGATCTTAGAATATATTCGAACGTTTTAATATATCTAACAAGTTTCAAGATTGCATCCAAAATCGCGAGTAGCAAACAATAGTGAGCAACCTTACCTATAGGTACATAGTATATTGGTGACCATATATACTGGCCTAATTTGCAATTGATTTTGCCTAAGGTTATCGAAATTATGTGTAATCTTTTTTAAAGTTAGCCTTTAAATAATCAAAACTTAAATTTGATATATAATTTGTATCTCTACATTGATTTATATTGGACTTTGATTTGAATTTAGATTTTAGATTTGGATTTGAAATTTGCCCATTTTGTCCTCAATTGAGTTTTGGCATGTCTCATACAAATAATTTTGGACTATATGTTTTGATCCGGTCCTTTAAACTATCTGTTGCAATGCTATTTCAGTTTCTGTGTATACTATTGGATCTTCCGGCTATTGGATTCTGTCTTAGATCATAAATTGATTGGGTTTTGGATTTGGATTCGGACTCAAACTCGAGTTTAGACTCTGATTGGAGTTTAAAATTGGCTAATTGCCTATTGGAATTAGTTTGAATCACTTTTATTTTGTTTATATATATATATACATGTCCCGATGAGAATTGTTTTATAATTTGGATATTTATTTTGGATTTCGATATTTGATTTGTGTACGAGATTACTATTGGATTTCGAATTCTGGATCTTGAATTTTTATTAGATTTGTTATATCGGCGATTTAGATTTATCCTGTCATTTAAATGGATTTTTTTATCCATTTGACATTTCTCTGATTTATTGGACTCCTTTTGTTTAAAAGTGATATTTGCAGAGTATTATGATCACTTTTCCTATTTTATCCCTTTAGAGTTAAAGATTTGGATATATTGTAGGAGTATGGTCATAATCTGTCAGCCATTCATTTGATTTGGTGAGTTTTGCTTCTATTATGGTTTAAATTGGTATTTAATGTGATCAAATTATAAATTGGTCGGGTTTATGTCCATAGTTATATTTCAGTGATAGTTTGGGTATTATATTATATTTGATTACAATTTTTAGTTAAATTGTTACTTCTCTTATGATAATTAAAGAACATGTTGTATTTTTATTCGGATGATTGTCCGATGAGGTCCTATGTAGATTTAATTTTTGTTAAATTGTATATTTTGGTTTTCACATCCGAATTTTGAGATTTAGTATTATTTGTTTAAAATTATTTGAGATTTAAATTTTAAAAATTTTAATTAATTATTTGAATTGACCTATTTAGTTCGAGTTCATGATACTACTTTGCCTTAACCTACCTCGTCCATGCCTAAAGTCACCTCCAACCAGCCACGACTTCCTACACACAAAGTTATTGGCACTATTCAATGGTCCATCGACATTAGCCAATGGCTGACTGATCAGTTCCTCAAGTTGGTCTTTGCCGCTATCTCTTACCCATCTATTAGTAATTGTAATTGTCTCCACATCTTATTGTCACGATCCAAACTAAATAGATTCAGTCCACTAGATAATGATGCTGCAATCCAATAACCTTATATACTTGTGACAGTATCATATATTCTATCACTATAAACTCAAAATTCTTTTCAAGTTCCACTAAATAATAGTATGTAATCAACATTGTTTTAACTTTTATTAGACCTTTCAGTCTACACTATCTATGGGAAAACTACGGAAATTAAAATAGCAAAAGTTGTCTAAACACTGTCTTTCAAGGCTATCCTTAGGAAATATATGGCTACCCGTAAGTTAATATAAAAAGAATAAAAAAATAATAAATAAGTTAAATATTTAATAAATAATTTTATAATCATAAATATAATAATAAATATATGCCTATACAATTTATGAAACTAAAAAATATCACAGTGACAACTCACAAAAACCATATGTCAGGCACAACACATGATGTCAAATGTATCATATATAATGTAACATAATCATGAGTCCCATGATTGTTGATATTGTAAGATACAAATTTTAAATTATAATTTTAATAATAATTAAATAAGTTAAAAAAAATAAAATTATTAATATTAAAGAAAAAATTTGGGACAAAGTTAATATTCTGGTGGGGTTATTTCAGGCTGAATGACATCCAACTGATATCTAACTCTTACACATGCATGTTTTTAGTAGAAAGGACGTGTCTAATGGACATATCTGCGGCGCTCAAGGTCACAAGATAACTTGATAATCTACATAATTATTTTATTCTCATTAAATTTTACATTTGAGATGTAATGCATACTTAAACATAGGTTCCACGTGAAAATAGTGATGACCAACAAAGAGGCTACATTAGGACAAATTGTTTATGGGTCATATGTACCATGAACAAACACGTGAAGCACATGCGTTGTGTATTCAGGAAAATTCATCTAATGTTTAAATTAGTACAAACTTAAAGTACAAAAAAGTAAAAAAAAGGAACAAAAAAGTTATTTATTATGTATTTCTTGGCTTTAAAATGACTGGTGAAGGTATTTTGTAAAAAAAAGGTAATTATTGGATAGAACTTAGTTGAGAGATGAAGTCATTAGGACATTGGTTCCTTTTGCCTTGTAGTCGACGAAGACTTCGTATATAAAGTAGAGATGAAAACTCCAAGCGTGAGGCAAAGGATACAGGTTGAGTAATTTATTCAAAAAAGATATAGCATACTTCTCAGAATAGATACCCAATTTTAAAAAATACTTGTGATTCAACGTAAAATATTTTAGATGCTAAAATCATTATTTTGTGATGTCGCCAAAGAAAAAATATTTGATCAAATTAAGGATATATAGTTTTAGCTAAGTAGAATTCATTCAACAAATTTAGAATTCATTCAACAAATTTAGAGGATCAAAAATTTATAAAAAGTTAAATGCAATTCCATCAAAGCTTACCTTTAAAATTAATGGAGGGAGATGGGAGTTAAGAGAGAGATGAGGGGTGGGAGTTAAAATTAACTATTATATTAGCAATAATAGGGGAAAGCTGCCGGAGGAAGAGAGGAAAAAAGCTGCATGCATATTGTGGTGGTGGCAATTAGGGGCTTTGGTGGGAGCCTTGTGCATCATTATCTCCTCCTCTGAAAAAACTTGTTATTAAATTTTGCGTGGAATTATAGTCTTATGGTATTGTAGCGCATAGTTTTTTAAATCCTTGTTTGTTTACCCAAACATCTTTCGCTAAGATTTTTTAAGCTAATGGATAAAGTATTGAGTTTACATTCCTTCAGGAGTGGTGATAGATTAAGTGTTGATAATTTTGAACTTACTTAAAATTAAAACAGGTACAAGAGATGATGATGATGAGTCGGTGGACCAGTGGAAGGATTGTGAATAAAAATGTTAAAAGTGGGAATGGTTTTCAGATATTTAGGATGATTAATTTGATAGGCATTGGGTTCAATATCTTAATGACTTGACATGGTCCAAATTTTTAGCCCTTAAATTTATTATAACGTTCATTGTATGCTTATTAGGTATAGATTCTTTCGGTTTATTGGAAATCATTTTCGCTCAAATATATATTGTACAAACCTTCAGTAAATTCCATTACTCGAGCGACCCTTCCAAAAATATCTTGTAACCATTGCCTGATAACTCTACTCGAGTGTGTCTTGCAAGAACAACATGTGTTTTCTAGATGATCCATTTATTGGGAGTATAACTCACAAAAAAGTGACTTAAAATCTCACAACAATTCCAATGCAATGGCCATATAAGATCAGTGCAGGAAGATGCTGCACGGATAGAAATGAAATTTAAGGCAAACGAAGATCCTTCAACACAGGATTGGATATTGGAGATTAAATATACAGAGCTATGAATTATGAAATTACTCACCTAATTTTGGCTCCCCAACTTTTCTCTTCATTTTCTGCTTCAGCCGTGCCCTGTTGTTCTCCTCCCCCTCTCGTTTCCACACTGTTTCTTCAAGTTAACTTCCCCTCAACAGAATTATCTCTTATAGCCAAACGTGACTTTGCCACCACCTGCTCCACATATACTCTGTTCCTCGAGTTAAATTCCAGCTAACTATGACCCTCGACTGATTCACCAGAGCACGCCCTTGCTGCTCGTCCACCTCCTCCTTTCACTTGTGAATCAGCCGCCAATCACCCTTTCAGCCGGCCACTTCAGCTAAATTGGGGCAAAGAGTAGAGATTCTTAAGATATCAACCAAGCTTTCCTGTAGGATGGTACTTGAGTGTCTAATATAAGGTCAAAAATATAAGGTTTTGGAATAAAGGAGACTTGGGTTATGAAAATACTTAGAGGATTTGGCTTCCCAAAATTTTCCTTCTTTCCACTTTGTTCCTCTTTCACAGCATCACTCTCCCAATTCTCTCTCTCATTGCTCTCTGCCCTCTATTTGTTCTAGATGAAGGCAATGAACATATTGCCTATTTTTAAAAGGATCATTGGACTAAATGAATTCAAAGTCTTTTGTCTTTTTAACAAAGGGGTTGATTTAACCTCTCTTAATAACAACCATTTGATTAATATTAAATGATTGAGATTTTTTTAAAATAAAATTTAACTTTTTTAAAGAAAATAACATATGTTATTATTAAGAGAAGTTAAATCTATTCATTTTTTTTTATAGAGAATGGGTTTTAAGCGTAATTTTCTCTATTATTTTTCTTCCTCCTTTTTTATTTTTATTTTTGTAAGTTTGGGTGATAATTGGGTGTCAAATAATTAATGTTTTGGTCCACAAAAATTATCATAACTTGCAAAATAATAACTTTTGAATTATTTAACATTATTATTTGAAATAATTATACACTAAACATATTCCAACAATATACAAAATATGACAAATTAAATAAACTAAATAAATTTATCAAAAATTATTTTTCACATACAATATAATTTAAGTACCCACCAAAAACCCGAAATATCATATTTATTTTTAGAGGTGATTTTTTTTTACATTATTTTAAATAATATTTATTTTTGATAATGTTAATATATCTTTATTAAATTTTATTTTTTCCAACTAAATATGTTGCTAATTAAGTGTATGGATGGATAACATATTATTAAAGGCTTATTAACTTAATATGAAAAAGCCAAATAGATTATTTTTACTTCTGCAGAATACCTAAAAATGATAAATAAAAAAAATCAATAGTTAATTATCACTCGTGTATATAGAATTAGCAATGAAGTTTTGATATATTAGTTAAGATTGAGAGCCTATAATCAAGAAGTGTTAATTTTATTGTAAAATAAATGAATAATAAATTATAGAAAACTAATTTTTTAAGGGAAGTAGCTGTAAATTATAACGATGATAATAAAAAGACGATTAAAAAATCAAAAAATATGAGAAAATGGATAATCATTAACATAACCTTATCATCCAAAATTATAAGATCTATGAATTTAATAAGAAAAATAAGTGGTCATCCAATATTAATAGTAAATTTATAATATTTTTCTTAGATAATTACATATAAAGAATATGTTTCATTAAAATCTTGTAAAGGAAAATCTAATGGGGAAAAAAAAACAATGGTGAAAGAGAAAAGTTTATATTGTTCTTGTAAACCTTCAAATTGCCTCATTAACATATTGTAAAGAAAAATCTAGTAGGACAACACCTTAGCAAAGATAAAAGAGTATAGCTAATTTAAATCTTTAAATCAACTCTCCTGACATAAATATGAGAAGAGATTTATAAGTTTTTATGTTTTAATACCACTTATAATCTTTTTAAATGTTACAATTGATAATATTTTAGTGAATAAATTTATTAGATTATTATTAGATCATATCTGTTTGATATCAATATTATATTTTCTTTTATAATTTATAAGTGTAAAAAGATTATGTGAAATACATTTTATTATGTCACTCTTAATATAACCTCTTGTGATTCATGTGATATAAGTGGCATTGTCTTCTTATAAAATTATTGTCTTATCATTAATTGTAAATAGACCACACTTTTCTTAAATATATTGAATTAATGATCTCAACAAAATAAATTCTCTACTTATTTCATGTATAGCAACAATTTTTGAGTAATTTAAAGAAGCAACATATAATGTTTGCTTCGTAGATTCTAATGATACAGTAATGCCTCCATTAATAAATTAATATCTTACTTATAATTGACCTTTATATTTATTAGATAAATAACTTGTATCTTTATATTTAATCAGCTATGAATTTGATCCACTGATATAAATTAATCTCATATTAGTAATACTTAGGGGATATGCCTTGTCGATAAAATAATCATTTTCAGGACATTTTTTAAGCATGTTAGTTGATAAACATGAATACCGTTCTCATAATACTTGATTTGTATCCCAAGATAAGATTTTGTTTTTCTTCTATAAAAATATTTCATTTTAATTTTATTTTTTAAATAATTAGAGATTTTTGGGAGCTCTTCTAAAATTTATATAAAATTTAGATCATTAATATAAATAACAATAATAGAATATTCAAATTTTGATTTTTTAATGAAAACATATGGAAATTTGAAGTTATTTTCAAACCACATTTCAATGAACGTTTTCTATGACAATTATACCACATGCATTTGAATATTTCAATCTATATAAAAAGTTTTCAAACTTAATAAAGTACATGCTTTATGATGCACTTCAGTTACATATTTTTGGTATCCTATATCATTTGAAGATTTTTTCTATATATATTTTATGACCTAATAATCCATAGAAATATATAATGACTATATCCATCAACCACATATCTATATAAAAAACTTTTTAATATTTTGTTTCAATATTTTTTTGGTCATTTTGGTCGATCATTTCTGTGTTGACCTTTTTCAGCAGTTTTTGGCACACTTTTATTATCACTTCTGATAATTTCAAGAGTCATTTTAAATACAAATATTATTAATAATAATTTTATTTCTATCCCATATTTTTCTTATAATTATATAATGTGTTAAAATTTTATTATTTTCAGATATCTTTTATTATTCAGGAGATAACTCTTCAAGATTTGTCTTCTAGAAATTGTATTCCAAGAGATTTTTGAATTAGGTTTTGTTATCTTCAAGTGCACTAATTTTTACCATTTGTTCATTTCTCTTCCAAGGATTCTTGTCTTTTGAACTAATAGGTCTTTTATGTTTCAAGTGTATCTTAGACTCATTGGCTACTTTATTAGCAAATTTCCTTCTAGGACTAAAATCATTGTTAGAACATTAATATCAGTAATATGCGACTTTATAACATATCTGACACTAGTAAATGCATTCCATAATTGATTTATAACATTCTATAAATAAATTATTTTCTAAACTTTTAATGCATATTAACTTGTGTGAGAGATTAAAATGAAATAATGATAAAATTTTTTACTTGAATTCAAGTTTTGTTTCAAATATACAGACTTTTTTTTCAGTTATAAAAAGAGTGTTTCATTAAATTAGCAATCTTCAAGACGTGCCATAAAATATCCTTTTTAAGAGACCTACGGTATCTAATAATAGATGGAGATCTAAAACTAATATAAGTACCAATTCTATTTTACGGACATGTTTAGTACATTGACGGGGTGCAATTGGAATATAAACAATATAATCAAATAGTCATAGATAAAAAATACACAACTTTTGACTAAATATCAGTTGTAATTAATAATATTTATCATATGTTGATTCTCTCAGTTGAACTGACAATGCTGCGTGTAATATAGCAAGTTCCAAAGTTAAAACCAATAACTTTAGTTTCATCAACAAAGATCTAGTAATCAGTTGAAGATATTTAACAAAAACTTAGTTAAACGATTTTAAATATGTAGGTGAGCAATAACATATTTAATATCAATTCTAATTGACATACAATAATTATTAGAAGTTTTAAATATAAATTCACAAGCATTATCCGTGACATACCATATTTTCAACCAAATCCAATAAAATTTTGACTGTAATACAAACGTCGGCTAAATACAAAACCTATATAATAATCCTATGCATCAATTATACAATTTTAACAATACTAAAAATCCATCAGGATCTACCCAAACATCCAGATAACACAACAGACCAACATAGGATCCTAAAGATTGCCACAAACATTCCGCGGCCCCAACATTATATCTCCGAACATAACATCAGACACATAGAGATGCCACCAGGTATTTAAAACAGACCATAAAAACTTGTGGGAACAAAAACATCCATCGATACAGCGGAATTTATACTATGAATATATCCTTATCATCGTATGCATACACATTCTTGAAATAATCAAGTATAAATACAAAATAATCCCATCCGAAGATATAAAATGATAAAACTACATCCATATGTTCATCTTCATTGCCTTCGAGCTTAGCCGATTCAAATCCTCTATCCTACCTCAACGGGTGTAACTCATACTTATTTGGAGGGAGAAAAACAGTAAGGTAAGGCAACAATTCAATAAGGCGTGCACACACATATACACACATATATATATATATTAAAAACATACATAATTTCATATTCAAAATATAATAATGCATATGTGAAGGACAGATATGCATATGATATTATAATTCATAATTTAGAAAGGAATGTTTTTATGATTCGTTCCATATTTCTTTGGTTCGTTTTATTGTCATTTTCTTAATTATCAATTCATTATTGAAAACTTATTTCGTTAAGTACTAAGGTCAGTAGGCCTCATTGACAAAGGAGCGATCGGTTATAACCTGAATTGTATTTACTCCTACACAATTCAAAACCATCTCCTCCTACTCAAGACTCAGAGGCGGGCCGTCTACGTACCATCCTTATAGTCGGGGCCAATCAGCTGTGGTGGCCCAGCCGTAAGCGGTTCCAAAATAGACAACGTCCTTCCGTTATAACATACTAAGGTATATCAAGAAATTTCACCCGTTATATAACATGGTCAGGATACACAGTCAGGATATACTGCCAGGATAATCTTGAAGTTTCCACTGTAATATTCATGGTATGTCAAAATTTATTATTCATAATCCTTAGTCCAAGTTCTTAATTCCTTATTTCATTAGGAAATTCAATTCTTAAGTACAAATTTCTTCGTTTCCATTCTGCTGAAAAACGTTTTATAAATCGATCAGTTCATTATTCCATAGAACGGTTTATAAGTCTATTACTTAATTACAGAATTTTCTCCATCATCAGTCTTTTTTTTCATAAGCATATTTTCATACAAATTTACATGTTCCTCATGAGCTCGAATTCTCACGCGTTCATAGTTTTATGCATAATTTTTTTCTTTGGAGTCTGAGAGAATTAAGAATTCCTTTTCATATTATTCCAAATATAATTATAAGGCTTCCGAACGATAATTCTTAATAATTCATAATAGGATTTTCAAAATATGCAAAATTAACATATTTATAATACATGTTTGTACTTTCAAAACATGCAAAATTAATATATTTATAATACATGTATGTACAGAATAAACATATGAGATATATAAAAATAACATGGATATCAGTAAAATCTCCTAACAGTGTCCAAAATATAAAGGATTTTAAATCAGACCAAAAAAATGAGTTATAGATCATTGTGTCTACTTTATACACCTCAGATCTAAATAAAAGATACGCTGAAGTACTCGAACGGCACATTTCTCTCTGCTGGCGCATCACCCGCGTCTTGCCCCTATCTCCCTCCTCGTGCAACTTCTGTCGTTGCCCGTTCTGCCTCTCTCTCCCTCTCTCTCACACATGGCAACTCCGGTAAGGTCGACAGCAACAACCACGGCTGCAGACCCCAGCGACGGTGACACGGTGGCGAATGGCGGCGCAGGTAATCGGCGACGGCTTCCCCTCTCCACGTGGCGCTTCTGCCCACTCTCTTCACTCTCCTCTGCTGACAACGGTTCAAGCATGGGCAACGGCGATAGTAGCAACCGGCAATAACACGACAGTGACTACAGTGGCACAACGGTCGGCGATATTCCCGGTCTCTCTCCACTATGCTTACAAACCCTCATCCATCAAATTCTCACCGATTTCCAGAAAATCGGTATATGCAAGCCACAAATCGGCATCCACATGGAGTAAGAAAGGATTTACTCACCCCGATTTCACCCGATTCCTCCAGCAATGGTGGCAATAGTGGCGGCTCCTCCTTTGGCCCGCGTGATTTCCTCATTTCCTTCACACCACAGCATATATTGGAGAGTGAGCTTCGTCATGCTTCCAATTTTGGGGCTGATTTGCTCCGACAACGATGGTCGGCAGCCTCCCGTGCTACCTCTTCCCCGCAAAATGCTCCTCTCTCCCCTCTTTCTCTCTCCCCAAACCCGCATTCTGCTTCTTCGCTTTTCACTTTTTTTTCCTTTAGTTTAATATATATATATATATGTTTCTTTATTTCTAAATTCTAAATTGGTACTCGAACAATAGTATGGGCGTACTTCGAATGCTACTTTACAATTTTTATCATTCCTCAAAATCTCATAATATTTAATTAATTTTTATGACACCCATATTATCCAATAATAATAATAACAACAGATAATTACAATTAATTCTGATAAAATTAAGGATATTGCATTTTCCCCCGGTTATAAAAATTTTGTTCTTGAAATTTGACAAACCTCAAGATTTACAATTGAAAAAAATCCTTTCAGAATTCTTTCTTCACGATCCTATGTCACATTCTTGATCAAATGACTTATCCTAGGGGGTCTTTTCCAATGAAATCATCCTATTTCCCAATGTCCCAAGTTAGAGTCTTATCATAAGATAAATTCCTAATATCTTATAAGACTTAATTCGATCACGTACTTATTTTCTTAATCATTAAATCATGGGAAACTTCATGATAATCCTTAAAATCTAGGAAACCCAAATTATATTAGTTATTCTCAAATTTAATTCAATACCTTGGACGAACCAATGAACTTCTACTTCGATTCATTGTAGGTCTCGAGAATGATCGATTACATGAAATCTCAATCTTATTTTGAAATTTCTGGGCTATGGCCCCATAACACTTCCCCTGCGCTATTCTGATTAACCAATTTTTTGTACGTCATAAACAACTTGTAAGTCTTATCTATTGAATCGTATCAGACACCTAGGTTACCCATCAGCTATAGACTTAAGAAAATTTTAAAGATGTCGATATGCCTATGACAATCCCATAGTCCTCAAATTACAACCAATATAGAAAATATGATTGAAATAATTGTCCCAAAATTTTGATATAGTCTCAAGCTATCATTGAAACCTCAAAACGCAAACACCTGGCAACTCATCACCCAGTTGGCATACTGAAAGCTGACTTATTCATCCCGACCGGATCACCCAATTCACAATGAACGGATCGATCTCGCTAGCTAATCTACTCTTATCCAAACACCCAAGTTAGTTGCATTCTAATAACCCCAAAGTAAGAGCACAGCATCCCATTGCCTCAATATTGAAACCTACTTAGGGCTCACTTGACAACATTTCCTACGAAGTATTGAAAACATGTTTAATCGGAAGGCTCCCAATATCAAATCATCGGTACTAGTGCTCATTTTTCTTGAAAGATATTGAGATTCTTCCTCATACTCCTAAAGCAGAATCACTCGTTTCCTCTAATGTACGATCATTTCTTCCTTATGGCATAAATATTCAGATCCTCCATTAACTAACTCTAATATCATTACTTATGAGTCCTCAAAACAGGGACCTTGATCGCACACTTCATGGCATGGGTCGAGTAATTTTGATCATGGACCTCTCCCCCACTTATCCAAGGCATTCACTCACATACGACACAGGAAAATCATAATCCTAGATGTTCTTCAAAAATATCACATTCTGCTATAATTTATTGGATCCATCAAGGATCAATCCAAATATCATGATCGACAATTTAACCTTCAATCATCAATACTATCTTCATATACCTCATCCCAACAGATACTGAATGATTTTCAGTCAAAAGCCCCACAGAT
The DNA here is from genome assembly GCA_033239525.1 of Nepenthes gracilis. Lineage (NCBI taxonomy): Eukaryota > Viridiplantae > Streptophyta > Magnoliopsida > Caryophyllales > Nepenthaceae > Nepenthes > Nepenthes gracilis. Next base: position 1,007,390 of record BSYO01000026.1, on the reverse strand, counting down.
GTTACAAAATCTTGTGAAATACTTAACTGACATTCCTTTCAAATTCACCTAGACCTAATAGAAATGGATACTTTTGCGACATCAATCAGTCATTTCCAAATGAGCCCTTCCTCAAGGCTCTTCAGAACCACCTCTGGGTCATTGAAGGAATTACATGCTCAACACAACACTTTCCTTTACCAAATCTACGTTCTCTACTCAAACGAGCTCATAGCTATCGGCCTTCCTAATCAATGATACCGTCCCCAAATAGAATTCGTACATTCCCATGATCCTATGAACTTTTTTGATGGAACTTCACATAACCGACCCAAATGTGGCCGAAAGACGCATTCAATTACATTCACCAAAATACTAACAAATCTTCAGACCCAAGTGGCGTTATCGGAATTTGTAAAAGCTAAATCTTGATCCTGAATGCTGCCATGAGCACAATTCTTAATTATTCACAGTCAACAACATTATGGATACATATCAATCTTAGAAATCATTAAGCCCTTATAATAAATCAAATAATTCACCTACTTATTTGCTGCACCGGCTTATCAAATCATTAATCTCCTAAACAATCAAATTTTTAAAAATCTATGAATAATCTCATTGATTTAACTTAAATGCCTCAAAGGTTCTTGAACATCCCACGATGGCGCCTAATCGATGCTTCCTTCCAAGAACATTCTCAAATATTCATCACACAGCCAAAACTCTTCAATGACCACAAAATAGTTTCCAGAAGTAGTCTCATATACTAATTGGACTTGGCGTAAATCCTTATTAAATGATTTGCATGCAAGGTGATACTAATTTCTGATATCTCGATCAATTCGAACTCATACTCAAAATCCCACAACCCAATTGCAGGATGTAATATCCTTATCAATCCAATTCACGTTGACATGGCGGTTTATCCATCAACTATCATCAAAATCGGATCAAAGCTTGATACCTCGAAACAAATCAATTCAACCCAACCAATCATATCTACGGACCTAAGAAAATATCACAAGCCTCGATACTGCTAGTACCAATCCTAGATCCTTAAATAAACAATTAAACTTAGGGAACACAAATGGGAATATAAATTCGGGATCCCAAAACGATACAAGTGCTACAACATCAAATTTTGGGAACCTTACCTTCCATTACAGTAAACAACACATTTACCTTATGTGTCATTACCACAAAACTCCAATCCAAGACACTGGACTTCTTCATTGTCTCGCCAAAGGATACGAACAATTCTCAATTTGGTGATTAACCTATCTAAAACTTAGAACATACTCCCAAAATCTCATTAGGAAGATATTTATCCAGAGAAATACCAACAAACATATACCACGATATCTTCAACTAGATAAACAAACCTATCTTCTAATTCTAGTTTAGTTCCGACCTAAGCCATTAAAACTAGAATAACTAGAATCACCCAAGCTAGCTTAATCATCTTACGCTTTTATCTACTTATTCAATTTTCCTTATTTTGTCATAAATTTTTTCGTAAGATTCGAATCAAACTAAAAGTATCTCTTTCTCTGATACCAATTGTGACGTACTATATTTTCAATCGAAAATCCGATAGAGTTTTGAGTATAATACAGATGTCGGCCAAATATAAAACCTGTATAATAATCTGTACATCAATTATACAATCTCAACAATACCAAAAATCTATCAAGATCTGCTCCAACATCCAGACAACGTAATAGACCAACACAGGATCCTAAAGACTGCCACAAACATTTCTTTGCCCTAACGTTATGTCTCCAAACACAATATCGGACATATACAGATGCCACTAGGTATCTAAAACAGACTATAAAAATCAGTGGAAGCAAAAACATCCATCGATACAGCAAAATCAATACTACGAATATGTCTTTATCATCAATATCATTATATGTATACATTCATGAAATAAATGCAATATAAATACAGAATAATCCCATCAGAAAACATATGACGGTAAAACTAAATCCATAAGATCATTTTCATCACCTTCAAACTTAGCCAACTCAAATTCTCTACCATGCCTCAGCGGGTGTAACTCATACTTATCTGGAGGAAGAAAAATAGTAAGGTGAGTCAAGTTCAGCAAGGCACATATATATATCAAAGACATACATAATTTTATATTCGAAATATAATAATACATTTGTGAAGGACATATGTGCGTATGAGATTATAATTCATAATTTAGAAAAGAAAATTTTCATGGTTTATTCCATATTTCTTTGATTCGTTTCATTGTCATTTTCTTAATTATCAATTTATTGTCGGAAACTTTTTTCGTTGAGGGATTGAGGTCAGTAGGCCTCACTGACAAAGGAGCGATCGGTCATAATCTAGATTGTGTTTACTCCTACACAATCCAAAGCTCTCTCTTCTTACTCAAGACCCAGATGTGGGTCGTCTACATACCATTCCTATATATGGGCCCAGCCGCAAACGATTCCAAAACTGGTAATGTCTTTCTGTTATAACATACTAAGGCATACCAAAAATTTCACCCATTATATAACACGACTAGGATATACGATTAGATTAATCTTAGAGTGTCCACTGTAATATTCATGGCATGTCAAAATTTGTTATCATATCCTTGGTCTAAGTTCTTAGTTCCTTATTTCGTTAGAAAATTCTATTCTTAAGCACAAATTTCTTCGTTCCTACTCTGTTGGAAAACGTTTCATAAATCAATCAAGTCATTGTTCCATAGAATAGTTCATAAGTCTATCACTTAATTACAGAATTTCCTTTATCATTAGACTTCCTTTTTTCTAAGTATATTTTTATACAGATTTTCATATTCCTCGTAAGCTTGAATTCTCATGCGTTTATAGTTTCATGCATAATTTTTTCTTTGGAGTTTGGGAAAATTAAGAATTTCTTTTCATATTATGCCAAATAGAATTATAAGGCTTTCGAACGATAATTCATAGCAGTTCATAACTGGCTTTTTAAAACATGCAAAATTAACATATTTATAATACATACTTGCACTTTCAAAACATGTAAAATTAACATATCTATAATACATGCATGTATAGAATAAACAGATGGGATATATAAAAATAACATGGATGTTAGTAAAATCTCCAAACAATGTTTAAAATATATCGGATATTAAATTAGACCAAGAAAAGGCGTTATAGATCTTTGTGTCCACTTTATACGCCGTAGATTTGAATAAAGGATGTCATGAATTACCCGAACGGCACATTTCTCTCTCCACTGGCGCATCACCCACGGCTTGCCCCTATCTCCCTCCTCGCACGACTTCTACCGCTGCCCATTCTGCCTCTCTCTCTCACTCTCTCCCCGATGGCGGCTCCGGCAGGGTCGACGGTGATGACCACAGTGGCAGCACCTCCTTTGGTCTGCGCGATTTCCTCCTTTCATTTACACCATGACACATCGGAGAGTGAGCTTCGTCGAGCTTCCATTTTTTACGCTGATTTGCTTCGAAGATGACGGCTGGTGGCCTCCTGTGTTGCCTCTTTCCCGTGAAACCCTCATCTCTCACCCCTTTTTCTCTCTCCCAGAACCCACATTATGCTTCTTTTCTTTTCTTTTTTTTTCCTTTCGTTTATTATTATTATTATTATTATTATTATTATTATTATTATATCTTTTTATGTTTCTTTAATTCTAAATTTTAAATTGGTACTCGGACAACAGTACAGATATCCTCCGAGCGCCAACTCATAATTTCAGTCATTCCTCAAAATCTCATAATATTTAATTAATTTTTATCACACCCATATTTTTCAATAATAATAACAAATAATCCTAATTAATTCAGATAAAAATTTGATATATTATATTATCCAATAGAGACTTCTTATTTGAATAAACAAAAAAGTTTACTCTTAACCTAATTATTTAAGCAAGTAGTCTAACAAATACAATATTTTTAGAAAAAAGAAGATAAGCATATTGCCACCTAATAGATATATCAATTAAAATCACATAATATGTAAATGTTCTACGTGATAGATGTATAGGTCCACAAATATCTCCATAAATTCTTTGTAAAAGTGATAGAGATTTAGAGACTTTCTTTAAAGAAGACGGTCCAATAACAGCTCATCTTAAAAATAAACTGAATAGGTATAATAATTTAGCAAAAAAAATATTGTAATTCCTTAATGGATGTCCAAGTGAAATCATAACTATTAAGTCTAAATATCCAAGATAACCATGCCAAATTATAAAAATCTTTGAATTGGTGCACTTTTGGTGTATTATATTATATGATTTAATTAATTTCATTATTACTTAATACAATTTAAAATTAATACAGCTAAATTTTCTAATATTAGCTTTTGCCAAAATTTATTCGAGTAATAAGAAAAAGCACTTTGTTATCTTGGCTAGCAGTTTCAATATGATAACTATGATGATGCATATTTTTAAAACTTAGACAAGTTCCTTCCAAATTTTGGAATTGGTATAGTAAATTTTTTTAATTCTCTTTTCTTTTCTTTTCAGAGAGACTTGGTATAGGTCTATAAAATCCTTAAGTGTTCAACATGTAAGCGGCCAATGTTCGACCATTTCATATCTATAACATGTATCTTCATACTTCTTCACAAATTTCTGAGTACTTTTGCTCTTAGCTGTGATTTTCATTTACAGTAGGGAGGTCCAACCCTTTTGTTATTTTTTCACTAAATGTTTCATTTTTGGCACTACTACTTTGTTAATTATTTCTACCTCCTTCTCATCCTCGGCCATATCCACTTCTGAGTCTTGAACAATGTAGCATTTGCTTCATGAAATAATGTGCCATTCACTTCGGGGAATAATGTGATATACCGTATTATCAATCGAAAATCTGGTAGAATTTTGACTGTAATACGGTTATTACCGTAATATAAAATCTGTAATTATCTTGTATAATACACATAAACTCACACAATCACAACACAAAATACAAAAATTTGTCACAAAACATATGCGTCACAAACATTATGACTTCGGGCGTCAGGTTGGAACAGAAAGATGCCTCTAAGTCTTAGTGTACTCTTCACAAATTTGCGGAAGCAATCCAAAAATCTAAAATACCATATTCCAACTAAGTATATCACTACTACTGAATACTATCAAAGAACAAAATATAAAGATATACAATCTTCTTGTTCCCAAAAAAATCAACAACTAAAAAAAAATACAATAGACAAATCCCTCAAAGTACAAAATGGATCATCCCCAAGCCTAAGCTAGGCGCTGCTCCTCTACTCTTTCTCATCGGGTAAAAATTCGTGCTGATCATTTGAGGGAGGTAACAAAACAGTAATAAGTAAACTAGAGCTCAGCAAGGCCCAATATAACAAGAACATGTAATTTCATATTGAAAATATAATAATATACATAGTAATGCATTAGAGGCATATAAATGATCATACATTATGAATATAAAAGCATGTTGCATGCTCTTGTGACATTTTTTTTTCAAATTTCTTCAATTCCGTCCCGTTTCTTTTCTTAATCTTCAAATATGCTGAAAGCTTATTTTGTTACAGGATTGGGGCCAGTAGGTCTTACTGACTAAATGAGCAGTTGACCATAACTTGGATTGTATATGTTTCTACACAATCAAAAGTCATCTCTTCTTATTCAAGATCCAGAGATAGGCCGTCTACATATGTACCGTATACACAGGGTTGATAGACGCAAGCGGAACCAAAACAGACAATGGCCTTCCACTACAATATAATAAGGCATGTCAAAGGATATCACCTGTTATAAAATACGGCTAGGATAATTCTTAAATTTTTACTATAATATATATGACATGTCAAAATATACTATCTGCTGAATGATTATCAATCCAAGTTTTTAGTTCATTATTTCTTCAAGAAATTTTTTTCTTTTAAACACAAAATTTTTCATTCTCATTTTATTGGAGAACCGTTCAATCAGTTTATCAATTCTTTGTTACAGAGAACGGTTCAATCAATTCATCGTTTAATTGCAGAATATCCCTTCTTGATTCTTTTTTTATAAAATTTATTCATATTCATATTTTCATATTCCTCGTGAGCTTAAATCCTCACGTGTTTATAATTTTATGTATAATTTCCTTTTCACATTAAGCCAAATATAACTTTTAAAATTCTTTGATACGACTGTGAGTGATCAGTTCTCATGAGTTCATGTTTTCATATGCTTATAATTTCATACATTATACCATAAAACTTGAGGCATATAAGAAATTTTTACTGTAATGAACCATATATAACTTTAGAGCTTCCAAATGACAAATCATTTTACGAATACATATAACATAATTTTTGAAACATATATAAGATAACACATTAAACGTATATGCAGTTAAACAATACTATTCGCGTCCGATAATATTTTTAAAATACATAAAATTTACCTATATAAATATGTCGATATAAATACCAAATATATGAAATGTCTGCGTTCATAAAATTAGAATTACAAATTTTTAAAGCTAAATTATATATAAATTACTATCAATTCTGGTAAAACTCAAAAAGGATGTAGATTTTGGTGAGCATAAAAACGTACAAAATTATCAATTTGGATATCCAATTGATAAATTAACATGTTCATGGTATGGGTAACAATATTCTAAAACCAATTTATACAAAAATCTCAATTTAATCATTAAAATCATCCGGGGCGCGGGGTTAGGGTTCCATGTCTGAAAACGGATCAAAACTACGAAATCGGGTATAAAATTCACATATTTGCATACTCAAATCATGGGTAACAATTATCTAAAACCAAATCATGTATAAAACCCAAAATAAATAGTAAAATCAATTCAGGCGCGGGTTAGAATTTTCTGGTGCAAAAAACCGTTCAAATCTCGCAAGTCGGATATGAAATCAATGCATTTTCATACTTAGGGCATGAGTAACATAAAATATAAATTTAATCGGGTATCAGAATAAAGATACCCGAAGAAAACAGAATAAAAGTATAAGAAAACAAAAGAGAAGAGTATATATGCAATTATCTTGACCCAATCTATCACATTTCTAATTAGCTCTAGCTCTAAATCGGACTCCGGGACATTGGATTTCTCTTCCTCTCTCTTCTCATTGTGCTCTCTCTCGCGGGTGAGGAGGCAAAAATGGCCGAAAATAGGTCGCTCGCAGCCTTCTATTTCCTGGGCCGGCACTCGAGCGCTGGCCGCGCGCCCGCACTACCCCCAGTGCCTACATTGAGCACTCGAGCGCCCGTGGTACTGCCTCGGACGCCCAGTAAGCCTACTCCACCAAATTGTCCCATGGTCTCAAAATTTGATTATCCATATAAATTAGACCCAATTTTGATTATATTAATTTAATTATCTTTTAACTATTATATTTTAAAAATTTAAAATCTCACAAATAAAATAAAATTAGTATAATAAAAATTATAAATTTTTAATAAAAGTTTATTATTTTGTTCGGCTACTAGAAAACACATAATAACTTTACGATATTTTATAAATTTTTACTCTCAATATTGCTACAGCAGAGAGGCATTATGGTCAATGAATGTCTTATTTAATATATCCTTATTAATGATTCTTTTCACCGTATAATATTGAAAGTGAGCTTATTTTATATAGTGTAAAATCACAAACACTAACATTCCTAGGATATGTTTGGATTAAAAGAAATTATAAAAGTAAAGTAAAATAATATGAAAAAAAAAAAGAAAAAAAATACTTTTTCTTTTAGTTTGTATATTATGAAAATTTATATTGAAAGGAAAATAATTTTTTTAAAAAAATAAATTTTTTATTTGGTTGTTAAAGAAAAATTAAAGAAAAAATATTATCTTTAAAATATTTTTAAGCTCATTTTGGCAATTATTTTATATAATAATTTGAATAGTTTATAAAAAATAATTGATATTTAGACCCATAAATAATTAAGAGAGAATTTGGGTGAGGAGATGTGGGAGGAGGGGTGTCATTTCTGGAGTTGAAAAAATGAGCTATAATTATGAGATAGAGCTCTTAAAGAGAATGCAACATACTTGATTTTTCTTCATTTTTCTTTTCATTTTCACCGATTTCTTTAAAAAAATTATTTTTCTAAAATTTTATTATTTTAATATATATTTTTGTTATATTTTTTCTTGAAACATTTTATATAATGCAGACACAAAAATTAAAAAAAAAAAAAACAATTCCTTCAACTTTTTTCTTCATTTTGTTAATATTTTTTTATCCCGACAAATCACTAAAATATGCACCTTATATCCGATTTGATACGTTCTGAGGATTCAAATTATTGTATGAATTAAAGAGTTATTTAGTTACACCTGAGTGTTCAAATTGAACATGTCTGATTTTCTTCATCTAAATTCTAGATATTGTACATCATAACAAAATAAATAAGATGTTAAAAATATAATGAACTCATTTTTCTATATATTTTTCGGCGCTTAAATTAGAAAATTTTTTTCGGATAAAAAAAAGCTAAAAAATGAGTCGATAATATGAAGTAGATGGGATAAGTGTTTGTTTGAAAAATAATATACTGTTTGGTATATTCATTTGGTAGAGTGATTTTGAATGATACACTCGACTGGTAGAGTATCTAACTTTAAAGATTGTACACTCAGATTGGTAAAGTGGCTCACTTCTTTTTTCTTATTTCTTTCGGTCTTTTGTCCCCCCTTTATATAAGAAATATATTGTATTTATAGTGAAAGATGTTGTTTAATTAGTAGACTCCTAAATTGATGTATGGATAAGGTGCCTATTCGGTAATGAGGGATGTTACCTGTAACAACTGCCTTTATTCAGTGGTAGTGTCACCTGGGTTTCAATCATTGAATTGATGCAACCGATGCCTGAGACAATTCATTTAGTATTTCATTATGATTCTTCAATATTTGGTGGTTCGGGTCGCGTCTTTTGATTTAGCCATTACATCATTTGTCTTATGGGCTCAACGGTGTTTTCTATTGGGTTAAGCCGTGGTAACTTGAACCTCTCATCCTTCAGTTCATTGAATTTGGACCAACCTAATTTTTATTGTACCCATCACAGTTATACCGAGCTTTTGGGAGGGTTATATATTTTTAATACTCATATCTTTTATTTTTTAAAAAATATTTTATTAAATTAAATGATCTTCTACTTTAAGATATTTAGTTTATAGTTCTTTATAAAGATGGTCAAGATGAATTTTAACATCAAGAATTCAAGTTAAATAATTCTTATGAAAAATACTAAGTGCAACGAAATTGAGTTTTGTACGATTCAATGTTTTCAAAAAAAAAAAAAAAAGTCATAAAATTAATAGTTGGATCATATAATTTTTTAAAGATAATCAACACAAATATTTTTCTAAACTTTTCTTAAATAACAATAAAATTGCTTATTTATACATAATAATATGATTATTTTATAATGATAATGATAAACAACATATTAAATATATTAATTTGGGGACCATGCTTAAAGAATTTTTTATGAGTATAATACTACACACTTTTACAATTGGTAGAGTATTTATACTAATAATGTGTTATAAAATAAAATAAAAAAAAGAGTACAAAATATAAAAAATTAGTTCTTCAAAAACTATTAATATTTTTTAATTTTTTAATTATTTTATTTCTCTTTTATATGTATGTATACAATTTATATCAATTGTCTTTTTATAGTGATAGTGATGCAATGAATAGTTATAATTGATATAATGACAACGCAATTAAAAAAAAAATTAAGTAACATTGATATAATCTTGTTATCTAAAAATTTAAAGAGATAAAAAAATTAATTAGAAAAAATACAAGCAATCATTTACCATCAATGTTAAATTCAGAACAAATTTCAATTATTAAATCTTATTTTATTAAAAGGACACAACTAAAAATCATTTAAAATATTAGGACCTTTGAGTTGATTAAGGTTAATTTAAAAAAATTAAAAAAACAATTTGACTTAGTTTATTTGTTTATAAAACTAAGAATATGGTGCATTTTGAATTAATTTAAATTAATTTCTATAATTAAGGTTAAATATTTTTGTTATGTCCCGGGTCCGCGGTTGCTGTACAGATTAGGTGGTAGCATCAGGAGGAGGGTCTGGTCTTCGTGTCTCTTAACCTGGACCTGCACAACACAATCAACAAACGAGAGGTCAGAGGTCCGGCGGGATTTCTCCAACCACGGCCACTCCGACGCTCAAGTCAGCAAGTTCCCGCAATAAACGAAAATGTCACACGTGCGCTGGGCGGTGCTAGGATGTGTGTTGATGATGCGTGAGTGATGCTTATGTTTCAGAGTGAGAAATGCAAAAAGCAGGTAGTGGAAGGCCTGGCTTCTTAGGTACACCGCAATGGGTGGCTAACGTCCAGTTGCCTGAGCAGGCGTAGGGATCCAGACGTTGGGAGATGAGGGCTCGTATGTGGACTCAAGGTTCGAATCTTAGCTTAGTCCGATTACTTCCCTCATTGCTCTCTGGAGAGATCGGAGAAAGGAAGAAGAGTCCAAAAAAGGTCCTCCCCCCTCCAAAAAAATCCCCCTTTGCTGTGGGGGAAGGAAGCTCTTATAAGCTCCTTTCCTGTGGACACCAGGCGCGAGAATTTTCGTTGCTAGGGTTCTTTGGCCTCTGGTCGCTGTCGTGGTGCGCCGGTCATGTCGACTGTCGTTTTGCGGAGGCAGGCAGGCTCTTAGGCGCTGCCGGCCACGTTTGGTTTCCCCCCAAACAGGGATTGGCTGGCAGCTTGCGAGCAACCGCCTGAGCCGCTGTCACAGCGTTGGCCGCATCTTTATTGGCTGGCCTTTTCTCTCTCCCGGCAGCTCATTAATGCACTGTAGGGTCTTCGACGACTTCTGCCAGCTGGACGCCACATAGGCTCCCTGCGCAGTTAGGCTGGGCCTCTATCGTTCGTGGGCCTCGGCACGGGACCCAACAATTTTTATATAATTAATTAATCACCTTTATATTAACAAAATTAAAGTGTGCAATCTACTTGGGGCAATAACAAAATGGAATAGGACAAAGCAAACCTACTCTAAAGAGTTCAAAAACAAAGTAAACAAAACACAAAATCTAAGGAGGGACATAACCTTCTAAAAAACCAACCCTGAAGATTGTTAATTACCAATAAAATGAATGTCATTTTGCAAACTTTTCTCAACAAAACATTTTAAATATTACGAATAATATTGCACTATTGAATGGCGCTATTGGGTCAAATAAATAGGCATTATAGTTTTTTCCTAAGTGCAAATTTAGCAGTATAGTGGAATGAATCGTTTATTTTTTAACTAATCATAGCCCATATAATCTCTATAATTTAGTTTTTATATGGCCATGTGTACCAAATTTTGTTATGAATCATATCTAATTAGCAACATACATAAAGAATAAGTAATATTTAGATTCCTCTATGCCCTAAAAAACATACACCTGGAAGGAATGTAGAGAAATCTGAGCTTATCTATAGCACTCAGTTGATATCTAACTAAATGACGAACGTATAAGATAGATGAAAGAATGGGCTTTAGACAAGCAAATTCTAGACCACTATTGTACCGTCTTGCTAAAAAATCCTATAAGTTGATTTAACAAAAAAGGTACCACGATTCTCCAAATCTCATCTAACCATGTTTGAAACATCAAAGTTATAAGAAGGCTACCTCTAAATAAAAAAAGCCAACCACCAATTAAACTTAAGTAGTCTATCTCTATTTGTTGCCACATATAACACCCTCCACCTTAGAATCCCACTACAGACCCATACAAAGAGTATCGCAAGAGGAAAAAGCAATAGCTAAGGTCTCCAAAAGAAACTTAAGATCCAACCAAAGAAAAGTATTCTTATCATTACCAATAAAGTGCGGCACAAAAGGCCTCAACTAGAGCCTGAGGTTCATGATTTTATGAAATTTTCAAGGGATGGATTAAGAAATTTTAATAGTCTGTATGCATATATCTTTTATATAGTATTTACGAATCAAATTAACCTAAATAGAGTTGTTATTGTCCACTAATAATTGCTACATTGGCCTAGCAAGGAGTGCCTTGTTCGAAGCCATCGAGTCCTTCAATCTTCAATCTGAGATCCCTTCATCCTTCGGTTAGCAAATCTCTACCCAAGCCATTTTAACCAAAATTTAGTCTAGGGGTGTGCCAAGCTAGAGAAACCACCACAAAACCCTATCAATATTCCTAATGATGAAATAATAAAGATACACTCCAGGTACAAATGAATATTTGAGAATAGATGAAACAAGTTAAGCTTCCCCCCCTCCCCACCAAAGGAGAGTCATCTATTATTTTAAAATATAATATGAGAAGAAATTTTATTAATAAGCACTCGACAATAATCTACTAACAACCGAGAAGAGATGAGAGGGATCCCACGTACTATACTGGGAGGGCTCAACTCCTAAATCCAATCATGAATATCCTCAACAGTCTACCAACATTATAGCATACAAAATATTCACTTTTATCCCTTCTAGGAGTTAGATCCAATAGAAAAGCAAAATCTGACTGGCTTTGAGAAAGAATAGCCATAGATTTATTATCTACTACACAAAAAAAAGTAAGAGATCTTCTCCAAAAGCTAATATAGTCATCCTTGCATTTCTAATGGAATTTAAAAGTTGAATTGCTCATAATTTTGACCTTAATCATACTATAAAAAATCTCTATATAAAAGCAAACAAATAGGGAGAAAGATAATTATATTGTCGAAGACCTTTCTTATCCTCCAAGAACTTAGAAATATTGACATTAATTGTGAAGGAGAACATAGGAGTAGCAATACATTGATCAATCCCTCTCCTAAATGATCCCGAAAAACCCTTGATCTCTAATGTAGGCAAGGTGGCATCTTGTTATATCATAAGTTTTAAGAATATCAACTATTATAGCATAACAGTTTGAACCACTGATTAAATGATGCTTTTGATTTTTGGGTCAAGAGGATGTTGTCCCCAATATATATATCATCGACAAATGTAGTTTGATAAGGATCCACAAGGGATTGAAGAATAGTTTTAATCCAATTAGTAAGGTCCTTAAATATGATCTTATAAATCATATCACAACAATAGATAGGTATAAAATCAGAGGCTTTCATTGAAAATCTAACTTTAAAAATATAGCAAACCGTAGTATAATTGATTTTCTTAAGTGTGCAATTAACACAAAAGAATTCAATTTACAGCTTCAGAATTGGAGCACCCCATATATCTCATGAGGATTTGAAAAAGGCTACAATAAATCTATCCGGACCTATGGCTTTGGAATCATTAAATTTAAACACAACTAAGCTAACTTACTCTCCAATTTGTCACAACCAAGAGACCCAAAAGAAGCATGGCAGACATTGACTTTAGAATAAAAGGTTGCAAGGAGTGATGATGCACTAGCTGATCTGCAACTTGAATACCCAACAATTTGATCAAATAATTCACGATAACATCCCAAGTTTCCTCCTTCGACCCGATCATAGATCCTTCTTCCTTTATAAGTGTGATCGGATCTGTCAAAGGTTCTATTTCTCCTTAATTATGTTAAAAAAGAATCTTGAGCAATGACCTCCTTTGTTAAGCCACCTCACCTTCGCCCTTGCCTCAGAAAATTCTCTTCCAATCCAAGGGAGCTACCTAACACATCCCTCACCGACCTCTTGGCTAAAATGAGATTGGAACAAAAGGGTCCAACTGCAAGCACATTAGGTTTCTTCCAACTCTGTATTAGCCTTAGAAACGCCCCACCTAAGTATTAGTTCTCTTAAGAGCTTCCTTGACACATTTGAGCTTTGACACATCTCGAAAGATATGAACACCAATAAAACTAAGTTGCTACGCATGCTTCATATCCTTCAAAAGTTTAGGGTGCTTTACAATAAAATTGTTAAACTTGAAATTACCATTTTTAGGAAAGCTTTGCACATCTGGGACAAGAATAAAACGAGAATGATTGAATATGTTTGCTTGATCAAAAGAAGTTTTACAAATCAAATCGTCAGAGAGTCAAGTGCTATTAATTAATATTTTCTTCAATTGTTTTATAAATTTGGTCACAATTATATCTATAATTACGTCAAGTAAATCTTAGAAGAGAGCAGACAATGCACAAAATTAATCGTGCCAGACTTACTCAAATTGCCGCCTAAAATTTCATTCTCACATACACAAAATCCCTTGTCACGAATGTAATCTCTGCGTGGAGGTTTCTTAATACAACATATTATCATTGTTAAAACAATTAAGACCTAAAACATGACAATTTGATCAAATTATCATTTCATGGCCTTGTTTATTGTCTTAAAATTACTTCAAATAATTCATAAAATTTTTAGTATTTCACAAGTGAAAATTAATTTAAATTTATAAATATATTTCATGTAAAAAATATTTTCATTCAATAAAAAAAAAGTTTAAATTTGATTTTTGTGATTAATTAACTGCACATTATTGATCACCTGTCCCACCAAAAAATTTGTTTACCTAAAAATAATATTACTGTGAAACGCATATATATTAAACTTATTATTTTTAATGTAAAAAATATATATAAAAAATAAAAATTAAAAAGGTTGAAATGCATAACTAATTTTAATAAATTGAATGTAAGTATTTGTCTTATCGAATAGATGAACAACAGAAAATGACAGGCAATCGAAGGGTCGGAATATCTCCACGCAACGAAGCTAGGGTTCTCTCATCCACCGACGGCCCGTTATATAAACCACTGTTTAGGTCGTAGGCGGTGCGGTGCAGGTCCGTCTGCCCTCCCAAAAAAGTACTTCATTTTCTCCGTCGCCGGTCGCTCGGCCCTCCGACGATCTATCCCATTTCTACCCCTCCCTCTCCTCTCTAACCCTCCGAAATCCCCACTGGAAAATCTCAAAAAATTTCACGGGAATTACCCCTGGTATTATTCTTATCAAGTCTAGGTCACTAATAGTAGGGTTCTCAGATCGCAGATTCCAATAATCAGAGGAGAGGGAACAAAAAATTTCACAAAAAATAAAGATATATTTGTAGGAAAGAGGGAAGTGTTTGACTGCTGTGATGGCTCAGGTTCAGATTCAGACTCAAGCCGCGCCTGTTTCGGGAGCGAACGGGGTCACAAGCCCTCCTGGCTCGAATCCGTTCGTGTCGACGTCTCTTTACGTCGGGGACCTCGACTTGAACGTCAACGACTCGCAGCTCTATGATCTGTTTAGCCAGATTGGTCAGGTTGTTTCGGTTAGGATTTGTAGGGATTTGACTACCCGCCGATCTCTGGGATATGGTTATGTCAACTACAGCAATCCTCTGGATGGTCAGTTTTTTCGATGAATAGCTTTTGGAGTTAGTACATTTTGCATTGTGAAATAGTTGCTTATTTGTAGCATTGATGTGTTGAATCACGTGGACTTCATAATTTTGTAATGCGTTGATGCCTATGCATGCCGAGATATACGCGGGTTCAATGACTATAGGCAGCACTGCAATTTTTCTTGGATATAAATGTAGCTGTTTTTGTTCATGTTTTCTATTGAATGTTTTGGTTATAATTGGAGAAGCATGTTAATTATTACACTAAAAATGATCGATTCATCATGGAGGTGTTGCGAGTTCCCATTATAGGCTAGATTTGGTTTCCCAATGAGTAGAAAGGGGAGAATTAAGAAATGAAATAGCTCTACCCAGGGAAATGAGAAAGGGAAAACAAATTAGAAGAAAAAGGTTCCAGACGAATAAAGTTGTAGATGATATAAGTTCTCAGATTTTGCGATTTTCTATTACTCTTAGGAAATAACATTTATCTTTCTGTCAAAATAAACTTAGGATTGGAAATAAATTGTTAGTATTTATGTTCTTCTTAACCTTTATCGTCTGCTAAGAAGCCATGTTTTCATCTTGATGTGTACTTAGAAAATTATTTGATATGGGAAGCTATGGAGCAAGCTTCAGATCAAGGAATTGTAAGTCTTGCACTCGGTGTCCTAAGAATGAGTTTGCTGGCTGGGATCCTCAGCTTTTAAGCCTCATTTTGTAGTGTGGCTGCCACCAGGAATGGCCAACCCCAAATCAAAGACAACTTGTTTGTGTGACGTTTTCTTGGTAGCCTTAATGATCCTGAGAGCCAAGTTGTGGGTCTTGAATTTTTCTGTCTTGTTTCCTCTGGCTGTAGCAGTGTGCCACTCTTTGTTGGTAGGCTGCAGTGCAGATGAGTGCCATGTTCCTAGCTTTTTCTAGGAGATCCAATTGTTGTTTAAGCCATTGAGCATTTTGCTCCAAAGCATAGTTAGCTGTCCGATGACGAGAGATTCCGATCTTCACAGGCATCGCTACATCATCGAAGCATAGGCTGTAGGGCATTTCCTTGTTGGCCTCTCTGGGTGTGGTCAGGTAAGCCTGTGTACACCCAGAAATTCAACTCAGGCTCCACCGGTCTTGTCTAGTTTTGCTCGCAATCCGCTAAGGATTGTGTTCTTGGTCATCCCTGTCTGCCCTTTTTTTGGGGATAGGATACTCATGAGAGGATAGAATGTATATTCAATCCTTCACAATATTGCACGAGTTCCTTTCTGAGTCTCGGGTTCCATTATTGATGACTGGTAACCTTTGGGAAGTTGAACCCACACCATTTTGTCATACTAGGTTGGTGTCATTGCACTATATTATTTTTGGCTAGGGGTATCACTTCCACTTGGTATAATTATTGATCTTGACTAATATGAACTTTCTCTAAGATAGAGTTTGCCTTAGAACATCGCCGCAGATATGACATTTGTAGGGTAAAATTATCCTTGACACATACTTTTAAATGCCAGATTCTTACTGTCAAAGTGTGCTCCACATTTATGGAGATGAACCTCTGCGAGGGAATAATCAGGCTTTCTCAATGCCAAACATCTCATGTACGGAGTGGAATAGCTTTGATGACATAGGACTCCAATAATAATTTACCACCCATCATCTTTATGATTTGTTTAGCTTCCAATTAGTTCTTGGTTAATTTTTTGTGCCATAGATAATGCACGTAAGGGTTCATCTGAAGTAATTTCATTTGAGATTTAGAGAACTTCTTCTTGCTTCACTATGCTGTGTTGCTTGAGAATTTCCCTCATTGCACTGTTGTATGAGGGTTGCCATCCGTGATACACCATTAAAAACCTCATGCCTTCCCAACGTAGCAAGTGGGATGTTTACCTTTCTTGAGGGACTTCGAGAGATTTGTGTTGCTTACATCAAAATTGACAAGTATTTGGTTCAGAACCACCCCACCAGTAGTTGATATATACTATCAAGTTTGAGATTGTGCACTCCTTTAAAAGCTTTAGCTTGGTGATTAGGGTTTCATATTTGACTACATTGTTCATGGATGAAGACTTGAATTGGATAGAGTAGTTTAGCTCAACCCCTTCTGGTGAGGTAAAAACAATTCTAGCTCCAGTACAAGCTTGATTGGAGACTCTGTTTACGTGCAAGGTCCATCAAGGTGTTGCACGGTCGGCTCTGTATGTGATGACTCAGTTGTTGCCTCTTGGATAGTGTATTTGACAATAAAATCCGCTAAAGCATGTCCTTTTATGGCGGCTTAGGCTCAAATGTGGAAGTCAAATTCAGCCATCTCTATAACCCATTGATCAATTGGCTATAAACTATGGGCTTATGTAGGATCCTTCTAAGAGGTTGGTTAGTAAGGATGATAATCTTATGAAGTTGAAGCTATGGTTGAAGCTTTTTGGTGGCGAACATTAGTGCCAATGCAGTTTTCTTAGCCAGGGCTTACTGGGTCTCAAGATAAGTCATGTTTTGCTAGCATTGTAGGTCAGCCTTGTGTCCTGGACTCCTCCTTGATCAATGCTGCACTGAGTGCTGTGAGTGAGATATTGAGATAAAGGAACAACTTTTCTTTCTCCTTTGATTGAGTCAAGAGGGTGGGTGTTCGAGATATTCCTTTTTTTCTTGAAAAACATCTTGATACTCATCAATTCATTTAAACCCAATAGTCTTTGCTTTTTGTAATATCTGGAAAACAGTTAAGAGTGGTAAGCATTGATGGAAATAGTATTTGATACATATCGTATCGGCCAATATGTATTAGTATCAGCCTCCTGGTATCAATATTTTCTAATGCTACGACCATATCATGATATTTTTTATATCAACCGATATAGTCGATATATTATCTAATATGGTTCTGTCAACTTATGATATTCAGTTTTTTATTTTTTCCTATTTGATATATCAAATATTAATTCGTATTGTTTGATATGTCTATATTGATATGACAGTGACTAATACCGATATTGATATTTTTATCCTCGATGGCAAGTGTTTATGGTATTCCTTGAGTTCTTCAAAAGCTTGTTGGTATTCATTAGTCTGACGGATGCCATTTGTCTTTGTGCTTTGTAATGCTCAAAATAAAGGCTGATACTTCTCCATGGGCTTGTTCATGAATCGGGAAAGGGGGCCAGTTGCCTCGTTAACCTTTGGATGCCTTTGATCGACCTTGGGGGCTTCATGTCGATACTAGCCTTGATCTTTTCCGGATTGGCCTCAAATCCTTGCATTGAGATGATGAAACTCAGGAACTTTCCCAAAGTTTCCTTGAATGCTCATTTTTAGTTTGGTTGAGTTTCATCCCATAGTCATGAAGACATCAAATGATCATTGTTCTGGATGCTCCTGTCAGGCCTTTGATCCGTGTACACAACTATGTTTTGTTTGATTTGATGTGTGAAAATGTTGTTGACATGCTATTGGGACTTTGCTTTGGCATTTTCCATTCTGAAAGGCCTGTTGTGGTACTATAATCTTTGGTCGGTTATGAATGAGGTGTGTTCCTCATTGCTTGGATCCACCCGAATCTGAGTTTATCCTGAATAAGAGTTCATGAAGTTAAATAGTTGGTGACTCACAATGGATTCTACCAACTTGTCTGTTTGGGGAGTGAGAAGATGTCCTTTGGGGGCATGCCTTATTTACATTCATGAAATAGACACATTTCCAGTTTTCATTGCTATTTTTTTTTAACCAAGACCATGGCAAATATCCCCTCCGGGCATTTTTGACTGGAAAGGATTGAAGACTAAGCAGTGAATTTAAAATCCTGTCCTCTTGCTTGATTGGATGGTTTTGGCGCCAGGGTCTAGTGAGTTAGGGAACAGCTGTTGCTTCCTACGGAGCCGCTCTGTCTTTTCTATTAGATAGGCTTATGCTCAGGGATGATGTTCTAGTATCCCACACATGTTGGCCGATTTCCACCCAAGACTTATGTTGCTTCTTACACAAGTCACCAGTTCCTCATTTAAGCTTGGCTCCAGTTGGGACCCAACCTAAACATATTTGTTGAGCTTCATAGGATTTGGGGGAATCATGTTAGGCTCTTTACTTTTCCTTCATTTCTGTAGTCTGGCCTCATCATGTGCTGCTGGGATGTTGCTCTGGCATTTTCCTGTCTAAAAGTCATGTTGTAGCATTAAAATCTTTGGTTGGCTGTTAATGAGATATGTTCCTCATTGCTTGGATCCACCCGTATTTGATTTTACCCTGAATAAGTGTCCATGAAGCTCAATAGTTGGTTACTAAAAGTGGATTCTACCAACTTGTCTATTGTGGGAGCGAGATGATGTTGTTTGGGCAAGCGTTATTCACATTCGTGAAATTGATACACATCCTTCGGTTTTCATTGCTCTTTTTTACAAAAATCATGATGGATATCCACTCCAGGCATTTTACTTTGCAGATGAACTTGGTGTCTGGGAGCTTTTTGTCCTCTTTGCACCTCTGGCTTTGAGCTTTTCCATAGAGCTGCTCTGTCTTTTCTGTCAGATAAGTTTATGCTCTGGGATGCAATTCAGCCTGTGGACCATTATATCAACTAGTATCCTAGACATGTTGGCGGATGTCCACACAAAAGCATATCTGTTGCTTCCTAGACAAGTCACCAGTTTTACTTTCAAGCTTGGTTGCAGGGAGGATCCAACCTTGACAAGCCTTGTTCCCATAGTCCTAAACACATCGAATGTCTCTGTGAAGTCTTGGACATTGTCATTTGTCTGGATGCTCCTGACAAGCCTTTCATCCATGTATACAACTACGTGTCATTTGATTTGATGTGTCAAAATCTTGTTCACGTGTTGCTGGGATGCTTCTTTGACATTTTTCTATCTGAAAGGCATGTTGTAGCAGTATATTCTTTGGTTTGCTGTGAATGAGATATGTTTTTCATTGCTTGGATTCACTTTGATCTGATATTACCCTGAATAAGCATCCATGAAGCTCAATAGTTGGTGACTCGAAGTTGATTCTACCAACTTGTCTATTGTGGGAGTGAGAAGATGGCCTTCGAGTATGCCTTATTCACATTCTTGAAATCAAAATACATCCTCCAGTTCTCGTTGCCTTTTTTTACCAAGACCACGTTGGATAGCCACTCTAGGCATTCTACCTTTTGGATGAACTTGGCTTCAGTCAGCTTTTTGAGCTCTTTGCACCCAGTTTGAGCTTTTCCATTCTGGCTTTTTTATCAGACGGGTTTATGCTTGGGCATAATGTTCAGCTTGTGGACCATTGTATCAACAAGTATCTAAGGCATGCTAGTTGATGTCACACAAAGACATACCTATTGCTTCTTAGAGAAGCCACCAGTTCCTCTTTCAAGCTTGGTTCCAGTGAGGACCCAACCTAAACATATTTGTTGGGCTCCCTAGGATTTGTGGGAGTCTTGTTAGGCTCTTTACTCACCCTTCATTTCTGTAGTTTGGCCTCATCACATGGGTTCAACTCTTCTATAGTATGGGCTTTCCCTAGACCCTAATGTTATGTGAGCTTGTAGTTCCAATCCGTGACTTGGTTTCCTTGGACTTATCCTACGCCATACGAGGTTTTGAATTTTATCTTTGAATGTAGGATGGAGATGATTGTGCTAGAGGTGATCAGACAAGGCTTGCCCAGGATGGGGTGTAAACTTAAGGTAAGTTGGCCTCGAGTAAAGTTAGGGTATGTCAATCTACCCAAGGGTGTGTCCCCAATGTGACCTCAAGATCAACTAACCTTTTCAAATTGAAAGGACAGTTATTTATAATGTATAATGGGTTGTCTGACTGTCTTAGTTGTTCCATGATAAGTTCAATTTATTGAGGGAATCAAAGTGGAGAATGTTGTGGGACATTTATTGCTCGTTTTTAGCTGGTAGTCTTTGACTCTATTTGGAATGAGGGTAGATACAATGAGCAGACTAGAATGGGGAAGTTACATGATTGTAATCATACTCCTCAAAAGAAATTACTAACTTCTGGGTCCTCCGTCATTTGCTTGGTGAGGCCAAGTCTCGTCTTCTTATGACTTGCCAGCTTTGTTGAAATCATGTTAATGACCTTGGCTGCAATGTGGTTGTGCATGGGTGCCGGTGCTCCTCCTTGCCCTCCATTCGGAGCCTTTTAGTTGGACCCATTCGAGTTGCATAGAAATTTTTTCAGATGACCGCTTAGGACAGGGTTTTAATTTCTTTCTGCCGAATCTTACATTCCTTGGTATTGTGTCCAAAGCTCCTGTGAAAGTGGTGTACTTCATCTGGTCTAGGGTCCCTAGTTTCCTGACTAGCTTTGTTGATCAATGGTGTGAACTAGGTTAGTCGAGGTGGAGGCCTTGAGATGGGCCGGTGGTGTGTTCTGTAGGGTGGGCCACCACAGGCCTCTTGGTTCTGTCTTTTCCTCCCTTTGCCCTGCTTCTTGGGCTGTTGTCTCCAGTTCGATCTCTCTAATTACTGGACCTTGTTGGCTTCCTCGACATCAATATAGGTCCTTGTTAAGTTCTCCAGGTCTGCAAAGGTATGGGGGTGTTGTTGCATTAACTTGAAGAAGAAATCCTTGGATTGCATGGTTGCAATGGACCAGTTTAATTTTTTTTGTCATCCATGAGGTTTTGGATCCCTCGAACCTTGGAGCTGAAGTGTGCTAAATAAGCCTTCAAGCTCTCGTCCAGAGCCTCTTGATGCTGGCCAGGTGACAAGGATGCTCTATTCTCTGAGTGGAAGCGAGTTGGGTTAGGAAGCTCTCTAGATGAGTCTTGTAAAGTGCTTATAGCATTAAACCTTAGTCAATGGAATCACTTCCGGGCAGATTGCTTCAATGTTATGGAAAAACACGGGCAGTGTAGTGTCTCCCATGCCCTAGATTCTGAGCAAAGTGTGGAAGTGATCCTTAGGTCTGTGTTTCCATTGTATGACTCCACAGTTAGCACCTTGAACTTCTTGGGGAGCAACCTTAGGATCTCAGCAGTGAATGCTTCCTTGAACACCTGCACTTTTGTTTTCTGAATTTTTCCCTTAAGTCCTAGAGGAGGCAAGCCTTAAAGTGTTGCGGAAAGTTGTAAGCTTGGCGTGGTTGGCTGATTTCAGAAAATCAATGCCAATGGATGAAGTAGAAGGTTGCTGTTGCGTGACCCCATCCTGACAAGATCTCATCTCAGACATGTGACAAGATTGTGGGTTACGAGTGTTGTCCCTCTTTCTCTGGGGTTGACACAGGCTTCCAATTCGGAGGGATCCACTTCGTCAAGGGTCTATGAAGTCCTTGGAAGGTCCGGTTGTGAGGACGCCTTCCCTTATGTGGCCTTTCTCAAGGGCCTTCTCCTTGAAGCCGACTTCTGGGGAGTGGGGTTCTGATCTGTCCGGGATGATCCCTACTCCCTTCCACTGTGACAAGACCATTTGCTACATTTCTTGAAGTTGGGCATCCATGAAACCTGATTTTAGATTTGTGGGGGACTGACCTACTGCTTGATTAACACTGTCCCGTTGGGCATGCGTAGCTGAAGCATTTCTTGGGGTGTGGCTAGAATTCCTGTTTCTCAAGAGTTGACCATGATATGTGAGAAGTTTTAATGAAGGTAGGGATGCAAAACTTAACAAGCGTGTTTGTGACAGTTTGTTTTGGGAAACAAGTTGGTAAGTCTTTCCAATAGACAACAGCAGCGATGCATACCTAGGAAATGGATTGGACCCAAAATGCTATGGAGTAAGCTTTAGATCGATGAATCACAATTTATGTGCACCACAAACATGGTTAAAAAGTTGTAGGGTCGGGTTATCTCTCTGGGTTATTATCTAGTGCTCTAGTTGTTATCCCACTAGATTAACTAGAAGGCATAAAAGCAGGAATAAATACCTCTTGCGTTAAGGAAATGACTAATAAATGTCTGTAGGGTTTTTGTGAAGGACAAGCTCTATACTGTAAGGGGTGCTTCATTAAGGATGTAGGATAGTGGGCATAGGAGCTTCTTTTTGTGAGGGATAATAATAATCTCTCAGTAACAACCCTTAATGCCAACTCCATGTATCTTCTGATGGTGAAGATGTATTGTTTTCTGACTTAGAGTGCTCTTGGAATGCTTTTGTAGCTGTTCCAGACATGCCCTTCTCATTGTGAAAGGGACCTGTAATTATAGAGATGTTAAGCCTACCTTAGAAGAGTTAATGTAGGCATATGAACGTTGATCTATGGATGATGTAACAGCTCTGTGATCCTTGCTCATTTTGCAGCGAAATGTCCACTTGATTACTGTGAATTAATTGCCTTTTCAGTTATTTTTGTCATTGTGCTAACATTGGTCGCTGCATCAATCGCTGATTAGGTGACAGACTCTGATTTACGGATCTTTTGCTGATGTTGACATGTCATCTTAGTTGGTGTGGGTACTGTGAATTCTGTCAATGATTCTCCTGTAGACCCATGTCGGCACCTTGGTTATCTCGGTTCCTCAATCATCTTAGTGCCTCAGATCATCTGGGTTCGGACTCATACCATACATGACCAAAGGAGTTTGGACTATCCATTTTGTTACCGATGTGATTATAGGCTGGATTACAACTTGTGACCTATAATGCGTACGAATAATGGGTAGAGGTCTATGGATGCTTGTCTTGGTTGAGTGAAATTTTCATCCTTTTTTCTTGGAGGGTTTGCTTGCATATTGTTCTCTTTTTTTGGTAATACATATTGGGCTCTCAATGGAGGTACTTTTGGGGTGAAAAGTATGGGAGCTGTTAAGGTAAATACGAATTTAGGCTCCAAAGTAAACCGTACGACTTGGATTAAATCATCTACATTGAAGGGTTTAGATTACATCTTTACTTGTAATCTAGCCCCTTCAATTTTTGTGATCTAATTTAGGCCATAGAGTTCACTTTGGAGCCTAATTCTGGGTTCACTTAAATAGGACCCTTGAGCCAATAAAGGCTAAGAAGGTTAACTCAAGAATAATTTTCATTAAGAGCTCCATTGTAGAATTCTCATCAAATCTAGAGCTGTTAGCTCCCTCTGTCAATAGTATATCTCACCTGGACTTGGATATGAGTGCTATATGCACGCCTCTACAGTTCAGATTGGCTACGAGCCGTGCAGCAATTCAATAGGGAAATACTATATGCTATACTAACATGTCTTAATGCTTTCTTAGTTCTTCTTTGAAGGAATTATTGTACCTTAATGGTTTTATCAGTTCTTGATGGCATTGGGAGATTTTAAAGATGTTATACTTGTATGTAATTTTGGTTCCAGTGGTCAATTCATCTTCGTCTATGTTCAGTAATAAACATGTTGAAAGATGAGGCCCCTCGCACGAAAGAGAGTTGAAGAATCTAGACATAAGAATTGTTCTGCTTTAGGTGCATTTTCTTTGAAGTTCAATGAAGTTTTTGAGTTCCATTTTGTTGCATATTTATTTAATTTGCCAAGGGTGCAAGCCACGAAGTATTATGGAATTGAAATAGGGGTGAAAGCAATTTCAAGTCAGAGAACTGTGGGTTTTCATTTTGCTGTGATTGTAAGCATGTGGTAGAAGGGTGTAGGACTATTTTTGTGGTTGTACAGTGTATCCTACAAGGCCTTCAGTTTAATCACATGCTAGCTAAATTCTTCAATTACATAATTCTTTTTTCTCTTTGGAATTTCTTTGCTAATGTTGTTGCTAATACGTTTTGGTGGTAGAATATGTACAACAATAGATTATCATGCTATTATTTTATTCTAATCCTGTAAACTGCAATTAGAGGGTTGGAGATTTTTGTGTTTGATCGTGATGTTGTTTTGGGCCTTTTGGTTTCGGCAATGACATTCTCCTATGTGGAAATGCATGTGTAGTGCAACTGTAGGTGTCATTTGCATCCTGCATTCCTCAGACTTGCATGCTCTTCATTTTCAAAATAATCCTAATATGCTATTGCGTGAAGGTATTCTTTTTGTTTTGGGCAAGGTTAGACCACCTTTGAAGTGGCCATTTTTTTTTCCAGATTAATGTTTCTGGATGCCTTTTGTAGGTCAAGTTTCTTCTTATTCTCGTACATTTGTTTACTCATATCTTGATTTTTTTTCAGCGGCAAGGGCTTTGGATGTTTTCAACTTCACTCCCTTCAATGGAAAGGCGATTAGGATTATGTATTCTCATCGGGACCCCAGTATTCGCAAAAGTGGGACTGGAAATATTTTCATAAAGGTGGGTGCCTCTATATCTTCTTTATGCAGATTTCTAAGAGATTTATATATTGAGATTTGAATTGTTAGTTTATTTGATTGATTTGTTCTTATCTGTTGTCATATCTCAGGGACTTTCAGAATTTTATAATTCTTGGAGTCTCTAGTATTACTGTAGAAGGTTTTATTTTATTATTATTATTATTTCCTTATTAGGAAGCATTAATTAGGAAATTTTGATTGTTTCTTAATTACTTTGGGAGCAGGTTTTTTTTTCTATTAAAGATCCTAATTTTATTGTTTCATTGTTCATTGATGAATTGAATTATAAATAAGATTGTATTTTTCCTTCTTTTCTCTGGTAATCTCTATATGTCTATTCTCTCTGTTAATTTTTTTGCTTCTTCCTTTTCTCTCTCTTTTTCTTCCTTCCCTCTTTCCCCTTCACTGCATTAGATTAGGTTTCAGAGAAAACTCTCAATCCTGCTTTTCAAAAATATTTTTGTGATTGTGGCATTGTCATTGGACTCAGTTGACCGATAAACCCACCACCTTCACAGTTCATGCCACCCTGGCCAACCTTCACCAGCATCATGCTATCCACAGTAAACCCACTGCTGGTTCATTACAATCTGGCCAACAACCCCTTACAATCACCTTCCTTCAAATAAGTTGGTTTTTTGGTTTATTACAAAAGAAAAAAAAAGGTAAAAAGAAATTGTGAGTGCTGTTGAAGGTTGTAGCGAAAAAGAAATGGAATTGAGAAAAACAAAAGTTGTGGAACTTGAGGGGTGATAAAAATAAATAAATATATTGAACCTGAAGCAGTGAAACTTGCTCTGCTGGATAAATATCCCTCACAATCTCTCACCTCGGCCATTGACCATGACTAATCAAACTTGAACCCTAGCTGCCACAATTTTTTTCCCCTTCTCAACCAAAGCCATAAATTTTGAACTCTCGAGAACAGGTAAGACAAGTAGAATCACTAATCCAGGAGAGTGAGAGTGAGAGAGGAATTAAAGTGGGAGAGCAATTCAACAGTGTGAAACACAAGTGCAAGTGAGAGGGGAGAGAGGGAGTATGTGTGAGCATCTATGAAGACTTGAGCAACACAAGTGGAAGTATGAGCATTTGTGTATAAAAGAAAGGAAGAGAAAAAAATTGCATGTGACTGATAGTGCTGCACATGAGGCAGAGAAAAGAAAAAGGGAATTGAGGCCACCTTGGCTACACAAGTTTGGTAGGGCCAAGTTTCATGCGTTTGTTTTATTTTTTTGGTAATACTTCTGTTTTCCCTTTTTTTTTATTTTTAAAAGTGTTTCTATTCTACTTCCTTTACCCCCCCCCCCCCCAAAAAAAACTTTTGACTATTCCTTTGTCAAAAAAAAAAAAAAGAATAAAAGCATCATTCATTTAACTATTTACATACAGTAGCTACCTTTATAGCATATATTCACTGGTTTTGTAATTGATCTTCTTTATTATTTTAGTAGATTAGTATTATTTGTGAGCGTTATTTGAATCATAGTAATTCCTATAATTTTTTTTTATTTATTTTTGTGTGGTTCATGTTTATATACTCATGATTTCAGTAATTGTTTATTGATCTCAACTACCTTTAGTCATGTTAGTGTTGCATGCACTCAAATAGTGCTTGTATCTACTATGGAAGGTTATATCATATTTTATTGTCTTTTTATTTTATGTTTATTTCGTAATTAACCTACATGTAGAGTGCCTTCAATTAAGGATCCAAATTTTATTGTTTGATTAGTCGTTGATGAAATGATTTATTATTGAGAGATTGTGCTTCTTTTCGTTTCCCTTGGTAATGTGCCTCCCTTTTTTCTATTCTCTCTCTGATTCTCCCCTTTCCTTCTCTCTCTTCTTGGCCCCCTTCCGGTTTTCCCTCCATTGCATCACTATTGCTCCCATTACCCCTTCCAAAAACAGAGAATTGTACATTGAATAAAATGACCTACGCAGGGCGGTGCTTTTTGAACTCTTCATTACGATACAGTTCCAATTTTGCTATTTCTTTTTTATTCTTCCAGCATATATTCATTCTTTCCTCTGTCATTTTCTTGAGTAGTTAAATTCACCCCAGTTCTGTCAACTATGTAGAATCTGGACAAGTCTATTGACCACAAAGCTTTGCATGATACATTTTCTTCCTTTGGTAACATTCTCTCTTGCAAGATAGCTACTGATGCTAATGGCAATTCTAAGGGCTATGGGTTTGTACAATTTGATAATGAAGAATCTGCTCAGAATGCAATATATAAGCTAAATGGAATGCTGATTAATGATAAACAAGTGTATGTCGGTCCTTTCCTACGAAAGCAGGAACGAGAAAGTGCTATGAATAGGACAAAATTCTATAATGTTTATGTCAAGAATCTCTCTGAAGCAACCACAGATGAAGACTTGAAGAAAATTTTTGGTGAATTTGGAAATATCACTAGTGCTGTGGTAATGAAAGATGCAGATGGAAAATCCAAGTGTTTTGGTTTTGTTAATTATGAAAATGCGGATGATGCTGCTAGAGCTGTTGAAGCGTTAGATGGAAAGAAGTTTGATGACAAAGTGTGGTATGTTGGAAGAGCACAAAAGAAATCTGAAAGAGAGCTTGAACTGAAAGGAAAGTATGAGCAGAGCTTGAAGGAGGCAGCTGACAAATATCAAGGATCTAATCTATATATCAAGAACTTGGATGACAGTATTGATGATGACAAACTTAAGGAGTTGTTTTCAGAGTTTGGTAAAATTACGTCGTGCAAGGTTTGTTCCACTTTTCAACACTTCTCATATACCTTTTGTTTTATGCTGTCAACTCATTTTTCTATCTTTCTATCATCAGGTTATGCGAGACCCTAGTGGAATAAGTAGGGGCTCTGGCTTTGTTGCCTTTTCAACCTCAGAGGAGGCTTCACGAGCTGTAAACTGATACTTGTGCAATTTATTAGTATATAATGTTTTCACACACTGTTAATTAGTTTCTGACTTGATTCCTTACCCAAATGACAGCTTGTGGAGATGAATGGTAAAATGGTTGTTAGCAAACCTTTATATGTTGCACTTGCACAGCGTAAAGAAGAAAGAAGAGCAAGGTTGCAGGTAAAGTTAGTGGAGTAGTTTAATGGAACAGTTAGATAGTCTTATGTATTTACTGCAGGTTATATAGTCTTATGTATTTACTGCATGATGGCTGCTGTAGGAGTAAACAGCAAATGGTCTTTTATAATGCCTACTGGTAGTCCTTGTATTAAAGGATTGTTGAAAATTTCAGGACAACAGGTATCTTGTAATCACCTTAATGAGAAAACTTCTATGGAACACACATGAATTCGATGCGTTGTGGCTCCCTTATCTTACTTTAGATCTCTGCAATTTGGTGGGTTTGAAATTCAAAGGTGTTTTGGACTTTGGTGAATTGACCTTTTCCTAGGGGAGATGCATTTATATTAATGCCCCCCTAATTCAAGGTCTATCAGCTGGACCAACAGTAATTTAACATACAAAGGATGATATATGGCTGTCAACCTTATGGGGTGGAGTTAATTTGGTGATCTACTTTTCTTTCTCCTATTTTCTTTTAGGGGAGGGGAATGTGGTGGGCATTTTGCTCATATGATGATATGCATTAGATTGAAGGGGTGTTATTGGTGAGGATATTAGGATAAGAGGTATGAGTGAAATTGTACAAGTTTTAATTTCTCGGAACTCTCTAGCCACTCTCTATTTCAACGTTGTGTATTGCTTGTAAGGCAATCCTTGGAATGCCTTCATGCTATTGGATGTGAGCTATTAGAATTAACAAATATAATGTTATTCATGAAGGTCAGGTATTAGTGTATACATTGCTTACTGAAAACAGAACTATTAGTGGATCCATTTTGTGGCCACAAAATTGATGTCTTCTCTTTCTTACTACATTGTAATGTCCGCATAATCAAATGGCTTTTGTTTAGGAAATGCTTGTTTAGTTCTACATGGAGCGTGATGAGGTGTTCTTCTCTCATGTCTTTTATCATATTACTTATTTTCATGCATGTCAATTATATTGCTGGCACAATTTTCACAAATGAGGCCATTCCTATGGTAACTGCTGTTGCCGTTTGTACAACTAATTTTTAAGTTCTTGGAACCCTCTGTCCACTCTGTCTCTTCTCTATTTCAAAATCATGTATTGCTTGTAAGGCAATCCCTGGAATGCCTTTGTGCTATCGAAAATGTGTTATTAGCATTAAGCAATAATGTTCTGCATGAAGACCAGGTATCAGTGTACACTGTTTCTTAGGAAAATTGCTTGTTTAGTTCTACATGGAGTGTGATGAACTGTTCTTTTCATGCATGTTGATTGTATCACAGGCACAATTTTCACAAATGAGGCCAGTTCCTATGGCACCTGCTGTTGCTCCTCGAATGCCAATGTATCCTCCCGGTGCCCCTGGTCTTGGACAGCAATTTTTCTATGGCCAAGCACCCTCTATGATTCCTCCTCAAGTAATGCACTTCTTGTGATCCTTTCTTGTTTCACACATTGTACACACCGTTGAAACAGTGTTGGTTTATATCATTGAGCTCCATTGAATGATACCGGTACTTCATTTTATGGAACCAATAAATAGAACATCTGTACAGCAGTTTCTATGGGAATTTTCGTTCCATGAATAGGTTGACTGCCGCTATAATCCTCTGACTGATTGTAGATATATTCCCACATGAAAAGCTATTAAGTTACTACCATAGATGAAAATATTAGTGTCATTCGTGGCTATGTCAACATTGAACACTTCGGGCTATACATGTCGGTATTAGATATTTTAAAAGGAAAAAAAATTCTGATAATTGTAAATTGATAGCGTTATATTGGCTGATATGTTACGATATTTCTCCGATACGGTAATATATTGCGATATTGTCGTAGTATCGGAAAAAATCTGTATTGTGGGGCTTTGACGCTGAAATATATTTGCCAATATTTGCATCTGGTTACCACATTTAACCTCATCTTGCAGTGTATTAGTTTAAGGCTATCCTTTCAGCTTATGCTGGATCTTGAGCTCAACTACCTTGAATTGTAATTTTTATTTGTGGTTGTCCTCAAATCATTTGGCCTTTTAAGAGGTTTTATTTTTCCGGATTTGGCAGTGATTACTAGCAAGATAGTTCGTATGTTGACTGGCACATGGTTTTTGCTCCTATGCTGCTCTGCCTCATGCCTGTGTTGGATGCCTTGATGTTCACATTTGTGTTGGTTGTGTAGGCTGGATTTGGCTATCAGCAGCAACTCGTTCCCGGAATGAGACCAGCAGCAGCACCAATGCCGAACTTTTTCGTACCTATGATCCAGCAGAGTCAACAGGGTCAGCGTCCTGGGGGAAGACGTGGAGCAGGTCCTGTACAGCAGGGGCAGCAGGCAATGCCTGTGATGCAGCAGGTTTGTTCCTAGTCTTGTCCTGTCGCTGATTGCGACTTTTGTATCCACTCCTTTTGGGTCTAAAACAAACTTTTCCGTGATCCAGATGCTTCCACGAGGACGTGTATATCGTTACCTACCTGGGCGCAACATGCCAGATGTTCCGATGCCTGGAGTCGCTGGTGGCATGCTCCCTGTTTCATATGATACGGGTGGTATGCCCATACGCAATGCTGGCATTGGACACACTGTGCCCATTGGTGCTTTAGCAACTGCCCTTGCAAACGCACCACCTGAGCAGCAGAGGACGGTAGGACGCATATGGATTGTTATGTATCATTTCGTTTTGCTCTTGCCCTCTAAGAAACACGAATACTCTTTTGACACATTTGGATATGTTTTGGACGTATTTGGACATATTTGGATATTTTTTGGATGCAATTTTGTTGAAATTTTTAGCTTGTATTTTGTATCTTTTAATAATTACAAATACAAAATGATAAAGTTAAAATATAAATGTTAAATTGATATATAAAAAAATTATCATATTAAGTTTTGGCTTAGCTAAGTTATATCATTGGTATTAGTTTCTTAAAGATGTTATAACTTGTGTGCGTGCGTGCGTAATAAATTATGATTTTTGTTATTGGGCCCCTAGTGTTCATGTCCTCATTTCTAAAAAAAAGTGTGTCAACGCAAAAGTGTTATATCATGTCAGTGTCCCGTGTCAGTATTCCTGCTTCTTAGCTTACCCCTCTTCAATAGAGAGCGCTTTCGAAATATTTCTTCTCATACGATCTTCACTCTCTTTTTTTTCCCGGCAGATGCTTGGTGAAAGCCTATATCCGCTCGTCGATGCCATTGAGCACGACAATGCAGCCAAGGTCACAGGGATGCTTCTTGAGATGGACCAGACTGAGGTCTTGCATCTACTCGAGTCACCTGATGCTTTGAAGGCCAAAGTTGCGGAGGCCATGGAAGTTTTGAGGAACGTTGCACAGCAGCAGGCTAATAGCTCGGTGGATCAGCTGGCGTCCTTGTCTCTTAATGACAACCTTGTCTCCTAAAGTATTTGCATGAGGATTTTTGATTCACTCTTGTGGTGGAAATTTGCTTTGATAGGACTGGCGTTATACTTTTTGAAGTCCGCCATTTTGAACTGCATGCTTTTGTCTTAGGATTGCTGTTGCTACTGAATTCTCTCTTGAACCTCTGCTATGCTGAATTCTCCTGTTTGAATGTTTTAGGTGACGTTAATGCAGGTCGACATGGTTCTTGTTGCCACTTTCTTTTGTTTTGGGGGGCTAATATGTTTGTTTTGAGTTCATTTCTCTGCTAGGATGACATTTAATATTTTTTGTGCCAGCGGCATCAGTAGTTTGAAACGGTGTAGAAGTGCTTCTTAGTTTATCCTAGTGGTGGACGGACTGTTTTGGATGGTGAAGCTAGTCTGATCAGACGTACACATGAATGCTAATTTGGGTCTGACTCATAGCTGGATCTTTCAGCATTTGTTTCCTTTATTGTCTTCGTCCTGGTCATTCATTCTGAGAGCTGTGTTATATCTTCTCGTAAGCGTTTGATGATGATATTCCTGAGTGATGCAGTGGAGTTGAGTCCCCTTGGCTGCTCATTGAGATTGATCAGAGTGCCGAGGTGCCATTCATAGGGGATCGTTTGAAATCGTTCTTTCTACGTCTTTCATTGACGGTGCAAACTCTTTAACCGTAGCAGCTAGGAGAATGCTGGCCGTGTTTTAGTTGAGCATCTTGACCGAGGTTAAGAATTGAGGACTTGTTCGTAGAGCTTAATAATGTGGCTTGGATAAGAAATAAATGGAGCATATGTTATACCATCATTTATGTTGAATTATCAGCACAAGTGGGGTGTCATGTCATGTATGGGAGAAGGGGAACAAAGGGGGAGGTGGCACACGGGTATAATTTGTGTTGGGACATTTAGGGGATACGTTACTAAAGATGGTATCAGGGAAGCTGACATTTGGGGCAAAATGTTTGGAGTTTTTATGTATATATATTGTATGGAAAAAGCCTAGGAAATGACTTATTGTCGTGTTAAATTGTTTGAATTTTAATAATTTTGTTCTGTGGTGAAGTCATCCAATCCCTTACTCTCTTGTGGTTTTAGTAAGTGATACATTGATATTTATGCAATACGTTTCTTTTCTCTACTTATCTTCCAAACAATGATATATGCAGATTTGAAGTTGAAAATGGGCAATTTCAACGAGATCTCTCATTTAAATCTTGAGCAATTGTAGACTACTTTAATCTCAACTCTATTAAAAGATATTGTTGATTTAGTTTGAAAGATATGGTGCGCTCATCTAATTGACAAACCTAGAGCCAAGTTGCATGGGTGCCGCGACAACATTGCTGGAGACGCCAAGGGAAGTGAACCCAAAGACAGGACAAAAATATGAATAATCCCTTTCGAAGCTCGCGCTATCGGTGGGCTTTTCCTATCTCTTAGGATCGACTAATCATGTGCAAGTGTCGTTTGCATGGAATGTTTTCTCTTTTCGCCCATCAGAGTTGTATTTGATACATATGCAAGGTATTGGGGTCTAGATGACAAAAGGCAGCTGAAATCAATCATTGACAAGAACAAGCAACAATGTCACTTGTACTAATTGTAAATTTATGATAATGAAATTGACACTATTTTGATGATGGAGAAAAATCTCCAACTGGGTAAAAGAACCTCCGAGCTGTGCAGGAGCTATTGGAAAGAATTCACCACAAGAAGTCAACTTATAGCTAGGGGTGAAGAATGTGGTAGTATCATCCTTTGTAACGATCAAGATTCCTAAGTCCATCGTTCCACACATTAGCTCTTCTAATCGGTTACATTTACAATGTGACCTTTATTTAAGTATTATTTAATTGGCTCGTGGCAACATATCCGGGACCTCTACCTAGCAAATTTCCAGTAATGGAATCAAAAACTTTTGGATTCGCAATCAATGGAGGTGTCTATTAAAGAACCGTTGGGGTTCACTTTCACCAATGAAATCAAAAACCTTCTAATCTTTTCATAAACATTGCTTGATTGACTAATGAATTTCAATAATGTTAAGCTTTTAGTATACAAGTTACCCATAGAATTCTATTAACTTATAGACTGGACAAGCATTTAAGGATGATAGAAAATTTTAAAAAAGGGAAATCCAAGGGGATTTGATCTCACCAACAATATGAAATCATCTACTTCAAAAGTATTTTCACTCTCAACAATATTCCCTCTTATGAAATTTACAATTAATGGAGGAAAGTAGGTCAAGAGAAGAAAGGAGTGTTTATAGTGGGGAATGAAAAGCAAAATTTAAAACACAAATGATACAAAACTACACACAAGCCACTTAAGAGGCTATCATTTGGCTCACCTACAACCTGCCGTTAATCTTTCTGAGAAGTGCCATTCAAGTGGATGTCAGGTGGCTCACTACTAGATTTCTTTTGAGATTTTTGCTCAAAGAATTTTCTAGGTAACTCCCTTGTGGCTTTTATTGGATTCTAGTTGAGAGGTGCTGCTCAATTTGCTATCTCATAGATATTTCGCTGGACAATTAATAAAGAAAAAACAAATATAATTCAACTAGAACCATTAATTTGTCCTAGAACTTAGTCAATATAAGGGACTTTACAATATGAAGTGATGTGCTTTAATTAACTTCTAGAACACTATCAAGAAGATTCTAGCTCCGTGTCAATACTAGAAGCACACATTTATGGGTCCGTCGGTGATTTCAATGTTACTAATGGGTTTCTATTGAGGAAGAATCCATTATATATTCTTAAATGGTCTATTTAGGTTGCTTGTCATTTATAACTTGCACGAAAGAGGCCTTGGATGTTATTTTGATTGGGACACAATCGTGGCATTGGTATTAGGAATGGCATCATTGGCCTAAGATGATATGCGGCTTGGACCATTTCATCAAAGGTGCATGGTCTGTCAAAGAGCCAAAGGCTGAATTAGGGATTGTCCAAATCACTAACAATTCCAAACTAATCTTAGGAAGACCTCAATATGGTTTTCATGTTAGACTAACCTAAAATCCAAAATGACTATGATTTTGTTTTTGTGATGATTGATCAATTTTTCAAGATGACCCATTTTATACCGGTAAGAAAACACCACATATGCCTTTCCGTGTTACCCATTTATCTTTTAAAGAATTATATAACTTCATGGTTTACCGGTATTCATTACGTTTGATCAAGACACATGATTTATCAACCACTTCTCACTATCATTATGGAATACTATGGGAACTAAAATTTATTTCTCCAACATTTTATTTCTAAATTGCTGGATAAATTTCCAATCTAGATTTGTTAAGAAACTTTATAAAGATTAGAATGCTGGGGTGTCAGATGCAAACTCTAAAATAAAGAAAATCAAATTTGTACCAAAAATCCTTATTCTACTAACCAACAATGTGTTCAGGCTTTCTTAAACCTAGTATTTTGGTTTCCTTTAATTGTGCCACTAGAGATACCACATGTAGAAGAAGTATCGGCATCTATTTTGGTTACCAATTGGGTTCATTTGTCAATAGATTGAAGCAAGCAGCAAAATGCATAACCTTATAAATTTGTTTGTACAAAGTGGACATCCTTGGAATTTATACTTTGCTATTCAACAAGCTGAATTTCACATATAATTCTTCAAAGAATCAGTAGACCTAGCTATCATCTTTTTAAGTAAACCATTGAAATCTCGTGTATTTGTTAGATAGAATACGAGTTCACACATGAATTGGCTACCCAAGAGATTCACAAGTTGAGAACGACTTTTAAGAGACCAATATAAAATGTAAGAAAGTTGCCTATGTAGGCAAAGTTAGTCAAATATAATTTGAATTCTAGAAAATTTGGAGATGGAACAACTTTTAGACCTTTACCACATCTTCTATGGAGATGAAGATGTTGTGGGTCAG
This sequence comes from Nepenthes gracilis, assembly GCA_033239525.1. Classification (NCBI taxonomy): domain Eukaryota; kingdom Viridiplantae; phylum Streptophyta; class Magnoliopsida; order Caryophyllales; family Nepenthaceae; genus Nepenthes; species Nepenthes gracilis. The sequence continues at coordinate 971,569 of BSYO01000026.1, read as the reverse complement.
CTGGCAAGAGTTGGAGCGAGAAGAAAAAACACCGCGATAATAATGATGAACAATAATCACAAAAGGAAAGAAAAAAAATGAGATACACATAATTTATATGGAAACCCTATTCTGAATAAGAAAAAAAAACAATCACGAGACACTTAATCTATAAATTTTATAATGTAAAATTTTAGTTACAGAAACTCAAAAAATAGAATACAATATCAAAGTACGACTCATTGTATTATTTTGTTCTATTTTAGCGTAGTAACGATATTAATGTATATATATATGTATATATATATATATATATGAATCTTTTTACTGGCAGCATCTACTTTGTAAGTTGGCCACCTATTCTACAAGTCGGCCGCCTACTTTGGATATTGCATATAATTTGTTGCACTTGCTCACTCATTTTTTCGCACATTGCATTCACGTACTTTTTTATTTTGGATCTTTGAGACTAGCAGTCGGTCTTCCTTCCGTATAAGTAGTTCAGTTGCCTTTACACTACCAGTCCAACCGAATTCTACCAGTCCAGTTGAATTCTACCAGTCCAGCCAACTTCGGCTTGGCAATTCGGCTGACCTTTCACCTCGGTTGATATCTGTCCAGCCGGCCTTTCGCCTCGGTCGTTATCTGTTCGGCTAGCCTTTCACCTTGGCCGATTTTTGTCCGACTAGCCCTTTGCAGCTTGGTTGGCCCTCGTTAGTCCGGCAAGCACTCTGTTTTGCCACCAGATTATCTTTCGGTTGCTTGCCGTGCGCATGAATACAACAATACTTAGTCTTAATATCGTACACATGTGAGTTTTTGGCCAAACCTTTGATTGGTCTATCAATTGGATATGGGCCACATGGAAGTTACCCGTACCCCAACAAAATCTTCCTTACTATTGTGTGGGGATGACATCTGTCATTCTGGCAATATTATGATAGACTTCAAGCTTCTCCTTCTTCAGTGCCTTTGTCATCATATCGGACCAATTTTCTTCAATCCTAACATTGTTGAGCACTAATAACACCAACTCAACAATATCTTGCATCCAATGATATTAAATATCAATATGCTTCGATTTGAAGTGGAATACATCCAACGATATCAAATATCAATATACTTCGATTTGAAGTGTAATAAGGAGTTTTTGTATAGGTGGATTGCACTTTATAAAGTAGCACGTACCTCTTGTGCTTGAACCAAAGCTCTCAGACGAATTTTTTCATCTATAACATTTCCTTACTCGCCTCTTTCACAACAATAAATTCTGCCACAGTGGTAGAGAGCACACACTTCTACAACTTTCATTGCCTAAGAAATAATTCCTCCTGTAAACTTGGCCACGTATCTCGAGGTAGACTTTTGAAAATCAATGTCCCCAACCATGTCGGTTTCAGTGTATATCCGATCGTATGGTTTGTCATCTCCAAAACACATGCACAGTTTAGATGTTCCTCAAAGATATCTTAATATTCACTTTACCGCATACCACTACTACCTTCCAAAGTTTGACAAAAAATAGCTGACTGTGCTGACGGCATGAGAAATGTCTGGTCTTGTGCACACCATAACATACATCAAGCTACCTATGATTGATGAGTAGGGTATGACTCTCATACTTATATTTTTAGCATTCGAGTAAAGACATTGTTGGTTTCTCAACTTTAAGTCTTCGGCCAAAGGAGGGCTCAACACTTTCGACTTTTCCATATTGAAACGTTGGAATACTTTTTCAATGAAATCCTCACAAGACAGCCACAACTTTCTTACCTTACAGTCGTGAAATATTCTGATACCTAAAATCTGTTTCGCTGGCCCCAAGTCTTTTATGACAAACACCTTCCCGGGATGCTGCTTTAACTCTTTAATCTTAGTGGTATCTCGACTGATAATCAGCACGTCGTCCATACAAACAGAAGAATAATGATTTTATCTTTGAAGAACCTTTGCATAAAAACTCAATATTCTATAGTAGTCTTCCGGTAGCTTGGACTAACTATGATAGACTCGAACTTCATATACCACTATTTAGGAGCCTATTTTAGCCCGTACAAACTTTTTCTCAGATGACACACCATTCGTTCATTTCCCTTTACTCTGAATCCCTTCTGCTGTTCTATGTAAATTTTCTCTTCAAGATCACTATGAAAAAATACCGTCTGGATATCCAATTGTTCCACTTTCAGATCAACAACAGTGGCCAATCCGAATGCTACTCACATTAAAGGCATCTTTACAATTGGGGTAAAGATTTTATCAAAATCAACACCCTTCTTCTAATTGAACTATTTCACAATTAGTCTTTCTTTGTACCTCGATTGTGAACTAAGCTCATCAGTCTTAAATCAGAAGACCAATCAGAAGACCCACTTGTTTTTCAATGTTTGCTGCCCCTTCAGCAACTCTATCAGCTGAAGGTGTTATTCTCATGCAGTGAACTTGTCTCGTCCTATGTGATCTCCATCCACTCCGTCTTGTGCTCGTCCTCCATGGCCTCTTTAAAGTTTTCTGGCCCCCCTCCATCAATGAGGAATGCATACTCATCGGCCGATAAACGAATAGAGGGTCTTCGGTCTCTTGAGGATCGCCAGATTAGAATGGTCTCAACCGGCTCGGCAATATCATGAGGAGTGGCATCATCCTCATCCTCATTGGGTATCAAAGTCTCTCGATCTCCTTCCTCTTTGACAACATTATGGCTGCCAGCCTCATGATGAACTGGTGCCGGACGAACGGACTCAAAGCTTATATCAGTAGCCCGGCCACTATCATTGTTGGAAAAGACCTTCGTCTTCTTGCAAATATCTTCAATCATTTTATCTTCGACGAATACTACATCCCTTAACCAGATAAACTTTTTCTTAACCGGGTCATAGAGCCGATATCCTAACTCGTCTTCCCAATAACTAAGGAAGATGCATTCCCTCGTTTTTGGTTCCAACTTTATCCTTTTGATCTTCAAGATGTGCACAAATGCTCTACATCCGAACACTCGCAAGTGATTGTAGAATACCTTTCCATCGGACCACACATTTTCTCAAACTTTTTCATTTAATGGACTGCTGGGTGACCTGTTGATGCTATAAGCTATGGTTCTCAAGGCTTTCCCAACCGATACGCTTCGTTTTTGAGAGTACACAACGGACTCCCTCCATCAACATTCGGTTCATCTGCTCGGCCACCCCATTTAGTTGCGGTGTCTTTGGTGGAGGTCTTTTGGTGTCGAATACCATGTGACCGACGGTATACATCAAAGGTTTCGATGTACTCACCTCCGTTATCACTATGGATGTACTTCAATTTCCTCCCTGTCTATCTCTTCTCCAGAGCATGAAAATGTTCAAAGATACTGAGGGCTTAATCCTTCGTCTTAAGTGGATAAACCCACAACTTCCTTGAACAATCGTTAATAAACGAGATGAAATATTGTGCCCCTCCAAATGACTTCTTGAATGGCCTGTATACATTGGTGTGAACCAAAATCAAGCAGTTTGGTATTCTTAGTGGATGAGTTTCTTAGAAATGAAACACGCATTTGCTTCCCCGCCATGCAACTGGGACATGTCCTCAGTCTAACTTCTTTTATATCTCGAAGAAGGTCCTTCCCATTTAGATTATTCAGTCTCTTCTTGCTCATGTGGCTCAGCCAACGATACCACAAGTTTAGGACTCTTCACTCCTCGTGACGTGTACCTCTTCAGCCATGGTAGAAGCTTACAACACATACAAACAGGAGACCTTTTTTCCACGGGTAATGACTAGAGACCCTCTGGACACTTCATGCCCATTCATTGAAGGTATTACAGTATCCTTAATCATCCAATCTGTCGATTGAAATTATATTCAACCGAATATTTGGCACATGTCATACATTCTTTAGTAATAGTCTCGTCCTATTGTTGGTGACAAGGGACACATCACCTCTGCTAACGACCCAGGACATCCCTTCATTTTTCATTCTTAGCGCTCTAAAATCTCTAGAAGTGTAAGATGTGAATAGTCTTTTTCTTGACATGGCATGGAGTGATACACGAGTATCCACCATCTAGCTAGACTCATGTTCGGTCAAATTTATCATATCGGCCATCTCACATGTCAACAGGAGGTCACCCTCAGTGACAATCGAGACTAAGGCCTTCTTCTCATTTTGTCCCTTCTCGGCCTTTTCTCATTATTTATGTTCTCACGCTTCCACTTGTAATAGTACTTCTTAATGTGATCATTCTTCTCACAATAGTGGCACTTGAGATTCTGATACCTCGACCATGACTTATTTCGATTATTCTTTTCGGACATAAGTTTACGGCCTTTATTTCTTTCCCGTGACTTTACGACTAGCAGTGCAGAGTGTAGAGAGGAGGAGGACCCCTGAGACTGACGTATCATCTGCTCATTCAACATGGCTCCTTTTGTCATTTCCAGAGTCACTATGTCGTTCTGCACCCTATTGGCGATGGTGATTCTTATCATCTACCAAGAGTTCGTAGGAACTGTTAGGAGTCACAAGTTCAACACTTCATTTTTAAACTTGATACCCATGTCACTCTATTGGTCCACACATCTTTGAAACCCTTTCAAGTGGTCGGCAATGGACGAGCCCTCCTTATACTGCACCTGCATTAGCTTCATTAGGTGAAATAGCTTATTGTTACCGGTTTTGGAAGCGTAGAGCATTCCAACCTCTCTCACAGCGTTTTTTCGTTCGTATCATTTTGAATGTGATTATAGATATTGTCATCCATAAATTTCCAAATAAAATCACAGACCTACCTGTGCTCAAAGCTCCATTCCTCCTCTGACTTCGCCTCGAGCTTTTAAACGGTGAATACTAAAAGGTGTATGGTCTTGACAAATAACAGGTCCTTCATCTTACTTTACCAAATATTGTAATTTGTGCCATTTAGGAAAATCATTTTGTTTTCGGACTCCATCGGTTCCAGTGAAACTCAACAGTTGATACAAACAACCTCGCTTTAATACCACTTGTCGGGAGTCAGCCAACAAGAGTTAGATCGAGAGAAAAGAATACTGTGATGATAATGACGAACAATAATCACAAAATAGAGAAATGAGATACACACAATTTATGTAAAAATTTTCTTCTAAATATGAAAAAAAAACCACGAGATATTTAGTTCATAAATTTTATTATGTAAAATTTTTATTACGAAAATCCAAAGGATAGAATATAAGAGTAAAGTACTACTCATTGTATTATTCTATTATATCCTAGAGTAGCAGCGATAGCAATATACATATATATATGTACAAATGAATCTTCTCATTGGTGGCACCTATTTTTTAAGTTGGTCACCTACTCTACAAGTCGGCTACCTACTCTGGATATTACCGATGACTTATTACACCTGCAAACCTGCTCATTTATTTTTCTACGCATTGTGTTCGTGCACTTTTTTATTTTTGAATCTCTGAGACCGTCAGCCAGCCATCTTTCAGTATAAACAGTTCAGTTGTCTTCGCACTAGCAGTTCGGCCAACTTCAGCCTGACAATTCGGTTGACCTTTCACCTCTGTTGATATCTGTCCGGCCGGCCTTTCACCTCGGCCAGTATATTTTTGGCTGACCCCCAACAGAAGATGCACAAGAAATCCCCTTATGTCCTTTCTCTCCACCACCAAACCATAGGCTAATCACTACATCGATGTACTTGATTTCCAAATCATTACTGCTCGCGAAGGCATGTACATCCAACATCTCGTGAGATGAAAGATCAACCTTGAGTTTGATGATGCTTGGATTATTGATCAAGAACTAAAAGAACTTCACCCTCTTCTACAAAAAATTTAAAAAATTAAAAATCGAGCCATTTGATCCTCTTAGATTGATAAATGATTTTCAGATATCTAGTTGAGCGAGTTTCTTGATCTTGTACACATACTAGGCTGCAACACCATTAAGCAAAAGCTGGGGTCCATAAGGCATGAGGTGAGATGTTCGTATTAGGTTTTAGGAATTTGCCTATGGCCATACAAGGCTTTCTTAAACTTGTATACATGATTGAGTAACAAGGGATCAAGAAATCCCTTCGGTTGCTTGACGTACACTTCCTTTTAAATGATTTAATCAAGGAAAATGCTTTTAATATCTATTTGTAAAGTTTAAAACTCAATTGTATAGAAAATTGATAACAAAATTCTTATGAATTCAATATGAGTTATGGGATTAATAGTTTCATCAAAGTCTATACCTTCAATTTGAGTATAGCCGTAGACAATTAGACAAATTTTATTTTTAGTTTTGTTATCGTTTTCATTTGATTTATTTTTAAATGTCAACTTGGTGTCAATGATATTTGCATTTTTTGGTTTGGGAACCAAAACTCGCACATCATTTCTACTAAATTGATTTAGTTCATCATGTATGGCATTGGCCTAGTATTCATTATTTAAAGCATCTTCAACTTTTCTATATTTAACAAGCGAAATATAATATGTAAAAGCAATCTGATTCATAAGTCGTTGGAGCAGTTGCATTCCCTCACTTGGATTACCTATGATGTAGTTTAGGGTGATTTTGACTCTAGTTAGAGTTTCCTTTGCTAGAGTTATGTTTCGAGTGTCATCGGGGTTTATATCAATAATTGTTTTAGGACAATGTTATTGTCACAATATAAACTTATTGCCACACATGTGCCTAGAGTACTAACTATTGAAGTACCACATTGATAGATTTGAAATTTTTAACGCAATATGAGCAACATGACAAATGAAATCTCTTTTTAAGTTTTCAAGTTTTCTCTTTCTGATCCACACCTTCTTCCTCGTATTAATTTTCTTGGTTAGTATCATTACTTATTTATTTAGATGTTTAATAGTAATTGACTAGACTTTTAATCTTTGTACTTTATTAGTCATCAATTTGAAAATTAGTCATATAATAATAGGGATAAATATGACCAATTTTTTTCATAATAGTGGCATGTGGTATAAAGTTAGGAAAAAAATAAGGATTATTAGAGTGACTCTTAGTTTAATTTTTGAATATGTTCTTTCTTGCCTTCAAACTTGTGTTATGATGGGCCTAGAGATTACTGGTAGATTTCTTTGTCATCCCATTATAGATTGGTTTGACCAAAACATTGGGTATCTTTGGCCTATTCAAGGATTGTGGCCTTGATTTGACAAGGGTAGATGTAATAATATACCTCTCAAAATCCGAAGTGGCCTAAATAAAAATATTTTTTGAGTTAATATTATTTTTGAAAAGATTTTAAAAAATCTCAAGCCATTTTCATTTCTAACCACTTTTACTAGACTTAACTTGTGATCAAGTTTTTGAATTCAATTTAAGAATATTTTTAGATCATATTTCATATTTTAAAAGTCTATTTCAAGAGTCTTGATTTTGTTATGTATAGACTTATTCAAATTTTCAAGTTTTTGATATTTGATACTAATAAGGTCTAATTTGGTTCTGACAGCCACTTCCTTTCTTTTCAGACTCAACCAATTTGTGATTAAGTAACATGTTTTTTTTTCTTGATTTTCAGACACTTCCTAAAAAATTTTTCGTAAGCCTCTTAAAAGTCTTTAAATTTATTATCAAACTTATCTTGAGAGAATTCAAAACGTTCAAGTTACTTAATAACATTTTCATTACAACTAATGATAGAAGCTTTAAACGTCAATGGATTTCATATTCTTTCCAAGAATTTTTATTATCATTCTTCTCCTCTTTATCACCAATTAATATAATGTTTACAAATGTTTTCTTTTAGTCTTTTAAAAATTTGGCATTCAGCTTGAATATATTCAAAATCATAATATTTATGACACTGAATTCTTCAAAATTTTTATTCTTTAAATCTTTATTATCTCTTTTACCTTTCTTTTTAGTACATTGAACAATTGTATTTCCTTTATTAATAGATGTTCTTTTTATTTTTTCAAAAATATTTTAAAATTCTTTGCAAACAAACCAAAATCTTCATAATCTAGAGATTCTACATTGGAGTCATTTTCTATTTCTTCATGGATGGATTTTAGGATGATAGATATATGCTTCTTTGATTGAGATAATGTGTGTTTATAAGTTTGTAACAACCTAATAAGTTCTTTAATTTTTTACTTTATGAAGGCCTTTACTATCTTTTATGATAGTGACCTTAGAACTAAATTGCTTAGGAAGAGATCTCATAACTTTTCCATTGATGTAGTTTCTAGGTATTTTTTTCCAAGATTAAATATGAAATTTATAATATTATTTGATTTGGCATATAAATTATCAAAAGTTTCATCATTTTTTATTTTAATATGTTCAAATTTTATTGTAAGTATTTGCAATTTGAAATTCTTAACCATCTTAATTCCTTCAAGGGTAATTTTAAGTATCTTCTAGACTTCTTTTGATATTTCACATATGGAGATATATTTAAACTATTTTAAAACTTTAGCCAAAAAATAGCAAATAGCCATTTACTATTCTAATTGTACGCATCTAATTTTACTTTAATTCATAACAATAAAATTTAGCTTTGTTATTTATCACACCTCTGGGTGGTGTCACCTGATTGAGTATTTTCCCACACCCATTTATTCATGGATTTTAGGAACACTTTCATGTAAACCATCTAATATATACAATAACTCCCATTGAAATAGGAATGAATGAATAAATATTGACTAGTGTGCATTTAGTAAGGGTTAAGGATCAAGATGTACTATTGATATTAATTGAAAAGATTAGGGATCTTTAATCTCAATTAATTTAAATCCTATAAACTTACAGAAATAAATTTACTTGAATATATAGTACATATAAAGTATGTTCTATACTAAATGCAAATCATAATAAATATTCACAATTAATTATAGTACCGAAATAAATTTAAATAATAAGAAAATTTATGCAAAAAATTTTGGTAATGAAAAGAAACCTCAATAACAAATATTTATCAAGTAAAATTCTTCATATTTCTATAATCAATGAGAGTAACACATTAAGAAAGTTAACTTATATCCCGAGTGATATAGACATGTTAAACTTTAACCAACTTATTCTTAACTTGTAATTCTTACCAATGAACTCTTTAAATTTTCTTCCAAAAGGGGAATCGGATATCTTTTAATTTTTTTTGTTGATTTTACTTTACTTGCAGTAAAATCTCCACATACTACAAGATTCCAATACCATGCCACCAACATACCAAATAAGGGTTTACAAATTGGAGCTAGTATATGAAATAATAGAGAAAATTATGAAAAAGAAAACCTCGGCAATTTATCTCAAGAGCAAGCATTTTTGGTTTTATCAATAAAAGAGGGCTATACACATTTAATCAAAGAGAGCTTTGCCATTATAGCCTTTTTGCACAGTTTGTTCATTTACTATTAGTCAACATAACTATTTGAAAGTGAAGTACTTATAGAAGAGGTCGAAAATTAAGTCAAAGCATGCAACCTTTTAGAAAATAGCATCCTATCACACGTTTGCTACATGGCACATATTAGGCACAAAAACTTTATTAAAAGGTACATACCCCGATGTACATACACTACTCAATCTCATATCATGTGTGAGTATTCTAGATAAATGGTATTCATACGCGGCTCAGGTGCACCTCATACATAGGCATTTTGGATAAACTATGCTTATTTACAACTCGAGCACACATTGAGCACGAATATTCTTGCCAAAATATGCACATACGCATATCAAGCAAAGATTAGTATGTAGATATTGGGAGATGACATATTTGTGAATAACGGGCATGTATCTAAAGTTAGTCATGACTGATACTTGAGAATTTTTTAAGAAAATTATTTTATTCAATCACGAAATATGTCATTATAAAGTATTTCTAGCAATTTAAACCATCCCTCTTCATATATCCTTTGTTGCTTTATTTTATATTTTGGGAAGAGGGGCGTAAGCAATTTAAATGTATTACACTATTTTCCATAATTTTTTGAGATTATTGTAATTTTATTAGATTTTAGTTGGGTTTTAAAATAAATAAATAAATGATTAATTAAAAGACCATGTTATTCACACAAATAAATATATTGTTGGAAACATCTAGAATGTTACACTAAATATTGTTTGACCCTTTCTTGGACCTCATCTATGGTGAGAGTTTATCATAGTTTGATAATTTTATCCTAAATTCATATTTGATTCAATTATATTCTTGAACATTATTTTGAAGTTAAATTTACAAATTTAACTAAGCATAACTTAATTAGTCCATATATAACACAAATTAAAACTTTTAGCATCTTCTATTTGAACCTCTCACCATCTTAGAGCCATTAAGAATTTTTTGATGGTTGTTCCTTGAGTGTTTTTCATGTGAACATGACAACAAACAACATCAAAGGTGATCAAAAGTTACAATCTGATGGGCCCAGTAGTAAAAGATTAGGATTTAGACCTGAATGTCAAAATTAATACTATTAAATGGGTTGGACTGTCCAAAATATATATCATAAGACTAATTTATCTTGTTAGATGTCAGAATATCAGAGAAACGATTCTTCGGATTAACTTGTTTACTTTGTGGTAGAATTGTCAAAAAAAGGCTTACATGATAGATAGACATACCATCAAAAAACACTCTAGATGCTAGGGACTAACTATCATGAAATTGTCCTATCTAAAGGCTTAGTTTGTAGAGCGCTAAGTTGTCAATATAGACAAAACGGCGAACTAGTCTGACAATTGACCAAAGTCACAGTGGTTCACTCCACCTAGCTCTCTACGCAAGCATTGACCAAAATGTGTCATTTGTGGAGCTGCACCGATGGAAGATTGGTTATATATGACCCACAAAGCTCACTATCTTCCAAATGGCATTATTCATAGTTACCAAGACTAAGAATCGGATTGAGGACTTTCTAAATCTCTTTAAAGTTAGCCTTAATATCTCGATAAATATAAGTACTCTAGTATAGAAATGGATATCTCTTTACTTTAAACATAGCCTCTACTTATGTTGCTTTATCACTCCAAAAAAAAGAGTGATAAAAATACACTGTCATAACAATGTTAGAAAAAATATATCCTAATACTTAAAAATGTCCAAAAAAAGTTATAAATTATTTATTAAATTATTATTTTAAAAATTTATCCCTTATAAAAAATAGTAAATAAAATTTAAATTTAATAAAATTTAATAACTTGAAGGTCTCGAACTTTCTTTGCACACTTTTTTTTCCTTTGATATCATTTTTAATAAAATTTCATGTTTTCATTACATATATATAAATAAATTGTAACATGCAGCCATTGGATAAAAGGGCATCCAACGGTCGTAGATTTGTTAGAAAATAAATCATCGTCCCCATTTCTCCATTTAGCGCCACACTTTCTCTTCCTCTCTTCCTCTTCTTCCCTTTATTTTGCTTAGCGACGCCATTGTTGTCATTATTTTCGTAGCCGTTGCCGTCGCCTGAGAGAAAGAGTTACTATTTTTGCGGCCGTTATTTCGTGTCGCAGTTGTCCATCGTCACTGTTTGGAGTTACCGGTATTGTTCATCGTCACAAATCAGACAAGTAATGTCTTTCATTCCTTGAAATCAACTGTAAATCTACCTTATTATTATTAAAATATAGCGATTTATTACTTAAAATTGTTATATTCATACTATTTTTTGAATCTCAATTTATAAAATAAGAATTATTTTACATTAAAATATTTTTCACGTATTTATTGCCACTATCGTTATCTTCCATTTGACTATTTTTCTTTAATTTTTTCTACTCTCTTATTTCGAATATGTTCTTTAAGCTTATAGTTAACGAGAAGCCGTAATTTGAGTCCAAATCGGAGTTGCCGTTGTTCTCTATTCGCTGATGGAGGTATAGTATCAATTTTGAGCTATATTAGTTGTATTTTTGCTGTTAAGGGTTTATATTGATGATTTCATTTGATCTGTACTTGATCATTGAAAAACATCTCTTCATATCATTATTTGTTTGCTTATTTTTTTTTAACTTTTCATACTATTAGTCATTTAAGCGTGAATTCCAAACTATATGAGATGTTTCATTATTGTTCATCGGATTTGTACTTCATTTAACATTTGAAGATAATTTTTGGAAAGCAACTGCATGGAGAATGATACTTGTTTTATGTTTAGTAGTCAATTTGTGCTTCATATTTGTTTCGTTGGATTTGCTTGATCATAACCTTCCTTTTCAGAAAGTTGTTACTCCATTGGTTTGATTCAGATGTGACTTACAATTTCTTTGGATGAAAGATTTAAGATGAAATACATGAGCTTTTTCCCTGACTAAGTAGTTGAACTTAATACAAACTGCCATTAACATTTATGCTATGTAATGTTGCAGAAATTTCAACCATATATTATTCAGTTAGTCATTAGATCATCTTCTCTTCATCACAACGCGGAAATGTCTTGTTACATTGCATTGTTTGTATTTTTTTGTTTATCATTCACTTCACAGCTATTATTTTTGACCTTTTTAATTCATCGGGTATCACTAATGTCTATAAAACAATGAAGTGAAACATAGAAAAAGGAATTCCGTTGTGTGAGAAAAAGGAGTGCCCTGCAAACAATTTTGTGCAAGACGTGCTATGGGACTGAACCAACAATTCAGACGGTCTTTTGCATCCATGGGTTAGGTCAACAAATAAGAATTTGCTTGAATTTCTTCCGGATCGAATAACCTAGATGGATTTCTCTTCCTCAACTGATCGTGTATTAAAACAAGTGGAGGTTAGGGCTTTTGAGAAGATGTCAAAAATATTATTTTTTATATTTGTTTAATTTATTTTCAATTATGATTCTATTATATTAAAATATTTAAAATTATACAATAATTATTTATAAAATAACTCATTACTCATAATAGCCAAATGATTAGAAAATAGAATACTAGATCAAATGATCTCAGTATTTAAAGAGAATATGCTTGTAAGTTCAAGTTTAGATTATAAACTTTAAATTTAAGTATATTTTACTAAATTCTAAAAAATGCTTATGCTAATATTATTATTTTTTAAATTTTTAGATTATTCAAATACGTAAAGGAATACAAATGGATGAAGTTCAATGTATTATGAAGGCTAGGAGAAGAATATTGCACAACTTTATTCATTAACTTATCAGAATGTGTTAGAATAGTTTTTAAATTGTCATAAAAAAATTTTATTCTATTATATAAAATTTATTTGTGTTTTTTTTATCAATATAAATTTATTATTTGTATCAAAATTTTGTCAATTGAAGTATATAACTTAAAGGTAAAATTATATACTTTTTGTGACAATTATTTTCCATTAAACATATTATTTTGTGACAAATTAAAAATATATTTTAATGATAATATTATTTTATTACTAAAGAATAATATTTAAAGACAATTTATTTTTTATCACTAAAGAATCTTTTAATAACAAAATAAAAATTCATCACTAAAGGTTAGGTGACGGATTTTTAGTGACAATTTAGTGACGAAACATCATTTCATCACTAAATTTTCTAGTAATAAGTTTACAATAAATAGTAATAAATTATTTTGTCACTAAAAATTAAAATTGTTATAGTGAGAACCATGAAAATAAAATTGCCATCTTTCTTATTCATCCCACGACATAATTCAATGAAGATTGTTAATTGGTACAATTATTATCGGAACATAATAACTAGTACATTGATTATTATGTATCTTGATTAGATTTTAATTCATATTCTTTAATTCACAATGGTTAATTTAGCTTAGATAATAAGTACAAAATAGTGCACCATGTAGTTTTGACTTTGTTGGTGTGAGAAAGAGCACTTTCGATGGGTTAATTTTGTTAGTTTTATTGTTTCAATGTCCCATTTTGCAAAAGAACCAGGGCCTAAAACTAATATCTTTCTTTTTCACAATATAATATAATTGGAATTAAAGATGAGCTTTTCTATATACATATTAGGCTGTTTGGACCCCTCCTTATTATATGAGTTTCTTTGTCATCATCTCTTACTTCTGTAACACGGCGTTGATTCGTTGATTGACAAATCTAATGTGGACCTCATATCCTAATAACCAATTAATAAATGTTGCTGATTTTAAAGCATATGTCGTAAAAATATATTTTGCTATAATGGGAATATGTCAATTCACACCATATTCAAAAGTCTTAATTAATTTTTTATTGAAATAATCATTTATCGTGTATTGATTAGATATCAACTCGTATTGTTTATTGTAGAATTTCTTACTAAACAACACAAAATTATACACTAGTATAATTTTGACTTTGGTGTGAGAAAGATCACTTCTAATTGGTTAATTATATATACGCACATGCATAATATGTTAATTTACTTTATGTGATAGGTTAATTTAATTTTGATAACAAACATGACTAGTCAACTTACTATATATTGTACGTGGATGCCCTATGATGTGAATTTGTCACTAGTTATAAATACTAGTTATAATTAAGAAAATAAGAGAGAATTAAATCGATTGGTTGATAAACTGATCAAATTAATTCAATTATTATTTAATTATTTATTGAGTTAGTTTGATAGTACCATATCCAAAAATTAATCATAGGGCTCCTAACAACAAGTACAAAATTGTGCATTATTGTAACTTTTGACTTTGGTGTGAGAAAGAATACTTTTGATAGGTTATTTAGTGGATAACAAATAATCTTTTCTTTTATTATAATTTTCAGAAATATCATATTTTTTTATTTTTAAAAATTTAGATTATTTTAAAAATTATAAAATAATAATTCTAAAATCTAGAAAAAGTATAATATATTGATTAATTTCATAAGTTATATTATCAAATATTTCTACACTGTTCATATAAGTTTGTGAGCATAAGTGGGACAGCTGTTATTTTTCTTGTTGAAATTTTTCTGAATGAAAAAAAAATATATAATATTTATATAAAAACATTGGGCAAAAAATAAAAATTACATATATATTTTTGTGAAATTTTTGAATTTTTGGACATATATTACATCACGATTGTTAGAAATTAAAACTTACCCAATTTATTAGGGGTGCTGCATTGTTTTGTAACTCGAATGGTTAAAGGATTACAATTATTTTAAAATAGTATTGTTACTTATATACCTAACTCTATATTTACTTTTATCATTATTGTCAAAAAGAAATACCTATTCCACTTTGTTTTAATCTTTTTGTTAGAGTTTGATTCGGACACCCACAACCTGGTACAGCGGAACGAAATCCAAAATCCTCCCATCTAATATTAACCACCAGACTTGTAATCCCAAAAAATATAATAATATACAATATTTTTAAAGTAGAAAAGTCTTTCAACCAAAGAAAATGTTATTGGATAAATTTCAACCAAATCAACTATAATAATGCTGCAGGTTATAAATAACCACATCTGAAATATTTTTATTACAATCTCAATTAAAGATTGGTTAATTATAACTCTTTCATACACTCAACAACTCAAAAGAGACAATATATTGAGAAATAAGAGCAACCACTTAAAATAAGTCATAGAAGACCACTATAGAATAGTATTCCCAATATTGATAAAGAACATAACTCAAATCTAGCTGACTGCATAAGTGGCATGGCAACTTGGGCTTATTCTGCAAATAGGTGAAATATCTTACTGCTTTTTTCATAATTGTAACTAAATGCTGCTCTAAAAAACACATCGCTAGTCAAGTTTTCAAACGAGGCCAAACATCTAGCTCGACTGATCTTTTAATGTCCACATTTTCAGTTATACTTCATCATAATACAAGTAATTGTTTGTAGAACTTTAAAAATGCAATTGACCAAATGAATAATAAAAGTGTCCAATGAGCAAATAGTGGCTCATCGTTTAGTGTAAAGTAATGGTTTCCGAATATCGTAATTATGGATAATTAAGGTAATATAATCAAAATTAGACTTAATCTACATAAAAAATTAGGTTTCAGGATCGTAGATTGAAGTGGTGGGAGAAAGTTTGTTGGGCGCCTGAGGTGGCACCAACCGGCCGCTTGAGCGTTGCGGCAAGCACAGGATCCAGCAGGCCTGTGGCTACGATTTTACCCAGGTCCTAATGATGATGATAATAAATAATATTACTCAGGTCCTATTACTTAACCGTGCACTTTTCATATTGCTCATTAAAGGTAAAAGTTGTAAGGCTGTTTAACAATAATAGGAAGTGAACTCGTGATTAATCTAGTAGGCTTGCTAGAGGAACAACGAATCAATGTAAAGTCTTAAAGGGCCACCTGGCTTTCTCTTCCTCAACTGACCGTGTATTAAAACAAGTGGAGGTTAAGGCCTTTGAGAAGATGCCAAAAATATTATTTTTTATATTTGTTTAATTTATTTCCAAGTATGATTCGATTATATTAAAATATTTAGAATTATACGAGAATTATTTATAAAATAACTCATTACTCATAATAGCCAAATAATCAGAAAAATAGAATATTAGATCAAATGGTCTCAATATTTAAAGAGAATATGCTTGTAAGTTATAGTTTAGATTATAAACTTTAAATTTAAGTATATTTTACTAAATTCTAAAAAATACTTATACTAATATTATTATTTTTTAAAATTTTAGATTATTCAAATACGTAATGGAATACAAATGGATGAAGTTCAATGTATTATGAAGGTTAGGAGAATAATATTGCACAACTTTATTCATAAATTTATCAGAATGTATTAGAATATTTTTTAAATTGTCATAAAATAATCTTATTCTATTATATAAAATTTATTTGTGTTTTTTGATCAATATAAATTTGATATTTGCATCAAAATTTTATCAATTAAAGAATATAATCTAGAGTTAAAATTATATACTTTTTGTGACAATTATTTGCCATTAAACATATTATTTGGAGATAAATTTAAAAAATATTTTAGTGATAAAATTATTTTGTTACTAAAGAATATTATTTAATGATAATTTATTTTTGTCACTAAAAAATCTTTTAATGACGAAATAAAAATTCACCACTAAAGGTTTATTGACAGACTTTTAGTGACAAAATATTATTTCATCACTAAATTTTTTAGTAATAAATTTATAATTAATAGTAACAAATCATTTTGCCACTAAAGATTAAAATTATTATAGTGAGAACCATAAAAATAAAATTACCCTCTTTCTTTTTCATCCCACAACATAATTCAATGAAGGTTGTTAATTGGTACAATTATTATCGAAACATAATAATTGGTACATTGATTGTTATGTGTCTTGATTAGATTTTAATTTGTATTTTTTAATTCACAATTGTTAATTTAACATAGATGATAAGTACAAAATAGTGCACTATTGTAATTTTGACTTTGTTTGTGTGAGAAAGAGCGTTTCCTATAGGTTAATTTTGTTAGTTTTGTTGTTTCAATGTCCCATTTTGTAAGAGAACCAAGGCATAAAACTACTATCTTTCTTTTTCACGACATAATATAATTGAAATTAAATAGAAGCTTTTTTATATACATATAAGGCTGTTCGGACCCCTTCCTTTTATATGAGTTGCATTGTCATCGTCTCTTTCTTCTTTGTCAGGTAGCATGGCATGGATTCATTGATTGACAAATCTAACTTGGGCCTCCTATCGTACTTACCAATTAATAAAAGTTGATGATTTTAAATCATATGTCATAAAAACATATTTTGCTGTAATAGGGATATGTTAAATTTGCTCCATATTCAAAAGTCTTAATTAATTTTTTATTAGAATAATTATTTATTGTGTATTTATTAAATATCAACTTATATTGTTTACTGTAGAATTTCTTACTTAATAATATAAAATAGTAGACTAGTATAATTTTGACTTTGGTGTGAGAAAGAGCACTTCTTATTGGTTAATTATATATACACACATGTATAATATGTTAATTTACTTTATGTGATAGGTTAATTTAACTTTGATAACAAACATGACTAGTCAACTTACTATATATTGTACGTGGATGCCCTATGATGTGAATTTGTCACTAGTTATAATAAATACTAAATGTATTCAAGAATAGATTTAAATCAATTGGTAGATAAATTGAGCAAATTAATTCGATTACTATTTAATTATTTATTGAGTTAGTTTGATACTAGCATATCCAAAAATTAATCACAGGACTCCTAACAACAACTGCAAAAAAGTGCGTTATTGTAGCTTTTGACTTTGGTATGAAAAGAACACTTTTGATAAGTTATTTATCAGGCTACCAATAATTTGTTGTTTTATTATAATTCACATAAATATCATATTTTTTTAATTTTAATGATTTAGATTATTTTAAAAATTATAAAATAGTAATTCTAAAATCTAGAAAAAGTATAATATATCCATTAATTTCATAAATTAGATTATCAAACGCATAATCTCTTTCCGGCCTAGTTTCTACACTATTCATATAATATAGCTAGCATAAGTAGGAGAGCTGTTATTTTTATTATTGAAATTTTACTAATTGAAAACAAAAAAATATAACATTTATATAAACACATTGGGAAAAAATAAAAATTATATAAATATTTATGTGAAATTTTTAAATTTTTTGATATATACTATATCACGATTGTTAGAAATTAAAACTTACGTAATTTATTAGGGGTGCTACATCGTTTTGTAACTCAAATGGTTAAAGGATCACAATTATTTAAAAATAGTATTGTTACTTATATACCTAGCTCTATGTTTACTTTTATCATCTTTTTGTTAGAGTTTGATTCGAACATACACAACTTGGTACAGCGGAATGAAATACAAAATCTCCCCGTCTAATATCAACTACCAGACTCGTGAGCGAAAAAAATATAATAGTACACAATATTTTTAACGTGAAAAACCTTTTTTAACTAAAAAAAAGTTACGGAATAAATTTTATCCAAATTAACTATAATAATACTGCCGGTTACTAATAAACCCATACGTAATACTTTCATGACAATCTCAAATGTAAAATGGTTGATTACAGTCATTCAATACACTTAACAACTCAAAAGAGAAAGTACAATGATGAATAAGAGGAACCACAGAAAACAAGTCATAGAAGACCACGTTAGAACAATGTACCCAATATTTACAAAGAATGAAATTTAAATAGCATCTCAACCATATATCGACCCTTTTCCTCTTCTCTCTCTTTGAACGGTACTATTTGTGTAAAAAATGATTTTAGATTATTCTAAAATCCCATTATACGCAATTTTATATTAGGCGTGGTGCTTGAACATCAATCAAGTGTGTGCCCCGCATTAGCCTTTTGAAATCTACGCACAATCTCTCTAATGGACATACATCAGGCGACTCCTAATCTGAAATTGGCATATAGATATAAATCAAATGCCTGTCCTGCCCCACTCTATTGACCTTCGATCGATTTTCAGCCCACCCAAGGACTAATATTAGGTGACACTTTAACATCATTTGCCACTTTAATGATAATCTATTTATTGTGGCACCCAAGAGGGATTAAACAAAACCCAACACTTTTCTTTCTCCCAACTCTCTCTCTATATAACTTTTGATAATATTGATACAAGTAGGTATATAAATATCATTTCTCATTTTGAAAAGGTGGTTAACCTTAATTAGCAATTAAATTATACAACGTTATATGTCTACAATATTTAATAATATTTCGTAGTTATATTTTAGCTGAATTTGGATAAAATTTAAACTTGGTAATGCGAATTGGGATTATCACCTTCTCAACCCATACGCAATTAAAAACCTGGGTAATGTATCCTAGACAAAAAGTGTTAACTTTCTTTTTTTCTTTTTTAAAGAAAATATTGGTTTAGAGTAATCAAACTTCTCAGTTTTTTTATGAAATTCAAAGTATTTTAAATTTAGTTTAAGTTAAAATTTACTAAGTTCGACTAGATTTTTGTTCCACTTTCCTAATTTATATCCAAACCATTCTCCCATCCATAAAATCACATGAGACATCTGGAGTTCTTTTTAAATTACAAAATTAAATTAAATTTTATAATTTAGAGTACCTAATAGCAAAACTGCTGTTACGTAAATTTTTTTATTTTTTGATATATTCTTCTAGTAAAATTTATATTTAGAATTTTTTTTTAAAAACACGGAGTTCCTGCTTTGCGAAGCAGGTACCCGGATCCGGGGGGCATCCTTCTCCTCATCTGAACCGTCGAATGTAAAATCCGACGGTCCACACGTTTTGAACGAATAATATAATATGGGCCGTTCGATTTTAAATTTAATCATCCAAAACACGTAACCGTCAAATTTTACATCCGACTGTCCAAATTAAAAGAAGGACGATCCTTCTCCACATCGGAGAAGGATGCCCCCTCAATCCGCAGGTACCCCGTGCTCCCCTAACCCCTCCCCCCCTTCCTTCCTCTATAAAAGGAAATCAGTCCCCTTCTATTACCCTTCAATGCTCCAAAAAGACATATAGAGAGGTAGAGAGAAAGAGAGATGGGAAAGTGGGCTATAGCAATTCACGGTGGGGCTGGTGTTGATCCTAACCTCCCGGTCGAAGTTCAAGAGGCCGCCAAACGGCTCCTTGAACGTTGTCTCAGACTCGGGGTCTCTGCTCTTCGCTCCAATGCCGCTGCAATTGATGTTGTTGAACGTATTGTAAGTCTAGTTTCATTTACTCTTGCATGTGTTTTCCTCTTTCTTCTGTTCTGGAGGGATACCGCAGCCACAGCCATAGCAGCGGCTTTTGTTGCTTACCATTACCACTGTGGACAATGGTAAAATATCTGTTAGGGCTATGTTGTTCCCTGCTCCTTCAATATATATATATATATATATATATCTGTCTATCTATCGATATTGGCAGGATATGATTATTATTCTTAGAGTTTATTAGTTATGTACATACAGTTAGATTGGGTATTTTTCACGTCATCTTAGAAGTGGAATTGCAAATTATCAAGATGTCATTTCCATTGCCTTATTGAAGGTGAGAGAACTGGAAGATGATCCTGTTTTTAATGCCGGTCGCGGTTCTGCGCTGACAAACGAAGGAACGGTGGAGATGGACGCCAGCATTATGGACGGCTCAGGAAGACGATACGGCGCCGTGTCGGGCTTGAGCACCGTCAAGAATCCGGTTTCGCTTGCCCGGCTTGTCATGGACAAGACTCCTCACTCCTATCTTGCCTTTGCAGGTGCCGAAAAATTTGCCCGCGATCAGGTCTAGTTTTTGACTTTTTCCTTTTCCTTTTTTATTAAAAAATAAATGTTTTTCTTTTATTTATTAACGTAAATTAAGAAGAAAAAATTATCGTTTTTTTGAAGTTTAAGGAAATTGAAGTAATATAATACTCCACCATCAAGTTAATAACAAATTATTCATTTCGAACGTGGATGCAGGGCGTTCAGCTGGAGGACGAGAGCTATTTTATCGTGGAAGACAGAGTGAAAGTGCTTAAATTTGCAAAGAAAATCAATGCTACTCTGGTACGTTATTTCTTAGTTTAATTTTGTTAATGAAAAAATATATATAAACATCATTTCATGTTTTCAAATAATATATATTTAATTCGTATAATAGTTTTACGCATCGTGACCATTTATATATATACTATTTCATTATTATTTACGATCAATAATATGTTCTTTTTCTAACTAATTAGTAATCTTTACATCTCTCCTAATAATAAACTCTCCTTTCCAAAATATTCAGTTCGGGTACCCAGAAATCGACTCGGCGACGTTGGAGCCTAAGGGCGATGTTCCCTTCCGGATGAACGGCCAACCACTCTTTGGCTGCTACAGGCCAGAAACAGTGGGTTGTGTTGTGGTGGACAAACGGGGGATGTGCGCGGCGGCCACCTCTACAGGCGGCATCACGAACAAGATGGTTGGGCGCATTGGAGACTCACCCATTATCGGTGCTGGAATATACGCATGCAAGCTATGCGGAGTGTCGTGCACGGGAGAAGGGGAGTTTATTTTGCGCGCAACGCTGGCGCGGGAGGTGGCTGCGGCGATGGAGTACAAGGGGCTGAGCCTCAAGGGGGCGGTGGAGTACGCCATAAATGAGAGGCTTGATGAAGGACAAGCTGGACTGATAGCAGTTTCCAATGAAGGAGAGGTGGCGTATGGGTTTAACAGCGTTGGGATGTTTAGGGGATTTGCTACCGAAGATGGCAACATGGAAATTGGCATTTGGGACAAAATGTTTAAAGTTTAAAGCTTTCATGTGTGTGTGAGTGTGTGAGTGTGTGTGTGTGTGTGCGTGTGTGTGTGTGTGTGTGTGTGTGTGAGTGAGTGAGTGCGTGTGTGTTTGTGTGTGTGTTATGAATATTATGTACGTGAAAATAAATGCCATATATATATAATATGGTTATTATTATAATTGCTTATTATGTCTTACGAGTTTTTATTTATTATTTAATTTAAGATAATAAATACTTTTGTATGTTCTATTATGTTAAAGAAATGATGCGTCAGGGTATTATTATTGTATATAATTTACTAGTTATGCTAATGGTGCATATGGGTGAAAGGTTGGACTCTAAAAAATAAATTATTTTACATATTGAAAAATACTGATGTATAATAATCTTTAACAAATTTTAACGTTATAGAATTTATAGTGAATTGTAAATATATATTGGCATATCGCTCGTGTAGAAGGTTGTCAAGATTTTACCATCAGTAGGTAAAATAAATTCATCAATAATAATAATTCTTTATAAATAAACACAATCTAATAGCCAAAGGTGGCTCGAATGTTGCACACTAACCGTAAACAACATTTGAAACTATAAATTTTATAGCGGACATAGGAATTGGCCTAAACTACCATCATTCATCTACAAAATAGTATAAATACCTACTGAGATCTAAATTTTAGCAAGATAATCATTCATAATATTTTTATAACTTATTGGGTCAAATAACAATTGCAGAATTCAAGAAATATATAATCATATACAGAATATAAAATCTAGCAATCCTTAAATCTACAATCAAATAGCTAAATAGAAGTATTCACAATACTCCTATATCATATAAGTATTCATGACTTGTTAATTTGAAAAAGTTAGAAAATAATTACAAATTATGAGTTTAATACTTAACAAATATATATATATAATAAATAATATCAATCTGTAAAATAGATGGAATGACAACGAATCATAAAACACAGATGAAATTCTAAATGTAAAACTTTTCATTAAACAATTTCTAAATTATGATTTCTTATAAATAATTTGATATAAATATGAATATTCAAATTATAGAAACCGGACAAAAACATTAGAATACTAAAGTGTATAATTTTTCTATGAATTTTACAAACTAAAGAATATAAAAATCTATAAAATTCAGAACGCCAAAACATCTCAAATCATAAAATATGATATAGATTAAATCCCAAGAACTAAGTACTGATAGCTCACACATCGGCTAATTAAAATGTCAAACTTTTAATAACATGTTACTTATATTTTTGGTAATCTTAAATTGATATAGTACTATTCAAGTTCTATAAACAAGTCGTTTACATATTACTATTTATAAATGGAGTCAAACACTACTTTTTTCGTAGATAATAGGAACATTCTTCAAGTGGGCCTAATACAATAAGACATGTTTGATTATAAACCATTAATTTTTTTTTTTATAATGATTCTAATTTATCAAATAGATAATTTGATAACAATATATAAAATTTTTTCACCATTTAAAAAAAATATAAAATCAGAAAAAAAAATTGAAATAGAATCGTCAATAATAAATTCTTACAAAGAAGTTACATATTAGGTTAAGTGTATAAAATATTTCATAACTTTTTCTTTACTATATCTCAATATATAAACATATTCATTTAAAACATCCACACATTTAGGAAAAAAATACAATCTTAAAATATTTGGTAAACCTAAGTAAAATCTTAACACATTCAATAAAATACATATTCATATAACAATATTTGAAAAATGAGTGTAAAAGATGATATGGATGTAGATATAAATATATATCAAAAGTAAAATCAAGGGATACCAAAAATAAATCAAAGAAATAGGTTTAAAAATACTTTATTTAAGCCTTAAATTTAACATATCTAACACTAAATAACTTTTAACCCTTTTTTTCTCCTTCTCTCTCCTTTCTTTTTCTATCTATTCTGTCTATTTTTTCACACAAATGACAAAAAATTTATGAAGAACCATTATATGCTTAATCAGTATATAATTACCAGATAGAATTCATCAGGCACCACTCACATTTACAGGCATGAATGAGTATTGCATCAAATGCCACCATTCTATTTCATTTGTATACGAGCATTCCACAGATATCCTTCAGATATAATACTTCTATCTAAAATACATACAAGAGGGAAGATAGGCTCCCATCAAGTGCTAGACCTATTTTACTCAAATTTAGTTTTTTTTAAATGTTTTATCATATACTTGTTTATTATATTATCCTAACATATATATATATGAGTAATAATACCATAAATATAAATAACAAAGCAAACATTACAAAGATAATATATACACGTGTGTATATGTGTACAAAGAAAATTTGCATAGCTTGATTAATTTAAGGTAAAAATTATAATTATTGTTACAAATTTAGTTAACATTTCAAATAAATTTCAGAATCGTTGAAAAAAATGAAAAAAAAAATTTGGTGAAAGAAGGTAGAATATTAAAATTTTTATTAAGATAGCCGAAAATGTCAAGTAATAAAAGTCTTAAAATGTGTAATAAATCAAGGTGGGACGGGGAGAGGCATGGCCTCAAAAACTAAGCAACTTTATACGAATGAGAAATATTTTTAAACACTATTTATTCTTTTTTAAAATATCTTAGAGTAACATGATATTTATTTATTTTTTTATGTAGATCTATTAATATAAATTAATAGATGAGAGACATATTATCAAGGATATTCCAGTGATAAATAATTAATATCTCTCTAACATAACTTATATATGTTAACAACGAGACGTATTAATATTACTTATAACCTTTAAACTTCTATCCATGGTTCCAAATTTGTAGGATTCAATATATTTTAGACTGTTTACGATGCCACAAGTAAAATTATCACTATGTTATTTGAAGGATACTAGTTTGAATTTTGAAAACAGTCTCTCACACAATATAAAGCCATATTATATATAATAAACTTAATGTGATGATTCGGACTCAATCAACGATTGCTACCAGATGTGACAACATAAGAAATCATAAATATAAAAAGCAATCATCATCTCACGACCACAAACGATCAAACATGATCACTAATGTCTAAAATATCTTATACATCCAAAAACATAGAAAAACTGTAGGCCCAAAATCTAATAAAAAGAAATAAAAAATATTAAATGTATTTCTAGAGTATAAAATAAAGTCTTTTCCAACTCGGATCCAAAAGATATTAAAGTTCACAACTCTCTCTCAAATTCTAGTGTTAGTCATCTTTAATCTACTAAATGTATCACTTTTCTTTCTAAAGATTGTTATAGTGAGAACCATGAAAATAAAATTGTCCTCTTTCTTTTTCATCCTACAACATAATTTAATGAAGGTTGTTAATTGGTACAATTATTATCGGAACATAATAACTGGTACATTGATTGTTATGTGTCTTAATTATATTTTAATTTGTATTCTTTAATTTACAACTGTTAATTTAACATAGATGATAAGTACAAAATAGTGCACTATTGTAATTTTGACTTTGTTTGTGTGAGAAAGAGCACTTCCTATAGGTTAATTTTGTTAGTTTTGTTGCTTCAATGTCCCATTTTGCAAGAGAACCTGGGCATAAAACTATTATCTTTCTTTTTCACGTCATAATATAATCGGAATTAAATAGAAGCTCTTCTATATACATTTAAGGCTGTTCGAACCCCTCCCTTTTATATGAGTTGCATTGTCATTGTCTCTTTCTTCTTTGTCAGGTAGCATGGCATGGATTCGTTGATTGACAAATCTAACTTGGCCCTCTTATCGTACTGACCAATTAATAAAAGTTGTTGATTTTAAATCATATGTCATAAAAACATATTTTGCTGTAATAGGGATATATCAAATTTACTCCATATTTAAAAGTCTTAATCAATTTGTTATTAGAATAACCATTTATTGTGTAATTATTAAATATCAACTCATATTGTTCACTGTAGAATTTCTTACTTAATAACACGAAATAGTAGACTAGTATAATTTTGACTTTGGTGTGAGAAAGAGCACTTCTAATTGGTTAATTATATATACACATATGTATAATATGTTAATATACTTTATGTGATAGGTTAATTTAACTTTGATAATAAACATGACTAATCAACTTACTATGTATTATTCGTGGATGCCCTATGATGTGAATTTGTCACTAGTTATAATAAATGCTAATTATATTCAACAATAGATTTAAATTAATTGGTAGATAAATTGACCAAATTAATTCGATTACTATTAAATTATTTATTAAGTTAGTTTGATACTAGCATATCCAAAAATTAATCGTAGGACTCCTAACAACAAGTACAAAAAAGTGCATTATTGTAGCCTTTGACTTTGGTATGAAAAAGAATACTTTTGATAGGTTATTTATCGGGATACCAATAATTTGGTGTTTTATTATAATTCACATAAATATCATATTTTTTAATTTTAATGATTTAGATTATTTTAAAAATTATAAAATAATAATTCTAAAATCTAGAAAACTATAATATATCCATTAATTTTATAAATTATATTATCAAATGCATAATCTCTTTCTCGTCTAGTTTCTATCCTATTTATATAAGTTAGCTAGCATAACTGGGAGAGCTGTTATTTTTATTGTTAAAATTTTACTAACTAAAAACAAAAAATATAACATTTATATAAACACATAGGAAAAAAATAAAAATTATATATGTATTTATGTGAAATTTTTAAATTTTTTGATATATATTATATCACGATTGTTAGAAATTAAAACTTTCCTAATTTATTAGGGGTGCTACATGGTTTTGTAACTCAAATTGTTAAAGGATCACAATTATTTTAAAATAGTATTGTTACTTATATACCTAACTCTATATTTACTTTTATCATCTTCTTGTTAGAGTTTGATTCGAACATACACAACTAGGTACATCAAAATGAAATAAAAAATCCCCCCATCTAATATCAACTATCAGACTCGTGAGCCTAAGAAATATAATAGTACACAATATTTTTAACGTGGAAAATATTTTTCAACTAAAAAAAAGTTACGGGATAAATTTTTACCAAATTAACTATAATAATACTGCTGGTTACAAATAAACCCATACGTAATACTTTCACGACAATCTCAAATGTAAAATGGTTGATTATAATCCTTCAATATATTCAACAACTCAAAAGAGAAAGTACAATGATAAATAAGAGGAACCACAGAAAATACGTCATAGAAGACCACTTTAGAATAATGTATCCAATATTTACAAAGAATGAAATTTAAATAGGATCTCAACTAGATATCGACCATTTTCTTCTTCTCTATTTTTTCCTTCTCTTTTACGGTATCATTTGTGTAAAAAATGATTTTAGATTATTCTAAAACCCCATTATACGCAATTTTATATTAGGCGTGGTGCTCGAACATCAATCATGTGTGTGTCCCACATTAGCCTTTTGAAATCTACGCACAATCTCTCAATTGGACATACCTCAGGCGACTCCTAATCTAAAATTAGTACATAGATATAAATCAAATGCCTGTCATGTGTCACTCTATTGACCTTCGACTGATTTTCGGCTGACCCAAAGACTAATATTATGTGACACTTTAACATCTTTTGCCACTTTAATGATAATATATTTATTGTGGCACCCAAGAGGGATTAAACAAAACCCCACACTTTTCTTTCTCCCAACTCTCTCTATATAAATTTTGATAATGTTGATACAAGTAGGTATATAAATATCATTTCTCATTTTGAAAAGGTGGTTAAGTTTAATTAGCAATTAAATTATGCAACGTTATATGCCTGCAATGATTACTAATATTTCGTAGTTATATTTTAGCTGAATTTGGATAAAATTTAAAACTTGGTAATGAGAATTGGGATTATCACCTTCTCAACCCATACGCAATTAAAAACTTGGGTAATGTATCCTACACAAAAAGTTTTAACTTTCTTTTTTTCTTTTTTAAAGAAAGTATTGGTTTAGAGTAATCAAAACTTCTCAGTTTTTTTATGAAATTCAAAGTATTTTAAATTTAGTTTAAGTTAAAATTTACTAAGTTCGAGTAGATTTTAGTTCCACTTTCTTAATTCATATCCAAATCATTTTCCCATCCATAAAATCACATGAGACATCTGGAATTCTTTTTAAATTATAAAATAAAATAAAATTTTATAATTTAGAGAACCAGATCAAATGATCTCAGTATTTAAAGAAACCATACGTGCAAATTCAAGTTTAAATCATAAAATTTAAATTTAAGTATACTTTATTAAATTCTAAAAAATACTTATACTAATATTATTATTTTTTAAATTTTTAGTTTACTCAAATACGTAAAGTAATACAAATGGATGAAATTTAGTGTATTATAAAGGCTAGGAGAATAATATTGCATAGCATTGTTCATAAATTTGTCACAATGTATTAGAATTTTTTTAAAATTATTGTAAAATAATTTTATTCTATTATATAAAATTTATTTGTATTTTTTTATCAATATAAATTTAATATTTGTGTCAAAATTTCATAAATTAAATTATATAATTTAGAGGTAAAATTATATACTTTTTGTGACAATTATTTGCCATTAAATATATTATTTGGTGACAAATTAAAAATACATTTTAGTGATAATTTTTTTTATTAAAGAATTTTATTTAATGATAATCTATTTTTTGTTACTAAAGAACCTTTTAATGATAAAATAAAAATTCGTCACTAAAGATTTAGTGACGAACTTTTGTGACAATTTAGTGACGAAATATTATTTCTTCACTAAATCTTTTAGTAACAAGTTTATAATTAAAGAAATAAATTATTTCGTCACTAAAGATTAAAATTGTTATAGTGAGAACCATGAAAATAAAACTGCCCTCTTTCTTTTTCATTCCACAACATAATTTAATGAAGGTTGTTAATTGGTACAATTATTATTGGAAGATAATAACTGGTACATTGATTATTATGTGTTTTGATTAGATTTCGATTCGTATTTTTTAATTCGCAATTGTTAATTTAACTTAATAAGTACAAAATAGTGCACTATTGTAATTTTGACTTTGTTGGTATGAGATAGAGCATTTCCTATAGGTTAATTTTGTTAGTTTTGTTGTTTCAATGTTCGATTTTGTAAGAGAACCAGGGTATAAAGCTACTCTCTTTCTTTTTCACACCATAATATAATTAGAATTAAAGAGGTGCTTTTTTATATACGTATTAGGCTATTCGGACCCCTCCCTCTCATATGAGTTGCATTGTCATCGTCTCTTTCTTCGGTAACATGGCATGGATTCGTTGATTAACAAATCTAATCTGGACCTTCTATCCTACTGACCAATTAATAAAGGTTGCCAATTTTAAAACATATGTTGTAAAAACATATTTTGCTGTAATGGGGATATGTCAAATTCACTCCATATTCAAAAGTCTTAATTAATTTTTTGTTGGAATAATCATTTATCGTGTATTGATTAGATATCAACTCATGTAATTTACTGCAAAATTTCTTAATTAACAGCATGAAATAGTACACTAGTATAATTTTGACCTTCAACTTAGCTATCCGAAAAGGAAGTCTTTCTCTACATATGTGTGATATTTCATCCGTGAGTGTGTTAACATGAGAAGGCCGATGGGTAGACCCAATATCTATCAGTACTCGCAATCTGGGGATAACCCAGGGAACTCATAAGGCATCTACATTGAGGGAAAACCTGCTCTATGTGAAAGGAGAGAAGTGCACTTTTGCATAACCTTTGTTTTCCTTGGGCATTGGAACAATCACAAATGCAGGAAGGAACTGGTTGATATAAGAAGATCTCTTACCATAGGGTCTCAAGTTGAGTATAGTACTTAACAATAGTCTTATCCTTGTAACTCAAATTTTGAACTTCTTATTCAAGTTGAAATATCTTAGTTTCATTTCCTCTGGAATAAAGATCATGGAGATAAGACCATACCTATTTAGCCGATGCCATAAACATCAGACTGGTAGCAATTGTAGGCTCAATTGCATTGACAAGCCATGACATGACCAGTGGATTTGTGGCACTCCAGTTAGCCATCTTGGTATCAGTCATATTGGGATTAGAGACAGAAGGACAATGGGCTGATCCATGAGGCTCCACAAACGATTTCCTCCAATGAACAAACGAACTGAGCGAGCCCAATGCAAAGAACTCAAGTGAGGAGATCTGGTTACCTTTTCTAATACGTACTACAATAAGGCAACGAGTATGAAATGGTTGTATACCGAGACAATACTATTATTCTTTTCAGCCAAAAGCCTATTCTTTATGGTGTTCTAGTTGCTGATCATAATCCCTAAAAATAGAGGTAACGGGGCTGAAAGTAAATCAAATAAGGGATGAGAGGGAGCGGTTCCATGGTTTGGCGGGTAGAGTAGATCACTATGAAGAATAAAAGGCTTTAAAAGAGGTTTCAATCTCCAGAGGTAGCATTTGGGAACGATCTATATCAATTGGTATGAAAGCCTACAGCAAGAAGGAAGGAACGAATGATAGGAATGTAGCGGAAGAAAAAAGTGCTTTTTTGGGCCATTTGGAAACTCTTTCTATCATTGTCTCTTGCCGGCTAGAGTGATGGAGCTAAAGGTAGATTCTTTAGCCGCATATGACTTAGTCCTGACCAAGCAAGGCCTCTTTTAGATTGACTATTGGCAGATCGAGATTGAAACCCAGTAGCAACGAAGTGATTTCACCTCTTGTAGTAGATATGTCTAGAAGATCCTTATTTCTTTTTGTCCAGTCTCCCTACGCTATTAGGCACCTTTGGTCTAGGCTTGGCTAGTTTTTTTTTACATTCTTTTCATCTTTTTTTTTTTGTTTAAAAGGTGTGCTCCAATGCCCCTAGTCAGTAGGCGAGCGCTAAAAGCGCACTAAGTGGCATTTTTCTTTTATTATCGCGAGTTTAGTTTGGAGCTTTTGTGTTAGGAAAGAGCCTATATACCTGTTTATTTTATTTGTCTTAAACACTGCGCTATTGAGCGTAAGAGCTTTTTAGAGTAGAGTTACGGGGGTGTACCATTCAATGTTAGCCCTAAAGATGGCTTTTGCTTGTCTTGTCTCGTCATAACAAGCTGAGCTAGATGGGCCCGAACCTACTCCTGCTCTTTGGAGTTCACAATTGTCTATGGAGTAGATATGGAATTAGACTTTAAACTAGCGTATGTCCTGTAGTTCAAGAAGGTGGACACAACATTACTCTAGATGAGGATAGATGCATATGGTATAGGAATCGAGAAGAGAAGATCAAAGCCTTCCATGGATCATGAACTGGAGTTTTCTAATGAAATAAATGCAAGAGCAGGCCCTGCAACGTGACTTGGTTTGCTCGGGTGTGGAAGGATCAGTGAACAAATATATCGATGGTTGAAAGGCTAGCGAATACCATTCCTTTCTTTTAGGAATTAGGTTTAGAAGGTCGGGCTAGTTCACTTTTCCCTCTTCCTGGGGGGGCACCAACACTAGGAAGATAAAGAAAACTAGGTGTTCCCATCAAAACCTTAACTATTTTGATAGCCTTGATCCCTTTACGGTGGGGTTCTTCATTATCATTAGAAGATATCAACGATCCCAAGTACTTTTACTCCATTCATTAAGTATTCTCCTTCGAACAACTCGTAGGAGGTGAGAAGGGCCCTTATTCCATCCCACACAATGTACTAATGTCGGCCCTACCAGGCAATATCTACCTACGCAAGCTCGATTAGGAGATCAAGAGGATCCGACAGAAGTACGAAATTTCAATTGTTCAGAGAATCAAATCAATTCTATTAAAGACAGTTGTATTGATGACCAAGAATACTCTAGAGCATAATGAAGCTTCAACGCTCTCCAAGACAACTGACCCATCATTGTGGAGAGGGTAAAGAGCATCCAACGCAAAGCGGCCTTTCATTCCCTTGTTTCGTTGTGGCACACCCTCTTCACAAGCACCCCCCAGCTCAGGGGGGACCAGAAAAGGCCTTTCGCTTTCCCCCCTTTGTCGGCCCTTTCCGCCTTCCTCAACTAGCCCTCGAGCCTCCTTTGCGCTGCCTTCCTCATAAAAGCCACCGGGTTGAGCCCGAAGGCCGAATTCTATGGTAGAGAACGTTGTAATAATAATTAGGCTATAAGAGACCTTATTAAGTATTGTAAAAGAAAGGGCCTGCTAATAGAGCTAGGTAGGGAAGCGATACTAGTTATCAGATCAGAGAAAGGCTTGGTCCGTAAGCTCGCCCCCTTAAAAAGCCATTACTTAATAAGGATTTGTTACGCACAATATGTTGACGACTTACTATTGGGAATCATGGGTGCTGAAGAGCTTCTCATAGAAATACAAAAATGTATCGTCCACTTCTTCGGGTAGGCTCTACAGGATCAACAATAATAGCTGCACGAAGTATGGTAAAATTACTCGATACGGTCATTCGGGAAGTCCCTCTGAGGATGAGTCCCATACAATTCTTGTGAGAGCTAGAGAAGCGTCTACGGGTAAAGCATCGTATCCATATAACTGCTTGCCACGTACGCTCTGCCATCCATTCCAAGTTTAGGACTATAGGTAATAGTATCCCGATCAAACAGCTGACGAAGGGGATGAAAAAAACAGGGAGTCTACTGGACGTGGTTCAACTAGCGGAGACTCTTGGAATAGCTAGAGTAAGAAGTCCCTAAGTGAGCGTATTATGGGAGACCGTCAAGCACATCTGGCAAGGATCAAGGGAGATCTCGTTGTTGCATAGCTCAGGCCAGAGCAACGTGCCATCGGACATTCAACAGGCAGTCTCACAATCGGGCATGAGTGTCCAAAAATTGTCATTGTATACTCTCGCTGGTCGAAAGGCTGCTGGGGAAGGAGGGGGACACTGGGCGAGATCTATCGGTAGCGAATTCCCTATACAGATAGAAGCACCTATTAAAAAGATACTCCAAAGGCTTCGAGATCAAGGTCTCATAAGCCGAAGAAGACCTTGGCCAATCCACATGGCCTGCTTGATGAACGTTAGCGACGAAGACATCGTAAATTGGTCCACAAGCATCGTGATAAGTCCTCTGTCCCACTACAGGTGCCGCGACAACCTTTACCAAGTCTGAACGATTGTCGACCACCAGATCTGCTGGTTTGCAATATTCACCCCACCCCACAAGCACAAATCCTCGGCGCGGAATATAATCTCAATGCACTCCAAAGACTCAAATATAGTAAATAAAGAATGTTATAAGTCCAAAGCAGAGTTCCCCAACAGCACAGAGCTTGGGAAGCTCGGACCCAGTCAAGATCCAAAAAACAAAGAGCACTCAACTACTAGTCTAGTCTAGTAGTCATTTTTTTTTCTATTAGTTGCAATGTGAATAGGCATTTACTTATGAGATTAGTTGAGTAGGCTTGTGTTAGTTGTCTGCTATAAGATAGCTATTTTTGTTCGACATAAAAAAGCATATCCGGCTTGGCTTCGCTATCAACGCTCATGACTTGTATTGTAGTCAGCCCTATAGTTCTATTCTGGCGACTAGCTTCTACAGCTAGCACTTGGACTTTCAAGCAAGCTATAGCTACCTTTCATCAATCAATAAATGAATGAAAAGAAACCGCTTACTAAAGAATAGAAAGGGAAGATAGGTTGGTTCGAGAACTCGTTAGTAAAAGGAAAGAGGAGGTCCTAATTTCGGGACAGAGCCGTATGACATGAGAGTGTCAAGTATAGTTCCTTTGAGAAGGGTGTGATACCACCACCTATCAGGCCCGACGAGCGGTCCACGGAGCTGCATCCTTACTCACCTGGTCTATGCACATCGCTTTCTCCAGGAGGTTGGCCGCCTATCCTAGATCTTCCCATTTCCAAGAGGATCCCGGGCTCGATCTGGTTTAGTATCAAGGTGATTCTGTTTCCGTTCCTATATATATGGGTCCGTGCAGCATTTCCACGATATCGTTATGATCAATTAATGGGACTTGGCCGGAAAGTGTTCTTGCCTCTATCATTAGCTCGGGTAGTCCCCGTTTCTGGTGTTTTAGTCACCTTTCAATGGCTCCCTTAATTATGTGCGAGGAATTGCCCTATTGACTAATGGGAAGCGGGCTAGTCCCCGAAAATGCCCGTTCGTTTGTCGTTGGGGTTCCAAATCTTATTTGCTGAGACTTGTAGGATTGCACTTGAAAAGACCAGTGATGACCTAGGTTTTCAAAATATAGCAAATTCTAATAAATAAGTTAATAAGATTGATAGACTTAAGTGTGGGACAAATAATATTTAAAAAATTAAAAAATTGAGCATTGTATGGGAAGATGCAAAGTTGGGCTTGCCGTGGGCTCGATCCCAACAGGAGGCACATAATCTAGATAGAGTGCGCTCCTCGCTAGCTTGAGCTCAGCAGTGAAGCGCCAAAATCGATTGTTTTAGAAGGGGGTGCACTCGCCACACGCTTGATTGGCGCTCGAGCACTCGACCTACTTGTAAAATGCCATCTGCGTTCTACTTCGACCATTTTCAGCCTTTCCAGTAGAAAATGGAGGGAGAGAAGAGGGAAAGGGGAAGAAAGGAAGGAAATTTTGGGTCGTTCCACTCAAATCCAAGTAAGAAAAAGTGTAGCTTAGGCTAAAGTAAGTGTACCTCAGACCTCGTTTTCTATTTTTACCATTGTTGAATATCTCCATATTATTGTTTATACTCTAAATTGCTTGTTCCTTAAGATTTGACATGGATAATGCTTAAATCTCATGACTTTTGGATTAGATTTCATGTTTATGCACGTATATTGTGACTGATAACTCCCATTTCGTGATTGAGCTCTCATTTTGCCTTCGTTTCATGTCCGGACAACGTAGTGCAAACCTTAGCTCAGAATTGAGGTGTGAATTTGAGTTTAATTCATGTTATATGTATGTTTTATGAATCATGGCTTTGATTATGCAAATTGGCCCAAGTTTTATGCTCAAATTACACCTGAAAATTTGACTCGAAACCCTAGCACAAAAATTTAGAAATTTGTGTTGGAAACTTAGAATTTTGATAATTTTAAATGTTAATTGCTGCCTTGATAAAGCTTATTGAACAATTTGTATCTGAAAACTCTGCATGGAACTGTGTCATCGAACTATGGAAGTCTCCTGAAATTGTCTAAAAAAGTAATTGAATGAGATTTGGACATGACTTTGAAATATGTTGACTTTGATTATATAATTTTGAGCAAAGGATAAGTTATGGTAGCAATCGAGAATATGTTATCAAACCATCGAACTATCGAATTATTGAACTATCAAACTATCAAACTATCGGCCTTGATTATGTGAACTGAATACAATCTATCCTCGATTACACTAATTGGATTCCTAGGATATCAAACTAGAACTTCTAAGAAACAAATAAGATTTGGAATTATTTTATGAATTCTGATACATGTTTAAATGAAATTATGTTTTCTTTCTGTTTCCATGGACACCTTCGTTCTTCTGATAAAATCGCGGTTTCTGTTCTATTAAATATCTGTTTCGTAAAAAAGTATGAATTATGATTATCGAGACCTGTCCATATCAAATTATATTTTTCTCATGACTTTTGTATATATTTTCGTTCTTTAGCAATTTTCATGACCTTCTACAATTATATTCTACATGAAAGCATATCACTTGCATATTTTATGGTACAGTGCTGAGCTTCAACTCACTCTTCTGTTTTCCCCCCGCTAGATGAAACTATAGAGTTGATTCCGAATGTAAAGGAAAAGTTAGAGCTAGCAAGGAGCTGGATGGAATTCTGAAACCCTTTGAAGAATCTTTTGGTTATTTGCTAAAAGTGAATATAAATATCTAAATTATGGACGAAAACTATGTATTGACGGTCATGATAGTTTTATATTTTGATAGAATAGTATTTATGCTTCCCCAGGTCTATTTTGTGAAATTAGTTTCTTCTGCTATTCTGTTTTGGATATGTATAGGTCCTAGACAGCGTCTCTTATATGTTTTTAATTTAGTGGATAGGATTATATTTGTGCCATTGATGATATAACAGTTTGTGGTCCGTATATGTGTGTTATAGGATGAATAGTGATATCTGGTTAGTTGTGTACTTGATTCAGGTTAATTTATATATGCTATAATTTTTATAGACTTTATAAACATTTTGAGTTTTGGCTTTAATTTCTATTTCTGTATTGATTGAAACATTTGAAGACAAAAAAAAAAAAAAAATCAATCCGTCACAAATGGTATCAAAGAAAACAAGAGGCCTTAGGAATGATTTGAATCGTATACGGAAGTTTAGGAAACGATTATGACTTATCAAATCAGTAGGTATA
This sequence comes from Nepenthes gracilis, assembly GCA_033239525.1. Taxonomy (NCBI): domain Eukaryota; kingdom Viridiplantae; phylum Streptophyta; class Magnoliopsida; order Caryophyllales; family Nepenthaceae; genus Nepenthes; species Nepenthes gracilis. The sequence goes on along the minus strand of BSYO01000026.1, from coordinate 935,149 downwards.
GACATAAGATGATTAAATCCTAGGTATCCTAGCCATCATGAGTAGTTCAGGAATAGACCTAGACTTAATGATTAAGTAGACCAATATCAATTTTGAGTTTAGGCAAATCGAATTGAATTGAAGGTTCATATGGAATTGTTTTAAGTTGAGGAAAGATAGGAATAATCATAGAGACGTCGAGGCATCCCTAAGCGTGGGTGAAGGCATTTTCTTAATTATGGAGCTTTGATTTCCGTTTTGCTTGATTTGGGGATTATGAATTTCGACGTTCAGTTTGGGTTTGTGAATAATTAACTTTAATGGGATACTAAGATGATTTGGTTGGCAAATTGCCGCACTAGAATTAATATTTTAGAAAAGAGTAATCTGATTTGTAATTAGGATCACGTGTTTTAAAATATCAGATGAGTTGCAAGAGAGGTGATGGAATTAATATGATGGTATTTGCAATTTATGTAATAAGGTATGTGCTAAGTTTAAATGACCTACTAGGCCATACCTAGAAAGTCATTAGGCGGATAAGGAAATTAGAGGAAACCGTTAAAAAAAAAGATTAACCTACCTTACCTTCTAACCGACAAATAAAGTTGCTGTTAAGGTTGTGCGAAAATTGGCAATGATCTTGAGGATTTAAGTAGAATCGAAAGGATATTTGGTGAATTTTGAAAGTTTGGTTAACCAACAAGTTAATGATTTAATGATTGAGAGTCTTTAAGATTAATATATTCATAAGATAAGTGAAGGGTCACTACGAACCGATTCTGCTATCGGAGTTGTACGGTTATGAAAACATGAAAAGAGAACCCTTGTGATTTTGCTCGAGGTTGATCGAACTATGAGGTCCTTGTGTTTTAGTGAGATAATTATGAAAATTGGGTGGTCTGATTGGAATGAACAAATGACGGCCCGTACTTATTTACACCATTCAATCACCGTCAGGACTAAAAGTAAGCAATATTACTGGACATAAAATTTATTTCTTTTCTTTCACACAGGATCTCACGAGGCCGGACTGTATAAAGTTGGCCAATCGGTTTGATTTCAAACTTGTTCGGTCAACTCTAATGTTTCCCAGACCTAATTGCCCTAAGATGCTTACTAAAAATTATAACTTTTATTCATAACACAGAAATATGCTAACGTTGATAAGTTAAAACAGTGGAACAGTTTTACAAGTCTCCACAAAACATCAAAATAATTAAACAAGCTCTTTATTCAATCAGCTCTGGCCAACCAAACTATTTGGCTGCACCATAATTTCCTACTCAACTTCTTCTTCCATGAGCCTTTCGTCATCTGGAAACAACAAGAGTGAGCTACAAAGCCCAGCAAAATACTCACATGCAAAAAACAGAGAACATAAACATATATATATATAAGCGAACATAGCTTACCGTACGAAAACCATCACGTCTTTAGTTCGGAATTTTCTTAGTATTTTTCTCATTATCTTGTCTTCTTTAAAACTCATAAAACCATTTGAAATTCTTGTCATCTTAAGGGACCGGATGGGAGCGGACAACATCGAGGACGGATTATGTATAACCTCACAACCTAAAGCCGTATCCCCTCATTATGCTACCCAGGGCGGGAGGTAATGCCTTTAACCCGGCATACGGGGCCGTAGTCCATAGTTTTTATGCCACCAGAAAGTCCCCTCCCGTGACCCAAGAGGCAATCCTCGAGTGTCACTCCAATATCCTTCATCCATCTTTAACAGCAAGTTTAAGGGAGACTCGGTTCATGGTTCATATCTTTTCATGGCCATTCATCATAGTTCGGAAGTTGGAAGTCATAGAGTTCCACTTGTTGTCTGGATTAATACATTTTTCTTCTTCTTAAAGCCTTTGTTCTTAACTTCATCAGTTGAAGTCCGTATAACCTTTCCTTCATCTTAAAGCTGAAGATTCCTTTCTTAAAAGTCATAAGTCTTATTCGTCAAAGCAAGAAGTCTTTTCCTTAAAACTGGAGTGCTTTATAAGGGCAAAGTTCTTCTAAAAGGATGGAGCTCTTCAAAAAGGACGGAGTACGTTTTTCCCAAAAGTCCGGAGCTCTTTTTTTAACAAGAACGAAGTACATTTTTAGCAAAAGTACGGAGCTCTTTTTACTGAAAGTCGGAGTTCTTTTTCATTAAAAGCCGGAGTTCCAAAAGCCGAAGTTCTTTTAAAAAAAAGGGCGGAGTTCTTTTCTGAAATCCGAACTCCTTAAAAGCCGGAGTTCTTCATTCATAAAGGCCAAAGTTCTTTCTTAAAAGGATGGAGTACTTTTTCTTAAATAGACGGAGTGCTTTTTTATCAAAGTCCGGAGCTCTTTTTCTAAAGAGGACGGAGTACTTTTTTCTTTAATCATCTTAAAGCCGAAGTCGTTTTCTTAAAAAGACGGAGTTCGAAAACCGGAGCTCTTGGCGGCGTACTTTGCTCAAAAGGCGGAGTTCTTCTTCAAATGCGGAGTTCTTTCTCAAACGGGCTTAGCTCTAAAACCAGACTGATTCTTTCTTTAAAATCCGGAGTTCTAAAATCGGAGCGTTTCTTTCTTTAAAATTCGGAGTGTTTCTTTCTTGAAAATCCGGAGTGCTAAAACCGGAGTGACTTTTCTTTAATATCCGGAGTTCTTTTTCCTTTAGAAGCCGAAGCTCTAAAAGCCCAAGTTCTGTTTCTTTAAAATCCGACGCTCTAAAATCCGGAGTGATTTTTCTTTAACAAAAGACGGTGTGCTTTTTTATCAAACGGACGGAGTGCTCTTCAAAGATGTAAGGGCCGAAATTCCTCTTCTTTAAAACCGGAGTACTTTTCAAAAGATGACGGACTACTTTGTTTATAGAAAGATCGGAGTTCTTTGGACGGAGTTCTTTTCTTTAATGATGCAATTATCACAGTTCATTTAAGTCGACAGAAAATTATTCTCCCAGCAGAACAAAACCAAATATCATGAAGTCTTTTCCTTAAACATGCAATTATCGAACAATAATCATACCTCAAGCATCAGATAAAAAGAACAGAATAACATCATATAAGTTCATATTAAATCAGATATACTAGCATAGAAATCATAATCATGAACTTGAAAACAGGGGTGAGTATCTTGCCTGTATTTCTTTATTTCGCCTTGAACTTGTGGTCTTTCCCTACTAGCAAGCCCTATCGAGTGCCCCTTTTTTCCGCTCTCTAATTCTTATTTATAGGCCCTTGGGCCTGGTAGCCTTCGTTAGGGTTTGGCGAATCCCCAGGTTTTCCTACTTATAAGGTTTCCTTATTATATATTATTTCCTTGTACTTGGTTTCCTTATTACAAAATTTTCTTACCGGTTATTTCCTTATACATAGTTTCCTTATTAATTTTTATTTCATCGTATTCGGTTTCCTTATTTATAGTGATGTCCTGATTACGCATCCCGGTCAATTAAGTGGCGTTGACCAAATCACTTTCCTTTTTCCCGTCCTTCCCACCAATTATGTTTCCTGGCAAACATTTCACATCGACCGGAGTACTCCTCCCCTTACGCATTCCGGTCAACACTCGTTGATCAGATTACCATCCTTAACGTATTATTTTGACTCGACGTCGGGGATTCTCTATGTTTTGAAATCTGGGCCATTACAGAATTATTCTTACACGACTTCCGATCAACACTTGTTGACCGGATCATCATCTTTGGCTTTCTTCTCACAATTCCACTTCAACCTTAACAACCACAAAGCTACTCCGGCCTCCAATACACAAAGCCACTCTGACCTTCAAGTCACTTCGGCCTTACACTCATATAATGTACTCCGGCCTTGGCTGGACTTGATTCTTAAGAATGAAACCGGACTTGCTTTGCATCAAAGGAAATCCAGACTTCTCTTCATCAAGGAAATCCAGACTAGATTTTCATCAAGTAAGGGCCTAACTTGATTTCATCTTAAGGCCGATTTACCCTTTCTTATTACATTTTCCGGTCAACTGGCATTGACCGAATTATAAGAGTTTAATGACTGAAAATTTTTTATGTTCAAAAATCTGGGTCGTTACAGGCTTGACAATGGAATATTAAGTTGCTGAATGCTGAAGTTTCAATGGTAATTAGGAATTGTGCTAAACTTTTAGAATGATTGTCTCAGTTATGTTTTATGTAAGTTATAATCAAGAATTTGTAGATTTTACCTCAGAGATGTTGACCTCTTTGGGATCTTTTGGGATTATGCAGATCCTTTCAAAAATTGAGATGGTGCTTAAAGATACTTGTGTGAATTACATCGAGAGAATATGATGCGTTGTAATTAGGTTATGCATTCTGAACGAGAGGCAAAATTGATCAAATTAAGGATAGGCGTCAAGCCTAATTAGAAAATGGGATTGGTTTTTTTTTTTTAGTCAGTAAGTGGTCGTTCGAGAATCTAGCTATGGAAGTTTTGAAAGTATATAAGTTGACTTGTTTTAAGGGACGATTTAGAGACGATTGAAAGTGACATTAGTCTCTAAAGATTTGTATGAAATTGAAGGAACTTTGATTAGGTGTCGTTGAGGAAGCCTTGGACCCTCTGGAAAGTAGAATTAACTAACGGGCCAAGTAATTTAGCATAGATAGTAACGCTCTTGAAAAGGATTAGAATTTTGTTAATTCTACATCGAGAGGTAATCACCCACAAGCAAAGTGGGGGAGGAGTCCATAGTTTGAAATTATTTCACCTGTAATTGAGACCTTGTGATGAGCTTGAGGATTTATGGATAATGTTTTGGGAGAAATTAATGTTCTGAGAATCTAAAAAGTTAAGAGTTATAATAGGTGGATCTTGATATCTTTCGAGGAAGATGAATGTTAAGATTAATAGTTAATATCGAAGTCTCTATTTGAGAATTTGTGAAGTTACCTCGGAGATAACTTTGACCTAATAATTTTGAAGATTAAAATAATTATGTTATAACGAAGAGGTAACGTTATGAGACTAAAAGCGGATTAATTTGTCTAAGGATTGTGAAGATAGGCCTTGATATTATTAAGGAAGCAAAATTAGTACAGGCGACTGAAGTTAGGAATCTTTGGACTTGATATGCCTTCGGTGCTTGCAAGAAATGTGAAAGGTAGATTGTGAGCAGGTTTGAATACTTGGAAAATAGGATGTTGTATTCCTAAGTTGGGAAGCCCCTGTGGATTCATAACAGAACAACCCACTAAATATGATTTTGGAGGACGTGTTCAGTTTTAATTAATTGGCTCCTCAGTTTGCCAACAAGATCTGAAATTGCTTAGTAAAAGGGTTTTGAGATCGTGAGGGTACTAATTGTTAAGGTCTTGAGATTTTGGATAACGATCTAAAATTGTATTGAATTTATGGTAACTGCTATAGTTAGGGTTTCTAGATTTGTGGTGAATTGAAGATCTATGAGAATTATTTTCATAATATGGATATTTTAAAGTCAATTTTAATCATGGTTACCGCATAATTTGGGTATTCATAAGGGAATATGAATCTTAGAAAAATGTCAATTTGATGACATATTAACAAAATGAGGAGAATGCAGAGCACCCTACCCCGAAAGTCTGATTTTGATTCAAGGTTCATGTTAGAATCTTAATTGAACTTGATAAAAGAATTGAATATTTGGTTGAATTCGTTGTGATGGTAAATGGTAATCGGACGATTTAGAGTTAGATTATTTGATCAAAGTGCGTAGCGGAAATGTGGAGAGCCTATGTTTAGAGAAAATGCTCAATCTCAAGGCTTTACTTGAAGGAAGTAAAATATTTTGCTCGTTTGAGGTTTAGAACCAAGTCAGCAAAATAGTTAATGAGTTGGGTTTGTCTTCGAATCTGATGAATTTAGATGAGTATAGAATGAGTCAGGTACTAAAGATTAAGAACAATTTGAAGATTTAATGTTTTCTAGAATAACCACCTTAATCTGGAGATGATTTGGAGACGTTAGGAAGGTTTCTTGATTATGAAATTCAATGATCATTAAATTTTGAAAATGAAATTTCTGTAAGTGCAGGAGAGTGTGACAACCCAAGTTTCCAAAATATAGCAAATTCTAGTAAATAAGTTAATATGATTGACAGACTTGAGTGTGGGACAAATAAAATTTAAAAAATTAGAAATTTGAGTATTTTATGGGAAGATGCAGAGTTGAACTCGCTGTGAGCTCAATCCCAACAAGAGGCACAGAATCCAGATAGAGTGTGCTCGCCGCTAGCTCAAGCCCAACAATGAGCTCCAAAAGCAGATTGCTACGAAATGGGATGCGCTCGCCATGCGCTCGATTAGTACTCGAGCACCTGACCTGCTTTTAAAATGCTGTTAGCGTTCTGTTTCGGCCATTTTCGACCTTTCCAGCAGAGAATAGAGAGAGAGAAGAAGGAAAGGGGAACAAAGGAAGAAATGAAGGAAGTTTTGGGCCGTTCCACTCCGATCTAAATAAGAAAAAGGGTAGCTTGGGTTAAAGCAAGTGTACCTCGGACCTCATTTTCCATTTTTACCATTTTTTAATATCTCCATATTATTGTTTATGCTCTTAATTGGTTGTTCCTTAAGATTTGACATGGGTAATGCATGAATCACATAACTTTTGCACTAGATTTCATGTTTATGCATGTATATTGTGACTGATAACTCCAATTTCGTGATTTGGCTCTCGTTTTGCCTTTGTTTCGTGTCTGGACAACGTAGTGCTAACCCTAGCTCGAAATTGAGGTGTGAATTTGAGTTTAATTCATGTCATATGTATGTTTTATGAATTATAGCTTTGATTAAGTAAATTGGCCCAAGTTTTATGCTCGAATTACGCCCGAAAATTTTACCCGAAACCCTAGCATAGAAATTTGGAGATTTGTGTTGGAAACTTGAAATTTTGATGATTCTAAATGTTAATTGTTGCCTTGATAAAGCTTATTGAACGATTTGTATCTGAAAACTCTGCATGGAACTATGTTATAGAAGTATGGAAGTCTCCTGAAATTGTCTGAAAGAGTAATTGAATGAGATTTAGACTTGGTTTTGAAATATGTTGAATTTGATTATAGAATTTTGAGTAAAGGATAAGTTATGGTGGTAATCGAGGATAAGTTATCAAACCATCAAATTATCGAGTCATCGAACTATCGAACTATTGAAGTATCGGCCTTGATTGTGTGAACTGAATACAATCTATCCTTGATTACATTGATTGGGTCCCTAGGATATCGTACTAGAATTTCTGAGAAAAAAATAAGATTTGGAACTGTTTTATGAATTCTGATACTTGTTTAAATGAAATTATGTTTTCTTCCTGTTTCCATGGACACCTTCGTTCTTCTGATATTATCATGGTTTCTATTCTATTGAATATATGTTTCATAGAAAAGTATGAATTATGATTATTGAGACTTGTCCATATCGAATTATATTTTCTCATGACTTTTGTATATGTTTTTGTTCTTTAACAATTTCCATGACCTTCTACAATTCTGTTCTGCATGAAAGCATATCACTTATATGTTTTATGGTAAACTGCTGGGCTTTAACTCACCATTCTGTTTTCACCCCTCCAGACAAAATTATAGGGCTGATTCTGGACGAATAGGAATAGTTAGAGCTAGCAAGGAGCTGGATGGAATTCTGAATCCTTTTGAAGAATCTTTTGGGAGTTTGCTAAGAGTGAATGTAAATATCTAAATTGTGGACGAAAACTATGTATTGATGGTTGTGATAGTTTTATATTCTGATATAATAGTATTTATGCTTCCGCAGGTCTCTTTTGTGAAATTAGTTGCTTCTGCTATTCTGTTTTGGCTATATATAGGTTCTAGACGGCATCTCTTATATATTTTTGATTTAGTGGATAGGATTATATTTGAGCCATGTATGATATGGCAGTTTGTGGTCCTGTGTATGGTACTATAGGATGAATGGTGATATTTGTTTAGTTGTGTGCTTGATTCAGGTTAATTTATACAGGTTGTAATTTTGGTTTCAGTCCAGTTTCAGTAGAAACTCAGTCAAAATTTCTGTAAATTTTATAAATATTTTGAGTTTTGGCTCTAATTTCTATTTTTGTATTGATTGTAGTATTTGAGGACAAAAAAAAATCCATTCCGTCACATGACCTTTAGAGAAAAAGAGATGGACCCGCAGGTCAAGATACTATACTACGGAGGTTGCACGACTCTTTTGGTTAGATATATTTCATGCAGACGAAGAAAAAAGCCTCATTCAGGAAATGGGTCTGGACTCTAACACCCAAAAAAACAGTTGGCAGTGATACGAGATTCAATCAGTTTCATTGGGTGCTTGTCCCAGATAAGGTATTGGACCATAAAAAGAAGGCTTGGGAAGGTAAGTTTATGGGGAAAGCTTCTCTCTATACTTTCAGCAACTTAACGGTTGATGCTTTGGCAGAACACCTATGTCAGCTATGAAAGATGAATGATGACTTTATCTTAATGGAACTCCAACAATCCAGTTGTAAGGCTGATATAACTTGCACATATCAGACTACTGGGATAGAGAGCAGATCTGGATGGGGGCCCTTGTAGAATAGAGCAGCATTTGCTTTTCCCTGTAAAAGAAAGTGGAGACCAAATCTTTCTCTAGAGACGGTTGTGCTTTCCAGAGCCCTGGTTTGGATTCGTCTTCCCGGTCTTCTTTTTGAATAGTGGGAGCAAGATTGAATCTTTGCAATAGTTTCCATTCTAACAAAAGAGAAAGGGAGACCAATCAAGCTTGACACCTCCCCTCCTAGCCCAGCAACTTTCCAGGAAAGAAGAGCTAAGCCTTCAAGCCCTAGGTCCTATTCCTTTCTTGCGAGATGCTTTGAATAGCCGTAGCAAGGGAAGCAAGGAGCTTTCTTTCCTCTCACTAAGAACCCCTAGAGCAATAGACGGAATTCGGAATTAGTGGGGTAGCTGCTAGGATAGATGCATAGAATCCGGATGCCGAGAATACGCGGTTAAGGTAGAAGATCTCAAGTCAAATCATTAGCTTCGGTGAACAAGATAAGATCAAATTGCTCCTCTTTCAGGATTCCGTGACAGATGGGATTCTTTGGGCTAGGATCTAAAGAGATGGCTATGAGAGGGTAGACGCCTGTAGTAGCTTGACAGTAGGAAGAGTCTAAAGGCGCAGCTATTGAATCAACTATTCTTGAAAAAGCTGTTCTTGCTTGAGTTGAATCAGCCGAGAGTTCATCAAGAGAGGAGGATCAAGGTAGTGAAGTGACAAAAGGTGGTTCAGTGACCGATGGGAAGAATCATTCAATCTCGGGACAAAGGGCAGAAGGGAAGGTAGCTCGTGATTCTCGTCTCGGTCTTCTCGAAAGGTAGTTTAGTGGGTAGGCAACTCACTCAATCAATAGGAATTCTCTCTAGAACCCGCAGATGAAGCCTTGGGCTAGGAACCAGAGAAAGGGAAGTAGTAATGGTTCATGTAGCAGTGGAAGATCTTAACTAGGCTACGAAGGAACTTCCGGATTCCCATTTTTTGTTCTCCTCTAAGCTAGCGAAAATCCGTTCTTTCAAAGTCACTAGAAATATAATAAAAGAATCAAAAGGGCTAAGATGAATTAGCTAACGAATGCTCCTATCCTATGGGAATGTTTTCATAAACTCTGATTGCTCTTGCCGACTCTGAACGAATAGTTAGCGGTGAAGAAGAAAAAAAGTAGTTGTTGCTTCTTGGCAGTTAGCTCTCCAGGTAGGTCACCGAGGGCGAGGGCAATTAATCGAGACTTTCCAGCATATTTTTTATGCTAACGGGGCCTTTCCCCCAGTCGAACCTTCCGTTCTAGAGGCCTGTGTCAAGTGGATACTTGAGCGGCATAATATTTCTTATAAGAAATCCGCTCTTGATCTTTTGCTTCATAATCTGAATATGGCACAGGCCAACTCACCCTTTTTTACTCGAGTTGTTTTAGAAAAGAAAGTTTTTCTTCAAGTGGCCTGGGAAGAAAAAGTAAGGCAGGAGGCCGCTGCCTTAGAACGTCTCCGGTTTCATGCGGAATTGGACGCACTAGAGGAGCAAGTGCGCCAAAAGCAGGAAACAAACCTCCATCTGCGCCAAGAATTGGAAAAAAATGCTTTTTACGACGTTAGCTAGCCTCTTTTTTTTGTTTTGAATCGAATCGGGCTTGCTCTCATCTAAGAGAAAAGGTAGCCCTTTGGGACACTCTTTCTCTTAGATGAGAGTCTTAAGTAACTCAAGAGTCACCGCTCTTGAAAGGCCTGCAGGGGAAGTCCTCGCTTCACATCCGATAACGCTTTTTCTTCTTTCTTTTTCTTTTCCGGTATGCCGCTCTCTCTGCTCGCAGAGCGAATGAACATAAATCCAACCTCATGAATATCCTTCGCCCGTTATCTCCTCATCTTCCTATTTATAAGCCACAGCTCACTTCGACGTTTCCAATTTCCCATAGAATCTCCGGGGCTTTCCTAGCCACTATCGTTTTGTTTTTTTATCTTCTTTGTCTGAAAATAGGTTTGATTTGCTTCACTTATGAGAATTTCTACCAATTCTTCTTTTATTCATCAAAGCTCATCCTAATCTCTGTCGAGATTACTACCTTAGCCCTGTTCTATCATCTGTATAATGGAGTTCGTCATCTATTGATAGATTTTTTGGGATTTCTCTTTCTTAGAATTGGAAGAAAAAGATTGAAATGACTGTTCAAACTTGTTCCGACCCTATACGAGATTTAAAAAAATGGATTTTCTTATGTTGTGCAATGTTTATTATTAGTTGGTTGATTGCTCTCTTATTTAAATTAAAGCTTATGCCGTAGAACCTGACATTAGGCTATTGGTGTTTTATCTGCATCTTCCTGATCAGAAGAGAAGGGGTTTGCTTTGTTTGGGATGAACTCGCAAAGACTCAACCCGAGGATTTTCCTCGTAGATTGACATCTTTTATAAGACTCGAGTTTCTCAGTGGAACTAAAAACAAAAAAGAGAAAGAGCTCTTTTTTTTTTGGCTTACTTTTAACCACGCGGGGCAGCTATCCGCATGTGTCCTAAAGTGACGTCCATTTTTTTTGTAATGAGTATACTCGAGAGAAAAGGTTTGAAATTCGACCTTCTCGCTCTAAAAAGAGGTCATGGCATTCTGAAATGGCCTTATTGTGGGATAAAGACCGTAACCTTAGTAACTTAGTGCTCTATACGGGGAAAATGAAAGTAGAATTTGTTTGGATTCTCTTACATATTCAATCTTTTTTTAACGGTTTCCCTGGAGATATTTATCATTAATGCAACCTTCATTTTGCTCATTCATGGAGTTGTTTTTAGTACCTCTAAGAAATATGATTATCCACCATTAGTCAGTAATGTAGGTTGGCTTGGATTACTTAGTGTTGCGCGCCTAGGAGGGCAGCACGCTTTGGGATGCGGAGGAGCTATTATCGCCTAGCTCCCTAACCTAATGCGGCACTGGGTTCAGACCGCAAGGAACCATAGCATGGGAGGACATCTAATGCTTTGCCACTGCAAGGCTGGCTAATCGTACGCAGCAAGTTCGAAGACCCCTTGAAAGGCACATGAGCCAAAACGCTATGTTAAAGGTGCAACCGACACTACACTACGTAGGTACTTGTGCAGGTAAGGCGTTAGTTAGTCCTAAAAACAGCGACAGTGGCGCGAGGAGTTAACGACCGGCCGTGCTACGACCTAGGGATCACCAGGCAGCTTTTTCGCTCTATAGGGATTGAGAGGGCATAGCACAATTCTTCTTGGAGGATGGTTGGTTTGTCCAGGTGACTGATCCTGCCATAATGTATTCTTACCTATAGCACCGACAACTGAAGTCGAGCATACATATGACGAACTTCATGCGTGAATAGCTGAAAGGAAAGATAGGGAGGTAGATGGGGCGCTACGTTTGGACGAGCGGGCAGAATGGATGAGCGAAAGGTGCCATGCCATGAAGTGGAAAATATCCCGAGTTTCATGTAAGACAACTAAATGCACTTCAAGGTGCTGTCGAGGAACTGAGGGACCTTCTCGAGCACAGGTAATGAAATTACAAGATAGAGCTAGCCTATTCGTTATGGGGAATCAATGCTCTGGACAGAATAGAGCTTACCTATGGCACCTAGCTTTCTCCGGTGTATATTAGCTTAGTTGTGCTTAATAGGCCGATTTGGTTTGGCTTCCTCTCTGGCAGCCACTTTCCTTACCTTACCCTCGCTACACTCTCACTCCAAGCTAAGCCTGCTGAGTAAGATGCATTGCGATTTCTTCTTCTGTGAACGCACTGGAGTATGACACGGGACGGGAAGAGAAAGACTTTTTCCTCTCGTAGTCTTTCTCTCGTAAAGCTAAAGATGCCACAAGACAAAGTATAACTGTTGGGAAGAGGACATGATCAATGGAACCTGGCCTGATCCAAGCTGGGATAGTGGAGCCCATTCCTCACCAGTTCCAAAAAGGTTCACTCATGCTAGGGGAAGCGTCCTCACTTAGTGATTGGTCCGCTACTTCATGCAAATTTGAAGAAGTTATCACGGACGAGCCATGTGTAGGGAAACTTGCACGTGTGGTTCTGGCCAAGCTTTCCTGAGGTATCTAATAACCTTGCTTTTGCTCACTGCTGGCACACCTCTCCTAACTATTGTCCATTTATTCTGAAATAATCTTTTTAAGAGGGGCAATTTTACATATTTCTACTAAATCCTTCTATTATTAAGTACGGCTGGTACCATTTCGATGTGTTTTGATTTTTCTGAACAAGAGAGGTTTGATACTTTTGAATCCATTGTCTTAATTTCACTTCCTACTCGCAGTATACTCTTTATGATCTCGACTCATGATTCAATTGCCATGTATTTAACTATTGAGCCTCAAAGTTTATGTTTTTATGTAATCGCAACATCAAAAAGAAAGTCTGAATTTTTTACAGAAGCTGGCTCGAAATATTTGATCTTAGGTGCATTTTCTTCTAGAATATTAATGTTTAGGTACGACCGGACAACTACCGATAACTATTTTTATCTTTTTTTAGAATGTTGTTGGTAAATAAATATCTATCTATATTGTAAACTATCGGATCGGGTATTACTTCGATGTAAAACTTGCAGACTTCTTTGGTTCTGATATTAATCTTACGGAGATTCTAAAAGAAAGAGTATATAGATTTGTAGAGACCCTCTATGTAGTTGTCTATCTAGGGTAATCGATCTACATCTTTCTCTATAGTCCGAGGGCTGTGTCTCAATCTCCTACGTGTGAAATCTAAAGGACTAGTTCTTACTTGTTAAACAACCCTTGGTCTAATTCCACGCCTTATGACGAAAGGGGAGTCGGCGTGGCGTAAAGTGAAGATGGATAGAAGTATGGTGAAATTTCCTTCTGGGGTCTTCTAAAGGTGTAACCTAGGCAACCAAAAAAAGGGCCCGATACTTCAACTAGAGGAGCGACCAGTTGGTTCACCAAACTCTGACCCAGCGTCACATGTTCTCCAGGTCCGAAAGGATCCAGTGCCCAAGTACAGACTCCTCCCGGAATTGCGTTATCGAAGCCAAGTCAGGAATAGCCATTGGTGGACACCCACTACTTTTCACTGGTTAGAGAGGCCTTCTTTAATACATTAAGAAAAAATGTTCACAAGGACCAGAAAGACTCGGTCTTAGGAACTTAGACTACCAACATGCTAGTAAACGAAAATTATCTTGACCGGATCAGAGTAAACAACAATGTCGAATCAGGCCGCCCCTTACCTTGAAAGAATTCACACGCGGCCACCAACTTTCCCAAAATAAGGGGAGATTTGCTACTTACTGCTCACGAAAACATCCAACCTATACTATAGTCAATTCGTCCGCGTATCTTTCTGATCTCCTTTCCTTCTATTCATCAGATTTTTGGCTTTTGGTGAAAGTGGAGGATGATGGTGTTGGGGAGGCTAGGGAAGATGGATTGGATTGAGACAAGAGCCTTGGGGTACATTCACTTCTGCATTTTTATTTAGGTTCTCAAAATTCTCAATCACTCTTTTTATTGGAGAAGAATAGTGCGTGAATGGCGGTTCTCAGAACGAGGGATTTTTCCTCTCTAAAAAAAAAAGAGTCTAGAATGCTTTTTGAGTTTCAATTCATATGTTACCATTCATAGTGAAGTAGCCTTCTTTTTGATGTCTGAGTGTGTTATTCTATCTATCGAAGTCCTTCTTTGTCTATAGTTCGGGGCAGTCCCCCATGGTCTGCTTTGATTTTATCAAACAGTGCCGGTCCACGGACTCTCGTGTGAGCGATGCAACGTTCTCAGGTAGAAAGAGCTTCCATATCTCCTCCTTCATATGCTACTTCTTAATTGTAAAAAAAGAAGTCATTTGTGCATCTCTCCTCAATGGGCTGCTCTCTTGTGTACTCCCTCTCTTTCTCTGTGTGCAAGTTTTCTATATGAAATTTGAATCGCCCCCTCCCCCATTAGCCAGCGGATATGTATTTCTAAAAAGAAGAATCGAAACTGTAGATGCGAAAGAGCCAACTGGCATATATATTTTTAAGAAAAATTGAAAGCCTTGACCGGGCTTGTCCTCTTCTTGTTCGAGAATAGGAGGATGTAATAAGCCCTTGCCCATGCCTTTTACCCTTAATCTCATCCATCTGCTCTATTCCACAGATAGAGTCTCTCAAAATCTTTCTTCGGTACCATTGGCTGGCCCACTCCCCTTTAGTTGGAATCTTTCCCCCTGAATTCACGCCTTATATTACATCTATAGACATAATAAAGCGACACATGTGTTATTTGGTAAGATTGATTATATCCAAAAGTTCAACCATGTACGTAATCCAACCCTCAAGCGGAATGAGCACAACCTACAAATGTTAGGGGAAGAGCCCCTCTTCCACACCATGTGGTAGGGTAACTAAGCACGCTTCGTCACATTAGTTCTTTTGATAGGCTTTTTACGACTTCAACTGTTCCATGTGTAGCTGTTAAGTCAATGATCCACACCATGTGATGCCAAACTTCTACCTTATAGTTACTACCTTTGGTGTACTAATCCTCCCTTTTCCTGAGAGCTTGACTTTTGAGACAGTTTTTCTAGTCTGACATCGTGAGTTCACATTCACATAGAGTAACCTACTTCGCTTCCATAGAAGACCAAAGGCACCATTCTTTCTCCTTGAGTCGATTCCGCATTGGATGAGTCTAATTCAATGTCAAAATCGAATCAAGATGCTTAAGACGGGCCTTTGGTTTAATTAATGGATTTTGCCAAAGACTAAACTGAACGAGCCCCCTAAGCACGATAGAGAATGAGCTCCTTCCCACCCACATCTGCGTCAACTATTTTTTGTTATAGTTATAACACTAAGTTCCTATCAATTAGTTCCAAGAAAGCATCCGGGGTGTACAATATACTTTCATTCAAATCTTAATATTTAATGGAATTGGTATTGAACAATCTAGGGATTCATGCCTTGATTGCCCGTGAAAGCCGTAGCCCTTTAATTGCTTAGGAGAACCGGCCCTATTTAGTAAAAGCCTTTTCTTGCTTGATGCTTTCCTATCTCGATTCCCCGTGAATTCACCTATGAGATTGCTTGCACTAGCTTTGGATTAAAGAAGATTGGCCATAGAATCAAAGAAAGGAATGGGGACTTAGCGAGATTTTCTCAATTCGCTACTTTACATTTTTTAAAAGTGGAATAATAATAAAGGTCGTAGTACCGTATGTCCACAACAACAACAAAGAGGTCGATTTAAGAACGTTTGGAGAGGCTCACAGTGCTAGACCAATCATAGGCCACAAACAAAAGCCTTTACTAAGAACTAAAAAAGGTGTCCTCGGAAAAGATTATCAAAAGACTTGACCCCCGAAGAGTGGACCTAAGTAAGGGCATTTCAGCAGTTGGCCGGTCAAGGCTACTTAGGGACTTTCCAAAAGCTCCTTTCGACCTCAGCTTCGTAACAAAGATCGATACAAAGAAGGGGACCAGACTAGGTAAGGAGGAGAGGAATATAGTAAATGGATTCATTCACAGATAAGCCTTTGCCTATACCAGAGAGTCTTGTGAGATCGATAGAGAGACTAAGGCTAGGGGAAGAGAGCCATTCTTTATAAGAGAACGGGAATAAGGAATGGACTGATAGATAAAGACAAAAGAGCTACTACAGTATCTATCGATACTGCCTCCTCTCTCCTCTTCTGCTTCTTCGATGAACTCGGCTATTGCTGAAAGTTTACTTCAATAAGACTGTCAAAGACTTTTTGATAAACTAGCATCTCGCATCTCGATTCACTAGCACAGCCATTCTTCCGCTTGGACCAAGACTTGAGGAGACAGGCTAAGAAAGAAAGACTATCATTAAAGGAGAGACATATATTACTATACTAAAAAAGAATGCCCTTTTGAGAACCTTTATCACATACCTAGACCCAAAAGAGAGCAAAGCCTCGACTCACGTCTTCACTAAAAGAATCAAGCCATTGCGAGCCCTTTCCTCATAGAGGGACTAGACGAAGCATGCTACGCTAGTCGAAACTTTCAACGAGTGGCATGTGGAGCCAGCAATCCCATCTATCCTATCTAGAGGTCTATGCCCTTAGCCACTGTGTGTTCACTGACATACTATTTGACCTTGAAAGTAAAGTTAAGGTAGGTGCTCCTTTCTTTATAATAGAATCCCTATTAGCTCTGAAGCAGGAAAGATTCCACTATGCCCCTTACCTTTGGCTATTTGTGAAAGTGAAATTACACATCCAAGAGCTAGGAGTCAAAGTGAAGCTTAAACAGCCTTCCTCATCTCTCTCTCAATCTCATGAGTGAAAACTCAAACCCAATGTAGGCTTGCTTCGCATAGGCTACACAAGCCAGGGAGAGGATTTTTTAAAAGCAATCGGCAAAGAGCGGCGTGGCAGTTTGCAGTCGTTAGGCATCCATTAATTGATGTAATAGTTACCGCAAGTAGAGGAATTAGATCCGCTTACTAAGCTAACTGACCGCATAGAATCGACTGCACGTATTCTAAGATGTTCACTTCCTTCTTACCAATAGTTATTTAATACATTCCATTCAACAAGGAATTCCTTAGTGTGTCACATCCTATTGTCGCTTGTTTTAATGCTTAAAAGCCTTATAGCTTATAGAGTAGAGCCTTTTGAGAAACAGGAACGAAATCTATTTTTGGAGAAATCTGAGATAAAGAGATCGAGATAAAGAAGCTAGCCTATTAGCTATTCTAGTCGAGGAAATTCATTTCTTACTAGATTTCCTGCTTACCCGATACCCTTGAAAACAAACTTTTTTCCATTCTTTAAGTCCTGAAAAAGAAAAAGCCAAGGAGAATAGGAGTAAGCTTATCAGTAGTTGGCACTGGTCTATATTTCTTTCTTAATGCAGTTGTTAAAGAATCTGTAGCAAGAGAAGTAGTTGCAGATGAATATGACTCTAGAAAGGTTTAGGACGAACTTTCACATGGCGCAAAGAGCTTCTTTCCCTTTCGCTTTTGGGGATTCCACTAATAGAACCAAAGAAGAAAGAGAACCCTTGGGGGGATTTCAACTATTCTATCTTTAAATTTATGTCCGACAAGACAAGCGCTAAATAGAATTGATAAGGTGCGTAGCATGGTATCCTAGTTTTTTGATGTAGTTGCTGTTCATTTTCTTTTTTCATTTCATTGAGATTGGGTTGGTGTGAAGTAAAGTAAGGCAAAGAACTTCACTACAAATAGCGTATAACAGAGAAAGAGAGGCTCGATCTTATGCATCTTTTGGTCAGTTGTTGCGCCTTTCAGAGCTTAAATATAGACATAGAATATAGTGGCAGTGAGCTTTTGCTTACGAGTCCACTAAGAAAAGAAAATTCTGAAACCGTCTGTTGTGTTAATTACCGAATCGACAGTTTGATGACCCTTAGGCGAGTTTAGTAACCCAGTTCAGTTTCAGTGAGCTTAGGGTAGGACCGATAGACTCGTTCGCTAGCTGTGACGATAGGAGTTTCAGGCTTAGGCTCTTTTGTGTACCTAGAGAAAGGCATTACAGGGATTAGGTCTTCAGTTGCTTACTCTTTTTTCTACGAACGAGGGAGAGTGAATGCTGCCATTGAATCTGTTGAGTTTGCTTAGAAACCGCATAATAGAATAAACTCCAATTCCTCTAAGTCTTCCTGCCCTGTCCACTCTCCACTCATGTTTTTATGTAAACAAGCGGAAGTAGGAAAAGCTGCCTTCTTTTTGTCAGTCCTTCGACTTTCTAATTACATGGATCTTGCCTTAGTCCTAAGTCTAGCCAGAGAAAGGAGAATGTTCAGAAAGGTAGGACAATCATCTCACACATTGGGCCCGAAAGGCTATTCCTGCTAGAAAATATCATAATCGAATCAAGATTTAGGCTAGGGTGAAAGTGGTGATCTCCGACAGGTAACAAAATACAACTTAGCACTCCAACAACCATTGAACCAAATGCCTAGAATATGCTCTTTTCAAGACATGAGAATAAGGTCTTTCTCCACTTAAGCTTAAAGACCCAAGCCATTGCTTCCTTTCTTTTTTGTGCCCCTAGAAGGAAGAACTCTTATTCTTGCTCTAGAAGGTATGAAGCGATTCAACTTTAACCTTAACTAAGCCCAAAGGGAAGCAAAGTCACTAACTAGAGGAAGGGCTACCAGAAAGAGGAATAACTATAGATACGGAACTTACTTTTGACCCTTTCTTTGCCCCTTGGTTCGCTAGTGACTTGCCTGCACTTGGATTCTTGAACTCTAAGAGCGGATTTCAGGAATTTGTTCACATCCAATTCGATGGCATCTGTCCGCTTTCAACCCTTTGCAAGCGTGCTACTGGCTCGATGGACAAACTCAAGGAACTGCTTTGCCTCCTTTGCTTCAATGGAATGCTTGATTGCTTGCCGGGAATGACTGACCGAAGAAAAGGAACTGGCTTGGTTCGCCTGACTGCTATCCTTGGCCTGAGACCGGTGGGATGGAAAGACTTATTTTATGTTCCTATTCCTTATCATACTTCCTATTATATTAGTTAGGAGTGGCGATTGATAATACTCCTTATTCTCTTCCTGCTCCTTGAATATTCAGATTAGATCAATCATATGCCTTCCGCCGATGGCTTGCTAGCGAGCTTGCTTCCGTTACAGACTTGCTTTCGATTGGTTATTCCGAGTCCTTCTTATGTACTTCTTTCCTTTGATTGAAGGCCTTTTTTTTTAGTCCCTATTATTTCGGTTCCAATTCATAAGGATCTGACTGAAAGGGGATTTCTCTGGCTCCTTTTTTTCCTACACCGACACCGACTTCTAAGTTCTTCCATAACCTTATGCCGTTCCTTGCCTTTCCGGGGGGGAGAGTGACTATTGACCTAAGATCACTGCCCCTAGACCAGTTACGGGTTCGGGTGCTGCATGCCTTCCCGCGGGATTTCCTATTCATCTTTTCATATAGTCATCAGAAGGGATATATTGAAATCCTGGTCCAGTTGAGGTTGAAGGTGCGAAAGAAGTTGTTTCCGGTGCGTCTTGTTACGGGCCTTATAGATTATGTAAAGAATAGCACTTTCAGGGAGAAAAAGAAGAACGCCAGGAAAGACGAAAGCTCGTTCATCAACGAAGGCAAGTTCATCAATCGACCAGAAGAAAGGGCAAGCCAAGGGCAAGGGTATGAAATCGGTTCTGAAGCTCGAATAGGAGTTGCAAGCCGCATCCGTAGTCTCTCATTTGAATTCCGCTTCTCACTTTGCTCCATCCAATTCGGATTTCTCATACGCGAAGGAGCGAAACGGCATCCTGATTTTTTGAGTTGTAGAACGAGACTTTCTCTGCTTAACGAAGGCACGGAGCATAATGAGACTTGATCCTTACGAGCGAAGGCTACTTCAATAGATTCATCTTGTCCTTGGCTTGTGAAGGGAAGAGAGGCTACAGGGTATCTGACCCCGATGACATAGGGACGGTTAGGCTTGTTGGCTGGCTTATGATGGTTTCCTGTCCCAATTCAACATATTCCTTTGTTTGCTCCCTCAAGTGCTAGCGTACAAGAAGGAGCTTTCGGCAGTAAATCACATGTCACAAAATACCGAAATGTTTAATCATCGAGATTTGTGCTTATATATATAATAATAATAATAATAATAATAATAACATAAAAACAAGGGGAAAGGGATACAGGGGAAATTAGAGATGCGAAGATAGAAATGAAGGGTTAGGGTTTCAGCGGTGCAGCGGCGGAGGGCTTGCTGGGGAAGAAGGCGGCGTGCGGGGTGGCCGGCGGTGGCCGGCGAACACTGTACACTGTGGGAGCAGACCGAGCAACGGTGGCTGCATGCACGGAGAGCCGCACAGGAGGGGAACCGCGCAAAGGAGAAGAGGAGGAAATGGAGGCATTCGGGTACGATTTCGAGCTTGAGATAGTTGGAGAAGTGATAGATCGGGTTAAAACAAGTGCACTCAGACTCTCCTTTTTCATTTTCTTGTACTTTTATTTTATTTTCTTTGGGTATCCTCGTTCTGATACCCGAATAAATTTATATTTTATATTGTCCATAACCTAAACATAATAATATATCGATTTTATGTCTGAATATCGAGTTTTGAGTGGTATTTTGCTCCCTCAAAACCCTAACTCTCGCACGGTACTATTCATCCGCTCACTGTCCCTTTTTACCCACGAATTTTTAAGGTTTTTACTTAATTTGGATTTAGAATATCATTATTCGTAACCTATATATGTTAATTTATCGATTAGATATCCGATTAGGTGATATTATGTAAAAAGTCGTTCACCAGAACCCTAACCTGCACCCCAGAGGAATTTACCGATTGAATTGGGATATATACATGAATTGGCTTTAGGATATCGTTACCCACTCTAGATCAAATTAATTTATCAATTGGGTGTCCGAATTAGTAATTTTGTAAGATTTTATGCTCTCCGGAACCCTAACCCATGCCCCTCTTTAGACTTTATCCGAATTAATTGTAATTATGCATGATTTAGCTCCAAAAATTATGATGCATGTAATTGTAAAGGAAATCATCATCCAAAAGTTCTAAAGACATGATAGGCTCATTACAGCAACAACTTCCAAATTGTTTCAATCTTATGCTAATTTATTCATGTAACACAAACACAATAATTCGAAACGTTCCAACAACCATGTTATAAACCGTCTACAAAAGAATTATCGATTGGAAGCTTTGAGAATTTTGTGTCCCTTAATCTAAAAAGGATTTTTTACTCCTTCAAAGCTCCAAGAAATATTGAATATGAACTATGAATACGTGAGGATCTACTCTGACGAATAATTTGGAAATATACTTATGAAAAGAAATCTGATGATGGAGGAAATTCTATAATTAAGTGATGGACCTATGAACCGAAAGATTTATGAAACGTTCACCAGTAGAGTGGAAACGAAGGAATTTGCGCTTAAGAATATAATTTCCTAATGAAATAATAAACAAAGAACTTGAACCAAGAATTATGGATAACAAATTTCGACATGCCATGAATATTGCAGTGGAAACTCTAGCATTACTATAGCCGTGTAACCTGGCCCTATTATATAACGGATGAAATTTCTTGGCATACCTTAATATGTTATAACAGAAGGACATCGCCTGTTTTGGAACCGCTTGCAGTTGGGCCGCCGCGGCTGATCGACCCTGTCTATAGGGATGGTACGTAGACAATCTGCTTCTAGATCTTGAGTAGGAGGAGATGGATTTGGATTGTATAGGAGAAAACACAATCCAAGCAACAGCCGACCACTCCTTTATCAGTGAGGCCTATTGACATTAGTCCGTCAACAAAATAAGTTTTCAACAATGAGTAAATAATTAAGAAAATAACATGAAAACGAACCAAAGAAGTATGGAACGAATTATGAAAACATTCCTTTCTAAATCATAAATTATAATCTCATATGCACCTCTGTCATTCACATATGCATTACTATGTTGCGGCTGGTCGGCCCCGTCTATAGGGATGGTATGTAGACAGCCCGCTTCTAGATCTTGAGTAGGAGGAGATGAATTTTGGATTGTATAGGAGCAAACACAATCCAAGCAACGGCCGACCACTCCTTTATCAGTGAGGCCTATTGACATTAGTTCATCAACAAAATAAGTTTTCAACAATGAGTAAATAATTAAGAAAATAACATGAAAATGAACCAAAGAAGTATGGAACGAATCATGAAAACATTCCTTTCTAAATCATAAATTATAATCTCATATGCACCTCTGTCATTCACATATGTATTACTATGTTGTGGCTGGTCGGCCCCGTCTATAGGGATGGTATATAGACAGCCCGCTTCTAGGTCTTGAGTAGGAGGAGATGGATTTCGATTGTATAGGAGCAAACACAATCCAGACTATGGCTGACCACGCCTTTGTCAGTGAGGCCTATTGACATTGGCCCCTCAACAAAATAAGTTTTTAACAATTAGTAAATAATTAAGAAAATAGCATGAAAATAAACCAAAGAAATATGGAATGAATCATGAAAACATTCCTTTCTAAATTATAAATTATAATCTCATATGCACATCTATCCTTTACATATGCATTACTATGTTTCGAATATGAAATTATACATGTCTTGATATATATATAGAGATATGTGTGTGTGTGTGTGTGTGTGTGTGTGTGTGTGTGCATTACTAAACTTTTGACTTACCCTTATTATTTTTCTCCCTCTAGATAAGCATGGATTGCACCCGCTGAGGTAAGGTAAAGGATTTGAGTCGGCTATACTCAAAGGCGATGAAGATGATCTTATAGGTTTAGTTTTACTGTCCTTATGTTTTTGATGGGATTCTTCTGTATTTATATTGGATTTATTGCATGAATGTTTGCATATGATAATGTTAATGATAAGGAAATATCAATAGCATAGTTTCCACTGTATCAAAGAATTATTATACTTTCGCAGGTTTTTATGGTTTGTTTCAGATACCTAGTAGCATCTCTATGTCCGATATTATATCCGGAGACGTAATGTTGGAGCCTCGAAATGGTTGTGGCAATCGTTAGGATCATGTGTTGGTTTGTTACGTTGTCTGGATGTTTGGCGTTAATATTGATGGATTTTGGTATCAATGAGGTTGTATAATTGGTGTATAGGATTATTATATTGGTTTTATATTTGACCAATATTCATATTACAGCCAGAACTCTGTTGAATTTTTAATTAAAAATATGGTTTGTCACAAGTTGTTATGGTTTATTTGGATACCTAATTGCATCTTATTTGAACCAATGTTATACTCGAATTTATGACATTAGTGTCATGTGTTTGTTGTGGTTATTTTTGAAACCTGTGATGTGATGTGTGATTATATATTGTGCTGTACAAAAATTTTAGTATATGTTGTATTAGTTTGGCGAACGTTTTACTATCAGAACTCTTCAAATTTTCGGTAGAAAATATAGTATGTCATATTTAGGTTTTAGGTAATCTGCTTATCATAATTGCCTAGATCTTTTAATGATTATAATAAATAACATTACTCAGGTCTTATTACTTGACCGTGCACTTTATATGTTACTCATTAAATGTGAAAGTTGTAAGGCCTTTTGGTAACAATAGGAAATGAACTCATGATTAATCTAGAAGACTTGCTAGCGGAATAATGAACCAATCTAAAATCTTAAAGGGCCAGCTGGCTTTCTCTTCCTCAACTGATTATGTATTAAAACAAGTGGAGCTTAGAGACTTCGAGGAGATGTCAAAAATATTATTTTTTATATTTGTTTAATTTATTCCTAAGTATGATAAGTGTAACGTCCCATATTTTTTGCCAAAACTCCGGCAAATTTTTCTCTGTTATACGGACGTCGACCAAAAATATAAAACCTGAAATGAACTTGTACATCAATTTTACAATTCCAACACAGCCAGAATTCATCCAAATCAACTCCGATACATCCAACAACAACAACAACCCACACAAGATCCAAAAACCACAATTGACAATATGTGACACCGACGTTATAACTCTAAGTATGACGTCCGCTTAGAGAAAATGACATTAGGTACATAATTAAACCAATAAACCTGCGGAAACAACTAAAACCATCAAATACAGTAGAAGTTAACTACATATATAATATCATCATTACCATTAACCATGCTCATCAAAATAAGACAAGGTTCCACATG
Source organism: Nepenthes gracilis (assembly GCA_033239525.1). Classification (NCBI taxonomy): domain Eukaryota; kingdom Viridiplantae; phylum Streptophyta; class Magnoliopsida; order Caryophyllales; family Nepenthaceae; genus Nepenthes; species Nepenthes gracilis. The sequence continues at coordinate 911,081 of BSYO01000026.1, read as the reverse complement.
TATAAAATCACAAGACTAAGTCTTCAAGCTATCCTTCAATACTTCAAGCTTCTCCGACTTCTAATCTTCTACCCCGTCCGATTGGATACAAGCTTATACTATCTTTCAATATATCCTAATTTTAATAGTTCATATTATTATCATTATTATAACTTTTCTAATTTAGACTATTTTCTTTTTCTATAAAAGTATAACTAATTATACAGTCTGATATATATAGATATATATAATACAAAAATTATCAATTCTTTCTCTTTTAATATTTTTACATGATATCAGAGATGGAGTTATTAAACTTATGAGTATTATTCATCTAGAATTTCGGTTCACTATTTCTTCTTCTAATTCATGCCTTTGTAAACTCTCAACATCAACCACCTTTGATAGCCATGCAGTGTGGCCGCTGCGGCTTCAGCACACCTAATTAAATATAAATTTTGTTGCATCGAGCTATAGAGGAGTGAAGGCAAATTAAATCTATGAACCGAAATGTGAGGCATAGCCCATATATTAAGTAGGCATTCAATCAAATTTACTTTTAAAAATTTATTTATTTTTTTTTGTTGGGATATTTAAAAACATTAATCCAAATTCCCCATTTTACATATAATTCAAATAAAGTACTTTTATTTTAAGCTTGTTTAAATTCAGTATGGTTTATTTTCACAAAATTACTAACAGAATTAAAATAAATAAATAAATATGGACATTATATATGATAAAATAAATAACTAATTACATATAATTTCCTAAAAATAAAAATAAAAATATCCTAATTCTATCATTAATGGGTGAGATTGAAATGTAGAAATCCCATTAAATTACGGATTTAATATTTGGGCTGAGCCCATTAAATTGGGCCCATGTGATCTTATTCTGGGCTTTCTATTTACGGCCCAACTTTCGGAATCCTTTTTCTCATCTGAAGGCTATGGTTCAACCGGCTGAAGTGCAGCTCCGTCGAACTTCTGCGACTCGGGAGCTTACGAAAAGGTAGACTCGGAGCGCACGAACGGCGAGCTATGCCGGCGATTGTGGCGGTGGATGCGGCTGAAATTTGAGAGGACTAATATATGTTTAGGTGCACATTTTATAGTCCATCTCTAAAATCAAACTTGATTTTCTCGGTGTCTGTCTCACTCTGATTTTCCCTCGCTTTGTTGATCTGTTGTCGAAATATTATACTCCAATATTTTCTCTCTCTATTGATGTGTCGATCTCTTACACTTAACTTCAACTCCTTTTCTATCCTCTTTCTCTTTCGAGCTTACGAATTCGCAGCTAGAATTTCGATTTTTTTCTGGGGTTCTATGAGTTTTTGGGATTCTTTTGGTAGGAGATTTTATTGTTGATTTCTGGATTGAAGATAGAAAAAAGGAAGCACCAAGCAAACGGAAAATGGGTAGAATAGGAAGGGAAGGAAGAATTAGGAGAGGAACACAGTTAAGTAAATCACGCGTACAGAAACAGAACTCAATAAATTTGCATTCAAACTCGAGCTGACACAGTCACACAGGTTGGGTGCTTTTCGTAGACACCATAAAAACAATAAATGAAAACTAGCCGAAAGCCAAATGTAGGTTAGTGGGCTCTTTAACTCTATCCCAACCACTTCTGCTGTAATTAGTATTCTCTTGTGCATTAGCACAAGAATTATATTGAAATATTTAGTATCCATTATTTATAAGAATAATTATTCTATTAAAATATTTAGAATTATACATAATTATTTATAAAATAAATCATTGCCCATAATAGCCAAATAATTAAAAAAATAATACACCAGATCAAATAATCTCAGCATTTAAAGAAACTATGCACGGAAGTTCAAGTTTAGATTATAAACTTTAAATTTAAATATATATTACTAAATTCTAAAAAATACTTATGCTAATATTATTATTTTTAAAATTTTTAGATTATTCAAATACGTAAAGAAATACAAATCGATGAAGTTCAATGTATTATGCAGGCTAGTAGAATAATATTGCCTAACTTTATTTATAAATTTATCAAAATGTATTAGAATATTTTTTAAATTGTCGTAAAACAACTTCATTCTATTATATAAAATTTATCTGTGTTTTTTTTTTATCAATATAAATTTGATATTTGTATTAAAATTTTGTCAATTAAAGTATATAACTTAGAGGTAAAATTACATTTTGTGACAATTATTTACCATTAAATATATTATTTAGTGACAAATTAAAAATATATTTCAGTGATAATATTATTTTATTACTAAAGAATTTTATTTAATGACAATTTATTTTCTATCACTAAAAAATATTTTAATAATAAAATAAAAATTTGTCACTAAAAATTTAGTGACAGACTTTTAGTGACAATTTAGTGATGAAATCTTATTCATCACTAAATTTTTTAGTAATAAATTATTTTACCACTAAATATTAAAATTGCTATAGTGAGAACCATGAAAATAAAATTGTCATCTTTCTTTTTCATCCCGCAACAAAATTCAATGAAGGTTGTTAATTGGTACAATTATTATCAGAACGTAATAGTTGATACATTGATTATTATGTGTCTTGATTAGATTTTGATTCATATTTTTCAATTCACAATTGTTAATTTAGCTTAGATACCAAGTACAAAATAGTGCACTATTGTAGTTTTGACTTTGTTAATGTGAGAAAGAGTACTACCTATAGGTTAATTTTTTTAGTTTTGTTGTTTCAATGTCCTATTTTGCAAACGAACTAGGGCCTATAACTACTCTATTTCTTTTCCATACCATAATATAATTGGAATTAAAGATGAGCCTTTCTATATACATATTAGGTTGTTCTGACCCCTCCCTCTTATATGAGTTGCTTTGTCAACATCTCTTTCTTCGGTAGCATGGCATAGATTCGTTAATTGACAAATCTAATTTGGGCCTCCTATCCTACTGACTAATTAACAAAGGTTGCTGATTTTAAAACATGTGTCGTAAAAATAAATTTTGCTGTAATGGAGATATGTCAAATTCGCTCCATATTCAAAAGCCTTAATTAATTTTTTTATTGGAATAATCATTTATCATATATTTATTAAACATCGACTCATGTTGTTTAGTATAGAATTTCTTACTTAACAACATAAAAAGTACACTAGTATAATTTTGACTTTGGTGTGACAAAAAGAGCACTTCTAATTGGTTAATTATATATACACATATGTATAATATGTTAACATACTTTATGTGATAGGTTCATTTAACTTTCATAACAAACATGACTAGTCAACTTATTATATATTGTACGTAGAAAACCTATGATATGAATTTATCAATAGTTATAAATACTAGTTGTAATAAAGAAAATAAGATCGAATTAATTCAATTGGTAGATAAACTAACCAAATTAATTCGATTACTATTTAATCATTTATTGAGTTAGTTTGACAGTAGCATAACCAAAAATTAATTACAAAACTCCTAACAACAAGTACAAAAAAGTGCATTATTGTAACTTTTGACTTTGTGTGAAAAAGAATACTTTTGATAGGTTATTTATTCAGCTACCAATAATATTGTATTTTATTATAATTCTCATAAATATCATATTTTTATATTTTTAATGATTTAGATTATTTTAAAAATTACAAATGAATAATTCTAAAATCTAGAAAAAGTATAATATATCCATTAATTTCATAAGTTATATTATCAAATGCATAATCTCTTTCTTGCCTAGTTTCTACACTATTCATATAAGTTTGCTAGCATAAGTGGGACAACTGTTATTTTTATTGTTGAAATTTTACTAAATGAAAACAAAAAATATAATATTTATATAAACACATTGGGAAAAAAAAAATTATATATACATTTATGTGAAAATTTTGAATTTTTGGATATATATTATATTACGATTGTTAGAAATTAAAACTTACCTAATTTATTAGGGGTACTGCATCGTTTTGTAACACGAATGGTTAAAGGATCACAATTATTTTAAAATAGTATTGTTATTTAAATACCTAACTCTATGTTTACTTTTATCATTATTGTAAAAAAGAAATACCTATTTTACTTTCTTTTAATCTTTTTGTCAGAGTTCGATTCGGACATACACACAATTAAGTTTCAGGATCGTAGATTGAAGTGGTGGGATAAAGTTCACTGGGCGCCTGAGGCGGTACCAGCCAAGCACTTGAGCATCGCGGCAGGCGCAAGATCCAGCAAGCCTGTTCCTGCTAGGTGCCAGCTCGGCACTCACGTGCCAGCCCGCATGTTAAAAACCCAGGGTTTTCCTTCGACATTTTTTGGTTTTCCCACACAAAGAAGAGATAGAGGAATGATCGAGGTTCTCATGTTCGAATCCAACTTAGAGCTAGTTAGAGAAGTTGTAAATCAGGTCGAGGCGAATGCACTCGTACCCTTCTTTTTCATTTCTTTTCACTTTTATTTTGTTATCTTTAGGTATTCCCATTTCGATACTCAGTTAAACTTATATTTTGTGTTATCCATGATTTTAGCATGTATATATGTTAATTTCATATCCAATTTCATAATTTTGAGCGATTTTTGAACAAGAAATCCTAACCCCGCGCCTGAACGATTTTACCCGTTTATTTTGAGAACTTTACATAAATTGCCTTTAAAATATTGTTACTCATACTTTAAACTTGTTAATTTAACAATTGGGTGTCTAATTTGGTAATTTTAAGCGGTTTTGTACACCTGAAAACTCTAACCCGTGCCCCCTTGGGCTTTTACCCAAATTAATTGTAATTTATGTATGAGTTGACCTTAGAAATTTATAACCTTAACTTTATGGACGCGGATACTCCAAATATTTGATATTTGTTCACATATATTATATGTATATTTTTTACAGGTTCTGAAAATATTATCAGACGTTATTTGAGATATTTATCCACATGTATGGTATATATGTTATCTTGTATATGCTCTGAAAATTATATTGTATATGTTTATGAAAGGATTTATTATCCGAAAATTCTAAAATTATATCCGGCACTTGGTGGTAAGAATTTGCTATATGTTCCAGACATTATTATTATTTATACATATAATTGAAAGCATGCGAAGACATGAAGTCATAAGATAATAATTATTTGTATCCGTATCAGGAAAGATCAAAGTTATACAAAATATTTGAAGGAAACTTCACAATTTGATAAATTTAATTAACCGATCTCCAGAGAGTGAGAATTTCTGTATATGTTTCTGGTGGAACCTTCCCTTAAGAATAAATAAACAAGAACTTGGACCAATAATTTGTATTTCAGATTGAGTAGTATTCCTTAACATACTTTAGGATATTATAGTGATAAATCAATGAATTCTCCTAGATCACGGGAGATGTTCTGGTGTTATATTTGTTATCTAACCCTAGGTATCAGGTACCGTCCGTCATGGGACGTTAAAGTTGATATTCACGGGTAGCACTTTAGAATCTATAGGTAAAAACATATTCCATTTTTTGAACAACTACTCCGTTAGCTGGTAAGGCCTACTAGCCCTGGTTCGCAAAATAAAGTTCATACATATTTTAGAACTTAAAAAAGAATAAGTAAGGCGAAAAAGATAATTGTACTCCAAAAAATACATTTGATCACACTTCATGATTTATGCATTTATGTTATACTCATATATCCTTTCTTTGCCTTATATTGCATATATCGTTTCACTATCATTGATTATATTGCACTTATTAAGTATTTGGCTCACACTTACTATTTTTCTTCCTTCTGATGACTAATAACTTGCTCCTAATGAGGCAAGAGTAGAGGAATAGAAGTTGACATGGTTTAAGACTAGAGAATACTTTTGAGGACTTAGTTGTTGCGATTTTTGTATCTGGTAGAGCATTTTGAATCATTATTGATGGTTTATATATTGATATATGATTATGATGATAATGATGATATAGTCATAGTATAGTTTCTATTGTGGTCGATTGATTATATACTTACAGTTGTTATGGTTTATTTTAATACCTAGTGGTATCTTATTTGAGCCAATATTATATAAGGAGTTATGACATTGGTACCACATATTTGTTGTGATTATTTTTGGACCCTATGATGCGATGTGTGATTATATATTGTGTTGTATAGGGATTTTTATACATGTATTAGTTTGGTGACCGTTTTACTGTCGAAACTCGTCGAATTTTCAGTTAAAAATATGGTACGTTATATTTTTGTTTCAAGTAATATGCTTGTCACAATTGCCTAGATCTTTTAATGATTATAATAAACAATAGTACTCGAGTTCTATTACTTGACCGTACACTTTACATATTACTCATAAAAAGTGAAAGTTATAAGGTCGTTTGATAACAACAAGAAACGAACTCGTAATCAATCTAGTAGGCTTGCTAGCGGAACAACGAACCAATCTAAAGTCTTAAAGGGCCAGTTGGCTTTCTCTTCCTCAACTGATCGTGTATTAAAACAAGTGGAGGTTAGAGCCATCGAAGATATCTCAAAAACATTATTTTTTTTATATTTGCTTAATTTATTCCTAAGTATGATTTGATTATATTAAAATATTTACAATTATACAAGAATTTTTATAAAATAACTCATTGCCTATAATAGCCAAATAATCTGAAAAATAAAACATCAGATCTAATGATCTCAGCATTTAAAGAAAATATGCATGTAAATTCAAGTTTAGATTATAAACTTTAAATTTAAATATATTTTACTAAATTTTAAAAAATACTTATACTAATATTATTATTTTTAAAATTTTTATATTATTCAAATATGTAAAGGAATACAAATCGATGAAGTTCAACGTATTATGCAAGCTAGTAGAATAACATTGCACAACTTTATTTATAAATTTATCAGAATATATTAGAATATTTTTTAAATTGTCATAAAATAACTTTATTCTATTATATAAAATTTATTTGTGTTTTTTTATCAATATAAATTTGATATTTGTATCAAAATTTTGTCAATTAAAGTATATAACTTAGAGGTAAAATTATATACTTTTTGTGACAATTATTTACTATTAACCATATTATTTGGTGATAAATTAAAAATATATTTTAGTGATAATATTATTTTGTTACTAAAAAATTTTATTTAATGACAACTTATCTTCTATCACTAAAGAATATTTTAATAACAAAATAAAAATTTGTTACTAAAGGTTTAATGATGGACTTTTAGTGACAATTTAGTAATGAAATATTATTTCATCGCTAAATTTTTTAGTAATAAGTTTATAATTAATAGTAATAAATTATTTTATCACTAAATATTAAAATTGTTATAGTGAGAACCATGAAAATAAAATTGTCATCTTTCTTTTTCATCCCGCAACAAAATTCAATGAAGGTTGTTAATTGGTACAATTATTATCATAACATAATAGTTGATACATTGATTATTATGTGTCTTGATTAGATTTTGTTTCATATTTTTTAATTCACAATTGTTAATTTAGCTTAGATACCAAGTACAAAATAGTGCACTACTGTAGTTTTGACTTTGTTAGTGTGAGAAAGAGTACTTCCTGTAGGTTAATTTTTTTAGTTTTGTTGTTTCAATGTCACATTTTGCAAACGAACTAGGGCCTAAAACTACTCTATTTCTTTTTCATACCATAATTTAATTGGAGTTAAAGATGAGCTTTTCTATATACATATTAGACTGCTCGGACCCCTCCCTCTTATATGCGTTGCTTTGTCATCATCTCTTTCTTCGGTAACATGGCATAGATCGTTCATTGACTAATCTAATCTGGGCCTCCTATCCTACTGACCAATTAATAAAGGTTGTTGATTTTAAAACATGTGTTGTAAAAATGCATTTTGTTGTGATGGAGATATGTCAAATTCACTCCACATTCAAAACTCTGAAGTAATTTTTTTATTGGAATTAATCATTTATCATGTATTTATTAAATATCAATTCATGTTGTTTACTATAGAATTTCTTACTTGACAACACGACTTAGTACACTAGTATAATTTTGACTTTGGTGTGAGAAAGAGCACTTCTAATTGGTTAATTATATATACACATATGTATAATATGTTAATATACTTTATGTGATAAATTTAACTTTGATAGCAAACATGACTAGTCAACTTACTATGTATTGTATGTGGATGCCCTATGACGTGAATTTGTCACTACTCATAAATACTAGTTATAATCAAGAAAATAAGATAGGATTAAATCAATTGGTAGATAAAATGACCAAAATAATTTGATTACTGCTTAATTATTTATTGAGCTAGTTTGATAGTAGCATTTCAAAAAATTAATCACAGGACTCTAACAACAAGTACAAAAAAGTGCATTATTGTAGCTTTTGACTTTTGGTGTGAGAAAGAATACTTTTGATAGGCTATTTATTGGGCTACCAATAATCATGTGTTTTATTATAATTCCCATAAATATCATATTTATTATTTTTAATGATTTAGATTATTTTAAAAATTACAAAATAATAATTCTAAAATCTAGAAAAAGTATAATATATCCATTAATATCATAAGTTATATTATCAAATGCTTAATCTCTTTTTTTATAGTTTCTACACTATTCATATAAGTTTGCTAGCATAAGTGGGACAGCTGTTATTTTTATTGTTGTGAATGAAAACAAAAAAATATAATATTTATATAAACACATTGGGTAAAAAATAAAAATTATATATATATTTTTGTGAAATTCTTGAATTTTTGGGTATATATTATATCACGATTGTTAGAAATTAAAACTTACCTAATTTATTAGGGGTGCTACATTGTTTTGTTACTCAAATGGTTAAATGATCACAATTATTTTAAAATAGTATTATTACTTATATACCTAACTCTATATTTACTTTTATCATTATTGTCAAAAAGAAATACCTATTCTACTTTGTTTTAACCATTTTGTTAGAGTTCAATTCGGACACACACAACTTGGTACAGCGGAACGAAATTCAAACCCCCTGGTCTAATATCAACCACCAGACTTGTAAGCCCAAAAAATATAATAATATAAAATATTTTTAAAGTGAAAAAGCCTTTTCAACCAAAGAAAAAAATTTTAGCATAAATTTCAACCAAATCAACTATAATAATACTGCCGGTTATAAATAACCCCATACGAAATATTTTCACTACAATGTCAAATAAATAATGGTTAATTATAACTCTTTCATACACTCAATAACTCAAAAGAAAAAATACAATGAAAAATAAGAGCAACCACTCAAAATAAGTCATAGAAGACCACTCTAGAACAGTGTTCCCAATATTGGTACAGAACATAACTCAAATCTAACTGATTGCATAAGTGGAATGGCAACTTGGGCTTATTTTGCCAATAGGTGAAATATCTTAATGCTTTTTTTTTATAACTGCTACTAAATGCTGCTCTAAAAATCACATCGTCAGTCAAGTTTTCAAACAAGGCCAAACATCTAACTTGACTGATCGTTTAACATATCCACATTTTCAGTTATACTTCATCATAATACAAGTAATTGTTTGTAGAACTTTAATAATGTAATTAACCAAATGAATAATAAAAATGTCCAATGAGCAAATGGTGGCCCATCATTTAATGTAATGTACCGATTTTTAAATATTGTAATTGAAAATAATTAAAAAAATATAATCAAAATTAGACTTAATGCGCATAAAAAATTAGATTTAGGGATCGTAAATTGAACTGGTGGGAGAAAGTTCTTGGCGCACGAGGTGGCACCGGTCAGCGCTTGAGCGCCGCGGCATGCGCTGGATTCAGCGATCCTATGCTTGCTGGGTGCCGAGTGTTAAAAACCCACGAGGGTTTTGCTTCGTCATTTTCGATTTTTCGACGCAAAGAAGATACGGGGAAAGATCGAAATTCTCGGAGTTCAATCCGATTTGGAGCTAGTTAAAGATGTTATAGATCATAAGGCATTCTTTTTTTCATTTCTTTGCACTTTTATTTCATTATCTTCGGGTATTCCGTTTCGATACCCGATTAGGCTTATATTTTCTATTAGCCATGACTTGAGCATATATAAATGTTAATTTCGTGTCCAATTTCATAGTTTTGAGTGATTTTGAATGTAAAACTCTAACCTCACACCAAACGATTTTACCGATTTCTTTTGGGATCTTTACATAAATTGTCTTTAAAATATTGTTACCCATACCTTGAATTTATTAATTTAATGATTGGGTGTCTAATTTAGTAGTTTCAAGAAGTTTTGTACACTCAGAAAACCAAACTCGTTTATTAGGCTTTTACCCAAATTAATTATAATTTATACATAATTTAGTTTTAGAAATTTATAACCCTAACTTTATGGACCCAGGTACTCCAAATATTTGGTATTGTTCACATATATTTTGTATATATTTTTACAGATTACGAAAATATTATCAGACGTTATTTGAGATATTTATCCACATGTACAATATATATGTTATATTGTATATAATCCAAAAGTTATATTGTATATGTTTATGAAGGGATTTGTTGTCCAAAAACTCTAAAGTTATGCCTGACGCTTGGTGCTAAGAATTTTCTATATGTTCCAAACTTTATTATTATTTATACATATAATTGAAAGTATGTGGAGACATGAACTCATAAGATAATAATTATTTGTATCCGTATTATGAAATATAAAAAGTTATACAAAGTATTTGAAGGAAACTTCACAATTTGATAAGTTTAATTAACTTGTTCTCAGTGAGAATTTACGTATATGTTTCTAGTGAAACATTCCCTTAAGAATAAATAAATAAGAATCTGAACCAATGTTTAGTATTTCTAATTGAGTAGTATTCCCTGATATATCTTAAAATATTATAGTGATAAATCGAGAAATACTCCTGGACTATGGGAGATATTCTAGTGGTCTATTTGTTATCTAGCCCTAGATATAGAAACCAAATCCATACACGGACGTTAAAGTTGAGATTTATGGGTAGCACGTTAGAATATATATGTAGAGTCCCACATCGGATGGGGGAGGTGAATGAAGCGTGCCTTATAATAAGGGCATGGATTCCTTCTCCTTGACGACGCGTTTTGGGGGCGGTGGATTCCGTCTGCCAGGAACAAAACCGTGCGGGTTGCGTGTTGGCCTGGGACGCCGTAAGTTTCCCAACCCAAAGCGGACAATATCGTCATGCGGATGCGCCGGGGATGTTACAGATGGTATCAGAGTCGGGATCCGATCCGGTGTGCAGGCGGTGGCCCCGGTCCCAAAAGGGTGGGCATAGAGTCCCATCGAGATGGGGAGGTGAGCTTGAGCGTGCCTTATAATAGGCGTGGATACCTTCTCCTTGACGGCCCGTTTTGGGCGGTGGATTCCGTCTGCCGGGCAAAACCGTGCGGGTTGCGTGTTGGCTTGGGACGCCGTAAGTTCTCCCAGCCCAAAGCGGACAATATCGTCATGCGGATGCGCCGGGGACGTTACAATATAGGTACAAACACATTCCATTCCTCGAACGACCACTCCATTAATTGGTAAGGTCTATTGGCCCTCGTTCGCAAAGTAAAAAAAATTCATACATATTTTAGAACTTAAAGAAAAAATAAATAAGAAAAAAAAATAATTGTATTTTGAAAAATGGATTTGATCACACTTCATAATTCATACATTTATGTTATACTCTTATATCCTTTCTCTGCCTTATATTGCATATATTGTTTCACTGTTATTAATTATATTACACATTGAGTATTTGGCTCACCGCACTATTTTCTTCCTTCAGATGAGTAATAGCTTTGCGCTGATGAGGTGAAATGCAGGACTGAAGCGTTGACAAGGTTGAAAGGTAGAGAATACTTTTGAGGACTTAGTTATTGTGATTTTTGTACTGATGGAGTATTTTGAATCATTATTGATGGTTTATATATTGATATATGATAATGATAATAATGATGATATACTCGTAATATAGTTTTTATTGTGGCGATTGATGTATGTACTTCCACGAGGTTGTTATGATTTATTTGGGAACCTAGTGATATCTTATTTGAGCTAACGTTATACCCAGAGTTATGACATTAGTACCACATATTTGTTGTGATTATTTTTTGACCTTATGATGTGTTGTGTGATTATATATTATGTTGCATAGAAATTTTTATACATGTTGTATTAGTTTGACGACCATTTCTTGTCGGAAGTATATGAATTTTAGGTTAAAAATGTACGTCACATTTAGGTTTTAGGTAATCTTTTTCACATCTGCCTAGATCTTTTAATGATGATAATAAATAACATTATTCAGGTCCTATTACTTGACCATACACTTTACTTGTTACTCATTAAGTGTGAAAGTTGTAAGACCATTTGTGACAATAGGAAATAAACTTCGTGATCAATCTAGAAACTTGCTAGCAGAACAAAGAACCAATCTAAAGTCTTAAAGGGCCAGCTGGCTTTCTCTTCTTCAATTGATCGTGTATTAAAACAAGTGGAGGTTAGAGCCTTAGGAGATGTCAAAAATATTATTTTTCATATTTGTTTAATTTAGACAATCCGACCCGGATACAAGCTTATACTATCTTTCAGTATATCCTAATTTTAATAGTTCATATTATTATCATTATTATAACTTTTCTAATTTGGAGCTATTTCTTTTTCTATAAAAAAGTATAACTAATTATACAGTCTAATATCTATCTATATATATATATATATATATATATATATGTAATACAAAAGTATCAATTCTTTCTCTTTTAATATTTTACATGATATCAGAGATGGAGTTATTAAACTTATGAGTATTATTCATCTAGAATTTCGGTTCACTATTTCTTCTTCTAATTCATCGCCTTTGTAAACTCTCAACATCAACCACCTTTGTTAGCCATTTATTGTGGTCGCTGCGGCTTCATCACACCTAATTAAATATAAAATTTTGTTGCATCGAGCTATAGAGGAGTGAAGGCAAATTAAATCTATGAACCGAAATGTGAGGCATGGCCCATATTAAGTAGGCATTCAATCAAATTTACTTTTAAAAATTTATTATTATTATTTTGTGTTGGGATATTTAAAAACATCAATCCAAATTCCCCATTTTACATAATAATATACTTTTATTTTAAGCTTGTTTAAATTCAGTCTGGTTTTATTTTCACAAAATTACTAACAGCATTAAAATAAATAAATAAATATGGACATTATATATGATAAAATAAATAACTAATTACATATAATTTTACAAAATAAAAATAAAAATATCCTAATTCTATCATTAATGGGTGAGATTGAAATGTAGAAATCCCATTAAATTACGGATTTAATATTTGGGCTGAGCCATTAAATTGGGCCCATGTGATCTTATTCTGGGCTTTCTATTTACAGCCCAACTTTCGGAATCCTTTTTCTCATCTAGGCTATGGTTCAACCGGCTGGTGCAGCGGCTCCGTCGAACTTCTGCGACTCGGGAGCTTACGAAAGGTAGACTCGGAGCGCACGAACGGCGGACTATGCCGATTGTGGCGGTGGATGCGGCTGAAATTTGAGAGGACTAATATATGTTTAGGTGCACGTTTTATAGTCCATCGCTAAAATCAAACTTGATTTTCTCTGTGTCTGTCTCACTCTGATTTTCCCTCGCTTTGTTGATCTGTTGCTCAAATATTATACTCCAATATTTTCTCTCTCTATTGATGTGTCGATCTCTTACATAACTTCAACTCCTTTTCTATCCTCTTTCTCTTTCGAGCTTACAGGTTGCCCAGCCAGAATTTCGATTTTTTTCTGGGGTTCTATTAGTTTTTGGGATTCTTTTGGTAGGAGATTTTATTGTTGATTTCTGGTGGTTTGGAGCTTGAAATATTTTCCCCCTCTCTTATGGTTGGCTGTGATGGATTGAAGATAGAAAAAGGGAAGCACCGAGTAAACGGAAAATGGGTAGAATAGGAAGGGAAGGAAGAATTAGGGGAGGAACATAGTTAAGTAAATCACGCGTACAGAAACAGAAAAGCGGTCATTCAGAACTCAATAAATTTGCATTCAAACTCGAGCTGACAAAGTCACACAGGTTGGGTGCTTTTCGTAGACACCATAAAGACAACAAATGAAAACTAGCCGAAAGCCAAATGTAGGTTAGTGGGCTCTTTAACTCTATCCCAACCACTTCTGCTGTAATTAGTATTCTCTTGTGCATTAGCACAAGAATTATATCAAATATTTAGTATCCATTATTTATAAGAATAATTATTCTATTAAAATATTTAGAATTATACATAATTATTTATAAAATAAATCATTGCCCATAATAGCCAAATAATTAAAATAATACACGGATCAAATAATCTCAGCATTTAAAAGAAGCTATACCTGGGAAGTTGAGTTTAGATTATAAACTTTAAATTTAAATATATATTACTAAATTCTAAAAATACTTATGCTAATATTATTATTTTTTAAAATTTTAGATTATTCAATCGTGAAATACAAATCGATGAAGTTCAATGTATTGTAAGGCTAGTAGAATAATGTTACCTAACTTTATTATATCAAAATGTATTAGAATATTTTTTAAATTGTCATAAAACAACTTCATTCTATTATATAAAAATTACTCCGTGTTTTTATCAATATAAATTTGATATTTGTATTAAAATTTTGTCAATTAAAGTATATATAACTTAGAGGTAAAATTACATTTTGTGACAATTATTTACCATTAAATATATTATTTGACAAATTAAAAATATATTTCAGTGATAATATTATTTTATTACTAAGAATTTTATTTAGCAATAATTTATTTTCTATCACCCCCAAAAATATTTTAATAATAAAATAAAAATTTGTCATAAAAATTTATTAACAGACTTTTAGTGACAATTTAGTGATGAAATCTTATTCATCACTAAATTTTTTTAGTAGTAAATTATTTTACCACTAAAATTAAAATTACTATAGTGAGAACTATAAAATAAAATTGTCATCTTTCTTTTTCATCCGCAGCAAAATTCAATGAGGTTGTTAATTGGTACAATTATTATCGGAACATAATAGTTGATACATTGATTATTATGTCTTGATTAGATTTTGATTCATATTTTTCAATTCACAATTATTAATTTAGCTTAGATACCAAGTACAAAATAGTGCACTATTGTAGTTTTGACTTTGTTAATTTGAGAAAGAGTACTACCTATAGGTTAATTTTTTAGCTTTGTTTGTTTCAATGTCCTATTTTGCAAGCGCACTAGGGCCTAAAACTGCTCTATTTCTTTTCCATACCATAGTAATTGAAATTAAAGAAGGCTTATATACGTAATTTGTTAGACCTCCTTCTTATATGAGTTGCTTTGTCAACATCTCTTTTTCATTGTATGGCATAGATTAGTTAATTGACAAATCTAATTTAGAGCCTCTATCCTCTTGACTAATTAACAAAGGTTGTGACTTTAAAACATGTGTAAACTAAAAATAAATATTGCGTAATGGAGATATGTCAAATTCGCTCCATATTCAAAAGCCTTAATTAATTTTTTTATTGGAATAATCATTTATCATATATTTATTAAACATCGACTCATGTTGCTTAGTATAGAACTTCTTACTTAACAACATAAAAAAGTACACTAGTATAATTTTGACTTTGGTGTGACAAAAAGAGCACTTCTAATTGGTTAATTATATATACACATATGTATAATATGTTAACATACTTTATGTGATAGGTTAATTTAACTTTGATAACAAACATGACTAGTCAACTTATTATATATTGTACGTGGACACCTATGATGTGAATTTGTCAATAGTGATAAATACTAGTTGTAATAAAGAAAATAAAATGAATTCAATCAATTGGTAGATAAACTAACCAAATTAATTCCGACTGTTAATAATTTATTGAGTTAGTTGATAGTAACATATCCAAGTCTTCACAGAGCTCCTAACAACAAGTACAAAAAGTGCATTGTTATGACTTTTGACTTTGTGTGAGAATAGAATACTTTTGATGGGTTATTTATTTGGCTACAAATGATATTGTATTTTATTATAATTCTCAGAAATATCATATATTTTTATTTTTAATGATTTAGATTATTTTAAAATTACAAATGAATAATTCTAAAATCTAGAAAAAGTATATTATATCCATTAATTTTATAAGTTATATTATCAAATGCATAATCTCTTTCTTGCCCTGGTTCTACACTATTCATATAAGTTTGCTAGCATAAGTGGGACCAGCTGTTATTTTTATTGTTGAAATTTTACTAAATGAAAACAAAAATATAATATTTATATAAACACATTGGAAAAAAAAATTATATATACATTTATGTGAAAATTTTGAATTTTGGATATATATTATATTACGATTGTTAGAAATTAAAACTTACCTAATTTATTAGAAATTTTCTGCATCGTTTTGTAACACGAATGGTTAAAGGATCACAATTATTTTAAAATAGTATTGTTATTTAAATACCTAACTCTATGTTTACTTTTATCATTATTTAAAAAAGAAATACCTATTTTACTTTCTTTTAATCTTTTTGTCGAGTTCGATTCGGACATACACACAATTAAGTTTCAGGATCGTAGTTAGTGGTGGGATAAAGTTCTTTGGGCGCACAGTAGTACAGTAAGCACTTGGCGTCGCGCGTAAAGATCCGACAAGCACATTTCTGCTAGGTGCCCGGCTTTCCTTCACTCACGTGCCAGCCAGCGTGTTAAAAACCCGAGGTTTTCCTTGACATTTTTGGTTTTCCCACACAAAGAGAGATAGAGGAATGATCGAGTTCTCATGTTGAATCCAACTTAGAGCTAGTTAGAGAAGTTGTAAATCGGAGTGAAGATACTCATACCCTTCTTTTTCATTTCTTTTCACTTTTATTTTATTTATCATTAGGTATCCCCATTTGATACCAGTTAAAAAGCTTATATTTTGTGTTATCGCTGATTTTAGCATGTATATGTTAATTTCATTATCGATTTCATAATTTTGTGATTTTTGAACGTAAATCCTAGCCTACATGACTGAGCGATTTTACCTATTTGTTTGAGAACTTTACGTAAATTGCCTTTAAAATATTATTTACTCATACTTTAAACATATTAATTTAACAATTGGGTGTCTAATTTGGTAATTTTAAGCGGTTTGTGAACTGAAAACTCTAACCCGTACCCCTTGAGCTTTTACCCAAATTAATTATAATTTATGTATGAGTTGACCTTAGAAATTTATAACCCTAACTTTATGAATCTGCGGATCTTTTAAATATTTGATATTTGTTTATATAGTATATGTATATTTTTTTACGAGGTTAAATATTATCGGAGCGTTATTTGAGATATTTATCCACATATATGGTATATATGTTATCTTGTATATGCTCTGAAAATTATATTGTATATGTTTATGAAAAGTTATTATCCAAAAATTCTAAAATTATATCCGACGCTTGGTGGTAAGAATTTGCTATATGTTCGAGACATTATTATTATTTATACATATAATTGAAAGCATGCGAAGACTGTGAAGTCATAAGATAATAATTATTTGTATCCGTATCGGGGAAAGATCAAAGTTATACAAAATATTTGAAGGAAACTTCACAATTTGATAAATTTAATTAACCGATCTCCAAAGAGTGAAAATTGCAGCATATGTTACGGTGGAACCTTCCTTAGAATAAATAAATAAGAAGGCAGGCTTGATAATTTGTATTCAGTTGGTAGTATTCCTTAACATACTTTAAGATATTATAGTGATAAATCAATGAATTATATAGATCACGGGAGATGTTTTACAGTGTTATATACGTTATCTAACCTAGGTATCAGGTACCATCCGTCATGGGACGTTAAAGTTGATATTCACGGGTAGCACTTTAGAATCATAGTGAAACATATTCCTTTTCTTGAACAACTATTCCGTTAGTTGGTAAGGCTTAGTAGCTGGATTCGCAAAATAAGGGGATATACATATTTTAGAACTTAAAAAAGAATAAGTAAAGGCAAGAAAAAGATAATTGTACTCCAAAAATACATTTGATCATAACCGCGATTTATGCGTTTATGTTATCTTTTCATCATATCCTTTCTTTGCCTTATATTGCATATATCGTTTCACTATCATTGATTATATTGCACTTATTAAGTATTTGGCTCATTTACTATTTTTCTTCCTTCTGATGACTAATAACTTGCTCCTAATGAGGCGAAGTAGAAGATAGAGAAGTTGACATGAATTTAAGACTAGAGAATACTTTTGAGGACTTAGTTGTTGCGATTTTTGTATACGGTAGAGCATTTTGAATCATTATTGATGGTTTATATATTGATATATGATTATGATGATAATGATGATATAGTCATAGTATAGTTTCTATTGTGGTCAATTGATTATATACCAGTGTTATGGTTTATTTTGTCTATAGTGGTATCTTATTTGAGCCAATATTATATAAGGAGTTATGACATTGGTACCACATATTTGTTGTGATTATTTTGGACCCTATGATCGATGTGTGATTATATATTGTGTTGTATAGGATTTTTATACATGTATTAGTTTGGTGACGTTTCTTATCGAAACTCGTCGAATTTTCGATTAAAAATATGATACGTTATATTTTGTTTCAAGTAATATGTATGCTAATTGCACCAAGATCTTTTTAATGATTATAATAAACAATAGTACTCGAGTTCCTATTACTTGGCGTACATACACATATTACTCATAAAGGTAAGAAAGTTATAAGTCGTTTGATAACAACAAAGCGAACTTCCGTAATCAATCTAGTAGGCTTGCTAAGCTGAACAACGAACCAATCTAAAGTCTTAAAGGGCCGAGTTGGCTTTATAACCCACTCCAGCCCCATTCGTGTATTAAAACAAGTGGAGTTAGAGCCATCGAAGATATCTCAAAAACATTATTTTTTATATTTGCTTAATTTATTCCTAAGTATGATTTGATTATATTAAAATATTTACAATTATACAAGAATTCTTTATAAAATAACTCATTGCCTATAATAGCCAAATAATGCGAAAAATAAAACATCAAGATCTAATGATCTCAGCATTTAAAGAAAATATGCATGTAAATTCAAGTTTAGATTATAAACTTTAAATTTAAATATATTTTACTAAATTTTAAAAAATACTTATACTAATATTATTATTTTTTAAAATTTTTCTTATTCAAATATGTAAAGGAATACAAATCGATGAAGTTCAATGTATTATGCAAGCTAGTGAATAACATTGCACAACTTTATTTATAAATTTATCGGAATATATTAGAATATTTTTAAATTGTCATAAAATAACTTTATTCTATTATATAAAATTTATTTGTGTTTTTATCAATATAAATTTGATATTTGTATCAAAATTTTGTCAATTAAAGTATATAACTTGGAGGTAAAATTATATACTTTTTGTGACAATTATTTACTATTAACCATATTATTTGGTGATAAATTAAAAATATATTTTAGTGATAATATTATTTTGTTACTAAAAATTTTATTTAATGACAACTTATCTTCTATCACTAAAGAATATTTTAATGACAAAACAATTGTTACTAAAGGTTTAGTGATGGACTTTTAGTGACAATTTAGTAATGAAATATTATTTCCTTCGCTAAATTTTTTTAATGTAAGTTTTATAATTAATAATAATAAATTATTTTATCACTAAATAATACAAAAATTGTTATAAGTAGAGAACCATGAAAATAAAATTGTCATCTTTCTTTTTCATCCACCCAACAAAATTCAATAGTTGTTAATTGGTACAATTATTATCATAACATAATAGTTGATACATTGATTATTATGTCTTGATTAGATTTTATTTTCATATTTTTTAATTACAATTGTTAATTTAGCTTAGATACCAAGTACAAAATAATTGCACTATTGTAGTTTTGACTTTGTTAGTGTGAGAAAAGTACTTCCTATAGGTTAATTTTTTAGTTTTGTTGTTTCAATGTCCCATTTTACCAGCAGACTAGGGCCTAAAACTACTGCTCTATTTCTTTTCATACCATAATTTAATTGGAGTTAAAGATGAGCTTTTCTATATACATATTAGACTGCTCGGACCCCTCCCTCTTATAAGTTGCTTTGTCATCTCTTCTTCGGTAACATGGCATAGATTCGTTCATTGACTAATCTAATCTGGGCCTCCTATCCCTCTTGACCAATTAATAAAGGTTGTTGATTTTAAAACATGTGTTGTAAAAATGCATTTGGTGTGATGGAGATATGTCAAATTCACTCACATTCAAAGAAGTCTGAAGTAATTTTTGTTGATTAATCATTTATCATGTATTTATTAGATATCAATTCATGTTGTTTACTATAAATTTCTTCTTGACAACACGACTTAGTACACTAGTATAATTTTGACTTTGGTGTGAGAAAGAGCACTTCTAATTGGTTAATTATATATACACATATGTATAATATGTTAATATATATGTGATAAATTTAACTTTGATAGCAAACATGACTAGTCAACTTACTATGTATTGTATGTGGATGCCCTATGATGTGAATTTGTCACTACTCATAAATACTAGTTATAATCAAAAGAAAATAAGATAGGATTAAATCAATTGGTAGATAAAATGACCAAAATAATTTGATTACTGCTTAATTATTTATTGAGCTAGTTTGATAGTAGCATTTCAAAAATTAATCACAGGACTCCTAACAACAAGTACAAAAAAGTGCATTATTGTAGCTTTTGACTTTTGGTGTGAGAAAGAATACTTTTGATAGGCTATTTATTGGGCTACCAATAATCCATGTGTTTTATATTATAATTCCCATAAATATCATATTTATTATTTTTAATGATTTAGATTATTTTAAAATTACAAAATAATAATTCTAAAATCTAGAAAAAGTATAATATATCCATTAATATCATAAGTTATATTATCAAATGCTTAATCTCTTTTTTTATAGTTTCTACACTATTCATATAAGTTTGCTAGCATAAGTGGGACAGCTGTTATTTTTATTTATTTGTGAATGAAAACAAAAAATATATTTATATAAACACATTGGGTAAAAATAAAAATTATATATATATTTTTGTGAAATTCTTGAATTTTTGGATATATATTATATCACGATTGTTAGAAATTAAAACTTACCTAATTTATTAGGGGTGCTACATTGTTTTGTTACTCGAATGGTTAAATGATCACAATTATTTTAAAATAGTATTATTACTTATATACCTAACTCTATATTTACTTTTATCATTATTGTCAAAAAGAAATATCTATTCTACTTTGTTTTAACCATTTTGTTAGAGTTCAGATTAGAGGACCTTTTACAACTTAGTACAAGCGGAGCAGGAAATTGAACCCACCAGTCTAATATCAACACTTGAACATAAGCCCAAAAATATAATAATATAAAATATTTTTAAAGTGAAAAAGCCTTTTCAATAAAGAAGAAAAATTTTAGCGTAAATTTCAACGAATCATTTATAATAATACTGCGATTATAAATAACCCCATCACAAATACTTTACAACTCCACAATGTCAAATAAATATTGGTTAATTATAAAACACTAATCATGACAAATAGCGAAAAGAAAAATGATGAAAAACTGAAGCTGACCACTCAAAATAAGTAATAGAAGATCACTCTAGAACAGTGTTCCCAATATTGGTACAGAACATAACTCAAATCTAGCGATTGCATAAGTGGAATGGCAACTTGGGCTTATTTGCCAATAGGTGAAATATCTTAATGCTTTTTTATAAGCTGCTACTAAATGCTGCTCTAAAAATCACATCGTCAGTCTGATTTTCAAACAAGGCCAAACATCTAACTTGGTGATCGTTTAGCATGTATCCACATTTTCAGTTATACTGTCATAATACAAGTAATTGTTTGTAGAACTTTAATAATGTAATTAACCAAATGAATAATAAAAATGTCAATGAGCAAATGGTGGCCCATCATTTAATGTAATGTACCGATTTTTAAATATTGTGGTGAAAATAATTAAAAAAATATAATCAAAATTAGACTTAATGCGCATAAAAATTAGATTTAGGGATCGTAGATTGAGCTGGTGGGAGAAAGTTCTGCCCAGGCGCACAATTGGCACGATCGAGCGCTTGAGCGCGCCGCGGCATCATATTTAGTTCAGCGAGTCCCTATGCTTACTGGGTGCAGTGTTAAGAAACCCACGAGGGTTTTAGCCCGTCATTTTAGTTTTCGACGCAAGAAGATACAGGGGAAAGATCGAAATTCTCAGGTCAAAGGCAAGTACACTCATAACATTCTTTTCATTTCTTTGCACTTTTATTTCATTTGCCGGGTATTCTAGTTTCGATACCGATTAAAGGCATATTTTCTATTAGCCATAACTTGAGCATATATAAATGTTAATTTCGTGTCCAATTTCATAGTTTTGAGTGATTTTGAATGTAAAACTCTAACCTCCACCAGAAACGATTTTACGATTTCTTTTGGGATCTTTACATAAATTGTCTTTAAATATTATTACCCATACCTTGGAATTTATTAATTTAATGATTGGGTGTCTAATTTAGTAGTTTCAAGAAGTTTTGTACAGAAAACCAAACTCGTACTTTATAGGCTTTTACCCAAATTAATTATAATTTATACATAATTTAGTTTTAGAAATTTATAACCTAACTATGGACCCAGTGCCTCCAAATATTAATTATTGTTCACATATATTTTGTATATATTTTTCTGATTAAATATTATCGGGCATTATTTGAGATATTTATCCACATGTACAATATATATGTTATCTTGTATATAATCCAAAAATTATATTGTATATGTTTATGAAGGGATTTGTTGTCCAAAACTCTAAGTTATGCACGGCCGCTTAATTGCTAAAATTTTCTATATGTTCCAAATTTATTATTATTTATACATATAATTGAAAGTATGTGATTGGAACCTTGAACTCATAAGATAATAATTATTTGTATCAAGTATTATGAAATATAAAAGTTATACAAAGTATTTGAAGGAAACTTCACAATTTGGTAAGTTTAATTAAGCATTTCTCCAGTGAGAATTTACGTATATGTTTTACAGTGAAACATTCCATAAGAATAAATAAATAAGAATCACGAACCAATGTTTAGTATTTCTAATTGAGTAGTATTCCCTGATATATCTTAAGAATATTATAGTGATAAATCGAGAAATACTCCTGGACCTTGGGAGATATTCTAGTGGTCTATTTGTTATCTAGCCTAGATATAGAGAACCCCGTCCATGCAGGCCGTTAAAGTTGAGATTTATGGGTATACGTTAGAATATATATGTAGAGTCCCTTCGGATGGGGAGGTGAATAGGCGTGCCTTATAATAAGGGCATGGATTCCTTCTCGCCAGCGTTTTAGAGAGGCGGTGGATTCAAATGCCGAGGCAACCAAATGCCGGGTTGCGTGTTGGCACAGGACGCCGTAAGTTTCCCAAACCCAAAGCGGAGCCAGTATCGTCATGCGGATGCGCGGGGATGGATGGTATCGAGTGGGATCGATCCGGTGTGCAGTAGGTGGCCGTCCCCAAAAGTGGAGGCCCCCGTAGGAGTCCCACATGAGATGGGGAGGTGAGCGAGCGTGCCTTATAATAGGCGTGGATACCTTCTCCTTGGCCCGGCCCAACGTTTTGGGCGGTGGATTAAAATCTGCCCGGGGAACAAAACCGTGCGGGTTGCGTGTTGGCTTGGGACACCGTAAGTTCTCGAGCCCGTGAACCCGATATCGTCATGCGAGATGCGCCGGGGCGTTACAATATAAAATTAAACATTCCATTCCTCGAGCGACCACTCCATTAATTGGTAAAGGTCTGTGTACCTAAATTCATAAAGTAAAAAAATTCATACATATTTTAGAACTTAAAGAAAAAAATAAATAAGAAAAAAAATAATTGTATTTTGAAAAATGGATTTGATCATATAATTCATACATTTATGTTATATCTTATATCCTTTCTCTGCCTTATATTGCATATATTGTTTCAACATTATTAATTATATTCTGTTATTGAGTATTTTGCCTTACTATTTTTCTTCCTTGGATGAGTAATAGCTTTGCGCTGATGAGGTGAGATGCAGACCCAAACGTTGACAAGGTTGAAAGGTAGAGAATGCTTTTGAGGACTTAGTTATTGTGATTTTGTACTGATGGGTATTTTTGAATCTTGATGGTTTATATATTGATATATGATAATGATAATAATGATGATATACTCGTAATATAGTTTATTGTGGCCGATTGATGTATGTACTTCCACCAGGTTGTTATGGTTATTTGGGGAACCTAGTGATATCTTATTTGAGCTAACGTTATACCCAGAGTTATGACATTAGTACCACATATTTGTTGTGATTATTTTTGACCTTATGATGTGTTGTAGGATTATATAATATGTGTTGTATAGAAATTTTTATACATGTTGTATTAGTTGATTTACCATTTTACTCGCTTTCAAGGATAGCTTAATTTTCAGCTAAAAATATGGTACGCTACATTTAGGTTTTAGGGTCTTCTTTTGTTTATGAACCACGGCCTAGATCTTTTAATGATGATAATAAATAACATTATTCAGGTCCTATTACTTGACCACACTTTACTTGTTACTCATGTGGTGAAGTTGTAAGACCATTTGATGAAAGAATATAAAATAATCGTGATCAATCTAGAAACTTAAGAAAGTAATAAAGAACCAACTAAAGTCTTAAAGGGCCAGTCATTTTCTTCAATTGATCGTATTAAACAAGGGAGGTTAGAGCCTTCGAGGGAGATGTCAAAAATATTATTTTCATATTTGCTTAATTTAGTCCTATGCTGATCTTTACTTATATTGAAATATTTAGTATCCATTATTTATGATAATAATTATTATATTAAAATATTTAGAATGATACATAATTATTTATAAAATAACTCATTGCCCATAATATCCAAATAATTAGAAAAATAATACATCAGATCAAATGATCTCAGCATTTAAAGAAACCATGCACGTAAGTTCAAGTTTAGATTATAAACTTTAAATTTAAATATATATTACTAAATTCTAAAAAATACTTATATGCTAATATTATTATTTTTAAAATTTTTAGATTATTCAAATACGTAAAGGAATACAAATCGATGAAGTTCAATGTATTATGCAGGCTAGTAGAATAATATTGCCTAACTTTATTTATAAATTTATCAAAATGTATTAGAATATTTTTTAAATTGTCGTAAAACAACTTCATTCTATTATATAAAATTTATCTGTGCTTTTTTTTATCAATATAAATTTGATATTTGTATTAAAATTTTGTCAATTAAAGTATATAACTTAGAGGTAAAATTACATTTTGTGACAATTATTTACCATTAAATATATTATTTAGTGACAAATTAAAAATATATTTCAGTGATAATATTATTTTATTACTAAAGAATTTTATTTAATGACAATTTATTTTCTATCACTAAAAAATATTTTAATAATAAAATAAAAATTTGTCACTAAAAATTTAGTAACAGACTTTTAGTGACAATTTAGTGATGAAATCTTATTCATCACTAAATTTTTTAGTGGTAAATTATTTTACCACTAAAGATTAAAATTACTATAGTGAGAACTATAAAAATAAAATTGTCATCTTTCTTTTTCATCCCGCAACAAAATTCAATGAAGGTTGTTAATTGGTACAATTATTATCAGAACATAATAGTTGATACATTGATTATTATGTGTCTTGATTAGATTTTGATTCATATTTTTCAATTCACAATTGTTAATTTAGCTTAGATACCAAGTACAAAATAGTGCACTATTGTAGTTTTGACTTTGTTAATTTGAGAAAGAGTACTACCTATAGGTTAATTTTTTTAGCTTTGTTGTTTCAATGTCCTATTTTGCAAACGCACTAGGGCCTAAAACTGCTCTATTTCTTTTCCATACCATAATATAATTGAAATTAAAGAGGAGCTTTTCTATATACATATTAGGCTGTTCTGACCCCTCCTTCTTATATGAGTTGCTTTGTCAACATCTCTTTTTTCGGTAGCATGGCATAGATTCGTTAATTGACAAATCTAATTTGAGCCTCCTATCCTACTGACTAATTAACAAAGGTTGCTGACTTTAAAACATGTGTCGTAAAAATAAATATTGCTGTAATGGAGATATGTCAAATTCGCTCCATATTCAAAAGCCTTAATTAATTTTTTTATTGGAATAATCATTTATCATATATTTATTAAACATCGACTCATGTTGCTTAGTATAGAATTTACTTAACAACATAAAAAGTACACTAGTATAATTTTGACTTTGGTGTGACAAAAAGAGCACTTCTAATTGGTTAATTATATATACACATATGTATAATATGTTAACATACTTTATGTGATAGGTTAATTTAACTTTGATAACAAACATGACTAGTCAACTTATTATATATTGTACGTGGACACCTATGATGTGAATTTGTCAATAGTGATAAATACTAGTTGTAATAAAGAAAATAAAATAGAATTCAATCAATTGGTAGATAAACTAACCAAATTAATTCCATTACTGTTTAATAATTTATTGAGTTAGTTTGATAGTAACATATCCAAAAATTAACCACAGGACTCCTAACAACAAGTACAAAAAAGTGCATTATTGTAACTTTTGACTTTGTGTGAGAATGAATACTTTTGATGGGTTATTTATTTGGCTACAAATGATATTGTATTTTATTATAATTCTCAGAAATATCATATATTTTTTATTTTTAATGATTTAGATTATTTTAAAAATTACAAATGAATAATTCTAAAATCTAGAAAAAGTATATTATATCCATTAATTTCATAAGTTATATTATCAAATGCATAATCTCTTTCTTGCCTAGTTTCTACACTATTCATATAAGTTTGCTAGCATAAGTGGGACAGCTGTTATTTTTATTGTTGAAATTTTACTAAATGAAAACAAAAAATATAATATTTATATAAACACATTGGGAAAAAAAAAATTATATATACATTTATGTGAAAATTTTGAATTTTTGGATATATATTATATTACGATTGTTAGAAATTAAAACTTACCTAATTTATTAGGGTACTGCATCGTTTTGTAACACGAATGGTTAAAGGATCACAATTATTTTAAAATAGTATTGTTATTTAAATACCTAACTCTATGTTTACTTTTATCATTATTGTAAAAAAGAAATACCTATTTTACTTTCTTTTAATCTTTTTGTCGAGTTCGATTCGGACATACACACAATTAAGTTTCAGGATCGTAGATTGAAGTGGTGGGATAAAGTTCACTTTGGGCGCCCGAGGCGGTACCAGCCAAGCACTTGAGCTGCCGCGCAGCGCAAGATCCAGCAAGCCTGTTCACGCTAGGTGTGCCCACCTCGGCACTCACGTGCCAGCCGCATGTTAAAAACCCAGGGTTTTCCTTCGACATTTTTTGGTTTTCCCACACAAAGAAGAGATAGAGGAATGATCGAGGTTCTCATGTTCGAATCCAACTTAGAGCTAGTTAGAGAAGTTGTAAATCAGGTCGAGGCGAATGCACTCATACCCTTCTTTTTCATTTCTTTTCACTTTTATTTTGTTATCATTAGGTATCCCCATTTCGATACCCGGTTAAACTTATATTTTGTGTTATCCATGATTTTAGCATGTATATATGTTAATTTCATATCCAATTTCATAATTTTAAGCGATTTTTGAACATGAAATCCTAACCTCGCGACTGAACGATTTTACCTATTTATTTTGAGAACTTTACGTAAATTGCCTTTAAAATATTGTTACTCATACTTTAAACATGTTAATTTAACAATTGGGTGTCTAATTTGGTAATTTTAAGCGGTTTTGTAGACCTGAAAACTCTAACCCGTACCCCCTTGGGCTTTTACCCAAATTAATTATAATTTATGTATGAGTTGACCTTAGAAATTTATAACCCTAACTTTATGGATGCGGATACTCCAAATATTTGATATTTGTTTACATATATTATATGTATATTTTTTACAGGTTCTAAAAATATTATCAGACGTTATTTGAGATATTTATCCACATATATGGTATATATGTTATCTTGTATATGCTCTGAAAATTATATTGTATATGTTTATGAAAGGATTTATTATCCAAAAATTCTAAAATTATATCCGACGCTTGGTGGTAAGAATTTGCTATATGTTCCAGACATTATTATTATTTATACATATAATTGAAAGCATGCGAAGACATGAAGTCATAAGATAATAATTATTTGTATCCGTATCAGGAAAGATCAAAGTTATACAAAATATTTGAAGGAAACTTCACAATTTGATAAATTTAATTAACCGATCTCCAAAGAGTGAGAATTTCTGTATATGTTTCTGGTGGAACCTTCCCTTAAGAATAAATAAATAAGAACTTGGACCAATAATTTGTATTTCAGATTGAGTAGTATTCCTTAACATACTTTAAGATATTATAGTGATAAATCAATGAATTCTCCTAGATCACGGGAGATGTTTTGGTGTTATATCTGTTATCTAACCCTAGGTATCAGGTACCATCCGTCATGGGACGTTAAAGTTGATATTCACGGGTAGCACTTTAGAATCTATAGGTAAAAACATATTCCTTTTCTTGAACAACTATTCCGTTAGTTGGTAAGGCTTATTGGCCCTGGTTCGCAAAATAAAGAAGTTCATACATATTTTAGAACTTAAAAAAAGAATAAGTAAGACGAAAAAGATAATTGTACTCCAAAAAATGCATTTGATCACACTTCATGATTTATGCATTTATGTTATACTCATATATCCTTTCTTTGCCTTATATTGCATATATCGTTTCACTATCATTGATTATATTGCACTTATTAAGTATTTGGCTCACACTTACTATTTTTCTTCCTTCTGATGACTAATAACTTGCTCCTAATGAGGCAAGAGTAGAGGAATAGAAGTTGACATGGTTTAAGACTAGAGAATACTTTTGAGGACTTAGTTGTTGCGATTTTTGTATCTGGTAGAGCATTTTGAATCATTATTGATGGTTTATATATTGATATATGATTGTGATGATAATGATGATATAGTCATAGTATAGTTTCTATTGTGGTCGATTGATTATATACTTCTGCAGGTTGTTATGGTTTATTTTAATACCCAGTGGTATCTTATTTGAGCCAATATTATATAAGGAGTTATGACATTGGTACCACATATTTGTTGTGATTATTTTTGGACCCTATGATGCGATGTGTGATTATATATTGTGTTGTATAGGGATTTTTATACATGTATTAGTTTGGTGACCGCTTTATCAAACTAACTCGTCAATTTTCGCTTAAAAATATGGTACGTTATATTTTTGTTTCAAGTAATATGCTTGTCACAATTGCCTAGATCTTTTAATGATTATAATAAACAATAGTACTCGAGTTCTATTACTTGACCGTACACTTTACATATTACTCATAAAAAGTGAAAGTTATAAGGTCGCTTGATAACAACAAGAAACGAACTCGTAATCAATCTAGTAGGCTTGCTAGCGGAACAACGAACCAATCTAAAGTCTTAAAGGGCCAGTTGGCTTTCTCTTCCTCAACTGATCGTGTATTAAAACAAGTGGAGGTTAGAGCCATCGAAGATATCTCAAAAACATTATTTTTTTTATATTTGCTTAATTTATTCCTAAGTATGATTTGATTATATTAAAATATTTACAATTATACAAGAATTCTTTATAAAATAACTCATTGCCTATAATAGCCAAATAATCTGAAAAATAAAACATCAGATCTAATGATCTCAGCATTTAAAGAAAATATGCATGTAAATTCAAGTTTAGATTATAAACTTTAAATTTAAATATATTTTACTAAATTTTAAAAAATACTTATACTAATATTATTATTTTTAAAATTTTTATATTATTCAAATATGTAAAGGAATACAAATCGATGAAGTTCAATGTATTATGCAAGCTAGTAGAATAACATTGCACAACTTTATTTATAAATTTATCAGAATATATTAGAATATTTTTAAATTGTCATAAAATAACTTTATTCTATTATATAAAATTTATTTGTGTTTTTTTATCAATATAAATTTGATATTTGTATCAAAATTTTGTCAATTAAAGTATATAACTTGGAGGTAAAATTATATACTTTTTGTGACAATTATTTACTATTAACCATATTATTTGGTGATAAATTAAAAATATATTTTAGTGATAATATTATTTTGTTACTAAAAAATTTTATTTAATGACAACTTATCTTCTATCACTAAAGAATATTTTAATGACAAAATAAAAATTTGTTACTAAAGGTTTAGTGATGGACTTTTAGTGACAATTTAGTAATGAAATATTATTTCATCGCTAAATTTTTTAGTAATAAGTTTATAATTAATAGTAATAAATTATTTTATCACTAAATATTAAAATTGTTATAGTGAGAACCATGAAAATAAAATTGTCATCTTTCTTTTTCATCCCGCAACAAAATTCAATGAAGGTTGTTAATTGGTACAATTATTATCATAACATAATAGTTGATACATTGATTATTATGTGTCTTGATTAGATTTTGTTTCATATTTTTTAATTCACAATTGTTAATTTAGCTTAGATACCAAGTACAAAATAGTGCACTATTGTAGTTTTGACTTTGTTAGTGTGAGAAAGAGTACTTCCTATAGGTTAATTTTTTTAGTTTTGTTGTTTCAATGTCCCATTTTGCAAACGAACTAGGGCCTAAAACTACTCTATTTCTTTTTCATACCATAATTTAATTGGAGTTAAAGATGAGCTTTTCTATATACATATTAGACTGCTCGGACCCCTCCCTCTTATATGAGTTGCTTTGTCATCATCTCTTTCTTCGGTAACATGGCATAGATTCGTTCATTGACTAATCTAATCTGGGCCTCCTATCCTACTGACCAATTAATAAAGGTTGTTGATTTTAAAACATGTGTTGTAAAAATGCATTTTGGTGTGATGGAGATATGTCAAATTCACTCCACATTCAAAAGTCTGAAGTAATTTTTTTATTGGAATTAATCATTTATCATGTATTTATTAGATATCAATTCATGTTGTTTACTATAGAATTTCTTACTTGACAACACGACTTAGTACACTAGTATAATTTTGACTTTGGTGTGAGAAAGAGCACTTCTAATTGGTTAATTATATATACACATATGTATAATATGTTAATATACTTTATGTGATAAATTTAACTTTGATAGCAAACATGACTAGTCAACTTACTATGTATTGTATGTGGATGCCCTATGATGTGAATTTGTCACTACTCATAAATACTAGTTATAATCAAGAAAATAAGATAGGATTAAATCAATTGGTAGATAAAATGACCAAAATAATTTGATTACTGCTTAATTATTTATTGAGCTAGTTTGATAGTAGCATTTCCAAAAATTAATCACAGGACTCCTAACAACAAGTACAAAAAAGTGCATTATTGTAGCTTTTGACTTTTGGTGTGAGAAAGAATACTTTTGATAGGCTATTTATTGGGCTACCAATAATCATGTGTTTTATTATAATTCCCATAAATATCATATTTATTATTTTTAATGATTTAGATTATTTTAAAAATTACAAAATAATAATTCTAAAATCTAGAAAAAGTATAATATATCCATTAATATCATAAGTTATATTATCAAATGCTTAATCTCTTTTTTGCCTAGTTTCTACACTATTCATATAAGTTTGCTAGCATAAGTGGGACAGCTGTTATTTTTATTGTTGTGAATGAAAACAAAAAAATATAATATTTATATAAACACATTGGGTAAAAAATAAAAATTATATATATATTTTTGTGAAATTCTTGAATTTTTGGATATATATTATATCACGATTGTTAGAAATTAAAACTTACCTAATTTATTAGGGGTGCTACATTGTTTTGTTACTCGAATGGTTAAATGATCACAATTATTTTAAAATAGTATTATTACTTATATACCTAACTCTATATTTACTTTTATCATTATTGTCAAAAAGAAATATCTATTCTACTTTGTTTTAACCATTTTGTTAGAGTTCAATTCGGACACACACAACTTGGTACAGCGGAACGAAATTCAAACCCCCTGGTCTAATATCAACCACCAGACTTGTAAGCCCAAAAAATATAATAATATAAAATATTTTTAAAGTGAAAAAGCCTTTTCAACCAAAGAAAAAAATTTTAGCATAAATTTCAACCAAATCAACTATAATAATACTGCCGGTTATAAATAACCCCATACGAAATACTTTCACTACAATGTCAAATAAATAATGGTTAATTATAACTCTTTCATACACTCAATAACTCAAAAGAAAAAATACAATGAAAAATAAGAGCAACCACTCAAAATAAGTCATAGAAGATCACTCTAGAACAGTGTTCCCAATATTGGTACAGAACATAACTCAAATCTAACTGATTGCATAAGTGGAATGGCAACTTGGGCTTATTTTGCCAATAGGTGAAATATCTTAATGCTTTTTTTTAAACTGCTACTAAATGCTGCTCTAAAATCACATCGTCACCAAGTTTTCAAACAAGGCCAAACATCTAACTTGACTGATCGTTTAATATATCCACATTTTCAGTTATACTTCATCATAATACAAGTAATTGTTTGTAGAACTTTAATAATGTAATTAACCAAATGAATAATAAAAATGTCCAATGAGCAAATGGTGGCCCATCATTTAATGTAATGTACCGATTTTTAAATATTGTAATTGAAAATAATTAAAAAAATATAATCAAAATTAGACTTAATGCGCATAAAAAATTAGATTTCAGGATCGTAAATTGAACTGGTGGGAGAAAGTTTACTGGGCGCCTGAGGTGGCACCAGTCGAGCGCTTGAGCGCCGCGGCATGCGCTGGATTCAGCAGTCCTATGCTTGCTGGGTGCCGAGTGTTAAAAACCCACGAGGGTTTTGCTTCGTCATTTTTCGATTTTTCGACGCAAAGAAGATACAGGGGAAAGATCGAAATTCTCAGGTCAAGGCAAGTACACTCATAACATTCTTTTTCATTTCTTTGCACTTTTATTTCATTATCTTCGGGTATTCCCGTTTCGATACCCGATTAGGCTTATATTTTCTATTAGCCATAACTTGAGCATATATAAATGTTAATTTCGTGTCCAATTTCATAGTTTTGAGTGATTTTTGAATGTAAAACTCTAACCTCACACCCGAACGATTTTACCGATTTCTTTTGGGATCTTTACATAAATTGTCTTTAAAATATTGTTACCCATACCTTGAATTTATTAATTTAATGATTGGGTGTCTAATTTGGTAGTTTCAAGAAGTTTTGTACACTGAGAAAACCAAACTCGTGCCCCCTTAGGCTTTTACCCAAATTAATTATAATTTATACATAATTTAGTTTTAGAAATTTATAACCCTAACTTTATGGACCCAGGTACTCCAAATATTTGGTATTGTTCACATATATTTTGTATATATTTTTACAGATTACGAAAATATTATCAGACGTTATTTGAGATATTTATCCACATGTACAATATATATGTTATCTTGTATATAATCCAAAAATTATATTGTATATGTTTATGAAGGGATTTGTTGTCCAAAAACTCTAAAGTTATGCCTGACGCTTGGTGCTAAGAATTTTCTATATGTTCCAAATTTATTATTATTTATACATATAATTGAAAGTATGTGGAGACATGAACTCATAAGATAATAATTATTTGTATCCGTATTATGAAATATAAAAGTTATACAAAGTATTTGAAGGAAACTTCACAATTTGATAAGTTTAATTAACTGTTCTCCAGAGAGTGAGAATTTCTGTATATGTTTCTAGTGAAACATTCCCTTAAGAATAAATAAATAAGAATCTGAACCAATGTTTAGTATTTCTAATTGAGTAGTATTCCCTGATATATCTTAAAATATTATAGTGATAAATCGAGAAATACTCCTGGACTATGGGAGATATTCTAGTGGTCTATTTGTTATCTAGCCCTAGATATAGAGAACCGTCCGCCACGGGACGTTAAAGTTGAGATTTATGGGTAGCACGTTAGAATATATATGTAGAGTCCCACATCGGATGGGGGAGGTGAATGAAGCGTGCCTTATAATAAGGGCATGGATTCCTTCTCCTTGACGACGCGTTTTGGCGCGGTGGATTCCGTCACCGGGGAACAAACCGTGCGGGTTGCGTGTTGGCACGGGGCGCTGTAAGTTTCCCCAACCCAAAGCGGACAATATCGTCATGCGGATGCGCCGGATGTTACGATGGATGGTACGAGTCGATCCGATCCGGTGTGCCTGCCGGTGGCTGGTCCCCAAGGGGGTGGATTGTAGAGTCCCACATCAGATGGGGAGGTGAACGAAGCGTGCCTTATAATAAGGGCGTGGATACCTTCTCCTTGACGACGCGTTTTGGGGGCGGTGGATTCCGTCTGCACAGAACAAACCGCCTGCCGGGTTGCGTGTTGGCTTGGGACGCCGTAAGTTCTCCCGGTTGACAATATCGTCATGCGGATGCGCCGGGGACGTTACAATATAGGTACAAACACATTCCATTCCTCGAACGACCACTCCATTAATTGGTAAGGTCTATTGGCCCTCGTTCGCAAAGTAAAAAAAATTCATACATATTTTAGAACTTAAAGAAAAAATAAATAAGAAAAAAAAATAATTGTATTTTGAAAAATGGATTTGATCACACTTCATAATTCATACATTTATGTTATACTCTTATATCCTTTCTCTGCCTTATATTGCATATATTGTTTCACTGTTATTAATTATATTACACTTATTGAGTATTTGACTCACCCTTACTATTTTTCTTCCTTCAGATGAGTAATAGCTTGCGCCTGATGAGGTGAGAGTACAGGACTAGACGTTGACAAGGTTGAAAGGTAGAGAATACTTTTGAGGACTTAGTTATTGTGATTTTTGTACCTGATGGAGTATTTTGAATCATTATTGATGGTTTATATATTGATATATGATAATGATAATAATGATGATATACTCGTAATATAGTTTTTATTGTGGCCGATTGATGTATGTACTTCCACAGGTTGTTATGATTTATTTGGGAACCTAGTGATATCTTATTTGAGCTAACGTTATACCCAGAGTTATGACATTAGTACCACATATTTGTTGTGATTATTTTTTGACCTTATGATGTGTTGTGTGATTATATATTATGTTGCATAGAAATTTTTATACATGTTGTATTAGTTTGACGACCATTTTACTGTCGGAAGTATATGAATTTTCAGTTAAAAATATGGTACGTCACATTTAGGTTTTAGGTAATCTTTTTGTCACAACTGCCTAGATCTTTTAATGATGATAATAAATAACATTATTCAGGTCCTATTACTTGACCATACACTTTACTTGTTACTCATTAAGTGTGAAAGTTGTAAGACCATTTGACAGCAATAGGAAATAAACTCGTGATCAATCTAGAAACTTGCTAGCAGAACAAAGAACCAATCTAAAGTCTTAAAGGGCCAGCTGGCTTTCTCTTCTTCAATTGATCGTGTATTAAAACAAGTGGAGGTTAGAGCCTTCGAGGAGATGTCAAAAATATTATTTTTCATATTTGTTTAATTTAGTCCTAAGTATGATTCGATTATATTGAAATATTTAGAATTATACAAGAATTATTTGTGAAATAATTTATTGCCCATAATAGCCAAAAAATCAAAAAAAATAAAACACCAGATCAAATGATTTTAGTATTTTAAGGAAACATGCATACGAGTTTAAGTTTAGATTATAAATTTTAAATTTAAGTATACTTTACTAAATTCTAAAAAATACTTATGCTAATATGATTATTTTTTAAAATTTTAGATTATTCAAATATATAAAGGAATACAAATGGATGAAGTTCAATGTATTATGAAGGTTAGGAGAATAATACTGCACAGCTTCATTCATAAATTTATCAGAATGTGTCAGGATATTTTTTAAATTGTCATAAATTAATTTTATTCTATTATATAAAATTTATTTGTGCCTTTTTTATCAATATATATTTGATATTTGTATCAAAATTTTATCAATTAAAGTATATAACTTAGAGGTAAAATTATATACTTTTGTAACAATTATTTGCCATTAAACATATTATTTGGTGACAAATTAAAAATATGTTTTAGTGATAATATTATTTTGTTACTAAATAATATTATTTAATGACACTTTACTTTTTATCACTAAAGAATCTTTTAATGACAATATAAAAATTAATCACTAAAGGTTTAGATACAGACACTTAGTGACAATTTAGTGACAAAATATTATTTCATCACTAAATTTTTTAGTATTAAGTTTGTAATTAATAGTAATAAACTATTTTGTCAATAAATATTAAAATTGTTATAGTGAGAACCATGAAAATAAAACTATTCTCTTTCCTTTTCATCCCACAATATAATTTAACGAAGGTTGTTAATCGGTACAATTATTATTGAAACATAACAATTTATACATTTATTATTATGTATCTTGATTAGATTTTGATTTATATTCTTTAATTCACAATTGTTAATTTAGCTTAGATAACAAGTACAAAATAGTGCACTATTGTAATTTTGACTTTGTTGGTTAAGAAAGAGTACTTCCTATAGGTTAATTTTGTTAGTTTTGTTATTTTGATATCCCATTTTGCAAAAGAACCAAGGCCTAAAACTACTCTCTTTCTTTTTCACACCGTAATATAATTGGAATTAAAGATGAACTTTTCTATATACATATTAGGCTATTCAGATCCCTCCCTCTTATATGAGTTGCTTTGTCATCATCTCTTTCTTCGGTAACATGGCATAAATTCGTTGATTGACAAATCTAATATCCTATTGACCAATCAATAAAGGTTACTGATTTTAAAACATGTGTTATAAAAACATATTTTGCTGTAATGGGGATATGTCAAATTAACTCCAGATTTAAAAGTCTTAATTAATTTTTTATTGAAATAATCATTTATCGTATTTTGATTAGATATCAACTCGAGTTGTTTACTATAGAATTTCTTACTTAACAACATGAAATAGTACACTAGTATAATTTTGACTTTGGTGTGAAAAAGACCACTTCTGATAGGTTATATATACATATATACACATATGTATAATATGTTATGTGATAGGTTAATTTAACTTTGATAACAAACATGACTAATCAACTTACTATGTATTGTACGTGGACACCCTATGATGTGAATTTCTCACTAGTTATAAATACTAGTTATAATAAAAAAAAATAAGATAGAATTAAATTAATTAGTAGATAAACTGACCAAATTAATTCAATTACTGTTTAATCTTTTATTGAATTTGTTTGATAGTAGCAGATCCAAAAATTAATCACAGAACTCCTAACAACAAGTACAAAATAGTGCATTATTGTAGTTTTAATTACAATACATAATTTCATAATCTTGTGTTTTATTAGGCTACTGATAGGTTATTTATTGGTGTGAGAAAGAATACTTTCAATAGGTTATTTATTGAGCTACCAATAATCTTGTGTTTTATTATAATTCCCATAAATATCATATGTTTTATTTTTAATTATTTAGATTATTTTAAAAATTATAAAATAATAATTCTAAAATCTAGAAAAAGTATAATATATCCGTTAATTTCATAAATTATATTATCAAATGCATAATCTCTTGCTCGCCAAGTTTCTACACTATTCATAAAAGTTAGCTAGCATAAGTGGGAGAGCTATTATTTTTATTGTTGAAATTTTACTAACTGAAAACAAAAAATATAACATTTATATAAACACATTGAGTAAAAAATAAAAAACATATATGTATGTATGTGAAATTTTTGAATTTTTTGATATATATTATATCACAATTGTTAGAAATTAAAACTTACCTAATTTATTAGGGGTGCTACATCGTTTTGTAACTCTAATGGTTAAAGGATCCCAATTATTTTAAAATAGTATTGTTACTTATATACCTAACTCTATATTTACTTTTATCATTATTGTCAAAAACAAATACCGATTCCACTTTGTTTTAATTTTTTTGTTGGGGTTCGACTCGAACACACACAACCTGGCACAGCGGAACGAAACCAAAACCCCTCGTCTAATATCAACCACCAAACTCGTGAGCCCAAGAAATATAATAATACACAATATTTTTAATGTGAAAAATCTTTTCAATTAAAGAAAAAAATTACGGGATAAATTTTAATCAAATTAACTATAATAATGCTGCCGGTTACAAACAAACCCATCCAAAATACTTTTACTATAATCTCAAATATAGAATAGTTGATTACAACCCTTCAATATGTTCAACAACTCAAAAGAGAAAGATCAATGAGAAATAAGAGGAATAACAGAAAATACATCACAGAAGACCACTTTAGAACAGTGTATCCAATATTTACAAAGAACAAAACTTAAATTGGACCTCAACCAAATATCGACACTTTTCCTATTCTCTATTTTTCTCTTTTCTCTCTTTGTACGTTACTCTTCATGTAAAAAAATGATTTTAGATTATTCTAAAATCTCATTATACGCAATTTTATATTAGGCGTGGTGCTCGATTATCAATCAAGTGTATGCCCCGCATTAGCCTTTTGAAATCTACGCACAATCTCTC
Organism: Nepenthes gracilis; assembly: GCA_033239525.1. NCBI lineage: Eukaryota > Viridiplantae > Streptophyta > Magnoliopsida > Caryophyllales > Nepenthaceae > Nepenthes > Nepenthes gracilis. The sequence continues at coordinate 872,393 of BSYO01000026.1, read as the reverse complement.
TATTGGACATACCTCAGGCGACTCCTAATCTGAAATTGGCATATAGATATAAATCAAATGCCTGTCCTGCGCCACTCTATTGACCTTCGATCGATTTTCAGCCCACCCAAGGACTAATATTACGTGAGACTTTAACATCATTTGCCACTTTAATGATAATCTATTTATTGTGGCACCCAAGAGGGATTAAACAAAACCCAACACTTTTCTTTCTCCCAACTCTCTCTCTATATAACTTTGATAATGTTGATACAAGTAGGTAGATAAATATCATTTCTCATTTTGAAAAGGTGGTTAACCTTAATTAGCAATTAAATTATACAACGTTATAAGTCTACAACATTTAATAATATTTCGTAGTTATATTTTAGCTGAATTTGGATAAAATTTAAACTTGGTAATGCGAATTGGGATTATCACCTTCTCAACCCATACGCAATTAAAAACCTGGGTAATGTATCCTAGACAAAAAGTGTTAACTTTCTTTTTTTCTTTTTTAAAGAAAATATTGGTTTAGAGTAATCAAACTTCTCAGTTTTTTTTATGAAATTCAAAGTATTTTAAATTTAGTTTAAGTTAAAATTTACTAAGTTCGACTAGATTTTAGTTCTACTTTCCTAATTTATATCCAAACCATTCTCCCATCCATAAAATCACATGAGACATCTGGAGTTCTTTTTAAATTACAAAATTGAATTAAATTTTATAATTTTGAGTACCTAATAGCAAAACTGCTGTTACGTAAATTTTTTTATTTTTTGATATATTCTTCTAATAAAATTTATATTTAGAAAAAAAATTATAAAAAAAAAAACCCGTGCTCCTTTAACCCCCTTCCTTCCTCTATAAAAGGAAATCAGTCCCCTTCTATTACCCTTCAGTGCTCCAAAAAGACAGAGAGAGATAGAGAGAAAGAGAAATGGGAAAGTGGGCTATAGCAATTCACGGTGGGGCTGGTGTTGATCCAACCCTCTCGGACAAAGCCCAAAAGGACGCCAAACAACTCCTTGAACGTTGTCTCAAACTCGGGGTCTCTGATCTTCGCGCCAATAAAGCTGCAATTGATGTTGTTGAACGTATTGTAAGTCTAGTTTCATTTACTCTTGCATGTGTTTTCCTCTTTCTTCTGTTCTGGAGGGATACCGCACCCACGGCCATAACAGCGGTTTTTGTTGTTTACCATTACCATCGTGGATAATGGTAATAGATCTTTTAGGGCTATGTTATTCCCTGCTCCTTCAATATATATATATATCTATCTATATTGACAGGATATGATTATTATTCTTAGAGTTTATTAGTTATGTACATATCGTTAGATTGGGTATTTTTCACGTCATCTTAGAAGTGGTATTACAAATTATCAAGATGTCATTTCTATTGCCTTATTGAAGGTGAAAGAACTGGAAGATGATCCTGTATTCAATGCCGGTAAGGGTTCTGTGCTGACAAACAAAGGAACGGTGGAGATGGAGGCCAGCATTATGGACGGCCAAGGGAGAAAATACGGTGCCGTGTCGGGCTTGAGCATCGTCAAGAATCCGGTTTCGCTTGCCCGGCGTGTCATGGACAAGACTCCTCACTCCTATCTTGCCTTTGCTGGTGCCGAAGAATTTGCCCGCGCTCAGGTCTAAGCTTCGACTTTTTTCTTTTCCTTTTTTATTAAAAAATAAATGTTTTTCTTTTATTTATTAACGTAAAGTAAGAAGAAAAAATTATGGTTTTTTTGAAGTTTAAGGAAATTGAAGTAATATAATACTCCACCATCAAGTTAATAACGAATTATTCATTTCGAATGTGGATGCAGGGCGTTGAGGAGAAGGAGAAGAGCTATTTTATCGTGGAAGACAGAAAGAAAGTGCTTAACTATGCAAAGAAAATCAATGAAACTCTGGTGCGTCATTTCTTAGTTTAATTTTGTCAATGAAAAAATATATATAAACATCATTTCATGTTTTCAGATAATATATATTTAATTCGTGTAATAGTTTTACGAATCGTGACCATTTATATATATACTATTTCATTATTACTTACGATCAATAATATGTTCTTTTTCTAACTAATTAGTATTCTTTACATCTCTCCTAATAATAAACTCTCCTTTCCAAAATATTCAGTTCGGGTACCCAGAAATCGACTCGAAGACGTTGAAGCCTAAGGGCGAAGTTCCCCTCCGGAAGAACGCCCAACCATCCTTTGGCTACTACAGGCCAGAAACAGTGGGTTGTGTTGTGGTGGACAAACGGGGGATGTGCGCGGCGGCCACCTCCACAGGCGGCATGACGAACAAGATGGTTGGGCGCATTGGAAGCGCACCCATTATTGGTGCTGGAACATACGCATGCGAGCTATGCGGAGTTTCGTGCACGGGAGAAGGGGAGTTTATTTTGCGCGCAATGCTGGCGCGAGAGGTGGCTGCGGCGATGGAGTACAAGGGGCTGAGCCTCAAGGAGGCGGTGGAGAACGCCATAAATAAGAGGCTTGATAAAGGACAAGCCGGACTGATAGCAGTTTCCAATAAAGGAGAGGTGGCGTATGGGTTTAACAGCAATGGGATGTTCAGGGGATTCGCTACCGAAGATGGCATGGAAATTGGCATTTGGGACAAAATGTTTAAAGTTTAAAGCTTTCATGTGTGTGTGAGTGTGTGTGCGTGCGTGTGTGTGTGTGTGAGTGTGTGTGTGTGTGTGTGTGTGTGTTATGAATCTTATGTACGTGAAAATAAATGCCATATATATATAATATGGTTATTATTATAGTAGCTTATCATGTCTTTTGAGTTTCTATTTATTGTTTAATTTAAGATGACAAATACTTTTGTATGTTTTATTATGCTAAAGAAATGATGCGTTAGGGTATTATTATTGTAGATAATTTACTAGCTATACTAATGGTGCATATGGGTGGAAGGTTGGACTCTAAAAAAATAAATTATTTTACATATTGAAATACACAGATGTATAAACTTTAGCAAATTTTAACATTATAGAACTTATATTGAATTATAAATATATATTGACATATCGCTCGTGTAGAAGGTTGTCAAGATTTTACCATCAGTAGGTAAAATAATATCATCAATGATAATATTTCTTCATAAATAAACGCAATTTAATAACCAAAGGTGGCTTGAATGTTGCACACTAACAGTAAACAATATTAGAAACTATAAATTTTATAGCGGATATAGGAATTGGCCTAAACTACCATCATTTGACTACAAAACAATATAAATACCTACTAAAATTTAGCGAGAGAATCATTCATAACATTTTTTATAACTTACTAGGTCAAATAACAATTGCAAGACTCAAAAAATATATAATCATATACAGAATATAAAAGCTAACAATCCTTAAATTTACAATCAAACAGCTAAATAAAAGTATTCACAATACTCCTATATTATATAAGTATTCATGGCTTGTTAATTTGAAATTGTTAAAAAATAATTATAAATCATAAGCTTAATACTTAACAAGTATATATATAATAAATACTATCAATCTGTAAAATAGATAGAATGACAACGAATTATAAAACACATATGAAATTCTAAACGTCAAACTTTTCACTAAACAAGTTCTAAATTATGATTTCTTACAAATAATTTGATATAAATATGAATATTCAAATCATAGAAACCGTACAAAAATATTAGAATACTAAAGTGTATAATTTTTCTATGAATTTTGCAAACTAAAGAATATAAAAATCTATAAAATTCAGATAGGCAAAATATCTCAAATAGTAAAATATGATATAGATTAAATACTGAGAAGTGTAATATTTCGGATTCCGTTGGATTATTTTAATATTAATTATGATTTTGGGTATTTTGGACGTGGTGAAAGTAAATTAAAATATTCTAAAATTTTGAGGAATGATCAGAATTTTGGAGCAATGCCCGTGGTACGTCTGTGCTATTGTTCAGAATCCAATTTGAATTTTAAAATTAAAGATAATAATAATAATAATAATAATAATAATAATAATGATAATAATAATAATAATAAAAAGAATAGAAAAAAAAAGATGAGAAAAGAGTCGGGGATAGACGGAGAAGAGGAGAGAGAGCGGGAAAAGGGACGCCAGGGTTCGTAGGCGAGGAAGAAGAAGGAGGAGGAAGAGGAGAAGGGAGAGGAAGGCGGCGGCGGCGTCGCAGGTGAACGGCGGTCAATGGTGTTTGTGGGTGTGGCCGCGATTGTCGCGGGTGAGACCGCGGTGGTCGCGGATTGAGGCGGCGGCGGCGCTGGGTGAGAAAATCGATGCTGGAAGAGTCGACAGCGGCCGTTCGGGGTGGTAGAGGCGACATCAGCGGTCGTAGTGGTGAGTTGTGGCGCGGCGTAGGCTGAGGAGGCGGTAGCGTGGTGCGAATGAGAGAAGTCGTTCGATGAGAGAGAGGAGGCGACAGCGCAGCGGCTCGACATCGGCGCCAGCTGGGTGAGGCTGAGGAGGCGAGCAACGGCCACGTGAGGCGGTGCGGTGGTCGAGCGGCGGCAGCGGAGCGGCCCGCAGCGGCTGGCAGAGGCCGCGTGCGGAGGAGAGAGGAAGGGGCACGCGGAGGAGAGAGGGAGGACGAGGCAGAGGAGAGAGAAAGGCTCGATTGGAGTGCTTCGGGACATCCTTTCTTCAGATCTGCAGAGTATAATGTTAAGACAAGTATTCTCTAACCCTATTCTTGGTCTAATTTAATTTCTGATGTATTTTGACTACTGTGGAAGATTTTACTAACATGCATGTATTTTTATATACCCCTAATTTATCAATTGTGTACATGCATGTATATTTTATCGGTTGTGCGGCGATTTTATACTTGTATTTATGATTTGGAGGGATTTTGGACACTCGGACGATATATATGTATATTTGTGTATCCGTATATTGTGGAACCATGAACCAGGCCGTGCGTTGGTCCACATGCATGCTGCCAAGGGCGGGATCACTATGGGACCATGGCGGTCCGAGACCCTAGGGGTCGATTTGTGATCCGAGATATTGGCTATTTGTGGCGCCGCTCCCGACGGGGAGACTTAGTCCCGACGGGGATGTATATGATAGGCTACTTCCGCCGGAAGGAAGGTTGAGACTTTTAGTAGCTGACCTACCCCATTGTGTATTTAATTAAAAACCATCATAAGGAATTGAGGAAAACTCATATATTCGGACGTCATAATATATAACTAAAACTTGATGTTACACCGAAAGCCGCAGATGGTAAAACATAGTGAGTAAGTTCCTAATCTGTGGGAGACAGAGTACATGAATGGTCTTGAGCTACTAGCCTAAACCGTAGCCGAGCCTTGAGCTGCTGGCTTAAATCGCAACCGATATAGCCGTGGTTACCGGACGATGGTAACCCTTCCTCAAGTTAGTATCATTAATCTTTGGTTCTTCGATTTCGTGCATGCTTTGTATTTCTACATGTGTTACATGGACGACGATTTGAGATACATGGTTTGGCCCACAGATGGGCTATAGGAATGTCTCATATGTACTGATGTGATAAACTCGGAACATGTTTTGATTTATATTTTAATTCCGGCGGTCTTCTCTTGATTTCTACATTATGAGTTTTAGATCTGGATGACGGTATGTGTCCCACACGGATATGGTGACGGTCGTGATTATGTAATGTGACCTCGGATCATATGATATGATATCGTCTACGAGATTTTATCGGATCGTGATTTATATGATTTTGTGCCGGAGGGACGAGTTAATACGGACAACGATTTAGTACGAGACATCTCCTCGATTTTTAGGGATTTCACGGACATTGTGTTTTGTTTTACGTGATTGCTACGCGATATCCCTACTTCTGATTTATGTGTACCGTTTTATACGATTGTTGATACTTGCTGAGCTCTAGGCTCATGTTTTCATATTTTATCCCTTCAGACTAGTGGCTTGGATACGCTTGTAGAGCTTGGACGTTGTTTGATGCGACAGATCTCTATCGATGAGTAGAGATGTTCATATTTGTTATATTTCTAATCTCGAGAATATATTATGATTTTGTTTATGGTCGGATGAGGGCCTTGATCCATGTATAGAATATGTTTGGAGTTATCGTGTTATATTAATGAGTTGTTGTAATATTGAATATCTCTCCTGCAATATTTGGATAGCAGGTTGTATATTGTATTTGTCCGGATTTATATCCGATGAGATCTTGTGTGGGGTTTATCATGTTGGGTCCTATATGTGTTCGGATTGTCACCCCCGAGTTGGGTTATTATGGTTAATAGAATATATATATATTATTGATTTTATTTTGACCTGCGAATATTGTGTTCCTGGGCCGTGACAACCCAGAACTAAGTAATGATAGCTCACACATCGGCTAATTAAAATGTCAAACTTTTAATAACATGTTACTTATATTTTCAGTAATCTTAGATTGATATGCTGCTATTCAAATTCTATAAACAGGTCATTTACATATTACTATTTATAAATGGAATCAAACACTACTTTTTTTTTTGTAGATAATAAAAATGTTCTTCAGGTTGGCCTAATGCAATAAGACATGTTTGATTATAAACCATTAATTTCTTGTAATGATTCTAATTTATCAAATAGATAATTTTATAACAAATATATAAAATTTTTTTCACTATTTAAAAAAAATATAAACTCAAATCAAAAAATAAAATGGAACCGTCAATAAATTCTTACATAGAAGTTACATATTAGGTTGAATGTATAAAATATTTCATAACTTTTTCTTTACAATATCTCAATATACAAACATATTCATTTAAAACATCAACACATTTAGTAAAAAAAGTACAATTTTAAAATATTTGATAAAACTAAGTAAAATCTCAAAACATTCAATAAAATACATATTCATATAACAATATTTGAAAAATTAGTGTAAAGAATGATATGGATATAGATATAAACAAATATCAAAAGTAAAATCAAAGGATACAAAAAATAAATCAAAGAATTAGGTTTAAAAATACTTAATTTCAGCCTTAGATTTAACATATCTAACACTAAATAACTTTTAACCCTTTGTTTCTCCTTCCCTCTCTTGCTCTTTTTCTTTCTCTTTTCTTTTTCTATATATTCTCTCTATTTTTTCACACAAATGACAAAAAATCTATAAAGAACCATTTATATACTTAATCAGTACACAATTACCAGATAGAATTTATCAGGCACCGCTCACATTTATAGGCATGAATGATTATTGCATCAAATGCGACCATTCTATTTCATTCATATACGAGCATTCCATATGTATCCCTCAAACATGATACTTCTACCTAAAATACATACAAGGGGAAGATAGGCTCCCATCAAGTGCTAGACCTATTTTACTCAAATTTAGTTTTTTCTTAAATTTTTTATCATATACTTGTTTATTATATTAACCAGATGTAAGTATATATATATTATTTATTTGTTTATATAAATAATAATATCATAAATACAAATAAAAAATCAAACATTACAAAGATAATATATATACGTGTCTGTATATGTGTACAAAGAAAATTTGCATAGTTTGATTAATTTAAGGTAAAATTTATTATTACTGTTATAAATTAAGTTAATATTTCAAATAAATTTTAAAATCGTTGAAAAAAATGAAAGAATATTTAGTGGAAGAAATTAGAATATTAAATTTTTAATTATGATAGCTGAAAATGTCATGTAATAAAAGTTTTAAAATGCATAATAAATCCAGGTGGGACGGGGAGAGGCATGGCTTCACAAACTAAGCAACTTTATATGAATGAGAAATATTTTGAAACACTATTTAGTCTCTTTTAAAATATCTTCAAGTTACATTATATTTATTTATTTATTTATTTTTATGTAAATCTATTAATATAAATTAATAGATGAGAGGCATATTATCAAGATTATTCCAATAACAAATAACTGATGTCTCTCAAACACAACTTATATATGTTAATAACAAGACATCTTAATGCCACTTATAAACTTGAAACTTTTATCCATGATACCAAACTAGTAGGATTCAATATATTTTAGGCCGTTTATAATGCAACAAGTAAAATTATCGCTACGTTATTTGAAGGATACTAGTTTGAATTTTGAAAATAGTCTCTCACACAATGTTAAGCCATACTGTATATAATAGACTTAATGTAATGATTCAGACTCAATCAACGATTGCTACCATATGTGACAACATAGGAAATCATATATATCAAAACCAATCATCATCTCATGACCACAAACAATCAACATAGACATATGTGTTTATTCCACTTCTTAGACTATGAAAATTAGTATGGAAGTTAATTTTTTCTCCAAATGGCAACCAAAATTCTCTAAATTAGTAGCTAATTAGCCACTTTTTTTCGACTAGAAATATTTAGTTAACTATCTAATCCATTTGATGTAATCTTGAACTTATTACTATCCGAAAATTGAAACAATCATCTTTTATAACCTACCATTCGACCGAACCTCTTCCATAAATATAGCTAGCTAACAAACCCAATTTTGACTTTCTATGAGTGTGCTAACCACCTAAATATACTTGCATATTACTCCTTATTTTGCATAGCCGAGCTCCTTCGTTCATATCAAGAATTATCTTCAAAGATAGGTAATAATATCTCTAATTTAAATTGAATTATAATCACCCAAAAATCTTTTTTGGTGACACAACTAGAAAGGGAAAGAGAATCATAGATAATGTGGTTGATCTACTCATATTTTCCCTTTAAAAATTTTATTTGTAATTTGCTTATTTTAATCTTTGACTTTCAAAATAAAAATAAGAGTTAACAATCTAAAATTTGACTACTTAAAATAGTACAAACTACCTAACTAGCTATACCATGAATCCCACTAAATAAGGTCTCCTAGTCTAGGTGAAAGAAGATATAGGGCATGTGGTTGCCACAAAACAAGCAACCGAAAACACAACAAAGATGGGCAATTAACCACCTAATATTAACCACCAAGAATTTAGAAAACAATATAAAAGATGAGCTTTATGGTTGAAGCCAAGGAGAGGCCATCAAGATGGTTATCAAGATTTTTCTCTAAATGTAATTTAGCCCTAAAAATATATAGTACCCTAACAAGTATTGTTACAAAAATCATTAACTTCAAGGAACTAATAGCCACTCGCTTCAAACCCTCCATTTCATCCCGCGCAACTGAGACACAAGAAGCAGCCTACTAAATAGGGTTTCCAATGTGATTTCATAGAAAATAGGACGCCAAATAATTAACTATCTTGACAAGTTTTGCCAAAGAACATAATTAGGAAGACCCTCAAACATTTCCTAAAGAAACAAAATAATAATAAACTGTTTCCTAAAATCTAAAACCAAATTTAACTGAACTAAAGTCCTGTTAATACATTCATCTTATGCATTGCATAGAGGATCGGTCCTAACACATGATCCATGGCCTACCAAACACACACTCACATACACAGAGATATATAGAACTTATTAAACTAAATTTAATTTTTTTAATTAAATTATTAATAAATTATTCACCACATAAATATATTATTGGAAACATCTAGAATGTTACTCTTAATATTATTTGGCCCTTTCTAGAATCCCATCTATGGTGAGAGCTTATCATAGTTTGATAATTTTATTCTAAATTCATATTTGATTCAATTATATTCTTGAACTTTATTTTGAAGTTAAATTTACACATTTAACTAAGCATAACTTAATTAGTCCATATATAACACAAATTAGAACTTGTTGCATCTTCTGGTTGAACTTGTCACCATATTAGAGTTGTTAAACATTTTTTAATGGTTGTTCTTTGAGTGTTTTTCATGTGAACATAACAACAAACAAAACCAAAGGTGATCAAAAGTTACAATTTGATGGGCCCACTAGTAAAACATTTAGGATTTAGACCTGGATGTCAAATTAATCCTATTAAATGGTCCGGATTGTCCAAAATGTGTATCATAAGACTAGTTTATCTTGTTAGATGTCAGATTATCAGAGAAATAATTTTTCAAATTAACCAATCTACTTTATAGTAGAATTGTCAGAAATAGGCTCGAGTTATAGATGGACATACCATCAAAAAACACTCAAGATGTTAGGGATTGATTATCATGAGACCGTCCTATCTCAAGGCTTAGTTTGTTGAGCACTTTGTCAATTTAGACAAAATGGAAAATTAGTCAGGCGATTGACCAAAGTCAAAGGGGTTCACTCCACCTAGCTCCCTACGTGAGTATCGACCAAAATGTGTCATTTGAGGAATTGCACCAATGGAAGATTGGTTATATATGACCCACTAAGCTCACTATCTTCCAAATGACATTATTCATAGTTACCAAGACTAAGAATTGGATTGAGGGGTTTTTAAATCTCTTTAAAGTTAGTCTTAATATCTCCATAAATACAAGTTCTCTAGTATAGAAATGGGCATCTCTTTACTTTAAACAGAGCCTTTACTTCTGTTGCTTTATAAAATACTTACTGAATACCCAAATCATGCAGTACTTAAGCCTGCACCAAACAATTCAATACCTTTTCCTCTACTGCACCTTCTCCCTATAGAAATTCCTAGGGCAAGGAGCCAGATCTCGAGAAGGCTTCTTTTTCTTACTTTTCATAAGTTTCTTACTTAAAATTTTATTGAACTGAATATTAGAGAGTAAAATTGAAAACTTTTTGCCATATCTTGGACCTATCATTTTTTTGGTTGTAGTGTCTAGGATCAGATTAGAAGATCTAGGAATCCTTTAAAGAATATCTAAGATCAATTCCAAATTCATAATATCTAATACTAATATTATTTGTGAGAATGAGTTCATAAACATATTTCCTCAACCAAATAAGCTACTTAAAATTTCAAAGAAAAAGCCTCCAATGACCAAAAATCAAGATAAATGTTAGAACTCTCGGATATCTAATTATATCCTAAGAGATATAAGCTAAAAGAATCTTGTTAGAGAACATGAGAAATGACAAAACTCATTCTCTAATGAACCAACATGGACACCATGGCCACATATTTGTAAATAATTGCTAGAATAATCAAATCACTTTAAAAATAAGTTGAAGATTGACCTTAATAGGTTAGGCCCAACCATCTCAGGAGTCTATTTCTAGAAGGAGGTCATGAAAAAGGTGTAAACAATTTAAATGGCTTAAACAATCACAAATGTGGAATGAAGGATCACTAACTAACCTCCCACCATTTTGCCTGCTCTGTTTTTTCTGCTCGATTTTGCAACTTCCAAGCACAACTTCTCTCTGTTGATTGTGAAATGTAGAGAATAATGCCTAAGGACAAAACCAACTCCCTCAATTTATCAAACAATTCCATCAATTGTCTGAAACGGGCGTTACAAAATTTAATGGGAATAATGAAGAGTAATGATGGAACGTGAATCAGTAGCATTAAACATGGGATATAATTCGATTCAATTTTAGAATTGAATTATTAACATTTTTCTACTTGATCTATATTTTACTTGATGTGATAACTAAAACCAACAACCCTCAATCTTAAGAAATAAATATATAAATCATAACGATACGTCCTCTATTAATGAGTAGTATCATCTATATATTACAATATATTATATTTCTCAAAATATATCCAAATATTGTAACGTTACTTTATGAATAAACCTTATATTTATTCTTTATCTAATAATTAACTAATATGTATACAAAAACTAATGTGTATACAAAAACTTTGAGAAATATCACAAACAAATAGAAATTTTATTAAATATCATTGTCTATATAATAAAAGTCATACAAAGAAACTTAGTCCAATTTTAGTTACAAGATCCTTGAACCTTAATGGTGTTATACCTTTTGTCAAAGGATCAGCGATCATCAATTCAATACTAATATACTCAATAGCAATTTTTTTTCCTTTAATACGCTCCTTTATAGCTAAAAATTGAACGTCGATATATTTATTTCGATTGCTATTTTTATTATTTTTAGACAGAAAAACAGCAACTGAATTATCGCAATATATCTTCAATAGCCTTGAGATGGAATCGACCACTCTAAGCCCAGACATAAAATTTCTCATCTATACACCATATTTTGTAGTCTCAAAATAAGCAACGAACTTGACTTCTATAGTAGAAGTAGAAATCAAAGTCTGCTTTACATTCTACCAGGATACAGCTCCATTGGTAAATATAAATATGTAATCAGATGTTGATTTATGTGAATCAATACATCAAATGAAATCTGAAACGGAGTACCCCAATACTTTCAAATTGTCAGTCCGTCTATATATAAGCATGTAGTCTTTGGTAGATTGGAGATACATCATCACTTTTTTAGCAACTTTTCAGTGATCCATACCTGAATTACTCTGAAATCTTTTTAATATTTTAACCACAAATGCGATGTCAGGTCTTGTATACCTGAGCATATATCAAACTTTCAACAGCAAAAGCATATGGAATATTTTTTATTTATTCCCGTTTAAAATCATTTTTCAGACATTAGTTCAAATTGAACCTATCACCCTTTACAATGGATGTCACACTTGATAAACAATCTTTCATCTGAAATCTCTGTAAAATTTTATTGATATAGGTCTCCTGAAATAAATTTAGAACACCTCGTAGTCTGTCTCGATATATTTTGATACCAATGATATAAGATGCGTCATCCATATCTTTCATTTTAAATTTATCATAGAGAAATTATTTTACCTCATACAGCAAATCTTTATCATTGAATACAAGTAAAATATCATCCACATACAAAATAAGAAAATAAATCTTATTCCTTCTGACCTTTTGGTATATCCATTGATCCAAAATATTCTCTTTAAAATTAAATGAAGAGATAATATCATCAAATTTTAAATACCATTGACGGGAGGCTTGTTTCAATCTATATATGGATTTCTTGAGTTTGCATACCAATTACTCACCATCACTAGAAGAGAATCATTCTGGCTATTTCATATAAACCTCTTCCTTTAAGTCACCATTTAGAAATACTATTTTTATATTCATTTATTAAAATTTCATATCAAAATAAGTAAACAATATAAAAATAATGCGAAGAGAATCTTTCTTAGATACAGAAAAAAAGTCTCCGTATAATCAATTCCCTCTTTTTTAGTATATCATTTTACAACGAGTATTACTTTATATCTTTTGATATTACCTAATGAGTCTTTTTTTATCTTAAATATCCATTTACACCCTATGACTTTTTCCCATTTAAGCAACTCAATAAGATTTTAAACTCCATTATATAACTCATAAAATTCATTTCTTTCTTCATGGTATTATATCATAATTTTAATTTATTATAGCTCATGACTTGTGAAAATATTTTGAGATCATTTTTAACTTCAATATTGTTATCAGACTCCTATAGATATATAATATAATCACTAGGGATTGCTGATCTTCTCATTTTAGTAAACTTTCTAAATGTTGTATCATCATTCTCGATAAAAGTATATTGTGTAACTATTTTAAGTAAATCTTAAATATTATGGTCAACTAGAATAGGATCAACATTTTATGGAATGACATTGATTGATTATTCAACACAAATTTGATCTTGAGGAGTGTTGTGTACAACAATTAATCTATCATATGAAGTGAAAAGTTGATAATACAAATGATTATTATCAGAAATTATATTTCTGGATCGCTTACTCCCACTCATTAAGTCATTCTTAAAAAATTTTATATTTTTTATTCCACAATCCTAGTACTGTGATATGGACAGTAAAATTTGTATCATTTGGACTGTTCAGCATATCCAATGAAATTTTTACTAATGGTCCTTGGATCTAACTTCTTCTCATGTGGATTATAAATTCTTACTTCAAACAGGTATCTCCATCTGTGTACATGTCACAAACTGCATTTTCAACCTTTTTATAACTCAAAAGGAATTTTTGGAACAGTTTTCGTTGAAATTCAGTTTAATATATACACTGTCGTTTTAAGAGTTTCACTTCATAATGATTTCGAAAGATTGGGGTTGTTAAGCATACTCCGCACAATATCCAATAACGTTCGATTTCTTCTTTCGATTACACCATTTTAGTCCGGAGAACGGGTCATAGTGTATTGGGTAATAATCTCATGTTCTTGAAAAAATTTTACAAATGGACCAGGCGTTTGTCACTCTTCTATATATCTACCATAATGTTCTCTACCTCTATCTGATCTCATAATTTTAATTTATTTTTTATATTATTTCTCTACTTCTACTTTAAATAATTTAAAAATATCTAAAATTTTATTCTTATCATGAAGTAAGTAAAGATACATATATCATGAAAAATTATCAATAAAAGTGATGAAATATTTTGAACCGTATGAGTCAATATCTGGACTACAGATATTCGTATGTATGATTTCTAATATGTCTGAACTCCTTTTGATATTTTTCTTAGTCTTATTGGTTTACTTGTCTTTTATACAATTCACACAAGTCTCAAAATTAGTAAAATTTAAAGTACTAAGTACTCCATCATTTACCAATCTTTTAATTCTTTCAATAGAGATATGATCTAATCTCCTATACCACAACATAGAGGAACATTCATTTACAACACATCGTTTAATGCCAGCATCAACATGTATAGTATTATAAGAGGTATTGTTTTATAAATTTATGTAATAAAGACCATCAGATAATTTATCATTTTCAATAATATCAAACTTATGATATAAATTGAAAAATGAGTTTGAAAATGTAATATAATATTCAAAATGTACAAGTCTTGATACTGATATCAAATTTCTAGAAAAATTTAAAATATAAAAGGTCTTTTTCAAATTCAAAATAAATTCACTACTCAAAATTAAATTGCATATTTCAATGGTTTTCACATGTGAACGCATCTCATTTTCAGAGAAGATACATTATTCACTACCCACTGGTTTCCTTAGGTTTTGTAAGCTTTGTAAGAAATTTAAAATATGAATTGTAGAATCAAAATCAATCCACCATGTGTTATGAGAAATATTAACCATATTAGATTTATAACATATAAAAGAGAATAAATTACCTTTATTTTCAAGCCAATTTTAATATTTGATACAATCCTTCTTGATGTGTCCATTCTTTTTGTAAAAGAAGTACTTAGATTCTTTCTTAAAGAATAAATTTATTGATTGACGATTTATCCTTATTTATATTGTAAAAGATTTTGAATGGTCCATATTGTGGTAAAAGCGTATTTAAGATATAGTGCACAATGAAAAATTCAGACATATCCACCTCCAGATTTTTAAGTTGAGCCGCTATGTCCCTCATTTGTATAATGTGTTCACGTACACCCTTAATACTAGTCAGTCTTAAAGATAAAAATTTTATAATTAGGGTGCTAGTAAGTGCTTTATCTGGAGTTTCAAATTGTTCATCTATAGCCTTCAATAATTCCCGCACTTTATTATACTGATCGATGGAACCACGAATACCAATAGAAATTTTAGTCTTTATGAACATTAAACTAAGGCGATTAGATCGCTCCCGTCGTTCATAAAGGCCTACATCAACCGGAGTGTTAGTTATAGTAAGAGCGGATGATTCGTCTTTTTTTATAGTATAATCTATATCCATCCACCCTAAATGAAGAAGAATTCTCTCCTTCCATATTTTATAGTTATCACCTTTCAATTTAAAAATTTCACATCTAATATCAGAAAAATTAACAAATTGTATAACTGTATAAAAATAAAAATACATGCTTAACAAACAATAAATAAGGCTAATAATAAATATAGAATATGTTTTACCAATGAAAAAATATTCATCATGAATCAATTGACATAAAAATTATCTGTGGACTAAATTTTTAATTCAAGTAGATTCAAATTTAATTTCATGATAAAACTATCAAATTATATTCTAATTTTTAATTCCTGTGGACAAATTAAGAAAAATAATTTAACATTTTATTCTGATTAATTAATTTAATATAATAAATTTTTTGTGGGATAATTTTATTATATTTAAAATAATTAGTCACAATTAACGTCCTTATATCATATGCGTTAATTAAATGTAATTTTATTAATTAAGGACGTTATGACAAATCCCTAATTAATTAAATTATATTAACCACTAGACATTATACATATATATATATATAATTATATTTTTTAAATATTATATAATAACCTTTATATATAATAATAAATAAATATATACATATATATATATATATATATATATATACACGAATATTACTAAAAATAATAATATGTATAATTTTAGTATAAAGGGAATTAAAGCCCCTTACAAGTAACAAGACGCACGCGCAGCACAACGGCGAAGCGCTCCTCGCGCAACGCAGCGACGCGGGTTTGACTCCCGTGCGCGTATGCCTTCAATGCATTTTTCAGCGAATTTTCAAATTGCTACAGTAATGGACCTCACGCGGGTATGGGCCGCACACGCATGTCAGCCACGCCTTCGGCCCAGGCAAACGCAGGAAAAAAGGCTTGCACACGAGATGCCCAAATCTATATCAAATTTTTTTTTAATACTGTAGCAACGCAAAACGTCGTTTTGGGTCATCTTCAACCTCCAACCGGGTTGCACCGACCCGATTTCACCTGATTTTTTATCTTATAAAAACTCCACTATTTTTACACCAAAATTGATGAAAAATATATGAAAATATTAAAAATTAAACTTTTCAATGATTTTCGACATTCATCTTCACCGAATTATCACAAAAATCAAAACTTTAATAATTTTTAAAAATCAGAAAAAATAAAAAATTACAGAACAGACTCAAGGCAGAGGATCAACGTCTCTGATACCAAATGTAAACAATTTAAATGACATAAATAATTACAAATGTGGAATAAAGGATCACTAACTAATCTCTCGCCATTTTGCTTGCTCTGTTTTTTCAGCTCTGTTTTCTGCTCGATTTTGCAGCTTCCAAGCACAGCTTCTCTCCGTTGATGGTATAATGTAGAGAAGAATGCCCAGTGACAAAATCAACTCCCTTAATTTATCAGACAATTTTATTAATTGCCTGAAACGGCGTTATAAAATTTAATAGAAATAATGGAGAGTGATGATGAAACGTGAATCAGTAACATTAAACATGGGCCATAATTCGATTCAGTTTTAGAATTGAATCGTTAACAGAAGGTCCACCTTAGAAATGGCACTCATCTACCCAAATAACTCCCAGAGCCCATCAAACCTATGATAGATTAGTAACCTCCCGATTGGAAGGATGACTTGACTATGGAGGCAGAAAAGCAATTCCTAAGCATCGCAACTTTAGAACTCGACGAGAGTCATAGTTTAGGTTCTTGAGAGTGGAAGACTCATATAACAACATTACTTACCACCACACTTTCACTCGGACCCCAAGAATATCGAGAAATCACACTAAGATGAGGGATTTTCCTAATGTTTGAAAGTTGTTCTATGGTTGAAGTGGAAGAAAGAATAAGAAAAATAGAAATATGTTCTATGAAGCCTCTTCAAGCCAGTTGATCCAAATTGGTTGGACACATTTAGCAACTAAAGTAGTAGGACATTCACTATCAAGGAAGCTCAAAATGTCGACATAGGAGCTGTATGATGAAACACTTATCCGATAGAGCACCTAGACTATTTCACCACCCTAATTGGTTTCCAAAATTTAGCAGATGCAATGCTTTATTTATGTATTCGATATCCTTGAAAGGAGATTCTCTAGCCTAGTTCTATAGCTAAACCTAAACTAAAAATTCAATATTTATAATACAAATATAAGATACATTATTGTCTGATAACCATACATTATTAGTTAAATAAATATTAGATTTTATACATATTTATTCTGAAATTAATTATAATTTAAATTGTAGAAAAAAGGATAGCAACACCGTCAACAATATATCAAGAAATGTTTATATATCCGAATTATAACACTTCTATACATCTCTTTTAAACTTGTAGTATTCTGCCATGATAAAAGAACTCTTTGAGTAAATTGTACATTCTACCGGCGTCTCTTAGTTTAGGTTTAGATCATATTGAAAAGTTTGTAATTATGTGCTCTATGAAAAAATTAGTTTAATTTAAGTTGAGAATAATTATTATCTCTTATAATTTTTTCATTTATCGTTTTAAATGTTATACCTTTAGAATTTTTATAGGTATAATTTTTTTAATAATTTTTTATAAATTGTCAATTCTTGACTATGAATTTTAAAAAATTACAATATGTTATTAAAATATTTTCTACGAGGCAGCCAAAATTAGAAGAAAGATTAGTAGTATATCTAAAAAAGGTTATGATTCTTGTATTTTGAAATAACTATAAATGTTTGTATATAGTACAACTAGTGTAAAAGTATTAGGATTAGTTTTTAATATTCATTCACTATCAAAAATATAAAAATTATGTGTTATGATTAATAATTAATTTTAAAAATAATAATATTATTATATAAATTATAGATAAAAATTAATAAAAGTAATATAAATATATTAGTTAGTATTATACTAATATCACTTGCTAAACACTAAGAGATTAGAGAATAGAAAGAAGAGAGAGTATGGAGAGGATTGTGTAATATGGTAAGACGGAGAGGGGATATTTATGATTTTTTTTATTTAATTATTTTTTAAAATTGGGGAAACGGTCACATTGTCATTAAATATATATATATATATAATTAAAAATAGGATTGAATATACGTTAGAGAATCTAGTAGGAGTGACCCGCATACAAGCATAATCATGTGTGCTGTAGGTGCTACCTCATTCACTAAAGGGTATATGAGCGCACCTTATATTGCTACTTGTGCATAAGCACGACACAAGGGCACACAAGTGTCTCATGTTGCTAGTTGTGCATGAGCTTGCCTCATTTTTCTATATGAGCGTGAGTACATCTCAAGTGATGGTTGTTTTGTTAAGAACATATGAGTATTTAGCAAATGTGCATTAAACCCTAATTTGACCCTATAGGTGTATGAGTACCTCTCATATCCAAATAATCAACAAACGATGGGTGGATGATTATATATGTCAAACTCTACGAGTCTACTATAGTAAATATAGAAATATTTAAGTGATGGTGATATTCATACTAACAGACATTATTTGTCTTATATGAATATATAATTTAGTAGGCTACTTAGTTATAGAAATTACCAGTCACAAAAATCCTTAACATGGAGGTCTACAAAACTTCTATGCAAGCTAGCATGGCAAAAATGGAAAACACCAATCCAATCACAAACAGTTGCGATTGATGTGCAAATTGCGGAAAGCTAAAGAGGTTCAAAGCTAATATCTTCTCCGAAAATGTAATATATCAAATACTGGCCATTTGATAAAAATCCTCACATGGTAGGGCTGACAGCCCGCTAAGGCATCTTAGTCTATTAGGCATAGCTGGCAGCATTCTGGTTCCAAAAATCTGACCGTTGGTGAATGAGAAACACCCATCTCATGCCAAAAAATAAGGTCCTCAGCCAACCGAGAAAGGAGAATTGAATTCTAGACCAAGAGAAGTTTATCAAACACCAAGACCGAAAGCATTAATTCTAAACACAACTATTTACTTTTCAAACACTGCTATTCTTTAGCCTGCGCCATTTAATACATGTACAGAGTTCATCCAGTGCAAGCAGAGAGTCATTAATGGCTTAAATAGCATTGCCATTTTGCTTTAGAAAAAAACAGTCACGTTTTTCTGTTTTTTTTGCAATTATTCATGAGTTGCATTCCTATTTATTTGAAGCTGGAGGCATCCTTGTGATCCTAATCTGTTTCGTCACTAAGGTTCTGTATCCATTATTGCCTAATCATTTACTCAACTCCTAAGATGTACTTGAGGAACCCAGGGGGTCCATCTAGTTGTCTTCTAACCTTAAGGATCATGTTGCTAAATTCCAAATGCCTTCTCCTAGGCTTACCCATCATAATATCCGACCACAAACCGAGCCGTTCATTATTTTGCAATGCTGCTGCTATTTGGCTTCTCTTATCCATGCCCGTTTGTAATATATTCAAGCCTTGAACAAACTTGAAAATTTGAGGAAATACATCACGAGAAATCTCTAGGAGGTCACACTAATGCTCCTATTCTAGTTGTGTTACACAGGTATTAGATTTCAGGATCTGTAGTTTATCCAAATGTGGGTCAAATGTCACATGGGTTAAATCCAGAATCTTTGGGATGCTTCAACGATACCATTTATGAGAAGTGCTGAGTAAAAGTATTACAAGCACTCCTACTTAATAATCTTTCTTATGAGAGGAATTAAATTCAAATTAGACCTTAAGCAAATATTAAAGATCTTCATATTCTCTTTCTCTCTCCCCCTTGCGAAACCCCTTTTGTCCTTGCTTCTAGAAGACTTGTCCTAAAATTGCATTAAGGTACTTTATACCACTTCGATTACGTGTGCAACCTTCAGGTGACCAGCTCATGCACATGCAAGTTTGAGGCGCTCCTCAAGCGCAGATGCCTTTGTTACTCCTGCATGAGCGCCCGCTTATGCATTCATCAAGCACCCTCCAAGCGTTGATGACTCTACCATCCATGCTTGTGCAACATACATGTGAGTGTTAGGCGCCAATTTTTCTAGAGCAAACCTCATGCAATCCCCATGCAAAAAACAAATAACCTGTTTATTACATGTAAGACTTATAATAGAGTGATTAAAATATAATAAACTTTCCTTTATGACTGTATAGCGAACCCTTTGCCTCTCTGGTGATCCTCATCTCTTGTCTTTTGGCAATTCTCCTATATGAGAATCCTATTGTCGGCCTCCAAAAGTTTAAACACCACCCATTTCTACTAAATTGTAACAATTGGAGTGTTACCACTTTCTTTCAATGTCTTTTCTACAATAAGGTTGCTCTTTTTTCCATACATTCTTGGCCTGATCCCAACACCTTAGTCAATCCTCATGTCGCTCATCTTGGTATTTTTCTTGACAATCGAAGATTTTATTAATTATCAGCTTGATTGCTTACTTTATCTTACTACAGTTAAGGAGTTTTTGGTAAGTTTTTATTTATCTTTACTGAATGTCATGCAAAATCCCTCACATCAAACTTGCCTATTGAAATCAAATTCAACATCATATGTAGTTCATGCCACACCCCTCATCAAATGAGTTTTATCCATTTGCTTTTCCGTAAGCAAATGTCTTCAATACCAATTATTATTGACAAGCCATTATTTTTTATCTTTAATATCCCGTAATTCTTGAATATATAGGAGATAAAGGAGAACATTCTTAATATTATATAGAGTGAGGATCTGCTATCAATCACCAAATTCGTCTTATAGCTCATGAAACTTCATGTCTTCCTCCCATCGATAACTAGAAATTCTTTATAGGTAACAATAAGGCCAAATCATTACCACCATGATCTCTTTTCTCTTATCTGTTTCTACTTGAAATAATCATATTTTATATGGCCATTCATACTACAATAATAGTATTCAATATATTTAAATCATTTTCAAAAGTTTTATAATATTATTCAAAATTTATAATTAAGTTGTCATATATATAACCTTACAGATAGGGTCAAATGCCGCTATTATCCTGCCGATGATAGATTCAAATCTCGATTGCCACTATATATACTAAAATATGTCAAAATATATCACTATTGATTTTTACAATAGTTCATATATAAATAAATGAAAAACTCTACACAGATATAATTACTCTTTTATATTTTCTTATATTGAAAAAAAATATTCTTAATTTGATCATAAATTATAAATTTTTTCTCATAATTCTTTTAAATACTTATCATATAGTATATCAAATTTTTGCAGTAACTTAAATATGTAAGTTTTAAAACATACAAAAGTTATATTGTAAAATTTTTAAATATGTGGAGTATTCACTATAGGAAGTTACAAAAAAAACCTATAAAATTTTATAATTTCAACAATTCATTTCAGTTTTCAAACATGTTGTGGTAGTTTATAACAATTTTAAGCATACAAGACATAACTTAAGGATTTAGGACAATCTAGAGATTATGTATAAAAATCAAATATAGAGCAGTATTGAACCAAAATTTTAGAGTATAAATGAGTGAAAAATATAGAGAACTAGCTTGATAACACAATATATATATACTAAAAACATAAATTTCACAAAAATTATGAAAAATGAGAGTAAAAGTTTATACATATGAAGTATAATTAATTTATCTATGAAAATAGAAAATGAATAAGTATTTAGGATAATAAATATTCAATATAGTTGAGAAAAATCAGCAATAAAGGAAAGATGGTTAGAATGCACTTGTCTTATCTTTAAATTTATCAAAATCTTTCTTAAATTTACTTCAAATATCCTTCTCTAACATTTTTCCTCTCCTTCTCTCTCTTCTCTCAAAAATCTAAAAAAAATGACAAAATTAATTGGACGAGACTTATATACAAAATTGACGCACGTGCGCCCGTCAAGCACGTATCAAGTATTGTGGCAAAACAAATTGACACATAAGCATCACCTTATGCATGTTTCATGCGTGGGTAATTTACTAATAAGGCACTGGAGCATCCCTCCGGCAGGCATCAAGCATGAATAATTTGTCAAAAGTGCACTTGAGCGCTAGCCAAGCATCCTTCAAGCGCAATACCTTTACCGAAAACCTACAGATGCACATGTCAGACACCAATCAGGTATCATTCATCTTGATGTGACCAGATTCAAAGTTAACTTTGGCCCAAATTCTTCATTTAATATCAAAATTTTTTTCTTAACTTAATTAATTATAATTAGCATTATAATTTAAAATTATTACATTACAAATCCATTGAGATCATGTTGCTTCGTATTGATCCATCGATTTTGAATTGATTTGTTACGATCGCATCAATTCATATTCATTGTTGGACATTCTTTGTTTGAGCCATCGTAATTTTGAAAATTATTATTGTACATATTGTATATACTATTTGTTATATTTTGTCGAGTCTAAACTTGGAGATTTTTTAGATTGTTCCTTATTTCTATTGACTTTGTCTTCTATTATGAATTAGCTTATCGGTCATTCGGCTTACTCCTAATATTTTTTGATTTTTCTCAGAATAATTTACAAGTAATCCAGAGACATCCAAGTAGAGCAACCATAATTAGCCTAGATTTTATGGAATTGGTCTCTTGAAGTTAGCCGTAATTACTCCTAACTTGTAATTATGTCTATTGATGTTAAAAGATTAACATTTTCTACTATTTTATCGGGTGTGGCCCTTGAACATGGCTAGGGATCATGACTACATGGGGTGTTGTTAGGAAGATAAGACTACTAGAAAAGAGAAATAGGTAATGGGGCACAAGAATAGAGCTCTGCACTATAATAAATTAAGTAGGAGGTAGTATGAGTGTTGATGTAGACTCAATTACCAGAGAATTTTTCTTCTAGAATTTGTGATGAAGTAGCTTTAAATTATGGAAGAAATTTGATATAGTAGATTATAGATAATAAGTAGACATATTTAAATAAAAGGATAGTTAGACATTTAGATAAAAAAAAAGTAAGAAATCAATAGGAAGAATGAAAAAGGGGAAAAAATAAAGCATTCATTCCATTAATCCATCCCTAATCTATTACAAGCACTCTCTTATGATGCTATCCAACTGAAAAAAATAAATTAGACAAACTTACACATGTTTTAGCCATTTTTTTCTAAAAACATTATATAATTGGCTACATTGCATAATAAGATGTTGTTACGTGACATTTGCAGGAGAATTGACATTTGCAACATCACATAGGAGTTGTTTTGATTTTATGAGATGATGCTTAATGCCATCTAATTGTTACGTGACTTTTGTATATGTAATGATGACTTTCCTTTAGTCTGCATTGATAAAAATTAAAAGACATATATCACTTGAGCCAAATTATTCCTAGCGGTTGCTGATATTACATTAATGATTTGAGCTATCATGAATAAAGTGACCAATGAGTAAAGTAATAAGAGTTGAGCTGCTATTATCGTATGAGGTTGAGGCTGATGCTAGTTGGTTGAGTTCAAAGTTGGGCTTATAATGTTGATGCTAGTTTTATAAAACTGTGGTAGGCTATATGGGTTCGATGCCACCTTTATAGGGCCAATGTTGGCCCATATATCTATGAGTTTATTTTGTGATTTTATTTATTAGAGTCTATTAAGTTTAATTCATCAATATGATTTGGCATAGGATGCAGTGTTGGGCTAACCGATGAAATAATACGATCGGCGGAATTGGAAATATCCAAATAGTTGCTAGAAGGGTAAGTAGGGAAACTGACAAAACTAAAGCATGCCCAAATGAATCCAATAAATTCATACCATCACAAATATTTCAGATGAGCAATTATCAATAATGTTGGTAAAAATAAGCAGAAGGGTAAGTAAATGGAAGAGGGTAAAAATCAAATATGACAATTTTAGATGATTTGGAATCACTATTTGAAAGTCTATTTATCCCTCTAGGTTAAGGCAAGGGCTTGTAAGATTTTTGATTCAAGTTATTAAAGAAAAACTCTTAACACTTTTTTTATTCCTCTATTATAGTGATATTATTTTCAATAAATGAGATATCTAATATAACTCTAATAGTTTCAATTTATCGAAATAGTGCACTAATTTTTACCATTTAAATTGATCAATTATAATGTAATAATTGTTTTGAATCTATTAAGATGTCAGAAAATAATGTAAAATATAAAATTGAGCTCCCTCTTGTGGCGGTTCTATATATTTCTCGGACCAACTCAATAGAGTTGATGTCTTAAGTGAAATTAGGTAGTTTAGTTTTGATCAATCAAAGATAAACGGCTAAATAAGAATTTATTTTACTTGTACGGTGGTTTTATTTCTAAGAAAGATTGAGATAATTCGATATTACGAAGTGTGACTATTCGAAGAATGATACAGAAGCCACTTAAAATAATACTTGAGGTTATTTCAAGTTAAAAATTTTAGAATTTGACTGGCTATTTGAGGTAAAGTACCATTTATCTATTTGTTTTCATTTTTATCATTTTTCTTTTATTTTTTGTTTTTGGTTTTCCCATTGTGATTTCACTCTCTCCTCAATTAGTAGCTGCATAATCAATTTATTTAAGATTAATTCAACCTGATTCTTCAGACAAAATTGAAGATAGCTAATGAGTAATGAAGCCCATACCTGAACATGAATGATGTGACAATTAGAGTTGGGAGTAACAAATTGACAAATATGTGACATTAGAAAAATGGTTAATTAAGATATACTCAATCTATTTGATAAAAATAATATGTAATATTATTTTTATTTATTAGTTACTCGCCTTTTAAACAATAAAATGACTGATTGGTTGATTTTTTTTATTTGTGAATTTAATTTTTTATAATAAAATTAATTAACACAAGAATTTTGAAAATTTATTGCAATGAAAATTCAGAAAAAATCACAAAAGTCCAATAGATATATAAATAAAAAATTTTAGTAAATTCTCAATTTTTATTTTTTTAAATTGTTATTGTCGAGTTTAATTATTTATTAATTTTGACAAACTAATTTTTGACGTTTTAAAGTTTTTTAATACTATAGTTTTGCTCATTAGTTCTAATTTTTGTAAAAATAATGTCAAAATAAGAGTGAATATTAGAATTTAAAAGATAAAAAGTGAAAATTTTCAGCTTTTCTCCAATTTGTCACCCCTGCAAACCGGAGCGTAGTTCCTATAAATACATCATTTCTCGCTGCTTTTGCACGGCATAATTTCCCGCCTCTCAGATCGATTTCCCGCTTCCGAAACGAAACCCTATGTCTCAGAAGCAAAAATCAACCGTTTCCGTCGTCAAGCCCAAGAAGCGTCGGCGAGTAGGTTTTGCGAGCTCCGGTGAGCTCTATTGATTTTTTTTTTTTCCTTTTCTGTTTTCAGCAATTTCCAGAGTTTCTAACCTCTGCATGCTCTACTACTTTTCCCAGTCTTAATGATGCAAGCTTCACGGTGGTGGCTGGTAAATTGGAGTCGGAGACGAGGAGAGTGGAGGGAGAGGGGAGTTCTGGCAAGGGGAAACGAGCAGAGAGTAGGGGAAAGGACGGCGGTCTCAATGGTAGAGACCGAGGTCACACATCGAGAGAGAGACAGGGGAAGCAAACGGAGAGAAGGCAGAGAAGTCAGAGACAGCATAAGGAGAAATCGAAAATATTCCTTACTCTTCCGTTGAACAGTGATGTCATTATGCAGTATGAGCCCTCGTGCAGTATAACAAAAATGAAAACAGTATAACGAAAATGAAGACGGTGAGTAGCAACCGAAAATGAAAGCAGTAAAGCAGTAACCGTGTGTGAAGGGAATCAGGGGGCGTCCAACGCGACGCCCCATCCAACGCCCACGGGGCCGTTGGATTTGAAATCCAACGGCCCCCGTTTTTTTAAAAAAAATATTATAAAATTTAAAAATAAAAAATATTAAAATTTATATTTTTATAATCAAAATATGAAAAAAATATTTAAAAAAAAAATAAAAAACAAAAAATATGTTTTTTTTTTATTATAAAGTTTGGGCCGTCGGATTTTTCAATCCAACGGCCCAAAGACAACGTTGGACGCCGTCCAACGCGGGGGGGCGTTGGACGCCCCCCGGATCCGTGTGTGAAGGGGATTCGGGGGGCGTCCTTCTCCCCCTGGGAGAAGGACGGTCCTCCTTGCTTTCTGGGCCGTCGGATGCGAATCCGACGGCCCGCGCGTTTTGGAGGTAAGTTATAACGTGGTCCGTCCGATTTTAAAATTGATCGGACGGCCCACGCGCGATTTCGCCGTTTTATAATCTCAGTCGTCCGATTTTAAATTTAATCGGACGGCGGCGATTAAATATCACGATAATAAATCTTGTCCGTCCAACGCTCCAGATCCAACGGCCACGATTTGAATGCACAGTAACCTAATATTTTCAAATGACGAAAAACGACCGCCATTTTCGTTTTGTTCGTCTCCTCTCCTCTCCGATCTGAATGTTCATTTTGCTTTTCAAATCTCCTCTCCTCTTCAGCTTTTCAAACCTGTTCTCCACTCTAAATCGGACCCATTCGTTGTTTAAGGAGGAGGTTGGTGTTAAGAAGAGGGGAAGGAGCCGCCGTGGTGAAACCCTAGCTGTGCTACCGTCGCCGTTGCCGCTGCTCATCGCCGTCGCAATTGTTCCTCGCCGTTGCCACTGCTACTGCCATCGTCGAAACCGCCTCGGAAATTCAGCTCCGGAAACCGCCGGATTCGGTGTGCTACAGAGGAACGCCAGGCGCTATTTCGTCGCATCGCCCCCGTCTACGATAACGTCCGCTGATTTCTGCTTCCCGTCTCTCTCTCTCTCTCTCTCTCTCTCTATGTATGTATTCCGATTTGCGGTTCAAATTTCTTTCCTTGGGCTCATATTTTATGTGGTTTTCGTTTGAATAAGCAGTTGAATGATTTACTGTCCTTGGGCCAACATCGCGTCTGGAAATGCATGGCTGTTTCTTGGTCTGGGTAATTTTCTTCTTTTGTTCCATTTCCCTGCCCGCTTTCTGTCACGCCTCTCTTGCTCTGCTGTTCACCTGCGGTTCTTGATTATTAATTTTTCTTTGGAGCTTAAATTGCTGATTTACGTTTGGATGATTGTAAATTTCGCAAGCAGAGCGACGAAAGGGGACTGCGTCTTGGATCTGTGTTGTGGAAGTGGGGATTTGGCGTTTCTTTTGTCTGAAAAAGTTGGAATTGATGGCAAGGTGTATTGTCTCCCTTTCCCATTTCCTATTCTTTCGAAACCTTCGAAACCGCCGCCGCTGCCGCAGTCGGCTATGGACGCCCCCCGAATCCAACGTACATGCAGCTCCAAGCCCCCAAATCTCTTTTGTAAACCCTACGTATTCGTCATCACAAATCTCTTGGGAACCATGAGTTCGAAGAAGTTCGTGGCCTCGGAAGTCGACGGCGTCAACCCTGGGTGCGTTTTCTCTTTCTCGGCCTCTTTTCTATTTCTCTACCCAGAAATAGAAATAAAAATACTGTAACTTCTCCAACAGAGTTCTGGATCCTTCCCTTTTCAACGAGATCGAGGGTTGGATTTCGAAGATTGTCGATCCGGCGTACCGCCTTATAGCCGGTGGAGCCACCCGTCTCCTTCCCTCCATCTTTTCCTCTTCTATATCACATTCTTCGACATCCACCTTGCCACATACAGTTCCTCCTTCCAACGTCGCCAATCACGGTATTCCTTTCTCACCCACCCTTCTCTTTCTGAATGTTGATTTTATGGTTTACAATTTTTAGGGTTTAGTTCTTTTTTGGTATACACATAAACAAATTGTAGGGCGTCAATTAACTTTTTTTTTTTTTTTTACTTCCCGCGAGTGATTATGATGGTGAAAGTTGTTATGGTTTTGATTTGGCCTGCTAATCAAGCGTCTTGGACTGGATTAATACAATTTTAATTTTTCCTAGAATATTGAAGTTATGATATTTATAAAGATGCATCTAACGCTTTCATGTGTTGTGCATAATTCAAAAATTTTCTCCATCTTCCGGGGGTAAAAATGGACTCTTAGTTATTGCTTGATGTAAAAGAAATGAAATTTGTCATTGCAATTTAATAATTGAGTTCATTTATTATTTAGCCTTTACTCTTTCCTTCCGGTTACGGAAGCAACTTGACAAAGCTTATGGTTAGACGTCGGAACAGTATGTATGTATATATATATATAGATATATATATGAAGACATTGAAACACTATATATTACTGCTTTGGAAATCAAAATCATTTAAATTATGGCAGTTGCGGCATTGACCTTCATGCCTATCGATCCGTTGAACTGTTGACTAATTGAAGATTTTTCTGATTTGAAAGAATTAAGGTTGATGAGTATAGGGAGGGTAGTCTTGTGATTTTTTTTTTGTTTGGTCATATCTGATTGAGCAGGGGTTGTTGTTCTAATTGCGTTGCTCTTTGAAAACCTTGCTTATAATATCCTTGCATTTTCTTGTCATGCATCATTAATTACCTTTAGCATGGCCTGGTTATTTGTAGACAATTTCATTTGGTTTTCCTGTATCAGATGAAGGGCACAAAGAGGTAAAACAAGATACCAGAAATGACAATTTGCAATGCACTACGAATGTAAGGATTATGTGATTTCTTGTCTATTTTCTGCATTTGTTCGGATTGTGTGGCTATCCTTTGCTTTTAACGTCATACGTTTATCTATTGCTTCTGAAAAGCATAACTCGCTTTTGTTGTATAATTTTTTTTGGGATCAGCAAGAAAGATGTCCTAACATTGGAAGGATGCCACGTACATCCTCTTTCCTTTGTCTTGCTTTAACCTACAATTATTGATTCTTAATGATGTTAAATATGCAAGTTTGTTTACATTAATGTAATATTAGGTACTTTAAAACAAAATAGGAATCTTCTAAAATTATTTTGAAGTCATGCTAAACTTTTTCATCCTTGCCTGTCCAGGGTTTTGTTGGTGGCCAATGATGTCTTCAGAATTTTGGCAGACATTCCTGACGGAGGATGTGATGTCCGATGAACAAGCAATGAGCTTCAGAATGTACCGTTAATGACCCAAATAGCTTGACATGCTCATAACTCCTCAAAGATGAGTGCATTCTACCTCTACACTTTCGACAATTTGACGTTTATAACTGGCTTCATGAATGTTAGAAGGCGCAGCTTGATCTGAAGTTTATAACGGCAGAGTTGTTGCCGTTTGATTTGAAGTTCATAAGTTTGAGTCATTAAAACGGCCTCTTGCATAATGAGATATAAGGCTGCATATAATACATTCAAAATTAGCCTAAATTTTCTCTAATCCCGCACGGAGCGGAGTTTTATACAATGGATGATCTTTTTTTTTTTTTAGTTTTGTGCTTCTAGTTGATGAGACGGTTGCAAATGAACGAGTAAATCAAGTTTGTTTTTGGTTTTTCTTTTCAACGTGTCTTATTTAAATATTTTTAGTTTGGAGGGTTTAAGAGGAAAAGCCGTGCAGGCAATTTGGGCACATGAGAATGCAATTGTTAGTAATTGAGTGCATGGATTGAACAGCCAAAAGCTTTGCCTTCTCCGCTCTTAGGCGGGTGGACACTCAGCGACCTTTGGTTGAGCAGAATATGCTAAGCAATGTGATAACCTAAATAATAATAATAATAACAGACTTAAAATAAATAATAGTAAAGTTTAAAGTGTGACAAAAAATACATGATAATTATAATTATGATAATTGGTAGGTATCTGAGGTTGGTGAGATTGTCAATTATATGTCATTTGAAATAGTTTCTTTTGTGGTATTTGATTAGTAATAATTACAGGGAATAAATATTTTTATTAATAATAATTATTTTTATATAGATATATACGAGTAATAATATTTAATTGTATATTTATTCACATTAAAATCATTATTTTTGGTGTGGGGAGAAACAATGGAGAGAGAAAATAAAAATATGATATAATATATAACTATTTTTAATAATTTTGATATAAATGTGTATATAATTAAATATATAAACAGTGTGGTGTAATCAAAGTGGCTGGGATGGATGAGTTCTTGGCTGCATATAATTTATTTAACATGAATTAGTTCACATTGGCTTATTATCCTAAAATCTAATTTGTTTCAATGAAATTGGAATTGGTAGCCGGGATTTTGGGGTGTCTTATCACATGCGATTTGTTTGGACTTTCTCTGTCCATGTGAACAATAAATCCCTACATCTTTCGATACACTTGCCAATTTAACAATATACATTGTTGAAGATAAAGTACATTGATCATCATTCCTACTGCCAGCAAAGGTTGTAATAATCATATTTTTGATTAAAAATAAATCAAATGGCACTCTAATTAGAATATGGGGCACTAAAGAGAGATTAGATTGCTTTGATGACATCCCTTCATAAATGGGCACTCTGATGAAGCTAATAGTGGGACTGCAGTGGAAGGGTACTAGGCATATGATTTTATACTTACCAGGAGATTTTAGCAAGTAAATTAAACAAAAATTTCTTTAATAAGTCAAATATTGTTCAGTGATCAACTGAATTTCTTTAAAAATTAATATTTTTAAAATCTAGTCAAGGAATAACCAATCTGTGCCTGCAATTAATTAAAAGTTAGTTTAATTTCCTTTCCTAACGTATAAGTAGGATTATATGTCCAATAATTGTATACTAATTTAAAATAAATAATGATTATATTAATGTTAAAATATGGACAACGACGCTAGCCATAGCGATTGCCACCCTGTGATGACGCCGACAACATCCTCCCCTCCAACGACGAAGGTCGCTACCCCTTCTCGTGCAACCGTTGGTGACGCTGAATATTTATAATGTTATAAATATAAATATATAAGTAATAAATGAATGAGGAAAACAAACAATAAAAATAAATAATGTGAATATTGTCATGTAACAACAGTTAAAGCAAAATTAATCATTTTTTTTAAAGCAAAATTAAATTTGGATATTTAATTATTCAATATCCATCACTCTAAATAGTGATGGTATTATAATGCTTATTGAGTTCCTGCTACCATTTTAACAATATACATTGTTAAAAATAAGGTACATTGATCATCATTCTTACTGCCAGCAAAAACTATAATAATCATATTTTTGATAAAAAATAAATCATCATATATATTGATATCTGATTGTAACAATATACATTAAAGTAATTTTTGATCACTAGTTGTATATTACATTGAAGCATCCATGAGAAGTATTTACACTAAAAATTAAAAAGATTCCACCGCAATCCAATCTGGCTATTTCAACTAGCCTCAGAAGTAGCTGTTGAAGTGACATTGAACGATCTTTTCTGATAGTTTCCTTCGTAGCCATATTCTAAATCTCTGATTAGAATTTGGAGCACTGAAGAAAGATCAGTTTACTTTGATCTGATGAGTGCCTTTTCTCAAGAACAGCAACAAGAACAGAGCATTTAGTACATTACTTGCAACTGCCACCCGAACCATCACCTGTTCTTTCATCTTATCCTGGAATGTTGATGGCAACATGTTGGGAAATAATTTCAGAAATACTGGCAGCAAGAACTCCATGAAGGGAACTATGATAAAAACTCTAAATGGAACTAGCCTGAATATATGAGCAGTAGTTCGAGTGAGTTGTTGCCTCTCTCTCCTCGACAGACTCTTACCACCGGCAAGTTTTAACATAAACCCTCTGGAGTATAAGTTTATCACTCTTTTGAGACTCCTGCTGCTGCTTAGCTCTGGCTTAATCCCACACCTTCAAATCCATCCCCAAACCATTTTGAACTTTCAATTGCCTAGCCATGGAGGGCATCTGTCTACAGATATGAACATTTTCTTCTATCATCTTCATCTATACATAATGTCTGAACGAAGATGAGAAAATGCCACGGCATTACAAAAGAAAGCATCAGTGTCTAATTCCTATGTTTTATGCAAAATATGAAGACCACAATATAATAACTTTGTCTCTTCAGGCATTCCCAACTTCCTCCTTTTCTTTAGGCTTTACCTCGTCGGTGATGTTTAGGCTGTCGACCTTGCGAGAAAGTTCTTCTGCACCGCTGACTTTCAGCTTTCCACCAGGACCAGGTGCAGGAAGTGCCTCACTATCTTCGTGTGTCAAAGGGCCAGTGTTAAGTGGCACACAATGAACATAATTTAGAAAGAAAAACTGAATCAGTAGGGGAAAAAAATAATCGCCAAAAGAATAAAGAAAATTGAAGAACAAGAACTGAAAGATGGAGCCAATTTGTATAGATATTCTCACACTAGCAAGTTTGCATGTTACAAAAGAAGAGTTGACAGTGTTAAGTGCATATTCACAACATCATAGCAAGTGCAAACTCAAAACATCATATTACTTGAGCATTCCTTATCCCTCAATAACATACAAAATTTGTCTCTCCAGAAAAAATTGAAATTTTTTTTTTGAGAAAAATAAAAAATAAAATACTAAAACGGCATGATTAAGAGATGTTTGGTAACGCATTCCCATGGGTTCAATGGCTACACCTCCAGCTATTCAAGTCAATATAGCTAGGTGGATACTTAGTATTATTTAAACACATCAAAAAATACATATATTGATGCCATCATATGTGTAAATATTTTTCTTTAGAAAACGAGGTAGATAAAGATTCATGGATTTCATTTGGTAGGGGAAGAAAATCTTAACCTGTCCCTTCGTCGGTTGGCAATCAGATTATTGGGAGATGATGTTTTACCTCCACCGGCCTGCCGCATCATTTCTATGGATGCATTTCAAATTGTCATGCACTCTATAAGTTAGATTTTAAATAAAAGAAAATTTGCATCACAGATTGAGAATGCTATACCAAAATGCCAAAATGCACACAGAAAAGTGATACATGGCAACACCAGTACAAAATGTACATAATTTGAAAACTTGCCTCGTCGCATCTCAAGCTCTTCATCAAGTTCTTCCTTCCACTTCTTCTGCCTCGCAATGAAGCTAGGACTAACAGCATAAGATGTCTCATTTAAAAAATAGCAGCGCAAA
The DNA here is from genome assembly GCA_033239525.1 of Nepenthes gracilis. NCBI lineage: Eukaryota > Viridiplantae > Streptophyta > Magnoliopsida > Caryophyllales > Nepenthaceae > Nepenthes > Nepenthes gracilis. The sequence goes on along the minus strand of BSYO01000026.1, from coordinate 838,900 downwards.
AAATAAGTTGAGCCAATGCAAGAAACATGTAGGACCTTTGCTGTTGCCCTCTCTATATAAAGAGTTGTCCCCAAGCCCTCTTTGCTGCAGAAGCAGGCACCGATCATCAAGCAGTTCTTGGTAATATTTGTATATATAGAGCAAGGTGCTTAAATGTAATATAAAAGAAAGGTTCCAGTAGAGCAAACCAAGAGCCCTTAACTGTTAATTTGAGTGCTATGCATGGGTTCCAGTTCAATTGTAGTTGGTTAATTTATCATATCTATGCCGCAAAGCCTCATGTCAGAGCAAACTCCCGCATAAAGCTACAGTAATGCTGACTAAACAATCCCAGAAAATTTTCAAATGCAAAAACCATAAGCATAGCAACTTAACTGCTAAAGAAATAACTTAACTGAAATGGCAGAACTGACATAGACCAACCAGCAAAAGGAAGGGACATCAAATGCTGAGCAGTCCATGTCACTAGATCCAAGTACCGAAGAATTCTGTCCAGTATCTATGAAACCACTTAATAAAATGCCTCCTCATTCCACCAGGGTTTACTGCTTATTTTCATGTCCCTCAAAACTGGAATTTCTGGACTTGTTTCCATCTTCAACTGAAGAACGATCATTTGAAGTCCTAAACAATGGATCAGAACAAAAACAAAATGAAACACAAAAACGAAGACAGATTGGGGCATGCAACACAGCATCATGTGCTAGCAAGAAATAATAAAGATTTACTTCTGCTTCTTTGAATTCTGTTGCTTGATTCACAAGACCATGTCCATTGCCTTTTTCTGATGCTCCCTTGTCTGTGAATGCAGGTCCAAACCTTCGAATGAGCATGTAGAATAAAATTTGGGACCAGCCTAATACAATCTCATGAAGGCATTTCAAAATCTTATTTATTTGGGAAGGGGTGAGGAGAGCCTCAACAAGGTTTTCCCATGTTTTTAATTGGGTACCTCCAGAAAAGCATACTTGTGATCATTTATCATAATTTGTTATAATCACTATTACAATCATAGAGAACATATCAAAGAAAGAACAACAGAAAAAATCAATACCATGAGCGGGTAGAAAATGAAAACCAATTATCAAGGAATATGTCCACTTCTCTCTATAATTCAGCAAACAATGAATAACATGAGACATACCCAAAGGGCATATTTTGCTACAAAGATTTATCCACAAAAGGATAAAAGTAGCTCTCACATTCAAAGAATGCAAACCGCAAGATCGTGGGATAAGAGGATCACAACCTCGTACAATCTTAAATCACAAAGAGTTCCACTTAAACCGGGAAGAAAAGGAAATGCATGGTTGCCACATTGCACAATGACACCCGACTATTTTTGGCAAAAGCATACCTCCGGCATCAAATTATTAGAAGATCTTGAATTGAAGTAGCTCGGGGTCACCGAATGAGACGAAGTATAAGGAGACTGGCTGATATGCGGTAGAAATGAACCATAACAACCATATCTTGCCCCTATCAAGATAACTCGGCCTCCATAAAATTGCTCTTAAAAGAGCATTTCAAGAAATTTACAATCACCTTGTTCCTTGAAATCCATAATTCTATAGTCTATAGCTTACCTAGATTCCCCCGTAGAAATGTCACCCATAAAATCTCTCCGATATTGTCCCAAGACATCTTGGATCCTCTTATCCTACGTAAATCGAAAACCATAAGGTCAAAGCCGCACAAAATGAGCTGAGAAATCCCGATCGTGGCAAAGATATCAACAAACAACAAATGAACTAAAAGAGAAGGCTGCAGGTTTTAAAGATGAATACCGCTACTCGGACAACAAATCAATAAGTCAGATTTTGATAAACCCGGTTGCATTGCATTGTACAAATTGTAGCTCCACATCACTTTGGTTATATTATGATAATGGCGAAGTACAAATTACGACATGAAAGGCTATGAAATTCTTATGAACAGTTTCATAAGAACTGACATGCGAAGGAGAACATCGTGGGAAAAAAGAAGGGTAAAAGGATTCAGATACCCTTGTCCCTCCCAAGGTAATGCGAGGTCGATGAGCTGCAAGTACAATTCCATTCTCACCAACAGTGACAGCCACTTTCCTTTTGCCACCGTTCCCACACTTTGGGCAGAACATTCGTCCAATTTCAGCACTAATTTTCTTGCAGGCATGACATTCTAGTATCCACCTAAAAGTACAAACATCTTCCCAGTAAGAACATATGAAATATCTTATTAGGTACACAATGAAACTTACCCCTCAAAAGAAATTTGAACATCCAATATATAATGTACCATCACTAAAAAGGGGATCCCAAAGCATGAAGCTCCCCTAGCCGCGGGGAGATTCAGTTTCTCCAACTTCTTGATCTCTATCTGAATCTTCTGTTGTTCCATATATCGGATTTTGGGATACACTCATGTATTGTTCCTACAACAAGATAAAATAAATTAACACTAATAATATGAAACATATATATAAAAAAGCAACCAAACTTAACATGATCCAAGAAGAGGCACCTGTAGCAACTGCATGTAACTCATTCCAGAACGTTGATATTGATGATCTGACATCGACTGAGATTATTGATAGTAATAGTCTGATAGTTGTACAACCGGCTGATGTTGGCTTTCCGACAACAAATTAGGAGCACCGACCGTTACCTAAGAAAAAAAAACACTAATTTCATAAATCTAATAAATATTGTTTGAAAAATTTTCTAAATGTAAATACACCAACCTGTTCTTTTTTCTTGCCTTTCCGTCTTTCTAAACAACTTTTAGGTCGTTTGGTTGCTCTTCGTCCATCACGATTTTTTACACCTTTTACACTACCATCGGCAATTTCTAACGGAATATCTACATTTGCTGTCTCATCATCAACATGTAAGTCTTGAAGATTCTGCACCACCTCCTCCAACTGGGTAACACTGTCCTGTACTTTTTTCCTTGCCCCGGGAAAACTTGCAACCAACAAGGAGCTCCTCATAACCCTGGACGCCATCCTTCCAGACCACGTCCGTGCATCATCATCTATTATTGCATGCTCGGAACAAGAAGTAGGTGTATAAGATCTTGCCTTTTTTGTCCACCTATGAAGTATACACTTTTCCTAAGATAACAACAAATCATGAACAATAAAAACCTTAAAAATATGTGCACAAATGATTCCATTAGTCTGCATCATCTGACATTCACATTCAATCACCTCAGCCTCAGGCTCAAAAATAACCCTCACTGAAAGCCTTGGATCATCATGGGATGCCACGACATATTCGGGGTCTTGTCGTGATACAATACGCCAACCCGATGCCTCAACCAACTCATGCTGCATCATCTTAAATATAGTTGGCGTATATAACTTTGCCAACTGTCTCATCAATGGAGATTTCGTCATGATCAAGTTTGGCAACTTTTGCCTAGATTCATAATCTGCAAATAATTCTTTTTCACGCTTCTTCTTCACAACTCTTTCAAAATGATGAAAAAAATCTTTCAAATTGATATTATATTTCAAATGGGCTTTTAAATCGCTGTTCAGGCTTTCATAGAGTTGTGTACTTCTAATACTCAGTGAAAAGGTTTTCCTCATATAGCAATATGCCCATTGATGACGTCACACATATATCCCGTCCAGCCACGTGCGGGCATGAGACTCTCCTTCATTAGACATCATACAAGCCCACACATTTTCAAACTCGAACTCATCAATTATAGAAAACATGCACGATTTGAATATATCTAACAAATCTGACCGGGAAGCTAGATGTTTAGTAGCATTTTGCATAATATGCCATGTGCACAACCCATGACAGGTACTACTCATCACCAGCCTAAGAGCTTTAGTCATAGCGGCATCTTGATCAGTGAAGATGGTGATCGGAGCCTTGCCACCATGACAACGTAGGAACGTCTCAAATAACCATGCAAAAGAATCGGCTGTCTCATCATATAATAACGAAGCACCAAACACCACCATCTGCCTATGGTGGTTAAACCCACTAAAAGTACCAAAGGGCCTCAAACCCTTATTCGTCCCGTAAGTGGTATCAAATGTGACTACATCTCTAAAATATTGGTAATCTAATATCATCTCCGCATCAGCCCAAAAAATATTAGTAATATAGTCATCCAAATCAAGCTGAAACTCATAGAAAAATTCAGAATTTTTCATTTTTTGTTTCTGAAAGTACATTAGAATAGCTCCTGCCTCACCATGTTGCATTTGCCGCTGTCGCCTGGCACGAAGGTATGACTTTTGGTCTTCTGCTGTATAGCCAACCAACCCACTACCACCCGCCTCTATCACCGTGAGCTCAAATGTCTCACTTGGCCTTAATCCAGCATCATGAGCCATCTCAATAAGTTGTCCTTGTGCGGCCGATACTTCCCTTTGTGATATCAAAAAATGTCTTGTTTGAGGTGGTTCAAGTTCATGATTGTGTTCCGACACAAAGGTTTTAACAACGACTTTCATTTTCTCTCTAATAAGCACCACCTCTAGCATCGCCTCACATCCACATCGAGTTTCCCACCTCTCTAGTGTATTTTCCCCACTATTTTTATTTACTCTTTTCTTGCCTTCTTTTGCACAAGTGAACTTTCTATAAATTTCAATATCATCAATCTTTGACTTTCTAATAGAATTTTTCCGTACAAAATAAACCCATTATTTTTCCATAATTCTTCCAAAATTCCCATGCATCATCCATACTGTCAAACTCCATGCCAACTAATGGTATGTAATTATCCATGATCTGTAAAATTCAGTTTTTAAACATTCAACAACAACAGTAAGATGAGACAACACATAACGTCTAATGAGAACAATTAGAAAAACAAATAAAATAAAAACAATTCATGAAGAGTTAATTGAAATGCACCGCATACATAACCATGATTTGGCATTCTTTTTTCTGAAATTTTTAACTATAATTAAAATTTTATAATTTTTTTTTTCTAATTCAAATGGTCTTTAATTTTTTACTCACACGTACTTTTACTGACACCAACACACACACTTCTTCTCACACACCCACACACAGCAACACACCCCCACACATGGCTACATGCCCTCACACACTATACACACACGGTCACACACCAACACACACACTTCTTCTCACACACCCACACACAGCAACACACCCCCACACACCAGCACACACACACTTCTTCTCACACACCCACACACAGCAACACACCCCCACACACAAGCCACACACGGCTACATGCCCTCACACACTATACACACACGGTCACACACCAACACACACACTTCTCACACACCCACACACAGCAACACACCCCCACACACAAGCCACACACTATACACACACGATTACACACCCTGCCTCACACACTACCACAGCAGCAATATCCTCCTGCACACACTCCCGAACACACAGCAGCACACACACACTCACTGCCAACACACCCACACACATACACAGAGCACACACATACACAGGGCACACCCGTTCACAACCACCACCAACACACCTACTGGCAGCAGCACACGCACGCTGCTTATCCACGTTCTGCGCCACACACACACAGCAGCATCTGCCGCTGTACGTATATATATATGTATGTATACGTATAGGTATACATATATACACACACCGTACACAATCAATATATATATATATACCCACAAAACTGTACCCATACCACATCTCGTATGCACACAACAAATTAATCCCAAATTTTACAAATCCTTCATTAACAAATTTTCTGCCATGACAGAGCACGAAGCTATTTTTTCCGGATTTTTGATTTTCTTTTTTTTTTTTTTTTTACACAAGTTTACACAGAATCACACTGGCAATTTGAGGAGAAATAAAGACATACCACAGAAGAGTGAGAATCCGAAACCGAAACCGAAGCCGTGTTCGTAACACCACAAAACCGAAGCCGAAAACGAAATCTTCAATTTACGCGTTCGTGTTCAAAATATCACAAAACCAGATTTCTAGGGTTTTCGATCAATCGACGAAGAGAATGAAGAGAAAACAGCCCACTGAATGAACAGATTGAATCTGTTGAGTGGAGGAGAAGAGAGAGTCGAGAGCAGATGAGAGAGTGGCGTTTCTCGATTCAAATTAGGGCTACTGTGCAGAGGAGAGGAGAACAGAAAATGAAAATGGCGGTCGTTTATTGTTTCAGTTCATAATATTAGGGTTAGTCGAGAGCAGATGAGAGAGTGGAGAGAAGAGGGGAGAGCAGATGAAGCTTCGAGAGAGACGGCGTTTCTCGATTCGAAAGAGCAGAAGAGAAAGTGAAAATGGCGGTCGTTTTTTTGTTTCAGTTCAAAATATTAGGGTTACTGTTCACTAAATTTTGGGCCGTCAGATTTGACGGAATGGAGGGCCAAGATCTTGCCAGGCAAGATTTAATCGCCGCCGTCCGATTAAATTTAAAATCGGACGGCTGAGATTATAAAACGGCGAAATCGCGCGTGGGCCGTCCGATCAATTTTAAAATCGGACGGCCCACGTTATAACTTACCTCCAAAACGCGCGGGCCGTCGGATTCGCATCCGACGGCCCAGAACGCGAGGAGGACCGTCCTTCTCCCAGGGGGAGAAGGACGGCCCCCGAATCCAGGGAAGAGCGACGGTGATGGCAAGACAGAGATGGAGAAGTTTTGGGGATATAATATAATATTATTATATTTATTATATTGTAGTATTATTTAATATTATATTATTATTTATTATTAATACGTTATTTATATTTTATTTATTTATTATTATTACTATTGCTAGTTATTAATATTATACATATATTATTATTTATTATTAATATTATTACTTATTACTAAATATTTAATAATACTTATTATTTTTCTACACTTTGAGGTTGTTTTGAGGCCTTTAGGCTTCACACCGGTGGAATTCACTATGATTAGTAGGACTATTTCTACCGAAATAATGTAGTTTCATCGGTCAAACAGGGAACCATAGTTTACCAATAGACCTAAATTCGTTAGACATACTCAAATATGATGTAATCCTTGGCATGGAATAGTCTATAGCTTGGAAAAACTGAGATTCGCTATGCTCGACCATCCATCTTTTGAGTTCAAAGGTGTGGAAGGCAAGGGTGTGTTTCTATTGGTTTCAGTGTCACAAGTTAGGCATCTATTGTAAAGCGGGTGTATAGGATTTCTAGACTTTGTGGCTATGTCAAAGCCAAAGGAGTCGCAAATAGAGGGCCTCTCGGTCGTTCGAGAGCTTCCCACCATATTTCTAGATGAGTTGTCTGGCCAATGCCCGAGTAGGACATTGAATTCACATCAGAGTTGGCTCCAAGGATGACCCTGATTTCCAATCCCCTTACCAGATGGAACTAAAAATTAGTTTGGATACCATGTTAGAATTCAGAGATATTAAGATTGAAAATAATGTGTATAAGTATGAGGAAGAGGATGTGATTTGAAATGAATGAAGTTTCTGTCAAGAAGACCAATGTCATGTTACTTGTTATAATCTTAAATATCAGATTAGTGCAACCTAATGTAGTGGATTCTATTAGCATAATTAGCAAGATCTATTCATATATGTGTTCGCTTTGATCACTCCCTTATGGATAATTCAACAAACGTTTTTATTATCGAAGGATTTGCAGCAAATTATGGTCAGGCTGTTGGAAGGCAGAGTGGCCGGTCAACATGTTGATCGGCCAATTATAGATTGCAGCTGATTATGGATTTCGGTCAACGTGAGTTGACCGGATGCTGAAGGCACATGAAATTTGCCGGTTGCTTGTTAATGGCCGTGGTGCAAAAATGGCCGTGGTGCTGATAATGTCCGAGGTTGCTGTGTGACCGAGGACATAGATGTGCATAGTAGCATCCGAGAATTCTTTGATGGCCAAGAGCACAGTTAATGGCCGAGGTCGCTAAGCGCAGCAAGGGCCGATGATATTGTGAAAGTTGACAGCTAACATTGCAGACAACTAGTTGTCAAGGATAGGTAGGCTTTGTAGAGTAGGTAATTGATTTGCAGTGCATGCGCCGCCTGTATAGGTGACAGATTGACCTCTAGAGTTGATAGCAGCTAGAAGAGCTTTCGACACATATAACCAGGCGTGTAGAGTATTCGTTCTGTGAAATTTGGGCCAGATCTCTCTCTCTATGACGCAAGACTTTTGGAGCAAGAGATGTGTGTGTGTCACGCAAGGAGTGCGTGGAGCAGTAGCAGCAATGTGAGGACTGCATGGCGAGCAGCCACTTTAGTGGCCGCAAGTGCGGTAGACAATTGTCTACCACTGCATTTGTATGTGTACAAAATCTAAGTGTGTGTGAATAGAAAAGAGAGTTGTGAGAAAAGAAAAATGAAGACAGATTTGTATTCTAGTTCTTATTTTGTTCTCAAGTCTTCTAGAGGTTTTTGTAACCATAAGTTTGTGTAACTATTTTTACATAGTAGATTTATATGTGGACTATGTGTCCCGTAATTTTTTTCTTTTAATTTGTCAAGGGTTTCTATGTTAAAAATATTATATATCTCTTTTGTTAATTGTACCCACTAAATTGATAATTTTCGACTGATAGGGGGTTGGGTTTTTTCGCTGCACCAGATTGGGTGAATTTGGGTTGTTTGAACCCCAACAATGGGTATCAGAGATAAAGGTTACAGTCAAACCCTCTTCTGATACCAATAAGTGGTATTAGAGAGCTAGATTGATGGTATTAGAGAGCTAGATTGATGGTGTTTCAGGGTCTGATGGTGTCATTGTTGAAGAGCTTGCCATTTAGCGTGGCACAGAAAAGAATGGTAAAAGCACAACGGAGCTTAACAGGGTCAAGGACAAAGTTGAGTAGAGTCAAGCAGAGCTAACAGAGTCAAAGGCTAAGTTGAGTAGGGCTAAGGGTAGAAGCCACCAGGGCCAAGGGCGGAGCTTAGTAGGGCCAACGACGGAGCCAGCAGGGCCAAGGGCGTGAGTAGGGCCAACGGCGGAGTTAGTAGTGCCAAGGACGGAGTTGAGGTGGCCGAGACAGAAAGCAACGCAGAATGATTCAACCGTAGCGAAGAAACTAAATGAGAGTTGGACTACTCCAGGTTTAGTGGAGCGGAAGAAGGTATCATTCTTGTAGAGGCCAATGTCAAAACCCCAATTGAGGAAAAGTTGCCAGAAGGTAGGTGGTGACGGTCGCTTGGTAAAGGAAAAGATTTTCCCCACAAGGTCGTGAGGAAAAATTTATTGTTATTGCTCATTTTCTTATGGGTGACTCAAGAAACGTTTTTATCATTAAAGGATTTGTAGCAAATTGTGGCCAGGCTGCTAGGAGGCAAAGTGGCTAATCAATAGAGGTTGACTGGTTGAAGATAAAATTACTGGTCAATGAGTTTACCGGTTGAAGCTGTTCGGCCAGCTGAAGGCGCGGAATGCACTTTGTCAATATTGGGCAAAGTGGCCGGTCAATAATTATGGATTGTTGCCGATTATGGATTTCAATCAACATGCGTTGACCAGCTGCTGAAAGCACACAGAATTTGCCGGTTGCTTGTTAACGGTTGTGGTGCAGAAATGGCTATGGTGCTGATAATTTTCGAGGTTGCTGTGTGACCGAGGACATGGATGTGCACAGTAACATCTGAGGACTCTGTGATGGCTAAGGGCACAATTAATGGCCGAGGTCGCTGAGCATAGGAAGGATCAAGGATATTGTAAAAGCTGGCAGCTAACGTTGCGGACAGCTGGCTGTTAAGGGTAGGCAACTTTGTAGAGTAGGTAACTGACTTGCAATGCATGTGCCATTTATGTAGGTGGTAGATTGACCTCCAGAGTTGGCAGCAGTTGGAAGAGTTTTCAGCGCAGGCAACCAAGCGTGCAGAGTATGTGTGCTATGAAACTTGGGCTAGATCTCTCTCTCTATAAAGCACAACTTTTGGAGAAAGAGATGTGTGTGTGTCACGCAAGGAGTGCCTAGAGCAGTAGCAGCAATGTGAGGGCTGCGTGACGAGGGGCCGCAGATGCAGTAGACGGTGTGTGTGTAAAATCTAAGTGTGTGTGAAGGGAGAAGAGAGTTGTGAGAAAAGAAAAACGAAGAGAGATTTGTATTCTTACTCTTATTTTGTTATCAACTCTTTTAGAGACTTTTGTAGCCATAGGTTTGTGTAACCATCTTCACATAGTGTATTTGTATGTGGACTATGTGTCCTGTAATTTTTTACTTCGATTTGTCAAGGGTTTTCACATTAGAAATATTGTGCATCTCTTTTATTTATTGTACCCACTAAATTGGTAATTATCGACTGACAGAGTGTTCGAGTCTTTCCAATGCACAGGATTAGGTGAATTCGGATTGTTCAAACCCTAACAAGTGGTATCAGAAATAAGGTTACGGTCAAACCCTCTTCCGATACTAACAAGTGGTATCAGAGAGTTAGGTTAATGGTATCGTCGTCAAGGAGCTTGTCATTTAGTGTGGCACAAAAAGAAACAATAAAAGCACAACGGAGCCGAGCAAGGCCAGGGCAGAGCCGAGCAGGGCCAAGGGTAGAGCTGAGGGTCAAGGACGGAGTTGAGCAAGGCCAAGGGCGCAACTGAGTAGGGCCAACGGCGAAACCAGCAGGGCCAAAGGTGAAGCTGAGTAGGGCCAACTGTGGAGCCAGCAGGGCTAAAGACGGAGCTGAGGTGGTCGAGATGGAAAGCAATGGAGAAAGATTCGACTGTGGGGAAGAAGTTGAAGATGAGTTGGACTACTTCAGGTTTAGTGGAGTAGAAGAAGGTATCATTCTTGTAGAGGCCAATGCCAAAATCCCAATTGATGAGAAGTTGTAGGAAAGCAGGCAATGACGGTTGCCGGGTAAAGGCGAAGGTTTTTCCCACAAGGACGTGAGAGAAAGTTTGTTGGGTTTGGTCATCCCCTTGTGGGTGACTCAACAAACGTTTTTATCATCGGAGGATTTGCAGCAAATTGTTGCCGGGCTGCTGGAAGGCAAAGTGGCCGGTCAACGAAGGTTAACCGGCTGAAGGTAAAATAACTGGTCAATGAGTTGACCGGTTGAAAGTGTGTGGCTGACTGAAGGCACGGAATGCACTTTGTCAATGTGGGGCAAAGTGGCCGGCCAACATGTTGACCGGCCAATTATGGATTGCAACCGATTATGGATTCCGGTTAACGTGCATTGATTGGCTGTTGAAGGCTTGAGAAATTTACCGGTTGCTTGCTAGCCGCCATGATGCAGAAACGGCCGTGGTGTTGATAATGTCCGAGGTTGCTGTGTGACCGAGGACATGGATGTGCACAGTAACATCCGAGAACTCTGTGATGGCCAAGAGCACGATTAATGGCTGAGGTCACTGAGTGTAGCAACGACTGAGGATACTGTGAAAGTTGGTAGCTAACGTTGCGGATAGTTGGCTGTTAATGGTATGTAGGCTTTGTAGAACAGGTAGCTGACTTAAAGTGCATGCGCTGTCTATGTAGGTGGCAAATTGACCTCTAGAGTTGACAACAACTGGATGAGCTTTCGGAGTGCATGGAGTAGCAGTAGCAATGTGAGGGCTGCGTGGCAAGTGGCCGCTGCAACGGTCGCAAGTGTGGTAGACAGCTGTCTACCTCTACACTTGTGTGTGTGTAAAATCCAAATGTGTAGGAAGAAAGAAGAGAGTTGTGAGAAAAGAAAAACAAAGAGAAATATATATATTTACTTTTGTTTTTTTCTCAACTCTTCTAGAAGGTTTTGTAGCTATGGGTTTGTATAACCATCTTCACATAATGGATTTATACGTGGACTATGTGTCCCATGATTTTTTCTTTCGATTTGTCAAGGGTTTTCATGTTAAAAATATTATGCATCTCTTTTATTCCTTCTGTCTACTAAATTGATAATTGTCGACTGAATGAGAGATTCGGGTTTTTCTGCTACACCGGATTGGGTGAATTCGGGTTGTTCGAATTCCAACAGTATGATGGTGACATTATCATATAACATGATGCTCTTGATAATTGATATGGCACAACATATGCACGAATGAAGAGCAGATGAAATATACGGCTGTATCAGTTCTTGAATGGTAAGATATAGGAAGTAGAGCAGCATATAAGTAATCAGCTCTATTAGCTGTTTATATATATTAATAAATAAGGAACATAGTTTTATAATGGGCAAATGAACTACTTATATATTAGTTACTAATTAATTGTAATCATAGGATTCATTTCTATTTAAACTAATCCTAGCTGTTCATGAATAAATATAAAATTATGTTGAAACTAAAATTATATTTGTATATGATGCTAAAATAATGAAAGCCCAACGTGTGTTTGTTATTAATCCTTGATCCATGACTTCATAGAATAACCAATTAATATGTAATTGATCCTTGTCTTTTGTGTGCGGCCAATTATTTGTGTTTATAAGCATTACCTGGATTGATTTGCTGTCAGCCATAAAAAATAGAATTCAGCAGCTTGCTTTTGTACTTCTGTTGCTGTGATAAAATGACAGTAGGAAATAATAACAGTGGCTTCAAGTACGTTTGATGCATCATTTGCTGATTCTGCGTCTTCTGATGTAAATGCTAATTTATTTTACTGTGAGGAACATATATGACAGCAACCTCTGTTGATGATGAAATACTTAAACAGCTTACGTGATAAATTAAAGTTGCTGTTGGTCTATTTTCATTGCGTTGCTGATGTTAAGCATGTGAGCTATACAAATAGAAAAGCCTCTGTTATGCTAATGGAAACTGGTAGAATGCTAATGTTGTGATAATAACAGGTTGTACGCTGCTACCTGTGCAGCTGGTTTATTAAAATGATGCTGAACGTGATATATACTGATCTGCTGCTGCCCACTTGATGTTGGTTCATTAGCAACATCGTGGAACACATATATTTTAACAGGTGGTGACAGCTGATTTTAATGAATTAAAGACGCAGCTTCAGAGTTACTAGATTTGGGCTTCATTAGGCTAGCACTTCACCATGGAAAGCCCCTGTACTGATCAGAAAGAAGAAGGATGTCAACTTTACTTTACTTTGATTACAAAGAGTTGAACAAAGTGATCATGAATAACAAGTATCAACTTTTGAGGATTTGACTACTTGTTCAACAATTTCCAGGGACCCAAATATTCGCAAAGATAGACTTGTATTTGGGCTATCCTCAGTTATGAATTAAGGAAGCAGACATCACAAAAATAGCATTCAGATCATAATGTAGGCGCTACAAGCTTGTGGTCATGTCTTTTGGTTTGCCGGATACCCCAGTAACGTTAATGGATATAATGAATCACATTTTCAAGTCTTTTCTAGATCGGTTCATAAGAATCTTCATCAACGATGTCCTAGTTTTCTCAAAAGATGTTGTAGAGCATGAAGAGCACCAGTGGAGCATTTTATGGAAGCTAAGAGGAGTTCAATTGTATGAAAAATTTAAGAAATGTGAGTTTTGATTAAAGGAGCTGGAGTATCTATCAACTCAGTAATAATTGCAGCAACCACAAAATAAGCGAGACCTGCTACAGTAATAGAGATGCAAAAGGTTTTAGGCCTTACAGGCTATTATAAAAGAAATATGAAGGGATTCTTGAGCATTGCTATGCCTTTTGATAAGACTAACACAGAAGAATTCAAAGTTTACTTAGTCAAAGCAGTGCAAAACAAGTTTATTTTAGTACAACTTTTGATTGGTATGTGAGCCAACTTTCAAAAGGCACCTATAAATTTCTAGCATTTGAACTACATTCAAATGCCATTATAGAGTAATGGCTAGATTTATGATATATATGTATAATATGATTACATATCTATGTTTTTATGATGTGATAGCATGTGATAGATCTATTATTCGATGGTATAAATGTATGGGCACTTTATATTCTTATTTTTTCTCAAATCTATTCATGAGATATGTTATAATAAACCTAAAATTTTAGGTCACATCCAAATCCCAGAGTAATGTTGGAGTAGATCTATAGATCTATGTAGTTACCTTTATTACTTATATATATATATATTGTTGGTAATATATTATTGACAATCTTAGTAGAATATTGTGTGAGATCTACTCAATCATACTTCATGTCGATGAAGATTTCATTTGGCGTTTGAGTATCATGGGAGGCCACATTCAAATGCCAAATGAGATTTCTGGAGAGATTTAGGAGTTTTGTGGATTTCAACTTATTTATATACTGAAAAAGGCACGTTTTGTGCTAGCGTGTTTCAACCCCGAAAATTATAGCGGAAGCAATATATATATATAAATATCCGATACACGTAAAGGATATTTATTTCTAAATGTTAACGATACAACAAGTATGCACGAATTAAATAATTAAGAGTAATAAAGATAAAGACCCAATTTTTAGTGACGAATTAAAAATTCGATACCCACGGTAATCGAGAAAAACACTCCGGGTTTCAACGGCCAGGGAAGCAATGCACTATGAAAATTAACTTACAGACCGGGTGGTAACGACACGCTAACCTAGTCGACTTACTCCCGTCACGTGATCCCTACCAAGGAACTCCTTGGATTTGCCCGCGGCAATGGAACCGGACTCCTTCCGGTCTTCACGTCAATCTTTCCTCGAACCACTTGAATTTCCAATCACGAACGAGTCTCCTTCTTCACAAACCAAAGTCTCCAACAATGGTAGAAGGCAAAGTTTCAATGGTGAAAGAAAAGTAGTGAGAAAACTTCAATGAACATGTAGAACACTCTTTTAGTGATTAGTTTTCTCAAGATGTGCAACAATATTAAAGCATGAGAGCCTTTTCCTCTCAAGGAGGCACGAAATTGATCTCTCCAGAATTCTTAGGGTTGAAAAATATAAGTCCAATATTTATAGTGGAGCCAAAAACGCGTTCAAAAATTCTGTCCGTTGGGCCGCCGCTCGAGCCCCGCTCGAGCGGACAGAGAGCGCGTGACGAGCGAGCACCCTCCTGGTTTATCGGCTCGAGCGGCTATCGAGCGGAAAGTGAGCGGCCATCATTCTGATTTTTGCGCTCGAACTGGAATCGAGCACATGGCGAGCGGGCAGGCTTTGGATGGGCTCGAGCGACTGGAGGGTGGCCCGAACGGACTTTAACCCGACAACCCACAACCTGACAATAATACAATAATACATATGGTCACGGAATATGCCAATAAGACAAAAGTCTCTAACAATCTCCCCCTTTGGCAATTCCGTGACAAAACTCAGAAAATAAATAAATACAAGTGAATCACGGGTTCAGACACCATCGAGATAGAACGTGTACATGAAAACCTACGCCTAGAGATACATAAAAATGTAAATAGCTATACGAGAGCTGCTGAGGCGATGTGATAAAAACTTGCGATGACTGCCTGTGTACTTTAGTTTCCTGGTCAAGCAAGGTTAGTACCAACAACAAAGATGTATGCAATAATAGATATAGCATGCAGTACTAAAGTGTAACAAAGAGTGTAGATAGCATGCATAGCAAGTCAACAGATAATATCAATGATAACATCAACCAAATAATATAGATAGCACGTAACAAAAGCAATACATCAAATCTAACTCCCCCTAACAAAAATAAACAGTACACCCCTCAAGTAATAATAACTTGAACTAATATGCGAATAACAAAACTCCCCCAAAATAAAAAACAAAACTCCCCCAAAAATGAATCAAGTCTCCCCCTTTTTGTCACGAATGGCCAAGGGGTAATGTACCTCACTTTTCTTAACCCAGACTTGTCTTATTGAATGCACTCTGGCATTCAAACTTTTAACTTGTGCATCCAAATGTTGAAGGTGATCAACAAGTTTATTCATATTTAGCCCTAGTCTTTGGTTGTGCAAAGGATTCATGGTGTAGCACCTTGGACGAATGTGACCAACTTTTCCACATGCATGACAGGTAGGCACAAACTTAGGGATGGAAGAATTGTTCATGGCCTTGTGATTACCTAGATTAGTTGAGCCAAAATTGTTATTCACACGTTGAGGCACGGCCTTGATGACTTTGGATGAGTAGGCATGTTTGTGTGGAATTTTCGTGGCGGGAATAAACACAGTTTTAAGTTTCACGTCAGTTTATACAAAATTCGCAACATACCCCAAACCCTATTTATTTCCACCAATTTTTTTCAACCCGAGCATATGATCTAATTTTGTAGACCCATTCAAGAATTGTTTGAGATCTTTTCGAGAAGCCTCAAGTTCAGATTCTAAAGTTGTGAGTTGTTTAGCAAATGAGATTTTCAGATTCTCAATTTCTTGTGTTTTAGAATCTAACTCGGATTGATGGACTAATTTTTCTTGTTCCAACTCAATGACCCTACTGTTTAAGGTTTTATTTTGTTTCTTAACTTTCAAGCAAACCCTAAACAGTTTGTCATATGCTTCTTGAAGGTCATCGGATTCAGTTTCTGACTCATCCCCAGAGTCATCAGAGTGATTAAAGTTTTCAACTGAATGGTCACACATAGAGGTCATAAAAGCCATGTACTTGATAGGGCCATCGTCAGAACATTGTTCACCATCTTCTTCTTCGTCATCACTTAGGGTCACATTAGTTTTAAAGGCTTGACCTTGTTGGCGTTTAAGATTTGGACATTCAGCCCGATAGTGACCAAAGCCTTTACACTCATGACATTGAACTCCTTGAATATTTTTTGATTTGTAGTCCTTGAGTTCACGTCGGTCTTTCTTCTCAAATTGAGATGACCGTTTAGAATCCACAGCAATTTTGTTTGATGAAGATTTATTTTTCCTTAAAAACTTTTTGAAAATCTTAACAAATAAGGAAAAATCGTCACCGCTGCACGATTCTTCATCGGAATCCCGATTTTGCTCTTCCCTACTTGATTTTAGAGCAAGTGATTTATTCTTTTTTGATTGTGGCAATGTGTGCTCGTAAGTTTGTAGAGACCCTACAAGTTCTTCTATTTTCAATTTATCTAAATCTTTGCTTTCTTCAATGGCAGTAACTTTAGGTCTAAAGTGTTCAGGCAAAGATCGAAGAACTTTTCTAACAATCCTATTTTTCGGGATTCGTTCTCCTAAATTAAATGTAGAATTGACAATATCATTCAATTGAGCATAGAACACATCAAAGGTCTCATCATCTTTCATTTTTATTTCTTCGAATCTAGTGGTGAGCATTTGTAATTTTGAATTTTTCACTAGTTTCGTGCCTTCGTGAGTAATTTCAAGAATGTCCCATGCATCTTTAGAGGTCTCACACATTAAAATTTGTTTAAACTCATCGGGAGACAGCCATAAAAATAGCATGTAGCCCCTTACTGTTCCAATTACATGCATCAAGTTCCTCTTTGGACCATGAAGATAAGTCTTTGGGTTCGTTGCCAGAGGAACTAGTGGGTGGAGTCCACCCAACTTGGATACGTGCCCAAACTCGCTCATCTAGAGATTTTAGGAAGGCTTTCATTCGGACCTTCCAATAAGCATAGTTACTCCCATCAAAGAAGGGAGGAACGGAGAGCGATCCACTCGTATACATCTAAATCGGGAGTCACGAATCGGGGTAAGTCTCTGATACCAATTGAAAAAGGCACGTTTTGTGCTAGCGTGTTTCGACCCTAAAAATTATAGCGGAAGCAATATATATATATATAAATATCTGATACACGTAAAGGATATTTATTTCTAAATGTTAACGATACAATAAGCATACACGAATTAAATAATTAAGAGCAATAAAGATAAAGACTCAATTTTTGGTGACGAAGTGAAAACTCAATACCCACGGTAATCGAGAAAAACACTCCGGGCTTCAACGGTTAGGGAAGCAATGCACTATGAAAATCAACTTACAGACCGGGTGGTAACGACGCGCTAACCTAACCGACTTACTCCCGTCACGTGATCTCTACCAAGGAACTCCTTGGATTTGCCCGCGATAACGGAACCGAACTCCTTCCGGTCTTCACGTCAATCTTCCCTCGAACCACTTGAATTTCCAATCATGAACGAGTCTCCTTCTTCACAAACCAAAGTCTCCAACAATGGTAGAAGGCAAAGTTTCAATGGTGAAAGAAAAGTAGTGAGAAAACTTCTATGAACATGTAGAACACTCTTTTAGTGATTAATTTTCTCAAGATGTGCAACAATATTAAAGCATGAGAGCCTTTTCCTCTCAAGGAGGCACGAAATTGATCTCTCTAGAATTCTTAGGGTTGAAAAATATAAGTTCAATATTTATAGTGGAGCCAAAAACGCATTCAAAAATTCTGTCCGTTGGGCCGCCGCTCGAGCGGGGCTCGAGCGCGCGGCGAGCGGCCGTAGGGTTTCGGCAGAAACCCTGCGGGAGCTAGAACGGACAGAGAGCATGTGACGAGCGGGCACCCTACTGGTTTATCGGCTCGAGCGGTTATCGAGCGGAAAGCGAGCGGCCATCATTCTGATTTTTGCGCTCGAGCTGGAATCGAGCACATGGCGAGCGGGCAGGCTTTGGATGGGCTCGAGCGACTGGAGGGTGGCCCGAACGGACTTTAACCCGACAACCTGACAACAATACAATAATACATATGGTCACGGAATATGCCAATAAGACAAAAGTCTCTAACATATACCATAAGTTAGTTTACATCTGTTTAATGGACATAACAGTATATAGCAATCCAAGTGGACTTAGTTTCAACTTCCTAGACGATGTGGGATTCCAAGCACCAATTCCCACATTCTACCCTACTTAAGAAAAACAACATCTTTGTCACCTGTGATATGGCTCAAAACTAGTCTAGCTCACGTTCATACACTATTGACTAGGTTATCTCTAATACCATTATGCAACAATCCAAGTTTATATGATAATACTTTATTTATTTTGAGCCGCAAGTATAGACTTATACTTATACAATTTTGTTCTTTCTAGACTTTCTTAAGAAAAAATTTGTTATCATACTTTAAGGCATATCTACTTTCTTTCCTTAGACGATGAGGAATCCAAAATACTAGGTTCTATGACAAATATTTTTACCATAAAGGAGGATTAGGCTATATGCAAGGCGGCATCAATGAGTAGAATAGTGAGTAGATGTCTCCAAGTCTAAGCCTTTTTTCTAGTGTGGTAAATTCTAATTAGTTTGATAACTCCTTAGGGATGATGGTGCAGTACTTTGAGATCACACAAGTAGTCAAATATTGAGGTTAAGATATGGATTGCAACCCTTTACTTACACATAATGCCATGATGTGGTAGTATAATAAATGTCAAGAGGTGTAAAAGATGTTATGCACTATGATAGGATTACTTCAAGAAGGAAATCGAAAGGCATTTCTACTAGAAGAATAAGCATGCAAGTAAGATTAGCAATTGTTCAAAAGATTGTTCTTTGATGATTAACTCTACTTCAACTAATGGTGGAATTACAACCATAGACAATACATTAATCGAGGGGTGTGGGATCACGATGTTGACAAATGTCATAATCGACGCATAGTCATTAATAAACTTTAAGTTGGCAAAGTTAATTAATACCCTAAAAAAGACGACTCACTTTGCAAAGGGTAATACAACACACACAATCCAAGTAGTGCCAAAGGCATAAGACGGTCATGGGGTTGACATTGAGGACATTGACATCAAAGAACCCCATTGTAGCAATGTTGAGCATGGGAGCAATGCATAGCTTTATGGCCTTTGATGTCATAAATAAGTATTAGTTTGCATTATAGAGATAGGCTTGGCAAATATGGTGACCTTTAGCCCCATTCCTATTTGAGTTATGTGTAATGCCACTAAATATTGGAGGCAGGTAGAATAAGTTAAACTTTATAATAAAAATATAGATGACTACTCACTGAACTCAGGTGTAGAGTTATTTGACTTAAATAAGATATAACGATATCATAAAATTAATATCTGTACATCATAGAAGGAAAGGGTTACTATATATGGTAGAACTTCTTCAAGATGGTGACTTGAAGTAGAGGACCTCAATGCTTTTAAGGAAGATTGTTACCATTTGGCAACTATGGAATGAGCTAGAATTGAGCGAGACTTGCTTGAGGGAGCATGAAAAACTAGGAGCAAGTATCTAGGGTCAAGTGACGAGCACAAGATATTTTCGATTAAGCCAAGTTAGGGAATATGGTGCGAGAGCCAAATGTGTCAAGGCTAGAGTCGTAGAATTGTGATGATTTTTCATGACAAATGGGCGAAAATTGGTGGAAAAAAAATGTCACGGATTGTTGATTAGTGTAGAAGTTATACACCATACAAACGTACTATATAAATAATTAACTCTTATTTGTACAACATAATTGTGTAAAGACTTATACGTAGAGTATGAAATTATCTATATTATTTTAGAAAATTTTAAAATTACCTAAAGAATTTATTAAAAAATAAAAAAATAGAACAAAATATGTAATTCATTATAGAATGTTCTTTGGACAAAGAGAATAATAGTATTTTTTATTATCATAATAAATTTATAAAATATTCTAAAATATAAACCCTAACTATTCATAATGAATGATTAAGGAAAAAAAATTTAAACATTAGTCAAGGAGATGATTTTTTTTAATTTTTTATAAGGGAGTGATCTCCTCTTTCTTAGAAGAAGTACTAAATAAGGTGTAGTCGATATATAACATAATTAAGAGAATAATTAGTCTTAAGAACTCTATAAATAAACATATATAGGTGGATGTTAAAAATGTACTCCATATTTTTTTTTCAATAGTATAACATTTATATATATATTTAATGTCATAACATTATAAGAATATTAACTTGTCTATGTTATAAGGAACCTAATATCACACGGTGCATGTGTAATTTCTTTATTAACATTTGTGTCGCACAGTTTTGAGCATAATGAAATGGGCCGGTCAAAACCAGCCACCGGCCTCTAGGGCTTGGGTTAGACCCTATGTAAGTCATCGTATTGTAGGACCTACACCATCTTCGGTAGCCAAGTGTAATCATGATGCTCGAGATCTTTCTGAAGATCTGTAAAAATCGATCGTAAGCAATCTGTCGTTTTATGGAGCTTTGGGGCAAGGCAACGTCGCGTTGCGTAGTGGGTGTTGGGTCTTTACTTTTCGACAAGGAAGGTGAGGAGGTATCTGGGGAGGAATAGACAGAGGATGGGAGGTGATGCCATTTGATTAGAGGAGCGACCCGGTGTAGGGACACGGCGATGGATGTGTCTTGGCTTCCAATTTTAAAAATATTGGGCTTGGAAAAGAAATTTGAGAGAATATTATTTCACACCCTTCTGCCTCTCTGGTTGTTTTCGTGAATTGAAGATCGCTGTCCTTAATCTCTTTCACTTTTGTAGCGTTCTGCTCTCTTGTTCTCCTCACATCCCCTTCAACCTCTCTCTTCCTCCATTTTTTTCACTGGGTTTTTGTGTTTTACTCTGTCTCCGTTTCTCTTTGTTGAGCAGGGAGCAAATAATCTGGTACGCTTTTCAGATTCGTTGCCCCTCTTGTTTTTGACGATCGTTTGTTGATTTTGCTGTGTATGCGTTTCTATAACTTTTTCTTTGTGGGATTCCAGTTGATGTCTGATTTTCGGGGCTCTTTTGGTTTATGCCGTTCAAGTCGGATGAGTTTTTTTCTTTTTTGTTTTTATCAGGAAGGTGTTGACTCGTCCTTTCTTTTGGATTCCGTTCGATTATTATCTCGTCATAGTTTAACCTAAATACCATGTCTGATTCATTTAGATTCTTTGTTTTCATTTGATTTGAACGTTATGGCTTTGATAATTTCACCAATGAGTGATTAATGTTCTTTTTCATGTAACATCCCAAACTTCATTTGTGTTTCTGTACATGTAACCGATGCTTGCAACTGGGTGGAGGGGAAAAGAAGACAGGCTCGTTGTTGTGACGAATGAGAATTAAATTTTAAGCATAATGAATAAGTTTTTTCTTTTAATTGTTCGATTTTTCTCTGTGTTCCCTGTGCCACAGCTTTTCCTTGATTAACAAAGGGGTTAAAATTTTTGGTATTTAAATGTTTTTGGAGGTCATAATAGGGTAAATTGATGGGATATAGTCGTTGGCTTCTGCTCTTCATGAATTGCTGCTTGAGATCTTGGATTTAGAGGTTAAACTTGCCAACTTTTATCGATGGCATTGGAGTTTAAAGTAGGTATTTGAGATGTGAAATCTTTTTTCATGTCATTTGTTGCGACTTGTGACTCATGCATGTTGATAGTCATTATCATTTCACAAATCTTGCTTGGACGCTTATGTTTTCTTGTTCATGTTGTCTATTGTGATGTCCATCAATACTGACATTGAAGCTCAATTTTTTTGATGCTATTGGTTATAGAATTTCATAGTTATGGGTATTGGTTTCATTGCCTATATAGGTACCTGTTTTCTGTTGTGAGAGTTCATGGCAGCTAAAGTGCACATAGCATTTGGAGATAATGCATAATCCTTTTTTGGTTGTTTGTAGTGACTGATAGCCAGTTGAGTTAGTAGGTGAGGTTGATATTTCGATTGCAGTGCTTTCTGTGGTAAATTTGTTGTCTTCTTTCAACTGTATGTATATGTATATAGCTGAGAGTCAATCTCTGTTTTGTGCCATTGCGGATGCTATTACCTTTAAATTAGTAGAAGGATAGCATCAGAAGTGTGATAGCATCTGTTCATGTGAGATTTTTTTTTATATATATTTTGTCTCTGTGGAGATCCTGTCATTCTTGAGTTGATTTTTTTTTTTTTTTTTGCTTCACATTTTTCTGCTTATCTGTATGCCTTCAATTTCTGTTTTTGGATTGGTAGCCAGTGAAAACATGTCAAGCCTGCAGTCCCCTTGATTCCGATGATTCATCCTTAGTCGATTGATAATATAATTGCAAAAAAAATGTATATTATTGTGTTATGCAGTGATTTGTTATTGTAATTGAGTTTCAATTTCTTAACTAACATGGCCTTGTTCTCATGCTTTCAGTTCTTCCAGAGAAGCACCCTGAGTGGCTTATTGTTCTTCTGATTTTCTCTGGTATATTTTTATATTATTTGAAAGATGCAAGGACAGGAGAGTGCAGTTGGTTCTGTGCCCAACATAATAAATTTTGACTATGGATCCACATCCAGCAATGCGGGTATGGATCAGCAAATTTGCTGGAATAACTTATGCAATCCTGCAGAAAGCAGGCATGCAGATTATAGAGTTTCAGGAAGTGGTTCCGATGCGTACATCAGCCCTCTCAGTCAACCAGGAAGAAACTTGAGTAGATGGAGTATTGGTGCATCTAATTCTAGTGACCCACAAAACCTGATCAACCACGATGAGCAAATGCTGCTGAATGGGTGGCCATCTTCAGTGGTTGCTTCTTCAAGTATTGTTCCAAGGCTAGAGACACAGCAATATGAATCAGCCAGCATTATATCAAGAAACAATGTTAATTTAACTCCTAATAGCAATCAGATTGATAATGGGGCTTCGTTTGGACAATGTTCCAACTCTGGTTCTACTTCTCAGAATTATGATCTAAATGTTGAAATTTTAGGTCGAGTTGGTGGTGAAGTCATGGAATGTTCTAACTCATCAAAATCAGGTGGATTGGAAAACAAGTTGGTTTCTTCCGCTAGTAGTTCTTCTGATCCTTTTGCTTCTTCATCTGGAAGTGGTGGTTTCTTGGTTGAAGAGGATGGTGTTAGACCTGGTAGTTCATCAGACGGTCCTCGCCTATCTCGCAAACGGAAAGTTTTTGAAGCAAATGCTGGACAATCTTCTTGTTGTGGAAGCATATGGCCAGCAGTTTCTTCCTGCTGTGATGTTGGCGGCAGTGCCCATTTATCTACTCCTTCCGAAACTACACTTAGTGGCAGCAGCCATCCAGAGGTGGATCCACACCTTGGATTAGGCATAGGAGGGACTTCTAATGGTCATGATTCTAATGCAGCTGGAGGTGCAGAAAGCTCCCAGAGGAACTACCTTATTGGGATGAATTTCTCAAGCCATGAAGAATCTATACCACCAAATAATGCATTTCTGCTGGGTTCTAATAATGGGAATTCCGATGTTCCATCGGACCATCAGCCATTAAGGCTTATGCCTGTTAATCCTCCTCTGGACTTGATGTCTCCACCGCCGCCAGACACTGCAGCTCCACGACGTCAGCCTGCTGTATTGCGTCTTCCTTCTCTTCGGCATCATATGCAAGCTCTTAGGTGGAATGGAGTTCCTGGCTCAAGGCCTGGCAGTTCATCAACTGCTGCTGCTGCTGTGCCTGGAGGGAGGGATGCCCCTTTGAATGAGGATTCGAGTTCAAGAACCATGCCAAGAAATATCTCAGAGCATCCTATGTTTACACCTGTGACCGAGATGAGGAATTCTGCTCAAAATCTATCAAATTGGAGTGTGACAGCTGGGAACATAACAATGCCTAGCAATGTAGCTTCTAGTTCTCATGTTGGGCCAAGTTCTAGTTCCCATTCCTCCTCTGGGCCTAATCGTGTTTCACATCGTCATACACAATCCCAATATTCACAGAGACTGGCTGAATATGTTCATAGATCATTATTATCTTCTGCTGGGTCTGAAATTGCGGTCCCCGGCCGTGATTTTTCAGCACATCGTTCCGTTCCTGTTACTGGGCAAGAGGTGGTACTTCCATCTAGCTCCAGAAACCAGGGGCATAACCGTTCATATAGCAGCAGGTCAGCTTCATGGATTGAAAGGCAAGGTGAGGGTGTTATCGGAATTCCATATTCTTGGCGTACTTTGGCTGCCGCCGGTGAAGGAAGAAGCAGGCTTGTATCTGAGGTTTGTTCTGGATTTACTTTATTGAGCTACATTTCATTTACTTTACTTTGCTTCATGTTCTTAGTAGATATTTATTAATTTCTGCAAAGGGTATGTTTAGGTATTTATGTCTAGCATTATTAGCGGTTTTAGGTATGATGTAGCTGATGATGCATCTCTTTTACATTGCATGTCTAGTGTTTGTGACAGTGCCGTGATTTGTCTAGTTGCTTGTATGTCCCTGCATGCATTAGGCTGGTAGTTTGGACAAAATGAGTGCGTTCATGATCTTAAAGTTGCTGGTGTTAAATATTACTATAAATCTGCTAAATTTTGGACATCCATTATCATTTGTGGCTTTTGTGAAGGATATTCCCTCAAGTTCATTCATTACTGGAATTTTACATACTTGACGGAAGGAAATATAATATATTTTTTTTCTGTTTCAACTTGAACAAAGCAGATACTTTTCTTTTTTGTTTTTTGCGTTTTCCCCCTGAAAAGTAAGTTTTCATGTAGACCTTTTTTCATTTTAATGAAGCCAGGAAGTTGTGCTAGTGATACCAAATTTGCCAATGTCAATACCCATGCTCCGTTCCATGGTTAATTCTATACTTGAAACACCACCAAAATGCTCATATTGACTACAAAGAACACTAAATACTAAATACACTATACTGAGAATTAATTGTCTCACTTCCCATTTGATATTTCCAAGAGTAATTGTCCACTTTCCAAATCTATAGCCAATTGATGTTCTTAATTGCAGCCATACCCTTTTCTGTATTAGCATTCTTGAATCGCCTTACATATAGCATACTTGGAAAAACTATGCTCATTTTGGAGCAATTTGGGAATTGCACTCCTATAGATACTTTCACTATTTGGTACTGGGTCACTTGTTTCTGCTAGTGGGAGTGTTTATCTTCAAGGCCAAGGTATATATTAGAATGCAGTGAAAAAATGATTTATGCTTTTATTTGTCATTGTAAACTCACAATAGTTAATTTAAAATTATCACGCATTTTCATGAAAGAAGGGAAATGGGGAGTTGGAAGCATTTACTAATGCAAAGCTCTGCAAGATCTCGGAGAAAGATACTTACCATGTAATACATAAAAGCCAAGAGTGACATTGACAAGATTTGATGTGGATGGCATGAAAAAGAGATTATTAAGTTTTTGCAAAACAGGGATTGGAGCAAGAGGAAGAATATGTTGATGGAAAAAGGATCTTAGAAGAAGACACTAGATGTTCACTTTTTTGTCTAATGGCATGAATCTAGAATTATATGTCATAATTTTGCCATCTATCTCAATTATTGAGAACAGACTAGTATCCTAATAGATCTTTGGAATGGTACTTCCCTAATAAATTCCTTGAAAATCATCGTGCTAAATATTCACATAAGTTGGGATAGTTTGTAGTGACACCATGGAATAAGTGTTTCAAATGAGACTCCTTTTTTTCCTTTCAAGGTTGGGAGTGGGGAAGGCACATATGAAAAAAGTATTTTGCGTGTGTGCATGCATGTGTGTGTAATTTTGTTACCAAAAACATTGCCACTATGGGTGCATAGGGTGAGCGTGTTTTGGCATTAGTAAACTACGGAATCAGTGTTACCTATTTTTGATGCTTATTTAAGAAAAATGCCAACCACAATAGCAAACCAATGTGGATATAAGGGTGATCATTGATTTCCTAGAACTACCTTGAGTATTATTCTATGAGAAATGATATATAGCCATGATAGAAACACCATTTTGTCATCCAGTTTGATGTGATATTCAATCTATTCATCTGTATTTCTAGATTGGGTGCGACATCAAATTGGGTGGCTAAAGGGTATCTCTCCCTTGTCTCTTCTCCCTATTCCCTTTGCCTCCGCCATGTCCATTGCTGTCGACAACTCTATGCGATGACTGCTCACTCCCATTCTCCCCACAGCTTTGCCGCCCCTTCCCCTTTACAGCAATCTCCCTATCCTTACTCTTACTTCCGTTACCACTCTCTGCCAATGCTCTATATCGCACAAACCCCCTCTCTTATCCTACTTGAATTGCTCAGCCAGATCTGTTTGGATCCAGGTATAGAGTGACCAGATCTGCTAGATCCAACCTGAAAAAAAATCTTAATGTAACTGGAGATAGAGGAACTGCGGCAAAGTGAGAAGGGAAGGAGGGCAGTGGCATGAGCAAAGGTAAGAATGGCTAGGTTTGGTAGGCGGAGGGACTGGGAGGTGAAGCTGAGTTGGCAGCAAAGTTGCTAAGCATCCAGCAGTGAATTCCTGAGATAGAGAAGCCAAGGGAGGAGATTGAGGGAAAGTTTGATCTGTTTTTTTCTTTCTTTTGTTTAACTGTTGCAAAGTATCAACCAAACACTTTGAAAATTAAAATCATTTATGTTCCCTCTTTATCACATTATCTTTCTATGTGCTGTTTTCCTATTTGGTTAAACATATGGGCTTGAAGTGGAATTGTCTTGGTGCTTGGTTAAATTCTATTATTTGTAACACATATTGGACATAGTTATCCTTTTTTTTTTTTTTTTTTTTCCGGTTGCCTGATGGTGGGCTTTCCCTATTCCTTGGACAATGATTGTTTTGGTCCAATCTAAGGTTATTACAGTTCCCTCTTTCCCCATTTGGATCCGTGGTTCCATATCATGGTACATGGGTGATTTTGAATGCTAGATTCAATGGTCGTCAACATAAATAGGAAAATTGTGGCGATTTCATAGCCATTTTTATAAATGCCTAATACAAATTTTTGAATTTTAAGCTCGTAAGCCAATTAGACAAGAAAAAGGACCAAAATATGGCAAAGCATGTTGTGATATAACCATTATAATCAATAGTATTATGAAAATATCATTCGTTTACGATCCTTTAATACTTAAGTCAATTCATTTACAATCTATTTTCCACGTATTATTCTCAATGTTAATATGAATAACTAAATTGCGTATGTAAAAAGGTGCCTACCTCTATATCATGCTCCATGGGCTTCTGTGTTCCCATTCCTGGAAACCTTGGTCCAATCATACCAATTCTGAGTCAGTATTCGCCTACTAAAGAAGGAAGGAAAAATTAGTGTTTTATGGCTTCCACTGATTCTTGGCATTGAACTGTTGAGATATTATTTGGGCTGACATGTAGTTGGTTTACAGGATTGGAGATTAAAATGTTTAATTAGAATCCTGTTATCACTAGATGACATGGGATTTTTTAATGACATTTTCTTTGTTGATCTCTTGTTCTATAATATTCTGCTGCCATGATTGATAACATTGAAATAAAACTGATGCTTTTCTTTTGTTTGAGGCAGATTCGCAATGTCTTGGATATCATGCGAAGGGGAGAGTTGCAGTTTGAGGTTAGTTTTCTTTTACTTTCGGTACAAACAAATATTAAAATCCTTTCACTGCTAGAATATAGTTGTTGGCTTATGTAAGTTATCTACCATTCTTCTTGTTTTTGTCATTGAAGCTTGCGTGTTACCAGAACTTGAAAGTCTGATTTTCTGCTACGGTTGCATTTGACATCAACTTTATTAAACTATTACATCCACTAGAGTAATTCATTGATGGTAACGTGCATTCATTCAAAGCAAATATTATGTAAATTTGAAACTTCCAAACACCTGATTGTAAGCTGATTATGTTGTAATTACATTACATTGGGTTTCCATACTTTCCTCAAAAGGTACTTGTGCAGTGTGTGATAGAGAGCATGCAGACAAAGTCAAATGAAATATCTTATGACAATTCATTGCCTATGAAATTGGAAAACTATTTGATGGAAAACACCTGATTGTATCCACTATTGATGTTCTCTCCAAGGCCATGAAACTGGAGCTGAGCTTGAGAAACAGAACTATTTTTCATCAAAGCTAACATTCTTGTGTTTGAATGATGATTCTCTCGTGAAATCCTTCGTTTAGGATGCTTAATAATTATTATGAAGGTTGGCAGGTAAATATCAGTAGTCAATTCACGAGATTTCAAAAAAAAAAAAAAAACGAAAATATATTTTCCCATTTACATGCAAAATTCATCAGGAAGAACATTCTTTGAAGCTGGAGAACTTCAAATCCATGAAAGAAATTATTGTGGTGACAATAAGACCCACGCCTGTGTGCACAAGGTGGGTTTTGAAGTGGTAAAAGTAAATCTAATACTGGGAAGGGAAGGAACAGGGAAGGAAAAGAAGAAGGGTAAGAGGGAAGGAGAAATAGAGACAGTCAAAAGGAGAGGAGGAGAAATACAGCTCCCTCAACAATAATTGAATTTATCAAGAGTTTCTCTAACAATGAAAGTAGGATCCTTATATAAAAGCATTCTTCTTTTAAATTAATTAGAAAATAAACATATTTCGTAATTATTAACAACTAAGAAAATAATGTAAAGAAATATCACCTTTTATAAGTATTCCGAAGACAGTCAGAATTATAAAATTTTAGGAATTCTTGAAACATTACAAGACTTGGAAAACAAAATTGATAAAATAAACTAATAAATCAAATCTGTTAAATAGCCCCATCAACATTTCATCCTGTGTGCCCAAGCTGGGTGTCGCAATCTCCAGCAATGATAAGTCCTGGACTTGATAATAAAGTAAGTTTTGATTTTAGGCGTCAGGCTGAGTATATGTTATTTTAATATTTAAGATGCTTATCTCAAAAATGGGAGTTTTGATATCCACAAACAATTGTTTATTATGCACAATATGTGGGATTTATGGTGCTTCATCACATATTTTCTTCTGACATTGAACTTTTGGTACTTCAGGACGTTATGAATCTTGACCAGACTGTACTTTTTGGCATGGCGGATATTCATGATCAGCATAGAGACATGCGTCTCGATGTTGATAATATGTCTTATGAGGTAGAAAATAAAGAATTTATTTTGCAGCCATACATTGAGAACGTTTGTTTTGGGGCGTTGATGTGAATTTTTTTTCTGATTTTTTTTTTTGCCAATTACAGGAGCTATTATCACTGGAAGAGAGAATTGGAAATGTATGCACTGGATTGAATGAAGAAACCGTTTTAAGTCGTATGCAACAATACAAGTACATATCGACTATGAGGGATGTTCAGACAGAGGTCGAACTGTGCTGCATCTGTCGGGTAATACTTTTTCTTCTCTCCTTTGCATCAATTAATAGTAAAGATGACGATAAAATGGCCTTTTTCTTTTCTGATTGTCTCAGATCGTGTTTTTTCATACAGGAAGAGTATAATGACTGGGAAGACCTAGGAATACTAGACTGTGGACATGATTTCCACACTGACTGCATTAAGCAATGGCTGGCACAGAAGAACCTTTGCCCCATTTGTAAAACAACCGCTCTAGCAACCACATGAACAATGACTGTTTAGCTTCTGAGATATATTGCTCCTGTGCCCTGTTTGTAAAACAACTGCTTGAGCGACCACATGAACGAAGACGGTTAAGCTTCTCAGATCTATTGCTCCTGTGCCCCATGTGTAAAACAAACTCTCGAGCATCTACATGAATGAAGACAGTTAAGCTTCTCAGATCTATGGCTTATTTTCGATATGGAAAATTAGAGAAATGGGAATTGGAATCCTGTTCTTGCCAAATCATGATTTCATCTTTGAGTTAGAAATGGATTTAGTACTGCTTTTGATAGTATAGTATCAGTTTTCAGCATCTGCTCTCTGGCTCTTTTTTTTGATTAGTTGAGATTTTACCTGTTAGATATTCCAGCTAAGTTACATACAGATTGTTATGCTCTTCTACTAAAGATGCTTGAAATTTTGAAATAATGATGAGCAACTTGTACTCTTCATTTCCTTTTGTTTATACCTTTCTATCGCCATCTTGATTTGAGTTGTAGGCTTCTTTTCCTTTATTGGGAAATTTGTTTCTGTAAACCGGTTCAGTTTCTACATTAAAGAGGTGGGAATGCCTGAAATGCCTGTCTCATTTGAATGTGATCCAATTTTTGGCCTTATAAAGCTGCGGATTTATTGTTTGACAATATAGGGATAAGGTTATGTATATTTAATACTTCCAAACCCCACTGTGTAAGAGCTGTGTGGGGGTCCGCCCTTTCTATTGTTCAGCAATGCCATTGATAAGATAATAAATTCTTTGTTGCCTGCCTATGAAATTGGTATTGGAAGAAGATATGTGGATGTCAATGTAAGTTATGTGCTGAATTAGTCTTGGATGGTGTTTATGTAATGTGATGTTGGTAGATTATTCCTGTTTATATCTTCATTGATTTATTGAGTGAAATCATCTCAAATATGATCTGAGTTGACTTGAAGCTGATTAGTTGGTTCTCGGTATTGGAACTAATGGTCTAAAATTTTGAAGTGAATAGATTAGACTTAACCAATCTAGCCCACTCTTTCTGGGTTGACTCGGGTTACAAAAAAATGTGCCCAATTATCCGAGATCGGTATAAGGTGAGCTAAAGATGAATTAACCTGGAACTGATTAGCTGAGTTCTGGGTATTGGACCTAATTGTCTAAAATTGTGGACTGAATAGCTTAGACTTTACCAAGCTAGCTCAATCTTTCTGGGTTGGTTTGGGTTTGCAAAAAATGTGCCTGATCATCCGGGATCGGAATAAGATGAACCCGAGACAAGTTAACCTGAAACTGATTAGCTAAGGTTTGGGTAGTAGACCTAATGGTAGACTCGGGGGTTGGAAGATGAACAGTTTTTAGAATATTTTTATCGTCTCATTTTACTTATCATAATCAGTGATATAAGGTTTACTTAAACAAAAAATAATATGCATTGCTAAATCTGAAGAACATGTTTGGACGTTTTAAATAACTTTTTTCTGTATATAATGATTGTTTCTATTCAATTGGGAAAAGTGAAAGTGATGAACAAAATGGTGACAGATACTATGAATAAGTTACTGCAAGGTAAGTTATGTGATAAGTGCCTTACAGTGGGACGGGTGGTGGGACAAGGTCGAGGCACGCGAGCATGTAGAGATAGGCTCTATAGGGCGATTCGGGAGAATTTAACCATGCAAGGGGCATGCAATGAGCTGGTTTGTAAGACTAGTAACAAATAATCAGAAATAATATTCAAACCCAATCAAACCCCAACTATATCATCCTAATGTCCCCTTATAGCTTGATTATCATGTCCCATCCTGTGACCTTAATATCAATTTTGTGGTCTAACAATATTGGATATACCGGCTGAGAGGTTTAAACGACTCTGCTGGCTAATTTTGAACATTTACTAGACTTGACGATGGATATCGTGCAATTTACAGTAGATTAAGAGATATTATATCTTTTATGAAGATTGCGTTCTTTTATTTTTTAATATTTATTTTTAAATAAATAGTTATAATTTTACTATTTTTGTTAAAAAATTTAAATTTTGTTAACATTAATATTGTTTTTTATTAATTTAAGAAAAATCAAATTTCTGATTATTTATAATTGGGCACTTTACTCCTTTGTTCTTTTATACTATTCAAATAAATTTATCAAAACAATGTTGTTTATATTAATAAACCTCCATCATTGACTGATAGATGAAAGCCTACAAGCATAGGCAGAAATACTGCACCCAACAGTATCTGTTAAGCTTGAAATAATCATTCGAAAACTTCAAAAATTTAATTATAATTTGTCAAAAAATAAACATAATTTTATCAGATATTAAAAAAATAAATAAATTTTAAAAATATATTCTCATCCTTTTTTATTTCTTATCTCCTCCTCTATTTCTTTATTCTCCTCTCCATTAATTTTTTAGTTACTGAATTTTGTTGAATTATTCTGTGATGGTTTCTACTGTAATATACTGTGTTAGCAGAAAAAAAACATTAGATAATGGAGAAGAAGATTTGTACTATATAAAAAGTCTTTTTTTAAGAAAAAAATCATTAATAAATTTTTAATATGCAGAAATTATACTTTCTATGTTCAGTTTAGGTAGGGTATCTTTCTTGTTTTTTCTGTTGCGAAGGTCCCATCAGGACAGCTGCTATCCTCATTCTCTCTCTCCTTTGCTTCTTCCTAAAACCCCACTCGCAGTTAGTATAGCTCCACGCTTCCTACTCTTCCACTTCTTCAGTGTCATTGTATTCCTCTCTGTTTAATAATCTACCTCATGAATGTCTTTCTTCAGCATAAACGTTGTCATTTCAATCTTTATATGAGATAGCAACGGAAGATAAAAATGTCTGACAACAAAACAGGGTTTCTGAATAATCATCTCTCAAAGCGTACCTCAATCTTTGGGCTAAGATTATGGGTAGTTCTAGGCATATGCGTGGGAGCTGGAATTGTTTTAGTTCTCTTTCTCTTCTCTCTCTGTTTTACCTCAGTACGTAACAACAAGAAGGCCAAAACCACCCAATTAGAATCCACCACCAACAAAATTGTCCTCTCTCAAAAACCGACAATCCCAAACATCTCAAGGGAAATCACTGAAATCCAACTCGAGAATTTTCCAGACCCAAATGCACAGGTTCCTGAGTCGATGCCCGAATCCGACCCAGCTTGCGGATCGGACCAATGGCCAGTTATTCGGCCTTCGAATGACGATAGCCCAATGGGGCAACAGAGAATTCGAATCGAAATAGGTAAGGATCACCGGATATTGTATCCGGAGCAAGGAACCGGAACATCGCACGGCATCGGGGAGGGGCGGCCTGGCGAGCAAATTGGCATGGCGGGGCCGGAGGTTTCGCATTTGGGGTGGGGACATTGGTATACGCTTAGAGAGCTTGAGGTGGCAACTGATGGTTTTGCGGATGAGAAAGTGATTGGTGAAGGTGGGTATGGGATTGTTTATCGTGGTGTGTTGGAGGATAATACTCAAGTGGCTGTCAAAAATCTGCTCAACAACAGGTACAATCTCAAGATAATTTGCATGTTTATATTCAATTTTTTCTCCTGGGTTATTGATGCTTTTTCTTTTTTTGGGGTGGGTGTGGTTCTTTCATATAGAATGGGAATGCCATTAATCACTGCAAGTAGTGATACTTCATTGACCAGTATTTGCTTGCTTGTTATGGTTAGCCATAAATTTTGCAGTGTTGCTTATGCAAATCTTTATGTTGAATGATGCATGTAGCTTGGTGCAGAAATTTCTTTATTTGTTTATATATATAATTTTGGGGAAGCTAATTGCAGGGGCCAAGCTGAGAGAGAGTTTAAGGCTGAAGTGGAAGCAATCGGAAGGGTGCGGCATAAGAATTTAGTGAGGCTGCTGGGTTACTGTGCTGAAGGAGCTCATAGGTATTTGCTCTGACATGATCTAATTCAAGCATTCTGTTTACCTTCTAATCTACATTCTGAAGCTGAAATTTAATGGTAACTGACGAATTTTGTGTAAGCATATACTGTCTGATACTCTTCGCTTAACAGATTAGTGGAATCAATGTTCTAATTTCCTGCATTGATATGCTTATTTCTATGATTGATATAGGATGCTTGTGTACGAATACGTCAATAATGGGAACTTAGAACAGTGGCTTCATGGAGATGTAGGGCCTTGCAGTCCTCTCACGTGGGATATTCGTGTGAATATCATCATCGGAACAGCGAAGGGGTACTTACTATGCATTCTGTTGTCCAAAGTCTCTCTCAGTTTTTCATTCGAAGAAAATTGATGATTACAGGTTGGCATACCTGCACGATGGACTTGAGCCCAAAGTTGTGCATCGAGACATTAAATCGAGCAATATTTTGCTTGATAAGCAATGGAATCCAAAAGTATCTGATTTTGGCCTGGCAAAGCTCTTGAGCTCAGAGAGGACCTATTTAACCACTCGTGTGATGGGAACTTTTGGGTGAGTTTTACTTGCCCAGATCCCATTATTCTTGTCGCTGCCTGTTTTACTATCCTTTGGTTCAGTACCGAGATAAAAATAATGAGATAGAACATCTATTTTGTAGTTATGTTGCTCCAGAATATGCCAGCACTGGTATGTTAAATGAAAGAAGCGATGCCTACAGCTTTGGGATACTTTTGATGGAGATAATCTCTGGGAGGAACCCCGTAGATTATAGCCGGCCACCAGGAGAGGTATGGTTCCATTGACTAGGCAGCATGGCTTGAAATCAGATAATCTTGGATCCCCTGCTTGCCCACCTGTGCCTTTTGTCCCTTATCTTCTTTGTTTGTCTGCGGCTGAACTTTCAGGTGAACCTAGTTGATTGGCTCAAAATGATGGTTTCAAACAGGAAAGCAGAAGGTGTTTTGGACCCCAAGTTACCCGAGAAGCCTTCTTCAAGGGCCCTGAAGAGAGCTCTATTAGTAGCTTTGCGTTGTGTCGATCCAAGTGCTCAAAAGAGGCCAAAAATGGGGCATGTTGTGCATATGCTTGAAGCTGATGAGTTTCCTTTCCGAGATGTAAGTTTACATCCCTTCATCTCTACGAGTTTAATGAAGAATATACTGTTCTCACAATCAGATTCCTGCTCCATTTGATTCGTGATCCCCAGAACTGGGAGATCATTCAAAATCTTGAACATATATTCGATGGTTCAAAAGAGAGAATTTATCCATCAATTGATGCTAAATTAGGCTGCAACATGCTAAGAGATTGTGAATTTGAGCTGAATCGGTCAAGAATCTAACAAACATGAGTACCAAATCTGCTATTGTATTTCTTTAGAAGACAACAATATATCCTTCCTTGGCAGCATCATTTCAGGGTCTCTTTTGAGTAACTCCATAGTCTAGGTTGGTCAAAATCAAAGCAAACTTGGTCCTTACTTTATGTTTGATGAAAAGAGGGGGAAAAAAAAAATCATCGAATAGAAATGCTGCTAGCACTTCTGAATTGATCATCCAAATGCCAACTGCTGTATGCTTAGATGTTCTAATATCCAACAGAAGCTCAGAATACCTCAATCCCGCAGTTCTTCATTTCTACAATGATTATACTCTGCTCGCCTATTCTACTGAGTTATTTTGTATAGAATAAACAGTTGTGTCTTTTCAATCTCGGCCTCTTGTTGACCCGTTGTATAAAAACAGTTGGGATCCAACGTTTAACTCTAAAGATCTGCTTCAACCAGCAATGGATGTTGTTGTGGTGTGAAGTTTGATGGTGTTGTATTTGTTAGTTGCTTTCCCAGACGAGTCCATGCACTCGTGTGATTATAATGCTGTTCATGACTCATTGATTCATTGTTTGTGTCTGATTGATCAATTCAGGACCGCAAAGGAACACGCGATCAAGGACCCCCACATCATGACCGCACAAAGGGTATGCCGAAAGAGATGCGAATGATCGAATGCGGGGATAGCAGCGGGCATGAGAGCGGTGCCCACAACTAATGGCTCTATGGGGCTCGTGCCATGGTTTAGTTGGTGTCATAGTTGCTTGTTGCTTTGCATAGGGGCCTGCCGGCGGTTGCAAACACATTTACCTAGCTTAGATGCAGCATTCGTATATAACTATTTACCAATATTGTTGTGAATCAGCGCACATGGGAGCGTTTGGTTGAAGACTAGGATCATGCATCTTCGTCGAGAACTCTGTGAAAGCGCCATTCGGGTGATGCTGAGGGAAAAAGTAAAACACAGATGCATATGCTGTTTGTACATGCAAATATTTGCAGGGTGCATATGATTAGTCATGATCAAAATTGAGTTGTTAAATTAACTATGTTTGAACAATCCAAAATTGTATATGGTTTTATCAGGATATATCAAAATTATGGCTAGATATATATATATATATATATATAATAGATCCGATTAATTTTTGGTGCTAAAAATGGCCATGGAAAAGTGGCTAGTTTGGTCCAATCCAACCCAAATTATAAATTTTATCAAAAAAAATATTTTTTTAAAAAATTTTAGATGGATACTAAGCTTAAGAAAATAATTTTAATAAATTATATTTAAATATAAGTAATATATTTTTTATGTAATTTTTTTTTATTTAAATATATGCTTCTATAATATTCTAATATAAATATTATAGTTCTTGAAATAATTTATAAGTATTTTACATAAGTACAAATTTGTAAATAAAAATACTTAAAAATGAAAGAAATATTCATGGATCGGCACAAATCAGTGTGGTTTAGATTGTAGACGGGCTATTGTTATAGTTTTTTGGTCATGTCTAAGTTAGTAGTCCCAAACTTTTACCATAACAAAATATTTATTTTATTTGAATTTATTTGAGTGGTCTGTATTGAATTGACATAACATATTTATTCGAATTATTGGCATATAAAAGTGGCATGCCATGTTAGATATGGCCAGACATGGCATGGGACGAAAATGTTATAATCTAGCATGACACGTCGTCTGCTTATATTGTACGGTGCATGCCTCCAGACAATTCTATGTTAGACACGATCTTAATATAAAAAGATAAAAATATATTGAGTATTAAAAAATATATTATATTATATTTATTTCATTAAATATATTTAATATTATAATTTACAAAAGAAAAAAAAATACATCTAATAAAAATTGACTAATTTTTAAACTTTAATTATATTTTTTATAATGCTATTTTCGGAGTTATTTTCTTTACTAAAACCAAAATGATTGAATTTTTGACACGATTTTTTGCTTCTATCTACTTGTTAAAATGGACGCATATTTTTATTATCTTTGATAATAATCTACTTATTTTTTGGTCAACTATTCAGCCTTGATGTTGATGATTGATTTCGATAATAATGTATTTATTGATATGATTAAGAAATCTTTACCATTGATGTAAATATAAAAAATACACGCTCATTAATTTTTCACTAATTTAAATCAATAGCACGTTTAAATTGTAAGTAATAAAGAAATTCAATTGATATTATTTTTTTACTAACCAACTCTATTTTATATCAAATCTGTTGCATCCCAGGTCCCGGGTTATTGTACGGATTAATGAGCCTTCGGATTCCTTATTCGTATAGGATCTCGAGTGGGTCCGGTCTCCATCATTGTGAACCCGGTTTTTACACAACACAAATGACAAATAAGAGGTCAGAAGTCTGGCGGGATTTCTCCTACCGAAGACACTCCGATGCTCAAATCAGCAACTTTTCGCAATGAACGGAAAGGGGCACATGCTTAGATGTGCGTGGAAATATGCTGTGAAAGTGTGTGGAGTACGTGAATGCAGGAATGAGAGTTTGATGAGCTTTTAGTGGAGGTCTGGCTCCCTGTATGCACCGCAGAGGGTGGCTCACTCTCATAGCCTGAGTAAAGCTTGTAGAGATGGGATTTGGGCACTGATTTGCGAGAGTTTGGACCCTAAGGTGGGCGTCTTGCTGTACAATATCAAGCCGAATGCCCAGAATCCGATTCCCCCCTGAATTTGATCCCATTTCTTGTAAAAGGAGAAGAAATTTATTGGCTCGTTAGCTCGGAGCTTTAGGTGCGAGAATCTTTCTTGCAGGATTCACCGACCCGTTGCTTAGTGGTGGTCGTCGGCGTGTCAGTTGTCGCCTTGTGGTGGAGGAGAGACCACTGTGCGTTGTAGGCCACGTTTGGTCTACCTCTCGTGTTGGGATTGGCTAGAGAACTGTGAGCCATAGCTGGCAGCGCTAACCTTCTTCTCATTTGCTTGTTTTTTCTGCGCTATTCCTGCCGCCCTATAGCCACATTAAAGGGTTGCAGGTGGCGCCGATTGGCCGGGAGTACTGGGCTGCCACGTAGGCTGTTTTGAATATTGGGCAGAGTTGGCCACTTGGGCTGCTGCTTTATGGATTGGGCATGGCGTTTCTTTAGGCTTTACTAGTACTGGACCTAACACTGGCCCCTTATGCTTGGGTTGACTTATAGTTGAGGCTTGGCGTGTCCATTTCGGGTCCAGTTGGTCACCGCACCATCTTCCTTGAGATGCGTCAGGCTTTGTCATCTTCTGGCATTGGGTCTTCCCCAGGCAGTCATGCGGGTTTTTCAGGTGCCGCAGTGATTCAATACTCTGGGGGGTTATATTCGCACGCTTGAGGTTGCATTGGGATCGATGACTTTCCTTCTTCGTGGATCACAGCTATCGAGGTGCATGCCCAATTAAATGGCGGTAAGGCGCTAGCTTGTCCGTAAATAGGAGGCTCTTCCACTAGTGTGGCTCATCTGTTGACTGATTTTGGAGGAGCGATGCGAGGGCCTTGGTTCATCCCACTTCCGGTGGGAGTCCATGAAGGAGTCGGATGGACTACTAAGAGATTTGGAGCTCTTGACGAAGACTGCCCTCACGCCCATACTGTGGGTGGTTCCTCATGTTAATGAGAGTGGCTCGGCCACTCTGCCATCGTCGTATAACTCCTTCCAGGCTGTGGTGATCTCCCGTACGGCGGAGGATCATGGCAAAGCTATCACGGGACGCCTTGCCTCTTGTGTAATGCGTCGCTCGCGGTCTCCACTCCACTTGGATCATCAAATGTGCCTTCTGGAGGGGAGGCAAAGGATGGAGTCTCCATAGGAGAGCACAGGTTCTCTGAGTCCCTGTCGGAGACTCTTACTGCAGGTATTAGTTTGTCTCTGCGGTTAGCATTGGGTTAGCTCGCAGGAGCTGACCAACATCGACTATTCCAAGGCTTGGACTAGGAGATGGAGCCGTGGTGTAGATCACGCTCCCTCAACCACACTCCAAGCATCCGCGGCAGTCGCTCCGAGACTTAGGCCCTATGCCATATCTTCTTCCTCTTTTATGTATTTTTGCTGTTGCGAACTGTGTACTTGTAAAAGAACTTTGATTAATAAAAGCAGTATTTATTGCTTTTAATCCTTTCACTTGTCGCATTAATCTTCTCCCTTTTTGTTGTATGGCGCCTTACATTCCCTGGGTAGCAGGGCTTCTTTTTCGTTGCACACGCCGACTTGCGCGTTTGAGCGTCCCCAGTGGCCCACAGTCTACTCTCGCAAGAGCCTTTCCTTGAGTCGCTGTGCTTACTGTTGACGGGAGGACACAGTGCAAAGAGATTGCTAACGTGGGCTTCTTGGGTGAGGTCAAACGCCACTGGTAGATGTCACATCCGCTGGATGGTCTGACGCATTGATTGTATGGGAGATTTTGGGGCACCGAGTCATAATGACTTCTTTGGAAAGGCTCGACACTTCAAGGGTCTACCACATGGAAGGAGCCTATTGGCTCTCTCTCACCACGCTTTGCCTTCTAGACAACGCCGTTCCGCTGGAGGGTTTTGGCTATTTAAGCCCCTGAGTTCCCTCCAAGGTATTGCGCCTTTTTTGCTGCTTTGAGAACATAAAGTCTTGCGCTGCCTTGGAGTCCTTTTTTTTTTTTCTTTTCACGTTGTGGCTTTAATGGAAAGGTCATCTTCCTCTTCGGCATCTAAATTTTCCTCTGGCGAATCTGTGAGGGATACTCATACTTTAAGGATCCGTGGTGGGGCTGACCCTATTGCGGCGACAGCAGAGGGCTGCCATTCAGAGGCCACTATAGTGGGTCCGGTCCGATTCCTGAGGACACCACCAAGCTTAAAGAGGGAGGAGGCGTCCGCTTCCTCATGGCGCCATAGGCCTAGGATGACGGATCCCCCGTTTCCTAGAGTTGCCAGGG
Organism: Nepenthes gracilis; assembly: GCA_033239525.1. Lineage (NCBI taxonomy): Eukaryota > Viridiplantae > Streptophyta > Magnoliopsida > Caryophyllales > Nepenthaceae > Nepenthes > Nepenthes gracilis. The sequence goes on along the minus strand of BSYO01000026.1, from coordinate 798,718 downwards.
CCGCGGAGGACATGGAGATCTGTGAGCAAGCCACCGCTAGCGCAGTTAAGGGGGCCCAAGCTCGTGCGGCACGCTTTGAAAGGGCATGGTTAGAGTCTGAGGTAAGGGTCTCCAGGCTTGCTGGCGCTAATATGCAGGCTCGGGGCTGCATATGGGCCCTTCAGGAGGAGCTTGAGCAAGTCTGGGCAGGACTTGGAGTGGAGTGTGCGTGGCTAGAAGCTGAGTCGAGGTCGAGGCTTTTGTCGGAGGACGTGGGCCCTGTACTGAAGAGGAATTTTCAGGATGACATTCGTCTTAGCCGAAGACTAGTCTCGCTGGATGACCCAAACTTCCGCATCGGTATCCTGACTCTCGGAACTCAAGTGTCCTACGCGTGTGGACCTGACAGAGTACCCGGCTCCAGATCCTTCTAAGCCCAGAAGGGGCCGTTAGTTGTATTTTGCAGCTGTAGGCTGTTGTTAAAAAGTGTTATTAATGAATCATATAGTGGAACTTAATACTTAGTTGTGTCGTTTATTTTACGTTGCTTGCTATGCTTTAGCGGTTCGTTCTTTCTCGCGCGTTCCCTTCTCGAAAATCTTTTCAACATCGCCCCTAACAATCGGGATCCCCGTATTAAATGCAGGTATGATGGCCGGGATTCTGACAGGTGGCTGAGGCAATATTGATCTGTAGTCTGACAAGGGGCCATGATTGGATGTTGTTCAGAAATTGCGATGCAGCTGCTGAACGGCCATGTGGCCTGGCTAGCAGGCACAGACGCCATTTGAGATTTCTTGTGCGCTGGCACCCCATTGCCTATTTATGAGAACCATCTGAAGGGTGGGCTTCGCTACCCCATGGTGTGTGTGCTGTATGCATTTGTTGACGCTTTGTGCATTCCCATTGCAAGGTTTCATCCGAATGTCGTTCGTTATTTGGTCATCTTGTGCATTTTTTACTGCCTCCACTCTTGCATGTTTGATGCAAAGGCGGTGAAGGTAATCTTTCGCTTCTCTGAGTCTGAATACTGGATTTCAATGTCTCCCCGCATTGGTTTTCACTTCATGGGTACCAACCCTCACTCAGTGAAGAATTGGAAGAACCGATTCTTCTTCCTGCAGGAGCCCTCGGATTCGAAACTCTCCAACGAATGGGGTCCAATCCATGAGTATTTTTGCATGATTATGATCACTGAGGAGAAGAGCGACTCGACGAAGCTCATCGCGGTGATCTGCTCGAAGATGAAGACATTCTCCGCCCAGGGTCATTATTTGACTTCGCATACCTTTGAGGCCGCGAGGTGGGGACTGGAGCCCTGATGGGCGATTGCTGGCTCAGAGAAGAAGAGGTCTAAGAGTTCCCTCCGTGAGGCGTCGAGGGAACTCCTGGAGGAAAGTGTCTCGTTGCTGGAGACCTCGTCGAAGGAGGAGGTGGAGGCTCCCCTGAAGAGGTTGTGGGAGGTTGGTGGCACCTCCACCCGGAGGTCACAGAGATCGGCGGTAGAGCCCGCTACGCTTGCTGCATGTTCGACTCCGGAGCGAGTGTTAGACACAGATCCGCAAGAGGGAGCGGTTGAACACTCGCCGATCCTGGCTGAGTATGGAGTTCCCATGGTGGAGCTTCACTTTGGAAGGGAGTCCCCCACAGGTTATTTCGTCGATCTGGAGCGGCCAGAGGTGACCGCTGAGGACATGCCGATGGTGGAGGTCGACACGTTCGAGTCAGGAGAGGTGGAGGAGGCTGGCATTCCAGAGTCTATGCCAGGGCCACCTCAGGCCTTGGGCCCCGGGGGATCGCCTAGCAGAGCGTTCCCGGAGGTGCGCGTCTAAGAAAGCATTGTTGTTGTCGATGAAGCTATAGCTGGATGAGCTGTAAGTGCCTTGGCGTCGACCTAGGTCTAGAGGCCGTGGCGACGGAGGAGGCTCAGGAGCCGGGCCCCCAAGCGTTTCCTCACCATCTGCAACTCCAGAGGCTCTCCCCTCCGTAGAGGTTTCTGCTGGGCACTTGGAGCTCCCAAGCGTGCTGGCATTAGGAGGCGAGCCTAGTTATACGGCCGCACTCTCTGCTCAGGTGTGATCATCTTGGTCCTTACATCTTTATGTAGATTGGAACTCTGAGGCTTGCTGACGTTTTGTTTACTCTTGGAGGTCCCTGAGGGGTTCGTCTTCCTTAACACGGTGTATGCTTAACTGCTCGACTTCTTTCTCCAGGTCAGGGAAGAGTCTAGGCAGGAAACGGCACAACGTGCAGGAGCTGAAACTACCGCACTCGGATGAGAATGAGCTGCTGAAAGGAACAGTCGTGCGACTATCGTAGGAGAGCGAACGACTGAGGGAGGAGAACAGGCAGCTGGAGGAGGAAGGCGAACAACTGAGGGTGGAGAGCAGGTGGCTAGCGGAGGAGGGCGAACGACTTACAGAGGAGACTGGGCAGTTGAGGTAGAAGGTCGAGCAACAGAGGGGATGGACCTCTACCCTAGTGGATGATGTACCTCACCTCACTGCTGACCTTAAGGTTGCGGCTCACTCCTGAAGAAGTGCGCCTCGCACTTAATACCAGATTTTGGGATGGTATCCACTGTGTCGCCGGATTGTCTCCATCGTGCTCCCGGGCGTTTCCATGGGTATTTTGCATCGAGTGAATGCCGAGGTCCCTGACAGCTCTAGCTTGAGAGACTTCTTGAGAGAGGATGGGCTGTCGGACCCGTAGGATTATCATGGCGCTTGTATTTTTTGTTGCATAATGTTGTACTGTAAAGTCGCTCGTCCTTGATAAATGAAAGGCTGTTATTTTCCTCTCACATGATGTTCTGGGCAACATGATACAACTCTTTTAAACCCTTATTCATGTATTATAGGCTAAATTGTGAAGATATTGTCGCCAAGGCCCCAATCCAGCGCCTTCTTGTGCCGTACTCGTTTTGGTCCAGGAGAGCGGACGTTGTCGCAAGCCTGTGGAGTCACGCTAAGGGCCAGCTGGATTTTCAGGTCACAGCAACTAAACTTCGGGTCCTAGGCCCTCTCGCACGTGATACTTGTCTTAGGTTCTCAGCCCCACTCATGGCGTCGTCGCTCTCGTGTGCATGGTCCTAGCCACGACCATCATAGACTGAGGGTGTTTTCTTCTTCTAGAGAAGGTCGTTGCACGCCTATTATTCTTACCCCCTAAGGTTTTAGTGGTAGCGCGTTGGGGAACTTCAAAAGCCCCAGGGCCTGATATTTCAACCGCCTGGGTCATTTGGTTCGGAACCAGGGTTTTTGGGGCCGGATGGGCCCTCCGACGCTGAGCCGCGATTTGGGTGTGACCGCTTTCGGGTCATTTGGTGCGAAGCCTGGGTGGCAGGCCGCTTTGGACCCTTTTGACATGGAGTCGAAGTCTGGATATGGTCGCTTTTGGATTGCTCGATGCGGGGTCGAGATTTCGAACATGGCCGCTTTCGGGCCTCTTAACGCGAGCCAAGGTTTTGGGGCCGCTACGGGCCACTCAACATGGGGTCGAAGTTTAGACATGGCCGCTTTTGGGTCACTTGGCACGAAGCCAAGATTCTAGTTTGCGGACGGATGAGGATCCGCCCGACTTAGGGGCAGTTTAGGTAGTTTCGTTTTTGAAATGTCATGCATGCAAGCACTCATGTGAATGATCATACAAGATAACTGGAACAATCAATTTTATTAAATGACATAACATGTACAAGCATTCGTCATGGCGTACGTGTGTCTTACCTGGGCTCGGAAAAGACCTAATAGTAGTATTTTTTAAGGTTGGTGGCGTTCCAAGTCCGTGGGACCAACTTGCCATTTTGGGTGCGTAGCTTGTACACTCCGTTCCGGAGTATCGTCGAGATAAGAAACGGCCCCTCCCAACCCGGGGAGAGCTTGTTCTTGCTAGTGGCCTTTCCCACCGCCTTTACACTCCAGAGGACCAGGTCCCCAACTTCAAGCGGATGTGCCCTGACTCGGTTGTTGTAGTATTACGCGATACGCTACTGATAGGCTGCCGCTCTCAAGTGGGTTGCATCACGCACCTCCAGGAGTTGGTCTAAGCATTCCATAAGCCTTTGGGAGTTGGTAGCTGAGTCAAAGCATTCGACCCATAGGCTGGGAATCCCACTTCAACAAGGACAATCGCTTCGACCCCGTAGCAGAGGTTGAAAGCTGTCTCTCGCGTTGATTTCTGTGGGGTCGTACGATTTGACCAGAGCACGGAAGGCATCTCTTCAACCGAGGAGTCCCCTACGACTTCTAGTTTGATCTTCAATCCGTGCAGCAGCGTGTGATGTGTAACTTCAACTTGCCTGTTTGCTTGAGAGTACGCCACAGATGTATGGATCAGCCTAATGCGCAGGCTTGTGAAGTACTTAGTGAATCGCTTGCTAGTGAACTGGGTTCCGTTATCGGTCGCTATGACCTCAAAAATCCCAAAACGGCAAATGATTTTCTGACGAATGAACTCCGTGGAATTCTGCTCGATGATCCGCACCAAGGGGACAGCTTATACCCATTTGGTGAAATAGTCGATACCGACTATAAGGAATTTTCTCTGTCCAATGGCTAAGGGCATAGGCCCAAAGATGTCGAGCCCCCATTGCACGAACGACCATGGGGATTGGAGACTATGGAGCTTCGTGTGAGGTAAGTACGCCATAGATCCATGAACCTGACAACTTTCACACTTCTTTACGAATTCCACGGCGTCGTGCTTCATTGTGGGCCAGAAAGGGCCTTGCCGCATAACCTTGAACACGAGGTTCTTTTCCCTGACGTGTGAGCCACATATGCTGAGGTGGACTTCACTCAGCATGTACTCAGCTTCCTCAGGGGTAAGGCACTTTAGGTAGGGAGTCAAATATCCCCGATAGTATTACTTGCCATCAACGATCGCGTACCAGCCCCCTATCTTTTTAATCCGCCTAGCTTTGTCTGCGTTCGTCAGTAATGTCCCATCCGTTAGATACCTTCAGTATGGGGTCATCCAGTTGTTGTCTTCATTGACCTACATCACCTCCTAATTCGGACCATCCACACTTGGTGCGGTCAGAATTTCCTGCATACTCCTCGTGTATTGCTCCAGGGATCTGGCGGCGGCATCCCTTGCCAGTTGACCGGTCTTCCAGTTCTCATTCCTGGGGATCTGTTCGATCTTGAAACTGTTAAATGCATAGATCTCGACTTTTGCCCTAGCTAGGTACTTTGTGAGCTAAGGGTAGGATGCTTCAAAGATTCCTCGAATCTGGTTGACTACCAACTCTGAGTCGTTGCGTATAGTCAGCGCCCTCTTAGAGCATTCTTTAGCTAGATGAAGTCCTTCGAGGAGGGCTTCGTACTCTACCACGTTGTTAGTGGTAGGGAAGGTCAACGCTATGGAGTACTTGATCTTCATCCTATCAGGGGTACTGAGCACGACTCCGGCTCCGCTGCCTACTTGAGTGGAGGACCTGTCAACATTTTGGATCCACACAGGAGCGTTTGGGGAGCTCGAGCTTTTTGGGCTGTATGGGATGTCTAGAGTCGGGGTCATCGTTTCGATAATGAAGTCCGCTAGAACCTGGCCCTTAAGGGCTGGTCATGGTCAAAACTCTACGTCAAACTCACCCAACTCTATTGCCCACTTGACCAGTCGTCCGGAGGTTTTCGACTTCTGGAGGATTGGTTTTAGCGGCTGATCCATTAGAACAATGATCCGATGCGCTTAGAAATAAGGCCGCAACTTCCGCGCAGAATAGATGAGAGTCAAGGCAATCCTCTCCGCATGCGGGTACCAAGTTTCTGCATCTGTCAATACCCTACTTACGTAGTACACAGGTCATTGCCACCCCTCATGCTCCCTAACAACCACGAAGCATAGCGTCGTATCTGACGTGGCCCACTAGAGGTACAGATCCTCGCCTGCGGATGGTGAACTTAGGAGAGGTGGGCTTACGAGATACGGCTTCAGTTCTTGAAATGCTTCCTCGCACTCATCCGTCCACCGAAATCAGGAAGCTTTGGTTCTTCTAAGTGCCTTGAAGAAGGGGAGATATTTCTTCGCGAACTTGGCTAGAAATCACAATAAGGTTGACAGGCGCCCTGTGAGTTTTTAGACTTCTTTCACGGTCTGCGAAGGGTTCATATCGAGGATGGCTCTAATTTTCTCTGGGTTCGCTTCTATGGTACGTTGGGACACTATGAAGCCTAAGAACTTTTCGGAGGTTACCCCAAACGCACATTTGCCCGAGTTGAGCTTCATCCTGTGGGCCCAGAGTACCTAGAAGTTTTTCTCGAGATCATGGGCATGGTCATTGGCTATTTTGCTTTGACGAGCATATCATTAATGTACACTTTCACGTTCTTCCTAATCTGGGCCTCGAACATTTTGTTCACAAGGCGCTGGTAGGTTGCACTAGTATTTTTAAGGCTGAAGGGTATAACCTTATAACACTATGTTTCCTGGTTAATCATGAGAGAGGTGTGCTCCTCGTCCTCCAGATCCATCCTGATCTGATTATACCTTGAATAGGCATCCATAAAGCTCAGGAGCTCATGTCTGAAAATAGAGTCCACCAGCAGATCGATTCGAGGGAGAGAAAAGCTATCCTCGGGACAAGCTTTGTTCACGTCGATAAAGTCCACGCACATCCGCCACTTGTCGTTACTTTTGTTTACGAGTACGACGTTGGATAGCCTATCCGAGTACTGTACTTTTCTTATGAATCCAGCATCCAGCAGTCGCTTTACTTCTTCCAGGACAGAGATTAGCTTCTTGATGGAGTGGTTCCTACGCTTCTGCCTGATGTGCTTATGACCAGGGTTGAGGCCCAACTTGTGGACCATCACCTCAACCGGTATCCCGAGCATGTCAATAGGAACCCAATCGAACACGTTCAAATTCTTCTGGAGAAAGCTGATGAGTTGGTCACGGTTAGCCGTGGTAAGAGAGCCCCCAATGTGCACACACTTCTCAGGCTCGGCGAGATCCAGCGGGATTGCTTCGGTGGCTTCACCTGATTGGGATTGCTACAACATGGCTTTGTCGAGAAGATCCAAGTCTTCGTCCATGTGGTCTTGCACCGCAGAGGTGACTTGGGATAGGTAGCATGTTCGTCCCATTAACTGATCACCAAGCACCTCTCCTACACCGCATGGACTAAAAAATTTTACCTTCAAATAAGAAATCGAATTGTCAGCCCTAAAGGCAGTGAGAAACGGTCTGCCTGAGATGACGTTGTAGACGGACGGTAGATTGACGTTGAGGAATGTTAACCCCCTCGTAGCAGTACGCGAGTATGTTCCCATTATGATCTTCAGCTGGATTTCTCTCTGCGCAGGCACAGGTGCGTTATCCAGACCGTATAAAGGGCCATCAGCCGCTTTCATCTGGTTTCTTCTCAGTCTGAGCTTAAAGAATGCATCAAGCTATAGCAAATTTTAAGTGCTTCCATTATCAATAAAGATTCGTTTCAACTGGTAGTCAATAGTACCGTCTGAAATAAGTGCGGATGTAATAAGGGGATCGGAATGGAGGAAGGTTACAGGCGCCATATCGTCGCTGCTAAAACTAATGATATCACTCCTATCCCCTACCCTCGCTCTCTTACCGTTGGAAGTTTGTCCGGGTTGCGGCTGCCTACTGCTCTTGACTTGGCCTGTGGAGATCATGTTGATTACGCCCGTGGTCGTACGGTTTTTTAGATGCTTGCTTGCCTTACCCTTTGAGGCCGCAGGGGCCTGCCCCAGGCCTTTGATGAACCATTTGAGGTGCCTGCGGTAGATGTAAGCTCCTTAGAATGTCTAAGGTAGTGGTGGTACTGATAGTATTTTGTCTGGTCTCCACCGCTGGGGCCCTTTGGCGCCCTTGGTCACTTGAAGAACTTTTCCTCCTGGACCTGCATTAGGATGCTGGCACGGGTATCGTTTAGGAGAGTTAGAGAAGTCGGCCCATACTCCTTCCTAGACTGCAATGCAGACTACGACTGCTTTCGGCGCTGGTGGGAGCGATTGCTGTGGCCATTCTTCTTCTTCCCAACCGTCGGCTTTGGTTCTTCCAGGGAACGGGTCACGCGTTCGGGGCGCCTAACCTCATTAGCCTTCTTTGTCGAGATGTAAGCTCGGGCGATGGCCTCGATTTCCCAAAAAAATTAGGGGCGCTGGTGCGTCAAGTGCTTGAATAAGTCCCCCGCGGCCAGCGTGATAACAAAAGCATTGAGTTTCAGCTCCTTGGAGAGCTGGGGGATTCGGCACGCTTAAGTGATGAAGCGATTGAGGAACCGCTTCGCGCTTTCATCCGACCTCTGGCGGAGGCGGACCAAGTATCAAGGCTACTTCTCCTCCCTTTGGCTGGAGGCGAATTGACTCAAGAAGTAGTTAGCGAGCTCGTCGAAAGAGCGGATAGAATTTGGTTGGAGGCTGTAAAATAAAAGCAATGCATCCCCTTTGAGAGTGATAGGGAAGCACTGGCACATCACAGCCTTACTTGCTCCCTGGAGGGATAGGTGGGTACGGAAGCTGTTGAGGTGGTCCATTAGATCCTTGCTCCCATTGTATCCTTTCAGAGTTGGCACCTTGAACTTGCGGGGGAGCGGCTGAGTCTAGATGTCGATCACAAAGGGTGACCTTCACAAGTCAGCAGAGGATCGGACAGACTTCTCCTTAAACAGGTGATCCCACATCACCTTTACCTTCTCTTCCACCAGCGGGTCGGACCCGCTGCTGTGTGCATTAACGACTGCGGGTCCTGCTAGGTGTGCTGGTCACGACAGCTTCTCACTTGGGGAGTTCGTGCGCTGCACGAGCTTGTGGCTGTTTGCCTCCTCTCGTTGCAAGAGTTTCAGGGGTTGCGCCGCTCTAGGCTTTCCTCTCAATCGTCTCAACCGGAGTGGCTTCTAGCCACTATTTGGGCCCTGCTATCGGAGGCCACCTAGGCCTCAGCGTTGTTAGGCTGATCTGATCTACCTGGGGGCTCTGGTGCGACGCCTCCCTTACTGGGAGGAGGATGCCTGGGATACCTGGAGGGCGGTCCCCATCCACTGCGTGCCTGTTCGGTTGCAGAGGGTTGAATCATCAGCCTCATGTCACCCATTTTGGTGGCCAGCGACGAAACGTCCGGTTGCTGCCGCTTCTTGACACGGCTACCCATCTCAGGGTCATCGCCAGGGGCGGCTACGTCTTTGGGCGGCGCACTGGCATGCGCCCTGGTGTTGACTATCTCGGTATGAGTGGTTGAGTGTTGAAGGGAGACGCTAGACTTTTTGCCGTGTTGCCACAGACAGCGCCATTGTTGCATCCCGGGTCCCGGGTTTTCATACGGATTATGGATCCTTCAGATTCCTTGTCCGTGCAGGATCTCAAGCGGGTCCGATCTTCGTCATTGTGAACCTAGAACCTACACAATATAAACGATAAACTATAGGTCAGAGGCCCAGCGGGATCTCTCCTATTAATGATACTCCGACGCTCAAATTAGCAACTTTTCACAATGAACAGAAAGGGGCGCACGCTTAGATGTGCGCAAAAATATGCTGTGAAAGCGTGTGGAGTGCGTGAATGCATGAGTGGGAGTTTGATGAGTGTTTAGTGGAGGTCTGGCTCCCTGTATGCACTATAGATGGTGGTTCACTCTCGTAGCCTGAGTAAGGCTTGTAGAAATGGGATTTGGGCACTGATTTGCAAGAGTTTGGACACTGAGGTGGGCGTCTTGCTGCACAATATCATGCTAAATTCCCAGAATCCGATTCCCCCCTGAATTCAATCCCGTTTCCTGTGAAAGGAGAGGAAATTTATTGGCTCCTTAGTTGGAGCTTTGGCCGCGAGAATCCTCCTTACAGGGATTCGTCGACCGTTACCCAGTGGTGATCGCCGGCGTGTCATTTGTCGTCTTGTGGTGGAGGGGAGACCACTGTGCATTGTAGGCCATGCTTGGTCTATCTCTCGTGTGGGATTGGCTAAAGAATTGTGGGTAGCGGTGTGAGCCGTAGCTAGCAACGCTGACATTCTCCTCATTGGCTCGTCTCCTCTGCATTGTTCCTACTGCCCTGCAGCCGCATTAAATGGCTATAGGTGGCGCTGATTGGCCATGAGCACCGGGTTGCGATGTAGGCTGTTTTGAATATTGGACAGAGTTGGCCGCTTGGGCTGTTACTTTATAAATTGGCTTTGGCATTTCTTTGTGCCTTACTGGTACTGGACCCAATAGAATCCATACCCCAAAAAAGCAAATTTTGTTGACTATCTCTACTTCTGAATTGAACAATTTTAATGTTAACTGTGGTGCTTACGAATCGTATATTTATATAGGTTGTGATAAACACAAACCTTCTTTTTTTTTATACTGTCAGTCATCCGCATGTTGGGGCAAAATTCTCTAGGGCATATATATATCCCACATAAATTTACACGGGTATCTATAATTGTTGTAAGATAGGTTAACATTAGAAAATTTTTTTAATATTTTAAACTTTTTTTAAAAATATAACTAAATATAATATTAATGAATATACTATTTTAAATTTTATATTTACATTCATCAATAATATTACACAACAAAAATTATAACAATTTTGATAAAAATATAAAATTATCAGTAAATAATAACAATTAACTAAGTAGTAGAATTTAGGTTGTATAATGAATACATATAAATTTATTAGTAGTTGAATAAAATATTTTTTAAAAGTATTTAATCATTTTAATTATCTTCTAATTATCATTTATAATTGCTTGACTATTAGGATATTTTCATTGTAAATAATAGTTAAAATAGAACGAAAAAATTTTATTATCTCCAACATTGAATACGTTGAGTTTCATCGTATTTAGCTGTCAATCTTTATCTTCTTGTAATTAAGTTGTTCTGTTGACAATATTTTTGCCACTCCTAAAAAGACAATATCTTAATAAATAAAATAATATTCATTATTTTCTCCACATTAGGAGAAATAAATTATAAAATATCATTGATACAAAATTTAATAATATGGCATGCATATTATATATGAAATAATTTACCATTAAAAATTAAAAAAATATAATTTAAATAAAAAATAGCATAATTATTAAAAATACTGTTAAAAATAATAAAGAAAATAATAAAGAAAATATTACTAGATATTCTATATTCTTTTATTATAATATTAATTACTTTAGAAATTGTGAAAATAATATGTGGTGCTCAAAAATTTTAAAACTAATAATTTATTTTTACAAAGTGGCCAGTATTAAGAGAAGGAGTAGTAGTGGTATCTTAAGTAGGTTGTGATTTTGATATTTTATAACCATTATGAATATGTATATTTGGTGTAACCAGTATAAGAGTATTGAAATAATTTTTTTATATCCATTTACTATTAAAATGAAAAAAATTATGTATCATAATTGATAATTAAGTTATAAAATAATAATATAAATATATCAATTATAGATAAAAATTATTAAAAATAATATAATTCTATCAATATCATACTATTACTTGTTACATAAGAGAAAGATAATAGAAAGTAAAAAGAGAGTAGAGATAAGGTATGTTTACAGATGAAGAGGAAGAGGGTATTCATAATTTTTTATTTAATTAATTGTTTTAATTACAACGATTACATGACTGTTGAAATTTTTAAAAAAAAACAACGGGCTATGCTAGACATGATATGGTCCATATCGCAGGTTGGCATAACCGTAAGTTATCCAACCCACGACCTGACATAAATGAAAGTATTGGATTGTGACTCAATACTTTTTATTACGTGTAGTGTTCAGCATCATCTATGATAAGTTAGGCCATACTATGTCATAGGCGATATAGTCATATTAATATATTTATACTAAGTCAAGTTTTAAGAAAAGTCTGCTGGTCCCTAGACCATCTCAACTAAACTCCATAAGAGAGAATATTGACATACAGAATAGCCCCCGGGGATGAGCTGAGTACCTGAGAAATAAAAAGCATGTGCCCAACCAGCCAAAGCAATTTAATCTACTCATCCTATAGTTCAAAGCAACCGAGTTCAAGCCCCCAAAATAGTTGATCTTTGGAAAGAATCTTAAAATGTCAATGAAAATAGCATAGCTAAAAGGAAAGGGAAAATTGGGTCCCCAAAAGGCATGCCTGATGCCTATGATGTGACAATCACCAAAAATAAAAATAATGAAAAGGCCAATGCCTTCTTAGAAAAAATTCACTGTATGCTTATTACATAAAAAATACTTATTGCCCATTAAATAAAGCTGACAATTTGTTATTAAGTTATCATTCACTTATCATGACTGACAGCCTATTAATCATGACAATATTCATTGGTGAGGAAATCCAAAACAGCATTGAGAGAGGCAGAATGAGACATGGAGCAAACCCTAGATGGCTCACTTGTAAAAAGGTGAGAGTTGATGGAAGGAGAAGCTTGAGAAGGCATTAGAGCGTGTGAGAGTGCAATGGCTTGGGATTGGTTATGACAGCATAACTCCAATAGGATGTCTGGAGAGTAAGGGGTACAACTAGTAAGGAGATTGAAACAACGAGGGGGGAGTGCTACATGAGATGATCATAAAGGGTTAGATTTAGGGCACACATCTTAAAATATTACAATAAATTGATAATATATAATAAGTAATCGATCAGTATAGTCACTATATAACACTGTATTTATAAATAATGCTCTAAAAATAAAGTGTCAAAAGTAAAGACATTGAAAAGATATCAATATTTAAAATTGATAAATGACAAAATGATAAATTGATAATGTATTGATCCTAGTCCAACAACCGTATATATCATGAGTTGCCCAATAGATATGAAAAGACATAGTTAGGAGAGGCTATTGAATTATCCGAATAAGAATAGGCTTGAGATTAAATAGATGGCAGTCCAAGAGTATCCATGATCACATTAAGAGTTATCTAAATAATTTGAACACAGTTATGTATAGAGGAATAAAAAATTATTAAGACAATTTGCTACATTGGAGAATAAACTCTTGGACAATAGTAACAGATAAATGATAGATCACTGTAAGAAATTATTTTCAATACCTGAAGGTAAAAACAATAAAGATATTATTAGAAAGATACTAGATTTAACCACATGGTCTAACATGAGGTCTCTAGAGCTGAGGTAAGACATTAAGCATTCTTTTGCTTCACTATTGTAGAATTCAAAGGCAATTTGAAGGCAGTTCAGAGACCCATTGTAATTGGTTGAATTTTTGTAATGCATTTTTAACATAAATACAAGAAAAACCTTGAAAGTACCTAAAACAAAAGAAAATGATAAAGTACACACACATATGACAATTGCAATAGAAACGATGTCAACGTTCAAGTGGAGATTAACAGTGTTTGAACAGCATTCAAATCCTAACAACCCTAGGTTCAAATGCAATACAGAAAATATGCCAATGTCTACTACAATCATAACAAATATGATGTAAGCCATAGTCCTTGGAATGATTAAAGACAAGATCTAGTTAATATAATGCACGGGGATGAAAAATTTAAGAAAAATAATCAAAATTAAAAAAAAAAATCTTAAAAAATTAGAAATTTTTAAGAAATTTTGAAAATTACTTTGAGAAATAAAGTATATGAGGAAGCTTCAACGAATGTAAGGAGCAAAAGTAACAATTAAAGCTTGAGAAAGGGATCAAACCTATTGAAAAAAAGGAAAGAGAGTTCAAGAGAGAGAGAGAAGTTCATTAGGCGTTTGAATGCCAAAGAGGAAATTGATATAGAATGTGGGCATTTGGATGCTAGCTAAAATAAAGGTTGAATGCCAATGTGTAAAATGTTGGCACTCATATGACCATTTAAACATAGAGGTCGCAATGAGTTATACAACTTAAATAATGCAAACATAAAGAAAAAAAGGATGAGATACATTTAGGTTATTGGGAATTTATAATCAACAGAGTAATTTTTATAAAATTCAGTCATATAATCAAATTTCTTATGAATTTAGAAATTAATGATAGAATTTTAATAACTCAATTTCAAATAAATATTTGTCATAATAATAAAGCTAAAAAAATGAAATAAGTCTTAAAAAAAATCATAAAAGAATTTAAAACCAATAAATGATGATCTATTATTGAAAGAAAGTGAACTTACAGGGTGAGTGGTACAAATAAATTAACTTCTAATCGATTTAATTTTTACAAATGAACTCTAAAAAAAATCTTTTAGATTTGCTCCTAAAAATAAAATTGGACACATTCCAAATTTCTCACATAGTGTTCCAGCAACCATGATAGAATATAAAACAAATCACCGGCCTTTGTAGTATAGATAACTCAATTAATTTATGTGGACACTCTTCTACCCGAGAATAATCCACTGTTTTGTTCTTTAATTCTACTTGAATTGTAGTATTCATGCCATGTATAAAACCTTGAATGTTTATAAGTTAAACCGAGTGTTTAAAAATGTTAAGATTTTAAAAATGAAATAGTATGAGCTTTAAAAATTACAAAATCAAATATGAGTTTCTCCTTGTATAATATCCTGTCACATAAAATCTGACACTCATAGGCTCAATAAATTCAAAAGAGACATTTATACTAAAATAGAAGTGAGATATTTATAGTGAAAGTTAAATATAAAGTTAAAAATGTACGAAAATAAGCGAGAGCAGATCTCAGATGTAAAGATTTCTACAATTTTATTCAAAATTTAGATCAAATATCATCTTGAAAGCCATGACCCGTGGAGCAACACTGTCTACTCGTGGTTTGAATGTGAATTCTAGAGTATGGTCATTTGAATGTGCCAAATTGATAGTCAACTCAAATGCTACAAAAAAGACTACAAATTTGCACCATGACTTATTTCAACTTAATGAGATTGTCTTAAAGTCTAAGAAAAGCACTAATTAATGAAGAGAAAGTTACATATACAACTCAACTAGAATAAATTTTATTCATTGAAATTTACCAATGCAATAGAACCATCATTAAAAAACTAATTAACACAATATTCCTCTAACCGTTTACATTTTCATGCTATTATTAGGACAAAATTTGTAACTAATTATCTTTCTTATCTTCACTATCTTCAATGTATTTTGACCTTCTTTCTTTTGATAAAAATAGATAATAACAACAATGTAGATTTATAATAAAGTTATGGACCTCCCAAATATTATGATGCTCTAATACCTTTATCAAAACAATTACGAAAATAACTCACCTCTCTCTGTCTATTATCTTTATCCATAACTATCACTCGATCATGGCCTTCCTTGATATAGTTTACTTATTGTTCAAGTATTTTATTCTCTGATCTCTTCTTTATTCTAAAATTGGAGTATTTAAAGTGATCCAAGCGATAATATATATATATATATGCTATGACTTCCGTTATGCAATTCTATGGTGTACATTTTAGACTTATTATAGGGTACATCACCGCGAGATCAAAGGGATTTGGCCAGAAATAGCCTATGAGCTCCATTTCCATTGTTGGGCAATGAGTTCTTCAAGCATGGTGAGGTGTTCGTCGGTGAAGGTGATCCCTCCTTTGTTCCTTTGGTTTGGCTCAGGATGAAGGTTCAAGCAGATTGCGTTAGTATAGGAAGAGACCCATGGGGCTCACCCTATGGACTGGGGGGAAATTATTCTCTCCTTTTCAGCATCAGTGCTGTCGATAAGAGATGTGCAGTACACCATAGAGTTATATCAATCTCATTTGGGTAAGGCTAAAGGGTGCTACTGGCCATGTAAGAGATTATTTGTCTATTTCTTTATAATTTATTTTGATTTAGAAACAATTTAAGGAAATAAAAAAGTTAGGAAAATATTTTCATGTGGAAAATGAGAACCATAAAATGAATAATTTTACTTGAGCTTTATATATATATATATTAATTTTTAACAATTTTAAGCATATAATAATACATTTTTGCATATATTTTATACCATTGAAGAAGCATTGACATTTGTGATGATTTGCTAAGTAATAGAAGTATATATTTAGTAGATAATGCTATAATTTTTATAATTTCTAAAAATACAAAACATTTTTAATACTTAGATTCAGCAAACTCAATGTTAACATTATATTAGGTTCATCAAATGTATTTGAAGGCTCAAAAAGAGTACATATCATATTGCTAACACACACAATATTTTGTATCGGTGATATTCAATTTTCATTCACTAGAAAAAAGTTTATTGAGTTTTAAATATATAAGTTGTAATGATTATATGTTGAACACCCAACAAATGCAACAAGAAGCTTCATCTTTCCACTCAAATAATTTTATATTAGACGCTCATAATAGAAGAGTTGTCTTACCGGCTTCAAATGTTGTATATTTATTATTATAAATATATGATAGTACAATATAATTTTATTCAATAAGCCTGTCACGATCTGAATTATCAACATAAATTATTAGTTCAAAACTTATGGATACGCTATCTACAAATTATCCATATAAATGGAATACTATCTATTATTATTATTTATATGTGGACCTTATATAACACTATCTTAGTATATTATGATATGCCATGATATAAAATGTAGCCTAGATGTATATTTTTTCTTCACAATGCTATTATCTGGCTGATTATGTGATTATATTATGCTGATGCACCAGGTCACAACATTTGTTCAATATCAATACAATAATGTATCTATAAATTACACAACTTGATATAGCTTTCATAGCTAATTTATCAATAAGATACAGTTTTACTCTAGCCTAAAAATATTAAAATGGAGTCGAGCACATGCCTCGTTAATCATATGGTAGTACCCAAATGAGATTTCTTTACCCAGTAGATCTAAGTTATGGTTGATTGGACATACAAATGTAGATTATTTATATAATGTGCATAGTCGAGTTTATAAATAGAATATTTGTAAAGCAAATATCATCTCCTACTTCTTCAAATCACTTTTATATTAAATAAGCAAATAATATGTTTGATTGAATTTGATAATTCAGCATACTTGCAGAACTTGAGGCTTATTCAAATAATTATAACTTAGTTATTGTTATAGCTAAGACACTAACTTTTCACCGAATATAATGCTAAAGGCTGACTTATGACTTACCAAAAGGGCTCCTAGGACAAAATCATACACATCAAAGTAATCATTTGATAAATATAGGCGAATAATATCTCATATGAGGGCATAGCTACACCCCAAAACTCAATATTATTAGACATGTATTGTCCAGCCATATCCTAGCAACGGCTAGTTTATCATCATAGACATCATATGAGTTTCTATACAAAACTATAGGGGGCACCACACAAAGCTTACAAAGGGGAAAGAGTAACTTAAACTAGCAAAGTAAAAAAAGAGGAGGAAATGGACATGACCTTAGAAAAAAATTACATATCCACCGGAGCTTTTATTGGTCACAGGTGATGCTACCTCTTCCCTACCATCCCTCAGTCGGAGGAGCAAACAAAATGTAAATTGGACAAAGCTTAGCCTAAGATCTAAGAACAATACTGCACTATTCATCCTACAATGAAATAAACAGCGAGCATTTGCTCAATATTTACAGCCAACAAACAGATGCCATCTGGTTTCAGTCAGGTCACCACGGCCCCGTTTGGGTCCTCCTCAAGCATCTCTTCTTTGGTCCTTGTTGCAACTTCATCATCTCCAAGGCCTGTTAGGCAACAGAAAGAGGTGAAGTAACGAAATTTTCATGCCAGTTTTGTTTTCTTAACGTAGAAGAGACACTCTAAAGGAGAATGTAAAAGCAGAAAAGGAAGAAAAAAGCCACCCAATTTGGGATCAATCGAGCCCATCAAAGAATTTCTAGTACAGCGAATAATAATAGTGAGGGAAAATTAGGCGGCAGCAGCTATAGTATCAGTTGCTGAACTGATTTCCAGAGCAGAAAAGGAGATTGCCCATGGCCATGAACATAGTCATAATTCCCGACATCTTGTTATAAGAGACTTGAGAGCATGCAACAGTAATGAAATTGTCATAAAATAGAACAAATCGATTCAAAAAGAGAACTGGTAGATATAGATACTGATCTTTGCTTTATCAAAGAAGTGAATAAAGCCTACACTATATGACAATTTTACACAGCAGGATCACCTGATTTTTCTGGATTTCCAAAATTTCTGCCTGCAGCAAATAAAAGCATAATTGCTGAGAGTTTTTGCCAACAATTAAATGCATAAATGAAAATTCAACAAGCTGAAAGGGAAATAAGTGAGATACCTGTTTCTTCCGTAGCTCTTGATTCTCTTCCTTAAGTTTGGCAACTTCTTGTTCCAACTCAACAGTGTATGCCTGAAACGTTTATAGAGGAGTAGAATTAGGAAATGTCCCTTGTCCACAACAAACAGTTACAGAAATGCCTTCTTAGGCCCACCAAATAGTTTTACATAACGTTACTCAAACTTGTGTTCTCATTACTTATTTTTTCGTTTTTTACTAAAATTACGACGTCACTTTGAATCACTATTTTTTCAGCAAAACCTCACCTTACTCTCTCTGCCACTATAGTGGGCCCTTCTCCGACATGGCAATTTCATAACATAGTGGTGCAAATTGGGGCTGACAACATGATTTTCCTTTACATCATATAGGCAACATCTATAAGCCGAGAATCAAATGGTGGCAATTATGTGCTTCAACAACAGAAAAGGGAGGATGATGACAAGGTCCCCATCCTATGCAGCCAATGTTGTCAAAATGCTCAAAAACTAGGAAAGGCATCATGTTCATACTTTGATGTAGATAAACAAATCAGGTTTTATGAAGCTATTTTTAGCTATATCATTTAGAGCATCTTAGGGTAGGTACATTTAGCTACCAGAAGGAACAATGCAGTAACAAAGTATTTATTGTTGGGGTCACTTCCTCGTGGCACTTATGTCCGCAGACTCCATTGGGGAAAATGGACGAGAACTTTCTTGAGTGGTCCGAGAAGTCTGTCATGCGGACGAAGACTCATCAGAGGCGTCGTGTCCGAGAGGTTGCTGAGGACATGGACGAGGACCCTGAAAGTGTAGGCGTTGACTCTCTCTCCGTAGGCCTGCTGTGGCCGCGTTTTGCAGGTAGACAGTTGACTCACTCTGGTTGGTAGCGACTGCAACTTCCAAGGGTGTCAGGCCTGCCATTCTGGGACGCCGGGCATGCGCCTGTCATTGCAGGCCTAGGCGGCGTGGTCCTACCACCCTAGTGCCAGTAGGGTGGCCGGGTGTCCACTAGGTCTCTTGTGTATATAAAGGCTTGCGTGTCCTTGCTTGGTGCATGCATCAAGTGCAGCCGTGAGTCTTGGAGTGCTTGTGCCGTGTCTTTGAGAGCAGACTTGGAGTGAGTCTTGAGAGAGCTGTGGGCAAGCCTTTGTTGTAAAAATAGAGTAAGAAATACTTTTAGAGAGAGAGATTGTGAAATATACACTTGAGATTGGTTTCTTTTTGTTTGAGCTTGTGTAGCTAACATACTTGTAAACAATCCCTTTTATAGTGTATTCTTTCGTGATTTTTCCCTTGGTTGAAGAAGGGTTTTCCACGTTAAAACTCTCGTGCGTATTCCTCTCGTTTTTCTATCTTTACTTTTGGCCGTCCGTCCGAGAGCTCTGCTCTGTGTTGCTGTCCGAGTGTTTTATCCGCTCGGTCACCGTGCCTTCCGTTTTTGCACCAACAATTATATCTTGGGAATAACGTAGGACACAAATATGATATGCATTTGGTTCAGGAAAGAGATTTACTATTTTGTCTATATTTTCTTGTTTGGTTTTATGTAAGTGCCCCTCCTTATGGTGTATCTGTCTATAGAAGGGAATAGGTGTAACGTCCCCGGCGCATCCGCACTGTAGATATTGTCCGCTTTGGGCTGGGGGAACTTACGGCGTCCCAGGCCAACACGCAGCTCGCACGGTTTTGTTCCTGGCAGACGGCCCAGCCGCCCCCAAAACGCGTCCACAATGGAAGAGGTATCCACGCCCTTTATAAGGCACGCTTCGTTCACCTCCCCATCCGATGTGGGACTCTACAATAGGCCTTCAACGTCCTCTCCAATCAAGAGCCCATTTATTGATAGTGGTGGTTGGTCACTAGCGGCAGTGACTAACTGGCTAGCTTCTTGAAACTTTGACATGCCAATAAGTCTCCATCATGGTGACCAACCGACCAGCCTTCTACAATCGTCATGAGTGCAGAGAGGACTTGCCAACCAGCCTCTCATGTCGGTGGGACCTACTGGTTTCTGTTGGCCAGGAGCTAGCGATAAGAACTCATCGGCCAGCCTACAAGAATGGTGGCTGGGACCTGCAAGCCAGCTTTTGACAACCAGTAGTTTGTATGGGGACCAGCTGATTGGCCCCTCAGTTGACTAGAGGCAGGGACAACGGCAGTGGTGGACTGTTACCACCAATGATGTTGCTCGAAGCTACTCCCACTAAGGGGTGAATAAGTCATCCCATGTCCTCCCATGATATTATTTATCCCAATAAGAAATATCTATTTCTGCCTAAAAAAATAAAAATAAGAAGGTAATAGATATTCCATTGAGAATAGACAAGAACAAAATAACTATTCTCCTAAACCAAACATGCTATAGAGAGGATTGAATTTCAGTTATATATGATCAGAGAAATGGAGCATCCCCATTCTAATAATTGTGTTTAAGAAAAGTGGATCCCAAAGAAGGTAAGTGAGGTTCTCATTTGTTGATGGTCGAGAAGTAAATAATTGAACCCAAAAGTGAAGAGCTATAGGCAGCTATATGGATTGACTTCAGAACATGTAGATACTAACACATCTATATTTTGCATAAAGACCCATTCTTAAAATTTTTGTTTCGTGAGCATGATTGTCAAGTGAGACCGAATACTTGTTGATCATACTGAAGGAATATTAATGACAAAGCTTTCAGTATGTGCAGTTCCTTTATTTATTGTTCACTCCCAACAAAAAATATTTCTTGAAGTCTGCAAGATATACATAACGAGCAGTGGGTAGATCATGCATATCCTGCAAATTGTAATGCAGTAGGTAACACATGAGAAGTTAAAGCACCCCATAATTAATGGTATTTATCCCTTTTTTTTTATATATCTAAGAGGAAGAATGGTATAAGAACAATTCGCAGAAAAATTTCACCTGTTTACGTGCTCGTGATCTTGCAGCTGATTCTCTGTTCTTTATCATTCGCCTTTGCCTTCTCTCAATAACCTTTTCAACAGCATGGTTATATTTCCTGCCCCGGAGACCTCCATTGAACACATAAGGAACTGGTGAGACCGATGACGAATCTCCATTAGACTTTGCAATCCCATCAGATGACAATGTTGCAGGTGATCCAGTGGGAATGACAACTGCTCCACCTGCCAAACCAGCCATGGCCATCCCCCGACCTTGTAAAGCACTACATTGAGCCAAATTACAGTTTATTGAAGGATCAGATAATCCAACAATGTCACCCCTAATTCCTGAGCTACCCAGCTGACCACTGCTAGCTATAGGCATTGGAGGTGTACAAGAAACAGTAGCCTGATTAGGAAATATCGGTGGCTGCTCCTGTGGTAGCGGCTGAAGGAGCATCTGTGGTTGTGTTGGCTGTTGATAGGAAGATCTATTGCCATTAACGTTCAATGGTAAATTAGGTGTCTGCAGAGATAACTGACTTTTGCTATCTGGAATCTGATTACCCATTAATCCAACGCCTCTACCTGGCTGCTGAAAATTGATTCCAAAGCCAGTATTATTGTTGCTAAACTGCATTAAATCTCCAAAAAGCCCAGTAGCACTAGGCTTTCCAGATAATTGGGTATCTTCCCTTACCACTCCCGCTCTTCCCAAAAATTCCTCCAAAGTCGTCTCTCCTAAAGTCTGCTGCCTCTGTGGGATAGTTGATCCAGCACCTTCATCCTTCCCCGTAACATACTCTTTCCATATATCTCTCCAAACCTCATCAACAGTTTTCTGACTAAGTGTCCTGGGAAGGGTAAGTGAGCCCTGTCTCTGCAAATATACACCACCCTGATTACCCCCATCTAGGCCAACACCACCAACACCTCCAGCCGCCATATTTTGCGTTTCCTCAGCACTCCAGATGTTCTTCAACAATTCATCCATGTTCATAGACCCAAAGTCCTTTCCATTTCCACCTAAAGTACTCTGAAACTCATCAAATGTCAAAGAGTATATTGAGGATTGTCTTGCCAAGGGAAAATCCCATGGTTGTCTCCCATTTCCACGGCCTTCCGATGGCCCCTCATTTCCATAGTTCTTGAAGTTTAAATTACTCCCCATTTTCCTCAAGCTCCTATTCCCTGCGAATTCCAAATTTGCTCAAATGAGTCCAATCTTGTACATTTTGCACTACCAAAAACAGCTGAGATCCGGCCTCCTCAAATTCAGCACCTCAACTACTTCCCCCTAGAATTTTGAAACTAAACCTACGGACGCAGATTAACAGCGACCAGATTCAGATATGCGGAATGTACAACTTACAACAATTAAATTCTAAAAATGAACCAAAATTGTTCTCCAGAATAAATTAGTGTTCCCAAAGCACTTAAAAAAGAAACATAAAATCAACCAATCAAAACAAGCACATCTCAAATCAGAATTCTGCAACTTTACTTCACCAACAACATTTACAAGAACAAAAAAGCAACTAAGCAAATGCGATCCGAATAATTGTAGGAAAGCGTTGCATATGGTCAATGTCAAAAGTTTGAGCTCACAACAACCAAGACGAAAAAAATCCAAATTGACCAACAAAATCAGTCGCGCATCAGCGTGCATAAGTTTCCACAACAAAACCGAAACCCAAGCAAACTAGATTTATTTATTTTTCTCCATACTTTCAGAAGGAAAACAGGAAGTAAGATTCAAGGTTAGAGAGAGAAAGTAAGAGAGAGAAAGAGATATGATCTTTTGATTTTTCCCTTGCATTCAATTGTTACCTGTTAACTTCCGTCTGGATTTTCTCTCTCCTCAGCGAGTGAATTCCTTTGGCTGCTCCTCAACACAGACTCTCTCTCTCTCTCTCTCTCTAACTGCGGGCTGCGAGCGGAGATCTCTGGCGGAGGCGACAAGTGTCGGCTGTCTGGTGCTTCCGCCCCCTTTCAAGAGAGCCTCGAGCCTCTTCTTTTTTTGCTAATCTAGTGGGGGCCACGGCGCTTAGGGTACGTGGACCAATCATGGCGTGGAAGGAACGCTTGATGTGACTCCATCCAATCAGATTCCGCAAAATGGGTGGGTCGATGGCCATCCACGTTGCTGCAAATCGAACGGCAGATGTGAGGGGCCTTGTTTTGTCGTGTAGCGTAGCGACGCAGCCTGAAGTGCGGCTGTAGGTACAGTGCGCACGTTTGACCGTCAGCTGTCACCGGACACTGGATAGTGGCCAAAAAATAAATTCTTTATAATCATATTTATATATATATATATATAAATAAATAATATAATTTTTGAAATTAATTTATTTTCATTATAAAAAAATCCTTTCTTTATATAAAAAAATTATGAAAAAATTGTAGTAGACGGGGCTCTTAAAATAAAATGCGGAAACTGCGCTGCGGATAAGGTCATGGGCCCTACCGATAACAAATACTAAATAATGGTGAAATTATAATTATTAAATATGATTAAATAATTAAGAGATATAAATACTATTTCTTCAGCTGTGTTTTAATTATAATTAACAGAGGAGGGTTTATATTTTTTTCATTGACATCAATAATTATTTAATTTTAATATTTTTAACAAAATAAATTAATCAAAATTTGACTATTTATTAACAAATAAGTGACTTATAATGACTGTCATAATTTTGATAAGAGTAGATAAAGATACTAATATCATGTAACAGTTAACCATAACCAATGTGTAATAACCAAAATTGGATCTAATACTATATAATCTGATTATTTTTTAACAAATAAGTGAGTTACAGTGACTATTACGATTTTGATAAGAGTAAATAAATATAATAATATCAGATAAAATTTAACCATAACTAATGTGTATTAACCAAAATTAGGCCTAACGCTATGTGATAACATTATGAACATAATAAGCTGATATAATTACTGTAATCTTAAAAATAGTTAAATTATTTTTATCTGACCCCAATAATAATATCATGGCAAATACTGGTGCAAGTCAAGTGTTGGAGCCCATTCTTTAAGTTTGATTTTTTTTAAAAAATTATTATATAATTATTTTTTCTATTTACCTAATATATAAAAATAATAATATCATAAATATAAATTTAAAAATCAGATGTTATAACAAAAACTAAATAAATGTTATAAGATCAATTAAAATATTAATTTGAATTAATAAAAAAATTTTAATTCAATTCTTGATATGTCTATATCTAATTTTTTTTTTATTTATATAAAGATTTTCTTTGAGTGCTGCCAACTGATCACAAATTCAACAAATTGGATCCACCATTGATGATTAGTTAATAAATTTTAAAAAATAAATATATAAATTTAGTTAGGTAATTAATTATTAAAATATTAATACTGTAAATTGTATCACTTAATTGATATTGTAGAATGGTACAATATTATAGATTGTTATTATTGGTTTTTCTATAAAAAAAAAAAGAAAAAAGAGCCAAAGCATTGCCACTATGTGCACTTGCTATTATTGGTGAGTCTTCCTAAAATAATTATGCCATGATATCATAAAGTGAAGGTCAGAATATTCCATTTCAAGTTTGGACAAGTCAATGTTTTAGCGTGATAAGGTATGTGGATGGATAGATAAGGTTGGGGTTGGTAGTATTTCATGATTGATAAATATATTTTGATATAATATTCTCATCTTTGTTAATTATAAAAGAAATATTAATAATATCAAAGTAGTTTGAACAAAAAAATACAAAAAAAAGTATGATTTGGGGTAAGTCAGATAGAATTACAAAGCGTTAGAAAGAATTTTGAAGTTATTCTAAGAAAAAAATTGGTTTATTACTAAATCAGCTAAATTTTGATCAAGTTAGGTAAACTTAGACAAATATCTTACTTAGTTGATTAGGTGTCAATTAAAGATAGCCAACCACCTGACTAGATACATAAACTTGCTGAATAATCATGTTAGACTAGCCAACACCTAACTAGATACATAAACTTGTTGAATAATCATGTTAGACTAGCCAACACCTAACTAGATACATAAACTTGTTGAATAATCTTGTTAGACTAGTTGAGCTCATAAGAAACAGACTTACCTACAAAATTGGAGAAGTGACTAAGAGTGAGTAATAGAATGAATTTGTCCTTAAAAAAATATAAAAACCCATAAAAACTAGTAAGACTCTCATAGAATGATGGATTCAACTGATGGAAAAGATATAACTTACATAGTCAAAATAACAGTTATAAAAAAGGTAAAATTTTATCAGAAAAGAATATCTAACTGAAATACAAGGTTGATCCAAATAGATTTGGAGTAAGATTTGAATCAAAATATTCAAGTCATACATATCACGAATATAAATAAATGGTCATGTAAGTGGGGATATCTCATCTAAATACACTTGAGGCTAAAGGTATTATCATGTTAGCCAAATTAGAATTCAAAAAACTAAAGGAATGAATATGAAGGGATGGTCTCGGGGTGAGGAGAAGTGTCCATGGCCTTTTGCAAAACCAACTTCATGGCATATGGAGGGTGTTTTAAGCATGGCTAAGAAGAATAGTTATTAAATACCCTTTAGAAAATAGACTGGCAATAACATCTCAATTGAAGTATCTTGAAGCCAAATTTGTATGCTTTTTCTAGAGATAAAAAGAAGAGATGAGGGGATGAATGATATTCGACCTCAAAATATTTTTCAAGAAGATCCAAGAACACTTTGAAATTTCTCGATTGGTTAGTCTACTTAAAATTATTGAATTTCGTTATATAAGTCATGTAAATTTAAAGAAATTAAGTTTATTCTGAAAATATAAAAACACTAAATCTAGCCTTTCACAAGGAAAAAAAGGGATACAATGAAAAGAATAAATTCAATTATAAATTCTCAATAAAGAAGAAGAATATGAAAGCATTAATCCATTCTAGTGACAAAAATAGCTTCATGAAGTGCTTTCTCTATAAGAATAATGGGCATTTAAGGAAAGTCTATTTTAAAAATTAAAAAATGACTTGAAAAAAAAAGGTATACTATTTTTTTTTATATGTTGTGAATCAAACTTTATAAAAATTCTTCATAACATATTTGTAGATTTACTATGGTAGTATTCTTCACATACGTAAAACTATATATGAATTACTAAATATAAGAATTCTCATAAGAAGAAAGGGTTACATCATAATGGGTAATAATATGTATTCATGTGTAAAAAATATTGAAACGTTTAAATTAGTTTTAAAAATTTATCATATATTATGCCTATCTAATATCGTTTATGTACCTAGATCTTTTAGAAACCTTTTATCATTATATTGGCTAATTTTTGTATTTATTTTAGATCCTCTTTTATAATTTATACTAACATAACCTTATTAAAAGAGTACATTAATTGATAGTTTGTTTAAACTTGACCTTGATAATTCTTTTGAACTATTCCTTTAGATAGAACCTATTAATCAAAAAGTGTGGATTCAAATATGGCATGTTATATGAAGGCTCTTCTAAATTATGGCTTTGAAGATTAGGATACATCTCTATAAAACAAATTAAGAGATTTGTAAATGATAAAATATTACCAATACTTGATTTTTAAAAATTGGATACTTGTATAGATTATATAAATGATGAACATATTAATAAGTTTAAGAAAAATGCTACTAGAAGTACATATGTATTGGATCTTATACATATAGGTATTTGTTGGTCATTTAGGATCTTTTTTTTTTTACAAACTATAAATAATTTATTGTCTTAATTGATAACTACTCATATTATTATCTTTACGTACTATCTGATAAAGTTTAGCACTAGATGTTTCTAAAATTTTCAATATAGAAGTAAAATTATAACCTGATAAAAAAACAAAAATAGTAAAGTTTGAAAAAGGTGGTTTGTATTATAGTAGATACATTAAATTAGGATAACAAATGGATACAGTTGCTCAATTTTTTTAAAAAAAATATGATAGCATTGTACAATATATATTATGCTTGGTGCTCTCAATCAAAATGAAGTTGTTGAAAGATAGAAATTTAATATTAATAAATATGGTAATGAGTATAATGAGTTATTTCACTTTTTTCATTTCTACATGAAGCGAAACTTTAAAGATCGAATTGTACATTTTAAATTAAGTTCCTATTATGGTTGTTTCTAAAATATCTTTTGAGATATGAACAGATAAAAATTTTAGTTTAGAATATTTTCACATCTGGGCTTATAAGGTCGAAGTTAGGGTATTCAAATCACAAAAAAAAAGTTGGATTTAAGAACTATAAGGGGTTATTTTTTAGGTCATTTAGAAAGATTCAAGGAATTTAGATTTTAATATTCTAATTACTCTTTAGGATTTATTGAAACAATGAATGCTAAGTTTCTGGAAGTTGATCAAATTAGTAGGAGTATAAAAGCCTCGTGAAATCATTTTTGAGGAAAATTAAACTTCTAAAATTATGTAATATTTAGTTAAATGGTTGATAATTTTATCAGTCACTATTAATAATTTTAATAAGGATCATGAGTTTATTATAAATATACCAATAATAACTAAATTTTCTATTATAAATTAGCTGTTACTAAATATATTGTTAAATTTATGCCAACAATACATCAAGAAGAAATATTAAGAAGATAATAAGAAATAAGATATCACCTATTATTTCTAATTATTATGTGTATATTCAAATGGTGCAAATTTAACATTAGATAAAGTAATAATTCGATCACTTTTTCACAAGTTATAAATAATTTGAATTCATCTAAATTATATGACACTATAAAGAATGAGATTAACTTAATGGAGAAATATGAGGGGTGAGATTTAGTTGAATTATGTCATGAGCTACGACTATTAGTTGTAAATTGGTCTATAAGACCCAAAGAAATGCCAAAAATGATATAGAACGATATAAGATCAGGATTATTGTCAAAACATTTACTTAAAAAGTATAATAAAGTATTATAAGACAAGTTATAAATAATTTGAATTCATCTAAATTATATGACACTATAAAGAATGAGATTAACTTAATGGAGAAATATGAGGGGTGAGATTTAGTTGAATTATGTCATGAGCTACGACTATTAGTTGTAAATTGGTCTATAAGACCCAAAGAAATGTCAAAAATGATATAGAACGATATAAGATCAGGATTATTGTCAAAACATTTACTTAAAAAGTATAATAAAGTATTATAAGACAAGTTATAAATAATTTGAATTCATCTAAATTATATGACACTATAAAGAATGAGATTAACTTAATGGAGAAATATGAGGGGTGAGATTTAGTTGAATTATGTCATGAGCTACGACTATTAGTTGTAAATTGGTCTATAAGACCCAAAGAAATGCCAAAAATGATATAGAACGATATAAGATCAGGATTATTGTCAAAACATTTACTTAAAAAGTATAATAAAGTATTATAAGACAAGTTATAAATAATTTGAATTTCTCTAAATTATATGACACTATAAAGAATGAGATTAATTTAATGGAGAAATATGAGGTTTGAGATTTAGTTGAATTATGTCATGAGCTACGACTATTAGTTGTAAATTGGTCTATAAAACCCAAAGAAATGCCAAAAATGATATAGAATGATATAAGGTCGGGATTATTGTCAAAGCATTTACTTAAAAAGTATAATAAATTATTATGAGACATTCTCTCCTATTTCAAAGAAATATTCTCTAATAATAACCTTAATATTGGTAGATCATTTTGATTTAGATAAGTATGATAACAATTTTTCAATAGCAATTTAGATGAGGAGATATGCATAAAACAATCAGAGAGTTTTATTTTAAATAAAAAGGGTCATTTATTTTATAAGCTAAATAAATCTATATATAAGCTTAAATAGTCATTTTGTCAGTGATATTATAAATTTAATGATGTGATTTCTATATATAATTTTATATAAAATATTTTACATTATTATATGTACCTAAAAGTCAATGGGAGCCGATTTATTTTTTTATCCTCTATGTGAACGTCGTTTTGCTCAATAATAATGATTTTAGATTAATTAACAAAAGTAAGCATTTTCTTTTCAATCATTTTGATATAAAAATATTGGCAAAACTATGTATGTTATTGACATAAGAGTTCATAGAGAGAGATCTCAAGAAAACAATTATTGATCTTAAAAAGGCATACATTAAGAAAATGCTAGAGAAATATACTCTAGATAATTCAAAGCTTGACCCTACGCCTATAACTAAAGGAGATAGGTTAAAAATGGCACAATGCCCAAAAATAAAGCTTATAAGGAAACAAATAAGATCATATTCTTATATTTCTCTTGTTAGAATATTAATGTATAGTCAAATCTTTGCTAAACCAAGTATAGCTTATGTAGTAGGAGTTTTATAAAGATTTCATATGGATCCTAATTTATATTATTAAAGATCTATAAAAAATATACTTCAGTATCTATAAAGAATATAAGATTATATATTTACATACAATAAATTTGATTCGTTAAATATAAATTGATATATGGATTTTAAATTTATTAAATATCTATATAATAAAAAGTCAAGCTCAATATATATTTTTTGTAATTGTTGGAGGTAAATTCTCCTCAAAGAGTATGAAACAGAAATTGGCTGCAACTTTTACTATGAAGATTGAATTGGTAACATGTTATAAGGCTGTCAAATATATAGTTTGACAAAAAAATTTTATTACAAGACTGAAGGTCGTTACTTTTATTTCTAGATCTATAAGAATAATTTATAATAATTTAGTAATAGTTTTATCAATAAATAATAGAAAGATATTTAATAAAAATAAGTACATGAAAGTCAAGTACATTGCTATAAAAGAAAAATGTTATAAACATAAGGTATCTTTTGAGTACATCAATACAATACTGATGATTGTTGTCATGTTCCTATCCTAAAATTCAAATTAATCACATCATAAATCAAAACCTATAAATAAATTAGATCAACAACTAACTTAATTTCAATTCAAATATTGAAAAATGCAATCTTATAATAAATATTGTTAAGCAATCTAATAATAAATATAATAAAGTCTAGAATACAAAGGTCACATCTAAAAATAACTCTTATAATTCCTCACTTGATCAACCAATACCTAAAAGTAAGGAAAGTATCATTAAAATTGATAACAAAGAATCCTAATAATCCAAAATGACATTTAAGCTTAAGGCCCATGGCCAAATACAACTATTAAAAATCAGCACTATAAACTCTAAATCGGGTAATCTAAATATAATAAAACATCATAAAATTATTCTTTTTGAAAATTTCTCTCCATGTCCAATATCTCTATAAGTTACATCCAAGCTTACTAATTTAAAATGTTAATAAAAAATGATAACAATGAGTTTAATATTCAATAAAATATAAATAAATTTCATATTTGTAGATATAGTGAATAAACATTCAAATAATAATAATCATGATCGAAAACAAAATGCTAAATATGTTAATCATGCAAATATATAAAAATTAAAGATCAGTGATTATTCCCACATATAAATGTGGCAAAAAATAATATTCACCAACAATGGTTAAATCTGATAGTTTGTATTATGATTTTTTTTTTCACATAGCTAAAAATTATACACCACAATAAAAGAAAGTGTTTCTTTAAGAACTCTTGTAACTACTTTTTAAAATATTTTAACTCTGAATGTGTCATCCTATATGGATCTTTAAAATTAGCATAGATCCTAATGTCACTTTTATATCAAACTCAATCTCCCTATTTAGCAGAAAACTAGGTAAATCCTGTGGAAACACATCCTTGAAATTTTTTTTACCGCTAGAATCTCCTCAGCCAACAAATTATGACTTCTAATAGTGGTAATATAAGTTAGGCAAGTTTGACACCCACCTTTAATTAAATGGCATGTATGAACAACAAAAATCATATAAGTTAATTCCTTTTATTTATTCCCTGGAAAAATAAAAAGCTCACAACTCAAAATCAAAATGTGTATCCTCTTATTAAAACAATTTACACTTGCATGATAGCATGCCAATTAATCTGTGTAAGATTACATCAAAGTTGTGCTTGTCTAAAGAAAAATCAAATTTATTATCAAATCAAAACCTAATATGTAATATTAGTTGTTAAAGATGAACCCATATATATAGACACAAATGATGAATATTTCATAATCCTAGGTGATAAATACAAATGGCATGCAAACATAGGCCATACAAAAGAATGCGTAAACCTCAATCCAAATAATACACGTGCAGAAATTTTAGAAATTAAAAGTTTACATTCCATTACAGCAAAAGCTATACTTGAAGCATTGGACATTCTAAATGTTTGCCCGAATGGAAAGGGATATTCTTTGATCATATAACTAAATTAGAGGCAATTGAAACACACTCCCATATGCTTGTAACCAAACCTTCATCTGTGGAATTTCCCATAATGAGGGAACATGAGTTTCAATTATTGTTGTTTGCCGGATACATTTTGTAGTCTAGCTTCCATCCCCATCCACTTATTATGAGACTTCATCCTCTTATGGGATCCTCTTGATCCCAAATTTTAATCTCTTTGACTCGTGCTTTTCTTCTAAAAAACCTTTTCTCTCTCTAATGCATACTCATAAAGTAAAACATAATCAAAAATTGTACCACATGTCTTAAAACTTAACATCACCGACTGCTTTCAAATTGTATCATTTAATCTTTGAAGAAGCTTCTCCACTCTACTCCTCTAGTTTATCACTACATGTGAAGCATAGCAATCTAATTCGATAAGCTTCGCATCAAACTCTATCACCATCCGATTTTTTGCCATAAGCGAGTGAATTCATCTTTTTTCTATTCCCATAGACATTGAAAAATACTTGTCTAGTAACGCTTCTAAAAATAGGTTTTGTGGATGTCTTCATTCTCTAATCCTAAGATTCTCTTCTTTATCACCTACTAATGGTCAACTTCTCCACTCACCTTGTGTGAAGTAAACTTTATATTATCCTCCCCTAAATAGTTGATCACTTCAAAGACGTTTTGATACAATAGTTATAGAATTTAGCTTTAGTTGAATTTAAATCTCCCAAAAATTTCAACAGACGTTTATTGGTGAACCAATCATAGGTTGTCAACACAATATCTAGATTCAACACCATCGGCTCCGAATTCAATTGCCTCTAGATCATTCAATCTATCACGTCCAACATATTATACAAGACGCTCTCCTTACAATTTATTCTTATATCACTTTTTTTGTCACAACCTACCCCAAAACCCAAAATTAGCTATATCATAAATCAAAATTCGTAAATAAATTTGTTTAACTAACTTAATCCCAATCTAAACATTAGGATGTAGTCCTATAATAAATATCATTAAATAGTTCGATAACAAATATGACAACACTGAAAATCCAAAGGCCATAGCTAAAAGTAAGTTTCAAAACTCCTCACTTGGTCAACTGATATCTATAAATAAGGAAAAATATAATCAAATCAGATAATAAAAATATCCAATAATCAAAACTAGAATTTAAACTTAAGGCTCATGGCCAAATACAACCATAAAAAAACTCAACATAACAAATTTCAAATTTAGTAATCCAAATACAATAAAACATCCTAAAACTATTCCTTCCGAAAAGATTTCTCCACATCCAAAATGTATACAAGTTTCATCCAAACCTGGTAATTTAAAAAGTTACGGAAAGATGGCAAGAGAGAAACTAACACTCAATAAAATATGAATAAATTGTATATATGTATGTGTGTGAATACGGTGAATGAACATGCAAAGAACAATAATAATGATAAAAAGTCAAAATGTCAAAAATGTCAAAATAGCAATGAAACATAAGAAAATTATATAAACATATAAGAACTAATGATTAGTGATTATCTCACTAATAAATATTGAATATTAAAATTCAAATTATGATTGTTTCTAAATAGCTAAAGGCTATATACCGCTATTTACTGTCCACGAGTAAGTCGGCTATATACTATTTTCTATAGCTGGAGTCAAATATTACTTTTTTAACCTAAATATTTTAAGTTCAACTTTGATTTACAAATAATATATTAAAATTTGGCAGAATATATTCTACTAATTCTTTACAATAGTCATTATTTATTTAAAATTGACACATTACACTAAAATAATAATATATAATTTTTTCTCCAAATAAAAAAAATAAATAGCCTTTATCAAATTAAAATAGTATTTTTACCAAATTACTAACATAAAATAGACATGAAGGAATAAATTATCAAAGATTTTAAGATTTCTAGATAACATATTTAATTTAAGATATAAGTCTTCAAAATCTTATGAAATATGAACAAAACTAACATGCATGCAATATATAATCAAATGAAGTTAACTAACATTACACTTACAAGTATTTAAAAAAAATATTCAAAAATTTTTTTTAAAAATTAGTAACTATTGCGTCCCCAAATCTGGATTGTTCTAGAGGATAGGGACTATTCAATCTTTTGTATCAGGTCGAATTGGAGTCGATCCAGTCATCGTTTTTTCAAACCTAAATCCTATGCAACACAACTAAAAATAAGAGGTCAGAGGATTTGTGAAACTCTCTCTGGGGTATATCCTTTGACACTTAAATTAATAATATTTCTTTAAGAAATAGAAATGTATAGAAAAGTAGGAAAGTTTTGCATGGGAGATATTTAGTATGAGAATTTAGTGTTTTGTTGCATCTGGCAGTGAGACGGCTTAAGAGTTATGCACTCGATTGGGAGTTGCTTATTAGGTGTCGTCCCAAAATAAAATGAGATTGTGATGCCTTTCAGTGGTTTTTTAGGCAAAGAAATCTCGTGGCAGCTCTTCTTTCTTTTTTCCTACTTTCCTTTGAAATGGTGACGAAGTATTTATAATATTGACAGGCAGTTTTGATCTCCCCCACTACCTGCAGAACCGTCTTGGATAAGGAAAATTAGTTGGCAATCGGTTTCCTTTCTCCGTTTCGACCGATTACGGTCAATTTTCCAATGGAAGTGGCCATGAGTCGTTGTTCAAAGGATCCTGATTCCAGTTAGTTTTCCCAACCTTTCCCTAGGCCTTTTTTCTGAGATGACTCATTTTAGGTCGTGAGGTGGGAGGCTTTTTACTGAGTGTCTCTTCCATTCGTGGGCCCTACTACCGAATCGGCCCATTTATAGAAGTACCCATCATTAGCTCCAATACTAGGAGGTTTAAATTTTTAACCCCCAGTATATTCATTGATGGAACGTGTTTGTCGCTTGCTTGTTCCCAGATTGGATTATGATCCACCAAATAGTTTTGTCGCTAGTCTAGCTTGCAAACCAACGGGCTTAGATTAATGCTGGAGTGGATCTAGACTAACCAGTCCGAATCAGTGCCGAACTGGATTGTGGACAGCCAGTCCGGACTAAATCATGGCTAATTTGGAGTGAATTGCAACCAATCAATCTGGATTGACACTGGATAGGGTCATGGCTTGCCATTTCGGATTCGACCTCTACTGTACGCCACTAGTCTGCTTTTTTACGAAGTGAAGACTACCTTGGAAATTGGCATGTCTTGTCATCAGACCTATTCGGCCTGCCACATGTCTGCTATCGATGCAGTGTCAGGCCATCAATCCTGACACTGGGCGGCTAGTGTGCCGCATTGCTACGAGGTGCTCACGTGTGTCCCTCCTCACTATGGGATGCCCTCCTTGAAATCACGCAAAACCGTACTGAGGTGCCTTTTTAAGTTCGAAATGGATGCTTATAAAATCGGCGCTACTTTGCCATTTTCTTCCTTATGAATCTTCGGTCTTCTGCCTTCTTCCCAAAATCTCTGGCCATCTTCTTCTTCTTTAAATCAAAGCCTTCTTTTTTTTATTGTTTCAAAGGCTTGTTTTCATGGCTCCTCGTATTGGTGCAATCAAGTCGGTGCCCTCTATAACAGATATAGAGACCCTTAATTCATAGTATAAGATTTCCCAGGAAGTTTCATTTGTGGTGCCAGCTGAGAATGATAGAATCTACTCTCCTCCCAGCGGGTTTATCACTGTCTACAAAGCCTACTTGAAGAGTGGTCTATGGTTTCCTATTGCACAGGAGTTGCACAAAATTTTTGTGGATCTTGGTATTTTCATCGCACAGTTCCATTCCAATGCAGTAAGATATCTTTACAATCTTTGCATCTTTTTTCACCTTTGAGAGCTGACACTGAATACTATGGCCATGAAGGTCTTATTTCGATTATGCCAGAGCGGGGATTGGATCTCGCTATCCCCTGGTGAATTAAACATAAATGGTATAATTTATGAGTCAGTGAAAAAATGGAAGGACTGGTTTTTCTTCTTAAAGGTTGCTTCCAAATTGGGACTTCCTAATGAATGGGACAAAGTGTTGAAGCCTTTCACCGACAAAATTTCTCGTGAGGAAGAGGACTCAATAAGGCTATTGATAGAGCTTATCCGGACAAATACAGCTTCGTCCAGCGATAAGGATAAGGAGCGCTTGTTCCTAAAATTCTTGCACTAACCAAGTAGAAGCCTCGATTGGAGGAGGTAGGAGTAACCGCTCCATTGCCCAAAACGGTGCAAAAGGAAGGCCAAAGGCATAAACATTAGGGACCCCTCATCACGGTGACAAGCTGCTTTGCCGAGTCCTTCTTCTTCTTCCACTGAGACTGGCCTTCCCATGTCGAAGAGAATGCGGGGGATTGGCATATTGATTTCCTCTCCTCCTATCCTTGCAGCTGCGGGTCCCTTGCTCCCTCTTCTGGAGCCCCTAGCGAATCGGAGGTTGAGAGAGTTTTAGGCATACCTAAGGCTGGTGGGTTGACCAGGCCAATTTGTGAGTTGGCCTAGGCTTGGGAGGAGGTCCTCACTGTTGAGGCCATTCTGTCTGAAGAAATGGTACCCAGCCTTTCTATGGAGTTGGCTCAGGTCTAAAAGGAGCCCCTTGTTTTCCTGGCCAATACCGGGAGAGACATCGAAGTGGCAAGAATCGTGGAGGCGTCCTGTTTAGGGACTCCTGTGTTGGATCCGGTGGCTTTCTCATTCCATCCAAGTCCTAGAGGGGATCGGCTGGAGTGGGAGTCCATTCCAAAGTCTAATATGGTGGCTTCCTCATTCAGTCCCAATCCAAGAAGACATCGACCGGAGTAAGCATCCACTTCTACTTCTTCATCCGAGGTGCTTATGAGCATCACAGCTCAAAGAGCGCGTTACATCACGCTATATTTTTAGAGAGTTTTTCACTTTACTAGAAATGACCTAGCTTGATTTCCATTCTTCATTTTCTATTGGTAGGATGATAAAACAGCCAAGATTTTGAGGATATGTTTGCACTAAAGGAGTCTTAGGATTCATCAGCTTGAGGGGGAGGTTCACCAATTGACCCAAACATGCATCGATCCAAGTATACTCGAGGAGATGTGGAGCCAGATGAATGCTACTGTGCTGTGGCCTAGCAATATCAAAAAATGGGTCTCCAGCCTTTAACTCAAGCTGCAACAGACTAAGGATGCTCTACAGTTGGCTGAACAGTATCTCGTCAACCTCCAGAGTGATAATGTTTAGTTAGGTTCAGAGCTGATGACCCGGCTTAGACTGGAGGTGGGTTCATCTTTGAATTCTAGATTTTCAAATGGCATTCTCCTGTGTCAACAAATTACTTTGCTGTTGGATCCTCACTTTCCTATTGGTTTCTTTGACCAAAGGAGTATAAGTGCCCGACATCGATCTGATCTGAAAAATTTCTCTAACAGGGGTTAGCCTTCGTCGCATCCTCGGGGGAGCCCCCAGTCCTAGTGTTGTTCTCATTTTCTTTGTGTCATACTAATGTTCCTTTACATTTTATTTTTAATGAATCAAGGAAATTTTTTCCAATCACTATTCTTACTGGAATTTTATGTACCAACTTAATGTCATTTGTCGGTTTAGCATTATGGTTGTCATTACCGGTCTTTGGTGAAGTCATGGTCATCATCTGTGTGTTACCATTATAGGCTTGCCCATTTGGGGAATGCCATGATATCCACATGTCTGATCCCAATTCCCAGGTCATGGTAGAGTAAAGGTGCTTGCCCTTGTACACGAGAGTTGCTACATGCATACTGAAGAGCCCCCTAAGATTTAGACGTTTGACCCCACATGGGCCACTCGGAGTGAATTTGAGGTTCAAATCTGACCGCATATGGGTTGCTTGGAGTGAGTTTGAGGTTTTAATTCTACTGCGTATGGGCCACTCGGTGACTGGACCGAGATTGTTTGACCATTTTTAGGTTGAGGAGCAACTAGATTGCAACCCACCTGACTTAGGGAAAGTTTAGGCCGTTTTGATTTTATGCAATGTTATTCTAGGGATTCGTATGAATAAGTAAAA
Source organism: Nepenthes gracilis (assembly GCA_033239525.1). Lineage (NCBI taxonomy): Eukaryota > Viridiplantae > Streptophyta > Magnoliopsida > Caryophyllales > Nepenthaceae > Nepenthes > Nepenthes gracilis. Next base: position 761,338 of record BSYO01000026.1, on the reverse strand, counting down.
AATAAATAAAATAGATAAATGAATGAACAACTCATTTTATTAATTTAAATATAATACAAATACACTTAAGGATACACATTTTACCTACCTAGATTTGGTATGAAGTTATTGATAGAACTTTTTTAAGTGAACCGCATTCTACGTTCTTAGTATCAATATGCCATTATGGGTGCGTAGCTTGTACGCACCATCTCAGAGGATAGCCAAAATGATGAACAAGCCTTCTCAGTTCGGAGAGAGTTTACTCCTCTTATCAATTTTACCTGTTGACTCTATACTCCATAGAAGTAGGTCTCCAACGTCGAATTAGCACACTTTTATCCTTTTATTATAATATCAAGCGATTCGCTATTGGTAAGCTGTCGTACGCACTTTGGCTCCTTCTCGAGTTTTTTCAAGTAGGTCGAGATGCTCCATGAGTTACTGTGTATTGTTACGTGAGTCAAAACTCTCAACTCGGAGGCTGGGTAGTCCGATCTCTACTGAGATGACTGCTTTGGTTACAAAGCATAGAGTGAAGGGTGTCTCTCGTGTAGACTTATTGGGCATCATCCGTTAGGACCATAATACTGAGGGTAACTCATCTGCCCAGGAACCCTCAGTGTCATCTAGTTTGGTCTTCAGCCCGTGTTATAGGGTTCAGTTGGTGACCTCTACCTACCCATTTGATTGTGGGTAGCTCACGGAGGTGTGAACCAACCAGATGAGTAAGTTCTTATAGTACTTGGTGAAGCGCTTGCCCATGAATTAGGTTCCATTATCGGTTGCTTATCACTTAGGGATCTCAAATCTGCAGATAATGCTTTTCTGAACAAACGCTATCGCATTATGCTTGATGATCCTTACCAACGGAGATGCCTTAACCCACTTAGTAAAATAATCAATGCCTACAATAACGAACTTTCTTTAATCAGATGCGATTGGAAAGGGACCGAGTATGTCCAACCCCTATTGCACAAATGGCTATGGGGCCTGCCGAGTTTTGAACTCGATCAGTGGCTAATGAGGCATGTTACCTACCGCTAAGTTCATTCTTGACCCGGTAGCAATTAGATAGAACGACTAGTTTACTGCGTCAGCAAGACTTTGTCAGACGTAGAGACATGTTACACACATGCCGAAAAGACTGCACTGGCCCTCGTCTATTCCGCACGGAAACTGCAGCTCTACTTCCAAGCTCACAAGATAGTCATCCTGACTGATCAACTCCTCAAAGGTATATTGCAAAAACCTAATGTGTCTCGATGGTTAGTCAAATGTGCAATCAAATTGAATAAATTTGACATAGAGTTCAAGCCAAAATTGGCCATAAAAGGATAGGCTCTAGCTGACTTTGTAGTTGAAACCATGACCCTGATTCGAGACACCCAAATGGCCGACGAAGATGCTTGTTGGATAGAGATAGCCCCGATCTAGACATTACATGTTGATGGGTCATCAACACACTTTGGTAGAGGGGCCGTAGCGGTCTTGAAAACTCTAGATGGGATGAAAATAAGCTTCTCACTGAAGCTTGGATTCCCGACAACTAACAATGTTGCCGAATATAAGACCTCACTCACCAGACTACATTGGCTAAGGAATGTACGACGAAGCATTTGATTATCTATAATGATTCCAAGCTAATCGTCAATAAAGTTCGAGGAAGTTTTGAGGTGTTGAGCCCTCTGCTAGAGAATGACATCGCTAAAGTGAGAAGTATAGCCTAGAAGTTTGACAAAATGGAGATAGTACACATCTCAAGAACAAATAATGGGAAGGCCGATCAGTTGGCAAGGGCTGCGGCGATAGAAAATCCAAAGCAATATTCCAAAAACATGCGAAAAGTTCTGACCACTCAAAGTATTGAGGAATCTGAGTAAGAAATTCTACAAGTCTTTGATAGCAAGAGTTGGATGTCTTCCTAATGGTGATATATTACCGACGGTATCCTGCCAGAAAGCTTTGAAGACACCAAGCGTGTAAAAAAGACGGCTGGATACAATAATATCGTGAACGGAAGGATGTATCGCCAAGAGTATTCAACCCCTTATTTGAGGTGGCTCACATTGGAAGAAGCCAACTATTCCTTGAGCGAGGTCCACCTTGGAATATGTGAATCACACATTAGAGGCAAGAATCTTGCTTTCAAAATAATGCGCTAAGGATGCTATTGGCCGACACCTCGGTCTACATTGTCATCTTGGGTCGACCCTATCTATCCGCATTCAGGGGGTGACGTTGATTCCATACTTGAAGATGAAATTTCTAATGGCATGTGGAGTTGGAGAGGTCCTAGGCAACTAAGTGACCGGCTGGACATGCTACCTATCCTAGATCACTCAAGTAGCCTCGGACAGGTAGGTCAAAGATTTTGATCATCAGGATGAGAAAACTCTGCAACAGGTCCAGTTTGGAGAGGCGGCTGACCAGATCCCTCTAGACTCCAATGATTCAGAGAGGTGCATACAGATCAAAGTTCGATGATGGGACCCATATGTGACCAACCAATCACCTTCCTTCGGCAAAACTTTGATATCTTTGTGTCGATTTTTGTCAACATATTAGGAATACTGATTGAAATAATGGTCCACAATTTGGGTCACGATCTCGATCATAAGCCCATCAGATAAAAGCGAAAGAACCACTCTATCGAAAAAATCACTGTTATCCGGGAGGAAGTAAAAAAAGTTGTTCAATGCAGATTTCATCAAAGAAGTCTAATACCTGTACAGGCTTTCCAACATGGTCCTTGTTAAGAAGGGTAATGGGAAGTGGTAGATGTGCGTTGACTTCACAGATATGAATAAGGCATATCCTAGGGACGACTTCCTACTACTAAGGATTGATTTGCTAATAGACTCCATGTTTGCGCATGAGCTGTTGAGCTTCATAGGCGCATATTCAGGTTACAAGCAGATCCGAATGAATCTTGAGGACGAGGAGCATACCTCATTCATGACTGACTAGATGATGTACTACTATAAGGTTATACCCTTTGGCTTAAAGAATGTAGGTGCCACCTATCAGAAGCTCATGAACAAAATATTCAGAACTCAGATCGGTCAGAATATGAAGGTGTATGTAGATGACATGCTCATCGAAAGTAAAACCCCTGACGACCATATCTGCAACCCTGATGAAGCCTTTGGAGAGCTTCGAACGCATCGGATGAAGCTAAACCCTACCAAGTGTGATATTAGAGTATCCTCTAGGAAGTTTTTCGGCTTTATCATCTCTCGATGAGGGATCAAGGTGAACCCAAACAAGATCAAGGTTATCACGAAAATCAGCCCACCAAGACCATGAAGGATGTCTAGAGGCTCACTGAGAGGAACTTGTGATGCTCTCCAACTTCCAAGTGAAGTCCGCAGAAAGGTATCTCCCCTTCTTTAAAGCCCCGAGAGGAATGAAAGTGAACGATTTTCAGTAGACAGCCGACTACCAGGCTGCATTCTAGAAGCTAAAGGAATACCTCACCAGCCTCCTCTCCTGAAGTCACCAAAAGAAGGTGAGGATCTCTACCTATGCGGTGCTAAACTTAGTCTTGATCTGACAGCAGTCCGACATGTAATGGCCTATCAATTACGTTAGTAAAAACTTGACAAACACCGAGACCTATTACACTCATGCAAAAAAGATCGCTCTAGCGCTTGTCTATTCAGCTCTTACATGACATTGTATAAAATCAGATGGCCTAGATTGTCCCTAAATCGGGTGAGTTCCCCTTCACCCGCTAACTCACCAATAGCGACATGATTAAAACCCTGGTCCCGTTAACCGAGCGGTCAAGAGACGATCAAATCTGAACTTTGATTCTCATAATTGAGCAGCCTAGATGAGGTTGAATCCCATTGTCACGACCCAGGAACACAATATTCGCAGGTCAAAATAAAATCATTTAATATATTTTCATCAACCGTAATAACCCAACCCGGGTGTGACAATCATACACATGCAAGACCCAATATAAATAAAATCCGCACAAGATCTCATCGGATAAGAATCCGGACAAACATAATACACAACCTGCTAACCATGATCGCAAGGGAGGTATCCAAATTTACAACTCATCCACATAATGCAATAACTCCAATATTTCACATACAATGATTAAGGCCACCATCCGGCCATAAATAATAACCACAACACATCCTCGAGATCAGAAATATACCAAATGTAACATCTCCACTAGCCAGAAGGAATATCCAAGCCCGATCACGTCCGAGCTCCTACAAGCGTATCCATGCCACTAGTCTGAAGGGATAAAACATGAAAACGTGGGCCTAGAGCTCAGCAAGCATCATCGTATAAAAAAGTACTCATAAATCAGGAACAGGGATATTACAAAGCAATCACGTAAAACAAAACACCATATCCGTGAAATCCCTGAAAATCGAGGAGATGTCTCGTACTAAATCGTCGTCCGCATTAACTCGTCCCTCCGGGACAAAAATCATATAGATCACGATCCAGTAAAATCTCGTAGACGATATCATATCATATGATCCGAGGTCACATACGTCGCAACCGTCACCACATCCACGTGGGGACACATACCGTCGTCCGGATCTAAAACTCATAATGCAAAAACCAAGAGAAAGCCGCCGGAACTAAAACATAAATCAAAACATGTTCCGGGTTTATCACATCAGTACGTACGAGACATTCCTATCGCCCATCCGTGGGCCAAACCACGTATCTCAAATCACAGTACACCCAAATACGTGCAGAAATACAAAGCATGTACGAAACCGGAGAACCAAAGATCAATGATACCAACTTGAGGAAGGGTTACCCTCGTCCGGTAACCACGGCTATATCGGCTACGAATTAGGCCAGTAGCTCAAGGCTATCCATGTACTCTGTCTCCCATAGATTAGGAACTTGCTCACTCTGTTTTACCACCCGCGACTTTGGGTGCAACCTCAAGTTTTAGTTATATATTAGGACGTCCGAATATATTAGTTTTCCGTCAATTCCTTACGATGGTTCTCAATTAAATACACAGTGGGGCAGGTCAGATACAAATATCTTCCTTACGGCGGAAGTAGCCTCAACCTTCCTTACGGCGGAAGTAGCCAATCATATACGTCCCCGTCGGGACAGCCTCCCCGTCGGAAGCGGCGCCACAAATAGCCAATGCCTCGGATCACAAATCGACCCCTAGGGTCTTGGACCACCATGGTCCCGTAGTGATCCTACCCCCGGCAGCATGCATGGTTAGTGCAAGGCCTGGTTCATGGTCCCACAATATACGGATGCACAAACATACATATATATCGTCCGGGTGTCCAAAATCTCTCCAAATCATAAATGCCAGTACAAAACCACCGCACAACCGATAAAACATACATGCATGTATACAATTGATAAATTGAGGGTATTTAAAAATACATGCATGTTAGTAAAATCTCTCATAGTAGTCAAAATATATCAGAAATTAAATCAGACCAATAATAGGGCTAAAGGATACTTACCTTAACATCATACTCCGCAGATCTGAAGAAAGGAGGTCCCGAATGCCTCTCTCTCTTCTCCGCGCGCCCCTTCTTCTCCTCCGCGCACGGCCTCTGCCAGCCGCTACCGCCGCTCCGCTGCCGCCGATCGACCACCGCACCCCCTCACGTGGCCGTCACCGACCTCCTCCGCCTCACCCAGCCACCGTCGACGCCGTTAAACGACCGTCTCTCTCCTCGCGTGACTTTGCCGTCGTCGATTTCTCTCCCATCGAACTTCTCTTCTTCACACCACGCCACCGCCGCCTCAGCCCACAAGCACCGCACACCACCGCAACCACCAATGTCGCCACCACCACCCCGAACGGCCGCCGTCGGCTCACCCGACACCGATTTCCTCACCCAACGCCGTCGCCTCAATCCACCACCGCCGCGGCCTCACCCACGACAATCGTAACCTCCCCACAACCACCGCACGCCGCCGATTCCCCACTGATCTCCTCCGTCGCCACCGCCGCTTCCTCCTCCCTTCTCTTCTTCTTCCTCTCGCAACCCTAGCCGCCCTTTTCCCCTCTCTCTTCTCTCTCCCCGACTCTAGCTTCCCCCTTTTTCTTTTTTTTTTTCCTTTTTATTCTTTTACTTATATTATTATTATTATTACTTTTATTATATATATATATATATATATATAACTTTCTATTATTTTTAAATCCAACTCGGCCTCCGAACAACATTACGGGCACACTCCGGGCCCCACTCTGCACCTCTGATCATTCCCGAAAATTTTACAATATTTTAATTTATTTCCACAACGTCCGAAATACCCAAAAATCATAATTAATATTAAAATAATCCAATTGGGATCCGAAATATTACACCCATAGCCCGAGGGGCTACCAGACCAAGAGTCAAACCCTCCATCAGGCAGGGATTAAAACCTTAGGGGCCTTCCACAATATGCTTGTGATGACTCCCTTCGATGTTGATGAGCACCATTAATCGACAATAATTAGTGATCTAGGATCAGATGCATGGGAGTGACAACTTCCCCCTAGACGGACCAAGCTCCAATGGAACCATGCAGACGACGACCTTGTCATCGTCAGAGTCCGACGGCTGCAGCTATGAAACCTAGCTGGCCCTAGTGAGGCTCGCCAATAGATATGTGACAACGTCATCTCATATGATAGAGCACCTAAGTGCCACCATTTGCCTCCACAAGAACAATCACAATTGGACTCCATTGTCCACGCCGAACTTGGCTGCGATTGCACACGCACTCAGCTAGCAAAAGACAAAGTATCAAACAAAAGGATTCCCCATGAATACAAAAATATCAGCAACAATATTCAAAAAGGGCTCCATTGATTTATTATAAAGCCAAGAAATATATTGGAAAGCACAACTGCTGCTTGGGCTTACAAATTAAAGAAGTGGTTGCCTTAAAGCTGTGGGCCCCCTGTTGGACACCGTGAGGGCTCCGCTCCTCCATTGGGGAAATCCGTTTGGTCGGGCAGTCGCCTAGCACCATTGTTAGCCGAGTTGAAGAAATGAACAGGAAAATTCGGGGCCACCAGGGCCGTGCACCTTCCTGCACGGATGGCTGACCTCTGACAGATTTGGACGACCCGAGCAGTGGGCCAACACAGGTTCCAAGACCAAGATGTTCCATTTCACAAAATGACAATACTAGCAACGTGCGACTTGGATGGGCTTGAAGCCAGTCCGACCGACCCATATCCTAACCTAGCACCTAGGATGGACTGCAGTTCTAACACTCTGATATTTCTGCTCGAATTTAGCTACCAAGTTAATAATAACTAATATCATTTTTTTAAAAAATAATAATAATAATTATTATTATTATTATGAGAATAATAATAAATAGTAATAAACGTTATAATAATTAATAATAAATTTTATTAATAATAATTATAAAACAGTGATAATAATAAGTGGTATTAACTAACTAATAATAAATAATAATATTATTAATAAGTAATCATAAATGAATTAGTAATAACGTAATAATAATAAATAATATAAAATAATAAATATAATAATAAATGATAATATATATGTACAGTGCGTGAGTGTACAGTGCGCGGTGCGTGGGTGTATGTATGTGCATGCATGTATATGTTTATATATATAAATATATATGTATATATAGGGTATGGCAGTGTGTATGTATAAATATAAATATGTATATACATATGGGTTTGTGTATATATAGATTAAATAAATATTATGGGGTTTAATTGAATATTTGAACTTTTTGGACTTTTTCTCATTCTTGTGATAAATAATTTTTTGCGTTGATTTAGATGAGTGCGTACATTTTATTGGTACTCTATTGTTAAGTTGAGAAAAACGTACAAAAATACTAAGACATCAAGTCGAATGGGAGGATACGAAATCTTAATATAGTCTACTCTTTTTTGATACTGAATCCATATTTCGAGGATTTGGATCCTTTAGATGGATACTTATAATCCTATAAACCTATTAAGTGAGATATCAATAGATATCGTACCAAAGTAGTACTAGGTTTGACTTGTTGATGATATGAGTATTTTGTTTCCAAATGGGCGAGGATTAGAGGATCACAGAATACGTACGAGTTATTCGGCGGGATAACGAGAATATTGTTCGTATTGATTGGATACAGTACTTGTATGCTACAGTTGGTAAGTATTATGAGACCATAGGGTCGCTTGTTAAACTTGCGAGTACCTGTACTTTGAAGATTACCTAGTCGTTGGGGGTGAGTGTGTGAATTGTTGGTTTACAGTGATATATAAGATTCGAGGAGATTTTTTGACATATCATATAAATGGAACCTCTTTTGTAATGGGTTCAATAGAACCTATATCATTATTGATACTCAAATTTGGTGAAATCTAATTTGTATTTCTAAGTTTTGTTGTCATATAGCCTTTGACTTGTGGACACGGTAGGTTAGTTGAATTTCGGGTAATTATTAATTTTGCTGATATAATTAATTATGTTATTATTATTCGAGATGTTATTCGAGATTTCGGGTGAAATCTATTTTATTGATTTATTTACTTGTTAGATATTTGACTCACACTTGCGTTTTATTGGCTTTAGAGAAGAAGTTTATGACAGGTTGAAGAGATCGTATTGTTGTTGAGTAATTTCGAGATAGAGATGATCTAGGGATTAGCAGCTCATGAGAAGAAACTTTAGAGTATATTTAATTGATCAAAGTTTTATTTAAATATGTTATCGAAATTGTATTCCCAATGTAATAATACTATAAATATTTATTATCTGTAGGAAATTATTTATGAGAATTATAATTATTATATTTTATTTAGTGACACATTTATGAGGCTGTTTATAATTTTATATTTTCACGTGACCATTTCAGGTCAGGTCAAGTGATTTAAACTCGGGGTTAGAACCGTTAGAAGATCGAGCCACTAGCAACTCGAGTGGTTTGTCTAATAGTCGTCGAGCAATAAAGAGGGTGACATTCAAATACTTCACTTACATTGTGAAACGAGGAAAAAGAAAAGGAGCCAAGTGATAAAGACAAAATTGCTCAATAGTTCCATTCACTATTTCTTCTCACAAAGTATAAAACCTCCGATGGCGAACATACAAAAAAAAAAGAGTGAAATGACGATTCGAATGCGAAAACTTTGCTCCACTGGAACAAACTCCCAAAGGACAAGCAAGCAAGCTTGTCTTTGGAAAGGGGGCTTGAATGAGAGGCCGGCACGCCCTTGACGATCAACGAAGAGTGGCTTCTGTGTACCACTGCTATTGAAGAGTCAAAGTAGAAGATTGGCCATCTCAAAGACAGGCCATCACCCAGGAGGCAGGCCATAGCGAAAGGAAAGCCTTGCCCCACCACAACTAAGAGATGGGCTCAACTCCAAGACGAATGTGAAAATGGGTAATCAAAACGGTTCCCTATATGAAAAGTAGCAATTAAAGTAGACTCCTCGTGTGGCTCAAGGTTGTGCCAGCAATTAGCGGAGATGAAGTTCCTCCGATCCCGACTAATGGTAGTGCAAGCTCTATGCTAGTTCCGAACCCTCACGCCACTTGATTAGTGAAGACAGATTGTGATGCAAGGCGAAACAAGCCCCTTCATTTATAGTGGGGGAGGGGCAACAAGTTATTAAATATCGAAGATTTTCCACGATAGTGTAATCCGTAGAGAATCGTTGGATGTAAAGAATCAAGTGAAAATCGACTGAGCAACGAATTAGTAGGCCACCTGGGCAGGGGTGAAAGGGAAAAGCAATAAATGGAGTTCCATCAATACGCATGTCGGGAGTTAAAAATTCAAACCTCCTAATATGGGGGGCTAGTGGTGACAATGATCGAAAATAGGCCTGCTCAAGAACCAAGCTCATGAATAGAGGAAAGGCCTAGAAGGTAGCGGCTTATGGCATGACCTTACAAAGGCTTAGGACTAAGCAGCAGAGTGGTCAATCTAGGTGGGTCGACCTGAGACTGATCGGCTAGAAACAAGCGATGAGGGCTACCCTATAGTGCCAAGCACGGGAGAAAAACTTATCATAATTGCCTTGAACAGCTCAGAAGATATCCTTGAATATTACCCGCGATTGCGCAATCTCTCTCAGAATGGCAACATCGATTCAATGGATCTCTTCCAATAACAACTCCCGTAAAGATTGCCGCAAAGAAGGAAGGAATCCACTTGACTAGCCAGTGTTGTTATAATCGGCACCTGCAATCTTTGAGACAACTCACCAAATCTGTACAAACAGCCTTTAGCCAGCCTTGACACCCAAGTAGGTTGAGTTGGCTCAAACGTTAAAAATACTCTTTGCTCTCGTAGGCAAGGAGCATGTGTATTTTTAAGCCTGCAGAAGAATGACTCTCTGTCCAAAAAGCATTCAAGAGGCCTCTTACAGCTCTCTCTCACTTTCTCCCTTCCTCTCTCAAGCCACTCAACTCACAAGTGTGCCTCCTCAAAGGCGCTCCCGTTGAGCACACCACCACCTTAAAGTCGCTCTCAGTCGAATATACCACCACCTCAAAGCCGCTCCGCACCGAGTGTATCCTTTGAACCAGACTTAGTCCTCATACTAGCGCATCATTACACACACCTCTTGTATCCTCACATCTTTCTATCTATTTGAGAAAGATTTTTGATTTGAGTATCGAATAATATATCAGGGAGTAAGTTCCGCCAATCATTTGATATCTTGTTCATTTATTATAGTGTGTAAGATTCAGACTATTAGGAATAGAGATCAGACTCACTTTAAATCGATTTGTCGAGAAAGATCAAGTAGTTTCTTAATCCGTATAGTAACTCAGATTTAGAATACATCAAATTTCATAAAAAATTAAAAAATATAAATTTCTTTTAAATTTGATAATTTAAAAGTTTTTTGATGACACATATATTTTGGCATAGAGCTCAGAATTAGTTAATTTCACTCAATATTTTTTTTATTACTAAAACTAAATTTATGAACATAAACAAAAATCTCAACAAAAAATTAAAAATTTTGTTGGATATTTATCCCAAACAAAATCTTACCTTTCTTCAGTGGTAAATGCCAAATGAAAGAATAATAAATAGTCGATGATATTTTTCTGACAATATTAAAATATTTACTAATTTATATAATAAATAAAATATTATATTTATTCAGAATAAGATTTTAAAATTTAAAAAATTAAATATTTAGCTGCATTTATAATAGTAAATTATATTTTGAAAACAAAAATTGTTCACTTTTTTTCTTTTATTAAATATTATTATAAATACATATTTAAATATTTTTCAAATTGATTATATTATAATTTTGAAAATTCTGTTAGACATTATATACATATTACTAAATAATCTCGATATAATTAATTAGATAGAAAAATCTCAAAAATAAATTATGAAACAAAATAATAAAAAATAGAGGAATACAATTTTGGAATATGTTTATTTTTAAAAAAAAAAATTGGGGTAAAAAGAAAACAAAATTCTGAACTACTCTAACTCACTGTGACATTGAGTGATGACGAAGAGACGACAAATGTATAAGGCGATGACAACTGGAACGCCCGGTGTCCCACCGCTACTGTTTCCGGCCGTCAGCTTAACTCCATCCATCCCCATGAATGTTTTTCACCCGTCTGCGAAAAAATCAAACAGAGAAAGTTCTTTGTTCATGTCAACTTGAAAAAATCGGCAGAATTTGAGGTAGCAGATTTTCAGTCGTTTCTCAATTTGAAGTAGTATAAGTCGATGGCTGATTCGAGAGCCAACACTAATGGGATTATCGGTGAGGATCCAACAGGTTCTTTCGAACAGGAAGCTACTTCAAGCCTGGTATATTCATCATTTTTTTTTCTTAGCAGTAATTTGATACAGCACGCTGGGTTTTTAAATTATTTGGATTGGATAATATTGGAGTTTATGGAAGGAATATGCATATTCTGCAAGGTTTTCATGCTTAAATTTAGTTTAAGATGTTAATTCTTGTGGGTTTGTATGTTGTATATGATTTATTCTGCTTTCTGCCTTTTTGTGGTTGGAGTATTTCTCAAACTAGGGCATGCTGAGTGTTAGTTACTGAAGAAACACTGTCTAATTGAGTTACTGTTGGGGTGGGTTACTATTATTTTGTGAATTGGATGACGCTTTGTACGCTTTATATATACAATTATTTTCTTCTCTTTCTTGAATGATGATGGTTCTGTCGCGTGGATGCCGCTCGAGCAGTAGATTGGTACAGCATATATACGCCCGATATGCCAGGAGTTTGGCTGTTTCAGTGGTTGCTAGGAGCCTCGAAGATTCGGAAACTTGGAGGCTTGGTGCCTCGGACCTTTAGTTTTCTCCTGGAGCTCGGTTTTTTGGGAGCTCGGCTTTTCTCGAGGAGCTTGGTCTTTTGGAGTTTGGCTTCTCTGGGCCTCAGATTGTCAAATCCGAGACTTTTGCGACTCTACGATTAATAACCGAGGCTTAATATCTCATCTCTTTGGCAGGAGATGGCCCGCAAGCCCTCCCTTGAGCGAGGGTTTTCTTACTCGTGTGTAAATCGATATGCAAGGGCTAGGGCAAAAGGGGTTGACAACATTCAACAACAAGTACAGCAGAGAGAAGCACACGATAGAGAAAGGAGAAGGAAAAAAAGAGGAAGGGTTGGTGGTGGATTTGAATAAACGATTGTTGGGTATCGATTTCAGCTATTCTTTGGGTGATCTTCTAGCTTCTAGTTTTGCTCTCTCTTTGTGCAAATCTCGAGTTGCAGAAGTAGTTGCAGTTAGGGTTGTCGGCCCAAGTTTAACTTGTGTATTGGAGTGTTTGTGTTCTCGTTGTTGTGAGCTTTGTGTGCCCTGTTCAGTGAGGTTTAGGTTTGAGTAACTGTGACCATTTTAGGGGAGCATCTTTTCAGATGCTTAATGTTTTCCCCTTAGTTAAAAAGACTTTTTCACAAAAATAATTACTGTTCCCTTTGCGCGTGTGGATTAAATGCTATTTGTCTGTGGTCGGTGGTTTTTTTTCCATTTTTGAGTCTTCCCAATAGTTTTCTCCGTTCTAATTATGATAATGACTTCTGTTGTTGCTAGGTAGTTCGAAAGGGGGGTTGACCGTACAACCTTTTTGATCAGGGCCTTCAACCTTAACCAGCTGGGAGGTTTACTTGGCCATTTACGACTTTATTTTTCTTTCTTTAGCGGTACATGAAGTGCTAAACCTAATTATTATCGCAAGTTCTTGGCTCAAACACCTAGGACGTTGAAGTGAAAATCTGAAACCAATGAAATTCTTAGTTGCTGTGCTGCAGCTGTATGGCGGCGTGCTGTAGCTGTATCATGATTGAACTGAGAAGTTGGGTTGTGTTGTTGTTCTGATGTAGCTGTGCTGTGTTGTACTGAGAAGATGGGATAATGTTCCATAAGACAGCACAATACTTGTGCCATGGTGAATAATAACAACGTTTGAGAACTCAAATTTGGTCTACTTCCAAAATTTTGTAAATGAGCACCAAAAGTGAAGTTGGAAAAGCTATCCTTCCCATTATACCAACTTTGGGCAATAGCAACTTTTGCCAGCTGTAAGCAAAACTTAATAACCAAACATCATCCTTCCTACTTAAAGGAAAAGTTGAAGCAATTCTGTGAAAAATTGGAGCTATCAAATGAAGTCATAGGATAGGAATGCTCCTTGTTAATGAATACAACCTATTTTTAAGCTTTTGGGCCTTCATAAGTATATGGACCGATCAAAAGATGGTACTTTCAAATGGAGAGTGAAATTGTGAGATAAGAGTGGTAAAAAGATTGCTAGAATGAAAATCTCAAGGTGCAAGTCGAGGGACAACTTCAAATTTCACTTTTAGATAAAAGTGCGCTATCGTTTCCTCCAAGAAACTTTAGAGGATTCTGGTTGTCTTAACACTGTATTTGACTTGGTGGGATTAGGTTAAAATATTTTGGAAAACTTATTTTAATAATCTATTTGCTCCAGTGGTTTGCTGACTCAGTGGGCTTGGGTTAAAATTTTTCAGAAGATCTATTTTTACAATCATATTTTCGCAGCAGTGTGTTTCTACATACTTCGTGCTTCCAAGTACCATAGGGCCCCTGAGTGAGGGAATATGTTCAAGAATAAAATGCACTGGCCTCTCTATAAGAGCCTGACCTCGTTGCTTTTTTGAGATGAACTTTTGGGAATTTTTGCCATCCATAAGTGGCAGAGCCCCATAAAAGGAAAGGAAAAGTATCCCACGAATATTCTTGTCATGCTTTCTTTGCCTCTCTTTTTCTAGTTGGCACATCATGGATGAAATATTCTCTTTGTTTACAATCTTTAATAGTAACTTCCTACCCATTTTTCATGAAATTGGCTTACTTTGGTCACCTGTTTTGTGGTTTGCACCCTTGAATTTTGAGTGTTAAGGACAAACGGCTTACAAGACTCGTTTGTTTGCCATAACTTATTGACCAAATTGGGTCCATCATTCATTCCTTACAAGACCAATTTTATTGACATAACCTTTTTGACCAAAATTGATGTGTTGTTACTGTGTACTTCATGTTATCCTTTACATTTTCCTTCTACTTCACCTGCCGCTTACTGTCTCTTAGGAAATTTGACTTTGTGCTTTGTGGTTCTCTAATTTCTATCTCAATTTAGGATCCAATGGGAAAGGAAGGTATGTCTACAGAGTGGACTGATGAGAAGCATAATTTGTTTCTCAACTCTATGGAAGCTTCATTTGTAGACCAATTATATAACTCTATGGATTTGCTTGGTTGGCGCCGGCGAAAAGAACATCATTCAGCTGTGAGATGCACCAAGCCATTTGTTTTTCATCTACCTCACATTCACATAATCTCCTCTTTTTTTATCGGTAGCTATTTGTGTTTCCTAACAACAATGTTTTTTTCCTTCAAGCGGTTTAAAGTCCACCAACATGGTTCCTGGTGGAGAACCAATTTCAAGAGAGCTGAGCCACCGGGTGAAGAAGCTGATGGGTGCCATCATATGCTTTTGGCAAATACATGGATCAGGCATTTCAGAGCCAGATGCAGACAAGATGTACCATTTGCAACAAATGAAAATAACATTGCCTCTATAAGTCGGCTGGTAAACTGTGAGGGAGAGAAAGAATTGGCATGTGGATCGGCAAACTACTTAAAGCAGTTTACCGCTTGTTCACAGCATGAAGATCAATTAAACAGTAATGAAGGTAGCTCCAGGCTATTTGTGCCGTCATCTTCAATTTCATTTCTGTGCTGTCACAGCATTTTTCAATTTCCCTCTGCAGTTGTTTTGGCATAATATTCTGTTACACATACTTTTTTTTCCGTGTCTGTCATGATGTTGATGCAAGTTTATTAAGCACCACCCTTTTTAAAAATTTTTGGGAGGGAGTTACTAGTTTTAAAATTTCTGGTGCTGATGCCAAAATCTTTGAGGAATTGAACCTGATGGGTAAGCCAGTAATGGGATGGCTTAAGAAGAAGGAACGACTTAAATCCACAACGGCCCATTTGCGCCTGGACGGTTGATACTTACCATTAACTGGACGAAAGGCTAAGTGAACTAAAAAAAGCCTATGAACAGGACGGATGACTTGCTCCTGCGACAATCAATGTTTCTGTTGACCGGAAGCGAGACCAGTGGATTGCCTGAAGGCCAAGCCTCAAGTGGGCTAAGCCTAGTTTGGCCCAATCGACCGTCCGCGACCAGCAACGGTCCTTTCCCCTCATTTCGCGCTCTCCACAGAAGGCAATCTCAATTGCAACAGTCATTAACAGATTCAACACACATTTCTGAAGGAAAGCGTCAGAATCCTCATTGTATTTGCAGTAAACCCTAGTGGTTACAGAACGCAGAAGGAGAGCAATAAAGGCAACAACCATTATTGCAATAAAAGTTCCACGCCAGAAAGGCAGCGAGCCCAACAGAGCGCGGGAATCGAGCCTTTCTGCACAATGAAAGCCGCCTAGTATAGCGACTATAAAAGGCCATGGAACCCTCACTCCAAGGCATGCTCTCGTTTACCTACAAAAGCTCTCTATAGAAAAGCTCACATGCTTTCAGACTACGAGTGCTCTCTCTCTTTCTCTTTTTTGCCACTATGTTTCCAGCAAACACAGTGCTTAAAATCAGCGCTCCTCGTGAGCCAGCCAAGCCTCTCTCAACGAGAGTACTCACCCATCTCAAACACTCACTGCATTTTCTTACATTTTTTACTCTCACATTCTTAATTCGAACGCTGTTTGCCGACTTAAGTGTCGAAGTGTTTTCGGTGGGACAAATTTCCGCCGTTACCTGATCTCTTGTTCATCGTTGTGGTGTACAGATCCAGACTCAGTGGACGGAGTCAGATTCAGACAACCGACTTGACTCGAATCTGTTCGAAGTTTGGATTCAGGATGCATCATTGGCGCCGTCTATGGGAAGCTTACAAAAAGCCAACGACTTTTCTCTACTACTCTTCTCATCATCACTTTCCATCAGTCAGAATGGTAAACATAATGGTGCAAGCTAGTGAGCCCGCTAGAGACGTGACCTCACCTAACCAGGGCCATGTTGCTGGTAACCAGGTCAATGGGGTGGTCATTGGTGTGCCAGCACTATTCTTCCAGAATCTGGCAGAGAACATGAGCAACACGAATATAATGCTCCAAATGCTCTGCTCCCACTAGGAAAACGCGTAGCAGGGGGCTCCGCCTGCAACAGTACCTGCTCCGGCCTCCAGGAGGGGATACTAGAAGAAAAATAAACCCTCCAAGAAGGCTAGGAGGCTGGGCAACACTCAGACTTCAGAGGCCTCACATGCCTAGAGCCGTTCAAGGCTCGAAAAACGTTTGGGCAGCAGGATTCCGGAGGAAGTCTAGAACAAAGGAATGCCCGATATTCTTGGGCAAACGTCTCCCCTCAGGCTCACAAGGGATCCTCTAGGATCGTTAGATTCGCTGGTGGCAGTAGCCAGCTGACTACTTCCCACGTTAGATAAAGGACGGAGTTGAGAACTTTCTTTAACTCCAAAAGAACTGGTGACGCCATCCCTACATATTGAGGGTGGAGAAGATCCTGAAATGTGTGTCAAGGATGACGAACACGCCATGGATCTAGACAGATCTCCCTTCACGACACAAATCTTGAATCGTCCCATGCTAGCTAAGTTTAAGATGCCAACTCTTGACTCTTACGACGGGAACGCTGATCCTATAGATCACCTCAATTATTTTCGCACCCACCTGAGTCTACAAGGATTGGAGGACGTAGCCATGTGTCGCTGCTTCCCTCTTACACTGAAGGGAGACACTTGCATCTGGTTTCATCATCTCCCATCAGATTCGATCCGGAACTTCCGAGAGCTCTTTGATCTCTTCTTGGCCCAATATGCCTCCAGCTATCGAGAAGAGAAGCAACCTTGGCATCTCTCCCACATCAAACAGAAGCAGGGAGAGAATCCGCAGAAGCAGGGAGAGAATCCGCGGAAGTTCTTGGACCACTTCATGGCGGAGGTGAGAAGAATCCCCAAGCTCACATAAGAGATGAAATGTGGTAGTTTCATCTCTACCTTAACACATGGGGATTTCTTTAGGCACCTAGCGCATAAGAATCCGCAAACCTTTCGGGAGGCGGAATCTATTACTAGGGCCTACCCCACAGCGAAAGGGCAGCAGCGAGGCTAAGCGTCTTGGCGGGCCAAAACGACCTCGCTCTTTCCCAGCTGTGGGAAAAAAGGAAGCCGCAGAGTGGCCGATCACTCCCATCGGAGGCGGCCGCGGGGCCGGAGCATCGAGCGGGAGGGACTATGGCCGTCGACCTCGAGCCCGACCGATACTTACTCTAACGTCCTCATGCAAATCCTTGTGGAGAAGTTCATTAAGTGGCCAAAACCACTTAAAAAAGCGGATTGAGGAAATTCAGCCAAGTATTACAATTTCCATCGATCTCTCGGACACTCCATGGAAGACCACAAGACACTTCAGCAGGAGATCAAGAAGCTTATTCGGAGGGGCCACCTCACTAGGTTCGTCAGGAACCCTAGGCAGAGCTTTGGAGTTTCAGGCATGGAAGGACCAGAGCCTTCCCCACCGTTGAACTGGGTTGCGGCCGGAGTGGTAATATGATCACAACCCGGTTAGCCAAGACCCTGATGGATCGCAAAGAGCAGCAGGCTGGGCGGAAGAAACAGCTCACAGAAGACAATGCCATTAGCTTTAGCGATAATGACCTGAGCCATGTAATCTCCCCCCATGTAGATCCCCTTATTGTATCCGTACTCATTTCAGATGGTAGCGTCGACTACCAACTTAAACGATTTTTCATTTATAATGGAAGTTTCTGTGATTTCCTTTACCTTGATACGTTTTTTAAACTTGATTTAAAAAACAGTCAGTTGAAACCTACCAAAGGCCCACTCTATGGCCTTGACAATGAACCAGCGGCCGTCCAAGGAATGATCCAGCTAGAGGTCACCTTAGGCACGTATCCGAGAACGGCGAGTCGTACACTCACCTTCTTGGTCATCAACCTGCCTTCCGTGTACAACGAAATATTAGGCCACCCGTGTCTAGCAGTGTTCAGAGTCGTTACTACAATACCGCACTTCAAAATGAAGTTTCCGACAGCCTGCGGTATAGGCGAAGTGTTGGGTGACCAAATCACTGGGCAGACATGTTACATGTTCCAAATCGCACCGAGTGGCAGCACCAAGACGGCAGGAGAACTTGACCATCGAGATAATGTAACTCTTTAGCAAGCGCAGTCTGGTGAGGCTGCCGATCTAATCCCACTGAATCCAGAGGACCTGGAGAGATACGTGCAAATCAGAAGCTCACTCATCAGGACACTACGCGACGAGCTGATCGCGTTCTTATGATAGAACGCTAACGTATTTGCGTGGACCCCCGCTAACATGCCTGAGATTCCAGTCGGAGTAATGGTTCACAAATTGGGCCTTGATTCCGACTGCAAACCCGTCTAGCAGAAGCGGAGGAACCACTTTATAGAGAAGTTGATCGCCATCTGTGAGGAGGTAAAGAAGTTGCTGGACTGTGACTTCATCAGAGAAATCCAGTACCCGGACTGGCTCTCCAACGTCGTCCTGGTAAAGAAAAGCAACGGAAATGGCGAATGTACGTTGATTTCACCAACGTTAACAAAGCCTGCCAAAAAGACAGCTTCCTTTTACTCATGATTGATTTGTTGGTGGACTTAACATCCGAACACGAGCTACTAAGCTTCATGGACGCGTACTCGGGCTACAACTAGTTCCAAATGGGCCCAGAGGACGAGGAGCACACCTCGTTCATAATAGACCGAGGCACCTGATGCTATAAGGTCATGTCCATTTAGTCTAAAGAGCGCGGGTGCCACTTAGCAGCAACTCGTGAATAAGATATTCGAATAGCAGATCGGCCGCAATATGGAGGTGTACGTCGATGACTTGCTCGTCAACAGCCGGACTACTAATGACCATATTCGCAATCTGGCTGAGTACTTCGAGGTGCTCCGTGCGTATCAAATGAGGTTGAATCCTTCTAAGTACATCTTCAGAGTATCCTTAGGGAAGTTCTTGGGTTTCATCGTCTCTTAACGAGGGATCGAGACAAACTCAAAGAAGATCAAGGCCCTCACGGACATGACTCTGTCGCGAAATGTCAAAGATGTCCAACAGCGAACTGAACGACTGGCAGCCTTGTCTAGCTTCTTAGTCAAGTCAAGGGACAAGTACAAGCCTTTCTTCAAGGCTTTGAGGAGGACAAAAGCAAACGGATTCCAGTGGATTGCAGAATGCTAGGCAGCTTTCAACAAATTGAAGCAATACCTGGCTAGTTCGCCGTTACTGACGCCACCCAAGAACGGAGAGGAACTATACATCTACGTGGCAGTGTCGAAGGTGGCACTCAGCTCTATCCTCATATGCCAAGACTCCGACTTTCAGCGGCCAGTCTACTATGTGAGCAAGACGTTAACCGGCACTGAGACGCGCTACCCACGCGCAGAGAAGTTAGCCTTAGCATTTGTCTTCTCTGCCCGAAAATTGAGACCTTACTTCCAGGCTCATGACATAGTCATTCTGACCGACCAACTTTTGAAGAGTATTTTACAGAACTCGACGTTTCTGGACGGCTGGTAAAGTGGGCTATCGAATTGGGAGAGTTCGACATTGAATTCCGGCTTAGACAAGCCATCAAAGGGCAAACTCTGGCTGACTTTATTGTCAAGACTACAACATTAATTGTAGATGAACAGCTCGCTGAGGATGCAGAACGGTGCGAGGAAGAGTTGGAGTGGGTCCTCAACATAGATGGATTATCTACAGACTCAGGCAGTGGAGCCGGAGTAGTCCTGAGGACTCTTGATGGGTTTGAGGTGAAATACTCCCTCAGACCCGACTTTCCGACCACCAACAATATTGCCGAGTGCGAAACCCTGTTCGCTGGGTTAAGACTAGCTAAAGAGTGTTCAGCCAGACGACTGACCGTTTATAGCGACTCTGAGCTGATTATCAATTAGGTTAGTGGGAGCTTCGAGGCATGCAACCGTCACTTAGCCAAATACTTAGCCAAGGTGAAGGAAGCCAGCTGGTGATTCGACAAGGTGACCCTGGTCCATGTTTTTCGAACTGAGAACTGGAAGGCCGACCAACTTGCCAGGGTAGTAGCGGTAGAAAACCCAGAATAGTACTCGAGGGACATTCGGGAAGTCCTGAGCAATCCCAGCACTGAGGAATAGGAAGCCGTGTAGGTCTCCGATGCGGATAGCTGAATTGCGCCTTACCAAAGATACTTGGCAGACAGAGCACTACTGGACAACGCGGACGAAGCTAAGCGGATCAAGAAGACGGCCGGTTGGTACACCATAGTCAATGGATGGCTATATCGCTATGGCTATTCGACTTCGTTCCTTCAGTGCTTAACTCCTGAGGAGGCAGACTAGCCTTGAGCGAAATCCACCTTGGGATATGTGGGTCGCACATCGGCGGCAAAAACCTAGCATTTAAAATCATACGCCATGGATATTACTAGTCGACAATGAAGGACGCCCCCGACTTAGTGAAAAAGTGCGAAAATTGCCAACTCCATGATAATCTTCACCATCAACCACCCGTCGAGTTAAGGACTCTTCAAGCTCCTTGGCCTTTCGCGCAATGGAGATTCAATATTCTCGACCCATTTTCCATTGCTATTGGGCTAAGGAAGTTCATCATCGCCAGTATCGACAACTTCACCAAATGGGTTAAAGCCGCCCTACTGGCCAAGATCATCGAGCATAGCGCTTTAGAATTTGTCCGCCAGATCGTAGTCAGTAGATTTGTCATTTCTAAGGTCATAGTGATTGACAATGGAATCTAATTCTCTGGAAAACGCTTTATTAAGTATTGCACCAATTTAGGCATTAGATTGGTCCACTCTTCAGTGGCGTACCCGCAAGCCAATAGACAACTGGAGGTCACAAACTGCATGCTACTCCACGGTCTGAAGACCAAGTTAAAGGATGCAGGGGGTTCCTGGGTCGACAAACTGCCCTCCATCCTATGGTCTTACCAGACGATTCTAAAAGAATCGACTTGCAAGAGCCCTTCAGTCTCTGTTACGAGATTGAAGCAGTAATTCCGGTGGAGATTGAACTTTCAAGTCTTAGGGTTAAGTCTTTCGACCCACAAAGTAACTCTCAGAAATTCGGGAACATCTAGACTTGCTGGAAGATGCCCACGACGCTGTCAGACTACGAACAGCAGCTTACCAACAACGAGTCGCACGCTATTACAACAAGAAGGTAAAAACGTGGCACTTTGAAGTTAGGGACATGGTCTTGCGAAGTATCGAGGCTATGGGCAAGACAGCCAATCGGAATAAACTTTCCTCGAATTGAGAAGACCCTTTTATAGTCTCCGCTGTTCTACGGAATGGAGCATACAAACTCCGAACCCAAAATGACAAGTTGGTTCCACGGATGTGGAACACGGTCCACCTCAAGCGCTACTTCTAGTAAGGGTACAGGTAGGTCGTCCATATGTATGCTTACACATATTGTTTATCATTAATAAAAGAATATATTTTTTCTTTCTTATTTGCACTGTGTTCATTTTCTTTTCCATATGCATGTGTGCCTTGCAGGGTTATACGATTTAGACTGCCCCTAAGTCGGGCGGATTTTCATCCGCTCATAACCAAACCCTGGTTATCCAGGCGGCCCATAAGCGGTCATAATCAAACCTTGATCATCCGGTGATTCATAAGTGGCCGTAACTGAACCCTAATTATCCAGGTGGCCTATTAATGATCGTAACTAAACCCTAGTCATCCAGACGGCCTATTAACGGTCGAATTAAACTTTGGTCATCCAAGTGGCCCATTCACGGTTAAAATATTAGGGGGCTCAAACAGCACACGTGACAATCTCCTACACAAGGAGATAGCGTGTCAGTCAATGACGGTCAAAAGGAGCAAAAGCCAGCCAACTCACAAGCAAAGAACAAGCTTGACCTGACATCATGGTCCACCATGATATTTTCTCCTGGACTAAAGTCCATAAAGAGCACCACTAACATCTCAAGAAAGGCAGACAGCCAACTTGCGTGCAACATACCATGACGGCCAGACAACGTAACAACAATAATTGAGAAACGGCTACTAAGGCAAAGATGTAGAATATCAGTAAAATAATCGTTTTATTATGTGTGTACATAATTACAACTTCAAAAAGTAAGGGTGCAAAATTTACAATGAAGCGGAGCTCCTAGGAGGCAGCGGCGATGGCGATGGCCCCTGACCTCTCCGGGGCTGTCCCACGAGGCTCTTGCGACGCTGGGTAGAACGGTTTGCCAGGTCAAGAAATTTAACTAGAAAATTAGGGTCAATCAGCCGTGTAATGCGTCGACTGAGGTTGACACATTCCCACACTCTTGCTCACAGCATCTCAGAGATCTCATGAAGATGTATACGAGTTGCCGGCTCATTCTCCAAAGATGTCAACTGTCTCGAGAGCTGAACAATGCGTCTCGCCACCTGATCAGCTTCCTCTCTTAGCTTGACATTCTCTTCCTTCAGACCCATGTTTTCTACCTCCAGGCTCGCCACCACAGTCTAAAGGGCAGTCGTGTTATCCAGGTGCTCCATCATAAGCAGCTCCATCTCCTTGAGCCAGGCGATCTCTGGGACACGCATCACTCTGTCACAATCAGAGATTTCCAGGTCTCTTTGGTGCAGTTCCTTACCATGCCAATTATTTTCTCCTCCTGCAAAGACTAAAAATGTTAAGTAACAGCAACGAAGAAAAAGGAGAAGGAAAGTTGCGAAGAGAAGAGAAAAAGGAGAAGGAAAGTTGCGAAGGTTTACTTTACTTTACGCTCAACCTCAGCGGCTTGCTGCGAGATCTTAGCCACCGGCGGAGGATGGGCAATCTCACAGCGAGGCCCAGCAGGTGGCCTCACGTGCCAGAACTTCTCCGGCGGCTCCACCGTAAGATCCACCACATCAACAGGCTCCTTGGCCACCGCCTCAACAAGCTCCCTGGGGGCAGACTCCTCCGGCACCACCACAGTACAGCCCACCGCCTCAGCAGGCTCTCGGGCGGTAGGCTCCCCAGTCAGCTCAACACTAACGCCAACTGCCTCTTGAGGCTCTCCGGCGGAAGGCTCCTCAGTCAGCTCGACGCTAACACCAATTGCCTCTTGAGGCTCTCCAGCGGTTGGCACCTCAGGCGCCTCTTAAGGCTCATCAGCAACAGGCTCCTCAGATAATCCAACGGCCTATGCAGCAGGAGGCTCTGCAGGTGTCTCCAGGAGCTCTTCGACAACTGGCTCCTCTGGTAGTCCAGCAACCCGTTCAGCTGAAGGCTCTGCTGGTGACTCCGATAGCACCACCAGGTCCTCTGGCTGTGGCAGAACAAGAACGGCGCTACTTACAGTGAAGCACAGCTTGGACCTATATGCGTCAACATCAGCCTCAACTTCGCCGTCACCGGAGCTATCTTCGGTCCCAGTGAACTGGCCGGCCATAACATAGTTTGGCCCTGAGGAAGAAGAAGAAGAAGGCATCATCGTCTTGGACTTTTGGGAGCTTCCTCGCTAGAAGGCATGTCGGCAGACCCGATCGTGATGGCGCCTGCCTTCCTCTTATAGGAAGGCACCTTCATCTTCTGCTCTGAAGAAAGTGGTCCCTATCATGCCTTCTTGGCCTCAGCTCGAGAAACCAAATGGTCTCTCTGGAACCCCAGAAGGTGGCCCTTCACCAGTTCTAGAAGCGGCTGCACCACAGCAACCTCCTTGTCGGTGGGCATCCCAGTATAAATGTCGGGCACCCTATCCCAATCTATGGCCAAGGGCAAGGTCGAATCAACATGAATATAAAAGAATCGATTCTTCCAGTTCTTTAGGGAATCATATATGGCACCGCTGATTTGGAGTCCACGTGGGGACAGGGACACCCACTCTCCACCTTAGACAAACTGGAGCATCATTTAGATTGCTCCCACCGTCAACAACTTTGAATGCTGGCGAAGAAAGATGCAAAGCGTACACAAATAACACACTGCATTGGCATGGAATCGTGCTATGGGGATCTAGAGGGCAGTCAGAATATCCAGCAACTCGTCAGGAATTGGGAGGCGTAGCCCACTTCTCAAGTGGGCCTCATAAATAGTGATGCAGCCCTCAGGAGGAGAGCACGCCGCCGGGCATCCTGAAGACAATCAACACAGGGATGTACTCAACGTACAGCTCCCTCACTTCATTGGCCTTGATAACTGAACCAATTTGGGTTACAGAAGAAGCCATGGGAATAGAAGTAAGAAGGAAGATGGCAGAATACTTAGAAAATTTTCAAGAAGAAAGTGTGAAAAATTTTAAAAATGACGGATGGACCATTTGAAGGAGTGTGAACGCCAAAGAAGGTAAACTGTCTCGCAAACATGCGCCCATCATTGTTGACACGTGAACATACTGGAGGCTGGAGACTCGGACCACCAGCATAGGGGCCTAATGATGGGTACGCCAGTAATGAGCTGGCCCAAAAAGAAGGAACGACCCAAATCCACAGTGGCCTATTTGCGTCTAGACGGTCAATGCTCACAATTGATTGGACAAAAGGCTAAGTGAACCAGAAAAAACCCATGAGCAAGACGGATGACTTGCTCCTGAGACGGTCAACGCTTCCATTGACCAGAAGTGAGACCAATGGACCGCCTGAAGGATAAGCCTCAAGTGGGCCAAGCCCAGTTTGGCCCACTCGACCATCCGCGACCAATAACGATCCTTTCCCCTGATTTCACGCTCTCCACAGAAGGCAATATCAATTGTAAGGGTCATCAACAGATTCAACACACATTCTTGAAGGAAAGCGCCAGAATCTTCATCCTGTCTGCAATAAACCCTAACGGTTACAGAACGTAGAAGGAGAGCAATCAAGGTAACGACCGTTATTGCCATAAAAGCTCCACGCCAAAAAAGGCAGCAAGCCCAATAGAGCACGGGAATTTAGCATTTCTGCCTAAGGAAGGCCGCCTAGTGCCGCGACTATAAAAGGCCATGGAGCCCTCACTCCAAGGCACGCTTTGGTTTGCCCACAAAAGCTCTTTGCAAAAAAGCTCACACTCCTTCAGGCTGAGAGCGCTCTCTCTTTCTCTCTATCTCTCTCTCTCTCTTTGCCACTACGTTCCCAACAAACACAGTGCTTAAAGCCAGCGCTCATCATAAGCCAACCATACCTCTCTCAACGAGAGCACTCACCCAGCTTAAATACTCACTGCATTTCCTTGAATTCTTTACTCTCACCTTCTTAATTCAAAGACTGTTTGCTGAATTGAGCGTCGGAGTGTTTTCTGTGGGACAACCTTCCACCGTCACCTGACTTCTTGTTCGTCGTTGTAGTGTACAAGGTCCAAACTCAGTGGACGGAGTCGAACTCAGACAACCGACTTGACCCGAATCTGTTCGAAATTTGGATCCAGGACGCATCAGAACCTATCAAATGAAATATTACCCGATACGCAAAATATCAGTTATGTATTAGTATTGGCCTTTCAATACCACAATAAAATTGTGTTATGTTACCATATTAGTTATACATCATAAAATATTGGTCGGTACACTTAATTTTTTGACATATATCTGCCTATATTGGCCCCATAATTGCATCTGATTGATACTTATCTCTTGATAGGACTGTAAATGGTACCAATATTAATATTTTCATCCATTGCATGGGTCTATGAATAGTTTTCATACTCCTATTACACAGGCTTGCACTGATGCTGCCCGTTGGACTTACAGAATGAACTAGACTGACTTGAATCTTCTGGTGAATATGATGAAGTGGTGGTCTCCAGGGCTGTAGACCGCTCTGTCAAATCCTCTTTGATAACATTTTAGGAACCATTTGTCCGACAGTAACTTTATTTTAAGGGCCAAAGAAGTCAAAGCCTCTTTGATAACATTTGGGAACCATTTGTCCAACAGTAGCTTTTTTTTTTTAAGGGCCAAAGAATAGCTCTCATATCGACACAACCAAGTATGGAGACTTGTATTATTAGAAAACTAACTATGATTTCCACTTAGTTACTGAGGTCTTTTGTATAATAATTTGTGTTTAAACATTGTCATTATGCATTTAGTATCTTGTGGATTTTGTCCTGAACTTCGAATAGCTGACTAACTCCTAGATCTCTGGATTTTCTATTTGGCACTGAATTTTCTACATTAGACGTTAGGATTAAGCAGAATAGCATCTGAAGAGATGATGTCTAGTTTGTCGATTAAGTCCACAAATTTCCCGCAACTCCTCTCAGATGGCTGGCTGCAAATGAATCTTAATGACAAAAACTATGACAAGTTCTCTTAAGAGTTTGATTTTATGGCTCTTTTTTTGCATCAAATCAGCCTATTATGGGTTTTTGCAGAGGTATCGGATCAGAACTTTGTTGAAGAAGACGATGGAGAGATCAATGATGACATCCATAGGACAAAAAGGTTAAAGCCTGCTGAATCGACTGCTTCAAGCAATGACTAAGTAAGGAATCTACAGAACTCGATTTTTTCTATTTGGGAGGGTGATAGAACTCGATTATTCAGCAAAAAAACAGCAGTGAAACTGTGTTCCTGGGGTTGCAATTGATGAAGCAAGAGCCAATCGGCAATTGCTTGGTCAGGCAGTTCTCTGGGTCTCAGTTACGTGCTACCATTGTTTATGTCTTCACCACCCTCAATATGTCTTCAATGGGTGCGTGCATCATGTGTGTGAATCAATGATTCCACAAAGAAAGAAAAACAAGAGAGTAAAAGCATGGAACTAACGCAAGAAGTTCCTCAAGAAAACCATAATTGTGTTACCTCCATTATGCTTTCAGGTAGTTCTCCTTGGAAAATTTATTGCTGACTGATCTAACGGGAGATCATGGTGATTGGAACACAGGGAAAGAAGAAGGTTCTTGAAAAATAATGCCTTCTTTGTTCTGCTGAAGCTGCAGTTTCATCTCTTTTGTGCTTCAATCAAAGCCTGAAGTCATTGCTGAATAGAAGCTTTCTATTGCTGCACAGAACAAGACAGAGTGAACCAGCTGCGTCTGAGCTTGAAATTTTTGGTTTTCCTTGCTTTTGTTTTCAGGTCTAGTATGGTTTTTGCCAGCCTAATAAGCTGACAAACATGATTGTTCGAGTCATGTAAGTGATGACCTGTTCATCAATGCAGTGAAGTGTACATAAAATTGGATTCATCCTTTTTCCTGTATTTTTGGTCAGGATGAGTAGAATTGTATTCTTTTTTGGTCTTAAAGCCCTTTTGGTCATAAAATCTGACTGGTCTGTATTCTTGATCACAAAGTTGAAAAGAAATGGCCTTTCTGCTTCTTGAAAAGAGGTGGGTAATATGCTCAATATCATTTAGTGAGATCATTAACCCAGTTTCTTCTTATTTGAAGAATGGCTCCACTCTGAAGAAGGCGACCATGGTACAACAGCATAATAGTTGATCTCTGCAGAATCATGCTCGAGGGCTCGAGTTTCATCCCTTTCTTTTTGCTGGTTTTTAGCAGCGGAGATAAGGTAGTGTGTATATGAGCTTTCCCAAATCCGCCATTGTATAACAAATTTGTGTTTTTCTCAAGTCAGTTTGAACTGTGTTAATAAAACCCGATTGCTTTTGATGTCGGATATCTGAGTTTCTGATTTTACATGAATTTTGCAGGGAATAAGGTTGATAAACATAGCTTGTCTGTGGCACAACTATGGCGACTTTTTGGATTGAACTCTGCATAAGCACCATGTCATTGAGAGCCACATCTAATCCGAAACACAGTACCACCATCTGCCGCCGCTGCCGCTGCCAATCCCAGGCTGTGGCCACCATCGTGAGCAATATTTGATGAAAACTATCACAGTTAGTTGGCAGTGGAGTTCGAGAATATGCATTCCCAAAATCAGCACCGCCTCCACCCGCCGCCAGATTTAGAATTTACAACCTTTTTCTTTTTCTTTTTTTTTGGGGTAAAATGTTTCACAGAATATAATATATATTTTGTTTTAATTGTTTATATATTGAATAGATAAATATTATAATTCGATATTTATAATTTAAATGTATTAATTATTTATTAAATAGTAGAGAAATTATATTTTCTCAATAGATATTTTCATTCAAGGTATAAAATTATAATTGATATATACTGCATGACATTTTCTCAATAATATTCTAATATTCAAAAAAATTATATAATAAATGTGTAAAAAATAAATATTTTTATGATTTTTTAACTCCTACTTAAACAATAATATTTTAAGAATATGTTATTATAAAATTATTATTTTATAAGTTTATAAAATAATATCCTGTTTATATAATAATATTTTAAAATACATAGTTATAAAATTATTATTTCATGATTTCATAAAATATAAATATAAACATGTTTCTTTAATAAATAATAAAAATTTGATCTAATTTATAATCAAAATTATATATATATTTATATATTTATTTTTTATAAGTATGCTATAATAAATTAAAAAAATATATAAATTAACATTATGAAACTTAAGAAAATGAAAAGAAGAAAAACCATCCCTGTCTCTCCTAACTTGAGAGGCAGAAATTATTTACAGCACAAACCATACAATGTCATATTTACACTTATTATTATTTTTTAAGATATTTATTCATAAAAATACATTATTTTTTTTTCATAAACTAAACAACTCCTATGTTTTGTAACAATTGGCACTATGAATTTTATGGTTTATAGAATATGTAAGTATTTTTATTTTCTAGTGTTACGATCCCAACCTGAACAGGTAGCCAAATAATTAATTAAATAATCTGAATAAAATTTTTACTTTTTTTATAATTAAATAAAATCCAAATTAACTGAATTTTATTTTTAACAATTGATGAGAATCGAAATAACCCAATTGCCGAATCAGACCTAACAACCAATAATCTCAAAATAGTCACGATACCCATGATCAATAGTTGATACATAATTTGATCAAGCTAATTCTATCTATCCGCTCGTTAAATAAATAAATAATATATATATATATATATATCAAATTAATCCATAAGAAAAATATCAATTAAGCATCCAATGTAAATAAATATGATTTCTAATATCACAAACCATAAATAAAATAATTAATAACTTTTCAACATAATCTCAAATTAAATTCAAGTACATGCCTTATGACAAAAGCCTTCAACCTTCTCTGTTCAATATCTTACAAGTATTAAATATCCTTTAATTTGAAAGGATTTGAAAATATAACAAATTACAAATCCAAAATTTAATAAATATATATATCTCAACAATAATAAAATGTGTCCATAAAATATAATAAATAAATAAATAATAATAAAACACATATTAAATCCAATCCATCCAATCATCTAATATGTCAAATGTCTAATAATTAATGTTCAAATCCGATTTCATATACAAAATTTATAATATATATACGAATAGTAAATAATATTAAATTATATAAAATTATCCAATATTAAATTATCAAATGCTTATGAAAGTTCAAAATCCAACATCTGATATCTTTGATAACCGTGTCAATCCGGTAAAGTCTTAATGTTCAAAACATTTTAAACATTAAGTACGATGCAAGTTTAATTTCAAAAACTTAAAACATGTCAAATTCAAAATTAAGGAATAAAACCAACACTGACAAAATGTTATATATACTTCTAATAATCTTAAACTAAAATATTACAATTAAAATCCGTAAGTAGGCCGTTTACGAACTCTTATAAATAGGGTTAAATATCACTTTCTTTTACCACTCATTAGAATAAATATAGTCTTCAAGTATACATGATATATTAGGATGTCCAAATAAATTTTTTTTTAATTTTTACAATAAATTTTAATAAATATTAAACAATGGACTTTATAATAAATTATATAATTTTTTCTCTCTCTGTAGGAGAAGCACATATCAAAAGTATCCACCTTATGGAAAAGTATAAACTTATATAAAAATAAAATAAAGTCTACTATAAAACACTTACATTGAATATCATATATAAGGCTAAATATACAAATTTTATACTTTTTATTTCATAAATATTTTCATATTAAACATATTGTCTTAATCCATTTTATATAAATCAAATAAAACTCTCAAACATTCGATAAAATCTAATAAACTCTAAATTCTTCAATAAAAATTATATCCACATAACATTATTTGAAATAAAAGAAGAAAAGGGTGACATATATATATATATATATAAAATAAGAAATGTAAATAAAATTGAAGGATGTACAAATAGATTAAAGAACAGGTTTTAATGCTTCATAAATTCGGATTGCTAACGGATTAAAGAACTACTTGGTCTTTAGGTCCAACTAAAATGAGTTTGGTCTTCGTCCTTTATGACTTAGATCCTGCACACCAGAACTCAAAATAATAGGTCAAAGAATTAGTAGGACTCTCCTCAATTTATCCATTGACACTTAAATTAATAATTTTTCTCAAAAGGTGAAAAGATGTAAGGAAGAGGGATGTGCATAATGATGCAAGAATATGGGTTTTGAGTATAACTCGATATTATGTTTAATGAGGAGCGACTTTGATATTGAAGGAGTAAGAATTGTGGAAGAATTCTTTGAAGGCTCTTTGGATAGAGAAAGGTCTCTTGAGAGCTCTTAAGTAAATATTTGCAGGCGCATTTAAGCGTGAGAGAAAGCATATCTGAGCGGGGGTATAAGCGTGTCCCTTAGAGTCTGTCTTAAGGGTTTTTTTATAACCTTTGGGCCAACATAGCCCTACTTGAGCGCAATCTGGCTACTAGCTGGCCGTGCAAATTTGGCAAGGTGGCACGAGGATTTTGGACGTCGATTAGAGTAATTATGATCAATCAAGATGATCCATTCCTTTTTCAATGAGATGTTAGACGTGACGGATATGGGAGTTGCTACTATGAGAGATCGGTTGAGTTGGAGTTGCCATTTTAGGAGAGATTGCGATCAAAAGCAATATTCGGAGTGCCGAATCGGTTAAGGTAGACGATTTTCAGCGCACGGGAAGAGGACTGTGGGCCGTCC
The DNA here is from genome assembly GCA_033239525.1 of Nepenthes gracilis. Taxonomy (NCBI): domain Eukaryota; kingdom Viridiplantae; phylum Streptophyta; class Magnoliopsida; order Caryophyllales; family Nepenthaceae; genus Nepenthes; species Nepenthes gracilis. The sequence goes on along the minus strand of BSYO01000026.1, from coordinate 729,862 downwards.
TAATTGGGCCGAGGTCAGCTTGGGCTTGTTCGGCCATCTGGAATGCTGCTAGGGATCAACGAAAGCGTTGATTGATTCTTGGGGCTGCGGGCCGAACACTTACTGGGACCGCTGTTAGTCCGTGGACTTTCGTATTGGACCAACCAATTTCTACCGTCCCCATCAGGTTTAAAATAATTACATTCTATTTCTAATTTAGTAGATTTGAATACAAAATGAATTGTAAAAATCTTCTTCTTCTTTCTCTCTTTTCTTATTCTTCATCTTCTTATCCTTTCTCTTTCTCTCTTTTCTCTTTCCTTTCCCATGAGAAATGGCTGACATAGGCATGTGGAGAGTTTATATATTACAATCGACATACAAACACTAAACAAGCGTGCTCAGATGCCGCATTAGATGCACATCAAATATCAATATTCTGTTTCATTTACGTGTGAGCACCACATAGGTGCACATCATGTGCCACTATACTGCCTAAACCATGCACGAGTACTCACTCAGGTATACCTTGAGCACCATCAATCTGCAACAAATGAGCATAAGCGCCGCAGAGATGAACATCAAATATATGATTTTTGCCTCAAATATGCATGATAGCGAGTCAAGTTCGTTTCATGCGTTGGATTTGATTCCCAAAATTAAATATTCCCTCAAATTTTATTATACAATTATTTTTAAATTAATCTAAAAATTATATTAACGACATCAAAATTCAATAATAAAAATCGGGTATTACACTTCACTCTCTGTGGCAAGGCCGACAGCCAATTAACTAAAAAAATTATGGATATTGTCATTTTTATGTTGACACTTAAGGCACTATAAGTGTTTCTAATGTACATGATTCTCTCCATTAATGAAACTACTAACTCGACCTTAAGACTAAGAAACAACAGAATCTATTGCTTGCAAATCTATAAAAAATTGACCGTTGGCCCGCTTGTAGTGTTAAATAATCCATCAGCCTGTCACTTGGATTATTAGATGTTTAATTAGGTTAACTAAAAATTGTTTAAGGTTTAGTTTGTTTGGTGGAAATAATATGTTGAAAAGTGTATTTTCTTATTTTTGGTGTTTATTTGGAATATTAAAAAAATATTTTTAAATTCTTTAGTATTTGATATAATATAAAAATAAGTTAACGAAAAATATTTTTTTAGTCAATATAAAGTTTAATCTTAAATTTTAAAAAATAATTTGTCATTTTTAAAATAAAAAATTTGATTTCTATAACTTATTCATCCCTCTCAATATTATCTCAATATTTATATTTGTCAATCATAAATGATTTAAATCATTAAAAAAATAAGGGAAACTAATACTTAAAAAAGATCATATAATAACCCCAATGTCATGAGATTAAAAACATCATATCAGTACCTTCAAGGTTTGATGCAGGCACCTTTCAAGGTTTGATGCAGGCACCTTGCAGCTTCAGCTAATGCTACATGAGGCTGGGCTTTAGTCAAATATGTCAAATGGTGCATTTGCCTTCCCATGCCGTTTGTAATAGACCTATGAAATGTGACCTCAGATCATTTTATGTGACTGGTCCATCTGAAGACCGACCTAAAAACTTAACAATGTAAAGTTTTACTGATTTCTCGCTGCAAAAGAGTTCTGTGAGACGATCATGAGTTAGCTGCTTGTGACAGTTTTGTAAAAATTCCGAAGGCTGGTTGCAAGTAAGCCCATGACAGCAGCTTAATAGGCTTCGCATGGGTATAGATACTTTGTTATGCTTTTGTAGAGTATGAGCAAGAGTTTTTTTAATACATACAAACTATCTCTTTGTATCCCTTATTTTAACAATAGTAAAATTTCCCCTCTTTTGTCAATAGTTCATTTGTTCTAAATTTTTTCAAATAAATCTGATATTTTATTGTGTATTTATCTTTCCTTCTATTGTCGCTCACCTTCTGAAACCCTAACATACAAATGCTTAGTAATATCTAGACTCTGTAAATCAGATGTATGGAGAAAAAGGAACAAGAGATACATTGACAATTTGGAAAAAGAAAAAAAGAAAAAAAAGGACTCTAGAGCCGTTTGATATTTATATAACGATTGATATTTACACAGAGAAAGCAGTTCAGCTATGAATTCATTATACACAATACAAAGTATTGCATTGTAAACAAGTAACTTAAAACATCTCAAGATGTGTACCTATGAATAGCTTCAATTATCTTCTCTTTGTCTCTGGTTGGAAATGCTTCCAGCAGAACCCCATCTTTATAGAAATGGAAGAGAGGCACCACCTGCACCAGCTATCATCAGACTCCCTTTCAGGTAAGGATTCTAGTCTTTTAAAATCTCATTTGTGGCCACGGCAATCAAATGCTAACCGACCATGGATGAAAATATTGGTATTGGTATCGGTATCGGTCGTGGCTATATCAGTATCGAACAATATGTATCAATAACAGATATATAAAAAAATTGTTTATAAAACTTATAAACTAATAGGACCATATTAGTTGATAAATCACTTATATTGATCGATATATTTGCCAAATTTTGGCCGATTTTCAAAGATTGTTTCCAGTCAACATGAGTACCTACAATCAAATGTTGCATATCTACAGTGATGCAAATGGTTTAGACTAGAAGACATAACCAGAGATGTATACATACCCTTATTCTTAGCCTCTCAGCAACCTCAGACTGCTCATCATACTCGTCCATAACCTGTGTTGCATGGAATCAGCCATTAAAATACATGATATCCACTGTGATTCAGTGAACATATTCATTGCATGCTCCTAGTAAAGCATCCTCAATTTTTCAGTAACTGGCTCCATGATTAACTATACCTTCCACATCATAGGCAAAAATATCGACATCGGTTGTATTTGGCAATACATAAAGTATTGGACGTAATTTTTTTGTAGAACGGAACCTATAAAAAAACATTAGCCGATATATCATGATATATTTTCGATATGACAACATATTATATTGACATGTTAGCTGATATTCCACTCTATACAAGTTGGAGATGGACACTATAAAGAATAGCATTATGTGCATCAGAAAACAGTACATTATCAAATTTTGTTTTTAATATCCAAGAGAGTAGGCACAGAAGATATTCATGTCCTGTACTATTCCAAGATCTCTTGTCGCTTAAATATCTCTTGAAATTAGAGGGATGCTCACATTATGCTTTAAGAAGATGACTGGCGCTTCTTCATCACCAGATCCCTTGCACAGTTTCGAAAATGCTCGCTCAATGTACTTGCAACTTCCACAAGAAGTGCGATAGAAATCTACGACAACCAAAGAATTAGTCTTCTTGGCTTTCTCGAGAATGCTTAAGAACTCCTCATCGGTCTTGAATTCTTGGACACAGTCCACAGGACAGAGATCATCATCTTCTTCTTCATCAACTGGATCTCCTAAACTTTTGTCAGCAAGAGCTCTGATCACCACATTGTTGATTTTGAATCCAATTCTTTTGAACTCCAAATCCAAGTTTCTGAAAATGGAAGGTATTCTTGCCATCACAATGCATGGTGAGCTGCAGCTTTTACCAGGAAGTACTCCATGAACTATTGAGAATGTTTTATGATCAAAGTGTCCTTTGGAGACGTTGCCAAAATTTAATGACATTTTATAGATCTTAATAATATGTGGTTGCATGAAGGCAAATAGAAATATCCACAGTAGAAGTTCAGAAGAAACTGAAGCTGCCAGAGTATAATTTGGTACTATTAACATCTAATCGTTCATACAACGCAATGTGATCCTATCCTGTAACGTAAGACAAAACAGAAAGTTAAGAACCTGATAGTCCCGAAGGCTCTTTGTTGTCAAAGCATGACATAATAATTTGTGAAATAATGTAATAAATAATACAAATAGCTATGAATGTAACATCGAAGTTCCATAGTGCTCTCTCTAAATGTTAGGCCGAGCCATGGCTAGTGGGGGAAAATGCTGGGCTAGTGCCATCGAAGAGCCACAATAGGATAATACTTAAAATGCAGGGATATAAAAAGGAAGATGAAGTGGAACATATAAAGGTAAAAGAGACAAATCTCCAGTACAATTGGGTTCCTTCTCCATCGGTTAATTCCTATTAAATGCCATTAACCAGGATGCTTTGTTCATTACTTCAAACTAAATGGAATTCAATACATAAATGACTATAAAACATGCCCATATGTTAACAACATCAACACCATGTTAAATCTCCCAGTATGATCAAATTCATATCAACAACCAAGAAATAGACAATATCTGCCGTCTGTGCTATTTCCATACAGTAACGCCAAAGAAAAATTTTCGTCACCATTAAAATTTAGAACAGCATATAAATATCCCACAACTGAGGGAATTCTGCAAGTTAATGATCAGCAAATATGGCCCGAAGTTGATAACATTAAGCAGCATTTTGATCGAACTTAAAGGACATTAAAGCTACCCACAATCAATACTTGATGACCACTAATTCCATAATTGAGAGCAGAACTAATGAACTGATTGCCTGCTTCTGCATCTCAATGTGACTGGGCATTATCCAAAGTACTAATCAGAGAACAAAGATTATTACTCAAACAGAGCAAATAAGACTATAGGCGTCGAAATTAAATTGCAAGAAATATGATGCAATTAAGCCACCATTAATTAAGCCAGCAAAGTTAAAATGCGAATGGTGTGGACAGAAATTATGAGAATGATCAAGCGAATTAACACCCCTACAGCAAATCGACAAAGAAGCGTCATTTAGCGCGTACCCATTTCGAGTTGTAGTTCCCGCCGGGAAAGATGGCTGGACTGGACATGAAAGAAGAAAAGGACGTGATAGGCTCTTACCATCCCTTTGCCCTTGCATTATCTTCAACCTTTGTTTTTTTATTTTTTTCTTTTTAAAAAGGAAAATCCACTTTTTGATATGAATTTTAAGAAAATAATTTTCTGAAAAAAGATTTTATCTCAAAACTTTAAGAAGGTTTTACTTTTGATTCTGAATTTTAGAGGGTTTTTATTTAGTTTTTTTTTAAAAATAAGATTCCATGGTTCAACAGATTTAGATTTGGATCATCATATACCAAATATATTTTCTGAAAATATTTTGATTTATAATAAAATAAATTTTAATGCAGAAGTATGTATTAGTTTAATTTGGAACCAGTTAATGTTTTCTGAAAATATGTTTATTTATAATGAAATCAATTTTAATGCAGAAGTATGTATTAGTTAAATTTGAAACCAATGTTGCTTTTCCGGTCCGGATTGTAATCTGGATTAAGGGCGCCCGGATTTAAAATCGTCGAAGAGATTGTCGTAAGAGGATCGATATTCGGCTATTAACCTGAGGCAGACTCACAAATACAATTAACAAATAATAGGACGGAGGTTGGTGAGATTTTACCATGCGAACACTCTCCTCTTTCGAGTTAATACTCCCGCAATAAACGGAAAGGAGGGCACATGTTTAGAGGCGCACAGAAATATACTATAAATGCATGGTGAGTGCGTGAATGTAGGCGGGTGGGATTTAATGAGCGGGTGTTAGGAGGTCTGGCTCCCGAAATGCACTGTAAAATGTGGCTAACTCTTGTCTCTGAGAAGGCTAAGAGAATCGGATCTGGCCGATTGGTTTTGAGCTTTGTTGGTTTGAAGTAGAGTCGATTGTTCTAGATCTGAATTTTCCCTCCCTTTCCCTATAGAAGGGGAGAGATTTTATAAGTCCCCTGGTTGAGGATTTGGGCGCGAGAATTCCCGTGCTTGGGTTCGACGGCCGCTAAATGTTGTCTGCGGTCGCCGGTGTATTGGTTGTCGCCATGCGATGATGGGTAGACCGCCGGGCACTCCGGGCCACATTTGATCTACCCCTCGAGCTGAGATTGGCCGAAGAACTGCAGGCAACAGCGCCAGTCGCAGTTGGCAGTGCTGACTTTCTCCTCATTTGCTCGTTTTCCCTGCGTCACCATTGCAGCCCAATAGCTATATTAATGGGCTGCAAACGTTGATCATTGGCTACTAGTATGGGCTGCCATGTAAGCCGCTCTAGAATGTGAGACTGGACTCTTTGTTTGGGCCGTTGTTCCAGGTTAGTGTCCCTTTAGGCCTTCGTACTGGACCCAACACTAGCCTCCTATGCCTAGGCCGATTTGTGATCGCAGCCTAGCATGTCCTTCTAGGTCCAACTCACACTGGTTCGGTTTTCCTTGAGATGCGCCAATGCTTATAGTCTTCCTACTTCGTGCCTTTCCCAGGTGGTTGCGCAGGCTTTTCTAGTGTCACAGTGATTTGGTGCCCTGAATGGAACGATTCGCACGCCTGAGGTGGTGTTGGATTCGAGGGCCTTCCTATTCCATAAAAGACGTCCATGGGATAGCGTGTTCCATTAGGCGCTAGGAGGGTGCCAACTTGCTCATAAATAGGAGGGTCCTTCGACTGGTGTGGTTCATCCCTTGGATGACTTTGGAGGCACCATGCGACAACCACAGTTCGTCCCACCGTCGATGGGAGTCCGTGAAGGAATCAGATGGCCTAACTGGGAATCTGGATCTCTTGATGAAGACCGTCCTCATGCCCGCGCCGTGGAAGACTACTCATACTAATGAGGGTGGCTCGGGCACTCTATCATCATCACGTGCCTCCCCCCACGAAGCGACGTCTTCCAGTGTGCAGTAGGACCACGACAGAGCCATCCTGAGAGGCTTTATCACCCGTGTGGTGTGTCACTCATGGTCTCTATATCACTTGGACCACTATCCGCTCTCTTTGGAGGGGTGGCAAAGGGCGAAGCCTCTGTAGGGGGAGCACACGCTTCCTACGTCCCTGCCGAGGTCTCCCTAGTTGGTGCTCGTTCTACCGCGCCAGTCGACTATAGTCAACTGTTGGGGCAGGGCCAGCGCGGGCGCTCCTATGCTCGGGCTTGTCGGAATTCCGATGATGCCATCGGAGTGACCTGGTATGGATCACAGTTCCTGGTTGCACCCAAAGCATTCAACGATCCCGCCTTAGGATTTCTGTTTCGAGTTGTAATTTTTTTTTCTTGTGCCTTTACTGCTACAGATCTCTTACTTTGTAAAGAAACCATTAATTAATGAAAGAAGTATCCATTTGTTTTCGTTTTTCCATATTGTTGTATGCATCTTTTCTTGTAGACTGTTTTTCAGACCGTCTACATGGTCACGCTTCCCCCTTTTTTTATCGCACCTAAAGCGTCTCTAGCATCTCTCGCTCACGGCTAGACTCACCGGTCCCGTCCCTCGAGTCACGATATTGACCGTCTGTGGGAGGATGCGATAGGAAGAGATTCTTGGCGGCTGACGTCAGGGAAGCTTGATCACCAAGGGTGGTTGTCGCATCTGTCCGGCCGCCTAGTGCATTAAATGCGCAGGAAATCTCGGGGCGCTGCGCCATAATGATACGCCTTGAAGAGGTGCGGAGTTTTAGGGATCTCCCACGTGGAGGTCGTCCGTGGGCTTTCTCTTGGCACATTTCGTCTTCAAATCGTCGCCATTTCAGTGGGTGAACTTTGCTTATTTAAATGCATGAGTTCCCCCAAAGTCACATACTCTGCTGCTTTGTTCTCAGGCAGCATGAAGCTTTGCACTGCTTTTGAGGTCCCTTTGCCTCCCTCTATTGTGACTTTAATGGAGAGGTCGTTTTCATTATCTGGGTTACAATCTCCTTCCAAAGAGCCTGAGACCTAGACCCATGCCTCGGGGATCCCAGGGTGACCGCGACTGAGCAACGGCGGCAATACGGGGATGTCATTTAGAGGCCACCGTTGTGGGTTCAATGCGATTTTTGAGGGTACCTCTAGGCTTTGAGAGGGAAGGGACGTCCGCCTCCTCTCCAAGTTGCAATCCCAGGAGGGCAGATCCATTGCTTTGCCATGTTTCTCGGGCGATCGAAGGCGTCGAGGCCGAGATGCGAGGTGGCGGTCGGAAAGATAGAGCGGTGAGGCTCACGCGCATACTTCGAGGAAGTGTGGGCGGTGTCGAAGCGAGGGCATCTAGGCTTGCTGGCACTATCATTCGGGCCTATGCCCGCATTCTGGCTCTCCAGGAGTAGCTTGAGGGACTACGGCTGCAGTTTGGAGGAGAGATCGCACGGATGGGAATTGAGTTGAGGTCGAGGTTCTTGCCGGAGGAGGTCGGTCCTGTACTGGAAAGGAACTTTCAGGACAGCATCCGTCTTAGTAAGAGACTAGTCTCGCTGGAGGATCCAAACTTTTGCACCGGCATCCTGGACTCTCGAAACTCCGGTGCCTTAACACATACGAACCTGTTAGAGTATCTAGCTCTAGATTCCTTTGAGGCCTAGAGGGGTCATTAGTTGTACCTTGCGGTCGTAGGCCGTTGTAAAAAAAAATCATTAATGAATATTATAATGAGGCCTAACACTTGATTGCTCCGCTTATCTTCCATTATTTATTTTATTTGAACTATCTATTTTCTCTCTCGCGCGTCTGTCTTGGGAGTCCTGCCGCCGTCATTCCTGGCGACGAGAATTCCCGCATTAAATGCGGGTGTGACAGCAGAGATTTATTGGGGCGATATCAATTCGCAATCTGACAAGAGGTCATGATTGGCCATTGCTTCGGGACCTGCGACTCTCCTGCTGGGCTTGCTCGTGGTATGGCTACTCAGTGGAGGCGTTGTTTGGGTTTTCCCACGTGTTGGCATCCTATTGTTTATTTAAGTAGTGTGCAAGCGAACTCTTACTTCTTTGTGCCTTTTCATACCGCAATTCTTCTCCTAGCGAAAGAAAGAGAGCGATGGCCAAGAAGAGAGAATCTCTTTCCTCCTCACAGGTCTCAAGTCGAGGCCGCCATAGGAGTAGCCAACATGGGTTCCATCCGACAATGAGTGTCATCGCCGCTATGATGGTGGACTACGGGATTCCCGGTGATTGGGCCTATCATGCACTCCGTTTCGCCGGTAGGGCTAACGCTTCCCAGTTGTTTCATGACTATTTAGGAGCACCATCGAGAGGAGAGCTTCATTACCCCATGCCATGCATCTCGAAACTCAGGTGCCTTAACACATGCAGACACAGTAGAGTATACAGCTCTAGATTCCTTTGAGCACGAGAGGGGGTCATTAGTTGTACCTTGCGGTCGTAGGCCGTTTGTAAAAAAATCATTAATGAATATTATAATGAGGCCTAACACTTGACTATTCCGCTTATCTTCTATTACTTATTGTATTTGAACTATCTGTCTTCTCTCTCGCGTGTTTGTCTTGGGAGTCCCGCCGCCGTTGTTCCTGGCAACCAGAATTCCCGCATTAAATGCGGGTGTGACAGTAGAGATTTATTGGGGCGATATCAATTCGCAATCTGACAAGAGGTCATGATTGGCCATTGCTTCGGGACCCGCGGCTCCTACGGGCTTGCACGTGGCGTTGCTACTCAGCGGAGGTGTCGTTTGGGTTTTCCCGTGCACTGGCATCCTGCTATTTATTTAAGCAGTGCACAAGCGAACCCTTTCTTCTTTGTGCCTTTTCATACCGTAATTCTTCTCCTAGTGGAAGAGAGAGAGCGATGGCCAAGAAGAGAGAATCTCCTTCCTCCTCATGGGTCTCCAAGTCAGGCCGCCATAGGGTAGCCAACATGGGTTCCATCCTGACAATGAGTGTCATCGCCGCTATGATGGTGGACTACGGGATTCCCGGCGATTGGGCCTATCATGCACCTGGTTTCGCCGGTAGGGCTAACGCTTCCCCAGATGGTTTCATGACTGTTTATGAGTACCATCTGAGAGAGGAGCTTCGTTACCCCATGCCATGCACTTTATATGCGCTGCCTGAGGCGTCGGGCATCCCTATGGCGAGGCTCCATCCCAACGCCGTCCATTACCTAGTTTTGCTTTTGTGTCTCTCCCGTCTTCACACCGGCGCGTTCGATGCCAAGGCGGTGAGGGTGGTCTTTCGTTTCACTGAGCCGGAGGATTGGGTCTCTATGTCTCCGAGGACTAGTTTCCATTTCTGCGGGACTAATCCCGACTTGGTTATAAACTAGAAGGTACGCTTCTTCTTCCTACAAGAGCCTTCCGATTCAGAGCTCTCGCATGAGTAGAGTCCCGTCTTGAAGTACTTTCACGAGAAGTTGTCCTCAGAGGACACTAAGGAGACGGCGGAGTTGGTGGCCGCCATCAAATCCGAGATGGCAACATTCTCTATCCAGGGCTACTATCTTACGCCCGAGTTTGCTAGGTGGGGGCCTTCGTCTGGCTGGTCAGGTGCCGCTAGCTTCTCGAAGAAGAAGTTCGAGGATGTTGTGATTCCAGTCGTCGTGAGGGGATCTTTGGGAGAGCTCCACCGTTGAGTCGCCTCCCATGAGAAGAGGTTGAGGCTTTGTCAAGAGGCCGAGGAGGCCTCGCAGTACCTCCACCCGGTCACGAGAGGTTGGCCGGCAGGGGTCCACCACGCGGGATCGCGCCCGGTCCGAGGCAATGGGGAGCATGAGCCACGGGAGGAAGCCACCGAATCCTTTCCACTTTCTCGTTGTAGCATTAGCTGAGTACGGTGGAGCTTTATTCTAGTGATGGGTCTTCTGCAGGCTCCTTTACCAATCCGAGGCCGCCGGAGGTCATTGTTGAGAGTGCTCCAGCAGTGGAGGGTGGCGTATTGATTCCTGGGGAGTCGGAGGAAGTGCTCTCGCGTGAGCCAACATCAGTTCTCACTGGACCTTTAGAGCCTACTGGGCCCCCAATTGGGCCGTTTTTGAAAGTTGGAGCTTAGGAGGGTGCCTCCGCGGTGTTGGAGGTCGAAGCCGCGCAGGAGGCCAGTCCACTGGGTGTTGAGTTGACTTTGGAAACCACTGCTGCAGGCACGGTTCAGAGGTCGAAGCCCCCAAGCGTTCCTTCGCCTCCCGTGGCTCCTAGCCATCCAAGCATCACAGGGATTGCAGCAGAACATGGGGAGCCCTAAGGCTTGTTCACTCCAGGAGATCTAGCCTATCGTCCGGACACAGCTTCTGCTCAAGTATGGCCATCTTGAGTCGAGCATTTATTTGTAGTCTGGAGCTTTGAGAATTTCTGATCTTCTCCCTTCTCATACAAGTTCCGAAGGAGGCCGATTCTCTCGATGAGCTCACAGCTCAACTGCATGAGAACTCCCACCATAGGCAGGAGATTGCCCAGCGTCTCAGAGTCCAGGTCGCTCTCCTCCACGAGGAGAGCGAGCGGCTGCAGGGAGAGAACGATCAGATGCATGAGGAATTCAGGCTCCTAAGGGAGGAGGTTGCGTAGCTGAAGGAGGTGGTCATCATCCTTGAGGACGACAACTCCCGTCTATCTAGGGATCTGAGGGCACGGCTCACTCCCTCGGAGGCCAACCTTGTCATGGAATCTAGGTTTTGGGACAGCCTCCACCTGTGCCGTAGGATCGCTTCACTAGTGGTTCCCGACGTTCCAGAAGGTGTCTTCCACTCGGGCAAATCGAGGGTCCTTGACAGGTCTCGCCTGAGGAATTTCCACGAGGAGGGCGGTCCATCAAATTCTCGGGAATAGCTTTAATTGTTTATGTTGCTTTCTTCCTTCTTCGCTACTTCTAGACGCATTGTACAAATGAATGAGGAGTAGAACTCTTTACCGTTGCCTTTAATACTTTCATATGTGGTTTCAAAGATAATATATCGTGTTTAATGGCTAAGCTTGTAAAAGCTATTGTTGCCAAGGCTCCAATCCGACGCTTTCTTGCGTTGTACTCGTCCTCCATCGGAGGATGTTGTTACATATCGCGCGTTTAGTGGGAAGTGCGATCCGTAGAGTGGACATCGTCGCAAGTCCCGTGGAGCTGCACCAAGGGCCAGCTGGGTTTTCAGGACACAGCAGTCGGACTCCGAGTCTAGGTCTTTTCGCAAGCAGTACCTGCATTAAGTTCTCTACCCCTGCTCTGGGGGTCGTTGCCACCCGGTGCTAGGTCCTAGCCGATGACCATCGTAGATTGAGGGTGCTCTTTTCTTTGGAAGAAGGTCACCGCACATCTTCAATTCTCACCCCCTAAGGTTTTGTTAGCCGTAAGTTGGGAAGCTTCAAAAGCCCCCATGCCTTTAGTTTTGACCGCCTAGGTCATTTGGTTTGGAACCATGGTTCTTTGGGTCGAATGGACCCTATTGCGTGAAACTATAATTCAAGATGATCAGCTTTCGAGGTTGTGACAAAAGGCCAAGTTAGCGGGCCGCTTTGGGTCCTTTCGACGTGGAGTCGAAGTCTGGATGTGGCCGCCTTTGGGCAGGTCGACACTTGGTCGAGGCTCAAACAAGACTGCCAATGGGTCACTTGGCGCGAGGCCAAGGTTTCGAGGTGGCCATAATCGGGCCGCTCGGCGCAGGGCCAAGGCTTGGTTTTACGGACGGATGACGGTCCTCCTAACTTAGTGGCAGTCTAGATCGTTTCATTTTTGTAATGACATGCATGCAAACACTCATATGGATGGGCACACAACATAACAGAAATGATCAATTTTATTAAATGGGAACACAATGCATGTACAAGCATTTTTCGTGGTGTGCATGTATGCCTTACCAGGGCTAGCGCTGCGTTACTGGCAATATTTCCTCAGGTTGGCGGCGTTCCACATCGGAGAGACCAGTTTTCCGTTTTGGGTGCGTAGTTTGTACACTCTGCTCCGGAGGATTGCGAAAATGAGGAACGGCCCTTCCCAACTAAGGGAGAGTTTGTTCCTGCTAGTGGCTTTTCCCGCGGCCTCTACGCTCCGGAGAACCAGATCCCCAACCTCAAACAGGAGTGCTTTCACCTGCTTGTTGTAATACCGTATGATACGCTGCTAGTAGGTTGCGGTCCTCAGTCAAGCTACGTCTTGAACCTGTGGGAGCAGGTCAAGGCATTCTCTAAATCTCTGAGAGTTTACGGAAAAATCGAAACATTTGACCCGCAGGCAAGGTAACCCCACTTCAATAGGGACCACAACTTTAGCCCCGTAGTAGAGACTGAAAGGTGTCTCTCTCGTTGGTTTCCTGCAGGTTGTTCGGTATGACCAAAGCACAACTTGGTCTTCAATTTGTGCAACAGTGTGCGGTTGGTGACTTCGACCTACCTGTTTGCTTGAGGGTATGCTACAGACGTATGTACCAGTCTGATGCGTAAGCCCCGCGCGGTATCTAGTGAACCGTTTGTTGGTAAATTGGGTTCCGTTGTAGGTCATTATGACTTCGGGAATCCCAAAACGACAAAGATAATCTGAGGAAGGAATTCTCTTGCGTTCTGCTCGGTGATTCGAGCCAGAGGGATGGCTTCTACCCACTTGTTAAAGTAGTTGATGCCGACGATGAGAAATTTTTTTTGTCCGGAAGCCAAGGGTAGCGGTCCAAGGATGTTGAGTTCCCATTGTACAAAGGGCCACGGGGACTGGAGGCTGCGCAACTCTGTATGAGGAAGGTGCGTCATGGATCCGTGGACTTGACAGCTCTCACACTTCTTCACGAACTCCATGGCGTCTTACTTCATCGTGGGCCATAAGAGGCCCTGCCGCATGATCTTGAACGCGAGGTTTTTTCCTCCAACGTGCGAGTCGCATGTCAGAGGTGGATTTCTCTTAGGGCATATTTGGCCTCCTCAGGGGTCAAGCATTTTAGGTAATGAGTGGAATATCCTCACCTGTATAGCCACCCATCGAGGATCGTGTACCAACTTGCTATTTTCTTAATCCACTTGGGCTCATCGGCATTTTCGAGTAGCCTCCCGTCCGACAGGTACTTTTTGTACGGAGTCATCTAGGTGTCACCCCCGTCAATCTGCAGCACCTCCTAATCTAAGACATCAACGCTGGGTAGGGACAGGGTTTCTCGCAAGTCCCTGGCGTACTGCTGCAGAGATCCTGCAGTGGCATCCTTGGCCAACCGATCCACTTTCCAATTTTCAACATTAGGCACGTGCTCGATCTTGAAGCGCTTGAAGCTCTCAATCTGGGGCTTTGCTCTCTCCACGTACTTTGCGAGTTACAGGTTTGACGCCCCAAAGGTCCCTTGAACTTGGTTGCCATAAGCTTCGAGTCACTGTGCACAACCAGCGACTTGACGAAACACTACTTTGTTAAACGAAGTCCTGCTAGAAGGGCCTCGTACTCCGCCATGTTGTTAGTAGTGGGAAAGGTTAGCGCGGTGACGTACTTAATCTCCACGCTGTCTGGAGTCCTGAGCACGACTCCGGCTCCATTGCCTGCCTAGGTGGATGACCCGTCCATGTTTAGAGTCCACATTGAAATGTCAAGATCGTCCGCATCCCCTGGGCCGTGTGGGTCACCTTGAGCCGGGGTCGCCGTATCGACGATGAAGTCTGCCAGAGCCTGACCCTTGAGGGTGGCCAATGTCAAAACTCCACGTCTAATCTCCCAACTCTATAGCCCAGTTGAATAACCACCCGGAAGTTTTGGGTTTCTGTAACATTGACTTAAGGGGTTATCCGTTAGGACGAAGATCCGGTGAGTTTGGAAATAGGGCTGTAGTTTTCGCGCCAAATAAACGAGCGTCAACACTATCCTCTCAGTGTTCGGGTAACGGGTTTCCGAGTCTACTGGTACTCTACTCTCGTAATACACCAGCTGCTATGCGCCCTCGTGCTCCCTATCGAGCACGAAGCTGAGCGCCGTATCCGACATGGCCAAGTAGAGATATAGGTTCTCACCCATGCGTGATGAGCTCAATAGAGGTGGGCTAATGAGGTATGCCTTTAGCTTTTTAAAAGCTTCCTCACATTCCTCGATCCATCTGAATCCGAACAATTTCATTCCCCTAAGTGCCTTGAAGAAGGACAGGTACTTTTCCACGGACTTGGCCAAGAATTGCGAGAGGGCTACCAGCCGCCCTGTGAGTTTCTGTTCTTCCTTCACTGTCCGCGGAGGGTTCATGTTGCGGATGACCCTGATCTTTTTAGGTTTGCTTCCATACCGCGCAGTGACACGATGAAGCCTATGAACTTCCCGGAGATCTCCCCGAATACGCATTTGGCAGGGCTGAGCTTCATCCTGTGTGCCCAAAGGACCTGGAAGGTCTCCTCTAGGTCACGGATGTGGTCGTCGGATGCTTTGTTTTTTATGAGCATGTCGTTGACGTATACCTCCACATTCTTTCCGATCTGAGCTTTGAACATCTTGTTTACCAGTCATTGATAGACTGCCCCGATGTTTTTGAGGCCGAAGGGCATTACCTTATAATGGTACGTTCCCTGGTCGGTCATAAATGAGGTATACTCCTCATCATCTAGGTGCATCCTGATCTGATTATAATCTGAGTAGGCGTCTATGAAGCTCAGGAGCTTATACTCGGACGTGGAGTCCACCAGTTGATTGATCCGAGGGAGAGAAAAGTTGTCCTTTGGGCAGGCTTTGTTCACGTCGGTGAAGTTCATGCACATTCGCCACTTGTCGTTACTCTTTTGATAAGTACAACGTTAGATAGCCAGTCTGGATATTAGACCTCTCTGATGAATCCAGCATCCAATAGCCTCTTCACTTCCTTCCTTATAGCTACCAGTTTCTTGACGGAGTGGTTCCTGCGATTCTGCCGCATGGGCTTGTGACTAGGATCGAGGCCCAATTTGTGAACTATTAGTTTGGCCGATATCTCGAACATATCGGCAGGAATCCACATGAATATGTCAGAGTTTTTTAGCATGAAGGTGATTAGACGATCGTGGTAGACAGGGGGGAGAGAGCTGCCCACATGTACGCACTTTTCTGGCTCGACGAGGTCCAGAGGGACAGCTTTGGTTGCCTCTCCTTATTGGGCTTTCTACAGCGTGGCTTCATCGCAGAGATCCAAGTCTTCGTCCAGGCGGTCTGGCGTCGCTAGAGCGACTTGGGATAAGTAGCATGTCCGTCCCATAGCCTGATCCCCGAGCACTTCTCCTACGCCGTACGGGGTAGAAAACTTTATTTTTAGGTGAGGAATCAAAGTAATAACCCCGAAGACCGTGAGGATTGGTCTGCCCAGGATAGCATTGTAGACAGACAGTAGGTCGACGATAAGGAATGTTAGCTCTCGCGTGGTGGCGCACGGGTAAGTTCCCATTGTGACCTCTAGCTGGATTATCCCCTGTACAAGTACAGGCTCGTCAAGGCCGTACAGAGGGCCGTTGGCCACTTTTATTTGGCTTCGCCTTAATCCAAGTTTAAAAAAGGCACTAAGATACAGCAAATTTTGAGAGCTTTCATTATCAACGAAACCTCGTTTCATCTGGTAGTCAATTATACCATCTGAAACGAACGCGGATCCAGAAAGAGGATCAGAATAGGGGGATGTTACATGCGTCATATCGTCGCTAGTAAAACTAATGACATCGCTCCTATCCCCTATTCTCGCTCTCTTGCTGCTGTGAGTCTACTCGGGCCGTGTCTGCTTGTTACTTTTGGCCGGCGCAGTTGAGATCATGCTGATCATGCCAGCGGCCATACGGTTCCTGGGAGGTTCACTCACCTTGCCTTCTGAGGCCGCGGGGGCCTGTCCCGTGCCCTTCATGAACCGTTTCAGGTGTGCGCAGCGGATCAAATCTTCTCCTTGTGAGGGAGCGGTTGAGTCCGGAGATCCATGGTGAAGGGTGACCTTCAAAGGTCAGCCGAGGATCGTGCGGGTCTCTCCTTGTGCAGGAGGTCCCAAAGAACTTTCACCTTCTCCTCCATCGGTGGATCAGATTCGCTTCTCCGCGCGTTGATTATGTCGCGGAGCTCTGTGTGACCCTGTTGGTGCTACTGAGCTTGCCAGTCATGACGACTTCCAGCGCAGGGGGGCCGCTCACTGTTGGAGTCTACTGCCATCGGCCTTCCTTCGCCGCGGGTGTTACGAGGGTTACGCCGCTCTGTGCTGTCCTCCCACTCATCCCGACTCAAGTGGCTCTCGGCTGTAGACTGGGCTTTAGTGCCGGAGGTCGCTCGGGTCCCGGCATCGTTAGGCTGGTCTGATCTCCTCCTGTGGGCTCCTGTGCGACGCCTTCCTCTCCTGGAGGAAGATGTCTGGGATGCTGGAGGGGCATCCCCCATCCAGGGCATGCTCATCCGATTGCAGAGGGCCTGGATCACCAACCTCATATCGCCCATCTCCGTCGCTAGGCAGTGAACATCGGGCTGTGGATGGACGTCTGCGCTGCTATCCACTAATGAGTTGTCACCAGGGGCGACGGCATCTCTTGTTGGGGCACTCACCTATGTCCTGGTGTTTACCATCTTGCTGTAAAGAAATGAATGTGAGAAGGAGACGCTAGGCTTCTTGTCTTTTTTCCACAGATGGTGCCAATGCTGCGTCCCGGGTCCCAGTTGTCGTACGAATTATGGAGCCTTCGGATTTTTCATCGTCAGGAGGCTGTCGCGAGAGGGTCTGGTCTCCGTCTCTATTAACCTGAGATCTGTACAACACAACTAACAAATAAGAGGTCAAATATTCTGCGGGATTTCTCCCACCGCAAACACTTTGATACTCAAGTTAGTAACCTTTTGCAATAAACGGAAAGGGGGCGCACGCTTAGAGGCGCGCGAAAATATGTTGTAAATGCGTGGAGAGTACATGAATGCAAATGGGTGAGATTTAATGAGCGGGTGTTGGAAGGCCTGGCTCCAGAAATGCACTGCAGAAGGTGGCTAACTCTTGTCGCCTGAGAAGGCTAAGAGAATCGGATCCAGCCGATAGTTTTGAGCTTTGTTGGTTTGAAGTAGAGTTGATTGTCCAGGAATCCGATTTTTCCTCAATTTCCCTGTAGAAGGGAAGGGATTTTATAGGCCCCCTGGTTGGGGCTTTGGGCGCGAGAATCCCCATGCTGGGGTTCGTCGTCCATTGAATGTTGTCTACGGTCACCGGTATGTCGGTTGTCGCCTTGTGAAGACAGGTAGACCGCCGGACGCTGTAGGCCACATTCGGTCTACCCTTCACGCTGGGATTAGCCGGAGAATTGTGGGCAACAATGCCAGTCGCGATTGGAGTCGCGGTTGGCAGCGCTAACTTTCTCCTCATTGGCTCATTTTCCCTGTGCCACCACTGCAACACGACAGCTGCATTAATGGGCTACAGACGTCGTTCATTGGCTGCGAGTATGGGCTGTCGAGTAAGGCGCTCTGGAACGCTGGGCTAGACTCTTCGTTTGGGCCGTTTCTCCATAGGTTGGATTTCGTGTCCCTTCGGGCCTCGGTACTGGACCCAACAGAAACCAATTAATGTTTTCTGAAAATATGTTGATTTATAATGAAATCAATTTTAAGGCAAAATTATGTAGCAGTTAAAATTGGAACCAATTAATGTGACCCAAATTTTAGAGTGTCCAAAATTTCATCACTATCAAATACAGTAATTATCAAATATAGTAATAATATATATTATAATATCTTATAATTATATATATATATATATATATATATATATATTATTATAAAATTAAAATATTTTATAAATATTTTTTATTTTTATAATTATTATTTTTTATATACGTTTTATATCAGTCACCGTATATAAAAGATCAACTATTAAATAGCCTCCCTTGCGGTATTCGAGTCTTCTTCTTGTATACTTACAGTAACTGAACGACCTTTTGCTTCTTTGTATTTCTCTCGCCTTTGGATGACCTTTTGCTTCGTCTCGTACTCCGTCGGTGATGGTTCCGTCCTGTTTCTCCACCGGCGATTGAACCAAGCCCCTCGATACTCGTCAGCTGCACAGTTTATCCTCATCGATGTCAGATTCATCCCAGTCGAACCATCTCGGTGTTCGATCTATACTCGACGACATCCCGCACACCGTCATCCTCGCTGGTGTTCAAAATCAACCGTCACAGTTCATCATTTGTCGGATCGGCATAAACTCTAGTTTTCTATTTGAGAAGGCGATGCATCAAACGCAGCGTTTGGTGGTCATAGCACACAAAACATATCATTTGAACTGAGCACAAGGTACGCCTTTTGCCTCACACAAAACGCTGCATTTCTTCGCTTAAATAACCAAAATGTTGCGTTTTTGTTTTTTAATGCGGCCTTACACCACATTCAGCTTTGCTACTGTTCCACTTTGCTCGTTACTGTTCACCACAACCCATCACATTCAGCTCCCTCACTTACATATATCTTGTGGTATTATTAATTTGATATCTCAAACCCAATGGCTCTACTATAAAATAATATATCTTAACTTATCAAAATTATTCTCAATTATTCCAATTATAATTATAGGCCCACTCAATGTGTACTTTTTTGAAATGATAAAAATTATGACGATTTTTCACTGCCAAATGCAAGCCACTGCAAAGGAAAGCTTCTGACACTGATTTGGTTTTGCTGATTGTGTTAAAAATTGGAATAACATTAATCATATAATTATTATATGGCTTGCTAAGGTATTTATTCTATCTATCAACATATTATTTGAACAATTTGGAGTTGACAAAGAAGCATGGGACTTTCTATAACAACGTTACTTCTTTACAAGCTTTGCTAATTAATATTTAAGTTATCCGTGAGTTAAATAATAAAATTTAATAATCTAGCCAATTCATAAGTGATTTTTACTCCTAGATATACTATTTATGGAATCAGTTGGTATCGACTGTATCGCAATGGGAATCTCTCATAGAATTTAAGAAATTTATAGAATATCGAAATAGATTTCACCTCACTCAATTTTTTATGGATCTTTGTGACAAATTTAAAATATACCTGGGCCTCTCTGTTGCAAAGACATCCTCGTCCTTCACTCGACAAACCAATTAATGACCATAATTTTGAAGAAACACGACTTCAAACAAAGGAAAAAGGATATGGAGAATGTTCTTATGGTTTCCTTACAAAATTTTAGTTCTAAATTTTTGCATTAAAATTTTAAATCAGATGATCGATAATCATATGATACAAATATATGTCGATACTATAATATTTAAAATATAATTGTCCCAAAAAGAAGCATTCCTACTAGAATTGACATTCCTTTTCAATTCAAATAATAGCCATCATTGAGACTAAGCCAACAAAATTAGACTTTACCGTTTCTTCCACCTTCTACTCTATCCACTAAAGATTTTGAGACAATTGTCATCCAAAGATACAATTGTCATCCAAATTCTATCTCATACAAATTCTATCTCTACATCAATCTTATCTGCCACTCCGGATAATCATTCTTGAATCACTAATTTTACATGTTACAAGTATTTGACTATTGACCAAAGCCAGTTCACTACTAAAGTTGATATCTTTAATATAAAAAATCCATACAGTTAATGATCTCATATGCATGTCAATTATATTGGCTCTATTTCTATGCCTTCTCCCTCTTTTAATTCTAGTAAATTTATTTTTTATATTTATTTTAATCTTATTTATTCTGACATTTGAAGTTCTACACCTATATTTACTAAAGAGGGATCAAACTATTTTGTTACTTTAATCGATAACTTCTGTTATTACACAATGATGTGTCTTTTACATCATTGATTGGATTTACCATAAGTATATTGAGAATTCTATAATATAGGATGTACTCAATTTTTAAAATAAATATAAATTCTTGAATTCAATACTACTACAAAATATTGGGAGTCATATTTCCAAATACCATCAAATCACAAGGCACTATATACCAAAAAAAAAAAAAAAACTTACCCAAACACATTACAACAAAATGGTCCAATAAAAGCTTGGTTATATTCTTAATAGTATTTGATTGCTTCTTATATCAACTTCTTTACTAGAAGAACTTTAGGAAGAAGTTGTCCTCGCAATGAATTATACTATCAGTTGCCTTTTGTCCTCAACTATTCAAAATCAAATCTCATAAGCATTTCTTTAGCATACCATTTCACAATAATCTTTTATGTATCTTTAGCTGTGCTTACTTTGTTTTACTTTTATCTCTCGAATAAAATCTATTAGAACTTTGAACTCATCTATATTACTGTATTGGGTGTGGTATTGAATATAAATGATATTACTATTATAATCCTATAACCAATCGACTTCACATCTCTTGTTATGTCATTTTCTGGATAAAATGTTTACCAGCTTATCCCCTTTCTCCCACACACCCATGAGATCGTCTAAAATTTTTATTTATCCATTACCAAATCTATTTTTTTGGTAGTGTATGCTTTGGATTTGCTCTTTCATGCTATTATAAATGATAATAAAACTACTTCCATTCTATTATAATTAAATGTCAAACTTACTCCATCCAATGGCTCTTCTCCATTAGATGCAACCTATTATCAGTAACTAGTTGGCGAGTTTATTTATCTTACTGTTACTCGTCCTAATATTATTAATGTTGCTCAACTCGTTAGCTAGTTTATGATTGTACCATGGTCTAATCACTATGTTGTTGTGCCCGTATCATTCACTACATAAAAGGTCCCTATTTTATAGATTTTAACTATTTATTCATTCATCTTTACAGTTAAGTGCCTCTTTTTATATAGATTGGGTAAATGATCTCACGAATTGACAATGTACCACTAACTATTATTTTTTCTTGGGGCATCTCTTATTTTATGACAAAATAAAAAGCTCTATCATGACACGATTCAGTACAGAGGTAAAATATCATACATTAGCTGACATTGTTGTAGAACTTTTTTTTGTTACATTAGCTATTATAAGGTATGGTTATTCTACATTGTACTGTAATTTTCTTACATAGCCAATGTAATACAATTTGTAAATAATCAAAGTGTAATACAAATTGCACATAATCGTGTCTTTCTTAAGTATACTAGACATATCGAAATTAATTATCATTTTATTCATCAAAAGTTCGACAATAAAATATACATTTTTGTTATATAATATCAGTCAATCAACCCATTGATAATTTTACTAAGTCTCATACCACATGACCATTTTATAATCTCATTTTTAAGCTCAAGTTTATCTCTATCTTATAAGCTTGAGTTTACGTGATAATGACAAATATAGTAATTATCAAATATAGTAATAATATATTGTAATATTATGTAAATATCCTATATATTTTTATAATTATTATTTTTTATATACCTTTTATATCAATTATTTTATATAAAGGGTTAATTATTAGAAGGTAAAATATATAATTCCCATCATTCATATAATTTGCCATCTATATATTCATCAATTTCTAATAATCACAATAATAGTATGAAAAGATTTAACATACATTTAACATTTAACATCTGTCGAGGAAAAAAATATTTATAATCCATCCGGAAAAAAAAATATATTTATATTGATCAATAATATAAAATAGTAAATAGTAAATGAAAAAAATTCTCCTTTTTAAGTATAAATTTTATATAGTGTTTAATTTGATATTTGATTTTTTTTTATACAAATATTTTTTAAAAAAATAGATTATATTCCGAATATATTTTATAAGTTGGTAATTATCTTAACCACCCCGCTATCTGTTGCTGCCTTCGAATGCTGCGTCAGTTTTTCATTTACACGCTCGTAAAACAAAGGTTATCCAACGCTAACAAACGACATCGTTTTATTAATTTTAATCCTGGTAGAATAATAACTAGCACTTTTGAGTGTTATTTTAAAAATTGCCAAATTCTAGGTAGCTAAGTTTTGTACTGAACAAGATGTGGTTTCACGAAAACTCAACTAATGAAGCAATAAGTGATCACAAATCAAAATGCTTATAGTTGAATTTTCGGGTCAGTTATTGTTGAAAAATATGACGACAGACTTTCCCACTTAAATAACACAGTAAGAAAGATGAACGAAGAAGAACAATGAACATAAGAATTTTACGTGAAAATCCCTTATCAATCAAGGAAAAAATCACGGGATAATCCATCCACTGAAACGTATTTCACTATGTGAGAGATTTGGGAACAAGTTTCCCTGTTGCACAGTAGAGAATAAAGAGAAATCGAAGAACAGAGCAATGGCAAACGCACACACACGGTTGTTTACAGTTTCTCCTCTATTCACCGTTTTTCTCTCGCTCTCTCTAATACTCAGGCACTTTACAAAATTATCTCACACACACACCTTGCAAACAAGCGTACAACAAGTTACAATACTTGCTTTTGAAAACCGCTCACCGAGAGATCTAGGACAATTTTCCCTCCAGAAAGGACAGGATCAATCCTTGCCAACAATATGAATATTCCCCTCAAAAAACGCCTCAAGATAATTGTCGAGATCTAGTATATCCAAAATTTACCGAGTTGGCCAGATCTTGGATTTCTGCGGGCTAACCGTTGGCCGTCCATGTTTTTCACGAGACCGTCAACACCCCTATTGATCGTCGTCAAAATTTTGCCCTCGAATCTCTTCTTAGTAATCCGGTTTCTGACCGCCAAACCGTCAACATCGCTTCGCCGCATGTTGACCGTCCATCCGTCCAACTCCATTAACCGTCCATCCGGTTAACATACTTGTTGACCAGAATTTCTTTCCTTTATAAAACAGCACATTCGTGCTCCACCCAAGTTCTTTGATCACAAGAACTTCTTTATAGGAGTGATCCCCAACAGTTATGTTTCTATTTAAGATATTATCCACTTAAAAAAAGGCATAAAATGAAAAAGAAAACCCTCTAAAAAGTAGGAGAGGAGGAAGTCGACCCCATGGGAGCCCAGCTCCCCTCAAGATTTAATGATCCTTATTTATATAATTAAAATAATTATGAAATAAGTTACATTTTTTAGAAATATTTTCATCCAACGGGTCTGGCCAGTTCTAGAAAATCACTAGTGTGATCACACTGAAATGCACAGTCAAATGGAGTGCAAGGAGTAACCATTAGAGAAAGGCTAAACCCACATTTCATTTGTCGATTTTTCTAAGAACAAAGTATGAGTAGGAGGAAAGGGTACAAATTAAAGACCAAAGAAGCTGTCACGTCCACATTGACAAGCTACATGGATGCACAAATTCATTACAGGAGGAGCATCTAGACTGACAAGTTTATGTTGTGTAAAGCATCATTCAGAATTGAATGATGAGTTTATCATTGGCCTCAGGCCATTTCCAGTCTTCTAAAACTAGAGAAGCAATTTTTATTTCGTCTAAACTAGTTTCACAATGAAATGGTGAATAAACCTGTCACAGCAGGAAGCCCCATCACCGGTTTATTTGGTCACATTTTTGCAGGCTTTGGGAAAATATCCGGAGTGAATTTCTGAGCTGCACTGATGCTGCCTTTCAACTTCATTGCACCCCTGCAGTCACAGGATATAAAGTAAACTAGAAAGACAAGATCATGAGAATAGTCTAGCAGCTAGCTAATATGGCAAAAAGAGTTGGTTATTCAACATGAATGTCAAGAGTATGATATTCCACGCACATCTGCAGTGTCAGGTTTGAGAAATGCCACATGTATGTGCGCATCTTAAACTTTCAAAATTATGCATCACCTTCTACACTGCTAGAAGCTTTATTACCATATCCTAATTTCTGAAGGTGCAGTGACTGATTAAGTTGAGATATTAGTTAACGTAGGTTCTATTTGGATTTTCAATAACAATCTTCTGGTCTTTTTAACACCTCAAAATGATACATGCGTAGCTCAAGACTAACTTTTGCATTTGGTTGGGTATAATGCAATGAAAAACATATTATAATTCGTGATCATAGTTTTTATTTGATCATATCACTCTAAACACGGGCTAATATGATAAAATATACTGTAAAACTCAAAGGTAAATGTGATCATTCTATTTTATATCTTTCATTGATATCATTACATTTCTAAAAATTAAAATTCAATCCTGTTTCCGGTAACATTGAGACATGCAACTACTGATAAAATGAAGTTAGATCCCTTTAATTACAAATAGAAAAAAGTTAGGTCCATTGATAACCTTTCAGCTAGATCAAGTTGAAAGCCAAGCATTGGCCCCCCACTAATGAATGTCACCAAGCATTGGTCCCCCACTCATAAAATACAATGCATGTTTCAAACAAACCAAGCTTTCTTTTATAGATAATCCTTCCAGAAAAATTTAAATAAAAGGAAAAATGTCAGAGAGATAGACTTAAGGAATTTAAAATTGCTTGCACTTCCAGAATCGAGAGGTTGTTATTCATTGGGAAGCTTGTGCAATTTCAATCATACTGCTATTATAATTACTTTTTTAAATGAATTTTATTATTTTACTGGGGCACTTGTGCAAGTTTGATCATCACAGAGATTGTGAGTGGGAGATCTGGACCTATTTAACATCTTTGTTGTCAAGCAATTCGCAGAACAATGACTTGATTCAAGGTTAATGTATATCTAACCGGGGTATTTATGCTTAATCGCCTATACTTCTTTGTCTTTTCTGCATAACCACCACTTACATATTTTTTTTTCTTTCACATAACCACCTACAATTTGCCTTTCCTTTCGATCAACCAGCTCTACTCTATTTATGTGACATTTTCTATCCGAAATTAACAATATTTTACCAAGCTTAGCATGTATCTTTCTTGTCTCCACTAACTTCTGTGCTTGGTGGGCATAATATATAATGTAATGCAATGGAAAGCACATCATAAATTGTGACCATATTATATTGCATCTTTTATTTGATTACATAACATGAAACAAGACTGTAACTTGATATAATGTAAAGGTAAATTGAAGATGTGACCAGTTTTGCATGGTATCTTTTATTTGATTTCATTAGATAACACCCAGCCAAACGACAGCATGATGCTCAATAATTTTGCAAGATAATCACATTGTCTGAACTTTTACTACAGGTCTAAAAGTTTATGTCCAATTCAGTTAAAGGCATAGCTCTTGATGCAAATTTTAAGCTGCATAAATCAATTATACAATTGTAATGAGGGTGGAGATGAACAGTAGATTATACCCAAATAAACCCTTCACCATCCTCCAAAAAGTTTGAACCCTATGCCACTAAATTTAAATACAAAACGAATTACCACTAAACTAACTAAAGAGAAAGGACCTCATAAAAGCAATTTGGGGATTCATCTTGCCAGTGGCAATCTTAATAAAATCTTCATCCTTGAATGAAAAGATGACATCGGGCTTCCCATCCTCGTAAGGCCCTAAAAATTCCGCCAAGAAAACCGGAGAAGCAAGTTAAGCGAAATCCAGAGTTCTCGCCATTACAGAATTGTATGGTGGGGGAAAAAGAAATCCAAACCTTTTTTAACCTCCCCTTTCTTCAAATCAACCACAAAAATCACCTCATCAAACCCAATTTTCTGCCATCGAAATCAAGATTGAAATAAGAAAAGGAAAAGAAACAGCGAAGCGGATAGAGAAAGTGGAAAAGGTGTACCGTTGGGGCAATATTGAGCTGATAAACGTGGCCAATCTCCTTGGTGAGTTTTTTACCGGCATCGGTGGCGAGGTGGAGCTTCATTTGCTCCAACAGCACCTCAGACTTGAGCTGAGTCGACTCGGCCATTTGCGTGTGTGTTGTGGTAGGCGAGCGGCTTGCTACCGGTGACGATATAAATAAAAACCAGCTCGTACATGTGCTTATGTGGTCCCCGCAAGAATGGCTATAACGGCGGCTCAACGTCACACTGAGCGCGCCCTTTTGGGCGGCAGCCGCAGCACCGCCCATACTTAAACCAACTGCTATCACTTTAATATTTAAAAAATTATATAAAAAATATTTTTTATATGCGATAATGATGGCCATATATGCAATAACGATGGAAATTCAAGCTCCTATATGTGCAATAACAGAATTTGATGGTATATTATTTTTTATAGTTTAAATGCATTATCTTTACATGACAATAAATAACTCTACTGTTATGAGAAACTCAATCTTTCCTGGAAGAAAATTTTGGATAATTTTATTCTTGCATATATAGCTATTCTATGTAGAGACTTAAGCTCAATTGACTTGAAAGCAAAAACAATTTGGCCAAAACCCGAGGCCAAAAGTCATGCAAAACACCTTAAATTGATCAAGCTAGTTTTGAGATCAATCAGTGTTAAATTTTGAGCCACTTTTTTATGGGTATTATAATAAATGAATAGATTGTTTGAAAAACACGTGATGTTTGCTCGTAGTATATTTGGGTGAAAAAGTCAAGTAATTGTTGCATGATATTCGTGCAATGGTTGGCCAAATTTCTATCAAAAGTTAGCAGAAAAGTAATGGCCATTGGAGGTTACGCGAGATTCATGCAAAAGTCGATCGAGTGTCACTCAAAGGATGGACTTAATTAAAGGTTTGTATGATAATTAGTTGAGCGAAATGTATTTCTAGTGAATAAAAGGTATCAGAGTCTGACAAATGCATGATAGACGACTATGTGCCTATAAAAAAAAATGAGTACACGTGATCACGTCAAAGGGTTCCTGTGTGCTAATTTCAGTAAGACAAACACCTGAAGAGTAGGTGCCTAGATCGCTCAAAGAGGGATCATGCTTATTGCACATGAAAAGCTCATGTGTGCTAAGATTGCTATAATGTCGCGCCTAATACGACTTTAGAATTAAAGTCGACTCTATAGAATCAAACTATACGACTCTATAGAATCAAACTTGAAACTTGAAACAATTAATGAATTGTTGGGCCTAAACATCTTTGCCCTCCCAACGGATCATCAATAAATGCTATCATTCATTCAAATATTGTATTTACAACCACCAATTAGTTTCCCTTGTAGCTGGATATTACACATTAATTTCCACAATTCATTCATATGCTTGCCTGCTAATTGATGCTTTCCATCTTTTAGTTTGATTCTATACAGTCTATGAAAAACAAATTTGAGAGCTATGCTTGGCCAACCAACCCAAGCTTCTTTCTTGGTTGATTATCAGAGGTTAGCATTAAAAATGCTCAAATTTAGGCCTTTCTTTCTAAGTTACGTGAACTTAAAACGATGGTTTTGGGCATGGATCATGTTTCCCATGGCAATCTCTTGCCAAATCATATGCTTGCAGCTTGATTTTAGCAGCAGTTAAGGAACTCCTTGCATCAAATGCCATCATACTCATCAGTTACAATTCGATTGGCAAAACCAAATGATTACCGAACCTTCTTTTTTTTTATACTCTGTGCCATTGCACTTCAGGCAAAATTATTCCTCATGAAGAGCTCAAATCCGCTAATTCTTTTATGTTTTTCTCTTCTACTATCGCTCTTATATAGCCGGATATTCACGTCCACAATATTATTTCAAGGATTTTACTGGGAATCATGTAACAAGGAGGGAGGATGGTACAATTCGCTAAGAAGGTGCATCGATGATCTAGTGATTGCACAAGTTACCCACGTCTTGCTTCCTCCACTGAGTCACTCTATTTCACCTTAGGGTAGTTCTCCTTTTACTGAAGTAATAGAGGCTTATACCTTTTGGATACTAACTCATAGGATACTTCTTAGGAAAGTCATATGATCTTGACTCATCAAGGAAAGGGAACAAGTCATAATCAAAGTGATACGTCCCTAGATCCGAATTGTTATATGGATTAGAAAGCCGCTTGATCTCTTCTGACTGGTTGAGATAAAATTAGCCCGATCTCTATTCCTGATAACCTGAATTTTGCAGACCATAAAGAATAGATGAGAAATCAGATAATGGTAGGAGTCACTCCTTGGCATATCCTCTAATATACAAGTCAAAAATATTTTTATGAGGGAGAGAAAGATGGGGGATGTAAAGAAATGCGTGGATGTATGAATGTGGGGGGATTGAGTGTGGATTGAAGAGATAGGCTCCAAGGGATGTGCTCAGAAAGGAGTCGCTTGAGAGAGTGTGTGTGTGCACTCGCAAGAAGAGTGGTTTGAGAGAAAGTGTGTGTACACTCGCCGACTAAGTGGCTTAAGAGAGAGAGAAAGCTCTTCAATCCTTTAGGGATATTTGAGGGTAAAACTCATTCTGGCCTCTTCCCACAAGAGCAAGGATGCATTTATAGAATTGAAGTCGGTGCGGCGTTCCTTGGGCCTCACGGCTGACGTCGGCTGCCTTAACAGATTCGCTATACTGTCTTAGTGATCATGCAAGAGGCGTACATGGTAATCGTAGTTATCTGGGGATATTCTTTCCTTTCTCAAGACAATCAAGGAGGGCACTGTACAGTAATTGCCTTTCGACAAGATTTGCTAAACTATCATTGCCGCTTTGAGTCAATTGGCGATCATAGGTGATATTCAGAAAATATTTGCTGAACATCAGGATAATTGTCATGGCCACGTTATAGCAAGCCCTCGTTGCCGGCCCGTGTCGCGCTATCAGTTTTGTCAACATCCACACAGGAGGGGCAACCGTGGGCGTGTCCCTGTACACAGCCCTAATTACCTGCTCCCTACTGAAAGTTCTGGGCCGACCCGCTTGGGCCAACCATAACGCTATTCGGGCCTTTGACTTGACATTTCGCATCATGATTCGCCATTCCTCAAGCTTTTCTCCTTTCAGTGGGCTAACCAGGCCACCATCGCGTCTCCTAGGCCTTCGCCTTGAGAAAGCATCTACTGGGCCATTGTTACTCATATGAGTTCGGCTCTGAGTCAGCCCGTACTCTGCCGAATCCATCACTAGTCCTCATACCAAGAGGCCTGATTTGTCGGGTCCCAAAATGTTTTATTAATAGGACGCCAGCTACTAGTCTATATGCGAGCTTCTCTCCTAGGTGTTCTGCTGATTCATTGCACAAGGGGTAAGATTTGATTCTCTGTATTCAACGAGATTTAGGGTGATTCTCAATGGGAGTAAG
Source organism: Nepenthes gracilis (assembly GCA_033239525.1). Taxonomy (NCBI): domain Eukaryota; kingdom Viridiplantae; phylum Streptophyta; class Magnoliopsida; order Caryophyllales; family Nepenthaceae; genus Nepenthes; species Nepenthes gracilis. The sequence continues at coordinate 700,270 of BSYO01000026.1, read as the reverse complement.
ATTTATTTTCTTATTTTGTATATGAACGATATTTTACATACATCCAATGATAAAAATTTACTATATGAGGTGAAATAATTTCTCTCTGATAAATTTAAAATGAAAGATATGGACGATATATCTTATATCATTTATATTAAGATATATCGAGAAAGATTACGATGCATTTTAGATTTATCTCAGGAAACCTATATCAATAAAGCTTTACAGATATTTCGGATGAAAGATTATTCACCAAGTGTAACACCCATTGTGAAGGGTGATAGATTCAATTTGAATCAATACCCGAAAAATAATTTTGAAAGGGAACAAATGAAAAATATTCCATTTGCTTCCACTGTTGAAAGTTTGATGTATGTTCCGGTATGTATAAGATCTGATATCACCTTTGAAATTGAAATATTGAAAAAATTTTAAAGTAATCCAAGTATGAATCACTGAAAAGCTACTAAAAAGTGATGAGGTATCTCCAATGTATCAAGAACTATATGCTTACATATAGACGAACCGAAACTTAAAAGTATTAGGTTACTCCAATTCAAATTTTGCTAGATTTGTTGATTCATGTAAATCAATATCTTGTTACATACTTATATTTGCCGATGAAGTTATATCTTAGTAAAGTGTAAAGTAGACCTTAATTATTATTTTTACTATAAAAGTCGAGTTTGTTACTTGTTTTGAAAATATAAAATATGGTGTATGGATGAAGAATTTTATATTTGGTCTTAAAATGGTAAATTCCATCTTAAGATTATTGAAGATATATTACGACAATTCAATTGCTATTTTTCTGGCTAAAAATAATAAAAGTAGTAGTCAAAATAAATATATCGATATTTAATTTTTAACCATAAAGAAGCGTATTAAAGGAAAAAAAAATTACTATTTAACATATTAGTACTGAATTAATTATCGTTAATCCTTTGACAAAAAGCATGCCACCATTAAGATTCAAGAATTTTGTAACTATAATAGGATTAAGTTCCATTACATAATTTTTATTGTATGGACAGTGATATTTAATAAAATTTTTATTTATTTGTGATATTTCTTAAAATTTTGTGTACATATTAGTTAATTATTTTGAGAATATCATCAATTATTAGATAAAGAATGAATATAATGTTTATTTATAAAGTAACGTTACCGTATTCGAATATGTCATAAGAAATGTAATATATTATAATACATGGATGATACTATTCATTAATAGATGACTTATCATCATGATTCATATATTTGTTTCTTAAATTTGGGAATTGATGGGTTTGGTTATCGCTTCAAATAAAATATGGATCAAATGGAAAAATATTAATGGTTCAATTTCAAAACTTAATGAAAACTGAAACCATTGGTGGCCCATGTTTATTCTTGATAATGCTCCACAATTACTTTCCTTCATTCTCCATTAATTTGCACGATAACGCTTCCATAACAAATAATTGATAAAATTATTTGATAAATAGAGATGAATTCAATTTTATCCCTAAACTCTCTCTGAAAATACACCATCGACGCAAAGATATAAGGTTTGAAAGTTTCAAAACCCTAAAACAGATCAACTGAAAACAGAGCAGGCAAATGGCGGAAAATTGGTGATTCTTTATTTTCATTCCGTATTTCGATCTTTTATAGTTGTTTATGCCGTTTAAATTCTAACAACTGGGCCACATAAAATCCAAATTTAATATAATCGAAGATACACTACTAATCAACAACAAATAAAAATCATCAATAAATGAAACTATAGCGATAAATTACATGAAAAGTATGGCCAAAATCCCCCCTGTCCCCAACTCCAAGCAATAATATACATGGGGAAAAAAATTACGCACGAAATCAATTATGCTACAGAAATCTTCTGGGATCGGTGATATTGATCCTCCAATGCCCTCCATTCAATCGCAATTTCCGTGCATTCTGTCTTTCCTGCTTCAATTCATCTTTTCTCTGCGGCGTTAGCTCGCAGAATTTTTGTAAGCTTTTGTCCATGGAGTCGTGGACCTTCCACCATCTTTCATGAGCAACGTCGCTGGCGTAAACGTGTTGCTCGGGGATATCCCAATTACAATCATAGTCTCTGTAACAAAGCCATGGCTTCAATCCCAAATAATGTATCGAGTACAGCTTGGGCGGATCAGACCCGAAAAGTTGGTTCTTCAAGCTCCTTTCCAGCGAACTATTCGACCAGAAATTCTTCAGGAAATTCACTCGCCTGGGCAATCGATGCCACCACACAAAAACTTCATTCAGGAACCCTTGATCGCCGCCGTTGTACGAAACGATCTCCCTTCGACGTTCCATGAAGCTTCTGAACGTGCAATTAGAAGGCTCGATAACCATAATACCCGAATTAAATATGGATCCGTCGTTTCCGGTTGCAGACATCTGGCTGAAGTGGAAAAGCAGGTCGATGTTGCGGAGCACGATGATGTCGGCATCTATGAATATGATCTTGTCGTAGTTGGTGAGCTGCCATAGCCTGAATTTGCTGTAGTTGTACTCGTTGTAGGAGTTGCGTTCAGCTCTAGGGTTCCGGATCCGTTTGATGACCCGGATCTTCCACCCGGCTGCGATGAGGGCCTCGCGTTTGGATCCGGAGATTGATTTGTCGAGGAGGAGGATTAGGTCGCGTTTTGTCCCCGTTTGAATTAGGGTTTGTGCCAGCGCTATGGCGCCACAGACGTACGATTCCGACGAGTGGAGCACGGTGGCGTAGGCTTCTCGTTTCACTGCCTTTGTCATCCGTTCGAACTTCGACGCATCGTAAACCTCCTCAACTCCTGTTAAACGACGTCGTTTAAATTCTTCAGTTACTTGATATGACTGTGTTCGTCCAAAAGAAATTAGAAATTTCAAATTAAAAAAATATTTATTTGTTCTAAATTCTTTTTCTTTGTTTTAAAAATTTTATGGTTTTCCTTTATGGCATATGAAACTGCCATTTTAAAGGCATAGTTTCTTAAAGTGATAAATTTTATATTTATTATATATGTTGTATTATTGTTTGGTAATGTTATTTACAATTATTTTTTTTTAAAAAAAAAAACAATCTAAATCCAAACCAAACCATTTAACTAGTCAAATAATTAACTGATTAAATCAATTCAATTACCGTTTAAAATATTATTAAACCGACTAAGATAACAAAACGAATAAACACTCCCAATATTTAATACTAGTAATACTGATATATATATATATATATATATATAAGGCTAACAATTAATTAAAAAAATAAGACCTAAACTCACATTAAGTATAAATCCGTTGAAAATAAACATTATTTGTGACACATTTTCAGGTAATTAAAGATTTATTGAAATAATTTATGTCTTTAGTAATGGTATGATATTAAATTCACAAAGGAAAACCCATTACTTTGGAAAAAACATGGATAAATTATATATTGGTCTTACCAAATTCTCTAATGGTTCTTCTCACTTTTGGCTTCATCTATCTTTCAAATGCTAATGCTTAAAACTTCAACCAACTTCTGATTGAAAAGGACGCTTGATCTACCGTTAATTTATATTATGTCTCTTTATTTTTATTTGAATTTGTTTTTTTAGATCATTTGATATTATGGGTAGCCAATGGGGTGCTCCATCTTTCATTAAGAAATAATTTTAATATTTTTAACTATCTATCTTGATATAAATAACTGTAATTTAATTATTTTTAAATTATTAATTATAAGTTATTTTTTTTTAATTTATTTAGAAATGGCTCATCAATCCTTGCACTCAAAGCTTCCAAACAAGTGAAATTGTTGAGTGAGGAAAAATGACCCAAATGGAGCCTAATTATTTGCTTCTAAATGATACATTAATAAGTTTGTTTCATTGTCACTTAAATAAAAACCAATTTAAAAAACAATAATATCATTCAATTTAAGATTACGTATATTTATTATTTTTTTATTCATCTTTTTGAGATTTTATAAGTTAATATCCTTTTATAGTAAGTATTATAAGTCAACCCGTATGATATTTTTTAAAGGTAAAAGTCAAAAAAAATTTAACATTTATTCATTTTAATTACATCCGTTCATTTTAAAATGAAATATAATATAATGTGATTTAATTTTTTTTTAAAAAAATCATATAATCAATTAAAATCAAACAAAAATATGAAGAAATTACCTTGTCCCCATAAGGGCAAAGCCAACCTGCATGAGCCAATAGGCAATGAGACTTTGTGCTGAAGCCACGCCATCTGCGGCTGGTAGTACCACCAATTCCCTTCCCTGCTCACCAAATCATCACATCTAAACAACTCCATCATCGGCCTACACTCGCTCAAAAATACCACCTTACTCCGCCCAAACCAGTCGCTCCTCCCCTTGGCCGCCGCCAACTTCGCCGCTATCAAGTGAACCTGCAACCTGTGCATCTCCCTTCCCCACCCCGGCTCGGGGTACTTGCACGGCAACTTAGCCACCACCATGTCCATGGCAGCATACTTCTCGAATTCCGGCATCGGGATTTCCGGGCACAGGTAGCCCTCGTTATCTTGTTCCTCGTCGATCCATTCTGGAAACAGATGCTTCCATTCAAACAGATCAGAGACCTTGTCGTATCGGATTTTAATGGCGTCTCCATGGATCTTCCATTCGCTTAAATCTTCATCGTCCATGTTCACTGTCCCTATTCTCAGTCCCCTTCCAATGTCGTTCATGAAGCTTGGTTTTTCCGTCTTCACTTCGTTCTTCTTTGGCATGATCAATGGTTGTTCACCTCCTCTTCTCTCTTCCAACATTGCCTTCATCTTCACGCCCTTCTCCACCTGAAACAATCGATCACATATCAACACAGCTAATACCATAGGTTAACTGTAATTTTAACAAGAAAGATGATGCAATATAGATTAACGTGCGCCCACTCAAAGAAAAAAAGAAACAATAAAAGAAAAAAGATAACTCAATAATATCCCATCATACTTCTTTTTTTCATAAACTCGTAGGAAGAATAGTATTTTCATGGAAAAGTATCATCACACAAATCGGTCAATTTACGAAGGCCTGAAATTGAATTTCATGATGCACGGAAACAACCAAATGGGCGATCTCCAAATATGAATACTAAAACTGGGTAAGATTTCATGCGTCCACAAAACTTCAAGTGGTGTGATCTAAAAAAAACTGATCGCATTTGATCAAAAGCTTTGATATCTGGATTAGGTGGGTAGGCTCACCTTACCTGGTTGTGGCAGTGGAGGAGGGAGCACCTAACATGGACGGCTGAATCTTGGCGGTACGCCAGCGGCGGCCAGGACGGGCGGAGGAGGAGAAGGGTGGAATATGCAGCCAGAAAGAAAGAAAGGAAGGCGAGGTTGACTTTGATAACCAGAGCTTTTGAAGAAACGGTCTTCGTCATCATCTTGTGAAGACCATTTCCTCCTGCAAGTACCTTAAGGCAACAAGCCATGATGCCAAATTGATAGAAGTAGCCAATATTTTCTGTTCTGACTCCTTCGAATACTTTTTATATTCATATGCTCAGCGTTAGTTTAACTGTAGACGTTAATCATAATTTAAGGTGACCTCATCGCAGTGGTTAGAGGAATTAGGGGCCAAAAAAAAATTTAATGGCAACGAGACCATTCTTAAGGCTCCATCTGTCCTGTGGGGGCAGTTTGGGGGCCTGAGGGACTTTATTCTCCCCAAGAAAATTTAAATTTTCTTAATGTTAACTATTTAATATAAATTAAAAGATTATATTATTAAATTTAAAATAATTAATAATATAATATATTAAATAATTATTTAAAAAATATTAAATCAATCTCCCTTTAAAACGTTGAAATCTTAAAGAATTTTTTTATTGTAAACTTTTCTCCGAGATCCCGATTTGGGTGGCCTCCTTAATAGTAAATTTAAATTTTCTTAATGTTAACTATTTAATATAAATTAAATGATTATATTATTATTTTTTAAAAAAATTTAATAATATAATATTAATCAAATAATTATAATTAAAAAATATTAAATCAATCCCCCTTTTAAAAACCATAGAGATCTTAAAGAATTTTTTATTGTAAACTTTCCTCCGGGGCAGTTTTGGTGGGAGTAAGCGAAGGCTTCACGTGCTTCCCGTGCAGTCGGTGACTCAAATTTGCAGGGAACTCATCGAATCCCCAATTAATTGGGTATGATCTCATGAAGATACAGTTAATTTTTTAATTAATTTTTTATTAAATATTGAAACATTTAAATATTTATATCATAAATAAATAAATAATATTCCACAAATATTAAAAATACGAACAAATTAGCAAATTTCTGGAAAATATTTAGCAAAATTAGTAATGATCCAGTGTTATACGAAGGCCATAAGTTCAAATTAAAAGCTTACACATATATTTTATATATATAATAACAAAATAAAACTGTATATACTTACTTTTTTTTTATAAACTAGTAATATAAAAGCCTTCTATATTACACCATTTTTTAAATAAATAATAATAATAAAGGAATTTTGTTGTCAGCGTGAGGAAATGGGAAGGCAAAATTGGCTTAAGAAGAACTGGTCACTACACAGAGACCCTTCAACCACTATTAGTTGCCCTGTCAACCTCGTCTATGAATTACCAAAAGCTTCACCAATTAATCATCTTCCCCACAGTTTTCAGTAATATAATATCATCAAAATGGCTAATATTATAACGTCAGAATAGCAATACATGTATCTTATACATACACTCATTCTGACGTGATATCTGATTAATATATTTTTTTACAGATATACTGATATAAATAGATAAATAAAATATTATATAAAATATCTTAGAAAGAGTTGTTAAGACCCTTGTTTTGTAATTCAAAGTATTAGAAAGTCATCAACTAATAATCTTCATTTTTCTCATGTTACAGTTACCAATATACCTACCAAAGACTTTGAGGCTTTACGCAGTGTAACGGTTGAAGAATTTAGCATCGGCGGTTTATTGTTATTTCTGTTATATATAAAATTCTTGAAAAAAATATTTACTGCAAGAAATTATTTACAATTTGTCGAATTTAAGATTTTCAATACTAGCTACTGTTACTAGCCTTTCAACAGCCTTACCTTAATTGTTTGTTTACTTAGTAAATACTTATATTAATTATCATATCATAAAAATGATCACTTACGTGATATAAGATAAAGCCACAAATAATAAATTATAAATAATCTGACCTTACACTGGGCCCTGCACGTGTTGGAAGCCTTGCCCATCACGTTACACATTATGTCCCATGATCCAATCAAAGGATAAAACAAACAAGACTTAAAAGCTGTCAGGCAAATATCCATACCTAAATCTACATTCCCTGATTTAGTTATATTGATTGAGGACACGATAACGTCTTAATTTTGGTCCATAAGTTAGCACAAACGAAGCTGTTTTGTATTGTTGTCAATATCTATCATCTTGTCGTATTAGTTAGACCAGGGCACGGACGTGCTACCAGAAGCCTTTCCTCTGTCATTGTTTTAACCTAAACACAAAGGCAACACTGCACCTTACTTTCTGATTGATCCCAAGAACCCACTTTGATAATTATTTCCAGGCTACGGACAACGGGAAGGAAATTATTTATCCAAAGGGCGTTCGTTCCCCGATCTATCTTCGCCGCTGCAGAATTTTACTCGATCCAAAGTATAGAATGAACAGATACATCTCATCGTCCATGTCAAGGGCACTTGTTCACCGTATTCATGCCTCGTGGCCTACTTGAGCTGGTCAAAGAGTTAGGTTAACCGACACTAGTTAGTAGAGCTGACACTGGCAACTTAGTGCGCCGTGATTGAGCTTACGATTACGAGTTCAGATCCATTTTATCGCATAGCTTGACCAACCTAACACATTGGCTTTACAGGAAAAAAAACGTCCTGGACCCTGAGTTTGACCTAAACCTGAAATTATCGGTGAAAATTATTTATTATCTAAAAAGAAAAAGAAATAAAAAGAATTGGGTCAGGGAAAATCTCCATCCCACCAAGCCACAGCTCATTACTTCACTAGGATTGATATGACAAATACTTCTCTTTCCATTTTTCCAATGATCCTTAAGCATTTCAATCCAATTCCCAAATCAAAGCACTAATATCCACATAATTCTGGCAATTGAAGCCCACTGTTCATCCAACACCAACCCACCACTGGACTTTTTGAGCAAAAAGAGGAACACGTATCCAATAATCTAAAACCACAACTACACACCCGTTAAAAGCACCTGTAAAATTGCTTAAGATGGCAAAAAACAAGTTACCTCTTTCCGGTGGGTGCATTAGCAGTTGGAAGTTTCCCAATTCAAGTTGCAGATCAAGGGGCCATCATACCAAGTCAGAAGCACAAGTTTTACAGCAGTCCAAAGAGTAATCAAAATGCACCGACAAGACACGTGTTAAACTCAATTGATAAAAGCGAAGACCAAAATGGGCTTTGGCTTTCCAATAGCTCAGTAAAAGCCACAAAGTTGTACAGAGATTTGGTGCAAAAGCCATCCAGTCAAAGATTCAGGAACACAATAAGGGCCCCCATGCATATCTTCCAGAATGCACAGAAACTAGCCTTACTGCAAACCATCTAACTTTCTGAACTCTCAGTAATAAGAACAAATGTAACGGACAGTATCGATACAGTTAGCTGCTTACAGTGCAAAGGTACTCAATCTTGGCATTTGCATCATTGTTTTATACTTTTTCTGCAAACAATTTTGTTGATAATGTGTCACTTCTCAATGTATTCCGGCCATATCAGCACCCTAACACATGATCAAAAGAGTAGAAGACAGGTTCCTGTTGAAAAAAAAATGAGAGATAGGGAGAGGGGACAGAGAGAGAGAGAGAGAACCAAAATGGGTGTGAAGCATGCAAAATGCTTGTCTGTCATGTTTCGCGCTTGTATGCTGACCGTGTTTCATGCTTTTGCCACTTCTTGAATATGCTGAGAGTAGCTTTTACCCGGCGGAATGAAAATCAAATCATCCCAGCCAGAGTTCTTCTCACTCATCTGCATTGAACAACCATCAAATCCAGATTTCATAAGCAAAGGGTTCAATTTCAATAAAATAGTACACAGTGACCACCTTAAATTAACAGGAGGTTCATCATTGAGAAATACAAGTAACCCTTCTAATGAGTAATAGCTTTGAATTTAAAAATGAAATTAAATACAGAACGAGAGCATTTAACAAAAAACAAGCTACTGCTATTCCAGACAAACTTACGGGAAGTGTCACAGAGAACTTATGGGAAGTGCCATGATGAAGAATACTCGGAGTAAAGCCCGATCGATAACCCCTCTATCAGCAATAACCATATGGATCATGCAAGTTCATGATGTGCAAACCAGAATCAAACTTATGACGATGAATCCAAAGCATGGCAAGCTGTCTTTTCACACTAAATGGGTAGGCTACATGAATTATTCATCTCCATTTAGCTCTGCTGATGGCCGTGTACTCTATTAAGACCAAATGCACAAAACAATGCTTGATGTTTTCCTTCAAACACTTCTTCCTATATTTGCCTCCTTTATAAGTAGTTTCTTCCATGCACTTGCATCTCCTCATAGATATATCAGGCAGTCTACCCTTTCCATGACCGAACCACCTAAAGTGCATCCACATCATTTTTCCTTTGAGGCTGCCATCTCAACATTTTTCTTATATCACTTCGCATTTCTATCTATTCCTGTATGACTGAACAAACATCTCAGCATCTACATCTTTGCTACTGTCGCATTTTACACATGTAAGTATTAATTGTCCAATACTCCGCTCCATATAGTAAGGCTAGCCTAATAGCCATCTTGTAGTATTTTCTTTTAAGCTTGAGTAGTATACTCTGATTACACAAGATCCATATGCACTTCTCCACATTATTATGACATCTTTAATAAGATGAATGATATCCTCATCGATTGCCTGATCTTTTTGAATCATCTATCCAAGATTAAACAGAATAATTTCTTTTTTGATAGGGGTTTCAGTCCTCAGCTTTATATCCACTCCTCCATTCTAATAGAACTAAAACACCATATAGTAAATCTTTGATCTACTAATTGTAAAAAAATCTGTACCTTTCAAAATCTCTCTCCAGATGGCATTCACAAAAGGCATGCACCAAGGCTTATCATCTTGAACGAGTTTGGTAAATTTAGCCATATCAAAGGCAAATATATACAAGCTTAAAAGATGATCATCAGATAAAGCAACTGTAATTGAAAAGCCCAAATCTCTCTGACGTGCATCCTTAATCAAGTTATTACTTCATTACACATTTATAACTTGGATATATGCAGTGGAAACTCCTTTTTCTCCAAAATTCTCAAAAATACTTCTTTTTAGTGCTATAGAATATGCTTTCTCTTAATTCAATAAACACCACATGAAGCTCCTCCTATCTTCTCTTAAATTGCTGCATCAAATACCTTAACAATATATAACTTCCATATAGGCATGCCTTGAAACACTCCAAATTGGTTCTTTGATACCTCATAACTTGCTTTAGTCTCCTTTCGAACATCATTTCCCAAAACTTCATTGAATGACTCATCAACATAATAACTTCGTAGTTAGCACAACTTTGCATATCCCCTTTATTCTTGTAGATGGGTACTTATTTCCGCACTCATCAGCACTTTCTTACTACTTGAGATATTAAAAAATAATCTATCCAACCACAAAATTTCCTCCACCATACATTCCATTGTCCATCGGGACACCATCTGGCCCACCTACCTTCTTAATCTTTATTATCTCCAATAATTCCTTAACTTACTCTCTTTTAATAAACTGGTAGCAAGGGTGGTTTAGATTTTTCTCAAAGTTGCTAGCTTCCAAAGCACTATGGTGTTCTATCTAGCTCCATTGAAAAGGTTGTAGAAATAGCTCGTTCACCTCTATTTGACACTGTCAATTGCAACGAATACTCGCTCATGATCATCTCAATACACTTCATGCGGTTCAAGCCTTTTGTCATCATATTTCCAGCTTTAGCTAGTCTAAAGGCATCCTTTTCTGTTTACTCTGTGTTAAATCATTAGTACAAGTCCATATGCTCTTTAGACTTTTCCTCAGTTACCCCATTTGCTTCTTTTGTAGCACATTTATAGTGGTCTATACATTTATTATTGTATAGGAACTCTTTTAACCTATACCTTATCCTTGACCTCTTTGCACCACCAAGTATTTTTCAGCATGGTAGACTCCCTTTTGATTCTCATAAAATCTCTTTGCCTACTCTTGTAATGCAATTAATTATAGCATCCCACATACCATTACAACTCTAGATATTGTATTTGCCTTTAATATCATCTTTATAAAGATCTTATCACATTTTATGTTCCATCATTTAGTTTATTTATCACATTTTAAATTCCATTGTAGAGTTATTGGTCACTTTTTTTTTTTTACCCTCATTTTCTATTTTCCTGTGCTGAATATCAAAATAAACAAATGATGTTGTATATTCAAACTTACCACAAGAATGCTCTTACAATATCTATAATACAAACGATTTCTTGGGTTAAAATAGTCAATCTGAATTTTGAATGAAACACTGTTAGAAGTGATGAAATGCCCCTCCCTCATATTGAAAAGTATGCTTGCCACCACAAGATTATAAGCCAGAGCAAAATCCAAAACATTATTTCCTTCTTCTCTTCTCTCCATATAACCATAGCCCCCATGCATACTCATACACCCAGCTATTTAGATCACCGCCTATAAAAGTTAACTATATGGAATGTCTTGGATCACCTTTTCCAATTACTCTCAGAATTCCATTTTCAATTGTTCACCAACCACTTAGGACATATATATACTGTTTACATGCAAGATATACTCTCTTAGTACCATCTCAATAGACATAATTATATTCGCATTTCTCTTTACTCACAATATTCTCACTCAACTCTTTATCCATAATTATGTCAACTCCATTCAGAATACAACCCTTCCCAAAGTATCATAATGCATAACTATCCCATCTACATCCTCAGCACTTTCTCACCCACTTCCTCTTTTGAAAGTACACTATATTGATCATTCTTATAGCCATAGTACCTCCATCTCCACAAGCTTATTTATCAAGGTACCAATATTCTAAATTCATAATCGAATCTTATGCTAACCTCGTTAATTGCACCCTTCCGTAATGTGGTACCCTTGCTAATTTTGTACTACACCAAGATGACGATACGACTTCTTTATCCATTTGACATTGTACTAGAATGATATAGCATGTTGCAAGAAGAGGACGCCCTAACAGTAATACCCTTCTCAAATCCATGTCAAAGATCCAACAAAAGTGTTGCTTTGATTGTAGGCTACTCAACGTGCCTCCACCTCATTTATCAGGGTTTGGACTAGCTAGCATTAGAAACAAAATCTTGGCACAGGTGGAGTCCCTGACCCGGCCCAAATACATAAAGCAATTATTGAAGAACTACATTCTTGGTCCTATCATTTGTCCATTGCTTCTTTTGAGGATGTTCCAAAATAAATTTAATGCAGAGTCATCATCTATTTCTCTGTACTGAAGCCAAACCCAACTAAGCCTTTTCCCACACTCGGAGATTATAATTAGCTTTCATATGGTAACCTTAGAATTAACTTTCACTGGAACTAGTGGAGTACAATGTAGAAGAATCAGATAACAAGAACAGATAAATAAAACAAGACCAGGTACAAGACCATAGAAGGAATAAGCACACCCTTACCTCCATTTTCTTCAAAACATCTTCTAAACTTCCTACCTGTGAACACAAAACCAAACAAAGAATTGAAAATAGGATGAATACTAGGATATCAAGATGAGACTATACAACGAATAATGGCCTACAACTTGAATAAGAACTCGATATTACAGTAGCAAGAATGTGAGATGTCATAGTACAGGCATTAAAGAGCGTAAGGCATGTGCAATCATGACTATAGGTCAAGTTGGGGGACATTATGAAATAAAATGCAAATTTTCATTGCCAACTCAAAAGAATTTGAGTTTCATTTACCTGCAACGACAATTATAATTACCATATAAAAATTCAATGCCCACTATGTGGGATCGACCCATAGTTTAAAATGTCAATGTTGAGGGCATAACATCAGCAAACACAAGGATCATGGAAACGTCTTAGCAGTATAGGAATGGTTGTGGTGAACATCGCAACATGTATTTAGATCTATCAGTCTGCCATATAAATCCTCTCCACCATTTCACTGACATTTCTAGAACTACCACCATGCACCATGTGTCTCTGTTCTTGAAAGAACCTTTTTCTTTCAACAGGTTCATGGCATGTGTTACAAGCCTTTAGTTTCTTAATTTTCTCATATTCCCCTCCCCAGTGTTTTTTATTCCTTCCTTGGTTTTTATTCATTTTCTGTTATGGCCCTTACCTGATTTTATTCCTTTTAGCTTGTGGGCCTCACACTCATAGTACAAGTATCACTACTGTATTGCCTAAGCAGTTATGAAAAAAAGTATTTTCCTTTTTCCCACTAATTCTCTCTCTCCCTGTCTCTTTCACTCTGCGTTCCCTCTCCCTTCCCTCTCGATCCCTTCCCCTTTTCTGCTGCCCTCTGCTTTATCTCTCTCACCCTCTGTTCTTCTTTGACTTTTTCCTAGACCCATCTCTCACTTCTACTCCCTCTCTCGCGCTCTCTTCTCTCTGTTTCCCTCGACTCCCCTGCCAGAACTCCCCTCTCCTCCTCCATTCTCACCATCTCGCAGTCGGTCACCACGATACGACCATGGAGCACGTATCAGCATGTCAAGCCCTAGTAAGGTTATTTGCTGTGTATCTAATTAAACCACATGCTGCACCACTTGAGTAGCTCCTTCATTTCCTTTTTCTTATAAATACACTCCCCATGCAGAATGTTTAACACATTAGTCGCATGGTCAATAAGCAAAGTGCCTAATAGCCAATGTTTAGGCCTAGGACTACTTGGTATCCCGTATAACTCATTCCCTGAGCTTTCATCTCTCAGAATGAATGTCAGCCCAACAAAAGTGATGTCACCTTTTCTATTCTTTCTGATTTATACACAATTCACGCCGCATTCCAATAATTCTCTCTACCCCTACCATACTCCAACTTGGTAGGTTCCACTGACTGTCCTAGGTGGAGCCTCGCATTTGGCAGTGGACCTTACACATCCTATGCAATTGAATCAGTGGCTTTTTGTCCCAACAATTAAAAATTGTTTTCCACTAGTTTACAATGGAAAGTACACCACAAGCTCTAGATAAAAAACAATCTGTCCTTTGTGAATCGCTCTTCTTTTCACATGCCTGTTTTTTTCCACAAATTATTGGAAACTAAAGTTTTTAACTTGCATAGGTCACAATCTGTCCTTTCAATATTACAGAATTCCTTTATCCCTTAAAAATGAAATAATTAATATTTGCTAAAATGGGTACCTTTCACCAGCTATCCTTGGTTGTCCTGAATTGGATCAGCAATCAACATTCTTCTTGGGTGGTAGAAATTTGATCACTCACAGTGATAGAGTTGTTGATTTAATTGTTTAATTAATGCTATTTGATATATACTATAATGAAAGAAAGCCAATGTATGATCTTTTTCCTAACATAACAGCCATTGACACTGCCTTCTGCTGCTGCAGATGCCCCTACTGCCTGCTGTAGACATCATTAATGTTGCCCATAGGACATTAATGCTGCCTACATGCCATCAACAATGTAAATGGTAACTATATGACATTCTTATTCCGTCATGCTATACTATTTCCTAATAATAGCTATCCATTCCCATGTTATTGCCATAAAAGTATAAAGCATATCATACGGTTGCATTTGCATGGTAGTAAACTAAGGAATGGGAACAAAGGGATGGAAGTCCAATTTCTATTGATGTCATACCAAGTGGTCTTCTGTAGAATTTCGGTTTTAGTAGAACTTTTTGGAAGTGATACAGAATAGTAATTAAGGATACTATTTTCATATCGAGAAATCCTTTATTTCCATTTTCAGGTACTTGAATGAGGCATTCATCTATAAGCACTTTCAATGCCAATTAAGGTTTCCTGGGAAAGGAATTGGAGATCAGATTTAGTTTTGACATCATTCCTCAGGGAGCCCAACAAAATATAATTAAGGATTTAGCAGGCAGATGCTGCATGTCTTTGCCTTGTATGGTGAGATAATAAACTGACCTTAGGCAACCAATTAAGACAGAAAAACAGAAGCTGTTTGAAATAATGACCTGTTCAACTTTGGCTTCTAATAAAGCATGTGATACCTTTGAAACACCAGTAAATTCTTTTCTATTGCCCATCAAAAAGGGTCATGGCCACATTTCAGTAGTTATGAAATTATATATATTTAATGCATTTCAGATCTACTCCCTTCTCCAGATTAAAACCCAACACCTCTATTTTCACTCTGTCCATTAGATAGTCCTTGAGAATCCAGAATCCAAACGTACAGCAGTAATTGCCAATTTTCCAAGTATAATATTTTGAAGAAACTAGTACCCAATAGAACAAATATGTGTATGGCTAAAATAAACAGAAAGGGAAATCCAGTAAGCTAAGGTCTATCATATAGTTGATGCCACATTCATTAATATTGGATCAATATATGAAAGTACCACACAATCCAATATGCTAAGCATCAGAAAGGTAAAGGGTAAATATATATCATCAAACCCAGAGCTTTGCAACTATAAGAGCAGGTAATGGGGAATGGTAATGTCACCAGATTCAGAGCCACAGCAGTTATTCTTAGTTCTGCCAGAACTCAAGGCACTCATCCAAAGAAAGCAAAACCAAACATGGAACATCAAGTCCAATGTGGCAAAAATCATAAAGTACAATGAACAATTTTCACAAGGCTGAATTTTAGATCAACCAACCCAGAGATTTACAACTACAAGAGCAGCATAGTGAAGTTAAGAGCCACCAGATTCAGAGCTGCACAACATTATTCTTAGTTAGGCCGGAGGTTAAGGCATCCATCATAAGGGAGTGAGGATCCAAACATGGAACAAGCCAAATGACGCCAGCATTACCAAGATAATGAAGTTTTTTCAATAATGAAACAGGCTCTAATAGGATAATCGGATAGATAGGCCCGAGCATTTCCCCATCCCCTTCCCAAAAAGGGACCGGACTGCAACATGCCAGCAAAGGCAAGAAGCAGCTGACACAGGCAACAAAGGATAAAATAAAAAACATGTTACTGATAAATAAATGAATTTTTAGAAAAATCATCAGTCCAGTGTGAGACATAACAGGTTCCAATTATTCACTAGTGTGTTACCCATTACATTCACTGACAAGTAATTTTACTAAAATATAAATGATTAGATCACAACATTCTTTACAGCCATCCAAAGCAGAACTGTGAAATAAGAACCAGAGACAAAGGCTTCATGTCTCTTTCTCTTTGGGTAACATATTTCTTCAAAGTACCAGTTCTTAACGTGTAAAACTTATACTACCTGTTTTCCAATAAAAAAAGGATACCCCTCTGTAACTTCTTTCTTCAATGTACCAGTTTTTATCAAATGTAAATTATTTTAAGGTATGCATGGATCTTTTACTAACGCAGTTGGAAAAATTCTGAAAATGAAGACTTAACATACCAATTGCAAATTACAAGCCAGCCATGGGACAAAAAAAAAAAGTGAGGATAGTTAGTAGTTTAAATTTGAAAGTCGACCATAAAAGTTCATCGGAGGTGTATAATACCCTGCTTTTCTGGTCAGATTCATGTAAATTTACAAATTGCAGGAAATTTACAAAGGAAAAATATTTTTTTCTGCAACATGAGTATTATGTAACGTCCACTACAGCTGGCTTCTGTTAGTCCACAATTTAATTCCATGTTATACAGCTGCACATTAGTCTCACATGTCTGGTTTCATAACTAAACAATCTCATATTTTAATGGTTCTTTTGGAAAATTTGACCTCTCCATAAAATACAAGATGGACAATTACAACTATTACACTGAAAATTTAGAATACCTAACAGCCAAGCAGGTTTTGTATGTGCAGTGCTTTGGTCTTCCAGTTGCCTTGCTCGTTACTATTAAAGTTTCCCTTACTGCTAAACTTACTGCCAATAGCAGGAAAGAAAAAGGGAAAAAACTCAACAGCTTTTCATACCACGATATGTTGAGAAACACCTGCTCCTCTTAGTGCCCTAGAAGTCATTGACAATTCCTTTTCTATGTCTTCCTGTGTTAGCCAAGCATGAAACATAAACAGAACAGTTAGAAATGCATATCTTCTGCGTCTTACAGAAAATAATCCATAAGGACAAGACTGACCTTCTGAAAATATATTGGGCAATAACGCTTGTTTTTCCTCTTGACAACAAGAAGGTCAGACTGCATAGGCATCCTATGTCAGGTTCTGGTCAAAAAGCTGCTGCAAACTTATGATGGACAGGCACGCTGACATGCACAAAAACTTCAAGCTATTCCTGGCAACCATGTTCAGAACAAAGGGTGATCATACAATGTTATTTGTTGAGTCTATGTGCCTCTTTGTGACTCATTCGTTTTAATGATTATCAACACATTCTACTTCTTGTTCAAATAAATTTTGATAGACACATCTCTCAAATTTCTTCATATCTTGTCCAAATATTTGTGATAAATGTTTCTTTAAAATTCTCAAATGCGTTTTTGTTGTCTTTTTGGCACTTTACCAAATCCAATCTGATTATCTTACATCCTTGTCTTAAATCTATTTTGGCCACAACAGATTTTCGGTTTGTAGAACTATATTTGATTATGCCAAAGATCAACTTGATTGATTTTTAAATGATCTTGTTTTTTTAATATAAACTGCTTGAATCCAAAATTGTTTAAATTGATTTTCCAAACTTATATTACATGGTGAAGATGATTTCTTGCCGATTTGCAACTTAATAAGGATGAGAATATTCTTGAAATACTTTTAGGATTTCATTTCGAAGCCATGTCTTTACCAAATTTATTTTGAGTTCAAACATCATACATCTTGATTGATTTATTGTCCTAATTCATAAGGATTCAAATTGTTTTGTTTTTAAGGCAAGACAAACATTCCTTCAATTTCTGGAAATGTTTCAAATTCAATGTTTAATTTATTTTATTTTTTGTAAGTGATATGTTGTTCTATTCCTGAAATATTTTCCTATCACTAATCTTCCAAACAAGAATGGCTGAATATTTGAAGATGCTGAAAATGGATTAAATCAAGGAGATCTCTCATGCAAAGCTTGAAGAATGTTTTGACAATACGAAGCTTAACCCACATTGACAACATTATGGATTTCAACGATTCATTGTAATATTTATTTTTGTCAAAGGGTGTCAAGAATTGTATTGGTTTAATTTGCTTTGTAAGCAAATCTCTACACCAGCCGTGAGACAAAGCATCCAGACAAGATGATCCCTCAACCAAATATGGAAAATCTTATATTTCAATGACCACATTTAGTAAGTCTGCCTGCCAATATTTCACATTCTGATCTGAAGCAAAAATCAATTCTTTTCTTAAGAAAAAATATGCAGAATATTCTTCATGTTAAAATAATTCTTCTAAACGGATCTCACCTTCTAATGCTCATTCCAATTCAGAATTTGTTTTAGGATAGTCTAGACTGCATCTACTCTTCTTAAGGAAATCCCAAATTAGCTCATATTTCTTTTGAATTTTAAATTCGAATGACTTACATATCTCTTTAAGGTAATTCTTATGCCCTTTCTAGTCTCTCATAGTTATTTGAATAGCCAAAATTATAGTCTATTCTTGGTAATTCAATCTACTGTCTAAAGAAGAATGAATCATTTTCTGAACCGTTAGAAAATTGTTCTTTAAACTCTCATTCCCAATTCTCCTTTGATACACCGAATCACAAACACTTGAGCAAACCGTATCATACTAGAGTTGATCATTTTGAGAAAAAACAAGAGAGATATTCTTGAGCCAACATGTTAATCTTTTGATAACCTACTCAAGAGACCTGGTGCTTAAACCGTTCATCCTCATCTTTTACTCTTGAGGAGTGCGATTGTGCTTATCGTGCAAATCCAAGCTTTGAGATTTTGTAGGGATCTGGTTATTTCAACCAAAATTTTGTTTGCATAGTGATGCCCATTTGATTGGATTGCTATACCTGGTTATTGTTAGGGTTGTGATACCTGTTTGTCATGGAACGATTGATTAGTAGATGTTTAAGCCCCAAGGAGATCTTAGGGGTGGAGTAAGTGAAGAGTCCTTGAACCACCTCAAATAATAGTGTTGGATTTTCCTCTCTCTATCTCTTTATTTTACTTCTTTATGCTTATTCTGCCAACTTGCTCATATTCATTATTCATCTGCCTCTTTGCAAGATAAGAAGAGAAATTTGGTTTTATTCTTCCTATCACTAAAGTGGCAAGCTAACTTGATTTATTTTTTAATGTGATGTTTGACTTTTTTATTTGGTTGTTTTTCAGGGTTATTATTTAAATTCCGCAATTGAGCCCTATTAACTCCACTAGCTCACGTATTTGGGGATTTCACTGTATCCATGCTACAATGCTATTGATCGGGAACTTAAAGAAAGGCTCTAGGCAAGCAGGCATTAGCATTCAATTCGGGAAAATGTTGTTCACCACTGAACCCAATTTATAAGTGTGTAGACATGTTGCAAGAATCATTTCAGCTGCGACAGGGATGTGTAAATCCAAAGAAAGTGATAGGCCATGATATGAAATTGTGTTCAACCTTGAAGAACGATGTGCATGCCTAAATGAGGTGCCCTTCATCAGCCATATTATCACCGTCTGTCTAGAAGAGGTGGAAAGGGGGTATATTCAACTCATATGTTTTTCCTAAATGAATTTGATATGACCTAAAATGTAAAACAAGAATCTTAAATACCATTGTGGATCAATTGGTTCAAAAGCGGAAACACGTTGCATAACAACTCAATCATTCAAGATGTAGAAACTGTAATCTTCAACCAGTATTTCCCGAAAAAAAAACACTGCATTTATTCCAAAGCATGGTTCCTACATTCAAGCGAAGCAGGCATGTTCATTCTAATATATGCAGACTTCAGAATCAATGTCATCTCATCGATGTAACACCTCTGGACTCTGACAACACTAATGATATATTATTATTTACTTAATCTGCCATTTGATGCTGAAAAAAGCTAAAAATAAAATTGAAGAAGAGCCACATAGTCATCTCATGGATGTTAAAACTCCCAGGCTCCCAGTCCCGAGAATGACATTTATGGATTATTCTTCACTTAATCTGCCATTTCATAAACCCATGTAAATCTATAAAAGTAACAGACAATCCCGTTCGAAAACCATATTTATGCATATGGTTTGATGAAAGTAGCCCTCACATTACTTCCTATGCAACATTCTCACAATCTCACTTTATCTCATGTGACTGAGAAATGGATCAGCAGTTGATGTAGCAAAGCCAACATTTTATAGATTAAAACCAAGAAGACATATCAATCGCATTTAATTAAAGATACACAGAGTGTTACCACTGAAATTAACATACCTGAAATACAGGGACTCCATCAAACCCTTCTCTACGATCTGCTGCTTTCAACTAGCAAATATGTAAGTAAATTGAACTTTGTCAGGCAATCACTATACATGCATTTATCAGTAATTCCTAAAGTCACGCAAATGAAAGCCTGAAACCATATCTTAACCAGTAATATCACGCACAGCAGTTGAGTGGTCATATTAAGAAAACTTTCTTTCTGGCTATCCATGAGCACGGCCCTGCACATTGTTCATGCAACTAGAGTTCGCCTCCTCCTCAAACCCCCACCCCAACCCTTTTTCTTTCTGAGGCTTAAAGATTGATTACTTTCAAAATAGCATTTTGCGTCATCTAAAGCTCAGTCTTATCTAGGATGCATAAGAAACATTGCCATCGCTAATAAAAAACGATGATTGAACATAAGGACTTAGCACCTTATCATCTCTCTCTTCATAGTGAAAATGATGTGAAAAGGACATACATGCCTAATAGCACTACCAAGGCTAAGAAAATTGTGTTTCCCTAAGCAGTTGACACTTCTGCAGATACAAATAGAGGGGGTCGCATTTGTCTAATCATTTTCAGTCCAAAAAAACCCAAATATCTGCAGTATTAAATCTTAACCAAAAACAAATGTTGAACAGGCAGAACATCAAAGCCATCCAAAGGAAAATAGTTGGACATCAATGTACAATCTCAGTTTGGAAGAAAAAAATGACCTTACAAGTATAATGGGCCAGTGAAGCGTTTCATAACAGATCCAATAAACAGCCAGCATAGACACTCTTAATTATTTATTATAGGAAAGTTCACCTCCAATGCATTCTTTATTTGAATAGGATCAGGCAAGAACCGGAACGCAATACCTTCAACCTTCAAGAGGTAAACCTGTGAGTTGAAAGAAAAAGAGTAAAGAGAAAGGCAAATAATGGAACAATACTTACAAAGATCATGAAGATGTCCTGCACAAGACAACTGTAATCCACCCAAGACTTAAAGCAGCCCAAATGGCTTACAACTTGCATCACAGGCAGGACTCTAGGTAATTGAAGAGGACATAACTTCTATTTATTAGTTTATAATTTTAAGCTTTACTTATCATAAGTTATTATTCCTCGTTGTTTCGTAAGGTTTCCTTACTAGGGTTTTCATATTATTAGGGTTTCTTGACATCACTATTAGGATTTTCTTATGTCATTATTAGGATTTCCATATTATTTGAGTTATCTTATTCCATTATTAGGGTTTCTTTATGTTCTCTATTTAAAGATATATAAAATCATTGTCAAGATTTGATTAAAATAATATGAGGTTGTTGCTTAATTTTCTCTCCCTCTTCCCATCCTTTTCTTCTCCTCCTCCCCCTCACCGATCTCTTCTCCCTTCACTACTGTCATCCCTGCTGCTACTTCTTGCCCTTCCCTCTTCATGCCTCTCATTCCCCACATCAAATTTGATATTAGATCCAAAATTCCAAATTCTACGCCATCATTGAAATTTTCTTCTTAATATAGAGGTTGCCCTTCATCTAAATCACATGCCACTGCAGGAAAAAATCCACCGCTGCTGCAAAATCAACCTCCATGAAACACTTTATAGACGCCCTAAGAGGACCACACAGCCATTGAGCTTGTGGTTGGGAGATTGACTACATGAGGATAATGACTTTAACTCAACGAGTTTGAGTTCGTTCCACCCTGAGACGGTTGATATGGACACAAATTTTTATTTTTTATCTATTTTAACATTTATTATTATAAGTTGCCATTCATGGGTAATTTTGTAAAGTCCCTTATTTTATTATTAGGTTCCTTTATTATTAGGTTTCCTATCATTATTAGGGTTTGCTTAATATTAAATTTTCCTTATTTCATTATTTGAGGTTATTTATGCTTTATATTTAAAGACCTATGCAACACTTATTGAGTTCTTCTTCTCTCCCTTCCCTCTTCCTCGCTCTCCTTCCTTGCATCAGTAATTTAGTAGTTCAAGCGCTGGCATTTTATCTTCTCCTGTATGAGAATCCCTTCAGCATAATATGGGTGGAACAGTAGAAGTAGGTGTCTTAAAGCTGTAGTAGCCATTTTGAACACTTGTACTATATTGCAAGCAACCATAAAAAATGAATCCATTTCTTTCGTAGCCCACATATTAACACTCGCAATTCATTACCATGGCCTGGACAAGTAGTGCAAGCTAGCAGCCTGCTCACAGTTCCTCATCATTGCTCTTATTTTCAGCCAATAAAATCTCTGAAACTATTGACCTTCAATTTTACCAAAAAAAAATGCCTCCATCAATCAAATCATGGCTGGCTACAACCAATCTCTAACTCCATCATGTCCATTTACATAACTCATGATGAACCAATAGACGGCATCATTCTGAGATGTCAAGGATTTGACATCAGTTTTAACAGCCAGAGAAGAAAGAACCTCCTACATCAGCGAGCATCACCGTACAAGTTTGTGGGAACTTTCCTTTTCCTTTCAAATAGAGGATTAACTAGTGCAAATTTTATTTTGTAAATAAAAGATTGCACTTAATCAGGAAAATCTATTACTTGCCAACACAGAAAAAACTTGAAGCATCCTACATAGAACCAAACTCAGATGGCAATAGCCAAATAAGAAAATGTACAGTGACATGGGTAGCAATTCAGTGTGTGTTTTTTGGGGCTTCTTTGGATTCAGAACCATGAAAGTAATGGCATATTGCTACAATGAACGATTCTTTTGGAAAAATGATGGCTGCAAGGAGAGCACAGTTACGTTAGAGCATAGATGAAAATATTGATACCGGTATCAGTATTGATATTAATTACATTTATATTAGTATCAGACATATCTAATAATATGTACCTATATCAAATATACCGAAAACAAATCTTTTTTTTGCAAATCATAACCTAGCAAAGAAATATCCACTGAATCTACTAATATATTGGTTAAATGTCAAGTATATCGGCTGATATTTTAAATATCAACAAATATATCGTCAATATGATGATATATTGTGATTTTGCTATTGTATCATGGGCCCAAAAGAGATATATATCATCCAATATATGGATATCGAACAAAATTTTGTTCCATGGTGTGTAGAGTGTAATGATCTGAGGGCATTTTGGGTGGTTTTGGGTTTACACTTCAAAAGAAAAAAAAAATAAAGAGAAAAGAAAAATAATCATCCCAACACTGCAACTTCTTGCATCCCCCTCCCCCAAACTCCCAATGATACGATGATGTCCACTGACTTTGCGGCTCTCCTACGCTCCCCTCCGCCAAGGGAAGATTGGTCCACAGCTTGGCCAAGTCCCACCAAATCAGACCAAGAAGTGGCTTGATCTGGCCTAAATATGAGTTTCCAGAGGGAGAGAGGGATTGCCTAGAAGATAAAGAGAAGAGGCCGGTGGCCAAAACAGCTTGCAGAGAGGGAGGGGAAGATCACTGGTAAGAAGGATGGGATAACAAGACCAATAGGAGTGGGTAACTATGGCAATCACCAACAAAGCCACCAGATTC
The DNA here is from genome assembly GCA_033239525.1 of Nepenthes gracilis. NCBI lineage: Eukaryota > Viridiplantae > Streptophyta > Magnoliopsida > Caryophyllales > Nepenthaceae > Nepenthes > Nepenthes gracilis. The sequence continues at coordinate 676,220 of BSYO01000026.1, read as the reverse complement.
CAGCAGAAGTGATTCAGATGCCAAAGAGATGAAGTGGGAAGGCAAGAACCGTGGGATCTGCGATCCAAGGAAAGACCGGTTCAGGATCATGAAACCGATCACCAATCAACTAACAAAAAACTCTACAAAGAGATAATATGATGACCATGCTTACTTTTATTTCATTTATATTTTCAGTTCAGAAATCTTAAGCACTGTGATGGCATAGCACAAAACACATCACAAACATATTGCCCACTCCAATATCAAGCCTTGTATAACATCGATCAATAGCTCTATATTCAAAATCAGACCATCAAGAAGTGAATTCTACAGTGCAAAGAGCCAGTATACATGCTCATTTGTATTCAAAATGAGATCATCCAAAAGGAAATCTGTAGTGCAAAGAGTCAGTATCCATGCACATAACCACTATGCTATGCTAACAGGATCACTTATTAAACCACAGAATTTTTCTAATCCCATACTACTATTCCTGGGAGGTTGAAGATTGAACCTGAAACCATTGTCCAAGGACCTCGACCTTGTACAACTCGACTAAGAAACATATAGAATTAAAAAGCTAAACATCAAGAGAACTAATAAGAACTCCACGTAACACAAATGCAAACAATACTTGAATCGGAAAGTACGAGTTTTATCTTAACAAGACATGGCAATGCAAGAAAGCCATAAAACTTCGAATCTTCAATATCCACCTGGTCGAGCGTAATTGGAACAACCTTCGCCTTACTCCGCAGTTCCCTCTTCCTAGACTGAACCTGAAATCCACCAACCGGAAATTCAAATATATACAATGCATAATAAACGGTTCTGTTGCTACGAAAATGTCAAGGAACGATATAACGCAATTGAAACTATCAATTCAAAGTTCAACGGCCCTTTTTCACAAAAAGTGTATTTGTGTGTGTGTGTGAGCGTGAGAGAGAGACAGAGACAGAAAGAGAGAGAGAGCTAACTTGAGCGAGAAATGCCTCGGCGTCCTCTCGGCGAAAGCAAAGCAAGCCGATAGACTTGACACCACTGGAATCAGAGATAAGGACAAACTCATTATTCGTGTTGCTAACGGTGTAGACGGAAGTTCCGGCGAGCGTCTTCGCCACATAATCGGAGCTCAGAGCGACGTCAAACACGTGCCTCGCTTGGCCCACTGAAGCGAACGGCGGAGAAGCAGCGCAAGGCGGAGAAGCAGCGCAAGGCGAAGTGTTCGAAGGGCCGAGGCCCGACTTCGACGCCAAAGTTGCACCCAGTGGCCAATTGGAAATTACGGTCCCGGTCAGACGCTTGCCATCCTCGAGTCGACTCGCGAGTTCCGAACCGAGTCGATGGAGATGCTGGTGGATAAACAAGGAGAATGATGATAACGGATTTGTAGGCCCAACGTTGTTGAGAGAGTCCATCTCTGAACTAGGAGTGAACCTTCATCTGCCGGTATCCTCTACTAAAAATACGATTTAGAGCGGAGTTTTGTCTTTTGGCTAGAGAATGACTGTAAAATTGGGGAAAGCAAAGACAAACGAACCGCAACGATGCCATTGCTACAGTAAGCCATTGTGACACCGTTTAAGCAGTAAAATATTGTATGTTTTTTTTTTAATTTTTTATATTTAATAGATATTAATATTATTAAAATAAATAAATAATAATTAACTTTAGTTTATATTATATATCTTAAAATACCCACAGTTGGATTTCAATTTAATGGTGAGAGGAGGGGTTAAAGTTTGTCACACTTCAGCATATGACAAATTTATTCATAAAGTATAAACAAGGATAAATATTATTATGAGTTTCACATAAATGTTATTTGAATTGGGTCATAGACAATGAAGTCAAGACAAGCCAATGCACACCCTTCACCAAAGCAACCTATCTGGCTAAGGCACACATTTATCGTATTATTATTGTCCATCACAACAAAATTTATATCAAATAGTTTGTGTGCAACAAAAATAAATAAGTCAAGTAGTAACACTTCTATTGTGTCCTGGTTCCCTGGTTGTTGTATGAGTTAAGGAGCCTTCGGATTCATCGTCATCCGGATAGGATCACGAGCGGGTCTAATTTCCGTCGCTATTAACCTGAAATCTACACAATACAAATTACAAATAAGAGGTCAGAGGTCGGTGAAATATCTCCTACCAAAAATACTCCGACGCTCAAGTTAATGACTTCCTGCAATGAACGAAAAGGGGCGCACGCTTAAAGGTACGCGAAAATATGTTGAGTGTGCGGTGGAAGTGTGGAGATGCAATAGTATGGAACTCAATGAGTGTTTTATGAGAGACCTGACTCCCTGAATGCACCGTAAAAGGTAGCTCACTTTTGTAGCCTGAGAAAGGTTATGGAAGATTGGCTAGGATGCGAGTATGAGAGCAGGAGCACAAGAGGCGCACATCTCAATGTCCAGAATCCAATTAGTGATCAGGAATTAGATCCCCCTCCCTGTAGAGGAGAGGAAATTTATAGGCTTCATGGCGTGGAGCTTTAGGCGCAAGAATCCTTCCTGTAGAGATTCGTCAGCCGTTGATTGGTAGCGGCAACCTGTAGTGTCAGTTGTCACCCTGTGTTGGTACGGAGGCCATCATGTATCGCTAGCCACGCTTGGTCTGCTTCTCACGTGAGGATAGCTGGCCAGTTACAATGAGCAGCATGAGCCGCGGCTGACATAATTGACCTTTTTTTGTTGATTCGTCTCTCTGCCCTACGTCTACCGCCTGCAACCGCATAAATGAGTTGCAGGAGGCACTGATTGGTTGCGAGTATTGGGCTACCACGTATGCTGTTTCAAATTTTGGGCCGCGCTTGTTGCCTGGGCCACTGCTACCTCAGTTGGGCCTCCCGATTCTTAGGCCTTATCGATACTAGACCCAACACTAACCCCCATGCCAGAGCAGACTTATAATCAGGGCCTTGCATGTTTGTCGCAAGTCCAGTTGGCTACCGCGAGTTCTTCCTCGAGATGCGTCAAATCTATTCTTCATCTGGCGTCGCGCATTCTCCAGACGATCACGCAGGCTTTTCAAATACCACAAAGATTCGGTGCTCTGAATTAAAGGATTCACACACCATAATTTACGTCAATATTGAAGGTTTTCCTGTTTCGTGAATGATGGCTATCGGACGGCATGCTCTGCTAGGCGCGGACAGGGCACTGGCTCGCCCATAAATAGAAGAGTCCCCCATTCTCAGAGGAGTGATGCAAAGTCCTTGGCTTATCTCGCTCCCAACGGGAGTCTGTAGAGGAATTGGATGGACTTGCTGGAGATCTGAAACTTCTACTGAATACTATCTTTACGCCCTGATTGCGGGCGCTTCCTTGTACTAATGAGGGTGGCTTGGCCACTCTACCACCGTTATATGCCTTCCTCGCGATCGGCATGACCTCCGGTGTGCGGGAGGGTCCTTGTAGAGCTATCACGAGGCACTTTGTCCTCGGGATAGCGCGTCACTGACGGCCTCAACCACCTCCAGTGGATCATGCGTGCCATCCGGAGGGGAGGTGGAAAGTGGAGTCCCTGTAGGAGGAGAGCGGGCTAGGCTCGTCCCTGCTGAGACTACTGCTATGGGTGCTGGTTCTGCTACCGCCGCGGTTAACATTGGGTGAACCTTTAGCGTCTGGCCAGCACCGGCGGCTCTTATGCTTGGGCGGATTAGGGTTTTGGTGACGGAACCAAAGAGATCTGATGCAGACCTCATTCCTTGACAAGGCTTCAAGCATCCGGAGCCGCTATTCCAGGCTTTATGTTCCGTATTGTATCTTTTTCTTTTTTGTACTTTTGTTTTCACAAGCTTTGTGCTTGTAAATGAACCTCGGTTAATAAAGATAGTAGTTGTTGCCTTTATCCTTCTTTCTTGTTGCATGAGCCTTCTTCTTTTTATCGCTTAGTGCATTATATCTCAAGGGCTGTTAGACCCCTTCGACGTCGTACATGCCAACCTGCGCGTTTAAACGTTCCCAATTACCTGTAGTCTGTTCCGCTGGCACGGTCCTTCGAGCCCTGATCACCGTTGTGCACGCACTTCTCCGGCTCAGCATGGTCCAGAGAGACCACTTCGGTTGCTTCACCTGACTGGGCTTGCTACAGTGTGGCTTCGTCATGAAAATCTAAGTCTCCGTCCATACGGTCTGACACCACTGGGGCGACTTGGTACAGGTAGCATGTCCGCCCCATCACCTGATCACCAAGCGCCTCTCCTACGCCGTACGAGGTCGAAAACTTCACCTTCAGATAAGGAATCGAAGTAACAGCCACGAAGGACGTGAGAAATGGTCTACCCATGATGGCGTTGTAGACGGACTGCAGATCAACAATAAGGAAGGTTAGCACTCACGTTGCGGTATGCGGGTAAGTTCTCATCATGATCTCTAGCTGGATTTCTCCCTACACAAGTACAAGTTCGTTATCCAGACCGTACAAAGAGCCATTGGCCGTTTTCATCCGATTTTGCCTCAATCCAAGCCTAAAAAAAGCGTCAAGATACAACAAATTTTTAGAGTTTTTATTATTAATAAAGACTCGTTTTAACTGGTAATCGATCATACCATCTAAAACGAAGGCGGATACAATAAGGGGATCAGAATGGGGAAAGGCTACATGTGTCATATTGTCGCTACTAAAGCTAATGAAATCACTCTTATCCCCACTCTCGCTCTCTTGGTGTTGGAAGCCTACTCAGATTACGCCTGCTTGCTGCACTTGGCTGGCCTAGTTGAGATCATGCTGATCATGTCGGTGGCCGTATGGTTCCTCGAAGGCTCGCTCGCCTTGCCTTCTGAGGCTGCAGGGGCTTGCCCCGAACCTTTCACGAACTATTTTATGTGTCCGCGACGGATTAGATACTATATCTTTTACTGTAAGGTCTGACAGTTCTCTGTAGAATATCCCAAGCAGTAGTGGTACTAGTAGTATTTCATCTGGTCTTCACCACTCGGACCCTTCGACACTTTTGGCCACTTGAAGAACTTTTCATCCTAGATCTGCATCAGGATATTTGTGCGGGTACCATTCAGGGAAGTTAAGGCATTGGCTCGTACTCCTTCTCGGATCCCGGTGAAGTCCGCGGCTGCTTGCGGCGTTCCTGGAAGAAGTTGCTGTTGCCATTCCTCTTCTTCCCAACGGCTGGCTTAGGTCCTTCCAGGGGGCGGTCTGCGCATTCGAGACACTTTGCCTCGTTGGCCTCTTCTGTCAAGATATAAGCTTGGGAAATTAGCTCAACTTCCCAAAAGAACTAAGGGGGCTAGTGCGATAAGTGCTTGAAGAAGTCCCCTGCTGCCATCGTGATAATGAATGTGTTGAGCTTCAGCTCTTCAAAGAGCCAGGGGATCTGGCGCACTTCAATGATGAAGCAATTGAGGAACTGCTTTAGGCTTTCATCTGTCCTCTGGTGGAGGCAAACCAAGTGACATGGCTACTTCTCTACCCTCCGACTGGAGGCGAATTAGTTTAAGAAACAATCTACAAGCTCATCAAAGGAGCAGATAGAATTTGGCAGGAGGCCATGGAATCAAAGTAGTGCGTCCCCTTTGAGGGTGATGGGAAAACACTGGCACATCACACCCTCGCTTGCTCCATAGAGGGACAGGTGAGTGCGGAAATAGTTGAGGTGCTCTATTGGATCCTTACTCCCGTCGTATCCCTCCAATGTTGGCATTTTGAACTTGTGGGAAAACAGTTGGATCCGGATGTCTATGGCAAAGGGTGACCTCCGCAAGTCAGCAGAAGACCGTTCGAACTTCTCCTTGAACAGGTGGTTCCAAATCACCTCCACCTTTTCCTCCATCGGCGGGTTGGACCTGCTCCTCCGCGCGTTGATGATGTTATGGAGCTCCGTGTGACCCTGCGGGTTCTGCTGGGCATGCTGGCTGCAACGGCTTCCCACACGGGGCAGCCGCGCACTGCACAAGCCTACGGCTGTTTGCCTTCTTTTATCGCAGGAGTTACGGGATTGCGCTACTCTGGGCTTTCCTCCCACTCATCCCAGCTAGGGTGGCTTCCAACCGCTATCTGGGCTCTACTGCTGTAGGCCGCCTGAGTCTCAATATCATCAGGCTGATCTGATCTACCTCTAGGGACTCTAGTACGACGCCTTCCTTGCCCGGAGGATGACGTCGGAGGAGCAGCCCCCATCTACTGCGTACACATTTGGTTGTAGAGGGCCTGAAGCATCAACCTCATATCGCCCATTTCGGCAGCCAACTAGTGGACATCAGGCTACGGCTGCTCGTTGACACAGCTACCCATCGAGGGGTCATCGCCGTGAGCGGTTGCGTCTCCTGTTGGCGAGCAGGCTTGCACCCTGGTGTTGACCATCTTAGTGTAAGGGAGTGAGTGTTGAGGAGAGATGCTAGACATTTTGTCGCGTTTTCACAGACGACGCCAATGTTACATCCCGAGTCCCTGATTATCGTATGAATTAGGGAGCCTTTGAATTCCTTGTTGTCCGGATAGGATCACGAGCAGGTCCGATATCCATCGCTGTTAATTCAGAACCTACGCAACACAAACTACAAACAAAAGATCAAAGATCGGCCAGATATCTCCCATCGAAAACACTCGACGCTTAAGTCAGTAATTTCCCGCAATGAATGGAAAGGGGTGCACACTTAGAGGTACACGAGAATATGTTGAGTGTCCGGTGGAAGTATGGGGATGCAAGAGTATGTGACTCGATAAGCGTTTTATGGGAGGCCTGGCTCCTTGAATACACCGCAAAAGGTAACTCACTTTTGTAGCCTGAGAAGGGTTGTGGAAGATTGGTTAGGACGCGAGTATGAGAGCAGAAGCACAAGGGGCACGCGTCTCAATGTCGAGAATCTAATTAGTGATTAGGAACCAGATCCCCCTCCCTGTAGAATGAGAGGGAATTTATAGGCTCCATGGCATAAAACTTTGGGCGCGAGAATCTTTCTTGCAAAGATTCGCCGGCCGTTAATCGCTAACAGCAGCCGATGGTGCTAATTGTCACCTTATGGTGGTAGAGAGACCATAGTGCATCACTGGCCACGCTTGATATACTTCTCACGTGATAATTGGCTGGCCAGTTGCAATGAGCAATGCAAGCCGCAACTAGCAGAGTTGACCTTCCTTTTGTTGGCTTGCCTCTTCTGCCCTACGTCTATCACCTGCAGCCGCATTAATAAGCTGCAGGAGGTACTAATTGGTTGCGGGTATTAGACTGTCACGTAAGCTGTTTCGAGTTTTGGATCGCGCTAGTTGTCTAAGCCGCTGCTACCGGAGTTGGGCTTCACAATTCTTGGGCCTTACCAATGCTAGACCCAACAACTTCTATGCCCAAATTAGCTATATCAAACTACTTGATATGGAAGTTAGGAATGAGGGATATTCTCTTCGATAAAAACATGAATGTTCTGATATATATATATATATATATATATATATATATAAGTGATAGGCCCAGCATTAATACTTCTAACGAATGGGAATGAATGAACCACATTACTGCGTTTATCATCAACCATTGGTGAGAATTTGACCTACCTTTTATTTTTCTTGTCATCTTATCTATCTTTAAAATCTCACTAAGTAACAATGTATTTCATCATATTATTAAGAAATTAGACATATGCACCTTATGGAAGAAGCTGGCAAGCCTCTATGATAGGAAGACATTGCTATGAGTAACAGTGGAATTAATGTAAGAATTCAAATATAGATATATCAGAATAAATTTACGTAATTTATTCTCTAGACAAGAGTTGCATCTGCCAGAATAATATCAAATTGTTTCATTATATTCAAAAGACTACAAATAATGGATATAATTCAGTTACACTCTTATCACCAAAAATTCTCGATTATTTTGTGAAAACCCAAACACCCAAAATCTAAATATTTTAGAAAATTGCAAATTGTCAAGCATGGGCAGATTTCAACTACATTGCAATTTGTTTGACCAAAGGTATTTACTCCTTGCGTGGTCCTCTATATGTAAATACAAAATTTATATATATAATTAACATAGAAGTGTGATTTCTAATAATATAAAATGGAATCTTAAACATGATACAATGTGCCTTCTTTTCATAGAAAGCCATCAATAATACTCATTGATTGAGCTATATTCTTCCAATGACCATAATAACAATACATCACTCCATTCACTACATACATGAGTATTAACTAGCTAAATGATTGAGGAGTCATCCGGATGAACCTCTATAATTAAATTATATGGCTTCATAATTCTTCACCTTGGCAACAGAAATGTTGATCAGAACTACACTTGGTTCCAACTGTTGTTATAATGTTTATAGGCTGAAGATGGATGAAACCTAAGAAAATTTTGAATTTCACACTTGGACTTGTCTTCATGAGCATGTCCGCAAGATTCTCGATCATATGGGTCTTCAAAAATGAAATTTTATTCTCCGCTCTTAACTCTTAGAGAAAGTGAAATCGGACCTGAATGTCCTTGATTTTGAATAGTTGATTTGTTTTCATGGCAAAATGCAAGGCTAAACTATCATAGAAATGTACATGTAGCTTTGGTCAAATCGGAGCTCATCCAACAAATATATAAATTCCTCCCTAGCATCAACTCCTACCATGTACTAGATTTATGCGGTGGAATTGGAAATTGTCGATTAGAGTATAGACTTTTAACTAATATGTCCATCGGTGAGTGTAAAAATGTATCCAATAGTCAACACATTATTGTCTGTGTTTCCTACAAATTCAACATCAATTAAACCAACAGGATGATCTTTGTTAACTGAGTTCATTTTTAAAACTAATTCATAATTTTGTATGTCTTTTAAATATTAGAAAACTTATTTAACTATAAGGCAGTGCAGTTTTCTTATATAGCCATAAACCTATATACAAAATTGATGACACGTGAAAGATCTGATTGTGTCACATCATATAATGCATCAAGCTATCGACGACAGCAGTAAGGGGCACACACCATTTCATTTTCTTCTTCATTATTTCGTGGTGCTTGACTTACAAAAAGTTTGAAATGCTTAGTTAATAAAGTGGAAACAAGCTTACACCTATCGATATTAAATCTTATCAGAAATTTCTAAATATACTAAATTTGGAATAAGCTAAGTTTTTCTATAACTTTATCCCTTTGGATTTCCATTCCCCAAATTTTCCTAGTCGCCCTAGGATATTTCACTTCAAAATATTGGTTTAATTACATTTTCAAAGAATTAATGTTGAAAATATTTTTAACTACAGTTAACATGTTATCACTATAAGTTGCCAAATCAGTAGACGAACCATTGAGAAGCTTTCGAAAATACATGAACCAATTGTATTCACTTCACTTCTACTGAACCTATTCTTTCCCACAAACCAAACAAAGAGTTTTACCACTATCTCATAGATTGCTTTAAATCAATCCTTAATCTACACTCAAAGCTTTTTTTTTTCTTTTATTTTTAACATCTCAGTCTGAGCCATGTAGATCTCTTCTTCAAACTCTCCATATAAAAATGTGATTTTGACATCTAATTGCTCAAATTCAAAATCACACAGTAACAAAAGCTAAAAGAGAACTAATTGATGTATATCTCATAATAGGAGAATAAATTTTAGAGAAATCAACACCTTCCTCTTGGATGTAACTTTTAGCCGTAAGCCAAGCCTTATAGGTGTTGTCGAATTTTATTTTATACACCCACTTATAATTTACTGTTACCTTTTGATAATTTGATAAGATCTGACATCATATTTTTATAAAGAGGTTGCATTGCATCACACATCACATGCATCCACTTGTCAAATTTGAGATTGGCCAGGACTTCTTTGAAGTTTCTTGGCTCACCATGTTTGGTCTTCATGGTATAGGAAACCATGCACAAGATTTTTCCTTTGCGCTTATGCATCCATTACAACCTCCATTTTTTGTATATTTTCTAATCATCTTTACCAGAGTCATGGATCTAAATCTAGAATTTCATATTAATCTACCTAGAAGCAGTCTTGTCTTTCTAAAACTGTCCAAGCATTGATTTGTCTTCATAATAAATCTGTCTAGTATTTAATTTCATTATTTTCGAACTCTTCATGTTGATTTTTCATCACGGCAAATTTAAGCATTTAATTTTTATCAAATTTGACATCTTTGGAGATAATAGACTTCAAGTCGTCCAATCCCAGGTACCATAACCTGAAAGATTTGATGCCATGTGTATAATTGAAAAAAATAAATTTCTCTACCCTTGATTTAAGTTCTTTAGTATTAGAAAAAACATACATGAGATAACAAAAAATATGCAAATTAAAATAGTTAAAAAGTTTTACCTTATCAAATTTTATTCAGGGTCTTTAAGCTAACAATTGTGGAGGGTGACATATTCACGAGATAACACGGTATTTATTGTCTTTGCCTAAAAGTCTTTCAAAATTCTAACTACGCTCATCATAATATGAGTCCATTCAAGTAAAGTTTGGTTCATTCTATTGATGATACCAATTTGTTTAGGAGTCCAAGGGGTTGTCCATGTTAAGTGCTCCTCACAAAACTTATTGAACTTCATAGACATGTACCCACCCCCATCATAGATGCAGAGTGTTTTCGCATTTCTTTCGATTTACGTTTTTGCTGTAGCCTTCTACCATTTAAAATTTTAAACACATCATATTTGAATTTTATTGTGTAAATTCATACATTTTTTAAAAAAAATTAATAAAAGATACAAAAAAATTAGATTCTCTCTTCAATAGTACCTGCAAATTAACCTAAGCAACAAAATAGATGTAATCAAGTATATCTTTTATAGTATGAGTCAATGTACGAAAAGAATTTGATGATGTTTTCTGAAAATCAGTATTCACAAAAGTCTAATTCAAATGCCTTGATATCATTTACAAGGTTTTGCTCATGAAGCTTGTCAAGTCCATTGAAAGTGACAGTTGCAATGGTGGGTGTGTTGGGATCACTCCTGTGTGAAAGTTTGTAGGACTTAATCAGAGCACGAATATGTTGAGAGGAAGAAATTCCAGTTAACGGAGTTGATCGAAATCAACTCTTCTGGTCAACTCATCCGGTCAATATGTTGACCATCATAAGTTGTAAGTCGTTTGAAGAAGCGAGACGGGCTATTTCGACCGATCAACGGTGTGATTGACAGGCTAATATGAAGCGACGGATATCAAAGTTGACATGCTTTATTTGGGAGATCTAAAAGACTGTCATACCCAAAAAGTGTACAGTTGACCTACTCTTCTGTGTGGTTGATGGAAGTCATTCTCGAGACTCTAAAGGCTGATCAGCCTGTAGAAGCAAGCACGCGCCGCCTGCTGCAGGACCAGACATGTGCATGCAGGCGGACATTGGAAGTTGAGCACTAACCACTGAGTTATGATGATGGGTGTGTGTATATGTATATACACTTTGCACATTGCAAGTAGTAGAAGAAGAGGTGAGTTGCAAGACAAGAACAAGAAGAAGGAGAAGACACCGGCCAAGATTAAGTGAGAGTGTAACAGAAGGAGGAAAGAAAAGAAAGAGACTTGTGAGAGAAACAAGTGTGAGAGTCTTGATTACTTTGCTCTGTTCTTATTTTCGCTTCCTGTAACCTTCTCATATTTAATGATTCTTAGTGGATTTAGTGTCCCGTGATTTTTTCTTGATTCATAAGGGTTTTCCACGTAAAATACGGTGTTTATTTCTCTTCTCTACTTTTTACTTTACAGTGCTTATTGTGTCCTATTAGTTGGTCGTCCATTCCAGCAAACAGGTAAAAACTGTTCCTGTAATTTGGTAAGTAGGCCGCCCGTTGCCCGCCAACAAGTGGTATCAGATACAGGTTCACAAATCCGTCTGAATGATGACATCATCTTTAAAGAACTTACCATTCAGTGTAGAACAGTTCAATGGATAATGCAACTTCATTCTCTGACATGAGAGGGTGAAGAACATCTGAACGAGAGAAGGAACAATCAAAGCACTGAGAAAAAAGGAAGATAAATTGGAAAGCCTATTGGAGGAGGACTGGCAAGATAAACAAGATCTTGTCAATTGCACTATCAAACTATATCTTATGGACAATACGCTCCAGAAAGTCCTTGGCCTGACTGATCCGGCGGAGGTGTGGGAGAAGCTTGAAAGCTGATACAAGTCCAAATCATTAACAACCAGGCTCCATATTAAGAAACAGTTCTTTGGCCTGCGGTTGTCAGAAGGTGGCAGCTTTGAGTAGCATTTGGACGACTTCAATCAGATTGTAACTCAGATATTTATTCTTGACGAGGTAATCAAAGAGGAGGATAAAACATTGGTGCTCTACCGGCTTTAACCCAAAAAGAAAAAAGAAAAAAAAGTGCTTCAGTCTCTCTGATCCCCGTGCCAAGTCGCTGTACCTTTCAGTCGCTCCCACTTCCCGCCCTTTCTCTCTCGCAAAGCAGCTTGCTAGTCGCCAATCATCAGCCGCTGCCGCCGCCGCCGCAGCCGCCCCGCCAGCTACCACTCGTCTCATGCCAATTGTTTGCTGTCCCTTCTATTTCTGTCCACTTTTCCCTTTCTGAATCCTACTTTGCTGTCACCTGCGGAAATATACCATACACAGGCATCCATAGTCCGACAGCCACCGGCCGATCCACCGGGTCGCCGTCCACCGATGGTCTAGGTTCCACCTTTCTGTCATCTCCCTTCCATCTTTATCTTTCTCCAGCAGAGATTCTAACACTAACCGAAGCAGGTGGTTGAAGTTTTCATTTTTTGCGTGCTTGTTGGTTGCAAATTTATGGTTAAATAGTTAACTGTATTCAAACTGCGGGATACTTGAAAAATTGATTGTTGGGACCAAAATATTTGAAAAAAGGAAGAAAAGTTGCCAGCCACAATTCCTTTTCGTCTGTGATGTTCATTATTTGATATTTTGAATTTTTCATCTATGCAGATATAATCTGTATTTCCTTGTATTTGCAATACTTTGTATTTTCGTCCCTTCTGAGTTTGATTGGAAGGATATGAACCTGCTATATATGTGCTACCTGCTAGTCAAAATGAGTAGTATTAGTAAAAATTGATGGAGATAGCTTGGATCCGTGGAACATTACTCTCCCCTTCAGGGTTTATGTTAATTGTTGTGGTGCCTTGTGGTTTATGTTCCCTATGTGCAATCAGCAGACGCTTGGTAATCATGGAAGTTAATGATGATAATGAAGAGGAGTTTGAATTTTCTAGAAACTGCTTGCTGGCAAAAGAACTGAGTAGTTCTAGCAAGAAATCAACCAACAAGCTCTCTGATATTGACGTTGTTTCAGAAGAGGTGCTTATTTTAATAGCTTTGAGCTAACGTACCTTTCTCTATGGTCCCTGTGCTTTTTAGTACATTATGCATAGGCCTTGAGGAATCCTCTGTCTGATGTTCTTGTGTAGGAGCTGAGAGCAGCAGCATCCAAACTTGAACCTCAGCATGAGAAAGAAGTCAAAACTTTGATTGAAAGCTATAGACGTTCATATCCTGAATGGGCATTTGTGCTTAGGTATGCAACCTACGGTCATATATCCACTCTGCCATTTGATATGTTATTTACATGGTTGTTATTTTTCTGCTACCAATCAAAGGGTCAGCAGCATCAACGTTTCATTGCATGAGTTTATCTGTAATTATCAGCATTTTGGTGATATGTAAGCTTAGGCTTGCTTATTGATCTATCTATGTTGAAATATTTCTACTTCTATGTGATGGAGTCTTTTAAAAATGAAGTCAACAGGATGCATCAGGCTATATCAGGTGGGAAACGAATCAGATCATACTCCCTCCATCCATAATGAAATTGTTGGCCTTAAATGACATAGTTCAAGTGAAGTTCTCATTTCTAATTCTGCCTTCAAATTTGCAATTGAAAAGCTCAAGGTGGTTCTGAAAATTCAAGATGATGGGTGCATCGGATATCATCTTTAATTGAAAGTATCAGCTTTAATTTATCTGGAATAGAGTAAAGGCGGAACATCCTCCATCCTAACAGTATAAGAATATCTAGCTTAAGAGTTACAAGTTAAAAGATGAGTTGTGTGATCGGCTTCTCTATTAATTAAGGTATATGACTGTCACACAGATGCAAGAGATGGCTGTAATCATCAACAAACAAATAGAATTCAGTGCATTCTAAGGTGTATTTTTTTGCTGCATTGAAAATCATCTGTAGTCTGTATCCAAGTGAACATTGCATAGGCTCATCTCGCCATCCCGCACACAAGCTCATGTAGCAACAGCAGCTTCTATAATCTCAGGTGATACCTTCTTGCTCTTCCTCATTGAAACAGCAGCATACATGAACCTGCGGTATCTTGAAGCATAGATCCCATCCACATTGAGCTTCTCAAAATTGTCTACTGTTGGTTACCATACAGATCACCTGCTGTAGTTAAGAGTGACAAAAAATCAACACATGCAAAAGGAAAACGATCCCATTGCACTTGAAATCCTAGATGCTCTCTACCTTCTCTATCTTTAAACCTCTCTACTGTTTAGATTGCTATCGACTATTTTGGCAGCAGTAAGCCCCAGTGCCATCCAAAACGCTCTTTTTGTCCACAATTTTGTCTAATCAATATTACTTTGAGTAGTTTTTAATCAATGGATTCTTTTTAGTCTCTCCCTAAGGAGCATGGACGTTAACATGGTTGTGTTCACGAACATGACACCAACACATTATTTTTCTAAAATGAGGACATGACAAATTTGGAACATGTTAACTAGAATTCGTAGTTTATTTATAGATAAAACTATAATTAATTAATAATAATATTTTATACTAAATTAATAATAAAAAATGCACTTTTTGTGCTTTCTTCTCAAAAAAAAAAAAAAGGAGACCACAAGTAGTATGTATAAGTGAGTTAAATAGTTGCATTATAATATAATTTACAGAATTAAAAAAAAAAAAAAAAAGAGAAAGAAGCAAACAGGGACTTTGGTTTCTAATTGTTTCTAAATTACAAATGAACTCGAATTTCTTTAGTTTATGATAAGAACCTCATTTTTCTAACGATTTCAAAATAGTCAATCTGTAAAAAATGTATTGAAATATGTTGGGTCAAAAATAAAAATAATAAATATATTTTGTCACATGTTGGAGTATTGGTTAGGTGTCATTGTTCAACATGTGTTGGAGACTTGCACGCCATCCAAGAGAAGTATCGATGCTTCTTAGGTCTCTTTTTATTCTGAGATCTTTCTTCTCTTCATAAGCTATGAGTTTGTTTTTGCTGATGGGAGGAGTTGATTTATAACATATCAGATTGGCTTTGTCATTGCTTCTCACATGCAATGGGGATTTCTAAACACAAAAAAGATGCAAAAGTCATCAAACAAATTCCATAGCAATGAAATTATGGAGTTGAAGCCCACCAATGAGTAGGTAGAGTACTAGTGAGTTTGCAAGCCATAATTTTACTGAAGCCATAGATTTTTCATTATTTGGCGAATTATTTCTTTGATTCCGTATGACATTCTATTAGTGGGAATTTCTTGTTTCTGTTACTATATTTCACCCCCATGGTACTCCTTTGCTTCATCTTCCCTTCTCTCTGTCTTTATGTGTTTCAATGATTACCATGCGACCCCCATTGTTGAAGGATTTGCTAAATATCATAATACTCACAATCAGAAACTTTATTTTCTTGGAGATACAGAGGCCATTCCCTCTTCCTTACCATCTAATCTTCATCCAATTCGGTAACCCGCCAAAGATGGTGCATATTCTTTTGTTTATTTGGACATGGCTTTATTCCCTGATTTTAATATGGTGTTGTTTTAGTTTTTTAGTGTCATGAACCATATCTGGAGAGGTCATGGACTAAGCTAAGACCAATATGAGCTTGGTATCCACCCTAATTAATAAGCCTCATGTCTTAACTTGAAATATATCATATAATTGTAATCAAAGCTAACATAAATATTGGGAGCTTTGCCACCCTATTTGGTATATATGCTCGAGAGTTAAAGTTCATCCACAAATAAATAGGTACACATAATAGAGCTAATAATACATTTGCATCCAAAATGACTAACAAAGACATTGAAGTCCTCCAAAAAGGCTCAATCGTGATACTTATAATAACTAAGAAATGTCCCCGGCCTTAATATCCCCACGATTTGGAAAATGAATAAAAACTATGATATAAGTTCAGTGAATAGATAATAAATTTATAAATTTTCTTATAAGAAATCAACAAATGTCAGAGGTTGAAATAATTATAAATACTTAAAACTGTTTTAGACCTTGTAAGAATGGAATCCTACTCTTATCTCATAATTTTTTACGATATATATATATATTAAATTTATGCAAATTATATTTAAATACTAAATTTCTACAACATTGTCCTTGTATGTCTTTAATTCTCTATTAAATGTTCTTGTATGCCTTTGAGTTTTAATTATATACTTCTGTATATTTTAAGTTACCACATAATTATATATCCATGTTTATAATTAAGAGAAATCACTTGAACTATGCTAAACTCCTGCATATTCTGCATAGCAGTTTCTACAATTTTATAAATTATACATTTAAACTCTTGTCTTCAATCTCTACTTTATTAATTCTGTATGTATATAATTTTACTGCATGTCATACATTTGAAGAAATATAAAAGAAAATTCTACGTAAGTTTTGATGAAGAAAGTATTTTTTTCAATATGAAAAAAATTAAAAAATATTTGTATTTGAATACAGTTTTTAATTTGATAAAATATAAACCATTGTAAATAATTGACGGAATATATTTGAATCTTGGTATATTATTAGTAAATCAAATATCGAATCTATCATTTGCGAGTCGAAAAAGCAGCGCTCAATCCCATCTATATGGATTGTATATGGACTACCCATCTATGGGTCGTAAATAGTAGCGTATAGTATTTAATTATATGGAAACAATCTTAACTCTAACTTTAATATTTGTCATTTGTTGATGAAGTCATCACCTATCCCTGATCTTTTTGTATGATCGCATGATTTTAGCATGTTTTATGTATTTGCACAGTTTGACATATTTCACTACTAATATGTGGATTTTTGGCATGATGTATTTTAGTGTACAGATTTTGGCACATATTAGTCATTAGAATTTGGCTTTTATATGATTTATAAGAAAAGAATGTTATTGGCATTTTAGGCTTTCGATCATGGCATAATTCCAGCATGTATCATTGGTATATATCCACAAGAAAATATGCATTTCTTGTTGAGCAATTTATTACTTTTTCATTTGATTTAGCTATCCTTACAAATTAGAGGGCTTGTAAAATCTTGTAGGGGGTCGGAATTGGATGCAGGTTGTTCGTTTAAATCAGTTTTAGGGTGTTGAAATGTTTTAATGTGTTGATGATAATGTAAATGGAAGCAATAATATTGTAGCTATTAGCTCGTGTTTTGGTTTATTTTGATTCGGCTTACCTTTTGTTTTATTTCGATTAATGTCAGATTTCGGCCACTAGTTGATGATTATGTTAGGATGGTTGTGATTAAGCTTGATTTCAGAATTTTAAAAGTTTAGTTTTTGATACACTTTTTATAGTTGAGATACTTTTCATTATGAATGGTTGGAGGTCTTTTAGTTGTCAAGGGTTGGCTACTTTTGGGTGTGGCTTTCGGATCCTGTGATGTGATTATTCAATATTATATGTGCCATTTAACAGTTGTTTATGCAGGTTCATATCCCAGTGTTCGTTTTGGAGTTTTCAAGTCTGTGAAATAAATAATTGAATTTGAGTCTTAAGGGTAAAATTTTGATTT
This sequence comes from Nepenthes gracilis, assembly GCA_033239525.1. Classification (NCBI taxonomy): domain Eukaryota; kingdom Viridiplantae; phylum Streptophyta; class Magnoliopsida; order Caryophyllales; family Nepenthaceae; genus Nepenthes; species Nepenthes gracilis. Next base: position 658,491 of record BSYO01000026.1, on the reverse strand, counting down.
CACTTAATTACGGATTAAGGAATAAATAAATTAGATTTTAGGATCGAGGACATGATATCACCAATCTCCTGTGTGAGCACTAGTTATAATAATACTTAACTAAACACATAAAGTTGCACAATAATATTTAACATAAAAAATTTTTGTCAACCTAGGAAAAAATTATAAGACAATCTCTGAATAATATATACTATAAATATTTTGTTGCAAATAACCTTTTTCACGGTCCCTTCACAATAATCTATATGGATAATGGTTAAATACTAATCTTAACAAACCTAATAACCATATGAAAGATAATATAATGTGAAAACAATCAACCAATCTATAGTTAGTTCTAGAATTAAGGTTAGAGTAACATACCTGAGGTTGATGAAAAATAGAACTCGGATTAGATTTCAATCGAATGTCAAAATATTTCTTTATCTCTTTTATATCTTATCTCTATTCTTGGCTGTGTTTGTGAGATTTAAACATTAATATTTATATAAGGTTGTTTAATTAAGCTAATTAAGTGAATTCTTAATAAAAATCTTTAATTCGGTTCAAGAAACTAAATATGGGATGGCCTTAAAGGGCACCTAAAGGGTGCATGACCGCGTATGAGTGTATTTCTTCTAGTATTTTGGTACCTAATAAGCGCTCATACACAAGATTGATTGAGCATCATGCTTGATGCATACATTATTGAAGCTTGTACATTTTTTTTTGTTATTTATGGTATTTTTGCTATTTTTTAGCTCATTTCTCTAAGTTTCTAGAGAGAAGAGAGAGATAGAAGAGGAAGGGGATTTTCAAGCTAAAACTTCTAATATTATTTGAATTTAAGTCAATATAAATAAATTTCAAGCATTTTTTTTTCACTTTTTTTATTGAAATTACTAAATTTTTTCCTCATGTTTGCCTAAAATTTGAGATGTCATGCTCCCTAGTTACATGCAAGTACTTATTCATGTTTTCTTTGATATTTGAATTGCATATATATCATTCTTTCAAAAATTTTCTCATATTTTGAAGTATATTATCCATGTTCATGAGAAATGTTGAAATTTATTGATAAATATTGAAATTTAAGAAGTTTAAAGATAAATGTTTCCTGCATGTCATTATTTTTGACAAAGACTTTGAAGAATCTTTTTGCATGTGTATGATTCTTAAATAATCATGTTAAATCTCTACGCCTAAATTATGTAAAGTCATTTTGCTTCCATTTTTCGTAAAGATATTATTTTATAGATTTTTTTTTGTGCTTTATTCAAAATTAATTATTGTAAGGAATTGATGAAAAGTACTTTGTTTTGACATGTCATAATATATTGAGATGAGGCCATATATGGTCCATCCACGGGCCAAAAATAGTGGACAAGACCCGGTTTATGTGGTGCTTTATAGACTACCCATCTATGGGTTTAAATAGTGTAGTATGATGCTAATTTATGGGGTTAGAGTATAAACCGACATTGAAGAATTGTACTTTGTAAGGATGGGTATGTTGGCCTTTGGTTCATTTACTCATGATTTCTTTTTCTCATGTTTATCATGTTCATGTTTATTACATTATGCCTTATTTATTTGATAAGCTTTTGGCTCGCCTTGCGTTGTTATCTCATTTAGATTAACAGGTTTAGCCTTCGTGGGAGTTTGGATGGATGGATTTTACGTGGAGGATCATGGGTTTACTTGTTTAATTATGTATTTTATTGTAGTCATTGTAAGGAAAAACAAATTAAGTATTTTTGGTAAACATTTTAAGTTTGTATAATTGTTGTAGCACAGTCGAGGGCTAGTACAGCAGTTTAGTTTTTTGCATCGTTGTGATGACAACATGATATGAATTGCAAATGGATGATGAGTAGGCATTACTTTAGAGGTCAAGTTTGAGTAAATTTGGATGATTTCCTTGGATGATTATGTTTATTTAAGAAATGGATTTATTATAAAAATTTTGTGCAGCATTTTGATATCGGTTATGGATTTATGATGTCACAATTATTTAATATTTGAACTGGGGTCGTAGTAGCATCGCTTGTGTGTTTGCTCTCACATATCTCGGCCTATTTATTTAACCCTAAAATTTGACCAGGACCTTTTACACCTACACAGGCAACTTGAGCGGTCAGCTCGTTGTATGCCACTGGAAACCCTCCAAAACCCGATGCTTAAGTGACCAACTTGCACTGTCCTCGCGATATGTCACTAATGTCAATTTTGATTGAATGCCTTTCCTTGAGAAAGTTTCTCTAATTATATAGAAATTATTCAACTAATTACATGGCTAAAAATCAGCAAAAGAATCAATTAATCTAGCTAAAATAGGAAAACTATAATTATAAAATATTTACAACACAAATCATGCCACAGTTAGATGGACTAATTATTGCTAGAGATTTGATGATTATCTAGCTAACAACTAAAAAGTTTTCTAGATTTGGCGCTTAAACTGCCAGCACGTGGCTTTTCTTCCGGAACTTTCAGTGAACAATTTCACTCGAGTGAAACATTGCGTGAACCTTGTGTGGAAATATCTGACAGGTGCGGAAGTGAAAAAGAACGCTTCCAATGGGTGTGAGACTTATAATGAAGTGACTCAAAATCTAACATTACTTGTATAACTTGATGTAGGGCAACTTGGCCAACAATCAAAGGAACTTAATTCCTCAATTCAAAAATAAAGAGAAGTTCCCTCAAATTACAAAATGCAATTACGAGGGAATTCTGTTGGGATCACTCCTGTGTGGGAAATTCTGGAGTGGCAAATGCCAGAGTGGCATTTTCCGGAGTGGAAGTTTTTCCGGAATGGTTTTACTGGAATGCATTTTTGGTATGAAATTTCGGAATGGATTTCCAGAATGGAAATTGACCGGAATGGATTTTCGGAATGGAAATTGACCGGAATGGATTTTCAGAATGAAAATTGACTGGAATAGATTTCCGGAATGAAAATTGACTAGAATGGATGGAAATTCCGGAATAGATGAAATTTCTGGTATGGAATTCCGGAGTAAAATTTTTGGAATGAAAGTTGGCCAGAATGAAGAAAGGTCTGGAATGGATTTGATTAATGCCTGAGAAATGTAACCAAAAGGTTGGTCACCTATAATGTCTGCGCAATCAGCTTTTTTAGAAAAGGAAGTTGACTCTCAGAGTTGGCAGCTGATTGGTTGAGCAGGTCAACTCCTCCCGACAGAGTAGCGCTTAGCAGAGTTGGTAGGAGAGTTGGTGGCAGGTTGCAAAGTTGGTGACAGGTTTTACACTTACGCAACTTGCCAATTGGGTAGGCAGTGGCCAGGTCAAATTTGTATATATATGCATGCTGGGCATGCAATCAAAGGGTAGAGAAGTGAGAATGAGAAAAACTTAAGAGAGAAGGAGTAGTCATACTTTACTCTTGTGTTCTTGCTCTTGTTTTTGTTCTCAACTCCCCAAAGGGATTGTGTAGCTAAAAATGGGTTTTTATAACCATATTCACATAGTGAAATTTGTTTGTGGACTAAGTGTCCCATGGTTTTTCCTCTTATTTTTATAAGAGGGCTTTACACCTAGAAATTTGGTATGTTGTTGCTCTTTTTCTCATATTTCTCTATCGTGTATGTTTGTGTGTATCATTTTTGTTCGACTCTGATTTGTCCGACCGGCCATTGTCTTCCCAACAAATTCCTGGAGATACGTACTTCCAAAGTAGGAACACACCCTCCATTTATTGAATAGCTGATGGAAGCTGCTTAATTTAGGTGACATTTTTTTATGCCCGTGCTAGGTTATGTATTGATTAACATGATATCTTTTTCTTCTGAACGCTAGTGACAACTTCACAAAAACTGAAGGTTTGATAGTTGTTTACTTGTTTTTGCCTTGTATGTGCCTGCGTTGTGGCTTTTTATTACATTTTTTATGTTTAGTAATCTTCTTATTTGTGCTGGATTTCTGGTTGATAATATGGTCATCTTTGATGGCTTATGAGTTTTTTTCTGTGATGTTCCAGGTGTGATTTTGGGCTTCTAATGTATGGTTTTGGATCAAAGAAGGCCTTGCTTGAAGATTTTGCTTGTACAGCATTAACTGAGCATGCTGTCATTGTAATTAATGGCTATCTTCAATCAATCAATCTCAAACATGTAAATCATTTTGGACCTGTTCCTGAAGTTGTATTTTTCTTCTTACAATTATTATTTTCTCTGTTACATGTTTATGTGTGCGTGCAAATATTAGCTTCCTGTATTGCATGTTTAAGAATAAATAATCTCTCTGTTTCTACTCATGTTTGAACTGTTGTTTATGCATAATTTACAGGTCCTCATAACACTGGCAGAACTTATGTTGGATCAACTAAAAACCAAGAGGAAAACTGCAGGAAGTTTGCCTGAAGTCAAGCAACCATTGAGTTCTAGATCTGTAGATGATCTTCTAGCTTTTCTGGAAGGTTTGCATGTTGAGGAAAATGATTATTTTGTTTGTGTCCTTGTTCATAATATAGATGGGCCAGGCCTACGAGATTCAGACAACCAACAACATCTGGCACGGATGGCTGCCTGTTCTCATGTTCGCATTATTGCCTCCATCGACAACATTAATGCACCTTTGTGTAAGAAGTGACTTGCTATTTTGCCTCTTGAATTAATAGGCTTACACTATCTGAAGGTATTTGATTCTTATTTATTATTGCTGTTGTTGGTCCCCTTTAAGTGGCAAGGATGCAGGGGGATGCTACAATCATTGTTGTGTGATAAAAATACCAGTACCACAAACACCTTTCTTTGTTCGTTTGGGTGTTCCTCCTTTTTTGGGAGGGAAGAGAAGTATTTTGGCATGTTTGGTTACCGGTTGAAATAAGTTAAAAATGAAATAACTCTTATAATAAGATGATATCAAATAATGTTAAAATAGAGTTAGGAATTAATATTTCACTGTCTAATTAGTTACTTCAAAAAAGTAAAATTGAGTTGGAATTAATTTTTAAATTTTTAGTGTACAGAAATAGCAGTGACTTAAATAGAAAATTAAAATAAAATGATTTTTTTACCCTTATTGAAAAAAATATATTCCAAGACATTACTTGTACATTTATACACCATCCCACCTCTACCACCCTTATGCCACTAGCATACAATATACTGTAAACTTTGAGAAGCAACTGATTATTTTGGACGGAATTGTAATTCTAAGTTTACTTATATGGAGGTATAAGTTTATTTATTCCTTGTTTGCAAGGATTTCTTATTTCAATAGGAATAGTGATTTCTGACACATGCACTAACCAAACCAGGAAATTTAGACCAAATATGCTGTGAGGGAATTCCAATTAGAATTATTTAGTAGACTAACATTTCCTACGTTATATTTTTTCCTTGAACAAAATTCTTGACAAATGTGTTCGTTGACACCCAGGCTTCCAGCAGAACTAAGATGTGTTCCCTCTGCATCTTTTTCAATGTTTGATGCTGGTTCCACTGCCTGTGTTTCCAATTGTTAGGCAGAGACGATGGGCTTAATATATTTGCATGCGCTAGCTGTATCTTGCATGCAGCGTGGCACGCACTCTTCTGTGCTCTCTTGGTTTTTGTTGTTCATACATCAAAAAGAAAATGGTGAAGATGTCAAAAAATCATTTTAACAGACTTAATATCTTTTCATGTTTCAGTCAGCTAAGATTCATTTCATGTGTTTTTGCTGCAGTGTGGGACAAGAAGATGGAATACACACAATTTAACTGGTACTGGTGTCACGTCCCTACTTTTGCACCATTTAAGATTGAAGGGATGTTCTATCCCATGATTCTTGCACAAGGCAGCACCTCTCAAAGTGCCAAAACGGCTGAAATAGTTCTACAGAGCTTGACACCGAATGCTCGAAGTGTCTTCAAAGTTCTTGCTGAATATCAGCTGGCTCATCCCGATGAAGAAGGCAAGTAACAACCCCATTGAGGATGAACTCCATAGTCCTATTCAAATGACGCTAAACATTTACGATTTGTATTTATATGTTGTATTGCCTTGTGCTTTTCTCAGGGATGCCAGTCGAGAACTTATACACTATCTGCCAGGAGCGCTTCATCGTAAGTAGTCAGGTTACTTTGAACTCCCATTTAGCTGAGTTCAAGGATCACGACTTGGTCAAGAAAAGAAAGCACTCTGATGGTCATGATTGCTGGTATATCCCTCTCACAGCCAAAGCAATTGAGAAACTATTAGCGGAGATGAGCCAGTGGTAGTGCTTCTTGCCGTCCCCTGTTCCCAGCACAAAGCATGCCATAGCACAGAAAGCAAATCCGTGCTCCTTGGACGCCCAATGGCTCGAGATTGTCCTTGAAACCGCATCTGCAAGGATTGGTATGGCTCACTTTTATTTCCGTGCACATGCTGTATCAGGATAATGAGCAACTATAGGTCGTTGGGCTGTGAAATGCATCTGTTCTGCTTAGATCGATCTTCAACATGAGCATTTCACATCAATTTTAATCATCGGTGTCTCTGCTGCCATTGATTATTTATCTGCATCGTGTTTCATTTGCCTTGTTATACAGAATGTCCGAGTAAAGATGCGAGTGCAATGACACGGCCAATTTTGTTTCTTGATGCTATGCCAATGCATGCCTCATCCTTTGCTTTGTGCTTGGCGCATGTGGTGTCCTTTAGTGTAGTTGAGTCTCCTAGGTCGTATTCGGTTGTAACAAATCGGGTCAGAATACTGATACCTAGGAGTATTTGTTCTTCAAATAATTTTTATTGTCTTATTGGGTAGCCATTGTTGAACGAAAATTATTAATTATAACGTTTTTAAATAAGCGTAATTAAATCTCTTATAACAATACAAGTTTATCTATTGTTATAGCTTGAGAATTAGTATTCCCATCTAGACCTTCGTGGCCCCCTACGAAGGTCTAGCCCATCTAGCTTTATTTTTGAACGAAAACCATTGGGTAGCCATTGTTGAACGAAAACCATCAGTTGTAACATTTTTAAATAAGTGTAATTAAACCTCTTATAACAATACGAGTTTCTCTATTGTTATAGCTTGAGAATAGGTATTCTCATCTAGACCTCATTTGTACTCGCGGTTATTTTTTTAGGCACATTAAATCTATAAATGTTTCAATAAAACGGGATGTATATGGTGATTTTGGTGATTTTTCTTTTTCTTCTTTATTTATATGGCTAATAATTAGTAAAGAAAAATATTAGATTTGAATTATTGTCAACACGAATTTATAGAAATTAAGTGTCAATTGGGTGGCCCTTATATTTTAGTATAAACTGTAACTTCACTGCATGATAAGAGATGTCATAGCCAACTATAGTAAATAGGACAGTAGATGATTAGGCTATATTTAGTGGGAAAAATAGCTTTTATGTTTTTTATTTTCAAATTTTTTTCCATTTTTACTTTTTTATTTTCTATTTTTTAAAAAATGTTTATTTATTTTCATAAAAAATGTAAATTATAATCTATGTATTGTGTAATAACAAATTGAATATTAAATATAATTATTAATTATAATCTATTATATAAAATAACTTAATAATCATTTCTCCACTGTTTGATTTATCCTTCTTGAAAAGAAATTTGTTATAATTCTTTCAATTAAAGTAAACAATAATATCCCAAATTATTCATCCTATTCTGGTCCTCATTAACTTTATATTTCTGCTACGAATAGTACCCTAAATCCGATTCATTAACCTTATATTTTTAAATGATAAATTTCAACCATTGAAAATTAAATAAATAACATTAAAATTTAAAAGGAATATTATAAAAACTGTTTTTCTACAATGTTACCCAAATTAAGCATGCTGTTAGTGTTGTTCGGCCAGTTGATTTTTCATCATCATTACTTGGTGTCAGATGGTGCTTGAAATTGGTGGCAATAATACGCCAGTAATGTTAGTTGACTGCCAAAAAATTTTAATATAACCAACCCTAACTTCTCCGCCGCTGCCGCCGCCAAAAAACAACCAATGGTGGATGTTAGAATTATTTTATCTAATCTTCCACATATTTAGTAATTAAATAAAACTATCAAGTATTATAGTTCTATATAATTTTATTATATTTTATTAAAAAATTATTTTTATAATTAGTTTATTTTTTTTATAAAAAAGATATCTTTATACTTAATAAATTATATCTCTTCTAATTTTATAAATAATAGAATTATCCATTAAAATTTTGTAAACGAAGGAAGTGATTTTTTATTTTGATCCGTGGGTGAATGGTGTTCCTGTGTGCATGTGTTTTTGCCTTGGAATCTAATAGACGCTTGACTAATATTCATACGTTACTTTGATTATATAAGAAATTTCATAAATGCTTTTAGTCGTTTGAGCTGACATTTCGATAGAGGAGAAAGGAAGACAGAAAATGTGAAAGAATTTGATTTTTAAAGTAATTTCGTATTAAATTTGAGTAATATTTATATTAAGGTAAGTGCATTTAAATAAATATATATATATAAATATTTGATTTTCTTTTATGCATATGCATACTGTCCTTAAAATTTAAATTTAATAAATAAATATATATATATATATTTTTATATATATATTTATTTATTAAATTTTTTAATTTTATTTTTGATATTTATATGCATACTATCCTTTGATATTTATTTCTGCCTGTATTCAGGCATGGATGTTAATTTTGTTATCGTTTATGATATTTAAAAACTTGTGCCCATATTTATGGAATTTTTCAACAACTTAAAAATATTTCACCGTGCATATCTTTTTATGCAAGCATTTCAGGAAATGCTCTACTTTGAATTTGTGAAGGCTATTTATTTTTCAAAGTTTAAAAATTTGGCATATTTATTATTTATTATAAAATTTTTTTTAAATTAAATGAGAATTATTATAAAAAAATTTTGAGAAAATATATTTAGACATATCTTAGTATACTTTCTGTAAGTAGATATTGTTATCTAACGTCCGCATATTTGAAAAATGACATTTGACCCTATATAAAGAAAATAATATGTAATTTGCCTACCCATATATATTAAATAATTACGTATAGCTTAAGCTATAAAAAATTTATGGAGCCTAATTTTTGATATTTTTTTTTATTAATGAGATTATTATTAATTCTTAGTTCTTATATTTTTTTTATAAGTATTTTTCTCACATATGAAATTATCGAATGCTAAAAATTATTTTAGTAAATAATAATTATTTTTATTGTTATATTTCAAAACACATCCAAAGACTCACCGTAAATGTTTATTTATATACAATATGAGATAAAAAAATTTGTCATATTAATTAAAATTACGCACAAAAGCTAAATTAATTAAAAATTTAAAAAATTTGCTAAAAATAATTTTAAAGAAAGCTACATAAATATCAAATGATTTTAAAATATTATTAGCGTCATTATGACAGCAGCTTGACATTGGACGTCATGCTGGCATGGCAATTCGCTAAGCTTTTCTGTCATGGCGTTGTGCGAGCAGTATTCCTGCTACTTTTATACCTGCAGTCTCTCGCCTCCTCCCTGGCGCCGGGATCCGCGGAGGGTTTTTTTGTTGTTGTATTTTTTCCTATTTATACCTGACCAAATTCATAGTTCTCACCTCTTTTCGGTCTCCTCCTGCCGTCATTGGTTCTTCCTTCGATCGTACGTCTCCGTCCAACTCTCGCCGTTATCTACTATTTGTTTGTCTGATTGATGTTCTTCATATTAGTTAACTTCTGTACTTTGTTTTGATCTGCATTGTGGTTATATTTGTCCGTTCCGCATTAATGAATCTGGCATGTGATCAATTAAACTTTCAGAATTTGTATGATGTTTGATACTTCTCTCAATTTTTCCCCGTCATTTTGTTGAATAATGCGATGCGATAATTCTATTTTATTGTACGAGCTTCGTTTTGAATCATTGATCAATTGATTTGGTCTTGGATAGTTAATATACAGATATGGCTCTCTTTGGAATGTCTCAGGTGACGGCGTTCTAAAGGCGGGGGAGCTCGGGCAGGAGAGGTTTTTTTTTCTTTTAATTTTTGAATTTCTAATTGATAATTGTTTTGGGGCGGCAAACGATGTCCTCCAGAAGCGATCATCAAACAGTTTCGCTTTCTGTGTTGTGGGAGCGTGATTCGCAGAGTGAGAAGCTTGAAAATCCGGAGTTTCTTTGCGGGCAAGCTTGCCAGAGCAAGAAGGGGGAAGATTTCACGCTTTTGGAGACCGAATGCCAACGCATTGTCGGAGATGGGTCTACTAGCTATTCGGTTTTTGGGGTATGTATTTGGTGGTTCTTCTGGTTATGACAGTATTTTGCTTTCTATTTTGGCCAATTTTTGTTGATTTTCGACGATGAATTCGATTAATATAGGAGGTCAATTGCATCCATAATTCTCCGTCGGTAAATAGAATTCCGCATTATTGTATCTGATGACCGCCAAAATTTTTGATGAAATGGTGGGGCTGGAACTCCGCCAGCGTTAGAAATAACATAAGCTTTTTTTTTTTTTTTACGAGGGGTATAAATATCCACATGAAATTATAATTTTCATTATCCTATTTGCTCCTGTATCCTCTGACCCCATTCTTATGCAGTTTATTTTGTTGTTCTTAAATGTAAATGCTATCTCTTTATTTGCAATATGTATTACAAGTTTTATGGATATTATTAAAGTGAATATTTGCGGAAATATTTGAAACTTGTAATGTAATATAATGAAAATTTGACCTATTTTGTTTGCTTGGCATTATCATATATTTATTATATTTAAAAATAGAATTTCGTTTGCTGCTTCTACCAATTCAGTACTTATCATAGATGAAAATAGACGAACTCATCTCTAGAGGTCGAAAAAATGATAGACAAAACTTCAACTTCATATAGCGATACGAAAAATAGGGAAAGAATTCTCTATAATGGTTCGAGGGTAGAGGACGTTAGGAAAGAGTACCGGTCTGTTAGAGATATTTTTATGGTTGACATATTCTGTAACTATCTTTAGTTATGTGTTGATGTCGAGCTGTGTTTTATCGATACGTTTGATCGAGTTGTCCGTTCTCGGGTTCCAGGAGCACCGCGCCTGCCGTGCGCACACTACCCACTTGAACTGTGATTCCAGTACCCCTGTGCTTGCCGTGCATACGCTACCCGCTCGAGCCATGATTCCAGTACTCCTGCGCCTGCCATGCACACGATACCCACTTGAGTCATGATTCCAGTACCCCTGAGCCTGCTGTGCGCTCTCCACGTGTTTGAGCGCAAATTCCAGTACCTATCTACTCACTGTTTGCCTCCTTCTCGATCGAGCGTTTGCAGGGTTTTCTCCTGAAACTCTCGGTTCACTCATCACGCGCTCGAGCGTTGCGGTAATGGACAAATTTTTTAAACATATTTTTTGAATTCTCTATAAATACTCTCATTAATTCTGTTGCCATAATTTTGAGAGCAACATTTTGGAGCACCCCTCTTTGAGAAAAATACCTCTTTCACTTTATTTAGTACATTATTCTCACTCCAATTGAGAAAATCAATATTTCATCATTGTGCTTTATGTGTTAATAAATTTTCTCATCACCCTTTCTTTTCGATTCAACATTTCTATCCTTTTACCTTCGTCGGTGATGTGGGTATTGTGAAGAAGAGGATCCGTTAGTGTTTGCTACTTTAAGCGGTCCGACAGAGGAGATTCACGTGAAGATCGGAAGGTGTTCGGTTTCATTATCATGGACAAATCTAAGAAATTTCTTAGTAGGGGTTACAAGACGGAAATAAGTTGGTTAGATTAACGCGTTTGTACCACCCGATCTGTAAATCGATTTTCATAGTAAATTTCTTCTTTAGCAATTGAAACCCGAAGGGTTTCTCTCGATTACCGTGGGTATCGAGTTTTCTCTTTGTCACCAAAATTGTCTTTTTTTTATTATTACTTATTATCATACATTTTTTATGTATATTATTATTGTTGACATCTAGATATGAATATTCATTACATGTATTGAATATTTAATTATTGTATTACTTTTGCTAATCTTGCACGGAGTTGAAATATTATTGTATAATTTGGGACGAAATGCCCTTTTCACGATCGAATAGTGAAACTGAGAAGATAATGATGATAAATGCTCACGCACACAATAGAAAAAATAAGGGAGAATTAAGAACACACAATTTTACACAGAAACCCTATTCTAAATAAGAGAAAAAAATCACGGGACACTTAATCCGTAAAAATTTCACTATATAAACTTTAGTTACAAAAACCTTGGTTACATAAACTCTCGAAGAATAAATAACAAGAGTAAAGACAATTCCTTATTTCTTTTGTGTTTCTTTGTTTCTACATACACTTTCACGTACCCTCAACTCTTCTGTGCTCCAAGCTTTTAGCGGTCAGCATACATAAATACATATACATATATATATATATACATATATATAGGCACTAGACCACCACCTATTCTGCAAGGTGGTTACGTACACTATAGAACCTACCACCAACTCTACACAATTGTTCTCCTATTGAGAGCAGTTGACTTATTCTGCAAAATCAGTTAATAACTTTAAAAGTCAACTTCATTTTTCGTAAAACTGTCTGCGCAGAATTTACAGGTAACTTTTTCAATTAGTGTCGTCGACTGTAGCTCAAGGTCCTTGACCTTTAGCTAATGTCTTCAACTTTCATTCGGAGTCCTCGGCCTTCAATTAGAATTCTCAGCCATCAGTATTTTACTTGCCTTGTGATTTTAACCTGGTGGCACCACACTGGCAAGTTTTCATCTCTCCGGCCTTGTGAAGGAAGTTCCATTTCAGAATTTTTACTTCGGAAATTTCACTCTAAAAATTTCCCTTTAGGAAATTCCCATTCTGGCCAAGTATAACCATTCCGGCCTTCTTCCACTCTGGGCCACATCGCAGTGCGTGCTACTTCCTATACGGCAGTGACCCAAAATCACAACTGGGGAAATAGCTCAGCTGGTTGAGCTCTACTTTTACAATTGAGTGATTTTATACGTGGAAGTGGAATTGAAATTGAATTTTATATTATATCAAAAGTCAAAATCGTAGTTAAGATTTCGTTATCGGCTATTTTGCTGCTTAACCCTAATCCCAATAATTCATTTTTGCTATAATCAATTTGATTAATCTGAAAATCTTGCCTTCAAAGGCCTACCCTCTTAGAGCTGGGAGTGTGAAATCATGAAAGAATTTATGATGAAAATCATATAAAAAATCTGAACAAATGACGGATAATGAAGTCAATCGTTGGTGTACTTTTACAAAAGGACAACATTGGTATTCTATTCTATACTATAAGTCCATCCATTTTTTTTTTTTGCATGTGCATGTTCAATGTGGTGTTACGTGTTAGTGTGTGACAGTGACCAAAAAAAGAGATGTGTTCAACGGTAATAAAAGTTATGTTATATTTACAATCACTGTACGACCCATCTAGAATTTTTTTTATTTTAATTTTAAAATGCTTGCAATCATCACAAATATAAATTTTGGAAGAATATTTATAAACTATTAAATTAAAAAGATATCTTTCCACCTTAAATAGTAAACTAGAAACAACACAAGTTTTGCACTTTAAAAAGAGGGATAATACATTTTTTATTTTGCTTTTTATAACCATCATTCCAAATTTTATGTTTGTGACAAATGTAAGTTTTTTGTCTTTTTATTTTCTTTAAAAAAATGTATGAATATGTGATATAGTCATTCTAAGAAAAGTATTTCCCTAGTAATAATGGTTACTATAATGTAAGGCTGCTAATTGTGTTGCACATATGCGATCAGATTAAATTTCTAGGAATTAAATCTTCTTTGGAATAGATTCACTAACTAATTTTGTTTCACAGGTATTTGATGGGCATAAAGGTTCTGCAGCTGCCATATATACCAAGAAAAATATCCTAAACAATATTCTGAATGCTATTCCTTCAGATCTCCACAGGGATGAATGGATAGCTGCATTGCCAAGGGCGTTGGTTGCAGGATTTGTGAAAACAGATAAAGATTTTCTGGAGAGCGGTATCTATTGTTTCTGTTTCATTCTAAACCAATATGTTATACTCGAATGACTCTGGAGAGATTGTTGGACTTACTTCATTCGTACTTGAAAAGAGATGCAAGCATAAAATTCTGATGGATGAGGTTCAGTCACAAATCAATAGAGTTTAATTATTGAGTTCAGCCATGGAAGAGTCTTAAGACATTTGCTTGCTCACTGAAGAAACGATTAGGACATTTCTTGCTCTTTGTCACTCTGCATGCGAAATTGTTTAGGCTAACGAGGTTTCTATCTCCTTAAAACATAAAGTATTTTTAAAATTTACCCGGGTCTTGATGATGATGCATTCTAGTTGCTTTACCAGAAATAAAAAATGGCGTCCGTTTGGACTGCCTTCTTTGAAATTTAAAGGAGATGCGTTCCATTCACATTGCATATCATATTGTGGCATCTTGTCACTGTTCTTGTGATTGTTGCATTAGATGTTGGATGATTCTTACTCCCTGGTATCTATCCTTTTCAGGACAAGAGTCAGGAACAACTGCTACCTTTGTGATAATCGATGGGCGAGTTGTAACAGTAGCATCAGTGGGTGACTCGAATTGCATACTTGAATCTGCTGAAGGTGGTATATATTGTTTATCAGCTGATCACAGGCTCGAGGACAACGTGGAGGAGTAAGTCATAGATGCAATTACGCACGGTATTAAGTTCATTCCTTTTTTTCTAGTGCTTATTGGATTTATATCTTAGTTCACATTATCATCAGGAGGGAACGTGTTAGTGCCAGTGGGGGCGAGGTTGGTCGGCTTAACACAGGTGGTGGTACAGAGGTATTTTCCTTTTCTTTAGTCTCCATTTCTTCTTCTCATCTTATTTTTCTTGTTCGTTGCCTTCTACAGTTTACTAAGTACATCATATTGTTGACTGTAACTTTGATTTCGAGAACCATATGTTTTATATCTGTTGCCATCCAGTTTTTGATTCTTCTTTGTGTTGATACCTAAAGTGGGATCATATGTGGGAGGAAAATGGTGTCAAGGAGAAAATTCTTATATCGATTTAGTCTAGAAAGTGGTCCTGCAGATACGATATTTGCTAATATTTCATGCAAATTTATATTACAACAAAAGTTGGAGATAGGCCCTTTGAGATGTACCTCATTTATGTTGGCAGTTAAAGCATGTTGATGATCTTGTGCACTGCTGATAATACTGCAGATTGGCCCTTTGAGATGTTGGCCTGGTGGCTTGTGCCTATCGCGGTCCATTGGCGATAGGGATGTGGGCGAGTTCATAGTACCAGTTCCTTTTGTAAAGCAAGTGAAGGTATGTTTTTCCCAACGTTCAATACTTCTGCATAACCATTATCAATCTAGCTTTAACGGTTGAATTTCTAAATTGAGATTGTACCAGCAAGATTATTTCATGGATAATCATACGCAGAATGTTGTTGTGAAGAATGCTTCTTGGCTCTTTTATTTCTTTTCCTTTTCATGATTTCTGTTGTTTTTAAATCACGTGATTATTTCTTGTTACATTTCAGCTCAGAGAAATTTACCTATGATGTGGCGTTTGCTGTTAAAGGCCTCCCTTGTTCCCTTGCACTTCTCCCCCAACACCACAAAGAAATCAAAAAAGATTTGGCTCAACTTGTGGTCTCAAACAAGCATCAGAAAGTGAATTTGCAATGTGATATTGTTTGGTATGAAAAAAACAGTTTGAAGAGAAGAGGAATAAGAGAGAATTCTAAATTAATTTAACGAAGGATAAGTTGACAATTGAAAATAAGGAACAAAATTTAGAATCCACTAAATGAAATTTAGAGCTATAAAAAAACTCTAAAATATAAGTTGATAATAAAATATTTAATATTTAATCACATAAATTAGGCTTAATTTATAAAATTTAGAACAAATAATATAATTAAAGTATATAATCAAATATTAACTTCCTAGAGCAGAGCAAGTGGGTGGCCCAAGGAATGGGGAAATATCCGGAGGGATGCTTATTCTTAATTTACACTCCATCTTCTATTTCTTTCTTTTAAAACTCGGTGGGTGAGGGTAGAGTTTTGAATGCTTATTGTCATTTCACTAATATTTGTTTTATCATCATTTACAGTAGCCACGCCTTTGATAAATTGATTATCTTCAATTAATACAATATTACAATGACGAAAGAGGAAAACTTTTATCATGTTTTTGTTTTTTTAATATTATCTTAATAATTTGGATGACTGGTGATATGTAGAGATGTATAGTAGCATGCATCTTGCGGGGTGGTTTTATGATAATATGGTTCTCTGTCTTTTGCATTGTCAACATTCATCTGCTAGTCTTGCATGCCAGCCGATCATCTCAACGGACTACAATGCGTTTTTCACTGTGCATGATGGCAATGGCATCACTGTTGATGTTCCCAATTAACATTCTAAAGGGATAGAATGCGGAGTCCGGCTGAGCAGCAAGTAGGGTAAAGCACACAGTAAAGAGTGAAAGAAAAAGAGAAAAAAAAGGCCAAATCTTTTATGTGAAAAACCCTTTGAATAAGTGAAAAACCATGGGACTCCAATCCACAAAAGGATTACACTATATGAGTTTTCGGTTATATAAACCACCGGCTATACAAGCCCTAAGAGCCAAAGAAGAAGAAGAAGAACAGAGTCTTGAGAATACACACACTCAACTCTCTCTATTACACTTCACTCTTCTCTCACTCTTTGTTTTTTTAATTGCTCTCACACACACGTGCTCACTTATTCACAGTCTCTACTACAGACACAAAACACACACATATATTTATATTGGCTAATGAGAGTGACGGCCATGCCAACGTAGAGGACACTCATATAGGCAGCAGCCTGGTGATCGTACACCTTTGCAACGGCGTTACAAACTGTCGTGTTCAGTGCAGACAGCGCCCACTCTGTAAATGCAGCGCACATTCCTCATAGATCTCGTGTGCTCAGTAAATCCTCTGAGCTAGTGTCTACCTGTGTTTTTCGTGTTGAAGATCTTGGGCATTCAAGTTCTCGGACAATGCACAGCATTCTCGTCAATCTTTAGAGTCCTCGGTCACTTTTGATCACAAGTCCGCAGACCATAATCCCACAAGGGAGTGACCCCAACAAACTTCACCTCACAACCAATTGGGAACAAAATTAATCAGCCCAGTGATGTCATAGCAAGTTTCAAACTTTCCATTGGATAAAACTTTGGTTATCATGTTGGACCCATTTTTATCCGACCGAATCTTCTTTATGGTCAGCCGCCATTCATCAATAACATTTCTTACCTAATGATATCGAACGTCAATGTACTTCGATCTCAAATGGAATGAGGAGTTCCTACATAAATATATGACACTTTGACTGTCACAGAGTACTATATATTTTTCTTACCTTAAGCTCAACTTTTGGATAAACCTTTTCAACCATAGCATCTCTTTACTGGCCTCGGTCATAGTAATGAACTCGGCCTCTGTAGTAGAAAGGGTGACGTACTTTTGCACCTTAGATTGCCAAGAGACTACTCCTCTAACAAATTTGATCAAGTACCTTAATGTGAATTTCTGAAAGTTAATGTCCCTGTCCATGTCTGCGTTTGTGTAGTTGACCAACTAGAGCTTCTATTCTCTAAAATACAGACACATCTTTAAAATCCCTCGGAGATATCTGAGAATCCACTTCACAACAGACCAATACTTTATCCCTAGATTTGAGAGAAATCTGCTGACAGTACCGACCGCACGAGTAATGTCTGGTTTTGTACACAGGACCGCGCACATCAAACTACCAACGGCCGAGAAATAAGGTATGCTTCTCATGCGGGCTTTCTTTTTGTCTGAGGACGAATATTACTTCTTACTCAACCTAAAGTGGTTAGTCAGTGGGGTACTCATTGATTTGGACTTTTTCATATTAAAGCGTTGTAGCACCTTTTCAATATAGCTCTGCTGGGACAATCAGAGTTTCTTGTTCTTCTGATTGCGAAATATTCTGATCTCCAGAATCTATTTCACCTGTCCGAGGTCTTTTATGGCAAATGATTGTCCAAATTGCTCATTCAGTTCATTGATCTGAGCACTATTTTGTCCGATAATCAACATGCCGTCCACATAAAGGAGAAAGATGACAAAATCGTCCTTAAAAAATCTCTGCGCAAAGATGCAGTGGTCAGAAGTAGCCTTTTAATATTATTGTCAGACCATGACAGATTCAAACTTCTTATACGATTGTCTTGGAACTTGTTTTAGTTCGTATAAACTCTTCTTCAGACGACAGACCAATCCTTCCTTTCCCTTGACCTCGAACCCTTTGATTGTTCAATGTAAATTTTCTCTTCAAGGTTACTGTGGAGGAATACTGTCTGAACATCTAGTTGCTCTATCTCAAAGTTCAAGACAGCTGCCAAGCTAAGCACAATATGGACTGAGGACATTTTTACCACGGGCGCAAAGATTTTATCAAAATTAACACCTTTGCACTAATTAAAACCTTTAACTACAAGCTGTGTCTTGTACCTCAGTTGTGTGGTATTCTCGAACGTTTTTAACCAGAAGACCCACTTGTTCTTCAGGACTCTCTTCCCCTTAGACAAGTTAGCTAACTCAAACGTATGGCTTTCACGTAATGAAGCCATCTCATTCTTCATTATTTCTAACAATTTTTCTTTATTCTCATCCCTCATAGCCTCATCAAATTCTTCAGGCTTACCAGCGTCAGTGAGCAGAACGTACTCGTTGGGTGATAGGCGGACGGACGGTCTCCTTGGTCTCATGGACCGTTGGACGGGTATCTCATCAGTGTCCACGAGCCGTTGAGGAATGACAGCTTCATCATTTCCATCAAAAGCCTCATCAACTTCATAATTGTCCTCGGTTACACCTGGGCTGTTGACCTCATCACAAAAAGGTATTTGACGGATATCACCAGCAATAATCCTGTTCGTCCAGTCTTAGAGTTGGCCATCTCACCAATATCTTTGATGGTTTCTGCTTTAGCAAAGACAACATCCCTTGACCGTATGAGTCTCCTCTCAGTTGGGTCATATAGTTTATACCCCAATTCATCTTCTCTGTAGCCCAAAAAGTCGCATTACTTCGTCTTTGGATCAAATTTGGTCTTCTCATCTTTTGGGATATGAACAAATATTTTACACCCAAATACCCAAAGATGGTCATAGGACGGCTCCTTTCCTAACCAAACCTTCTCTGGTACCTCATACTTCAATGGCTTATTGGGTGACCTATTGATGACATAGGCCGCGGTCTTTAATGTTTTTACCCAAAAGGAATTGGACAACTTTGCCTCGGAAAGCATACACTTGACCTTTTCTAGCAGTGTGTGGTTCATCCGTTCCGTCACTTTATTCAACTATGGCGTCTTTGGTGGCGTTCTTTGATGACGTATGCCATATTTTCTGCAGTAGACATCAAAAAGCCCAATGTACTCACCATTGTTGTCGTTACGGACAGCTTTCAGCTTCTTTCCTGTTTGTCATTCCACCAAAGTATAAAAATACTTAAAAGTACCGAGGACGTAGCCCTTAGTCTTCAGTAGGTAAACTCACAATTTTCTTGAATAATCATCTATGAATGACACAAAGTACTGAGCTCCTCTAAATAATTTTTCTTTAAATGATCCATACATATCAATGTGAACCAGGTCAAGCAGCTCCATCTTTATAGAAGACAAGTCTCTTGGAATGAGACATTTCTTTACTTTCTAGCCATGCAGTGAGGGCATGTTCTTGAACCATTTGCCTTTACTTTTGGAATAATGCCTTTTTTGATCAAGTGACATAATCCCTTATCACTCATGTGGCCAAGCCTACGGTGCCACAGGTCCAAGGACCCATCACTGCTTGTAGCATTCACGTCCCCGGACACAGCAGATGCCTTCATTATATACAGGCCGGTAGTCTTCTATTCTCGGGTAACAACCATAGAGCTTCCGGTTAGCTCCCATTCTCCTTCACAGAAGGAATTATAGTAGCCTTCATCATCCAACCGACTAGCTGAGATTATATTTAGGCGAATGTCAGGGACATAACGTACATCCTTCAATATCAATTTCGTCTCATTATTAGTGACAAGAATAAAATCACCTCTGCCAACAATTAGAGATGTCCATTCATTTCCCATCCTTATTACTCCAAAATCTCTTGGAGTATAAGAAACGAATAATCCTCTTCTGGATATCACGTGGAGAGAGGCACCGGTGTCATTCACCCAGTCTGACTCATGATTCATTAAACTCACCACGTTGTCCACTTCACAAGTTAATAAGAGGTCGCCTTCGGTAACGACTGTAGGACTCTTTCTCACATCATCCCTTTTCTCATTTGCTTTCATTTTCAGCGTTTTCACGCTTCTACTTATAACAATATTTTTTAATGTGGCCTTTCTTACCACAATGATGACACTCAACATTTTGGAATCTCGACCTGAACTTACTACAACCCTTTTCACCTTGCTTTGGGCCGCATTCCCTACTTTCCTGTGACTTAGTCACAAGCCCCTCAGAGTGGGAAGAAGTGGAGGTTCCCTGAGACTTCCTTGCCTCATTCATGAGTAAGGACGCAAAGACCTGGTCCTAGTGAAGTATATTCTTCCCAAATAGCAAAGTCGTCACAATATGATCATATGATGTTGGTAAGGAGGCCATCAACACTAACGCCTTGTCCTCCTCCTTGATCTGCTCATCGAGAGCTGGCATTTACGTCACAATTCTATTGAACTCGTCCTCATACTTTTCAAAGCTTCCTCCCTCGAACAGATGCAATCCATAGAATTACTTCTTCACATGTAGTCTCGTGGTCAAGGATTTGGACTTGTATCTACTTTCAAGTTTCTCCTAGATCTTAGCCGGGTCTGACAGGTTGAAAATCTCCTGAAGCGTATTGTCTGCCAGACATAGCTTAATAGTACAATTTGTAAGATCTCTCTTGTCTTGCCACTCTTCCTCGGTCAGGTTCTCTAATTTCTCATTCTTCTTTCTCAATGCTTTTACGGTTCCTTCTCTGATTAGGATATTCTTCACCGTCTCTTACTAGAGGATGAACTTACCCTATCCGTTAAACTGCTCCACATTAAACAGTAGGTTCTTCAAAGACGATGACACCATTTAGACAGAGTTCTCAACCTGTCTGTGATACTACTTGAAGGGACTGGTTATAGAGTCTGACCAAGTAGCAAGTAGGGTAAAGTACACAGTAAAGAGAAAAAGAAGAAGATAAAAAGGACAAATTTTTTACGTGGAAAACCCTTTGAAAAAGGGAAAAACTACAGGATTTTAGTCCACAAAAGAATTGCACTATGTGAGTTTTTGGTTACACAAACCATCGGTTACACAAGCCCTAAGAGCCGAAGAAGATGAATAGAGTCTTGAGAATACACGCACTCAATTTTCTCTATTGCACTTCACTCTTCTCTCGCTCTATTTTTTTAATTGCTCACACACACACATGCTCACTTATTTACAATCTCTACTCACAGATACAGAACACACACATATATGTATACTGACTGATGAGAGTGATGATCATGCTAATGTGGAGGACACCTATACAGGTAGCAGCCTGGTAATCGTACACCTCTGCAACGGCGCTACAGATTGTCGGGCTCAGTACAGATAGTGCCCACTTTGCAAATGTAGCGCAAATTCCCCACAGATCTCGTGTGCTTAGTAAATCTTCTAAGCTGGCGTCTACGTGTGTTTTCTGTTTTAAAGTTCTTAGACATTCAGACAATGCACAACATTCTCGTCCATCTTCAGAGTCCTCAGTCACTTTTGATCACAAGTCCGCGGATCATATTCCCCTAAGGGAGTGACCCCAACACATTCCACATTGATACTCAAGAAACTTATGAAGTTCCCAAATAATATTTCATTTTACAAAATGATTGATACCCCTGTGTTCTTAGAGGGCAATTATTTCACTTTTAGCTTGTGAAAATATGTGAGTGATACTGGCAACACTGATGTCAAGGTTATTTTGTTCAGGGTTTTTTTTGTTTCTTTTTATATCAGACTGACATTTTTATGGCTACAAGGATCTTACAAACAAGATTTATGTGTCAAATTTGCAGCTGTCTACTGCTGGCGGCAGGCTTATTATCTCAAGTGATGGTGTCTGGGATAACTTAAGTATTGAATCCACACTGGAATGCTGCAGAGGGATGTCGGCCGAGGCTGCAGCTGCACAAGTTGTGAAAGTATGCCAACTTGTGGAACCTGAACCTCCTTTCAATACTTTCTTTAGTATCTAATCAGTTTGATTTCTCTTCACATTTTTGTGTAATCAACTTAACTCGATTTGCAGGAAGCAATTCATGCGAAGGGCCTCAGAGATGATACGACATGCATTATAGTTGATATACTTCCATCAGAGAAGAAATCCCCACCTTTGCCACCTCCGAAAAAACAAGGGAGTGGCTTTTTTAGGGGTTTGTTCCGAAGGAAGTCTTCGGAATCATTGACTCCGGCCAACACAGAGTACCTCGAGCCGGATGTGGTCGAGGAGATGTTTGAAGCAGGATCTGCAACACTCTCAGAAAGGTTCCTCTCTTGAAACTACCTTATGATTAATATGTTTTCTACTTGCTTAATTGAGCATAGATAAAAATATAATATCAGCCGATAATTTATATATTACCCGATACATTGTGACCTTGTGGTGGTATTAAAAAACCATTGGTGTCTAGAGGACCAATACTGCCATATTAGAGCGTATATTTTGCTTGTGAGTGGATATTTATTCCACGAGTTCGAGTGTTTCAGCTACTTTTTTTTCATGTTTTATGGGTTGTAGGTTGGATTCAAAGCACCCACTCTGCCATATGTTTAAGCTTTCATTGTGTGCTGTTTGCCAAGTAAAGATTAAACGCAGAGAGGGTGTTTCTGTACACGCCGACTCTTCAAACGGAGCAGCTCGCCCCTGGGATGGCCCTTTCCTTTGCTTAAGTTGCCATGAGAAGAAAGAAGCCATGGAAGGGAAACGACCTTCAGGAAGTATGTTGTTTTGGGTTCTCTTTCAAATCATTTTAAATATTAGACTTTCTTATTGTTTTAAAAATCGAGATCTATTCCTACAATATGTAAGATTAAAGCCTGACATTAAGATATCGAAGATTAAAGCATGACATTAAGATATCGTCTCGATTTTGACCGTTCATCACTTTTAAAAGGACGTCAGCCATTAGAAGAAAAATGAGTATAATATTTAGAAAGACCATAATAACAAAACCCGTTTTCACCTCACTTCTTTCTCATAGACATGGGTTATGAAATCATGTATAACCATTTTTTTTTTTTTTTGTGCAGAAAGATATAGCAGTGAAAGTGATTAGATGACGTTATTATTCAAATTTACAGGCTGACGGTTGTTGTAAAGATGGGTAAGAATAGAAGTGGGAGCCCTTTGATACCATTGATTATTTTCTCCTTTTGATTTAATCCTCTTTTTGGGTGGCCTCTTGGAGTAGTTGGCATCCATCATTGTTAACCTTTTATCTAAATGTTAGCATACATACATCCTGCCTAACTTAGTCTATTTAATATTTTAATCTTATTGATTATATTTCTAGCCTTTCAACTTTTTACTTTTAGCATAACATTCCAATTTCACCAGTTAATTTTAAAAACAGAAAAAATAATCAGACTTCAAAACAGATAAAATTAGTGAAACGTGTGATATTCATGATATTATTTTTATCATTTCACCCTCCGTTAGAAAGAAAAGGGACTATCTTTTGGTGTGTAAATTGTTGAGCTAGTTCAATTGAATTTGACTGTATTCTCAAGCAAGCCCTACAAGTAGATTTTCTTCTCTTCTCAGTTAGTTTGCATTTGTTAGAGATAACACTTACTTTAAGCAGTCAATTACCAAAAAAATCATCTTCAAATATATCAATAAATATAAAAAATATTATTCTAAATATGCTTAGGTATCTAATTTTATAATTTAAATCCGTGACTTTAATATTGTAATAGAATCACAATATTAAAGATATATTACTGTGTACCTGAAAAATAAATGGGAAAGGCATGGGACACTTTCGGTTATCGGCTTAGTCCCATATAGCCAAATCTTTAAAAATGCAATTAAACGAAGAAGTGAGTATTAAATATGGGATTATTTCTTTATTCAATCAATATAAGATAATATCTGTAGATAGCAAAAACTACTATGTAACTAAATGGCATGAATCAAAGTGGAGCTATTCATATGCTTTGCTTTTGAAAAAAAAAAAAATGAAAAAGTGAAATGTTCTACAAATTTTGAAAGACCCAAAACTAGAATCAATACAAGAAGTGGCCAAAAATATGAGGCTGCAATCTTGAAGAACAATAAATTGTAATCGGACGGATGAAATTTGCAAGATTAGGATCAAGGGTAGGAAATCCATCTCCAGATTCTTTAGGAGATTGTTATTTGTTTATCTTAGTCCAATATTTTAGCGCCAGTTTGCAGGAGTAAGTAATGATCTTTGTATTTAAGATGACGTGAAAATGTATAATTAATGCATTTGAATATATATATATATTGGTAAGAAGAAAAAAATATATATATATAATTCACTCTTGATGAGACGGCCGTAGTGGGCTGACACAAAAGGATAAGTGGTCCAAAATATATAGCGGCTCATTTGCCCATGGGACGGTCAACGCTGCCATTAATCGGAGAAGCGTCTCAAGCAGGTCGGATGCAGCTCAAAATAAACGTAGCCCAAATCGAAATCGGCTCAAGTACCATTTCCTGTCCTCAATAATTGTTTGTCCTAATTCTCCGTAATTCCAAGGATGGAAATCTTTTCTATAACGGAAATCCCCAAAATCAAATCACATCCCAGAAGAAAGCTTTCAAATCAGCGTACGATTTACAGCGGCAGTGTCAACAGTCACTGCGTGTAACATCTCCGCAGAATGAGAGAATCATTCTTCTTGATCGTTGCAACTTAAAATGGCGTCCACATTCATACAAGAAAAAGAAACGATTCTCTTAAAAGGCGGGCATCCCACCTCGTTACCTAAGAAAGATGGCAAAGGCCCACAGTTATAAAAGGCCATGGAGACTCATTCCATAGGTACGCTCTTTTACGTACTAAAACTAGCAAAAGTTTTTCAACTCTGAAGCATCCAATTATTGTATCCTCTCTTCTGTTACTAGTTCCCATTGAACTTAATACTCAGAAAGGTTGCTCTCTACGAGTACTCCCCGATCAAAGCCACTCTCCATGAGTGCACATCAGATCTTCATTCTCAAATCTCTCACCCAACATTCATCTATGCATCATCTATTTTTACTTTCTAATTCTGGGAAGGCCAATTATTTCCTTAAAAGTCGGAAAGCGAGTCCCACCATTATCTTCTAATTTCTCGTTACCTGTTATGGTGTGTAGAATCCCAAGCATACAAGACAGTGACCGAACGTAAAGATTACCTGAGCCCAAATCCGTTTAAAGCTTAGATCCTGGATGCATCATTTACGCCGTTTTTAGGAACGCTAACGAAAGGCCAATCCGCCGCAAAGTGAAGCCAAGACATCGAAAAGGTGCGGCAATCATAATGGACACATGTCGATTCTGGAGAAGACGTAGTCAAGTGGTATCTTCTGGCGCATTAATTACCAAGATTATAACCGCCCTACATGACGACACGTGGCAAAAAGCAACGGGTCGCTCAGAGAGGCGGGAGTCCCTAAATGGCTGTGCAACGCTTCGATTGCCCAGACAGTGGTAGAATAAGATAATGCGCCGAAGACAATCCCCCATATCCACTGGATTCAAATTGGATAACGAATCCGATCAACTTTTATCTCCATTCCGTTCTTCGGATTCAAGCGTTACAGTCAACGAATCAGTCAACCTTCATCTCCATTCCATTCTTCGGATTTAAGTATTACGGTCAACGAATCCGGTTAACATTCATCTCCACTCCGTTCTACAGATTCAAACGTTATGGTCAACAAGTCCAGTTAACATTTATCTCCACCAGATTCAAGCGTTACGGTCAATGAATCCGATCAACATCGACTTTCACTCCGCGCTCCGGATTAAAGCATTACGGTCAACGAATCTGGTCAACATTTATTTCCACTCAGTACTCAGAGAGGCTATTCTTTACGAGCACTCCATGACCAAAGTCATTCTCTACAAGTGCACCTCCGATCCTCATGCTCAAATCCCGCACCCAGCATTCATCTCTACATCATCTATTTTTACCTTCTTATTTTTGGAAGGTCAATTGCTGACTTGAGTATCGGAGGATAAATTGAGGAACGAGTTTTGTCATTTTTCTGTGATTTCTCGTCGTCTATTATGGTGTGTAAGATCTTAGGCATACAGAACGGTGATCAGACCTGAAGAGCACTTAAGCTCGAATCCATCCAAAGTTCGGATCATTGACGATCAACACTATTTAAAAAATATTGTAGAAAAATTGATTGTCAATAAAATTATTACTTTTCTAAAATGGCCAAACCAAATATAACCATATTAATTCATAATTTTATTATCAACATATTTTATTCTCTCACAATAATTATTCTATTCATATTTTATTTTATTTTATTTTTATAATTAAATTATTATTTTAAATAGTACTATTGCCTATGAGTAAAATTCAATAATATACATTTTAATATCTCGGTTATTTTAAAAAAATACTTTAAAATTTCAAATTTATAACATTTTATACAAGATTGTTTCAACTTTATAATCTGGAAGTAACTGACCCATAATAAAGATTTCTAGAATTCCTAGTCTGAGAAAATGTCTCTCTCTAATCCCACATCAAAATAATGAAAATACGCTGTACAATGTATTAGCCTTGATCAAATGAAAGTATAGTGCCGAACTCGCTCATGTGAGCTTGTAACTCGAGTGAGGGCGTCAGGATGTTGGAACATTGAGTCTTCTGAGCGGTGTCGGCACCCATGCTTGGCAAAATTACGGATCTGCCCTGACCAAGTATGGAGTTGAGTCTCGTGATTTCAGCGATGGCGAAAATGACATGATTCTTAGAATGTAGGGGATTGCATGAGACTGGTTTCACAGAGCAACGAATTACCTCCCGCTCTTATCGGTGGTAGGATCATAGGCCTGTGCCATGTGGGTTCAGAAATGACATGGCCTGAGGGTTCAATTGGACCATTATCTTTTTGAGTCTCGTGATTTCGACAAAGACGGAAGTGACGTGATTCTTAGAGTGGAGGGGATTACGCAAGGCTGGTTTGACAGAGCAATGAATTACATCCCGCTCTTGTTGGTAGTAGGATCACAGGCCTATGCCACGTGGGTCCATAAATAACATGGCTCGGGGGTTCAATTGGCCCATCATCTTTTTGAGTCTCATGATTTTGGCAAAGGCGGAAGTGACATGATTCTTAGAGAGGAGGGGATTGCATGAGGCTGGTTACACATAGCAACGAATTACCTCCCACTCTTGTCGGTGGTAGGATCACAAGCCTGTGCCACGTGGGTCCATAAATTACATGGCCCGGGGGTTCAATGGGACCATCTTCTTTTTGAGTCTTGTGATTTCGGCAAAGGCAGAAGTGATCTGCCTTGACTAAGTATGGAGTTGAGTCACGTGATTTCAGCAAAGGCGGAAATGACGTGATTCTTAGACTGGAGGGGATTGCGTGAAGCAGGTTTCACAGAGCAATGAATTACCTCCCGTTCCTGTTGGTGGTTGGATCATAGGCCTGTGCCACGTGGGTCCATAAATGACATGGCTCGGGGGTTCAAAGCAACGAATTACCTCCTGCTCTTGTCTGTGGTAGGATCACAGGCCTGTGCCACATGGGTCCATAAATGACATCGCTTGGGGGTTCAATTGGACCATCATCTTTTTGAGTCTCGTGATTTTGACGTGATTCTTAGAGAGGAGGGGATTGTGTGAGGCTGGTTTCACATAGTAATGAATTACCTCCCACTCTTGTCGGTGGTAAGATCACACGCCTGTGCCACGTGGGTCCATAAATGACATGGCCCGGGGGTTCAATTGGACCATCATCTTTTTAAGTCTTGTGATTTCCGTGAAGGTGTAAGTGAAGTGACTCAATGTCGGTACGCATGCACGAATCTGCCCTGACCAAGTATGGAGTTGAGTCTCATGATTTCGACGAAGGCAGAAACGATGTGATTCTTAGAGTGGAGGGGATTGGGTGAGGCTGGTTTCACAAAGTAACGAATTACCTCCTGCTCTTGTCGGTGGTAGGATCACAGGACTGTGCAACGTGGGTCCACAAATGACATGGCCCGGGGGTTCAATCGGACCAACATCTTTTTGAGTCTTGTGATTTCCGCAAAGGCAGAAGTGATGTGACTTGGTGTTGGAACCCACGCACGGATCTGCCCTGACCAAGTATGGAGTTGTGTCTCGTGATTTCGGTGAAGGTAGAAATGATGTGATTCTTAGTGTGGAGGAGATTGCGTGAGGCTGGTCTAACAGAGCAACTAATTACCTCCTGCTGTTGTCGGAACCCACGCTTGGCAAATTTACAGATCTTCCTTGACCAAGTATAGAGTTGAGTCTCATGATTTTGGCGAAGGTAGGAATGATGTGATTCTTAGAGAGGATGGGATTGCGTGAGGCTGGTTCAATAGAGCAGCGAATTACCTCCTGCTCTTGTCGGTGGTAGGATCATAGGCCTATGCCACGAGGGGGAGGGTCTCCATAAATGACGTGGCCTGGGGGTTCAATTGGATCATCATCTTTTCGAGTCTCGTGATTTCGGTGAAGGCAAAAATGATGTGATTCCTAGAGTGGAGGAGATTGCGTGAGGTTGGTTTAATAGAGCAACGAATTACCTCTTGCTCTTGTTGGTGGTAGGATCACAGGACTATGCCACGGGGGGTTCCATAAATGACATGGCTTGAGGGTTCATTTAGATCATCATCTTTTCAAGTCTCGTGATCTCGGCGAAGGTAGAAATGATGTGATTCTTAGAGTGGAGGAGATTGAGTGAGGCTGGTTTAATAGAGCAACGAATTACCTCCTGCTCTTGTCGATGGTAGGATCATAGGCCAGCGCCACGTGGGTCCATAAATGACATGGCACGGGGGTTCAATTGGGCCATCATATTTTTGAGTCGTGTGATTTTGGCGAAGGTGGAAATGACGTGAATCTTAGAGTGGCGGGGATTGCGTGAGATTGGTTTCACAGAGTAATGAATTAGCTCCCGCTCTTGTCCGTGGTAGGATCATAGGCCTGTGCCACATGGGTCCAGAAATGACATGGCCTGAGGGTTCAATTGAACCATCATCTTTTTGAGTCTCGTGATTTCGACGAAGGCGGAAGTGATGTGATTCTTAGAGTGGAGGGGATTACGCGAGGCAGGTTTCACAGAGTAACAAATTACCTCCCACTCTTGTCGGTGGTAGGATCATAGGCTTGTGCCACGTGGGTCCATAAATGACATGGCTCAGGGGTTCAATTGGACCATCATCTTTTTGAGTCACGTGATTTCGATGAAGGTGAAAGTGACGTGATTCACAGAGAGTAGGGGAGTGCGTGAGGCTGGTTACACATAGCAATGAATTACCTCCCGCTCTTGTCGGTGGTAGGATCACAGGCTTGTGCCACGTGGGTCCATAAATGACATGGCTTGGGGGTTCAATTGGACCATCATCTTTTTGAGTCTTGTGATTTCGGCAAAGGCGGAAGTGATTTGCCTGGACTAAGTATGGAGTTGAGTCACGTGATTTCAACAAAGGCGGAAATGACGTGATTCTTAGAGTGGAGGGATTGCGTGAGGCATGTTTCACAGAGCAATCAATTACCTCGTGCTCCTGTCGGTGGTTGGATCACATGTCGGTGCCACGTGGGTCCATAAATGACATGGCTCGGGGGTTCAAAGCAACGAATTACCTCCTGCTCTTGTCGGTGGTAGGATCATAGGCTTGTGTCACATGGGTCCATAAATGACATCGCTCGGGGGTTCAATTGAACCATCATCTTTTTGAGTCTCGTGATTTCAGCAAAGGCGGAAGTGACGTGATTCTTAGAGAGGACAGGATTGTGTGACGCTAGTTTCACATAGCAACGAATTACCTCCCGCTCTTGTTGGTGGTAAGACCACAGGTCTATGCCGTGTAGGTTCATAAATGACATGGCCCAGGGGTTCAATTGGATCATCATATTTTTGAGTCTTGTGATTTCGGTGAAGGCAGAAGTGATCTGCCTCGACAAAGTATGGAGCTGAGTCACGTGATTTCGGCGAAGGCGGAAGTGACGTGATTCTTAGAGTGGAGGGGATTGCATGAGGCTGGTTTCACAGAGCAACGAATTACCTCCCGCTCTTGTTGGTGGTAGGATCACAGACCTGTGCCACATGGGTCCATAAATGACATGGCCGGATAGTTCAATTGGACCATCATCTTTTTGAGTCTCATGATTTCGGCGAAGGCGGAAGTGACGTGATTCTTAGAGTGGAGGGCATTGTGTGAGGCTGGTTTCACAGAGCAATGAATTACCTCCCGCTCTTGTTGGTGGTAGGATCACAGACCTGTGCCACATGGGTCCATAAATGACATGGCCGGATAGTTCAATTGGACCATCATCTTTTTGAGTCTCATGATTTCGGCGAAGGTGAAAGTGACGTGATTCTTAGAGTGGAGGGGATTACGTGAGGTTGGTTTAACAAAGCAACGAATTACCTCCCGGTCTCGTCGGTGGTACGATCACAGGCCTATGCCACGGTGGTCCATAAATGACATAGCCCGGGGGTTCAATTAGACCATCATCTTTTTGAGTCTTCTGAGTTCGGCGAAGTCGGAAGTGATCTGCCCTGACCAAGTATGGAGTTGAGTCACGTGATTACGGCGAAGGCAGAAATGACGTGATTCTTACAGTGGAGGAGATTGCGTGAGCCTGGTTTCACAGTGCAACGAATTACCTCCCGCTCTTTTCAGTGGTAGGATCGCAAGCCAGTGCCACGTGGGTCCATAAATGACATGGCAAGGGGGTTCAATTGGATCATCATCTTTTTGAGTCTTATGATTTTGGCGAAGGCAGAAGTGATGTGATTCTTAGAGTGGAGGGGATTGCGTGAGGCTGGTTACACATAGCAATGAATTACCTCCCACTCTTGTTTGTGGTTGGATCACAGGACTATGCCATGTGGGTCCATAAATGACATGTCCCGGGGGTTCAATTGGACCATCATCTTTTTGAGTCTTGTAATTTTGGCAAAGGTGGAAGTGATTTGCCTTGACTAAGTATGGAGTTGAGTCACATGATTTCGGCAAAGGCAGAAATGACGTGATTCTTAGAGTGGAGGGGATTGCGTGAGGCAGGTTTCATAGAGCAATGAATTACCTCCTGCTCCGGTCAGTGGTTGGATCACATGCCTATGCCACGTGTGTTCATAAATGACATGGTTCAGGGGTTTAAAGCAAGGAATTACCTCCCGCTCTTGTCGGTGGAAGGATTACAGGCCTGTGCCACGTGGGTCCATAAATTACATTGCTCAGGGGTTCAATTGGACCATCATCTTTTTGAGTCTCGTGATTTCGGTGAAGGCGGAAGTGACATGATTCTTAGAGTGGAGGGGATTGCATGAGGCTGGTTACACATAACAACGAATTACCTCCTGCTCTTGTCGGTGGTAGGATCACAGGATTGTGCCACGTGGGTCCATCAATGACATGGCCCCGGGGTTCAGTTGGACCATCATCTTTTTGAGTCTTGTGATTTCGGTGAAGGCGGAAGTGATCTGCCTGGCCAAGTATGGTGTTGAGTCAAGTGATTCTGGCGAAGGCGGAAATGACGTGATTCTTAGAGTAGAGGGTATTGTGTGAGACTGGTTTCTCAGAGCAACGAATTAAGTCCCGCTCTTGTTGGTGATAGGATCACAAGTTTGTGCCATGTGGGACCATAAATGACATCACTCGGGGGTTCAATTGGACGATCATTTTTTTGAGGCTCGTGATTTCGGCGAAGGCGAAAGTGACGTGATTCTTAGAGTGGAGGGGATTGCGTGAGGCTGGTTTCACAGAGCAATGAATTACCTCCCGCTCCTATCGGTGGTTGGATCACAGGCCTGTGCCACGTGTTTCCTTAAATCACAAGGCTCGGGGGTTCAGAGCAACGAATTACCTCCCGCTCTTGTCGGTGGTAGGACCCCAGGCCTATGCCACATGGGCCCATAAATGACATTGCTCGGGGGTTCAATTGGACCATCATCTTTTTGAGTCTCATGATTTCAGCGAAGGCGGAAGTGACGTAATTCTTATAGTGGAGGGGATTGCGTGAGGTTTGTTTCACAGAGCAACGAATTACCTCTTGCTCTTGTCAGTGGTAGGATCACAGGCCTGTGCCACGTGGGTCCATAAATGTCATGGCTCGGGGGTTCAATTGGACCATCATCTTTTTGAGTCTTGTGATTTCGGCGTATGCAGAAGTGATTTGCCCTGACCAAGTATGGAGTTGAGTCACGTGATTTCGGAGTAGACGAAAATGACATGATTCTTAGAGTGGAGGGGATTGTGTGAGGCTGGTTTAATAGAGCAACAAATTACCTCCCGGGATCGTCGGTGATAGGATCACAGGCCTGTGCCACGGTGGTCCATAAATGACATGGCTCGAGGGTTCAATGGGACCATCATCTTTTTGAGTCTTGTGATTTTTGCGATGGCGGAAGTGATTTGCCCTCACCAAATATGGAGTTGAGTCACGGGAATTTGGCGAAGGCGAAAATGACGTGATTCTTAAAGTGGACGGGATTGCGTGCGGCTGGTTTCACTCAGCAACGAATTAGCTCCCACTCTTGTCGGTGGTAGGATCACAGGCCTGTGTCACGTGAATCCATAAATGACATTGCCCGAGGGTTCAATTGGACCCTCATTTTTTTGAGTCTCGTGATTTCGGTGAAGGCAAAAGTGATCTGCCCAGGCCAAGTATGGAGTTGAGTCACGTGATCTCGGCGAAGGCGGAAATGATGTGATTCTTAGAGTGGAGGGGTTTGCGTGAGGCTGGTTTTACAGAGCAACGAATTACCTGCCGCTGTTGTCGGTGGTTCGATCACAGGCCTGTGCCATGTGGGTCCATAAATGACATGGCCCGGGGGCTCAATTGGACAATCATCTTTTTGAGTCTTGTGATTTCGGCGAAGGCAGAAGTGACGTGATTCTTAGAGTGGAGGGGATTGGAAAAGGCTGGTTACACATAGCAACGAATTACCTCCTGCTCTTGTCGGTGGTAGGATTAAAGGCCTGTGCCACGTGGGTCCATAAATGACACGGCCCGGGGGTTCAATTGGACCATCATCTTTTTGAGTCTTGTGATTTCGGTGAAGGCAGAAGTGATCTGCCTGGCCAAGTATGGTGTTGAGTCAAGTGATTTTGGCGAAGGCGAAAATGACGTGATTCTTAGAGTAGAGGGTATTGTGTGAGACTGGTTTCTCAGAGCAACGAATTAAGTCCCGTTCTTGTTGGTGATAGGATCACAAGTTTGTGCCATGTGGGACCATAAATGACATCACCCGGGGGTTCAATTGGACGATCATTTTTTTGAGGCTCGTGATTTCGGCGAAGGCGAAAGTGACGTGATTCTTAGAGTGGAGGGGATTGCGTGAGGCTGGTTTCACAGAGCAACAAATTACCTCCCGCTCTTGTCGGTGGTAGGATCATAGGCTTGTGCCATGTGGGTCTATAAATGACATGGCTCGGGGGTTCAATTGGACCATCATCTTTTTGTAATTTCGGATTCCTGGTTCGAACCGGGTTGAAATCCGTGCCTATATATTTGATCGGGTTAGTATGGCGATATCTCTTTTTTTTTTCTTTTTTTTTGCATTTGTAATTACCTAAAAATATTTATGTTAATATAAAAGTATCATCTAATACTTAAAGAACATTTAATATTTGGGCTTAGCAAATGCAGGAAAATAATGAGTGAGATATCATCAATTTTTTTTTTTAGTTAATATTCTATTTAAATTCTAGACTCAACCCAAGTTACCACACTATTATATAGTAAAAAAAAAAATCAAATATGGAGAATATAGTATATTCTTACAAATACACAAAATTTAAAAATTATATAATAAAAAATCAAATATATATATATATAATAAAAAATTATATAATAATATAAAAGTTATGGCGAGTTACTTTGTAATATTGATTAGTTATGGAAAGATATATGGTATCATTTATCGTGCATCTCAATATTTTATAAAATTCACCTCATATTTTAAAATAGTTTATGCTTTTTAAATAGTTATCCGTTGTGAAAAAAAAAAAAAAAAACTTTCACATAACAGGACACTTGCTTTATCAAATTATTAAATTGAAGTGGAAGAAGAACATGCACATTTTTCCTTGGAAGAATTTTCTTATGCTTGTGAATATAAGTGAATATACAGGGAAGGGTGTAGTCTGTTTTAATTGGTATTTGGGTTGTCTTAAATTTTATTTTTAAGAAAATATATTAACTATATTAGTTAATATAAGCTAATATGATCGTTATATCACATTATATCATCAATATCATAATATATTATGATATTTTATAAGTATCGACTTTCTTAATATTGAGAATGTTTAAAATCAATGTATTTTAGTCGGTACAAAATGTATAAAATTGGAGCCTTAGAACTCAACAATACTTGAAAAATATTTGAATTATGAAATTAGACCTAAATAGATATACAAAATAAAAGAGAAATTCAAATCGGTCTATTGAAAGATATAAAGCTCATTAGATGGCAAAAGGATACAACGGATGGTCAAAACATCCTATGCTATTGCAAAATAACCAACAATAAGATTACTCTTACCAATGGCTTCAATCGGAGGAGGTTATGAACTATCACAACTTAATTCCAACAATGCATTTCTTCATGTGACTTAAAAGAAGTTTAAGTGAAGATATCTCAATAATATTTCGTCCCAAACCCAAACAATATGTGCAAATTGAAAAAAAAAAAAAATACATGTAATTTTAAGCAATCATTGAGGCATTGTTATGCCAAATTCTCCTCTTCACTTACTAAGTATATGATTTTTATCAATTCAGTGCTGATTATTACAAATTTACCAAACAGTTAGGGAGAATGTTTATTATATTACTTGTATAGATTTGATGATATGATTATCATATTAAATGATTCAAATTCTATTTTTATATTGGGAGTATTTTTAGATAATAAGTTCAAAATCCTTAAGTTGTCATAAATATTTTTTGGATATTTAAGTAGACAAATACTCTCTTAGACTATACATTTGCTAAAAAAAAATTGTAGTTTAGATATACTTTTATGTTCAAAAATGCTTGAAGCCAAACCATGCAAAACTATTGTGGAACTGAACCCTGAACTATCCAAAGAAGAAGGGGACATCCTGCCTAATCCAACTGACTACAAAAGAAAGGTTGAAAGACTCCTCTACTTGAATGTCATACGATTAGAAATTGCTTATGAAGTCACATTGCTCAGTCAATGCATGGAAATTCCTCGATTACCTCCCTTATTGTCAACATAATACACATAATATTATATATTTTTTGAAAATTCATTGATTTTGTGGTGATCCAAGAAGCAATCCATAATGTCCAGGAGTTAAGCCGAAGCAAGGTATGGAGTCATGGTATCAACTTGTATGTGCCTACTAATAACCTCATACCACATTAGCAACAAATCATCCTCCATTTTGATATTCAAACTGCAATTCTCATAGTAACCAATCTTACCTTTCATGAAAGAACTTAACATAAAGAGTTTAATTGTTACTTCATTTGAACAAAGCATAAGCCAAGATCATTACCACTATCTGTGTTACTTCTAACAGACATATTAATAAAGGGGTTAAATTTTTTAATGTTTTATTAGAGATAACCTAAAATGAGAATTAAAAGACATTTATTCCTCATCTTGGTAGAGAATATTGAAGATTATAGTGTAGATTAGATCAGAAAAATATCTAATGCATTCCGTGGCTATTTAATCTAATGCATCAATAAGTATTGGTTTAAATGCGATAGCAATAATGTAGCTTGCTTCTTCTTTTTTTCCTTAAATAGGCTTTTTGTCATTTTTTTAAAAAAATTTACATAGAAGCATCTTATTGTTGAGAAATAATATGGTGTATTATAATCACATACACCCAATATGAGTAATCTTGGGCCCCAAAACCTCACCTTATGATTTGATATACCAAAATCAATAATTGAAGTCATATTAATTTTATATGGCATGGACCCGTCTAACTTAACATACACTGCTAATCAATCATTTCAATTTGCCACCACATTATTTCTCCATGAAAGCTGTCGCATACATATAAATTATACAATATATTGAGACCAATGTGTTACAAACCATATAAACTATTTTTATTTATTAGAAGACTAATCCTTAGCACATATATCAACAACTAATCACAACCAATATAGGTTTTATAAATGATTTGTATTGAATTTTAAGGTTAGTCCATTCTCATTTAAGGTATTATTCATTTTACAAAAAAATATTATATCTTTATTTAATTAATATGTGACAATTATCTTACAATATAGTACAGATATAAAATATTATCATACTGTTATAAAAGAGACATCGATATGTATTACCATGGATAATGTAATTCTTGTGCTTCGAGGTTGGACCCATTCGTACTCCAAGTACAAACCGTTGTTGAAAAAAACATGAATATGGTTTTATCTTTAAAAAAATGACCATATTGTTAGAAAAGTGTGAGCATAGTTTTATATTGAAGAAGATAATTTAAAGAGGAAATGAAGTCTTTATATTTATAATCTAAGAAGAAAACTTATCCCACAATAATTAAAATCTTTTAAATAAAGATATGATAGAATAACATAATAATCATACTGTATTAAATAACCTCCTTCATCCATTGCATAAGGACATTTCGAGGTCCACTGCAGATTGGAAACTCCCTTCTTCTTTCTAGCATCATAATTCCCTCACCTCTCAGTATCCCATATCACATAAATTCAAGTTTCTTTTTTTTTGGTTGGATAATAATAAGTTCTTATTTGGTGTTTTAAGAAAATCCAAGCAGAAGAGAAAAAATACAAAATAAAACCAGAAAGGCAACAAGCCGCTGCAGCAACATCCATGGCTTCACCACCTTCAGGTGTCTCCTCTCCTTCTCATGCATTCTCCTTCACTATTTCACTGCGTTCCCCTGCCACTCTTAATGAAAAAACAAAGGCCCATCAGCCTCCGCTAGCCATTGATTTGTCGCCTGCTGACGATATCTTCTTCCATGGCCAAATGCTTCCATTCCATCTCCTATCTAGCCTCCCCACCGTGTCGCCTCGCTCCTCCGCCAATTCCTCAGATAGTTTCACCTTGCCAGAATTGCTGGAAGCAGGAGTAGAAGAAGAAGAAGATGAAGAAGAAAAAGAAAACCCCAACGTTAATAATAACAGCAGCAGTTGTGAGGGCAACTGCTATAATGTCAAGAACCATAATAAAAGCAATAATGGAGGAAGAAGCAAGATCAAGTCTATTTCATTGTTTGGTCTAAAGAGATGGTGGACAAAACGTCCCGACGGGGAAGACAATGAAAATCGATGGCGAAAGTTAAGATTCCCGTTGTCTCACTTTCTCAAGAGGTGCGCAAGAATGGTGACACCATTGCAGTTCTTCAAAGGAAAGAAAGAGGATGTGAAATTTCGTCGGCAGTCAAACTCACAGTTCGGTAACTTGTGTCCAGGAGACAGAAGACATTTGAACGAAAGGAGAGGGGAGTTCCCGGCACCAGCATCGTTGAGGACGTCACCGACGAACAGTGGCCATCTTCTTGCTATAGCAAGGCTTCCTTCTCCCACCAGTGACAGCACAACGGAAGAGTTGCAGGCTGCAATTCAAGCTGCGATTGCTCACTGCAAAAACTCCATTGTTTCTGAGGAAAATCTCAAGAGCTAGACAGCTAGCTCTGCATCCTCGAAACCAGATTGTTACGGGACTAACGATTTCAACCTCAAAAGCCTTGGTTACTGCACAACTAAGCTTCGGTAGACGATGAAGCTTTAAGACAACCAAGTTGCCACCTAAATTTAGGAATTATATTTAGTTACTGCACATGGTGACAAACCTTCACTTCTTCCTCCATGCATGATTTATTTATTTCTGTTATCCGCACATGCACTTCTGATTTGTTATTTTATTTTTTTAGTTTTGTTTCCACATGCTTTGGTTAGTTGCTTGCTTGGGCCGTGACTGTATATATACTTTTACTGTGCTTAAGGGGAAGGCATATAATATACTCATAGCTTTCTCTTCTCTCTCTCTCTCTCTCTCTGTGGCTAGAAGACCTCGGTCCTTTACTTCTTAAGGACCGCGGTCCGTTGCTCTTTTTTTTCGAATTCTCCACTGCTAAACTCCCCTTCTGCTCTTTCATTGACATCTGTACAGATTCTAGCAACGATCTCTTTCATTTGTGCCCTGATTCATATCACAGAGGCCGCATTTCAACTCTAACGCGTATCAACAGCCGTGATTTATTTTTTAAAATATTGAAAGCAAAGTTCAAATAAAAGAAGAAAAAAAATAACTAGATTGTTAAATTCATGTACAATGGCTTCGATTAATTTAGATAAAAAGGTTATCCCTCATAGATGAAGTACAACCTCTGAACCTCCAACCATGGATTTTCCTTTTCCATCTTGTTTGCTTGTCATTTTCTGTACTTTTCTTGTTTGTATTTTGAAATATATTTATGCATTTATAAGAATATAAAATACATTTTTAACTCTTTATGATCCCACGCCTCTTTAATAAGAATATACATAAGAGGCGTCACAGATTGTATGATACTGTATAATAGTTTTTAGATCTAATTTAATGGTTTTATTCGGGCAATTAGCTTCTATCAAATCCTTTTGCAACTACCTGAGCTTTGTTTGTTTAGGCATGTCTAAACAAATTGTGATGAATAACTTTTTGCAATTAACCGAGCTCTGTACTTATAAATATTTTCATTTTAATTAAATTTTATCTTGTAAACTAATTTCAATGCAGTTTCCTCCTTTCCTTTTGGAAGATCTACCAATTCCTCAGTATGATTCTTCTCCATGCCTACGAATTCTTCAGAAATTGCATTCCTCTATGTTTCTTCTCCAACTCGTTCTTTGTAATGTTATGGCTTGCCCGTAAAGGATGCCACATTTTAAGCTTCATAAATTTCTGTAATGGATCTGTAATCCCCAGAAGCAGTTGCCTCATCTTCAAATTTATGATTTTTATGTGGAACAATTATTTCTTATTCTAGAGTTGTTTATCACAAAGAGTCGATGGCAGACGTACTAGATGGCTATTTTGTTTGTGGAAAATCAAAGATTATAAAAGTTTGATAATCATTTATAGGTTTAAGTTTAAATTATATCATAATTATGATTAATTAAGTCAAAATAATTAATTGACATGACCAGTGCCCAAGAAAATTGGATCAAAATTTAAAAGTTGGATTGGATCACATTAAATTGATGGATACTTGATTGGTACCCGATACGTGCCCATACATGGAATGGGCAAAGCATCTGCATCTGAGAGATGTCTAAACGCATTTTCTAGCATTGACGCGCTCAAAACACGCCTAAAAGATGCCCAAAGCACGCTTTTCAGGATGTCTATACCTAAAACGTGCTCGAGGTAATGCTCATGCACTGTAGTGTTCAACCGTGGCGCCTGATGTACACCCGACCAACGCTCAAGTGCTAGTTCAATATAAATAGAATATCCGTTTGATTTTCAATCATTTTCTACAAACTTTTGATAAAGAAAAGAGAATGAGAAGAAAGAAAAGGAGAGAGTGGAAGTTAGATAAACTTAATTCAAGTAATTTCAAGTAAGAATTTGATGAGAATCAAATTAATGCAATAACATTCCAAACTTTTTTCCTTTATTACTATTCTTTTTTTAAAATTTAAATATTTTTTATTTTAAATACTCATTCATAATATAATTTCGTAATTAAAATATTTATTTTTAATATGCATACAAAATTCTTCCCATTTTGTTGTAAAAATGTATCAAATTTATGTCCAAATATATGTTCATCATATAGTGCAAATGTTTTTTACAATACCTTTACAAGCATGTTCTAAATTTATGATATAATAGTTTTTCATATTTGATATTTGTTTATAAATTTTTGCATGTTTGAAATTATTAAAAAATATACCCTATATATTCTAAAAATTCAATAAAATACTTTGCATGTTTACTAATAAAGATGGAATTGCTAAATTAGTTTAATGTTATCAATTTTCTACACTATTGCTAAAATTCTTTGCACTATCTTGCTAATTTAACATTTCATATTTTAAAATTTATCATAATTAAATTTTTACAAAAAATTTAAGTGTTGCATGTTAAAAGTTTATAAAATTTGAAGAGAAAATTCTACAATGATGTCTGAAATCTATGAACATTTTCTCCAAATTGAGAAATTATACGATTATGAAGAAATGTGTAGAATTTTTATAAGTATTAGATCATAATAATAATTCAGCGTGTAGTGTATTATAGTAATAATTGATATTTAAACCTATTATTTACAGATAAAAGTGACATTCAATTCAATTTATATGATTATACGTATAACAACCCACCTATTAATTTTGAATAGTAGTATACGGTTTTTTGTTGTATAGAAATAACTATAACATGGGTTTTAATTATCCACACTTTTAGTCGGTGAAACCCTACTGACCCTTAATCCCTAAAAAAATCATATTTGAGTATGATTTCATAGTGTAGATTTGAATTGAAACATGATAAGACATGGAAATTCAAGACATTTTATTGAATCTGATGTATTGTTCATTTCGATATATTTTTAAGGTAAGTTATATTATTAAATTATAAATTTATATATCTTATTAAACTTTCGCTTCAATCTTTATTTCTATTTTTCACCTACTTATTTAGATGAAATGTTCGGGCACCTGTAGGATGAAGAAGAATCTGTTCAAAGATATTTAAAAT
The DNA here is from genome assembly GCA_033239525.1 of Nepenthes gracilis. NCBI lineage: Eukaryota > Viridiplantae > Streptophyta > Magnoliopsida > Caryophyllales > Nepenthaceae > Nepenthes > Nepenthes gracilis. The sequence goes on along the minus strand of BSYO01000026.1, from coordinate 617,548 downwards.
TAGAATTTGTGAAATTTCTAATATTTTATTTTAGTTTTTGAATAGAAATTTGATGTAGTTATCTTAATAATGGTTATGTATAAGAGTTGGCATGATATTTTGAATGTAGTTTTTTTATTTACGGTGTGTTGGCCATGAGAAGTTAGAATCAATAATTGTGGAATTTAGTTTTATGGAATTGAATACCTTGAATTTATTTGGTATAGATATAGCTTATTACGAAAGATCTGATATTATAATTTGGTTAGCACTAGAGCCATATGATGACGTGATATTTTAAATCTTATATATAGTTAAAATTATTTTATTTGGTTAATCATTTTATTAATGTGAGGTTTATGTTTAAGATTAATTAAAAAGTTAATTGAATTGGTAATTAGATAATGATTAAAATTGAATAATTATTAAAGTTTAGGATTGGAAGTGACAATATCTCCACGTGGCTCCTTCATCGAATACAGTTCTTAAGTGTACTAGTTGATTTTTCTTGGGATTGTGAAATATGTACCCTTTGGATTCTTCACTATACCCAATAAAGAACAATTTTCCCCTTCTTATCAAACATTTCTGTGTTCCAGGACCTAATGAGAGCATATACAATACAATAAATACCTTTAAGAAGACTTATAATATGTTTGTGATTGTGTCATACTTTAAATGGTATATCATTTTCATCTATCTTAGTTGGTGATCCGTTGAGGATTTATATTATTCAATTGATAGTTTCAACTAAAAAATTGTTAAGAAGTTTCTTCCCAATGATCATATTTGATGTAAGCATTTCAAATTTTGCTTAGTTTTTTCTTTCAATTAAACCATCTTTATTGAGGTATGTAACTAACTGTAAGTTGTCTCCAAATTCCTTTCTCCTTTCAATATGCAAGAAGGAGATTGTTAATAAATTCTTATCCATGATTAGTCTTAAGTTCATTCAATCGACAATCACTTTATTTTTTTGTAACGGCTTTTTAAAGTGTTAAAAAAAAAAAGATATAACTAATTTTCTATTAAGAAAATAAACTCAAATCATTATAGTAAAAGCGTTAATAAGAAGTAAGAAGCACTTGTTACTACTAAACTATGGAGTTTGAGTTGGTCCACAAATGCAGACATGAACAAGTTTAAGATGTTCACTTACTCTCTAGGTTGTCTTTGAAAAACGAAACCGGATCGCTTCTTTCCTTGATATGGATTTCAAAAATTAGTTTGTAACCTTTATTCCTTGATGTGGATTGATACAATCGAACAATTTAAATAAATATTTTAGAAAAATACTAGATTAGTACTTAATTTATCCAATAAGTAATATCAATTAATAGAAAAATAAATGTTATATCTACTTGTTAAGATAAAATAAGTTGATAATTAATATAGGAATAAGATTCAAATGAAATCGTTATTAGTAAGGTGAAAAAATACATTCAGGGTAGTTAGTGGCGGTGCAGACTGAGATGGCCAATGTGACATATACTTTATATTTTTAATCAAACAGTAAAATAAATATTTTATCAGAATCCGTGCAAGACCAGAAGGCAATCAATGAACTATTGGAATCCATATAGATAATATATTGTCTCCAATATCTTTTACAATATTTTGATTACTATTGGAATTAATCTTTGATTGATGTCGTCGAATCTTATCTATTATGTCTTTGCATTTATTAACTTATCAACAAAACTTACATTATTTATATTTCCAAGTGGTTCCTACAAACTTCCTAAAATATATGTGCTGGGAGTACATGGGCCATCATGTTTTTGGGTTAAGAAAATTTGAATAAACCAATAAAATTGTTACATATATCATCATTTCTTATATCATACAAGTAGACAGAAGATAATGAAAATAAAACGATCAAACATAATCAACAAAATCCAACCACAAATTCTTTGATGGTATTCAATTAAATCACTCAATCAACAAAATTTACAGTTTCTGACAGGATTTTCTTATGCAATCATACTCGTTCCTATCTCGTGGAGGACTTGAGAAGGAAGACTACTGTGAAATATGTGGTTTGTGATGCTCTCCCGTTCTACCTGTGGAACCATTGTGTGGATCGAGCCTCTCTCAGTCCACTTGTGGAATCTCTCGGCGGTGCTTGCCTATCTTGCATTGCACTTGCTGAAGCTTGCTGTGTCTCATGCCTCTCTTGTGGCCCACTTGTAAGATTTTTCTTAGTGTCACACCTCTCTTATAGTCAAATGCAGACTGATTTTCTCAAAATTGAAGCTAATGAATTAAACTGAGGCTGCATTAAAATGAACAAGTGATACTTCTTATATCGACAATAACTTCTGTAGTTAAGAAATTTTAAATTATATGTATCGTCCTTTTATTGTTAAAGAATTTGAATAAAAAAGACAATAGTTCTGATTATTCCATATGAAGGGCAAGGCCCATCACATATTGAATATGCTTAATAGATCTCGCTGCCAATTTGCCTGTGGCTCACTAAATAGCCCTTTTTCAATCATGATTTGCTCATGAACACCAAATCTTATTATGAATAGTATCCTAGATCTATATTGTAACAATACATTTGAAAAATAAAAAATGTCTGCATAAAAGACGTAATGATTTTAGCACTGTCTCGGAAAAAGGCTCGCTAAAATAGACATATCTATAAAGATGCTGACTACCTGCACCTGAATAGAAAGATCCTGTGAAACTATATTATTTTTTGGAATTAACTTTAAACCTTTTCTACGTAACTTAGGCAGAGGATAAAGAAACCCCATTCTAAGAGGGCCTCAGCCATCAGTAAGATATCACTCTAAAAGATTTAGAATTCTAACATTATATCAGAATGTACGGATTGAGGGATAATCCCTCGTGTTTACACATTTCGGATTAATATAAAAAATCTCAATCATACGTGTGGGCCATAATGAATCATTCCCCACATGCTTAGTTGGCAACACTCAGCTGTGCTCTTAGTTGGCTATTGGCAGCAACAAGAATTATCAATAATTATCAATTCTTTTGTGATCTTTGTGTAAAACACATAAATTAACATTAACAAATACAATATTATTGCATGATTTGGGATTAATTTTTATTTATTATTAAAATATTTTTAAATAACATGATATTTTTAATTTTAAATAATTATATTAATGTGTTTAAATTAATAAAATGTCATATTATAAAAGGTGTCCAAAATATAGCTAAATAGTATTTTTATATTTGTTTAACTTGTTTTGAAGTCACATGTTCTATTCTACGAGCATCTTATAAAATTTCTCCAATTCAATATATTTTTGGCTTGATATTGTTTGGTAATTCAAATGTTAAATTAAAGATAGAGAGCTATTGGAGAATCTTACTAAAAATGGGAGCATATGATAGTTTCTCCCAATAAAATTAATTTTTTAATACGAGAGAATCAAAATGATTAGTATAATAAAAAGATATTTCTGATGATTAAAATTGAGTCTGGACTAAAAACGGATTGATTTTAGATAAACATTTTCTTACTACTAAGTCAGGTCGGATAGGATAAGGCCAATCATTCGGTCCAAAATTTATAATTAGACTTGTCCATAGTCTCAACCGGTTTGGTTTATGGACATTTTTTTATTTTGAACTATTTTTTTTAGAAATTTATATTTATATAAATTATATAAAAATATAAAATATTTTAAAAATTATAATATTTAGATTAAATTATTATTAAAAAATATATTTAAATAAAGAATTCTTTCACTAAAAAGTTATTAATTATAAAAAAAATATAACAAAATTATAAGTCGACTGGATGGGCATGTTACAATGCCAAATTTTGATATAACAAAATTCTAAGAAGGCCACCTTGTTAGAAGGCTATGTCCAATTTGCTAGAGAGCCATCTATTAGAAGATATTTGTAGAAGGTTGAGTTGTCAACATGATACTATCAGAGAGTCAATATTATTAAAATTTTAATATGTTTATATTAAAAAAATATTAAAATTGTCCAATTCAATGAGCAAAATCGAACGGACCACATCAATTGGCTTGTCACGTCAGCATGTGTATCGTTTAAGAGATTATTCTTATGAAAAACAGCTCACATACAATTAACAAACGTGACAACTTGAACCCTAACATTAGGAAAATATGAAATTACCTATTGAACATATTTGCTTAATTTGAAATTGCCCTAAAATATAAAAGATCACTTCACATGAAAACTAACCGTGATTTGCTTAATTTGAAAAAATCCAAAAGCTTCTTAAAACATAAATTTTGCAACACTTAATTTTGTAAATTATAGATTTCATATCGACTTAACTTATTTGATAATCATCATTTTAAAAAAAATTTTTTAAGACAGTTTATTCTTTGGGTGCCATCTAACCTTTATCTTAGTCCTTTTGTTACCTTCTAATTTGTCTGTTGTGATATTAATTAAGTATTGAATGATAAATTAAATAGTTATCCCATCCTTATTATCTCTTGTTTGTTATTATGTACTATAGGATTTAGATTTTTTGATACAAAAGCCGGCCATGGAAGCTATGAGGTTAAATTTATTTTTACAATATGCATCAAAAATAAAATAATTATTATTAAGCGATGAATAAGGTGAGAATGAAAAATACTATTCTTCTATTTTATTGGTCATTAAAAAAATAATTAAAATATATTTTTAAATTATTTGATAGCATAAATAATGAGAGGAAATAACAAGAAATTGGTATAAAATAACCTTTTTTATTTCTAACTAAAAAAAAGAGCAAATTTTAATACATAATTTATGCATTTAAACGTCAATTGGATCTATTCATGATATATTAATCGATATATTTATTAATTTTTGACATAGATAAATCGGGCCTATTATTTTATGTCCAACAACTACCTTTATATCTGAATTTTTTGATACTGTCTTTTATTATATAGTGACTTTGATTATATCTGAATTTTTTTAACTTTCTTATTTTTTCTGAAAGTTTTTTGTAAATTTTAATGCTACATTGACTTTCATTCTGATGGGATCCAAATAAAATGGGTCCGTTAGAAACTCAACCTAGAGCAAGCCGAGTGGGGCCATTAATCTCCCATGAACAGGTAGATAAGATGGTGTCGATCCACTTGAAACTCGATCAAGGCATGTCAGGCAGGGCCATTGATCCCCTGTAGAGACGAGTTGGTAGTTCCTGAGAAAAACTGAATCTTGACAAAGCTATCCGGATTCCTAACCTGATTGACTAATCTCTTGGGTAACTCAGCCGAGTCTCACACTTGATTAACTGAGCACCAGACATCATCTGCAAGCTGCGTACATGATTGGACGAGCTCTATGCCAAGTCATCTGAGTTCAAGGCTTCTATTCGACGTCAAGGCAGATCACATAGCAGCACACCAGATCATTCAATGAGTAGAAATGAATGTGATGTGGGTAGAAAAAAAAAAGCAGCTACAACAGTAGCCAAAATGGTGAAAATACCGATATGACAACTTCTCTAACTTGTGAAACGGGGGAAGTATAAGAAAATGTGAGCTGTGACGTAGCACGAAAGGCAGCAAAAATACGGACCGACGATTGAGCTTGGTCAGCTTTCTCACTACCAACTCAGTGGATAGTGATGGTTTACCATGCCATCCCTCTCTTTCTCACACTATAAAATGAGCATTCGGCATATTGGGGTTTGACCCAGATACATACCATCCAGTATAGCAGAACAAAAACCAAACTCTCTGTCATATATCAGCCACCAAAATTGTGAGTATAAGAAACACAATGATTTTTAATGTGAAAAACCATTTTTCACCAAGAAAAAATCACGGGATAAATTTCGAATAAATTTATTATAAAAGGGTCATTTATAAGAATTTCTTCTGAAATCCTTTCACTATAATCCTGAGTGAAGAATGGGTAATTATAACCCCCCTCAACACACTCAATAATCCAAAATAGAAATACAATAAGAAATAAGAATAACCAAACAAAAATATATTTATAGAAATAATCTCCAAAACGATGGCAAAGAATAAAATTTAAATCAAATTTCAACCGAATATGGAACATCTTTCTCTTCTCTCATCTCTCTATGTGGTGCCCCTCGTGGGAACCGATTTCAGAATATTTGAAACAAACCCTAAAATTACATTTGCGCGATTTTATAATCGCAGGCTATATTCGAGCGCCACTCAAGTGAGTCTTAAACATGGATGACTTTACAATCGGTGCTTGAGCTCCACTTGAGTGGGACTCGAGCGTTGATATATTTATAGCAATCTGGAATCGTAGGCTGTACTTACAATCGGTGCTTGAGTCTCTCTTCTCTTTGTGTAGCGCCTATCATGGAGACCGATTTCAAAAATTTTAAAACAAATCCTAAAATCGTGTTTGCGCGATTTTATAATCACAGGCTATACTCTAACTCCACTCACGCGAGTCTCAAGCATGGGTGACTCTACAATAGGTGCTCAAGCTCCACTTGAGTGGGACTCGAGCGTTGATATATTTACAATAATTTAGAATAGGCACTCGATCTGCGTTCAAGTCTCGCTCTAGCACACCAACTCTACCATACCTCTTGACCGCTCACCAACTCAAGCGCGCACGAACACTTCGATTCTTAGACAAATCTCGCGCAATCTTCTTATGATAATCTGTTTGTTGAGACACTTATAAGGAAATGAACAAAACCCAACACAGCACTCAGAAGAAAGGGCTCTCTATTGATTTGCTCGATGACTTTAAACTTTGATCTTGGAACTTCGTGGATCACAATTTGAAACATTTGTTAAATACTATTGGTGCAAGCTAGACTCTCTCAGCACAAACACTCTTTGTCCCTTCCATCCTCGGGAAAATACCTTCTATTCTTCCAGATTTTAAGGGGAGCCAAGAAGAATGGCTTCTAGTAGATGGAAGACTGTCAAAGATCTTTTGAGGGATGACTCTCCTCATAACTCGGCCACGGAATGGGGAGGACCTATATTTGTACCTTGCCATCACCATGATGCCTTTACTGCAATTCTAATCAAAGAAGAACAAATACGGATCTAGGTCGCTTACATTAGCAAGGTCCTTGCCGGACCATGGATATGAAACTATCTGAGAAAAAAATGTTATCTTTTATGTTTGCGGTAATTTTTTGGGCCTATAATGTGATCATTTAGAAAAATTAACAACTTAAACAGATCCCATAAAAGCTGTAAGTCTATTACTGATTTGTGAAATAGTAAGTAAAAGTAAATGAATTCTATGTTTATATCTAACCACAACCGGCCATGAAGGGTAAGCCCAAACCAACTTTATTGGCAAATGAATAGTGTCAATCTCTACTAAATAGACAACCAATCTTCGAAGAGAGTTGCCAACAATAGCCCTAAGGTGGATACTACATGTTGATGGATCCTCCAACACAAAAGGGAGTAGGGTGCGCAAGTCCCCAACCAACGTGATCAATAACGTTGGTTTGATTTATTAGCTATCAATAATGTGAAAATATGCAAAGACTTGATAGCCGGCCTCCATCTCACTAAAAAATAAAAGATATAGAACTCCATCTTCAATGACTTCGAGGTCGTAATCAACCAACTAGGTAATTTAGAAGCTGACAATCTAGCACTCACAAGGTATCTAGAAAAGATTGAGCCATACTCTAAATAATGCATTGAAGTTGGTAGTGATAATTTTTGCAATGAAATTTTAAAAACATTATCTATATTGTGAAAGGTTTTTGGTGTATTTGGACCACAAGAGCCTCAAATATCTATTCTTTCAAAAGGAGTTGAATATGAGGCAAAAAAATAGATAGACTTATTAAAAGATTGTAATTAGAAGATTCAGTATCAACCTGAAAAGATCAATATTGTGGCGGATACTTTAAGTTGCAAAATGACAAGTCTTGTCGCTTATTTGAGAATAAAAAAGATGGAGATGTTGGAATATATGAAGCAATATGATATCAAGAGGTATTCTCTACGTAATCGGATGATTTTTTTTTTTTTATTATTTTCAAGTCCAACTACAGATTTTGGAGGAAATCAAGGGAGCACTAATGGATGATATATTTTTGGTGGATGTTATTAGATGTTTAAATCGGGACTCTAGAATTGATTTTAGTATTTGTGCCAATGGAGTTTTAAGGTTTCGAGATTGGATATGTGTATCTCATAATAGAAAATTAAAGGAAGAAATGATGAATGAAACTCATCGATCGAAATACATTATCTACCCGGGGATTAAGATATATTCAAGAAGTTATGAAAAAGCACGAGATACATTTGAGGGTTATACTCTAAACACTTCGAGAAAAGAGTTTGCATACTAAATTGAAGAAATGTGAGTTTTTTCTTGAAGAAGTTATATTTTTAGGATATGTTATTTCAAAAGGAGGCATTTTAATTGATCCCAATAAGATCAAGGTAGTAATTAATTAGAGTCAACTGACAATGGTGATAGAAACTAAGGGCTTTCTGAGAATGGTGGGCTACTATAGAAGATTTGTGAAGAATTTTTCTAGAATTTCATGTTGTTAAATTGATTGATGTGGAAAAAAGCCAAATTTGTTTGGACAGAAGATTGTAAAAGGAGTTTTCAAGATTTAAAAGATCGTTTGATGATAGTCCTAATTTTGACAATTTTTGAGGGATTTGGAGGAGTTATGGTTTACTGTATACTTCTAAGATCATGATTGGGTGTGTTTTGATATAATATGGAAAAGTGATCTCTTATGTATTGAGGCAATTAAAGACACATGAAAGGAATTACCTGACACGTGATTTAGAATTGGTGGCAATGATCTTTGCTTTAAAGATTGGAAGATATTATTTGTGTGAATAGAAATTTCTAATGTATTCGGACATAAGAGCCTCAAGTCTTTATTTTTTCAAAAGGAATTGAATATGAGACAAAATAGATGGATGTATTTCTTAAAAGATTATGATTGTGAGATTCAATATCAATCAAAAAAAGCTAACGTAGTAGCAGACACTTTAAGTTGTTGAATGATGAGTTTTGTTCCTCATTTGATGATCAATGAGATAGAAATGTCATAGTGTATGAGGCAATGTGATATTAAAAGACACTCTTAAGGTAATTGAATGATATTGTCATCTTTTTCAAGTGCAACCGGAGATCTTGGAAAGAATTAAATGAGCTCAAATGGATAATCCATTTTTAGTAGATATTGTCAGATATTTGAACAAGGACTTTAAAGTAGATTTTAGCATAAGAGCCGATGGAGTCTTGTGGTTTCGGGAAGGAATATGTGTACCAGATATTTGAGAATTAAAAGAGAAAATTATGAATGAAACTCTTCAATCAAAATATATTATCCACTCAAAGATTAACAAGATGCATCAAGACTCAAAGATGATATTTTGGTGGTGGAACATGAAAAGAGAAAGTGTGGCTTATGTGGGTAGATATTTGATTTGCTAACAGTTGAAAGCCGAGTATAAGAAGCCACTCGGCCTAATGCAACCTATGCCGACTCCACGTTGAAAATGGGAAGATATAACAATAGATTTTGTGATAGAATTGCTAATGACACCGAGAAACCATGATGTTGTTTGGGTGATTGTGGATCGGTTTTAATTATGTCTAATTGAGACTCAAGGTTTTTCTCTAAATTTTGAAAAAGTTTGCATTGAGAATTGGAGACTAATATGAAATTTAGTATAGCATATCAACATCAAATGAATGGACGATCAGAGTGAACGATTCAGATTTTGGAAGACATACTAAAAGTTTTGATTTTGGAGATAAAAGGTAATTTGGATGATTATTTATCATTTGCCGAATTTGTTTATAATAATAACTATCATACAAGTATTGGTATGGCCCCGTTCGAGACTATATATAAGAGGAAATGTTGTTCTCTGATTCATTGGAAAGGTGAAAAGGGCGTTTCGTCCTAAATTTTGCACAACAATGTTTCAACCCTGTGCATGATTAACAGAAGTGATACAAAATCAAATATTTGTATCTAAATGATACGAGTATAAAAATAAAGTAATAATAATAAAAGGATAATAGTGACGAAGGAAAAACTCAATACTCACTGTAATCAGGAAAAATCCTCCAGGCTTTAATGGCCAGGGATAAAATGTACTATAAAAATTAACTTACAGATTGGGTGGTAACAACGCATTAACCTAATCTACTTACTTTCGTCTTTTAATTCTTACCAAAGAACTCATTGGATTTGCCCACGACAACGGAACTAGACGCCTTCAAATCTTCACGTCAATCTTCTCTCTTAAACCACTTGAATTACCAAACACGCTTGGATCCTTTTCTTCAACGTATTGACATCACTAACAAATGTAGATGGGTAGAAGAGATGGAAATGAGAAAATACGATGTGGAAAGAAAACTTTACTAATGGAACACAATCGTAGGCGTGAAATTTTCTCTAAGATGGAGTACAAAAATATAGTTTTTTTTTTAAACAGAGGAGGCTTCTCACAAGTCTGCCAGAGGTCTTAGGGTTTCAAGACATAAAACAACAATTTATAGAGGGCTCAAAAGAAATTTAAAAAATAGAGACGTTAGAGACATGCACGTGTGCTCGAGCACGTGGCGAGTGCACAAGTAGAATTTCACAGCTCTGCTCGAGCATGGAGGAGGCGAGCAACGAGCGGCCATACACTATATTTTGCACTCTAGCGCGGAGGAGGCACGCAGCGAGTGTGGTGATTTTGGGATTTCCGCTTAGTGTGTGTCAAGCGCAAGGCAGGTGTAGGCATACTGTAATCACGGCTCGAGCGGCATGTGAGCGCACAGGAAGTGTAGGTCTTTGGGAAGCTGGGCTCGTGCGAATATCATGCGAGAGACAGGCACGGTAGTCCTAGAGCCCGGGAACAAACCGCTATGAAAATTTATTGATACAGCACCTCGATGAAATACAACCCGACATCAACACATAACTAAATTTGATCATAGAATATACCAACCATAAAAATGACCATAACAGAAGGGATTAGAGATAGAAGGCTTTTGGGGGCAAAGGTCATTCAAGAGACATTTTAAAAGATCTATTTGATTCATGATAGCTTGAAAGTTGCACAAAGTCCGCAAGACAATTATGCTGATCAGAGGAAATCGGAACTAAGTTTTAATGTCAGTGATTATATTTTTTGAAGATATCTCCATCGAAGAAAATCTCAAAATTTTAGATCAAAGAAAAATTGAAGCCAATGTTTATTGGATCATTTGAGATTTTGGAGAAAATTGGTAAAATGTCTTACATATTGGCTCTACCTTCAAACTTAGGAGATGTTCATAATGTGTTCCACATATCGATACTACGAAAATATGTATATGCTCCAATGCATATCATTGAATATGAGCCATTGAGGATAAATAAAAACTTGACATAAATTAAGGAACCGGTTCAAATTTTGGGCAAAAGATATCAAATACTTTGAACGAAAATAATTCTATTGGTAAAAGTTTATTGAGATACCATTCATTTAAAAAGGCAACATGAGAAAAAGAAGACAAGATCTGGAAGAAGTACCTAGATTTTTTTCTTCATTGAGGTATGTAAAATTTTGAGGATAAAATTTTTATAAAGAGGAAAAAAAATGTAAGGCTTGAATCTGAATATTATTGTGATCTTTATTAAATAAGCTAATATAATTAGAATTACATTTAAAGGATAAAGAAAATTAGGTCAAAAATTAATATCAAATTGGGTTACAACAAATTAAATGATGCTCGACTAACACCAGACATGCGCCCGTGCGTGAAAAATGACTATGCGGCACATGATGGAAGCCAGATCGGTGCCTGACCATCGAATCTTGAGTAGCATCACTCAAAGTGCGCTTGAAAGGATAACCAAGCACTAAACCTGTGGTGTCAGTGCTCGAGCAACGCTCATGCACTACAACATATGGCTTCAATGCCTGATATGCGCTAGACCCTACGCTCGAGTGCTACTCAGTATATATAGTAAAACTCAATTGATTTTTATTATTTTTCTCAACAATTTTGAGTGAAGAAAGAGAATGAGACGAGGAGAAGATAGAAGGAGAGAGAGGAAGCTTTAGAAACTCAAATTAAATACATCCAAGCTAGAATTTTGTGAGAATTAAATCAAGGTAAGTACATTTTAAATATTTCTTCTCTTATTGCTATTATTTATTTAATTCTATAAATATTTCTTGTTTTAATATTCATACATGACATGAATTTAAAATTATGATATTCATGTTTAGTATGCATATGAAACTTTACTAATTTTTCTACAAATATGTATAAATTTTATGTCCAAGCATATATATATTGTCTAAGTTAGTTGAATTCTATAATATGTCATCATGCATATACTGAATTTGTAGTATAATATTCTTCTATATTTGAATTTCGTTTATACAACTTCCAGTGTATTAAACAAGCTCCTACATGTTCTGAAAAATTAATTAAAATTCCTTCCATATGCTGAAATTTCACATAAATACTTTACATGTAAGTTCATAAAATGAATTTATGTCAAATTTATGATGTAGCTCAATTCTTACATTGTGTTGCTGAATTTTCCTACATAATTTTGCTAGGAACGATTCTATATATTTAAGAAACTTATAATACAGTATGGCATAATAAAAATTTACAGAAATTTATAAAAAAATTCTACAATTATATTAAAAAATTATGAATATTTTCTCTAGAATAAAAAAATTTTAAAATACGAAGAAAAGCATAGAATTTTCTAGGGAAATATATTGGACCATGGTTATATTTCAGCGAATAGTATATTATTACATGCCTTAATATATTATAACAATAAATCGTTATTCGAACCTATCATTCGTAGATGAGAAACGACATTTGATTCTATTTACAGAGTTATATGTATGACAGCCTACTTATAGATCTTAAATAATAATGTATAACCTTTGATTGTGTAAAAATAAATATAATTTGGGTTTCAATTGTCCACTCATTTAGTCAATATGGCCAACTAGCCCTTAGTCCCTAAGAAAATAATATTTTTAGCATATTTTGATGATAAGAAATAAACTAGAATATGTTAAATGATTCTAGAATAGATTAATATGAATTTCTTGTATAAGTATTATGAAAATTTCATATCATTGTATCAAATTATGATCCATTGTCCTTTCGATAGCTTCTGATATGTCTTAAATGTAAATTATATATGATTATTGATAAATTATATACATTATTGAACTTTTTACTCCTTACTTTTGTTTTACTAACTCCTTCAGATGAGAGGATCGGATACATGTAAGATGGACAAGATTAAATGATGCACTTTTATGAAGAGTTTAGATTAGAATCTATAAATTTCTGAAATTGTATTTTTAGTTTCGGACAGTTTTAATATGTTAGTAATATTAAGATTTTCAATTTGTAACTTATGGGATGAGCAGTAATTTAATTGGTGTCTTGTGGTTGTCTTTTATGTAATTTATGGTTTGAGGAGTCATGGATGTCGATTGCCTAGCAATAGACAATAGCAAATATTTGATTTTAGATTGATATGTGTACTTTAATTATATATTTGATAGGTATAGTTTTTATGTAAGATCCGATATTACGATTTGGGTCCGTATCGGAGCCATATAGTGGCGTGGCACATATTTAAAACTTGTATATATTTTATTTCACTCTATTGTGGCCGGTCGAGGTATTGGTATAAAATTCACGTCCAAATATTAATTAAATGATAATTTGATTAATTAATAATAATTGATTAATTGTTAATGATGGGTTTGGGATTTTGGGATATGTCCTAAGAGGCTTCTAACACCAACAATATTTGAAATTAAAGCATTCATAAGAAAAAATATCCATGCTAAATTAGAATAATTAAAATTATGACTCAACTATACTATTGGACGAAATCAAAGTGAATTTCAATTGCCGACATTATATATCACCATAAACAGAATATAGCAAAATCTAAATGAACTAAAATTAATATCATAATTGCTATTTTAATTAACATAATACATAAACTAATCCAAAATATCTAATTTTTATCCTGAACAATTTTTCTTTAATTTGAACTACCTATAAGTAAATATTAAATCCTATGATTTGAAATATTAGTGAAAATAAAAATAAGAGCAAACTAATTACCCAATAAAATATATAATTTTTATTCGTAAGCACATATAAATAAAAACATATTAGAATTTGATATGTTCAAATAATAAAAAAAGATAATATTAATTCGTAAACTTTTTAAGTATAATTCAAACAAATAATTAATTTAATAAATTGTCCAATATTTAAAATATGTTTAAATCATGCCAAAATTTAGAAGACCAGTGCTTAGTAATAATCTTACCAATAAATGACGAATATCAAAACTCGAATTATGATTATTTTTAAATAACTAAAAGCTATATACTGCTGATGGATATTGATACTCCAGGCTCACTTGATACTCCAGGCTCACTTGAAGGACCCATTCCCCTGGAGTGAGGCCTTAGACCAAAAGGCCCAAAAGGTCTAGGTACCAGGGGCCAGTCGATGTGGCATAGCGGACTTAAAGCCCACTTGGGCCTACAAACTCAAGATAGGCCGCGGACGTCACCACACTTGCAAAGAAGGCGTGTCGGGAGATTTGGTTGCTAACCTTGTCGGGCTACCAAAGGGATGATGGCCTACAACACACGTCCGGTCATTACAGATGTGACATCACGAGAGATCATCCAATATGCAAGCCATATCACTGACATAGAGGATTGGATTAGTGAAGTTGGTGGCCAACTTCTTGCACATGCCAACACCACGTGGACAACTCTCAAATGATAGTTTAACCACTATAAATACATTAACTATGCACCTAATTAAGGATCGAGCATTTTTACTCCTACCTAGCTAATATAGAGAGAAAAAGAAAAGAGAGAAGGGCTTAGACGTACTCTGTAATCACTTTATAATCTCCAACAACATAGTAAGGGTAGTTCTCGAACTATAATCCCATGATTTTTCCTTCTCATTTATGGGAAGGTTTTTCACGTAAAAACTCCACGTGTCTTCATCCACGTACTCTCTAACTCCTTAACACCAAATCGTATCATTGTCCACAAATATACATTTCACCCTTTGTGTTGCATGGGTATTGCCCGAAAGCTGATGCAGACTCAGCTAAGTTCCCGTCCGCACGAGTGTATAAGGTTTGAGAATGCAACAATTGCTATTCAATACCACAGGCAAGCCATTTATATATAACTCTATAGACGGGCTGAATGCTACTTTTCTATTTCGTGAATAATATATGTAATATTCGATTTACTTATAATATATTAAAATATATTTGAATAAATTTTGTTAATTATCTATAATCACCCGTAGTTAATCAAATAAAAAATTCTATTTAAATATAATCATGTTTTGTATATTTTCTCATACAAGATAAAATATCATTATTATCAAATTCATGTAGAATTTTTATTTTTTATTTCTCTAAATATATATCATTGCATTAAAACATGGATATATTAAAATTTAACTATATAATTTAGAAATGGGTTAGAATTTTAATATGTTTAATTTAAGAATATACAGTAAAATATTATATATAAAGTTTAGAAAATCAATAAGAATAATATATTTTCATTAATAATATAATTTTGATTAATTAGAATTTTAATATGTTTAATTTAAGAATATATAGTAAAATATCATATATAAAGTTTAGAAAATCAACAAAAATAATATAATTTCATTAATTAGTTCTGAGTACGAAGGATGCAGGAACGACTTATAAAAATTCAAAGCATATTGAGACACATATTTAAAGATTTAATAGCATTCAAGCATAATATTGTAGAAATTATAGAAGATTAATACAATCAATATAATTTTATCAATTTATTTCAAGCACAAATATGCAAAAACATTTATCTAAAAATCAATCACATATAAGGGCATTTGAATAGGATTTAAAGGCATATATAAATATTATTGTAGAAATTTAGTTGTTAAATACAACATATATGAATTAAAGACATATTGTTCATAAAAGTTTCATAGAATTGGACTAAGATTATATGCATACAAAAAATAAACTCTTCATTTACAAAAACAGCACACAATGAGTATTTAAAATAAAAAATACTCAAAATGGTAAAGAAAGATTAATATAAAGGAAAAAATAGTTGAATGTACTTATATTATACTTAAAATTAATAAAAATTTATTAAATTTTTCTAAGTTTTCTTTTATTTTTTTAGCCTTTCCTCTCTTCTCTTTCTTTCTCTCTTTTTCTCTCTAAAATTGTGTGAAATTAACTAGAAATCGGTCAAGGTGTCATTATATAGAAAATTAGCATATAAACACATGTTAGGCATGTATCAAACAATAACACTAAATCATATGGCGCATGAGTATCTCTCATGACATGTATTAGACGCTCATATTCTATCCCAAATATGTATATGTATTTCTTATACACATATCGGACGTGACTAATTTGCCTAAAATATATACAATTTTTCAGATATATCTTTTAAGTATGACCTTTCTGTTCAAAATAAGCTCATGCATGAGTCAAGTGTTGATCAGATGTCACTCGATTTAATTTATTTTAGTTAAAAAATTAAATTTGATCAAAAACCTTAATTTATATTAACATTTTTATTAACTTAATTTAATAAATTATCATTAAAAATATAATTTAAAATCTATATATTACAAATTTAGTATTTTTGAGCTTTTTATTTAATATTTTGCCTAAAAGTGTGTTTCTGTCAAATTGATACATGTGGACTTAATTAAACATCTCATTTATGTACATAAAGAGGAGCGACAGGCCATAGTAATTTTTAAATAATACTAATAATACACCCGTTTGTATATTTATTTATATTAAAGCATCTTTTTTTATGATAAAAGAGAGGGAAGAGAATAAAAATAAAAAAGATAATGAAACTCACACTTATTTTTAATAATTTTAGTATAAGTAGGTAAATAATTAAGTGTATAAATTATTTAGTAATTTTTCATCTACCATAATAAATATTATATACAATAGCATTTCATTGTAGTGGTTTTTTTTTTTTTTTTTTTTCATTTTAATTATAATTTATTTTATGATAAAAGTTTTTGCTCACAGATTCCACATGCTTTTAAATCCTTCTTGATATCTTTCTAGATTGAGGAGGGTCCATATTTTTTTAAAGATATAGTTTTGACAGGACGCCAGTAACGGGCTGGCCCACAAAGGAGAAGAAGACATAAATCTTCAACGGCCAAAATCCTGCCAATACGGTCAATGTTGGCATTGACCGGGAGATTGCGAGTAAGATAGTAGAAGCCCAAGGCTTAAACAGCTCACTTGAGTTCAAGAAGGTCAATAGTTCCATTAACTAGCAAAGAGGCCAGTAGACTAGTTGAGGCCCAGCACGCACGCGACCCAAGACGCTATTGGCCCACGTAACCCTCCACTGGTCATAACGGTCATCCGTTCTAATTTTTCGCTTCTTAGAAAATGATAAGCTCCTTTGTAATGATTGTCTTTGGAGACAGTGCGCATCCCGGAAGGAAGGCGCCAAGATCTGGGCATTATCTATAGGAAACCCTAGCCATAACAAAACGCAAAAGGCAATGCATTTACTTCTGGAGCCATTATAGCCCGGAGACAAGGATCACGCCAACACCAAGAAAGGTAATGATCCCCAACAAAGTGCGGGCATTAAGCTCTTTTGCTTAAAGAAGGTAGCCCATGGCCTTGGTTATAAAAAGGCCATGGCAGCACCTTTCAAAGATACGCTCTGAACAACGTTGAAACTTACTCAAACATATGCTCCCAATTGCCTACGAAAAGCTTTCAAAGCTTTCTAAACTTTCTCTCTCTCTACTGCTAGTTTTTAACAAACTTAGTACTTAGAGATTGCTTTTCATGAGCAATCATAAAAGCCACTCATCTTACGAGTGCGTCAACCCACCCACAAACACTCTTTGCATTCACTTCTGCATCATTTGCATACGTCATCTCATTTCAGAAGGCCAGATTACTAACTCTGAGTGTCGGAATATTTTCAATAGGATCATATCTCACCGTCACCTGACCTCTTGTTTGAAATTGTGGTATGTAGGATCCAAAGTTAGGTGATTGGATATTGGAATCTGACGAACTTTTTGATCCGAATCTATTCAAATTTGGATCCAGAACACATCATTGGTGCCGTCTTATGGGAAGCTGAGAAAAAGATAACCACTTTTATCTTTACAACGCTCTTTTATTCAAAGCAAGAATCATCATAGTGAATACTAGAGCACAAGCCAGCATTCTCGTTAGAAACGCTGCCTCCTTGGACCAAGATTACTCTGCTGGTAGTCCAACCGAAAGATTGCCAGCACCATTTCTCTAAAACTTGACAGAGAAATGAACAATGCGAACAAAATGCTCCTGATACTCTACACCCACCTGGGTAAGAAGAAGCAGGGCGTTCCGCCCTCCACGGCCCCTATCCAGGCCTCCAGGAGAGGAGGCCAAAGGAAGAGAAAGTTGTTTAAGAAAGCTGCGAGGCCGACCAACTCTCACACTCCAGAGTCCTCCAACACTCAAAGCCGTCTCAGGCTTAAGGAGCGCTTGACCCGCATGACTCCAAATGAGAGTTCAAAATGAAGGAACCCCCGATATACTCGGGATGAGCCAAGGCCCCGAGGCTCAGGAGAGAGCCTCCCGGAACGAGCTATCCATCAGTGGCTGTAGCCAATCGGTTACAAGCCACACCGCCGAAAGAACAGAGTTGAGGACTTATCTCAACTTCAATAGATCTGGGAACGCCTCGCGAGTAGAGGCAAAAGCTAAGGAGATCCGGATCTGCGTATCCAAGGATGACAAAGGACACGCCACAGATCTGGAAGGGTCTCCCTTCGTTGCTGAGATCTTAAACCGCCCATTGCCGGCTAAATTCAAAATGCCGACACTGGATTCTTACGATGGGAACACTGATCCCATGGTTCACTTGGATCACTCCCTCACCTATTTTAGTCTCCAGGGCCTAGAAGACTCGGCGATGTGCCAGTACTTCCTACTCACATTGAAGGGAGATGCTCGGATCTAGCTCCACTGACTCCCATCAAACTCGATTCGAAACTTCTGGGAGCTCACCAATCTCTTCCTGGCTTAATATGCTTCTAGCCGTTGGGAAGAGAAGTAGCCTTGACATCTCTCCCACATCAAGCAGAGATAGGAAGAGAATCCAAGGAAGTTCCTGGAGCGCTTTATAGCAGAGGACAAGAGGTTCCCCAGGTTCACAGAATAGATGACAGTTTCATCTCAACCTTGACACATAGAGACTTCTTCAAGCACCTGACCAACAAGAACCTGTAAACCTTCTGGGAAGTAGAGTCAATCACTAGGACTTGCGCAACGATTGAGGAGGCTAACGAGACAAAACGTCCCAAGAGGACCGACTAGTCTCGCTCTTTTTCAGCCGATGGAAAGAGGAAGAACAGTAGTAACGACAATCCTTGCAGGAAGCAGCACAGGATAGGAATGATGGACCATAAGGAGTACATGTTGTTCGACCTGACTTCCCTTAACGGTATACGGGCCAACGTCCTCATGCAGATCCGTGGTGAAAAGTTCCTCGGGTTGCTAAAACTACTGAAGAACATGGAGGGAGGCAATCAAGCTAAGTATTGCAATTTTTATTGATGTCCAGAGCATACCATGAAAAATTACAAGATGCTCCAGCAGAAAATTAAGGAGTTCATCTGGAGGGCCATCTTGCCCGATTTGTCAAGAATCCTGGGCAGAATTATGGCACCTTAGGCGGGGAAGGACTAGATCCATCTCATCCATGAAACCCGGTCACAACTGACGTTGTCAACATGATCATGACTAGGCCAATGAAGACCTCAGCAGATCACAAGGAGCGACAAGTCGGGCGAAAGAAGCAAAAGACAGAAGAAAATATCATTATCTTTAGTGATAGTGACAAAAATCATGTAACTTTCCACATACCAATCCCCTTTATTGTATCTGCACTCATTTCAGATGGTAACGTGGACTACTAATTGAAACAAGTATTTATTGATAACGAAAACTCCAAGGATTTGCTCTATTTCAATACTTTTTTTAAACTCGGATTTAAAATGCACCAGTTGAAACCTGCCGAAGGAATATTATATGGCCTAGACAACAAGCTTGTGGCTGTCCAATGAACGATCCCATTGGAAGTTACACCGGGCACGTACCCAAGAATGGCTAGTCAAACACTTACCTTCTTGGTCGTTGACCTGCCTTCTGCATACAACACTATCCTAAACCGGCCGTGCCTAGCAGCATTTGAAACCATCACCTCAATACCGCATTTAGAAATAAAATTTTCAACAGTATGCGATATCGGTGAAGTGTTGGGTGACCAGGTCACTGGAAGGACATGCTACATGTCCCAGATTGCTCCAAGCAGTAGCGGACGGATTACAGGAGAACTGGATCATCGAGACGAAGCAACCTTACAATAGGCGTAGCCCGGTGAAGCAACCGACCTAGTACCATTGAACCCAAAAGACCCGAGAGGTGTGTACAAATTGGAGGCTCACTTGCCAGACCGCTACGCGACGAGTTGATCATATTCTTAAGACAAAACGTTGATATCTTCGCATGGATATCCGCTGACATGCCTAGAAACCGGCTGGAGTAATGGTCCACAAGTTGGGTCTCGATCCCAACCGTAGGCCCATCAGGTAGAAGTGGAGAAATAATTCTGTGAAAAAAATCATCGCTATTCGGGAAGAAGTGAAGAAGCTTCTGGACGTCGACTTTATTAGGAAAGTCCAGTACCCAGATTGACTTTCTAATATCGTTCTGGTGAAGAAGAGTAATGAAAAATGGTGCATGTGCATTGACTTTGCCGATGTCAACAAAGCTTACCCAAAAGACAGTTTTCCTTTATCCAGGATCAACCTGTTGGTAGACTCAACTTCTGGACAAGAGCTACTAAGTTTCATGAACGCGTACTCAGGCTACAGCTAGATCTGGATGAGCCCAGAGGATGAGGAGCATATCTCGTTCATGACCGACCAAGGTACCTATTACTATAGGGTCATGCCTTTCAGTTTGAAGAATGCTGGGGCTACATATCAAAGGCTCGTGAATAAGATGTTCGAGAAGCAGATTGGCCGCAATATAGAGTTGTACGTTGACGACATGCTTGTCAAGAGCAAGACCACCACTGACCATATTCGTGATCTGGTTGAATCATTCGAGGTACTCTGTGCGCACCAGATAAAGTTAAACCCTTTAAAATGCATTTTCAAAGTATCTTCAGGAAATTTCCTTGGTTTTATCATCTCTTAGCAAGATATCGAAGTAAACCCAAAAAAGATCAAAGCCCTCACAAACATATCTCCACCACGAACCGTCAAGGATATCCAGCGGCTAACTGGATGACTGGTAGTACTATCTGCTTCTTGGCAAAGTCGAAGGATAAGTATTCGCCTTTCCTTAAGGCCTAAGGGGGACTAAAGCAAATAGTTTCTAGTGGATCGCGGAGTGTCAGGTAACCTTCGGTGAGTTGAAGCAAGACTTGGCCAATCCGTCATTGCTGATGTCACTCAAGGACGGAAAAGAGCTCTACCTCTACTTAGCGGTGTGAGGTGGCTCTCAGTTCTGTCCTTATTCGCCAGGACTCTAACTCTGAGCGGCCAGTTTATTATGTGAGCAAGATGTTGACCGGCGCAGAGACACGCTACCCATACGCTAAAAAGTTGGCTTTGGCGCTTGTCTTCTCAGCCCGCAAATTGAAATTGTACTTTCAGGCTCTTCGCGTGGTTGTCCTGACTGATCTGCCACTGAAGGGCATACTCAAGAAATCAGACATTTTCGGACGGCTAGTAAAGTAGGCCATCGAGTTTGGAGAGTTCGACATTAAATTTCGGCCCAGGTTGTCCATCAATAGGCAAGAACCGACAAACTTTATCGTCGAGATCACAACCTCATTCATCAATGAGCATCACACGGAGGATGCGAATCACCACACAGAGAAGCCAAAATAGACTCTCAACGTAGACGATTTGTCTACGAACTCGGGCAACGGGGCCGAAGTGGTTCTAAGAACCCCAGAAGGGTTTGAGTTAAAATACTCATTTAAGCTTGATTTTTCGGCCACCAATAATATTGTCAAGTATGAAGCCTTGTTGGCCAGACTGTGACTAGCCAAAAATGCTCAGATAGACGGCTGACTGTCTGCAGTGACTCAGAGCTAGTCATTAATCAAGTCAATGGAAACTTCGAGGTCAACAACCTCCACTTGTCAAAATACATGGCCAGGGCGAAGGATGTTATCCAGAGATTTGACAATGTGAACCTAGTCCATATCCCGAGAATTGAGAACTGTAAGGTTGACCAACTTGCCAGGACAACGGCAGCCAACGACCCAGAATAATACTCAAGGGACATGTGGGAGATTTTGGACACTCCCAATATAGAGGAACAAAAAGCGATGCAAATCTCCAACATCGAGAACTGGATGACGCCTTACTGGAGATATCTGGTGGACAGAACACTGCTGGAAAATATGAAAGAAGCCAAGCTGATCAAGAAGATGGCCTGCTGGTACACCATAGTCGACGGGCAGCTCTATCACCGTCGATACTCGACTTCGTACATTCGGTGTTTCACTCTTGAGGAGGCCGACTATGCCTTAGGCGAAATCCACCTCAGGATATGTGGATCCCACATCAACGGCAAGAACTTAACATTCAAAAATATGCGTCAGGGATATTACTGGCAGATAATAAAAAAGGGCGCTCTAGAGTTTGTGAAGAAGTATGAAAATTGTCAACTTCATAACAATCTTTACCACCAGCCGCCAGCGAAGCTAAGATCATTCTAAGATCCTTGGCCTTTCGCACAATGGGAGCTTGATATTCTCAACCCATTCCCAATCGTGACTGGGTAAATGAAGCTCATCATCATGGGCATCGACTACTTCACCAAATGGGTTGAAGCCGCCCCTCTAGCCAAGATAACTGAGTACAACACTTTAGAATTCGTTCGTCGGAACATAGTGTGCAGATTTGACATTCTCGAGGTCATTGTGACTGACAACGGAACTCAATTCTCAGAAAAATACTTCACCAAGTATTGTACCAGTCTTGGCATCAGGTTAGTCCATACTTCGGTGGCGTATCCTCAAGTAAACAAACAGGTCAAAGTCACCAACCGTATGCTACTCTACGATCTAAAGACTAAGTTGGAGGATGTAGGGTGCTCCTGAGTCACCGAGCTGCCTTCCATCCTATGGTCATACCAGATAACACCAAAGGAACTAACTCGCAAGATGCCCTTTTGCCTCTGCTACGAGGCTGAAGCAGTAATTTCGGTTGAGATCGGGCTTCCAAGCCTTTGGGTTGAAGCCTTCAACCCACTTATTAACTTCCAAAAGTTCAAGGTACACCTTGACCTAATGGAGGAAGCACGTGACACAGTCAAGGTGCGAACAGCAGCCTACTGGTATTGAGTAGTAGACTATTGTATCAAGAAAGTAAAAGCGTGACAATTCAAAGTTGGAGACTTGGTCTTACGAAGTATAGAGGTTACGGGTAAGACCATCAACCGGAATAAGCTTTCTTAAAATTAGGAAGGCCCATTTATAATCTCACTCGTTCTACGAAATGGAGTATACAAACTCTGAATCGAAAACGGTAAGTTGCTCCTCATGAACATGGAATGCGGTCCACCTGAAATGCTACTACCAATAAAGACCCAGGTAAGTCATCTGTATGTCGTAGGATGTGCTTGTAACATTCATATGTTTAATAAAAAAAATTTCTTTTTCATGTGCATTGTCTGTTTTTCTCTATTTTTCCTTTTCCATATGCATGCTTGCTTGCAGGTTAAACGAAATAAACGACCTAAACTGCCTCTAAGTCAGGCAGGTTTTCACCCGCTCGCAATTGAACTTTGGTCATTTAAGCAACTCATAAGTGGTTGGATAAAACCCTGGTCATTCATGCGGCCCGTAAGCGGTCGAATTAAACCCTGGTCATCCAGGTGACCCGTAAGTGTTCGAATTAAACCTTGATCATTCAAACGGCTTGTAAGTGATCAGATTAAATCTTGATCCAAGCAGCCCGAAAGAGGTTGAATTAAATTTTGATCATCGAAGTGGCCCACTTGTGGTCTAATACTAAACCTTAAAGGGATTAGGCAGCACATGTGCAATGACCTCCACTCATGGGAGATAGTACAGTTAGTCTACGACGGTCGACAAACAAAAGCAAAGTGTGAAAAGAAAACACATGATTGCATAATGAAACAGGGCACCTGGCCAAACAACCTAAACGCCACCCATTGATATAACAACGCTACCCAACGAAAAAAAACATATTCATATACGTAAGAGTATTAAAAATTTCACATGATGCCTCACATGTAAAAGAAGAAAAAACAAAAAGAGTCCTGATGGCACCCCTTGGGTGCCGAGACATCATGACTCAGCTTGATGGCTTCCCGAGGCTGAGGAGCCTCCTCGAGAGCGAGATCGGGATCTCCGGCCGCGACCGTGGGGATACCACACTAGCTCTGACCACTAAGAAGTACCAGCGTTTTGCGTGTCCAGAAACCCAATGGGAAAGCGAGGATCCACCATGGTAGCAATCCTACGGCTATAGTGAATCCCCTCCTGGAATTGCTCCTCCAAGGCAGGCGCCACCTTTTTAAGGTGAAGCCTCGTCCTCAGCTCGCCCTCAAGTGTCGCAATCCGCTCTAGGGACCGTTGGTGCGCATTCGAATCCTCTCGCAAGCCAACATTGGAGGCTTGACCCGGGTGGACAGCGCACACCCTCTCTTGAGGCACGTTGTCCTCCTCTAAGGACAAGATCTTGACCAAGCCACAAGGCACCTCGTTAGGCTGGAAAAACCAAGAAAAAGTCAACAAAGAGAACGCAAACCGCCATTACCAGATCCCAGAGTTAAATAACTAAGGTGTACCTGACGAGAAGGCTCAGCACGATCGAAGCAAATAGGGCAAAAAGGCTCCATGATGTTGTCACCCGCAGAGCTCTCTGAGTGCGACCTCTCGTCACCACTCCCCTCTGAAGAGGATGACCCGTGGGAGGGGCTAGGCATGTTATCTGGCCCCCAATTGAGAAGAGTATGAATATCAATCATATTCTTATCGGTCATGGTGAAGGGAAAAATTGCTATGAAGCAAATCGCAAAGGTCATCGCCGTTTTCTAAGCCAAGTTTCCCACCTAAAACAACCACACGCGAACCAAAAGGTCGTGTCGCTTCAAGTCACGTTGTTTTAGTACCTGACAATGCGTGTAAACGTCGCACCTATGAAGCGTTAGTCTTTGACCGGTCAACGTTTTCAATGATCAGTAGAGACTCTCAGCCGGTCAAAACCAAGCAAGAAGAATGGGAAACGAAAGAAAAGGCATGACAAAGGCACAAAGGCATAACAAAAAAACTAGCAAAATGCAAAGAACAAAAGAGACAGCTAGCAAAGCAATGCAGTACATTAATAAAATTGATGGTTTTATTAATAACAACATTATATTTACAAGGTTTGGGATACAAAAAGTCCCTAAGGAGCGTGGCTCCCAGGACGGTGCGGGATAGGCCCTTCATCACCCAACGCAAAATCAACCAGATCACCATGTTGTTGAGCACTGCGGTTGGCGGGATCAAGG
This sequence comes from Nepenthes gracilis, assembly GCA_033239525.1. NCBI lineage: Eukaryota > Viridiplantae > Streptophyta > Magnoliopsida > Caryophyllales > Nepenthaceae > Nepenthes > Nepenthes gracilis. Next base: position 591,957 of record BSYO01000026.1, on the reverse strand, counting down.
ACGTTGATTGGAAAATCAGGATCCACAATCCTAGCTATATGACTACTAATCCGGATGCCTTCCCAGAGCCTGGCCCACAGCAACTGGGTGATCTCCTCAGGATGCAGACGGGTAGTGAGCTCATTCTCTAATCTGGCAATCTTCACTCGAAGCCCTACCATAAATTTCTCCGCTAGGGAAGCTCTCTCCTCCGCTTGAGAAGCTTGCTCCTGAAGGCCAGCTGAGTGCACCATAAGTTCCAGCAATTCTTGGTCAAGTGCAGCTTTCTCTACTTGGAGCTGCTGAGCTTGGGCCTCCAGCTTATCCACCTCCGCCTCAATATTGACGATCTCCTCTTCTCGATCGCCAATAACAGCATCTCTCTAATGCAGACCTTTGCACACTGTCGACAAAATTTTATCCTCCTGCAAAAGGGCATAAAAGTCAGATAATGCCAAGCCAAGAGAAAGAAAAGGAGAACTCCAAAAGTTACCACGACGACTCTTCGTTGCCTCCTTGGTTTTATCCGTGGCCTCCAGGAGGAACTTGCCGAGGAAGGGCCTGGAGTCTGCTCCTCCTGAGACTGCGCTACCCTAACCTCTCCAGCAGGCTCCAAAGTCGCAACTTCCGGAGGATTGGGAGTAGCAACCTCCAGTGGAGGCTCAGTGACAAGGTCAACTGCCACAACTAGGGCTCCAGCAGTTGGCTCCTCCAACTCCGCAAACTGCTCCAAAGCTAGCTCCTGCAGCTCCAAAGCTGGCCCCAATGGCTCAGCTTGTGGCACCAAATCTAGCTCCTCCAGCTCATCTTGCGGTTATTAGCTGACTCTAGCTCAGCTTACGACTCGTCTGCTGGCTCCACGATGATGGCTTTCGGTTCTGACTCCATCGGCGCAGTCTGCGCCGCCAAATCTTCACACCGTGATAACACAGCGACGGCACTGCTTGCCCTAGCACTTAGCATGGCATCGTACTCTTCCAAGGTCAACTCAATTTTGACTCTAGAGCAATCTCCCACTCTCACGAGTCATCTGCCGGCCACATGGTCCAGCCTTGAGGACGACGAGGAAGGCTCCATCGTTGTGACCCTCTTTTGTTTTGGGCTGGTGGGGGCAGCATCAGGTGCGCTTGCGTCTCCAATAACCATAACGCGTGCCTTCCTCTTGAGTTGCGAGACTTCCGGTGGTGGTGGTCTCGGTTTGAGGACCGGAGAGAGAGGTCCCCAATGAGCTCTCTTGGTTTCCTCTCGAGAAATTAAGTAGTCTCTCCTGAACTCAGAAGGGTGCTCATTCACCAATTGCAACAATGCCACCACAGCAGCAGTCTTTATCTTCTTTGGTGTCCCAATGAGAGCTTTGGGAACCTTTACCTAGTCCCATGACAAGGGCCACGTCTCAGCAATATACACAAAGAAAAAGTAGTGATTCCAATTCTTCAACGAGTCATAGATGGCCTTGCTAATAGGAAGGTCTCTGGGGGATAGGGAAATCCAATCCCCACTTTGGGTGAATCGAAACGTCACCCTAACAGCGTCAATCGTAAGCATCCTCGAACGGTGGCGCAAGAATATGCACAGGTAAGCGAGATATCGCATGGCATTGGCGTGGAGCCGTGCGATATGCACATGGAGGGCCGTGAAAATATCAAGCAACTCCTATGGGACTAGGATGCGAAGCTCACTCCTCATCACTGCCATGTGTTGCCTTTGGAGAGGGAACTGTCGAATCGATCTCCCTGGTAAATTAACTATCGGGATTACAAATCCACTGCGTGATAACACGTGAAAAACTTTTTGATTGACTGTTTGACGGCATGCAACCGCATCTCTTCAATTCAAACTAGTTCTTCGGATTCTTCATCGTGCGGTCAATGAATCTGGTCAATGCTGCCCTTTCTTCCAAGTTTTCCGGGTTCTTCCCAGAGCGATCAACAAATTCGATCAATACTGTCCTCCACAAAGTTCTCCAGATTCAGACTGGAATAGTGAACGAATCTGGTCAACTTTTCCTCTGACTGTGCTCTCCAGAATGGTCAATGGCAATGCGTTCGATGGACCAAGGGCCACTGTTAGTCTCCTCACCAAACTGCCTTGGGAAAATTGCCTGACCGGAAGCATCCCATCGTGGACATGATGAAGGCCGGAGTCCCAAATCACCAGTATGGGGGGTTAGTGATGGGACGCTAATAATGGACTAGCCACGAAGGAGGAAAATATCCAAATCTTTAACGATCCAATCTTGCCAAGATGGTCAACACTGATGTTAACTAGCAAGACGCGAGTAAGATGGCAGAAGCCCAAGGCTTAAACGGCCCACTTGAGCTCAAGAAGGTCAATGCTTCCATTGACCGGCAAAGAGGCCAGTAGACCAGTTGAGGCTCAGCATGCACGCGACCCAAAACTCTATTGTCCCACGTGAGCTTCCACTGGCCGCAATGGTCATCTACCATAATTTTTCAATTCTTAAAAAATGACAAGCTCCTCTATAACAGTAATCTTCAGAGACAACGCGCATCCCGAAAGGAAGGTGCCAGGATCTTGGCATTGTTTGCAGGAAACCCTAGATGTAACAAAACACAGAAGGCAAGGCATTTACTTCTAGAGCCGTAACAACTAGGACAAGGATCACGCCTATACCAGGAAAGGTAACGATCCCCAACAAAGCGTGGGCATCAATCCCCTCTACATAAGGAAGGCAATCCATGGCCTTGGTTATAAAAATGCCATGGTAGCACCTTTCAAAGGCACGCTCTGAACAACGCTGAAACTTACTCAAACATATGCTCCCAACTGCCTACGAAAAGCTTTCAACGCTTTCTAAACTCTTTCTCTTTTTCTGCTACTAGTTCCTAACGAACTCAGTACTTAAAAATGCTCCTCACGAGCAATCATGAAAGCCACTTATTCTCCGAGTGCGTCAACCCACCTACAAATACTTTATGCATTTATTTTTACATTCTTTGCATACGCCATCTCATTTCAGAAGGCCAGATTATTGACTTGAATATCGAAATATTTTTTGTGGGATTACATCCCACCATCACCTAACCTCTTATTTAAAGTTGTGGCGTGTAAGACCCAAAACTAGTTGAACGAAGACCGAAATCCGACAGACTACTTGGCCCAAATTTGTTTGAGTTTAGATTCAGAACGCATCAAGTCTTTATATATTTTTTAATTTAATAATTTATTTAAAAATAAATAAATAATTAATTAATTTTTTAATTTGTATAAAACAAATAAACTATAATTTTTTTATTTTTAAATAAATTGTAAAAATTAACGTATCCACCCTTGTGAACTGGTTTTTTCACCTCTCCTTCCTGGCGCTTCGAAAGGTGCGCATCTTTGAGGCATTTCCCTCTTCGATACCGTTTGCATCATCATACGCCCATAGTTCCGTCCATCTGTCATCGTTCCTTCTACGTGCAGAACACGCAGACGCCACCGGTTTGCTGCCATAGATGTCCGGCTTATGCTACCGAAGGAACACAGAAAGTACAATAACAACAAAAAATTTACGCATTTGACAGAACAATTTTGATAAAAATTGAGCAAGAAAACAACGAATTCATGCTTCGCCTCGGCCGCAGAACCTATCGCCAACTTCGATTCCTTCATTCCAAGCGATTCTGCTCTTCGTCTATCTCTTCTTCAACCTCTCAATATCAGATCCCAAATGAACTATCAAAAGATTCCAAGAATTCTCAGAAATTACAGTCTCCAATCGTCCGCGTGAATACTCGAACTCTGTCTCCTCTCTTCACCGCATCGCCATCTCGCACCTTTCTCCTAGCACTCTCCAGCACAGTCATCTCGGCCGTCGTCGCTTCCTACTTGATTCTCTCCGCGGACCCAAGCAATGGCGGCCTCGATTCCAAGCCTGACCAGCAAAAGAGGCTTTTTTATACAATTGAACATGCAATTGAGCGGTCGAACGAATCGGCGAAGAGGATTATTGACCGAATGAAACAGACAGGCGTCGCAGCCTCGGTGCTGTGGCAGTCGCTGAGGTCGGTGCTGTCGTCCGCGAACTACGAGGTTCGGTCTGGTTTTGAATCTAGGGTTGCATCGTTCTTGGCTGATATTGCGGCGGTGAATGGAAGCCGGAGGGCAGCGATCGTGGCGGCCGGAGGCGGTAAAGTAGTGGACTGGTTGCTGGAGACGGTGTCTGCGGCGGGGGATGGGAGTGGGACCCAGGCTGAGGCGGCGAGGGCTTTGGCATACTTGATTGCGGATCCCGTTGTGCGGGAGGAGGTCTTTGGAAGGCCTGGCGCTGTTCCGAGACTTCTTCGATTCATTTTTGCTTCGCAGCCTCCGCGTTCTAAGAAGGTGATAAATGTGACCTTTTGGTCATTCTTATGAGCTTGAATACAACTTATATACGGTAGTAGTTTGGTGAATTTAGCTCCTGAATACAGTCGAAATCATCATATGTTGAATGATCAGTCAGATCAATCTGCAGAGTAAGAGTGACGTGAGCTCAATTTTACCTGCTTTGGTTTGCCCCTAGGCAGCAATGCTTGAGTGTAAGTCCCCTAGGCAGGAATGCTTGGTGGTCTAGCAAGTGTAAGCATGTAACTGGGTGCAAGATTCATGACTGAGAAGTGCTTTATGTTGTTATGAAAAATTAGGCTATATTATTGGCCGTTAATGACAATGACTTGAAGACGTGATTTAATTATGGAATTTCTATACTAGTTTGCACGGGGGCCTTTGTATTTGATATCTGAAATGTATGGTTGAAAGTTTGTTCTTGTTCATAACCTGCCTTCCATGAATGCACTCATTAATATCTTAGCTGGTTGCATTATGCTGATCATGATTTTTTATTCCCTCAAAAGTATAGGTGGATTCAATCTTAGCATGTGGATAATTTTAATTGCGGTATTTCTTTTCTAGTTTGCATGGGGCCCTTCATATTTAATATCTATCTGGTAAATTCAAAGGTTAAACTTGCTCATGACCTGCCTTCCATGAATGAACACATTGAGCATCTAGTTGTTGCACTATGCCGATCATTATTTTAGCATTCCTCATAAGTGATTCAATCTTAGTATATGGATAAATTCTTAAGACTATACAATTTCACATCTTCTGCTAGGCAGGACTGGTGATTGTGGTGCTTTCAATGTTATATGGTTTCCTATCACCTGACTTGAAGAGTCTCTACTTTCCCAAAAAAAAAAAAAAAAAAAAAAAAAGACTTGAAGAGTCTCTAGCTGAGCCAATAAGTAGGTGAACGCAAACATCTGCTTCTACAATAGGGTTTTTCCATTTGTAAGTTAAAACTTTTGGTTATTTATAAAATCAGCATTCCAGTTCAAAACGAAAAAGGGCTACCTTGAAATTTTGCACAAATGTTTGAAATGAGGGCATCTTGATAATCTTTATTCCTGGGATGAATGATCAGCTTTGACATTTGGGATGTTACACTGTTCCAGTTTAATCTTATAATGATGTTTTGTATTATTGTGATGTTACTCGTATGGCTCTTTGCTACCAATGGCTTTTTATTGCTACACACAAAAAAGAGCCCTTTAGTGCTTATTCAACTATGCCTGTATATTATCTTCTTAACTTTTTGTGTTGTCTCAATGAAATTGATGTAACTATCTACTAATTCATTCATGAAAGTTTGGTTTCTTCAGGGAAATTTATTTTTCTTTGGAAAATGTGATATTGTGCTAGGTATTGCGAAAATGTAATCATTATTTTATGCAGCTGTTTTTCTAGCTTATGATGTTTTGCTATTATTTTCTCTGAATTCTAATTTGAATATACTGCATTTTCATTGGCCAGAATTCAAGACGTAGTTCATTCGATGTTTCTGATTCTTTGAAAGGCAGGAGCATGCTTGTCGCAGCGATCATGGATGTAGTAACTTCCAACTGCAAGAGCTTAGACGATATATCTTTTCGGTCATCTCTCCCTGAAAAAGCCGAAATGAGGGATATTGCAGCTGCTATTGAAGTTATTGAAGGTGGTATGAATCTGGATGACCCGGTCGCCAATGAAGATGATGATGATGGTGGGAATGGATTGAAGGGCATTGGAATGAAGGTTCTTGGAGAGACGACAATTGTGGGACTTTCAAGATCTGGGGGGTTGATGAAATATGCTGATGTTGGTGACGTAGAATATGGAAAATATATACCTAAAAACCTTTTGCATCAGATAAGGCTTGACAGCTTTCTCCCAGAAGCAAATTTGTCCTCTGCTGTTGTTCCTGGTCTCTGGGATGATTTGCATTCTCAACACATTGCAGTTCCATTTGCAGCCTGGGCATTAGCAAACTGGGCCATGGCATCAGAAACTAATAGAATCCACATTCAAGAACTAGATCGAGATGGACATGCAGTCATGACTGCTTTAGCAGCGCCTGAAAGATCTGTGAAATGGCATGGCAGTTTGGTTGCTAGGTTGCTTTTGGAGGATAAAGATCTTCCATTATATGACTCTGTTTCTGAGTGGAGCTTTAATCTTCTTATCACCATATCACAAGCCTGTAAAACTGAAGACATCCCTCTCGCACAGGTGGCTTTGTCTGCATTTTTGCTTTCTGTTGAGCGGAGCCCTGGGGCAAAGAAAGTAGTAATGGAGAAAGGCCTTCCTGTAATGAGAGAGACTGCAAAACACACAACAAAGCACATGAATATTCAAGAAGCACTGGCTATGGCCTTAGAATTGATTTGTACAGGTGAAATTCATTTGTCACTTGATGAAAGTCAAAAGTGGTCTAGCATCTTGCTTTCATGGGTTTGTGGAGAATTTCCCTCTGAAAAGACAAGGTCATCAGCTACCAAAATTCTTTCTCACATTCTTGAAGACTATGGGCCATTATCCGTGCCAATATCTCAAGGATGGTTGACTATTTTATTATCTGAAATTTTGGAAGCTGCCAAGCCAGCATCAATGAAGGGAAGTACCCGGCCTAAAAGTGCCAAAGTGATGGAAGTGAAGGTTTGGAGATGTTATTTTTTTCATTTGATAGTGTGCGTGCGAGCTGTAACACAAGTACAACAGTTTCTAGTTGTTATGCCTCAGATTCTTCGTTTGTATGCCAATATTTATTAACCTAACTTGTTTTTGCAGACTCAAATTAATCAGTCAAACATTTCTTCCACTGCACAAATTGTTAATCAGTTGGCAACTGCTGTTGTTAATCTAGCTGGCAATCAGCTGGGAACTGTTGATGATTCTGCAGACACATTTCCCCTTAAAGATCTTCTTTCTCAAGAACCCTTTGCAGGACCATTTAAAAGCTCAAATAAAGACCGCTATTCTAAATTTCATGTTGCAGACTCTGCAGTGGCCTCCCTTAAGGGGATCAAAGCTTTGGCTGAAATTTGTTCAGATGATCCACTCTATCAAAACAAATTAGCTGATTCAGGGGTGCTATGTCTTGTGAGGCGTTACTTGCTGCGAGATGATTATGAAAAACTGGCGGCTATTGAAGCATACAATGCCTCAAGAGCCAGAGAGACACATGAGAACACATCAAATGCTCCTAATGAATCAATTCCCATGAATGATAAAGATCACTCAAGCGTCCAATTTACCCCAACTTCTCATATTCGGAGGCATGCGGCTCGACTGCTAACTATTCTTTCAGCCCTCCCAAAGGCCCAGAAGGTCATTAAAGCAGATGAAATTTGGTGTAAATGGCTTGAAGAGTGTGCTAATGGGAAGATTCCAGGTTGCAATGACCCAAAAACTCGAAGTTATGCTAGGGCAACTCTGTTAAATGTACTTTGCAATGGGAAAGGTGATTCAGACTTCAACAGTGGTGGTTCTAGTAATGATGAAATCCCTACTGTGTCCTGTTATGATGATATGATTTTTATAATTAATCCTGAATCAACTCACTGGAAGTGCCCTGACACTGTGGACTCAGAAACTTTCAAGAAAAATACTGTGGCTACTGATGAGCCATACTATGTTGAGAGATCAGGTGCAGATGAAGGTAAATCTGTTGGAGAAGGAGAAGTTAGCACCACAAAAAGCAATGCTGATGATGCAACTAATGTCACAATGGGATATGACAGCTGCTTACAGGCTAAAGTTCCTCCCCTGGACATAATATTTGTTCATGGCCTGCGTGGAGGGCCTTTTAATACTTGGCGCCTATCTGACAACAAGTCTTCAACTACGTCTGGCCTTGTGGAGAAGATAGATCAGGAGGCTGGAAAGCAAGACACCTTTTGGCCAGGTGAATGGCTTTCAGCTGATTTTCCTCATGCCCGTATCTTTACACTTAAATACAAGGTTTGTTTTGTTCAGTTTTCGTATTTATTTGTAGTTTGCAAATGGAATTTAAAAAAGAAAAAACTATCTTAGCCTGTGTTACCTGCTGAACTGTATGTGGACAATTGGTGGATTGATGCCCTTACCACCAAAATACAGGGAAGTTGAGGGCAGAGATGAAACGTTTGTGCTTTAGGTTTCTGTAGATCTGATACGTTTAGATGGTTTGGATCATGACTTCGAACTCTAATTTCATTTTGGTTGCAGACCAGTCTCACTCAGTGGTCTGGAGCCAGCCTGCCTCTTCAGGTTTGCACCTTTGCTTATCATTTTAGTAGCATAGCAATTGTATCTTTCTCATTTATTTTACATGCATTTTACTTTTTGGGGAACTGTGTGTTTTGTAATTTGTTTTACAAACTATATTTTGCATCTCGGGATATTCTTATCCGTTGGTTTCTTTCCTAGAATGAACAGTTGGAAGTAATCAGTTTTTGCTTATTTGAAAATGTATATCTGGCAGCTATAAAACGTGGACACTTCCTTCAGGGTGGGTATAATGTCAGAGTCAGATGCATATTGGAGTTGGATGCATATCCAACACCAATGTGTTCAAAATTTTTTATTTATTTTGGACACATATTCGGCACAACATGTTCAAAATTTTTTATTTGATTTGGACATGCTAGGGCATATTGGAGATATGCAGGGGACATATTATCTTTTTTCAATTTTTAAAACCAAAAAAAATATTGTTTTCTGCTAAGCAGCAAAAAATATCCCAAACATAATCCATTTTCTTAGCAAACTAGTTGTTTGAACATATTACTTACTAAAACAAAGAGAAGGATAAGGCTAAGAGTGGTCAAAATTTCTTTTTGCTAGAATACAGGAGTGAGAGAGAATGAATTATCTTTGGTGGCTGTTTTTCCTTGTCTGAAAAATAGGCGGGAGATCTTATAGTCTATAATTAGGAAGCATGAACACTTCATTTGGAGTAATGTTTTGGTCTCAGACACCTGTCCAACAGACAAGCTATAAACATATTCAGGTGTGTTCAAAATTTTTTTTATATAATTAGGACATGTTGAGGATGTACCTTTGCTCCTTTTCAATATCCAATACAAAAAAAGGACCTTTTTTACAAACTCTGTTTTGTGCTAATTAGCAAAAAAAGTCCAAAACATATTCTCTTTTTGAAGTGAATTATCTACTAGAACTCATTATTTGAATTATTATTTACAAAAAAAACAAAGCAAGAGCTCAAGGTGGTCTAAAATTCTCCTAACTAGAAACAGAAAATGAGAGATTTAAAAGTATTTTTAGTAACTATTTAGCCTTATTTAGTTAAAAATAGAAAGATGGAGAGATATCTTATTGTTTATAGATATGCCATCTGCGTGGATATGGACTTTTAAAAGCTTATTTGGTATAAAATAGTGTTATTTCATCAATAATATTCATATATTAATATGAAACTATGGTTTTTGGTTAATATATGTCTATCGTGCTGTATCCCATTTTTAGAAAAATTGTGTGTCACATTGTTCGTGTAGTGTCATGTTTGTGTCCTGTGTCCATGCTTTTTAGTCTAGCAATATCTTCCTTCTACCTTTGGCGGTGTTCAATTTCGCTTTCAATGAATTAATTTTCAATTATTGGTCATTGTCATGCCCTCTGTGCTAATAGAACCGTAAATGCCTAAGCTTTCTAAGGTGTTAGCCTACCATAAAGTTCATTTCAAGGGGATAATTTATATCCATGTGCTTTATATTTGTTTGGAGTTGCTTTCAGAATGCAACCAGCCCTACCCTCCCACGTCAGTTGCCTGAGCATCTTCTCCATTCTCATTCAATCAGGAAAATGCCTTTTATGTTTTGTTGATTTGTCAGTTGAGTGGATAAGTGAACATCTATACTTTATATAAGGGGGATTTTTAAATGGGAAATGTTAAGAACAATACTGATTATATTATATTGATTTTATAACTAAGTACAATAAATGTTGAGTATTCATAACTAAGTATAATAAATGAAATTATAGACTACAGAAACCTGAATAAAGAAAGTATTTTGAAAAATATTCTGAATCTCAAGATATACTTTAGAGAAAATGGAGAAATAATCTAAATAAAACAATAATTAGAGAGTCTAACTAGTGAAGTTAAAAGAAAATTGAGCACGCCATGACACTGCTAGGATCTCATGAAAACCTTTATGGCCCTTCCCTGTATTTTCTTTAGAGAACATGGAGAAATAATCTAAATAAAACAATTAGAGAGTCTAACAAGTGAGGTTAAAAGAAAATTGAGCATGCCATGACATTGTTAGGATCTCATGAAAACCCTTATGGCCCTTTCCCATATATACTTTAGAGAACTTGGAGAAATAATCTAAATAAAACAATGATTAGAGAGTCTAACAAGTGAGGTTAAAAGAAAATTGAGCATGCCATGACATTACTAGGATCTTATGAAAACCCTTATGGCCCTTCCCTGTAATTGAATTGAGCCTCGAAAATCTATTTTAGGGCATGACCATTCTTTAACCATGATATTCTTTAATACCCCTGTTAAACTCAATATGTGTTATAAACACCTTTTTGAGTTTGAAAATTAATTCACAATTTTGACTGGCAAGCTATGTTAGAACACTAATCCTACTTTTGAAAGAACACTAGACATTTCTATGAATAGAAATCACTACTTACCAGAGCAAGACATTGGTACAGTGCAAGAAGGAATGCTCATAATCTTTTGCTTATAGAAATGAGAACCCAACACTACTAAACAAATAAGAATACTGGTGTGTGCAATCTCATAAAACTCTCGGGAAAATAAAATACAAACACTGGTGTGTGCAGTCTCCTTTATCTATTAAAAAAACACAAGCATTGAGACTGCAAACATTTGAATGAGTCCGTACAGCCTGGAAATAGAGCAATAAAAAGGGAGAAACAGAGTAGGGACAGCCTGCTCATGCATGGTTCAGGGAACTGGAATGGGAAAGTTGAAAATGTCCCTAGTCAAGTAGAGCCTGAATATTTTTATTCTTGGCTCAATGTGATAATTTAAACAAGCTCAAGTCAAGCTTTATTTTCTTAGCATGAGTTCATCTTGAAAAAAAAAAAATTAACAGAGTCGAACTGGTCTCAAACTTGTCTATTTATTAATAACTAGCTGATCATAGAAGTTATTTCTATGTGCATAAACAAGCGAAGATGAACCTGAGCTCTACTTGTTTGACAGACAAACTCAATGAGTCAAACTCAAGCACATAGGTGAGTCTGTTAATAAGTATTTTAATGGGTCCATATATTAGACATAAAAGAGTCATTTATTACTCTTTCATTAATTCTATTTACGAGGCTATAAACAAGTTTATTTACAGGCCCATTAATAAGCCTATTAAGGAGTCCATAAAAGAGCCTAAACAAGCTGTTCATATTTCTTAATGTATAAGTCTCAGTCAAGCTCAGTTGCCTTTGCCAGTAGAGCCTTTGAGCTGTTCACAACGCCTTGGCTCAGTTGTAGACCTAGTTACATTCACAGTTCATGCTATAGCTGAGAACAGTCAAACAGAAGGCAGCTGTAGTAGGCCAATTTCGTAAATGGCATCTGAGAAGAAAACCTTATGGCTAACATGCATAGAGATCAAAGGAAATTTTGGTTAGATCTGGTGGCAGTACCACAATGCTAGCTGCTTGCCAACTGCAACAAAATTTTCAATGTGATGGATCTAGAAGTTGGCTTTAATACTAGGCTAAGAATAAAACTAGTTGTATTAAATTGAATAATTTTTCATAACTAAGTACATTTTATGAATTTATGGACTAGAAAAACCTAAGGAAAGTACCCCAAAAGATGTTCTACCTATAATTAAATGATTTATTATTTTGAATATTTGAAGATAATTGGAAATAATCTAAACACCTCTAAATTGCAGAAGCCATCTTAAAAAACTTATAAACACTTAAGGTGTAATATCTCAGCTAAAAGTAAGGAGGTTTTAGGTGGCAGATTTAATCTTTTAGAGGTGAGGTATAAGCTTTTCTTTTCTTTTCTTTTCTTTTGAAAACCTTTTGAAAACCTGCATGTTTAAAACATGTGAAAAAGCTATCAGGTGTCTATTTTCAAAAAAACTTTAGCTGTGAGAATGGGAAATGCAAAGAAGATAGGAACTCCAAACACTGAATTGATATTCTTCTTCCCAGTGCCACATTACTTGCTGAATCTCTGCTCAAAAGGAGGTTTGAAACAGAAGAAAATTGGTTATCAGGCATTTGATAGCCAAAATTTGAATTTAACAATGATATGGGAATCTGTGGTTTTGTATTTTTCTTCAGAAGTCCTTCCATATCTCTCTTCTTTTGAAACCTGGTCTTCTGCATGACCCTTCACCAAAAGTCACATTTTTTATTTAAAGCTTCAACTCCATTATGGAGGTTGAGAAGGATGATGTTGTCTTTGCCCTCGTGTCCATGGCCTTTTAATTTTTCAGTTTACATAAATTCCCCATTGAACAAATTTTTTTAAATAAGCAGTGCATTATAGTACATTCACAATGAAATGAACGGGAGGTGAAACACATTCCTATATGCTTTTTTAGGTTTGGTGGGACGATCTGTGTTGTAATGTTGCTTCAATTGAATGAAGGGGAAACTCGCTACCATCCATAAATTAAGGAGGTTTCTGATCGATAAAATGATGTTCACACTTAAAAATATTGATTCATAGGAAGATATTTCAAAACAGGATCTGTGTCTTTTCCTACTTTTTGGGAGGGGGCAGTTGGGGTGGAGAATGATTCATCATTCATAAGCATGTCATGTCATTTGTGGTTGTCCATTAGTGCCTCAGTTTAATAACAGATGCTTTTTTATTGCAATGGTTACATCATGCACTTGCATTTGGGAATTCTGCAGGAAGTGAGTTTGATGCTTCTCAAGAAGCTAGTTGCTGCAGGGATTGGAAAGAGACCTGTTGTGTTTGTGGCACATAGGTTTGATGTTTCTTGGTTGAAATGCTTTTTCACATTATACTTCCTTCATCTTCTTCCTCTTATAATGGATTGTAGTCCCATTTGACTAGACAATGTTTTGAGATCTCTCTTTTGTAGATATATGGAATCCTGATGTGAAGCTAATGTTTACAGTATGGGAGGCCTGGTTGTGAAGCAGATGCTATATGAGGCTAACACAGAAAATTTGACTGATTTTGTAAACAACACTGTTGGAGTCGTATGCTCTTGTCTCTTTCTAGAGAATTGTTACATTGAATTACATGTTAGATGCTTGCTAACAATGGTTTTTCACCTTGGTTTTAGTAGGTTTTCTACAGTTGTCCACATTTTGGCACCAAACTTGCAGATGTGCCTTGGCGGATGGGTCTTGTGCTCCGGCCAGCACCCACGGTAAGTTCTCATGATCAGCTGACCTGATTTCATTTGCAACAATACATCATTCTTTGTTTCTCCTCTCGCTCTTTCATGTCCTTTTTTAGTATTATGTAGATATCTCCTGGTCTATGAGTTGCATTCATCATGTATTTCTGGTTAATTTTGTAGGTAGAGGAGCTAAGAAGTGGATCTCCAAGACTGGTAGAGCTTAATGACTTTATGCGTCGCCTTAACAAGAGAGGGTTGCTTGATGTTCTTAGTTTCTGTGAGGTAATGTGTTTTCTTGTTTGTATTATTAGATTAGCAATATGATCCAGTGTTTCTGACATTAAATAACCTTTCCAGACCAAGGTAACTCCAATTGTTAAAGGTTATGGAGGATGGGCAATCCGAATGGAGATTGTACCAATTGATTCTGCTTACCCTGGATTCGGCGATCTCGTGGTATGTTTGTTAGTGATTGAAAACTCCCCTCTTGTTTTTGGATGAAAATATCAATATGGATATCAGTTTTAGTTTCTCCCATATCAGTATTGGATAATACAGAAGAAAAAATAATTTTTGAAAATCTTAAATTGATAGAGTTGTATCAACTTATATAACGGCCAAATATTGGATGTATTGGAAATATCGGTGTTGGGGACAAGATGCTGATACATATTAGTTGCTATTTATAATATTGGCCGATATTTTTATTTATGTAATTTTATTTGATGCTGAATGACACTCGTGATTTGGTGTTGTGTCAAACTTTTTTTTTTCACAACACTTGCCTGATAGTTTAATTTGATGCCAAGGATCACAATTTATTATTGCAACACAATGTTATACTTTTCTTCCATTCACATCGAGTTGAATAATTCTGAAGGGCTCGATTATCGTTGTCATAGAAAGAAAGAGGCATTGTACAGAGAGGGACAATGGTCAGGATGCAAAAATTTGGATTATGCATTCAATAACTTTCACATTCATGTGTCTAATTTGATATTCAACGATTGTCGATGTGTAGTATCTTTGTTAGCATGGAAATAATTGTTCTCATAGGTGTCTATGTTATTTAAGTAGTTTTAAAAGTTAAACTCTTAACATTATCTGCACGGGTGCAGTGCAGTTAGTAAGGTAAGTTAGGGCAGCGTGCTTGGATCAGTGGGTGCGGTAGTGGGAGGATAGGAGATTCTTTGTCATAAAAAAATGATAAAGGAACGATGGCTCTAGTATTTCTAGTGCACCTATGGCCATTTTCTGTTAGCAGAGATAAACATTTATTGATGGCTGCAGCTTGTTTTCTCTTGCCAATTTGCCTTGGATTATCCAGGGATTGTATTTCCCTCTCCATACTGTTTTCTGTAAGCTTGGTTTTGTTAGCAACGCCGAGGCTTATGTTCCCAACATCCTTTCCTTCTGTGACATCTGCAAGCAGGTATTAGAATCCACAGACCACATCAATTCTTGCAAGCCACTTAGCCGCGATGATCCTGCCTATGTGGACCTATTAAATTTCTTAAGAAAATTGAATCCATAGCATGCAGAATCTGGATTTGGGCTTCATGACGGTGGTGGCGGCCATGTGGTGGCAATCAAGTCTATTGAAATGCAGCGATGGGTTCAAGCTTCAGACACGAGGTCACAAAGCTATGAGCCGAGACATGAGGATCGAGAAGCTATGAAAATTCATCGTGCTGCCTTTCCCAAATCAACAGCTTTTTTTTGTTTGGCTGGGAAGATTGAGTTGTTATTGGCCAAAACGTAGGGAGGACACTTGTAAAGGAAGTTTGAAATGAAGCCGTTGTATTTAATTACATCACTCATATTTGAAAGAAATGAATATTGTTTTACACTTCACCCAAGTGCTGCTTTCCTCAATAATGTTTATTGCTGTTTAGTGTGGGACCCCGCTTCTATTTCACAAATGCAGCTTCAGAATCTTACAGCAGCTCCACCTCAAAATCCTTAGGTTGGTTAACCTTCCCCACAATGTTTTTACCATGCCGGCCATTTGACCCTTGCGGGTGGCCACCTCCATGAGTGCTTCTTGAATGCCGGGGGTGTTCCAGGCCCCCATGCCACCGGGACTTGGTAAGGCTAGAGTATCCCAGACTCCCTGGGTGCGGCTCAATATACGAGATGTTTGGATATTTGCATGGAAGGTATTTTTTTTGTTATTGTTCATATAAATGACACTAATAATGAATACTGAGAAAAAAATTCGATGCAGATTCTTTGATGGCCCATGCATGAGATGGTCTTGAAGTTTTAAATTAGTTTCCACACCACAACATTGGCCATAGATGGAAAAGACTCTCTAGATTATTTTTTATGAGATTTTTTCAATGTTTAAGTCCATACAATACTTAGACAATATGAAGATAATGTTGTAATATCGCTAGATTTACAAGGGGTGAGCTTACTATGCTCACTGGGCTAGTACATTGGTACACAGTGCAATCGACACTAGTCATTGGAGCTAAATGTGGTGGGTGACCCACCCTTCCTGTTATAATTGCATTACTGCTGAAGGTCAAACACATTATAATTTGTTCTAGCTTGTTTTGTATCTTTGTAGGATCAAACATGTTATTGTTAGGGTCCCTTAAACAATCTTGTGCTCTTTATTGGACTTTGATTCATCTTGATATTTTAAAAAATATGCACCTCAGGTTGGCTCACCTGTGCCTGTCAGCCATAGTGGTTATCTTCAACCCTATAACATTGGCCAGTTAGAGGGGCAGGGTTCCTACTTTTTTGAAGTAATGATTTTGCCCTTTAAATGATTTTTTTTATATATTTTAAAATTATAAAATAATCTTTTTTTTGTTAAAAAAAAAAAAGGGACAAAATCTTGCTTCTCAAAGCGGGATCTCCCATTCTGGCTCGATTAATGTCATTTTCAACTCCTACTTGCAATTTGTATTGACATATTGTTATGGCCAACTCGTTATCTTGCATGTTCTCAAATGATTAGTTAAACTTATTAATTTCGGTTTATTTGTTGGCCCCACAATGTGCCATGGATCGATTGTTAGGACTTAAGCTTTAATTTTTTTTTATCTAATTTTATATTATTTAAAAATTATTTAATTTATTTATATTTGTATTCTATTATATTCTATATTAGTTTAACTAAAGCCGATGTCTTTATAGATTTCTTATTTTCGGATAGATGCTTAAAATTTTAAACAAAAGGAATGATCAATTCAAAAGGGCAGGAAGTCGGCAGAGAGAGAGAGAGAGAGAGGAGGAGGAGGAGGAGGAGGAGGAGGAGGAGGGAGAGGGAAGACGGGTCGGGGAGGACTGACAGGGTGAGGTGGGAGTGGAAGAATCTTTAATCTGATCAAACTTTAGTTATAGAAAAATCTTTAATCTTATTGTATAATTTCAAATCAAACTTAAAAATACATAATCTCGTTATAAAAAAAAAATACTAAATAAAAATTATAAATAGAATTAAGAATTATAGACATTATAAAAATTACAACATTATAAATTATCATTACTAACTATATTTGTTTAGTTTCTCTCTCTTAATCGCCTTGTATTTCTGTTTTTCTTTTCCCCCTCTGGTTCTACGCTGCTGCTTCCTACTTCCGTCGACAGCTGAAGCTTAAGCATAGTGATAATGGCAGCTTTGCAATGGTGCCAGTTACCAGCACCATCACTACTGATAGACAATAACTGCCCGCTATCTCTATCTCTATCTCTATCTCCACACACAAGAAGCCGCACCCAAATTTCGGCCCACAGATCTCTCCTTCTCAACCAAAGACAAAGAGCTTCGGTAGGTCCACCCATCATAGTCTCCTGCTACTCCGAAACGACCACCATTTCGACAACGGCGTCGTCGTCGGACGCGTCTTCATCTTCAACGACGTCGGCTTCTCCGGGGGCCCCGCCGCCTCCACTTCTCAAGAAGAGGAAAAGATATAGAAGGGCGTATCCAGGAGAGAACAAGGGAATCACTGAAGAGATGAGATTCGTCGCCATGAAACTCCGTAACGCTAAACCTCTCAGCTCTTTGAGCGGCGATGAGGCCGCAACTTCTACGCCGTCGGATCAAGACAACGCCAGTGACATTGACGGTGATGGGGAGATCAATGAATTGGATACTTGGCAGCCCAGCTTGGAAGGGTTCCTTAAGTATTTAGTTGATAGCAAGCTCGTCTTTCAAACCCTAGAGCGCGTCGTTGAGGAGTCCAACGACGTCTCTTGTGAGCTACTTCCTCCTTTCGCTTTATCTGGAATATCTATTGGCTTTCTTTCCCTGTAGCGTTGTGGTTTCATTACCTCAATTTAATTCCGATTTATTGTTAAGGGGTGATTTAATTTGACTTATTATTCAATGTGCTTGCGTAGAAAAAAATACGGGAATTATGAATATCAAGGAGGAGAAACGGTTTACCATGGAAATAATATCCAAGTAATTTAGGAGTAATGCTGCCAACTTCTTATTCTCGTCAGACTCCACCATGTAAGACCAATAAGGAAAGGATCAGGGGAACGAATACTTCAGTTTACTCTGAACTATCATTCTGGTTTGGTTGAAATGAATTGTGTGGAATGGGTGGCGTGTTTTGTGGAATAAAAGAAAAAACATTGAGTTTGAAATTTGAGGATTCAATTCTTTTCCATTTAACTTCTCATGAATGTAGTAAACCTGAATGATTCTACTGATTATATAGATTTTATGGGTTGCAGTCTTGAGTCCCAATTGATGAACTTATGTTGAGCCCTAAGCCCACTGCCGTCTTCTCTCTCTGTAATTGTTGTTAATGTTTACCGTGTTGTCTAGATAGTTATCTTAAAATTGTAACTCCTAATTTGCTTACTCCCAAGACTTCTCCACACAAATCTCTGCACATTACAAAACCTTTTATCAAAGTGTACTAAAGATGAGAAAATAAAATTTGTCAACAAGGTGGTGACTGGGGGAACCAATTTACAACGAGGTCATCACTCTTCTCTACTCAAGTTAGAGGATTAAAATATTAAGTTTTGAAAAAAAGAGTAAACTCATCAAATTTGAACCAAATTTACAGTATGTTCATCACTCTTCTCTACTCAAGCTAGAGGATTAAAATGATAAGTTATGATAAAAGAAAGTCCCGAACTGAAAGAACAAACTTGTCAAATATGTTCCAAAATGTCACTATGGAGGAGTGGAGGACACCAATCTGCAATTGAACCCTTGTATTTGAGAATCATGCAGCATGGACATCATTTTAAAATTTTTGCACAACTAGAGATGTAATTGTCATCCAATTGGGACCTGATAGTTGGCGCCTGCTTCAGGATTTTTTAACCTCTTCTTCCTTCCCTTTTAATTGAATCAATGTGGCATCCCTACCATGGAGGGACCCGCTCAACAATTTGATGGCTTTGATTCCCCTTGTTATTTTCTCATGAATGTGTTGTTATCATCAAAACTTAGTTCATGTGATATTTGAGATCAACATCTGTTAAAGGACATTGAGTAACATCAATTAGTAGATATCCGTGCAGTTTATGTTCCTTAAAGAACATAGAGTTACAGGAATTAGTAGATATCTTTGTGTTGTATGTCCTTTTTATGACCAGAAAATTTTTATGATTTTTGTTGAAACAGATGCATACTTCAGAAGATTTTAGTAGATATCAATATGGTATCCCTACTATGAAGGGACCCGCTCAACAATTTAATGGCTTTGATTCCACTTGTTATTTTCTCATGAATGTGTCATTATCATCAAAACTTATTTCGTGTGACATTTGAGATCAACATCTGTTTAAGGACATTGAGTAATATCAATTAGTAGATATCCGTGCAGTTTATGTTCCTTAAAGAACATAGAGTAATAGGAATTAGTAGATATCTTTGTGTTTTATGTCCTTTAAAAGAGGTTCCTGGCTTTTTAAATGACCAGAAGATTTTTATGATTGTTATTGAAACAGATGCATACTTCAGAAAAACTGGATTAGAGCGGTCAGCACGCCTTTCCATGGATCTGGAATGGTTTTGTCAAAAGAATATAATGGTTCCTGAACCTAGCAATCATGGTCTTTCTTATGCGGAATATTTGGAGCAGGTTGCAGAAAAGAGTGGCCCCTTATTCCTCTCCCACCTCTATAACATTTACTTTTCACATATAGCTGGTGGTCAAGTGATCTCAAGACAGGTAAATTTTAATATATTACAGGTTCTGTACTCCAATGCCTTGGTCAGTTGATCTAATGTATCAAGACCCTCAATGATTTTGTCACCCCCAGAAGCCCAGAAGCACGAAGGTCACATGCCACAAACTTCACAAGACTAAACCTTGCACCTTGAAGACAAACTCAACCTGTTATAGACCATAAATGCCATTTCATGCATAAAGATTCCAAACGGTAATTATCTAGACTGGCTTAAGGTACAACTAAAAGGATTCCCAAATTTATACAAATCCACCACAAGGAAATGTACAGTCTTTTACATGAATGGAATTAAATGAAATATCATAATTGTTGAAATCTAAGTTACTCGCTGTTATGGAACTTAGAATATAACGCAAAGACATGACTAGCATAAATCAAGGGAGGACTGTTGTGTTTCCATATTTTGTTTCCCTTCCTTGATTGTAGTGATTTTTATCCCTTCTACAGTTGTATTGATTTACTACTTTGTATAATGAAGAGGAAAGAGAAGGAAAAGGCAATTAGTTCTCTTCTATATTCATAGAAGCCCTAGTGTTTACACCCACAAAGTTTGATGAGGCCTGAAGACAAGCCACTAGCTCTTGGCTTCTCTCTTACTTTTCTTGTCTCTCTTAAAAGTATATGGAAAACATATGTGAACTAAACTGCTCAACAAGTCACCTCTGTTTATCAGAGAATATAATTTTTCTCGGGGTAATGGTAAGATTGCTTTATTATATATAGGGATTATGACTATGTTAGATATTTTAGTTGGATTATGTCCATTCATTATGAACCACCTGACCTAATGTACGATCATCTGATATAATGTGAGTTAGTATTTTTGGTCAACCCTTGAACTCCACTACCCCTTCGACTTCCTAAACTCCACTGCTCTCTCTAACTCCCTAATGCTCCTCTACTTCCACTAGCCATTCTAACTGCTGTAGCAGCTAGTAGAAAGAAAAGGATGAAAAGAGGCTTTGAACTCTTCATTGGCCGGTGAAGCAAAAGAGAGAAAAGTTAGATTATGGAGATGACAAAATAAAATAGTGGTGGTATAGTTGAGAGAAGAACAAAAGAGAAAATGGGTGTGGCTTTTTTTTCATCTATTCTTCAAAACACAGTGTATTTTGGTTGGGAAAAATGAATGTTTTCCATTTGTAATTCTACTCTGGACCAAAAGCTAGTCGTTGCTAGTGTTCAATAGATTCTAATATTTTCACAGTCGTTTTGGTTTTAAATAGGTTTGTCTAATTTCTTATTTTTATAGCATATAGAAATACTGGGATCATATGCACCTTAGATTCAAGAAAGACAGTGATGAGGTCGAGAAACAACCTTAGGTACAATCAACCCATGAGAGTCTTGACTCAAGGGGAATTACATGTTTGGTTTATATCTTCTTTTTATTAAATCGGCCCCAATACGAGTTACATGACAAAGTTGATGGCCGCCTCGGACGTGAGTCCACAACATTTGGAACGACATGTCAGCATTACCAGGTGTAAAGACCCAGAATATCCATTTGTTGGTAAGAAAGTTTGCTTGTCACGCCAGATGACGCCACCTATAACATTGAAAAGGTGAGCTTTAGATGGGCGCCAATGGGATGTGGTAGCCTCACTCGGCGCAGATAATGGACCAAGTGTATCAATTGGTGATTTTTGGATAGTCGACTCACCAACTCTTATCTATGTGGCCCAACGACCCTTCTGCTCTACCTATTAATACAAACTCGTCACCTCATTTCAAGGGATCTGATTGCAAAGAGTATAAAATGCCCCTACTCTACCAAATCTCATACTCAATCAACAATTCGACGATGTGCCCCACAAGCTTGGAACAGGCGTCTATTTTGAGAAGCCTATTGAACCCATTTTGAGTAATCCATTTGACTAGAGTGCCTCACATGATGATGGAAATCCTATAGCTATCATCCTAAGAATTACAAGGGATCCACATTGTCCTTACCAGCCCATCTTCTGAGCAAACTCTCCATAAAACATATCGGCTTCACCAATGCCTGAAATAGCAGTTGCAAGAGCAGGAAATTCCCCTACTCTACCAAATATCATAATCAACACTTGACCAGAGCACCACAGGCTTGGAACTGGGTGTTTATCTTGAGAAGCGTATTGAACCAATCTTGAGCAATCCATTGACCAAAGCACCTCACATGAAGATGGGAATCCTGTAGTTATTATCCTAAGAATTACATGGGATCTATATTGTCATCTAGTTGAAAGGGACTATCATCCTAACAGCCTATTTCCTGACCAAGCTCTCCATACAACATCTTGACTTTTTTAAAGTCTGAAATAATGGTCTTGTTGCCCAGTTGAAAGAGTACGTAACTCTTTTTCCTTCTTTTTCTAACTCGAGCTTGTACTGATTTAAGCATAAGAGAGGTTTTTTTAAGGACACAACCATAGACCCTTCATTGTTGTCTGTGCTACAGAGGACCAGGGAACCAAATTAGTTAGATTGAGCTTCCCTCCTTGGGTCACCTCTATCCTATGTCACATCCTCAGTTCCATCCCTGAGAGGCCTTAGTTGATCCATGATTAATACTAGTTGATTCATTAGCAATGGTAGCAAGAATAAATCCTCTATGGTTTGAACTAGACAGGAATTAGAGTGAAATGCAGGATTGGTTGACAGTTACGTGGCACTTCAAATAACATCAAAAGTTGTGGTTTCATATTGACCAATACTTTTCTTCGCTTTTGGATCATGAAAACAACATATATTAGTGTTGGGATTAGGCTTCGTGTATCTGTCTTTCCTCAGTGCTTTTATGGTAGAAAATGTCATGCAATAGACTGCCATTTTTATTTGGAACTCCATCTGTAAAAATAGCTTGGAAAGTGTGCAAGATACAAGTAATTCAATCAGTCAAAAGTTATTGCTTATTAATAAGTTATGCCAAGAACATCGGAATTGAACTGTCAGCTTTCCCCCCAAAAAATAACCACTCCTATTTTATTCATTAGTCTAATCTGAAATGGATTATCGTCCTTTAGACTGATCCTACACATGCCCTACTTTGGTTTCTAAGGAGGAAAGAACAAGATGATATGGAATAGAAAGAACAGGATGATAAAGTAAAGAAATAAGCATTGATATTCTCTCATTTGTTGGTCTATAATGAAGGTGAGGAAGGCAGCATTTAATTCTGTCCAAATTCCACCAAAATGGTAGAGAAGGAAAATGTGACCATGATGGGAAAGATTTTTTCTCTCTCTTCCTTCCAATTATCGTTGTTTATCCAAACAAACATATGGAGCTTCTTCCTTTCTTTTGTTTTGACATCACTTCCTGCTGGCTCTTCTAACCCATGCTTGTCAATTTAAGTTTCTTGTGATCATATCTCATTATCACAATAGCCAGTTAAAGGGACATTCTTGGGAGAATGCAATAGGGCTACATAGATCTTTCACGCCTGGAGTACATGCTCTTGCATAGAGGACTTTTGATTGATAAAACAAGCCATTTTTAAATGGCGACATGAGCATTCAATGGGCATATCATCTGATGGTGCTTCAGATTTTTATCCTTCTTTGATCACCAACTGACCTTAGTAGTTGATCTATATCTTGGCCTATGTCTATGAACGCATGAAATCGTCTTCTTTTTTGAGACACGAAATCATCTTCCTCGGAAGTCTATATGAAATGTACAATTCTATTGTTCATTATTTGTTATGTGTAGGTTTCAAAGAAGATTCTGGGTGGAAGGGAATTGGAGTTTTATAGATGGGAAGGTGATGCACAAGTTTTACTAAAAGATGTTAGAGAGAAGTTGAACAGGCTTTCTGAGGTTGATTTTTCTGATTCTATCATTCATCTTTTTTTACTAAGCAGTTCCTCATGAATCTCTTGATTTTCTGATGGTGGATGCTTCTAATGTGGATCACTGCAGCACTGGTCTCGAGATGACAAAAACAAATGCTTAAAAGAGACTACAAAGTCATTTAGGTTCTTGGGGCAGATTGTCCGCTTGATCATATTATAAAGTATGTCTATTTTCATTCATGATGTTTGAATTTTAGCTGCAACTTCTGAGTTAAAAAATTATGGTGTTTACTAGTTCATTTTGCATGTAATCTGATATTTCCTTCTTTATTTTCTCGTGGTAATTGATATTTTATATGCTTATCTCAAATATTTTGGTGATGGATGGTGCTTATTAAGGCCCTTGCTCACACATATATAGCCTAAATCATTGATTTTGTTCTCATATTTTGAGGTGAGTCAATTTTATTCTCATCTTTACAAAGCAAAATTGAGTTCATTTATCAATCAAACAATTTATTATCAAATTAGCATATCTTAAGTTCTAAATAGCACCAAAAAATTGTTTATACAATTATTCAAATCCCAACCGATTAACAAAATTTGATGTCATCTTGAGCTTGATTCTGCATATGATGAGAAAAAAAATTAATTAGTAAAATGGACTCGTTTTAATACAAAATAAAGTTTCCTTGTTAAAAATAAGGATAGAAAGACTCAGCTTGAAAAGGTATGAAGGTTTATGAATAAATTTGAGTCGGCTCATTTTAAAAGAAAAGATACATGCACATTGCCAAATGAACACTTGTATATGAAAAATTAGAGCTAAATTAAGGCCGGGACATAAGGAAAGTTTTTTTAAAATTTTAATTGAGGTGATGCCTTTGTAAGATGGTTCTCAAACTAATTGAATTGAAGTTCCAGTTCAACTATCCTTCTAACAACTTACCCTGGCTCCAGAAAAACAAAACAAAACTCCAAAAAAAGGTCATTAGCAAAAAACGATGGGAGAACTATAGCATGACAATCATTTCTATAATTACAATGAAAACAAGATAATTAAGAGTTGATTGGATCAGTGAAACCTCAACATTAGCCCCCATTGAAAGGGGTCATTTGTATGGTACCAGATTGACGCAGTCAAATCTGGGATTAGGCTCCTTGGCAGAAGGGCCATGGCCAGAAAGTATGGATGTTCTCCAGAGGCTTGGGCTAAGCCCAATACGGGGAACCCTCAGTGCTGCTGTTTTTTTGACGAACTTAATCTGCATATTAATGCTCAGAGAAGCTCATGAGGACAACCAAACAGTATATGTATGCCACCTCTATGTTCGTCATATATGACTAACTTGTCCCATCAATACTACAAAACTAGTGACAAGCCAATGGATGAAGACATTGACTGAAATTGCTATTTTAATAGGGGTTAGGGGATTAGGTTAGGACTTGACTGATTTGATAAAATGCATTTGAGTGCCAAGCTAATAGCCCATGAGTCATCATGACCCCTCAGGGCCACAAGGCCTTGATCCCTTGAACGGCTATAAAAGTGGGATGGGGGAGAAAGAGAGGTTCCTTCTATATAAAACTTTAGTATTCATCAATTAACTGCTAAGCATCTCACATGGCTCCCAGACTGTGTTCATAATCCAGGTCTCATCCTACAATTTTATCTGATCCATTTCAAACACACTATTACTTAGGCATCGGAAATTGGTGTATTAGGATAAACCTTGAGTTGCTCACTAACCGTTGTGTTTTCGGCTATGGTGTTTTTAGATACAAATATCATCTTGAAGAGTCCCTTCTTCTAAGCCAATATGGACATCATTGGATCTTGGACATAGCAAATCTTTGATGTAATGGATCTTGACATAAATTTCCTTGTGCTTCATAAACCTTGTTTTTATGTTATGTGTGCATAGGATTCGAATTTGACGCTATGGATTCCAAACCAAGGCACTTGAACTCAGAATTTGGGCACAATATTTGCACTATGTATAGAAATTACTTCAAGAACCTTTTTCAAAGCACAAATTTTTCTACACGAAAATCAACACTGGAATGAAAAAAGGAAAGGACAGTGCCCAAACACTTTCAGATATTAATAACGGAAAAAGATATGATCTTGAACTCCAATAGTAAGTTGATCAGTTATTATCGGTGGGTACGGGATACAAAACTATTACTGATGGGGAAGCAATGAGAAGCTTGAAAGCAATTATACAGGATACCATGACAGGGCATGGGCACCAAGCAGTAGCAACCCCAGGTGAGCTGTGGAGGGAGAAAAAGACCACCACTACACCATAGCCCTCACCAATTAAAGACTCGGGTTGAAATAGCCAGGCCTCTAGACAGCTATAACCTAGCAACAGGGCCGCTTGCACACCCCCAAGGTATGTCCTGCAACAACATCGGCCTTCCATTGAACTTGACAAGAAAAACAGCTGTACTTGAGGGCATGATGGGAAGAGTGATAGCAAGGAAGACTGTTTCCAAAGCCATCAACTCAGAAAATTATGAAAAAAACATCTAGAATGGCTATGAAGGCTCTAATGCAATAGGAATGAATTGCATAGCAGAGAGGCATTATTTATACAGCATTGGAGGCACCCAACTATGATTCCTAACCCTTGATCCGCCCCAAGTGTTTTGTTGGCAGAGCATCTTGGTAATCGTTGAGAATAGAAACTGTAGGGTCAGCAATCATTGCAAATAGATTCCTAGGAAAAAATCCTCTAGCCATCTAGAAAAAATAGGAACAGTGTAAGGATTTTTTAAAAGCTATGATCCAGAGATTAACCCCCATGATGTCTAAAAGTCTCTTTAAACGGATAAAGGCAGACAAGGATTTAAAATCTGACAGATCCTCTAGGACTTAGCCCTAAAGAATAAGCAGGTGATGAATCCTCCTGGGACGGAAGCTCCAAAATCTTTGGATGACATGTATTTGCTGAGCAGCCACATGAGGCTGAGGCTTTCTACCTAGATTGATGAATGACCATCCAGTCTACCTGTGACCTATATGGGTGAGATTTGGATGAATTGTACTCAGATGTTTATTCAACTCGGATGAGCAACATGTTTGAAGTTTGCGTAATTGGGATGTTAATAGCACTCGGATTAGTGGGGTTTATTTGAACCATGCTCAGATGATAACTTTAATTTGCTTCAATAAGCAAAATGCTTGGATGAGCCAGTCTTATAAATCTACACCCCCCCTAAAAAAGCTCAGGCAACCACAATCAAACAAGCACATAGTGCTCCAATCAAAAAGTCTGTCTCACCTCACAGACAATCTTGCGTTGAGCTTCCTTCCCATTCGATCTATCTTTTCGTTGCCTTTTAATGTGAGGATGGTCTCAAAAGAGCACATTGTGCTCCATGCAAAAAGTTTGTGTTGTCTCAGAGACAATCTTGGGTTGAGCCTCCTTTCCATTCAACCTATATTTTTGTCACCTTTTGATGTGAGGATGATCTTGGGTTAACCCTCCTTGTTGGATCTATCTTTTCATTGAACCTCCTCGCCTTGGATATGTCTTTGCATTGTCTTCTCAAGCATGGATGGTCCCAGGTTGAGCTCCACCTTCTTGGATCTCCTTACTTCCCAAGTGCGGGCAACCCACAAATCTACTATGACCACTTTCCGTCTTGGCTACTGCTGATCCCGAGTATTCGACTATAAATATCAGGGCAATTGATGGAATCTGGTTAAACCCTGAGATTGCACCTCGCTAAAAGGTTGCACAAAAGGTACTTAATCAATGTAGTCAAACTAAGGGACCAGGGTACTCATACTAAAGGTTTCCGTCCAAAAAGTATTAGTATAATCTAGATTCCAATGCTCGGCCTACACCTCTCCCCAGGTCAAGAAAATGATGCCAATTCCAGATATGACTTTGCCACACCAAAGTACTGGATCTCTCATCGATGCTGTAGACTAAGACCAACTCAATTTACATGTGAATGCTTAGCAAAGCTCATGATGACAAAGTCCAAGCACGGCACCTTAAGTCTGTACATTAACTTGTCCCATTTGAACTACAAAAGTAAAACGGACAAGACAACTAATGAAGATATGAGAACCATAAATCTTATGTTAGTAAGTTCCATGTATGTGTCGGAGGAAGTATTTTAAATGTCGACCTATTCTCCCAGGAGTCAGCATGATATCTGGCAAATCCCTTTATCCTTTGATGATTATCAAAGACAGACAAAAGAGGTTCTTAGAGAACTATCATGTTCTATACATCTTCAATTTCCCCTTTTTTGTGCAAAGTGCCTTAGCCAAGTCACACTGCCCACAGACTTCAAAACCTAGGTCGTGTTCTATCATTCCATTTGATTAAACTCAGAACACATTTATTACTTAGGTGAATCCCTCTAATAAAGGTCCTTTAAAGGAAAATTACAGTGTATATTCTTGGTAAACCTTGAGGATCTCACTAACTATTGTCCTTTTCTGTTGTGTTTTCAAATTCGGACATCATCCTTCAAAAGCCACCTCTGGTAAAGAAAGGCAGTAGTGGATTTCGGACAGAACAAATTTTAAACATAATGGATCTGGAATGGATACCTCTCAGGCTTTATAACCATTGTCTATATGTTATGTGTAAGGTTGAACACAGATCGTCCTGGTGTGGATTGGATAAAATTTGCAGCAAAACCGAATATTGTGGTGTGGATTTTTACCAAACTGGACCAAACAATCAGTTGAAACAAACAACCAAAGCTCTCAGTTTACAGGTTGGTTTGGTTTTTGGCTGTTTGTTACTTTAAATTCATTAATCTAAAAATTATTTGTTCAATTGATGTAGTATTAACAAATTTGAAGTAAATAAGCAACAATATTGACATAATAATATCTCAAAAAGTTCTAAAATAACGTAATAAATGTTGAAAAAATAAATAGCATTCTAAGTTAAAAATTAATCATCGATCAAGAAATGTTCCAATATCAATGTTGAACTCGGACCACAGTATTTCAGTTTGGGGGGCGGGGGGAGAGGAACTACATGAGATACTATTTAATTAGAAAAGTTACTTATAAAAAAAAGTATTTAGAAAATAAAATAAATATTACACGGTGTAATCTATTTAAACTTTTCAACTCCAAAGCTTCTCCAATATATCCAGATTTTCAGATTTTGTTATTATGGCTAAGACATGATTAAGTTGTAATATCCTTTTGTCAGGTTTGATTAATCCCTGATCATGATGCATTTTGCATTTTGGAATGTGCTTAGAATATATCTGAACAATGGATTACATCTTTATGTTAAGATTTGTTGTCTTATAAATTATGTGCAAAGGAAAAAAAAAGGTGTGATAGTTGATCTTGAAGATTTCTTTCGGTCTCATAAGTAATTTCATATCCCTAATTCTTTGGCCTCAACCTTTGATATTTGTATTTGAGTTTATCTTCAAAATCATGGCGGATTTGAGTATGTTTTATTATTAAATGATTTGTCATGTGTTTATGGTAAGAAAACGTTGGCTGCTTGTTGAAATTGGGCTAATTGGGAAATATTTAAGGATTCTGTTGAATTATCTTATCATTGTAGTAAAAAATTATGTTTTAGTAAGCTAAGTTGCATGAAGAAATCATGTAGTATATGGATGGAATTGTGGAAAATTTCATGCATATGAATGGGATAATAGGTTTTTTTGGTGTGTGTGAATTGTTGCCTATTGAATGTTGGTATTATTCCATGAGTGGTATGTTGTCTGAGGGGTTGTTTAAGTGATTATGATGAATTCTTGTGGAAAATGAGGTAGTAATTAAAGATAGTTTGTGTAATTTGAGATGTCATATGTGAGATTATGGCTTTATTGAAAATGCATAAGTAAATCCTGTCTATACATGATGATTCAAATTACCCAAGAGGTATCATGGGCTTTTTTGGCAAAATTCCTATATGATAATGCATAATTTGCAATGGCAGTATGTAGTTGTTGTTGCATGTTGAATTGGGTAATGATTCATGAAAATCCATTGTGGCAGAAGGGATATTTATTTGGTGAATTATATAAATTGTCAATAATATGCTGTTGATATTTTTAGGGCTTAAACCAAACTTGTGGGTACTGGGATTGTTATGCTAGCCATGGAAAATTATGGAAGTTCCTCATGTAAATTTGTTGTTTAAAACATGGTAGAATGCAGCAAAAGTGATGATTTAGATGTTGATTTTTTTAAGGTTCATTGTGTTTGATTGGAATTTTGGTTTACATATATTTTGTGGTGTGTGGTTGGTTGTGGGATCCTCAACTGGTGGCAATGTAAGTGTGGCTAAGATTATGGTTGAAACCATTGAATAATTAGTGGTGGTAGTATGGGGGAGTTGTTGCATGTTGAATTGGGTATTAGCTCATGAAAATCCATGATGGTTGTGGGGATGCAAGAGCGAAATTGATTGGTGAGTCATGTAAGTTGTCAAACATTGTTGATATTTTTATGGTTGAAGCTAGAAGCTTGGCTCCTTGTATTATTCAAGCTAGGAAAATTATGGGAGTTCCTCTTGTAAATTTTGGCGTTAAAACTTGGTAGAATGTAACAGAAGTGATGATTTAGGTGTTGATGATTTTGTGTAAGGTTAAGTGTGTTCCGTTAGTATTTTGGTGTATGTGTATTTTGTGGTATGTGGTTGACTGTGGGGTCCTTAAGTGGTGACAATAAAAGTTTAGTTAAGATGATTCTAAAATGTTGGCATTTTGTTGTTAAGATAGTATTGTTGTTTCAATGCTAAGAAGATCATTGAATTTTTGTTAATGAAGTTGCTTAATGGTGTCTAAGTATGGCCATAATGATGTTAGTCAAAAGGTAAACAATGGAAGGAAATCATGTTAGCTGAATGATGGTCAAATTTAGTACCATAGGATTTGAGCAAGATGATGCTTACATCTTGTGGTAAAAATGATGATTCGGATGATGGTCAAGTTTATATTTTTGTTGGATTGATAATAAAATTGGTTATATGGTAGAGTTGGTATTTGGTGGGGTTGAATGTTAAGTTGGTAAAGTAAGAATTAAGATAAGCACCGAGTATGGACACCACAAGGTTAATATTGGAAATTAAGTGTGGTGAGAATTAAATACTATGAAATGTTGTTAATGAAACTGTAGTGGTGGATTGGCTTATGAGGATATTTGTGTCTGTTTGATGTTAAGTTATGGATTAAGGAGTTTAACTTAGAAGAAATGTTTGATATTAAGATATGGTAAAACTACTTTCCATGTTGAACCTTCCTTTTTGTTGGGCTTTCATGCCTTTGATCATATATTTAGATACGTTGTTGTGTTTTGGGCTCATTGCTATAAGCTTTCATCATTCATTCCAGAATGTTGTTTATATAGACGAATTAAGGAATTAATGGGTGCTTAGTTTCGTCTATGTGCATAGCCTAATTCATTCCAAATGAGTTGTGAGGATCATTATGTTTATATGTTCTTCATGTGAACAATTATATGGAATCGATGGAGTTGTGAGTTGAGACATGTCTAGCTATATGTAAGGTGCTGTGTGTTTTGACCCTGCGGATGGGGACTTTCTAATACGTTGGTTGATTGTTCATATCATCATGAATATGGTTCTGAAACAGTGTTTCTATTTTCAGTTGTATTTCCACATGATCTTTATTTGATTTGTGAATATTTTGTATTATGCTATTTGCATTTCTGATGATTTCTTGTTGTTATTGTTGTTCTCATCCTTTGGGCTATGGATTATTTGTTGGGATTTGGGTCATCATTATGGTTTTCATGTCAGAGTAGCTGGCTTGGTGTTTGCTATCCCGAATGTTTATGGAGTGATTTAGTCTGTTCTTAATATCATGTACATGTATTATTGCAGTGGCTATTGTATTATGTTTTTGATGTATTGTATTATGCTTTAATTCTTGATTTGACCCTCATGGGGGCAGGAGTAGTTGGCTTGATTTTTGCTTGAGCTAAATGGGTCATGAAGTTCCAGTGAAGATGTCTCAAATTGTGCTTGAGCATGGGGGCAGGAGAGCATTTCTGTGGAGTGAAGTACCCATTGGCAGGGGTTCAAGCGAATCCTGCTCAGGTTTCAGACAAGTGGGCTGCACCATTGCAGGCAAGTATATGTCATGAATCTTTGTTTTGCAATTATATTGCATGTCTTCCTCTTTGTTTGTTAGTAGTTTCTTGTATTCAAGCCTTGATTTTATCTCTTGAAATCCTTGCTCTCAATGTTTATAATTGTATATTTTATGGTGTTGCTATATATTGGCTGGAGATATTATATATTGTTAAATTGCTGTTATATGAAATGGAAGACTGTTCTGTGGCTAGTATAAGGAAACCATGGACAAATCACTGGTTTGTAAGGTTTGAGTAATGAATGAATAAATTGTGTCTATATTTGGTGATTTGATTGGCTGAGTGGTAAGAAAGGTTATGTAGAGAGAATTCTGGTACGATGATGAATAATTAGTGTTGATAATATCTAAGAATTGTTGCATGTTTAATTGATATGAATTTATAAAATTCCATGTGGTCGTGGGGATGCATGGTTGAAATTGATTTAGCAAATCACGTGAGTTGTCTATAATTTGATGTTTT
The DNA here is from genome assembly GCA_033239525.1 of Nepenthes gracilis. NCBI lineage: Eukaryota > Viridiplantae > Streptophyta > Magnoliopsida > Caryophyllales > Nepenthaceae > Nepenthes > Nepenthes gracilis. The sequence goes on along the minus strand of BSYO01000026.1, from coordinate 559,804 downwards.
GATATTTATGGTTGAAACTAGAAGTTTGGTTCCTTGAACTATTTATACTAGCCATGGAAAATTATGGGAGTTCCTCATGTAAATTGAGGTTTAAATTATGTTAATATAGTAATGTGATGGTTTAGGTGATTTTTGGTTTTGTGGTAAATTTAAAGTGTGTTAAGTTGGTATTTCTATATACATGTTTTGTGGTGGGTTGTTAGCCATGAGGTTCTTTAAGTGGTAACAATGGAAGTGTGGGTTAGATCATGCTAAATGTTAATGTTATGTTGTAAATTTTTAGTAATTGTTATTATAATGGTATGAAAATGAGTGATTATGTTATCGTATTGGTCTTGATTGGTTATGTTGTTAGGTTGGTTTTTATTGAATACTTTGATAGGTTGGTGCTGTTTGACTATGTTGTTATAGTGTTGTTATGTTGCTAGGATTGGTTGGTTGGTTGATTTTGATTTTAGTATTGGAATTTAAGGTGAGCTGAGAGTATGGAGAATTAAGTTCCATGAATTGTTGTGCTTATGTATAATATTGTAAATAATATTGTTGAATTGATTTGAAGGGAAATTTTGGGTTAGCCGTTGGTCAGAAGAGGTTGCTTTGGGTTAACTAAGTTCTACATTTTAATTGGTGTTATGGTATTGTTTAATGTTTACCTTGGAAGACATGAATTTCAGACTGATGAAAAAGTTTCTTCCTTGTTGAACCTTCCTTTTTTGTTGGACTTTCATTTGTTTGATTTATCTCTTTGGATATGTTGTTGTGTTGCTGGACTCATTGCTGTATGCTTTTATTGTCCATTTTGGAATGATTTAATATGGATGAATTAAGAACAATGTCTCTGAAAAAATGGAGTTCTATTGGTGTGAACCAATAGCCTTGGCTATGTTCTACAAAGCCTATTTTATTGCAGGTGTGTTGCTAGGATCGTTATGCTTACATGGTGTATGTCTTCTCTTGGTGTGAATTGTTTTATGGACAGCGTTTTATACAGTGATTTGAGATGTGCCTAACTGCATTTTGAGGTGTTGTGAAATTTTTTATTCCTACCAATGGGTACCTTCCATACTTTGGCTGGTGGTTCAACATATGGTTTGAAAATATTGAAATTCTATTTGCTGTTGTAGAGGATCCTCATCTTGATCTGTGTATTGTTTGAGATTCTAATTCTGTTATGTTTTAATCCCACTTTATTCAAATTCCATTGTTGTTTCGCTCACCCTTTGGATCTTGGATATATTTGTTGAGCTTTTGACTAACCTTTGCATCATCTCCATTTCAAATTTAGAGGCTTTGACAGATTGAGAAGATTGAGTTGGTGATAGGTGGACTGAAGACATCTATTAGTCTACAATGGAGAGTTTTGCATATATTTTCATTATTGTAAAATCGTTTAAAAATATTTGTAATGCACATGATGTTTTTATAATCGTGGAAAGGATTATACAATTGGAAGTGTTTTGGCTTATCTTTGGATTATTGATTAGGGATCATGTAGTGTTGTGTGATTGATAATTGAATTGATGATTAATTAAATAAAGCATTAATGCAATGTTATTATCCGGGAATATTGGTGTATGTTTTGTGTTGCATCCCAGGCCATAAAAGAATGATATTAGAGAAATTATTGAGGACTGAAGGAAGGGAGACCATAGATTGTGCAATTTGAGACCATTGGGATTTGAGGTATAGTACATTTGGGCTGCTCTGTACCAATCTAGAATTTGGACCTAAATTGTAGAATTTGGAATAGTTATGCAATTTGGGTATTTGAAGTTTGAGGTCTTAGTACAATTTGTACTCAAGTTTGTGCAAATGGGAAGTTCAGAAAATTGTGATTGTAAACTGGTATCAGTAATTTTGAGGGCAAAATTTCTTTAAGGAAGGTGAATTTTAGTATCTGAATTTTTGTTTTTCTTTATTATAGCTGAAGGCATAATTAAGGTTGTAATATCATATTTCCAGGTTGGATTTTCCATTTGATCCTTACGTGTTTTGGCATGTTTATGATATATATTTTTTTAACAAGGTGTTTATATTTTCTGTTATTTGGAATTTAATATCTTTGAATTATGTGGCAAGTTGGACTCTAGGTGGCAAGGTTTGTGTGACAATATATTGAGTTAAAAAAAGAAAAAGAAAAAGCTTGGGCTTTATAAATTCTCTTCAGCCTATAGCTCCCCTAGGAGGAGACTCATCAGTGAGTGCAGGGAGGAAAAAGGAGAAAGAGGAGAAAAAGAGAGGACAAGGGAGAAGGAAGAATAGGAATACGAGGAAGGGAGAAGAAAATTAAGGTTGGCAAATTAGTAATTCATGCTAAATGTTGTAAGAAATTTGATATCTACACTTTCTTGATTCTAATTCTTGGATATCTTTGGTCCTATGTCCTATTCATCATTTGCTTTGAGTATATGTTGGGTATTATTGTTGGAGATGTATTAATATGCTGTTGTGGTAGGAACATAATGGGTAGGTTGTGCTACTTGTTGGATTGTGGAAGTAAATTGATGGTTAGATGGTGTCGCATGCGGCCAAATTGTATTTTCTAGTGCCTTTGTTTGAGGAGCATTTAAAGCATGCTTGAATAGAGCATTTTCTAGAGGTCATTTGCTCGAAGTTCGCTTGAGCTAAATATGTCCTAAAGTTGCAGTGATGTTGGCTCAAATTGTGTTCAAGCACGGGGGCAAGAGGGATTTTCACTTAAGCTAAGCTTGATAATGCTGTTTGGATGAATTTTGCTTGGGTCATGGACGAGTGGGCTGGAAGCAAGTGTATCTTGTGACTTTCTCCTAGTTTTGCAAGTATATTCCTGTCAAGCCCAAGAATCCTCTCAAGGCCTTGATGTTAGAAGGCATTGTCCAAGAGCTTATTGCTTCAATCTTGCTAGGATATGTTGATATACCTTCCTTGGATATGATGTAAATATTCCACATTGCCTTGGCCAAAACAATATTTTGTTTTCTTGGCAAAGAAAGAATGCCATCTTAATGTGTGGAACACTAATTTAAGGTATTCAAGGTGGTTTTCCAATGAATGGCTATACATAAGGATATCATCAAAGAACACTATGTATTAATTTTCTCAAGTATGGTTGAAAGACATACTTCATTAAGGATTGGCAAGTGCCAGAAGCATTGATAAGGCCAAAAGGCATGACTTTGAACTCATAATGCCCATGCCTTAATGAGTTCTAAAGACAGTTTTAAACATGTCTGGCTCATGTGTTCAGATTTGGTAATATCCTGACTTTAAATCAAGTTTTGAGAAGATGAAAGATCCACTTATCAAGTAAATCATTTGTTATGGGAATAGGAAATTTGTTTTTGATAGTTACGGAGTTTTATTGCCTATAATCTATACAAAGTCTCCAAAACTATTCAAGTAAATCAATTATAATGGGAATAAGAAATTTGTTTTTGGTAGTCATGGACTGTAGTTGCCTATAGTCTATACAAAGTTCCAAGCATTGTCTTTCTTTTTGACAAGTAAGATTGGGGATGCAAATGGGCTCGATCTTGGTTTTATGAGGGTTGATTTGATCAACTCAGCAATTTTATGTTCTGTTCCATTCGTTTGAATGTAGCTGTATCTATAAGGTCTCAAAGTAACTATTTTGGATCCAGATTGCTGAGGTATTTTGTGGTCAAATGGTCTTTGTGTTGGTAGGTTATTTGGTTCCTTAAAAAAGTCTTGAAATTCAAGAAGCAATTCTCTTATGACAGTAGGAACAATTATTTGGTGCTCAGCAATGGATAAGGAAAATAGTTGCCCCATAAATCCTTCTCCATTACCTATCCGTCTGTGTGCTTTCTGTGCTGTGATGCTCCTTAATGTTGTATCTTCTTTGTAGCCTTGAAGCTCAACTGGTTGGCCATGTTTATTGAAACTCAATTTGAGTTGATGAAAAGCAAAGAGAATTGGACTGAAAGTTTTCATCTAATTCACTCTCAATATCATATCACCTCTCCCCAATTCCAACACCCTCAAATCAGCCTTGAAAGGATGCCATGCATCATCCAAGTTAAATTACGACATTTGGATTTGCTCACAATTTTACTACCATTAGCCACTCTCATAGGCAATGGAGGAGTGCTGGTTAGAGCTCCTTTTGCTTCCTTCACCACTTTAGAACTCATAAAACTGAGTGCTACCTACCACTATCCACCAATATGGTCAAAGGCCTCTTCCTACATTTTCCAAAATTTGTGGTGTTGTTCCTAGAGCTTCCAGCTAAAGCTTGTAAAATGGTCTCCTCTTTTTCTTTTTGTTCAGTCTGCTCCCGTCAATCTCTTGTTGTTGTCTTCCACCTATTCACCATCTTCCATTCTTAAACAATTGCTTTGTTCCTCTCTACTTTTGTGGCCGGGAGTTAACTTTTCATTGCATCTGAAACACAACCCCAATGTTCCCCTTTGATCAAGAGACATCGTTGTCACTGGTTTTAATTGATTCCAGTTATTGTTGTTACCCACTGAATTTATAGTCTTGATACCTCAATCAATTTCAAAAGAAGACTTCACCTGGGATCTACAAGGGGCTTTCACCTTCTTATTCATAGCCTCTGCATGTTGCTCATGAAGCTTGGCCAACTCAAATGCTTCTATTAATGATGACGGCTTGTGTAATTTTATCATGGGTCTTATCTCATCCTTTAGTCTACTAAGAAAACTGGAAATCAAATATGTTCAGAAAGAATGCCCAAATAAAAACTTATCATCCATGCTTTCACATAGTCAAATCTTTCTTGATACTCCTTGGCGCCTTATCTTTGTTGCAACTTATTAAATTCATACATCCCCTTTGAATGACTCCCATGTGAGTAAGGAATTTTGACCCTAATACCCTTGAAACCAGATATTTGGCTTGCCTTGAAGATGCATGGCTACAATACCCAATTTTTGTTCTACTGGAATATGATATTGGTGGAAGATTTGGTACATTTCTGATCCAAGCTATTGGATTTTTCCCAGAGAAATAAGGGATTTCCACCCTTGTAAAGGAATCTTGAATGATCTGGTTGTGAGTACTTCTTGAGGACCTTGTGTGTTTGTGTTTGGCATTCCAATTATCATGATGACCGGTAGCAGTAACTGGAATTTGCCTAGAGCTCTGGCTTTCTTGGAGATTGAATCCTGTAGGTGAAGGCAAAATGTGTTACATCCCTGGTCTCAAAGGTACATGATTAAATAAATAATTAAAGCTTAACTTAAAGTCAGGACACGACCATACTATAACAACCACTAGGCAATTCAATAATATATATAACAAAGTCTAAGATTCAAAGGCCATATCTGAAAGTGACTCTAAGATAAACCATCGCCTGAATAATAAACATTCAAAAGTAAAGAAAATTATCTCAAACCTAATAACCAATTGAAATATAATCTAAGGACTTATGGCTACCAATACAAACCAGTCCAAATTTTGAAATAACAAACGTATAATAAAATAATCAAAATACAATAGAACAACCTTAAAAAACTATTCCTTCACGGATGGTCATTTGTCCAGTTCTTCGAGAGTGTCAGAGCCGACTAATATAAAATGTTAGCAAAAGATGGTAAGAGTGAGCCTAGTATTCATAAGGCATATATAAGTTATATATAAGGATATATATAAATGAGTATGCAGAAGGACAATAATCATGATCATAAGTAAAATTTTGAATATGTCCTGATATTAATAAAAACATCCGAAAAGCATAATGTTGTAAAAGATATTTGAATTATGAGAAATATAAGGGTTGCGAAACATGAGAAAACATAGGAACCAAAAGTCTATAATAATCTCATCGATAATGGTTGAATATCGAAGATTGGACTATGATTGCTTTCACAAAGCCAAAGCCATATATTATCATTCAAGATTCGTAGGTAAGTCATTTACAAATTATATCATATAAATTGGGTGAAATGTCACTTTTTTGACCCGTTGATGTTGGGTTCAATTTTGAATATGCAATTGATATATTAAATTATATTCAAATATATTTGGTCAATTTTCTATAATGATTTTTATCAAGTCAAAACGAAAAACTTTACACCGCTTAATATATATATGAATTTTTTTAAAATTTGAGGAAAAACAAATAATCTTTACAAATTTTAAATTAGAGTATTTTGTTAAAATACTTGCATGAAATGATTGAGTGGTTTACACTATAAAAAGTGAATTATAGATGAATTATATATATGAGTAAAACAAGTATATATTTTCCTTTAAACAATTGCCATATTTTCATGTAATAGTTTATACTTCAAGTATGAGTTGTTTACCCCCCAAAAAGGGTACTTTGACATGATATTGGAACTTCTTTGACCGTATGGTTTAGGTTAAACTGTTATTTTGTGTTGTCTTTAAAGATTTGTTTGGATTTAAAAAGAAAGGAAAAATAAAAAAGAGCCTAATAAAAAAAATTATGTTTAAATTGTATGAAAAACTATTTAAAAAATAACAGAAAAAATATTCGTTAAAATATTTGTAATTAAAGTAAAATTATTTTTCTTTTCAAATTTGGTAGAAAACAAAAGAAAATAGAAGTTGATGGTAGGTCTAGCATTTATGTCGTGTGTCGTTACCTCGTGTGTTACCTCGTGTGTTATTTTTCTTTTCAAATTATGTTACCTCGTGTGTCGTTCATATTTGTTGGAATTGATTTCAGATTTTGCTCTTTTCGATTTCTCATAAAAACCAACACCTTGCATACGGCTTCAATTTGGTTAGTGGATAAATCTTCAGTTTTCCTTCAACCTCTCTATTTCGTGAGCTTCAACTCAGCGGCTTCAATATCTTGGCTTCGGGGATGCTAGTCAGCTCCAAAATATAGATCAGGATCTATTTAGTGGCGTGTGGTAGTTTCCCTTCTACAAATATGAATATTACTTGTCTCACCTGCTATTTGCTGCTTCATTGTTCTTCCCCTAACGGTACGTTTAACTGCTGAAATGGAATAAGGTGGGAATATAATAGTTATTCTCAGGTAATAGAATTGAATGTAAATAGAGTTGAAAATTGTTATTCCTATGTTTGGTTGCTGAAATAGAATTAGTTGAGAATTTGTATTTCAATATTTGGTTTGTAGAATTGTATGAGGAATTAGGTGAGAATTTATTGGAATGACACTTTTATCCTTATTAATTATAAAAATATATTATATAAAATAACACACGTGTATATGTACATATTTTTATATATATTATATGACATACACATATATAATTATATATATATTATGTACATATTATTATTAAATATTATTTAATATACTATATTATTGTATCATGTAAAATACATATTTAATAAATATATAATATATATTTAATTTATAAAAATAATACATAAAATTATACATATTATAATTATCATATTATTTTATATAATACAATATATATTTATTATACATATTATTTAATATACATAATTTATTATTAAAATAATTTTTTTTACAATACAAAAATTTAAAAATATCATCATGCTCCAATTAAAATACATACAAATAAAAATAACAAAATCGCATTCCTGAAAAAAATATCATCATGTAAAAACTGCGTATAATTTACCACGTAACCCCAAATCGGCATATTAAACTTTTTTCAAAACATCACAACCATTCATTACAACATTGGAGTAGTAGAAAAAGAAAAATTACAAATTGTTTGATAGCCACATGTTTTAAAGTACAAATTGTTTAATAAATTTCAATCTTTGTTCCGGTGGAATATTAAGTAGGCCCATCATTAGTGTCGGATCACGTATGCATTTCATATGTGCTGCATTTCTTTCACTTGTCGATAATGAACGAATTTCAGCCAACATATTATATAACTGCGTCGTTTGCTCCTGCGTGTTGTTTTCTAAACTTTTGCTCAACATTTCACCGAGCTTTTCAATATTTGTAGTCAATGAATCAGCTGCGTGGATAATAGAATCAGCTATTTTTGTCATATCTGTACTAGCCTTCCGTTTCCTTTCCTTGGATGTCCCTGATTCAGTTGGAGTTGACACATGCGGTACATTTTGACTCGACGAATCATTAGTGCCAAGTAAGTCTTCAATCCCCACTTCTGGAACATCATTCACGCTCCACTGCTCGTTCACTGGTTCATTAAGCTGCAGCTCAGCAATGATATCCTCGGCAACTTGTGCATCTGTCCTTGTTGCACGATCTTTACTATAGATCATTGACGAATCTTCGAAATATGAGAACGATTTTTTTCTCGAGATAGCAGCTCCCTTGTGACTCTATCTCCAAACACAAAGTATATCACAATCATTGTTAATATATAATAGATGCTAGATTAATAAGTAATTTTAAGAAGCAATTAAAAATGGAAAACAACTACCATACCGGTATGTACGCATTCCACACGTGTGGTTCCGCAACAACCATTTTTCGTGAATCATTCCACCCAAATTCGAAAGTATTCGTACCCCTTATCATATCATATACAACACTCCAATACTTCTTCAACGTCTTTATCCTGGAAACAATATGTGGGGTTGCCTTCAAAGATGAATTTGACAATTTTTGTCGTAACATCCTCTCTAATTCAAACAAGTAACCTGACTTGAAACCATTTTCAGCGTTGTGTGTACCGGTATTATATAACTCAACCATACTAGCAACAAGAGTTTCGTCTTTATGGATCTCCCATCTTCTTTTGCTATCTTTTTCTGATTGTGACACGTTTAACTACTTTTATCTGTTATAATAATGGTGAAAGAATAAATCCAAAAAATTTTAGCCACAGATGCCATATAAATGATATGGAAAACAATTTTGATAATTATGACAACAAACATATAACATTCGAATAAGTGAATATAAAACTGATAATATGAGACAACAAACACATTAATGTAAGTACTCATATTAACTATGACAAAATTCAATGATTTCTCTATTCGTTGAACATAGAATTTGTCAAATTATTCCTAAATGCACTCCGACTATCAGTAGGATCTAATTGTGTTATCATATCTGTATCTTCGTCACGGAAGTCCTCATGATGCATGTCGTTGAATTCATCCTCGATAGGATCATATGCCATCTCATTTCTTATAAAATTATGCAGTAGGCAACAAGCAATGATAACTCGATTATGTGTTCTGACGGGATAAAATGATGGACTTTTAAGGATTCCCCACCATATTTTCAGCAATCCAAAACACCTTTCAATAACATTACGAGCACCGGCATGTTTCATATTGAAAAATTTCTCCGCCGTTCTTGGCTGATGGCTTTGATGCCATTCATTTAAATGGTATCTCTGCCCCCTAAATGGTGCAAGAAATCTATTGCAATTTGCATATCCCTCATCAACTAAGTAATAAGTACCTATATGAAAACATGTGATATCATTATGTAATATAAGGTTATTGTAAACACTATGATTTATTCGATTATCTAAAGAGCTTACCATTTGGAACTTTGAGTCCATGCATTCTATTTAGCGCATTTTGTAAAATTCTAGAATCTGTTACAGATCATTCCCAACCTGATAGGATATATATAAACTGCATGTCACGGGTACATACTCCTAACACGTTTGTAGCTATATCTCCCTTTTGAGTTCGATATCTAAGTTTGTCTGCAGTAGGTACCCTTATTTTGATGTATGTTCCATCCAAAGCGCTTATACAATTCTACAAAAACATATCGAAGTAGAACGACTTAATTGTTATATTTGTCATTTAAATATAACATCAAACATATAAAATAAGTATCATACCGGGAACCACTTCCATCGCTCGTCCGTGCAATTCTCAGAAATGGGTTCCGGCCGGCTAAATAGTTGTGCTTGTAGACGTATTACTGCGGCTAACACATTATTAAATATTCTACTCACTGTCTCACCCGACCTCTGAAAATTATATGCAATCGCCCTATTTTTCACATGATGTGCAAGAATGTGCAAGAACATCACCACTTGTTCATCAACTAACATGTGTTTTGATGGACAAAGTCCCCCACTAGTCATTAACAGCTCACATAGTTTGAGAAATGCGGGTCTACACATCAACATGTTAATACAAGTGGTATCACTACCATGTATGATTTTGTTGATGTATTCTCTTTTTCTATAGAAGTCAAGATTATAAGATCTCATAATAGTATGTTTAGGCTATCCAACAATTAAAATTGTACCTAATACACATAAATACTACCAAAATGTACAGCAAACTACAATCCATTGGACTATAATGATCACTATCTTCTTTTTCTTATCGTTGGAGTGTAATTGATCCATAAACTACAATAACAAATAATAGATACAAGTCAAATTGTAAACCAGGATTAAAAGAAATCTGATCTTGGGCGTTCTTGATGTCAACACATTTATTGTTAAAGACACCGCATAGAAGGAGCTAATAGTGATTGAAGGAGCTAATACTACGTGTGACCTTCCCCTTAAGTGTGCTCCCTATGACATTTGTTTGGAATAAGTAGAAGAAGACAAGGTATTTGCTGTCATAGCTTGAATGTCTGGTGCTGGTAAAGAAAGAGGAAGGGCCATTTGAGTTTCTTATTAATGTAGGATTGAATATGCCTCAGCATCTCATCTGTCCAGCTTCATCAACAACTCATCACTCCGGCATCAGCAACACCTTATCACTCCGACTTCATCAACATCTCACCATTATGCACTCTGGCTTCAATTCCATCCATCTCCATCTCCACTCCGGCCAACATCTCACCATTATGCACTCCATCTTCAATTCCATCCATCTTCATCTCCACTCCAGCCAACATCTCACCGTTATGCACTCCGGCTTCAACTCCATCTATCTTCATCTACACTCCGGCCAACATCTCATCATCAACTCTGGCCCTCCATCACTTTGCACTCCCTAATTTTTATGTTTTTGGGATCGGGATCTCACAAATATTCTTCTAACTCTTGAAATATTTGTTTGTAAGGATTGGAACTTCTTAAATATATTCATTTCGATAATTATACTATGAGTTTAAAAATTTTTAGCTGAATTATATTAGCAACAGGGACCCAACAGCAGTAACAAGGTCTTATTACACTTAGAAAAAATTGGAGTAAAGTAGGGAAGTAAGGGGCGGCCAACACTTAACCAATTCCAACATTAAATTAATAACCAAAATCCACTAACCCTCACTAACATTAAATTAATAAAACTTTGCAAGAGGGACACACGGCATTAGTAGATCAATGTGTGCAATACAATACTTAGCCAAAATTTTAGAAAGTGGGAAATTAGAGAGGGGGAACACAGCTCAACATCCACTAATACCATTAACAATAAACTAATGAGAAATTAGAGTAACGCATAGCACCATGAGGGAGGAATACACATAGCGTATTAAAGGCTCAAATATGTATCAACTTCAATTGAATTTAGCCACTAATAATGTATTAATAAGTGGCTAATTGAGAGAAACAACAATTCAATAAATGTGGGCTTAATTAGCAAGGAAGGAAGCTAATTTGGACAGCTAAAACTGATTGGTGGCAGCTCCAAATTTAATTAAGAATGACTCAGCTTATTTAGTAATTACATAAATTAAGTAAAAGCACGATATTCAGCTCATGGTAACATATCAGGATAGAGAATGAGTTCAAAAAGCTCATGGTATTAGGTTAGTAGCATATCAAATCTTTAAACCTGAAGATAAGCTAAGCTCACTTAACAATATGAAGAATGATGCTAAGCAGACCTTGCTAACAAAGTCAAAGCAATATTCACCTGGAGTATGATAAGAAATTATAAATGACAAAGTTAAAGCACGATAACAAGCTTAATTCAATCCTCATGATGACATATTTAACATCCACTTATATTAGGTTATTCACAATGTACAGAGTAACAAGAAATAAAGCAATATGTGTATAGAATATTGGTTGTTTGTGCATACAATTACGATACATTTGTGTTGGATTTCTGGGCTTCAATGATCTAGAAAAGGCAGACTGTCTGGGCTTCAATGATTTGCTACTCTTCTAAAGATAGAGAGAAAGTCTAATACATCGCCGTTTTTCTCACTCTATTTCTCACTAGATAGAATTTGGGAGGGGACGGTGACTGTGTGGTTATGACGTCCGATCCCAAGCCCCGCCTCCGTTGGGCTGCTCAATCGGAATCGAAATCGGAATCCACCTCCACTGGACAGTGAAATTGCATCAAATCGAAATCCAAGTAGAGCCAAAAAAACAGAAAACAGAAAAATCTCACAGGCAAATGCTAGTATGGATTGAAATCGATCCAAAACGATTAATTCCAAACGAAAGTATCACATACCTCAACTTCGAACAGATACTCAATCGGAATGCGAAAGTAACAGAAAGAGAGAGAAGCGTATGGTTTCGAGGGAGTGCGGCTGCGAGAGACGATTTTGAGATACAGGGAAGTTAGGGTTTCGAGAGAGGGAAGATTGGCTACGAGAGAGAGAAGGTAGGTTGTCTAGAGAGGGAGGTTTGGCTTCGAGAGAGAAGAGAAGATACTGTGGCGAGAGGGAAGAGATGGTGTCGAGAGAGAAGGACATCTGCGAGGAGGGTGTCGAGGAAGTAGGGTTTCTGGGCAACAAAACGTGTGGCAATAATTAAAATGGATGGCAAATTTGGGTTAATCAAAATATTGGGTGGGAATTCTTTTTTCTCCCTAACCAGGAATAACAAAAACCTACTATCATCAAGGAATAGTTATTCCTTATAATCAAGGAATAACTATTCCTTCGAGAATTATTATTTTCAGGTAAAGTGCAACCAAACGGTGGAATAATAATTCCACCAAGAATAAAGAGGGAATAGAATTTCTATTCCCTCCAACCAAACATGGGGTAAGGATATCATCTTTTGAGTGATTTGGGCGAATTCACTGACCTTTTGTGCAAGTGGAGATTACGTGGGACTGCTTATTTTAGACTTGATGCGTCTTGTTTACCCACATGTTTTGATGCATAAATTCAATACTAATTTGTCGAGATCAAAGGAATGTAGATTATCATCGTCATGTCGGATGAAAATTCCATATTTTGATTGAATGGGAAAAGAATTTCTTACTTGGGGATTTCAATTGAAAGAAAAGATTTTTTGGGGACATATGGATGGATCAAGTCACGCTCTTACTTATCCCAAATAACTTTATCTTAAAAAAATGAGGATTTTTAAATTATTTTCTGACTACTGAGTTTTGTTGAAACACTTATGGTCAACCATCTTTGTTAGTTCCCTACTACTAAGGACATGTGGGAATTATTGTGGCTTACGGTAATCAAAGCAAAGGATGATTATAATTTCCTCCATTGTATCACAATTTTAAGGAATTTGGTATATTGCAAAGGGTTTTGCATTTACTGTTAGATGGACCAATAATCAAATGCTATCATGGGCATCCTCAAAATAAATCCGTTCCAACTTATCAGTTCATTGTTAGGAACTAATTGTATTGTCCAATCGTTGTTTAGGGTTCTTATTTCACCCTTATAGCTTAGCCGAGTTTAATAGATGATTATTTTTAGGGATTCTACCCATATTCGCCAATGTAAAAATGAGTGTTCTATCACTCCATAATTGACTCTAAGATTTCTAATCTTCCAAAGCACCACATGTTGTTCACAAAGATGATAGTGAGCGGTATATTCAGATAGTTAATGGAAGTAGTCTTTCTATTATTGCAATCTGAAATCTTGGATTTTCTCTTAATCCTTATTTTTATATCTTTAAATATGTTCACCAGCTTAATTTCTTTTGGCTAAGTAGTTAACCAATAGTGTAACATTCCTTTTGATCATAATAATTGTATGTAGAGTTGAGTCTTTAGGACAAATGATAGCTAAGAGGCATATAAAATAGGACATTTCTTTCCTATCCAATCATTTGTTATTCCACTTTCTATTTTTATAGGTTGTTTTGCAATTACTCGTGATAATCATTTATGATATAAAAAAGTGGGGCATTAGTTATGCTATTCTTCAAAATAAAATGATTTTACTTTTTACAAACTTGATAAAAGTAACACTTTATTGTTTCCTTCACATGCTAGTAGAGCCTCTACTAGTTTTAAAGTCATTCATACCAATGTTTGGGAAATGACCTCTGCCATTTTCCATACTTTTTTTTTGGTTATATTTATTGATTATTGTCGCCGATTTACTTGAATATATTTTCTTATAAAGTGTCCTCTATATTCTAAACTCTTTTACCTATGTGAAAACATCATTTTTTTTTTTTTTTCATGTGTTAAGATCCCACATTTTCATTCTAGTAGTGAACATATTTCATGAGAATTTCACTCATTTATACAACTTAAAGATATTTCCTCTCAAGTTTTATAAAATAATATTTTCATAAGATTAAGCGTATTTGTTCGCCTTTTCTATACTCATTAACAGAGTGGAGTCATTGAGCATAAAAATCAGCATATTTTGAAGGTCTTCGGTTCATTGTTGCCATAATCATTTGTTACTTCCCGATTTTGGGTTGAAAATTTGTCTACTATTGTATATTTTCTTAATCCTCTACCTTCATCAATTTTTTTTTTAAATTCTCATTATTCTCGCTTATTTGATGTTTCTCTTAACTATAATTCTCTGTATGATTTTAATTATTTATGCTTTATTTACTTACTGTACAGTAAAAGCCATAAATTTACGGCTCAAACTATTTAATGTGTTTTTCTTGGCTATAATTATTCTCATGAAGGGTTTGTTTATTATAATCTAGGGGCTAACAAATTTCATATCTCTAATAATATATTTGTAATTGAAAATTAATACTTTGTTCCACCATGGCGATAATATTTTTATATCTACTTTGCTTTTTTCTTTTAATGAAACGGACAGTACTATCAATTTTTGGGTCTTAAAGATTAGTAACATTGCCCACTACTTCTTTCCAATATTGAATTGCCCCCAGATCCAATCTTATACATTTCTCATCAGTCTATTCGATTTTTTCACCCTCCTAGTAAGTATGGAGTTTCTCATTATGTACTTACCTAAGTTTTATTCAAAGGCTTCTGTTCCTAAGTGTTGGCAACTAATTATGCAAAACAAGCTTCACACTGAACTACACTTTGGATTATTATTATTTTTATTTATTTTTTGTCCTGCTAGTGTTAACTTAATCAGGTGAGAATGGGTATACACCATAAAAACACCTTGTAGATGGCTTGAATGATAGGTATAAATCCCATCACTTGGCTTCTAGAAATCAAAAGAAATACAAAATTGATTATGAGAAGATAATTTCTTCTGTAGCAAAGGTTAATACTCTTTGCATTGTAATTGCTATTATCACCTCAAAATAATAGGTGATTTGTCCGATTGATGTGAAGACTATATTTTTACACGTTGACTTGAAGGAAGAAATCTGTATGGCTCTTTCTCCAGTCATTTTTCTCTTTATTAAAGATGCATATTTGCTGAAATAGTCTTTACGAAAATCGTCAGTTATCTTTTAAATCAAAGTAGCAACGAGTTAAATACTACGACCATAAGGGAGGAACTTCGTAGATAACCCTCGACCCTTTTTTTTGGTAACTAGCTTCTCAAGTGGGCGGCTTGTATGTTTGGCCCCCTCGAGTTCAGCCCATCTTTCTACTCGTTGTGTTACGATACTTCTACATACACATTGATTTCCATCTCATTGTTCCCTTCCTTTAATGTGTGCACTGTCTTCAAAGGTCCTTTTGATGGAAATAGGATGACCTAGTATTGTATAATGAGTAATGTAAGTGCTTTTCTTCTTGATTCTAGAAGGGCAAGGCTAGTCGCTAACATCATTAGGTGGTACATTAATTATCAACTAGTTTGAGCCTTACCCTAAATAATAATAATAAATAAATAAATAATAATATTTTTAAATATCTATACTGCATATTTGATTAGTATCACATTTTATTTATTTATTTATATTAATATGTTTATAAAAAATAATTAAATAAATAATATGTTGTTTTATTATTTTTAAATAAATAATTTATTTATTTTAAAAAAATAATATTTATTTTTAAATAAATAATTATAATTTTTTTTAATTTTTATAATAATAATTAAATTATAATTATTTATTTATAAGTAAACGATAAAAATACTTAAAAAAGTAATCTCTTTTAACCTTACCTCAAACTGTCTCGCTTGCAAGGACGTGAGACGCAGACGTCGTTATTTTTAATGTATTTATTTTAGGTTAAACCAACCTTATGTTTTCCCAGGGTTGTGATCCCCACGTTCAAGAGCCAATAAAAAGCGAACACGTGTTGCATCTAGAAGCACCGACTGTTGAATATTTTGTTGAATGAGTAACACAGCATCGTTACTGACGTGACGCTGTCGCCTAATAAACTTGTAAATGGGCAGCAAAAAATAAAAATAAATAATAATAATAATAATAATAATAATAGTGTCTAACGAAAGACTTCGTTTAACTTCCGCTTTGAAATATGGGGATAAGGAGGAGTAGGATTACTTTTTTTATTTTTATCGTTAGATTTTTTTTAATTTAAAGGTAAAAATTAAAAATTTATATAATAATATTTAAATAAATATTTTTATTAAAAATATTTATAATATTTAATTTAATATTTATTAAATATTAATATTATTTAAAAAAATTAAAAAATAATTATATATAATATATTTTTATTTTTTAAACTTTCACCGTTAGATTTTCATCCAATGGTGAAAGATAAAAAAACAAATCCTGCTTCTCTTTAGGGAGAAACAGGATCCCCCATTTCGGCGAGATACACGCGTCAATATCCTAAATTATTTAGCCATCTAAAAATTTTTTAAAACCTTATTTTCCTTCCATTTGATAATTGTTAAGTTTATAAATAAAAATATCATTCCGTTTTATTTATTTAATTATTTATTTTCAGGTCTACCCTTTTGACAGTAAGCGTTAGTTTCTAGAAAGATCATGACTTTCTGTCTCTTCTAGGTGGTCTTCTTGCTACCAAGTGCAGTTGGGGGACGTTATCTGCAATTTCCCAAAACTATCATTTTCAGGAGGAAAAAAATATATATTATTTACCTTTTTTTATTTTACTAGCTACCCAATATTTATCAAATCAAACCAGCCTGATTAAGAATTTGATTTTTAAATAAAAATTCTTAAATAAAAAAATAATTAAAAAATAAAAATTTTGTTTTTTCAAACATTAAATAAGGGAGAATCGTAGCCCTTATGTCCTACGTAATAGACTTGCCGAAGGAAGGATTAAGCGGTATTCAATTCTATTCAAGCGGCCGCCAACGACTCGTAGCTTGGCCAAACACCGCCATCATCGATACAAGATCACGCAAGACGGCTCTTCTACCTGACTCTTCCTCGCAGGAAATGGAGTTGCAAACAGAATTACCTTCTCCGGCCATAGACTTCAACTTCAACGGCGGCCGATCATCACCGGGCCTAAGCAGTCCATCCACCCCAAGGGGCTTCGGTGCTGGTGCTCAATTATTCAACTACAGTGCTCCAACGAGTCCGGCCGCCCGAGTCGCCAAGTCCCATCGCGATCTCGAAGATTTCTCCATGATCAGCGCCTACCCAGCGGCCGCGGCACCTTGGTGGGGTTCCCCGTCACGCTGGCATGAAACATCTGAGTTTCCTAATGGAGCTGCAGAAGCTGATGATTTTGCATTTGACGTTATTCCTGGAGAAAATACGTCTTCTCTTTCTGCAGAAGAGCTATTTGACGGGGGTAAAGTTCGACCCCTGAAGCACTGTGGTGGTGAAAAACAGCAGCCAGAGGCTGCATCTTTAAGGAGTCCGCTTTTACCTCCGGCTTCACCAAGATCATCGCAATCACAAGGTAAGAAGCGTTTCTGGAGCTCCTTCCTGCCCAAGAAGAGAAGAGAGAAGACGCTGAAAACAGAGCAACCCAGAGGCAGAGAAAGAGTTCCGAATTTATCTGCCTCAACTTCAGGGCGCAGAGGAGCAAGATCCCTTTCTCCGATCCGGGTAACCAAATATCCATGGGAACAAGAACAGCAGCCAAAGAACTCAAGGCAATCCGGTTCGGACTCGAAGCCTTCGACGCCCATGACGACAGTACTGTCACTGTCGTCATCTTCGAAAGGCAGCCGGCGATGGAGTCTGAAGGATTTTCTGTTATTTAGGAGCGCATCGGAGGGACGAGCATCGGACAAAGACCCTTTCAAGAAATATGCAGCTTTATACAGGAAACAGGGAGATATCAAGAACTCAAGCCACCAAATGACAGAGAGCATCGGCGGCATGGTAGTAGCTGCTTCAAGGAGGAGAGGACCGGTGTCTGCACACGAGATGCATTATACTTTGAACAGGGCTGTTTCAGAGGATCTGAAGAAGAAGACGTTCTTGCCGTACAAGCAAGGGATTTTGGGTAGGGTTGCCATCAATCCAGCTGTTCATGCCCTCGCCAATGGCTTCGGGTCACTGACCCGTTGATGAGCGTTGCTAATTAAGGCTGGTTTATCGTCCATAAGAGAAGGAAAGTGTGTGATTCTGTGAAAGTTTCTTTTTCTTGATTCTCGAGCTGCATATTTCATACACCGAACTTGTTAATTAATATACCTATTTTATAGCATACATAAACCCAATAACAGATTTCTTCTTTCCTTGATCTCCAAATTGAGTGTGTGCACATAGAATTCTGTAAGCTTCTCCATAAGTATCAACATCAAGAGGGCATCAATTCCAGCTGGCACTTTGTTTCGTTGAAACTCTATCAATAATTAAGTCATTTCCGTTCAATTTCATGAAGAAAAGTCAATTCAATCAGTTTTTAGAGTCACTTCAGTTCTTTAATGTTGTGTTTGGTATCTACATCTACCCAAAAAATTGATTATGTAAAATTAAGTGAAATGGAAACTCAATGAAACTATTAATGCAAACTTAGGAAAAATACTTAGGTTGGATTCTTCGTTGAGAGGCTTTGGATAAGACAGGACTAAGCATATTCTAGCTAATTCTATGAAATTTTCCCTCTTCAAGTTTGAAAAAACAAAGCCGACAAGATCACGATTATTAATTATGGACTGTGGATTTTGAATGGGAATCCCTTGGTTCTCACGAATGGCAAGCATGGCAAGATCATCTCTAAAGAGGAAGATAAGACTCTATCTATTTAGGTTATTTTATGGCATACCATTTGAATACCGTTATTTGAATACCTAACGACCAAGGATCTGAGTTTCGCAGCTAATTCTATTGAAAAGCCAGTGCATACTGACTATCAAACTAAGAAACATGAGAGAGTTGGATTTGATAAAATTTACGTTAAAATTAATGTAAATTCTTGGATCTCTGACTAGGTCTCATTGGTAGTTGGTTCCAACGTTGATGTGGAGTACCAATGATAACCTTTTAGCTGCCCACATGTAAGGATCATGGCCATGGTGCATGACCTTGTCATTTAAAACCTAATCATATTTACAAACCTATGAAAAATTACTTGAAGATCTGCATGCGCCAAAAAAATCAATTATGAAATTCAAAAAAATCCCATTAAGGGAAGGAAGTTGGGAGTAAGAGTGGCTATCTGGCTTCCCACAATCTCTTTTCTATTCACTGCAACAACTTTTCTCGATCCTTGCCAAGTTGCAGGAGAAGAGTTGCCTTGCTTATAACCACCCATTGACGACGATGTTGTGCTCCTGTTCTCTATTTCTGAGTTAGCAGGTTTTGGATGGCACTAGTAGAGATTCGAAGAGTAAGATGTTTGAGCTTGTGTGTTTATCGATTACAAATACGATGAACAAAAGAAAACCTACTAGCGGTAATGAAAGTAAGGGCACGTTGAGGACATGTGCTTACAAAAGAGAATCAATGGACAAATTGTTAGGATATAGGTCACATCCATATAGATTTATACCTATTTAACTTGTCATCCGGTGACTCATCCCAGAAAGGCTCGTATGCAGATTACAGTATTCGGGGATGCTAAAGGCATGTATGAAGGGTACCCAAAGCGCTGAAAACAGAATGTGTATACTTGAGTCGTACTCAAAGGGGGCCCGATGGACAAATTGTTTGCTTATTACACGTTGTTAATTGATTTATCACCATTTAAATAAACAGTTGAATCCCAACACAAATAATATTAAATCCCTTTTAAAGTTGATCAAATGACAATAGGATTGTAGGTGGTGCTTTTCGGGGGTGATTGAACTTGTGGCCCATGTTTGGGTGGAACCGTTATCTTGCTGAAAGTTGATAGGCATATTTTTTGTTTCACATAAATAACAAAGTTAGTCTACATATCAAAAAATATAATTACCAGGCAAATGAAGGATTGAAGGAGACTTCACTTTTTTAAAAAATAAAAAAATTTATTTTGTCTATTTTAATCGTTTACCTTTTAATAAATAATTATGTTATAATTATTTTAAAATAATTAATTTTAACTAATTTTTAATTTTTTTAAAAAATAATTAAATTATAATTATTTATTACGTAAGTGTTCGGTGACGAAAAATTAAGCATAATCATGAGAAATCACGATTGTTGTTTATTTTACTTTTAGTATTGTATGATTTCCATAATTTTGATATTTCTTTTTTATTCGTAAAACTTTGTAAACATTTTAAAAGTTATCTACATTTTTTTTAGGGTTTTATTTTTAATTTTTTAAATTTTTTTCAGCTTTTTAATCAAACGTTCCATAAATGAACAGACAATTCTGTTTTTATTTTTCTTCACAACTGAGGGGTGGGCCCACTCCGTCGCTGTGCTAACAATGCAATATGCATAGGTCGCATTAAATGAATTTTTCACAACTCCAACATGCTTTGGTCACCTATACGACCATATGGAAATCAAAATTTTATTAATAAATATCAATTAATACAAAAACATTTGAATTGCCCGAATATAATTTAATTTCACAAAAATTTTTATAAACATTTATCAATAAAATAATGAGTGATATTGGCTATATAATTATAATTTAATTATTTATTTTAAAAGATTATACATTCGTAAAGGCTGTTTTGATGATGACAATTAGAAAATTCAATATATGAAAAATGTTTTGGCAAATTCAGAAAAATTAATGAGGAAATCATGCACAAGGTGAGAGTTTAGAAGATTTAGAGGTCTCAAATTTTGGCACAAATGGGAGCTTGTCATGCTACGAGGATCATCTTCTCCCTCATAGGCAGAGATAAACCTTGTGGGTAAGTTTAAGTGGATGTTGAATCGATAATGGATGAAAGTGTTGTGTGATTTGTGTAATGGAGAATGCTTTATGCATTGATAAACGCACACAAGAAGAGAAAAGAATAAAATGGACATTTTCAGAGTTTGGAAAGTTCAGGGCTCAAAAAATTTGGTAGTTTGGTGAAATGGATGCTTGAAATTCGCCATTGAGGGAAGTTGGTAAAAGCTCATATATGGTGGTGCTACGATGTTTGTCTTCTTTCTTATAACCATAAATAAAGCTTATGAATGAATGGTGCGAAAGTATCTATTGGGATTCGGACCGCTTATCTGAACTGTGAAAGCTCATATATGGTGGTGCTACGATGTTTGTCTTCTTTCTTATAACCATAAATAAAGCTTATGAATGAGTGGTGTGAAAGTATGTGTTGGGATTCGGACTGCTTATCTAAACTGTGAGAAAACAATCAATAACTCATAATAAATATATAACAATCATCAATAATGAAATAAGATATAATTTTTACGTAAAAAATCTTCTAATGAATGAAAAGAAAAAGCCATGGGACGAGATGTCTGAAATGTCTCTACTATATAATTAGTTCGATTACACAAGCCCCACAAATATAAATGCTAGACACCTTATAACAAATAGATCAAATAACAATAAGTACGAGACGAAAGAATAGAAAATATAACTATTAAAATGTTCATATCAATTTTAAAAATAGCGTACTCAAGATTTGCGAAAATTTGAATATGATTCAAATCTCAACTAGATACTTGAATCTCTCTCTTCTTTCTCTCTCATAGACGGCACTTTCTAGGTTTGAAAACTGCATGTGGTTCACCCTAAAAACGTATTAACGCATTTTTATAATGCGAGTCGCGCTTTAGTACCCGTCAAGCGTGCCTCGAGAGCGGATGCCACTAAAAACGGCTATCCGAGCGCTCCCCTTGTGTAATCGGCGCCTTAGGCGCGTCTCGAGCACTCTTACTCTAGAATCGGCGTTTCATGCCTTGATCGAACACACAAAAACTTTAGTTTTTTTGTATTGATACAGTACCCGTGTGACTTTATCCGAACTACCAAACAATATGTTAGATTGATATGGGCCCATATGGGAGTCACCCATAATCCAATAGCATGGTGAAAAAATCTTGATGGTAATATTGCTTGATCTATTCCTTCTGGTCCTCACAATGGTAGATGGTTGGATTTGAGTACATGCTCTAAAAGCACATGAAAAGTTGATTCTCATATATGGCTAATGAGCAGCATACACATGATCGGAGCTTTAGAAGTCTGGATACTATGAGGTATGATAGTTTAGCTCGAATGGGTGCTTGAAACTTAACTTCTATGGGAGCTTGTTGAAAGCCACTAGATGGTGGCGGTATAATGTTCACATTCTCTCTTGTAAGCAGGAGTGAAGCCCATGAATGGTTGCTACAGAAGCGTGGTTAAAAAATCATAAATGGATGTGTTGTGTCATTTCTTCATAATGGACTATAATTTCAACCCTTAATAAGATAAAAACCTAAAAACTCATTGCGGATAAAGTCCGAGGACCTTTGTTGCAGCAAAAGGGTGGGTTGACGACTTTTGTAGAGATAAAGCCCGAGGACTCTATACAGCAAAGGGCCGAAGACTTTGCGGTTATAAGGCTCGAGGACTTTATGCAGTAAATGCCCGAGGACTTGAGGAAGATTTCCGGAGTGAAAATTTAGAGAGAATTTCGGAGTGAAATTTCCGAAAAAAAAATTTTGAAGTAGAATTTGCTGGAGTGGAAATCCAATAGAGGATTTTCGGAGTGAAAATTCAAAGTGCAAATGCAGGAGTGAAAATCCGAAGTGCATTTGCTGGACTGGATTTTTCGGAGTGAATTCTCCGGAGTGAAAAACATCGAAGTGCATTCTCAGAGTAGAAAATGCCGAAATGCATTTTTCCGAGACGCAAGTGCTAGAGTGGGCATTTGGCGAGTGACTTTTGCTGGCGGAGTCGATCATTTTTCGGAGTGGAGCACTGACAGAGTGATCCATTGGCAGAGTGACTTTGCGGACAGAGCGATTAGCGGCAGAGTGACTTTGCTAGCGGAGTGGGTCATTTGCTGAAGTGGAGCACTGACGAAGTGACCACTAGTAGAGTGACTTCGCGGACGAAGTGGATTCACGGGCAAATTTGCACGAATGGGGTGATGCACAGCCGGAGTGGATTTGCAGACGCAGTGATGCCGGAGGATAGCCAGCTGGTCAACAGGAGGTTGACCGGCTAAGAGAATAATCCAGTCAACGGGGAGGTTGATCGGTTGAGACTATGCAACAAAATTGGTGGCAACTTTCTCAGAGCTGGCAGTTGACTTGCAGGTAATGTAGAGTATGCGTTGTCTAGCAAGACATGTGCCTGCAGGAAGCTCAAAAACTGGTGAAGATATGGCACAAATCATCTGCAAGATCTTGTCACGTAAGCAGATGAATTTGGAGCAGGCGTCATTATAAAAGTCACCAAGAATCTCAGAAGGAGGTCTCATGGGAGTAACCATGGGTGAGTAAGAAATCACTAAGTGTAGGTGTGAAATATCACCGAGAGTGAGCAATCACTATGAGCGAGCAATCGCTAGAGCTTGTGTAGCGAGAGGCTTGTATAGCAAGCCCCATATGCACGGGAGAGAAACAGAAGGAGGAAGCCTTGCCGTTAATACTTGTAAAATGTATGAGTAGAGAGTACCGCGGTGAGAAGAATGAAAAATAAAAAATAGAGAGATAAGAGATAATGAGAGTTTTCTTACTCTCAATGACTATTTTTCTTGTGCTCTGTTCATAGGGAGCTTGTGTAGCCAGGGTGGGTTGCTATATTCTGTCTCAAAAGTTAGTTTGTAACTGATTTTATATAGTGGATATTTTTTAAAATTTATCCCGTACTTTTTTCCTTTAGTTTGTGAAAGATTTTCATGTTAAAAATATTGTGCATCCATTTTGTTCATTGGGCATACATTAATGATGGTTAACAATGACGGGAGGATTTAGATTTTCACTGCGCTGGATCAAGTGAATTCGGATTTTGAACCCCAACAAGTGGTATCAGAGATAGTTGAGATCAGCCCAGGTCCGAAAAGGACTACTTGCGGAGGGTGCTGGCCGAAAAGGGTTACTTGCGGAGGGTACTAACCAAAAAGGGTTACCTGTGGTATCAGGTGAATTCGGATTTCGAACCCCAACAAGTGGTATCAGAGATAGTTGAGATCAACCCAGGTCCGAAAAGGACTACTTGTGGAGAGTGCTGACCGAAAAGGGTTACCTATGGAGGTACTGACTTGCTGCTAGTGCGCCGGAGAGGAGTGAAGCATTACAGAGGGAAAGCCGTCAAGTAAAATGCCGCAGAAGTGTAGCCATCGAGGTCCGCGGTCGTCGAATTGGAAATTCTAGTGTCGTCACCGATAAGCTTGTCATTTGGTGTGGCATGGGAAGGAACGGTAAAAGTATAACGAACCTCAATAGGCCCTAGAGCGGAGCCAGTAGGGCCAAGGTGGAGCTGTGCAGGGAGGACGGCAAAACTGAGGTGACGAAGGCGAAATGTAAGTGAGAATGATTTGACCGTGGGGAAGAAGCTGAAGGGGAGTTGGGCCATTTCAGGTTCAGTGGAGCAGGAGAAGTTATCATTATTGCAAAGGCCAATGCTGGGTTCTCAGTTGAGGGGAAGCTGTTGGAAGGCAGGCGATGATGGTCGCTAGGTAAAGGGCGAAGGTTCCCCACAAGATTGTGAGAAAAAATTTGTTGGGTTTGATTACTCCTTTGTGGGTGCTCAACAAATAATGACATCATCAAAGATCGCACAGGGTTTGTGTGGAGTATTGCAAACTAGTTGCAGCAGAAGGGTCGATGACTTTTGTAGAGATAAGGCCTGAGGACTCTATACAGCAAAGGGTAGAAGACTTTGCGGATATATGGCCCAAGGACTTTATGCAATAAAGGCCCGAGGACTTGAGGAGGATTTCTAGAGTGGAATTTTCGGAGAAACAATTTCGGAGTGGAATTTGCCGAAGTGGAAATCCATGAGAGGATTCCAGAAGTGAAAATCTAGAGTGCAAATGCAGGAGTGAAAATCCAATGAAAAATGCCGAAGTACATTTTCGGAGTGAAAAATATCAGAGTGCATTTTTCGAAGACACAAGTGCCGAAGTCGGCATTTGGCAGAGTGACTTTGCTAGCAGAGAGGATCATTTGTCGTAGTGGAGTACTAACGGAGTGATCCACTGGTAGAGTGACTTTGCAGACGGAATGATCAACAGCGGAGTGACTTTGCTGGCACAGTGTTACATGCCTTGTAATTTTCATTCTCTTATTTTTAATTTGTTCGGTTTTTCTTTTGCCAGTTTCAGTTCTGCCTCATGATGTGTTTGTTGTTTTAGTTGGGCCCCACTATTTTGGTTTTTCATTAGGTTCCAACTTATTTAATTATATTATATATTGGATAATGGCTACAGTAATTGGAGGAAGAAACATTTACTCTCTTATTCTCTCTCACCATCTCCCTGTTCCCCTTTCTCTGCTTTTCTCTCCCCCTCTCTCTTTTCCTCTCTCCAAAACCCTCTCCCCTTTTCCCTTTCTTCTTCTCCTCTGTCACCCTCTCTCCCTATCTCTCTCTCCCTCTCTTCTCTTTTCACTACAACCTCATCAATTGCTCTCTCTCACTCTTGTGCTCTTTGTTTTCCTTTTTTTCCCCTATCTCTTCTGCTAAAACTCACTTCTTCTCATCAATCTCACCATCTCGTCGTCGATTACCAGAATACGACGTATCATGAAGTGGATTATTTGTCAAAGTGGAGCACTGACAGAGTGATCCACCAGTAGAGTGGCTTCGCGAACGGAGTGGATTCACGGGTGGATTTGTCAGACAGAGTGATGCACAACCAAAGTGGATTTGCGGACGTAGTGATGTCGGAGGATAGCCAGCTGGTCTACAGGAGATTGACCGGTCAAGAGAAGAATCTAGTCAATTGGGAGGTTGATTGGGACTGTGCAGTAGAGTTAGTGGTAGCTTTCTCAAAGCTGGCAGTTGACTTGTAGGCAATGTAGAGCATGCGCCGTCTTACAGGACATATACCTGTAGGAAGCTCAAAAATTGGTGAAGACGTGGCATAAATCATCTACAAGATCTGGCCACGTAGCAGATGGATTTGGAGCGGGCGTCATTATAAAAGTCACCAGGAACCTTAGAAGGAGGTGTCATGGGAGTGACCATAGGTGAATAAGAAATCACCAAATGTGGGTGTGAAATATCACCGGGGGTGAGCAATTACCATGGGCGAGCAATTGCCGGGGTTTGTGTAGCCAGCCCCATGTGTGCGGGAGAGAAATGGAAGGAGGAAGCCTTGCCGTTGACACTTATAAAATGTATAAGTAGGGAGCACCACGGTAAGAGGAATGAGAGAAGAAAAATAAAGAGATAAGAGAAAAATAGAGTTTCCTTACTCTGGGTGACTGTTTTTCTTGTACTCTATTCTCAAAGAGCTTGTGTAGCCAGGGTAGGTTGCTATATTCTGTCTCGGGGGTTAGTTTGTAACTGATTTTACATAGTTGATATTTTTCGGAGTTTGTCCCGTAATTTTTACTCTTCGATTTGTGAAGGGTTTTAGCGTTAAAAATGTTGTATCATCCATTTTTTTAATTTTGTACTTACATTAATAGTAGTTTGATAATAATACTAATTCGGGTTTTATTTATGTCGGATCGGGTGAATTCGGGTTTCAAACCCCAACAAAACACAGCTAATAAATAATAAATTCAAATACAATTCAACTATGATAACCATTTGTATTATTTTTCAACTAATAAATTAGAGCGCAAACCATGATGTTCTACCAGGTTCACACGTAAACCCTTATTCTTTAATGCTTGGTGAATTATACAATCTTGACCAAGGGATAATTTCTGTACTACAGTCATAATAGGCAAGGAGCTAGAACTTTGCCACGCTTGTAGAAGTAAGAAATAATTAGCTAGACACATTGGCAGCTAATCATTATCTCTTACCACATTTATTGGCTTGGACATAGAGACTACGAGCAGGCCCTACCACTTCGATCGGTTATGTAAATGTTCATCCACTTTCTAGCAATTAGAACTAGACCCTCTAATACTGTGTTTGATTAAATAAATTGTAATGTACGAATTGATTTTGATCCGTTGAAGGAGAGAAAAATCGAAAACAGAGCATGTGTTACAGTGGGGAATAAAATAGATTTGTAGAGACTTCAGATCGGTTAATCATGCGTTATCTTTTTGTTAAAAATTAGCTAACTTTTCATGAGTTTAACGGTCGGTTGAATCCAAAATGAAGAGCCAAAGCACTTCGAAAGTTGGAACTGTGACGAAAGCTAGATTTTTGTCGTCAATTGATATAAATATATTAGTAAATTTGAGATTTCGTTGTCGAGATGTGAATTTTTTATTCCGAAAATACAGTACATAATTGTCGTTTTAGCGACGTCAAATCTCAAAAATTGGAAAGAAGAAAGCAAGCCAGCCATAGAATTGGGAATGACGTCTGCAATGCTCTCTCTGTTCTACTTCTCCTTTCCACCGACAAACCAGAGCCCAATGTTTTCCGACATTGAAATGCTAAGCGCACGGCAAGAGAGGCCAGTTTATGCCCTGTGCCTGTGATGTTCGGCCGGTTGGCGCCTTCGCCGGTCGATGGAGTCTGGATGCTTGATTGTGGCCCACTCACAGAAAAAGGACAGAAATCGGTAATGGGTTGTGGTTTCCGGCGTTGAGTAAGTTGGGCATCGATGTTGCAGAGGGCGTTGATGGAAGAAGGAAAATGAAAAAAGAAGCAAGAGTAAGGCAAAAGAAAAAGAAAAACTTGGATTTAGTTTTTAAATTTTAATTATTAATTTTTAAATAAATAATTATAATTTAATTATTTTAAAATAATTTTTAAAATTTTTTAAAATTAATTTAATCATAATCAACCATTTAAAAATAACCATCAAGATAAAAAGATAGGGCATCTTCCTCAAATCCAAAAAATTAGGCCTCTGAATTTTAAAAAAAATAGACAATAATAATTATAATAATTGTTATTTAAAACGAATTGGATGTGAGCCAATCATAAATAAATGGGTTTATTGTTTTTTCCGTATAGATTTAGCTTTATTAATAATTGAATTAAATTTATTAGGTATAAAGGCAATATTGTTAAACTCAAATTTAGTTAACTTTCCAATCTTGTCTATTTTAAGACAAGTTTAGCTACATAATATGTTTGACTTAATTTGATAGTATAATATTGTTAGTGTGTATTATCGAGATTTTGTTAATCAACGGACCAGATTTAGAGATGATGGAGCCAACCTCAATTGGGATGCATTCAACAACTATGAATGGAAAGAATAAGAAAAAAAAATTACAGATGTTGGTGTTGATATCTTGATAAAAGAAAATTTCAATGGCAGCAAATCATCCTTCAAGCAATGAAAGAATAATTCTTTATTATCTTTATACAATATAAAGAGCAATTCATTAACATATGTATCTCAAAATTTGTATAAGATTAGCTTTATGACTGTATTGGGTAAATTAAATACATATTCTAGAGGATAAAGTGGTTTATATTAATTTATTGAATATGTTGCGAGTACAAGCCGTTAGAATTCGAATCTCTCCCAAAAGGAGTACTCTGAGAGAGGAGAATTCCCCCAATTTCTAAGACAACCCTTATAGAATTGTCTCTCCGATGTGAAACTTACAATATTTTTTCTTCCTTTGATACCCGCAAACTTCGGTGGCTATACTCTACTGTACTTCACTCGACGATTTTTAATCTGTGATACTTTAGTCCACCCTGACGCACTAGTAACAAGTCAACCCATTCGTATGTAACCCTTTTTAGTCAGAATCCTTCGCAGATAACTCTCTTTAGGTTGGAGTCAGCCTCAACAAAAGTACCACTATTACGAGCACAATTCATTGAGGTCCGAACCTCCCCCAAAAAGTACACCTTAAGGGAGGAGAATCCCCCTAATCTATAAGATAGCCTTTGTGAAATTGTTTTTTTGATATGAGACACAACAGAATACATGTATAAAGTTTTTTTTAAAAAAAATTAAGTTGTACTAGTTATTATGAATTTCATTCAATTTGATGATGACATATATTTATAGTAAATAACTAATAGAAAATATTACATATTATCAAACGGGTGGATTTTGTGTATGGTGAGAGTGATATTTCTTGTGGTTTTAAAAAATAAATTTGCACATCAAGTCTACCATAGAAATTATTTTCATTGAATTAATATGCTAATAAAGAGAAGTAAATTGATTGAGAAATTTATTATATAAATTTATTATAACTTTATCAAAAACATATAATCAAGTGTATGATAACGAATTTGGGTGTGTATGACTAAAACATAGTCATATGATATTATGTATATGTAAATTATACGATTATATTAACTTTAATAAAATCAAGTTAAAATAGATAAATATTTAATTAAAAATGACTAGCAAAAGATATGATGTTGGCAACATTAAAAATATGTGGATTTTAAGCCCATATGATTAAAATATTGGAAATGATAAAATGTTGACTTAACACTTCATATTACGTTAAGTTTTAAGTTTACTGAGTCAATGTAAATTATAATAATGATTATAAAAACTATACTGACTCATATTTTCTATCCCAATATGGAGTTAGTTGTACTTAAACACCAAATGGGTAAAGAAAATGTTGAACAAAAAATATTTTTAGTGGATCTATAATAATTTTTGATAAAACATTTTAAATTATGAAATATCTTTAATATTCTTAGTAAATATTACTCGGAGGTTGCCACATTATATTTATATTTTTTCCTTGATTAAAAAATATTTTTCACATTATATGTTATTGAACAATTTGCATGACTTGTTACATATTATTATTTAGTATCTTATACATAAAATTTGATGACCGGCAAGGCAATTGACGAAAAATATATAATTTGTTGCACTGTGCCTATAGCATATGTGCTTCAAACCCTAATAATTAACACCATTGGCACCCTATCCGTTTGCCGGCCAACACCGATTGACTGGTCATCATATTAGGAGTGACCATTGAAGGTCCCCAGTCATGGGGCCAACGACAGCCATGCAAAATGGTTTGGAAGGGAACATCAGATGGCCCACTAGTTTTTGATGCAGATCTAGGGGATTGATCTTGCTGGTCAGCAATATACCTGACCGACTGGTCCCGCATATGGCCGGCTCAGAGATGGCCGACGCCGACCACAGGCATTTATCATAGTTTGATACTCAAAAAAGCACTTCTCAGTACCAACAGAGTTAGGTCACTTTCCCAATTCGCCCATAAGCTCCCAAAGCTCAAACATCAAAGAAAATATAAGAGCCTCATCTGCAGTAATTGTTGTGATATCCAAGGGTGGATAGAGCTACTCTTGGAACTCTTGTTCTAGTGTCGGTTGATCTGTCATCTTTTTTATGAGTATTTCTTAAATATTTCTTAAAAAGTAATTAGAAAAATTCTATTCAAGTCTTACATAACAATTAGTATTATATATTTTTATAATAGCAAACAATTAGTCTGATTCAAATATAATTCCATAAAGATATTTAGGTTATGCATTCTTGAGTGCCCAAGAAATTACTTTAATTCGGCATTAGTCAAATTAACCTTCCTGTAGAGACATGAGAATCCAAACATCCATCTTCCGAGTTCACCCTCACGGTACCCCATGGGAAAATGCTGTCAACACTGATTTCTACATATGTATTTCTGTTTAATTACCCATTTGGGGCTCCTTTTAAAGCGATTTACGTTCTCTTCCCCAAGAGGCACAGGCTAATGAAATAAGACGAGATACGTCAAGTTCATTGGCTAGTAAGGGTATTGATTTAGCTAGCTAGCCAGGGATCCTCTCAGCTATCTTCCTCAAGGATAGATCTGCTCCTTAAAATCCAAAACATCCGTATGGTTGCCAAGAACATGCATGTGCTATAACTTGATGAGCATAGCATAGTCCATACAAATAAACTATAAATATGTATATGATTTGTTTGCTATAAGTACTTCCGTTTATGGTCTATACTTATCAATAATCATCAAGTCTACAATAACCCTTTCTAACTTGACATACATTATAAGGGGATCAATAATTATTTTATGTGTAGATATATATCATGTAAACATCTATTTTCTATAATAATTTTTCATAAAATTGTAGTTGGTCTTAATATGTTTTGTTAAATAATGAAATTTTGAGGTCTATACAGTAGGTTTTGTTATCCTTATAATTTAATAAAAATATTATTGATTATCATCCTATGTTATTAATATGGACATTAATACATCAGTCATAGGTTTCTATGGAGAAAAATTTGGTCATCAGATATTCTTCACATTGAGTTTGTTAGCATGGGTGGACGAGTCCGAGTTGCCATGGCCCTATTGAAATCCTTCTTGTTGAGATTGTTTATTTGACATAGTTCAATTTAGTATGGCATCGATGAGCCTGGGTTGTCGTAAATTTATTGAGATCATTGAATCGGTTTGGCCAATGTGATACCTTGGAGTCAGTATGCTTTTGAAACTAGGAATATTGATTCCTTATATTGTTAATTCTTATTTGAGTGCCTTTAATTTTATTGATTTGTATTATTATTACATTCCTAGATTTTATTGCATTAATAGATTAAAAAAGAATCCCATCTTCACATATAGGAAATTGCCCACTCTATTGGAAATTACTTATTAAATATATAACTTACTTTTATCTTCTTGTGTTCTTTCATAATAGTACAAGTTACCGCACAAGCGATAATAAGGTCATGTAGTTGAGGTGATTTAAATGCTGTTATGATATTATTTGATTACTTTAAATCGAGTGTATGCAACATAAATCTATAAGACTATAGTAAAATATTGTAAGCTCTTTTTAATATTGTACTTGTGAGATATAAGTCTATTATAATAAAAGAATTATTATTTTTAAGTAAGAGTTGCCATATATTATTATGTATCATCAGTTTTGTAACATTGTAATTTAAATGATTAAGGCTATGAAAACCAGACCCTGACATTCATGATATTATATCATGAGATTTTTGGATCTTTAGCACAATGGTTTGGGCGTGCAATTGTAGGCCGAGTTTGGATCATTACAACAAAGCTCGAGGATCCATCAATGAGGAGGAATATGATCTGTGTTTTTTTATTTTCTCCACCTTGAGGGCAACTAGGATTGGGAGAAAATTGAAGGGAAGCTGAATTTTGAGGAGTGCCTTCTACAGAGAGCCATCCACATCTCAAGCCTTTCTATGTTGGGGGACAAAATTGGTTGGGACAACGCCTAAAGAAAGTAGACCCCAACGAGGCCTATGAACTTCGCCAAGGAAAGTGAAGCCAGAACTCGACGATGGAGCAACATCTGAAAGGTGCAAGTTCCTCCTAAGTTTAAAGTGTTCTTCTGACTTACCTTAAAAAATAGACTTTCTCAGTAATAAACAGAGGAAGAAAAGAAGAACGACCCCTACAAACTCCTGCCACCTTTGCAACTCTCCAAATCTACTGCCCATATATCATAGGGTGCTGTAGGTCGAGGAAAATTTGGGCCTACAAGTCAGCTAAGCACTCAACCCCACTATCTTCAGGGGTCTTTTCTAATGTACGTGGTAGTATGAGTAAACACATAATTATACTACATTGAATACATAAATCATAAAAATATACGGTTGGCTAGCTTGAGATTTGTCCTCTCACACGGACAATTGTATCTGATGCTAGGAAGCATGCAGAGTTGAGCAACTTTTAAATATAGGATAATCTTAAAATAAGTATGAGATAAATTTAAAACAAATTTCACCTCGATAAATAATTAAGATGTTCTCACCATATTTTTTTAATTTTTGTGACCGATATAGATTTTCTTACCATCTATTCTACCCGTCTAAGAGTCAAATCTGAAACGTAAGAAGTTCAGGTTAAATATTAGGAATGTCTGAACTAAAATTTATATATTATTATTTTAGAGAAATAGCATTCATTCTATATGAAAAAAGGTATAACATTATAGTAGTAGTTTCATACCATATGTGAAAGACAACCTACAAAAAAAACACGAATTGATTCGGTGAGATCACTGATGTTAATAAATAACCCTTATTAGATTGTTTATAACTTTTAAAAGATTCTTGATGTTTCAATTCAATATTTGATATTTTAATAAGCCAACAATGACTATGAAAGATTTGATTTTGCATAAGTAAAATCAGTACTAATATAAAATTGCTAATAAAAAGTTTAAAAAAGTAAAAAAAGAAGTTGATAATATTGTTTTATAGTAATCCTTTACAGTCCTAGATAACACCACATCACAGCTTTTACAGGAAAGAAGGAAGATGAAACGAAATAAACTCAGTAAGCAACACTAAGCATAAAATCAGCAGCAGCTTACAAAGAAAAGCCATAATGGCAACACTGACCCTGAATTGTGATCAAATTTTCAGAGCACATAAACCCCCAATGAGGACTAAAAACCAGAGAAAAAAAAAAAAAAGGACCAATTTTTGCAAATGGGAAAAAATCACGCAGTCAGCATTCAATTTAAACTAAAATCCACGTTAAAGAGGCAACATTCAGTTGTGGTTTTGATCAGATCGATCTGCCTCATTAGTTTGCTTAGGGCTTTGGCTGCTGGAAGTTGATGTTGCAACAGAGACACCAGCAGCGGCGGCGGATGCGGCGGCAGGAGGGGTATTAGTACTTGATGGTAAGGCAACATTGATCCTGCCATCAACACAAGAAGAGCAGTTAATTTCCACCCATTTTTCCATATCATATTCTCCATGCCCACTACCACCGATTCCACTACCCGAGCAAAGCCGTCCGATCATAACTGCCACCAAGCATAGCACTACCAACACCGCCATCACCCCTATGACCGGCCCGATAGATCCATGAGCGGCCGAATGGGACGTGTAAGTCTGCTGCACCGCCGTCGTTGGAGGTGGCAGGGGCGCCGGTGGTGGTTGCTGCCATGTGAATGGCACTGACATTGCTATATTTTGTATGGGTTTGGAAACAGGAAGATTTCGTGGCGGAGGGAGGATGACTTTGTTTGCAGAGGCTTTTCAATGGCAAAAGTTTAGCCTTGGATCGAATTCATACTCCTATCAAGAGGAAAGTTCGGAAATAAATAAATAAATAATAAAGAAATAAACGAAAATTTACGTTTTGTTACACATTTTTGTTATATTTTATTATACATATGAAATTCAAATATAAAAAGAATATATTTTATTTATTTTTATTTTTTTTTTAATTAGACTATTAAGAAAAAGAGAAACCCATTAGTAAGAGGAAATTGGGAAGAATCTATTATTGTAGTAATTAAGACCAAAAATTTAGGAAAAGAGTTATTTTTTTTCGAGTCTGTTTTGCAGTTTGAAATATTTAATAGAATAGTAATATTTTTTCAATGTACAGTTGGCAGCCTACTTATCTAAAAATAAGATAAATTTAACTTTTCTTTAATAATAATCAATTAATATTAATTATATTTTATTTTAAATATATTGATAGAATAATTATAATTAAAAAAGATAAAATCAAATCATCTCTTAAAAAGATAGATATCCGGAGTTCTTTTGGACGGTTGGAGTTCAATTATTTCAAAAAATAATCAAGACAGATGATATATAACTTTAGTTTTAAATTCCTTGAAATAAACTAAGTGACATTTAATTCCTTTACATAGCTTATGAATATATTTATTTTAAAAAATAATAAATTTATTATAAGTTTATGGAAAGGCTTATTTATAATCTTTCTAATAATTTTATTTGAAAGTTTAGACTTGATTGGATCATAAATTTATTCAGACAAAAAAGCTAAACTCATCTAGACTCTATACTTATTTATGTACAAAGAAGTCAAGTTTGACATCGAAATTAAACTCAATTTATAATACATCAACAAATTAAATAATAAGTTAAACTCAAATATATATATTTTTATATTATAAGAATTTTCTTGAGCTTATTTATTATATTATATATAAGGAATTCACTCGGATTTAAACACTATAAGTTTTCATAGGCTATGTTATACATTTCATAAATTGTGAATGTTATATGGTAAATAAATTATCAATGTTATAATTTATTAAAGATTAGTGTTATGGTAAAATATGATAATTTGATTTACTTCTGAGTAGTACGGACGGTACCAGTTGGTCACATGCAGACAATTATTACTTTGGGCCGAATAATTTGTGAGAGGAGACAAGACGAGCGTGCGCGCGCCTTATTCCTCTTTGTTCGAGCCTGCATCGATTTTCGGTTCACTTTCTTTGTCAAAAATTAAAAAAGAATATTTAGCAAATAAAAAATATTTTTTTACAGCATAAATAAATTTTTTCAAAAAATAGTTTTATTAAAACATTTTTTAACGGTTACCGTGTAAAAAATATAGATATCAAATAAATCAATGGCATTTGATATCCATCATTACTGGTTGTCGTTACATTTTCAGGACAACTGTAATTTTTGCAGTTAAAAAACATTCAATTACGTAACAATTAAAATTTAATATGTTCATGTTTCATTTCAATTATGAGGACAGGAATGCCATCACTTGTGACAACATGGTTAGAGTTATCGTTGATTAGCAATTGTCATTGACAACTAGTGTGATAGGGCCAGGGTGACTTGAGACATCGTCAACCGGTGATGGGTGTTGGAGGCAAGGACGTCACTGACAAATGATAGGCCGCAATGGTCTAGGCGTCTATGGATGATAGGCCTAAGTTAATGTGTATCAATTAGCAAACGATGGTAGCAGCTAGAGATATAACCGCTCGATAATTGGCAACAAGGTCGAGGATGTCGATGGCCGATGACTAATAAAGAGGCTCAATGCATCATACACCGACAGGTGAACAACAATGATTGTCGTGTCGTCCGATGATTAGCAACGGGTGGAAACACTATAAGCCATAATGGTGTCACATTCATATGAAACTTCCTATATGAAAAAAGGAAGGATTTTTTGACCCAACAATCTAACACAGTAGAAAAAAGCCCCCACGCTCTTACGGGTAGGACAGTGCAGGCCTGAGTGAGGATATTGTATCCCTCCAGATATCTTCTATGGTGCATCATGCTCCTAGGAAATCATGACCTACCGACCACATCGGCCCACCTTTTGGCCACATTCAGATAATTATTCCTACCACTAACAAGTTTATTGATGCTACAATATTTTTATCACTTTGAGTTTGTGTAAAGGCATAGTGCTTGGAGCATAACAGAGATTTCGGTAAATTTTTTGTTGCCCCCTAACATCGTATGATGCATAAGACATCATCTTAATGATTTAGGTCAAACTTTTTCACGGTTCATCAAACGCCTGAATGAAATTGGCATTCAAATATATTAGGCTCATTTATATATTTTTACCTTACTATATTGGTTTAGCCGGTCATATAATCATAATATTACGTGTGCTATTATCTAATATATGGAAGGATCTTATATTAATAAAGATGTATCCAATGCCATAATATCATATAAAGGAATCTAATTTTTTTCCTCAATTAACACAACCCTATGTTACACTGTGATTTTAGGTAAGAATTAAGATTTATTTATAGTATCAAATAACCGGCATGCCTCGAGATTACATTAGTTTTTTTCCCCCATGACTACATTCTGCTGGTATCAAAAGTAGGCCATGAAAAATGCCTCCAAAATCTTTTGAAGATGTACCAACATCTGTATATAGCAGGGGATTCCATCAATCCCGATTCGACCAAATCCTAATTATTATATAGATTTGTTAATGATTTTAGTTTGCATATGAATTGATACCGACAAACAACTTAATATTGAGTTCCAACCTGCCCAACAGAGCAATGAACAAAGCCATGAAGTTCAAACTAGCCAATTTTTTACCCAAGGTAAAGTTAACGAAAATAAAATTCAGCTGAGCCATGATTTAATAGAAAAATTGATACTTGTCAATCTAAACGTACCGCAATTGACGCTTGATCCCGGTAGATGCTGCTTGACGTAAATTCGAGTCTCACCCCTTCTAAGTTGCTGGTTATTAGCCTTGTAAAAAAAAAAAAATGATGTCTTGAGGCTGCATTTCACCAATTAAAGGGAAAGAGAGACATTCCAGAGAACAATGCAAGAATTTATCTAAATTCCTGGGGGAAAAAATGTTATTGCTTCCATGGAATTCAAATACCAGAAATTTAATTACATAAAATCTCCTCAATGCCAATGAATTCAAAACAAACCATGCCAAAAAAACCCCTAAGAGAGATAATAAAAACTCACTCTGTTGGTGAGATTACATACAATATGATTCACACGATTCAATCACTGCAGAATTTTGAAGGCAATCAACCCTGATTTCTGCAAAGGCCTGCTTGCTTGATTGCCCACAGCAAACTGCTTTCTACTTAGCTACATGCATTCACTTTTGATGAACTGACTCAAATCAGGTTGAGCTCCAAAGCATCTTATACTCAGAAAGTACAATTCCTTTGGTATAGGAAAGAAAATTACAGTAAAGAAATTACCTTTCCTTTTTCTTCGGGAAGAGATTTGAATCTTTGATGGTCGGTTAGAGGTGGAAGCTAAGTGACATATCTGCGATGACAGAGAGGCCACCTTGACTCCATTCTGGTCATAGGCATGCCCGACACAGAACAGAACAGAGATTGTTCTCTTGCTGGGTCTATCTGAAGAAAAACCTCAATTCTGAGTGATAAATTTAGCTTCAAATATGCATGGATCACAGAAATCAGAAAGAAAGCATGCATATTGGGCGGGGGGGAGATTGTGTAAGTGGGTGACCTTCACTCCTAATGAATATGAAAATGAGCCCAAATATTTGAAATTGCATATTTCTATAAAGCATAATTACTGCCCATGTGTCTAGGCTGCCTAAAGGGCTATCATAACTGAACCGAACCAACATGGGCTCTTCAGGCTAATACAGATAAAAAAAAAAAAAGCTTGAGCCGTTATTGCATAAAAATGTTGCAAGCCATTATTGCATAAAAATGTAGGATTGAGCTGATCATAACCAAGAAAGCTTCATATTTACTGGTTGTAACTTGATGTATTCAAACAATGGATCATGGTTTCTGTTCAAATAGAGAAGAAAAGATGCTGCAACGCCAAGCAAGCATGTCGCCATTTAATGGAGAAGACAGAAACCCCAGGTATGATGCCCCAAAACATACATACATGCTAGATCTTTATAGCAATTACCTGATCAGAAGTATTGGAGTATGCTCCTTGCTTCAGCAAGAGGATTCACTTGATGAACTTCCCTAACCCAGATATTTGTCATCGCATTCATTTTCATCTGCTCCTTGATGAGATACTTCTCTATTTCAAGAACAGCGTCGGAATGCATCACATGACCAACCACACACTGTCAAAGGAAGCAGATTATTTACAATTTTGGAGAAAAAGCTAGGGACTCTTAAAAAGATATACTGTCATTGACAACAAACTCACCAGATTGATACTAGAACAAGCATTGAGGATTATAAACTTGAGAACATTCTCATCCAAAGTGCTGAGGATGCAGTCTGAACCAACAGAAAGGTGGAGATCTTGGCACAAAGAATCGTGTATGGATCCATAGTTTTTCACAGTAATTCTGCCATGCTTCTTCAAAATTTTATCCAGGTGAAGGCAAGGGGTTCTGCAGGCCTTAGCTCTGCCCATCCCCTCTAATCCCCACCAACAGCTTCCAAATGATGTCTCTGGCATTTCTTCATGAAGCCTTAGAAATGTTGCTGCTGTTTCACCATTTGCCCAGCAACAACAAGGTGATGACCCATCATCTATGTAAAAGAGAAGGTCAGGTTCCAAATCAAAGCATAGAAAACTGTACCACAGACCAAAAAAAAAAAAAAAGGAAGGGGGCTTAAATGTCCAGAATGAGTAATCTATGGATATTTCAGTTGCATTTAGAATCTGGGTGTGGAAATCCATGTCAGGACAGAGCCTTGACATAATCGAGGAATGCATATTGATCCTGTCATGCAGTAGAAAAAAACAAAGGTTAGTGAAAGCCCTGGGGATTACTCTAGGGAACCCACTTAAATCACCAAGTGTGGGAGATGAGTAAAAGCAAATGTAATGTGGGAAAAGGTCCAGGTTGTGAACACAGCCTGAAGACTTTGTGGCTTCTAAAAGATGCATTGGCTGCAAAGAGACAAATCTCAAGTAGAGTTGAAGCATATGGGGTGGTACGTAAATATTTGTTTTCTTTGATCAGCTTTCCATCCCTAGCCCAGCTTACCTGCTGCAGTATTAACAGGGGATAACAGCAGGTGGTATTTTGCTCCTAGTGACAGCTAATGTGCTTCTGATAGGCTATCTTGGACAACATCTGATGAGGTCCCGTAGGTAAATGATTGCTCATGTGCGTAAACTCCTTAAGCTAGGGCTACTATAGTTTCCTGGAAATCTTTGCTTGTTCTCCACATTGACTCTCGGAAGTTCAAAGTGTCTGTTGGCGCCTAACATGATGGCAGTTGCTTGCTGGAGGTGACAGCAGATGCCTGCTGCAGCATTGTTGGGAGTGATTTAGTTTTTGGACAGGTCAACTTTAGCAGGTGGCTGCTTTCCTTGACATCAGTTCTTTTATGGAAGATGTCAGCCAAGGAGATAAGATTACTCAGAGGATAAATAAATAATTGAAGATGGCATGCCTCATGCAATGTAGGACCATGAAAGGTTGCACGGAGTTGTCGGAATCATCTGGAACGAGTAGTTGAAGCTGAATGCTTGGCTTGGCCAAGCAGAATGGTGTACCCTGTCTAGGGTGACGGCAATCCAAGGATTGTTTTGCGGAAGTCGAGTCTGAACTTTTTGGGCTAAATTTTCTACCTTGGCCTTGGCCTTGGCCTTGATTTGATATTCCTCCATCCTTGGTCTCACTTGTTTTTGATGTTTGATAGAACCACCAATTTCTATGAATTATTTTGGTTTAGCAAAGTAATAGACTAAGATTCAGATACTGGTCACTTATCCTATATTGAAATCTGAACTGAACCATTGAAGCATAGGGGTTGCGTGGATGGTGCTTAATCCCTGTAGATCTGTGCTTGACGCATGTTCAAGTTCTACCTCCTTCGCCTTCGTTTGTTATCAGGCTTGTAAACCAAAAGAAAAAAACTGCTTCGTTCCAAAAAAGTATGGCACCGCCCATCTCAGGTTTCTTCTTCACTGTCATATTTCTTCCAGTTATTGTTTGTTCTTTTTCTGTTTAACCTACAGATATGCATTGCATTACCATTCGAATAAATGAAAGAAATCAGCCAAATTACTAGGATTTTCTTTGTGGATTGTCCATGGTAAGATTCTCTCAATTCTTTTCCTTTCTTTCTTGTGGAATTGTAACCGAACTTCCATTACAAGACAAAATGCAGCTCCTCATCCAAAAAACATTTACCAAATCATTGAAATAAAAAAACTTTCAAGCAGGAAAGTAACTAGGACCAGAGATGCTATAAGAAAGACAAAAAAGTTAATCTCCTTACCCATCTAAAACTCTTTGGTATTTTTTATTAACGTAACTGTTCCACTTCTTAAAACGTCCCTAAGAGTCCCCATTGTGAAGGTAAGTCATAACCCTTTTTCACTATAATTTTAACAAGTTATCAGCCCAAACAATTTCCCCTCTTCTTTTAGCTCACAAAGTAACTATCTATTAGCCCACTACTCTCCCTCCCTCCCTCCCTCACAAACCCTACCCCATTAGCAGTTCACATATTGTTTGATGCCCACCGTCCTCCATCGTCCCTAACTCTCTCTCTCTCTCCCATCCACATGCTACTACTCCACAAAAGGTGCCTACAGTCACACGAGCACGCTCACTGATTCGTGCTCCATGGTCACACACTGAAGATCAATGGCAAAGTGTGGAGATTGCTGAGGGAATGGGAGTTTTGGCAGAGGAAAAGGGGAAATATAGAGAGAACGAGAGCGCAAGAGAGAGAGAGAGAGGGACAGCAGCCAGGGAAAGGAGAAAGGGATCGAGAGGGAAGAGGAAAGGGGATGCAGAGCGATAGAAACAGGGAGAGAGAGAGACAGTGGGAAAGGGGGAAATCACTTCTCTATTTTCTCCTGCATAGTACAGCCGTGTGCATATAATACACTAACAAACCAACTAAACAAACCAACTGAGTATAACAAACCAACACTAATACCATACTCAGCGCATAGGAAGGGAAAAACCAACTAAATAGGGCAGTGAATGTGCACGTGTAGGGAAGGGAAGGCCTAAAAAAATTAACTGAATATATTCTCTAAATTTAAGAGGCGGTTGGACGGCCCGAAAGGTGAGTGAGCTTTTGAGTATATATCGTTGAGTTCTTAACATTACCGTCTCCTTCAAAATAACCTTGTCCTCAAGATTGAACAGAGAAAAAGTTTGATGAGGGGATACCATTGCACGGAAGATCCTCAACATCCGAGGATGGAGAATGGCTTTTAGCATCAGGATGACATTATCTAGGGGTTGCTTCCAGTTTGTGATGGCAAAGAAGAAGCAAGGAATAGCAATGCCCAGACTTTCATATCTTAGAAATTCCTGTCTAGAAGCCTGCAATCCTCTCGAGGGGTTCAGCATATTCCGTAACTTCCTCATGACGCAAAAAGTATCGCAATAGCAAGGCAAAATGAAAGAATATACCATGTCTTTTGAAAATCTTTTGCAAACAAATACTTTTCTATTTGACAAATCACAGCA
The DNA here is from genome assembly GCA_033239525.1 of Nepenthes gracilis. NCBI lineage: Eukaryota > Viridiplantae > Streptophyta > Magnoliopsida > Caryophyllales > Nepenthaceae > Nepenthes > Nepenthes gracilis. The sequence goes on along the minus strand of BSYO01000026.1, from coordinate 517,901 downwards.
TCTGGTTTAGGGACATCAATTAAGCACCGAATTATTTAACACTGAACCCCCTCTAAATTACCTTGTGATAGCTACCATTCTAGTCGAAACTTTTCATTCTCTGTCTTCAATACTGCAGCATCGTTTTCAATTTGCTTAGGTTGCTGGGTCACGACCTAACCCTTTCTGAACTGGTGCACAAGGTCCCGCCCCATTGCAAGTATAGATAGCTGCTATCATGGCAACAATATACCAATATAGAAGACCTCCTGAGAGCATTTCTGCGCTGCTCCCAAGGCTTTCACATTTCCTAATTTTTCTCAGGGTTCTAAGGTCTTAAGCTGCTCCAGTAAGGTTCCTCAGCAAATCTTCTTGGGCATGCCGCCAATGAAGCTGCCCGCACACTCAGTCCGATCAGCTTCACAGCATCAAGTCCCATGAGCTGAGAGGCATTCGCAACCTCTCCAATATTATCCCAAGCAGCTGCGGATGCAACACCACCCAAGACAGTCATAACACCTATCAACAATGCTTTCAACCAATAGTTTGTAGCTGTGCATGGGCAGCTGCCACACCTGTGAGTTGCTGGTGGCACTTGTCCTTCACCCACCAAATTATCTAACTCTTCCTTCAGCTGCTCGATTTTGACATCATAAGTAGACAACTCAATAACTCCAGCAATTGTTGAAACTGCCTGGTGTTTCATTGTTGCCTACTTGATTTCAACAGCCCTGGAGTTGAGCAGCTTTGGCCTTGTAAGACGGTAGGGTAGTGAATTAGGGCCCAAGATGGGTCTAACCGATTGTGTCCCAAATTTGTCCCTCCATGGAGGAATTGATTTTGCTTCTAGGAGCTGGAATATGTCGAGATGGACAAATTCAGATGGAGGGTCATGTTCAGTAGAAGCGGCACTTTGTGCCATCGTCTACCCAGAGCCGTTTGCAGTGGCTATCATACATGAGAACTGGAAGAGTGGTTGAAACTTCCCAGAGCAGGCTTTAATAACTTTCTATCCAACTGTACTACTAAACATGGTAGCTGTGGAGTTTACAACAACCCTGGCGCCCAAGGTGAAATATTGAAGTAAATTGTGGTCAATTTCTTTCAGCCTCCTATCACCAAGATCCTTAAGCGCTTCTGGCTTAAGGCTCTCATCTTCACCATCGGGGTCAACAACAGTAAAGTCATGGTCATCTTCACAAAACACATGGCCACTAAGGCCATTAACTACAAAGTTTGTGAAGGCTGACGGAAGGGGGATGGCTGTAGCAATATTCTTTGAATTCCATCAATTGATTCTGGCTGCTATTTGGAAACACCACGGCCTGAAAATCTAGAAGGTTAGCCGGGGTCAAGTCAGTAATTAAGGAAAAATTACTCACAGAGTTCTCCCGTTCTTGAACTGGTTGAGCAAGAGCAAGAGCACGAGTGGTTGTCGAGTCGTCTTCTAAAATTACAAGGGCGCTGGACAAGTTCCGCAAATCCATAAATCCGTTCCCGCGTGCTGTCACAGGCTCCACTCCTGTGCTATTAAAATTTGTGGTAGAGAATGACGTAATGTTGGGCTTAGCCAAATGAAGAAGGGAGGTGATTTGGCTATCAGCGGGTGCGTGAAGCAAGGAGGATGAGGGTGGAGCAAGTTGGGCGAAACTACAAGGAACGCAAGTCATGATCAGTGACAGGGTGGGAAGAACTGGGAAAATTGCGGACGGTCCGGGTTGTTCGATTCGGTTTAATGAGGGTAGGATTTCAGTTATGGATTGTGGAATTTGTGGCTTAGTGGAAGTATCACTGGCGCTTTAAGTGTCTGGAAGAGTTGGAGGATGGAAAGGAATGGTGGAAGAAGCCATGAGTGGTTGTTGCTTGACTTGAGACAAGGGGTGACAAATTGCAATGAGAGATTTTGGAAATTGCTCAATAGCTTCTTAGAGGTGATACTTGATGCGTGTTGCTGTACGGTCGCCTTCAACTCCTTGAACACCTTCGACCTTACTGGTAAGCTTGGGTTGGAACAGAATGGTGGAATTTCTGTGGGAGGCAGACGAAGATGAGAGAACCGAGCTATAATCAACGGGAAGGGTGGATGCAATGGGAAATTTTCAAACAACAAGGGATGTTGTTCGCTTCGTTGATGTTCGATTCGGGCTAGAGATTGATGGATTTCAGCCATGGAAGACTGGATTTGCGCCGTGGTGGAAACCATGGAGGAAGTGTGTGCAGCGAGTCTGCCGGTAATCCACCGGAAGTCCTTCATCGCGCTGGCAAGCGCGGCAATGGAAGCTTCGAGTGCATCAAGGGCTTGTTTTTCGGCCATCGTCTCTTCTGCTTTTGTCTCAATGAAAACACCATTTAATACGTACTCCATGGTCGCATGCTGAAGATCGACGGCGAAGTGTGGAGATTGCTGAGGGAATGGGAGTTCTGGCAGAGGAGAAGGGAAAATATATAGAGAGAGAGAAGAGGGGCAACAGCAGGGGAAAGGAGGAAGGGATTGAGAGGGAAGGGAAAAGGGGACGCAGAGTGATAGAGACAGGGAAAGAGAGAGACGGTGGAAAAGGGGAAATCACTTCTCCATTTTCTCTTGCAAAGTACAGCCGTGTATATATAATACACTAACAAACCAACTAAACATAACAAACCAATTGAGCATAACAAACCAACACTAATATCATACTAAGTGCATGGGAAGGGAAAAACCAACTAAACAGGACAGTGAATGTGCATGTGTAAAGAAGGGAATGCTTAACAAAATTAACTGAATATATTCTCTAAATTTAAAAGGCGGTTGGACTTCCCGAGAGGTGAGTGAGCTTCCGAGTGTGTATCGCTGAGTTCATAACATTACTCTTACAGCCATAAGTTATCAACAGTGATCCCAGAGAGTTTGTTATAATTTCCCTTCAAGGCTGCCCTCTTAATCATTAGATTCTCACATGCAGGCAATAAAGTATTTTGTTTGCTTATGACATGCTAGCAAATATTGTATTTAACTCATGTATTTTATCTTGCACGCATCACATGCATTAAAAATCAAGTGTGGACATGACGAGATTCCCAATGGAAGAAAGGGTAATATTATATAGAGATTCTGAGGGAATTACAAGATCAAACTAGATCTCATAAAACATGAAACTGAATACTAATGTGCATATAAGAAAACGTATTTGACAGCATTTTTTTTATGATATCATGCATTAATAAGAAGAATAAAAGGATAGCGGTAGGCAAAAGCAATGTTTCATCAATGGAAGATACCAATAATATACTGAACTTTTGCTCTTATCATTTTTCGCCTTCCTTGTAAAACTAGGAATCATTGATTCTAACTGAAGAAAACTTTTATATCTATCACTGATAATACGAAATGATATATATATACATATAAAGCAATTTCTTACAACTCTATGTAACAACCCCTTTCCATTCCAAGTTGTCAAGCAGCAGTGACCGCTGCCAAATTACAACTTTAACAAACCAACAGAAAATCACACAAGAATTGTTTTTGTCAGAAAGTGACATACCCAATACGAACCCAGCAAGTGGAATGTCAACAACTGGTATCCTGTAGTGGATCTTAGATAGCAGTGAATCTAATTTATTGATTCTTTCCAACATCAGAATATGGACAGCTACAACCTGTCATGAGAACATGAAACCCAACTATTATCATAACTATCAATCACCGATAAGAACCCTGCAAGGCTAGTGGTATTGAACCAAAACACCAAATATTTACAGAAAACTTACCCTGCAGTGGAACCTTCTAGGCTTGCACTCAGAGGAGTGAATCAGATCAAAAATAGAACACAAGGACAGAGTCTCCGGAAGGATACAGCCAAATGAAAATGGAGGCCGCAAATTAGAAGGCTTATTGCTGCATGAACCAGTAACTTCCTCCACATAGTTGACACTAATGAATGATACAGGTGTCAACATAAAACGATTATGCCCACTGGAAAAACAAAGGCACTTTGCAATAAGTATGTTTTCTCTGATGAGACATAAAAATATCAGATACATGCTACAGGAGCTGCAAACCTGAACGCAAGAATTCGATGAAAATTGACATTAGCACCAGGTCCCAATCCAATAGGATAATTATATTTAGTCAAGGAACCATCAATCTTCACCTACAAAATTCAAACAGTAGATTAAGACATCTTACTTTCAAACCAGAAGAGATGGCAAATAATAATAAGGTTTATAACAAGCAATTACAGTGCGATCATCAATCAAAACATGGAGACAGATGTAAATTCTTCCTCCTTGGAATAATCCCAGCAGATGAATACCATCAGAGCTTCCATCACATGAATTTCCATCAGGGGGACAGCTATCATAACTGTGAAGGGCCACAACAGTTCCATGTAGAGATACTAAATCTCCCTCTAGCAAAGGACAACCAGATTGTGATGCTTCTGGGCACTGCAATTTTGCAATGGTTCTGCCATCCTTTGGCTGACAATGACAAGCAATATCGATTGGCATCACATAGTTAGTGTTCCTACCTTCATTTAGTGCCTGATGTTTCATATCCAACAAATGAACTGCATCTGCTGGGACATGGAGATTGATATCCACAAAATTATCATGATTGATACCATTACAACTGTGGAACACTAGCCCGGCTTGATTGTAGCCAGCAGATAAAATAACACTGCTTGAACAGTGTTCCGATGATGGACTCTGTGGTGGATCAGAATTGGAGTCTGACTCATTGAAAGAAAATGACAAGCTCCAGAACTGCATGCCTGGTTTGATGACAACTTTACTATCATAGTTTGGGTCCACGTAATTGCAAAAGGACTCTTCCATGCAATGCTTTGTGATGTAATATGCCCCAACACACAATGACTGGGATGATAAAATAAAGTTAGTTGAGTTTCATTCATTCTGTCAGCAACAAGCATCTAAGAGACAAATTCCACTTCGAGACCAGTATAGTAGGTAGCAACAAAAAGTAAATAATGACAAACCTTATACTTCAAAAAGTTCTCAGAACTAAACTCCAGCAGCACTTTCTTCAACCTCCTAATTCTTCCCCTACAATCAGCTCTGTTAGGTGATAAGATTCCAGAATTTACCATGCTTTCACCATGAAGACCTCTAATTGTTACCGAACAAGGTATTTCCACAAGACTAGTGCAGCTGGAGTTATAGCCCCTTCTACATTTGTGAAAAAAGTTACATAGATCAATTGAATGGCTGGATGATTTGATTTCTAAGTTGTTTGTTCCTGATGATTGGACCCAGTTACATGGACTATTAGTACTCTTACAAGTGAAACCATTTAGCCAGCATTCTTCTTCCTTGTCTTTTGAAACCCTAATAGGTAGAGCTGCACCCTTACTTTCTATAAGGCATAGATCCCATGGCAAGACCAAGGCCTCAGCAAACATACTTGATCTCTCTGATAGAAGCATATGATCATGAAACTGTTTATAAATGTCAAAACCCCAATGAAAATATTTAGTCACAGGAAAAATTAATCGAAAACATATTAAATGAGGACAGAAACTGTTTGTATAATACAAAGAGCTAAATACAAAGTCAATAAAAGAAAGGTGCTCTTCAAGATAATAGATAACAGAAACAAAAAGAAAGATGCAACCATAACTTACATTCGGTTGTACAGGAAATATATGGGACAAATGGAGCAAATGAAATGTTCCAGAACCAAGTTCCATGGAATTATTTGAATCTAGACCATGATCAGTGGGAAAACATCTGTGGCTAGCATTTCTCCATGTAAAGAACACATAAATTCCCAAGCCTGTCTCTCTCTCAGATGGAAGGCAACTAAAGATACTTCTGCAAGAGAACGAGTCATTGTCAAGCATCATGGCATGATTCATCCTTTCCGGTACACCTTCTAATACAAGGGTATAGTTAGTCACCTGGTAAGTCAAGAAGATTTGAATTCTAAGGCTTCAACTATATCAAACAATTAACATTGTCAAAAGCACAAAGAGCATCTTAAGGTACACACCTAATATATATAGCATGGTGATTGATAGGGGAGAACAAGACATTTGTAAAACTGTCAACTCAAAACAACCAAACCAAAATCAAAGTTCGGCATATGTGTAGTTTAGTTTTTAATCCAAATCGGATTTTCATTTTGATTGTGGTTTGAAAGCTTCAACCAACTCAAACCAAACCAAACCAAATCGCACACACATAAAATATATATATACACGCACACAAACATACATATATAAATTTCTCTCTCCACTTAGGCAATACAAAGATAACTCTAAATAATTTCTCTCTCCACTTAGGCATTACAAAGATAGCTCTGAATCTCTCTTCACCCTTCTCCAACCGAGCTACCTTCACGGTCATCTCATAGCCACTCAATTACAAAACAAAAAAGGGGCAACCTATGCATAGGATCCGAAGAAGAGTCAAACCACTTTAGATTTATCGTATGCCGTCTTACTTTATATTATACAGTAAGCCATTTCTACAATTAAGCAACAAACAAACACCAAAAATTGGTAACAACCCAAGGGGAAAAGGTTGTTGGATATCACAATTATGGTATTTTTGTTGCTTGGTTTGATATTTTTATATCATTGCTAAAATTGCAAGTTTGATTTTTAGAAGGACAAATTTAATATTACAAACCACACAACCACCCAAGCTGAACCACACAAGGTAACTGTCAAACTGAAACAACCTGCATCCTATAATGGTTGGGGGGTTTTCCTTAGCCTGACAGTTTGGTATTTGTCCAAATCACAATGTATCGCTTGTGCATTACTATCCAAGCATCCCAAACTGATCCATGTGCAGCCCTAATAAGTGCATAACACTAACAAAACCATCAAGAATCCAATGTGCCACCCCTTACCAAAAGAAAGTGCAAGAATATGAATGGCTAAGGACATGTTTGACATCAGTTTTAAAATGGTTTTTCCAAAAAGCTCTGAATTGAATCTTCCTAAAAAGCCTCTGGACAAGCTGATTGGGGTTATTTACAAGCTGCTCTAGGTTTCTTGACGTTTCAATTATGACCTTTTTCAAAAACACCGAAAAAGCATTTTTGACCATATAAAGTATACCTTTCTCCAAAATCATCTTATCAAAATCAACCCCAAAAATCCCCTAAGTTCACAACGCTCACATAAGGAGGATTATAGGGAAGGTCAAAATGACTTACAATACCCTGTAGAAAAGAAAATGGTTTCCATTGTCAACAACTAACCCAAGAAAAAACACACATACAGTGGACTAGTGGAAGCTGATATCAGAATATCACCTCATAGATGTCATTGATGCTCCAAGTTGAAGGAAGGTCAGGTACAACAGCATCAATGCTTCCGGTAGCATCCATCAGTTGCAATCTTCCAGTACATGCAGAAACCTGAACAAATGAATAAATTTAAAAAAATAATAATAATAATCATAGTTACAGGACACCCTAGACTAGTGTACGGAGTGCAACGTACTGAATGTAATTCTCAATTATAACATTTCTATGTACCACATAATGGAATGCAAACCGGATAGCAATGACAAAAGTTTCAGCACAGTACAATAAGAATTAAGTGATAAAAATTTCTTACAATTAAATAAATTAAACAAAGTTGAGGAAATTTTAGAAATAGAAAAATGGAAAACTCGGACACCCACTAACATCCAATTATACTAACTATTTGCTAACGATCATTAACATCCCCAACTGCAGCCACAGGACAGGCGCCGTCGCCACCGGTAAAACATTTTGAGCACTACAAGTATCAGATTAACTCTATCAAGTTCATTTATTAAAATAAAGCTTTGTGTTCACATTAAGTTTAATTAGTGGGATAGAATAATATAAGAATACTATATTACTCTCTGGGAATAGAATATAGTAGGAACATGACAAAATAGCTATACAGTGTTTGGTTTTCCATAATGGAATAGCTATTTCAGGCATAATTAGTAGTGGCGATAGCTTCCAGCTAGCTGTCAAAGGCTCTCAGAGGTCAATGGGCAGCAACCACAGGATTCAATGATTGATGATTGTGGCTATTACCACTCTGTTCCCTTTCAATAGGGGTAGTTGTTCCATGGAGATAGTTATTCCCAAAAAAATGACGAACCTAGAAAGGGGGTAGCTACTCCACTTAGAATATAGTGGAAATTGAATAGTTATTACCAAACACCACGTTAAAGTTTCTTTGGCTTATGAATCTTTTCTATCATAATTATGATATAGAGTCATAGGTGTCAAATTGATTCAGCTAAACACCTCACTGAACATAAAAGATGCGGAAGGGAAACAAGCAGCTGAAAATTAGCATCTTAGGAATAATCCAATAGTAGTACATGTCAATTGTTCTTAACACCTCAATTGCGGATATTCCTTTTCATTAAATAGACAATATCTTCCCTAATTAAATTCAATTACAATCTACCAATTTCCCAATTTATCTCCGAATTGTCATCAATCATAATTATAATCAATTAAAGTAATCTTGATAAATAAAACTATATAAAAAATAAGTTAAGTATTATTATAGTGAAATATGGTAAACATTATTATACTAATTCAGCTAACATCTCCTCACAAATTAATACCGGTCAATCAAGAAGTATCAATTTGTCAACCATAAATTGATATTAATAACACAATAGAGCTATGGTAAAGACGTCCATTGTTTGAAGATCAGAAGACGTGAGGAAGAATGATCACATTTTGGTCAAGTACTACACGAATATAGTGACAATTTACCTCAATATACTTTATGCGCTTATGAAAGACTGATTAGAGACAATATGAATAGCACTAGTATTATCACCGTACATGGAGGTAGGATTAAGCTGGGGAATGCCAAGTTCCCCTAATGAGCCCCTTAACCAAACAATATTTGTGTAAATCGAAGAAATAGCACGATACTTTGACTTGAGTTGAAGAGGAAGAATGATCATATTTTGGTCAAGTACTGCACGAATATAGTGACAATTTACCTCAATATACTTTATGCGCTTACGAAAAACTGATTGGAAACAATATAAATAGCACTAGTGTTATCAACGTACATGGAGATAGGATTAAGCTAGGGAATGCCAAGTTTCCCTAATGAGCCCCTTATCCGACAATATTTGTGTAAATCAAAGAAATAGCACAGTACTTTGACTTGGTTGAATATTTCAATACCTAAGTTTGCTTTTTATTCTTCCAAGAAATAAATGCAATATTTGATAAACATACACCAAACAGTAATGGAGCAATGAGTATCGGCACAACCTGCCCAATTAGCATCACTAAATCTTATTAAATGAAGAGAATTCCTAGTTAGAAAGAATAATCCTTGAATAAGTTTCACTACTTCCAAGTGTGTATTGGCACCTACATAAACTCACTTGTCTAACTGCAAAAGAGATATCAACCTAAGTAATCGTCAAGTAATTCAAACTTCCTACCAATTGTCGATACATATAAAGCTTAGATATTAAATCTCTCTCCTTTTGGAGCTTTAAATTAACGTTTATAGCTATAAGAACGAAATTTCTAGCTTGAAGACAGGCCAAAATAATAATCTCCTGGGTACATTTCTATTGGTGCAAAACACTACCAATACAAGTCAGTTGCATCTCAAGGCTAAGAAAAATACTATAACAAACCGAGATCTTTCATACAAAATAAAGTCTCGAGCTAATGTTACAATTGCTCATCAATTGAAGGTCAGATCCAACCATAACAATATTATCCACATATACAAATATAACAATTCCAATACCAGTCTTGTTAAGAAAAAGTAAGTAATCAAACTGACTTTGAGTAAAGTTAAAAACAAGAAAACTGATACATAATTTTTCAAACCATACTCTCGGCACTTGTTTTAAGCCATACAAAGAATGCTAAAGTCTACACATCTCAAAAGAATGATGAGTGAACATGCCGGAGGTGGAATAATATATTTCTTACTTTAGATACTCGTGTATGAGTGCATTCTTACCATCCACCAGCCATGAGGCCATCCTTTTAAAGTAGCGATAGCAACAATAGTACACAAAATAGTCATTTTAGCTGCCAAGATGAAAGTTTCCTCATAATCAAGACCGTATCAATGGTAATTGCTAGGTGTCACCAATCACACTTTAAATCTTTAGACAAAATCATCAACCCTTGGTTCAATATTATATACCCATTTACATCTAATAGATTTGAATCTAGAAGGACACAATACCCAAGTATAGATGTCTTGAAAAACCTAAAGCTCATGTGGTATAACTTATTGCCAATACTTTTGAGTGGAATCTTTAAATTAAAATGAAGGAACAAGAGTAATATCCAAAAGTTGCCTAGTAAGCTATATGAGAAAACCCACACCAATAGGGAGGGCGAGTAATCCAGGTGAACCGGTGAGATGTAAGCGCAATAGAGTCAAACACCAGTTCCTGATTGAAAAGCAGTCGTAGATGCCATCTCCAATACACATTTCTTGGCTAGCATGCCCTAAAAGCTAGTCGTATCGGGTATGATGAGCTATTGTTTCTGTACAGTCTTATTTGATTATTATTAAAGACATTTATATTTATCATGCTAAACTTGATTATTTATTTGCATAATAAAATCCTTAAATTTGAGCAATAGAACTACAAAAATATGATAAGATCATACTTTTGAACTCTAGTTACTTGAAAGCTCAAATATTACATATTTCCAATTATAAAATCACTAAGATGGATCATCAGTGATCATGTTAAATTGAAGCACATGATACCAGCCCGATGAAGAGGGTAATTGAATTCATGGTTACTTGTACAATTAATGCTACAGTGAATGTGCAAGTGTTCATAGACAATGAGTTAACAGAATTAATTCAAAACAAGGGCTGTTGTATCGAAACTTTGCCATATGTTACAAAGGAATATTTACATAAAAGTTCTACAAATGATTATCAGATTTGAGAAACCTTAGTATCTCATGTGCACACGATTATATATTAAAATTACTATATGTGTTCAATAATTAGATACATAAAGAAAAATATCCCATATGATTAATCGAATTAATGATTTACATATCCTCAGCTAAGTTGGACTATATTAGAAAAGAGTTTTTAATTTTATTAGTTAAATCATTTATTCAATATCATTACTATATATGAACAAATTAGATAGGGATTGACATTTTTCTATACCTAGACTTTATTTAGGACATATGATGACAAAGGATTAAATTTGTAGGGCATCTTTCATGGAAAGGGTGATGAGTATTATGTTAGACGGACCAAAGAAATCGGCCCAAGATGATTTTGGGTCAAAGAACAAAATTCAACGGCCCAAAACGTCCGCATGGCCCAATTTAACAAATATGACCAAGACCAATTTCAAAGTGGTCCAATTCCAAAGTCAGACCAAAACCAATTTAACGGCCAAGACAGTTCCCTCACTAACGATATCGAACGTTAGTTAAAACCGCTGTCGAAATAGAACTTAACCGTTCGTCAGTTTTCCTCACGGTTTACCGTCACCCACTTTCTATAAAAACCCGTCCTCTCCTACCAAAGGGGGATCACTTCATACTTTCTCAAACAGAGAACACAAACAATAAAAAGACGCCAAGAGCGCACTCTCTCTCTCTCAATCTAAGATGTCACTACAAAAACATATATTTTGCATCCTCTATCTTTTCTCTCATTTAAGAAAGATACTGACCTGAACGTCGAAGGATATACGAGGAGTAAGTCCCACTAATCATTATCCTTTGTTTTGTGCTTGCACAAGATTCGATTAAAGACGTCGGAGACTGAGTACGCCTTAACACCCAACGGATGATTCTCTTTATCCGTACAACAATCAAAATCCTCGAGCGTAACATTAACGCTGTCTGTGGGAATCGTGACTAAAAGTCCGAGAACCAAAATCTTGATAAAAACATGGTGAACACTGGAGCACAAGTCAGTGTACTTGTAAGAGATGCCACTTCATGTGGCAACTGTCCTCCTGTGTTGATCAAATGGATGACCATCCCAACCCTTGTGTACGTGCGCTTGCGATGAAGATCAACGACATCTCTAAGGTCGTCCAAACAATTTGCATGCAGTTGGACGAGCAGCCAAAAGGGATCCTGTCTTCGATTTTCCAAGCCGCTACGTCCAAGAGGAGAAATAGGGGAAGAAAACACCCCTCTAAGAAGATTGACCAACAAGATGATCTCGAGACTAAAGCAGCCTAGGGCAATAAAGTTTCGTCACGACTTGAAAGTCACTTAAGTTTCAGAGTTCGAAAGGATAGCTCTAAAAGACGAAACCCTCGATACTCTTGTGATGAGAGAGAGCCCGCATTCCAGGAAGGATCCTCTCATAGTAAACATCCTCCAAAGGCTACAAGCCGCCCAATTTCTTAGTCTGCACAAAACCCCTTCCAAATTAAGGAATTTTCTCAATGAAAAGAGGATGACGGCTCCTCTGCGTATGGAGGAAAAAGTTGAAAGAATTTGGCAGCGTGTATTTGAAGAAGACACCGGAGGAAGAGCTGTTGATTTGCAGAGATCTCGATTTACAATGGAGATCCATATGCACTCGCTACCACATAAGTTTAAGACGCCGGCTCTGGATCCATATAATGGAAGTTCTGACCCAATGGATCATCTGGACCATTTCTATACTTTTCTAAACTTTCAAGGCTTAAATGAGGCAGCAACGTACCTCTACTTCCCCCTGACCTTAAAAGGGGACGCCCGAATATAGTTCTATCTGCTTCAGCCGAACCCCATCAAAATTTTTCAGGATCTGGCTAATGGCTTCCTGTCCCAGTTCGCCTCCAACAGGAGGAAAGAGAAGAAGTCATGGCATCTAGCCCAAGTTAAGCAATGGCCAAATGAAAGCATGAAAAAGTTCCTGGCCAGATTCACGGCCGAGGCCAGGAAAATTTCGAAGTTCACCGAAGAGATGAAGCTTAGTACTTTTATATCTACGTTGGACCTCGACGACTTTTTTAGGTAATTGGCTCACAAGAACCCGCAAACCTTCAGAGAGGCCAAAGTCATTATTCAAGCCAATATAGCAGTAGAAGAAGCCAACGAAATAAAACGACCAGAACGGGGAGACCAGCCCCACCAAAAGACAATGGAGGGGAAGAGGAAAAATGGGGACAACATGGGTCCCCGAGGATGAAAGAATTAGCAGAAGTTCGAGTCAGCACCTAGAAGAGAGTTCAGACATCAAGATCTGACCCCCCCTAAATGACTCCTGCACCAACATCCTAATGTAAATTCGGGATGAAAAATTCTTCAAATAGCCGAACGCGTCGAAGAATCTTGATGGAGGTGACAAGTCAAAATATTGTCATTACCATTTGTGCAAAGGCAACAGTATTGAAGACTGCAGGACACTGCAAAAAGAAATTGAAGAGCTAATCCAAAAGGGAGATCTCAACTAATTTCTACAAAGACCCAGACAAACTTCCGAATGAGTAGATGGAGATGAGGCCGAGCAGCTAAGGAACTGAGTGGCAGCTGGCATCGTTAGCATGATTGCCACGCGTCTTGCTCGGGATGATATTTCGGAGAGTTCGAGAATGGCCCTCGGCTACAAAAAACTAATGATAAAAAATAGGGATGATATTATTAGTTTTAGTGACCAGAACTTGACTCATGTAACGTTTCCACATTCTGACCCCTTAGTTGTAAATGCACTCGTTTCTGATGATAGCATAGACTACCAATTAAAATGAGTACTTATTGATAATGAAAGTTCCAAGAATTTGCTTTATCTTGATACGTTTTTAAATTGGGATTGAGAAGAAGCCAATTAAATGTATCAAAGAGACCCTTATACGGACTGAATAATGAACTAGTGCCCTTGCAAGGGGTCATCCAACTAGAAGTTACACTGGGTACCTATCCGAGGATGGCCACCAAGATGCCTTCCTTCTTGATTGTAGACCTTTCATTGGTCTACAATGCCATCTTCGGATGACCCTGCTTAATAGCATTTAGAGCAGTGACTTCAATCTCGCATTTAAAGATAAAGTTTCTAACTGTATTTGGTATTGGAGAAGTCTTAGGTGATCAGGTGACTGAGCAGACATATTATTTGTCTCAAATTACTCAGACGCCCACAAGTCAACCGATCCAAAATCTTGACTTTCGTAACGAGACCACGTTATTACAATCCCAGTCTGGAGAGTCAACAAATCAAATTCTATTGAACCCCAACGATCCTAAAAAGTACATACAGATTGGGAGTTCTTTGTCCGAAACACTCCGAAGTCAACTTATGGATTTTCTTCAACAGAATTCTCACGTCTTTACTTGGACACCTAGCGATATGCCAACGATACCGACCAAAGTAATAATCCATAAAGCTGAGCCTAGATCCTGGTCATAAACCCGTCCGACAAAAATGAAGGAATTACTCAGTTGAAAAATTGATTGCTATTCGAGAAAAGGTGACGAAACTACTGGATACTGAATTCATCAGAGAAGTTCATTACCCAAACTGGTTATCAAATGTGGTCATGGTGAAAAAAAGTAATAGAAAGTGGAGAATGTGCGTTGATTTCACTAACATCACCAAAGCCTATCCGAAGAATAGTTTCTCATTACCAAGGATTGATTTTCTTGTAGACTTGACAAATGGACATGGATTACTCAGTTTCATAGATGCATACTCGAGCTATAACCAAATTCGAATGAGCTCAAAAGGCGAAGAGCACACGGCTTTTATGATCGACAAAGTGACATGCTATTATAAAGTTATGGCCTTCGATCTAAAAAATACCGGCGCAACTTATCAATGACTCATTAACAAAATGTTCAAGGAACAAATGGGACAAAATATGGAAATATATGTGGACAACATGCTCGTAAAAAACAAGGCACTCAACGACCATATTCGCGATATCAACGAGGCATTCAATATCCTTAGAGGACACCAAATGAAGTTTAATTCAACCAAGTGTATGTTCAGAGTAACCTCAAAAAAAATTTTGGGCTTCACTATTTCACATCAAGGAATAGAAGAAAATCCTGAGAAGGTTAAGGCAATCTTGGACATAAATTCACCTCAGACAGTGAAAGAAGTCCAATAATTGATAGGAAGACTAGCAACACTCTCCTACTTCTTAGCTAAATCAACTAAGAAATACCGCCTTTTCTTCAAGGCCTTGAAGGGAACAAAGACTGCCAACTTCCAGTGGATTACCAAATATGAAGCTGCCTTCCGAGAAATTAAGGAGTATCCCTCAAACCCATAACTATTAACTTCTCCACAAGAAGGCGAGGAATTATATTTATATCTGGCTGTATTTGAAACTGCTTTGAGTTTGGTCCTGATTCAACAACTGTCCGACGGGCAACGGCTTGTATACTATGTTAGCAAAATCTTGACCAACCCTGAAACTCGTTATTCCCGTGCTGAGAAGATAGCTTTGGCACTTGTGTATTCTGCCAGGAAACTCTGACCAAATTTTCAGGTGCACAAAATTATTGTCCTGATTGACTAACTATTGAAAGGAATTCTGCAGAAACCAGATGTATTAGGACAAATGGTCAAGTGGGCCATTGAATTGGGAGAATTCGACGTGGAATTCCAACCGAGGCCATTCTTAAATGGCCAAGCCCTCACGGATTTTATTGTTGAAACAACCCCAATTTTGGAAACTCTTGATCCTAGTAAGGGCGATGGCCCCCAAAGCACTCCAACATGGACTTTGCACATTGATGGCTCTTCAATGCAAGCTAGTTGTGGAGCTAGAGTGGTGCTAAGAACGCCTGACAGGTCAAAGATAAAGTATTTAATGACCATCGAATTCCCAACAACAAATAATGTCACTCGCACGAGGCGTTGCTTGCTGGATTAAAATTAGCCAAAGAGTGTTCAGCCATAAACCTCATCGTCTACAGTGACTCGGAACTGGTTATTAATCAGGTTCGAGGGAATTTTGATACCATCAATCCACTACTTTCCCAATACCACTCTAAGGTCCAAAATCTGATTTCAACATTTGACAATGTGAAGATGATCCACATTCTAAGAAAAGAAAATGGGAAAGCAGACCGACTAGCAAGGATTGCAGCAACTGGAGACACAGAACAGTATGCACGGGAAATGCGTGAAGTCCTTAAAATTCCTAGCATTAATGACCCAAAGGAAAAAATCATGCAGATAACCGATGGCGACAACTAGATGACTCCTTATGTGAAATATCTGTCCAACGGCATATTAGCAAAGAACTTGGATGAAGCCAAGCGTCTGAAAAAAGATAGCAGGCCGGTATGCCACTGTGGATGAAAAATTGTACTGACGTAGGTAATCAATCCCATACCTATGGTGTCTCACGCTAGAAGAGGCTGAATATGCCATCAGAGAGATACACCTCGGTATCTGTGAATCCCACATTGGAGGCAAGAACCTTACATTCAAACTCATGCGGCATGGGTATTATTAGCCTACCATGAAACACAATGCCATGGACTTCGTCCAGAAAGGTGAAAACTGCTAGATGTATGGAAATCTTACCCATCAGCCACATATAGAACTCCGAGCTATGTAGTCACCATAGTCGTTCGCACAATGGGGGCTTAATATCCTCGGACCACTTCCAATTGCAACAGGATAAAGAAAGTTTATAATTATTGGGATAGATTATTTTACAAAACGGGTCAAGGACGTCCCACTCGTCAGAATTACAGAATAGAATGCAACCGAGTTTGTCCGATAGAACATTGTATGTAGGTTTGGTATACCCGAAGTCATTGTAACCGATAACGGGACCCAATTCACCGGCAAACGTTTCACAAAGTACTGTACTAGTTTGAAGATAAAGTTGGTTCATACTTCTGTCGCTTATCCACAATGTAATGGGCAAGTGGAAGTTACCAAGCGCACAATACTACACGATTTAAAGACAATGCTTGAAAATGCTGGAGCTCCTAGGTAGACGAACTCTCATCCATCCTTGGGTCATCTAGGATGACACCCCGAGAGCCAACCCGTGAGACTCCCTTTAGTTTGTGCTGCAGGACCGAGGCCGTTATTCCAATAAAGATTGGACTCCCTAATTATCGGGTTGAGTCTTTCAATTCGCATTATAACTCACAAAGACTTCAGAAAAATCTTCATCTACTTGAAGAAGTCCAAGACAAGACATGGTTGCGGGCGACAGTTTATCAACAAAAGATTGCTAGGTACTACAACAAAAAGGTGAAAGCACGACAGTTTAATGCGGGAAATTTAGTGTAACGGAGCATTGAATCCACTAGTGAAAATGCCGATCGGAACAAGCTCTTACCTAACTGGGAAAGGCCATTCCTAGTCTCGGCTATTCTTAAGAATGGGGCATGCAAATTACGTACCCAGAATGGAAAACTAGTTTTTCGGACTTGGAATGCCTTTCACCTTAAAAAATACTATCAATAATTAAATGTAAAATCAAGTAAGATTTGCATCATGAAGAGTGCTTGTAAAATTTCATTAATAAAATTTTAGTTGTTTACTCATTCTTGTGCTTACTTGTTTTTCATCACAATACATAACCTATGCTACCCCTAAGTCAGATGAAATCCATTCGCCTATATTATGGACCACACCTAGTGGTCGGTAAAACTCAGTCATGTAACTGAGCGGCCCGACGAGATCGATGATTAAAACTTGGTCATGCTATCAAACGGCCCAAACGAGGCCGAAGACTAAAAACTTGGGAAGCTTCCTTAGAAGCATACATGCAAAGACCTTTAATGTAGTATTGTCAACTGAACATGGTCATAGAAAAACTCAAGTTAGACACACGAATACTTCGACATCCTTAGGACAATCCAAAGGACAGAAGCGGTGAGTTAATAATAACTTAAGTAATCTTTTAAAGTCAAACATATAAAATGTCCGATAAATAAAACATGCTAGAGAGAGAAAGAGTCAACTTGAAGAAAGAATTTTCATTCATTGAAAATTAATTACAAGTAAAAAAATAAAATAAAATAAATACAAATTGTTCTTATAAAGAACGATGATGTCGAAGAGTTTCTGGCAAAGACTCCCAAGAGTCCACATCATCCCTGGGAACGTACAATACATCAGAACTATGGCAGGCACAGGCATTCTTCGGATGAAGTGCAGAAATAGGAACATCAGGGGCCACCATTTGAACAATATGTCGGCATAAGTTGATACCTTCCTAATAGTTGCGCTCCAACATTTTCATGATGTTCTTGAGATGAATAGAAGTCTAAAGCCCACTCTCAATCTTAAAGTTCTGATCTCTAAGGAGTGCGTACCTCTACTTCATATTGGTCATTTCACGCTCAAGCTAAGAGATACGCTCCTTGGCAACCAAAAGTTTCTCTTTCTCCGCATAGTTTTGAGCAAAATGGTTGGCAGTGTCAGCAAGACGATTAGCCATCTCTTGGAACTGTAAAGAAAAAAAGAACAAGTGAACAAATATGAAGAGAATAACGTAAATGTTAAGGAAGAGTTTGGACAGTACCTCAGAGATAGAGATGCCCCAAAGAGTTACATCATTTGAAGGGATCTCCAAGATCACTTGAACTTCAAGCTCTAGAGACTCTAAGCCAGCCACCTCTACCTCCTCCTGAACTTCTTCAGGTACAACATACCCCTCAGACACAGGCACCTGGGAGTTGGAACCATATGTTCCAACAATCGGTACGAGCGTCATTTCAAATTCGATCTCGGCCATGAGATCTTCCATAAATGGCACATCTGCCACAACAACTTAACCCTCGATCTCAACTTCAGGATGGACCTCAGGCACTAGGGGCTCAGGAGAATGCTCCTCTACGATATCAGCGTAAAGTTCCGAAGTGACCGCTTCAGCCATGTTGGTCACAGGAAACTCAAGTAATGGCATCCCCCCAACCTCACCAGACTAAATCTCGCTAATCCAAGAAATACCCTCAGCAAAAGTAGTTGAAATATCAGGCAGGGGCTCCTCAGGCAATGGAGGCAGAACGGCTGGAACCCCATATGAGGCAAGGATCGACACTACTTCAGTCACCTCCTCAGCAACAGACTCTAAAGGCTCACTACCTTCAACTGACCCAATGGCCCCAGGAACTTGGGCCGAGGAAGACGTAGAAGTTGGGTCTGATCTGACCGGCGGGCGCTTCCTCCTTATTAACAGCTCAATGGTAGCCTTGTCCTTAGAACTAGACTCAGTCGAGGCCTCTTTATTTCCAAGTGCTACGGCCAATGGCTCCTTTATTTGAATGCCCTTCGAGGCCTCCTTGTTCTCGGGCATTTTGGCTGAAGACTCCTTTATTTTGAGGGCCTTAGCCCTTTTCTTATGCTTTCTTCTATGAACCGACGGGGCCTCCGACCCCTCAACCACAGGCTCCCAATTAGCCTGTGCAAGGGATTCGGCAAAGAACCAACGGTTCTTTTTATATTAATTAAAGGTTAGAGCCTTTTCCCGAATAAGGTCCGTCAACGCTTGGATCACAGTCTTCTCATGTTCAAAAACGTCGGTTTGAAAAGAAGCAAAAGCCCAACCCCACTCATTGTGAAGTTCCCATACAGAGGAAATTGCCAAATAAAAAAATCGATCCTTCCACCTTTTTGTAGAATCACGGTTTCCTCCACTTAAACCGTATTCCGATCTAGGAAAAACAGTGATCCAATCTTGTCCGTGCTGGAAATTGAACAAAACTTTCATAGCCATGGCATTAAAAACCAGGTTGTAAATTCGAACAAAAATACATAAAGAAACGAGATACCTCACGCTATTTGGTTGAAGTCTGGCGATCAATATGTGAAGTTCCACCATTATTTTGTAGAACTTTGGAGCCAATGGAAATCTGAGACCACCTTTCAGATGGGTCTCATACATGATAATATAGTCTTTCGGAGGAGAAGAAGCTCATCTACTCACCCCAGGTAAACGATAAACCAAAGAACTCAAAATTTTCTACCGAGCTCAAAGGTATTCCACGTCAGCAGAGGTGAGGATTGATTGAATGTCTTCAACTCCAGGAGCCATGGAAAATCTCCAACTGTAAAAGCGAGAGGAAACTTCGAGTGGGAAATTGGAAGCAAAGGGATTGAAAAATATTTCCTAAGCGTTCAACCACCTATTTATAGGCAAAGGAGAAAGCACGAAACGGCACCGTTTGAATTTGAAATTCAAAATACGCACCTCATCATGACATTAATACATTTCGACCGCCCATTTGCTCTACCAAATGTCAAATCGCCCGATATCAATAACAATGATTTGCGCATTTCCAACAAGCCGTCCAGTATCCAAAGAGACACGCATTTAATGTAGCGATTGACGGTAAGGACAGAGGCCGTCAGGTTAATTGTCCTTGTCCAATAGAAGCCTTCGGACTGAAAGTTTTTGTCCGATGAACTAATAAAGCTCGTCAGAATAAGACTTGGCCTCAGACAAAAAATGCTTTCGGACTTCATACCAGAAGGCTGAATTTCAAACCTCCTAACATGGGGAGCTAGTAATGAGTATTATGTCTAACGGCCCCAAAAAATCAGTTCGAGATGATCTCAGGTCAGCGGACAAAATTCAACAATCCTAAAAGTCCGCACAGCCCAATTCAACAAATATGATCGAGACCAATTTCAGAGTGGTCCAATTTTAAAGTCAGATTGAGACCAATTTAACGGCCAAGACAGTTCCCTCACTAATGACATCGGACGTTAGTTCAAACCGTTGTCGCTAACAGTTAATCGTCGCCCACTTTGTATAAAAGCCCATTCTCTCCTACCTAAGGGGGATCACTTCATACTTTCTCAGATAGAGAACACACACACTTTCTCTCAATTTAAGACGCCACTATAAGAGCGCAAGCCCTCAGACAAAAACATACATTTTGCATCCTCTATCTTTTCTCTGTTTTAAGAAAGATACTGACTTGAGAGTCGAATGATGTACCGGGGAGTAAGTCCCGCCAATCATTTTATATTTGTTCTATAATTGCACAATATTCGATTAAAGACGTACAGAAACCAAGTACGCCTCAACACCTGACGAACGATTCTCTTTATCCGTATAACAATCAGAGTCCTCGGTTACAACAGGTTCAGTAAGTGTTGATCATTTATTCACTTCATCTAGGTGGTCATGTTATACTGTTAAACCTTGATCATGATTTGTAGAAATTCTTAATTAATTAAGATAAATAATTAATTTGAGAGAAGTTAAAAGCACTTAAAGAGTTATACCAACAGTTCACTTGAATTTAATTCAATTTGTGAAAAAGATAGTATACAGATTTATGTATGACTAACTGATTGTTCGACTAAGAAAAAAAGATTCGATATTTTTCTACTATTAGTTTTATGCTAAACCTACTAGAATCACATATATTATTGTATCTCACTAACTATTTGAATAATTTGATTAGGTAAATATTGACCATAATAGAGGCTTAATAAATCTAAATAATTTCATTGATTAATATTAACCGTAATAGAGGTGCAGCGGAACTAAAAATTAACCCCTTAATTAAGCATTTAATTGCCCCTTATATGACTCCCTCAAGATTAATAAGGGAGCCTAAGGGCTCCCATTAATATAATTTAAAGGAGGGAGCCAAACGTATCCCTCCTCTCGTAAATGCTGGGGAGCCAGATGGTTCATGGGACATTAGAAGGAAAATTAAAGAGGTGGGGGAGGGGTCCGCACACAAAAGAAGAGAAGAAAAGAAGGAAGAAGGGAAAATGGCATGGGAGCAATGTGTTCCGTCATTTACTTTTTCTTCTTCATTTGTTGCATTTTTCCTTATCTTTTTCTTTACTCATTTTGATTGAGAAATAGAAAAATTACAAAATGTTGGTATAATAGTTTTCTATATTATCAAGTGTTGATGAAGTAAAGACAATTTTCAAATGTTGTAGTAAAAGTTCCTTATATTCTAATTGTTGGTATAGATATTCAAATAAATGCTAGCAAACATAATTTGGATACTATGTTTGTTCTTACTTATTTTTATGAAAACTAATGAGTTCAAAGACAACAAGTGTAGGATACACAAGCAAATACTGTAAAGACCAGATACTTACATGATTAGCCATTGTTAACTGAATGGTAAGTTTTGTAACAACTTATAAATTTTATTTTATGCATATATTACACAGATTATTATTACATTATGTATTTTATAGGTTGAATCTTTGTATTTGACATATGGTATCAACATATTAAAAGGAAGATCCTAGCATTCAAAATCAAAAAAAAAAAATATATATTGAAATTCCACTGGCCTCTGACATTGATTTCTTTCCTAATAAAGCATCCAACTAGGGAACAAACCTCCAATTCCAGTGCTTGAGACATTAAGGCAGCACTTGTTTGATTTCTTTTGGCTGCCTAAAATTGTTGATTTTTGTCTCCTATAAAATAATTTACATAATTCGTACCAAAACCATGTTGCATTTGCACCAATTACAAGTGTTGAGTTCCCCCAAAACTTTCATCATAAGTATTATTCCTGTGTCATCTTTGCCTGTGTGTGCTTCTGTCCAGAAAATAATTTTAACACAAACCATGTTAGCAGCCTCTATAATTCACTGCAAATATGTATAATAAGCACCTTCCTATGCTGTGTGACTGAAAGTTTGAACAACTACATGCAAGAGAAGAATTATGTGGCCTTGAAGACTAACCTTCAGATTTCCAAGCAATGTGACACCGATTTCTTTACTTGGAATAGTTTTTCGAACCAACTGACCGAAGGAAGGGAAATCCCGAAGACAACTAACATGTCTCTTATGTTCTATCATTTCCAAGCCACCTTTCTTTTGCACAAGAGATTTTATCCATAGCACTTCACAATTATTAATAAAATTCACAAAAGGTACCACCTGAAACAAAGTCAGCAGTATTGCAATGTGGCATTCATTGCTCAATAGAAATACAGAATAGTCTAAGTTAATCAAGTGATATCAGAAACCAAGCTCAACCCTTTATTCCTAATGATGAAAGTATATTTTAATAAATCCAACAATGACACACTTCTGGATGGCCCTAAAATGCCAACCTCAAGATAAACACCTGTTTCTGAGGACTTACCAAAGTCAAGCTACTGAAATTCAGTTCACTACAACAGCCACAGGAATCATGCTTGCAAAATTGCATAAATATTCCATGCTGTAAAAAAAAAAAACAACTGTTTAGATATTTGAGAAGGTCGTGCAGAGACAATAAGATGCTATTTGGTCCATGGAATTGGACCCTGAAATTCAAAATTTAAAATGAAATTTCAGACCTAATTCAAATTCTATAATTTGTTGCGAGGTGGATTTGAAATTCTAATTCCATGTTCCAATTCTTTGGAATTAAAAAAGAAAAAAAAAAGGGAAAACATAGCTTTTTTGTAATTTTTAGTGGAAAGATAAAGAACTATAATTCTAAAGTTAAGAATTGTTTGCGATAAAATCAAACTATGCCAAACTCACTGGATAAAATATTTTCGGCTAGGGTCAAGTAGAGGTGAGCCCGACCATGATTTTATTTTTAATTTATTTTTTAAAATATTTATATTATTTAAAAACTTAAAAAATAAGTATTCTAATAAAGAGTGTTGTCTAAAATTATCTTAAAATAATATATATCTATAAAATATTAAATATATCCAAAAATGAGATTTTTTGTTAAATTATATAACATTAAATTTCATAAACCAAAAAATTTAGACTTACTTATTTCTTTTGTTTATATCTATGGATTAAAAAATAATATACCTCAACTTTATTTTTCTCTCGGAATTGTAAGTCCTTATACAATTCAAACAATAGAATTTGAATTCAATCCAATTCTAATAAAATCGAAATTAGACTTATATTTTCAAAATTTCAATACCAATTCCACAATCCAAATAGAACCTAATGTATTCTCCCTTGCAAATCAATGTATCAGACTTACCAGTGGTTGGAACAGTAACGAGGGCAGTATGGACTTAGCATATGCTTGAGCCAATCCTTCACTCTGATAGCAGCAAGTCTGAAGTCAGCTTACCAATAACTACAACTAACAATGACTGTCAAAGACATATCAAAATGCCCTTTAACCAAACACCCCTTACAAACAAGTAAGATGGATGGACAATTACATTGTATGATACGTAAAAATGCCATAGACAAAGTAGGATATTTACAGTGATGAAATAAAGGAAAGGAAAAATAAATTACATGCTTGGATCCTAAGATGCCCTTTTCTGAAAATTTTCCGGTGAACTTCTTCCTAAAACATTGGGCAACAAGTAATAACCTGAAAATAGCATGAAGAAGCAAGTCAGAAAACGATAACAAATGAAGAGGAAGAATAAAACTGCAAAAGTCAATACATTACCCACCATAGTCTGGCTGAAAATACCAAGGATTGAATGTACTTTCCCAACTGGCTTTGAGATTGTGAGGGGAGATGACATCTGCAGGACTAAGTTGCACAATATTACGAACATATCCAGGTAAATCACGTGATAAGAGCAACAGATATACTATTTTGTTTGGAAAAACAGCATTACCTACCTAGCTTCCAGTGGAGAGAAGGTTGCTACAATGATACTAGTCTTGCAGCAAGCCCCAAGTAAAAGCATTTTTCTCCAAGAGAATTTGGGAATCACAAAATGAACATTCCTCGCACAAATCTAAAGGCAAAAGGACAATAATAACAAGGAATCAAATTCTCAAGGCACTTCACAGTAAGTCTTGACCTACAATTGGTAAGTTTACTCACAACAGCACCAACTCTGACACTATGTGGAAAAGTGAGAAGTTGATCAGTAAGCAAAAGCCAAACTTCGTCATCCAGCTCAACAACCATTCCTTGCAAATGTATGCTTCTAACAACACCAGCATAATCACCACATTCACCCTTCCCCCTAATAGCAGTGTTAGAAAGAGATAATCGTTTTTTGTCCAATTTCGGCATATGTAAACACGTTTCATCAGTGGTCACAAACATTAATAGCGCCTCTTCCTTCTTTATGTAAACCAACTTCTTTCTCAGTCTCGATAATGAAATTACACTTCCTATTAACTTCGAAAAAGCAGGGTGCCAAGATGATGAAGACCTACTGAAGTATGCAAAAACCTTTTTACTAAAAGAATGTCTCTCCTGATCATCAATGACATAAAACAAATTCCTCGTAATGTCATTTGAACTGCATAATTTGCACTCACAAGCAAAAAATTGCACAATAAACCCATGGACAGTTTTCGTACTACGCATTCCACTTGCGTCATTCTGAACACTATCAACTGTACAAGGAACATCCGAAACAGGACTAATCGAGCCCAATATACCAGTAACCCGGTAACGGGCCTTGTGACTCCCTTCTCCAACGCTAAAAGAGCCCAAAACCAACGGAAACAAATCTATTAAATCAACGGAGGAGGAAGAATCTTTCTGGGACTTCCATTTGATAATTTCCAAAAATCCACCACGGTGTTTGAATGGAATAAAGTTCCAAGCAAGAATGTAAACTTTTTTTCCAATCATACGTACATCGAATCCAAGAACGTCACAGCAAACCGAAGCTGAATCATCAGAAAAGGAAAAGCAATGATGGTCACAGCCTGAATTGGGAGAGGAAGAGTCGTCGGACTTTGGGAGGCTTAGGGTACCGATTATAATTGAAGGATTTGCTAGAGACTTGAGGACCTTGAGTTCTCGACTAGAGTTAGGATTTCGAGTTATAGCACCGCCGCAGGTTGAAGGAGGAGCAGTCAGAGGTTTAGGAGGGAGGAGAGAGAACGTTCCGGAGATGGGACGACGCCATTTCAGTAGGTCCAAGATGGAGACTACTTTGACACCTTCCATCATATTAGAAGAATCGAAGTTCTCTCCCATTACAGAATCAGTAGTGTCGCAGCTAAGCGGAGAAAAACATAGAGAGCTGATAGCTTTACAACCAAATCTGCGAACCAGTAGCGTCGCAGCAAAACGGGCAACATTAATAAATTTAAAATTAAAACATTAATAAATATCAATCAGGCCTTATGCCATTCTATATTTCTCTGATTTTATTCTCTTTTTTATTTTCTTTTCGTTTGGCTAATTCCCCTCCTCTCTTTTCCTCCTCTCCACCTTTTTGTTTTCTATTTTTCCCATTTTGTTTTTTTATTTTAGTTGAACCTCCAACTTCTGTTATTATTCCCTTACTATTAAGATTTTTTATTTAGTTTCAACTGTATTGGTTGGACCATTACTATATATGTAAACGGCTAGTGTTATAGAAAAATAAAGAAGAGATATTTTTCCTCTCTACTTTTTCTCTCCTTTCTCCTTTCTCCATGTCTCTCTGTCTCTCTATTTTCCCCTCACTCCCTCTTCCTCTCCCCTCTGCCTCCTTCTTCCCCCTCTATTTCCCTCTGCAAAACTCTCCTCCTGCTTCTTCGAGGCTCTATCCATGGCCTCATCTTCTTCTTCTTTGACTACAGGTCATCGAAATTAGTGCATGCATCATTAGTACTCTCATTAAGACTATGACATAAGATATGACGACGCGATACAAGATCACTCAAAGACTTTATCACTAGAATGTCAAGGGAACTAAAGGAAGTAGCCATGACTCTACATCAGCATGCTAACAGTACCGCCGCTAATACTTCCACCATTGCACAACTTCAAAAATCTCTCACTAAAATCTTTCAATCCCTCAACCGAATCGAATAACAATGCCTATCGTCTTCACATTCCCCTTTATTACCTACCCCTGTATCGTTCGTAGCTTCAACCCCGATTAATTCTTATCCTCCATCGCAAACCCTACCAGTCATTCTTCAATCACAACCAGCTGCCAAATCGACTCTCATCTTCTTTTACACAAGCTCAAAATCTCATTTTTCTCTAGTGAAAATGTGATCAACTGGCTATTTCAAATCGAACATTTCTTCTGGCACCATAGCACTCCACCAGAATAGAAATTAGTCATCTTTGCCTTCTACATGTCTGTAGATGCTCTCCAGTGGTATCAGTAGATGTGCACAACATGGAAGCTATCAACCTAGAAAATTTTCTCTTGAAATCTTGAAAATTTTTTTGGGCCTTCCTCATTTTTGAATCATGAAGCTACCCTATACCAACTTTGTTAGACTACGACGGTTGGAGTATACATGGCCGATTTCGAGTCCTTTCTACTCAAATTTCAGGCCTATTTACTACCAATCTCTTGATTTACTTCATTGCAGGGTTACACAATGATATATGGCATGAGTTATTACTATTGAAACCAATATCCTTACCTAAAGTAATTGGTATGGAAAAGTTTGTGGAGGACAAGTTGGACACATAACATCCTAATTTTCCACAACCACCACATTTGAAACAGGCCACTAACACTATAGCAATTGGTATGGCAGCACTGTCAAAAGACCCTTCTATGACCTAGCTCCCTCCCAAATTGCCCATAAAAAAATTGACATAAGCTAAAATGACATCCTACAGTGAAAGAGGGTTATGTTTTAATTGTGATGAATGGTTCACACAAAGTCATGGATATAAACTCCCATAATTTCTATGCATGATGGTTAAGAAAGAAGGCTCTGCCCCAACTGTGCCCCAATTTCCAGGGACCAATTCTAATGACTCAAGCTCTCCACCAACACTCATTTAAGAGGACAATTATTTACCTCCAATATCAGAAAATACTTCCACTATTTTCCTCTAGATTGCTTCTTAAGGAGTCCCGCATGGAGAGAAGCAAGACGGCGGCGCCAACGGCTCCACGCAACCGCTGCGGACCGCCACCAATCCTCATTCCGGGAAAATCGGGCGTGGCTTGCGGCGCTAGAGCCCCGCCGGCCACTGTGGCAGAACAACGGCCGACATGACCGGCGGTCCACGACAGCGACCAGCGGCAAAGGAGCCCTCGCAACGGGCATCTTGGCGCCCAGAGTCCAACGGGGAGGGGCCTATAAGAGTTCCCACACCCCACAGAGAGAGGGATTCGATTCCGATCCTGATTTTCTCTAACCACGATCATTGAGACTCAAACTCCGATCTCATAACTCTCGGAACAAACTCACAAAGAAGCAAGAGCCGGAACTGAGGAGCGACTCACTTCCATTTGGCAAAAGCTAGCTCGCTACTACCTCCAACGTCTTCTCAAACTACGGAAAGTTAGCCACCCATCGCGGTGCATCAAGGAAGCCAGGCCTCCCATCACCTGCTCACTATATTCTCCACACCATCATTCACGCATCTCTTACGCTTTTACAGCATTCAACCGCGCATCGCTTATAGCGTGCGCCATTTCTGTTCATCGCGGGAATTCGCTGACTTGAGCGTCGGAGCGGCTTCGGTGGGAGAAATCCTGCTGGACCCTGACCTCTTGTTTGTTGTTTGTATTGTGCAGGTCCAGGTTCAAAGAGACAGAGACCAGACTCTTCTCCTGATGCCACCGCGTGCTTGGGAATCCGAAGGCTCCCTAATCCGTACGGCAACCGCGAGCCCGGGACGCAACATTGGCGCCGTCTGTGGGAAACTGACAAGAAGCCAAGTGTCTCTTTCCCACCCTACTCCTGAATACCAGAAGATGGTGAACACTCGAGCTCAAGCCAGCGCTCCGGCGGTGGAGGTCGTCGCCCAAAACGAAGATCCCCCCGTCGGGAACCAGGAGAACGACCGTCCAGCGCCTGATGTCAACCACTTAGCTGCGGACATGGACGACGTCAAACTGATCCTTTGCGCCTTGTGCGAACATACGGGAGCCCCGTGGCCAGGGGCTACCCCTCCAGCCTCTCAAGCATCCACTTCAAAGAAGGCCAGGCATCGAGCCGCGGCCCGTAGGAGCCAAGCCAACCATCTCGACAACGCCGCAGCCCAGGCGGCCCCAAGCAAAGATGATCCCAACAAAGCGGAAAGTCATCCCGCCAGCGACGATCGAGAGGAGAGCCCTGAGGGGCGAAACCCCCGCAACTCACGCCGCAATGGGAGGCCGACCGCGGCAGGCTCCAACGGCGAGCAAGCCACTCAGGCGGAGAGTCGCCATCCTCGACGAGCTCGACCACACCTCCAGGGCAACACGGAGCTCCGCGACGTCATCCATGCGCGGAGAGGCTCTACGGATCCGTCGATGGAGGAGAAAGTCAAAGTACTGTGGGACACCCTGCATAAGGAGAAGCCCACGCCCTCCTCCACCGACCTCCGGAGATCGCCCTTCGCCATGGACTTGCGGACCCAACCGTTGCCAAGCAAGTTCAAGATGCCGGTCCTAGAGGGGTACGACGGAAGCAAGGACCCGATGGACCACCTTAACTGCTTCCGTACTCACCTGTCTTTGCAAGGGGTTAGCGAGGCCCTGATGTGCCAGTACTTTCCCATCACCCTCAGGGGGGACGCGCTGCTCTGGTTCCATGGCCTCCCCCCGAACTCCATACGCTCGCTCGACGAGCTTGCTGACAGCTTCCTGAGCCAGTTCGCCTCCAGCCGAAGGGAGGAGAGGCAACCATGGCACCTGGTCCACCTCCGCCAAAAGTTAGATGAAAGCCTGACGCAGTTCCTGAACCGTTTCATCACCAAGGCACGGCGGATCCCGGCTCTCTAGCGAGCCGGGCTCAATGCCTTCGTCGCCACCCCGGCGGCGGGGACTTCTTCAAGCACTGTCGCACCAACACCCTCGGACCTTCCAGAGGTTGAGGCCATCATCCGGCGTACATCACGCCGAATAGGCTAATGAGGCGAAGCGCCCGAGCGAGCGGACCGCCTGAAGCCCCTAGAGCATCTCGATGTGAGAAAGAGGGACAGCGGCGACCGGCGCTTCCCCGAGCGCCGGCAGCGGCAGCGGCCCCGCCAGTGGTCTAAAAGGACTACAAAGCAGAGCCTCCCGACCCCTCCGAACGACAATGCACGAACATCCCGATGCAGATCTAGGATGAGAAGTTCTTCAAGTGGCCAAAGACGCCAAAGGATCCTAGCGGCAACACCAAACAAAATACCGCTAGTACCACCGCCGCCTAGGACACTCAACCGAGAACCGCCGACCCTACAAAGAGATCGAGATCGAGGATCCCGATCCGCGTGAACACTCGGGCAAGGAGCCAGTGACCTCCGACATGAAGAGCTCGGGTGACTCCAACAGATTTCCACCCGGTCGACCTCCGACGGTGAAGCCAACGAGCCTCGGTTGAAGCCGAGCGAGCTTTAGCTTTAGTTAGCACACATGATATAGCTCATGTAACCTCTCCCCATACCGACTCCCTTTGTCAACATGATTTCCAACCAAAACGAAGCCGTAATGGAAGTTCTCAAAATTTGTCAGATTCACGACCTTTAAATCGCGAAACGGCGGTCGAGCCGACCAGACGCAACAACGCGCCCGATCCCCCGAGGATAGGGGTTAGGAACCCACCCGATGTCATTAGCTTTAGACCTTTCATCCGTCTACAACGCCATATCGGGAATACCTTTCCCGACCACCTCATGAGTAACCTCTCCCACACCTAAAGGTGAAGTTTCCCACCCTTTGTTGAAGTCCTCGAAGATCGGGAGATGGGGACAGACCCTCCCCTGCGGTGCCATGCTTCGCCCGACGAAGACGGACCTCCGCGGGAGACTACCAACTAAAGAAACGAGGCAATCCCTCTAAACCCCACCGAGCTTGAAAGGTCTCAAAGATCTCTCCGCCCGAACAACGCGACAGCCACCTTCTTTAAACTTCGGGACCTTGGCTGGTACCGAAGCCAATACTGCCGAAGTTATCGTCCACAAGTTGGGCCTTGACTCGAGCCGAAAGTCCGGCTTGGGCAACGGAGCCACTCCGTCGAAAACCGTGCCATAAGGGAAGAAGTGAAGAGACTCTTGGGCCGGATTCATCGTCAGATCCAATACCCGGGCTGACCAATGTCGTACTCTGAAGAAAAGCAGCGGCAGGTGGATGTACGCCGAGACGTAAACAAGGCTTGCCTCGACGTTGACCTTCCATCGACGTCTGGATTCCACGCCACGAGCTGGGAATACATTTCACCATCCATGGACCTAGAAGTTGAGAGCACACCTCTATCCCAGACGTATAAAAATGATGCCCTTCGGCTTAAGAATTCCCACCTACCGCCGGGCGGGAGAAGATGTTCTAGGCCCAGATCGGACAAGATCGGAGAGATGGGACGGACTCAAAGAGCAAGAACGCCAACAACCACATCAACGACTTGGGACCTTTCGTGTCCTCCGACGGCATGGGATGAAGTGCGCCAAGTCCGGAGTGACCTCGGGAAAATTCCTAGGCTTCATCGTGTCCCAACGCGGCATCAAGCAAACCCCGAGAAAGATCAAGGCCATCCTCGACTCGAACCCTCCGCGGACGATAAAAGAAGTACGAGAAAGACGACCGGCGAATAGCAGGCCCTCTCGCAGTTCTTCGCTAAGTCAGCGGAAAAATACTTGCCCTTCTTCAAGGCACTAAGGGACACCAAGTCGCAGGGGTTCAGGTGGAGTGAGGAATGCGACGAAGCTTTCAGGGAATTGAAGACTTACCTCTCCAGCGTGCCGCTCCTAAGCTCGCCACGCGAAGGAGAAGATCTCTACCTCTACTTGGCTACGTCGGCAGCGGCCCTCAGCTCAGTGTTAGTTGGGAAGCACGAAGGCAGACAACAGCCAGTGTACTACGTAAGCCAGGTGCTGATGGATGTGGAGGCCCACTATCCTCACGCTGAAAAGATGGCGCTCGCGCTTGTCTATGCAGTGCGGAAGCTACGACCCTACTTCCAGTCGCACCGGATCGTCGTACTGACGGATCAGCCGTTGAAGTCGATCTTGCAGAAGCCGAAAACGTCCGGACGGTTGGTGAAGTGAGCCGTCGAGCTAGGAGAATTCGATCTGGAATTCCGGCCCCGGCCAGCCGTGAAAGGACAGGCTCCGGCCGACTTTATCGTGGAAGCGGCGACACCAGCACAGGAAGAAGACCACAATCCAGGAAGCGTGGAAGACCACGATCCTCCTGTATGGACCCTGAATGTAAACGGATCATCCACCCAGGCAGGCAGCGGAGCTGGTATCGTGCTAAGGACGCCCGAAGGCATGGAGATTGCGTACTCCATCACATTGGCCTTCCCGGCCACAAACCACGTGGAGGAATACGAGGCCCTCCTCGTGGGCCTACCACTGGCAAAGGAATATTCCGCACAGTCGTTGGTCGTGCACAGTGACTCTGAACTCGTGGTCAATCAGGTGAATGGGAACTTTGACGCCTCAAACCCGCAGCTTGTGAGGTACTTGGCGAGAGCAAAGGCCCTGATCCCTGAGTTCAGCCGGTTTGTGATCGAACACATCCCGAGGTCGGATAACGAGTGTTGATCGACTGGGTCGGGACGCGGCCCCCAGATCCATGGAGTAGTACGCGAGAGAGCCCAGGTAAGTCCTGACCGCACCTAGCATCGACGCTAAAGACAAAGAAGTGCTACGGGTCGACGCGGAAAACAATTGGATGACGCCGTACGTGAAGTTCCTGACTGAAGGGACCCTACCCGACGACTCCAACGAAGCCAAACGAATCAAGAAAATGGTGGGATGGTACACGATTCTCAACGGGAGATTGTACAGGCGAGGATACTCTACTCCCCTCCTGAAATGCTTAACACTCGAGGAAGCCGACTATGCACTGAGCGAGGTGCACCTGGGACTGTGCGGATCGCACGTTTGGGGCAAGAACCTTGCCTTCAAAGTCATGCGACAAGGGTTCTACTGGCCCACCATGAAGCGAGACGCTATGGAGTTCGTCCGGAAGTGTGAAAGTTGCCAGGTCCATGGCAATATAACATATCAGCCGCATACGGAACTGCACTACCTCCAATCCCAGTGGCCATTCGCACAATGGGGGCTTGACATACTCGGGCCCCTACCTTTGGCTTCTAGGCAAAGGAATTTCCTAATCGTCGACATCGACTACTTTACCAAGTGGGTGGAAGCTGCCCCTCTCACCAGGATCACTGAGCAAAATGCGACGGAGTTCCTCCGTCAAGGTATTGTTTGCCGCTTTGGGAATCCTGAGGTCGTAGTGACCGATAACGGAACCCAATTCACTGACAAGCGCTTTATGAAGTACTGCCGCGACCTCCACATCAAGCTGATCCATACATCCGTGGGGCATCCTCAGGCTAACGGACAGGTCTAGGTCACCAATCGCACACTGTTGCACGGATTAAAGATCAGGCTGGAAGAGCAGGGGGCTCCTGGATTGAAGAGCTACCGTCCGTGCTGTGGTCATATCGAACAACCCCACGGGAGCCGACGAGAGAGATGCCCTTCAACCTTTGCTTTGGGGCTGAGGCTGTGGTCCCCGTGGAGGTGGGGATGCCAAGCCTACGGATCGAGTGCTTCGACCTAGCCACCAATGAACAAAGGCTCCGGGAAAGTCTAGAACTGCTCTCGGAAGTTCGAGACGCCGCACGAGTGTGGACCGCGGCCTATCAACAACGCGTCGCACGGTACTACAACAAACGTGTAAAGGCACGCCCTCTGAAAGTTGGAGATCTGGTCCTCCGGAGTGTAGAGGCGGCGGGAAAGACCGCAAATAGGAAAAAACTCTCCCCTGGGTGGGAGGGACCATTCCTCGTCTCCGCAATCCTACAGAGCAGAGTGTACAAGCTGCGCGCCCAGAACAGCAAACTGGTCCCGCAGACCTGGAACGCCGCCAACTTAAGAAAGTACTACCAGTAGCGCTACATCAGCCCAGGTAAGGCATGCACATGCATCATAATGAATGCTTGGACATGTGTTTTATCTTTTATTAATGAAGTCACTCTTTCTGTTGTCCTGCATCTTCATTTGTGTGAATTGATGACATGCATCGCATCCTTAAATCATACGACCTACACTACCCTTAAGTCCGGAGGACAAATGTCAGTCCGTAAAACTAGTCATTGGCCGAGCGCCAGGCAATCCGAAATCGACCGCCTCAGGACTTCGTCTCCGCGCCAGGCGGCCTGGGGACTACTCTATACATCTTGGCTCCGCGCCAGTAGGCCCAAGCGGCCCCCTATGATTTGGCTCCGCGCCAGACGGCACGGAAGCAACCACTGTAGTCTAAGACATCTCGTCAAAAGGACCGAGGCGGTCCGTCAAACAGGCTCTGCGCCAATGACCCAGGCGGTCAAAGCATCAGGCCTGGGGGCTTTTCAAGTCCCCAATCTATGACCAATAAAATCTTAGAGGGTAAAAATTGCAGGCGTGCGGCGACCTTCTTGAACAGAAGAGAGCACCCTCAGTCTACAATGGTCGTGGGCTAGGACCTCAACTTGGTGATTATAACGCCTTGAGCAGGGGCCACACACCTCCCGCAATCATACGCGACAGAGGCTTAGACCCAGGAGTCTGGTTGCCGTGGCCTGACAACCTTGCTAACCCTTGCTGCGGCTCCACGGGACTTGCGATGACATCCACCCTACCGGATCGAGCTTCCCACTAAACGCGTGAGCTGCAACGACATCATCTGACGAAGAACGAACAACGCGCAAGAAGTCACCTGGATAGGGCCTTAGCGACAATGGCTCTGAAGAGCTTAGCATTCGGGCATGGGAAGTGATCTCACATATCACAATAAACGAAGATTGCAAGTGACATGCCACACCAAAAGAAGTACAAGCACAAAGAAGAAATAGCCACTTTTTACTCAGTAACAAAGAGCAAGTATTACACAAAAGTAAGGGATGGCAATAAAGGACAGCCTAACAATCAACACGGATGGGGACTAATCAGGTAGATAGGACGGAGCAGCCTCCTCGTGAAAGTTCCTCAGGTGAGACGCCTCCCGTATCCTGGCGTTCCCCGGGTGAAAGACTCCTTCGGGAACGTGAGGAGCCACCAAGGAGGCAATCTTGCGGCACAGGCGGATACCGTCCCAATACCGAGCCTCCAGCGCCAGCCGTGACTCCGACGGAGAGAGCCGACCGACCATGTCTCTAATCAACCGAGCACTATCGTCCTCCGAGGCGACGAGTAGGGCTCCCAAGCTGCGCCACTCTTTGCTGCAGGCGCCCATTCTCCTCTTCGAGAGACGCGAATCGGGCCCTTCCGCGGGAGACGACCTGCTGCAAGCCCCCGTGAAGGAGGGCGGTCAACTCATCAAAGGGGTTGGCCCTACCTAGAGCCTGCATAATAAATGACATCACAGGCGCTCCCAAAGCATGTAACAGCAAAGGAAGGCCAGATTGAAGCAACCATACCTGAGTAGGGGCGACACTCGGAGAGTGTACGAGATCACCCGGAAGAGCCTCTCCCTGAGTTTCCACCCCTTCACCTGCTGGAGGCGGGCTGACTAGAAGGGTGGCGGCCGTAGAAGCGCTCGGGGGCTCCTACCACGAGGATGTCCCGGCTGCCCTCTCGCTAGCTTGGACCTGGTCAGCGGCGGATGCGACTCCTTCCTCAGGAGATGGAGCTGCGCCTTCGAAGGCCCGGAACTCCGAAAGGGGCTCCACAAAGATCACAGTAGGCTCTACAGGCCCCCTGGCCTCCGGTGTCAACACAGGCGCAACCGGAAGTGACCCCTCCGGATCCTCAAGAATAACAACGTCATCCTTCGCCTCTGGGATGGCGTCCGCGGACGCCTCTGCAATGGAACGAGTGAGGGGACTCCCAGCGGGTTGAGACTCCACCTCGCAGGCTTCGTGTACGGGTAGTCCCGCGGCCTAAGTCAGTGATGGCTCGGCGGTCTCCCCCAGGCGGCCAGCGCTCGTGGCAACCTTCAGAACCGAACTTCCCACAACAACGGAGGAGCTGGCGACCTGTCTTTTGGACCTCCGCGTGGAAGTCCCTCCGGCCTCCCTCAACCTCTTTAAGGAGGCCTCTTCCTCTTCGTCGTCTGCCGACGACTCCAACAACAAACAGCTTTCCTCCTCATCCCCCCGGACGATCGAGGGGTGGCCGTATCTCCAGGTTCTCTTTTGCCAGGGCCACCGATTTTCTATCCAGAAGGAGGTCTCCATTTGCAAGCCTCGAACATGATGGAAATCAGGAAGTAACCCTGGACAGAGAACTTCGCCTCCTCAGACTTAATGGCAGAAATCAGCTCCGCCGCCTCCACGGCGTCCTCAGCCGGCGACTTTTCCTGAAAGTATCCTGAAATCGGGCCCCATACTCCCGAAAGTTCAGAGTCAGGGGGCTTTTGTAGAAAGAAGAAGTGCTCCTTCCAGCCCTTCACCGAGTCAGGGTAGGTTCCACGAAAGTGGAATCCCGCCTTGGGGGACATCGACACCTAATCCTCCAACTCCGTGAATCGAAAGATCAGCCTAGCTGCCTTGGCGTCGAAAGAATCACCGTGGAGGTGGGCAAAAATACACAGAGACACCAAGTAAAGTAAGGCGTTGGGGTGAAGCCTCGCCACCGGAACTCTCAACGCGTTCACCAGCGCGTATAACGTGCAGTGCATAGGGTAACAAAGCCCCCTTAGATAGTGCTCGTACACCGTGATGTAACCCGCTGGGGGGCGCTTGGCTCTATCCAGTGCGCCTGGAGTGCGGTAACTCCAATCGCTAGGAAGGCCGTAATCAACCACAAGAGAAGCAATGGCGCCCGCAGTCAGGACAGACTCGGTGTTGTGAACACCGTGACGAGTCACTCTAGTAGCCTGGGAAGAAGAAGAACTCTCTCTCTTTTTCGCCATGTCTCTCTCTCTATTGACACAAGTATGCTACGGGAAGAATCTCAGTAGGAGGGGGAAGCCACCCTGACTGATTTAAATAGGCAACGGAAAGCCAATAGGCGGGAAGCCAAAGCGGCACCACTACAGATGATCGGGACACGTGCCGGCTCGACAACGCACCGCAGGATCCGAAATCTTTCGCAATCATGGCCAAATGCCAGACTGACGAGAGCGTCCCCTCAGCCGTCTGACGGGGATCCGCGCTGGTGCCTCCGTATTAAATAAGGGCTCACGATAGTGAAGCCCATGAAGAGGCGCACGGTAACGCAAAACGGAAGAAACCAATCAAGAAACGAGAGATTCAAAAGACGAAACAGTGCGACAAAATAACAAATTTCATTACATTAGCAGGCCCCATTACAACGGTTACAAAAAAAAAGAAGAAGTATGACAGCAACAAAAGCAGCTAACGGTCCCAATGGCCTGTGAAAGAGCTTGGGACGTGGTAATCCACTAACTGCTCGCGAGTTCGGGCATGTGAGTTGCGAGGGTCCAGAACGCCGATACGAGAGTTTGAATCCTCCAGCGAGGCCAGCCTCCGGCAAAGCCTAACGGCGTCAAGATAACTCCGCTCCAGAGCAGGATTCACTCCCTCCGGCCGGAGCCTCGTCCTCAGCTCCGATTGCAGACTAGCAACCTCAGCCTCGTGTTGTTGCCTAAGCCGCTCGATCTCTCCTTCAAGGGCCAATATGCGGGCCTGCGCCCCCACGTTGGCACCAAGGAGACGTGTGGCCTTGGCCTCAGATTCAGCCCGAGCGCCTTCCAGGTGTGCAACGCGGGCCTTCAGCCACTCCACCTCGCAGTGGCCGCCCCAGCGCGCGGCTCAACCCTATTGAAACCTGGAGGCGCCCTCCGATTCTGGGAAGGACCCGCGACCGTGGCTTCAGAGCGAATCCCTCCTGAAGTGCCGGCTCCCGAAGTCCCGGGAGCGAGAGAGCCAAACTCAGACTCGTCAGAAGAGAGTTCCGAGTCGTAAAAGGAGTCCTCCATCAACTTTGCAGCAAGAGAGCACGCACGGGGAGAGCGAGCGACCGATAAACACACAAGTGCAAAGAAGTGTAAGGTCCCAGGAGAAAATGACGCGTTTAAATAGACATGTTTTCTCCTGAAAAGACAGCAACCTCGAAAGGGCAAAAGGCACTAGAGCATGGCCAATAGGAATTTTACACGTGGAAGGCCCATAAAGCCTCGCGCGTCTCCCAGGCAAGACTCCACGACGCGACATCTCCTGATCACGCAGACACTAAATGCACTGGTCACGCCAAAGGACGCGACCGCCAATAGTAACTTTTCTGCTCACACAAAGTCAAACACAAATCACCGGGAGAAAGCGCCCGGCAAAGGAAAAATACGCACAAAGGCAAGAGGAAAATGAAGGCAAAAAAGGCTACTTCTTTTATTAATCAATGCTTTCTTACAAAGTACAAAATTTGCAGCAATAAGGCTACGAGAAAGACGAAGGAAGATGACAGTGCGAGGCCCCGGATGCTCCCGTGCCATGTCCCAGATGAGCTCGTAAAACATGATCTACATGAGATCCCAACGACTGGAGCCGTTGGTGGTTCGCCGAGCGGACTGGTTTGGAGGCGAGGAGCACCCCCCGATGGAAGTCGCCGAAACACTATCCACCGGGGTAGGGTCAGCACCAAGGCCAAGAAACCACTCAAAGGAAGTAGGGAGAGGGCCCCCCACTCCCTCGCCGGGTTTCTGGCCTCGAGACCTCTCCGCGGTCTGCGCTCGAGCCTGACGAGTGGGAAGGGCATGTGCGGAGGCCTCCG
The DNA here is from genome assembly GCA_033239525.1 of Nepenthes gracilis. NCBI lineage: Eukaryota > Viridiplantae > Streptophyta > Magnoliopsida > Caryophyllales > Nepenthaceae > Nepenthes > Nepenthes gracilis. Next base: position 479,591 of record BSYO01000026.1, on the reverse strand, counting down.
CTGGCAGGAGATATACCCGCAGAGGTTCCGCCAAGACTTTACCCCGCGTTCAGGTGAGCCACGGCCGGGAGAGGGTGCACGACGGCAGCAGAGTGGCCGAGCCACTCTCGTTAGCATGAGGAGCAAGCTGCAACACCGAAGTTAAAACGGTCTTCATCAGGAACTTCGAGCATTCGGCCGAACCATCCAACTCCTTCTCGGATGCCCACCAAGGGCGGGGAAAGCCAGGATCTTCTCATCGCCTCTCCGATGGTTGCTAAGGGATGAACTCCACTTGCTCGAGTGCCCCTCCTATTTATGGGCGAGATGCGAGCCATTCTCTTGCCCAACGCAGCCCGACAACCAGCAAATGTCTTTCACGGAACAGGAAAGACCCTTGGTCAGACGCAACCCAAGGCGTACGAATCTCACCCGTCAGAGCGACAAATCGTCGCAGCACCTGAAAAGCCTGTCCAACCTCCTGGGGAAGGCGTGAGTCCATGAAACGATAAACGATGGTGCGGCTCGAGGAGGGCTGTGGAATCACGGAATGGGCCCAAGGGACATGCCAGGCCCGACCACTGGCCGGCCCAAGCATGGGGGGCTAGTATTGAGTCCCATATCCTGACATATGAAGAATTTCCAGGCCCATAACAAGGTTAGAGGCCCACGAGAAGGATAATAGAGCCCGCGCAAGACGACGAGCCCGACCACGTAAGAATCGGGAACGCGTGCGAGCCATGCCGGGCAGAAGGCACCGGAAACTCAGTCGTGCATTAATGCGCCGCCGATGAAAAGGCGAAAGGCAAATGGAGGAGGCAAATGGCAAGGCGCCAACGGCCACGCAACCGCCTCGCAACCGCAAACCAATCCTCATTCCGGAGAAAACCGGGCGTGGCCGGCGGCGCAGAGCCACGCCCGGCCCACGGTAGAACGACAAATGACATGACCGGCCCGGTCCACGACAATGACCGGCAAAGGAGCCCTCGCACCGGGCATCTTGCACCGAGTCCAACGGGGAGGGGCCTATAAGAGCTCCCACACCCCAGAGAGAGGGATTCGATTACCGATCCCGATTTTCTCTAACCACGATCATCGAGACTCAAACTCCGATCTCATAACTCTCTAACAAACTCACAAAGAAGCAAGAGCCGAAACTAAGGAGCGACTCACTTCCATTTGGCAAAAGCTAGCTCAAGCATCGCCCCCCAACGTCTTCTCGTACTACGAGAGTTAGCCACCCATCGCGGTGCATCAAGGAGCCAGGCCTCCCATCACCTCGCTCACCGCATTCTCCACACCATCATTCACACATCTCTTACGCTTTATAAAGATTCAATCGCGCGTGATCGCTCATAGCGTGTGCCATTTCCGCTCATTATGGAAATTTGCTGGACGGCTGCGGAGGCGATTTCGTAGCAAAAATCGCCGACTTCATCTTGTTTGTTATTTGTGTCGTGCGAGTCCCAGGCTCATAGAGACGGAGAGCGGCACTTTCTCCCCGACGCGTCGCGCTAGGACCAAGAAGGTTCCCTAATGTCAAATGGTAATCACGGGCTCCGGACGCAACAAAACTAGATAATAAAAATAAAACAAAAACAAAAACAAAAAAATAGTAAAAAATCAAAATATGTTTAACCGAAGGTAAAAAAACAAATTGAAATAAGAAAACCCAAATTGAAAAAATAAATGAAAAATAAAAATAAATTGAGAATACACAAAAGGTTAAAAAATTAGGATTATGTGGAAAAATAAGAAAATTAATAATAAAAAATAGAATATAAAAAGTAAAAATACAAAAATGAAATAGAAATATTTACGTGCTTTTAAATATAAAATCTTAAATATAATATTTTCTCGCTGATTCTAATAAATCAACTCCCTTCCCTCCCTTTTTTCCGACGAGGTTATGTTTTCCCTCGGATTTTCCACCTCTGCGAAACGAGCCAAGGCTGATCTCGCCTGAAATGAACCAGAAATTCAATCGACTAGCTATCAGTCGGAGGAAATTCTCCAAAAGGTTCATTTCTCGATTTATTTGGGGCCAAAGTTATCTAACTTTCATTGGCAATGATTCCTTGGTCGGCGTTTCGAGGTCAATCTTTATCAACTAATAATTGGTGGAGGATCGCTCGTTTCTTTGCTTCTTCATCGGCATGGCGCTCTGGAAACGGACCGGCGAACTTCTTTGTGGCTGAATCGGATGGCGGCGTGAGTTCTGTTTATCGTAACGCTCTTAAGTATACGCGCCCGCCGACGATTAAATGGAAAGAGCGGATACACTTGCATAATTCGGTCAGCTTTATAGGCTCAGTGGAGCGGCCGCCGAAGACACATGCCACGCGATTTGGCACATTCGGCATTTATACCGTGCTTGTGGTTAAGAGTTCTCGCGATTCTCTCAGTTCGTTTCGGTAATTCACGATTTTCCATTTGGCTACAAAGTGATTGCCCGTACTTGAGCTCATCGTGCTAATTTTGCAGTCATATGCCTGCGGTTTTTTTTTTTTTTTGAATTTTTTCGCCTATTATTGGGCATTATGAGGCATGAAGAAATTTAGTTGCCCGTATAATGTTCGGTTATGGACCTTAGAAAATTCAAGGGGAAGAACAAAGTAGAGGAAGTTTTGTTGAGAAATCATCTAGCTTTCGAAGACGGCTCCAGCTGATATTTTTTTATCGATAGTGATGGTATCTCCTTTTTGGGAATTCTCGAATGTATGAATATGTTGGATTAATTAGGAAACTTAAGATTGCTCTCGTGAATATATTGGGTCGAAGACTCCGATTCCTTGATTCCATTTAGGCTGCACTTGTTTGACTGTGACGGGGGTGAGAGTGAAAGAATTTAAATCCCTTTCCTACGGGGTTTAAATGGTTCATCTTTCAAGGGATTGTGATTTTCTTCGAGATCTCAACGTCAAACAAACGTAATGGTGTTGTCATCTAAACACTAAATAATCCCATTCCTATTTCTTGAAAAAAGGGGCATGGAGTTTGATAGTTGAAATAAAAATATCGTAGATTGAGTTATATGTGGAATAACATTGTTTCTTGTCAAAATAAACCCATCTCCTTGTTTCATTGCTGTCATTTGTTGTATTGTCAATGAGTAGCTATAATGGTACAGCCCAATCTTTAGTCATTTATTACAACCCATATATAAACCATGACCATCTTAATGACTAAGATAATCTTATGTCCTATCCTAGTCAAAGCAAGCCTCTTGTCGTTGCTTGGAATATAACATTTTATAAACATAGTTAAAAGTTAACATGATCATTTGAGAGGCTCTGTAACCTTCTCTGATATATATGGGAGACAAAGTTCATCCAAAAATCAGTAGTTAAACATGACAAAGTTAATGCTACATATGCGCAAAAAAATAACAAGAGATGACATTAAAGTTCTCAAAAAGGCCTGACATTAGCTTGGTAGTTACCATTTATAAAAATATCAGTATTAAAAATATTAGATAATACTTGTTGATGTCAGATATATATAAAAATAAAAATAATCTTAAAAGACTCATAGTCTGGCAGTCAAATTTCGCCTGATATATAGTGATATGTTGCCAATACGATAACATATAATGATTTTGAGAAATATTGGTAATAGAGCCAATACCAATATATATCAATTGATATTTTAATCCATAATAACTATTGAGAAGTATCCCTGACCTCATAATGTTGATGATTTGTAAAATGAATATGATACTAGAGATAAACTCAATGAATAGATAATAATAGAGTTTCTGTATAAGCATCCCAACACTAGTCAAAGCAGCTATGATCAAGAATGTTGATGAAACTGCACACAACAATAAAATAGTTATGTAAAATATCTTCCACCATAAACATTCAAGGAAGCATGAAAACAATATAATGTATATAAGAATATTTGGAATTATGAAGCATGTTATCTATTGTGGTAATAAGTATGTGCTGACAACCTCCCAAAGAGAAATGACATCTAATATATGATCCAAAGGATTCATGCATAACAAATGCAATCCAAAGAATTCATATCATGAATGGATGTTTTTCGCATACAAGGCTTATGCCCATGAACATATAACATACTCTTCAAGTTGAATTTATTTTCGAATACAATCAAGCATTAGAATTTATATGAGTCCTCATGAAAATATAGGAGATTATTCATTTCTCAAGTTTTACAACCAACTTTTAAACATGATTAATCAAATAAAAATATTCATGTAATCTAATTGTTATCCACTCACCAGAACCATAAACTACAAAAACTAGCTTACTCGATGAAGCTTCTAAAATGTGATCATGCACAAAGTCCTGTCCTATACCAAAACTTACCATGTTACAATTTATTTTATCAACTAGAGTAGACGATAACCTAAGAATTCATATGATGCATGAAACACCTTCTCATTTGGGAACTAGAATTCTAAGAATTAGATCTGTGTGCTATTATCTTAATTCTCCAATTCATCTTTCTTGACATTGTAAAGAAATCTTCAATTTAGCATTCTTGTTACATTTCACTTGATATCTGCCAGTAAATAACTTTATTATAGCTTAAATTCATTGTACCTACATCCACTTGTTCATTTGTTTACATAAAATCAGTCTCCAAAACCTTAAAATATCAAGATGAGAGGCTTCTCCCAGCAAGGAAATCATGAAACCATTGAATTAACCTCAAGAATTTGAGCTAAAATCAGGTTGCTATCACTATCTCTCCCCCTATTTTCTCTCTCTCTCTCTTTTTTTTTATCCGCCTCTCTCTCTCTCTCTCTCTCTCTCTCTCTGCTGCATTCCTTGGATCTCTTTTCCTGCACAAGCAACTTCTGCTGCTTTCTGATGTTCTTATACGTGTTTTTTTTAAACTGCTGCTGTTGAGGCAGCACCTCAACTGCCACTGCTTAATTTCCTGTTGACAGGGACATGACCACTTGCATGCCAATTTATATATATATATATATTCTGGTTCTCACATTTACAATTGCTAATATGTGCATCTCCAAACAAAATTGTGGAAATAGAAGATTTTGGAATGCGATGCCAATCCATCTGCATTTGGTAAGTGCAGAAAAGTGAGAATGCATGGGTAACCCTTTTGAAAAGCAAGGATATATTTTGTTCAGTCAGCCTCAATAGCAGACTAAGAATGCCAATGGTATTTTAATGTGGATGGAAGATTCACTTTGTTCAGTGCATATTTTGCACTGAAATGTAGAGGATGAAACTGAACAGTACAAAGTGGTCTTGGGGCAGAAGATGATATGTAGATGCTTGTTTATCCTGTCTCAATATCAATTACAAACTCAATATGCTGCAGATAGTATTATCATTGATGCTATTCATGTATCTATGGAAGAGAAGAGGAAACCTGAGTCATTTTTATTTGTTGCGAGTAGTCCAAACAAGCAGTGCTGATTATTCTGAGGAAGGTGAAACTAATGGATATTCTAGCAGTATGGGAAAGCTGGTAAGATGGTTTTCTAAGCTGTGGGTAACAAAAGTTATGCTATGGTTTCTGGAACTCATGCAGCTCTTGTTTACAACTTGTGGTTGGAAAGGGAATGGAAAAGACTTCAAATATATGGGTTTGCATTGTGAATAATTAGATGTGCCAATAAAGGATTTGGACCGCTTGCTGTCACCACCCCCCAGATAGTAGTCTGTAAATCTTGTTAGTGAAGACTTTTTTTGAAGTGTTGATGGCTAAAATGATGTAAATCTCAGTGTATGATGGGCCTGTGTAAAGGTGGTTCGGCAATAAATGGACATGTTTATTGGGGAAAGCATGGTGTTCTTTTGACACAAGGGTTTTGATTCTTGTTCCCTTTGTTGCTGCATCTAGTCTCGAAAGCAATAATCTTGGGCCACCTTTCCTTTATATTTTTGCTGCTAGTGCACGGCTGTGTCCTTGTGCGTGTATGACATCTCCAATCACCACCTCAAAGAAGGAGCCACTTTAAGGACTTATATCTTTTTGGTGTTGATGTTTGTTAGAATAGTAAACCTTAGTCAATGGTATTTTAGTCATCATACAAAGTTTATAAATGTGTCTATATATAAATACATTTTCATGACCCCTTGATATAGGGATTTTCACACAATACCTCTCTTCTCCTTTGGTTCACATGGTATTAGAGAGGATGTCTACCGCTGCCGCCGCCGACCTTAGATGAAATTAGTGCACCTTTCCTGTGAAACAAAAACCCCAAGACGTTTTCCCGTTTGAATATCTTTGAGCATCTATTTTGAAATCTAGGGTTTCGCTAAAAACCCTAGATATGTATTGTTCTTGGTCCATTCAACAAATCATGGCCTAAAATCTTCAGATACTCATGCATTTGAGTGTCACCTACATTTGAGAAAGTTTTTTCACATGTGATTGAAGCAAATTGTGGGGTTTCTCTTTCTCCATCTTTTGGTGTTCAAACTGGTTTGCGACTCTAATTCTCTTCATCAGAAGGAGCCGAATCCAATTGTCTTTGATTTGTCGTGTCTCTTTGATTTTCTCCATCTTTTGGTGTTCAAACTGTTGCACAACTCCAGTTCTCCTCTTTATCACAAGGAGCCGACTCTAGTTTTCTTTTCCTATAGGGTGTAGAATGGTAGATGTGAAAATAGTGTTGAAGAAGACCCTTTGTTACACGCGTATATGATCTGTGTATCGATGTCTAAGAACAGCTATTAATAGGTATTCTTTTATTTTCATGTGGTGATCTGTTTTTGTACCTTCACATTGTTTGATTTGTTGTGTGGCATTTTTTGTATATTTGTTACACGTTATGGAGACCGGAAGTACATTTGATGGCAGTGTTTGTACTCGAATTAATGAATCCAAAGTTATTGTTTCTGAAACTGTTGCAATCATTTCTTCTTGTATTATCGATCAACATTTAGATGTGATGAATTATCAACATTGCAAGAAAATCGTGTTATTTGTTGTTCGAGGACTTGCTAAGGAGGACCATCTCACTAATAATCCTCCTAATTCTGACATGGATCCTTTTGAGGCTTGAGTATGGATTTGTAAAGATGCTTGCCTATACGCGTAGTTGATCAATTTCATAGAACAGAGGGTGATTGTTTAGTCATACACATCATTACTGTGATGAATTGTAGGACTATCTCTATTTTTTACTTCGGGAAACATATCATCTCAAGGATGTTTGATGTATTTTTCTTTCATGTGGATTAGAAGGATCAAAGTGTAACTAATTATCTTGTTGCTTTCAAGAAACCCTATGAGGAATTGAATGTAGTTACATCCATCACCACCGATGTTAGTTAAATGTGAGAGTAACGTGAGTAATTGTTTATTTTGTGCTTTCTTTCTAGTCTAAAGCCTGACTTTGAATCTGCTCAATCCCAAATTTTAGCAAGCTTTAAAGTTACTTCATTGATTGATGTGTTTATTTGATTCTACGAGTTGACCGTGTGTGGCTTTAGTATCAATTATCGCTAGTCTTATTGATTAGATGACTTTGGTGACCAAGTCCTCATTTACTTGTTGAGGTTGTGGCCGTGAAATGGTAGAGGTAATCAAGGTGGCCAAGGTGGTGACAAAAAGCCAACATGTTAGTCACACTCGAAATAAATGTTGGAAGTTGTATGGAAAATCCGCTACGCTGTCTATATAGTATGTTTCGATTGCTTCTGGAAGTAATAATGGTGCCTTGTTTGCTCCTCCTAACCATTCCATGAAAGCGATTGTTACTTTGTCCGCAAAGGACTACTCACATTTACTTTCCAGCGCAATTACATCTACTGCTACCCTATTCAAGAAGATAATCTCATTTCTTTTCTCTCGACATCATCTCGGACTTGAGTTTTTAATTCTAGTACATTTGATTATATGATGGGAACCTTATGTATATTATCATGTTATCGGGCATGTTCAACTTTATCTTCAATTACTTTAGGTGATGGCTTGTATGTGAAGGTTGTGGGCATTGGATCTCTCTAACCGTAAACTTTCACATTTCATCAATGTTGCAATTAATTATTCGTAAGCAGGCTCATGGAATTTCAAGGTCTTACAACGAGGATAATTAGTAGGGGCTGTTGTGAGTAAGGAGGTCTCTACGTGTTGGATGCAAAACACACTCCTATTGTGTGCGCTTAAGCATTCTTCCTATGTCTCTCTAGATCCACTATTAGTTGGGCCATCGGTCATTATCAAGTTTGAAAAAGTTGTATTCTAGTCTTAATTCTATGACAAATTTGTTTTGTGAGCCTCGTCAGTTTGCTAAACACTATCGTCACACTATCATAGAGTCAATAAATGAGCTTTTGTTCCTTTTGATGTAGTACAATCTGATGTTTGGTGTCCCTGTCTATTGTCATTGAAGATGTGCTTTTGGTATTTTGTTAATTGATTATTGTTCATAAATAACTTAGTTATATCTAATGAAATAGCATATTGAATTATTTTTCATTTTCTCTACATTTTGTGCTTAAATTCAGAATCATTTCTCTACTTCACTATACTTTTATCAAGCAATAATGCTTGTGAATATTTGTCCACTCAGTTTACTTCATTAATTTTCTAGCATGGGATACTCCATTGGTCCTCTTGTTCTAGTGTTTCTCAACAAAAGCAATAGGAAAAAGTCAGCTTCATACGGCAACTATCCCATCTTTGCCTGAACGCTTGTCAAGGAAATCCAACTCTTAAGAGCCTTATTGACTTATTGATGATAGAGAGCTCTTCTATTCCACAAGAGAGTTCCAAAATAATATTTTTGGAGTGAGGAAACTATAATTGCTTGTTATCTTATCAATCGTTTGCCCTTAGTTGTGTTTCAGGGGATATTGCACATCATATCCTATTTCCTCACAAGCCTTTACACTCGGTTCTTTCAAGAATATTTGATTGTACATGCTATGCTCATGATGTTTGCCCTTATGTGACTAAATTTGATACCAAGTCACTTAAATATATTTTTCTTAAATACCCATGCACTTAAAAGGAGTGTTGATGCTTCTCGCTTGACTTAGGCCGATTTTTTGCGAATCAACTAAAACAACTATAAAAGACTGAATCAACTATAAAAGGTGTGTTTGCCCTCACAAGCCTTAGCCGAACATTTGTTGCTCAGCTAAAAGCCCGTTTGGTAGCTAAGGAATATGCCTAGATTTACGGTGTGAACTATGCTGATATATTTTTTTCTATTACAAAATTGACATTTTTTCACATTTTTATAGTTCTAACTATGACTCGTCATTGGCCTTTATACCATTTAGATGTCAAGGACATCTTCTTACATAGAGATCCTCAAAAAGAACTTTATCTTGAGCAATCAACTAGGTTTGTTGTTTAAAGGGAGTCTAGTCTCGTCTGCAAGTTGAAAAATTCATTATATGACTTAAAACAATCTCCATGTGCTTGTTTAGGCAGGTTCAGTAATGTTCTTGAGTTTGGTTTCTCTCGTTGTGGAAGTGATTGTTCTATATTCTATCACCATTTTAATACGGGTGTTTTTCATGTTGTATATGTAGATCATATTATGATCACTGGTAGTGATAATAGAGATATTGTCTGCCTTAAAGTGTTTCTTCAGTTTCAATTTTAAACTAATGATCTTAGGAGTTTACGGTATTTTTTTGGTATTGAGGTTGCGAGATGTCATCACGGTATATTCCTCTCACAAAAAAGTACAAACTTGATTTATTTCAAGATATAGATATGTTAAATGTAAAACAATGTAGTGCACCTATGGATTTAGGTATAAAGTTTTCACTGGACAATGAGGAAATCATTGTTGAGTTAGAGAGGTATCATCATTTGGTTGGAAAATTAAATTACTTGACAGTGATCTGACCAAACCTTGCATTCCTAATAAATGTAGTTAGTTTTTGTCATCTCTGTGTTCCATATTAGGAGAATGTCATGCATATATTTAGAAACCTTAAAGGTTCATCGGGATGCGGTCTACATTGCAGTGATAATGACCACACCTTAGTAGAAGGATTCTCTGATGCTGACTGCATTGGATTATTATATAACCACAGGTCTACTACGAGATATTAAGTGTTTATCGGAGAGGCAATGTGGTATCATGAAAGAGTAAGAAATATAATATAGTTGCTCAATCAAGTGTTGAATTAGAGTATTGTGCATTGATTCAAGTTAATATGTAAAGTGATGAGATTTATGCAATTACTCAAATCACTTGGATATAAGAGTTCTGAACCATCTTAGTTATTAGGCAACGATTCATATAGCATCAAATTCGGGTTTTAAAGAACTTACGAAGCATATAAAGGTGATTATCACTTGTTCATAAGAAGATATAACAAGGCCTTATTCGTGTTAAACACGTGAGAATTAGAGATCAATTAATTGTTTTAATCACCTAGTCTTTGATTTGAAGTCAAGTAGAGTCCATTTGTGACAAGTTGGGCGTGATTAATATCTATATTCTAATTTAGGAGGGAGTATTAGAATGGTATAAACCCTGGTCAAGGGTATTTTTAGTTACTATATAAATATGTCTACATATATGTACAGTCACATAACCCTTTTATATATAGGGTTTTTCAACTCAATACCTCACTGTCCTTTCATTCACAATGACAATAATTTTGGGTTAGAGGTTAGAATTTAATGGAGTTAGAGCCTTTATTTGGATCCCAATTTAGTTTTGTGGTTCTATTTCCTCGGTACCATCTTGATTTTACCATGTCAAAACTAATCTCTTTCCCACTGATGGGCTTGGCAGCAAGAATTCTTTGCCGTCATTGTATGCCATTCTGACCGTGAAATACACCCGATCATTTTCATGTTTTCCTTCCAACATTTCTCCTATCTTTTCTTTACTCTTTACATAAGAAACCTTTTCATCCCCTCTCATATACTTACATGTGCATGCGATGGTCTTCAGTCATATATTTGAACTGCCTCTAAACATTTTTTGTTTTGTCAATGACGCCCTGATTTGTTCTCACATACCATATTTACGAATCTTATCATTTCCTAGTATAATCACCATCCATCTCGTCATCTTCTTATCAATCCTGTCTCATTCACCAATACTAAATCATCTAAAAAGGCATATGTAAGCTACTTTTGATTAAAAAAACTCAGTCTCCGATGCATATATCATCAAACAAGCCACAACTGCATCTTGTCTTTTTAACTTGATTGTATGCAAAAGAAACTCTTTTATTCTCCAAAATTATCCAGAGGTTGTCTCCTTGAAATTGTATGAATTGTCTTTTGACAAATCATGGAACACCATACCTGCTGTAACATAAATTTTAGCTCCATCGTGAACTAGATGAACAACATCAACAAAGAAGTCCAATTATATTAGTATGTTTCATTGCTGCATGGAACAAAATAAGATAGGAATGAAATATATATTACATGTGAATAAGGTAGAAATGGGATATAGTGAGGATAAATGTTATATTGTTTGGTTTGCCTACGTTATTGCTATTCCATCTAGAAATAAGTATATTCACAACCACCACGCTCACAGACCGAGAATAATCATTCCTTCTACTATGGAATAAATAATACCACTTTTTTCCACGTATTAGTTATTGTTTCTTCCCAGGTAATAACCATTTACTCCTAAAATTTCAACTAAATGAGGTAATATTTATTCCAATGAGTAAGGTTGGAATGGAGTTCATATTCTACCTAACCAAATGTTGTATGAATCAATTTCTGTTGTTATGCTTAATTTGTGCAATATTTTTTTTTTTTTTGAAAACAAGCAGCAATTATCCATATTTGTTCATAACTTCACTTCAAGTCTTCTTAAGCGATCTTAGACCTTCGCGGCACATAACATCAAGATTAGTTCAATGATTCAAGTAAATCTTGCCTTGACCTCCTTTTTATCACTCGTACCCATTATTTTGTGACATAGTTGAATAGATTTGTGAAAGAAATCTGAAATTAATCCGAATTGAGGGAGAAGACAGACTTAGATGAAAAAGAATTAGACAATCAGGGCGAAGAGGAGCAGAAAGATGAGAAAGAAGTAGACAAAGGGGGAAATCAGATTGTATTTCATTCATTCAACATATCTTTTTGGTTTACAAGTTCTCTTACTTGCAGTATTCAGCTGACCAAACACAAACCACAACTAATTAATACATGGTAAACTTTAACAGCTAATTCCCTCCAAAACTGTTTGGCTATTATCGGTTAATCCTCTGATCACATGGATTGCTGACTTGGCCTGCCTTGGACTCCCGTCTGCTCAATTAGGCTGAGGCACATCTCCCTTGATAGAGGTGTTTTAATTCTATTTTGCTGTGCTGGCAGATTATCAGTTCAATTCAGCATCTCTATTGCATTAGATACAAGTGTGCTGATACTTGTTACAATCAATTCATTCTTCAGTTGAATTCCTTTGTTGTGCTGATTTGATTGAAATCATTAAATGATGAAGCCTTGACCCATCTGGTTCTATGATCAGCAAATCTGTTACATCTACTTGGTTGACCAAATCTTGATACTTCAGCTGTAATTCAACTCTAGGAGCAGATCCCTTTAGCAATAATCAGTTTCAATTTAGCTTACTTTTGAACATATTTCATAACACGACTTCTCGACTTAATAACTCTATATTATAGACTCATCTTGATTTTTAGAATTCATTTCCATTGTATCATCTTGGCCATTTGAAGCGTGGAGATTTGATGTGGTAGTCCACTTCTCGAATTCTTTGGCTGGTGATTCATATGTTGTATCTGCTACGTATCATCTGCCCAATTTGGAAAGAATCTTAACACTCAAAGAAATAAAAAAAAAAAGAAAGGAGATTGCCATAGATTTCATATGCCCCACTTCAGTTATTGATAATCGTTAAGAATATTGGAACACCCTTCCCAACAACTTAATGAATAATATGTCAACAAAGTACAAATTCTCATCAAAGGTCATCTATGTATAGTGCTTTCACAAATGGCTGAGCTGAACCCTTTGACACAACACCCTGCCACTTGTTGTAGTAAGTGCAGAGAATTCAAGGAGTTGGCTTCAAAAGCTGGTGGAGAGCTTATGATACAAAGGATTTTTTGATTATTGGATTGAATTTCATTTTATATTTTTTAATGAATGCTTTTATCGTTATCTGGAAGCAAAATGAACTTGGGATATGGTAAGGTTAATTTATTGTGATTTGGAAGTTATATGTTCCAATCACATAAAACACCCCTGCAATGTAGGTACAACGCTGCATGCATTCAGTCCTTCCTGAAGTCCACAATGTGGGATGGTTTGTGTACTGGGCCACCCTTCTATTTTTATCATTTTCTAGGGGATATTACTTCCTTGAGATAACTTATCTCAAGGACTTTATTTGATTTGATTATAATTAAGTTATTATCTTTTGATATTTGTTTTCCGATTAGCATAGGGTTTGTGCCTATAAACTATAGGCTGCTGCTTGTTCTCATTATCGTTCATTGTTAATTAAAGAATTTTGTTCCTGAGAATTTCCTCCCTCCTTTGTGTTCATTGGGTTCATATTCTATCCTTGGTGTGGCTGACCAAGGTGGTGACTTGGTCATGACTCATGATCAAATCTTTGTGTACATCCTTATTTCCTTTGACATAGAGGTGCAACCATGATCCTTCATGTTCAGATTTGGCATCATCGTTGTGCAGACATATCTCTACGGCATCCCAAACAAAAAATTAATGTGGTCCAGGAGGTATACACATATGGAACATAAAAAGTGGTTGTTGAAGATTCACTGAGTTGGTATAACTAATGACAAGCTTTTCTGAAGCTGTACGATGGATAAAGTTTGCAACCAGTGACTCCCAAGTTCTACATTTCATTTGCAAAGTGTCAAAGTAGAAGGATAACAATAATTATTGCAGTACTTTTTTGCCAGCAACAGTATAGACTATGAACGACAAAATCAAATTACAGGCCTTTTTGTTACTCTGGCTGCAACAATATAAACACTGAATGGCAAAATTAAATTGTGCCTATCACTCCTTGCCCATACACTTGTAAAACCTGAATCAGAAAATCCAATTGCATCCCCTGGTTTTCAACTGTGTTATGCTTGATCCTGCAGGATGTATTGGATTGCAGTCCAAATTTTGTTAATAACAAAATTAAATTAGAGATTAAGTTGTTCTGAGCATTTGACAATTTAGTGTATTTGTATTGCAGGTAAAGAAAGCTCAAATATATTTAGTAATTCCAAAAGTCAATCATTTCAAATGAACATAAGAAAAAAATAAAGACTAAAATAAAAAATGTTTGAATAGAAGAAAATGATAGAAAAACATCTTCAAGCTAGCCAGATTTGCACATGCTTTCTCCAATTGGCACTCCATCTGTGTTTAGTGAGCCTTATCCTCTTCTCAAGAAAGGTGCCTTCTTGAGGTGTGTGAATCCTTGATGCTATCTTGACATTTTGAAAGCTGAATGTACTAATATGGCACCTGTAGACACTCCAACTCCTGTTGTAGCTACTCACCCCTCCCCTCGACTTTGGCCCACTCATCTCGAAGTGACTTCACTCATTTACTCATTTGAAAGACCTATAATATCAGTGAGCCAAACCTTAATGTTTATCGTCCGTTGTCTATGCTCACCAAAGGACATCTTGATTGCATAACATCGCTTCACTTTTCTGTCAAGAAACCAGCTCTTGCTATTGGTCAATGTGACTTCTGGGGTCAGACATTAAGAGCTTGCTTTGTTTAGTTTCTCTTCCTTTGGAAATTTTTTGGGGAAATATATTTTCAAGAAGTTACATATTTTAACCTTTAATAGAAGCTCTTTTGAGCCATTGCTAGGTTGTCCAAAAAGCTTTTAATTTTTTTTCCAAATTAGCATGTTTTTGTCTTGCTTTTCTTGTGGAGCAGCGATGCTTCCCAAGAAGCTTGGCCAACCACACACTAACCCTTCTTGCCAGTCATAATCACTAAGCAAGTGGGGAAAAACTCTTTCCTCAATCTGGGTATCTTTCATTTGGTGAAACCCTAGCTATCACCAGGTCCCACACATATTAACTTGGCCATTTCTCTTAGATGTCACTTGCACTGCTGGGAAAAGGATGCCTTTAGAGATTGGCAATTAGGGAAGGGCCTACTAGGTTAAACCCACCCTTTACCCTTGAATGAATTGTGATGTTGTAACCACAATGCACATAGATGCCTGTCAGAGTACTTCCTGCTCTATATGTCCCAAGTCGATGCTTATATATGTCCCATATCTATGCTTATATATGTCCCATATCTATGCTTAGTTAACAACCTCCACTAGTTGGGTAATTGAAACTTTTGCTGGCAATTAGATCTTGAAGAGCAGCATAGCATTCTCATTGAGACACAGTTCGAGGCTGCCAGAATCCAAGACAGGTGGAAAATGCCATGTGAAGTTCTTATTTTCAACAGTATCACATAACTTCAAATTTGTCTGATTGTAGTGGAGGGAATGAAAGGATTATTTGGTTTGACATGTTATTTGTCCATGCTAGAGCAACTTGAAGTTATTGTCTGTTTTCTGCCTAGCAACTTGAGGTTATTGTCAGTTTTTTGCCACTACTATAATACCTGCAAAAGGTTGTGATTTTACAATCAAAGTATTGGCATCAAACTTTGAAGACTTACATTTTCATACTTTTTTTGGAACAGGATTCTAATTGAGATGTGGGGTGAGATGGCCGAAATAGCTTTCCAACATCTCAAACCAGATGATTTCATCTGTGTTTCAGGTCATCTAGGTTCTTATGAAAAGGTTTTTGAGAATGGAAACCACAGAATCTTCTATAAGGTTCAACCTGCTAATTCCTTCCTGCAATTGTATTTTTGCTGTTTCTATGTCAGTGTTGATAAAATGGACATTTCTTTATGGAACTCAATACCCATAAAAATAGCTCTTACTTTCATAGAGATAAGATCCATCAGAGTCTCTGATTTGTATGATTTTGTATCTTCTGCTACTTCATATGACTCCCTCCCCTTTTCTCACTGTTCTTTATTTATTGGTATTTTATCTAGCTTAGGGGATTAGAACTTCTTGTCTATTGGATTCTTGCCTAGGACTTTATTATAACAGGCTCTTTTATGTTAATTCTATATTATCACTTCAAGCATTATGCAATTATTGGTGCGTTGTGTTTCTCAAGAAACTATGACCTGTTCTGTCAAAAATTAACTATCAAGAATTTGATAATGTTTCTAAATATGTGAAATGTTATAAATGTTGTACTGTACACCCTAGCTTGTTAATCGACAAACGATGAAGTCATGTGCTCTATTGGGATAGTTCTAATATTGACAAGTTTGGGCAATGCTATTTATAACCAAAAGAATGTGTGCCAATGTTAATTCTGCAGGTATTGTGGAGATTTGTAGTCACTTGACACCATTGCAAGTTGCATGGATACAGACATTTGCAACAACTAGCTGTCTTTATTTCTCCCAAAATATGTAGCAATCACTTGGTTAACTCTTATCCCTCTATCAATTCTAATGCATTTGTGGGAGAGAGAGAGAGAGTGTGTGAGTGTGAGTGTGAGTATGTGTGTGTGTGTGTGCACCTCATGCCAGTTGCAGCTGTTAGATTATAAAATCATTTATTAGGATTTCACCTAACTGCTTAAATGTTTAGGATTTTCTTTTTATGGGTCAAAATTGCTTCCAACGAGAGATAGTCATCTCTTATTATCAATTCTAATCCAAATTCTTGTAGATTTTCCTGTTTCATTGGTGGCTGGATGGCTGGATGCTCATTCATTTGTGTTCTCTGTAGGTGACAGTGAAGGGATTAAATTATGTGAAGCAACATGCAAACTTCCATAAAGTTGAGAAATTAGAATCACTGGACGGTAGGATCCTTTTCTGCACTTGCTAGACCTACAAAATATCTACTTCATGAAATTATCTTAACAGCTACAAATAAATAGATATGGAGATAAATTGCTTGCAGAAAATCATACCTCAAAATGTTCAGATTCATAATCGTTTTGGATTTGGAATCCCAAGTTGATTGCATCCAACAAGTTTATTTGAAGTTTTTCTTCATTTTAAATTGAATTATTAATGCACAACCATGCTTGTACGGTTCCTTGGTTTCCTTCAAACAAGTCTTTTCCTTTCCTAGTTGCCAATTTTGCTTTCCTAGAGTTTCTTTGTTGGGGAGTGACTAATCCTTATGAGTTGCCCAGACAAACAATTTGACATGAGCAACTATTGTAAGGTAGCATATTTCTGAAACCGATTTATAGCTTGTTGCTGATCACCTTTACTGTTCTTGATTACATTATAGCTGTGTCTAGGTTGGAAAAGTGTAGAAGCCGCCTTCACCTGTGGCAAGTTTTTTTCTGGAACCCATTTGAGTGGTACGATTGCAGGAGAACCAAGAAGCATATCAGGCAGCCAGATTTCAGGCATAAATATACCAATGAAGCTCTCTGGCTTCATGTAGCCGATCCACCATGGGTCAGAAGACAACTACAATTGCATGATACCAGGATGGCACGGTTGCCAAGACAATATTCAGAGGATTAATCCAATTCATACAGGTGGATTTCTGATTAGCGGGAAATTCATGAATTCTACTCTAATAATGAAGCGAGGGAAGAATCAAGCAAGGACAAAACCTGTAAATGGTATTGTTCTGTCTTTTGCTCTGAAGAATGATTTGATCTTGGCAATATTGCTGCGTATGAAACCAGGTTTCAAACCTCAATATAGTGTTTCTACTGGAGGTGATGTGAGAAGATTTCATACCTCAAGAAATAGAGGAGATTTCATGCCGTTGGACACGAAGAAAGAGAGGATTAAGAACTGAATCATAAAGTATATTTGTGGTCTCTCGGTCTCTCTCTCTCTCTGGGGGCATCGAAGTAGAACTACAGTGTATATAATCAGAGTAAGTTTTGTTAGCAACTGAGAGTTTTGTATATGACCATGGAAATCTTGTTGAGAAATACATAGGTGACCGCATTCACTGAATAGTGCACGGCATCCATTTTTTTGTTACAAATAATACCATGATGTATGTGAAATATATATAATTGTTTTTTCTACCATTGTCGGGCTAGCTGGTTCTCTTCTGCACGACGAACTGAATAATCTCTCTTTCAGGTGATTGTATCTGAAGTGACAGCGATGGAAGAAGTTGAGTTACAACTTGAAATCACACCTTAGTATGAGTAACGGCAGGCCAACCAACAGGTGAATCCCTTGCTTCAATCAATCATCATATGTTCGTAGAAGATTTTTTGAGGAGACCCAAAAAATCTAAATATTTTTAAAGAAAGTTACTTCTCAATATTTTTCGATATTTGGTGTATATATGTGAATTTGGATTATCTGATAAGCCAATAAAAGATAATGAGTTGGGTGCTGCCAGCAAGCAATTGCTGGCTAGGGCCGGGGGGGTATCATTTGCAGATAATGCCACAATCTTCAGGTAATATCTTTAATTGATTGATATTAGTGGCCAATGGTAAGTAATAGATATGTTTTAAAAAAATGCCCCTTCGTTTTAAAACTGGAAACCATTATTTTTCTGATTTTAAGTTTTTTTTTTTTTTTTTGTAGGTAAAGAAAATGTGGAACTTATGTTCTCATGTTCTATTAAATAAATTTAAAACATTATACAGTAAGTCATTTAACTAGGAGCAAACTAAACCTAACATTAACCATGTCACCGGGAGCTTCATCTATGTTATTAGATGCCCAGGGCGTAACAATCCGCTCTCATCGCGCCTAAGCTGTAAGCTTGCTAAATATCACGCCTGGTATCAAGTTTCGTTAAATGTGATGGAATTTATTTTGGTTAGTAAGTATAATATAATAACATTGGAACAAATTAAAATGAGAACGAGATTGACCAGATGATGAAAATTATAGACTATTCTAACGGTTTTTATTATTTTTAATTTGAAGCAATTCAATTGAAAGGCAATACAGGTGTGAGGAACGAAGAAGAGAAGATCGATGAAGATATTTTCTTTATCTTAATGTTTCGCATCACTGTTTGAAGTAATCGGTAGAGTTCTATTTTGTCTGAGTACAAAACCAAAGAACATGTCTCCATCACCTTCAGAAACAGCCAATCAACAGGCCGCGCGTGTCCCCCCTCTATGGTCCACACGGGTGAAACTCTGAAATTATTTTATTTCGTTTCAGCTCTTTATTATTTTAACCAGAAAGAGGGGGCGGGGGACACTTCGAGGAAGCTCACCAGCTTCTATGCACGTGGGCAAAATCTCAACAACTTAGTGCAGACTGACCGCTGGTTTTTAGCCGACGGTCAGGTCATAGGTCTGTAGCAGTTGGTTTTTTTTTTTCTTTCCTACTAAACTCTAATGGCGGCTCACAGCATATCGGCAAACCCCAATGGCAGAACTGCCCAATCGTGGTTATATGGCCACTCCTGAGAATTCGTCACAAAAGTGGCAGGTACGATAGTCTCACGTTATAAACAAAGCTAGTGGATAGTAACGGCCATATCACCAACTTTAATGTCGATTCAGCAGCCTAATCAATCCAACGGCCTGGCCATTCATGGGTACCATACCTTGCAGAATTTGGGGAGGTAAAGATAAAACAACAGAGTCATTAACACTCAAAATCAAATCAAAGTATGGGATCGGCCACAAATTTTACATATCTGCAGCTTTCTGTCTGACCCAGAAGATCGGAAGGAAATTCAGCACCAATGGTGAGAACCATGGAGGAACGACTATAGAGTAAAACTTTACTACATGATTAGAGGAAGAATCATCACCTCTTTGCAAACGCACGAGAAAAACACATTGCGGAAAGATTCCCTAATAAATTTGTTTTCCATAAACCAGACATTTTCACTACTGAGTAATAAATTCAATTCTTAAAGATTTCATTACAGAA
Source organism: Nepenthes gracilis (assembly GCA_033239525.1). Lineage (NCBI taxonomy): Eukaryota > Viridiplantae > Streptophyta > Magnoliopsida > Caryophyllales > Nepenthaceae > Nepenthes > Nepenthes gracilis. The sequence continues at coordinate 459,764 of BSYO01000026.1, read as the reverse complement.
AGAATGAAGAAACAACCACAATCTGGCCATTGAGGTTATGTCACACTTCATGGACTAGATAATCCATCAAAGAATTTCCAACAAAATTGGAAACCGAAAGGTCCAGATAGGGCACGGCTGAAATATTTCACAACCGTAACGGAGGGAACAATCCACAAAGTAAGAAAAATGGATGAGTTCTTACAAGGAATAAAATGAACTCGACTCTAATCCTCCCTCTGCAGTCAGAGGGGAAATGAGTTATGAGACCACTATTGCATTCCTTCCCGCCTGCGATTCGAATATAGTGTCAGACACTTTGGACGGAGGCCAATACCGAAATATAGATCTCCCAAGAATGTTTTCAACGGGAAGCGGACCCCTGCAAATTCATTTCAGACAACATTAGCAAGCCAAAATATATCCGCCCAAGAATAGAAGAAAACAGAAAACAGAAAGGCCTTCAGCATGGATAAGGTGGTTTCAGATGATGACTCTCAGCCTAATAATGCATTCACAGATTAATTTTTCCCATTATTCTATCGCAAATATTTTATCCTTCGAGCCAAATGAAGCTTGTTTAATTTACCAGATATGAGAGTCGAAGCTGTTGTTGCGATTGTCTCCCAATACAAACACATAGCCTTCTGGTACAATCTACAAAAAGTACATGGGGGAGACGAAAGATTTCAGAGCAGCTCAGAAAGCAAATCCAGATCACTGTGGCATACATCAATTAAACAATGAATCAAAAGTGCACGTTTGTAAAGTTTACCACAGGGTCCATCTCGTAGGTTAATGGCTCCAGGATGAAATCTTCATCTTGAACAATGCCATTTATCCACAGTTTGCCATCACATACCTACCCATAACACAAGATACAGTATGTCAGAGTTTATGAGGCAAAAATGGGAACCAGTCGGCGACAAGGAAACAGGGATGCAGGCAACAAAACCCAAAGACACTTGCCTCCATACAGTCGCCAGCCTTTCCTACAATTCTTTTAATAAATACGTCTCCAGAGCTGAAACCAACTTCCTGTTCAACATGTCATCATGCAAATGTCAATCCATGTATACAGATCGCTTTCAAGTATTATATCACCACAGGTTAAGACATACCTCAAGAATTGGTGGTGCCCTGAATATCACTATATCTGAAACCTCAGGCTTTCTGAAGATAAAAGAAACCTAAAATAACAAGAACAAGGTCAATCTTGGGAGAAAACTCCTGACTAAAACCAGAATTGATTAAAAGTTCATCTTCAATAAAGAGCATAAATGTCATTGCCATGAACACGTGTTCCTACAAATCAAGATGCCCGACCGTGGGATTACCATGGGATGGTTTTTGAAGCAGAATGAATCCCTTCCGATCATTCTGCCTGCAGATGCCCAAAAAATCCAAAGACCTGGTTTTGCCTGCTGTTTGCAAAAGCATCCAAATGGATGTTTTCCTAAAAACCACTTAGCCTAGATGTATCCATTGCAAACATAGCCAAGATGCCATTGCAATGAATTAAAGGAAAGAGTGAGGGGATCTTTGATTGACATAAAACATTTCAACACTTAAATGTTCAGTACAAATAACCATTGATGGGCTAAAATTTACTGTCATTAATAGTCTATAGATTCTAAAAGATGTCAGAATATGAAACCATTCCAAACTATACAACAATATCTGAAGTTTTTGGTTAGTTCCTCGAAGCATCGGAGGAGATGCTCTGTCAAAAGATACTTTCAGTCTAGATGTAGCAACTGCAGAAACAGCCAGGATACCACTACAATTACTCAAGGGAAAGAGCAAAGGGATGCTTGATAAACATCATAGATTATTGTTTCAATGCAATAAACAACCACCGATTAAAAGCTATTAGCTTATTTGTCAATAAAAATTCTAACAAATGTTTATGAAACAATTTTTTTAATTATCACCTAATATCATAAACCTTTCGGTTGACTTGATTTCTATACAAATTCTAAGCAGTGATGAAGTACTTACAAATAAAGTCTTCAAATTCAACATGTTCGTATTTTTCAATCAAGTTAATAAGATTAAATACTTATAGTCAAAGTTTATTTTAAAAAAAGGTACAAGATTACTACCTTCTCAGCTAATATACGATCACCCACATCCAGCGTCGGGTACATAGACGATGAAGGGATGGATCTAGGCTCAGCCAAGCACGATTTGAAGAGCAAGCTAACGGTCACAGCCGTAAAAACCGCCTTCGCATCCTCCGACCAAATATTCAACAATTTGGTCAGCCAATTATTCCTTTCGATACACTTCTGCTTCATCTCTCTTGAAACCTCTACAACACCCTCGTCGTTCACTAAACTACAGCAATCCGTTGTTCCGCCTTTATCCACATCGCAGCTCTTTGACCCAGGAGCCAGGGGCTCATTGCAGGGAAGCCACTTCGACCCCTGCAGAAAGGGGATGATCGACGACGCCTTAAACGGCGCAATCCCCAAAACACCCACAGAACCCGCCATCGAAGCCGACGCCGATGACTTCATCAGCGTCATCAGCCCAACCACGAGAGGGTTTGTACAATTCCCCCCAATCAGATCGCCAGCGAGAGTACTCATCGGCGAAACTCTTGGTCTAGACATATAATCAGGCTGGAAACTGCGATTGTAGGTGAAATTGTTGCCGGTTTTGGAGGAATCGACGTTATGGTTTTGAAGGGGACGAACTTTGAAGACGAATTCGTGGATGCATCTGCAATTGGTGAAGCGAGTCCCAAGATTTTGAGCGACGTAGCCGGAGATCGATAAGGTAGCCCTAATAGCCATGTTGATAATTTTGATTAACAAGTATAAGAAATGGAACAGATTGATTTGGGGGGCTTGATTCGGGGAGGGTGGATCAAACCCTAGTGAGCGAAAAATGCCATGATGAAAGAGACGATCAGTGAATCGGATATGGGAGCGATAAATTGGAAACTAGGAGAACGGAGAGGGAGAGAAGAGAACCCGATTCGGTATGCGACGGATTGCTTGACTAGGGTCAATCGAAGAGGAGGAGAGACGCGGAGGAGAACTGGATTTGGGTGTGGGGGACAGAAAATGGCTCCTCGCTTGAACGACGGAGCCCGACGGCGGAAGACTGGAAGGGCGAAATTGCGAGGACGAGAGCTTAGGCTTTGATAAGGCAACGGATTAGTGAATGCGTCACTCCCTTCTGTATAATCACGAAACTGCCACTGGTTGAATTTTGTTTTATTTTTTTCTTTTCATTTTTATTTTAATTTTCCTTTTCTCATTGGGTAAGAAAAGCTACGCTTTACACAATTGCTTTTCTTACCGAATACCTAAATTAATTTTTGTATTTATAAGTCAGTAATTTTCTGGTAAAAAATCATATACTATAAATAATAAATTTCAATCACAATCTCACTCACAACAACAGATTTTTTTATTTATGTCAAAAACTCTGCCTGCTAAATAAATAATTATGTTTTTATAATTCACACTCATTTATTTATCAAATAAATAAGTCTATCATACTTCCAAAATTATTTTATTTGCTTCCAAATTATTTAATATGACTGTTTTTGTCTTTTTTTTTTTTAGAAAAAGGTTAAGTATTTACTTAAGAAAAAAAATAGGGTAAAAAATTGGGTCTAGTGGCGACGACGTAATATGCTTGCATTTACAGGGGTAAATTGCAGCCATGCAAATCGAAGATCGGTTGACTTTGACGAAGCGGCATAGACTGCAGCTGCTGCCCCTAACAGGGGTATAAACGAAATTTCAAGCTTTTTTTAATTTATATTTTTACGGTGTGTTTTTGCTAAATATTAGCCCAAGTGACGTAAGCGCCTACATCATGCGGCAACAACTGTGATGGATGACTACCTTCGAAGACGACGTCGATCTGGATTTTATTACGTTACTTTGGGTTTTATTATATTATTTCTAATTAATAATTTTTATTTATTTATTTAATAGTTAAGATTAATTTAAATGTAATACAAAATAAATTTTAAAAATATGTTTAAATACATCATTTTGATTTTAATTTTTTTAAAAGTATAAGGATATATCCTAATAATTAAAAAAAATTAAATATTTTAGATGGTGATAATAAAACCCGAGGCTAATAAGGTGATGTCAATATCTATATATATCTTTTTGAAAAAAGCGGAACGTTTCATTTAATCTTACCCCAACACCAACAACAAGTTTCCAGCACGTCCATAAATGGAAGCCAGCTGCTCCCTCCGTTTACACGCGGGAGAAATAAAAGAAGCCGAGCAGGGACAAATTTTTACGTACATAAACGGACTGGATTAAATTTGGGGATGCTGTTTCTCAAAAAAGACAAAAAAACAAAACAAAATTTTCGCTTTTTTTTATATAAAATTATTAAATCAAAATTTAATGGTGAATATTTAAAAAATAAAATACATTAAATATAATTATATTTTTAATTTATTTTTTAAAAATATTAATATTTATTAAATAATTTTAACTGTTGAATTTTTTAAAATTAATAATGTGAATAAAAAAGCAAAATCCTACTTCTCTTTAAGGCCATGTTTGGTTACTGAAATAAGGTGAGAATAGAATTTCTATTTTCGGGAATAGATATTTTTTCGTTTGGTTAAACATTTAATTGAGAATAAATATTTTTAAAAATATTTATTTTCACATTTATGTGAATATCTATTCCCACATCAAACTATTATTATTATTATTATTATTATTATTATTATTATTATTATTATTATTATGTTTTATAATTATTATTATTATTATTATATTTTACTATTATTATTTAATTTTCTAATAATAATTATTATTATATTTTATAACAATTATTATTATTATTTATAATTATTATTATTATGTTTATTATTATTATTATATTTTATTATTATTACTATTACTATAATCATTATTATTATTATCACTGTTCCTATCTTAGTCCTCATATTATTCTACAAACCAAACAAAAGAATATTAATTTCCACATTATTCTATTCTAACAACCAAATATGAAAATAACAATTTCAACTATATTTTCAACCTATTCTATTCCCTGAAATAACTATTTTATTCTCACCTTATTCCATTCTAGTAACCAAACGTACCGTAAAAGAAATAGGATCCCCCACTCAAGTTCATCCTGATATAACATTCACAAATTTTTATAGAAATTTAGCCCGTGCCCAACCCAAACCCAATTTTATAATTAGACCTGGGAACCAGGCATCCATATTTTTTTAGCATTTCTATTAGTGAAAATAAACACGTCCTCTAAGTAATCTGTGAGGATGAAAATGTAAGAAGGCCAAACAAAACTGAAAATCGAGAATAAAATAGCATTTTCCCCAACAAATTAAACTATAAATCAAAAAAGGATGCGGTAATTTAAAGACGGCAAAACTAATACTTCCATTAGTTTAGCTTAATTTGCAGTATTTTTCAAGACAGAATGTTTATATGGTTCGGAAGTCCTCTATTTTGGCCTAACCATTTTGAGTACAAAAGATAAATGCCAAAAATAAATAAATAAATAAATTCTGATGGGTATTTTTGAAAGTCGGGGCTTCAGACTGCTAATAGCCGTTCATGTTAAAAAAAAAAAAAAAGGGACAATAGAATACCATACGATGAAATGAAACTAAATATCAATAGAAGACACCACTGTAAATTACCAAATAATTCAGTGATAGCCCATGTTACATGAAGTTACGAATTCAGGTCTGGTATTGCAGGGTTGCCGCAAAATATCAACACCATCGAGATCTCGGACGCAAAAATGCAAAAGGACGAACACCGCTACCTGCACTGGGCAGAAAATACAATGTTGATGAAAGAATTAAACAATAGAGAAGATAGCTATGGCTAACAGTTAGTTAAGAAAGCACGCCATGGCTGATTGTCTATTTACAGACTATGGAAGTGCAATAAATTAGAAATGGATATGGATGCAAAAGAACAAACAGTCCTTCACAATTCAAAATCCTGCAAACTCTACCATAGGGTGATAACATTTAACAGTCAACACTAATGTCAGGATCACTCACATCACAATTGAATGAAAATTTGGGCCAAGGAATGACATGACAAGTTCAGAGAGCATCAGAGTGAAGTTCTGTAAATTCTTGCGTCGTTCTAACCTCAACGTTTTGAATACTGAGGAGCCTTACGAGCTTTCTTGAGGCCAACTTTTTTCCTTTCGACTACCCTGGAGTCCCTGGTCAGGAGACCTTCCTGTTTGAGAGGTTGTCTATGGCTTGCACTCACTTTCAGCAATGCACGAGCAATTCCAAGGGATATGGCCTGAGCTTGACCAGCTAGACCACCACCATGAGCTTTGACAAACACATCGTAACTAGTTTCATACCCCAAGATCACCAGTGGAGTTTTAATGTACTGAAGCCACAAGGGGTTGCCTTGAAGATATTCCTGCACATAAATATAACCATTGGACCTTAATTACAAGTCATAGAGTCACTGGCAACACAGCAAGGAGATGAATTTCACTATCACACAGCCCAGTCACTAAAATGCTCATTCACTAGCAGCACGGAGTTTGGAGAATTTTGTGTATATGTTCCCAACCCCTGAGCACCACCTCCAAGAATCAAAAAAAAAAAAAAAAAAAAGGGCCAGCAAAGATGGGGTGGTGTGAAGTTCAGATAGATCATAGGGTGTAATACAAACTACACCAGACCACAGTAGTCACTGTATTGATAGAAAGTTGCAAATATAACTCCTTTCTATGTGCATGCACGGGCATGAGAAGTATTCCCAAATTTTTGAATTCCAGAGGGAAAGAAGCAAGAACCTACCTAAATGCACCTAAAAGATAAAGCAGTTACATGGTTCTAGAGCTACGATTATTAAACATCCTTTCTATTGGTTAAGTGTTCAACGGTGATATTTGTGAAAGATTTAGCAACAAGTCTCTATCTGGTACAGTAAAAGAGTCCAACAAACTCGGATGAAAAATCCTCAATGGAGAAATATCTGGAGAAATTTGAGATCATCTGAAGGGCCTCATGGTAAATTTCAACTCCGGCCTTTCAAAAGAATATTTCGTTTCTAGTTTTTGAGTGGACCCAAGGTCAATCTTAGAGCTATAGTGATAATCCTTAAGCCTACATCCTTTCTATCAATGTTATGAATTTGAAAAAAATACATGAATTATCATTCAAAGGCAACAAAGAACCAATATAAATACAAACCCTTCTTTCACAAACCACTATACCAACACACCATCAGAACTACCAATTCAGATAACACCACCATCTCATGAGGCGCAACCATTGTCTAATCCTAATTGAGACCAATGAAGCCTTAGCTTCAGGTGTAAGGAAAATCCACACCATGATGCAAGGAAAGACAATATAATGCTCGGACATCCAAAGTTAAAGGTTAGATACTCATAAGGAATCAATCTTAGATGAAATGGATAACATAGAAAAAGAGGAAATAATCACTGAGGTCTATGTCCAGTCATTATTTGAACCTCTTCCAATAACACTATCCGAATGAGAGGAGAGGTCAAGAAGATGATTAACACGGAGATGAATAAGAAAACCATTACTATCTTGATTGAGCACTCATAGCTTCTATTGCAGACATTGCAAAGATATTAGTGAGATTTTACTTCACTTGATTTCGATTATTGACTTGTTTCCATGTTTTGTTATATTTCAGATATTCTCAAAATTTTATAATTTATATTTTCTTTTATTATTTACTTATTTTAAGTCATTATTAATAAATGTATATTTATTTTTAATTAACTATAAGAATAGTATCACTATATAACGGCTCTACGGAAGAATCATTGAGCAGCAATGTTAAAAAAAGTGATTATTCTTCCTTGAATAAAATATTTGCATCTCTTTGTTTTATCCTGAACTTCTCCCTTTTCTCCTAATTCTTCTTCCTTCCTCCCCCTCACTTCCTCTTCCTTTACATCAATTTTGGTATTAAGACCAAAAATTTTAATTTTTCTACATATGGTGAATTCAAGCCATTCAAAAACCCCACGGTGGTGCACGTGCGACCAACCCAAATCTAACCAACCATTGCCACCACATACACCCAACAAAAATCAAAACCCTGAAAAAACCTCACTTTTGATTCTATAGATTAGCCCAAGGGAGAAGTCATAATCATGATTGAAGGAGTGATACGACAATTCTATTTATGGAACTAGAATTTAACCTTTCTCTTTCTTCTTTTGTGCAAAAGACAGTCTCGAGAAAAAGTGGGAAGGTTTGAGCCTCTGAGAGGAGTGCAAGTTGGGAAATAAGTGAGGCAAGCCAAATTTTTGTACCCAAATAGAGAATAGCAAAGCTTAGAGTTGGGTATTTATAGAGAGAGACTTGATGGCTTTTCGTTTCACATCGGGCCTTAACTACATCAGGTAAGATACTTGACATGGGGCCTTACACACAACCCAAGTTGACAAATGCCTATTTAGCCTTCAGTTCATTACTACATCATTTGCCGCTTGGATTTTGGTATCAGAACAGGGTGTCTTTGAATTTGCATGCAATTGGTTCATATTATTTTGTATGATTAGGTGCATTCTTTCCATTAAGATTTTTATTTTTCTTTAATAGTATTTAATTTTATCCAAGTGTACAATTTTATTCCTTATCCAAAAAAAACCTTTACCACTTTTTATAATTTCATTACTCTACCGTATTTCCTTTGCTACAAAAGAAAATCAATATTAACAAAAAAGGCCCTTGTCCAGAACATATTTTACTTTCAATAACTGCCATTATAGTGATATTGTAATTGGTCCTTACTTTATTATTTTAATATATTAGTAATGTTTCTATGTATTATTTAAATCATATTGATTTTTTAATAAAAAAAAATCTTATATTTGGCTGACATATACAATCATTCAATTGCTCAATCGACCAAGTGAGTCGGAACTTGAGCCGATTGTTTGAATTTGGCGAGTTTATGGGCCTTTTGAGCCAGCCCCTTTTTATTCGACTTCCTAGGCTGAAACTTGCATCTCGTGATTTTGGGCCCCGGGGTTTCGTGACTCATCACGAGCCCCCCATGTCAAGCGGTTCGAGGACTCGGCCGTTTGACATGCCATGCCGATATCTTCGCCATCATAGGCCATGGTCTTCGTCTTATCTTTGGCGTGAAAGACGTCCGAGGTCTTCTTGTGAACCACGAAACCTATCTTTCGCCGCCGTTTCCCCTCCTTGTGGAGCATTGAATGCGATGGACGATTGATGTGACATCGCCTCGGGAAACTCTAACGCCTACACTTGCCTCATCACGTATGGGGGGAGTTGACACGTGGAACGCCGCTGATGAGGGCGCCTCTTCACCTTTTCAAAATCTCTTTAAATCCTTCATCGTATCCTCATTATTCTTCGCATTTTCTTCCTCCTTCCCCGCCCTTGAAAACCTTCACGACGTTTTGCTTTCCTTACTCGCCGCTGAGGCTCACAGTGTTAATGAGATTGCCTCTTCCCTTACTTCGCCCTTCGCAAGATCTCGAGCGGATCGGGCGGGCGATATGCTTCCGGCGTCGGATTCGATGGCGGTTCCAGGCGCCGCTGAGAGGGCAAACAGCCCGCCGGTTGGTCACATTACCGTATACGAAGTTCACCTCAAAGGTGGACTTCGTTTCCCTGTTCCCATTGAGCTCCGCTACCGATGAAGGAGTTGGTACATCCTTCTCGTGAAGCTTCACCCAACGCCATCAGGTATTTGGTCTCTTTATGCGTCTTCGCATGCTGTCATAGCAAAACCCTCGAGGCGGTCATGGTGAAGATCATGTTTCGCTTCAATCAGGCTCTTGAGTGGATCGCCATGACCCCCCGGCCCGAGTTCGCTGAGATGAGCGGTGGGAACCCGGATTCCACCAAAAGGTGGAAGGACGGAGGTTTTCTTTCTCGGGGTGGTCGACGAGTGGGAGCTCTCCTCCGTATGGGAAACGTTGCCCGGCAAGTACGGATCCGGTTACCAGAGCGAGGAGAGGGAGGCGCCAGAAGGTCACAGACTTAGTGCTAGCGAACACAGGCGCTTGATGGGGAAGAAGAATATCTCGCTGTCCCTCGAAAAGGTGGCGGAAGCCAAGTGGGCCGGTGTCATCCTAGTGATTCTGCCATTCTTAAACGAGAAAGAAGAAGAAAAAGAAACTCGAGGAAAAGAGAGGGTCCTCTTGTTATTCAGAGCCCTCCGACGGCCTTCCAAGAGCCCAGGATTGAGGTTCTGGGGATCTCGCTCTTGCCGGTGAGTTCTCCTCGAGATGACCAGCGTCATAGCCCCCCATGGTCGATGGCCGCGAGGCGACATCCCGGTCCTTCCTTGGCCCGAGGTCGTCGCCGCACCTCCTTTGGTGTTGAGGTCCGTCCCGAGGCCTCTCGTGCCTTGGGAGATGGGTCTTGGGCGAGGTCATGCAGCCTCATGAGATGGAGGCTTTGTTGATGTTCTTCTTTGGGAGATCTTTGACCTTCTTGGCGGTGAGAGGCAGTGGGCGCGCCTTAGAGATCCCGGGCCGTCTTCGACGTCCCGGGAGGTAGCGAGCCCCCATCCCCGAGGGTCCCTCCTCTCGAGGCCATTTTTGGCGTCCCACTGCGGCGCCTGCGGAGTGCCCACTCGCCCCTGAGGTCCCAGAGGAGATTGCCCCCACCGAGGATCCTGTCATCTCCCAGGTATTTCGCTGCCTTATTCTTCGTCTCCATTTCTGCTAACTGTACTTAAGTGTCCTTAATTCTTTTCGTAGCTTCAGGATCTCATTGTTGGCCTTAGCCGGCTGGTGGGCAAAATCGCTCGGTCTCGACGGGAGGCGGAGTCCCTGAAGGCCGCCCAGGAAGAGAACCAGCGGCTTCGTACGGTCGACCCTCCTAACCAGACTCTAGCAAAAATCCCCAGAGAAGAGAGAAAAGAGAGAGGTTATATTTCTCAAGTTGTAATCACCCTGAGGACGCTAAGTTTCCCAGGCTTCCACTGTTGTATTTCCTCTTCTTCATAGTGGGATTTCTCGGACTACACGTCCACCACCGTGGTTTTTCACCCTTCACCATATTGAGGGGTTTTCCACGTAAACTGAAGTGTTCATCCCCTACCCCCGTGCTTTTTTATTCACTCCCGTTCACTTTGTGTTGCTCCAACTCTTCCGTCCGCGTACCTAGAGATCCGCTCACATTCGACCTCTCGCGCGGTCAGAATTAACAGGACGCAACAATTAGAGAGATTTTACTTCACTTGATTTTGATTATTGACTTGTTTCCATGTTTTGTTATATTTCGGAGATTCTCAAAATTTTATAATTTATATTTTCTTTTATTATTTTCTTATTTTAAGTCATTATTAATAAGAAATTATATTTACTTTTTAATTAACCTAGAAGTATAGCATCACTATATAAGAGCCCTAGTTCTATTGTTTTAACAATCATTGAGAAGTTGAATTGATGTTACAAAATTGTTCTTATTCTTCCTTCTCTCTAATAATATTTGCTCCTCCCATCTCTTTGTTTTATCGTCAGCTTCTCCCTTTCTCCTAATTCTTCTTCCTTCCTCCTCCTTACTTCCTCTTCCTTGCATCAAATTTGGTATTAGAGACCAAAACTTTTAATTTTTTTTCTACATTGTCACCTTGTACATTCAAGGCATTCAAATCATGATTCCCACACCGTCACCGCCGACGACAACCAACCCAAACCCAAAACCCTAACCAATCATTGCCACCACATATAACCGACAAAAATCAAAACCCTAAAAAATCCTCACCTTTGATTCTATAGATTCACTAAAAAGGGAGAAGTCATAATCATGATTGGAGGAGTGATAGGTCAATTCGATATTTATGTAACTAGAATTTAAATTTTGTCTCCTTGAGTTCTTTCGTGGGAGAGACAGTGTGAACAAGAGAAAAAGCGAGGGAGAGGTTTGAGCCTCTTAGAGGAGTGCAAGTGCTGAGGGAAATGAGTGAGGTAAGATTCACAGGTACACATTTTTGGTACCCAAATAGAGAATAGCTGAAGCTTAGAGAAGGAACATACGTGAGATAGATAAAGAGAGAGAGACTTGTTGGCTTTTGGTTTCACATTGGGCCTTACACTACATCAGTGTAAGATACTCGAGTATCGGGCCTTACACACAACCCAAGTTGACAAATGCCTATTTAGCCTTCAGTTCATTACTACATTTGGTATACATATAATTGGCTTGGATTTTGGTATCAGCACAAGGTGTCTTTGAGTTTGCATGCAATTGGTTCAGATTATTTTGTATGATTAGGTGCGTTCTTTCCATTTTATTTTCGATAATATTTTTATTTTTCTTTAATAGTGTACAATTTTATCCAAGTGTACAATTTTATCAAAAAAAAAACCTTTACCTCTTTTTATAATTTCATTACTCTACCATATTTCCTTTGCAACAAAAAAAAAATCAATATTAACAAAAAAGGCCCTTGTCCAGAACCTATTTTACTTCCAATAACTGCCATTATGGTGGATATATAATAGTATTGTAATTGGTCCTTACTTTATTATTTTAATATATTAGTAATGTTTCCATGTATTATTTAAATCATACTGATTTTTTAATAAAAAAACTCTTATATTTGGCTCACATTATACAATCATTCAATTGCTCAATCCTCCATCTCAAAACCACTCCCCAATTGAGTACACCACTGGAGCTCAATCCTCCATCTCTAAGCCACTGCCTAGTCAAGCGCACTTACCGGAATCCAATCCTTCATCTCTAAGCCGTTCCCCAGCCGAGTACATCCAAAGGAGCCTAACCCTCCGTTAACACTTAATTCCCTGAAACATGCAACCACGCACCTTACATCGTCCATCTTTCTCTCCCTAATAAAAAGATTTTTGACTTGAGCGTTGGAGGACATATCAGAGAGCGAGTTCCGCTATCCTCTGACCTCCTGTTTGTTAATTGTAGTGTGTAAAATTCAGGTTTAGAATAACAAAGACCGGACCAGCTTCAACTCAACATACCAAGGAGATCGAGCTGCTCCCTAATACGTTCGATAATCTGGATTCAGGGACACATCAATTCTGATTATAAGGTTATTCATTTTCTTAGCTCCAAAAAGAAATTAAATCATCAATATAATCGTTGTATTGAATATTTACAATCCTATTATTTCGTCTGAAAACATAAGAAGGGTCAAGAACTGAACGGTAGATGCCTTAAGCTGTCCGGTGTTCTTGTTGTCTATCATTCAAGCTAATGTTGTTGGATTTGAAAGACCTAAGGAAAAATATGAGTTTTATCCTAATTTTAGCAATTTCTAACTTTGCAAAACGAACAACCAAACACCATGGATGGTTCTCATATTTAGGATTAATATTTGTCTTAAACTAATAAATTTTGCATCCCTAGAATATCTGTTCAGAATTTTATAGTCTAAGATATTCATGTAGGCAACCTATCTAGCCATTTCAAACACAATAGGACAATAGAGGAGGTTAAGCGATAGTTTTACTAGCCTAATTTGAAGAAAGATATAACTAAGATAATTAATACTTGTCAAAAATGCTATCTAGTGAAGCATAAAAAGCAGAACACTGGTCTGTACATCCCTTTATCTGTACCCAATTGTTATTAGCAGGATGTGAGTATGAACTTTGTATTAGAACTCTCCGCACCCCTAAAAAGCATGATTCTGATTTTATTATTGTGGATTATTTTTCTAAAATAGCCCACTTTATCCCTTGTAATAAAGTTTTTGATACTTCTTGGGTTGCTAGATTTTATTTTGATAAGATTGTTAAGTTATATATTCTTCCTAAAGCGGTCATATTTGATAGAAATATTTGTTTCACCAGTCACTTTTAAAAGATCCTATAGTACACAGTTGACACTAAACTAAAATTTTTAATTACCTACCACCTGCAAACAGATGGTCTAAGTGAAATTATTAATCGGAGTTTAGGAAACTAATTAAGATCATTAGTTCAATAAAATCTTAGAAATCAGAGCTTAATTATTCCTACAACCTAGCTTACATATAATAGCTCTGCCGATAGGGTTATAGGCATGAGTCCATTTAAGATTATGTATGACTACAAAGCTTAAAAACCGTTAGACTTTATCCCAATATCTCCACATGCTACGGTGTCTATATCGGCAAAAACTTTTGCACAATAGCTTCATATCTTATATATCAAAATCAATAAACAATTGGAAACAAGTAAACATCATATAAATTTTGAACTGATGTGTATAACGACGGGTTGAATTTAATATTAAAAATTATGTTATGGTTCAAATTAGACCAAAGTGACACCCACATTAGGCCTTTTTAAATTGTAGGCACGTAGTTCTTGTCCATTAAAAATTTTACAATATGTTGGACTAAATGCATATGTTATTGACATTCCATCTCATTTTGATATTTATCATACTTTTACTATCAAGAATTTAATTGTTTACAAAAATAGTTTCAACCCACCGATAATTCATTTGAAGTACGTAGATGCGCCAAATATTAAAAATTTATACACTCCTACATAATTATCAACACACAAAGATAAAATTGATACTATTTTAGATGAACAGATTGCGTCAACCAATGATAGACAGGTTCAGCGCTTCCTTATTCGTTAGATTAGACGACTAGATTCAAAGTACACTTAGATTTATAGAAAGACATTTCAGCAGCTAGATTTAAACATTTTAAAATTCTACCAGAGTCGGTAGGATTGATCATCACTAGGCCTGAATTCCTCTCACTCAAAAGGGGTTGGTAGAATTATCAAATTTCAGCCACCACTCACACATATCTACAATGGTCATAAGAGAATTACACAATTAACAGGCCTGAATTCCTCTCCCAAGATGGCAAAGAATTGATATAGACATCTCAAAAATATTAGATAGATTTTATTTTACTTGATTTTAATTATTGATTTGTGACCATATTTTGTAATATCTTAGAATAATTTTGGTAGTCCCATGATATTTTAAAAATATTTTATTTTATTTTATTATTTCTTCATTTTGATTCATTATTAATTAGAAAAATTATAAGTATTTTCTAATTAACCTAGAAGCAGGATACCTTTATATAAGAACATTAACTCTATTATTTCAGCAGTCATTGATAAATTAAATTAATATTAAGAAATTATGATTGTTCTTCATTTTTCCTAGTAATCTTTGCTTCTCCCTTCTCTCAGTTTTCTTCTCTATTTCTCCCCTTTCCCCTTTCTCTTCTTTCTTCTTCTCCCTTACTTCCCCTTACTTGCATCAGCTTCTTAAACCCTAAGGTAATCAAAGGGATGGGGTTTGAAATTCAAGAGACCACTTCCTTAACAGTTAAGCTTGCAAATGGCAACAAAGTTTTAAGTTGAACCCAGTATAACCACTTTTCTTGGTTGATGCAAGGGAATTTTTCGCAACTGATTCGTGAATCCTAAGCTGAAGTGACTCTGCATGATACTTTGGGTGGATTGGCTGATGGATTCAGTCCAATCATCATTGACTTCAAGAAACTCACACCAAGTTTCCAAAAGGATGACCAACAGATAGAACTAGACGAAACTATTGAGGTGGCTGAGCTCAAATTGATCTATGGTACCAGATCAAGGAGCATAAAGCAGAAGGAGAGTGTGAGGGCCATCTGTACAATATCCAATATTTGGATTCACAACAGGGGACCATGGTTTCCAAAGACGTCTAACCATTCAAGAAGACCCTCATATAAGCCACAGGTTTGCACCAATGAATTCCCTCTTACCACGTATGAACGAAGCAAGGGTAAGAATGAAAATGGCCGGAATGCAAAATCATGCCAGAAAAGCATACTATTGTTGAATGTTGGAAAAACAGTATGAGAAGGAAGAGGCCTTCAATTGCACAAATTCATTTGTTCTACTTGCTACACTCGAGGACATTGAGGGCTCTGAAAGGAATCCTCACTGCCCATGGGTTGGCCATTATTCTATTACAGAATCAGAAGTTGAGCAAGAAGATGACAATGGTGGTTTGTCCTCCCGTGAAGAACAAGATGTTGAGAAGAAAGGTGATGAGGGTGACGGTATGGATGCCCTTGATGAAATTCAAGGGCAACCTCATCTTGTACATTCTCTTCCTGCGCCCAATAACAGACTCATTCCTTTCTCACATCATCAAAACAATAATGCCCTAGCCATTCAAAACAGCGATATCAATTGTTGTGGAGCATTACCCAAGCCTAATCTGGAAGACTATCCAGAGTGCCATCTTCATAAACCACCCATCAATACCTGGATGTCTAACCAATACACTGTTGTCAACTGGAAATTGTTTTTGTTAGAACCAAAAGTTTTTCATTAGTTTCCATTCTTTCCATTGCTCCTATTAAGCACGCTAAAATCAAAGGAAGAGCTTTTGTTCACAAGGCATGATCCAAGGCCAAAATACCAATGGCATGGTCCCTACTGGGTCAATTCTCCCTAATAAGTTTCCCATTAAGATGGTTACTCTATTAGACAAGTGCTTCAATCATCCTTGGGGGCAAGAAAGTTTTAACTGGAGGGTAAAGTTATGAGGTGAGCCTTTGTTAGGAAGGAGAGCTGAATCATCCAAGCTAACATAAACTTTGGAGTCCCAACTGGCCAAATTGACCTAATTAACCTATTGGGCCGAATGACCGAAGAAACCCATCTGGCAGAAGAACTGAAGTATTGAAGCACCTGAACACCAAACTGCCAAAGATGAAGCAACTTGATGGCCAGACTGCTGAACTACCTAGGCCAAGTAACATGGTGACTGAATTGCAAGGGTCCGAACTATCTTTATGAATCTTATCCATTGTTTTTTGTTATTTTATGAAGGTGGTTATGTGTGAAGTGCCACAATTTAGATCAATACTCAAAATATTCGTAGGCTATAGGGCTGAGAATGCTCTGAATAGTCATAAAATTGTTGCTTGTACTGCAGAGGATCATGAATTTGAATATTGAAATCCCTGAAGTCATCAACAGAAAATAAATCTTTGCAACTTATTGAAATCCAGCAGTCTTGTGTCCTCCAATTGTTGTGAAGTGGAAGTCCCGACCTACTTCATAACGGCTCTTGTAAACCATACATCATTCAGTGGCCTAGGGGCAGGCCTGGGTGGTCATGGTGGCAGAGGTATTGATGGAAAGTTAACACAGTCTTATTGTGGTGGAATTGGTCATACACAAAATTTAGTGCTCGAAGTTAAATGGGAGGCCAACTACCATTCCTAAACAATATACTGCCATAGCCTATGGGATTGAAATTGGTACACTATCTACTCCTGCTAATCCTTGATGGATCTATTACCTTATCAACAAAGGAGCATTCATGATTACTTGCTGGCCAGACTCTCCCCACAGTCAATACTTCTGTCCAGAGAGGTAACTCTACTGTCTGCCTCTCAAGATCCCCCTCGAACTTGAGTCATTGACTAAGGTGCCTCATATCAGATGATCACACCACACCACAATCATCTTGTCAATTATGGGCCATACTCTAATATACCTGATGTTACTTTGCATAACAGTTATGTGAAGGTCAAGGGAATTGTTCCACCTCTCAGACTTGAACAGTAAATTTTTCATCTGCTTTATATTTGCCAAATATTCCATTTAATTAAATATCTACTAGCCAATTTACTCAAAAACATAACTACTGTGGTGTATTTTTCCCTATCTACTGTGAATGTCATAATCTTGCAACAAGGAAGATTATTGGTATGGATCGTTGCCGGTCAGGATGGCTCCCATCAGCTAGATGAAGAATCAACTTCTATTGTTTGTTACAGTATTGTTTCTACGATTCTCGAGATTCATTGTTGGCTAAGTCACCATCATAGAGTAAAAATGTGCATCGATATTGACCGTATTGGTATTGACGACATTGGACGATACATATATCTATGTAGAACTAAAAACATATTTTTTGTTTGGCTAACTCAAAATCAAACCATATACTAAAATTTAACCAATTTAATGGCATTCTATATGTTTGAAGGCGATATAGAGGGGACCTTAGCGTCACGATAATTGATGATATATTTGCCAGTTCCTTCCTGAAGCACAACCCTAGCAATGGCGCATTTTCTACGACCAGTGCCGATGATCGTCTGCGCCGCGAATCCCCCTGGAAGTCTAGATTTCACGTACTTCTGGAGATCCTCCGTCTCGGATACGACCGGAAATTCCAACACCGAGACGGAAGACGCGACCACGACAGCGGGTGGACGGATGTTAGCCACGTACGAAATCGAGCGCGATTTGATGCGGGAAACATATAAGTTGTCCGATCTTGATGTGGTGATATTCGAAGAGAATGAGAGAGAAGAGAAGGACGAGGTTAGAGAAGGAAGAGACACTGCCATTGCTTTCTTCCCAGAGAAACTAGAAGTGCGCAAGGGATGTAGCTGAGATTTTGAGCAGGGGATGTTCGGAGGGGATAACGGATAACGCTGATTAAATTGTCGAATTTAACTTAAAATAACGATTGTAGGGGTTTGCAGAAAAGTATAATACAGTTTGACTGGGCACATCCAGATTTACTCATTGATGCCCCATTAAAAAATACATTACACATGTATAATTAATATGTACATGTAATACACAATAGAAAATAGATCGAATATGTCTTTATCAATATTAGTTCAAGCACCTTAAAATACATTGGTAATAGACAAGTGCTACTTAGTTTATCCTTATCCTTACTTTTATGGCTATGTTGAAGACATACATTCAAAAAAATATAATATTTACCATAAATTAAAATAAATATTACACTAATTACATGTTTAATAGAATATAAACTTCATAATTTTTTATAACATAAAGGGGTCATTCAATAGATTTGTAGCATTCTCCCGCTCATCCCTTGTAATACATTAAAGTTTGGTCAAACAATATTTATTTTTATTTAATTGTCGCACACTCTTACTCATTTAAAAGTATTATATACTAATCTTCGGTGATAAAGCTCATATAAAGTTAAGTCATCCCTGTTGGGTCCCAATATAATGGCGCATAAAGCGGCCCTAAAAA
The DNA here is from genome assembly GCA_033239525.1 of Nepenthes gracilis. Lineage (NCBI taxonomy): Eukaryota > Viridiplantae > Streptophyta > Magnoliopsida > Caryophyllales > Nepenthaceae > Nepenthes > Nepenthes gracilis. Next base: position 440,777 of record BSYO01000026.1, on the reverse strand, counting down.
AGAGCGATAAAGCGCTTGAAAACTTTGTCCCAAACCAAGAGGCCAGACGCCGGCGAAGGCCCAACACGCGTGCAAGTGTCCTAAAAGCAAAAACTGCGACAAAGGTCAGGGAGGCCCCTTCAACCACAAGGAGCTCGAGGACATCACGAACGGCTGGCGACATCCAAGTACGAAGACCAGATGAAGAAGCCCGAGAACGTCAGAAGTTCTATTAAGCCTTAGGTTAGACCGAGAAGTCAAGAATACCGGATGACCCTCCACAAAGGACCAAAGATCCTCCAAGAGTCGCTCTCCAAACAGTCCGCAAACTCACAAAGCAACAAGGCACGCCGAGCGGGGCGAGGACTATCTCATACACGACGAGAGCGCTTGGTGAACAATTCGCTGGATTCCTGAGAATGCAACCACCGCAAAGACGCCACCTCCACAGAAAGGCCCTTGGTCAAATCAAGACGCGACCAGCACAAACTCTACGCGTCCTCACGACACGCTTAGGCTACCAAGCCGCGTCTTTCTACCCCCGCACACGTCAAGAGTGAATGTGGCCAGTGGGATAGTGGACAACCTCTCGGCCACCAGTCGGCTGCCACGTGTCCCCTCCCCAATGGCACATTTTCCCCTATAAATACCCAACGAACCCCCTTTCCAAGGGACGGTCCCTCTCTGAACTCATTTCAGACAAAAAAGGAGAAAGACTTTAACTCTTTCTCTCTCTGTCCCTCTCTCTCTTCCTAATAAAAAGGAAGAAAATAGTGACAAAACTTCCCAACGAAAGAATTTCCTAATGAGAGAAATACAAAGCAAAAGACAATGAAGGGATTCACCTAAACACTTATACTTTGTAAAGATTTTCATCTAATAGTGAAGCATTTCTAAAGGTTCAGAGTCTCGTGGTTTTTTCTCCTCATTTTCGAGGAGGCTTTCTACGTAAAATCCGATTTTCATCCCTCCTTTTCGATAACTCATAATCACAAACACTTGTGTTGCACGTAGACCCCGAGATCTAGGACATAACAATCTCTTTCTTGTAATTCTTGTACAATACTCATTTAAAACTAAGTATCGATTGAGTAATAAATTTTATTAATAAACTCATAGTAACTCATTTAAATCCAACTTTGTATTTTATTCTCATTACTCTATTTATAGTCTATTAATGAATCAATCTTAGATTACTTTGATACTGATTCAATAAGCAAATTGTAAATTCACTGTCGATTTAGTGCAAACAGTGTATACATTTGGTTTCCTAATATAGATGAATAAGGTAATCTTTTCATCTATTTCTTTTACAATATATTTTGAAAATACTAGCTTTTTTAAGATTTTTTTCCACTCTATTGAAGGAGATTAATATTTCAACTTGAATCTCTTAAAAAAATGTTCGATATAGATCTTTTGAGTTATTTCTAACTTTTATATACAACTTTATGAATTTCTTTGTCGATAAGGTAATAGGCTTCACCAGTATTTTTATAAGTTTTATGTGTTTTAAATTTTTAATGGCTCAAAAAAAATTCATTTTTGGTTTGAGAAATAATGAGGTTTCAAAAAATCCACCTTTTTTATGCCACAATTGATGAGTTTTAATATAAACATAGTAAAATTTCAATGAAAAAGTTAATATTCCAATGTGACAATTGAGACTCTAAAAAAACAAAACCTTATAAAATTTCAAATTAAGTGAAATCCATGGTCTAGCAACTTGAAAAACAATATGATTTGCCCTTGGTTAAATCAGATTGGTTAGAATTCAGAGTTTACTATTTAGTTCGACCCCACATGAATTGGCAAGATCCAACCCTGTTTCTTCGTAGACCAACCCTTATTGACCATGAGGTCAACGCTAGGGATTTAGGGTTGTAGTCATGGATTGTTCAAACCGTGTAAGAATGCAAATATGGAGGAAGCAGAGAATGGATGAAGACGACGAAGGCAAGAGACGAAGTCAGGAAGCGGCAGAGCACTCAAGTGCCATCTTGGAAAAGCAAGGGTTCTGAAATTTCATTAAATGAGTCTACAGCTCATTTCGTATGTAGAGACAAGGACGAGGGAGGTGAATATATACACCAAAATACAATGGTAAATACAAACCAAAAATAAAAGGATACTAACCTAAAATATCCTAAAGTAAATATCCCATAATACAAAAAGGACTTAACTAAAATACAATATTTACATAATATATTTTAATATATTATACATTTCGTAATAAACCGGTGTATATTAAAAAATCTAACATCAGATAGGATTTATTTCAAATATTTGACCATAGCAAACAGTTTTCCTTACAACCCTTCATCAATTAGCACCTCAAGCAACTACATAAAAGCTCAAGCGCACCATAGAAAAAAGGGAGGAATAACTTTCAAATGAATTACGACCATACAACTTCAAGTGAGAGAACCAATATTATTACTTCTTGGATCAATACAATATAACTTCAAGCGAGGGAACCAATATTATTACGTGCAAAAGAATCCAACTATGCCACTCACTCATAGATTCAGAGCCCAAGAGTCAGTCTTTACAAATGACTTACTTAGATATGAAAATAATTTGTTCAAAGGGACCAATCATTTTGCCTGCAACGAGAGTCCCAACACTACACAACCAATCATCATCACAACTAGAAAAATACTTCTTTTCACTCTATTTAAGTATTTTGGTTCAACTAGTATATTATTAACTTAAATATGAGAAGGATCTCAAAGAACACATTTAGCCCTATGACCTTTTGCTTTAAGTAAGTATCAAGAAGCATGGCTTATGTTGTTTTGGGAGTTTAGGATTTGAGACAATTTCATAAACTTCATAATTTTTAAGAGTCATTTGAATTATAAAATTGAAATTAGAATTTTTAATTAAAATCTTGATTTCAATTCTGTTGGGAATTGAAATTGGATGGAATGATTTATATCTTTGAGGCATATCACATATTATTGTTTAATCCTAAAGAATTACAACTTAAAACAAATTCCAATTCTATATAACACTAAATAATAAAATTAGAATTAGGTTTGAATTTTACGTTTAACTATTACTATTATTGAAATTGAAAGGGTGCTCATAGTAGGGCTTTAAAAATAAAGTAAGCTCATTGCCTACTTTATTAGGGTATGATAGATGAGCTTTATTAGCTAACCAGATATCAAAAATTGAAAAGCTATGTATAGTCATCCTCCTCTATTGGAAATGTGCCTCACATCAACATTTTTTAAGAAAGAATTTTTTCTATCTCTATTTTGTATATTTATGTTAACAATATTATGGGTATTTTTCTTGAAAATATTTCACCACAGAAAAATTAAAAATAATTTTAAAATTTGCAAAACCTATTAGATAAACTTATTTAAAACACAAGAAAAATAACCTTCTTTTTTCAGTAAAGATAATAAATAATTGAACAAGGTTGAAGTATTTCAATAGCTTTTTTCTTTTTTTTTTTTCACTCTCGTATCAATTATTGAGTACCTTCGATGAAATTCAAACATGATATAATGATTCGTGCTCTGTTGGGTATGCACTTGCTATTGTAGTATGCGATATTTGATGATTATTATGAGAGATATGCCTCTATTTTAATTTTTGTTTGAAACTTATGAAATTAATTTATTATATTTTTATCATGTGCTGTATTTTTTGCCATTAATATTGTGATATTTACTTATTAGAAAATAAATGATTTGTATTTCTTATTAGAATATTTTTTATGAATGATCAAATTTTTAGAAAATTTAAAATTATCTAATTATTTCAAAATAATGAGTTTAGAAATTGATTAGCTTGTTAGAGAGATTATAGGACTTGAGGCAATTAAAGTTGCCTTATCTATTATTTTAAATAGTGTAAAAATGATTGGTTAAAAAAATAAACTTAATACAGAATATTAATCAGATTTATACTATAGATTTTATTTACCCAACTTTATGAAAAAATCACAAGAAATTATTTGTTGGCATTTTATAAGAGTTTTGTCTAGAAAAGATTATCTAATTGAAAATCATATTTGTACATAAGGCCATCAAAATACCTGAAAATGATCTAATTTCCAGTAAAATAAGACCAATTATAGATGAAAAGTTGGTTAGCTAATTCAAAACATGATTTTAGAAAGGTTTATTTATTTATTTATTCCAAATAAGATTTTGTGTAAAAATTAGATCAAAGAATAAATAAATGGGAACTGAGGCACATGAGATGATTAGGAAGCCAAGCAAATTTGTGATCTTATGAAGTATTTCAGTTATTTTTGTCTTAGACTTAGGTTGATGCAATAAAATAATTAGAGATATACAAAAGTAATATTTTATAACTTTTTCAATATATCAAAGTAAGATGATACTAAACAATACATTAAAGATCCTAAAGTCAATAAATACGGCTTAAGAAATATCGTTGTGCTCACTTTACTATATAAATGCATCAATTATTAAGTCTGATAAAATATATCCCACTAGACTTTATCGTGTTAACTATCATCCATGAAACTCAAGACTATGGGAAACAACCTTATAAATAAATAGTAGCTCTAACTGATGATTCGTTGATAAATTATCAAAAGATTATAAAATAAAACCTAACGCAAGTTAAAAATATTAAAATATTTGATGATGTAGTGCCCCATTTAAATCTTGAGGTTCGGCTCGAAAGCGGTCATGTCTAATCTTTTTATGTAGATGATTCAATCAAATTTGTGCGGGATATGTAGATGATGTGGAGCTTCTTGGATGATGCCTAAGAAGTAGAAGACTGTTATTTATGTGTACGATACACCGTAAAGAATGGACAAGTTATTTATGTGTATAATTTATTTGATATTTACATGATTATTTTAAAAGTAATTTAAATTTAAAAAGGCTCCAGACTTTTAATAATATCTTAAGGAGTTCTCTACTTGGAAACCTTTGGTAGGCATTTCGAGGCATAGTATATTAAGGATTTGGCTGAATATGCTTAGAATGTCAATCAAAACAATTTTAAGGTTGGAAGAGACTCCGCCCGCCTCAACCAAACCCTAGAAAACCCTAGCGCATCCCAATTGACTTGTGCTCCAATTCATCCTTCTCTTTCCCCGATTGGAGAGCATTTTCGATCTTGTAGTTTCTGGATTCGTCGCGACAATTTCTTGATATTTCAGCATATAATTTTCTCAAAACAACGAAATTCTAATCCTATAATTATCAGCAAGCCGGAACAAGCCAGGTGAAGATGATCGAGCTTCGTAGCTGAATATATCCAGACGAAGATCTTCAACATTCATCCAGAACAAGCTACCTGGCGCTAAACTTGGTTCTAATTTCACACAGAACACTTCCATTCCACGCAGAAGAGGAGTGAGGAAGACAGAACAAAAGTGATTTACGAATTACCATGCCAAGCAGCAAAAGCTACATTATGTTCGAGATCACAATACAATCGGTAATCTATTGAATCAGGAAAAGGCAAAAATTGCTTGCCCAGCTTTGCAAAATTTTACGTTGTTTCAAGAAGACGAGACACACAAAGCTCCCAAGTCTGGTAAGCCCCTTGCCAAGAGTTGAACTCTCCTTAGCACGCCGAGGACAATGCTGCATCTCAATGTGTGGGGATTAATTGTTACAAGGACCTTGCAGCTGTCAATATAGATATGTTTTGAAAATTGTTTCCTTATTCAGATCAGTTTTTTCCGCTCTTCTACCTCTGTGCCCGGTGCATCGCTACTCGCGGCCTATTGATCCTCCCCATTTGTTGATACGACTCTCTGCTGCAGCAGCCTGCAGATTGAGGCATACGAGCAACATGTGAAACGGTCTTTACCAGCAGAACATAGCTCAAAGTGAATATGTAGCATATGGACAGTTCGCGCTTGAATTTACCTCTTTCTTCCAGTTTGTCAAAGAAGTTAAAATGATTAAAATGATGGTCTGCAAACATATCCCTCCAATCATTCCACTCCAAATACCCTGCATTTTTTAAACATACAAATGTTGTAAACTTACCCTATAAATCACGAATTTCAAAAGCAGCGGGGAACATAACAGAAGTTCAAAAGAAATCCACGAAGTGCCAAGATGTGAGATGAGAGAGGACTTCTTAGCATCGTGTTCTTACCACAACTCCAAATTTGAATGTGAATCCTAACAGTATGCCCGCCGGCAATCCAATAAGATAGTAGCAGCCGATATTGATGTATGCGACAATCGCCTGCCATCCCGCTCCCACAGCAACCCCTGATAAGAAAATCGGAGATTTAGTAATATTTATATTTATGGGAAATTAATAGATCATATTCCTATAATTGACGATGATCACAGAAGCAGATATGATTTTCACATATGGCTGAGCTTACCAGATAAGACTGGCTGAAGACTGTTAAGAAGCACAGTAATTCCCAGCAAGATTGCAAGTTTGGTAGTTTCCTTAGCCACTGCTTCACTCGTGGTAAAAAGATAAGGGAACCAATATCTTGTCACATACACCACCGCCGAGCAAACCACTCCTATGGCTATTGAAGTGATAGAAACCACTATCACAGCGATTTTTGCTTGCCGAGCATTGCCAGCTCCGAGTTCATTAGATACTCTCACACTACATGGGGATAAGGACAGATTTTCGTAAACTTTCAGTATTTGATTTGCATGGAATCAGTTGAGAATGAGTTGAAAAAAGAAACTTGGTCTTGGTCAATTTGTTTATTGCTTTTTGTGGAGAATGAATGAGAAAAAAAGAATTAAATGAAACATTACCTGATGGCCGCATTGAAACCGATTGCAATCATAGCATCCCATCCATTTATGTTCATGCTGCACGAACAAAGAACATAAACCTTTGTGACATTATGCCTCATTAAACAGGTAATTGCCTTTGGATGCGTTTGAAAATTATCATTGTTTGTTTGCAAAGCATATGCCATAGAAGTATTGAGGGTTGGCTAGCTTGGTCGATTATGACTTCTGATGTCGATCCAAGAGAGCAAGGATGGGACTCCACCCATGTCGAATTGGGCAGAAGGGGACTTACTAGCGTGGGATGGCTACCATATAGCGTAGTTCAATGCCTAATAGATGTTCTTATTAATCAAAACAAAGTAGAATCCATGTACAGTACAATTGCATTTGGGTCCAATATGGAAATTATGGAAGTAACAAGTAATATTAGGCAGCAGCCATTATGAGACAATGACGCATCTCACCATATAGAAATTGCATCAACAGCTATCAAAGGGTTCTTCAGTCGTCCCGTGATCACGATAAGAATCATCAAGTACCAAAACTCCAAACTGCAAGTACATTACACTAACAAGAATCAAATCACAAATCATAATGATATGAAACAGGGCTAGTATACAAGGCTTCTTTCATAGTAAGCTCCGAGGGGATAGGCTAAACGGAGCATTTCTGTTGCAATGCATGGAGTTTTTAGCCGTTGTATGAACTCGTGAGCTTCAGATCAAGGTGGAGCAACCTTCTCATTGTTGCTCCAAATCACGCATAGCATAATGGAGGTTACAATCATATGCATGTATAAGCAAAGGGACTGGACAGGGAGAGATACCATAGCATGACAGCAGAGGCCAAAGAAAGCTTGACAAAGCCCCACAGATCTGCAAATGCTAGCCATGAGAATCCACTCCAAGCGCCATCGGATTTAGTGATGAAGATGTACAGAAGCTGGCCGATAACAATGAGCCACCATGATGAGTTCAGCATGATGGCTGCTCCAACCAAACCCCATCCAAACTTCAGAATGAACAGCCAGCTAAATAGAGCATGTATCACCAGAACAGCTGCTGACACCCATGCCATTACCATGACTTTCCTCTGTGCTTGCAAGAACTTTTGTATTGGAAAATTCATAGCGTAAGCAAACAATTGAGGCAGCATCCACAATGCAAATGTGCCTGCGTCAGAAATTTGATTTTCATGCATCTTCTTAGAAATTTTACCACAGAAAAGATATCATACAGAGTAAGATATCACTTGCAAAATGTTGAGAGTGAGAAGGATGCGGGATTTACTGCTTCCACCCCGTTGGAGTATAGAATCATCAAATCTGCTGAACTTACCCGTTTAACTTATTAGTTTGGGTAAATTCCTTGACATTGTTTTAGAGCAGTTTTCAATGAGGAGGTCAAGAATTTGATTATCCGGACCTCATTTCTAAAGCATATAGTTCAGAACAACGTAGAATTTGGCTTGCAGTCAATCAGTACTTTAAGGACATTCTTGTGATAGACATGATGAAGTGTAAGCCTATTTTTAGGACTTTTCGCTGATAATTCAAGTTTTTGGGATGTGTCATAATTAGAGACTCCTAAACTTCACCAGTCTACGGCACGAAGCCAATCTTCAAGACTGAACCAGTTTCTAAGAAGGCATGAACATGGATATCGGACACGAAAATGACACGATAGTAATATGACAACATTTTTTTTTTAAATTAAAACACAACGTGCTGGAGACATGAACTCAATAAAACAGGAGAGATCAAGTACCTAGTTCGCGTGCCCAGATAAACACAAAAAGTAATACTACGACAGACACAAGCCACAGTGTCGGATGCTAGTACAACACTTTGAAAGAGGTGTCCGTGGTTCCTAGCTCCAAATAAGAAAGAAATTAACACGTGATATTTACTTGGAGCTTCTGATTAATTACCGGAGATTCAAACCAAATACACAAAGTTTCAAGCAATTGAAAATCGAGCTCAACAAGAGTGAAGAAACAGGAAAGTACCTGCAGCTGAAGCGATTTCGGAAGTCTCTCCAAAGAACACAAGAATTGGAGGAGAGAAGATATAGATGGGAGTTAGAACGCAGGCAGTGGTTAGCAGGATGACCCATGATCTCTGCATGTATATACCCAACATCCTGAGCTGGCCCGCACCGAATGCTTGCCCACACAGCGTCTCCAGAGCACTGCCCATTCCCAACTGCATCCCAAACAACAGAACGACAAATACATCATCTTCTGGTCAATTGATCAATTATCACATCAATTTCCTCCTAGCCACAGAGCGTGGCCTAGAATACGCATCTTTCGAAATTGTGGTTATTGAAGATCACGAGGTATACACGGCCTCACTGCTGCGGTATTTGGAGACTTTTTCATGATTTAAATCCATTATTCCCAGGTCATAAAAGAGCAAAATTTTCATTATATTATCAACCAGGCCAAAATCACCATTGACTTCTTATGATTCAATGGATGAACTGAGTTACAAAAAAGTCCAAAAACCTTTTCGCAACATCACATCGTTAAATTGCTAAATAGGTAGAGCATCAAATCGAGGAATTTACCCATTTTACATTATTCCTATCCTCGTAATCTTTTGGGCAAAATGGGTAACTTTCTTTTGCTATCATTATGTGACACAAATCGCAGCAATGCATTCATGGTCAATATTCAACGTCTTTTTTCGACTAAAATACAGAGAAATCTAAATCAGTTTTGTGCTACATGTAAAAGCTATTGATTTGCCTTTCACTTGGAGATTTGGGCATCTCAAAAAGTATTGCTGACCCAGAGAACTTATTGATTGATAAGACACAAGTCGTTCTTTTGAGCAGTGTGTGTAGCAATTCCGGGGCTCCTCATGTTACTCCGACATATGCCGGCAGCAGTCCCCAGCTACACAGCAAAACTGTTCTATTAAAATGTTAATTCAATAGTGCACTGTTCAATTAATTTGTTTTCGTAATTTATTGCTGGAGTTGTTATTGCTGTTGTCGATTGGCTCTGCTGGGCCACGTTTGTTTTGTATATATATAGCCCATTATTGTGCTGGGCAGAAGGCAGAATATCGAAGCCTGTTTTTTCCCTCATTGGTGCTGTCCCTCGTCCTTATCTCTCTCTTTCTCTCTTCCTCACCCCGGTCTCTTTCCCTCTTTTTCAACTCGGTCTCGTTCTCACCTCGGTTCGTCCTCTTCCCTAACGCTCCCTTTCTCTCTCTCTCTCGATCTCTCTCTCTCTCTCTCTCTCTCTCTCTGGTTGCCTTCTCACCCCGTTTCCCTCTGCTCGAACTCCCCTCCCCTGCTTCTTCTCTGCGAGGTTGGCTGCTTCCTTCATTCCCCCGTTGAAGCCCGCATCAGAGTGTTAGTATTGATGTAACTAAAACAAACCTCTGTTTGGACTCAGAGATCAAGACTTTAAACATTATCCTTAGTTGAAACTGTATATGTCTAACGAATTAAACCCTCGAGGTCCAATGATTGAATATGAAATTAGATAGCCAAAAAGTGTTGTAAGCCAATGGAAATGTGTGTTGAGAAAAAGGAAAAATAAAAAATAAAATAAAAGCGGTGCAGTTTGGGAGATACCCTGTTTATTCAAATATTTGATATTAATCCAATGTTTACATTAGTTTTTATTAAAAGATATTATTTAATTTTAATTAAAAAAGTTTTAAATTATTTAATGCTATTTAAACGGAGGGGGGTCATTTTCCCATGTGGAGAATGACCGTCCTTCTTCTTATCTGAACCGTTGGATGTAAAATTCAACGGTCCACGCATGTGGGATGGCTAATATAACGTGGACCGTCTGATTTTACAAACACGCGTAAACCGTTAGATTTTACATCCGACGACTCAGACGAGGAGAAGGACGATCCTCCCTAGGATGGTAGATAATCCTCAATATCATCGAGAGAAAGGCCGCAAAAGAGAAATAATTACCATAACGCCAAAAGCGAGACCGGCTATGACGGAGTTCTCAACAGAGACAGCAGCAAGCTCGATCTCTCCAACGAGACCAGCAAAGGTCTGGGTGAGAGCTCCCAACGAGTACTGGCAAATGGCGGTGAAGATGGCCGGCCCAGCAATCACCCACAGCTTCTTCGATTCATACTTTCCCTCCTCCACCACCGTTTTCGGCTTCTCCTCCTCTCCAACACCCCCATTCAGCAGCGGCGTGTAATCCGCCATCTCTCTCTCTCTCTCTCTTTCTCCCTCTGCCTCTAATCAACGCAAAGTACAGAGATTTTCGACCTTCCCAGGGCCAGGTAGCTACCGAAGCGTTTACCAGTAGGTTTTATATTTTTTTTTGGGCGCCTCCAAAAAACTAATAAAAGATTGATTTGATTTTTGGCTCGGCCAACCGTTGGTTTGGTGCGTTGGCGGTTAGGTGGCGCACGGATTTAGTTGCGCCATGCCTCCTCTACTTTGAAAGGTGGTTCGGCGCTTACCTTTTCGCTCCCCTCAATGGACTACGATGGCCGAACACCATCGTTATCGACCCAAAAATAAGTAAAATTGTTCAAGTAAACCAGGGTCATTTGCTCGTAAAAGCTTTGAAAATATTTGCAGAAAAGAAAAAAAAGAATAAATATATTTATAAACACAATATTTTAAAAAAATTAATTTAGTTATTTCATGATTTTTTTTTTTCAAATTTTTAAAACAAACTTTGATTTAAAGCTTTTTTTTTCAATAAAAATAATATATATAAAATATCAAAAATAATTTCTAAAAAGGATTTTGTTTTGGTAAGTAATTTCTAAAAAGGATAGTTAATTCAAAAATATATATATATACACTTGCCAAAGAAAACAGGGTTAATATGGTTATGGCCACCTTATTTTCCTAATTAAATTAACAGTGCATGTAAATGTATTAAATTGTAATTGAATGAGACTTGCCAAACAATAATTATTAATTATTAATTATTCTTATCTATATAGTAAGTGGATCGTCTTTTCTTTTTTAAATGAATGACATTGATTAATATAAACATTTGACAAGTAAAACGGTCAATTTCACACTACTTGATTAGACGGCTTGATTCCATGTTTTTTACGTAAAAGGACAGAAAATTAATTATAAATACAATATTATCTATAAAAAATATATATATATGTGGGATACAGCGTCATAATTGATATAGTCTAGAAAAAAATGGGGACAATTGGAATGTAAAAAATAATAATTAAAAAATAACTAGTAGGGCACGTGGCATTCACCAGCCACATTGAGAGGGTTCTTGGTTATTCCCTTGCCTTACCTAAACATATGTATGTTTTGCAAAGGATCAGCTTGAAGAAGATAGGACAGAAGATAGAGAAATAAAATTATAGTAAAATTAATGATAGAGTTTTAATTTAAAAATGAATGTACCCTTTAAAAATTTAAGCATAATAAGTATTCTTATTCATAAAATTATCTCCTTTTAAACTTATCCAAAAAAAAAAAAAAATTTATATTTTTTAAAATTTTTTAATATTTTCCTTTTCTAATCGTAAGATATTCTTTTCAATAAAATTAGTTATTATATATAATAGCCTATAATCTCTAACCTCGTTGCCTACTCTTTTACACTTGATGTTTATGTGCCCTGGTTGAAATTGTAAATCTTAAATTGACATATTATAGTATACTTTATTATCTGTGTAATTTAAGTTATCATATTATACTGCTCTATAACCTCTTGCCTCTTATGCTGCATTAGATTGGGCCTTCAATATATGCTCAACACATGGGTGGCTATAATGAATTCATTTTTGAGCCTTCTATGTGCCTTAGCATCCATTATTCATCCATAAATCTTTTTTGATGAAAGTTATATTTGTCTCTTTAACTATGTTATCCTCTAGATGAAGAAGATATGGATTTTTCATTTATTACTTATGACAAAGCTTCTTCCTTTAAATTACCTTGCCCATAATGTGAAGATCTCTAAGCTTAAGCATGTGCAGAGGTTCCCAAGTATTGTTCTCCTTAGTTGGTCCCTTCCATTTGACCAACACTCTCTTGCATCACCTCCCTCCAATCATTTAGGCTCTATGCTTGACCGCCGTTAAGCTTCCGGTAAGACTTTCCCTTTAGTATAGACTGGTTGTAAAAGAGTTATTTTAGATATGATTCAAATATATTTTTTAAATACTAAACTATTAAAATTTGGATAGATTCTTAAAAATCAAGGCAATGCTAAAACAATAAATAACCGTTTTATTCTTTCAATGATTTCATGAGATTTATATATCAATGTCCTAATTTAATGTTTCTTCAAAAAGTTATTAATTTTTAAATGTGATTATAGGCGGACATAAATTAAGTCCCATACTTCAAACTCTCTATCCTTGATATACTCATCATACTACAGCTTTATGCGAGACTGAGTCTAAGATTCAGGGGGGTTGCCCATAAATCAACTCAAAAGGGGTTATCCCCATGGAGGAGTGTTGACTTGTGTTGTACCATAATTTGGCCATTGCTAAACATTTAAACCATGCCTTGGCTTATCTCTCACATAACATTTTAAGGGTTGTTTCATACTCTAATATATAATCTCAACCTATCCATCCGATTTGGAATGACATACTAAATTTGTTATAATTTAGTTTAATTAGGGATGATAGGCTGAATTGCACTACAGTTATTACGTCTCAAATTTTAATCATGATATTAATATTAAATCAACATTAGTTAATCAATTAACTATTAAATAATATTCAAATGTAAACTCTACGTCGATACCACGGTCTACCAAACATAGATACACATTATTATACACAGAATCTAAATCAACTGCCATGTCATCAATGGCTTTGGCATCAACCCGATCAACAAAACGGCATAATATGAGTGCTCCTTGAATGCTTTAGGGGAGGTTGGTTGACTTGTTGCTTGATGTGCACTTGAGCACAATATTGGAAATATTGGCTCTTGTATATGCACGATGTTATGTGTGAGCAAGAAATTGATAGAAGGCCCATGTATAATGTGATGCTCGAGAAATATACAAGTAGAATGTGTTTACATGCAATTGACATGCTAAGTGTTATGGTAAACTAACATAGTATAAAAGGAAAATATAGATAATAAGGTTTTATGATATAATATAAATAAGTTATTTTATGACTATACTTAAGAGAAAAGAGAAAAAAAGAAAAAGAAAATTATTTTTATTTAGTTGACTATTTGTATTCTATTGTCTACTAATATTTGGTATATGTTCTCAACATAATCTATAATATTTTTAAACTTGTTTAGTCCCTTTTTTTCTTTTCTTTTTTTGGGTACCAATCTCAAGTTTTGTGAAACATTGTTGTGGTTAGAGGGCCACTGGCGCTTCATTGCCCTTTGATGAAATGAAGCTCCTCTCATTTACATATAGTGAAGTAGTTTAAGGTACGAACTATATAAGATTAATAACGGCCTTTGTGAGATCCCAAAATTTAAAAGATGCAAGGAAATGACAAAGAAAGTTGGCTTAAAGCCAAAAGCATTTCCCACCTAGTTTAGTTAAAATCCAACTTTACTATTCAATTGGGGTAAGTAAACTAGCTCATTACAATCTAGTTATTTTCAACTAAATCATGACCAAATGGGGTAAGTGAACTAGTTATATTAACTAAGTTATGGGGTCAGTGAACTACCTCATTTTAATTTGATTATATGTTCCAAAATACCCGTGAATAGTATTGGAAACTTCATATGAACTAGGCAACTCTCGGGCAAGATACCCAACACTTTTTATGGACAATGGCAAGTCGTGGAAGGCGTTAACACTTTTTAAGTTGTTTGATGCTATTTCATGCCCATGACACAATTGGACCTACATGCCAAAGTCAGGCACATGTAAAATTTTTGGCATGTAAAATGGAACTATTTGGATGACCATTTGGCATGAAATGATTGGTTGCTATCAATGGTTATAATATTAAAAAAAATACTAAAAGATAAAAATATATAAATTGATCAATTTTAAACACTTTGCATGTATTTGAATCCTCACATTTTTTTTTTGCATCATGACAATACCTTTATGAAAATCTCCATTTATCTTATGAAAATGATTTAAATCGCCCCTTTATCTCATTGAATCACTTTTCTTGTTGATAAGTTATATAGCTTTGTTATTATTATTATTATTATTATTATTATTAATCATCTATAATTTAAATATTAATATTTTTATTTTATAACTTACTTATTAATTACTTTACACAAACTTTTTAATTTTAATAGTAAAAAAATTTAAAAAATTAGTCTAATATTTTGATATCAGCTACACCACATACTAATAATAAATTAGAATTGCCAAAATCACAAAACATCATTACTCATTCTAGTCCGTTTGCCAAGACCCCTCCATTTCAAACATTCTTAGTACTTTGTGAAGATGAATAACCAGCCTTGTGAAAAATAAATTATTCAATAGTAAAAAATCAAACCCGTTTGAGGTGATAAAATATCAAAAATCGATAATATATTTTTAAATCGGCCTTGATTTGTATAAGTTTTAAAGGATTGTAAAATTAGATTATTGGTAATATACATAAGACTTTTGAAATATTATTTTAATGATAATTAATTTTATTAAATTGATAAATTTTAATATTAATTGAGGTTTTTGGTGAGTTAAAATTTAAGTTCTGACTGGCGTACGTTATCAATTTTCTATAAATAAACTATTTTACCGATTTTAGATAATTTTTATTTGATTTATGAGAAAATAGAGAGAAAGAGTCTACTAGTAAGTCCTTTATGATAAAGATGAGATTTTTATAAATTATGAAACAAAGAGAAGAGAGATAAAGACATTGATTTGAATTTTCGAAATTTTAGAGATTTTTAGTTAAAATGGCATTTGTAACCTTATGTAAAATGAATGTTTCGTATATTTTTTACTATAACCCTTTCTTTCTTCAAATGAGACTTTAGAGCTTTGTTTACTTGGAGTGATTAGAGCTTATATTTTAAAAACTGGATAATATTATTGTAATGACTTCTTATTTTCATGAACTTTTTTACTAGATGCTTTTTATTGTGTATCTTAATTTTTGGAATGAATATGAATGTTTCCATGAAGATGTTATTTTTTTATGGTTTAAAGACTTTATATGTATTAAATCTCACTTTTTAGTTTTTTAATTTTTTATAAAAAAAAAACCAATTCCGTCACAGCCTTGATAATGGAGATATTAAATGGGTTATGTCACTCACAATCTAAGACTATATGTTCTATAGTGAATAGTATTGGACCATATAAAGTACAACCCAACACTATGGATTATGCCAAGCCGTGGAAGGCGCTTTGCATGCTATTTCGGCCCATGACACAATTGGACCTACATGCCATGTCTAGGCACAATTTTCAGCTATTGGATGACCATAATGATTGGTTGCTACCAATGGTTACAATATTAAAAAAAAATACTAAAAGATAAAAATATATAAATATCTTAAACACTTCCTCATTTTTTTTCTAACAATTCTCCACTCTTTCTTTACTCTATTCTATCACTTTACAATAAGTTATATAGCTTTATTATTATTATTATTATTATTATTATTATTATTATTATTAATTATCTATAATTTAAATATTAATATTATTATTTTATAACTTAATTATTAATTGTGTTACATAAATTTTTTAATTTTAATAGTAAAAAAATTAAAAAAAATTAGTTTAATATTTTGATATCAGTTACACCACATACTGATAATAAATTAGAATTACCAAAATCACAAAACATCATTACTCATTCTAGTTTGTGCCACCCCTTACGAAACATTCTAGTACTTTATAATAACCTTCTGAATTAAATTATTCAATAGTAAAAAAATGATACTTTGTGAAAAATATCAAAAAAATTTTGTGTGTACAAGTTTTAAAGGTATTGGATATTGGTAATATATGGATTTCAAATATTATTTTAATGATAATTAATTTTATTAAATTGATACTTTTTAATATTAATTGAGATTTTTGGTGAGTTCAAATTTAAGTTCTGATTGGCATACGTTATCAATTTTTTATAAATAAACCATTTTACTAATTTTAGCTAATTTTTATTTGATTTATGAGAAAATAGAGAGAAAGAGTAGAGGAAAAGAGAGATAAGAAGAAGAAGAAACAGAGAGAAGAGAGAGAAAGATAGAAAAATTAAGAGATTTTTAGTTAAAATTAAGTAAAATAAAGTATATTTAAACTATTTTTTTCTTTGTTACTATTTATTTTTGATGTTTTTAAGGATTTCTTATTTTTAATATTTATATATATCTTAATTTCATATTTAAACTATTTTAGACTTTATATGTATTAAATCTCACTTTTATTTTATAATTTTTTATAAAATATATGTTTTAAATTCATAAAAATCACATTTAATCACTAAATTTTTATAATAATATTCTTTCACATTATTAAATTACATACAAATATTCTTACATAACTTTAATCTCATATATACATTTCTGCATATTTTAAATTTTCATATATTTATTCATGTATATTTTATATTTGAAAAAGAAATTAATAAATTATTTAAATGATATTAATTTCTTGTATCCTTTATACATAATATTTTATATAATTTTATAAATTATATATTTAAACTCTTGTATGTTTTTAATTTATACTTTATTATTTTAGCATGCCTATAATTTTACTATAATATCATACAATTGAATAAATATAAATAAAAATTATATATACATTTTTATAAAGAAAATATTTTTACTAGTATAAGAAAAATTAAGAAATGCTCATATTAAAGTAGAATTTTTGATTTGACTATATAAAATTATTGTAGAGAATCAACAAAATATATTCAAATATGATCTAATATATTATTAATAAATCGAATATTGAACATATTATCTGTTGGTCTAAAAAATAGTGCTTTTGAATAGTAGTAGTGTCACTTACAAGCTGTTAATAGTAAGGCATGATCTTTAATTATGTGAAAATAATTATAACATAAATTTTAATATTTATCATTTATTGATAAGATTATCACCGATCACTTGTTCTTTTTATATGTTAGTATGATTTAAACATATTTTATATATTTGTATATTATAACATGATTTATATTATAGTGTAGACTTGGCTTAATCAATTATTAGTATTTAACTTTCACACAATTTATTAGAAAGAGTGGTTACTGATATTTCAAACTTTCGATTATGGCATGATTCTAACATGTTTCATTGATAATTATTTCAATATGAAAAATATACATTTTTTGTTGAATGATTGGTTTACTCTTACCTTTAATTTTTCTAACATCTCATATTAGAGGGCTCAAATTAACTTGTAAAAGATCAAAATTTAAAGGGCAATTGGTTGAGATTAGACATTAAGGTGATAAAATAGTTAAATATTTTAAATTATACTGTAATATTTCACATTAACCGTTAACATTTTATTTTATTTTTGTTAGTGTGTTTTGGCTTGATTGATGATATTGCTATTATGGTTATATTTGAATTTGATTGTGGAATTCTATAATTTTAATTTCAATACTTTAATTTTAGTTGATATATTTTTCTTAGATATATTTTGAGGTCAAGTGATTGTCAAAATTTAAAATTATTTTCAGATGTGACTTTTGGGTTTTATGTAATACAATTATTTACTAGTAAATATATAATTTAGTATTGCATTGAATTGCTATAAGTGGCAAAATTTATAGTTACTAAATGTCTTAATGGCAAAATTAATTTTTTATTATTATAGGATATTATCTAATGGTGAAATATTTTCTTCACTAAAGAAATTTTTTAGCAATAAAATAATAGTTCATTACTAAAATATTTAGTCACAGACTTTCAGTAACAATTTAATAACATATTTAGATATTGTTATTAAATCTTTTAGTGAAAAAATATTTTATCCCTAAAAATAAAAATAGTTGTAGCATTTGTTGATAGTGTTTCTAATATGATGGTTGGGATAATTCCATCACATGCATGGCTTTTGTTTTCGGGACTATATTCAGTTGAGGACATATACGCAACTGCAGAGGTGCCGCTTGACCATTTGAGGACGACTTGGCTGTCCTGTGGGTTGGCTATTGCTCGTGGTTTTATGCATGTAGTTGCATGGGATGAGAGTAACCTCTGTGACAACTGGTTTCAGAGCAATCGATAGCCACATATGGTGAGCAATGTGATCAAAGCGGCACTTTTGTTTTCTTTTTTTCTTCTTTCTTTTATTGTTGAAAACTTGATTGGACCTGTTATGTAAAATAAAAAATTTCGTCAGTTAATTTAGATTAAACTTTTAGCGAGATTGATAAGAAATTTTAAATTTGCCAAACTCGGGAACACATTGGCGCCTGTGTGGGATTATGTTTGCTTAAAAATAGGTTCATGGGGAATCTAACTGCCTAAAATAACTTCATTTAAAATGCCAAAGATTTGAATAACTTTCCATGTGATGTGGATTAGGGCTTTGTGGCAAATTCTATGCTAGAATCGAACAGAGTACAATTCACGAGCATGTGTCTTGTATGTAATGCGAACATATGGTGGTGTTTGCTATTGTTGTACAATGCCAACATTTGTGGACTCCGATTTAAGTTGTTGGAACGATTGGAGAAATTACGCAATGATCAATATGAATAGGATCTATCAAGGACTTTGACTCTTTAATGCAGAATACAGATAATATGTCAAAAGGCATAACAATGTGAACTCAGAGGGTAATAAGTAAGATGTTGCTAACTATGTGAACCATTTCAAGATGGTGAAAGTCTAGGCACAAGTGATCGGTGGTACGGCTTGTGCCAAATGTTTGTGGGACATTAGGAGACCAGGGCTAGAAAGTGACTTGATGGAATTCTATATGACGTTTTTATTTTGATCCCTAGGTTTAATCTTATTTATTTTCTCAACTACTGCTACGTGATATAAAATAAAGAATAAAGATTAAAATACATGAATAAAACAAAAATTGAATCGTGACCATTTATTTTATGCCACGTAATCTCAAGTATTAGGGTGATAATCAAGCTCAAAGCATAGAAAAATCGTAACTTGTCCAGTAACCATGAAGGTGAAATTGGTGAATTTGATGACCATAGGATAACCACAGTAATAACGCTAACCATAATTCTCCACAAAGCTAAATAATATTTTAGTTATTTATACCAAATTTCAACAGTAAAATCAAAGATTATGGAAAGAAAAGTGGTTATGCGGTCAATAATTTGGATTTGGGCGATGTCCTTTGAGTCAAAGACTTAATATTTTTTCTTTAATAGTTTAAAGAATAAGAAATAAGGTAGTGCATCACGTGAGGACGCGCTGCCTACGCTGTGCGGGCATAGGACAGACTGGAGGTTGGTGTGACACTCGCCGGTCAATGCCCCCACCAACCAAAATTTACTTGCCTATTCAGATGGGGGTTGCTATTACCATTGCCAACGGTAGACGGCAGGCTCAGCGGGATTCTTGTTATTTAGACATACTAAATAAGATAAACATATGCATAGGTTCATAATTATTCTATATAAAAATGAATTCTAATGATAAATGACCTGTAGGGAATTCACACCCACTCTGATTCGTGTTTTACATTAAAAAGTTTGAGATAAAATCTCCAACGTATAAGTAATACAGTTTATTACTGTTGCGTATAAATTTTATTGTTGTGTACATAACCGAATTGTTATTCTATATAAATTGTATAGTATTATGTTTAAATTTTAACAAATATGTATTTTATTAACATAGTGTCATAAGGGAGCTGCTGTTTGGAGAAAGAAATCATTTTCATATTTTGAAAACTTATCAATGATTTATGACAAAGATCGTGCAACAGTGGCAGATGCACAAGCTGCCGAGGACATTCTTGAGAAGTTTCAAACTAATGAACCACATAACGAGCAATTAAGCGTAAATGATACTGAGAAAATGGGGATTGAAGACTTACTCGGCACTAATGATTATACTAGTTAAAGTGTACCGCATATGACAACTCTAGGTACATCGGCGACGTCCAATGGAAGGAAACGAAATGCTGGTGTAGATATCAACAGATTATCTGATTGTACTAACCAATCAGCCGATGTATTGAGCACAAATATGAATAAACTTGGTAAAATGTTGAGTAAAAACCTTGGAAGGCAACACACATGAGCAAAGGACGGTGCAATTATATACTGTATTATCTGAAATTTCTGAATTATTTCCGAGTGAAATGAACGCAATTTATATGAAATGCATAAGTGATCAGGCACTTATGGAGGGCTTATTAATCTTTCACCGCGGCAAAGATTGGATTTCATCAAATAATTTGTACTGTAAAACATGTGGGTGCCTTAATTGTTGCTGATATTTTTTGACTACTTTTGTTTAAACAATATGTTTTTGAAATGTACATATAAGATTGTGTTAAATTATATGTAGATGAATCTGTATTGTAAAAATATTATTAAAATATTCGGGTAAATGTATATATATTATAAAAATATTACGAAAATATTATTAAAAGATTCAGATAAATATACATATATTATAAAAATATTACAAAAATATTGTTAAAATATTCAGATAAATATATATATATATTACAGAAATATTATTAAAATATTCACATATATTTGCACGTAATCACACACACACACACACACATATATATATATATATATATATTTTTTACTTAATTTATTCATTATTTTATACACAAAAATATATTACATACATATATATTATATGATATATGATAAAAAAAATATATATAATCAGTAAATATATAATTATTTCAAAAATATATTATATAATATATAATTATATTTTACACATATAATCATTTAAATATTTATCAAATATGAATTTTATATGATAAAAATAACTATTATACTAAATAATAATTTAAAATAATATATATATATATATATATAAGGGCAAAACAGTCATTATAATAAAATTTTACATTATTTATCATATTATTTTACAAATCAAATAATAAAATATTAATTTTTAATTTATTTTATTTCAATAACTAAATATGAAAATAACAATTCTTAACTCTATTCTCATCCTATTCTATTCCCTAAAAATAATTATTCTATTTTCACATTATTCCATTTCATCAATCAAACGTAACGTAAAGGCACAAAGTTTGCTACTCAAATTTATGGGCACTGGGGTAGAAAAAGAGCAGAATATATAGAATGGGCAGAAGAACAACCAAAAACATGCATTTGATATGAAGCAGCAGTTTAGCGCTCGTGCATTGTAAATGTGTAACGATCCGAATCCGAGTCACTCGACCCAATTTAAATCGACCACGAGGAAATTCAAATTTTCAATCATCATCATAAATTTAATATTATAATTATAATTCTCATAATAAATTCTTTCGAGATAATAAATATATATAATATTATCATCACGGGAATACAGTCCCAATAATATATCCAAATAAAACCTCGATCGATGAACTGTCTCTAGAACTTTCTTCTCACGAGCCTTTATCTCTACCATCTTCTATATCTCAAATTTCTGTAGTAAGATCCCACGATCCATATTATACAATCAACTCAATTTGGAGCCAAGAAACACAAATGGTGAGCCAAAACCTAGCAAGTGATAACAATAAAAACGATAATAACAATAATAATCTCGGATATCAAACTATCAAGATCTCAACATAAATCTAACCATCTACTATATCCGAAAATTACAACACGTCGTAAATACGATTCTAAACAAGATTGGTCACATCTAACCCATATATCACAAAAATAATAAGAATATCAATAAATATCAAGAATTCCCAAAATCGATATCATGAATGAGGGGGGATTCCCTAGTCCAAATATCAGCGTAAACGACCTGAACATCAAAAAACAATAACATCCTGGATTCCCACTGAATCCGAATAGCGTAAAATCCGACACATGAATTCTACCGAATACAACTCGTGGATTCAACCTAATCCCAACTTATGAGGTATCAACAATGAAGAAATATCACAATGAATCTCCTTGGACCTTATTCTACAATAATGAACCAAATGTCGCGTATTTACTCCCCCAACGGCTGAGTAAGTGCAACGAGATTATCCATAGTATCCAACTACCCCTACAGTCTTCCTTGAGACTGCACCCGTAGCATATCGATACCACGTCCTATACCCTTCGCCAATGATATTTCAGATATCATCTCCTACGATGGTCACTAGGTTATAAGCATCCATCTCAACTCACTATACGAAATAACAAGAATTTGATTATTAACTCAAATTGAGGTTACCACTATATGAGATAATAAGAATCCCCTTGGATCTTATTCTGACACTGTGAACCAAAGACCGTGCATTTACGCCCCCAGCGGCTGGGTAAGTGCAACGAGATTATCCATAGTATCCAACTACCCCTACAATCTTCCCAGAGGCTATACCAATAGCATGCCGATACCATCTGTGATACTCTTCTCCAAATGATATCCCTGATATCATCTCCTACGATGGTCATATGGCTATAAGCATTCATTCACAATAAACAATATACCTTACCATCACCATGATACGAAAATCAGTATTGGATAAGCGTAGACCACATTAAAATATCATAGCCTCCCATTCGACCAGATACCTTATTATTTTCATACACTCTCCTCAACCTTAACTGTAAGAAGCCAACAATTCAAATACTCACACAACTAAGATAACGCAGCAAGCTTTGCAATATCAACGATAAACGCCGTCGGTGTTGGCACATCACGCACTCACTCCATCAAATCTAACAAAAAAGGAACTCATCACGGAACGAACAAAGAATGAACATAGACCGAGATATGATTTATATGCTTAACTCAACCACTTAACTGTTCTTCCATTCCGTTCTGGTGCGATATCTACAACTAAGGCCAACATATAAATTAACTAATTCCAACATAATATTTTATTATCATTATTATTAACAACCTACCCATCTGCTAAAATTTAAACATTCATAGTCACGTTATCGGATTCTTCCATACACAATCCATTTATAATAATTTACATCTATTCTACTAGCACATATACCCATAGACACATCCTCACCCACATATTCCAACCCATATATATATATATATACACACACACAACATTTAAATATATAAACATATATACACTCACACACCCATCTACACCTACTGCCCACACCACACACACCAACGCACACACACACGGGCCGTGCACACCCAAAACACACACACACACGGCTACTCCAGCCATGCACACCCACGCCAGCACACCTGCACACAACACACACAGACAGCAGTACCTACTGCTTTTCCATACCCAAACACACAACACACACACAGCAGCTTTGCTGCTTCTGCACCCTCTCATGCCCACAGCATCAACAGAACCACCTTCACTGTCAACGCATCCACCCACACAGAGCACACACAGAACACCCACACACACAGATCGATCGAATCACCATCTACTCACACAATCACACACAGCAATACACCCACAATTTAATCCCAAATTTACAATTCCTTTACTCACAGATTCTTTCGGCTAGAACAGAGCACCACAACAATCCAAGAAATTACCGAGTAAGGAAGGAAACATTATGAGGATTTCACTTGAAATTTCGAGAAGAACCACAGTGGATTCACTTGCAAATTGAGTAGAAATGACAGTAGAGGGGTCCATTTGCCTGATTTCACCGTTCCTGAACACGGCTCGAATTCGGCTTCGGCTTCCGAACGGCCAACACGACAGCACAGCAGAAATCGACAATGGCGATGAAGAAGGCACCTCGAGGATGAACCACGCTACCCTTTTTCTCCCACTCACAGCTCGATTTCTCTCTCTTTCTCTCTGATTTCGCCAGCGACGTCCCGAAGAAGAAGAAGGATACCACGATTTAAAAAGGAATGGGAGAAATTGAAAGGAGAGAGATGAGCTGGTGACCGAGAGAAAGAAGGAAAAATGGCTGATCGGTAGGAGGAAGAGAAATCGGCGCCGCACACATCGCCGGCGATTTCTCTCCCTCTCCTTCTACTTCGTCGTCTCACTTTTCTCTCTTTCTCTCTGTTGACGTTCTTCTTCTTCTTCTTCTAATAATAATAATAATAATACTAATAATAATAATAATAATATTATTATTATTATTATTATTATTTTATTATATATATAAATTATAATTATTATTAATATATTTTAATATATATTTTTTAATATATATATTTATAGAATAATTTATTATTAATTATTTAATATCTATTATTATTTTATTCTATTTATTATTATTATATTCATAATTATTATATTATTATACTTATTATAATTATTTTTTATTTTTATTTTTATTTATTTATTATACTCCTATTTATTATTATTATCATTTATCATTAATTATTTCACAGTTATTATTATTTATAATATTTAATAATATTAATATTTTAAATTATTTATTACTATATTAATTCTATTACTATATAACTCGAGTAAACTATCGGAGTGTTACAATATGTGTGCATCAGGTTTGCATTAGGGCAATGCATGTTGGTTACATGGGTACAAGTATTCTAGATCAAATGTGCTCATGTAAAGTATAGGCATATATTAGGTGTGGGTATATCGAACTAGCTACGGTCATGCGCAACACAATTGTGGTTTAGGCATGGAAACATTGGAAGAAAAATATACTTATGTGCCATAACTGTGTATCCGACGTTAGTATTTATTGATGCTAAATATTTTTTTATACAATGTATTTTCCTAGTTATGAAATATGTTAATGTTAGATATTCTTAACAATATTTTACCTAAATAATTTTGTGACAAAACCTCTTATAAGATAACTACAAACATATAAATTATGTGTTCAGATATTACCAAAATAAAATTTGTATACACAAAAATCTATTCCTAAATATTAAAAGAATTAACAACACTAAAATATATGACATTTTGAAATAAGTGTACTTGTTATTCCTAATCAGATATAATTAATATAAATATATAAAATATATAGAGTATTTAGATAAATAGATAAGTAGCAAAAATAAACATATAATATGACAGTTAATCAAGAAGTAGCAAAGTGTAGCAGTTGTAGATAATAATAGGATTAGATGAAATGAAACACAACTATTATGAGTATTAAGAATATTTTATATTGAAATATTATATAATTGAAAAAAATAGGTATTTTGAATAATTCTTAAATATTGGTGAAGACCAATACCGAATATACACTTATTATTTGCAAATGCACAATTTATCAACATCCACGCCTAACTTGCACTGGATAAGCATATGCGTTTATTTTGTCCAAAATGCCAGTATGAGTGTTGTTTATCTAGTATGGCTGTGCTTGAGTGGGACACGTGTGTTGGATCCGCAAATCTCTTACTAAAACTTCTATATCTAACGTGTGTCTATGCAGCGTACATGTGCCTTTTTTTAACAACAGCGAGTTTTTGACCTAACTTTTGACTAACTCTATAAATATCTTACTTCTATACATTTGTCAAGGTGAGGGAAGAAAAAGTACACTGTGAAAAATGATTGTTATCTTAAAACTCTCATTAATAAAAAGTGAATAGTTATCATTTGTTTGAAAAAACCATGCATTTACTCTTATGATAAATTGTCAAAATTTTCTTACTAAATACATTTTTCTACTGTATTGGGATCTATTGTGTCCTCGAATGTTTACTCTAGTAGGGACGAAGATTCGACAATAATACCACAAAGTGCACGTGCGAAGAGGAAGGAGAGGGGGAGTGACACTTTGAAATTTTACGTGGAAAACCTTCTCTAAAATAAGAAGAGAAAACCACGGGACTTTAGTCCGAGAATTACTTTCACTATCTGGGAGTTCAAATACAAGAAGTTGAGAATCGAGTATAAGGAAATTCAAAAGAGTCACTCTTACTACATAAGTCCTCACTATGTTATGACGTGACTTCCCTGTTCTTTATCTCTATTTGCTTGTGAATACGAGGGCTCAGAGTTCTCCCAAAAAATTTCAGATACTTTGGTAGGTATAAAGTGAATGCTTATATAGTGGGCAAAACCTCCTACATAGAACTGCCACGTGACACTGGCGTGTGCAGAAAGTCCTGCCACAAACTCTGCAAATCCATTCTACCATGTCAGGAAGGTTGAGTGTACGCAAGCTGACTATACGAGGTGTCATGTCATACATGCGTTGGAAGCCGCCATCCTTTGTGTAGGTTGTGTGTCGTAGAGCACTCGTGCTATTAGTGATGTCACCTATGATCTGGTGTCCTCGTCCATTGCTAGCTACTATCTATGATATGTCTATGGGCCTTTGGACCTCTTGGGCTTTCTCTGCCATGCTGACCTTTTGGGCTGCGTGGGCTTCTTGGGCCATTCAGGGATGTGGGCCCGTTTTGAGCAAGCGAGTCTTATGCTTGGGCCTTGGGTGGATCCGTTATCCATCACTAGCCTCCCATGCCAAAGGTTCAAAAATCTCAATCTTTGGCATGTTTGTGGTCCGCGGACATGTTCCAAGCGTCGATCAAAGGCATTCTCCGCTAGAAGTCTTCCAGTGTCCTTTGCTTCTTGCAAATGTCCGTGGACATGGTTGGAACCAAAAGCCTGGGGACACGTGATCAAAACGTCCGTGAACTAGTTGAGGCTTGCAACTTATTCAAAAGTTTGGGAAATTTCTGCGTCTATGGCCTGATCAGAACGTTCGAGGACCTTTTTTTTTAAGAATTGCTAGGCATTCATAAAGGATCACTGTCTTCGCATATTTGCTCGAGATCCAAAGATGTCCTCAGAAATATAGGCTTTGACAAAGGCACATCCGAGTACACCAAAGCGCGTTTGTGTTCGAGAATTCCTTCAAAGTCCAAGAACTTTGCTTGTGCCACCATTTCTTCCATTAAAGCGCAATAAATGTGCATTTTAATGGGATGGACGTCACCTTGGAAACACAAAGCCCACTTTCTCTGAAAGCGTACGGGTGATTGACGGGTGGCAAGGGTAATGATGGGGCGCGCCTTTGAGCCTTTTCAGTCATTTTCAAATATGATTCCAGTGTTCACTTTTCACCACGCAACCTTAAGGCTCCCTCTCGAACTCTTCGGCTACCGTTCTCTCAAATTCCTTCTCCCTATTTCTTTTGCACTCCTTCTCCAAGTTTCCATGGCTCCTGGAGTCAAAGACATTGCATCTTCCGTGTCCTTGGCCAGTCTCGACGCCATTCGCATGAAATACGATATTCTCGATTTGGTGGCAATGGTGATTCCTAAGCCCCACGATAGGGCTTGTAGCCCGCCTAATGGTTTTATCACAGTTTACGAAGTCCACCTCAAGGGTGGGCTTCCCTTTCTGTGCCACTAGAGCTGTATCACACCATGATGGAGCTCGACATTCCGTTAGCAAGATTGCAACCCAATGCCATCATGTATGTAAGGCCCGAATTCTCATTTTAATTATTTCAATATTATTT
Source organism: Nepenthes gracilis (assembly GCA_033239525.1). Lineage (NCBI taxonomy): Eukaryota > Viridiplantae > Streptophyta > Magnoliopsida > Caryophyllales > Nepenthaceae > Nepenthes > Nepenthes gracilis. Next base: position 412,622 of record BSYO01000026.1, on the reverse strand, counting down.
ATAATTTTAGAATAATTGAGAATATTATGAATATATATATATATATGTAAATGTAAATAATAGTAATAATAATAATAAAAAAAGAAAAGGGAAAATCGTGGGTCGAAACTCACGGTTGGTTTTTCAAAAGGGGAGTGAGAAAATTAATTAAAAGGAGGAAGGTATGTTTGGCATGGCAAGGAAGCAGGAGGAAAGAAAGGAAGAAAAGAGAGAAAGAGAGGAGAAAAGAAAAAGAGTGGGGAGGATTTCGACGTAGAGGAGGAGGAGGAGGAGAAGAAGAGGGAAGGAGGAAGAAGGGAGAAGGCTGTGTGCAGTGAGGGAAAGCTGTAGTAGTTGCGATGTGAGGGGAAGCCGCGGTGGCAGTGCTCGGTGGCGTGACGGGCTCGCGCAAGAGAGAGAGAAGGGCAGCGGCGTAGGTTTCAGGTCGGCCGAAGAGCAGATCGACACAATGGTGGCACATCGGCGTGGTGGTGGCGTGGCGATGGTGCGCACAGCAGAGGGTGTGTAGAGAGGGGCTAGAGCAGTGGCCGTGTACGCAACGAGGAGAGAGAAAGCTCTCCCGAGAAGGAGTAACTGTCGCAAGAGGAGGCTAAGGCGGCGACAGCTCGCGGGGGAAGCGGCGGCAGCTCGCGGGTGAAGTGGCAGCTGCTGCTGGCGAGGCGGTGCAGCACAGAGGAGAGAGAAAGGAATCTGGTAGAGAGATAAAGGATCGACAAGAGAGAGAAACATGCTGTTCGGATATTTCGGAGCATCTTTCTTCTGATCTGGGGAGCAAAAAGGTTAAGGCAAGTATCCATAAGCCAATTCTTGGTCTAATTCGTGTCCGATAATATTTTCATATGTTTCAGATATTTTATTTACATGCATGTAATTTTTATGTATCATTTCTATTTATTGTTTATATGCATGTAATTTTTATTGGTTGTTCGGTGGGCTTTTCATGGTTATTTATAATGTTGGAGGGGTTTTCGGACACCCAAACAGTATATATATTTGCGTATTCGTATATTGTGGAACCATGAACCATGTCATGCATTGGTTTACATGCATGCTGTCGGGGGTGGGGTCACTACTGGACCATGGCGGTTTGAGACCCGATGGGTCGTTCTATGTGATCCGAAGTATGAAATATTGGTACTGTTCTCGACGGGGAGGCTTAATCCCGACGGGGATGTATATGATATGGCCACTTCAGTTGGAAGGAAGATTGAGACATTTAGTAGCTGACTTGCCCCACTGTGTATTTAATTAAGAATCATCGTAAGGAATTGACGAAATTAATATATTCGGACATCCTAATATATAACTAAAATTTGAGGTTGAGCCCAAAACCACGAGTGGTAAAACATAATGAACAAGTTCCTAATCTATGGGAGGCAGAGTGCATGGATAGTCTTGAGTTGCTAGCTTAAATAGTAGCCAATATAGCCGTGGTTATCGGATGAGGGTAACCATTCCTCAAGTTGGTATTATTTATCTTTAGTTCTCCGATTTTGTACATGTTTCGTATTTTTGCATGTATTTGGGTGGAGGATGATTTTGAGATACACTTATTAGCCCACAATTTGGTGATTGGAATGTCTCGTACATATAAATATGTGATAAATTTGGAACGTGTTTTGATTTATATTTTAGTTCCGATGGTCTTCTCTCGATTTCTGTATTATGAGATTTTGATCTGGACGATGGTATATATTTCACACGAATGTAGTGACGGTTACGGCCTATGTAACCTCGGATCATATGATGTGTTTTCGTCTACGAGATTTTACCGTATCGTGATTTATACAATTGTGTCTCCAGAGGAACTATTTAATACGGACGATAATTTAGTATGAGACTATTCCTCAATTTTTTAGGGATTTCACAGACATTGTATTTTATTTTGCGTGTTTTATCACTTCCTGTGATTCATATGTACTGTTTTACGTAAATATATGATGCTTGCTGTGCCCTAAGCTCATTTTTTCATATTTTGTTTCTTCAGATTAGTGGCTTGGCTACGATTACAGGAGTTTAGACAAGATCTGAGGCGGCATAATTTATCTGGTTAGTATAGGTATTTACATTAGCCAGACTTTTGGATTTTTGGGGGTTGTATTTGGATTGTTTGTCGGCCGATTTGTGAGCTATTGGAACTTGTAGTAAAAGATTATGGTTTATCGTCTTCTGGAAATAAGTTATTATTTTATTGGTTATCCCCTTGTTGACGTATTGTTAGCAGGTCACGTTTTATCTTTTTGGGTCTTTACCCGATGAGGTCCTATGAGGGCTGTATATTACTTGGGTTCGTTTATGTATGGATTGTTATACTCGGGTTGGGTTCAGTCATAATTATTGATTTGTTAAATTTTATTATTTGACCTGCGTATTATGTGCCTAGGCCATGACAATGTATCTTGTATCACTTTGTGTTTTTGCTCGTTGTTGTAAGAAAGTGCTCAAGGTTGTCATGGTGAAGGAGATATTTTATTTCACCTATAACTTGGACTCGATCATCATGACTCTATGTCCTGAGTTTGCAGTTATGAGCGGTGGAACCATTATTCTACTAAAAAGTGGAAAGGTAAGTTTTTTTTCTTAGGGGTCTGAGAGAACTGGGCTCTTTCCACTGCTTGGGAAACGTGACGCGTAAGCACTGCTTGGATGCCTCCAAGGTGGAGAGAAAGATTGCCAAGGAGGTTAAATATTTGGTGATAGCCAACCTTAGCACCTTTAATGAAAACAAGAAGAACATTTGGTTAAGACATGAGAACTTGGAGAGAGCCAAGTGGGGGTATCAATCCGAGGACTCTGGTGTCACTGCTGCTGTTGTTCCCCTAAAGAAGAAGACAAAGAAGTCAAAGAAGAAGGAAAGACCTCTGAGGATCAAGGAATAGACAGAGCGTCCAAGGAAGAGTCGCCGGACTGAGACTCCAAAATATCCAGCGACCATCGTTGAGTATTCCTCGTCCGATGATGATGACGTTGTGATAGCTCCTTGTTTCAGGCAGTCGAGACCTCCGCTGGTGGCCTCAGTCTTAGACGTTGCAAATGTCGGACCTTCAGTCTTTGCTGAGTCATCCAGGCAGCCTTCTGAGCCTGTGTGCCAACTCGCGGACCCATCTGTCACCCAACCTTTCTCCGATGAGCCAATTCTTAAGATCTCTTTTGGGTTTGCTAGTGAGGTCTCGGACTGGATGGACAATCTATCCGAGGACACCATCGTGGAGCAGGCTTCGACGGAGGTTGAGGTGACTTGGATGGATGAAGCAATGGTGACGACCACGACAACTGCACTGATGCTGCTAAGGCCGAGGAGAGTAGTATTGCTGAGCTGCCAGCTGCAGAATCTGCTATGGAGACTATTGAGCTCCCTTGCCTTGAAATCCAAGTTTATAGCCCGATGATAATTTTGCTTGAGGTTTGGGGGGAGCTCTTGGCCGAGGACGTTGCTGGGGTTCCAAGTGTTGAAGAAGGTGAAATTGGGGATGCAAAGCCTTCAGGAGCTGCTGAGCCCCCAGTCTTCGATCTTGATGGAGACACCCACACGTCCAAGACCAGGGATGAGGTTCCTGTGGTGCTTGCTGCCGTGCCACAGGAGTATGAGACCCCTGGAGTGGAGAGCTTAGCCAGTGGTTCTCTCACCTCTCAGGTATCTTTCTGTCATTCCTTAGCCTTTTAGCTTCTTATTTTCTACCGCTCTTACCTTGACGGTTTAGTTTCCTTTACAGTTTCAAGAGTTGGCCGGGAACCTCGGGCGGCTCATTGGTAGTGTCACCCAGATTTGTTCTGAGTTGGAGTCCTTAAAAGCCACCGGAAAAGTTAACCAACGCTTGGAAGCTGAGCTCGCTGAGGTTAAGGGGAAAATTGCTTCCCTTGATGACACATTGAAGTTTCGGCTGTTCCAGTACGGGCTTCTCCGAGATAGGAACCTCCAACTGGAGGAAGTTTTGAGGACTTCAATAAGGGCCGTGGACATAGTGCTGGTGCTGGAGAGCAAGTACTGGGACAACATTAACTTGTGCCACTAAGTGATGAGACTGTTGCACCCACAGTTTCCCATGGCTATGTTCAATCATCGGAATGCTAGTGCTATATGTGCGGAGGACTTGTATGGCCTCTCAGGAGGAGCGTTTCCCAGCCCTTCTCGGCCTGGGCCATCAAGTGGACTTTGATCTTCGGGGCAGCCGGGATCTTCAGAGCAAGCAAGGCCTTCTAGAATACGGGGACAATAGTAGCAGCCGGGGACTTCTAAGGACTGCTTATAAACTTGTTGAGTCATAGAGTTTTTCTTTTGTCAAATATGCTGTTATATACATATTGTATATATGAATAAAATTTATATTATTTAAGGGCAAATGTCTTGTTTGTCTTTTCCGGACTACCCGGGTGTTTGGTTCCTTTATGACATACTATTAAAGAGATTTAGTCGTGTACTAGCTTAATGTTTGAACCTTTTGACCGTCTTAGGCTGAAGATACTACCTCTAGGGTCGTCGCGTGCTTGTTGTTTTAAGCCCCCTAAGTTTTAAACTTAAACTCTAGGGTTGCTTTGCAGCGTGGCCGAGTTTTAAGTTTGACTTCTTGGGCCGCTCGAATACAGCTAAGTTTTGAATTGTGACTTCTTGGACCGTTCGGACACCGCTGAGTTTTAAGTATGACCTCTTGGACTGCTCGGACGTTACCGGGTTTTAATAGTAAGTAAAAGGAATCCTATTCATCTGACTTAGGGACAACCTAGGTCTTTTCGATTAATGAAATGAGACGCAATCATTCAATGAAATACAAGATAGTAAAGGAATAAAAAGAAATTTTATTATATCAATAAAACGTGTTACAAGCACATCACATGATACATTTCGCATTACCTGGGCATCTGTACATACATTTATTGATAGTTTTTCTTGAGGTGTGCGGCGTTTCATATCCGAGAGATTTGTCTACCTTCTTGGGTGTGTAACTTATAGGCCCCTTTCCGAAGGATAGCTGAGACCAGGAATGTCCCTTCACAATTTGGGGAGAGTTTATTCCGGCCGGTATTTTTACCCATGACCTCTATGCTCCTCAGATTAGGTCCCCAACTTTGAACCTGTCGCGCCTTTAACTTCTTATTGTAATATTGGGCTACCCTTTGCTGGTAGGTTGTTGTTCTCAGCTTTGTAAGGTGTTGTACTTCCTTGAGCATATCAAGATTTTCTCAAAGTCTTTGGTTATTATCGCTCGGACTGAAGTACTCGACCCTTAGGCTTGGAAGTCCAACTTCCACCGGAATGAGTGCTTCTATCCCGTAGCATAGGCTGAAGGGTGTTTCTAGCATAGGCTCCCTCGGAGTCTTCCTGTATGACCATAGCATTGATGGTAGTTCGTTGACCCATGAGCCCCGAGCATGCTCAAGTTTCGTCTTTAGTCCGTAAAGTATCGCGCGATTTGTAACCTCTACTTGACTGTTGCATTGCGGGTGCACGATTGACGTATGCATCAGTCTTATTCTTTGATTGGCGCGATACTTGGTGAACCTTTTTCCTGAGAATTGGACCCTGTTGTCAGTTACAATACACTCTGAAATCTCGAACCTACAGACGATATTCTGTCGGACGAAATCTGTTGCGTTCTGCTCCGTGATGCATGTCAGTGGCAAGGCCTCTACCCATTTAGTGAAATAGTCGATCCCCACTATCACAAACTTCATTTGTCCAGATGCTGTTGGTAATGGCCCAGTATGTCGAACCCCCATTGTGCGAACGGTCAAGGTGACTACAGAGCTTTGAGTTCCATGTGTGGTTGGTCGGATAGGTTGCTGTGGACTTGGTAGTTTTCACATTTTCGCACAAAGTCTATGGCATCATACTTCATGGTCAACCAGTATTATATTTACCTCATGAGCTTAAATGTGAGGTTCTTACCTCCAATGTGGGATGCACAAATTTTGAGGTGCACTTTTTCGAGAGCGTAATCAGTCTCTTTAGGAGAGAGGCACCACAGGTAGGGGCAGAGAAGTCTCACTTGTATAGCCAGCTGTTCATGATAGTGTACCATCCTGTCGTCTTCTTGACCGTCTTGGCCTTGTCTTGCGTCCTCAAGCAATGTCCCGTCGGTCAAGTATTTGAGGTATGGGGTTATCCAATTATCAGTTTTCGGGACCTGTATTACTTTTGGCTCCGGATATTCTACGTTGGGTCTTGCGAGGACCTTGCGCATTCCTATGGCATACTGCTCTGGGTTGCCTGAGGCTGCTGCCTTAGTGAGCTGGTCAGCCTTCTGGTTTTTTCCTCACGGATTGTGGACCATTTGTACCTTTCCAAAGGCTATGATTAGTTCTTGAACCTTTGATAGGTATCTAGAAAGTAGTGGGTTGTTGACTTCGAAGTTTCCACAGACTTGGTTGGCAGCCAACTTAGAGTCACTGTAAACCATCAAGTCCTTGGCCGAGCACTCTTTTGCTAACCGAAGTCTACCAAGTAGGGTATCGTATTCGGCAGCGTTGTTGGTTGCTGGGAATCCGAGGGTCATTGAATACTTGATCTTCGACCTTTCACGTGTCCTCAGCACAACGCCAGCTCCACTACCATCCTTCATGGACGAGCCGTCCATATGCAGAGTCCAGTCAGCTAGGCTGTGTTCCTCCTTAGCATCACAAGCGTCCAAGGTCTCCAGAGTTGGGTTCGCGGTCTTGACGATGAAATCTACCAAGGCTTGGCCTTTTAAGGACGACCCTGGATGAAATTCTATGTCGAAGTCACCCAATTTAATGGCCCACTTGACCAACCGTCCCAACATTTCTGGCTGCTACAGGATTGCTCTCAAGGGTTGGTCGGTTAGGACGATAATTTTGTATGCCTGAAAATATGGTCTGAGTTTCCGAGTGGAGTACACGAGCGCCAGAGCCATCTTTTCTGCATGAGAATACCTTATCTCAGTATCGGTCAGGATCTTACTAATGTAATATACAGGCTATTGTTTATTATGCTGCTCTTGGACTAAGGCTAAGCTCAATGCAGTCTTAGGCACTGCAAGGTATAAGCACAACTCCTCGTGTAGTTGGGGAGAAGCAATCAGTGGAGGGTTCGAGAGGTATCCCTTGAGGCCCTGAAAAGTTTTTTTGTAGTCGGTCGTCCACTGGAAGCCGTTTGTCTTAGTGCTCCTCAAAGCCTTAAAAAACGGCAAATACATCTCGGCTAACTTGGCCAAGAAGCGAGACAGGGTTGCCAGCCTTCCAGTAAGCCTTTGGACATCCTTTATAGTTCGAGGGCTCATTATATCCAGGATAGCTTTGATCTTTCCTAGATTAGCTTCGATCCCTCGGCATGACACGATATAACCTAAGAACTTTCCAGACGTTATTCCAAATGCATATTTAGTCGGATTGAGTTTAATCTAGTGTGCTCTTAGAACATTGAACATCTTGGACAAATCTTGGATGTGGTCTTCGGTCACTTTGCTTTTGACGAGAATGTCATCTAATAGACCTCTACATTCTTCCTGATCTGATCATTGAACATTTTATTTACGAGCCGCTGATAAGTAGTACCAGCATTCTTGAGGCCAAAGGGTATGACTTTGTGCAGTACATCCATTGGTCTGTCACGAATGAGGTGTACTCCTTGTTTTCGTGACTCATGCTTATTTCGTTGTAGCCCGAGTACGCGTTCATGAAACTTAAAAGTTCATGTCCAGACGTCGAGTTTACGAGGGAATCGAATCTTAGCAAGGGAAAGCTGTCTTTCGGGCATACTTTGTTGACATCCGTGAATTCTACACACATCCTCTACTTCCCATTACTCTTTTTTACCATGACTACGTTGGAAAGCCAGTTGGGGTACTGTACCTTCCGGATGAAATCAACATCCAAGAGCTTTTCACTTCTTCTCGGATGGCCACCAGCTTTTCTACCGAGTAATGCATTCTTTTTTGTCAAATGGGCTTACGACTGGGATTTAGACCCAACTTGTGAACCATTAATCCAATCGGTATCCTTGGCATGTCACTCGGTATCCAAGCAAAAATGTCCGAGTTCTGCTATAGGAAACTGATAAGTTGGTCTCGAAAAACTCGTGGTAGAGAGCTTCCTATCTGGATGGTCTTTTTTGGATCTCCAGGACCTAGAAGGACTCTGTCGATGGTTTCTTCATATTCGGCCTGTTGCAACGTTGCCTCAACATGAAAGTCCAAGTCTTCGATGGGATGAGGAAGTGGGGTCTGGATGATTTGGGACAGATAGCATCTCCGTCCGGCAGCTTAGTCTCCAATCCCGCATGGCATTGAAAACTTCATCTTCAAATGTGAGATTGAGGTCATGGTTCCAAATACCGTCAGGCAAGGGCGTTCGAGGATACCCTTATAGACGAGGACAAGGCTTACTACCAGAAAGGAAAGGGTCTTTGATGATATCCTCGGATGGGTCCCTAACGTGAGTCAAGTAGGACGACTCTCTACACTTGCACTAACTTGTTGTCCAGTCCATCGAGGGATCCTTCAGTTGCGGTCATCTAACTTCTTTTGAACTCTAATTTAAAGAAAGTATCAAGATAGAGAATATTGCCCGAGCTTCCATTAGCAACAGATACCCATTTCATCTGGAAGTCTAATCTACCGTCAGAAATGAGTGCTAGTACAACAAATAGGTTAGAATGGGGATGTTACATGGGCTATATTTTCGTTACAAAAACTAATGACCTCATCCCTACCCGAGGTTTTTTATTCTTCGTCACTGGATCCTCTCGAGCGCCGCCTCTAGTCGGGCTGGTGGAAACCATATTAACCACCCCCATGGCCGCTCAGCATCTTGGTTGGTCAGCCTCACCTACTTCTACTGTTCCAAACAACTATCCGGATCTTTATAGAAAGTGGTTGAGGTGACCTCTCTTGATCAGCTCAACGATTTTCTTCTGTAATGTCCTGCAATTCTCGGTACCATGGCCTCTGTAACGGTGGTAGTGATAATGTTTAGACTGGTGACCATCTTCTGGGTTCTTTAACGTCTTAAGCCATTTCAAAAACTTTTTATCTCGAATTTATATTAGGATGTTAGTACGCGAGTCGTTCAAGAGAGTAAGGTTGATGGGCCTTTACTCCCTGTGGAGGTTCTGCTCGGACTTCCGGTGCTTCCTGGGCACCCGAGAGTCTTGTTGGTCTTTGTGTCTTATTTTCCCATCGACTATCCTCGGAGGGAGGCTCTCTGCTTGGATGGGCCTCTTCGCATCGTTCACTTTTTCGGCCGCAATGTAAGCTCTTACTATGCTTTCAACCTCTCTAAACGTCTGCGCGTCCTTTGTGCACGAGGTGTTTAAAGTAGTTACCTCCATCTAGCGTAGACAGGAAAGCGGTTAGCTTGACTCCACCTGTCAGCTTTAGGATCTATCTGGCCTGGGATATGAAGCAGGACAGAAAACTCTTCAAGCTTTCCCTAGCCCCTTACTTTACGCCAGCAAGGTGCCATGGTTGCTTCTCGATCCTCCGGCTGGTTGGAAGCGAATTGGGAGAGAAAAGCTTCTGCCAACTAGTTGAATGAATGGATGGAGTCCACGGGCAGCTCATAGAATCAGATCCTTACGTCACCCTCGAGCTTCAAGGGAAAGCACTGGCACATTATTATCTCATCTAAGTCATGGAGGCTCAGATGCTTACGGAAGTGATCCAAGTGGTCCATAGGATCAACGCTTCCATCGTAAGTGTTGAGATTTGGCGTTTTAAACTTTGGGGGAAGCAACCTCGTCCTAATCTCCGTTGTGAATGGAGATCTGTGGAGGTCAATAGCTCCTCCCTCAACATCGCCAAAGACTCGGCAAAATACCTTCTCGAGCTTTTCCTCCACTTGAGGCGATGCCGTTATCTTTTTTTCGTTGAGATAAGTCCTCAACTCGTAGGAATCTTGCGCAACTTGTTGCCCTGGATTGCTCCTAGTCCATGGGGGGACTTCTTCTAGAGGAGTCGCATCTCGAATGGCGCGCTCCTGGTCGTCGTGGACACAGTGAGGTTTTGCCTCTCTCAGCTTTCCTCCTGTATCCGAGGGCCTAAGTGCCATTGAAGACACGATGGGGCTCTACTACTTGAGGCAACCTGTGTCTTAGGGGCCTCGTGTTGAGTTGCTTGTTGATGGTGGTGTTTCTTCCCTTTTCTCCTCTTTTGGGACGTCGTGGTTTGAGAGACCTTGGATGGTGCCTCCTTCAGCTGTGCATCCATCTTCGAACAAAGGCTCTAGACAGCCTTGGACATATCGTCCATTCTCAGTGCCAACACCCACACATAATGATCAGGATGATCATCTACTCTGACACAGGGTGCAGGATCGTTACCACCTGAACACGCTTCTCTGACTGGAGCACTGGTCTGTCCTTGGGTGTTCACCACTTTTCGAGTTACCGGAGGAATGCGCTGAGTTGACTTTTGATGCGGTTCTCACAAATGGCGCGAAATGTTGTGTCCTCTAATTCTTACTCTAATAAGGACGAGGACCCGATAGTAATACCAAATAGTACACGTACAAAGAGGAAGGAGAGGGGGAGTGACACTTTGAGAATTTACGTGAAAAACCTTCTCCAAAATGAGAAGGAAAAACCATGTGATTTTAGTTTGAGAATTACTTTCACTATCTGGGAGTTCAGATACAAAAAGTTAAGAATCAAGTATAAGGAAATTCAAAAGAGTCACTCTTACTGTACAGGCCCTCATTATGTCACGATGTGACTTCCCTGTTCTTTCTCTCTCTTTGCTTGTGAATACAAGGGCTCAGAGTTCTCCCAAAAAATTTCGGATATTTTGATAGCTATAAAGTGAATGCTTATATAATGGGCGAAATCCTCCACATGGAGCTGTCACGTGGCACTGGGGTGTGTAGAAAGTCATGCCACCAACTTTGCAAATCCATTCTGCCGTGTTAGGAAGGTTGAGTGTACGTAGGCTGACTCTGCGAGGTGTTATGCCACGCATGTGCCAGAAGTCGCCATCCTCTGTGCAGGTTGTGCGTCGCAGAGCGTGCATGCTGCTAGTGATGTCACCTATGAGCTGGTGTCCTCGTCCATTACTGGCCACTATCTGTGACACATCCGCAGGCCTTTGGGCCTCTTAGGCTTTCTTTACCATGTTGACCTCTTGGTCCGCGTAGGCTTCTTGGGCCATTTAGGGACGTGGAGCTGTTTTGAGCAAGCGGGTCTTATGCTTGGTCTTTGGGTGGATCCGCTACCCATCAGGATCTAATATGGTCCGAAAATTTTATAGCAAGTGAATCATGATTGACAATAAGGCTAAAAAATGTCTAATTTTATTATTAAAAGCAAATTTAAGGGGTCTTTAGTAGGAGTCATATGCTAGGAATAAGTTATTTAAAATTTAACACGTTTATATCATTCATATTGTAAGTTGACTTTCTTAGTGCATTAAGGATTTTACTCGATAAATATTGGTTATTGAGATTTTTCTTTATCATCAAAATTGGTGTTATTTTTTCATTGTCCAAATTTAGTTTGATATTATAATTAACTGTTTATATTTATTGCGATTTATATCTACTGTAGATTATATATTATGTGTATTGTATATTCATATATATATTTCAATTCTTGAGTTAAATAGGTTCAAATTATTCGAGATTAGGGATCAATTAGTCTTTTTTAGTAAGGAAACATACAACTAATAGAAAATACTCTTTTTTTTTGTGAATACAAAAAAGATAATTAATCAATACCTAAGTTGTCACAATCTCGTAGCAAATGTTACTCGACAAAGATAAGATCCAAGCTCCCCCTAAACATGACTGTCTTGATCATCCAAATAGGGCATCAATGCACTAAAAGCTTTGCCAACAGCATAAGACTCTAAGCGGTCAATGTTACTAGCGAGCCAAGGCTAACTGCAGAGTTAGTGGCAAGTTGACTAAACATCCTAGAAAGTTGACCCATGATGATGGAAGAGGTTGTCAAGGAGTACATGGGTAGGGTAGAAGGGTTTAGAATAGATGAGGATAATGCAGCACCTAGTGGAAGCTCAACCAAAGGATAATGGCGATCTGGAGAATGGCAACATGTATGAGCTTGACTTTCCTCAGAAGTGGCATATTCCATTTATCCAAGGGGAAGTAGAAATGAAACCTCCAAAGCTATGGTTGGATGTAAACTAAGACAGCCGTGAAAAAGGTTGTCATTCTTTTTACTCACAATTATAGAAATCCTAATGGAGAAGAGATACAAAAAATAACGATAGGCCAATCGAAATAAAGAAGAGTGTTTTTCCGAAAAGAACGAATGTGTAATGTGTCACTAAAAAATATTTATTAGCATATTGTAAAACACGATGAGACGATAGGCGAGAGTTGCATACTTTAAAATGAATTTTCATGCTATGTCATGAGAGCTCCACGCAAAAAAAGAAATGATGTTGTTATACAACAGTATCTTGCGAAATGAATAAAAATAGTCAAAGAGGGACACCAATGAGAGATGTAGTGTGTTCACAATTACTTTCAAAGTTGTTAGGTATAGACCAAAACAAACTGGTCCAACCTAAAATTGGAGCAGGGGCCCAAGTGTCAAGAGCGCAAATAAGAAAGTATTGAACTAAACAAGTCAATTGAGTAATAGCTCTGCAAAGAATTAAATGGGACATTCAATCTCAATGAGCAGAGAGGGATTTAACACCCTAGTAAATGACTTAATTAAAAAATAGTCGAAAATGATTCCCATATTAATAGCTAGAAAGTTTTCTCATTATTTTAAAGGATTGTTACATTTCAAGAGTAACACCTTCCAACAATTATTTTAAAACACCTTTTAGTACATACAGTAATTCCAAAGCTAAATAGGAGGTTAAAAACTCATATATAAAATTAGTTATTTCCAAATCAAAGGGGGGAGAAAAGAAATCCATAGTAAAAGACATTTAAACAACGAGTGCACTCGAGCAGAGTTGCATCCTCTCAACTCATACTCATTCTCTTTCTCTTTCAATTTCAACACTTATTTTCTCTCAATATCTTTTTGTTTCCTTATAAAAATTACTAAATTGAGTGTTAAAAAATATATTTGGGAGTACGTCTCGGATGTCTTTTACCACTCGTTTAGTTTGTTATGGTGTATAAGATAATAATTTATAATTACGAAAATCGAATCAATTACTATTCAAATTATCAGAAAAAATAACCCGATTCCCTAATTTGTAAAATAACCCGTATCCACGGGACACATTAGGAGTGATGATTTATAGTTACGAAAATTAGACTTATTGCTATTCGGATCATTAGCAAAAAAAACTTAATTCTTTAATTTGTATGACAATCCATATTTACGGAATACATTAGGAATGATTTAAAGAATCCTTTCTCGTAAAAAAAACAATGCCTATAACTGATGTTGAAAAATAAATAAATTAAATATATTTTTAAAATTTTTTAACTTTTAACGTCACTTAATAAAATAGTCACAAACTTTTATTTACTGAACAGGCCTATAAAAAAATAATTAGGAGGCCCCATCCCCACGGGCAGTCGGACAACGCCTTAGAGGGCATTTTCGGAATATAGACATTTTCAAAATACGGAGAGCTGATCCAGAAGGGCGGGCTCTTGATTCAAACGCAGAAACAAGCGGACGGGACTACCCATCTTTGTCTTCCATGAAGAGATAGAGAGAGAGATGGAGAAGATCTGCGTCGCAGTGAGAGTGAGGCCACCATCTCCTGAAGAGAAAATCAATGGAACATTCTGGAAGGTTGAAGACAATCGCATCTCTCTTCACAGACCCCTCGGTACCCCTATTACCGGCGTCTCCTACGCTTTTGGTATCTCTTCATCTTCATTCATTCGACAACTTCTTCTCACTTTTTCCTCCGCGTTTTTGTCTACAAACTTTGAACTCCGAGATCTCAAATTTTGTTAATTTTGTCTTTGGCAGACCACGTGTTTGATCAAACTTGCAGTAATTCTAGGATTTACGATCTTCTCACCAAGGATATCATTCATGCCTCCGTTGAAGGATTTAATGGTACACTATTTTTCCTTTTTTTTAAAAAAATTTTTCGTTTATCCAGGTCTCTTAATGCTTAGACCTTAGTTTTGGGCTAAATTTTCCACTTCTATGACTTCCGTGACACATGGAGAGAAATCTGACATTTCAACAATTAAGCAGGAATTTGGGTCAAATTTTAGCATATTTTGCTTCTCATTTGAAAAACAAAAGTTAATTTAGTAAGATCTCTTCATATGATAAAAAGTTGGATCATGATATCGGTAAAATAAATTTGTAGTGCCAATCAATATTAGCATCACGTTGGGTTGTATCACTTCCATGTGGCCTACTTGGAGCTTGAGAAAGGCTGGAGTTCAGTTCAGGGAGCCTAGAAGCTCGAGAATTAGGGAAGTCTTAGAGTTCACTGCAATCACGGTTCTTCTGAAGTATCAGAAGTTTGTTTCTTCCAGTGGCTGTATTGGAAAATATCACGTGAATGTTGTAAATATTGCATTTATATTTTCTGTCCATATTTTCCTTTTATCTTTCTTTCCTTTGTTTCTTTCCGTTTATTTGCCACCGTGTATTTGCTGTATAAATTCAACGTTGAACGCTGTATAATGCATTGAACTAGAATGAATAAAATTGCTGGCATCAGTCGTCTTCATCATTGTGTCCTGAGCGCGCCTCTGCCATCGACCACTTTCTCTCCTTCCCCTTCATCCTTCGTTCTGTGTTTTGCTTAACGCAAAACTTACATGGTATCAGAGACAACAATGGCGTCTTTCCAAACCGCTTCCACGTCAAACGCCGCTAATCCATCCTCCAATCCTTCCTAAGACCACATGCTATAACTGATCTCACAAATCCGGGAAAAAATCGGTGACAATCCCGCTATCACCTTGGTCTCCAATTTACTCACCGTCGACAACTACTCAACCCTGGTCCAGTCATCGTGCGTGCCTAGAGCCAAGAACAAACTCCGATTCGATCAAACCAATCGACCCCGCTCCTCTTCTCGAAATCGGGCCGTCAATCAATAGATGCAATGACACGGTCGCTTCCGATCCAAAACTCACAATATCAAGTCCAGGATTAGAGAGGAAAAATTGAGCGACTTTGCTCGGATTCACTCAACAAAACGGGCCTCGTATTTTTCAATTAAAAAAATCGTTGGCAACCAGCCATTCTTTTCTTCATTACTTCTCAAACCCTATGGGATGAGCTCTTTCTATACCCTCTCGAGTTTGTGGCAAAACAAAACTCATTGCCGATTCAACGTGATTGTAATCCAAAGTGATGGGCTTAAATGATTCTCACACCCACCCACTTTATGCTCATGGAAATTTTTTTCGTTGTTAAAGGTCTTATGGATGTTCTCCTATCGCATACACCGCTTATGATGGTAACCTAAATTATTAAAAGAACAAAAAATATTCACCCCGAAGAAAGACCGTGAACTTTTGTGTTTATTGTTGCTCACTTTGTTGGTTCTATATTAAGATTGGCAACACTAGAAGAGGTGTTCCCATTGCAATAAAACCACACTATCGATAAATGCTACCAATTGCATGGATACCCACCTAATCACAAATTATATGGGAAAATTAGCACTGCTTCTTAACCTTAGCTTAAAAGTTATCGGGTCGAGGAGATATCGCAAAATCGCCTTGAATTCTTTAACTCATGGAGTTGATTCAAAGACAAGGATAAGCCGAGCAAATTTTCGACCTGACAAACCAATGGTATAATTTGAACTTCAAATTATTTGGAAATAAAAACGCACATGGATTTTGAACAACTTATGATATGTGATCTGCATTATATGTTCATAAAGTCCAACTTTTATTTTGTTAATCTTCCTGATGGAAGTAAAGCATGGGTTTCTCATATTGAAAATGTTAAAGTTACGGATAAAATGATGTTGGACCATGTTCTCTCGTGTCCCTTCATTCTCGTTTTAATTTGATTTTAGAGTGCTCCTGATGCCATTCATTGTCGCATATTCTTCTTCTCTAACGCTTGTTTGATTCGGGACCTTATTTCTTGACAACAATCCAATGGGTGAAGAAAGAAATGGGTTATATCATCCGAACATGTTGAAGTCCCTTCAAACACTTTGACTAATTTTCTTCTCAAATATGATCATTTGAACATTAAGTGTTTCACTTCACTCCGCCTCGTCTTCAATTAATATTTGGCATTGCATTTAGGGGCACCATTCTAGACTTAAGCTAATAGATAATCCCCTTGTAAAAGGAGTATTACATTCCATTAATAATAATGATCCTTGTTCTATTTGCCGTATGGCCAAGCAACAATGCCTTCCATTTTCTCCAAATATCCACACAATATTTGACGTGGTACATTGTGACTTATGGGACCATGTTCCGAGGTGTCTTATGACGGATATAAATATTTCTTAACCATTGTTGATGACGATCCGTAAACCGGATTTACCTCCTAAAACAAAAATCGGATACAAAATCGTCATGCTTTTCCAACTGGGTCACACAATTTAATGTCAAAATCAAAGTGATTCGTCAAACCTAAATCCAAGAAGACAGGTGTTATTCACCAACGTAGTTGTGCCACCATAACAAAACGTGTCGTGGAACGTAAACACCAACATTTATCAATGTCGCTCCATTAGATTTCAATCGACTTCCTTTGGAAAAGAGTGATTGTATTCTTACCGAATATCATCAATGAATCCCTACTCCATTGCTTGAAAATAAAACTCCATATGAAATTTTATTCGGAATCAAACCCAACTATGAAAACCTCCGTGTATTTGGTTGTTTGTGTTTTGCTTCCACCATCGCCAATGGCCGTACCAAATTTGATCCTAGAAGTAGAAAATGTGTCTTCGTCGGCTATCCGTTTGGTGTCAAAGGATACAAATTACTCGACTTAAATAGCTATACTACCTTTTACTCGCGTAATGTAATTTTCCATCCCCTTCCGTCATTGGAGATTGACTCTCCCATGTCCCATCAAATACAAACCCATAAAAACAGCCTAACATCGGGATCAATGGGGAGCAACTATGCCAAACTCAAACAAGGTCGCCATTTTACATGACACCCATCCTTTTAAGCAAACCATCGATGACAAAGGCAACCTATCTACCTGTTCAAGATCCATTTGTAAAAACTTAATCAACTAAAACATACACCGTCCCCATTTTCCATTCATTATTTTAACTATTCTAGAAAGGCTCTGAATATTTGAAGAATTTTTGCCATCAAGTGTCCTGACTTCACTCACTCAATCAAGAACCTAGACTACTCCAGGTAAACCACATTCTCTTGCAAATTGCATTTCACATCAAAGACTATCCCCTATATTCAGTCATTTTTCATCTGCCATAACATCTCATAGAGAACCACAAACATACGCTCAAGCCATTCGTGATGATAAATGGCGCGAAGCCATCAAAAGTGAATTAGATGCGCTAGAACAAAACAAAACATGGATCATTACTGATCTATCTCCTGAAAAGAAAACTATTGGATGTAGATACGTGTTTAAATTAAAATTCAATAGTGATGAGAACATTAAGAGATATAAATCCCTTGGTGGAGTTGATGGATACACACAATAAGAAGGTAATAAAAACATTCTCGTTACTGTAAACTCACTACCGTTAGATGTCTTTTGCCATGGCTGTTAAAGGATGGCATTTATTTTGATGTTTAATGTTTCTTACTGGCACTAAGAAGAAATCTATATGCAAAAACCTCTAGGCTACACCAAAGGAAAACCCAATCAAGTCTGTGGAAACTTTAAAGAGCATTTATTAGTTAAACAAGCCTCTATGGTTTTCCTATCTACATCTCTGATTTTTTGGTTTCAAACACTTTTTACTAAAGAAACAAACGAATCATTCATTGTACTACTGACTATGATGTAATTATTGCAGTAATGCCATTAGCTGATTAAACTATTTCTGATAGATCCTTCAAAAATCAAAGATCTAGGCGCTTTACGATACTTCCTTGGCATCGAGGTTGCACGATCAAGCCAAAGGCATACACATTTGCAAAGGAATGGTTCTCAACATTCTCGCTAATGGAACCCTTGGTTCCAAGTCATTCCCAGACCAAAATTTGTTAAGCAAAGAAATAACCATCTTAGAAGATCCAAGTGTTTACATAAGGCTTCCACCTTCTTTATCTAACCGGAAAGGCCAATATTTGCTATTACACATTTTGACTCAATTCATGACACTAACCTTTAAGATATATGGACTCTCTTTCTCAAATTACACCTTTATTCTCTTCCACCTTAACGTCCGACCTTCGAGCTTTTTGATGTAGATTGGGTTTCAGACTAATGAAAATCTATTACCGGAGTTTATTGGAGATTCACTTATTTCGTAGAAATGTAAGAAATCTATAATGCTTTTCAAGAAAATCGATCCTTGAAGAAATCTATGAACTATCTTTTGGTGGTCGATCCTCGCGGCCGAGCTCCATCAGAAATCAAGTACATTTCAATTCATGAAAGCACCAAACATATTGAGTTATATTGTCACTTGTTTGCGACAAGATTCAAGATGGAAGCATTTGGACTCATCATGGACCACCCATGGATCAACTTGCAGATGTTCAAAAGATTCACATCGCTACTCCTTATCCAAGTTGGGCATCATCAACATATATGCTCCAACTTGCCGGGGGGTATTGGAAAATATCACGTGAATATTGTAAATATTGCATTTATATTTTCTGTCCATATTTTCCTTTATCTTTCTTTCCTTATTTTTTTTCCTTCGTTTCTTTCCGTTTATTTGCCACCGTGTATTTGCTGTATAAATTCAGCCTTGAACGCTGTGTAATGCATTGAACTAGAATGAATAAAATTGTTGGCGTCCATCGTCTTCATCATTGCGTCCTGAGCGTTCCTCTGCCATCGACCACTTTCTCTCCTTCCCCTTCGTCCTTCGTTCTGTGTTTTGCTTAACGCAAAACTTACAGGCTGCCATTAGCCTCAAAACTGCTCTGCCCCACCCCCTCGCCCTATGTGGGAGTTTGGTTCTTCCCTCGACTATTAGGAGACTTGAGCCTTGGACCTCACTGTTTCTGGAAGTTTGAGAGTCTCATTTTGAAGCTCAGTTTTTCCGGGGAAAGTGGCTGACAGCTTGTCTAAGCGTATTATGCATGTTTCCTACCCTACTATAGAAGGGAACACGGGAAGCGGGTCAATGTAGAAGAACACATCATCAAACACTTTCCTGATAGTGCTATAGAAGACAATACAAAGGAGAGAGAGGAAAAGTTGATACTTTGCTCGGCAGCGTTTCAAATTTTGATTTCAGCCATTCTTTTCTTCATTCTTCTAGACCATGCCTCTCTTTATACCTATCTCTAGTTTGTGGAAGTTGTTGTTGCCGATTGGTGTATCCAAAGTGAGTTGTCCTAAATGTACTCACTTTAGTGGAAAATTTTTGAATTAAAGGTCTTATGGTTTTTCTCCTATTATGATGGTTTTAACAAGTAAATCCCTGATTTTGCATTGAACTTGTTTTTTTGCTCTATTTGTTGGTTCTATATTAGGTTTGCGCTAGAAGAGGGATAGATTGATCCAAGATATCCCGTGTCTTATCCTGTCACATCACTGCTTCTTCATTATTATTATCCGAAGGCAAAACCTTAATTCTTTAATTGGTTATACAAAAAAAAGTTTAGAAGCAGCAAAACTGAAACCAATGGTATAATTTGAACTTCAAATTATTTGGAACATTGATTTGAACAACTTTATTTTCGAATTAAGATTTTAGGAAGGTAGTTGATGGGTTCGGTAACTCACGAGCCTATCCGGAATCAGGCCTGTAAGGAGAGAGTGCCCTGGAAGTTGCAATTTAGCAAAAGCTCCTTCGAGTCTAAAGCTCCAAGAAAAGGAAACCCAGTGGGACATCCACTTAGCCTATGGTCCAGCAGGCACTGAGGCTGACCCGGGAAGCATGGCCCGACACCTTCTAGCAATAAACGGGCAATTAGGGCTAATCAGCGGAAGCTCCTCCAACTCAGTAGTCACAACAACTGTCCTGATAGTTTAGTAAATATCCGCATAATATTTGCCTGCGCAGCAGATCGCTCTGGGAAGGCAAGTGTAGTCCTTTAACGTTTCCAATAAAAACTATGATTGTCATGCTTATCCTAGGGTACACTTAAGGAGACAGCTTAGTCGAACCTCCAAGGCAACGGACGTCAGCCATGATGCCCTTGGAAGGACACACCGGCTCCAACTCTATAAATCCCTCTTCTCCTTTGCGGAAAAGGAGGATGAAGAATTCCCATCCTTAAGCATTCCTAAAGCATCAATTTACCTTCTCTCAAACCACTCCGCTTTCAAGTACGTCACTTCTTAAGCCGCTTAGCCCGCGAGTGCATAGTCTCTCTTTAAGCCGTTCCTTAGCCGAGCGTACTTATTGGAGTTCAATCCTTTATCTCTAAGTTGCTCCCTAACTGAGCGCACTCATTGCAGCTTAACTCTCTATCTCTAAATCGTTCTCCAATTGAGCGCACTTATCGGAGCTTAGTATTCCATTTCTAAGCCACTTTTAAGCCGAGTGCACTCATCGGAGTTCAGCCATTTGTAAAAATTTAATCCCTTAAAACATACATCGATGTATTTTCCATTCATTATCTGATCATTCTATCTGTTTGAGAAAAATTTTTGATTTGAGTGTCGGAGGACATACCGGAGAACGAGTCCCACCATCCAATGACTTCTTATTTGCCAATTGTGGTGTATAGGATCCAAGTTCGAAATAACGAAGATTAGACCCGCTTCAGCTCGACCTATCGGAAAGATGAAGCGACTCATTAATTCGTTTGATAATCCAAATCTAGGGACGCATTAGTAGTATATCATCCCGTGGTGGAGTTGATGAACCCAATCAATAATAAAATTGTTACTGTAATATTATTAAGTTAGCTGGCATTTGATCTGTTCCGTCGGTATTTTGCTGTTCAATGTTGCTCTACTGAATAAGATGCTTACAGTAGGCCGGAATTCTGTGGAATTAGTTTATTAGTTATCTATCCCAACCTGATTTTGAAACACTTAAGCTTGTGAGACTGACATGATGTAAATTGCAGTAATTTAACTATTGATTATGTTTATTCTGTAGGAACTGTATTCGCATATGGGCAGACAAGTAGTGGTAAAACTTTCACTATGAATGGTTCTCAAAATGATCCAGGAGTCATTCCCAGAGCAGTCAAAGAAATATTTGAGAGGATTCAGAGGGTATCATTGGCTTCCACCTTCTCTGAATTGCCATCATTACCATGACTAATACTAACACTACCTTTAGGATATGTGGACTTCCTTTTCAGCTTTACCACCTAATTTTTGTTATTGCAGACTAATGAACGGGAGTTTCTAATTCGTGTTTCCTACATGGAAATCTATAATGAAGAAATCAATGATCTTTTGGTGGTCGATAATCAGAAATTACAAATTCATGAAAGTTTGGAGGTAAATTGGTACTAGAAAATCTTTGCGGGTTTGGATTTGCAGATGTTTAAAAATTACTACTACTCCTTTTCCCAGCGTGGGATTTTCGTTGCTGGACTTAGAGAGGAAATTGTGAATGATTCTGAACAAGTACTTCGCCTCCTTCAAGCTGGAGAAGGTGAGAGAACCCCTTTGCGTATACACTTTTTTCTTGTGTTATTTCAAGTAAGTGCAACCACCCATTCCACTATGCTGCTGAAATTATTTGCTATAGAAAATAGGCACTTTGGCGAGACAAACATGAATGTTCGAAGTAGCCGGTCTCATACAATATTTAGAATGGTAATTCCTCCACACTAGGATAGTTATGCAGCTTCAATTCTATCCAACTCTTGCTTCACCATGTTTAATGTGGATACAATACATTATAGGTGATTGAAAGCAAGAGAAACGAGGTTGATTCTTCTAATGATTACTCGTGTTCAGATGCTATCCGTGTTTCAGTCTTGGTATGTGCTTTCAGTTCCCATATAATCAATCCATTTAAATAGCAATTTCTGGTGTTCTGCATCGAAGGCATCAATATTCTTTATATCAAAAGGCAAATTTTTGATAGAGAAAATTATATTTTACATTGACTATTTTTTTAATAGAAATGAAGGGGTATATATTAACGATGTGACTACCTTTTTTTGGCTATATCTTTAAATTAAGGAAAATATATATTAGGGAATCATTCTAATTATACACAAAATCATGATAATTATTTCTTCACATAATTATGGGATTATGTCACCATTTATTCATATAATTACTTTGATAACAATTCATGCCAATATTCTCTCTCATATTGGTGCATATAAGTTTTTCATGCCCAATTTGTCAAATGAGCTGTACAAATTCTTGTTGCATACAGCATTTGTAAGAATGTTGGCCAACTGGTTTCTGATTTAATAAAGGGGAATAGAACTATTTTAGTTTTGAGATTCTATTTGATAAAATGCCGATCTACTTCTATATGTTTGGTCTAATTATGTCAAACTGGGTTGCGAAAAATGTTAGTTGTAGCCTTGTTAACCCAAAAAAGGTTCATCTCATAACTTAGGGTAATGTCAATTTCTGTTAATAGTCTTTTAAACCAAAGAAGCTCACAAAAATCTTAAGCCAACTTCTACACTTGATAAAGCGACCACCTTTTGCTTCGAATTTCTTCATATGACTAGATTTTCTTTGATAAAAGTGAAATATCCGGAGGTAGATTTTTTATTTGAGATTTTTCCTGCCCAATCTATATCTCTATAGCCTTCAATCCTTAGATGATTATTTTTTGAAAACATAAGTCTTTTTCCTGGAGAGGAATTTAAGTATCAGGGAATGTGAAAAACAGCATCATATGGTCTTCATTTGGACAATGTATATATTAATTTACTACACTTATATCATAAGCAATCTCCGGTTTGGTATGAAAGAGATAAGATATGTTTTTTGACTAGTTTTTGATATCTTTCTTTGTACGTTGGCACTTGGTTTGGATATTTTCCAAGTTTGTGATTTTGAATTATTGGTGTAACAGTAGGCTTGTATTCTAATAGGCCAATTTTTGCCAATAAATCTAGGATATCTTTTCGTTGAAATAGAGCTATACCTTATTTAGATCGAGCAACTTTAATGATCATAAAGTATTTAAGTCCTAAAATTTTCAATTTGAATACTGTTGCTAATTGCTCTTAAAATTTGGATATTTTTTTTTGGATCATTTTTTTGTAATAATCATGCAATATACATAGGCTATTAAGATTGTTACTTTATCTAATTGATGTTTTAGGAATAGTGTATGGTTTAAATTGCTTTATTAGAATCCATACTTCCTCTTTGCCAAACTAAATCGCCTGAATTAGGCTCATGAGGGATTGTTTTAGTCTGTACAAAGTTCAATGTAATGTATATACTATATTTATTCTTGAAGTTGTTGCGTAGCTTGATAGAACATCCATCTTTTCAAGAGTACTGTGGAGAAATGCATTCTTTACATTAAATTGGTGCAGTGGCCAGTCAAAATTGGTTGTGAGAGATGATAAAACCCTTAATGTATTCAACCTAGGAACTTGTGAGAATGTTTCTTGATAGTCGACTCTTTATATTTGTGCATAGCCATTACTACCAAACTTACTGTATGGCTTTCAATTGATTCATCAATTTTGTATTTAATAGAGCACACTCATTGACAACCCACTTCCCTACGGGTAAAGCAACAAGAGTCCAGATTTTACCCTTTAGTAAGGCTTCCATTTTTTCCTTCATAGTTTGAACCCAATTAGCGTGTATTATAGCTTCCCCAATACTCATGGGAAGTCTGCACAGAGAAATCTCGTGCACAAAGATTTTAAGTGGTTTGGGAAGCTTTTTGTGAATATATTGTTGGCGATCAGGTACTTGAATCTTTGTTTTTCAAAGTTTGAAGAGTATCAATGTGGTGGTTTGCCATAATTAGGCCTAAGAAGTAACTTATAGCCAACAGCATGAATATCTATATTGTTAGAATTATAAGGCGTGATTAGAAAACTTAGGTGATGGGTCATCTGGTACTAAGCCAAGAGGGTAGCATGTTCTATGGTAGCTTTAAATGCTAGATAAAGTGATGTGGAGTCGGTAGTCGACGCTTTAATAGTTATAAGAGGGACTTTTGGTTCTGCAATGGTTGTCTCCGTATGTAGGTCCTCATTGAACCTCGGCTAGTCAAATTGTAACCAATTTAGCTCTTAATCTTGTTGCTCCACTTTAAGTGATGAATTGGATCCTAGTGGATTGAAGAAGGGCTTGGATTTGAGGAACATAATATCCATAGTTATAACAGTGCGTCCAGTGGTTGGATTATAGTAGCGGCATTCTTTCTAATTAAAGAAATATCCAAAGAAGAGGCATCATACAACACATAGATTAAACTTGATATGCTAGTTTTTGTAGAGGTGAACGAATGCAACACAACCAAAAATTTGAGAAGGAAGCATTATTAGTGAAGGTAGAGGAATATGAGTTGATAGGGCCTGGAGCGGAGTCTTAAAACCTAAGATTTTAGATGGCATCCGATTAATGAGATACACAACTATAGCAACGGCATCAACCCAATATTATGTACATGAGCTTCAAGTAGAAGAGTTTGGGCAATTTAAAGAATGTGGTGATTTTTCCACTTAGCAATCCTGTTCTATTGAGGGGTTTAAGGACATGAGGTCTTGTGAATAAGTCCATAGTATTAAAAATAATAATGAGATTGCCAGTTTACATATTCACCACCGTTATTGAATTGAAGAATCCTATACTTTGTCGAAAAATGTGTTGGAGTTGTATAAAATGACCTAAACACATTTAGGACTTCATACTTCTGTTTTATGAAATAGAGCCACGCCATTCGGTTACAATTATCAACAAATACAATAGAACAGTGGAAACTAGACATGTTTGATGTTAGGGATGGGCCTACACATTAGAGTGAACTAAAGTGAATGGTGCATCACTTTTATTTATACTTAAAGTGTATGAATCCCAGTGACTTTGAGCTAGAATGTAAGTCTCATACTTAAAAACTAAAATTGCCACATCCAAAAATAAATCTGAGAAGTGCTTTAGGTAATCAAATGGATGATGCTCTAACCGATGATTTCAAAGCCAAATGTGTTGCTTCTTGGCGCCATCGAGTGGTTCATGTGATATGCTCGGCCCATGTGGAAATCATTTGTGTAATACAGGCCTTCCTCTTAGTACCATGCCTTATGATCTCCATGGTGAGAATATGCCGAAGAAGACAAAACATTGAATAGATAAGTGTATGCTAGTGGTAATTTGACTAACAAATAGTAATTTGTATGACATAGAGGAAAAAAATAAAGTATTTGAAAAAGATATGGCTGGTAATAACATTTTAGTGCCAGCCCTTGGAACTGGACAAAAATATCTATTGGAATTCACAACACTAGAGCACCATGGTAGGGATGATTCCTTGAAATCTCTGGCGTAAAAGGTTATATGATCGTGGCGCTAAAATCTAGAATTTAAGCACTGCTATTGGTATCGTGGGAAAAACCAAAGAACATATTACCTTAATTTGGGTTTGAAGTGTTGGGAGGAGGTATAAGAGAGGGCAATAGTTCTGCAACCACCGTTGTCTTGTTTATTTTTCTTGTGTTTCTAGCAGCTATACCACCTATATTTCTAGCAGCATGTTTTCAAGCCTAGAGTTCATTCCACCATTCAAGATATTCGTAAAATTTGGAGCAAGTGTTACGGGTATGCTTTGAGTTACTATAGTGTGAGCACTTAATGTTATCAATAGTAGTTATTTAGTTGGGGCAAGAATTAGATTTTTTATCATTTATGACATATTTGATTATTGAAATGAAATAAGGTAGGAATAGAAAAATTATTTTCAGGGAATAGAATAAAATGATAATAGAGTTAGAAATTTTTATTTTTATATTTAGTTATTGTAATAGAATAAGTTGAGAATAATATTTTATTATTTAATATGTAGTAATAGTATGAGAAATATGATGATAATTTATATTAATAACTTTTTTATTTTTATTCAAGGAAATCAATTTTAGAGGTCGAAGAGTATAAATAATGCCTACACATTTATGTAATGATGTCCTCAACAGTAATGATATTTTTAATAATAATAATAATAATGAGAAAAAAAGGAAATAAAATTTATGAGTTGCAGAAATAACTATTAATTATATATAAGGAATAAAAAATATCTATGTTATTTTTTATTTTTTAAGTTAAAATAATAAATATTTTTTAAAAATATTTATTTCTTATAAAAAATCAATCAAATAATAAAATAAATATTTTATTAAAAATAAAAATAAAATAAAATTTTTATTCTAACTAACTAAATATTCACTTAAAAATAGATTTCTACGAGGGACTGAGACTGGTGAGCCCTGCTCCAAGCCTTTGGAGGCTAGCATAACAGCTAGTATGTGTTCTCAGTGTTCAGATTGCATAACCTTTTGCCAAATAGCTCCTGTACGGATCCGAGATTATGGCTGTTTAAGGAGAGGGAAGGGTCGCAGTGGTAGAATATGTTCAAGGCAGTCATCAATTCCTCCCAAGAAAACATACACTCAGTCTTCTTGCAATAGAGTGTTGTAGTGTTGGACATCAGTAGGACATTCCATAGGGTTTGGGCGGTGAAAATCGATTTCATGCGTCACTTGTTGTTGGAGGTTATAAACCTGATAGGTATCACTGCCGTCGAAGTAGATGGTAGCAATGGAGTTCCATACATGGTGGGCGGTAGGGAATCGAACAAATTTGCCAATCAGGGAGGGGTTCGTGGAGTTAATCAATCATCCTTTACTAATGGCATTGCTAGTGCGCCATCGCTAAGCGGAAAGGTCCGTTTGAGGTGGCTGACAGCAATCATCGATGATTTATGCCAATTTATCCTTGCTGGAGATGTACATCTCCATAATCTGGGACCAAAGGGCGTAGTTAGTGCTGTCTAATTTGATGCCAATCGGACCAGCCGAGATGTCGGTAGTCGAAATTGGGGCTGAAGCTTTGGTTAGGGCTTCCGTCATGTTGGTGGTGTAGTCGGCAAGCATGAAGGAAAGGTGAGAGTCATTGGAAGCTTCGGTTAAAGGAAGTAGTCCAAAAGCTTTGGCCATAAAGAGAGAGAGAAAAAAGAATAAAGGAAAGAAACAGA
Organism: Nepenthes gracilis; assembly: GCA_033239525.1. NCBI lineage: Eukaryota > Viridiplantae > Streptophyta > Magnoliopsida > Caryophyllales > Nepenthaceae > Nepenthes > Nepenthes gracilis. The sequence continues at coordinate 385,524 of BSYO01000026.1, read as the reverse complement.
AAAAAAAAAAAGAAAATCATAGGACACAGGAATGGGGATGATTAGGGTGCTCTGATATCATGTCAGCAAAGCAAATTTTTGACAGAGACAATTATATTTGTATTGATTGATTTTTTTACGGAACTAAAGGGGTATGTATTAACAATGTGACCATTTTATTTTTGGTTATACCTTTAAATTAAGGAATATATATATTTTTGGTTATATATATATATATATAGGAATTCATACTAATTATATACCTAGTCATGCTAATTATCTCTTCCTATAATTAAGGGATTATGTCATTATTTATTCCTATAATTACTTTAGTGACTACTCAGGCTAACACTTTATCCTCTACCATTTCCAGAATTTGGTAGATTTGGCGGGATCTGAGCGAATTGCTAAAACTGGAGCTGATGGAGTCCGCTTGAAGGAAGGAAAGCACATCAACAAGAGCTTGATGGTCCTTGGTAATGTGATCAACAAGCTAAGTGATGGCACAAAGATGAGGTATATTCTTTGTTTGAAGGTGGTGCTCCTTTCGATCAAACACAGCCACTTACATTATTGTAGTATAGGGGACACATTCCATATCGTGATAGCAAGCTGACTCGTATACTCCAGTCTGCTCTCGGTGGCAATGCAAAGACTTCAATAATATGTACTGTAGCACCTGAAGAGGTTTGTTTGCTTTCATTTTTGTGATTTTGTCTTCACTTCCACCGTGGTTTGTAAGTCATGGTTTAATTTTAGTGCATGGCCAAAATGACCAGGTTCATATTGAGGAAACAAAGGGAACTCTTCAGTTTGCTAACAGAGCCAAATGCATTACTAATTGTGCTCAAGTGAATGAGGTTAATTTGTCTTTTCTATTGTGTAATTCATATATTTGAACTTACATTTATCTGTTTGCTGTTCTTTGTTTGCATTTTCATAGTTTTCTGTGTATTTGAACGTTACTGGACTTGCGATGATGCTATTTTGACTTGTTTTTACACACGGTTTGATGGGCTTGCAAGTTATATCCCATGATATTCTGTTAACATTATCTTGATCTTTGGATATATGCTGTATGCTTTAGCATTGTAACACTAATCTAAACAGATAGCATCATCTTTGTAAGCATTATATTTAAATTCTACTTGTTTTCTATTTTATAGCATGTGATGGGCTGGACATTGCTTATTGCAATGATTAGCAGAAGCTAAAAATCCCTATACATATGGAATTTTAGGCCCACATCTCATGGGTAAATTGGTAGATAACTAGTATGATTGGAATTTTAGCCCCCCACCACCCCACCAAAAAAATAAAAAATAAAAAAGTGTAAACATAAAATTTGCACTGGAATCTATTAGATTTTGCCTGGAATAAGGTCAAGTTTTAATGATGTCATCTCTTATCTTAAGAAAGTGCCCTCAGTTCAGCTTCATATTTCAATGTTAAGATCCATCAACTATACTTTTCAAAATAATCTTATTCTTAGGATTTTTGCTTATCACTCTGCACCGTTAACTATCACATAAATAAGGCAATCGAAGCTTTCCAATCTATAATTTTTGGGGCTTACAGTTGGTTTCTGTTTCTTCAAAAACAATGAAGAATTAATTCCATGGCTTTAGTAAGTTTGTACGATATCCATGACCTCTGTTTTGTGCATTTCTTCATGGAAACATAGATTAGGAGACATGTTTTGAGAAAGCATTTCCAAGAAAATCAGAAACTGGAGGTCCCTATACCAATAGTTATATCTATTGGGAAAATGGAGAATAGTTCTTTCAGTTTTCAATTTGATACTTCATTTAGAAATTGTGTTTTAACTGTCTTGTGATGTGTACACTATTTTGTGAATTCATATGCACTGATTTGGAACCTAACAAATTTGGATCCAAGTTTGACCTAACTGTTGGCCAGGAATATAGTCTACCTATTTATAATTTGGTGAGATATAACTATATTGTAGTATGTGTTAGATTAAAATCGATCTTCCCTGTTTAAATTTCGTTAATTTAAAGATCAAATGCAAAAACTAATTAAGGATCGAAAACTAACATCCTGTTATTGATACTAATTATAATAGTTTGAATTTTTGTAAAATTTTTACTTCTTTGAGTCATCCAAATCTTAATACGTTTCAGTAATGGCATATATTCCGAATATTAGATTTAGGGACCCAAAACCAAGTATTACACATATATAAACATTTTCTATCAAAATGTCTTGGGGTGGTTGCCATCTAATAGGGAAGTAAGTGAAAAGTTATTCAAAATTAAGGAATCTTGGGGCACTTCAATAGATTTTATTTTATTTATTTTATTTTATTTTATTTTGGTACTAAAAAGGAACAATATAATCTCAGCCTTGTAATACGCTTTGATTGATTTTTATATAATGAGAGAGCCCTCACAGTGGAGGGCATTGAGCGTTCAATTCAAGTGATATGGTATCACAGACGGGACACTAAAATTTGAATTTTTTCTGCATTTCTTGGTGTTCTTGTTTACGTTATTGGACACGGTCGGTTGTAGTGAGGGAAGTCCTTGAGACTTCTGTGGAGGTGATTTGATTGCCCGAACATTGCCTCGCTGTGTTAGTTGGCGCACCTCAACGTCGTAGTCAGCGTTTATCTTAGTGATTCTAGTTCTTGTGGATGTGTGTTCATGCGATTTTCCTTGCCAGTGCTTGACCTCAATTGTTGCTGCTGTTTATCGGTGTTCCTTTGAATCTCTTTGGTGGTGGGCTTATTCTTCATCAGATGAGACGTTCTGTGTGTGTGTTGGATTGGCGAATTTTAGTTCTTACAAAGGCAGCTCTGATTCTCTGTCCTGGAATTCTCTCTTGCTGGTTCTTAGCATACTCAATGTAAATCAGGTTAGATTGTTTCTCTCTGTGTTGTAAGTTTCTCTATCTCCAGGGGCGCGTCTGGAGTGGGTAATCGGTGAGGCTAAAATTAGCACAGGGGTATTTCTCATTACCTTTTTCATATTCATCATGTGTTCAAGCAACTCAATTTTCCTTGGGATATGATTTATTGGTAAATGTTTTTTCATGTGGAAATTTCAATTTCAACAATTTTTCCTTGGATAGGAATTATAGGGCTGCATAGATGGGATTGCTGCCCTTCCTATAGGTGCTTTGAAATAAGTCCAATGGACGGTTAAAGATGCCCGAATTATGACTTAGATTTTGGGATTTGTTGATTTCCTTATCGTTTTTAACTTGAGGCAATGTAAAATTGTTAAAAGTACGTGAGAATAGATAAAAAGGTATATCATTATGACAATACTGCCCGCTATTTCAATTGGAATATGAAGTCTCTTGTTTGGTGGATTTCTCCATTCAAGATTATTTCTCTAGGTTTAAAATTTAGAGATAAAATTTGCTAACATGATTTATGTCACGGTATTGTTGTATCTCTTGCTACTATTCTAGAAGTTCATAAACATAGCAAACGAGATCAATTTTTGATGAAGTTATAGCCAATATTTGAGGCAACTTGCTCAAACCTAATGAATCATGTCCCTTTTGGTTTGGAGAGTTACTCTGGGAAGAATAAGCTCTTGCCACACAGATTTCTTTCCAGCAAGATGGAATATCATCTTATGTAGTAGTGTTTGTAGCTCATGGGAAAGGAAAGATATGGGGAAGGTTCAGTGCTTCAGTTGTAAGGAATATGGGCATACTGCTGCACACAGTGTAAAGAAACCTTATCCTTACTGCAAGAAGCCATGATATATTATTAACAAATGTTATACTCGTCCCTAGCATTGAGAAGTGAACACCTATCAAACTGCAGTTGATTGAGGTTTGGTTGGATCCTCTTCTTAGAATTCTATTAAAATTGGTGATCAATCAACCCCTACTCTTTGATTGGTACAATAAATGATCATTTTAGCCTTTTCAACCTTTGGGTTTCAAGGTAACTGTGCATCGTTATCATTACCCTGGCTGGTTGATTTTGGGACATCTAATCATGTGACTAGCTCTTCTAATACTCTTAGCAATGTGTGGATATATCATAGGTCATCTCACATTTAGATTGCTAATAGTATTTGTTTACCCATTGATGCCATTGTAGATATTAATTGTGCAATCAACAATGTTCTTGTATCTTCTAAGCTCTCGACTAATCTAATTTCAGTAGGGTAATTGGTTTATAATGATTGTAATGTTCGGTTTTCTCTAATGGATGTCTTGCGTAGGATTAGATGTCGGGAAAAATACTTGTGAAGGGGGTTATAGTTGGAAGCTTGTTTCCTTTGCATTTTCCCATTACTAATTTTATCACATTGGCATATACTATTATGAATAATAAGAGTGAAGTACGACAAATATTTGGGCCATCCTAACCCTCTAGTTCTCTCTCTTTTAGTAAACTTTGGCTTTTTGGGTAATAAAAATTTAATTTCATCTTATCTTTCTTTTGACTACTACATGTGCAAATTGGGTAAGAGTAAATCTCTCTTGCACTTCTTTGGGAAATTCTCTTTGACGGAGATATTTTCAACGTCCCTATTACCGAACCCAAACTATTAATGGAATTAATCCATCTTATTTTAATTACTAATGTTTTTAGGTTGATCCATTATTTTAAACTTAAGACTTGAAATAAAGCTGTCATAACTCCAAAAATCCCACATTGACTTTGGATGTGAATTACAAGTCAATAACAACCGATCCAAAAATATAATATCTACCAAAAAACACATGACCCAAAAATGCCAGACTGAAAGTGGCTCTGAGTACCGCCATAATATGACGTCAATACATGCGTAAGGAGATACGTCCATACAAAGATCAGAGTAACCGAATAACCATATAAGAAAATCGAAATCTACACTACTTATAAGAACATTGCAATAACTAAGTTGTTATAGAATCAATCAATTGAAATGAAAATAAATTGTCCTATAACTACTGTTCTGAAGCAAAAGACAAATCTGATTCCTTCTAATTCCTAGTCTAATTTTGTCGAAATTGCTCCTGAGCCATAATCCTTACCTACAAGTGTCCGAGCTCACTAATTTGGAGCAGCGTTAGAGAAAGATAAAAGTAAGTTGAATGCTTAATAAGGTATATAAATTTTGCATATTCAAATGCACATTTTACCTTAAATTAGTTGTGAGGACAATGATCAAAATTTCGTAAGTAAGATCATGAATTTCTATAACACACATGCACAACTTTTAAATTTTCTTTTTTCTGGTTCTTAATCTGAAAGATGCTATGCAAATCATACTCAAACATGCCAATTCTTATAGATCACGGGTTAGTAAGGCCTTATCGACAAAGGAATGAATAATCAAAACCTACGTTATATTTATTTTTATGCAACCGAGGGCCTTTTGCTTTTATTCAAAACCCGTAGGTAGGCCATCATACATATAATCCTATAGATGGTGCTGAACACCACTTTTACCCCGTAGATGATAGGTTCGAACCATGATTTTCACTATAATATACTAAGACATGTTATTATATATTATCGTTGACTTGTTTTGTTATGGTCCGATATATAAACAGATGAAAATTTTTTTCAATTATAAAGAATCATTTATTTTCTCATTCCGAAAAAAATATTTCTAATTCTTTCACAAATTGTAGAGTTTTCTATTAATTTGTTTCAAATAATGCCATGAAATGCCTTAACTTTCTATCGAAATTTGAACATGCTCTCATTAAAACATGCAAAAGCTATATTTTGAAGTTTACAAGTAGATGGGCTGTTATAGCAAAAGTTTTAAAGGAAAATTAGGACAATCTTGTCATGCTACCATCTTCTTATAAATATCAAGCATGTAGAGACAAATATGATGAAATTTCAAGGACTTGAAAACCAAAAATTTGTGGATTTTAGACATGTTGGACACTGTATGAAAATTAAACATGTAAGTGCATTAAATCAGAATTTTAGAACATGTATGAAAGAAAATTGAAGAAATCAGTTGAATAATACAATGTGCATAAGTTTAGACTTGAATTTTATGCAACATTATAGAAAAATAAAAAGAATAGTATATGCATGTCATGAATAAACATTTTTAAGTACAAAAACACAGGATGCATGAACATTTAAAATAATAAATGTTGAAAGAAGTGGAAAGAATTTAGTAACAAGGGAAATGACATTTGGGATGTACTTGTCTTTGCTTCAAATTTACTAAAATCTTACTTGGATTTATTTCAAACAGTATTCTTTAGCCTTTTCTCTATTCTTCTCTTTCGTCTCCTTCTCTATTTTCTTTTACAATTTGATAGAAAATGACTTAAAATTAGTCGGATGAGATTTATATAGAAGATAGGCTCACTTACTCTCATTAGGTATGCATCAGGTGTCACGGCGAAACACTGTCGTGCACGAGCGTCATATTAGGCATGTGTCAGGCATTGACAATCTGTCCATGGTATGCTCAAGTGTCCATTGGGCGCAAGCAATCTGTCAGAGAGCACTTAAATTACGGTCCGGAGTTTGTCAGGCGTGACCTCTCTGCGTTGAACATATAGGTGCGCCCGTCAAGCACCGGTCTGTCATCATTCTACCTTATGTTATCCGATCCAAAGTTGACTTTTATCCAATTTTTTTATTTAATTTTAACTTTACTTATCTTAATTTAATTAATCATGATAAAAATAAAAAATTTTGAACCTCGTACCTTACAGTAGTCATGCTTCAAATTGCTGCGATCTGATTTATAGTGATGTGTGGGGGTTTTGCTCCTATTATATTGTACGATAATTATAAATATTTTGTTATATTCATTAATGATTTCAGTAAATATACTTGGATTTTTCCTTCGCTCTATATTAGAGGTAATTTCTATACTGTAGATATTTATGGCCTATTGTGAAACATAATTTTCTACAAGAATCAAAGTATTGAGGTTTGATTCTAGTGATGAATATATGTCTTATGAGTTTTATGCTTTTATGCAATAAATAGTATTGTTTCTCAATACTCATGTCCTTATACATCTCAACAAAATGGTATCGATGAATGTAAGAATCATCATTTGTTAGATATTACTCGAACGTGATTACTTGATTCCTCTATTCCATCTTGATTTTGGGTTGAAGGCTTGTCAATGGTAGTTTATTTGATTAAGAGGCTGTCCTCACAATCATTAAACTTAGATACTTCATATTGTTGTCTTTATTAAAAATATCCTGGCTACATTGATTTGCGTTCAGTTGGTTGTATTTGTTTTGTTCATTTTCATCTCATAAATGTGACAAATGTTTGGCCCAATCTATTATATATGCTTTTATAAGCTACAACATTTCACACAAAGGTTATTTTTGTTACGGCCCAAGCTCTTAAAAAGGTTTGTATTTCTCATAATATTGTATTCTTAAAAAACCAATCTCTCTTTTTTATTCATGTTGAGTCTTGTAGCCTGACATATATGCTCGTCCTGATTTTGATAACCTCATCCACGACTACTGAATGATACAATTTAGGATTTTTGTAGGATGGCAACTAATTGTGGCCATTCATGAGTCTAGCTTGTCATCTAAGCCTAATCATCCTGCTCCACCTACGGGGATCCTTGCTTGAGAAACTAAGTCCATGATGATCTACTAGTGTCCCTTGTCCTCCTAATTTGTATGGATTTTCACCAAAATCTTCTTATGCTAATTTGAATTCTATTCCTCTTTTCTCTTGCTATTTCAAGGCAGTTAAACATGCATGTTGGTAAGAGGTGATGATAGAAGAACTGCAGGACTTGCAGGACCATCACACATTGGATGATGTTCCTTATCGTCCTCATGTTAAGGCTATTGGTTGTAAATTGGTATACTCTATCAAGCTGTTTTCTGATGGTACTATAGATCGCTATATGGCTCTTTTGGTTGCTCATAGTAATAGACAAGAGTGGGTTATGTGGAGACATTTGCTCTTGTTGTCAAGGTGATGACTATGCAAACAAATTGATGATGAAAGTACATTTCTTCGTGGTGATCTAAAAGAAGAGATTTATATGGCCCTTCCATTCGGCTTGTTTTACTCCATCTTTTTAGACGTCTGTAAATTGAGGAGATCTTTATATGCATTGAGACAACCTCTTCGAGCATGGTTTGATATATTTCATTTTGGATTGCTTTGTTTTTCATTTATGCAAAGTTAGTATGACTCCTCGTTCCTTCGCAAAAATCTATGGTGTTCTTCTTGTTTACATTGATGTTTTTGTTATAACAAGGATGATTCTTCATTAATTACTCGACTGCACCTGTGTCTTCACGCCTCGTTTCATATGAAGGATCTCAATCATCTTACGTACTTCTTGGGTCAAAAGTTCATACAATTTCTATAAGTGTTTTTTTAAATCAATATAAATATACTCGGGATTTGATTAGTTTGACTGATCTTTAAGATACCTGTCCTGCACATACCCCTCTGGAGATCAATGTAAAATATCGCAATGATGAGGGTAATCTACCTTCAGACCCTACTATATTGTGACAACTGGTTAACAGTTTGAACTCTTTGATTATTATTTGACTTGATATTTTCTTTACTATTTAGCATTTTAGCCACTTTTTGTAGATAGTACATCTCCTAAATTTTGCTAATGTTTGTCGCATCATTTGTTATCTTCATGGAATACCTAATCGTAGGTTGTTCTTCCCAGCCTCCTCATCTTTTTGCTTGGTGGGTTATAGTGATTCAAATTGGGCCGGTTGCTTTGATACATGATGATCTATCATAGATTAGTGCATGTTTTTTGGAAATTCTTTGATCTCATAGAAGAGTAAGAAGTAGGATTGAGTCTTTGAATCCTCCACTGAATCTAAATATTGTGTGATGTCTAATGCTAGCTTCGAGATTATTTGTCTTCGTGGGCTTCTGGTGGAACTTTGATTTCCACAATTTGATTCCACCCCTCTCCATGCTAATAGTGCTAGTGCCATTCGGATAGCTACTAATCCTGTTTATAATAAATGTACAAAATATATTGAGGCAGATTGTCTTTATATTTAGGGAACATTTGACAATGTTGTTCTTCTTCCTTGTATCTTCAGCAATTTCCAAATTGCTGATGTGTTTAAAAAGTCTATGACTTAACAGTGCCCTTATTTCTTTATAAGAAAATTGCAGCCTTTTGATTGACCAACATCAAGTTGAGGGGAGATGTTAACTAGGAATATAATCAATCTATTTGTGGTGTAATGAGTTGTAAATATATTGTAATTGTAACTTTTCTATTTTAGGCCTAATTAATTTTAGGTGTTACCGTAATCTATCTATATAATATGCTTTGATTGATTTCTATATAATGTATGAGAAGACCCCTCACTGTGGAGGGCAATGATCGTTTAATTTAAGTGACACCAAGACTTATAGCATATACAAAGAAGTTTCATTTAATTTTTTAATTCACATTTTTATATAATCAGTGAAAATTGGTACCACTCTGCTCATGTGCCAATGCTTAGCATTTTAATGTAGGTTTTGAATCCTGATAAATGGTGCCTTTTTCTGTCACTGAATGGTACAGCAATGGTGCATGTCATCAGCGTCCTAGAGGATTGATGTCTTACAAACATTGATATTATATAGGCGTTGCTTACAAACTAACAAATTTCGGTCTAAGTTTGAGCCAACATTGATAACATATATGAGGTGGTTTGATACGATTTTTTAGTAGAAGTTTGTATATAATGATTGAAAATTGGTACCATTCTGGATATACGTTAACAGACAATTGCTTAATGGTCAAACATAGGTTTGGAATCCTCATAAATGATTTTGCTGTTACTGGAAGAAATGGTATTGATGCATTACATCAGATGCCTAGGCTGTTATCTCTTGGGGACGTTGAAATTAAATTGTATATTGTTGCCTGTATTTCTGTGAAATCATGTTTCGACAATTAATGTTAAGATATAATTGCATATGTTATATCATTAGCAGTTCAATAGGGCATCATTATTGGAGTTCTAAAGTTATCATGAAAATGGCTGGAACTGGATCTACCAGTTATTTTCTGAGTTCATTCCCATACATCTGTGGATATTCTTTTGATTATTTTGAACCTGTATGAATTCAAAACACATTTTGGCTTGAACGTACTGCCCAATTTCCATATCTGAGAAAAGTCTGGAAATGAAATTGTTCTCTAGTTTTCCATAGAAAAGGAAAACTTGAACTGGATATGAAAATGGGGAATGGAAACAGAGCTCTGGGTTATACAACAAAATTTCCTCTCAAGTGTTTGCATATTCTGCTTCAACGTCAGTTTGATGATACCCTACTGATCAATAGTGATTCACTATGTTGTAGATCTTGACTGATGCAGCCTTATTGAAGCGACAGAAGTTGGAGATAGAGGAATTACGTAAACAACTTCAGGTCTGTGTGTTGTACAAGTCATTTGATGAATAGTTTTATACCGAAAGAAATGAAAGAAATTTCTTTTTCAGGGATCTCGAGCTGAGGTTCTGGAGCAAGAAATCTTGAAATTAAGAAATGGCATGCTCAAGGTACAATATTTTGTTGTTCAGTTTGTGGAATTCTGATCATCATGTGGAGTACTCTAATTTTAATTTGGTTAACTAGTCATGCATTTATGATTATTTGTATGCAGTATGAACTAGAGCGCGAGAAACTTGCAATGGAACTTGAGCAGGAAAGGAAATTGCACCAACAGAGAGATCAGTGCATCAAAGAGCAACAGATGAAAATCGACAACCTTAGCCATCTAGTTAATTTTTCTGATGGTGATCGAAAGTGCTCCAATCAGGTGATGCACCGGTCTTTGATTTTGTGATGACTCCATTTCAATTACTTTTTGGTTGAAAGCTGCAACATGTATAGTTGATTCTTTCTGATCTTTTCTAAATGCTTTTTTTTTTTTTTTTTTTTGGTTTTTTATTTTTTGGGTATGGCAGACTCAAGATTTCATTGGACAATGCATTAGTGAGAAAAGCAGTGGCATCGACAGTATATCTCAGGAAGATGCTTTCAGTACCCCTTGCTTCAAGGCAGCTCCCAATGCCTTTGTTGCCAGAAGATTCAATTATTCAAAGATATCCGATTCTATTTTTAGCCCTCTTCCCGTTACTCTTAGCAACGTGGTAGATGAAGATGCATGGGTGAAATTGAACAAAGGCTACGTAGCTGACCTTGATTCACTTCATATAACTCCTGCAATGAAAGTTCGGTCCTTTTCCTCTGGTGGTGCAAGCCCAGTGAGTTTCATTTTTTGTCTTTCTTTTTCATGAACATTTATAAACTTTTGCACTACATGTCACTCTTGTATGTTGTTAGAATATTTGTTAGGATTAGAATATTTATTAGAATATATTTTTAGATATATTGAGAATATTTGTTTAAAAGATATCATCGGCTGCCACTGCCACCGGCAACCCTGCTCTCCAGCCACCTCTGCGCCTGACGTTGCTGATTCAAAGCCCCATATCATTACCTTAATTCATTATGATTGTTATTTTATTTTGTCAATCTAGGGTTATCGTCTAAAAGCCTAGATCCAATTTCTTCTTGTTCGATTTGATGATTTTCGGGGTTTTCATATTGACTTCTCATGTGTTTGGGGTTTGTCATCTCCTGAGACATCGCCAACAATGAAGAGATGCAGATCTGACCCATAAGTCATGGAAGGTTCCAATATTTGAAGCAGCACCATACATCCACTGTTGTCTCTATTGTTGAGCTACTTTCTCTCTCATCTGCTTGCCACCGAAGTTTTTTGTCTTCTTCCTCGCATTTAGGGTGTAGGTGCTTAACTTTATTGGCACCTCCATTCAAATCAAACATCTTGTGCCCTATAGTCCTGTTATAGTTTGCAGTGGAAGCTGGTGTTCATGCTACAGTTCATACTGGCAATCAGTTCAGGCCTTGTTTGGTTGCATCTTTTTGGGGGCAATATTGTCCATTTTGGTTAGTTGTTCTTTGGTAATACTTGTAGTACTTAGTCATTATGGCTACTTGTCACGATGGTAAAATCAGTTACGGATGAATGTCTTGTATCTATTGTGTCAGAATTGTCATACATGAAATTAATGTTGATAGTTACATGAGAGGCTTGTTATAATTCCTAGACATATTACCCTTGTTCAATTTGGTAATCACTCCACCCATCTCTTGGCGTCCTCTTAGGCTAGGTGCATCAGATAACTGGGTATATTAGTAATTTATTTGATTATTGATTATACTCTATTTTTCATGAGTTTAGTTTTGTTGATGGCTCATCTGCAAAGTTAAGGATGTCGGTTTTGCTTTTCAAATACGGACTTTCTGTTTTCATTGGATTCTTTACTTGCCTAATTTTTTGTTTAATCTACTATCGGTTAATAAATTTACTCAATAATGTAATTGTTGTATAATATTCTTCTCTATTTACTGTGAGTTTCAAGATTTTAATATAATGGGGGTTACTAGTAGAGGTCACTGTGACTTAGGAGGCTCTATTTATTTGATATAAACCCCAATTCTATTAGATTGGGCCATCCATCTTTTTCTAGTTTGAAAAAGTTATTTTCAATTTTAATGTATGCTACTAACTTTGTAAGACATGTCAATTTATCAAATACTATATCATGTCATATTTTCCTCGTGCATATCTGTGTTGCATAGGGGTGAATCTAGATTTGTTGGTTAGTGAAAGAACTTTATGTGATTTGAAACAATCCTTAAGAATGTGGTTTTGTAGATTCAATGAAGTTATATTTGAGTAAACTCACTCGTTGTGACAACAATTACTTTGTGTTCTATTATCATTCTAATGTTGGGTGTATTTTTCTTGTTATTTATCGTGATGAAATTGTGATTATTGGTAGCATAGTACTAGTATCACTATTCCAAATTGTTTCTTCAAAATTATTTTCAGATGAAAGATCTTGAGAGTTTGTAATATTTTCTTGATATTAATATTAGTAAATGCCATCATAGCTTTCGTTTTGCAAAGAAAGTACACAGTGGATTTATTTTGAGAGATTGGTATGCTGAATTTAAATCCTTATGATTCTCTAATATATTCAAGAATTAAGGTATCGCCAAATAATGGAGATATATTTGCTAAATTGGAAATGTATTGACAATTAGTTGGTAAGATCAATTATGTTAATGTAACTCATCTAGATATAACCTTCTCTATTAGTGTTGTAAGCCGGTTTTATATTCTCCTCATATTCCTTATTGAGAGGCAGTAATACATATTAGGAAATATCTCAAGGATACATCAGGACAAAGCTTCTTATTTAGTGATCATGATTGTACTAGATCGAGGGTTGATGCCGACTGGGTTAGATTGTCGTATGATTGAAAATCTACTATTGGTTATTATGTGTTTGTTGGAGGTAAATTTATGTCATGAAAGAGGATGAAACAAAATGTGATAGCTTGGTTAAGTACAAATTGTGAATATCGTGTGTTAGCGTATATTACCTGTGAAGTGATGTGGCTTTGATATTTACTTTGATTATCTTGATTGTAGGAGTCCTAGGTTTTCTTACTTATTGTGTGATAATCAAGCAGTTATCCATATTATATTAAATTTAGTATTTCAAGAGTGCACAAAGTATATTAAGGTAGATTGTTATTTTATTCATAAGAAACTCTAATGGGACTTAATTCATATTCGTCATATAAGAACTAGAGATCAATATGCCAATTTTCACCAAACTTTTAACTGGAGTTTGAGTCACATATATTTGTAGTAAGTTGAGTATGATTAAAATCTATGCATCAATTTGAAGGGTAGTTTTAGAATATTTGTTAGAATATACTATTAGAATATGTCTTAGATTATGATGAAGAATATTCATTAATAAGGTAATATAGTATTTTTGATAATTTACACACACACACACATATATATGCACGCGTGTATATATATATATATATATGTGTATGTATGTGAATATAACTAATCCTTGTTGGGGGTTTTCTTCTCTTCCTATTCTCACATTTATCTTTGATTTTTAATCAATTAGAACTTTGAAATTTTTTTTGCGACTATATTTTCTTTAGATGAGTGCTTTGAAATCTCTAGGTTTTAGTTGAGGATGCTAGTTGCCAATTGGTGTAATTATGAAATTATGCCGGAAGTGCATCAGCTGTTCTGCAAAGAACAACCTTATTTTTGTGATGAAAAACATGTAATCATTCTGAGATTAACTTTCAGTACAAGATTTGAAACTGCTGGAGGTGTGGTTTATCATTGGGAAAACTCAAAAGCTTAAAGCTCTTTCAACTGCCTAGCGTTGTCTCTGAGTCAGATTTCAGATAATCTTCTGTGGAAATTTATGTTTAACTGAATTGGGGCACAAATTTTTTAGGGTTTCACAAATGATTACTACGAACAAGAGCTTCAAAATCTCAGGAAGCAATTGGAGCTTGCTACTAAAGACAAACATGAACTTGAGGTTAGCTTGTCCAGTAATTGCTAATTTTTCCATCTGGCGCTTTGAGATACTTTCATAACGTGCCTTACTGTGTTTTGCATGTATCCACATGATTCACAGGAGAAGCATGAAGAGCAAGTGTTATTAAATAACCAATTAAACAGAGAGTTGGGAGAACTTCAGAAAGAGGTTCAAGTAATTCGAGATATTCCACAAATGTTGTGTGAATCAGCGACTACTTGTAGGGACATATATGAGGATATCTTGTCAGTTGTGCAGGTAAAACTCTGTCAAAATAGACTTGTGCTTTTCGTTCAAATTTTCAATCAATTTTTCTTTACATTTTCCATTATTCTTGATTTCTCCTTTCTTAGTAGGATTTTCTCTGAATTCTTTCAACATTTTGACATTTGAGCAGAATTCTGTGGCTGATGAGAAGTCATTTGCTGCCAAGTTTCTCTCTAGCATCAGTGAAATTGGTATAAATCTCTTCTCAACTCTGGAATCTCGTATCGAAATGGCTATGGATGGTCGTAGATGCTTTAGCGGAGATAATTCTCTACTCCAACAGCAGTGTAAACTTTTGTGTGAGAGATTAAACAGCACAGTGACCTCATTGGCATCATCAAAGGTACAAAGTGCGGGGGTGAAAGAATCTGGGAGCACAGGGTGCAGCTGTGATTACAAGGTAGCTGCCTGGTTTCAACCGTCCAAATTTTACTCATCAAGAATTATGCTATTATTTTTGTTGTTAGCATGTGCTATTTCCTTTTTAAGATCATGATATTTTATTGATATCATCCATATATTCTGCTCTTTTTGATTGATCAATTATTGAATGATCAAGTTTAGCCCTTATATATAAACAAAGAAAGGGATAAGAGCAGAAAAACTAAGGTTTAGAAGTTTATATATACTCTTTTCCATTTGTCAGTTTGATCTTTGTCAAGTGCACATTCAAAAAATTTAAATCATTTTCATGTATTATGTGACTGCAAATTATTTGGCTCTCCTAAATACAAGGAAGAAATACCAGAGTTTATTGTTTTGATCAAGAGACCTAAGTATGGTTTCAGATTTTGATTCACAGCTAAATTTCAAATGAAGTGGGCTTAATTTGAACATGCTCTATCAGAGCTCATATTTTGCTGAGCCATTAAGATGTTTTGAATGATAGTACAGATGTTTAATCTTATTTAAGATGACCTTGCTCGACATTTATATCAAATTAGCGTAGAACTTAATGATTTGTGAATGTTTAACAGCTTTGATATACGGTGGGTTCGATTATGTTGAGTTCTGAACTGTTTTTTTCATTTGGATTTGGTAAAGGGATTCGTATTTGGGATAGAAACTACTTGCTGGAAGGAGAAACTGAGCAAAGAACTGAACACAATTAAGGACAAATACATTTGCTTGGAACAGAAGCTTGATCTGAATACGCAGCTTCTGGAAGCTTCTAAGGAAAAATACCATGACCTTGAGAGAGAGTTTCATATGCTGAAAGGAGAACGAGACTCTTTGTTTCATAAAGTCTCTGAATCTGCTGAAAAACTTGCACTAGTTTCTGACCAAAGAGAAATGATCTTGAAGGATTACAACAGTGAAGTACAGAAAAGGAAAGATCTCGAAGAGGAGATCAAACGGTTCAGTATTGCCTTTGCCTCTCAGCAAAGATCACTTGCATCCTTCCACAATGAGTTTAAAGCCAGAGTCGTCTGCCTAAGATCCCTGAATTCCCATGCAGCACCCGAGTCTCTCGGGTGCTGAAGATAGATAGTTTCCATACACATTTAACTTATTGAGTGCAGCGTTGCTGGCATTGCTCAACATGATATTAGAAGGAAATGGACGGCGTGGTGTGAGCTCATGTATTCAGTCGAAATTACTTCATTCATACGTGATGAGTTGATGTGCCCATAATCTGAACTCATGGCATGGCTGGGATCATGTATTGGAGTAACCCCACCAGTGATAATTCTGCAAGGATTGTTGCCGTGGTGTCAAATTCAGTTTTAAGTTTTACATGTTTGTTTTCCTTTCAAGGGGTTTTTTTTTTTTTTTTGGTTTTTTCAATTTATAAAAATACTAATCAGTTATCTAGTAGTGTAATTAATTTAGATTGGGCACTATCACCAATGTATTTTGTAATGCTGAGGGGTCAGTATTTGGTAGGCACAAGGGTGTCTTTATGTCAGCTCGCAAATCGAGGTGTTGACAAGCCGTGACATTGGTGAAGTTGCGTTGGGCATGCGTCTTTTATAAAGTATTAAGAGCTGTTCATAATATGGCGGATGATGAAATTGTGGTTACTCATCACGTTGTGATGAGTTAAGGGTTTCAGGCCATGCTGAGAGGACAATTTGAGGTCGCTGTTAGGTTGAGGGTGATTGGACGCTATCCAATGTTGGGGAGCAACTGGCAAGTGTTTAACTGAGAGGTGCGAGGGCCTCAGGATTATTCTAAGGGGAAAGATGTGAGGATGGCTGAGAAGGGTTTGATTCACTAAACACGTGTGGCTAAACACCATGTAGAGTGGCACTTGAATGGAAAAGTTTTGATGACTCCAGCACGCTACGTCTTTTTGGGAAATAGCTAGAGAAAGACGATAGATGGAGCCCACTGTGAAAACAACATGCATTAGAGAATCCAATCAGACTATCATATTATAGACTGCAAGATGGCCATGCATGTGTTCTTATTTAGATAGGTATTTTCGAAGTTTGAATGAATCATCAATAATATGCGGGCACAAAGGCATCTAAACAGGCAACGTTTACTCATTATACAAATTAGAAAAGTCAGCTGATTCTCAATCGAAAACAACTCACATGTGGTACTACTAAATGATACTCAAAGGGGATGTTAAAATTAAATTGCACGTGTTAATTCCCTTGCTCATTGGAAGTTTGTCGGATGGAGTTGTAATTTTGTTTTAACTTGGTAGGTCGGTAATACCCATCTCATTCCTCTTTGGTTCGACTCCAGCCAAGTGATTGTTTGGCTAACATTTAGGGGTGCCGTTTTTGTTTAGTGAGTTGTACCGACACGGGTAACTGACTTGATTTTATGTCCCATTAAAATGGGTTCAATTTAATTTTAAATGATAAAAGCATTAAGTCATTTTGAAATTAGGTCGTTTTTCTAGGTTGAGTTCGTGTCTTATGGTAATAGAATTTCTCCTAATATTTGCGTGGTGTTCAAGCAATGGCATTGGGATGGGCTTGAAATTTACAACCCTATTCCTATCGAGGTAGAAGCTGTGGATTGGGCACGAGACACCTTCGGGCTAAAGACCACATGAAACACCCTCTGGCAGATGCATTATTCTTAAATCTGCCCAGAAATTCCTATAAAATTTAGAAGGTAAAAGCTGAATAGTGAGATGGGTTTAAGCGAATGCAATTCTTCAAATATCAGAAATTACACAGCCATTTGAAGTAGTAAGTACACAATACAATACCTGACCTTAAAGCTTGTGAAAACTCGTTGAAAACAAGCTCAACAACCCAGAACACATGGATCTAACAATTGCCAGATTGTCTACTAGGTCATGCTTTAAGAGGGTATAAACCGTACATTCAATTAGGGTACGACCCCCATCCTTGAAATAAAGAAACCGATTTTGTTCTGACGGCATGCGATCATGAAGAGAATCACACGCTAAAATCGATTTGAGCCTTTCTGAGTGCTGCTGCATCATTACTCATAAAGCGTTATTACTAAACTTGAAGTTAGCCTTTCCAGTTCGCTTGGATCACAACAGCTCCCCCCTGCACATTTTCTTTATTCCTCAGACTACTGAACCGGTCCTCTCACGTGAGAGAAAGAAAAACAATCATTTTCAGTATCACATCGGATTAAGGCGTGCTAATTTGCTTCCACACATAAAATTTTTTCAATTTTATAACATGAAATTGATTCAAAGTTAGAAATAAGAACAAAATTATCTCAATTCAGAATGATATGATTGGTTTTAACAAGGACCAAAACCTGAAGCTCCATAACAACAAACTACAAAAACAGTGTCATAAAATCACATACTTGGGTCTACTATATCGATCCACTCAACCTAGTGCATCAGCCCATCACTACAAGCTGAATCGAAAGAATCATTACAAGCCATTAAACACTGAATTGAAAGAATCATTACAAGTGGTAAGCCATGAAAAACTAAGTTTCCATCTTATGAACCACAGGAAAAAGGAAGAGAAAAAAAAAAAAAAAGCAAGAAGTTTCCATCTTATGAAGCTCAGCAAATTACTGTAACTGGCAAGATTAAAATGTGTGGATGGCAAAATGCAGCAAGAATGAATCACCTGCGTAATCTACCGTCGGGAATGAACCACCAGCATAATCTACTTCAGAAGGGGACTGTTTGCCACTGCAGTTTAGCATATATCATGGCATAGAAGAAATCAATGTTCAGATTGAAAAGTCGAAGGATGTGCTACTTGTTTGCATCTATTCTGTGTCTAACCTTCCTTATTCCCTTCTCATGTCAATAACTAGAATGAAAAAAGAGAAAATGTTAACGTCAAGTCTGGCCAGGCTCCAATGCAGACTTTCTGATGGGGAGCATCGAGGATATATACACATCAGCAAGTATAACAACCAGAGGAAGTGTAACTTTTCCAATACCTTGTGCACAAACAAGAAGTATTGACCAATAATCATCACCTTCAGTTAAAAATGGAACCCCCAAATGTCAGCAAGAACATGAATATGTCAATAGCGACAATCAAATCTGTCAACTTATCATTTGTTGCATGAAAAAAGAGAAAAATGTAAAAGATAGCGGGCTGAATTATCATGATATTATCCATCTAGCACAGCTCATGCGAAGGGAAAAAAACAATCAAGCATAGAGATTTAAACACAGTACCAGATTGGATCTAAGAAAAGACTACTGGATTTCTCCATCCTCCCCAAGCTCCCCATCTTCAAGCTCCTCGTACCCGCCATTTCTTCGTGAACCATCACGGTGATCCTTCTTGTGCCTTTTATGTCGACTTTCACCATCCGAGTCCGGTGAGGGTTCGTGCTGCAAAACGTCCACCATTACACTTTTTGCTATTTCAAAACCTCAAAAGGACTACTACTGATCATTAAGGGCCAGTACCTTTCTAGATTTTTTCCTGTCACTGCCATGATGACGAGATTTCTTGTACTCCTCTTTTTCATCTCTATCAGAGCTGACATCATCACCAGCATCATGTTGCCGCTTTCGGTGCTTCTTTTCTCTGTCTTTATCCTTCTCTCTTTTTGTGTCTTCTCGATAGCTGTCATCCAGAACTTCACTGTCTGTTTCATCCTTTCTAGACCGTTCCTTTTTCTTCTCTCTTTCACGCTCTCTCTCTTTCTCCTTTCTCTCTTTCTCCTTCCTTTTCTCCTTCTCCTCTCTCTCTTTCTCCTTTTTGGCCTGTATTTTTTCCCCAAGAAAGTAACAAACACCCCCCCCAAAAAAAAGAAAAAAAGAAAAAAAAGAAAAGACAGAATATCAAAAGGCAAAAAGATGTCACTATTTGATCATGTAACATGACAGCATATTTGAGTAGCAAATAAGTGAGAACAAGAATTACAATCAGATCTGTTTAACTAGAAGAAACTGCCAGAAAGAACTCGAGATGAGAAAGCAACCAATTATGGAAATATTTTGACAAAGTCCGCTTCGAGCTACACAGAGACTATTACTTTCCCTGATTCCAACCATCAGGAAGCACCTTAAGTCTAAAAGAGAACTTCCTCTCAGTGTCACAACTTCCTGCTTCACCTTCAATAATTAAAAAAAAAAAAACCTAGTACCCTATGTTACAGATAATGACACAAACTGAGCCAATCAAAGATGCCAAAATGCTCCAGACACTTCTTATTTTGCATGTTGAACATCATTTGTTTTTTCGGGAAATGTCATCCATCCTATCTTCACAAGGAATTTGAAAATCTCAGCGACATGTAGTTAACTAAAACACCCATCATAAAACCCAACACCAAGAGATATTGATAAAGTAGCCTGCTATTTAAATTTGGCAATGACTGAACCAAAATCTAACAGAAATTAGAACCAACAAAGTGAAGGAACATAGTTAACAACAAATAAAGTATGGGAACTGTCAACAAAACCAGGAAGCATACAATTCGAATATAACAGAAAACTACAGAAGGACGATGAGGTCTGTGCACACTAATAAAACAATTTGTTGCCATACAAAATTCGAGGGCATTTGATGCATGTAGTAATCAGGCTTGGTTTTTACACAGATAATGAATTGATAACAATTGCCACCCAAATTCACTACAAGTAAAATGTTGATATCATAATGTATGGACCCATTAACAGGGACACCCAGAAAATATCCTACATTGAAGCAAATATATCGAAATCTAATATGTACTAGATGTAGCATCAATATATTGATCAAAGACAACAATACTGATCTACCTATCACTTATCACAGATAAGAAAAAGTTAAGCACATAGATAACAAAAAACAGCCGATATATGAGGATCTCACCTTGTGGGGGTGTGAAGAGGGTCAGATATATGTAGTCATATTCTTGCACTCAAAAAGAGGCTGAATCGAAGGCTTAAACCTATAACTTCCAGATAACCATGGAAAAATATTACCGTTAACACACCCTCAAGGTAAGCACTCATATACGATGTCTAATTTACTTGCAACCTTACTAGTGCTAAATACTCTGGATCCTAACTCTCAACCGTAAAACAAGCATGCCATCGTTAATTCTCATGACAACTTTGTGCTAAGAAACCTTCAAATATACGTGATTTTCTATTTCAACCAAACAGCGGATATTTATTGTTTCCACATTGTTTGAGGTAGCTGAAAAAGTTATATATACAGCACTGTATGAGAAAGAGAGGGTGGGAGAGAGAGGGAAACAAATAAAGAAAGGCATGGAAGATGCAATGCAGATCATTAATTCCATGAACCAGCATACAATCACTAAATAATGCAAAACTAAAGATACCTTTTCCTCCTCGCGCTTGCGTTCCTTCTCTTTTGCCTTGTCTTGCAGGTGAATGATGTAATCCTCAAAGAACTCCCTTGCTAAACTCTCTTCTCCAATCGCTCTGGAAAAGTTCAAGTATGAAAAACAGATGCAGAAACTGATGCAGGCACAGCCACAAACAGAAATTCCAATACGAGCTAACCTGTACTCTTCACTATCTTCAAATAGTGGCTTACAGTCATCCCAAGTAGAAGATACATCTATTTCCTACAATGAATCACGACACCCGTGTAAGAATCCTTTGCTCCACAACACAACAAATTAGGTATCAGGAAAACTCATTTTTGACAGATTTTTCATGATCATTAGGGGGGGGGGGGAATGGAAGGCAAGGTAAAGCAGAAATATGAGAAATCTCCAATTTATAGTAATCCATCTCAGAACTCCCCAAACGGGGAGAATTGCAGCAAATGAGTTGGATAGTCACATCCTTTCATAATTTATAGTTCGTCAACAAAAATATGCATTCAAAAAAGCGCAAAACAAAAATCAAAACATCGGACTATTTCTTCTATTTTCTGCTATCCATCCGGTAAATACACTGGGGAAGTAGTTTCTTCAATTCCCACAAAAGTTAACCCAAAAGTTGCGAAAGATTCTCTCCATACCTTGAGGGAATGCAAAAGATCAGTAAACTCATCTGCAAGACGCTGGCGCTTTTTAGCTTCTTTCTCCTCCTTTTCTTTGATCCTCTCAAGGAACTCCTCAAATACAAGCTGCCCCAAAACAAACAACCATAATGAAGCTCTTGTATGGGCATTTTGCACAATCAGAAGACCAAGATGAGAATACTCATGATAAATCTGCCAATATACACACTGAATACACAAATGGAGGGAAAATATTATGTCACAACATCACAAACAAAAGTATCATTCATTTCAGTATGTGACATTGGCCACAAAATCCACTTCTGGCACTACACTGCTATGTAGCACAGAAAAAGACCGTGCAACAAGGTGATACGGAAACAAGTTCAATGGGTATTTCCAAAAAGCATAGGAATCCGAAATGCGAATTAAACTACAATGTATAAATATAATTATAAAATATTTGAATTTAAAAACTTTATACAATGTAATTTAAGTGTTTAAGAGCCTTAAATAAAAAAGCATGCCCGGCCCTCTCTCTGTTCCCTCCCAAGTCATTCTTGTAAGTTGATTTTATTTTCCTCTCCTTCCCAGTAATTCTATTTATCTACTTCCTGAGTCACTCTTGCCCTCCTAACTCCTCTTCTACCATCAGCAGAGGCAGTGGCCTTCCATTTCTCTGTGCAGATGAGGCGGTGAACCTTCGGCACACACCTTGCTACACCATGTAACTCTCTCTGATTCACTCCTCTATCTATCATTTCTCTCTCACAACATTCTGTTTTTCTCTTTCTTAGGGTTTTAGATCATCAAATCGTATAAATTTGATTAATGAATCTATGCTTCCATCTTTTTCAAAAGGTTTCCCATGCAATTTTTTTAAAAAGCTGACAGTTACCAAGCTTTTCTCTTGGGTTTTTTTTTTTTTTTTGTGGAAAACACTCCCTGAATGCAAGACACAGGGGACCTGATTTTTCTATTCATAGCTCCACTCTAATTCGGAACAATAAATTTGCTTATCACACCACTATGAATTTCAGTTCAAAAAAGTTCAAGCAAGGCATTGAATTACTTAAAACCCAGGTACTCAAACTCAACAGGTTGTCAGAAACGCACCACCATAATTTCCAAAGATTATAGTTCACAATAATAAAGGATAAATTCCATATAATTCTAGACCCAAGCACGTGAATGTGCACCTAAACACCAGTTACAGAAAAAGAAAACTGCAAATACTAGAGAGCCAAACCCCTGCTGCAAACAAAAGAACAATTTCGATCAACTTGCAACTCATGATTATTAAGTTTGGGTTCAGAGCACATAAAAAAATGTAATGGATGACAATATCGATATTGGCACTGTTCGTAGCTATATCAAGTATAATGATTGATATTTTGAAAATCGGCCAATATATCATGATATTTGGACGATATTGTGGCATACACAATTTGTCACCGTATTGATAAATATCAAAATTGGTGGGCCGATAGCAAGATATGTTAGTAGATATTTTAAGTATCGACTGATATTTCATTTCATACAATCTGATATTTAGTAGAGTAATGCATTGAACATAAGTGTGAATTTGAAAAAAAAAAAAAAACCCACACAGGAGGAGGCTCCAAAGCTGAGCACAATTTTTTTTACCTCAGCAGTCAGCACAAATTACTCAATTAGAGATTTTAATTATCACACTCACAAGAGATCCAAGAATGTGAAGAGATGCACCAGTCAAGTAACACGTGACTAATAATCAATTTAGAAGCACCCTCCAGCAAACATGCTGTCTGAGAAAGTTAGAACAGCACTAAGAAGCTCAAAATTAGTAAACGAGAAGCTCATAACTAGTCAACTCTATAGGCAATCACTGACTAAGAAGCTCAAAACTACTCAACTCTATAGGCAATCACAGAAATATCATTCCAACATGTTAACCCAGAATGAAGAAGGGGATGAAGGTAGCTCCATGTTATAAGACAAGAATACGAAGGATTGATCAAGTAAACAGCAAACCAGTGTCAATTCATGAAACACAAAGCATATGTGACATAAAAAATCATGCAGTACCTTTTGGTCATAAAATCGAATACCTATTCAGGCAGACCGAGAGGGCAAGTCCCAATACGCGGGTAACTGAAGTCTACTTGTACCTTGTCTTACTAACACTATGACACAAATATACTGTATTTGCTACAAGCCTGCCCTAACCATGATATCTATCAAGCTCTATTTATAAATGCTTATAAGCAGCATAATATCAATTGTTGTTTAATTCATTAACAAAGCATAGAATCTCTTTACATTTATAAGAAGTATGCACAGGTTTCTTGAACAGTAATATCAACGTGTGTGTAGAGAGAGAGAGAGAAGAGAAAGAGAATAGATACCATTAAATTGACATCTGATATTGGTGGTGAACCAATTTCATCTGCGATGGATGCCTTAAAGTCCTCATATCTCCATGTTGATGTCACAGTGATCTGGAAGGGGGAGAACACTTCATGCAATTACATTTTTATGGAAACTTTCACAAGCAGAAGCACCATCATAAATATAAAGCAGCGGCTATGAATTATAAGCAGAAGCACCATCATAAATATAAAGCAGTGGCTATGCATGATAAAGCAAAAGCACCGTCATGAACATAAAGCAGTGGCTATGTATGATAAGTTTATTTTGTCTTACCTTGCACAACTTCATCACGTCTTTAATTCTAGTCTTATCATCATGATACTGTCGAAAGAGAAAGATGAACAGAGTTAAATGTATGAATACCACACTTGGTTCATTAGTTTCAAACACAGACAAATTGATGCAAGTGTAAGGAATCTGGTTAACCACCTTGACATGATCAATTCAAGAGATTTTTAGGGTACAAACTGCATTTAGGGAATGTATCCAAAATAATATGCTCAAACTCATTAATGAGGAGATGGCAGGGGATGTCCAGCTAGGATGCTGAACTTTTAGACGGGGCTTCAATTCTAGAAGAAAACAAAGATACAGCTACGGACAGATGGACACAAATGCCTGCCTGGTCCCCATCCAGCTAGAAGCGCCTTTGTATACCAGTAGGAAAATAAGATTTTCATCTAAAAGCTTTTATGAACATCTTTTACATGCAAAGCTGAGCAGAAAATACTCTATGGTAATCACTTAAGCCTTTCTAAATTTCTTTCTTTGCTTTTTCAAATAGCTAACTTTTACCCAACTGTCAACTGGCATTCCCTCCACGTGTCATTCCTCTATCATATCTCAAAACTCTCATCTGATCATTCCACTTCACTTATTTTTCTTTCTTTCTCTTTTTACCCCTTTGCGGTCATTACTCAACTGTCATTACTCTGTTCCACCATTGTGGTCATCTTGGCCGATGGAATCTTGATCTCTGGGCTGTTTCCCATCCACAAAACAGAAGGGTTCATGGGATGTTATTTTATTGAGCTCTTGTAGCAAGAGAAGATGAAGGTTGAGTAGCAAGATATTGATCTAGTTCATTTCTTGACATGGAAAGCTAGAAACAAGTTTCTCAAGTAATCATTCATCGATATTAACATGAATATTTTTTACATATGAAAAGAATTTTAATTTATGTAGGCCTAAAAGATGAACATTTTCAGGTTAGTATATCTATTTATCCTACTTTGATCACCTTAAAATTTCATGGAGTAGCATTCTGCAGACATACAGAGATTTACATCCAATCGTCCATGCAATTAACAGTTGAAGTTTTTATGCTAACTTCCAGCAATTTTATGCCACATCATATAATTTAGAATTGAGCTTTGCTAAATGACCCACCCATTATAACTCACTTTTTACATGTAGGGCCCATTGGGATTTAAAAAAATATATATAAATGAAAATGGGCCCTACATATAAAGATCAGGTTGCAGGAGGGTTGTAAATGAGATGGAGGTTTAGCATTTCTCTTTGGTATTCTTTGGTTCATTGGTTGCAATATGAATCATCCAATGTAATATAATTATTGGCTTATTTAATCCAGACAATAGGAAAAATCAATAACTAATGAAGCTCATAAGGAGGCTGGATCAATCATTCTTGGTTTAAGATATTTTCTCATTTGTTAAAATATTCCCCAACAGTAAAGTGCCCTATTCTCTCTTATATTACTGCTCCTATGTCAAATTCCTGTGTCTGCCACCAGATACAGGTGGATAACAAGAATAGAAAGCTATCATTAGTTAAAAAACAAAGATGCCATTGCAGACAGGCCAATGAACAGAAAGATAGTCACGCACATAAGAAAGCTATTTGCATTGACATTGGCCTATGTATAAAGCAAACATTAAATGATAAGTCATCATGGACAACGTGGTCCCACATGTAGGCCCATGTTGAATTGTTAGGTTAAGTTAACGCATGCTTTAGAGCTAATTCGTTGCCCTTGCTTAGCTTTAGTGTTATTTGCTTTGATTTCATTTATTGATATTTATTGTTGCATTTTATTTTGTTTAGTGGTCAACATTTCAAAAATTTCATCCGTTGATTTTTAACTTTCTTAGGAGTTCATAAAAGTAGAAACATCGTATTTTCCAAGTAATCTTGTAAATTGTTAGCGTTGAGACACAAAACTTCGTGGGTACAATTCTGATTTACCAGGTAAAGCTACATTGTACTCTATTTACTTGTGAGAATAAATATATACCGTTTGAGGTCGTTCAATAATGAGGAGAAATGCAATGTTCTTGTTTAAGTTTAATTAATAACACAAATGGTAGTTTAAGATATGATATGAGGGTTCTAATCTACATTGCAGGTGGCATCAAAACCAATGTAGTACAGACTATAGCTAACAGAACAAAATCAAAAATGGAAAACAAATAAAAAAATAAAATGTTATGAGTGTATTGCTCAATATCTGAGGCTTCTAAACTTTGCATATATTTGTGTTAGGGAAGGGAGCTAGCCCATGCAACCAGATTTTACATGGAGAACTCCATTAAAATGATAAGCCAGAGATCAAGGAGAGAGAAAGAGAAGGGAGAATACTGAATAAATGAACTTGGATACAAGAAACTAACCTGGTTCTCCAATTCTTCAGCCACGTCATCAAATAGATCTTTTGGAGTTGAACCAGATGTATTCCGTGCCACAGCAAGATAAGCTGATGATGCTTTAACCTTAAATTCACAAAAACAAAGTATTAACAACAGACCTTCAATATTATAGCAAGTTCAAGTCATCCATTATCAACATTTTTTCCTCAGTGTACTGTAAAGTATACAATCAATTACCTACCTTTTCGCAATATTCACGCCAATGAGTTTTAGCAGTGAGAACACCAGCAGCAATATCAGCTTCCAACATCTTTCGAAATTCATCTCGAGCTTTTCGCTCTGCTCTCCTTAATTGTTCCTTAAAAGTTTAACAGAATGGCCCCATAAGAACACAAATGAAACCAAATTTGGTCAATGATGAAAATAAGACATAAAGGCAGACAAATCAAAAGACCATAAGAAATACATTCAACAAACACCTTCTGGGTCTTCTTCTGCTCCTCCTCTTCTTTCTCCAAGTCGCGAATGTAATCCTGCCAAATAAGAGATGTCAATAAGATATTCCAGGAAACAATCACAAATTCAAAGGATATGTAATGAACCTGAAAAATTTCCAAGCGGTCAATTTTTTCAAGGCGTGAGCATCTCTCATCATCCTCTAACAGATCTTGAACTTTCCTCCAATGGCTGTTAACCTGTGGAATTGAAAATAACAAACATAACAAAAATCAACAGTGGCTATCAACAAATAAAAACTGAATCCAGGTTCACAAGAATGTACCTTAATGAAGTCACATGATTCCAGAAACTTCTTATACTCTTCCCTATTTCGCCTATACTCTTCTTGAGCCTTCACCTTTTCCTGAATGGTATCAAAATCCATAGTACTCGTAAGCAGCAAAAAGGAGTCTGGTAGTATGATAGCAGAGAATTGGTGACATGTAAATAATAAAGAGGCTCTGCCTGGATAGACAATTCTGGTGATATTTCTGTTCTCTACTACTGAAATTTTCCAATAAAGCTTGATTCCTTCCTACTACCTTTTTGTTCTTACCATGCCAAACATCCTAGGAGGCATCGCATGTAAGTACCTTTAACTTTAACCATTGCAATCTCAAAACTTCTATTGCTCCATCCCCACAGGAGCAGGGAACCCCATATTTATTGCCCTTTCAAAATCCTATTGCATAGCCAGACTTACTAAGTCCCATTCTGAAGTGAGTTGTTTATCGTTGTAGTTCATCTCACAATAAGCATTGTAAGACTTCCCTGGCTCCATCTTTTCCGATGGTCACCCATATGCTATCTTTCCATTTCTATTTTTCTTCTTTTGAGAGAGGCAACAAGCAGCTTGAGTTATAAAAAAAAAAGAAAACAAAGAAAAAACGATGAATAACATAGTTGGAAGGAACCAGCAAAGTTTATGAATTGGTTCACTTCATTTTCTTCAGAACAATGAACAGTTCAACCAGACAGCTCTTACCTTCTTCTGTAGTTCCACCAAGTAATTTTCAAATAGCTCTTCACGATCTCTAACTCTTTCAACAGCCTTAAACCGCTCATCATCTTCAAACAAAGTGATAGCTTCACTGGTCATACAAACAAAATAATTAAGACATCAAAAATTGAACTGGAAGTTTTATTGAATCAACAGTCTCTCCCTAGTGATTTAAACAAGTAGATTTAGACTTATATGTCGGAATTCCAGAAACCTCCATTTCATAGATGATGTAAGCTCCTTTGACTCCTGTGGGACAGATTAAAGGACAATTTAATTGTCGTATCAACAGAAGTAGCCAAATTGAAATTAACTCAAGTGGACAACATTGTATGAGCAAAATGCAACATACTTCCAACATTTTTATGAATTCTTCCTTTGCTTTTTTCTGTTTGATGCGTCGCTCCTCAGCTTCCTGCTTCTTCCGTTGGCCCAAGTACTAAATATGGTACAATCATGTTATTATAAAATCAAAACTTCCTGTTCAACAAGAGCATGGGATGCCTAGCACGCTATGATTATTGTAGCATTGACATACCAAAAACAAAGGTCACGTCCAAGAGATTGTCAAAGCAGAATCAAGAAAATAATACCTCATTAAATGCTTGCTTGCGCTCGCCTAGTGTTTTCAGGGCCCGGTATCTTTTATCATTGATTATCACTCTCATTGCCTGAAAAAAGATTCAGTAATTAGTGTAAAAAATTGCAGATATATCCGCAATAAGAAAAGGAATATTAATTGTTAGTACTTGATCCCAGGTCCAATCAGAATGTACATCTGCAGACTCCAAAAGCATTTTGAATGCATTTTTTGCCTCCTGAATGAAACAGAATTGAGTAAACAGGTCAAACCGTTACTAAAGGCCAAATAACATTAGCAAGATGTCAAATAGTTAAATAACGAAGGCACAAAAATGGTAGCATTATAGTTTGTACCTGCTTGTTGGAAAATACAAGAGGTTCATCATCGATAGTTTTCTCCTCCACTTGAGCCACATTAACTTTACCAGCGACAGCCATCCCTTTTCTTGCTTCCTGCTATTCATGTGAATTCAATAGGACACTAGGAAATCGCTAAATCACGTAAAACTCTCAACCTATGAAGCATGGGCATGGATGCCAGGTAAGGACACAGCATGACGCATAAACTATAACACAAAGTTTTCCATAAAAAGGGCACGAAATGCTAAGGACACGTCACTCAAAAGCTGTGGTTTCTAATTATGATGGAATATGATTGATA
Organism: Nepenthes gracilis; assembly: GCA_033239525.1. NCBI lineage: Eukaryota > Viridiplantae > Streptophyta > Magnoliopsida > Caryophyllales > Nepenthaceae > Nepenthes > Nepenthes gracilis. The sequence goes on along the minus strand of BSYO01000026.1, from coordinate 355,788 downwards.
AAACAACATATTTTATACTAAATAAGAAATAAAAAAAAATCAAAAACTCCATGACAATGCAAATGGAATATCCATAGACACTAAGATTCTCTAACTATCTATATTTCTTTAAATTGCACCAGAAATGAACACTGAAAACACTTTCCCCTAATCTCTCTCTCTCTCTCATTGCTAGTGGGAAGAATTCTAGACCATCTAAAGCTCTCTCTCTCTCTCTCTCTCTCTCTCTCTCTCTCTCTCTGTGTAAGAGAAGGTTCAAAAACCATTTCTTTCCAACAAGAGTGCTTTAATACCCACAAAAGTAGGTTTATAAGAGTCAATATTGTTTTTTAAAGAATGAAAAATAGCCAAAGCACATCCATTGCATTTCCCCAACATGTCCCAATTAAATACGAATTCTGAAGGTGTTTGAGAGTGCCAGTGTTGTCTAATACTGACACATTTCCCCATAAAAGTGTTATACTTCCTAGCTCGCAACACAAAAGTTTGCATCTTCATTTGGCGAAACAAGAATAAGAACTAGAATTACATAACCAACCATAAAAAGTAAAACAAATCATCTGTTTCCCCTTGATAAAAACATGTCACATTAATCACCAAAAGGCAACCCAGGAAACTATCTAGGTCACACATACCTCAAGATCCAGAATAGAAGCTCCGTCTACAAAATTTGCAACTTCTTCGGATGGTATCTTGTCAGAGCCACTCCTGCAAAAACCATTAAATGAATATTAACAACTACAAAAACATCACAAAGGTGGGGACTTGCTGTACAAAGACAAAGAGAAGCATGGAAAAAACTTTGGGATAGAAGGGGATGAGAAAGAGAGAGAGAGAGAGAGAGAGAGAGAGAGAGAGAGCAGCATAAGAGGAAGACTATACATCAAAGTTGGGCTGGAAGTGCTTGAAGGGCCAGAGATATTAGTGCTTCCAGAAGCCAAAGTGGGTGCATGATTCACAGTCACCTTTGGAGAATGAACTCCAGCAGCAGTGGTCAGAGCAGATGAAGGAATGACAGGAATGGTAGGTGATGCAGCTTCAACCACAGCAGAGGGACTAACAGCAGGTGGAACTGTTTGTGGGCTTGGTGCAACAGCAGGCATGGTCAAAGAACTACTGGAACCAGCAGGAACAGCTGCAGCTGAAGATGCATCAGTGGATGTGGCAGTCCCAGAAACTGAAGAATCGAAGGTTTTCCCTCCTGACAGTACTCCCTGGTTACCTGCTTTTTCAGCTTGCTCACGAGCCAACTGGAACCAATAGTCTCATTTTAGTTAGTATAGAAGCAGAAGCAATGCAACAGTCTCACCCTCAAATCCCCCAAAAAAAAAAAAAAAAAATAACCTTAAGTTCCTCAGGCATCGTCCATTTTGATTGCTTCGTAACCTTGTTGTAGTAATACCTATGGAAGTTGAAACATAACAAACGTTTAAACAATGGTGGAGCATGCCGAACACCAGCCAATGCAATATCCACAATCACAAGATATTAATATTGCGTAAAATGGAAGGTAAAACATACTTCCTTCCATCTGGGGTTGTGAACTCCTTCCAAACAGTCGATGCATCTGCTCTCTGTCATGACACAACTTATTAGGTACAAATGTAGATGCAAAAAGAATTTGTTGTTATTGAGTGCCTGGACAAGTAGGAAGTTAAGTAAACTACATAAAATAAAAATAAAAAAAACTATGTGATATTCACAATATAGGCAAGCTGTACAACAAAGCAAGAAAACCCAAGATTAAATAAGACAAGGAAGAAACAATCACATCTGATATGCCAAACTAATTTTGATGACGTCATTTGATACAATGTACAGTGGAAACAAGATTCAAAACAGAGATCAACTTGAAGCTCCAGTCTCACATAAAAATAAATAGGTATGAGCACATGTTACTGCATCAGCAATGAATAAGCAAATGCATATAAAAGAGACAATCTTTTCAACGTTGGTCAACAATTTAAACAAACCTTAAAACAAACCTTGAAACTCCAGTTTCACACAAATAAATAGGTGAGAGCACATGTCACTGTATCAGCAATGAACTAGCAAATGCACATGAAGAAGAAAATTTACGTGAAGCAGGTCAATGTTTCATAATTCTTGACAAAACCTTAAACAAAAAATGGTAGAAGAACAAGAACAAATTGTAATTAGCATTATTAGAAACAGCTTGCTCCTAATGCTATTAGCAGAAGCAACTTCCTAATTGATTGATTCATCGAGAATGTTATAACAGAAGATAACTCCGAAATTTTTAGAGTTCCAGTTGTTTCACGTCAGGTCACAATGCGAAAGGCAACAGTCAGTACTGACCAGAACCATGCCATGGAGGAGATTGATTCTAATCCACTATAATGTAGAATGAGTTACACCACCCGAGTACATGCACATTATAGGGGTACCAGTAATATTTCATCTCATCCAAAGGACCCTTTGCTTAGACATATGGTTTGACATAACACAAGAATAATTACAGACTACAGTTAAACAAAGAAATACATCTCATCCTTCAACTAGAAAAGTATAAACATGAGAACAAAAAATCAGTTACTACGATGACTCCCCCTTCCTCAAAGTCAAAGCGGGCTAATAATAGGTTTAAATGAGCTGCTTGGTCCCACTAATAATTCATAGAGTAGCCTAATGTAGATTTTTCAATTCTCTGTTCTGTCCTCCTTGATGAAAAGACAGCATATGAATCGACAAATACTGAATCATTCTAGTTATGTCATGATTTTCTTATCATTACACAGCTCCGATGCATTAAAGTACCCATGTCATAGAAAGATTGCTTATACACTCAAAGGACAGGTTCATGTACATAATCAAAAGAGGCAACACACACACACACAGGCACACAAGTGTGGCCACCTATAGGAGTGAATATGCAATCAGGCAATAAAAAAGCAATAAACTAGTCCAGCTTGGCTCAGACTTCTACTATGTTCATGAATAGGAAAAACTAATAATAATATAGGGTGACAAAGTTCTTTTGAAAGGCACACTGCCAGTGAGTAATAAAGGGTTGCAGTAACACAATCTGCAAACACAATAAATTTCATTTCCCTTTCTTTTGCTTACTTCTGTCAACAAGAATAAACAATGAACACGTAATTACAAACCTAAAAATCCCAAAAAAAGGCATGACAAATCCATAATCTGCTCTACATAGTATACACCACTTAACATGGATGATGTGACAGGACAGGAAGAAGCTTTGCGGAACAAAGTCCATATAAGGGACAAAAGGCAGACAAATTGTGGAAAATACAAATACAAACAATAACTATAATAAAGATACTCGGGAGAAAAGAAGCAAGAAAATCTGTTAACAGACTTAAGAAAACTACGGAAACAGTGCTGTCTGCCATCCAAATGTCATGCAAAAATCAACCACAAAAGTAAAGTGGGAAAAATTTGACACTCAATTCAATGAACAGAAAATTGCATATCTGCACATACTACCTCCCCACCACCGCCAACCCAACCAAAAAATAGGGAGAAAAAAAATGAACCAAGATCAATGAGACAGAAGAAAAGATAAAAAGGCAAAAATAACCCAAAAAACCGAGTGCCTAAAATAGAAAACATAATAAAGTGCTAAGAAAACAACCATCCTCCATGAAATCATTAACAATATAATCAACTGAAGGACAAAAGAGGTTGCAAAACTCAAAATCCATGATTAGTTTGAAAAGTAGAATCTTCTAAATGTATACAGCCATCCAGATTCAGCCCTCATTTCCAACAAAATGACGACATTATACTTGTGGGACTTGTGCAGTAGACTCAAATCCTGGAGAAGCCCAAAACAATAACAATCATATGAAAGAAGAGATGCAAAAAACTACAAAGATTGACTGGCTGAAGGAGAAACCCTTGTATATGCCAGCATCATGTATATAGAAAAACTAAAACATCCTACTGTTATTGGTAGAGAAAAAGTAATATTCCACCATAAAGGGACTACCATGATGAAGTCCTGATTCTACAGAGGCAAAGGCAATCCTATCATTAGAGATTTGATAGCAAATGATGTGATACCACGATATGAACACTGACAAAAAAAAAAAAAAATTGTTTAATTCCCATTAGCTTCTATTTATCCCAGGAGGAAAATATAAAAACAAAGGCAAAAAGATAGCTTCATGATTTTCCTTGGTCCCTCATTTTCCTTGGATGCAGATATAACACTAAAATCTCCACGAAGGGCATGGCCCAGTATTACTATGATGATCAGGGGAGACAAGATAATTTCATGATTTTTTTTGGTCCCTTATTATCTTAGGGTACAAATATAACAATAAAAAATCCCAATGCCAGCATGACCGTGTATCACTATGGCCACTAGGGGAGACACCTAAGTCATAATCTATGAATGCAAGGTCATATTCAAATAAAAACAGAAGAAAAGACAAAAAAGCAACTGTTTGAATCCAGGATTGGGTATAATAAGACAAATAAAGAGCAAGTATGAGACCAACACATAATAAAAAAAAAAAAAAGATCAGGTGGCCCAGGATCATTATTATCCAAGACACCAACAATGCCTCTAGCCCAAGTGACAAAAAGGTGGCCCAGTACACAAGGATGACCCTACAATTCTGAAACATGGATGAAAATATCAATATTACTATTAGATAGGGCTATATCAGTATCGGACATATTAGATTATATGTGATGTAGGGCATACTAGAAGAAAAGCTTATATTGAGAATCATAATTTAACAAGCAAGTATCGGCTGATATATCATCCGTATTTGCCCGGATATCGGCTAATATATCATGATATATATCCGATACAACAACATATTGCAGTTTTCCTAGAAAATACTAGTATTGGACACAATACTGATACATATCGTCTATTATTCAAGTATCATTCGATATTTTCATCCATGAAGAAACCCAAAAATGTTCCAAATGACAAAAATAAATGTAAATAACAAATCATTGCCAGCCTAGAAAAAGTGAAGCCACCTTCACAGTGAGCATTTAGAGCAGTTGACTTGCCATGCGTCTACAAACCAGTGGAAGAACATGCAAACAAAAGGAGAATTGGAATAAAACAATTTTGGTCATTTTGAGTTCTTTCATTTTAAGCAACAATTGCCAACAACCATAAATGAAAGCATAGCAAACAATTAACAAGAATAAAGAGGTCACACAAATCAATTAAAACCGCATGCTAACAAACAGAGGTCATACCAAATTCTTGGCGAATTATTTAAAAATAATAATAATAAGGAATCAAAGAGGGAAATGGCTCACCTCTAGAGGTGTCATCAACTCCAGAGGTTTTTCCCAGCTAGATTGTCTAGTTTTCTTATTGTAGTAATATCTGTCCAGAGAGGAAAATGTTATACAAGGAGCATTGTTTTGAAGGAAATTAGACTGGCAATACAAGTAATAGCCAATGACAAAACAGTAACTACAAAGCAAGTATCATCCAAGTTAATTTTTCCTTTCCCCAGTGAACATCTTAAACATCAGGGCTGGAATCTTGCGAGGAACAATACTCAAACCTTCTACCATCAGCAGACGTATGCTCTTGCCAATCAGATGCAGACTGTTGAGCAGCATCAGCAACATCGACAGCCTGAATTTCAAGCAAGTGCAAAATATGAAATGCCCTTTAACAGTTTAAGAAAGCAAAGTTGAAAACAGCCACACAAATAACCTCATTTATAGAACAGTATTGAAATTTATAAAATTCCTCATTTTTCCTTGGCCAGAAGCATACAAGGAACTCTGGAAAGAGACAGTTGAAAGAATGGCAGCTAAAATGTTGGCAAAATGGTGCCAGTAAAGCCAGACGGGAGAATCCTAAGCCTTATCCTTGACAGAAGAAAACATCATTGCCTTCCGATGATTACTTCACGAACAAAATCAGAAATGCCAGTGTTTTGCCTTTAGCCAACGGATCAACTTTGTCTCACTTAACAAGTTACAGATGAAAATAGGAATACTCTGACACAGTTCCTCACGCTCCACAATGACCAAACAGTTTCCATGGGTATCATTTTCCAACCATTATCCTGCTTATTTCTCCAGGTCGAGCCATGCCCAATCAAGAAATTCATGTTTGATAGAACATTAGTGATGTGGGCATCTCGGGTTTTATTTATTGAGATTTGATTTGATTGTTTATTTGATTTCATCAATAAACATGTTTTGTCATAATTTAGGGATTTCTGAAATTTTATAATTTTATTAGTTTATAGGATACATATAGAAGATTATATTTTATGTATTGTTTCATTATTTTAGCTCATTAATTGTGTTCCTTTTTAATTAAGCTAGGAATACAGTACTTCCATATAATAACCCTAATTTATTATTTGGGTAATCATTGGTGAAAAGAAAAATCTTGCCAGTGTCTCAGTAGTGAGTTTGGCAAGACTAAATGTGAATGCCTGTGTTATGCTCAATAGAGAAGCCCTGCGGAGTGTCAACTCTATAATGTAAGCAATGTGAACTATCAATTGAATGAATTTTTTACTACATATTCAATAAAGCCTAGAGGGGGGACCTTTATCTAATCAAGTCTATTGTCTGGGGACTAGGAAAGCTAATGATGATTGAGGAAGGAAAGGACATACAATTATAATTAAGAAATAATGTTTCACCTTTCCCCTTGTAATCTCTAATTCTCCCTTCTCTTCTTTGTTTTTCTCCTTTTCCTCTTTTCCTTCTTCTTTCCTATTTCCTCTTCCCTACATCAAATTTTATATCAGAGTTCAACTTCTTAATTTTTCTAGGCCTCTTGATTCATCTTATTCCCCACTGTAATATTATTATAACCACCCTCACCATAAGACCATTCACCAGTTTGCTTCTTCACCATAACAAAATCCACAACCACCACTACAGAAAATCCTAGCCAACGTCAAAGGCTCATCTTACAAACCAAAAAAAAAAAAAAAAAATTATGTAATTTACAAAGTCAACTGTTGAAGAGGTGATAGAACATAAATACTAAAAAGAGAACAATTTGCGCCCAAAAATATCTGTTGTGAAGGCTGTATAAAAAAAAAGGTCCGGAGGCTGAGAAAGAATTCCCTCTAGGTCAGCTTAGCATAGCCACTGACCAAACCCAAAACCCTAGCCATCATGCCTTTCTTTTTTCTTCTCAACTGAAGCTCTAACATTTGAACCCTCAACAACACAGAGAAAAGTAGAAGAATAGAAGCAGGAAAGTGACGAAAGCAACAGATCAGTATGTGTGTATCCATGAGAGAGAGAGGGGGTGCGGTTTGAGAAGGGAACTGAGAGACAGACAGGGACAATATATTGTATTGTACGACCACTTAATATTTGTTCTGCAGAATCAGCTTTTCCCTAAACAAAAGGCTTATTGAGTCGATATGTTTGGACTTCATACATTACTACTACTCCAGAAGTTGTCAATAAAGACAAACAACAATAAGCCCAGAAAAGATACTTTCCTTATCCAGGAGGAATGGCAAAAATACGTAGAAATGATGAGTTTGGGATCCAGCTAATTTTTTTACTTTTCCTTGACAAATCTAGGCTCATTCCACTCTATTTTTGGCAAATTCTTCAGCTTTCTTCCACATTATTTATTATATTTATGTGTGCTATTTTATTTCTTTTCAAAAATTTTGACCTTTACCTATTCCTTTGATTTCATTACTTTGATATATTTCCTTTGTTGTTACAAAAAAACTTTTTTTTCTTATTACCCTCTTTCCTTCAAGTAGTTACCATTATAGTGGACATTTATTAGCATCGCATTTGGTCATCACATAATTATTTTAGTAAATATTTGTCTGCATTATCACAATCATACTAATTCCCATAAAAAAGTATTTTTTATTTTACATTTGACTCAAGTATATACTAGTTAAATTATATTAGTTGTTTATTGATCTCAATTGCATTTAGTCATTTGTATTATATGCACTTGCGTAGTTGTTGCATTGCTTCCCATAGCTTAGTTGACCTAGGCATGGATCCTAATCAATTTGAAACTTTAAGTCAATAATTAGCCAAATTAGCTATTAATCAACAATAATTACAAAACCCCCATCATAATCGTCCAAGCTAACATAATCATTATTTTTCAGGCAAATTTAGTCCTAGTCAATCAGGTAGTCACTTTATAAATAGGATCTTACTTGTCAAACATTGACAATTCTAATGTTCCCATAAAATGAACTATTGTTGTAAGTAGAATGGTCGGGTACCTCGTAAGCATGATGATGCGGACATCCAAGACAAATATTCACTTTTATTTGCCCAACCTAAAGTGGCTGATTACTAGAGTCATCGTGTCATCTTCAACACACACATCAAGGTTAATGAACAAGCTTGTAATGCCATTTTGAACAAAGGTAATTGTATCAATATTATCTCAGCTAATATCGCTCCATCTTGGGTTAAAAGTTTTTCCACATCCTAATCCATACATTGTCGTTTGGATTTATACCTCTTACAAAGCAATTAAGGAATGTTGTCTTATGCATATTCAATTCTTACAATACAAGGTTCAAATGGAGGATATCATTATGATGGATATGGGGCATGTCATTCCAAGTCAACTCTAGTTGTACAACTTATATTTGACAACACAAGGCTGCTCCAACTCTTATTATTTGTAATAAAAGAACGAAAATTCATCTTCATCCTTCATTCCAAAACATGTTATCCATAAAAAGGGAAAAGACATAGGGACGAAAGGGTTGTAAATCATCGCTATAGAGTTTGGGAATATAATTGTAGGCAAGTCTGTTGTGTAAAATCTTCAGTAGGGTTCACTGATGAGACTCAATAGGTCCTTTAGGACTTTCATGATGACTTTCCTAGGGATTTTCTAAATCACTTACCACATTTACTTGGCATTAAATATGTCTCAGACTTTGTCTCGGGCACATCTCTTCTAAATTTAACTCAATTTACGATGAAATCCACTGAGCATGTTGAGCTCCATAGACAAGTTGGAAACTCTTTCACAATGTGATGGCTCAAGAGAGCTTAAGTCCACATGCAATACTTTCTTTCTTGACATAGAAGAAAGATAGATCTTAAAGGATGGGTGTAGATAATAAATCCATCAATAAGACCACTGTGAAATATCAATTTTCCATTCCTAAGCTTGATAATCTGCTGATCATGATGATTAGTGCTTGGATCATCTCTACGATTGGTTTAAAAAGTAGTTACCACTAAATTTGGATTTCCCCATGGGATGAGTGGAAAATGACCTTCAAGACAAGGAATGGTCATTATGAGGAGTCAGTCATGCCTTTTGGGCTCTATGACTCTTCATTGGATAGTTCCTAATGATCTACTTAGATAACAACCTTATTTGTAGTAGGACAAAGAAGCAACACTTAAATCACCTACATAGGTTTGTAATACACTTGTTTGTGACCAATCTAAAGAGTGCTCCTTGTTTATAGGTAGGGCTTCGTTTTTTCGGCTTCATAGTCTCCTATGATAGAATTATTATTGACCTTGCAAAGATTTAGGCTATTGTAGAATGGCTTAAACTCAAATCCACTCAAAATGTTCAAATCATTCATGGTTCAGCTACTTTCTTACTTCAGTTCATTAAGGCATTTAATATGATCATGACTGTTCTCAACGAGTACAAGAAGAATGGTGAATTCCATTGGTCTCCTAACACTACTAGAGACTTTTAAGTGTAAAAAGAATGATGATAGAAGCCCCAGTCATGTAAGCCCCTTACTCTTCTAAGATGTTTGAGGTCGACTGTGATGTATTAGATGTATAGGTGGACTCCATAGTTAGGAGTATCATCTTGTTGCCTACCTTAGTAAGAAATTGAATGCTGCAAAGCAAAGATATTCTAATAATGAGTTATAATGAAGAGTTGTATGCATTTATGCAGACCTCATGCCACTATCTTCACTACCAGTTATCTCATGAATTTGTCATTTATCTCAATCATGAGATCATTCATTTTCTTAGCTCCTAAGAGAAATTGAATCATAAGCATAGTCATCAAATTGAATATTTGCAAGCCTGTTCTTTTGTCATGAAACATAAGAAAGGATTTGAATCAAAAGGAAGATACTTTGAGTCATTGAGTGTCCTTTTCAATTGACATTAAACATGAGGTTGTTGTATTTGAAAGGCTCAAAAAAGAAAATGAGTCCTTCTAATTTTAGTAAAATCTTTCTAACTTTGCCGACTGAACAACCTAACACCACTATAGTTTTTGCATTTAGGATGAATACCTGTTTCGAGCTAATAAACCTTGCATCCCTAGGACATTGGTGCGAGATTTCATAGTTTAGAAGGTTCATGGAGGTAACCTATATAACCATTTTGGGCATGATAATACAATAGAATAGGTTAAGCAACAATTTTACTAGTCTAGTTTGAAAAAAGATGGGTAACAATAATCCATTTTTTGGATTATTTCATCACTGAAACATGACCTAGGACACTACATTGATATCCCCAAATGATGATGATGCACCAAAAATCAACCCTTAAATCAATTATCAAATCAATTAAAAACAAGTTCCGCTACCTGAAACATTAATCAATAGCCCAAAAGTTACCAACATGCTTATGCTGCTCTACCTTGATCTCATAATAACATAACACCTATCACTAAAAATCTTCAATAATTATACATCCATAAACACTATCATATTACCAGAATTTCTATAATAACAATATTCAGATCTTCTCAAAAAAGACAAAAAAGTGCCTCCAAATAATCCATCGTCAATTTTAGTATGACCATTTATTTTACCTGCCACTAAATCTAGAAACAAAATGATGCAAGAATAAGTCAAATGAAGAGCAAGTATAGATATACAAGAAAAGATAATCGATAAAATAGATCAAAAGCACAATGAGGGCAATAAAATAATCCAAGGAACTCAAGTATCACATAACAAACCGCATGCATGATAATAGCAAGTATATAATAAGAAAAGAAATATAAGCATAATCATGAGTTCCATATTTTACACAAACTTATACCAACAATCAAAATCACAATGAGAAACATCTACAACCACCATGATATTTCCAACCACTGTGAACATAAGGCTAATGAATTAATGCCCTATTAGTTGGGTACAATCCTTTCTTTGGACTACTCTCCATCACCCACATTAGGCTATGCTAAGAGCATCTCACCACACATTTTGGTCTGGCCAATCAATAATGCACACAGCAATAGCACACAACGATACATATAGGTTTTATAGGAAAAATACTTCATACAAATTAATATCATCGAGACTATCAGAATGACCTCGGTATCTAATAATGCAGACTATACTAAGGTACCTCAATACCTATACATACGAATGCAATAATGTTTTCCTATATTTTCCTATACTTTATCCATAGAATACAAAACAATATATTGTACTATATCAGACCATAACACAGAATATTTAGGATCCATATACTAATAATTTACGTTATCCTATGTAGTCCTCAACCACATCCTACTAAGATTCGCAATATCAATAAATCATGCTAGGAATGTACAATAATGTCAGAAATAACAACTTTAGAAAGCCAAAAAATAATATAACTGAATGAGAAGATAAATGAGGTCAATAAAACATAGGTAGATAAGCCTCCCAAATTAGTTCACACCAATATTTATGAGATTAAGACAACAAGAGATTTATGGAATATACTAGTGGTACAAAGAAAGGCTATTGAGTATACTTGCAATATGAAAGAAAGGTTATATAACATACTTGCAATACACAAGAAAAAAAAAAAGGCTATATAGTATACTTGTAGCATAAAGATAAAAGGTTATAAAGTATACTTGGCGTACAAAAGAAATATTATAGAGTATACTTGCAATACAAAAGAAGGATTATGAGGTATACTTGCAATACAAAAGAAAGATTATATAGTATACTTGTAATACAAAAGAAAGGGTATCGAGTACATTTGCAATTCAAAGGTTATATAGTATACTTGCCTACATCCCACTAGCTTGGACAAAACTCAAAATATAAGCTTAGCATTTTCCTCCATCAATTACAAACCTATCTCGATCAATAATTCAACAATATATCAAAATGTTACCATACATTGAAGATATAATTAAAATACCCAATGGTTGGAATTAAAAAGTGTAAATAATAATTTTCCTACAAAATTATACAAGATTATCAACTTACTAGCCTCCCTTTTCTTCTCCCTTCTCTTCCTCTTCTTTTCTTCTCTCTCCCTTCTCTTCCTTTCTCTGTTCTCTTGCTCTATCTTCTCCCTCTCTCTTGCAGCGTCTACCTGCTATGTTTGAAATGAAGCCATAAGCTTCATTCATATAACCTTCTCCTCACCGCCTCTTTCATGATTATGCATTCTTTTTTTATTAATAAAATATTACATTATTTAATATACATATTTTAATATAATATGCTATATATTACAGATAAGAGGTTTGGCCGCTTCAATCTATAGTCCTTGTTTCTTCTCATGCTTATATAGGCAGGATTTTTAGGTTGGATAATAATTAGATGCTCAAATAATAATTCTTTGGGCCCACTAAAATTTCCACAAATCGCAAAATAGAACCAATTAATTTGTTTATTGGATTACAACTCGAAAAGGAATTACAAATATCATATAAAAATATCAAAGAATTTTTTTGAAGGAATTGGGGGAGGACTTTCATATTATATATGGTAAGCCTTCTAATAAAAAAATTTGATCTGATTCCTATTTTTTTGGGGAAAAAATAAAGCAAAGATAGGTTGCATAATATGACACTTACCTCGCTTACATATAAAACCAAATCTATTCTGACTGCGATCATACTCATACTATGAGAAGTTTTGAAACAATTGTCAATATAATCTAATAGTATGATTAGATCCAAAGGATCTTTCCGATTGTTATGATTCCATAGTTTTTTTATTCATCCTAGTTTTTTTTGTATTATTCAACTTCCGTCATATATGGAAGATAATTTTTGATGTATTACTTTGAGTTATTTAATTGTTGTATATCAAGAATATTTTGAGACATGCTTAGGATGCAATTATTGCAGGTGAAGGATTTAAATAATTTGGGGATCATTATTTTGCAATACATGAAAACTTTAGTGGACCCAAAGAATTATTACCTAAGCACCTAATAGTTATCTAAACTAAAAATCCTAACTGATATATATACATATGTATGTATATTTTAGAAAATGAAGAGATAAGGATGGCAGGTTTAGGGGACCAAACTCCTTATCCATAGTACATAATATATTATGTGTGTGTGTGTGTGTGTGTGTGTATATATATATATATATATATATACTCAAAAAAGAAATGATAAGCATGATAGAGGTAACAGGTAGACACGGGGAGAGAGAGAGAGGAAAGAAGAGTAAGGGAGAGAGAAGAAAAGAAATAGAAGAAGAGAAGAAGGAGAATAAAAGGAAGGTTAGTATGTTGACAATTTAACTTAATTTTGTAAGGATATCGTTATGTATATTCCTTTAACTCCAGCCTTTAGGTATGTTGATTTTATGGTTATTGTTGGAGATAGGCTTATATATGTTGGAGCAAAATAATGAGCTTACGTTCTAGGCATTGTTTAGACTAGTGGGGTCTAAGCAAGTGTACCACGTAACCTTTCCTTTGTATGGCAAATATACTTCATAAAATTTCTTCCATACTGCAAGTATACCTCATAACCTTTCTTTTGTACCACAAGTATACTTCATAAATGTCTTATTGTGTTAATGAATAATTGATTTGAACGATTTGAGAGGTTTATCAATCCTATCTACCTCTGTTTTATTGAGCTTGTTTATCTTCTCATAAATTTTGTTATTTCAAAACTTGAGTTGATATTTGTAATAGTATTGCATATTCATGTGATGATTTATTGACATAATCAATCCTGCTAGGATGCAGTAGAAAATTACAACAGAAAATAACATAGAATTACAAGCGTATGGATCTTGAAAATTACATGTTATGATCTAATATAGTACGCCACTCCATTATGCATTTCATAGAAAAGATGAAGAAAAATGTATGAAAACAATATTGTATATAGATGTATGGACATCGGATTACCTTAATGTAGTTTGCATTATCTAATATTAAAGCCATTCTAATAGTATCGAGGATGTATATAAATGTGATGTATTTTTCCTATAAAACCTATGTGTATTTTTGTATACTACATTGTGGATATCTAGTATATCTACTTATTATTTATTGGCCACTCCATAGATGTGTAATTAGATGCTTTTAGCATTGTCCAGTTAGGTGATGGAGAGTAGTCTTGATAAACAAACCCAATTAATTGGGGGTTAATTCATTAGTGTTAGGTTAAGAGTAGTGAAAAATACAATAATGATGAGAAATATAATCTTTGCAGATATTAATTATGATATGAGATTGCACAGAATCCTTCAACTCGTGGCTATATCTCATATGATGCATTTAGCATTTTATATGTCATACTTGATGCATGGTACTTGAATTATGTGATATTTTTAGTAGCAAATATTTTTATTAGTCTCATTGTGCTACTAACTTATTTTGTAAATTATCTTTACTTGTGTATGTTTACTTGCTCAATATTGCATCGCTTTGCTTCTCGATTCAGTGGTAGGTACAATAAACAGTTGCTTTAGAGATTGATGATAGATTATTTTCAGAGCTTTGCTTGTCTTTTGTGAAACTATTTCGAAATTTCTGGTAATATGATAGTGTTTATGGGTAGTGTAATTATGGAAAGATTTTTCGATGATAGATGTTTTGTTATTATGAGATTAGGGTAGCGCGGCAAAAGCATGTTGGTTTATTTTTTAGACTATTGATTAATGTTTCAAGTAGCAGAGCTTATTTTTAATTGTTTCGACAATATATTTAAAGGTTTTTATTTTAAGTGCAGCGTCATTATCAAGGCATGTCAATAGTGATAGCTAAGTCAGAACATTGATGATGTCAAAAAAAGACTTACAGAATTTGGATAAGAAGTTCTAGCTCCTATTTTTATGAAGAAATGGAATCTTTTAATTGAAGGATCAGGAAAAAAAAAGGAATAATAAAATTATTGATTATAAAATCTTTTCTTTAATAGTTAGAAGCTGTAGAATATGCCAACTAGCCAAGCATAAGAAGAAGAGTTCTGTCCTCCACACCTCTTTACACATACCTAGTTGTCCTTGGTAGGACGTGAATATGGACTCTGTGTTGATACTACCTCACAGCCCTAAGAAGCATAATTCATTTTTTTTTTTTTTTTGAATTGTTTCTCTAAGATGGCCCACTTTATCTCTTATAGTAAAACTCTAAAGCTTCTCTATTTGCCAAATTATACTTTGTTAAAATTGCCAAATTGTTTGGTCTTCTTAAAGCTATTATATTTGATAGAAATATTTGTTTTACTAATTACTTATCGAGAACCCTATGGCATAAGGTTGGCACCAAACTTAGGTTTTTCACTTCATGCCATAAAAAGACAAATTGTTAAACAGATTTAAGAGTCTAAACAGCTTATTAAGATCCTTGTTCAACAAAAACAAAGGGATGGCCCAGCTTGCATATTATATCCCTATTAATAGGTATATAATCATAAGCCAATTAGAAGTTGTGCATGGCTATAAGCCTAGGAAACCATTAGACCTTCTCCCAATGTTTTTGCATCCTATTGCATCCATATAGGCCAAAGCATTTGCACACTATCTTCATGACTTGCATATCGAGATTAATAGATAACTAGAAGCAAGTAATGCATCATATAAATTTTAAACCAGTTTGTATAAAAGACAAATTCAATATTTGGATTATGCTAAGATTCGGATTAGACAAAAGAGAACCACCTAGTCTAATCTCTAAATTATAAGCCCAAAGTGTTAGCCCCTTTAAAATTTCATGGCAGCTTGGAACAAAAATCGATGTTATTGATATCCCATCTCATATTGATTTTTATCACACCTTCAACGACAAGAACATAATTGTTTACAAAGCAGTTATAACCCACTAGATTATGCTATTGTAGTCCTCCTAGATGAGCCTAACATTGAGACCTTACCCACTCCTACACAATTACCAAAAGCTACCTATACGCAGATAAAATTAATACTATTTTAAACGAGCAAATTATGTTCACCTATGAATGAGAGATTCAATGCTTCCTTGTTCCTTTGGTAGGCTGACTAGATTCAAAGTGTGCATGGACTATTAGAGAAACTCTAGCAGCTTGACCCATACTTATTAGAGTTCTATCAGAATCAACGGAATTGACCATCATCAGAGTCAAGTTCCTCACTTTGGGGATTAGTGGAACTATTAGATTCCAACCACCACTTAAACATGTCTATAAATATCAAATGATGATTGCATGACCACTTAGCTTGCAATCGAGAGATTGGGCTTCAAATTACTCGATAGGGACAAGATTCTACCACCCATAAAGAGTTTATGAAAGCATCTTAAAATTATATATAAGGAGATTTTAATTTGATTTGCTTAGTTTATTTGATTTGCCTAATTTCATGTTTTATCATATCACAGAGATTTTTTATATTTTGTAATTTTTATAGTCTATAGGATGCATATAAAGGTTAAATTTTATTTTATATTGTTATCACTTAAGAAATCATATTTATTTCTTATCAATCAATGAGCAAATTGCCTCAATACAAGGACTCCAATTTCATTGATTGGGTAGTAATTGATAAATTGAATTGCTATGAGAGATTATATTTTTCCCCTTTCCTTTGGTAATCTCTAATTTTCCCTTTTCTTTATTCTCTTCTCTACTTCTTCCCTTTTCCTATTTCTCTTCTTACTTTTCATATTTTCCCTTCCCTGCATCAACTAGTCCATACAGCCATATGGCTGAAGGCAAAATACCAAAGTTTGCATGCAACGCTTAACTGTGCAAACAAATGATAGGACAATTCAAACTGGTTGAGCAAAGAAAGTACATGATTGTCTAACATAAACCCATAAGTAGCTTATCACACCAAACAAAAAATAAAAATAAAAATAAACTTCAGAAGGCCAAGTAGAAAAAAATTAATTCCTAACAGCACAACCAATGACCAACGCATGAAACACCAGGTCAAATAAAGAAACAGCAAACTGCCATCTTTCCAGAGGTTCCATAAAACACAGCCATCACCATATTGCAGCTTCCAGCCGCAAATTCAATTGCCATTCACCAATTCTTTCACAATGAACCATTTTAGATGCATGGATTCCTTACATAATACGGCTTCCCACTAGTTCCACCAAAACCACTACTCCACATCAATTGAAGTAATCAGCAATCTTCACAGCTCTGGCAGCTAAGGACCCTACTTTTTTGGGCTAGAGACTGAATGACCCAACTAAAATAAACATGAATCCATCCAAATCAATATGCTTTCATGCTGCTGTCAGCTTTAATCTAAAGCAAAAGCCTAAATCCTCCATCAACAGAATAGAGAAGAAATAAGTCTAAATCCTCAATTTAGCTTATCTTAATTGATGATAGTGCAATAAATCCAAGATAGCTATAATCTCAAGTTCTTCAAGCCTGACAAGCTCCTCTCGCAGAGAAGTCAAGCTCCCTCTGGCTAATTTTAGATCAAATTAGTACCTAATCATCGAGCACAATAAATGAATGATGGTTGCTTAATTTATTATCTTATATTAAGCTTGACACAATGTCATCCAAGCTAGCTTCTATACAAATCTTACCACATTTCCTTTTTACATGGGAAACATTTACCTGTCAACAGGTTCAATGGGCTAACGCTGTACAACAAATAAGCAGAGGAACCCTCAAGACAGGTAGGACCCAGAAGGCATCTCAATTCTCAAATGATAAGAATATCAGGACTTGGATATTTATCAATTTGATTTTTTCACATGCCAATTTATCATTCAATTCTGCTCAAGCGTCATGATTTTGGTCTGTATTACTCTCTCCAAGTATAAACACACATAGGGTAATGCTACAGCAACATGGGACACCAAGCTACTGAGTAAGGCTTTCAGCACATGGGACACCAAACTACTAAGCGATGCCACCCTCACGCAACTTAAAATATATCCTGTAGGACAATTTCAAAGCACAGACAGTTAGACAACCCTGCAAAACAGCATTCTCTCACCAAACCACCCAAAAACAACACAAGCCTATGGGGTTGTAACAAGTGTCCTTTCCACAGCCAACATAAAACACAAAAAGGCAAAAAAAATCCCTGCACCACATCTTGAAACTTCGATAATGAAATTCAAACTTGAGCTCAAGATAAGCTCTGCTGATCAGCAAGCAAGCTAAGCAGTAAATAACAAGCTAAAGATAAACTTTTTGAGGGCAGCAACCCATGTCTTGCATCGCCCATAGAGGTGGCCCAATCAATGATCTCAATTAAAAAGAGAGACTTAAACCAAGGACCTTCCACGGCATACAAATTGCAAGAAACTTTAGAAACATTGGGAGATAAACCTACAGTGTGAAACTCTTTCACTCACCTCTCTTAAATCAAGGACAAACAAATGTAATGAAATCAAATTTGCACATACAAATTATAATATATACATGGCAGAACAAACAAATAGTTGGATTAAAGGTTATATTGTGCCAAAATAATTGACTCACAGAAAAAGAGTTAGCAGAAATTGAAGATTGTTCATCAGTTTGTTGAACTGGTGCAACAGGTGCTGAACTTTGATTTGCACTTGATACCCATGGCTGCCCACCAACAGGCATAGGTGCAGTTACAATTTGAGATACTGGTTGAAACTGAGATAAAATTCTGTCGTCAGTTTGCGACCAGCAACAAAAATGTGGCACAGTACTGGTCACAGAAGGGCATGGAACAAGGAATAAAAGATTCTGCATGGGGTGAAGTAATCTAGAAAAAATATTGAGTTTATACACATGTTGTACCATATATGATGAAGAGAGAGGCATTCCTTGGCCACCTGCAACATGCATATGATTACCGAAAGCTGGAATAGTTTGCTGAGTCTGTGGAGGTCCTGATGTAAGAGGCCTGTTTTGCTGAAGATATGGCATTGGCATTGCCTGTGATGACGTAGCATGACCAAGAGGGCCAGGCCTTGGAGGTAACTGCTGCACAGGTTGTGAATACTGCAGAGTATGACTTTGACCAGAAGGCATCCAAACATTTGACGACATATTTTGTCCAGCTGGATGGATCTGTAGGGAAGATGCTGGTGGAAAGGGTTGTCCCTGCTGCCCAGGAACCACAGGTCGGAACTGCAGTAGACAGAGTTCTATAAGACAAATCCAAGACTCCACATGACCAACCTAAAAAAAGGCGCAAACTCAAGAGATACCTGAATAGGCATGGGAGAGCCAAAACTCTGGGGAGGATCCACGGTGCCAACTCTGGGTGGCTGCAGATGCTTCATCATACATGCAGACATAAAACCAATAAGAAGGCTCAGGACTAAAAAAATGCACTAAGAATCTATTACACTTCACAGCAAGCAAAACTTGCAATCAGATTTTTTCCCCAATTGTCGAGTGCATGGGAACAATATAATTCAAAGGTTACTAGAAAGTATCAAAAGCTAGATTATAGAGGGGCGCGCTATGCAGCAAGCAAAACATGCAATCAGATTTTTTTCCAGGTTGTCGAGTGCCTTAGCACAACATAAAATCATTGGTTACTTGAAGTATCAAAACCTAGGTTATAGAGGGGCCCCCTAGAAGTCTAGCACATTAGAGTGATTTATAGAAGCTAAAAAAGGAATGGAATACATCTTAAAAGATAAGTGGTACTCTTGGAAGAGGATATCTATAGCTTCTGTAAAGACAGGTCAACCTCATGTTTTCACTTCTTCTTCCTTCCATCATCAAATGAAAAAAACAGTACCAGAGTGGGCAATGTACATGAGCTATGGGGATATAGACAGAACTTGAACACATGCCAGATGTAGAAAGAGATACGGGTGGAATCAAGTTGCTATTCTGCTACCTGTGCAGCAGAAGACGAAAGGTCATTATTGACCATTCCACCACCAGCACAAGTCTCTCAAGAAGCAGCAAAACAAGAAGTGTCAACGGAAATCCCATAATTTAATTACCTCCCCCTTCCTCCCATGCAAGCACGCACAAATAAAAACCTCCCATATTTCAAGTCATAACAGATCTTACAGTCATCTCGAGAAAGCAAAATACCGTTGCCGCCAAACCCTAATCATATCCAAATCCATACCTTGATTACCATAATCAGTCTCCTCCAACAAACCTCCACTGAAATACTGTTACCGCCACACAGTACATGCTGGTCACCCACTACATAAATGATTTTTTTCCCAGGAAAAAAATCATTACACCTCTCAAACATTAATATCCAAACCCATACCAGTCTCCTCCTCCAAACCACCACCGCCATACTGCTGCCCGCACCCACTACATACATGCCGGCCCATTCCACCACCCTTAACCTGCCACTACTGTACCCCCTCTCTCCTCTGTCACCTTGCACACACACTCTCTCCCCTTGTTCTCTTTCTTGCTCTCTGTTCTACTCCACCACCAAACAGCACCATGGGCGCAGCCGAACAAAACCGTGTATGCCATTAAACTGTCATTTGCACCACCATGCAGCACCACACAACCCTTTTTGAGACCATGCTCTCATCTCCTCCTCATTCTCCACTCACACTCCCTAACCCAAAAAATCAGTAAACTCATCACCACACCCCCCCAACACCAAGAACGATAGGCACCGAGCCACCCTCTGACCAACGCAAGCCATTTTATTCTATATTCCCTATCTCACTCTCTTGTATGCCACCATCTCCATCAACCATATTGATCGTGGTGGTTCCATGGCAGAAGCCACTGTAGTTGTGATATTCATGTAAGTTGGAGGTTGGTTGAGCAAAGGATTAGGGTTTCACTATATTAGCTTTTCCACATTGTACTTAGTTATAAAAATAAGTTCTTTACAATACAAGGGTAAATTTGTGTATGCACAACCCACTCTAGAACCCATTATGTGGGAACCCCATTCATTGAGCAATCCTCTTTATATCTTCCCCTCAGCCCTAAGTCTGTCCATCACTAACGCTTTATTTAATTGTTGAAATGGAATAATATAAGAATAAAATAATTGTTCTCAAAAAGTGCATTATGAGGGTAATAGAGTTGAGAATTAATATTCCATTATTTGGTTAGTCATTTGAAATAGGTAAAATTGAATTAATGATTAATTTTCTAGTGATTGGTATACAATAATAGCAAGAGTAATAAACAATAAATTTGCATAAAAAAACTTTTTACCCTTGCCAAAAGGAATAACATTCTGACATACACTAATAGGTTTGAAGTAGACCTAATCAAATTCGAGTCCCTAGTCGGCCAAGTTCTACTGATCCAAACTTTTATAGGGTTTGATCAATATACATTAATATTATAGACAGATACTATTAAAAAATTATGCATGATTAATTTTTCGGATTGGCACGATCATAGGTAAAAGTAATCGGTTCTGACCACTAGGCCCAAATTATGAATTTTTTTTGTAAATATATTTTTTATTTCAAATAAATACAAATTTCTAAAAATCATTTCAATAAATTTTATTTTCATGTAATTAACAATTTTTTATATAAAAAGTTTTCATTTAAATATATACATAGAAATTATTTCAATATATATATTATATATTTAAAGTATTTTATAATTTTAAATATTTTTATGTAATTCTGAATTTTCAAGGAAAAATACTTAAAAGAAAAAATGTTCATGCCCCAACATAAACTAGCTCGATTTAGATTATGAATGGGCATCACTCGGCACAAAGACTCTTGTAATCCTTTGACTTTAAGACTAGCTATGATTCTCCTTTGATTTTTGCCTAGGTGACCAGCCATATTTAACCCGACCTAATTTAACGATCACAAATTTTCATCTAAACCCTTCCCATGTCTGACCTGAATCCAATTTTGATTAGGCCTAGTTCGAGGTAAGGATAAATAGGAAAAACATCTTGGAATAGTTATTCATGAATAGCCAGGAATTAAACCAGGCAATCAGAAAGCAAGCATTTTTCACCATTTTCCAATTTCTCACAATTTGCAACAAAGAAATTGTTAGTGGCATAAACATTTTGATTTATGAGAACTGGTTGCACACTCCAGTCCAAATCCCCCTAATGAAATGTGACACATTTGCTGCAGAAAGCAGTAGCCCTATAGTAGCTGTAGCAGGGAAAGCATCACAAAGAATGAAAATTTCTTCAGATCCAGCACCAGAAGTGTCTCCTATATTACCTGCACTCAATCCAGCATTGTTCAGCTTTCTACCTCCTCTCCAATCAAACCATTTTATTTTTTCCCCTACAGTGATTAGAGAGTAGAGATCAACGCTAAATCGACTATCAACGGGTATAAATAGGTAAGCAAAACCTTTTTAACCCAAAGACTATGCAAGCTTGAGAACCAAGTTGGAACTCCCAACCATCAACCCTAACATACCCTAACATCCTAGTAATAGATAGACACCCTCTTGAGGCAATATATCCCCTTCTCCTCCGGAAATTTATTTATCAATGCAAATTCATGACTCCAAACGGTTCCAGAACAGCCATTGCTATAATGTTAAGGATATGTATGCCTACCAAACCTAAATGAGCTTCCCAAGTATAATCTTTCACATTATATGGTATTAGCCAAACATCATTCATAAGGCCCACCACTCCTTTGCAAATTGAAAAAGCTCATCCTCCTAAATTGTGAGCCAATTGTTGATACATTCACTATCCATGTCCTTCGCCGCTGGGAACTGACAACAATATTTCCATTCATCCCCAATAAATAAATTCTGATCCATGTCCTTTACCACTGGGAATTTAACAACAATATTGCCAGTCATCCCCAATTGACTAAAGGAAGAAGGAAAGAAAGATGGGGAAGAAGATCAACGAGAAGCCAGTACATGTCCATAGTTAGTCGAGAATTTCATTTTGTACTAAGAACAGATCTAACTGAAATTTAAAAAGATCAGTAAGACCAGGAATCTAAGTTGTAAACAAATTGGGGTCCCAAAGACCAAATAGCTACTTCAAACTGAGGACTGAAGGTGCACACAACCATAAGAAGCTAATTATATGATACAGATCTTATAATGGCATATTTCATATAGAATTGTGAGGTTACTAATTAGCAAGTGCTACAAGATAAGTGTTGCTAAATAAAGCACATTCACACAGGATCTGACACCACTTACCCCAATGCAGTGACTACAGAATGTGCCATCATCATGAGAACCACCATAAAATTCCACACCAGACTAAACTACCCAATATCGATGAGTGATGCCCACAATTTAACATTATATATCTCTCCAAAAAGACTATCTATTTGTACACTATATAAGCTTCAATACCTATAGCTCACCCTCCAAATTTTGAGCTTATTTTGCTGATGTATAAACCCAGGCCACAATTTTCTTAAACATTGGCATCCATTGAATTTAATCAGCAGATGCTCTAATTCACAAATCAAAGCAGAGACTTATGGCAATTTGAGTGTGATTTTTAGTAATTTAAGCCAATGAGAGATTTGAAGCAAAGACTGAATTTTGATGGGGCATTCCATTACAAAAAGAAATTCACCATCTTGTTAGCTAATGAGATTTGGAGAAACATTCCAATATGCGGTGTTGACCAAAGATAATGATGCGGAATATTTATTTTTTTTAGTGTTAACAGGTATATTTTCACAAGATCTAAGGTGGCACCAAATCCAAACAGTATGGTACCAGCAGGGCCAACTAACATGAGACATAGCAAATGCAGTTGACTTCCTCTCCCCATACCTACAAAACAAGGCCAATCCAGGAACACCCTGTTAAACTAGTTTAAACTCCAAATTGTAGATAGTTTCCATTCAATATATCGTTTCTAGAAACATGTCCAAGTCAGTTCACAGTCAACAATTGGTCTTGGTTCACTGCCCTACTGATCCTTGGTGAAAGTTTATTCTCCTTCAAACATGCCTTCATTTATTAGTTTGGGTTTCTACAAACCCAACAGAACCAGATTCTAGTAGTAGCACGACCTACAAAACCTGTGTAAAATAGGTTAGGTAATTCATTTCTTTCATAGAATCCTACAAAGATTCAATCATTGATCAGTACATTTTGAGGTAGAATCTTCATTAACTTTCTTAAGGTTCAATTTCTCGGTCAATCCCCAACTTAATTTCTAAAAATAGAACTCTGGGTGGAATCAGTTCTCGTCAAGGTATTTTCGCTCCTAGTATATATCTGATCGTGGCTGCTCTGCCAAACTTTGACCGGATACTTAATTGCCACCTGCTGCATGCAGAAATAATTAATAGAAAGACTTCCAATGAAGTTAAGCGTTCAACCCATTCCTCGAATGCATGGTTAGTGATTACTCTACAGGAAAACGGTGATCGGAGATGGGAGATTGGTGATCAGCACTTTCTTACCACATTTTCACTAGCTTGTATTTTGGCCCTACAAAGCGTAACCAACGCATTTCCTTGTCAAGAGGAGAAATTCATATTAAACTAAAATAAACTAATTCGTCGACTCTCGCCCAACCCAAACCCTAGATTCAACTCTTTATACATTAACAAAACCCAAACATCGATTTCCTTCGGAGACCTAAATGGTAAAAGCTAGGGTTTTGAGAGCACTGCCTAAATTCAATAACATAAAACGGGTGGAATGTGAATTACCGATAACGGTCGACGGATAGCTTAATGGTGAGAGGAGAATTGCTGAGGTTACTTTGCCGCGATTTTTGCAGATGAACTAGTAGGCTCCTACGCACACTCTGCCTCTCTGCTTCGGGACTTCACTTATGCAGATTCCAGTCGAACCGCGTAAGGAGTGGAGATAGAAATACGAAGAGAGAGAGCGCAGAGCTTGAGAAATGGCGGGGAGAGATGAGGGCGAGGCTGTGGTCTTCTGTTCGGCTGACGCAGAACAGGGACGTAAACAGGCTGGACCTGGATGAGAAAGTAAGGCGGCATCCAGTAAAATGTCTTCGCTTAAAAAAAAAAAAAAAAAGAAAAAAGGGAACTTCTCATTTATACCAACCCCGCGAACAAAAAGACAATGTTTGCTGAAAAATAAATTGTTCAAACATATTTTTTATTCGATGTGTACAAAAATATTTTTTAAATATTTGAATAAATAGAATATTCAGTTAATAAAAAATATTTCCTAATTAACGAGAAGACTTAACCTTCTGACTTAAAGCTCATTTATTTATTTATTATTAATCATTTACACTTCTTAGTATATTTTTTTACTTAAAGATAATACCATCGTTAGTCCATACTGTCCCAATTTTTCACTGATCATCGGCCAGCAACATTTTAAACTGGCGCCCGATAACCTCTCCTGCTCTCCCTATTGGTTATCAAATGATATGCCACGACCCGAGCTCACAGTTTGTTCATACCTTAACAGCAGTGAGTCAGTGTCCCTGATCCTTGCTGCCTTAATCCCCCATTATTGGTCATTGTCTCATCGTCCTAACCACAACGCAAGCCATTGCCGGTGGCATGCTGACGCAACTGCTATTTAGAAAATTTGCACATTAGAAATCTTTGATGATCTCAAATATTTTCTTGACCATATAATATCACTAAAGTATTAGAAATATTATCAACATCAATAGTGATGATTTTATATTATTTTTGGTTGATTTATGTGATAATTTATATATTCTTATACACAATATTTAAAAGTATTATGATAAGAAATAAATTTTTGGTTTTATATTTAACAATATTTTTAATAAAATAAATTTAGTTATTCATATTATAAATATAAATTTAATTGTAATTAATTGATGCACAATGTGACCTGAATTTTGCCTCAGAAATTTTAAATCAGAATTTTGGATCGTTTAACTCGGGTCTTGTATTAAAAACAACTAAAATAAGATGTCAATGGTGTAATACACAGATTACAATTTGATATATTTTGGATGTATTAAATATTATAAAATTATTAGATATATTGGATTAATAATAATTTGTAAAAATCTGAAAGACTCATATTCTTTTTTTTCCGCTCAAGACGCGCTACAAGCATGAGGGAGGCGTGTTTTCCGGCAGCCATGCGTTGGGCCTGCGCTCGAGACACACTTTAGGTGCAATGGAGTTATATTTTTTAGAAGCCATGCGTTGGATCTGCACTCAAGGCATACTGAAGACGAGAAGGAGGCACAATTTTGCATACGTGTGCGCTTGATGCACACGGAAGGCAAGCAGAAGGGGCGTTTTCCAAATTGGGCCATGTTTGAGGTCTCATTTGAGCCATATTTGAGGTATCACTTGAGCGCAAATTGGGCGTATAAAATGTGTGTAGTTAGGATTTCAAGCCAAATATTGCACAAAAGCCAAGAGAAGAGAGAAAGAGAGGAGAAGAAGGGAGAGAGAGAAAGTGGCGATCAAGCGTCTCAAATCATCCTTTTTGTCAAATTTGCTTAGATAAGATTGAGGTAAATGTCTAGAAACTAGATTCTTAGTCTATTTTTATATCCAATGATATTTGTGTATATTTCAGAGATTTTGTTTATATACATGTGATTTTCGTATACCTCATTGTTTATTGTTTACATGTACGTTTATTTTACTAATTTTTTGGTAGATCTTCACTAGTATTTATGATTTTGAAGAGTTTTATTGTAATGCCAAAAAATTTTTATCGAGAAATTTAAAATTAAATTGGGTGGATTTCAATTTTTTAACATGTATTAGTAAAAATATTTATAAAATAATAATAACAATAATAATAATTATATATATATGTTTTATGTAATTAAATAATGATAATAATAATTTATCACTTGAGCCACCTTTGGCGTCGCAGCGCATACGACACTTAATAGAAGCCATACATCCAACGGCCCCGTTTTTATTATTTAAAAAAAAGAGAAAATGTTTAAAAAACACGGAGAAATTAACAGCTGTCGGATGAAAACGCATCCGACGGCGGCAACTAAAATAAAAAAAGGTTTTTTTTAGAAAAGAGGGCAGCACATGCAACCATTGGATGTGAAACTCATCCAACGACTGCGGCTTTGTCTGAGGACGAAATAAGAAACCCTCGTCCTCATTTGCTCCTTCGGCGCCTCTCTCTCTCTCTCTTCTGAAGCTTCCTCTTTTCTCCTTCGTCTTAAGGTTTATTTCATCCCCTATCCATTCCCATAAGCAAATCTCTTTCTTCCTCTTCTCTCCATTTTGACGACCGGCGCACAGTGGAGAGGAGGTGTCGTATGATCCTCTTCTCTCTTTCTTCAGTGGCGAACTGAAGAAGGCGGTGACAACCTCATACGGCGACGCACTCTTCCTCTTCTGTTCTTCATTTTAATGACTGGCACACAGCCAGCCAAATAGAGGAGAAGCAGCAGACAAGGACAAAGTAGTGGAGAACAGCGCACAGCCTTCCTCTTCTCTCCATCAATATTTTGTTATTTTCTAACTTTTCACGTAATTGAAATTTTAAAAATTACTATTTATTTTTTTTTTCATGTCTCGTATGAGCTATAAAATTACAATATCTGAAGGCCGTTGGATTTAGGAATGGAAAGTTCAATTCAACTTTGTACAAAGAGTAAGGAAATGGTTAAAATTAATAAATTTATAGTGTGAAGTTTTTTGAACTAGTTTACTGGAGATGAATGCTTGTTACCGAAAGAGTCTGGTGAACTTTATTACCAAAAGTTGCTTGATATAAATATTTATTTTTGAATATAAACTTAAACAATTAGCAACGTGAAAATGACCATCTAGTTAGGTAATATTGGAAAGTTTTTTGTTTGCTGGAGGTTGAAGAGTAAACTATTTTTAACTAAATATATATTTAATTATTTTTAAAGTTTTTAAAAAATATCATCTAATTGATATATAGGGTTAGTGTAGATGCAGATAGTCTCATATATCAAATAAATTATATTAAATATTAAAATTTAAAATAATAATATATATAATTTAATTTAAATATTTTTAAAAAAACTTATATATATGTTCTTATAATCCTACCATAATGCTAACACTTAAGTTATTGTTATTATTATATAAAGATAAAAATTAATATCATAACACTAATATTTGTACTATATTTAGTTTGATTCATGATTATACATTAGGTAACATTATTAAAGAAAAAGAAAAAATAAATGAAAAGAAGATATTTTATCTTGTCCACTAATCTAAAAAAAATTAATTAGTCTTTTAATTAAAATAATTTTTTTAAAAAAATCAGGCAGTTCTTTATTTAAACTTTTATTTCAATATTAAAAGAGTTCAAAATAAAATAATTTCATCTTCATTTTACAACAAAGGCAATCCACCTTAACGTACATAACTTATCTAAAACTACCACAATATATAAATATATATACACAAGTAATATACATTTAAATATATAAACACAAGCAATAATAAAAATAATAATTATAATAAGTTACATGATAATGTTACAATAAAGACGACAAATTATACAAAAATAGTCGCGGCTGAAATACATACTATAATACAATATAACGTAGTAAAAAATATTCTGCAAAAAATTCGAGAATCTCTCCTAAAAGTGAAGAAAACTCATACAAACAACTTATAAATAAGGTCCTGTACAATCAACAAAGATACTAAATTTTAAAATTTTTTCAATTAAATATCCACAAACCCATCATCACACCTCCACAGAAAGAAAATCAGCATTCCTTCATATGATCACAATCCAATACAATATTCTTAACTACTATATTGGATCATAAGATAGATGCCTTCTAAAAGCCCCCCCGGAGGATGCATGTGCGGTGGAGGACTTGACGAGCATCGGACTAACCGAGCAGCATAAGGAGAGGTTGAAGTCAGACAGCATGATATGGCCTTCATTTCTTACTAAAATATTTTCCAGCTTTAGATCTCAGTACACGATGCCTAACATATGCAGATACTCAAGCCCCAATAGTATTTCTCATACGTAAAACCTGTAAATTTTTTAAGATTTTATTAACTAATAAAATGAAAATTATCGTCAGAGTTTAAATATAACTCCAAAAAATCAACTCGAAAAAGAGTCCGATTTCATCAGGAAAAATTAAAATCAAGTAAAAGATTATTGTCAAACTTGAAGATCATTTCCATCTTGTTTACTCTTACTTTCAAAGGATCAAACAGCTTTGGTAGTATTTAACAATATTGTTAGATATAATCTTTGAAGATGATGTGAATCAATAAATAATCTTGGCAGACTCATTATTTTGTATATTACTCTACACTTTCAAATACCTCAATAATGGACTCCATTGTTGGGGTTCTTGATATTTTTATGAATGATGAATCTTATGTGTGATGTAAAGTGAGAGTTTCATATAACTTTTTGCTGATTTTTTTTTATTAGTCAGCCTCAACACTTTTTTCGTTAGCCATATGAGATTTCGAGAAAGTATTGTGTTAGCACTAAAAAAATAGATATAATTAAAAATAAAGGAAAAAGTCTTGAATCCAAATGTATATAAAACAAAGTACTACAATAATACTATAAGTAACTGCATATATGAGAACGGTTGTTGAGATTAACTGCTATTAACATTAGCATTAAAGCCTTTAACAATTGCATTGTTCACATAAACTACTGAATTTAAAATTTGTTCCTGACAGAAACAATTAAACGAATATGAGTATAACGATAATTGTTACATATAATGTCTTGATATAATAAGTAAATAATTATATACTAACCTCGGTTTTATTATTCATAATGATTTGTTAGATTTCTTACATTTTTTCTTTCCAAATAGCCTTTTGGACTTTTTTTTGCTCTTCTTCCTTCCTTATGCTTCACACCCTTAATAATCTGATCCGTCATTTGTGTCGGCATAACAGAGGGTGAACCTTCCTCAAACCCATCAAGTGAAAAACTTTGGACAAGGCTTTCAATCTTTGCAACTTTTGCCTCTAACTTTCCTTTTCATTCAGAATCACTTGCAACGTGTAGACAATTACGCATAAATCTTCCCAAAATTCTGCCCGACGAGCTTTGCGGATCTTCTAAATTCGGCAAATTATCTGAACTCATATTTGAAGCATTATCCCTTGCTTTTCGAATCCACCTCTTCAAAATATATTTGTCCAGTATGGATCGTAAATAATGTATATTGAATATTTTGAAAGCATGTAAACACAAAATCCCCAATGTTTCATACATTCGACAGTCACATTGTACAATTTGTGTATAAGGATCAAATGATACATGATACGAAGCAGATGGATCCGTATGTAACCCTAAGATATAAATGGGCTCATGTTGGGAAAGTACACATATACTCATTATTTTTAACAATTTTATTTGGATGAGCTTGAAAATTGTTGGAGAATATATTTTCAATACTTGAATCATCATTGGACAATCAATCATTATTAAATTGAAAATTTTTTGTCTTGATTCATACTTAGCACACAATTCTTTATATCTCTTATTTTCAAGCACTTTATCAAAATGACGAAAAAAATTTCTAACATTAAGATCACACCTCAAATAATTTTTTAGATCACTGTTAAGGCTTTCACTTAGTTGCGTACTTCTAATTCCCAATGTAAATACATTTTTCATAAAACACACAGCCTATTTATATCTTAAACAATAGATTCTATCTAACCACGACCTTGCATAACTGCCTTCCTCCGCCGACACCATAGTTGACCAAGCACTCTCAAATTGTCTCTCAACCTCGTATCCATACATCAATTTACTAAACTCGAAAAGCAAACCACCACAATTCATGAGATGTTTAGTAGCATTTTGTAGAATATGCCAAGTGTACAAATCATGCCATGTTGACGACATCACTAACGCAAGAGCCTTCGCCATTGTAGCATCTTGATGAGTAAAAATAGTTTGGGAAGCCCGCCCACTGTAACATTTCAAAAAGGTCTCAAATAACCAAACAAAAGTGTTGGCTGTTTCATTGTACAATAATGCTACTCCAAAAACAACGGTCAATCTGTGATGGTTAAAACTATGAAGACCCCGAACGGCCGCAAGCCTTTATTTGTCCCATAAGTTATATAAAAAATAACGACATCACCAAATACTTGATAATCGACAATTATTACTGGATCCGTCCAAAATAAATTAATGACACGTTCTTCGTTATCCAACTGCATATCGCTAAAAAATAAAGAGTTCTGTAATTTTCTCTTTTAAAAATAAGAAAGTATTGCCCCTACCTCACCAAACTCTATACACCGTTGTCTCCTACAACAGAGAAAAGTTTTTAGGTCTTCTGCTGTGTAACCCACATTACTCCTACCACCAGTCTCAACTACAATTAACTCGTGGGTTTGAGAATGTCTTAAACCGGCATCTTGGGTCATGTCAATTAAATAAGCATGCACTTTCGAAACCTCCATTTGCGATCTAAGCATGTGTCTCGTTTCGGAGGATTCAATATTGTGGTTATGTGATTCAATAAAGTTTTAAACATTTATTTTTTTAGTTTCCCTAATAAATACACAATCTATCATAACTGGATAACCACAACGTGTTTCCCATCGTTGTTTTACATTTTCAGCCCATCGCTTGTTTAGTAGACATGTCCATTCTTTTGAACAACAAAATATTTCAGATATATCCACTTTATCAATTTTAGATTTCCTAACTAAATGTTTTTATATTGAAAATCCCATTCGAGTACCATACAACTTTTAATGCTCCCAAACATCATCCATATTTTTAAAAATCATACTAATTTTTGAAATATTTTCATCTATTATACAGTTGCAACAGCAAACAAAACAGTGAAAATATTACATTATTTGCAACAGGAGCAATAAATACATAATACATACACAATCCATTATACATATGTATATACACTGCACAGTGGACACATAGTTATATATTTATATATATAAATAAATGTATATATTAATTTATATATTTATATATAAATATCACAAAGTTGTACATATAAATATACACACAGTTATATATTTATATATTTATACATACACAGTTTTATTTTGATACATATGCATATACATATAAATGTATATAAATAAATATTTATATATTTATATGTATATTTATATAAACATATAAATAATATACGTACATAGTTATGTAAATATGTTTAAATATATTATAAATATATGTATATATAAATGTATAAATATATAATTATATATGTATAAATAAATATTTATATATTTAAATATTTTTATATGTATATTTATATAAACTATAAATAATATACGTATATATATGTTTATATATTATAAACATATGTATGTGTAAATGTATAAATATATAATTGTGTATGTATAAATAAATATTTATATATTTAAATATTTACACACGATCCGACTTCCAAATCTGTATATATATATATATATATAAATATTTATGTATTTATATAATATTTATATATTTATCTATTTACACATGACCCGACTCCCAAATCTTTAAATTTTAATAATAATAAGGTAGATTTGCAGTTGATTTTAAGAAATTGAGGAGATTACTTGTCTGATATGCAACGATGAATACTCCAGTAGCTCCAAACAGTAACGATGGACAACGATGACACCAAATAATGACCACCACAACAGCTACTCTCTTCTCGGGCGACAGAGACGGCTAAGGTGACAATGACAACAATGGCGCCGCTCAGCAAAATGAAGAAGAAAAGAGAAAGAGAGAAAAAGAGAGAGAGGGGCGCAGTTGACCGTCCTCGGCCTTTCAGGGTTTGGGCCTATTCTCTAGTTGGGTCGTTCACGAGTTGATCGTTCAGTAAGGCGTTTTGGGCCTACGTTGACTTTGGGCCAGTACATTTTCAGTATACCCATCAAATATTATTTCATTATATGTATAAAGTGTATCATATAATAATCAAACTTCATAATCAATATGTGAAGTATAGTGATTGATATCTAACCAAACTTAGTCTTTAATGTATTCCACAATGATTGAGCCATTGCATACTTTTTAAACACACTAATTAGTTTGTCAATCATGTTGTTTAACATGGTAAATAGATGTTTGGTATCACCCTACTTTGCTTTGCTGAAGTCAAAGAGTTGGTCAAATTTTCATGATTTATTGTTCATATAAAATATATAGAATCTTACGTTACCAAATGTAGTAGCTTTTCCTATTCATTTGCATTCCCTTATTCAAACTAGCAATAATGTTTTTCGAAATCATACCATTACAACTAATTATATAGATAAAATATTATTTGTACATATGTCTAACTATTTTACTGCTTCAATCTGATTAAAGACAAAAATAATTAAAACACATCACAAGATTAAAAACTCTCTAGGCATTTCAATTATCTCTCATACAATATTGTTCAATCATTAGTTTTTTAATCTAATTGTTATGAAAAATATTGCATAAAAGGAAAATAATTAAACTATTTCAAAATCTTGGCCTTGTCTTACTAGCAATCGGATCATTTTCAGATAAGTTGGGGAGTTTTACGTGCAGGGATGCTCACTAATTGAATAACTTAATTTCATAATTTTTAAATAGAATTAAACAGAAAATATGTATATATTTCATTTTTTTAATAAATAAATAAATAAATCATCAATTTAAGATGCTACCACAGATTGCATCTATTCAACGGACTATAAACAGTAAGTTTAAAGTGCATCAGTTGCATATCTATTTTCTATATCAATTATATATAATATTTGAATTACTAAAGGCTTCCACATGAAAGTAATCGTACTTAAGGCTAAGGCGATCAAATTTAAAAGCGGAGGTGCCGGTTCGTTACTTCAGGCTTGGTTTTCTCCGCATTTTCATTTCATTGGAAAATTGTCATATTTAACGTATTAAATACCCTATGAATATGCTAATGACCCAAGAAAGCACGCAACTTGCCTAGGGTGGTGGTAAGTAGCGTTGCCCGGTTGAGCGTGATTTTCAAGTTTGAGACATCGCTGCGTGGCAGTTTTTTCTTAAAAAAAAAAATTACTCTCTGAAAGTTTTATTTTATGTAGATATATAAATGCTATAGACTCAATAATTTTGATAAAAAATATAAAAATAAATTATATTGTCTCTGACATTAATGTTGGGAAAGAAAAACTAATGCAGGGTGAAAACAGATTTGACCTACATTGATTTAGCCAAAATTGTGATCTTGTTGATTTATTTCACACATTATTGATATCTTTTGTGATATTATTTAATGATGTAATTGCTATAGAAGTTGTGTTTTAAGTTATGGGTACATTCAATGTAACTTTATTCAAATATATCAATAAAGACAAAAATTGGTGGGCCATCAAATCGGGTTGAATTTTAAGATCGAATAGCACTAAAAACTGTGAATCCGTAGTGAGCCTCTAGATCATGAAGATTATCTAGATTCAACGTAAAAAAAAAAGAGTAATTTTTAGTTAGACCGCATATCAAGTTAAAGCAATTTTCAATCGTTACACACTGTTTTGATCAAAGGTTATAGACAGTTTTTGTATTTCACTAATCTCATATAATGGAGTGGATGTATTCAAAAACAAAGGATGGAGAAGTGGAAAGCAAATCCTAGCATCCAGCACTTATTTTTTGTATTAGAAATTCAAGCTTTAATTTCAAAATTTTTTAGTGAAATATTTCTTTAGTGTTGAGTGATGATAAGTTTGTTAGTGTTGTAATCCTCCCCTCAATCCATGTCATATATTTATGAATTGGTTCTAGTTCAAGAAATATCAGAGTTTATTAAAGAATTTGTGATTTAGAAATTCATTGAATAAAACTAAGAGTACAAGAGTAGTGACGATACTACATATTTAAAATAGGTCTTAAATAATCATTTATCTAAAACCAATTAGCTTGGACTAGGGCTTTGGTTTGTTAGTTTGTAGATTGATTCTTTTTATTATATTAAATTTTTCAAATGGACAATTGATAATACGGATGATTTTCTCAAAACATGTGGTTTTAGAATTTCTATTTGTCACCAACAATTGTCACTACTTTACTATATTTGAATTATTTTATTTGCTTAGTGGTTGAATAATGACTAATATCTAAATTCATGATTCATCTATGCATATTTAAATTGCGATAGTTTTTAAACTATATTTTTGTATACAAACTCGTATTCATCCCTTAGATGTTTATAGGTTTTAATATTGTATTATTAATTGGTATCAAAAAATACATCTCGATTCAAGACCTAATTTTTACTATATTAGAAAAAGCTAATCTTTATCTATGTTTTTCCTACTTGGATAGAAGCAATTATGATAATTGAAAAGTTCTTAGAAGGTATTCTTGAAATTTCAACATAAACATGCTTAGTTAACTCAAAAAGGTTAGATTATACCAATCACCATTGTTAATGGTGTCAGTATAATTAGATACCCTTCAACTTAGCCCAAGGATGAACAACTCAAATCTAACTTGAATAGTAGGGCTATAGATAACTTTTTGCTACAATTTTTGCAATAAATTCGAATGTATTTTTATGTAGAAAATATTAAAGATATTTTAAAACTTTTAAAACACAAAAAGATATAAAAATTGTTAAAAACTCCATATTATTATATCGGCCTTACAATTTGAGGAAAACAAAGTCATAAAAATAAATGCTTTGATATACTTTATTTCCAGCTCAATGATATTATTAACTTCAATTTCAATCTATATGAGAGGAACACCAAATCTAAGATTATTAGGAAAGTGGTGAGACCACTTCTATAGGGGTTTAAACTTAAGGTAATGGAAATAGAGGAAAGTGAGGATTTAGATA
The DNA here is from genome assembly GCA_033239525.1 of Nepenthes gracilis. Taxonomy (NCBI): domain Eukaryota; kingdom Viridiplantae; phylum Streptophyta; class Magnoliopsida; order Caryophyllales; family Nepenthaceae; genus Nepenthes; species Nepenthes gracilis. Next base: position 320,045 of record BSYO01000026.1, on the reverse strand, counting down.
TTATCAAATTTGAAAATTTGATAGGATAATTGCAAATTTATGAGCCTACTTTACTACAAGATTTAAAAAAAAAATCAATTACTTTTTAAGTATATAAAGGGATCTCAAGGTGAATTTGTTACGAGTCTTCTATTATTTTTTTTATTTCATAATTTTCTATTTATTTTTTATTTTGTTTTTATTTCCCATTCTCTGTTATAACCCTGCTCTTGCACGTGGACTGTTATTTATTTTTTGTTATATTACTGTTATTGTTGGACTATGGTGCCACAGCCCCTTCCTGTATAAAGCTATCATTGTTCTATTGATTAGGAAAAAAAGAAGAAGAAATTATTTGTCTCTCTCTCACATCTTATTCTCCTATTCTCTTTACTTTTCTCTCCCCATCCCCTCATTATGCCCCTTTTGGACCTCGCTCCTTTTTTCCCCTTTGCGTCCCTCTCTCGTTCTCCCTACCTCAGTCCTTATCTCTCTATCTCTCCTTCACTCTCGATCTCCCTCAAACCCTCTCTCAGATTGCTTTCTCATCTCATTCACGCCTCTGCTCGAACTCCCCTTCCGATCACTACATCAGCTGGTGCACACATCAAAATCAAAAGAAGATTTATTTGATGAGGAAGATGTTACATTATTTGTTAACAGATTTAAGAAAATCTTTTAAGAGAAATAAATTTTTTTTTGAATAATATTGATCTCTTGCAATCGTAAGAATGAAAAGCTAAAAAAAAAAAAAAAAGCTTAAGGACTCAAATTCCAAAAGGATGCAAATCATTGAACATCTAAGTGTCTCGATTTAAGTTACATTAGGACAAAGTATCCAAATTATTTAAGGTATAAAAAAGGTTTAAATGCTTATTTGTCAGATAATTAGGGTGAAAAAGATGAGTGTGAACAACCAGCTATTGATAGTCTCACAAATTTTATGGATTCACTTTCTCCACAGCTAGTCACGAAATGTTTTTGAAGGAGCCATTGAAGTCGACATTGATGAGAATGATGATTTATAGCATGCTTACAAACGTTTGTTCACGGAATGTTTAAATTTACTAGGGTGCACTATAGGAAATTGAAGGAATCAGAGAGTGATAGGGAGAGTCCCCGAAAAAAACTTGGTGACTCCAAAAGAATTATTGATGAGCATAGTGGAGAAAATGAGAAGTTAGAGAAGAAGGTGAAATCTCTACAATATAAGCTAGAAAATTCTAAAGCCCAACTTCTTACTTTCAATATAGCATTAATCATACAAATCATATGTTAATTATTGATAAATTTATCGGGAATGGAAAATGTTTGGGTGTTTAAGAAAATATCACCTTAGGTAATACCAATCCCTACAAAAAAATTTCCATGCATGAAATGTTTTTAAAAGAACTCTCATAAAAAGGTGAGAATATAATTTAAAAAATTTTATTATATCCTCACAATTCTAAAGCATAACATTTGCCATTTAAGAATCAATCTTTATGTTGCTTCTAAAAGAGTCAATCTCGATATATGTATCTTTTATTAAGACTAAATTGTCTTGTGAATTAAGTTAAATTCACTCATTTTAGAAAAAAAAATATTTTTTATAAGATATTATCCTTAATCCAAGAATTTTTTTCTTACGGACCAAAGTTGATTCCTACATGCTATGTATGTGGCTATATTTTTTCTCATTGTCAAAGAACAAAAGTGAATTTCTGACCGCCTTTTGCATGCCAGTGCAATGAGTATGCCTCATTATGTATTTTGTGCAACACTTTGTTTGAGCATAAGCTTTATTTTCTTGAATTTTATAGTTAACATGTGAATTATTTCTCTCGACCCTCATTTCTTTTCTCAAAAATACTCACACGGTATCTTATTTTTGCTTATTATTGTCCTATCTTAGAATTCTTTTAATATTTACCAATTTGTCTTAGTACATATTATGTTATTCTTCTTGCAGTTTCTTGAGATGAAAATAAAATTATCATAATATTTATTGCAATTTCTTATAAATTTTAATTGCCCTATTTGATTTATGTACATAATTTATATATTATTTATGTACTTAATAAACTTTAGGTTCATCATATATTATGTCTCTAGACCTTTTAGGTTAGAAAATGTTGAATACTTAAAGAAGTTAACCTTAAGGAATTTGAAAACTTAGCTTATTATTTGTATTTAAAACTTATTTTGTGATTATTGTTTAGAAAATTTTGAATACTTATAGAATTCAGATGTAAGAAATTTAAAAACTTAGCTTATTATTTGTATTGAAAACTTATATTGTGATTATTGTTTAGTTTATTTTTTTGTTTGTATAGTTTTAAAACACATGAATATTTATACAAATATTATTTATGATAATTAAGATGATTATTAAATGCTTTTTCTTATGAAAAGATTTAATTAGAACAAGTTGTTACATTAATTATTCAGAAATCAGAGAGTATTAATTCAATCAAATTCTATATCTACTATCAAATATTATTATAGATATTATGTTGTTTGGGTTTGATTTATAAAGATGAACCCCATATTTGGGTCATTAAATTTTTATCATTTAGTAAAAACTTTAATTTGGACTTATTTAGTAATATTTTATTACCTGCTTGAGCAGAGATGCTAACAAAATGAATTGAAAGAAGTCTAAAATGTATAATTTTATCATTGTATTATAAAGAGGCTGCTTTTATGATTTGAAAACATGGCCTCAAAATCATAAGACAACTTCTTTACCAATATTCTAAGACTCTTCTCAAAGAAATCATACTATGTCAACTGAAGAAGTTGACACCACAACATATCCATTCGGGCTCACCAACTCACACAGTGATCGATAGAATACAAGCTAGAAAAGTAAGTTCAAGGAGTATGGTGCTCATATACTATCCAGCAAACAGAGGATCTGTCATGCCATCGAAACAGCAATCAGAACGAGGAATTGCTTTTAATCATTGCAATCATACCATCCTTTTACTTTTCGTCTTGCTCTGGACAACATAAACAAAAAGAAAGAACCAAACCAACGTCATTTTGTAGGACACAGCAAAGTTTGCGTAGGACTCCAAATACCAACAAGGCACCCTATGCTTCTATGATCTAACATCAATCTTTTTTTTTTTTTTTTTTTTTTGGGGGGCGCGTGGGAGGGATTCAATTTCTCTGTCTTCCAAGTGCAGTGTTTTCGCTCCGTTTTTCCTTAGTGGCATTCTCTCTCAATTCAAGTGAAATGCTTAACTTGTGGGCATAACATCATCCATTCCATAAATTATCCTTATATCAAAGTGTTTCAACAACAAATTAACCCAACATGATAACATATAAACAAACAGGGAGAAGAAAGAGGAGAGGGCAAAACATCTGCGTAAAGTCAATTGCACTATCTGCTCTTGCTCTCTGCATTAAATCATGCATAAAAAAGACTCCGACAAAGAACAATTTCTAACAAATAATATATAAGTGCAAGAGCCTAGTCACATTGTCATAAAAGGCTTGCACCAAGTACTTCTTTCACCTGCGCTTCCAAATAGCCGCAAGCTACAGTGTACAAAATTCTCTTATTGCCACTGCTGCACAAACCAACTGATATCCCAAACCTTAACATCAACAAAAAAAACTTAAGAGTCCACACTTGGATTCAACACAATACACATGTCCATAGATTCTCATAATTCCGGGAGAAAATGAGAAACAAAAATTGACCAGCCCTGAATTCTTTTGCAAATCAAATGGAGTTTCATGGGGGACGATTTGCTGCATATTTAGTGCAACGAATTCACATAAATTGCACTGTGGTGGATTGCTAGAGCATAAATGAACAAATCAAGCGTCAAATTCCATAAAAATAGAAAAAAAAGAGAGAGAGGAGAAGAAGAAACTCGGCCCAGCTTCTATTGAAAATAACGATCAGGAGAAAATGAAATATCAAAATTGAAAATTTTGGCAAGCGAACAGGATAAACCTTTATAATAGGGTCTGTCATGCGATGATGACAGCCTTCAGAACGAGAAATCACTTATACCCATCGCAACAAATACCCCAGTTTTCCGGTTTCCATTCAGCCAAACGCAAATTTAAGCTAAAAAAATGAACTAATGGTTGGAAAGAAAAGAGGAGAAAGAGGGCGCAGAATTAAACCGGTAGCGGAATAGCTCGTCGTAGATCTGTAAGCGACTGCGATGTTCTATTAATATACTAGAAACAATCGTCGAAGGAGCAGTCGTCGCAAAACCCTAACCCTAGCCGTGACAGCCGCCCGTATCCGAAACTGCAAACAAAACCCTCCAACGAGGGAAAAAGTAAAAAAGAAAATGGGATAATTATTTTAATCCGGACCTTTTTAGATAAAATTTTTATATAGAATAAAATATTATAAATATAAAATTTAAAATAATATTTACAATAAAAAATGTATTTTCAGATATAAATTTTATATTATATCTAATTCATTATTTTTAAAAATTGAAAAAAATATTCTTGAATCCTTTATAAAATGTTATTTTAAATTTCATATTTGTGTTAAATTTGTTTTTTTTTTTTTGAAAAAACAATTAAAGAATAAGTATAGATGAATTATCAGTGAGTTAGTTATACACGTAGCTAATCTCTTTGCCAAAACGAAGAATTAACGTGCTTTGAAAAAAAAAATTATATTAAAACCAAAATTTTAGATAATATTTTGGTTTTTTTTATTCGAATAATTTTATTTATTATTATTTTTTTGGGAACAATCAAATGGATCCATAAAGATGGGTTGGTCCAGGTTCCAAAAATGCCATCTATGCGTCAGCTCAGCCCAAACGGGTCCATAACCGAGGAATTTAATTTCGTTTTTTTGGGCCCAAATTTCATATGAAATAAATGATTAAATACAACTGAAACATCAACAAACCCTTATCAACAAAATATTCTGCCATAGTTGTTTGCCTCTGTCTAGAATCAATAATTTATAAATAATATATGTCAATAACAACGATGATATTATCAGTACATCTTTATATATGGATATTATTAAACATTTTTTCAAAAAATTATCACTCGTATCATTATAAATGTCAATTTTAATAATATTAATTAGTGAAAAAGTCTACTCTATTATTATAGTTGCTAATGGTGAAATTATTGCCAAATTGAAAAGTAGAAAACCCAATGTATACATAAAATATGATACATACATACATACATATATATATATATATTTGGTTTCTACTAACTTTTTATTGATGCCATTAAACCCTATCAAATCATAAACCTCTATTTCTTCAAATATTGAAATACGATTTTGATGTTATAGATCATATGCCAAAAGTTATATATTCAAAAAATTAGATGGATAGAATTGTATTATGTTAACTAATTTTTGTTTGTCAAAAGTATAAAATAGGTTAATCAAATTCAAACAAGTAATATAAAAGAGCAACTCAGTATTTACCTTATTAAAATGATTATTAAGCTTCTAAAATTATACATCAACCAATGATATAGAATGGGTCAACATGATAATGATATAAACTTTTTACTTGAGTAGTATTATTGCATAATCTTTATAGAATAACAAATGGATCAATTATATTGATAACCAAAATGCTATACTCATTACAAAATGTAAAATTCTCAATCAAAAGATGATTCACATCCTTAATCTATCATCTATTGCAATTGTTATTTTGTTATCTTTACTAGTAATGTAACATTTGTGATATTTTTAAAATTTATTATGTAAAACTATATTCAACTTATTTGTGATTGATATTATAGTTTGTATTGAAGGGAAGTTGAAAGCAACATCAAATGATTGCAAATTATGTTACAAGCGGTGTACTTTAATTCTTTACTTTGAATATATGTCATTCCTTTTTTACATTTCTAAGTACATCAAACATATAAAAAAATATAACAATCAAATTCATAAGTATTTTATAATGAGTTTCTTTAATCATTATCCATTTAGAGTTTACCAGTATCTAGAAACTCCACACCACTTTTACCATGCTTCTCTCAAGGAATATCATGGTGCTTATAAGAATTTTCAACCACATTTAATAACTATAAAAATCAAGTTAAAGAGCTTGGCAATATCATCATGAATTTTAGCAATAACCAAATAAGTTAACTGTAGTTGGTGGACAAAGTAATGTAAAAAATTAAAATTTAAACCTACTTAAAAAACATATTTAGAATAAAATAACCACATCATAACAAGATAATTAAAATTTTCCATAGAAGTAAAATAGCACACAATTTTGTCGACATATAAAAAACTTAAGAAACAACCAATTTAATAGAAAAATTTTTTAGGTTTCTTTAGCCAAAAAAAAAAGAGATCAATCTAGTAAAAAAATTAAATTATAATCTAGCATTTTAAATGTAAAAACTTAACTAACTAAATCCTAAAACGCAATCTTTTGGAAAATATTCTTCTAAACTACTCACCCTAGTAAGGGATTCTATTTTCCTGTGGACTTCTTTGATCTCCATTCATTGACTTCAAAATTTCCAAAACCATTGAAACTCTAATATCATTACCCCTCAACAAAATTCCAAATATATTTTAAGGTTTTGGTGAATTGTTTTCGTAGGCTTGAAGCATATTCAACTAGAAATATAAAAAACTTCTAATGGGTTGGTGACTTTCATAGAAGATAAAATCTCTCAATGAGTCGGTAAAACATAATATTCTTAATAAATTTTAAATATTTTAACCACATCGTAAATAAGTTAAGTTGATGTTAATAAATAAATTACTCGATCAAAGTAACTTAATAAAAGTAGATAGTTTGAAAATGGTTTTCTATTCTAATTGCAATAAGTCATTGGTCAAACATTGTCTAATATTAGTATCTATGAAATTGATGAGATTGATATTTAGATATTTTTTTCTCAAAACATATTGATTGGATTTGCAAGCAGGAACACCACCCAATAATATGTCGGAGTTTGATTCTCATTTTTTGTAATTTTCTTTCCTTACTTTGATGCTAGTATATATAAGGTAGTAGATAATGGAAATAGAACAAATTAGAAAACAAATTGCATACAATGATTCAATTAATGATAAAGGAAGAGTTTTATGGATTTTGAAAGATGTTCCATCAAAAATATTCTTGTTATAGAAAAAATTATTAAAGAATCTACAATGAAGTATTTTACAGAAACAGGATGGCAACTTTGTTATATGGTTCATTCATTATGCCCTTTTACACCTAAGAAAGAAAGCAAAATCTTTTTTTTTTTTTTCCGTTTTTCTAAAAAGAAAATTTCATACTAAATTATGGCAATCTTTGGAAAGCAATGGACTTAATATTTTTGGCTATGGTGTCATATCATATTCTTTTTTTTTTTTAATGTGTACCATGAATTTAGATTTAATCTAAGATATTTTTTATTGAGTTCTGTTACCTTATAATTTAAAATACACACATTATAACTAAAATAAAATATCATAAGTACAGGACTTGTTCTTTGATTTATATTTCAACATTCAATTTAGTAGAATTCTAATTAAACTAGAAAATAAAAGAAAAATGATAAAAGAAGAAAGCTTTAGAAGGAATGTTCCACACCTTGAGATTTTTCTATTGGGAAGGTTATCTAGAGAATATGTTTTTTAATTTTTTCTATGCATAAATAGTGTTTGGACATTTCATTAGCACTGATGATTATTGTTGGGCCCCAGTATGAAGGCCCGTAAAGGCACGACCCAAGTAAGAGGCCCAAAGACACTCTTACAAGTAGGGGAGATCAGATGGCTCAAGTGAGAAGCCCAAGGGCCGAGAGCCCAAGAGGTTTCGCAACTGCCCGAGTGGCCAGGAAGAAACACTCGGACTTTCCCCAGAAGGCCCCCAAGAGCTGCTTCACCTCACGAGCCCGCGAGCTCACAACCAGAAGAGGACCACCCGTCCATGACCGGGAATGCCAGCTAGCCTACTTCGCCGGTTTCCAAGAAAGCCTGCAACTACTACCAGTCGCCGTCTCAATAGGGTACGCCTAATCAAATCAAGGCTGATATCCGGATCCTGTACACCTGACATACTCAGATGCTGCAGCGGCGCCGTCCGCATGCCACTCCCCACACGTCAGTTGCATTAAAGGAAGCCAGTGGACCAGCTCCTCAACCACCGAATGGACGCCACGTGTCTACTCCCCAACGGCTCAGTTTCCACTATAAATACACAGCAAGGCCCCTTTCAAAGGGAGGAGCATTCCTAACCCTACGATTCTCTCCGCCCCAGATTACGGCCGGTCTCTCTCTCTCCACACTCAACTCCCCACAGAAGAGTAAAAAGACTCCAAACGAGCATAGCTTCCTTAGGAGAAAAACACAAAACGTGAGACAGGGAAGTGATTAACCCTCACAACTGTACCTTGTAAAATCTCCAACCCATATAGTGAAGCTCTTTACAGGCCCTGAGCCTCGTGGTTTTTCCTCCCCATTCAAGAGGAGGTTTTCCACGTAAAACATCCGGTCTCAATCTTCATCTCGTGTCCAACACCTCACTCACTTGTGTCAGGTAAAAGACGGATCGGACGGGGCGCACATTTACATCTTCTCTCGGCCGTGTTGGACCCTTTGGATCCAACACCCCGATCAACGAGCCTCCCGAGAGATCCGGTGGCACCTCCCGGCCTTCTCGCATCTCTCCGACCCGTGAAACCGAGCGCAACATTTGCGTCGTCTGTGGGAAGGAAGAACAAAAAACTCACGACTTCCCACTCTCCAACAACAAGTAACGCCCCAAGGATGTTCAGCAGACAAGGCAGCACGTCCACCCGGGGGGAAGAGTGCCACGACGAATGTCTCCCGTCGGGCGGTAGAACAAGCGGCGGCCCGGGCACCAGCGTGCGCAAACTAGCGCAGAAGGTGGACAGCCTCACAAGAGCCATCCGCAACCTCCAGCAGAAGGCGGGCGAACACTCTAGGAGCCTACGCTCCGAAAGCCCGGGACGGCGACGGAGCCGGAGACAGCAGTCGGCGCGGGCTCCAGGCGAGTTGAGGGATTACCTCAACAAAAAGAAGTCCATGAGTCCGGCCCCATCAAGGAGGGGGCTCAAGAGGCTCTAGAAGACCGTCTTTGGACCCAAGGCCGGCGAAGCAACTCAGCCGGCAGAACCAGAAGACCCCTTGCCCCCGAGGACAGGGGAAGGGAGGAGAAGGGCGAGCGCCCACCAGAAGACCCAACGACCATTCGGGCACGATAAGTCCGAGCGGATGGTCCTTGGGGGAGAAAAATACTGAGCCCATTGGCTTTCGGCGACTCCTCACCAACATCCCGAGGCGGATCGGGGGACGAAAGTTCCTAAGATGGCCCAAGGCGTTGAACCCCGGAGGGAGGTGACCCCATGGGAATACTGCCATTACCATGGCGGCCGCGGCCACGACACCGAGGACTGCAAAAAGCTCCAGGCGAAAATCGAGCGGCTGGCAATGGAAGGATATCTCGACCACTTCCCCGCCAAGACACAGGCGCGGCCTCGAGTACAGAAGCAACCCGGCCAAGCGCTTGAAGGGCAAGGCCATAATGGGGGCGGACTAAAAAAAAAAAAAAGAAAGAGAGAAAACAAAAAGCCTTGGAGGCCACTCAATGTAAGAAAAATGTACATTAATAAAACGTGTGTTTGTTACCCTTACAGCGAAGTGTTTCCATACTCTCTTTCCGACCGATTCCTACCAAGACCCGGGCGTGGCCCCGGAGCAGCAGGAAGCAGCTAGCTACTCACGGCATTCAGCAAACAAAAACTCGGTTGCGACCGAGCGGTCCCAGAGGCCGGGCCCTTGAGGTCATACCAAAAACTCGGCTGCGACCGAGCGGTCCCAGAGGCCGGGCCCTTGAGGTCATAACAAAAACTCAGTTGCGACCGAGCGGTCCCAGAGGCCGAGCCCATGAGGTCATAACGGTTCCAGAGACCGGATGACGAAAATAAAGCCTAAAAGGGTGAGAGCTAGAAGTCCTTGAAAGGGCCGCAAGCCCGAGTCCAAAAAGGGCAAAAGGGACAAACACCTGAAGGGAGTTAGGCGCCGTGTGACGTGCTGCAAAAAAAAGAGAAGAGAAAAGGCACACGAACGTACGAACAAGACACAGAAGAAACGTCTGAAGCTTTAAAGCGAAAAGGACGAAGTCTTATTCACAAAAAATGATTTTCTGTACAAGTATGACAAAAAAAAAGGGCAAAATAAAGAAAAAGGAGGCAACATGTCAAGGGAGTGCCGCTCGGTCTCCTCCTCTCTGAGCCCCATGGGCTCCCGAAGATCCCATCTGCTCCACCGGAACTGTCTCCTCAGGCGTAAGAGGTTCACTATCAGGCCCTGCTGAGGAGGGCCAGGGAAAGGCCTACCGTCAACGCTGTACAAATCTTCCGCACTCAAGGCACCAGCATTCCTGGGATCGAGGACGGCTACAGGGAACCGCGAACGGATCAATCGCGCCACTCGGCGACACATGCGAACACTGTCCGGAACAAGGCCCAAAGACAGGAGCCATCTCAGCAATCTGCACGGACGTCCTCAACCTCTCCTCCTGGCGAAGGATCCGTTCCTGAAGGAGGCTCGCCTAAGCCGCAGATCCTTGATTTTAGCCTCCAGAGAGAAGCGATCTTCTCCTTTGCTCCAATGCTAGCTCCGCCTCCGCCCGTTGTAACTTCACGAGCGGTCCTCGAGACCTCACTTCCGGGGCGGGCCGAAGGTTACTCCCACCGATCCCGTTAAGGCGGCTATCAAGCTTTGGGTCAGAATGAGGAAAAGTTCACAAAGCATGAACTGTGAAAAGCAAGAAAAGAAAAGAAGCAACAGGCTACCTTATAAACAAGAGGGTCGCCCCCTATGCCACACTCTATGTGGGACTCGGACTCCTGCGGCTCGCTCCTAAGCCCCGCAGACGCCACCTCCGATACAGACTCATCAGGCGCTGGAAGGTCTGCCTCGAAACCGACTCCCCTAAGAAGCTCAGGCAACCGCTCGGCCTCAACCACAGCAGGGCGCCCAGAAGGATCAGAGGCCGCGAACTCGTCAACACTTAAATCCACGACCTCCACCATCTCTCGGACCATTTCAGCCGACACTCCCCTCTCAGAATCCCTCACGGCACTCCCGCCTCCTATGTCCTTGGGAGGATGATCAATCCTGCCCGAGACGTCACCAGGCAAAACAACGGGAGCGCCGGGAACAAAATCATCACTGGGGGACTGGATGTCCGAGGACCGCGCACTCTGAGCAAGAATCTCCGCGGGTGTAATAGGGAGATCAGTAGTGGAAGTGAAGGCGAGACCACCAGATCCCGAGGGCCCTGGAAGAGAGGCTTCAGTCCTCACCCTCTTGATCAGAGGGATATCGTCATCATCATCATCATCATCACAAGAGGTCCTGGGTCTCGGGAAGCTCTACTCCCAGCGCAATGACTCTTGAGGGCTCAACCAAATATTAGCAAAGGAAGTGAAGGCGAGGTCCCCGTGCTCGTGGGCCTAGAAACGAGCCACCCCGACCTCGTGAGCGAGAGAAGCGACCACGTCATCGTCGCTCATACCCTCAATGTCAAAATCCTCATCATCACTCGAGGAGCGCTCAGCCGGTGGGTCCCCCAATCTCGGTCTCTCCTTGCCCGTTACAAGAGGAGCCGGGCCGAGCCTCGTCCCCACTGGTTCCCACTTGGCTTCCCGAATTTGTCGCCGACCCAGATGTTGCGCTTGTTCAATGGAAGGTCCACAGATTGGCCAAAGACTAAGTCCGTGTACGCCTTCACTTCCTTCCGTCTTCCTTGAAGGGTCGGAGAGCAAATCTTGCTAGCCACCTTCCCCACGTGGTAGGGATGGCCCGAGTGCTCGTAACGCCGAGGAAGAAGAACTTGTCCTTCCACCGCCTCGTGGAATCCGGGTTGCCACCACATAGCGAAGAAAATTCCAGGCGGGAGTCATCACGATCCAAATCGGTTCTCGTAAAGCGGAACATCACCTTGACCGTGAGAGCATTCAAAAGCTTCTCATGGCATTGGAAGAAGACACACAAGGACACCGGATACCTCATCGCGTTCGGCTGAAGCCTGGCAAGAGGCACGCCGAGCGCCCTCATAATGCCATAGAACTCCATCGGAATGGAAAACCGTAGCCCGCCTTTGAGGTGGGCCTCATAAACGGTGATGAAGCCATCCGAAGGGTACAGCGCCCTATCGTGCGGCTCTAGGATCATTATGGCCATAGACTCAGGAATCTGATACTGAGCCCGGATCTCCGTGAGCTTGGCAAGCGTCACCGTGGAAGCAATGTCTCTCACTCCGGGCGCCATAGAAACCAAAGAGCGAAAGAGAAGACGATGCTCGAACGAAGAAGAAGACGAAAGACAGGCGCGAAGATAAAAAAGCAGGGCAATGGGACGTTTAAATAAACTCTAGAGTACGGAAAGGCGTACTCATTACCCTTGCCACGCGTCGACGGGCCATTCGCCTCAGAAGTCTGGCGATCTCTCCTTCCCAAGGCGCCTGCAAGCACGTCACATCAGCAGGATACGGCATTTAATGCTCCAACAGGAAAGTAAAACGGCGGCCCAGAAGGGGTCTGAGGATAACCACCTGTCAAGATCAACGCAGTGCTCGCCACCAGGACACACGCTCTTGGACGGTCAGCACACCCAGCAGGCTAGCGACTTCATGCCAAATGACCGAGAACTTCGGGTCCTTTGGCATGGGGGGCTATGTTGGGCCCCAGTATGAAGGCCCATAAAGGCACGGCCCAAGTAAGAGGCCCAAAGACACTCTCACAAGTAGGGGAGATCAGATGGCCCAAGTGAGAAGCCCAAGGGCCGAGAGCCCAAGAGGTTTCGCAACTGCCCGAGTGGCCGGGAAGAAACACTCGGACTTTCCCCAGAAGGCCCCCAAGAGCTGCTTCACCTCACGAGCCTGCGAGCTCACAACTAGAAGAGGACCACCCGTCCATGACCGGGAATGCCAGCTAGCCTACTGGCCGGTTTTCGAGCTTGCAACTATCGCGCGCTCGTCGTCTCAACAGGGCACGCCTAGTCAAATCAAGGTTGATATCCGGATCCTGTACACCTGACACACTCAGATGCTGCAGCGGCGCCGTCCACATGCCACTCCCCACACGTTATCTGCATTAAAGGAAACCAGTGGACCAGCTCCTCAACCGCCGGATAGACGCCACGTGTCTACTCCCCAACGGCTCAGTTTCCACTATAAATATACAGCAAGGCCCCTTTCAAAGGGAGGAGCATTCCTAACCCTACGATTCTCTCCGCCCCAGATTACGGCCGGTCTCTCTCTCTCCACACTCAACTCCCCACAGAAGAGTAAAAAGACTCCCAACGAGCATAGCTTCCTTAGGAGAGAAACACAAAACGTGAGACAGAGAAGGGATTAACCCTCACAACTGTACTTTGTAAAATCTCCAACCCATATAGTGAAGCTCTTTACAGGCCCTGAGCCTCGTGGTTTTTCCTCCCCATTCAAGAGGAGGTTTTCCACGTAAAACATCCGATCTCAATCTTCATCTCGTGTCCAACACCTCACTCACTTGTGTTGCCGGTAAACCACGGATCGGACGGGACGCACATTTACATCTCTCGGCCGTGTTGGACCCCTTAGATCCAACACCCCTGATCAACGAGCCTCCTGAGAGATCCGGCTGGGACCTCCCCAGCCTCTGCATCTCTCTGACCCGTGAAACCAGAACGCAACAATTATTAAATAGAAGATGTCTTTTATATGTTGGGGTTTTATATTTATAGATGTTCTTACGTAATTTCTTCAATCTTGTAGCATGGTCTTCATCTGGGTGGGTTATATATTGGTTTAGTAAGCACTTTGTCTTTGCAATCCCAAGGTTGGTTTTTCTTGGTGGCATGTGGTTCACACAATATAAATGGGATCACTCTTTTTTCAACTGAATTTGGATAAACCTCTCCACAATTATTCTACCTTGACGGATTTTGATAATTTTTAAGGGATAAATTTGATAGTTCATTATTGTCAAGCACTGCCATTAGCTACATTTTCCTAATCTTGGTGGGTCTGAATTGTAAAGAAGAAGAACATAAATATAGCAGGACTCCACAGAACAGTTAGATTGTAGGATTATTCTTCAAACTATATGTTTAGGCTATGGCTAATGTGGTTTGTCTAGAGATATGGGTTTTTATAATTTCAATCAATTAGAATTTTAATAATTTGTATGTATTCAAACTATTGAGAAACCAAGTATTCAAATTAACAGCTTTTAAGGCAGGTTCTAATAGGATGTTTTCCTCCCATCATGCATCACAGATACAATGGTTTTGGCAAGAAGGTTTTTTGATAGGCATGTTATGCAAAAATAGCTCTTTGACATGATAGACCCTTCAAGCTCATTGAGAAAGACCTTCTCAACTCTCATTCAAGCACTATGAATTTTTTCAAATATCCTACAATGGGATCAGCGAGTGTCCACATATAGTAAGATAAGTAACTCCTCATCTGAGGACATCATCGTTAATACATAGTGGTATGAATTGATCATGGCCTGCGATGAAGGAATTAATGTTTTTTTTATCACCGGTTAGGTGCCTACTTGAAACAATACAGCTTTTCTTTAGTTGGTGAACCAAGTGTTCTTTCCTTCAACCGCAAGTCATACCAGTTACGCTTAGAGGTGCTATACGGGCCATGCCATATTACCGTGGCCTAATATTTGTTAGGAAAGAGGGCGTCCGACTTTTTCGTTCGAATGACACAGTAAGGAATGAGAAAGAAGAAGAAGAATCAAATACAACAATTTTACGTGGAAAATCCGTATCAATCAAGGGAAAAATCACGGAAAGATCTGTCTACCAAACTGATTTCACTATATGTGAGATGTAGGAGCAGTTTTCCTCGTTACACAGGCAGAAAAAAACAGAAAAACGAAGAACATAACACAAGTAAAACACACCACGATTGCTTACAAACTTCGCTCTCATCTCTTCACAGTTTTCTCTCTCTTTTCTTTTTCCTCACAAGCTTTCTCACACACCATGCTCACTACAAGCCGGTCACAATACTTGCATTTTGTATATCAAGATCTTCATACCAGAAATCAGGGCAATATTCTATACACGAGGACATGATCTGTCCTTTCCAACAAAATGAATATGCCCAGTCCCAAACTAGCTCCTGTATAACCGTATGAGATCACGTATCTCAAGAGAATCTTCTGAGCTGGCGCCGTTCTGGACTTTTTGGCGAGCGGCCAACGATTCTCCGTCCGTATTTTCTATAAGACTGGTCAACATCTTTGTTGACCGTCCATAAAGAATCCGGTCAACTTTGTTGACCGAAACATTGACCTAAATTTCTTCCACTTATTCTGTATAAGTCACACATGTTTGCTCCGTACAATTCCTCCGTCTAACAAGACTTCCACACGGGCGATTTCCAATAATATCACGCTGCCCATGAGTTTCCGTGCCATTCCAGCATGGAATATTTGAACCGTCAACCCAGCTTGGCACACAGCCCACTTATACTTTGCCGTGATGGGCCGGGCAAGAAATATGTGTTCACTAGCCTCGTAATATTTTATGTTTTAAATTCTAGATAAATAGTGAAAATTTTCTAATACTTACAGTCAAATTAGTTTTTAAATTGGAGCAGTGGCACAGTACTAATGATTAATGGACTGATGATTAAAATTAGAAAAAAATTAATGAGTACCTTGAGACCAATAGGTATATTTATAATTAAATGAAAACTTTGTAATTAAGTATAATGCCTGTTATCTAACGTGAATATAAATATTAAGCAATTTAACCATATACACAAAATGAAGAATTGCTCAGATAAGTGTTGATATATGGCGACAAGAATAAAACTCATAATAAATAATTGTAACAGTGGGTGCTAATTGTTACCAGTAAGAAATTTGTTGAGCCCGAGAATGGGGGAAATGTTGTTGATGTTAGTAGGTGTCACCGCCACAAAATAAACGAGGAATGCCAGTGACATTATTATTTCATGATAAGACTGGTTGGTAAATCATGGGGTTGATATAATAATAATAATAATAATACTCTTAGGAGTCGTCGTTCGCTTTTGGTGGTTATCATCGTCATCGTGTGCCCTTCTGAATAAAATTTGGTTTCTTGTTTAAAGCTTTTTCTGCTTTGCTGCTTCTTAGCGAGGGATATTCCCACTAAACTTTCCCACGATTGACTTTATTTAATTTGTTATTCCAACCTTTTCTTTCAGGTCTAATAACTTATTTACCATTTAATGATTATTAAAATATAAATTATTATTATTAACAAGGGTAGGCTGGATAAATTTATCTCGCTTAGTTATAGAAATTAATTTTGTAATTACAAACTAATTTCACAATCTGAAATCGTTTTTACCAGCCAATATGGATTATTTCATGTTCACATGTAAAGTCTCTTTTTTAAAGTGGATAAATTGAAGGGTTCATCAACATGACCCACGTGATCAATTCAAGTTTCATGGAGAAGCCTTATAATAATAATAATAATAATAACAAGATGAATGTCTAATGGGCCTAACAATAAAATGTAAAAATTTTGGGCAAGGAGATCGGATCTATAAGCACTTGGATTGTTGAATGGATAGATTAGTAGGCAACTAAATTGCCAACTATCTAGATTGCAAACAAATCACAAAGCCACCTAGTCGTCTAAATATTGAGTTGTTGAGGTTTTAGGCTTCCTCGTTTAAATGGAATCTACCAAATATGAAGTCAAGCGGGCAATTTCATCAAAGTAATGTTCAATCACATTTGACAAAAAATATAAAATAATTAGGACTATTAACCACGATATAAGAAGGACATACTAATGGTTAAATTAGTTAAGATCTTACTCATATATAAATACATAAATATGCACAGTTAAATTCGTTATAATATATTTTCCAACTTTCTCCAACATTGCGAGCATTAGTATTTGTGTAACAATGGACTGCCATTTTTAGGTAAATTTATATTAGATTTGAAATAGTATATATTTAATTGTTAATGTTAAATTGTGGATTCAAATAGAATTATAAGTACTAGTCTATATGAAGACGGCACAAGAGCCACACACATATATAGTTGGATAGTGTGTCACGATTGATATACGCTTAAGGGGCACAAATACTTAGTTTTGGCAAATTGAAAAGCTTGATGGATATATAAAGGATATATATGCTCAAATTAAACAGATTGACAAACCAAATACATGTATGAGATGTCATAGATGTGATTACCTATACACTATAAGTATGATATTTGGTTATCACTAACTAATAAAATATAAGTGTACAGGCCTAAATTATAAATAATAAAAAAATAATTCAAATGAAAATAACCAGTAATATCTTCTATATAGAAGCTAAAATACATATCAAAGATTGACGAATGATGAATAACAAATTGGACCTCAAACAAATGACTAAAGTTTTTTTTTCCTCTCATTACCAGCTCTCTGTTGGGTATCCCTTGTGTTTTAAAATTGTGTTTCAGATATGTGACCTAAAATTGAAACATACACATCTACGTACTATTTGAATATATATAATATTGCATCATGCATAATGAATTAGTAGGTTTGCAATTCAAGTCATTATCTTGTGGCTTTCTTATGAAACTTTCCTAGTAAGCTCATTCTAACAAAAATCATGTAAGTATCGCATGAAAATCCTATAAGACAATTGCCAAGTTTTCATTCAAATAAAAATTAAAGTGAACACTATGCAAAATCTTTTATTAACAAACAAATAAAAAGTATATATAATATATATAAAATATATAAAGGAGTGACCCAAAATCTCCAAAATTTCCTTCATGGCCTTGCGTGGGCACTCTACCACTCCAAGTAGTAAACATGCTATGCTCAAATTCAGTGAAATATGCCCCATGTCTTTTAAAATCAATCTTATTCAATTGTTTGTCTTCAAGAAAATATCTTTAATGTTAAAAAAATAATATTCTTATCAAAAATATAAATATACAATAATAATAGCATGAAATGTATAGATTTGGCCATCCCTATAGTAACATTCAAACAAACGTTGGCCAAATTCATGTGTACTATTCAAACACTAGCTCAAATACCTGTAAAATGGTGCACAAAAACTGAGGAAAAACATTATGAAATCTCATAAAATTAAACACATATGTTCTATGCTTCAACTATTCTACAATTTCTCATAAAATATGGATTTTGATCATGAAAAGCACATGCATCTGGAAACACAAGCAAAGACATAAGATTTTCCAACAAGTGGGTTGTTTCACTTGCCTCGGGAGACATTCTGCCACAGGTGTACAACTTGAACAGCCACCAAACACCTTCTCAAAGCACGGATCTGAAACCACACCACCACGCACGGCATACCAATGAAGGAAGAGGCTCTAGATGCACTTGGGCTTTCTCTCAAGACTTGGATTCTCTCTCTCCACTTTTGTCTCAACACCGAAGGGTGTGTGTGTGTGTTCCGGCCAAGGCACAATATGAAGAGCTTAAGCTTGGGAGACGGCTAGGTAGTTATACAAGAGAGGAGGGAAATTTTAGGATTTGAAAATCAAATGGGGAGATGCAGCTCTAGGGATTTTAATTAGCTTCTTAAATTACCTTTTTCTTTTCTTTTAATTAGAAATTTGGTGAAGTGAGGGGGGCGGTGGAATATAAGGAGAAAAGAGTGTGCGCCTTGTGTTTATAAGGGTAGATTGGGGTCTACAAAGAGTGTTTTAGTGTATTTAGACAATTCACATATAAGGAGAAAAGAGGGTGTGCCTTGTGTTTATAAGGGTAGATTGGGGCTGAGGAAGAGTGTTTTAGTGTATTTAGACAATTCACATTTTTTTGTCATTATTTCAATAATTTTGAAATTCTGATATCACAATAATGGATAAATTATAATCACAAAAAAAAATATTTATTAAATTATATCACAAATATTTAAATATATTGTTTACCAGTAAAATTATCAAAATGTCATTCGGATAATGGCTTGAATTCACCCTATCTAAACTCTTTGTAAAGTTAGTCTTATTCTAACTAAAATTTTTTGGCTCCTAAAAAAATGTCATCTATACATTAATTTTCTTAATTAATGATATCTATTTGTCATAATTTCAATTAATCTAAAATGAAATATAGGGTTGTTATAGTTCTCCGCCTTAAATGATTTCGTCTTTAAAATACATACTTTGATCCTCGAATAAATGTAAATGTTTCTTCTTTATATTTTCCTCTAACTCTTAAGTTGTTTCATTCTCATTGTGATGCCTCCAAAGCACTTTAACCATCAAAATGCTCTTGCTTCACAGGATTTTCTCCTAACAATCAAGGTATCTAAATACTTGCAATGCTACGTAGTTGATCATATGGGATGAGTTATACATAAAATTCCACGGCATAGAGATATGGAACACATTGTGCACTATTGATAATGTGAGTAGTAGCGCTAATTTGTAAGCTATTTTACCAACATGTTCTAAGATAGCAAATAGTTCTATAAAGCACGGTTAAAACTTTCCCTTTAATCAAACCATACAACATCCTTGCATTTAGAGACCTTCACAAAAATTGTCTCTAATGTCGAACTGCAAGTCTCGTCTTCTTTTATTGGTATAGTTTTTCTGTTTTCTCTTGACAACCCATAATCGGCTCTAATCAAGTTGATCTTATTTATAATTACCCATACCATGTCGGGTCTCATAGCCCTCTAATGTCTGATAAACTCCTTGCTAATTGGTGATATGTACTTCCTCTCGTGAAGTGTATCATATGAAGCCATTCCAATGCATACTTGATGGCTGTTGTTGCTGTTGGAAATCTGAACCAGTGACATATATGAATCCTAACTATCTTTAAGATATAGTACTAACACTTACAACATCTCCTCCAACATTTATATGTCTTCTCAAATTGTATGTTTTTCTGAGGATGAAATGTTATATTAAACTCAACTATGTTCTCAATTCCTGACATATGCTCTACTAGAATTGTGACACAAATCATAAATCTCTGTCTAATACGATCATGATAAGTATCCTATGAAGTCTTATGATCATTTTGATATACAATTAGACAAGTGAGTCTAGCAAAAATGTGACCCTTGCGGCTAAGAATTGCATCAAATTTATCAATCTATCGATAATCACCCAAACAGAATTATATCATCATGCTTTCCTTGGTAGTCTTGATATGAAGTTCATGGCGATGTGCTCCCACTTCCAGCTTGGTATGAGTATGGTTTGAAGCTTCCACGTTAGTTGTTAATGCTTGGCCTTGGCCTGCCATAGATAGGACACTTCAGTATATAATTCATCGCATCCTTCTTATGTCCACTTCACTAGACTACCTTAATTAGATTCCACTGCATTTTGATGCTGCTTGGATGCTTTATATATCTCAAATGATGTGACTCTTCGAGAATTTCTCTGCAAGTCTTGACGTCTAGTATACATAAATGGTCATAGGACCTCAAGATATCATAATCTCTAAGGTGAAATCCCACTCATGACTTGCATGCTAAATCTCTACTTATTTATGAACATCAATTGTACTTGGGGGTATGATATCGTTGCCTAAAAGTTTCTTGAATGAAGTTGCATCTAACCACCTCTATTAGTGATAAGTCTAATTGATCCAAAATAAAATATAGGATATTATACAGTAGCTCATGCTTCAAATGAGAGTTCAGAGCTAATCCATGTGATGGTAGGGTGATAGCCACTAGAATCTATACTGGCATAATTGCTCTATGAAATATTCGCATGCCAACTGTTCAAGCAAAAATATAGTCTTTGCCATTTTACTCAGCTACTTTGGCTGATGGTTTCCTTTTATTTTTAAAGTCAAATCTCTATTTGTTTTGAGTGCACGAAGCATTTGAAAGGAGAGAGAACCTTAATCGAGACTCCAAGTGTGCATCCTTGTGAGACTTGTGTGAATCACAAACTTTTGAGAGATCTTGTTTACTTGTTGATGTGTGCATGAATATTCTAGTATCTCTTACCTTACTACTGATTTCTACTTATTTGCTTATAAATCTATAAAGTTCTTGTATGGATCTCAAATATATTTAAGACATATTTGTGGACGGAGGATTTTGGTAAGTATGAGATCCACTTGAAGTAATTAGAAGGTGTCTAGATAATTATAAGTTTTCAAATCTAAAGAGTGACTTAGATACTCACTTGTTTAGTACTAATCGACTAAAGATAAACGTATATGTTTATTGGTTTATTAGTTTGCTTTTATTATTGAGTTATATTTCTGCTAACAACTCAAAAGTCCGAAGAGTTTGCTCTATAAATAAGTTGTTAAAGAATTTTTATTTATCATTATATTGTGTGTTTTTCATATTTCTATAATTTATTTTTTTATTATATGTATGTTAATGGTAATAGGATGTATTTAAACATATAGATTTGTAATTTTATTAAAATTATAATTTTTAATCTGTTCTTTTATGTAAAATATCTGTTATCTATTTCTAGGTGCTCGTGGGTCTAAGCACCATTCACTCAAATGGTATCAAATGCTTATCCCTACCCAAGACTCAAATCTAGATTACTACAAAAATAATATTTATCTATTATTTTATATTTTGATGGGAGCAATTATGTATAGTAAAAACTCAATACTAGGAAATTTGTAAAATTACAAGATCAACATGCTCGACTTAGAACGGAAAAATTGGTAGACCGTACCATCTCAATTGATAATGGTGTTATTATAGTTAGGAACTCTTCAACTTGGTTTCAGGATGGATGGATCGAAACAAATTGGAAATTAAAGTTGTAAATATACTATTTTGCTGCTATTTCTTCTAATTAGTTCAAATATATATTTCTATATGAAAGTGCTAATTATATTTGAGAAATCCATGAAATAACTTATGAAGACACCAATATCGTTAAGATTTTAAAACTCCAAGGTTAACCTCATGATGAAATCAAAATGAAAGATAATAAATATTATAATAAATTTTATGCAAAATCTAACAGTATTATCATCTATAGCTTGGATCTCAGTGAGAGGATTCTCAAGTCGAAAGATTATTAGAAAAGTTTTAAAATTACTTTCTATTAAACTTAAACTTCACAGTTATAGAGAAAAATAAACATATGAGTATCATTAAAATTATTAAATTTTTAGGATTATTATAAATATATGAACTCTTTATACCACAATATAGAAAACTAAATCTATTACTTTAAAATTTATGAAGAAAGAATTAGAACTTGAACCTAATAATAAATCCTTAGATAATGAAGATGCTGCCTTGGTTGTTAAGAGATTTAGAAAATTTTATAAAAGCTAATAGAAAATCTGTTGAAAAGAATAAATAGACATCAAGCAATCCTAAGAATGGGACGCTAGAGAATAAGAGGCCTAAGGAATCAAGTTCCAAAAAGACACAAAACATTGAATATCTTTAGTCAAGGCTTTTGTCATATAAAACCTAAATGTCAAAATTATTTTAGGTCAACAAGAAAAAACAATGAATCCATCTTGTGAGATATTAAGGGTGAAGAAAATGAGGATAAACAATACCCGAATAATGGTCAAGTTAATTATATGATTTTCAACTCCACAATAACTAGTTATGAGATATCACTAGAAGGAACAAGGAGTGAGAGTGACAATGGTGATAATTATAAGAAGCTTATGTAAATGTAATATAATGAAAGTTTAAAATTGAAGAGGAGCAATAGCATGTGCTCTAAACAATTAAATATAATAGAGAGTGAAACAGAATGTATCCGGATCAAACTTGATTAAGCTATTTGAAGAATTGATAAGGTTAACAGAAAAAATGAGAAATTTGAGCAAGAGGTGAAATCTCTAGAAACTAAGTTAATGTAGTCTAGAGTTCGACTTCTTATGTTTACTAGTAGCACTAACAATAAGCTAAATTACATGCTAAATATTGATAGAGTACTGAAAACAAGAGAGATTCGTATTTTAGAGAACACCATTTACAAGACACGAAAAAATCCTTGGCAATGCATTTTAATTCTTCAGAAAGAAATGTAATCGAAAAGTAAGAGTTGCATCTCCAAAACCTCCGTCATATTCTCACGGTCCCAAGACATGTCTCTGTCAATCATCAATCCTTATTATATTAAAAAAAAGGCATCAAGTTATATACACTCCTATTTAGATTCAATATTTTATTCCAAGATATGTTGTTTAATTTAGAATTTTTTTTCTATTTAGATTTGGCCATACATGTTAGAATTATTTTTGTGATTGAAATATTTCGTAATCATATTTAATCATATGTCGTTATTGAATTATATTCATCGAAATGCTATATCAACTTATTTTTGTGACTGTCTGTTCTCGGGTTCCAAGAACCTCATGCCTGCTGTTCGCCAGCTGCCCGCTCGAGTTTCAATTCCAGAAGCCTCACACCTGCCAAGTCCTCGCCATTCACTCGAGCCTCGATTCCAATAGCCCCGCGCCTTCCGTACGCTCACTTGGCGCTCGAGTCGCGATTCCAATAGCCACGATTCTAGTAACCATCAACTCGAAGCTCGCTGTCAACTCGCTCGAGCCCCAATAGGGTTTGAAACCCTTGGTGCGCTCGCTGCGCGCTTGAACCGCGCTCGAACGCCGCGGCAACGGTCTTTAATTTTAAATGAGTTTTTCGAGCTCTCTATAAATTCTCTCCTTATTTTCAGTTGCCCTACCTTTTTAGTAGTATTTTGGAGTGCACCACATTGAGAAATCTTCATCTTTTACTCGTCTTTAATTTTAAACGGGCTTTTCGAGCTCTCTATAAATTCTCTCATTATTTTCAGTTGCCCTACTTTTTTAGCAGCATTTTGGAGCCCCCACCTTGAGAAATCTTCATCTTTTACTCAATTAATTTTGCCCCGATTGAGAAAATCGTGATTAAATCATTGTGGTCCATGTGTTAACGGTTTTCTCACAACTTTCTCTTTAGCAATCTATCACTCCTACCATTCTACCTTCGTTGACGACGTTGGTGTTGTGAAGAAGGGGCTCCGATGGTGTTTGCTACTTTAAGCAGTTCGTGAAAGAAAATTGACGCGAAGATCGGAAGGCATTTGATTCCATTGCGGTGGGCAAATCCAAGGAGTTCATTGGTAGGGATCACAAAACGGGAGTAAGTCGATTAGATTGACCTGTCGTTACCACCCGTTCTATAAGTTGAATTTCATAGTACATTTCTTCCCTGGCCATTAAAATTCGGATGATTTTCTCGGTTACCATGGGTATCGAGTTTTTTCTTCGTTATACAAAATTATATCTTTTTACTATTGCTTATTGTCATATACATTTTATACATATTATTGTTCTTGCCATTTAGATATAAAAATTCTTTATATGTATTGAATATTTATTTTTATACTGCTTTCGTTAATCCTACACGGGGTCAAAACTTTATTATATAATTTGGGACAAAACGTCCTTTTCAATTGATATGAGAGACTCATCCCAATCCATGACCCCAAAATCTAGATGTATACGAGTGGATCTCTATCCATGTCACTTTTCTTTGATGGAAGTAACTATATGTATTTGAAAGTTCGTATGAGAGCCTTCCTTGAATCGATAGATGAGTGAGTATAGGCTAGTACTCAAACAGGATGGACACCACCCAGAAGTTCAACCAACAATGAACCAAAGATTTTGTCCTTGTGGTCAAAAGATAAACTTAATTTATATAATTAGAATAGTAAGGGGTTACACGCTATTTTTATAACTGTATCCCCCGAAGAGTTTAAACGTATATTTATGTGTAAGACCTTTAAAGATGCGTGAGACATTCTTGAAATTACCCACAAAAGAATAAAATTAGTAAAAAATTTATAGATTTGAAGAAATCCGTATGAAAGATAATGAAACCTTTGATGAATTCTATGTACAATTAAATGACATTGTGAACTCCACTTTTAACTTAGGAAAATGAATTTCTGAAAATAAAATTGTTAGAAAAATTTTCAAATCACTCACTGAACGATTTAGACCTAAAGTCACAGCTATTGAAGAAAGTAAATATCTTAATAAAATAAAGATCGTAGAACTTGCAGGATCTCTTTCAGACTTATGAGTACACACTTCTGTAGTCAAGAAAAACTAAATCAATTACTCTAAAACCAGTTAGGGAAGATAGAGACTGTGACACTGATGAGAAGTTGAATAGCGATGAAGATTTTGCCTTATTTGTTAAAAATTTTAAAAAATTTTTGAAGAAAAATAAATCTTCCTTTAATAAACCAAATGAAGATTCAAGAGATCACTTAAATCTGAGAAGAAAGATCGATGTAATATTAAAGAATCCAAATTGAAAAATACTCAAAGAGTTCATTGTCACTAGTATAAACAATTTGGCCATTATTGTGCTAAATGCCCAAATTTTAAATGTCAACAATGTCAAACCTTAAAAGTTAATACAATCTTGAGCGATGATGAAGAAGAAGATGTTTAAAGATGCATTGAAGATGACTCTATCAAGTACATGGCTTTTATGACCTCGATGTGTGAAAGTGATGAACGTTTAGAAGAAACTCATAATCAATCCGATAACTCTGAGAACGAGTCAGAAGTTGAATTGTATGACCTTCAAGATGCTTCTAATAAATTGTTTAAAAAATATCTACAGATGAAAAAAATAAATGTGTCATTAAAGCTTAAATTGACAAAAATATTAAAAAAAATTAGCTTTTAAATTTGAGATAGACACAAAAGTTTAAGAAATTGAGAAATTAAAAAGCTCTTTTACTAAAAAATTACGACTCTTGAATTTGATTTTGAGGCTGCTCATATTGACTTGAAACAATTTTCAAATGGATCCAAAAAATTGGACTATATGCTCGGTTTAGGAAAAATTAGAGGAAATCAAACCGGGTTGGATTATTTAGAAAATTTCTTAAATGCTAATATTAAATTTAGAATTGTATTTGTCTGACCCATGTCCATATCAAGATAAAGCAGCACATCGTCTACCCGTATTGATCAATTGTCAAGAGTTTTCCCAGAACATTGGATCAAGCCACAAACCATTAGCAAACAAAGGTATGATTCTGATATCGCTACTACATTCGTCCCAATATGTCGTGGGTGTGGCATTATTGGCCATATTCCCCCTTATTGTCCCATAACATCGAGGCAAAATAAGTTTAGGCAAAATTTAAAGATAAAAAATCTCATCAATTATATCAACCTTCTAAATGATCAAGTGACGAATTTAACCAATATTATAAAATATGATAAGAAAATATGGATTAAGAAAAGTGAGCCCCATTACCTTTTGGTCATTCGTGACAAAGAGGGGGAGTCGCTGTCTTTCTCAGGGGAGAATGTTCTTGTTAGAGGGAGACCATATGTTTGCTATTTAGACGTTATTTTTGTTGTTCGGGGGAGATATTTTTATTTTTGCTAGGAGGAGTTTTGTTTCATGGTTATTTATTCTAGTTTATACTTTTTTCTATCTATCTTCTACTATTATATTACTGCTATTATCTATGTCTGTAATAACCATGGTTGACCAGGCAACATAGTTATAGTCTCAGCATGGCAGCTACAGTATCGACACAATATCTCTCGTATATAGTTTTTTTGTTTATTTGTTGTCTTATCTTTATTTCTAACTAGAGGTAGATTTTTATGTACATGCGTTCCATCTTGGTGGTGTTTGAACTTGTACTTTTCTTATATTTTTTATGTGTTTTGCAATAGAATTATCAAAGTGGGAGATTGTTAGTGTCATTTTTATGATTGTTATATTCTGTGACTATATTTACTTATGTGTTGTTGTTGGGTTATGTTCATCAAAGTGGTGCATCAACTTATTTTTGTGGCTATCCGTTCCCAGGTTCTAGGAGCCTCACGCTTGTTGTTCGCCAGCTACTCGCTCGAGCTTCGATTCTAGAAGCCCGCACCTGTCATGCGCTCGCCATTCGCTCGTGTCCTGATTTCAGTAGCTCCACGCCTTTTGTTCGTTCGCCTGGCACTTGAGCCAAATTTCAGTAGACATCCGCTCGAAGCTCACTGTCAAATCGCTCGAGCCCTAATAGGGTTTTCTTTTGAAACCCTCGGTGCGCTCGCCACGTGCTTGAGCACTGTGGCAACGGTCTTTAATTTTTAACGGGCCTTTTGAGCTCTCTATAAATTCTCTCATTATTTTCAGTTGTCCAACTTTTTAGCAGCATTTTGGATCCCCCCACCTTGAGAAATTTTCATCTTTTACTCCATTCATCTTGCCTCGATTGGAAAAATCGTAATTAGATCATTGTGTTCCGTGTGTTAACGATTTTCTCACTATTTTCTCTTTACCGATCTATCACTCTTACCATTCTATATTCGTTGGCAACGTTAGTGCTGTGAAGAAGCAGTTCCGGTGGTGTTTGCTACTGCAAACGGTTCATGGGAGAAGATTGACGTGAAAATTAAAACGCGTCCGGTTCAATTGTCGTGGGTAAATTGAAGAAATTCATTGGTAGGGATCACAAGATGGGAGTAAGTTGGCTAATTAGCGTGTTGTTACCACCCGAGATGTAAATTGATTTTCATAATACATTTCTTTCCTGGTCGTTGATGCCTAGAGTGTTTTTGTTGGTTACCGTGGGTATTGAGTTTTCCTTCATTACCAAAAATCATGTCTTTTTACTATTATTTATTGTCGCATATGTTTTATGTATATTATTATTCTTACCATTTAGATGTAAATATTTTTACGTGTATTTGAATATTTATTTTCGTACTACTTTTGCTAATCCTACCCGGGGTTGAAACTTTATTGTGTAATTTGAAACGAAACATCCTTTTCAATATGTGTCATTTAGAATTCGGGGGGGCTGCAACGCACGGAGCGTTGCAACCCCCTACGACGCCAATGGGGGCCGTTGGATTGAAATATCCAACGGCTCCTGTTTTATATATATAAAAATATTTTTAGTTTTTTTAGTTTTTATATTTTTTTTACATTTGATTAAAAAAAATAAATTTTAATATTTTTGTTTTTTGATTTTATAATTTTTTTATAAAAAAGGGAGTCGTTGGATTTCAATCCAACGGCCCCCGTTGGCGTTACAAGGAGCTGTGACGCTCCGCGCGTTACAGTCCTCCCAAGTCCGTGTCATTCATATAACTAACATTATATTTAAAAGTTTTTCTCTACCAATGTATTATATTTTTTCTCTATTTATATAATTTATTTTATTTTTAATGTAAGTAAATGATGCTACTTCATATTTGATCATCTAAATTCCTATTTGTATATGTTAAAATTGTGATTTTAATGTGTGATTCCACACGCTTAAAGGTGTTTTCAGGTCTAGACACCATTACTTAGGCTTTGATACAACAATTGAGGAATCAACTATTTTTCAAAGCTTTATCGATTAGGTAAGGTGTATAAATACACTAAAGATGATACCCTATAATAACTTTGTATTTTGACATGCATCTTCAACCAAATCTCGTCTGAACTTAAAACGTAAACAATACACACGAACTTCCCTACCGTTTACTGCAGCATAGATCCAAGATAAACAGAGACTCATCCCCAAATCTTATGTTTTAAGAAAAAAGTTGCGAAGAGTTTATATTATCAATGGGAGGTAGTATCAAAATTATACATGACAAAAAGAAAAAAAAAGTAATTTCACAGCATCCCAGGAATTCTTCAAACCGTCATAGGCTTAGATAGCAATGAATTTGGCCTCGAAGCTGATAGTACAATTAACGTCTATAGTACAATCGAATAACGTCCTCAGAAAGTATTTATAGGACATGTATGTCAGATATAATACACAAACTGCTGAAAATAGCAAAATGCCCTACTCACTAGACACCAGATAGTTAAAGTCATAATTCATATAGAATACTATATCTAAACTGGCTATAGGTCTTCTGTCTAGGAATTTGAACGAACTTTTCTGCTTGCAGACAAGCACCTGATTCATGCATCAATTTACCTTAATTATCAAAACAACAGTTCTTCCTCGTAGATTCATTAACAAAGATGCACCAGGTTCTCATAATCTCCTTTTTACATAACACCCACGCAAGAAAATTCCATGTGCCATTTGGAGAGAAAAATCAACAAACAATGTGCATGCCAAGCTTTTAGGGTTCCTACTAAAAATCTCTCCCTCATCCCCCCACCCCCAAAAGAAAAGACACTGATAAGATTCTAGTTTACACAATGATGACGGTAAACAAACTGCTTGATCAAACCAAAGTTCCGTATTGGCCCTCCGCAGCTGGGTACGTCAGTTGCTCGACAGCAAACGCTCATTCTCCCGTCAATCCCTTGCTGCGGACTGCTACAATCAGAAGCCATCTTTAAGAGAAATCAAGTAAGTTTATTTCACCCCAACTCGGCTCAGTTCCGGTGTTAACCGTGCTATGATCCTCCCAGCACAAGGCCGCAGGCCCACCGTCCAATCTTTCCACCCTGCTGCACTTCAACTCCTCCATCTCCTTTGGGAACCCACCAATCTCTCCATGGTGTTGCACCATGCCAATGCCGATACCATCTGTGTTAAACCCAGTGTTTACAAACTGCTGAGAATCGAGCTGAACCGATGAAGGGGTCACATTCACCGACTGCTGGTCGATGATTTCAGGCATGGAACAGCTAATTCCATCGAATGGGTACGGGATATTCGTGGAATAATCATGATAAATCAGTTGATCTTCGTAAGAGATCCTTCCTCCCAGCTTGAACAGTAGTTTCCTAACAGACGCGTGATCATTGAAGAGAGACGGGCCTTGGTGATTCGAGTAAAGTCCCACAGGCATCTCAGGCCAGTGTGGTATCATTTGGTCAGTTGCGAAAGTAGTAGCAGGGATAGGATTCTGCTGATCCATGAATTTTTCTGGGTAGCTTCCTTGTTTGACGCTAGTAGCATTGCCTTTGCTACGGCCTGCTTGGTAATCTTTCTGCTGCTTACCTAAAAGCTTCTTTTTAAGCCTTGTGTTCCAATAATTCTTGACGTCGTTGTCGGTTCTTCCAGGTAATTGTGCTGCAATAATAGACCACCTGCTCTTCCATATATATATATATATATAGTTAATTAGTTTTGATATGTAGAAGGTGTAATTGCAGTAGAAAAATACTATATATTTTACCTGCTTCCAAGACTAACATAGAGGCTGCAGATGATCTCGTCTTCCTCCTCGGAGAATCCACCATGCTTGATGTTGGGGCGGAGGTAGTTCAGCCACCGAAGGCGGCAGCTCTTCCCGCATCTCTTAAGCCCTGATAATTCAAAATTTGTGAGGAATCAACAACCCTCGAACGATCGTGTCAGATTATCCAAGAATACCACGCAGCAAACGATAACTATATTAAACTTTGGAAGTTAATTAAAAGCCATGGGAAAATCAAGAGTACCAAAAGGGAAATCAAGCAAAATGATGGATAAGGATGAAGTTTTGGATTTGGGTACCGATTTTTTCAGGCAAGGCTATCCAGTTGCCGCCGGTGCCGTGCTTGTCGATGTAGGATTTGAGCTTGGCATCCTCCTCGGGTGACCAAGGGCCTCTCTTGACGTTGGCTTTGTCGCAGCAAGGCGCCCTTCCCATTCTCTCTGTGATCTTCTTGGTTTGATATGATCGTCTTGGTTTGGTATGAACAGAGAATAATATGTTAGGGATCAACAAGAGCTATGCAATTCCTATGAACTAAAAGGAGGGTTTATCTTCGGCTTGATGTTGAGGTGATAGAAAATCCAGGAAATTCATGTGGCAGAATGGGAAGGACGTTTTTTCTTCTTGTCTTTCTTAGCACAGAATAATTATATTTATCAGAATAAGATATAGTATTATTTCCCAGGCCATGTGTCATATATTTAATTGGCTGTTACTTACCATCCTAACGGGCCTTAGCTTAACTATTCATCCTAGCTAGAAGTTATATAATATATTTAAAAAATAATAATATTACTTGGTATTCCCATTTGTTATTAAAGAAATATAACTCTTTTTGATAGAGTTGATAGATTTGATAAATTATTAAAGTGTAAGGTACATGTATATATTTTTAATATTTATTTTAATGTCACAAGGAAATATATTACTTCCACATATTGTATAATTTTTCTTTTATGAAAGTCTATTAGACTCTTCATGTGTACTTTTTTATATGCAATATATATTTCAAAAACGACGAGCGAACTGCAAACTCTGAGGCCCGTTGCTGTATAATGACCGCAGTCTCTACACGCTGTCATGCGAGAATGTGAAAACATATATAAACTAACTAAAATGTGTTCAATCGTAATACAAAATTATCCTATGAAGATTTTAGCTCAAATTACCAAATATATATATATATATATATATAAAAGTCATGCCCTTAAAATTTCTAAACCATAAAAGAAATACTTCGCTGATTTTTTTTTTTTGTTGCTTTTTTAAGAGATTGGAAATTATAATTATATTAACTAGAACGCACTTCTTATAATTATATAAAAAGTTTTCAGTGAGCATTATACCTGAATGGCATTATCAAAGGACTGAAGGATTCTAATTCAGCACATTATATAAATATTTTGGGCTTAGTCACCGGTTCGTACCCCATTGCAGAAATTTAGTCGGCGTTTATTTATTATTTAAGAAAATATTTTTTTCCCAAAAAAAAAAAAAAACAATTTACAGTTTTTCATAAAAGCTCATTTTGGTATTTGTAAAAAAATAAAAAATAAAAACAACCTCTGCTTGCAATTTACTAAAGAAAATAAAATAACTAATGGGAAATATCAATGAACTTATATTTGAGAAACATCCAATTGCAATATTTTTCTTGAAAAAATGTTTCATGTGACACTCCTAATCGAAACGAATCACCAAACATACCGTAATTTGCTCTTGTGTTAACTCCATCGATTGATCTTTTAGTAGTGAAATGCTGTTGATAAAACAAAGTCACATTTGGAAATTAACCGGGGATTGCCAAACGAGCTCCTAACAAGTCGGCTACCATTCTTCGTCAATTTTATAGATGCATAGCTTTTTACATTAAATCTCAACAATTTTTTTTTAATAAAAAAGCCAGATGCTAAAATAAAAATTGAGAATGTAATTTAAAATTAGAATATGTTTAATATTTTCTAATTTACAAACGGCATTTATATTTAAAAATGAGATATAACAAAAATAATGATAAACATAACATAACAATTAATTATTTAATTAATCATAAGAAGACTTTGGGACGGCTCGGACTCAGTCAGTCAGAAGAAGCTAGCGTATTTGGTGGTGGCATGTACTGTAGGCGAAAAAAGTCATCAATTATTTGGAGCGACGACGGTTGGCTAATACGTAAGCTTTAAATTCCTCTTCTTAAAGCACCTGCAGAAATAAAATCCCACTTGGAGGAGACTGGATTTGGGAAATTCTAGAAGCAAGAGACAAACGCAGCAGCGGATGTAAAAGTTCAAGCGTGGAAATTGCGAGGGAGATTGCCTCTTTGGTAGGTCACCAAATTTTATGACTAAATGGTCTCGTAACGCTTTTATCTTCCCAGCTTTGTCCAAACGGACTGGACTTGCTCTGATTGCATGTCGTCACATCTCATGTTCTGTATATTTACATGATTGCATGATTATTAGCGACCTGGAGAATAAGTGTGACTTCCAAAAAAAAAAAAAAATCATTGTTGGCTAATTAAAAGAAATAAGGATTACATTGTGGATGCCTAGAAAAAGATGATCGTATATAATGCGGAAGAAGTATGAGTTATGGCTTGAAAAAGTGGCATCCTTAGGCCATGCTAGTTTTAAAGGAGGCATTTCAATTGATTCGAGAAAATTAAAACAGTCATAAGTTGGGGCTGGACAATAAGTGTAACTAGCCTAAGAATTTTGATTCGTAAACTTTAAGGGTTGCAATGCCGTTGATGTACTTGACAATAAAGAAATTAGTATTCTTTTAGGATGAAGATTGTAAAAAATTTTTCTAAAAACTAAAGAAGCGTTTGATGACTACCCCACTTATAGCTATTTTAGAAAGATAAGGAGATTTTATGGTTTATTGTAATACCTCGTATATAGGGTCCGGTTGCATGTGATGCAGCATGGTTGATTAATTGCTTATGGGCTGAGGTGACTTAAGATTTACGAGTATAACTTTCTAACTCATTATTTAAAGTTAGCAATCGCCACCTATGCCTTAAATATATAGAGGCACCATTTGTACAGAGAGAAATTTTTAGTATTTTCGAATCACAAGAATTTAAAATATTTATTTTTTTAAAGGGAGATAAAATAGGACAAAGATGATTGATAGATTTTTTAAAGGATTATAACTGTAAAATATAGTACCAACCGGAAAGATGTAGCATCTATTTACTAATTTATATTTTATTACCGTCAAAATTGATGTATTAAGTAATTTTTTGAGAATAATTATGTGTTAAAATACTTAAACAAAGTATTTATGAAAATAGGTGGCGCTCATAGTGACACAAGGATACTCATTCGTGGTTTAATAAAATAGGTTGTGCTTATGTGTGATTAAACAGAAAGGATAGCGCTTGTGTGCAGTGTGAGAGGTGCTCGTGCATGTAGATAATAGTATTTTGTGCTTAGTACGCGTTCGATTGAAACTCATTAGCCAGCTTGTGTATATATGTAATCAGTGCTTAGTGTGTGCTCGATTGAAGCTCATATGCCAGCTTATGTATATAAGTAATCATTCACAATTTTCTAATCATTTTTGCTGAGTCTTCGAGAGAGGAAAGCAAAAGAGAAGGGAGAAAATGGAGAAAAGGAGAGAAAGTGAAGGAAATCGATTTTGAAACTATTTTAGATTAGATCTGATTGCTATTTAATATAAGGTTAGTGTATCTAAATCTATTTCTTTATTTATTGTTAACATATTGAGATTAATGATTTGTTTTCTGTTACATATGCATGTAGGGACATATATAATTGTCCCCTTTATCATTTCCTTGCGCACATGTTCATTTGGCTTAAAGATCTCAAGTTTTCGGAGACTTGTTTCTAATTTTTTGTAATATTGTTCCCTATGTTGAAATCTTTGAGATATTTAGCTTTTTATGTTACTTTTATAGAAATGTTTAATAAGAATTCTACTTTAAAATTCATAAAGAATAATTATTTTTTCCTTAGTTTAAAAAATATTTGTATATTAATTCTTTATTGTAGAGTTTTTTATTTTGACTAACTAAAAACTATTATGTAATATTAATAAAATATATTTAGACGTATTTTAATATATTATTTATAAATTAAAGATTGAACTTAACATTTATGGGTATAAAAAATGATATTTGACCTTATTTATAGAGAATAATTTATAATCAGTCCACCTATAAGTATTAAATATTATCATATAATTTAAGGCTATTAGAAAATATTATAGTCTAATCTTTGACAGTAAATGTAAATGATATATAAACTTAGGAGATGCAAATAAATATATAGATCCTAGATCCAATAATGTATGTGGTTAAGTCTCAAAAATTAAAAACTTACCTTCTACTACTAAAGAAGATGCATCTACATCATTGGTCATTACTACAAAAACTTTCTCCAAGACATTTAGTTTCCTAACTATTTACCTCAAGGGATAAGGGCATTCCTTGATAATATAACTAAATTAGCCATAATTGAAGCAGACTCCTATTTGCTTTTAATGAGTCCTTCCTCTATTGAATTTTCTACTATGAGGTTACACGAGCATTGATTTTTGTTGCTTGCTTAATGTGCCTTGGATTTTAGCTCCCATCCCCCATCCCTTATCATCGGATTGCCACCTCTTATGAGATCCTCTCCTTCACATCATCTTCCTTAAGATAGTTGATAACCTCAAAAGTTTCTCACTATTGCGGGTTTAAATTTTAGCTTTTGTTAGATTCAAATTACCTAAAAATTCTAACGCACATTAATTGGTAAACCAATCATAAGTCATTTGAGAAGTTTCCAAATTCAACACTGCTATTTCAAGATTAGGTTGGCTTTGGACCATCTGGTCTATTACTTCAGCCATTCATTCCATGATACAATTATCTTTATAGTTAGGGTTAAATACCAAATTTTTGAATTGTGAATATTATGTTCAACTTTTAATTTTTAAATAATATATTAAGATATGTTACAATATATTTTATTAATTATTTATAATAATTTTTACTAAATTAAAATAGAAAACTCTATATTAAAATATAAATATATAAATTTTTCTCAAATTTGAAGAAACAATTATCTTTATCAAAATTAAAATAGAGTTTTATCAAATTTCTAGTACAAAATAGATATGTAAGAATAAATTATTGAAGATTCTTAGAATTTTAAGACAACATGTTTAAAATCAAGATATAAGCCTTCAAAATCTCATGGAATGAAAATCATACTAATGTGTATGTAAGATATAATCTAAGTAAGGAAACATTACATATTTGAGCATTTGAATAAAAAATGTTAAAAGACTTTAAAAATAAAATTTAATAAAAAAGAAAGAAATAAATTTAGATGTGCTTAATTTCACTTAAAATTATTGAATATTTGCTTAAATTTATTAAAAATTTTATTGTATTCACTTTCTACTTCCTCTCTCTTGTTCACTCTCTTGTTGTCTTTTCGCTCTCTCTCTCTCCTCATAGAAGTCCACGAGTAAATACGCATAACTAGTCAGAAGGCCTATTTATAATAAACTGCTGTATGAGTGTCGATCATATACGGATCAAACATAAATACTTCTTTCTATTAATAATGTAGAGGGCTAAAGAAGCCTGTGCATGAGCACCTTACATACATGCCTCAGGAGCCACTATTTTTAAAAGAACACACACGAGTTTCTTTTAAATATATCTCAGGCACAATGATTCTATCTAAAATAGTTAATTTTTAACTCAAACACGTAAATAATTTGAATGACACTAATTTAGTTAAATTCAATATTATTATATAAATCTTGGGGTTTGGATTTTACCAAAAGGCAAACATAAGAAGTCATTAGGACATTTGCAACAAATCTTGACTTTTAGTTGGAAGTAGGAGCACTTAATGATGGATTTCATAATAGGATAGCCAAAGGCATCGAATAATCATGATATTATTTGGATGATTGATGATTAATTAATGAAGTCGGGACATTTCATTATTATTAGGATATATTCTTGGGAGATCGTTTGGCAAGGCTGTGCATTAATAAGATAATATGATTCCATGGAGTTTCGACTTCGATTATGTGAAACCAATAGTGAAGACTTCTGTCCATATTTTGGGAGAATCTACACAAAGAGATAGACACATAGTTGAAGTTTAGTATGCCTTTTACCCGCAAATAGATAGATAGTCAAAGTAAACTATTCACGTTTTAGAAGATATGTTGAGAACTTTCATTTTAGAGATGAAAAAAAATTATAATGACTATTTGTCATAAGCCAAATTTTTGAAAATAATAGTTATTAAACAAATATCGGTATAGTATTTGTTGAATCATTTTATGGAAGAAAATTTCATTTCTTTTTCAATTGGAAAGAAAATGGAGATTGAGGCTCTTAGGGCTAGAAGTAATTTGAAAGACAATGGCAAATCTCAATTTGATCCAAGACTGATTTTGTGTTTCTCAAAGCCAATAAAAAAATCATGTTGACTACAAGAAGTCCAAACTTGGTGTTAAAGTTAGGGATTATATATTCTTAAAAATATCTCTATCTAATAGAGTGTTGAGATTTTAAAAGTTAAAGAAAAATATAAATTAAGATTTGTTGGGCCATTTTAGATCTTAGAGAGAATAAAAAAAGTGGCATACAAGATTACCCTTATTTCCTAATTTGATAGATTTTCATAATATTTTTCACCGA
This sequence comes from Nepenthes gracilis, assembly GCA_033239525.1. Classification (NCBI taxonomy): domain Eukaryota; kingdom Viridiplantae; phylum Streptophyta; class Magnoliopsida; order Caryophyllales; family Nepenthaceae; genus Nepenthes; species Nepenthes gracilis. The sequence goes on along the minus strand of BSYO01000026.1, from coordinate 283,299 downwards.
TGCTTTGCAAGTACATTTATGTCACTGCACATCATCCAACATTACCTTTGAGGATTAGTGAGAATTTGACGTATATTGAATAATTGGTTAAAATTTTAGAAAGATAAGATTAAGAACTTGCATAAAAGTTATTCTTTTGGTCAAAATAATGTGGAGAAACCTTTCTTCCAAGAAATCCACAAGGGAGCAGGAAAATAAGATTTACGAGAAGTATATTTATTTATTTTTTCATTAAGCTATGTAAATTTTGATACTAAAATTTTTATAAGGAGTAAATAAATGTATAATCTAAATATTAATTAAAAATTATAATATTTAAATTAAAATAATTGAATAAATTATTAAGAATGGTGTTGGTTCGGATGAGGTTGTAAGTGTTGGATTATTGAGTTGGCACTTGATAAATATGTTATCTATGCTTGTGTGCAAAAAAATAGAGCAGCACCTTAGGTGTGCGGGAGTGCAACTTGTGTGTGCTTAGTAGCAGTGGTCATACCTAATGCATCTATAATAGGAGTTGGTGCATTGATTCTAGAGGTTGGGCACATGAGAGGCCACACATATGCCGCGTGTGTCACCTATTAATATTCTTATATTTAATGGGTGTATAATCGATATTCGTGTATTAATCTACGTATATAAGTGATTTAAGCCAATTTTAGAAAGATTGGAGAAAGAAAAGAGGAGAAGAAGAGAGAAAAGGAGAAGAATGAAGAGATTTTGGAATAACCATTAAGGAATCTTTAACAATTAAGTTATGGAAATTTAATTCTAAGTACATTTCTTAATTTTATGCTGCAATTTTAAGATATCTCTCTCCTGCCTACCTAAAATATGAGATTTATATCTTTTTATTCCATACATGTTTTTAACTATGTCTCTTATGAGGTTTAGCTTTTACACACGGCCTTTTAGTGGGTCAACATTTTAATATTTTTAAATTTTTTAGCACAATAAATTTAAGATCATTATGTTTTTATAATTTATAAAATAAATTTGCTAAAATTTAACTAATTTTATAAATAAAAATGGATCATAATGATCATTAGATAAATTTTATATGACCAATTAAAATATTTAGTAAGATTTTTAATAACAATAATAATAACAATAATAATTATATATATATATATATATATATGTTTGAGTGGGGTCAATTGACTCCACTATTATCAACATGTATCCGGCCCCGACCATGGCCTTTGATTCTTATATTTTTCAAATTTTAAAGTCTTTTGGCATGTTTATGATAATTCTTTAAAAATCATAAAAGTTACTAAAGAATATTGTCTTGTATGTCATTTTTCTTTAACAAATTGATAAAATCTTTATAATAAAGTTATGTTAATCCTTTTATTTTTCAAATTCTAGAAAATATTTATATTTCATAGATATTTTCATAAAGAATTGACAAAATATATAAATTATGACATGTTAAAATATATTAAGATAAGATCATATAATGTCTACCCATAAATAATAAATAGGCAAGTCTCATCTATAGGAATGACATGTAAATATCCCACCTATGAGTTTAACTAATAGAGTATAATCCTAATTTATGGGGCAAAAAATAAACTGGCCTTCATATATTCACTTTGATCAACAAGTCTACCCTTGATTTATTTATTCCTTTGCATATTTTTGATAATCTTGTTTAGTGTTTTGCCTCACATTTATTCGTTGATCTTTTAGCTTATATTGTGTTGTCAACCTTTCTGATAGTAGGCTTAGACTTCGTGCAAGTGTTGGATCAGTGGGTGTACGTTGTGGAGGATAGCCATATTATAATATTTTATAATGTATTTGGTAATCTTGTTGAAAATAGTTTAAGTCTTGTTAAATATAATTTGTATGTATAATTTGATACAGAAGAGCCGAGGGGCCATATATAGCTTTTTTATTTTTTGTACCATATTAATAGATAGTAGTATGATTATGGCGGTGGTGTTGTATTAGGATTCGAATTGAACAGGTTCAAGAATTTAAATGTCAAATTTGTGTAAATTTGAATGTATTTTGGGACAAATGCCTTTATATTTTCGTTGTGAAGCTACCAATGATATTTTATGGAGCATCACGATTTGGGTTTTAGAACCTAACTTTATGTCAATAATCCATCATGGCACATGCAGTTGGTATGGTGCAATCTCTTCTTGATGGTTGTTTTATATCCTAACAACCATATTAAAATCAATGGTTTGATACTACGATGTATTCTTGATAAACTTATTCCTAACTTACCTTACATGTGATCGGTTTGAAATTGTCATCTATCACAGGTAAGAAAACTAGTTATTTAATTATTTCAATGGTATTATTTTTTCTAAAGATAGTTCACTATAAAAATAGTTTTTCTAATAAAATTATAACTAAATTATATAAAATTGTGACATTTGAATATCTCAATAAATAACTATTTATTTATCATTTTATGTTGGACAATTTTAATATTCTCTTACTTGACCCATATAACGATAATATATTTGTTAAAAGATTAAGATAACTACAGATATACATCATTCCAACCTTCGTAATTTAATAATTATAATACTATAATTAAATAATCTATAAGTAATAATAATTGCATATTATAAATTGTGTGGTTCCATTTGGATTCCAAAATTTTAGTACATAATTTGACTTAAATATAAAATAAGAAGTGTCTATAAGACAACAATGTCTTTTCAAATATAGCTTTCATCATTATTAATATTAATCAATAAACTTAAACATTATGGAGAAAACATGAAAAATCATCAACACATGCAATGATGTCCTTGTTACTAAACCTTGTCAAGAATTGGACAAGCATACATTCTAATTTATTCACATTTTACCTATCCTTTATAATATTAGAGTGCAGTTAAGGTATTCCATATTGAGAATGCAGAGAGTTGAAGATAAATTGCACAAGAAAAGAGTCATTCACACTCATATTAAGGGGCCATAGTTTTGTAGGTAGGCTTGTCATTTCTAGGATTTGATAACGGGCCACAAATACTGATAAGTTGATTAATTGATATCTATCAAGAGACTTATCAGCAAAATAGAAACGATCTTCAAAAACTTTTTAATTGATCATATGTACCATCTATTTTTAAAAAATATTGATTTAATATTATTTTTTATATTTATTTACATAAATATTATGCTCAATCTATTTGATTTTTCTGTGTTGGTCCAAGTTAGAATTCGAAATCTTACAAGGAGGGGACCCACAAATATTAAAGAGAAGAAAGGAAACTAGAGGGAAAATGAGAAGGGAGGTGAGAAAACAAAAGGAATGAAAGAGGTTCAAAGAAAAGACAAAGGGAGGGAATGTTAGGGAAGGAATGTCGGTCTATCAGTGAAATTGATGGGATAAAGATAACGAATGTACACGCACACAATAAAGAGATAGAAGAGAATTAGAACACACCTTTTATATGAAAACCTTCTTCTGAATAAAAGAAAAAAAAAATCATAGAATACTTAATCCACAAAAGATTTCATAATATAAATTTTGGTTACAAAAATCCTGACTACATAAGCATCCGAAGAACAGAGAATAAGAGTAAAGCACTATTCCTTAGTTTTTTGTATTTCTTCACTCTTTTTCTTTACACTTCTAAAGAATGCAACAATGTACACATATATATACAAATGCTCCGGGTGGCACCTACTCTTGCAAAAACGTTTGCATGTACTGCAAAGCCTGCCACCTGCTCTGCAAAGTTGCCTTCCTGTTTGAAACTTTACAATTGACTAACTCTGCAAGGTTGGTTATCAACTTTGGAAGGTCAACTATTTACTCTGCTGCATGTACTAACTTTGTAGATACTTTCGGCGTATGTCAGATTGTCCACCTACCCATGTCTGTTACCGAAAATCACTTAGCCAAATTTTTACCTCTCCGGCTTTGAGAAGTTCTCCAGAAGTTCCACTCCAGATTTTCCGCACAGGAAATTTTCACTCCGACTAAGTGAAGTTATTTCGGCCTTTCATCAATTTTGGCCAAGTGTAACCATTTTGACCTTCTTCTATTCTGGCCAAGTAAAGCTACTCCGACCTTCCATCCATTCTGACTAAGTGAAACCACTCCAACCTTCTTCTATTCCGGTCACTTTTCACACGGGAGTGACCTAAAATCTCAATAAACTTTTTCTTACGACCGTGGGAGAACAAAATTTGTCAGTTCAGCCATACAGTAGCAAGTTTTAAGTTTCTCCTTTGGTTGCATCTTGGTCATCATATCTGACCAATTCTCCTCGGTTCGGACTTTTTCGAGTGATAGTAATCTCATGTCAATAACATATCTCACCCAATAATATCAAATATCAATATATTTCGATATTGAGTGGAATAAGGAGCTCCTATAGAGGTGTATAGTACTTTGCTATTATAAAGTACCATGTACTTCTCTTATTCAAAGCCAAGTTATCGGATGAACTTCTTCATCCATAGGATCTCCTTACCGGCATCAGTTACGGTAATAAACTCTACCTTAGTGGTTGAAAGATTAACACATCTCTGCCGTTTCAACTGCTAAGAAAAAGCTCCTCCGACGAACTTGACCAGATATTCACAAGTAGACTTTCAGGAGTCAACATCACGACCATACCAACATCAGTGTATCTTACCAACAGAGGCTTGTCACTTTTAAAGTATAGACACATCTTGAAAGTCCTCCGGAGATATCTTAATATCAATTTCACTATTAACCAATGTTGCTTACCAGGATTCGAAAGAAATCGGCTAATTGTGCCGACAGCATGTGTGATGTCTGGCCTGGAACAGACCATAGAGTACATTAGGCTTCCCACGACTGACGAGTAGTGTACACTTCTCATGCTAGCTTTTTCAACATCTGAGGTCGGACACTGCTGACTACTTAATCTGAAGTGACTCGCCAGTAGAGTGTTCATCGGTTTGGACTTGTCCATATTGAAGTGTTGGAGTACCTTCTCTACATAACTTTCCTGGAACATTCATAATTTCTTTGTATTGCGATCTCAAAATATTCTGATACCCAGAATCTACTTTGCGGGTCCCAAATCCTTTATGGCATAGGATTTTCTAAGTTATTGCTTCAATTTGGTGATTCGAGAGACATAATTTTCCTGGTACATCCACAATCTCCTAGTCTTGCGGTCGTAAAATATTCTGATACCCAAAATCTATTTTGTCGGCCCCAAATCCTTTATGGCAAAGGATTTTCAAAGTTATTGCTTCAATTTGGTGATCCAAGAGATATTATGCCCAACGATCAGCATATCATCCATATAGAGTAGGAGAATGACAAAATCATCTTCTAAAACCTCTTGAACAAAAACGCAGTTATCCGAAGTAGTCATCTAGTAGCCTTAATCCACCATAACAAACCCGAACTTCTTATACCATTGCTTCAGTACATGTTTGAGCCCATATAACTTTTTCTTCAGACGACACACCAGGTGTTCCTTTTCCTTATCTCAGAATCCTTTCGGCTGCTCCATGTAAATCTCCTCCTCGAGATTACTGAGTAGAAAAACCGTTCGCACATCCAATTGTTCCACCTCTAAGTGAAGGATGATGGCCAAATTGAGCACCACTCGGATAGAAAACATTTTTAGAACATGGGTGAATATCTCATCAAAATCGACGCCCTTTCATTGGTTAAATCCTTTCACCACCAGTCGTGCCTTATACTTCGGTAGCAAGGTGCTCTCATCGGTCTTCAAACGGAAGACCCACTTGTTCTTCAGGGTTCTTTTCCCTTTGGGTAATTTAGCCAGCTTGAATGTATAGTTCTCATATAATGAATCCATCTCATTCTACATGGCTTCCATTCATTCCGCATAGTTTTCACCTCCCATAACTTCTCTAAAGCTTTCTCGCTCCCTGCCATCAATGAGTAAGACATACTCACTGGGAGACAGGCAAACAGATGGCCGTCAGTCTCTTAAAGATTGTTTGACAGGAATGATCTCAATCAGCTCCACAACATTTTTGCTGTTCTTATCTTCATCCGGCATTGGTATCTCTTCACTGTCTTCTCTGGTCACACATTGGCTGTCAGTCTCCTGTCGAAGAGGTACTGGTCGGATAATATCATCACTCGTCTTATCAGTCTGATCGGTGTCAGACATGGTCTTCTTTTCTTTGCTGATATCATCAATAGTTTCATTCTCGACAAACACCACATCCCTTGATATAACAAGTTTTCCATCAATTGGGTAGTAGAGCCTAAATCCCAACTCATCTTCCACATAATCTATGAAGAAACATTGCATTATTTTTTACTCCAACTTTATCCTTTCATCTTTTGGGACGTGGATGAAGGTTTTGCCCTCAAATACCCTGAGGTGGTCATAGAACACTTCTTTCCTAGACCACATCTTCTCTGGGATTTCTCCATTTAGTCGGCCGAACGGTGATCTATTGATGACATAGGCAGCGGTTCTCAAGGCCTCTGCCCAAAATGTTTTGGGGAGCTTACTATAGAGAGTACACATCTAACTCGCTCCATCAATGTGCTATTTATCTGCTCGGTCACCCCATTCAATTACGGCATTTTCAATGGTGTCTTCTGGTATTGAATACCATGAGATTGACAATAGATATCAAAAGCTCCGATGTACTCACCGTCATTATCACTTCGAATGTATTTCAATCTCCTCCCCATTTGTCGTTCAATCAGAGTATGAAAATGTTCAAATACTTTGAGGATTCGATCATTGGTCTTAAGTGGGTAAACCCACAACTTCCTTGAATAATCATCAATGAACAAGATAAAGTATTGTACTTCTCCAAATGACTTCTTTTTAAATGACCTACACACATCAGTGTGTACTGATTTAAGTGGTTTAGCCTTTTTGGTGAACGAGTCTCCATTGAATGAGACATGTTGCTACTTCCCCGCCATACAGTGAGGGCAAGTCTTCAGGTTCACCTCATTTAGTTCTAGAGTGAGGCCCTTCTTGACTAGGTTGTTCAACTCTTTTTCACTCATGTGACCCAACAAACGGTACCACAAATTTGAGAACCCTTCACTACTAGCAACATTCACCTCTCCAGCTACAGTAAAGGCTTGCACTACATATAGACCGGAGACCTTCTTTTCAAGGACAATGACTAGAGACTCTTTAGTCAATCTCTATACTCCTTCACAGAAGGTATTACGATATCCTTCATGGTCATGTGTGTTGGCTGAAATTATATTTAACCAAATATCAGGCACAACAACAATCTCATCCCATTGTTGTTGACAGGCGATATGTCACCTTTGCCAACGACTTAGGACGTTCTTTTATTTTTCATCCTTATCACTCCAAAATCTCTTGAAGTATAAGATATGAACAATCTCCTTCTAAATCTGGCATGGAGTGAAGCATTTGTATCTACCACCGAGTTGGACTCGTGATCGATGAAGTTTACCACATCATCTATGTCACAAGTTAATAAGAGATCTCCTCAGGTGATGATTGAGACTGAGGTCTTCTCCTCACCTCGTCACTTTTTGATTTTATTCTCTTTACCTTCTCTATTATTGTCACGTTTTTATTTGTAACAATATTTCTTAATGTGGCCTTTTTTCTAGCAGTAATGACACTCGAGGTTTTGGAATCTCGATTGGGACTTACTGTGGCCTTTCTCTCCAAACTTTGGGCCACGCCCTTTACTCCTTCCCCATGACTCCGTGACCAGTAGGTTGGAGTGCTGAGAGGAAGAAAATGCTTACGACTGACTCCTCATCTCCTTGTTTGGCATAGCTCCTTTTGCTATTTCCAGGGTCACCACATCATTTGAATAAGTATTGGCTATGGTGATCCATATCATCTCCCAGGAGTTTGGCAAAATTGTTAGGAGTTAGAAACCTAACACTTCTTATTTAAATCTGATACCCATGTCATTTAGCCGGTCAATGTGCCCTTGAAACTCATTTAGATGATCGAAAATGGGCGTTCCTTCATTGTACTTCCCTTGCATTAATTTATTCAAGTGAAACAACTTATTATTGCCAATCTCAGAAGCATAGAGAGTTTTTAACTTCTCCCATAATGTTTTCGCATCCGTCTTATTTCAGATGTGATTGTACACATTGTAGTCCACAAATTGTCGAATGTAGCCACAAACCTATTTGTACTCAAAACCCTACTCTTCCTTTGATTTCGTCTTAGGCTTTTGTGCGGCGAACAATGGAAGATGCATTATCTTCACAAGTAGCAGGTCAGCCATCTTACTTTTTCAGGTATCATAATTTGTGCCATTCAAACAGATCATCTCGTTTTTCACCTCTATCAGTTTCAATGAATTTTAATATCAATGTGAATAACCTATCTCTGATACCACTTGTTAGGGAAGGAATGTTGGTCTATCAGTGAACCCGAGAGGATAAAAATGACGAATACACACGCACACAATAAACAGATAAGAGAGAATTGGAACACATAGTTTACGTAAAAATTCTCTTTTGAATAAGTGAAAAAAATTATGGAATATTTAGTCCACAAAAGATCTTACTATGTAAGTTTTGGTTACAAGAATCCTAACTACACAAGCACCCAAATAATAGAGAACAAGAGTAAAGTACTACTCATTTATTTTTCTATGTTTATTCACTTTTTTTATCTACACTTTTAAAAGAATGTAGCAATGTCCAAATATATACAAAATGCCCCGAGCGACACCTACTTTTGTAAAAACTTCGCGTGCATTACAAAACCTGCCACCTGCTCTACAAAATTGCCTTCCTGCTCTGAACTTTGCAATTGATCAGCTCTACAAGGCCGGCTACGAACTCTGAAAGGTCAACTATCTACTCTACTGTATGTATTAACTTTGTAGGTACTTTTTGGCGCATGCCAAATTGTCCACTTGTCCATATCTACTATCGAAAATCACTTCGCCAAATTTTCACCTCTCCGGTTTCGAGAAGTTCTTCGGAAGTTTCACTCTGAATTTTTCACACAGGAAATTTTTACTCTGACTAAGTGAAGCCACTCCAACCTTTCATCGATTTCAGCCAAGTACAACCACTCGACCTCCTTCCATTCTTGACCAAGTGAAACAACTTTGGCCTTCTTCCATTTCGATTAAGTGAAGCCACTCTGGTCTTCCATCCATTCCGACCAAATAAAACTACTTTGACCTTTTTTCATTCCGATTATTTTTCACACGGGAGTGATCTAAAATCTCAATAGGAAAAACATGCACCAACTAATCTCATTCATTTCATTTCACATCTCTTCTATCCACCTGACTTTAGCCGGTGCCAGGAATATTAGCAGTAACTTAGTAACTGATTCCAAAAAGAAAAAAAACAAGTTATGCGTGTTGTAACTGTTGTTCTTTATTCCTTCTACTGAATTGATTTTCTACATGCATGCAAAATGTGTGTAACTTCACTGGGATCGAGCAGAGTCTCATAGCCATAGTGGGTGGTGCTCAAGCACTCAGCACGCTTAGCGATCTACCACTTGAGCTCACAGACTGTAAGTGTGTGGCTATCAAATGGAAGTATGGGTGGTACATAAAATTTCACAATCGTAAAATTAAGAATAAATTTCTACCAAGATCAAACTATTGGATCCGTTGCTTGAATTCGAGAGGAAATGAAATATCGTCATCAAAGCATATAAAATCAACACACAAGTTTTACATGGAAAGCCATTAGAAATCGAAGGGTAAAACAATGTGATCTTAAATCCAAATAAAAATCTACTACAAAATGTGAGAATGGTCACACAAACCTCAACACTTTTTTTGGTTTTACCACAACATTGGTAAATCAAGGTAAATACAATATGAGCTGAACAATTATAAGAGAACCATCTATAAAATATCTAAAACAACAAATAGAATAACGTATCCAATAATGATAAAAGTCATAACAAGATTTAAATCCCAAACAGGAGGAAAAAATCTTTTCTTTCTTCTTCTGTCTCTTTTTCTCTTGAGCTACCGCTAAGGGAGTTCTTTAAATCTCTCACAATAAATATCCTAAAAATTATATAGACATTCACACTATAGGCAGTGCATGAATGTCTAGCAAGTGCATACCAAACACAAGTAGCAGAATTAGCTAGTGCATGAGTATCACTTGTGTGCACATCAAGCTCAAGAAATCACAAAAAAAGAACTAGAATCCGCAGAGGTATGCCCTTCAAAAAGTTGTCATGCATATGTCAGACATCACATGCATTGGCTACTTTCTCTAATAAGGATATTTTCTCTAATTTTAAAAATTTTAAAAAATTATTCACTTTTATGTAAATTTTTTCATTATATTCACGCTATTATATAGAATTGATAAAAATATATTATGACATATCATAATATATTATAGTAATAATCGAGATTCAAATTTATCATTCGTAGGTTAAAAATTTTGTTTGGTCCAATTATAGGTTATATGTATGATGATCTCTCTACGAGTTTTGAATAGTAGCGTATGATTTTTAATAATGTAAAAATATATATAACCCGAGTTTTAATATTTACTCTTTTGTTGATGAGGATATCACTTGAAAAAATACGTTTTGTGCTAATGTGTTTCGACCCCGTTAAAAGTATAGCGGAAGCAGTGAATAATAATAAATATTTAATACACATAAAAGATATTTAATACTAGATGCTAACAAGTTTAACAATCATGCACGATATAAGTACTTATAAGTAATAAAGATAAAGACTCAATTTTTTTGGTGACAAGTGAAAACTTGATACCCACGGTATCGAGAAAAACACTCCGGGCTTCAACGGCCAGGGAAGCGATGCACTACGAAAATCAACTTACAGATCGGGTGGTAACGACGCGCTAACCTAGCCGACTTACTCCCGGCATGTGATCCCTACCAAGGAACTCCTTGGATTTGCCAGCGACAACGGAACCGGACTCCTTTCGGTCTTCACGTCAATCTTTCCTCGAACCACTTGAATTGCCGATCACGAACGAGTCTCCTTCTTCACGAACCAACGTCTCCAAACGTAGGTAGAAGGCAAGGTTTCAATGGTGAAAGAAAGTTGGTGAGAAAACGTCTATGAACATGTAGAGCAATCTTGTGAGGTTCGGTTCGGTTTTCTCAAGAGAGGCAATGAACATGGAGCATAAGTGGCTTTTCTTCTCAAGGAGGCACAAAATTAATTTCTCCAGAATCTTAGGGTTTCAAAAACCTAAGTCCAGTATATATAGAGGGCGCAAAAAGTCATTCGAAATTTTTTCCCGTTGCACCGGCGCTCGAGCGGGGCTCGAGCGCGCGGCGGGTGGTCGTAGGGTCTCGTGAGAAACCCTCTTGGCGCTCGAGCGGCCAGAAGGCGCGCATCGAGCGGGCACCCTACTGGATTTTCGGCTCGAGCGGAGCTCGAGCGCCTGGCGAGCGGGGGACCTGCTGGATTTTCGGCTCGAGCGGGTATCGAGCGCCTGGCGAGCCGGTTACCTACTAGATTTTCGGCTTAACCGGGTATCGAGCACCAGGCGAGCGCTGGGGCTTCGGACGGCTCAAGCGACTAGAGGGCGGAACGGACAGAACGGACTTTAACCCGACAACCAACAACCCGACATCGATACTATAAACATATGGTCACGGAATATACCAATTAGACAAATATCTCTAAGAATCTCCCCCTTTGGCAATTCCGTGACAAAACTCAGAAAATAAATAAATACAAGTGAATCACGGGTTCAGACACCGTTGAGATAGAACCCGTGTACATGAAAACCTACGCCTAATGATACATAAGAGACAAAAAAATGTAAATAGCTATACGGGAGCTGCTGAGGCGATGTGATGAAAACTTGCCTTGACTGCATGTGTACTTTAGTTTCCTGGTCAAGCAAGGTTAGTACCAACAATAAAAATGTAGGCAATAATAGATACATCATGTAGTACTAAAGTGCAACAGAGAGAGTAGATAACATCAATGATAACATCAATAGCAAAACGCCAGATAATATAGATAGCATGGAACACAAAAGAAGTGCCAAAAAGAAATACATCAAATCGAACTCCCCCTAACAGAAAGAAGTACCTCAAGTCTAACTCCCCATAACACAAAGAAGTACATCTAGCCCAAGCTCCCCCTATCAGCATGTGCCAAAAGGAAACCACGATCTCCCCCTTTTTGTCACGAAGAGCCAAAGAGAGGGGATCACTCAGAATCGCTGGGAGGTGGAGTGCCATAATGTCGACTCCAGCGTTGATACGCGGCCTCCTGAGTATCCAACCGATCAAAACGAGCAAGCATTTGGGACTGGAGCTGAGATTGGGATGCAAGAATCCGCTCCTGGGAAGAGAATAGACGCTCAAAACGGTCAACAATGCGAGACATCTGACCCATCAGAGCGGCTGAGGAGGAGGTGGAGTGCCGATGTGAGGTGGATGGTCCAGGAGCCGAGGGGTCAGGAAAGGACGAAGCAGAGCCAGAGGGGCCTTCGTCCGGCTGAGGAGGAGGCACAGCAGGGAGAGGCTCATCGAACAGCTCCTCGAGGTCGACAGCAAAGCGACGTGCATGGGACCAACTCTGGGCAAAAGTGGTGGAGGTGATGGGTCGGCCAAGCGGGAGGCGAGGATAGTCAGCGAATGGGTGACCGAGCCCAGCAAGCAGGCGCTGAATAAGGCACCCAAAAGGTAAGTTGGCCTCTTTCCAGCCGGAGAAGTTGGCAACAATGTGGGTGATAAATGGGAGGGTAAGTCAATAGGCTGATCACTCAACAGAGCATACAGAAATAATGCCTTCTCCTCGGAAAGGGATGAGAAGTGGGAGATCGGAAACAGGTTCGTGAGCATGATACGGCTCACGACCAGTCACCGAGAGGAGAGGTACGAGGTCTGGAACGCTTTGCCATTCCACTCTAGAGGGGCACCATGAAGAAAGGTAGCAATTTCATTGAAACTAGGCCGGGTGAGCGCCGAAGAGTAAGGGTAGGGTGGATTGGCCACCCGAGGGATACCAATAATGCGGGCAAGGATATCAGCAGTAATGTGCAGTTGTGCCCCGCGCACGAAAATGGAGAAAAAGTTGGAAGTGATTGCATGAATATTTGAATAAAATTCTTGAATAAGGATGAGCGACGGAGCAATCAAACCTGTGATGACCGACGCCCAACCACGGTCAAGGAAAATAGACGAGATGGAAGGGTCAACAGAGTCAAGGCGGACTTCCCGTTCGAGGGAGAGTTGCCGATGAGACATGCAAGTTTGAAAAAGAGTCTCGGCCTCGGGACTAATAAAGCGATCAGGAGCGGAGATCCCACTCGGCCGAGATCGTTTGCCGCTGGACTTGCGTGACAGAGACTTGCGAGGAGCCGACATCTGAAAGGAAATTGAACACCACAATTTAAATATAAGAGTGTTGAATATATATATATATTTATTTATTTATTTATGTATTTTGGACATTTTGGTGGGGGAATGTCGTGCACGTGACTCACGTGACTGATGCCGTGAACAGTGCCGGGCTGGAGCTGTTCACAGGGCCACGGCGGCGAGAAGGGAAACAGATACCCTGCAAGGTGGACGGGAACGCACACTAGTGGCCACCGGAGCACCACCTCCGGCACCCACGACACCGGCCGATTGACAGCAAGAGGAGCACCACACGAGGCTTGGCTAGAGATGTGGGAGCAAACAGTAGAGCCGCCATGAACGGCCGTGGGTAAGGAGGGTCGAGGATTCACGGATCCAAGGGCAACGAACACAATCCACGCAAGAACCGGTGGATGTGAAGGAATGGGGAGAGCAAGTTGAGATCCGTGAAGTCAGTCACCCAAAAGGGGGTAAAATCGCAGCTGACACCACCATGAACGATGGCGGTCACCGAAACCGAAATCGAGAAGGAGGTGGAGGAATTTACCTTGAGAACGCCCGAAATCGAGAGGACGAAGGGTAGATCTGGTTAAGCTGGTGAAGTAGGAGAAGGAGAACGACGGCCGACGCAAGAAGAGAGTAAAGAGAGCGAGGAACGTGAGGGTTTTGGGGGCGAGCGCTCGCTGTGTGCTGGAGGATAAAAGCAGGCAGCGGGCGCTCGAGCCCTTAGAGAGCGAGCGCACAATGCGCCTTTTCCTTTTTTTTGTTTTTTATTTTTTTTAATGTTATTTTGTTGTAATTATAAAGGGGAGGATTCATTCGTCGGGGGGTGAGCACACTCCGAGGGCAGTTTTTAAAAATTCAAACCGCACACTGTCTAAAGGTTTGGTGAGGATATCGGCCAGCTGATGTTCGGTTGGCGTGTGCGTAAGGGATATGACACGAGTTTCCGCAAGCTCACGAATGAAATGATTCCGAATATCAATATGTTTGGTACGGGAATGTTGCATGAGATTTTTAGAAATATTTATTGCACTAGTATTGTCACAGTAAATCTGCATAGTGTCCTGGATAATATCGTAGTCAAGAAGCATTTGTTTCATCCATAGGAGTTGGGTGCAACAGCTGCCCGTGGCGATGTATTTGGCTTCGGCCATAGACAATGAAATTGAATTTTGTTTCTTACTCAACCAAGCTACCAGATTAGAGCCGACATAAAAACATCCACCGGAGGTGCTCTTTCGATCCTCAATATTTTCGACCCAATCGGCATCGGAGTATCCGGTCAAAGTAAAATTTGAGTCGTTCGAGAAAAGAATTCCAAAAGCAGACGTCCCGTTGATATATCGAATAATGTACTTGACTGCACTTAAGTGGGATTCTTTTGGATTGGATTGATAGCGGGCGCAGACACCGACACTAAATGCAATGTCGGGTCTGCTAGCTGTCAAATATAAAAGACTGCCGATCATACTTCTGTAAAGAGAGGGATCGACACTCTTGCCTGCAGGATCACGATCCAACTTGGAGGAGGTGCTCATGGAAGACCGAGTATGTTTAGAGTTATCAAGATTGAATCGTTTGACAAGGTCCTTGGCATATTTTGCTTGGGAAATAAAGGTACCGTGAGGGAGCTGCCGAATTTGCAAGCCAAGGAAGTATGTAAGTTCTCTAATCATACTCATTTCAAATTCAGAAGCCATACATTTTGCAAAGGAATGTGCACGGGAGTCAACAGTAGCGCCAAAGACTATGACATCAACATAAACTTGGGCTACCAACATACATTTGTCACCATTTGCACAAATAGAGTTTTATCAACACTCCCTCGAATAAAACCATGATCATTTAGGTACGATGTAAGACGTTCGTACCAAGCTCGGGGAGCTTGTTTAAGGCCGTAGAGAGCCTTCTTGAGTTTGTACACATGGTCAGGAAATGTAGGGTTCACAAAGCCTTTCGGTTGTTTAACATAGACCTCTTTTTGTATGAACCCATTTAAAAATGCACTTTTGACATCCATTTGGTATAATTTAAAACCCATGGTTCAAGCAACAGATAGAAGGATACGAATAGACTCCAGACGGGTCACAGGGGCAAAAGTCTCGTCATAGTCAATACCTTCTACCTGAGTATATCCTTGAGTAACAAGGCGGGCTTTATTTCGAGTGATATTTCTATTTTCATCAATTTTATTTTTAAATATCCACTTGGTTCCAATGACATTCGTATTGGTAGGTCGGGGAACTAAGGTTCAAACATCATTTCTCACAAATTGATTGAGTTCCTCATGCATGGCATTAGTCCAGCACTCATGAAGTAATGCCTCTTCAACTTTTTTAGGTTCGATGTGAGAGACATAACAGGTATAGGTGAGCTGATTCAGAATGCGGCGACGCAGCCTCATACCTTCATTAACATCACCCAACATTAGGTCCTTTGGATGATTGAGCTTAACTCTAGAAGAAGGTTCCTTTGTAGGAATGGCAGTAGGAGTAACTTGCTCAATGTCCGGAGAGGATATGTTGGATAAGGTGTCATCATGATCATCATCTTGATTTGAGCAATCAGTGCTTTTAGGATGGTCATGGGGAGTATCATTCACAACAACATTTATGGATTCCATAATTGTTTGAGTGCGCAAATTATAAACTCGATAGGCTCGACTAGTTAAGGAATATCTCAAGAATATTCCTTCATCACTTTTTGAGTCGAATTTCCCTAAGTTTTTCCTATCACGTAGAATAAAACATTGACACCGAAGATATGGAAGTACTTAACATTTGGTTTCTTTCATTTCCAAAGCTCATAAGGGGTTGTTTCTGTCCCAGGTCTTAGGTAGACCCGGTTGATTATGTGACAAGTCGTATTTACGGCTTCGCCCCAAAAATGCATGGCAACATTTTGATATTGTATCATTGTTCTGGCCATTTCTTGAATAACCCGATTTTTGCGTTCTACTATCCCGTTTTGTTGAGGGGTGATGGGTGAAGAAAATTCATGGTGAATTCCCTCATCATTACAAAATGTTTTAAATTTTGAATTCTCAAACTCCTTACCATGGTCACTTCGAATTCTACCGATGGAAGTACCCTTTTCATTGGCAAGTCTTTTACACAATATTTTTACGTGGTCAAAAGTATCGGATTTTTCTCGAATAAGATCTATCCATGAATACCTAGAAAAATCATCCACAACAACTAAAATGTACTTTTTACCACCTAAACTTTCAGTTTTAGACGGCCCCATAAGGTCCATATGAATTAATTCAAAAGGCCGTGAAGTGTTGATATCACTATGAGATGAGTGACTTGATCGAATTTGCTTTCCTAATTGACAAGGACCACACACATGATGTTTTACATCTGACAATTTAGGTAGTCCTTCAACACAACTCTTCTTCGAAATTTTTGATAAGCTTTTAAAATTTAGGTGGCCAAGGCGTTGATGCCACAATTCAGTTGTGTCAATTTTAGCTGATTTGCATTCAAGAATATTATTAGGCTCAATACCAAAAAGATTGTCAGGAGTTCTCTTTCCCTCTAAAACAATTGAGCCATTTGTGTCATAGATGGAGCATTTACCTTGAAAAAATCGGACCTTAAAATTGTCACCACAAAATTGACTAATACTCAGGGGGTTGGATTTCAATCCTGATACATACAAAATATCACAGGGCTTCGAGAGACCAGAAATACCAATCAAGCCTCGACCAAGGATAGGAGCTCTTGAGCCATCACCAAAGACGACCATCCCATTAGGATGGTCTGACATTGAAGAGAACATGGCTTTATTTCCACACATGTGTCTAGAGCATCCACTATCCAAGTGCCACAGAGATTGATTTTGAGCTTTTAAGGCTATGTGAGCAACATGGCATTGGATTGTTTTTGAAGAATTTTTCAGCTCACTTTTCTTTACCCAAATTTTTCTTCCCGAATGCATTTTCTGATTCAACGTTTTCACTTGTTCATCCAAGTGCTGAATGTGATCAACGAGTTTATTCATTTTTAGCCATTGTCATTGGTTGTACAGAAGATTCAGAGTGTGGCACCGAGGACGAATATGACCTACTTTTCCACACGCATGGCAGGTAGGCACAAATTTAGGTTTGAAAGAATTATTCATAGACCTTTGATTGAAATTTTTGGAGGTCTTGAAAGTGTTTGATGATTTGTTCATGACCTTTTGATTATATGAGTTAGGCAAACGAGTTGGGCCAAAACTTTTCTCCACACGTTGAGGCACGATCTTAATGACTTTGGGACTGGTAGTATTTTTAAGTGGAGGTTTTGTATCGGGAACAAATACAGTTTTAGGTTGTGGACCATGTTGGGATATTTTCTCAACATATCCCAAATCCTTTTTATTTTCGATCATTTTCCCAATTCCCAACATATGATCAAGTTTTTGGGTTCCACTTAAGAATTTTTTCAGATCCTCTTTAGTATTCTCAAGTTCCACTTTTAGAGTCTTAATTTTAGTGATTAAGGAGCTGTTTTGACTTTCCAAATCTAGATGGATAACAGTGGCACCCTTCAATTTCGTTGCAACTTCATCCTTTTCTCTTTCCAGGTTGATGAGTTTAGTATTTAAACTTTTATTCACTTTCTTAACTTTCAAACATTCCTTAAAAAGTTTATCATATGCTTCTTGAAGCCCATTAAAATCATTATCAGATTCTTCATGAGAAGAATCTGACTGTTCGGGAGATGCACTTGTGGCTTCGTCACCATTGATGATAGATGTCATGAATGCCATATAATTTATTTCATCATCCTCGGAGGATTGTTCATTGTGAGTTGTGTCATCTTCATCATCCGTTAGAGACACATTTAAGGATTTTCCTTTTTGACGCTTAAAATTTGGACACTCAGTCCGGATATGTCCGAAACTGGAGCATTCATGACATTGGATTCCTGGAGATTTCTTGGTTTTAGCATCTCTAGTTTCCTTTTTATCCTTTTTGAATGGATTGTGAGACAGATCAGATACTTTAGAAGGTCGTTTGCTGTTCTTATTTTTAAAAATTTTTTTAAAATTTTTAACGAATAGAGCAAAATCCTTATCACTACATGATTCATCGTCGAAGTGATGATCTTTCTCTTCCTTTACTGTTTTCAGGACAATTGATTTGTTTCTTTTGGATTGAGGAAGAGTATGCTCATATGTTTGAAGAGACCTTACCAGTTCTTCTATTCTCAGTTTATCTAGATCTTTGCTTTCTTCAATGGCAATAACTTTAGGTCTAAAACGTTCGGGCAAAGATCTAAGAACTTTTTGGACAATTCTATTTTCAGGGATACGTTTACCTAAATTGAAAGTAGAATTCACAATGTCATTCAATTTTGCAAGAATTCATCAAAGGACTCATCATCTTTCATGTGTATTTCTTCAAACTTAGTGGTGAGCATTTGCAAATTTAAATTTTTAATTAGTTTCGTGCCTTCGTGAGTAATTTCAAGAATGTCCCAGGCTTCTTTAGATTTTTCACACATAGAAATACGTTTAAATTCTTCTGGGAAAACAGCCATAAATATAGCATGTAACCCCTTATTATTCCAATTGCATGCATCAAGTTCCTCTTTAGTCCACAATGACACAACTTTTGGTTGGTTATCGACGGAACTTGTGGGTGACGTTCACCCAATTTGGGTACTAACCCAAACTCGTTCATCCATTGATTTTAAAAATGCTCTCATCCGTACTTTCCAGTATGCATAATTGCTCCCATCAAAATAGGGAGGAACGGACAGTGATTGACTAGAATGCATCTAGATCGGGGTCGTGGATCGGGGTGAGTCTTTGATACCAATTGAAAAAACACGTTTTGTGCTAACGTGTTTCGACCCCATTAAAACTATAGCGAAAGTAGTGAATAATAATAAATATCTAATACACGTAAAAGATATTTAATATTAGATGCTAACAAGTTTAACAATCATGCACAATATAAGTACTTATAAGCAATAAAGATAAAGACTCACTTTTTTTGGTGACGAAGTGAAAACTCGATACCCACGGTATCGAGAAAAATACTCCGGGCTTCAACAGCCAGGGAAGCAATGCATTATGAAAATCAACTTACAGACCGGGTGGTAACGACGTGCTAACCTAGCCGACTTACTCCCGTCACGTGATCCCTACCAAGGAACTCTTTGGATTTTGCCCGCGGCAACGGAACCGGACTCCTTTCGGTCTTCACGTCAATCTTCCCTCGAACCACTTGAATTGCCGATCACGAACGAGTCTCATTTTTCACGAACCAACGTCTCCAAACGAAGGTAGAAGGCAAGGTTTCAATGGTGAAAGAAAGTTGGTGAGAAAACGTCTATGAACATGTAAAGCAATCTTGTGAGGTTCGATTTTCTCAAGAGAGGCAATGAATATGGAGCATAAGTGGCTTTTCTTCTCAAGGAGGCACGAAATTAATTTCTCCAGAATCTTAGGGTTTCAAAAACCTAAGTCCAGTATATATAGAGGGCGCAAAAAGTCATTCAAAATTTTTGCCCGTTGCACCGGCGTTTGAGCAGCCAGAAGACGCGCATCGAGCGGGCACCCTACTGGATTTTCGGCTTGAGCGGAGCTCGAGCGCCTGGCGAGCGGGGGACCTACTAGATTTTCGGCTCGAGCGGGTATCGAGCGCCTGGCGAGCCAGTTACCTACTGGATTTTCGGCTTGAGCGGGTATCGAGCACCAGGCGAGCGCTGGGGCTTCGGACGGCTCAAGGGACTAGAGGGCGGAATGGATAGAACAGACTTTAACCCGACAACCCACACCCGACATCGATACTATAAACATATGGTCACGGAATATGCCAATTAGACAAATGCCTCTAACATCACTGACCTTTAATTTAAAAGTTTTTACATCATTTGAGTATATTTAGATATTACATGTATTATGAATGAATTAGCAATTTAGATGATGCATGATAAGTCATGAACTTTGCTTACTGTTTTTTGGATTATTCAATCGTGATATACTCCAACATATTATATATATATATATATATACTTATAAAAATTTTATACTTTGTTGAACAATTGACCTACTTATGCTTTTGCTTTGTAATCCCTTCAGATTAGTGGGATTATATTACTTATAGGGGTTTGGATCGGAAGTTTTATTGTTTGGGAGAGTTAGATTAATATTTTTAGATTATTTTATATATTATTATTTAGTAAGAATAATACTTTATATTGTTAGTTTTGGTTATTTAAATTTTTTTTATTGTAATTCAAAAATTGGTGATGTATTATGGTGGTGTTTGAATTGATTTCAATTTTCCCTTTAATGGATTGGTCAAGTTATCATTTTTGAGTACTTTGATTTTATATGGATGTTTTTTCTTACAAGGGGTTTGAAATCTTATATTGTCAGGATTAGAGCTGCTTGTGGTGTAGCCTTTGGATCCAATAATTGTATTAATATTTTAATTCAAATCTGTTGTCAGTATTCGATTTAAAAGTTCATATTTAATATTTATCTAGAATTTTATTTTATCAGTGAATTTTTAAATCTATTAATTTAAATTGATTTGAATTACTAATTAAATTAATAAAAGACAAATTAGTTTCCGAATTTCGGATGTGACACGAAAATAATAGAAAGCTTAAGTTGAGGGGGCTGTGGAGTCGTATTGTCAATCCTTGAATTAACTTTAGTCCAACGAATGATATATAATATATTAAAATTAATGTGTCTCTGGATCCAAATTATCATACAGATTAGAGAGCTATTGGGTCTTCCACATTGGGTCGAATTCAAGCAAGTCTGGTCTTTGTTTTTATTTACCTGAGTTTTGTGCAGCATAAACAATAAATAAGAGGTTAGATGATTGGCGAGATTCACTCCTTAATTTATCCTTTGACTCTCAAATTAAAAATTTTTCTTAATAAATAAAAAGATGTGAGGAGGATGAAAGAAAATGCGTGAATGCACTCGTAAGGAGGGAAAGTAAGGTTTGTGGAGGATTGTGTTCTGTGAATGCGGTCAATTGGGGAGCGGCTTGGAGGATACACTCGGCAGGAAGTGACTTTAAGAGTGCCCTTAATAGAGAGTGGTTTTCGATGTTGGCAGAGGGCTAAGCTCTTGTGAGGTGCTTGATTGAGAGCAATTTTGTGGTTTAATGGAGGACTAGACCCTAGTGATGCGTTCAACGGGGAGTGACTTTAAAAATTGAAAAGAGAATAAGAATTGTATGATCGAAAGAGAGTTCGGTTCTTTTTGAACTTTGTTTGCTAATTTTGGGGACTCCCCCTTTTTTCCTTATGATGGAGAAGGGCATTTGTAATACTTCATAGTTGTGGTATTAGCACGAAGCTTATGCCATGTGTCATACCAAAATTTGCTAGCCTGTCTCAAAAATCGTTATGGCTAACATGTCAGTTGTTGCCTTACAGTGGTGGTGCAACCCCGAATTGTCCTTACTGACATGCACCTTATCGTTCTAGTTGGTGATTCGTCGAGGCTTGCTAATGGCGATAGTGACCTGATAGCTGCAGCGTCTTTTTTGATCATTGACTATGGCCATTAATGGTAGGCGTTTGCGTTGGTGGCTTCTGCGCTGGTCAAGCTGGTGTGCATTTTCATTGCAATTGATTGCATTGCAGTAGTTGTCTGTTGGGCCTGAATGATTCCCACATCCATCAACCCACTGTGTGCTAGTCGAGTTTGGGTCTGTCGTTTTGGCCTTCTAGGTTCCGGTCTTTGTGGGCCCTTTCTTAGTGGATGAGTTTAGCTTGGATTTGGGTTGGTCTTTAGTATAGTTGGACCGATCAAAAATAATATAATATATAATTATTTTTATGTATTCTTTAATAGAATGTTAAAATATCTAAATACTAATATTATAAAAAAATAATAAAAACTATACTATTTTTATATTTTTTAGATTGATTTTTATCGGTTGAATCTCAATCCAATATATAAAAATTATAAGTATTTTAAAACTTTTGAGTACATATACAGTTTTTTTTTATAATTTTTAAAATAATTAATATTATTATGAATAAAGCTGGAATATTTAATAAGATTTTTTCTATTATTTATAATAATTCTTTAAATAATAATTGTGTTATTTTTTATTTAAATTGTAATTTTTTATTTTAAATATTAAATTATTCCATATATATTATATATGTCATATTATTAACCTTTATATGGGGTCTTTTACGGTTTACTTCTCCTTATATCGAGAAAATAAATAATATTATTTTACTTATTTGAGCATCTTCTTTTAAAAGTAGTAGTTTAAAACGTTACATTGATAAAATAAACTCAAATATAATAAAATAAAGATCCAATAATCTACATGATAGAACTCGGTTTATTAGATGCCAGAGACCACATGTTCTTTTTGTTCTATCTTAACCATCTTCCGTAATAAAAATATCACAATAGTCGAATCAAATATGGATGTCAATCAGAAGATGGTTAAAATAATTAAATATTTTTTAGAATTATTTTATTTTGCTAATAGTGAACTTGTAGATACCCATTAAACCACCTAAAATTTATTATTGAGCAAATTTTTATTATTTATTAATAACTTTACATTTTATCAGCATGTTTATAATTTTTTCCATATAACACTAGTGATGAAGATAAATATTAAATTTAAAGAAATAATTTTAAGTAAATATTGTAATTATTTAAAATGACATATCCACTTATATTATAATTAATTAATTTTTTTTAAAAAAAATTAAAATATTGAACAATCTTTAAATACTAAATTGTTTCATCACAATTATATACCTTGAGTAAATTTAATTGTGATCTATATTTATTTGAAAAAATTTTATATGAACATAAAAATGACCGTTAGCACAAAAGAAATGAAGGCTTGTATCCATTACAACTTGTATGCAATATATAACTTGCACATACCACAATCAATATAGGATCCATCTACTAGCAAAAATAAACAACATCTGTGGTGATCGATGAGATTTACTTTATTTGATACGGGGTCAACATGAAATAAAACTGATTAGTTAAATTATAATATCAACTGAATTTTTTATTACTTATAATGTGAGCACATTTCTAACGTTACAAATAATTAATCAAAGTTTAATATTTTAGATTAGCAAAAGGCTAATAAGCATATATTTTTGGTACTCAAATCAATGGTATAAGAGCTTTAGCCCCACTAACAAGTACAATATCATTAAAGTCAACCCTTAATATCGATAGTTGAATAGTTGACAAAAAAAAAATATAAATCACATGAAAATTGTAGAAGTGTGCATTCTTTTTAAACATAAGTCAGACGCAAAAAATCGCATCAAAATTTTAATTATTTTGAGTTTCAATAAAGAGGATGATTTCAGAAGTGGTGATAGTTAAAACATAAGTGTAGTTTAAAAATAAGTGAATTATTATTAAATATACCTTTTTCTTAATTTGTGAAGTATAATATTAAAATATTTAACAAAATAAATATTTTTTTATAATGTTTTATATAATTTATTTTTTTATTTTAGGATTGTGCTTAGTATAGCTTGGCTTGATCGTATGTGTGGATTAATATAGGCAGGTCACGTTCCATATTGGGCTGAGACATTTTTGTCTTGCGACGTGCTAAGTGTGACACAGCACTTTTATATGCTAAAAGCATAAAAAAAAAAGTCTATGTCAAATTAGCACGACTTATTTAATACACATTTTATTTAATACCATTAGAATTATTAGTAGGGGTTTGACTTTTAGTTTGTTTGGTATCATTTGGGTGCCAAAAATGCTCAAATGGACGCCTATCATGGACAACACCGAGCAGCATATCCTTTCGCTTTCAAATCCATCATTCTCATTCAGCCAAAAGTCACATGGGTTGAGTTATCAATGGGGCTCATGTTCCAAGGCTTTGTGACTAACTGTTAAGGCTAGAGCTAGTGATGAGTCCAACAATAAGCAGAAGGATCGTGACCCTAAGATGAAACATAGGTTATAAGTTTAGATTTATAACAGTTATCATGTGATTACCTTCTCAAAACAGGCAGATTGTCAAACTAATGAAACAAGAATTCCCTTATTCAGATAAGCAGATTGATGTCTTGAAAGTGCTAGTAGACCACTTTGCCAGGAGGGGCAAACAAATAGAAGGCAAATGTTTAAAGAACAATTGGACGGACAATGCACAAGCACAGAAAGGAATGCGGATTGTAAACCCTAATAATTGCATCAAATTGCTATTGTTAATCAAAGTCAATAATATTAGTGCCAACCAGTAAGCCACGATAATAACCTATAGAGCACGTCATTTAATGGCATAAGTTATACTAAGTAGTATGTTATACTTAGAATTATAATTGTGATATATAAAAATTTTATTTACTTAGAATGGTTTAAAATATTTAGTAAATAATAAAATAATAATTTATACTGTAATTAGGAGAGGACAATAAATTAATAACCACATTAAACCTATTAAGGGTATGAATGGTGGCTGAACTATTTCCAGTGGCAGTTTTAAAGCCTCTATAAATATAAGCCTATTTACTTAAGAAGTGACATCTAAAATTATAGTATCTTAAATTTTCTAATATTTAGTATTATTTTTAAAAATTAAATATTTTATATTTCGAGAGCTTGTCCTTTAAATAATTAGCTCCTCATATAAATAATTAATGGCAAAAGTAAATTCTACAAAAGTATTTTCTCCTCTTTCTTTTATTGTTATTTTGTTTGACAAGTAAGATTCTTATTTAAATGTTAGATGTTAGGGTAAATTTGGGAATGAATTTCATGCATTTGATATCTTTCTTAGTTTGTGGTATTAACTATCTAAGTAATTTAGGTCTAAAAATTTAATTTAAAATTTGAATTAAATTTAATTTTATGACATACATCATTAAGAATAATAAATCATTAAGAATAATAATGATAATAATAATAATAATAATAATAATAATAATAATAATAATAATAATCTTTATTTTCGTCACCAACATTAACTAAAAGCACATGGCCAACAACCAAAACAAACGAATAGAAGAAAGTCGAATCCAACTCAAAAGGCAATAAATAATAATAATAATAATAATAATAATAATAATAATAATAATTGATAATCTTCCTACCAAGTACATGAGAGTCAATCATCTTGACAATTTGTTGACATTTGGTTTAGCTGATCAAGCCATTTCCTTCTCCAGCATTCATTATTCGTCCTTTTCTGTTTGAAAATGGTGAGTGAGAAAAACTAATATCAATTAAATATCACTTAAACAAAATTATTAGAGACTTGCTTCTAAAGCAACAAGACTAGTTGTCTGAATTTACAATAGGGCAATAAAAATATACAAATTACATGTATAAAAGTAAATAAATAATTTTTACATAAAAATCTTTATAATTAGGAAATGTAACATAAGACTTTTCATTTAACAATAATCTCTACTATATTTGAGTATAATTATAAATAATTCACCAAAATATTCAAGATTATAAAACTTTATATAACAGTCCTGATAATGAATGGTATAAAAGTAAATAATATGAAATAAATGATAAAAATATTATACATAATAATCAGAACAATATAATTAAGGTTGACAATCAATAATTATAATTTAGAAATCAAACCAATTTTATAGTCTTTTTTTTTTTTTTCTCTCCTGTATGACTCTCAAATGTTTTGAAATTCTTATAGAAATCTACTTAAAACTAACTTCAAATTTTTCAGTTGCATTTTAGCATTTTGAATGCCAAGCCATCATCTGAATATTGGCTTGAGCATCTCTATCATAGTAATAATGTGAATTTGGTAAAAAAACTTACATTTAAAGTGTCATTCAAATATAAAAGCCCTACTGATTGGTTATAAGTCTCACATAAAAGGTACCCACCTCAACAACAGCTGTGATGGCAATAAAATATCCCTAATAAGTAATAGTTTTCCTAATAAATGTTTATTAAGGGGTTCGACCAATTAGTGTTGATGGTAATATCATACTTTATAGTCATATTCAAACCCCATATCAAAGCCAAAATAATATGCCTAAATATTTATGTTCTTTGTGTATCATCCTCTGCAATATTCAACAATATAAACAAAACCAAAATTGATGCTATTCTTTTTATAAATAACTGCCGTAGTGAGGCAAATTTTAATAAAATGACATTTCATTGAAAATTTAGGCATTCCTCTTGCATGAGGAATGCGTTAATTTTTTTTTATTTAATTTTTGGGTTATATTCATATAAAACTTTACTTCTTATATTCTTATTTGCTTATCAATTCTATTTTTTAGATTCTTGTGTAATTGATTTGGTTACTCTTAAATATAAATGTTATCTTTTTTAGCTGTAAGATGTACAATAAATCAAATGGATACAGTAAAAATGATTTCATACTAATCTGTTTAAACTTTATAACATAGTCTAACAAAATTGTAACGTTTTGACATTATTATGAATTTATCATAATTAAACATGAAATTCTATCTTCCACTTTTACTAATTTTGATTTCGTCTTCGGCAAAATTTGCCTGTATATAAAGTTGAAACTGAAATTAACTTTAAAATTTTGTCAAAGGTTAGAACTTAAACAGAATTCAAGATTTCAATACCGATTTTTTGGCTATCTATCCTAGAGGTGAATATTGAAAACCATCTCATTGTTTGCAAGGAACATGGACTTTATGGGTTCAGAACAACATGGGCCTAAGCCTGCTTCTTAGCTCAGTTCTTTGAAAGACTTTTAACAAGTATTCTTCTAAGCCGCGGGCCCATCTTTGAAGCCATGCCTACACAATACCGTTATAATTAGGTTATGCCTAAATAGATTCGGGCTTATCACAGCATTAGGCTCGATTTTAGGCTGGGTCGTGCGTGCCAAACAAACATAGGCCTAACGGTCCAACAAAAAAATATTATAATAAAAATTATATACGAATGATTATGGGTAGATACATCTCATTTTATTAATTAAATATTTATTGTTAAGAAAACACACTTTAGCACCATGAGGAAGCCTAGTGTGACCGGTCAGCCAATTTGGAAAGCACTCAATCAATGGCCTTTTAGGATGTTGGTTACCATACTTGAAAAAAGAATTCATATAATTTTCCAATTTGACTCGAATGAACATCGTAACAGTCAATTGATGATGAGAATTTGTCGGATGCTCTCCATCAAACACTTTGTAGGATTTGTAGCATCCAAATAGACGTATCTTAACTTTGTGTTTGTGTGCCCAATATATTGGGATTTGATCTGGAAACAAATAATCTAGCATAACGGAACAAACTCAACTCTCCCATCAAATATCAATTATCATATTTGTGAGTATAAAAATATAATAAAGTATAACGTTTTTAATGTGAAAAATCCTTTTTAACCAAGGAAAAATTAATTGGATAAATTTTGAATAAATTCACTATAATAATTGTGTCAGTTATAAATAACCATCTCCGAGAACCTTTCACTACAATCCTGAGTAAAGAATGACTGATTATAATTTTCTCAATATACCTAACAACTCACAAGAAAAAGTAACGATAAATAAGAGCAATTAAATAAAATACGTCTTTAAAATCCACTCTAGATAACGTACCTATTATTAACGAAAAATAAAACTCAAATTAGACCTCAATCAGATATCGAATCTCTTCCTCTTTTTTCCTTTTCTTTTCTCTCTCTTTGTGGCGCTCATTGTGTAAGAAATGATTTTCGGATTATCCTAAAATCACGTTAAGTACAATTTTATATCAGAGATAGTGTTTGAGTGTCCGTTGGGCGCAGATCGAGTGCACATCCACTAAAATCGGCTCACTAGCGACCTCTCGGGTATATCTCAGGCGACCCCCAATTTGAAATAAGCGCACAAGCGTAAATCAAGCTCCTATCATGTATCATTCTATTGACCTTCGTCCGATCCTCGGCGAATCCGTATACAAATATTATACGACCCTTTAATATCCTTTGTCATTTGGATAACTCATAATTTGTTGTGTTAACCCACAAGGAAATGATCAAAATCCAACACAATCAACCCAAAGAAGGATCCTTTTCGTTTAACACCCTCCACAACGGTTTGTCCAACTAAATATTGTTCCAAGCCACTATATTCCTATTCCCAACCCTTTCTTCACATTTGTACATACAAATATCATCTCAAGCAACTTTAGATGAAGACCATTAATTACAACATGCCAAAGAAATCTTTGAAGGAAGCAATCAGATGTTTAAGGTGAAAAGAATGACATTAGATTTCCTGTTATATTTACATATATTTCAGAGGATAGAAATAATTGTTGCAGCCAACTTCCAAAGGACAGACAATTATTGCATAGGCAGAAAACTGCAAACTGAACTTATCCATAAGCACTGGACAATCTGATTGGGAGAGTTTTGAGAATAGAAGAGGTATTCCCTAATAAAATAGTGGAAGAAATGAGATATTAAATTTTGTGATGCTTTTCAATTGTCTATAAAATAAGGGACATTTAGATGAGATGAAAGCTCTCCCTTACTAATAGCTCACACGTTCAAAAAGATAAAGCAGATCTCCAGTATAGTTTGATGAGTTTAATAGAATAAAAGCCACTGCCCGAGCATAAGAGAATGTTATTTGCAAATGCAACCACATAGTTTAGGTTTTACCAATAAAATGAGAATTCAATTCATACGAAGGGTTAATATATGAATAACCACATCAGTAACCTCCATTCCAAGCACTAAAAGATGATGAGATAGGGGTCATTGGCCGAAGGCCTTTAGCTCCTCCAGAGAATCCAAGAAATTCTCCACTGATGGAGATAAAGTACGCTGGAGCTCAAATGCATTGTTCAATCCAACTGATTATTTGCTTTGGGAAGCCCATATGTCTTCATGAGGACCACCATCGTGTCACATCTAAAGACTCCCTTTCTCTAATGATCGCTGTGGAGAAGTTTAGGATATTGACTCCTCTGTGACATTGAACAACTTATGTCGTTTGGCACTAATCCACAAAGAACAGAAGGCTCTGCTAGAAATAATCATTGATATGACCTGTAAATAATATTGGAGCTTGAAATTGGCCAAAATTCTGCAATCTTAGTGTTGTAATATGGGCCACTCCCATGTGTGGGACCATATCCGGTTGACAGACCAATCGGAGGTTTTAGTCAAACTCACGTGGGTATAATACTGAGGCGAAATATTGTTATGATCACGCGTGTAGCGAAGTGACCGAGGGCAGAATGCCGATGTTGAAGGGTGACCAGACTACTTGATTCGAGAGGCGACCACATTGCTACGTTCGAGAGGTGACCGGACTGCCTAGTCCGAGAGGCGACTAGATTGCTGGGTCCAAAGGACGGCCGGATTGACGAATCAGAGGATCGGCTGGATTGAAGAACTTGAAATCGACTAGACTATAGAACTTAAGGACCAGCCGAACTGGGATGGTGACTGGTCGTGTACCCCACAAGTAGCTAGTCATATTTACTAAAAGAGCGTGAATGTTTTTTATTTTTTTGGGTTATAAAACGAGAGCGAGTACGTAATTGTTGGTGTAACAAATCATTTATAAAATCTAGAACAAGTGAATGATTTGTGGGATTAAGACCAATAAGCGCCATCAGGGAGTGAAAGAGAAAAAGAAAGAAAAGCAAGAAGAAGGAGATTCATCTTGCCCTCACTGTTACTCGAGTCAATCTAATACAATGAGTCCAGCTCTTGTAATCTGTTCTTTTGCCCTCACCATGTAACTGTTTTACATAGTAAAATATTTCAAATGAATACTCCGTAATTTTTTCTTCTTATTTAGAAGAGGATTTTTACGTAAATTGTGTGTATCTTATTTCTCTCTTATTTTGTGATTATTATTTATTGTTGTCATTGCTATTTTATTTCCTCTCGGTCTAATTGAATTGTCAATAAATTTTCAACAAGTGTTATCAAAGAGAGGTTGTTAGTAATGGCTGTTGAGTTTTGTTGGAATCGATAGAGGTTGGGAAAATGATTTTCTTAAATGGTACAAACTATGATATTTAGCGGAATAAGATGAAGGATTTGCTATTTGTCAAGGCAATGCATCTTCTGGTATTCACCGCACAAAAGCCCAAGCGGAAGTCCGAGGAGGAATGGGCCTTTGAGCATGAGCATGTTTGTTGCTATATTTAGTAATTTGTAGACGATAACGTGAATAATCATATCCGAAATGAGACAAATATGAAGACACTGTAGGAGAAGTTAGAGACGCTCTATGCTTCCAAAATCGGTAACAATAAGTTATTTCATTTGATAAAACTAATACAAGTGAGGTATAAAGAGGACTCATCCATGGTCGATTACTTGAATGAGTTCCAATGATGCATAGACTAGCTGAGTAGCATGGGTGTCAAGTTTGAAGACGAGGTGCTAGACTTGTGGCTTCTGACAACCCTGTGGGACTATTGAAAGGTGATACAGATCATTATTGTCAATACTGCTCCAAATAGCGTGGCGGCTCTGGATTTAGTAAAAGAATCCATGCTGAATGAGGAGATGAGACGTCAATCATAGAGGTCCTCTTCGCATTCCTATTTGCTAGTCATCGAATCACTAGGAAGGAGTAAAAGGTGCTATCCTAAGTCCAGAGAGAAGAGTCGAAGCAAGTCTCGATCATGGTATCAGAACCTTTAGTATCACTACTGTGAAAAAAAGGGTCACATCAATAAGCACAATTACAAGTGAAAGTATGAGAATGCAGTTTGGCAATGGACCTTCTCTGGGGTGTGAAAGAAGCTAAACTGGGAATTTGTCCCTATTATATGGCGGAGAAGTAATAGCGATTTTCGTTTCTTAGAAACTCATTCACAAAGAAGGTCAAACCCCTTGAGTTAGTCCACACTGATATATGTAACCCTTTCAATGAGAAGTTATTTGGAGGGGCACTGTACTTTATCACGTTTATCAATGATTCTTCAAGAAAGTTATGAATGTATCCGCTTAAGTCGAAGGACTAAACCCTCGGCATCTTTGAATATTTTTATGCATTGATGGAGAGACAGATGAGGAAAAAGTTGAAGTATATCCAAAGTGACATAATGGAGGGTACATCAGAATATTTTATACTTACTATCGGTCTTACAATATCTGTCATCAAAGAACCTCCTCGAAGACATCTCAATTGAATAGGATGGTCAAGTGGATAAACAAGATGTTGTTGGAGAAAGTCCGCTGTGCAATCTCAGAAGTGAAACTCCCCAGATCGTTTTGGGGGAAAGCCTTAAAGGTCGTGGCCTATGTCATCAACCTGTTGTCGAACTGCCCAATGAATAGAGAAGTTTCAGAAAAGGTGTGGTCCGATGGAAAGAAAGTGTGATTTGATGGCGTTGAGATCGAGAAGTTTGCCATTTTATGTGGAGTTATTTAATTGGTGAAACAATTTTCTCCTTTGGTAAGAAAGAATGAGAAATATTTTGACTTGAAAAAGAACCGTAAAAGCACTTCGGAGGAAGGAATATAAGTTAGAAAATATGACGGAAGAGGAGTGGCAAGATAAGAGAGATCTGGCTAATGGCATGATTAAGTTGTATCTCGCGGATGACACTCTTTAGGAGGTCATTGGCTTGTTAGATCTAGCGAAGGTCTGGGAGAAACTTGAAAGCCGGTATAAGTTTAAATTCTTGACAACAATGTTGCATATAAAGAAGTAGTTCCATGGCCTATGGTTGTCGGAAGGGGAAAGTTTCGAGAAATATTTGGATGAGTTGAATTATATTTTGACACAAATATTGACACTTGATGAAACGATCAAGGAGGAAGATAACGCGTTGGTGTTGCTAGCTTCTTTACCAGTCTCGTACAATCATATTGTCGTGATACTACTATCTGCGAAAGACACGCTCAGTTTAGATAAGGTGATCATTTCCTTACTTATAAAAGAGTCAAGGCGGAGGGGATGTATTGAGGTTTCGGAGGAGTCGAGGCTTTTGGTTACTACTAGCAGTTGGGGACACAGAAAATTGAGGGACTGAGGTGGCAAACTGGAGAGGAGCAACGGTTGGTTCAAATTCCAAGATATGGAGTGTTTCCATTACAGAAGGAATGACCACATGAAGTGAAATTATCTCAAGAGGAAGCAGAAGAAGGAGGGCGGAGGCGAGTGCCAAGAAAGGAGGGATTAAGATAAAGATGATTAGGCTTCTATCGCTCTTTACGGAGACCTTTGGGTAATCCACGCAGGGGAGATGTGGATCTTTCCGAGCAAGGAAGTAAATTTGATGATGGATAGTAGCTCCTCACACCATGCGACATCGAGAAAGTCCATCTTCACCAGCTATACGGCTGGGGACTACCGGGTATGAAAGGTGGGTAATGTTGGTTCGTTGAGGGTTGTTGGTATTGGGGATGTTTACTTACAGACAAGCAACGGGTCAAAACTCATGTTGAAGGGAGTGTAACATGCTCTGGATTTAAAGTTGAATGTGATTTCGGCCGAGAAATTCGATAAAGAAGGTTTCAACGCAGCATGTTGAAGGGCGTGTTGTTGAGTTTGACTTTCTCTTTTAAGATTCTCTAAAATACAATAAAAATTTCATAATCATAACCAATCTTCTTCGCAATTCAAGATTTTCAAACATCTTAACTATGCACGGTACTTCACTTAATGTATAGCATATTATAAGTCTCACTTATATTCATTTGTTTCAAAAAGTAGTGCCTGAATTTTTTCATAATTATTAGATTTGTGAAAAATTTTAATCGAATAATAAATTTCACCTATATCACTTATTATTATTTATGTCTTGGTGATAAATTTTATTATAATTCTTTTTATTGTTACATTAGGCTTTGCATTCCATATATACCATTTTAGTTAGTGTGGTTTTCCCTTGACATTTGAAATGACATTCAAATGCCCACTTTTTAATGATGTTTGAATGCCAAAATTTGCATTTGAATGCCACAGGTAGATTACGTTAACCCAAACATGCCTCGCTCGAATTGACACTACTATTTTATTCTTATTCTTCTTCTTCTTTTTCTCTTTCTCTAATACTCGTGTGCTGCTTCTCAAATCACTTCCTATTTTAGTGGATCTTGTTCATCTCTCACCATTTCCAAGATAATCATCTTGATTTTGAATATTTATTTTGTTTTTGGCTGTATTTTGCATCTTAAAATTTTTTTTATGATTTTTCAGAATATTATACATCATTTTCTCAATATAATGCTAGAATTACTCCTAAGATTAAATTATTTGTCATATTCCTTAATGGTCTAGCCAGATCTACCATTTTCTTGCCCAATTGTGAACCTAGGGCTTTGGCATTTAAATGCCGACTATAACATTTTTTCTGTAAACATATTTGGGTTTTGAAAAAAATATGCTAATTGGCTTTTATTTGAGGTGATTTATGATATTTTATTATAGATAATGTCAAAATCAATTATAAAAAACGGTGCACAAAAATGGCCCAAGAGGGGACTCACATTGTACTAATTCAAGATTCTAGAGCAGTGATGCTACACAATGCTATACGTCTAGGTTTTGCACTAAATACCTATTATTGGAGTATGAACATCGCTTTAGTTTCTCCCTCCCGATCATATATAGGATATATTCGTTCTAGAGAGTGGGTATCTCTTGTCACAAGTTTGACACCTCATTTACTCCCTCTTGTCCAAAAATTTTGCTCAAACATTCACCATATCTGCTTTTCCTATCTACATTTGCGAGCAAACCATCAGGATCAGGCTTGAACTGATTCAAGACATTTTTAGTCTTCCTAATGTTCTATCAGCAGACCATATTTATCCTGAAAAGATGATGTTATTTACTAATGATGCATTCTCTTAGCTATTGCAGTGTCCCTATAGCTATGAGGGTCATGGAATTAGCACGAGCACATTCTTGACTAATTACTCCATCTTTTAGTGCATTATGAGTACTAATATCATTTTTTGTTACATCTGTCTACCCTTCCACTATTTAGAGCATTAATTTTGCATATTGTATTTTGAGGTGATGCCATAAATATCTCAATTATTATTTGTCACCATTTTATAGATATATTTAAGGATTTATGCCTGACAACCAAGTTTCCTCATAGTTACCTAATGCAACAACTTTTTTCCTTCCACTCTACCCAAAGCCCTATTATACCCCATGTGTCTGTAGGTGCCCCATTGGTGGAGTCACTCTTACCCGGAGTCTATCACACACACCTGACTATATCTCTCTTCACAAGGGCTTTGTGTTTCATCATTTTGCCAATGAATCACCTAGAGGTCCCTTCAATACTTACTTGATCCTTCTGACGTTGTTGTGGACCTCTTGTGCCGCATACATCTTTGGATGGAGCAGATGATCACCTCACAATCTGAGTTTTGAATGAGTACGTAGCAACAGTTGGAACATGCAGTTGACTTTAAGATAGATCTCCAAACTAGAATGGCCCATCTTCAGCATGGGGTTGATTGTAGGATCGGTATATGCGGCAAGTGCTGTCCAATGATATAATAAAGACTTCGAATGAGTTTGATTTTTAAGTCCCCGCTCTTGACAATTTGTATAAAAAAGGAAGAAATTTGTGCTATTAAGGGGGAGATTTATGAGACTTCGACTTGGTAAGTAATATTGATACTTATTTCCGTATGTATTCAGGAAATGTGAAGCAATATTTTCTAAGGGGGAGCATTATACTATATTTTATTACTAATTATTATTCTATGCCTTTGATTATGCTACTAGTTGTTATGCTATTATTATCATGTGGTGATATATTGTATTCTACTATCTTTATATTGGTAAAATTTTGATATATTACGAGTATTTTTCTAATAGCATCTATTTCGTATTAAAATAGACTTCTTGAATGCTACGCCATATGAGCATCATGTTAAGTTTTTAGGAACTATCTATTTGTAATGTTACAAGCTTTAATATAATGGTAATTGAAGCTTCATTGTTATTGAAATCTTATAAGTGGTTTTGTCATAAAATTTTTAAATGAAGAAATTGTTAGATTTATTGTCTTAACTTATTTTTGTGACAAAATTTGATTATAATCAAGTTATATTCGAGTCTTTTATTTATTAATAGTGTTTAATCGTAACTCAAGACAAGCTCTTTGCAGATTGAAAAAGCTTGATGTTTGAAAGACGCATAGCATTTTGAAATATGACGACTTGACCCAACCCATGACCCCCACTCGGATTTAATCATGTGAAAAGTTATAAATCTAAAACCATTATTATCTTATAATTATAAATGATAAAAAATAATCACGGAGGTCTAAAAATCCTCATACATAAAAAAGACTCGGGAAAAACATACCCCCAAACATCTAAATAAAGTAAAACACAATACTAAATGTGATGGAATATGTTTTCTAACTAAAATCTGGTAGAATTTTGACTGTAAAACAGCCACCAGGTTGATACAAACCTATATAAATTTCCTATATAGTGCAAATATACAACCTTAATGTCACAACATAAGATCCAAAAAGTCATAACAACACGTGGCACTAACATCATAAATCTGGTTATAACGTCAGCTCAGATAAGATACAATTAGGTACCTAAACAAACCATACAAACCTGCAAAAATATATACATCCATCAATATACAGTGAAAACTAAGCTACATGTATATTACCATCATACACATATATCAATATAAAAAACAATCAAATAATATACAGAGGTATTCCACATGTGACAAAATCATAAAATCTAAGTCCATAAGATCATCTTTCATGCCTTCATGCCTAACCGACTTTTAATCCTCTACCCCGCCTCATCGGGAGTAAACTCGTACTCATTTGAAGGAAGAAAAAATAGTAATGGTAAGCCAAATGTTCAATAAGTGTAATATAATCAATGATAAAAAATAATGTATAAAATATATATACAAAAATACTAAATATACGGAGTACTTGTATTCATAAAGTTAGGGTTACAAATTTTTAAAGTCAAATCATGTATAAATTACAAACAATTCGGATAAAATCCAAAGGGGGCGCGGGTTAGGATTTCGATGAGCATAATTCAGTATAAAACTATCAAATTGGACACCTAATTGATAAATTAACATATTCAAGGTATAGGTAATGATTTTTTAAAATCAATTTATGTAATAATCTCAAAAATCGGTGGGTGAAAACATCCGGGCGTGGGGTTAAGGTATCGGTGCAAAATACCAATCAAAACAATGAAATGAACATAAAATCTACATATGTGTATGCTCAAATCATAGGTAACTCAAAATATAAATTTAATTGGGTATCGAAACAATGATATTCAAAGAAAACGAAATAAAAGTATAAAGAAACGAAAGATGAGGGTATGGGTGCACTTGTTTCGACCTGATTTGTCACTTCTCTAACTAGTTTCAAGCCGGAATCAAACCCGAGAACCTTGATTTCTCTCTTCTCTCTCTTCTCCCTCACTCTGTCTCCTTCACGTGGGAAGTCTTGAAAATTGACGAAATAGAATCCTCGCGGGTTATTAAATCCCGAGCTAGCGCTCAAGCGCCTGGCCAGTGTCCGTCGCCGCTACTTCCTACCACATTCGAATTTAATTTTTTTCACATGAATTGAGCTCAATCTTAATTATATTACCTTCTTTATCTGAAATTATAATATTCAAAAAATCAATACATTATAATGAATATATCTCTAAAATATAAAATAAATAGAGTCATTTCCAATTAAACTCTAAAAATCATTAAAGTTCCCAACTCTCTCTTCAATTTTAGAGTTATCCATCTCTAAACTGCTATTTTGAAAAAAAAAATATTAATGGTGAGTTAAAAGTTTAATAAGTATCTCCGACCAATGTCAATAATAACGAAAAATCAAGTTATTTAGGTAACTAATTTGTCAAAATAAACTCTAAAAATATATAATATATGAAAAAATAATCGTCTCTAGATAAATAATAAATGACATCAATAATAGTATAACTTAATAATAATATAAATAAATAACAATTTTAATATTCCGAAGGACATTTACTAGGCCTTAACGAACTCTAATCAATGTATTAGGTTTTAAAGTATTCGTGATATTAATATCTATTCTTAAATATTTTAGAATTTAACTCGATATGAGGTGATAACCATATGAGATTTTAAAACTTTCCATAGATCTTACTCTACTGTTGTAATCAAATGTTGTATGTTTTACTTCTGATAGTTGAGTAAGCATTACAACATTATCAGCATCCACAATATCCTCACTATTTGACAGCTATTTAAAGGCTATATTTATAATATATTTATACCATTTGTAATACCCCTTACCCACAATATTCAAAATTTCATGTCTATAAGCATCCATCCTCATAAACGACATCTATTATTGGACATAAAATAGATAACAAAAAAGTGTAGAATATATTAAGGTTTTATATATTCTCATTTACCTAGTTACCTTAGAGTCTCTACACACTCTTATTTATTTAGTCATAGAGAACCAAAAATATATTCATGCGATTCAAAAGGAATGCATAGAAAATCATTAATATTAAGGAATAATATAAATATCTAAATATTTCACGTGATCATCTCTCACTAAGGCCCACAATATCTTTCAACTAATAAGTTTGACCTTATAATTTTTTTTTAATCATCCTTAATCAATTATATAGAGTGATGATTTACTAAAAAGTTTAAATCTATTCTAGTCCTAGCCCTACACGACCCACTAAGGATTTTTAGGTCTCTTTTTCTTATTACTTATTTTATAAGCCAAAACTATCAAATTTTCTAAGATTTGTACCCAAATCTTCTTATAACTATAGTTATCACGCACTCAATTTTCTCCTATACCCCTATGGGTTCGGCCATTATTATTTGGCCTACCATATTCAATTCCTATTTTTTCTAGCATACCAATTTATCATGCAACAATGGATACAAATTAATATAACAATCAAATAACAAAGACAAGATATATATGAAATTTCTTCCTAGGCACTTAACCTACTTAGAAAGATAAGAGAATATTTTTCTCATATCTTCTATCATTTAATTAATGTATGTTTTGAGTTATAAATCAAGCAATTGACCATCCTAACCCGTCCTATTGGACTTGGCCATTAGGACTAGGCAAGCCACTTATAAGTTTTTGTTAGTTATTTATTTAATTTTCATTATCTACCATATATCTACGATAATTATGGAGTATCATAATACTCCTAGATAATGATTATTAAATCATATTATTAGACACAAAATTTGAATCCCAAAAATATCATGAACAATGTGATTAGAACTAAAATATGATGGTGGATTTAATATTAGAGGTATAAATTCTTAACTGATATTATCAGTTGCCCCTTTATTCATATTTAACTATTTAATATCTATCACTAACTGAACATAGTTTCTAAAATATAAGGATGGAAGACATGGATTTTTATAAGAATAATTAAAGATCACTTGATAGAAAAATTTGAGAATTAACCACGAAAGATTTTAAGTAAATTTGCCTTAAAATTGAATGATACTCACTTCTTTCTTCTTCTCCACCTCGGTTCCTTTTCTCCTTGGCCAACTCTCTTCCGTACTTGAATGGAAAGAAAACAAAGGAAAGAAGGTTAAGCTAAAGAGGTTAATATATAGAAGGAAGGGAGTTGTATCTTGGTGGTTATTCCTCGTCTTAGGAAATTAAGGCAAAAGTTGGTTAATTTTTGTCTCGTTATATGTCAGTAGAAAGCCTTCCACTTAGTGGCTAATGACCCACTTTTATTTGAATAGTAAGCTTTCAATTATCCACCTAATTTGAATGATATGATTTTTGACTTATTACTAACCAACAATTAAAATAAGATTCTTATAAATATCACTCTTCCATGGGCTAATCACTTCCAAATATTTAGACTAACTTCCCCTAAAATTAGAATTTCTAATAGTTAATTTCCTCTTCTCATATCCCATATTATCTTATTCAAGAGTAAGAGATATTTTATCCCAATCTTGTTACTAAACAATTGAATATCTCCCTCTCATCTCATTTGGTTGGAATCCCACATAAATGTAGCCACTTATTCACCTTCCTTTCACTTGTCAGGATTTAGTTAACCATCTAACCAATCAATTCTAAGGTTGCATTTAAAGCAGGATGGTTAGGGGTAAAATGGATAATATGATGTATCTACAATTCCCCTAGAATTCACAACAGGTGGAGATGGTTGAAGACTTCCTCACTAATAGCAACCGTTGAATTTCAAATTTGGATAATGAGTATGATGACCCTTCCTAGAATTAGCCAATAGAGTCGTGTGGCGATAAATTTTCAACTAGTTAATTCTTCCAAAAAAAAGTTTATCTCCCATTTAGTTATTTTAATTATTGACTTTTAATACTAAAATTTAGCAAATCACCTAACTAACTGACTACTAAAATGGGATAGCTAGTGGATAAAAATGGGGGTTAGAATAATCCTCAACTAAGTTTCCTAAGTCTTGGGTATATATTCCAAATTTTATTTTATTCATAATATTATTTGTCACAATGTCATGGCCTGGCCTAGCATGATTTAAAATATAAATATGGCATATATAGATATAACTTTTAAATATCAATAATAATTTTTAAGGTAGTTTTCTAAAAAATAGATCATCTCATTACTAACTTGAGTAAATGAGAGGTTTGTCAAAAAAAATTTGGACGTCACCAAAATTTTTAACCCTCTTGCAAGAAAACTATGGTTCTCTACAAAATAAGTCTATCATAACTAATTATAACAACCCACAAGATTAATACACAATTTAGAAGATATCCTTCGTAATAGTCGAGCCTTTAATAATTAAAATAATAATCAAGTATTTCCTAAAATCTAGAATGAGATTTAGTAGATGCTAATGTTTTATGAATATGATCTTCTACATATTTCATGGTGAACCAAACTCCCTTTAATACAAGGTCCGCAGCCCACCAACATTGTAAGGATTAAACCAATTAAATTTTAATTAAATTATCAATAAATTATTTATATATAAAAATATATTAGTGAAAACATTTAGAATGCTATAAGAACTGTGACTTTACGCATGACAAATTCATAAAGAGCGCACATATACATTTTTCAATAGCTCCACGCATGAGGTGTGTATAAAAACACACGTGCATACTTTTTAGCAGCTTCACACATGAAGTGTGCATGAAACACGTTTATGCACGCTTTCATTCAAAACAGTATTCGAATTCCAATTTTTATCAACTATATATTTTAAGCTTTAGTTTTCAATTACACTTATAAATATTCATTAATTTCTCAATGTAGACATCATCTTGGTCAATATTGAAAAGATAAAGAAATAGAAAATTGTGACGAAAAACAATAAAGCTTCTTCAATTACGTGTGATCTAAAGAGCTTGATTTTTTTTTTTTAATTTTAAAACCTTTCTATTATCATTGAATAATTGTTCCAACCTATAAGCTTTCGGAGTTTCAATGATAACTTAGATGTTAAAATTTCAGAAGTATTACACTATCTTCAAACTGTGAAGTAAGATTTGCGAGAAGACCAAAAAGCATTCGATTTTATTGTTAAGAAGCAAATATGAGAAATTCTTCAGTAGGTGTTATTTATTAAAGTAAGTCAATTAAAATCTAAGAAATTTTAATTAAACTTATCCAATCAAATTATCAATAAATTATTCATGTATATAAATATATTAATGAAAATATTTGGAATGTTACAAGAAATGTGCCTTTATGCATGATAAATGCTTGAAGAGCGCACATACACATTTTTCAACGGCTCCACGCACGAGATATATATAAAGGCACACATGCGTACTTTCTAGCGATTTCGCACATGAAGTGTGCATGAAACACATTTATGCATACTGTCATTCAAGATAGTATTCAAATTCCATTGTAGGATTTTTATCAACACTATATTTTAAGCCCTAATTTTTAGTTACACTTATAAATATTTATTAATTTCTTAATATAGACGTCATTTAGACCGATATTGAAGAGAAAAAGAATTAGAAAAGTGTGAAGAAAAATGATAAAACTTCATCAAATGCGAGTGATCTAAAGAGCTTAATTTTCTTGTTCTAAAACCCTTCTACTATCATTGAATAATTGATCTAATCCGTAAGCCTTCGCAGTTTTATTGATAGCTTAGATGTTAAAGTTTCAAAAGTATTACACTAATTTGAAACTGTGAAGTAAGATTTGCGAGAAGACTGAAAAGTATCCAATTTTATCATTAGGAAGCAAATTTGAAAATTTTTTCGGTAGAGGTTATTTATCATAGTAGGTCAATTAAGGGTTTAGCGTATCTATAATACCTAGTTTATAAATTAATTTTTATTAGTTGATTTAATTTGATCGGCTTGATAAGTCTAAAGGATTTTATTAAAAAAACTATTTAGTTATTGAGGTTTTCCTTTATCATTATATCCTACATTAATTTATTATTACAATTTATTTTTGATTGATATTATTCATACTGAATGAGTAGGATTAGTGCCCCATTTACATAATATTTGAAAATAAATATATTTTATACATATTAAATATTTATAAAATTTATGCTTTCACATCATAAATGGACTAAATTATAGTTAATTAGGATTACCCAACTTTTTCACCTTCTATTACAACAATTAGAACATAGACAAAAGTAAGGCGGCAGCTGCATTTTTACTTCAAAAAATTTGCCTTGTATTGAACCAACTGATTATCCTTTTTTTTTTTTTTTTTTGGGGATAAGTTCTCCAATATATTTCTTCCAAAATTTTATATATAATGACTCTCTAGAATCAAAAGAGGATATCAAAGGAGTTGATTACAACCTAATCCACAAAGTTTAAAAGCTCAAAATTAAGAGTCCAAAGACCCTTACAAAAGTAAAAACAAAAAGAAATCTTGGTAAGTCATCCACACAAATACACAAGTGTTACGGCAAGATTTCAAGATTATTGCTTTGATGGGCTCAAACTGTCAGATTATTGCTAGATAGGAAGTTTAAGATGAACCCATAGAAGCGAAAGAATGTATGAAAAATACTAACATAACAATCTTTTTAAATAAAATAAATTATAGTTGTCAAGATCAATTTGAAACTCAGGTAGATAAAGGAACAAAAGTTTCATGTAAGTGCAGCACACCTGATGTCTTTGTTCCAATTGTTGTATAGCCATATATATTTGATATTAGACAGAATAACTTTCCATATCTTCTTGGTCAACCCACATTAAAAAAAATGATAATCCATTGATTCTCCTGCGGATCTATAAAGCACACAATGGAAAAAAAAACGGAGGAAATATTTCCTATCCAAAGTCCCGAGTCCGCCTCTAATAGCCAACTAGATGATGAAAGTATGGGAAGAGTGATAAGTAGGACTCCAAACCAAGAAAACAGCCACCTTCAAACCTACTGCCTTGTATATCCACCAAGCCGTAGGGATGGAGAAGAGGCCAGTAGCCCATAATTTGGGGTTCCATCTCAGCCAAATCCAACGAAGCGAAGAAGATGTGTAATTCATTTCATAACCCAGAGGAAGTCTAGCAACAACGTTCTAGGCATTCGCATCTTGCACTCTGGTCTTCACTAAGGCACAAATTTGAGGTTGGGGCTGGCATTAGGAAGTTATTAACCTCATTTATTTGCAGGATTCCATTGAGTCCACTTACATTAGTAAACAGTATACGTCATTTAATCCCTTCATAGGGGAATTATTTCTTTCAGTCACCTTTATTTATTTTGAAGAATTGCCTTTGGATATTTGACATTTCACAGGGATAGGGGATCCAATTATTCACCTTTTCAGAGGTACACCTTCCGGCTGCCTTTAAGGTAGGGAGACAAATTGGCTCCTTCCCGTCACCCTAAACCTCCGAACTGTCATCCAATATTGCAACATCCAAGATGTTCATTTTGGGAAGTGTAGTAGCCGTAGTGACTCATTCTGAAGGGCTAACTGACAGGTATTGGCCCTCATCAAATTTGCGGTAAGTTCGTGATTAAGCATACGAGGAGCTGCTCTTGTGGCATAGGATACTTTTTTTTTTTTTCAATCACACAAACATGTTGGTATTTGGCAGTGATAAATTTACTAACGTGAATTGGAGGAACTTCTAAGGTTAGCCCCATATATAAATTTCTTAGAGTGAGAAATACACTCTTGACATCTACTCTGTACACAAACTTTTTTTTTGAGTGTATCTCATAATACGTTTTCAATTAGAGTCTACATAATCTTTACCTAAAAGCTTTACCCTCACGCCAAAGCAAATAC
This sequence comes from Nepenthes gracilis, assembly GCA_033239525.1. Classification (NCBI taxonomy): domain Eukaryota; kingdom Viridiplantae; phylum Streptophyta; class Magnoliopsida; order Caryophyllales; family Nepenthaceae; genus Nepenthes; species Nepenthes gracilis. The sequence continues at coordinate 239,833 of BSYO01000026.1, read as the reverse complement.
AGTATATATGCATATGTAAGCTTTCTGATGAGAACAGGAATGAGAAATATTATGAATCTATCAACTGAGAGAAGTTTGCAATTGGACAACATAGGAAACCAGTTGCTTCTCAAAAAAATAAATAAATAAATAAATAAACATAAAAGAAGAAAATAATAAAAAAAGGGAAAAAAGGAATAAGGTAAGCAAGTAGAAAGCTGCCAGGCATACAAAATACTGCCCGGTAAAATGTTATTTGGCAAGCCACAAAAATTCAGTTTTGACCCGGATGGGTATTGCTCTAATAAACTGACCGAAGCTTTCAAGTGTCTCTCGAACGGACACCCAAAGAATTCGGCCACGGCGCGATTTAAAGGCGATCACTAACGACAGCCCATCAATAGAAAAGCCCCATCACTAACGACAGCCCTGCACCGATAATTAAGGATACTCATTATATATATATAAAAGAAAAAAGATCTAAGACCTTTTATTTTATTAGACTTTCAATAAATAAATACAATCACATTAATTAAAAAAAAAAATAATAATAATAAATATGTTGGGTCCCAATTTAAAGGCCCATAAAACACGGCCCAAAGGAAAGGTCCAAGGCAAAGGCGAAAAATATTTTCATCATTGGCGAAAAAATTACTATTGGCGGGAGTTTTTGGAGGGAAAATATTCACCATCTTCCCGATCAAAAGGGCGGCCCGTGCTTAGCAAATGGGGGGCAAAAATGAGGAGGAAAAAGTAGAGGCAAAAGCCACTTTTCCCGATTCTCGAAGCCTGGGCCTCTGAGGCCGGCTGAGTCAGGGACTCACTTTCTCTTTCTCTCTCCCTCTCTCTCTTTCTCTCCCTCCGCTTCTTCATCTCCACAAAACAGAGAAGAACGAAACTCGGCGGAGGGGAGAACGATCCCGATTCAGTCAACAGCTAAGCCGGGCAGTCCACGGAGCCCTTTCCGCCGCTGACCCAAAGCTTCCACACTGCCGTAGATTCCAGAAGAATGAGGCGCAGAGCCTTCCCGCTGACAACAATCGACGATTCACTCCCAGATCGGCGCTCGATGGAGCCCAAAGCTCATCGTTCATGGCGACCGGCACCTCTCCTCCGTTCCTAACCCAAACGGAGCACTCGGCGGTCCCGGTGACCAAATCCTGCAATTCCCCCTCTTAATCTGTGTAAGACGGAGCTTCCCTGTAACAAGGATCCATGAATCTCCTCCCGTGGCGTTCGTCTGCTCAATCCGAGTCACAGCCAAGGCCGGGCCTGGGTTCCTCCGAGAATGGCGCTCAGTCATTCCTCCCGAACCATGGCAGAAGCGGAAGCATGAAGCTCCCCCAAATGGCAACCAGATCTGTCCCCGAATCACACCCAGAGCTCCTCACGGTGGCAAAGCCCAACAGTGTTCTCTAACAGGGGACCCAAGGCTCTCAGCAGAATATGGAGCGAATCCTTGCTCCTGCCATGGCTTCTGGTCGCCGTCCTCTAGATCCGGACGAACGAGAGCACTCAGCACTTCGCAGCAGGAGCTTAGGGTTCCCTGGCGCTTATCTGCTTCACCAACGAACGCCCATCAGCACGAAGAAGAAGCACCTCAGCCGACAGAGTACAAAGCGCTCGCCTCGGTGTCCGTCCGCTGAACTACACAGCTCCCCGAGATAATATCCAGCGGCTCTTAACCGCACGTGTCCCACTCAGCTACCTCGGACCAAATGGGCAAGTCCGGCACTGACAGTTCGCCGGGACAGCTCGGGCAGACAGGGCCCAACATCTCCATCCTACTTTGGAACGTCCAAATACCAGCGAGGCACACGGGCCCGCCATCTAACCCGAAAGCAGGAACCTTTCCAAGCCGCCCTTTGTGGGCGAATCTCTAGCCGCCCTCCGCGGGCGCATCTCTAGCCGCCCTCCGCGGGCTCATTCCCGAGTAGGGATACTTCTAAGCCGCCCCCTACGGGCGCACCCCCAGGAGGGATTTCACTTAAGCCGCCCTCCACGGGCGCACAGGTAAGCCACCTTCCGCGGGCACACAGGTAAGTTGCTCTCTATTGGGCGCATCCATGGAGTTCACGCCTCCAATCACATCCCTCTCGCACTCCCCTCATTCTCGCATCTTACGCATGCATTTCTCCGTTTATTGCCAGAAGATATCTGACTTGAGCGTCGGAGTGCCGACGGGGGACCAAAACCCCCCGTCGGCCTCTAACCTCTCGCTTATCGTTTGTGTTGTGCAGGTCCAGGTTCATAGAGACGGAGACCGAACCCTACTCCTAACGCCACCGTAAGCTCAGGGATCCGAAGGCTCCCTAATCCATACGGCAACCGCAGACCCGGGACGCAACAAAATATATTAAGAGATTTAAATAATTTTTTAAATATCTACTATTTATCTATTTAATTTTTAATTTTAACAAATATTGACTTATATGAAATCTAATTAGTTCCTAAAAACACATTAAAAATGGCCACGGAGGAGCAACCCAAATTCTCACATATCAGTCACCAACATCAAATCATTCAAATGAGTTGGAGAAACCTCGGGCTACCATCTCCTACAATCACAAATGGCCGAGTCAAATCAAGAGCTCAAGAATCCGTGAGGATGACCACTACCATCTTCTCCGTGTTGGGGTCGAAAGACCAGGATCCACCGGATCCGACAGCAGCGAAAAAAACCCAAACCCTCCCGTCATCGACAGCCACCATTTAGTAGGAACAAGGAACAAGAGATGCACAACATTTTTTTACGTGTAAACCCCTTCCCAAACCGAAGATGAAAAATCACGGGACACATAGTCCACTAATAAATCCACTATGTAAAATGAGTTACAAACCCCCAAGATGGAGTATCCGCTACACACCCGAGAATAACAAAGAAAAACCTCACTGGAGTAAACGGAAAATACTCTCCACTCTTTTACTATCTGTTTTTCTTTCTTCCCTCTCTCACTGGTGGTGTACTCCTCTCTACATTTTACAAGTGTTGGTGAAACGACGACCCGCCGTTTCACCCCCGCACACGGCGACCGGCTACACAAGCCCCAGCGAATGCTTGCCCATAGTGCTCTCAAGGCCTTCACCGGACTTGACCACACACAGCCTTCAGAAGCTCCTGGTGCTCATATATAGACGTCCTGACTCCACCTAATCCCATCTGCCCAGCTGGTCACCAATCCTGAAAAGACATCTGTCCTCTGCCAGCTACCATCTTCCACAGTCTCCAAGAGGCTCCGTTGCTCAGCCGGTCAACTTTACATTGACTGTCTCCTGTTGCCATCCGGAGAACTTGACCGTCCTCCGCCTTCCAGCTATCCGGAGAACTTGACCGTTCTCCACCTTCCGGTCAACTCTCCTTGTTGACCGTCCTCCGGTCAATCTCCATTGACCGTCCGTTGACCGAACGTTGACCAACTCGTTAACCGGATTCAGCTGGTTGTCCGCCGGTCAAACTCCATTGACCGTTTTTGCCTTCCAGCCGGTTAATATACGTTGACCGGCTAATACACCCCGAAGACAAACTAGTTTGTTGAAATCACCCACAAGGGAGTGACCATTTTCCAACACTCCGGTCCACATATAAGTTTTCTAGCAGGAAGATAAAGAGAGAGGCCAATTGTAACTGACAAAGGGGAGAAAATTTATTTCACGCCAAGTAAAATTACATTTTCTCAACACTTTCACAAAAGCTGTCATCCCGAGATGAGCATATATACATACTAAGAACTGTTACATGCACAACCCTGAATCCACAAAATAGCGTTCTGATCGCCTTTCAGTTTCAGTAGATATATTCGGACCTAAACATAGAAGTTGATTACTCTAGACTGGAAAACTAGGGCTCCATCAACCCCCATCTCTACAGAAGTTATTGGATGAGCAGCGGACTTAAGCATGACTTCTAAAAATTATTCGATGAGCGGTGTACACAACAGTTACTTAGGAAACACGACAATAACTAGGAAGGAGGTTGCTGAAGGCTGAAGGCTGCACGCATATCACATCTACTACCATCAACCACGCAGATCATACTAGATCCTGTACATCATACTCCCACCACTTTCTTAGGTCTTTCCCTTGCTTGAGAGAATTTAATAATAAAGACAGGAAGGTGCACTTCCTATTTCAGCTCAGCAGGGTAAACTTGGCGAGATGATGTCGATACTTGATAACCATTGTTGGCAAGTGGCTGGGCGGTTCTTGTACTTGCTGTCCACCAGGCTCAGCAGGAAATCCGTGAAAATATTCTCGTATTCGGGCATTTTGCCATAACCTGTAGTAAGTTGGCCGCATCTTATAAACATTTTCATCCCACATGGGAAGAGAATAAAGACAATAAACAAAGAAACCCGAAAGCAATTTTCATTTCTGCTATGAACTCATGGACCATGATCATGGAACATTTCCTCTCAAAAAAAAAAAAAAAACCACACACACACACACACACACGTGCAAAAGTGATTTCAGAATACCTCAGAAGAAGGAAATGGCAAAAAATATCAAACACATCCAGGCCCTGATTCCTTCGCTCAGTTCATTCTCAAACCATCAACTTACGCCCATTGAATTTTGATAGCCACTAAGGCAACCTTTAAAACAGGAATTTTTCACTTACCAGGGAAGTAGTTGATGTCAATTACATAAAGATTATCACGTGTCCCATGCTCTCGGATGATGTCAAGGTTGAACAGACGGAGGCCCTGTAAGAAACCACAATTAAGAGGAAACATAATAAATACAACTTGACACTAGACAAATACGAGGACAGAAATGCAGCTGAAGAACTACTAATTCAACAAGGAAAAAGCTACCAGTCGGCGACGAAGTTCTCTGGCTAGCTTCTCAAGTAATGGCCAAGGAGGCAGTTCTACAAATAAAGAAATCACAAGAATGAGGAAAATCCTTAACGCACAATCTGATGTTTGCTTGAATCGGAATATAAGTGACATCATTAACAACTCAAAGAGAAACCAACAGTAAAATAAAAATGTTGGCACACATAAGGAGCTTAAAAACCTCAGTCTCGTCCAATTCCTATGTTCCAAGAACTTTTCTTCCATTCAAAGTACTAAATTTATAGTTTTAACTTCCAAGTAGGGCAAAAATGTCATACAAATTGATGACAGACAAGCATGAAACAAGATAAATATTTTGTAGGGACATTGATAAAAGAAAAGACTATGATTCTACCAGCAATTCCAGGGTCCAGGTCTGCATCATCTGCTGAAGCTTTAGCACAAGATACCCTTGGGAAATGTAATACACCGGCATTTCTTGAAAGCTCACGCCTACAAACATCAGGTAGTGAAAAGCGCCTCACGACCTTTATAACTTCCCCAACAATAAAAACTTTGAAGAGGACACCACCTATAATCACCCGAAAAGGAAATTCCAGAGTAAGAAATAAAGTAAGTGATGTGATAGATAAGATGATGCAGTGGGTGATGCAATATTACCATGATTCACAAACTCCTGTAGAACAAGTGGTGGCTCGAGTTTCTTGAGAGAATACTGATCATATGCAAGTGATAATTCATGTGACTTTGCACTTCCATCAGCATACAGTGGCTTTGCAACTGAAAAGAGAGCAAGCATTTATGTTGAACTGAGAAGATTGCCTTGGGGGATGAGGGGGAGAAAAAGGCCACATCAGAACCTAATTATGTTTTATTAACGTGCAACCAGAAATCTTCATTACTCCAGGCCTGAGAGTATTGCAAGAACACTGGGGCCACTAAAAAGGCACAAGATGACAATACATAAAATATCGAATTGCTGCAGTAGCATACCTAGAGGAAGCATGAGTCCAGCTTTGACAACTGCATCAGGGATAGATGATGCATCTTCTTCAATGACCAATTGCCTTGGGACACCAACTTTTCCTGAAAAGTTAATTGTCAGCCTAATCATAGTGTCCAAAACAAGACATCTAAAATAAATTACAATAGCCACTTGCACCTTGTTAAAACCCAACACACTAATTTTCTCCTTTTCCTTTTAAGAAGGCAGAACTTCAGGGCTACTACCCCTAACAGAACACCCAAAGCTCACCATAACAGTTGGACAAGTTCAAATCAGCAACAGCTTGCAGCATTGACTGGCGATTGTGTAGGTGTTGTATGGCATGAGGAGGATCTAGGACAGTGACTTCAGGATGGGTTTTCAAGTAGTCCTTCATAAATAATTAGAAGAAAGAATATTATGATATGCAAGAATATAAAATCAAACACAATCATATAATAGCAGAAGCTACAAGAAGCGAAATGTAAGAAAAGCCTCATAATCAGAAGACATCATCACCAATATGATTCTCTTCACATTTTTTTCAATTTTGTTTTCCTTCAGAGTCATTCTCTACCCCAAGAGAAAAATTTTTTGTTGCCATGCATATTGAAACAACTTTCATCAAGTTAGGTAAACGTGTGGAAAGATGTCAACAATAAAATGATGATAGCAAGAGGCTTTATCATAATAGCAATTCCAAAAACATTTAGCATCTTATCCGTTGATCTAAAGTTCCAATGATTTCTAAAGAATCTCTTTGTTAAGAAGGAAAATGATTTGCAGCCAAGTCCTCCAGTGCCTGACAATTCATTCCCATCTCAATGTTTCAACTTGCAACAGAACATTAAGCAACAAGAGGATGAAAGCAACATCGATGTAAGAAACTCCTCCATTGGCACAAGTATACATGGAAACTTTAAACATCAATCATGAATGAATATTGTGTACCGACTAATTCTTAATTATGTTTACTGTTACAATACAAAGATATATAGCTATAGTCACACACTATTTTGCACAGTTGCCCCAGTAACAGCATCATAAGTCTGAGTATCATATTGGCAATTCTAGCCAATCCAAACACCGACATATCAAGCTAAGAGGGCCGCACAGATTTAAACATAGAACTGGGATACATGCCTCCTAGAACTTGTGTGAGGACTCTTAACAGTGTTGTTCAAGAGCACATAATGAACTTGAGAACTACTGAATGAGATATAAGCAATGGGCTGTCTAACAGAATAAAAATTAAGGATGTGCTGATTTGTACTTCAATTCAGAAAAGCAAACGTGATAGATCATCTGAAATCCAATGTCAAAAGTTTGTTTAGCACATCCATGTCCCAATGCACTTATACATTTTGTAAAACAATATGTGAATTTCAAAAATAACAACAGGCTGATAGTGGTTGGTATATCTGGTTCATCATTCTCATAATGTTTAGTTGTTCAAATAGAAATAAAACAGAAACAGAAACAGAAACAGAAACACAGTCAATCAAAACTAGAACATGAAAAATAGAGCACCTCCAGAGATTAATCATGGAACTGCCTGAAACAGGAATACTGGAACTTCAAGTAATTAGGTTACAAAATGTCTCATTTGGCATTCAGCTGTTAACAGGGGCACAAATGCTCTGGAAAATCAAGTTACTCAAACCAAAAGGAATGGTAGAAGAATTCCTGGAATGTGCTGATCACATGAACCTCAACTCAGCGAGATTGGACAGGGAAGTAGGATATATCATCACTTGACGGAATGTCTGAGGCTTCTACCTCAATGTGATTCATGATACAAGAAAGATTAGGGACAATGTAATGTACAAGGCTCCCATACAGTGAATTATAGAGAGGATGAAATGGATGTAGCTTTAACCATATATAATGAGAGGTTTTTATGGTTTGAAACAACCTCAAGGTTATAATAGGATAACCTTACAATTTCACTAAAACTCATTCTAAAACCATGAGTTAGTGGCTTGAGGATGAGCTTCCTACAAATTTATGTTGGGTGGATGAGTTTCAAACACCAGAGAAGTGGTTGAACACCATTCATTCTTGGTGCATGTTGATTGGTTCCAATGAATTGACAAAAACAAATGCTACTGTGAAACAGAATCCCAACCAAAATGAGCACCATAACTATTAATCGGAAGTTTTATTACAATTGCTATTAAAACATAAGTGAGACGATGTCCCCAACCTCAAGAATCTGGCTCCATTCCTTTCCAGATAACTGCAAGAAAAATCCAGAGTTGGACAAAATCCAGTCAGATTAACAGGTATAGAAATTATTCGTTGCTCAACTGGATCAAAATATGTACTTTATTTTATTATTTTTTTTTTTTGGGGGTGAACAACGAATGCAAGTAAAAACAATGAGGAATAAATACTAATGAACCAGTATTTATTCCTCTATTGCTAATAAAACTTGAGAACAACAATTTTTCCATTGCAGAGGCTAATCCTTCTAGACTGCACAAATGCAGGTAAGAACAAGGGAAACATCTCAATTTACCTTATGCAACACAATGTCAAATGGACCTTGTTCTGAAAGGGATCTACTTGGATCAATAGCAACAAATAATATTCCCTTCAGCCTGCAAAAAAGGCATGCTCCTAGCAACTTCGAAATGATATAAAATGGAGATTGCACCATAGATAACTGTTCATATCTTCAAGAACAGAAGTAAGAAAGATCACATCAAGTTCCAGAATGTCTTAGAGGACATCCAAAAGTAATCCTAATATATATATATATAAAGCAGTAATTGCCAAAGATAAATATTCCTTTTGATTGGATGGAGAGCCTATTCTGTTGAAGTATTTTCCTAATTCTCTTTTATATTGATGGAAAAAGATAATCAATTTTCAGTAGAAAAAATGTATATCTAATGAAGGAAATAGATTTATATTTATTTGAAGGAAGTTGATTTCCCACCACCTCCACCACTACTAGTACTACCACAGCTAATGCCACCACCACAACAGCACCACAATCTGCTCCCCACTACAAGCGCTACTGCCACCTGACATTACCATCTTTACCGCCCCAACATTACCACCATTCTATCCCAATAACACCACACCAAATCGTCACCATCGCCCACTATCACTATCACTAATATCACAAAATTTTCATGGTATTAAATTATGGAATGTATTCTCAGAGGAAAAAAATATTTCCTTCAACCAAATGAAGGGATATTAGGCAACGATTGCTAGCTCCCTTGGAAAATATTTTCCATTCAACCAAAGTAACCCCAGAAGATTTTATTCATATAAGCAGGTCACCAAAAGAATCAATTCCAAAAGGGGGAAAACACATGTCTATATAAAGCTCAGAAATAACAACACCGTCTGTATAATCCAGTGCCGTTTAGTGGTTATAAACTGTTTTCAAGCACTTACGCCAATTCAGCAACGAATTTGGCAAAACCAGGACAGCCAAATCAGATTGCCAATCCAGCAGAAGGCTGGAAAGCTAGCAAGGAGAAATTGATACCAATAACATACCACATGAATCAGAAATTTATTCTTCATAACATCAAAACCAGAAGAGTCAATTCCCCATAAGACAACACATATTCGAAATACAGAATAGATCAGTACCCGTGTCCTTTAAAAATATGGGAACCAGGTAAGGATAAACAATTTTCATCAATGCTTCATCAATTATCATATAACATCATGAAGCACGACATCTAACATAAGAAATTAGAAGAGCAAATGGATTCCAAAGAGAAAAAAAGGTAATTCTATGAGTCTGTTCAGTGTCAAGAGTATCAATATACCTGGCAACACCCTCAAACTTGGGTTGAAAGAAGCTCTTAGTCTTCTTAGAGGTTAGGGCATAACCAACAACAAGCTTCATCGGTTGTGGAAAGCCTTTATTGAACGAGTAAGATTCCGGAAAAGTCATTTTCAGTTCCTTCTCTCTTCTTTCTATTAGTCTTTTCGCTTCCTCCTCCTTTTCCATTAATCTCATGATTCCTCTATCTCCAACCACCATACCCTAATTTTCCTGAAAAATTAGTCGGGCAATCGAATAGTTGTACTAGTAAAATTTAACTAACGTTCAAAATCGAAAGTTCGAACTTATGGACCTAAAAGAAGGGATTATTAAAATTGTCGGCGGGGGAATGATGAGAGAGAAGACCGTATATTTAGGAAGCTATTGATTAGTAGTTTCTGTACTCTTTGATAATATGGAGAGCCTGCGCAGAGACAGTAGCACTGAAAGAATGCGCTGAGGCACAGGAACTGGTCGCAACGTAGAATGGAGAGGATGGAGGGGAGGGTGCAGATATATAAGCGGGAGATGGGAGAGGGAATTCCGAAGCTTAGCCGTACATTATTACGATCCACCGAGAAGAAAGAAAGATGTAGGGAAATTTTCTTGACCGTGCAAGGGGAGATATGTTTAAATAATATAATATAATATAATATTTTACTTATTTATTTATTTTATATTAATTTGTTTTAGTTAAATTGACGTTCTGAGAGTACAATACCCTTAAAATAATATATTTTTTGTATGAATTTATCAATTTCAATGGATGAAAGGAATGTTATAAAAGAAAAAGTGACTACATATGACTAAAAGGTTACTCATTTCAACCATCAAGATATTATTTATAATAACTACTTATATTCATTTATATTAATATTGTTAAAAATATATATGAACCTCATCTTATTTGTATATAAGATGCCATTATTATAAACATTTATTAATTATTAAATAATATAAAATATTATATGTTTTTATATAAGTCATAACGGTTAATTAGGGTCACTAGATTACCATAAAAATATAAAGGTGTTATTTATATTTTACTTAAAGAAGTTAATTAATTGAGAAAAAAAATAGAGAATTAACTTTGTCTATGTGATGGAAGCCTTTTTGGGTAAACATGTTTTATTGGATGATTGAACCACGGACAACCTTGAAATAAGACAAAAATTCGAATAAAAGTAAATGATGAAAAACCAAGACTAATTCAAATTAATACTTAATTCCCTATAAAAAAAAAAAACATAACCATAAAATTGTTTTATTCATTCGCTAAAATCCAAAGGATAAACCCGAAGAATAAGAAAGTTTTTAAATATTGATGCGTCTCTGGATCCGAATTTCAAACAGATTCGGGTGATCCTCTTGATGCTTGGTTCCGACTCCATTCCCTGAGTTGGATCCTGCACACCACTAAACAGAATAGGAGGTCAGTGTATCGGCGGAAAGTTGTCCTACCGAAAATACTCCGACGCTCAAATCAGTCAAACAGTTTTCAAAAGAAAGAAACTGAAATTAAGAGAAAGAGAGAGAAACAGAGTGCGTTCCCAGATGAAAGAGAGACGAATAACCTTCTTGAATCTGGGAGGTGGGAAGGTAGTAAACGGCCGTCAGATGTGCGCTTTTTTTCCTTAAGATTGGTGGGGAGTGTGTTTGCGTTGGCGATTCTGAGAGCTTTAGTAGCAGAGAAAGTAGCTTGCTGAGAGCTTAATTCAACTCAATTGAGAGCCTGATTGAGAGCGTAATTAGAAGCGTTAATGAAAGCGTGATAAAGATGTCTCACAACTCTCATCATGATATTTCTTGACCTTAAAATTATTTCTACTTGGAATCTTAGTAATAATATACGATTTCTCTATCTTGCTATTGACTTCTCTATTTTGGAGTTAAAAAAAAATAATGGTAAACTAAATACCCATCGAGTGATTAAAATTAACAATATCAAAATAATAGGAAAGTATATCGAATAATAATATTAAATATATACAAAATTAATAATAACATGTGATTAATCAATAAATATTTGAAGCTCAATATTATATTATAATAATGATTCAAAAGTTACAAGACAATTAAATATCAAGAATATAATTAAGATTTTATCGAATTTGAATATCAATAAAAATATTAATTTTATAATACCTATTATAACAGATATTTAAATAATATGAGATATCTCAATAATTTTCTTAAATATTATATTTTATTGTGAACTAATAACTATATGCCTTTCTTCAATGGTTAGGTAAAATCTCTGTAGTATTGATAATCATAAGTTTGATAAGTGACTAATTATATGGTGCTCAATTCAGACGAATAGTATTTTTGTTACCCTTTGGGGTAAATCTAAAATATGTCATGCCCATATTCTCTTAGTCTAATCAAAATCCACATTCAAACAAATTACAAAATATTCGATTTTAACCACATATAAAATCTAGTACTTATTGATATAATATCTATCGATACCTCAACATATATTATTCACACAATTATAAATATTTCTTCAAATGACCCCATCCCCAGGATATAAAAATTAGGATAAGATAATTATAGATTATATTATTATACTATAGGTTACATATTCTTTGATACTATGGTGTCGTCATATAATTTCCTCTACCTTAACTATAGACAATCAAAAAAATCACACACATGAATAAAGTTAACATAACTACTGAAAATATAAAAAAAAATTCATAAATAACTAATTATTTGACTCATTTTTAATATTTTACCTGATCTTTATCGGATATAGTGATGCACTAATCTCATTTCTAAGGTTATAAAAAATATTATATTTTATCACTATTGAACTAAGTCTGCGAATTATCAAATTTATCTGCATCACTCCCAGCAAATTATATTAAGCTTTAATTGTGATGCGTCCTTAGATTCGAATTTCGAACAGATTCGGGCTGGTCTGCTTGACTAGTTCCGGTTTCGTTTACCGAGTTGGGATCCTCTACACCACTAAACAAACAGGAGGTTAGTGTGTCGGCAAAAAATTGTCCAACCGAAAATACTCCGAGCTCAAGTTAGTAAATAGCCTTCAAAATTTAGGAAGGTAACTGGAAATGAAAATTTTGGCCAGAATTTTGGCCTCCGGCATGTTCATGATGGGATGCTCCTCACTGTCCTTTGCTACTTGAAAATTTCAGAGAACTCCACGAAAGGGTGAGGCGTTGACCGAATATGTTGACTGTTCTGGTCAGATTTCGTGAAGAAAAGTTGACCGGATCTATTAACCGTCTTTGGTCAGATCCGGAGAAAAAAGTTGATTGGATCTGTTGACTGTCTTTGGTCAAATTCAGAGAAAAAAGTTTATCGGATCTGTTGATCGTCTTTGGTCAGATCCGGAGAACTTTGTATGAGCCCTGAGTGACGCGTGGCCATTAGCCGGCCTGTCAGGTTAAAAGTGGACACGTGTCTTCACACGGTTGAACCACTATTCCAGCCATTAATGCGTCAGAAGATTTGTTCAAAAGTGGCCCATTTGGGATGCAACACATGGCAGGAATGATGGCGTGCCTTCTTGAGGAGGTTTAAGACGTCCACACTTGCCCGTTAAGTTTGCCTCCTTTACACTTAGTATTTTTTCACACCTTTTGCACTACTTCTTCGTTTTCAACCTGCTTTCACATACTCCTTCTGCAATTTTAGAAAAACCTTAACCTTCCTGCAAGTATGACTTCGACTTCTGTTGCTGACATTCCCTTTATTCTTCGAGAGGGTAACGTCAAAGAGCTATGCATAGAGTTTAACATTTTAAAGGACATTGCGTGGAGGGTTCATGAGAAGGATGATAGAGCCTTTGCACCGCCGGCGGGACACGTGACTATATACGAGGCCCACCTGAGGAGCGGCCTTCGTTTTCCTCTCCCAAAAGATTTACAATCGATCCTTTAGGCCTTGCGGGTCCCTATCTCACAGTTTCACGCCAATGTTGCACTTTATTTGTGTACTTTCTGTATCTTTCTCCGTAAGCATTCTTAGCAGTTAACTCTGCCGATGGTAAAGGTTCTGTTTAAGATCAACCAAGGTGGAGAGTGGGTCTCCCTGGTTTCACGTAGTGGCCTGAATGTAAATACGGCTATCTACGATTCGCTGAAGAATTAAAAAAATCGGTTATTCTTCGTGAGTGTGACCAAGACCTGGCCCCTGGCCAATGATTGGGGCCAGGTACCCGATGTTTAAACTGGGACGCTGTCGGAGGCTGTGGAAGTTCGTCAAGACCCACATCTCTGATTTTAAGAGAGACTTCTTGGTCTCCCGGGTTGAGACCAAGAAGGTGAATTGGGGTCCGCCCTCTCCTATCCAAAAGTTCAAGGCATCGCCGCCGGTGGTCATGATGCAGCCGGAGGACTCCAGGGGCCTGATCATTCGTCCCCGTCCGACTGACGACGATTTCATCAACCCCAGGACCAAGATGATGGCTGTGGAGACGCCCTCCTCATCGTCTTCAAAACCAGACTACATTGCTGCCAGGATTTGCAGCGGTCCTGCTAGATGTTTGAGGACATGTCGAAAATTGCGGTCAAAGGCATCAACCTGTGAGCCGCCGGTGGAGGCGTAGGAGCCATCAGTCGGCTCACCAGCCATGCAGCTGCCGGCTGAGCAGCCGGTGATTGACTTTGATCCGCCTGGGGCTGTAGTGGAGGCCGTCACTGGGAAGCCTGCCGCCGCCGCAGACGATATTGATGAAGGGCTCTTGGAGGACATCCTCGAAGAGGCCGCCGCTAGCCCCCCTCGTGAGGGCATCGCTTCCAGCCCGCCGCCGCTGGAGCTAGACTTGGAGGCCAGTCCTGATAGGCTCGCACGAAGAGTCTGGGAGGTATAATTTTCTTTGACACTTTCTGCGCAACTTCTCCTTTAAAGTCTTTGACTCGCTTTGTTATTTGGTGCATAAGGAGAAAGTGCTTGATGCTGTTGCAAAGGCGATTGACCAGCGGGATCGGGTGATCTCTGATAGGGAGGTAGAGATCACCTAGCTGGACGCGAAGCTGGCAGTTTCAGGGGCGGAGCACCAGTTGGATGCTGCTACCTTGCAGACTATTCTAGCCGACACAGAGGCCGAGAACGCAACCCTGATAGAGGAGAATGCTCGGCTGTGGGAGGAGAACGAGCGGATTACCGGGCGCCTTAGCCAGCTTGGCGGGCAGTTGACAGAGCTGGAGAACCGCCTGAGCCTCTGGATACACCCCCACGAGATTGAGCAACTACTAGCACATTAGTTAGTCTAAAGGGTATCACCACAAATTCATAGTGTTTGTACCTTGACCTACATGGCATATTTGCAATGTTTGCTTTCCTAATTCGCAACTAATGATAACCTAACCCAATATTAATCTTTAAAATTATTTGTGTACTACATAATTGATTAAATAAGTTATCAATCCTCAAAAGTGAGTATTTATTTTTGATCATCACCTTATTCAACTCCTATTATTCAATATATAATCTTATGAATCCATTATTTTTCTTAACGAACAGGGCCAGTGCTCCCTATGGTGAAGTACTAGGCAAAATAAAGCCTAAATCAAGCAACTCCTGATATTGAGTCTTTTAACTTTTTCAACTTAACCTGTGCCATATAATAAGGAGTTTTAGAGATAGGTGGTGTCCATGGAACCAACTTAATAGTGAAATTAACCTTGTACTTCAATGTATGTCCAGGTAGCTTCTTAGGAAACACTATAGCAAATTCCCACACCACTGGAATATTTTCTAACTTGGGATTCTTCACCTTTGAAGTTGATATGAAGGCTAGAAAGCCTCTTTACCTACTCTACAATAAATGTGGCACATGTAATGCTGACACCACAAGTAAAGCACCCTTGCCACCAACACTGCAGAACTCAAATGGTGGATGATTCGGCATAGCAAAACGAACAATCTTCTTGACACAATCAATACTGGTGGGATACATAGCTAACCAATTCATACCAAAAATAACATATCAAGCGAAATTAGGTCCACTAGTAGACTATGATCTTCTACTCAGGTAATATAATTAGCATATATCACATCAATTTCAATGGTATTATTAACTAGAGTAGATACCACCAAAGTGAAGTCTAGCGGCCTTAGAATAGCATCCAAGTGTCGCACAAAACACATTGACTCAAAGGAATGTGTGCACCCAAATAAAACAAGACATATGCAGGGAAATCAAAAATATAAACAGTACCTTACACTACAATAGGGGAGTCTCGAGCCTTCTACTTGGTCATGGTATATACTTGACTTGGAACTTGTGGCCTCTGCTATCTTGGCTACTTTGTAGACCCATGCTATGGAGGACAACAATGTCTAACAAAATGACCAGACTTTCTACAATTGTAGCTAAAAGTGGCTTTGTTAACTTGCTGGTAATGCCATAGGAGTCGGAACTGTAGAGGTAACTAGAGATTGCACCAATGACCTGCAATCCTTCATGATATGGCCAAAAATCTTGGACGTGAAACATTGGCATTTTTTTCAAATCCACCTATCTTCCAATGCTTGCTGGAACCATCCCAATGCATTTTGATTTGGCATCTGTCATGTGTGGCACTGTCTCTAGACTAGGCCTAAGATGTTGGCCAAATTTGTCCCCCTCTAATCATCATCATCTAAGTCATCATGGCATACTTAGGCACTGTACTATACTCAACAAGATCAAAGGGAATCAGTTGCATTTGAATTTCGTCTATTAGGCCCTCCTGAAATTGTCTCACCATTTCACTTCTTATTAGATATGAGGTAAGAAGCAAAATACAAAAGACCTGTGAATCATGCCTTGCACCATGGCACAGCATGTCTCCCCATGCACGAGTCAAAAACTCTACCTTCGTTGCTGCCCAAACGCAATAAGGAAAGTATTTATTGAAGAGAGGTTGTCAAAAATCCTCCCAAATGATGTCCTTGACCTAGTGCTAAGCTCCCGCTTAAGCATCCTTCAGCTTCTTCCACAAAATGCTAAATAACCATGTGAACTTGTCTGTTGCTCTGCATCTTATGCCCTCGAAGTCTTTTTCTAGTGCTTTAGTAAGAATGGGATCCAGTAATTTAGTGAATTCTGGAACTCTTTGGTTTATAAAATCCCCTATTACTTGATGTTCATTGTCCCAAGCCGATGAATCCTCACCAGTCATAGGTGTTGTCGCTGCTATTGGTCCCATGACTTGGGCATTGATGGCTTGGTCCACTAGGAGCGCCATCTCGCCAAGTGTTCTAAGTACCTTAGTCATCTCCTTAGCGTTACTACTAGGAGGAATATTGACAAATCCTCCAGCACTAGTATTGTGTTGTTCCAATATCCTGTAATAAAAATAAGAGCTTAGAATTCGACTTACTTTTGGTCATCCACTGACTCAAAATTCCTAGACTTGGAATATATCTAAAATATTATATGTCTATAATTTATTTAGTGAATTCTAATATTTTTTTAATAATTCTAATTCTTGAGTTCACAAAAGTTCTCATAGAACCTTATTTATCTAATAACATAACTATAGTGAGTCAAACTCGAATCACTCGATTCAGTCTTGAAATGACCATGTGATAACTCAAACCATAAATAGTCATCATGAATACATCATAAATAATATATTCATAATAAATATTGAACTCTTTAAAATGTGAGATAATTTAAATGTCCACAAAATTATATGAAAAAAGTATTCCATATATTGATTCTACGAACGTAGAAGTATGACTCGACCCACACGTTCAATTACTCATTTCAAAATTGCAAGAACTTGTTTGAAGAAAAACTGGTGTGGGTAGTTGACTGTTAGAACAAGATCTCCAGGGACAAGGTAATTATGATGGTGAAGGTTCACTAAAAACATCACAACGAGAGAGAGGTGGCATGGGAATTGGAGGATGAATTTAAAGAGAAATATCCACATTTGCTTGAGGTTTAAGGTATATATCTTGAGAATGAAATTCTTTAAGGGGAAAGAATTATAATATTGTAGTGTTTCAACATAGATTTATTAGACTCTCAACCCGATATGATATTTAATAAGGATAATTAGTACTCTACTAATTGCATGCAAGTTTAGATTAATTTTACACGATGATCAAACATGTTGGATTTGTGAGAGTATTGAAAGAAAATTTTGATAATTTTTTATCCATTGCTTATAATTATTTTCAATCTCATAGAATAATAATTAGACATACTCTAATAATATTTATGGATGTAATTAATAATATGAGACTTAATTAAATTAGTGAATTAATATTATTAATTAAAAATGCATTAAAACAAATGCATTCACCCTCTTCCCAAATCAAATTCATCTCCCCAAACACGCACTGCCAGCTTCTTGTTCTTCCTCTTCTTCTTCCTTAAATGTGGCCACGATTTGTCTCCATATTTTTAATTATTAATATTAACTAATTTACTTAATTCTCATATTATTAATTATATTAGCACTTATTATTATCATAGTATTCTTAATTATTATTCTATAATATGAAAAATAATTACCAATTATGGATAGAAAATTATCAAAATATCCTTTCATTTAACACGTTTGATCTCCACATAAAATTAATCTAAGCTTATCTTTAATTAGTAGTACACTAATTGTCCTCATTTATGACCATTTTAGGTCAAAAGTCTAATAACATGAGTCAAAATATTAAGGTGTTATATAAGTTGAGTTTTATGCAAATTGCATTCAATGCATTTTGAAGTAATCCCTTCAAAAATTTCTCATAAAAGCCCAATCCCTGTCCACCATAATGCTTCACTTTGCACACCATGAAGCTTCATCATATGATCCACATAGCGCTTCAAAGTCATCTTGGCTACGTTGGGTTGCGCCATCATAATAGAATGTGCATACTAAGTCAAGCAATCGACCACAACAAATACACAATCACATCTTTTAGAATGTGGTAATCTCTCCATAAAGTCTATCATGATGTCTTCTCAAGTGCGAGTCTAGATCGACACCAGTTGCATCAAGCCCTTCGATTTGCCATTGTCACTTCTCACCCATTGACGGATGTCAAACTTCCTAATGAACTTCCTCACCTCATTTTTCATGTTCTTCCCAATGGAACATGTTAACTATCCTCACTCACGCACGATATGCCCCCTGGTTTTCCCTTGGGTATCATGAAAATGGCTTAGAATTTTCTATATTCCTTTTGTATTTCAACAACCCATCATGTACCTCAAAACTTTCTACGCCTTAAGAATCCCTTGTCTAGCTTTTCCATTACAATCTTGTGCCCAAGATTAATTTTTACTCGCTCTTTCACATCATTCCAATTCTCCTATGAAGGACACGAAAGGGCCTCCAACACCTCACTATCATTCCTCCTTGATAGTGCATTGGCCACCCGCCCAGTTCTCTTTACCGGGCATATAAGCTACTTGAATTTCAAAACCAATAAACTTAGGAACCCACTTTTGTTGATCCGAGGTGGTTATTCTTTTCTCCAAGAGATGCTTCTAGGGTTGTTGATCTGTGACTGTCAAGAACCTCCTCCTGAGCAAGTTCTTCATACTCTCATGGCCTTCATAAGGACGAGAATTTCCCTTGCACACACACTCCATCCTTTCTTTTGAACTCCAAGGGCCTTGCTAATGAATGTGAGTGGCCCCCTTTCTTATGTCAAGACTGCACCTATCCTCATGTTGCTGGCATTCACCTCGAACATCTTCTTAAAGTTAGGCATGGTAGCTAGGGGCATGGTTGTCATGACTTTCTTCAATGCTTTAAATGCTGCCATTGCCTTTGCATTCTAAGTAGGGTTGTTCCTCTTGAGTACATCAGTGAGAGGTCATGTGATGCAACTACAGTCATCGATGAATTTTCTATAATAGTTAGTGAGCCCTAGGAAGCCCCTCAACACTGATTTAGGCAAAGCTACCATAGTTTCAACCTTCTTTAGTCCACCTTGATCCCATTGTATACAATCAAATGTCCCAAGTACTCAATCTCCCTTTAGTCATATGCACACTGTTGGGATCCGAAACGCTTATTTGAACCATAAAGAGCCATGAAAAGACAAACAATAATTCACAACAAGTAGTTTGGTTACACGGGATGATACATATGAAATATCTCTACCATATAATTAATTTGGTTACACAAACCCTACAAATATAAAGACTAGATACTTTATAATAAATTGACATGGTAACAATAAGTATAAGATAAAAGAGTAGAAATATAACAAGTAAAGACATTTTTTGCAACTCTAAGAACAACAAACTCAAAGTCGGTAAAGATTGAAATACAATTCAAAACTCAACTAGATATTCAAATCTTCTTCTTTTTCATTTTCTCTCTCTTTTTCTTCTTTTTCTCTCAACTCATCAATACTTGCTTGATTGCATATCTCCAATATTAGAGTTAGAACCATTAAATAAAATTTTTATTCTAGATTAATTAAAAAATAAATATAATTTTCTAACTAACGATATTTTAGAATTAGAAAATAATATCTTTCCTATCAAAATAAAATAAAATAAAATCTTTCCTAATTAAAGAGAGTCAAATCTTTAAATTTGAAAAGTGTATGATATCCGTACGGTTTCCTAATTAAAGAGAATCAAATCTCTTATAATTTGAAAAGTCCATGATATTTATTTGGTACCCATATGACCTCATTTGAAATACTAAACGGCACGTCAAATGAGTACGGATCCACACAGGAGTGACCTATAATTTAATAACTTTTTCCTCACAACCATGTGGGGGCAATCATCATCATCCCGATAGTGATGCGACAAGTTTCAAGCTTTTCTCTTTGTAGCGATTTCATCCACTCCACTTTGTACTCATCCTCTATAACTTTTTTAAAACTTTCCGGCTCCCCTGAATTGGTAAGTAATACATACTCATCAGCCGATAGGAAAGTGGAGGGTCTTCGATCTCTCATGGATTGTAGGAGTGGAATGGTCTTGGCAAACTCAACAACATTATGAGGAACAATATCATCCTCATTATCAAGAGAAGGAGTCCCATGGTCTTCTTCTTCTTCGGCATTGGCTTGATCACCGACTTCATTGCAAACAGGCATTGGTATCAAGAACTCAATATTAGTATCTCAAACTCAGCTGCAGTTGTCACAAACCCAAACTCGGGTATCATAGCTGTCATTGTTGGAAACAACCTTCTCCTCTTTACTGATATCTTCAATTGAATTACCATTGATGAACATTACATCTCTCGATCAAACAAGCTTATTTTCTATCGTTTCGTAGAACTGATATCCCAAATCATCTTTATCGTAGTTGAGAAAAATGTATTGTCTTGTCTTTGGTAGTTTAAACCTCTCGTCCTTAGAGATATGAATAAAGGTCTTGTATCTGAATACACGCAAGTGGTTGTAGGATACTTCCTTCTTGGACCACACATTCTCTAGAACTTCTCCATTCAGTGGACCACTCTGTAATAGGTTGGTAAAATGAGCCACGACCTTTAAGGCTTTCCCCTAAAATGAACAAGGGAGTATCGTCTCCGAAGATACACATTCATTCGACCACACCATCCAGCTGCGGTGTTTTCGGTGGAGTCTTTTGATGTCGAATTTCGTGAGACTAACAATACCCATCAAATGTTCTGATATATTTACTACCGTTGTCACTTCGGATATATTTTAATTTCTTCCCTATTTGCCTTTCAATCAAGGCATAAATTGTTTGAAGATGTCAAGGGTTTAATCCTTCGGTTTCAGTAGATACACCCATATCTTTCTTGAACAATTATCGATGAATGTGATAAAGTACAATACTCCTCCGAATGTTTTAAACTTGAGAGGGGCACATATGTCGGTGTGGACCAGTTCAAGAAGATTGGCCTTTTTTATAGACGAGTTTCTATAGAACGAAACTCGTTGTTGCTTCCCCGCTATGTAATAAGGACAAGTCTTCAGTTTGGCTTCCTTCACTCCCCGAAGGAAGTCCTTCTTGGTTGAATAATTCAGTTCCTTCTCACTCATATGACTTAACCATCGGTGCCACAAATCGAAAGACTCTTTACTTCTCACAACATGCATAGTTCTAGCTATAATAAAGGCTTATAACACATACAAGTTGAAAAGTTTTTTTCTAGGGTAACTACTAGAGATCCTCTAGTTAACTTCTATACCCCTTCACCAAACATGTTGCAAGATCCTTCGTCATTGAGCTTTCCCACTGAAATTAGATTTAGCCGAATATTTTGGACGTGTTGTATATCCCTCAGCTGCAACTTGGTCCCATTTTTGGTGATAAGGCATACGTCGCCATAGTAAAAAATTTAGGATATTTTTTCATTACCCATCTTCAACAGTCTAAAATTATCGGGAGTATAAAATGTGAAGAATTCCCTCCATGATGTGATGTGGAGTGATACACCATTGTCCACCATCCAATTGGCCTCGTGATCCACTAGATTGATCTTCTCATTCTCTTTACACACTAACTAAAGGTCATCCTTGGTAACAATTGAGCCTCTCTCCTTATTTCGGGTCTTATCTGTTTTTTTTTTCTCATTGTCATTGGTATTTTTATGCTTCTATTTATGACAATGCTTCTTGATGTGTCACTTTTTTTTTTGTAGTGATGGCATTCAAGACTTTGATACCTTAATTGTGACTTATTTTGACTCTTCTCACTAGATTTGGCGTTACATCCTTTATTCTTTCCTCCTAACTCAAAGACCAGTACTTTTGAGTGCAAAGAAGAAGACCATTATGGTTGATATCTCATCTCCTCATTTAGCACGGCTCCCTTTACTATTTTTAGAGTCACCATGCCATTCAGAGTTGTATTGGTGATGGTGATTTGTATTATTTTCTAAGAGTCTGGTAAGGTAATTAACAACCACAAGCCCAGTAGCTCATCATAGACCTTGATGCCCATGCCACTCAACTAGTCCACACATTTCTAAAACTCATTCAAGTGATCGGTAATAGACATACCTCCTTGTACCTCACTTGATCAATTTTATTAAGTGGTACAATTTATTATAGCCAATTTTTTAAGTATAAAGTGTCTCGAGTTTCTACCACAATATCTTTATATTTGTTTCATTCGGAATGTGATTATACATATCATCAATGAATTGTCAAATATAACCAAAATTTTGTTCATGTTTAAAAGCCCATTTCTCCTCAAATTTTGACTCGAGATTTTATGTAGCAAATACCGAAAGATACATTATGTTTACAAATAATAAATCTTTCATCCTACTCCAAATATTGTAGTTTGTACTATTCAAATAAACTATTTTATTTTTGACCTCCATCGATTCAAATAAGGTTTAATACACAATATAAATAATTGTGCCTTTGATACCACATATTGGAACCCGGACCGCTTATTTGAATGGCAAGAAAATAAATAACATTTCATAGCAAGTATATAATAATCACAAATAATAAAATAAGACAATTTTTATGTAAACAATTTGCTTAAGATTGATAAGAAAAAATAAAAAGATAATATGTCTAAAATATCTCTACTATACAATCAGTTTGGTTATACAAACCCTACAAATACAAGGATTGGACACCTTGAAACAAATAGACCAAGCAAAAATGAGTATAAATTAAAAGAGTAGAAATATAACTGATAAATACGTTCTTTGCAACTCCAAGAATAGCATACCCAAAGTTGGCAGAGATTGGAATACAATTTGAAACTGAACCAGATATTCAAATCTTCATCTTCTCTCTATTTTCTCTTTCTCTTTTTTATCTCTCAACTCATCTATGTTTATTTGATTGTATGTTTTCACTATTAGAATTTGGACCATTATGTAGAATTTTTATTCTATATTAATTAGAAAATAAATATAATTTTCTAACTAATGATATCTAAAAATTAGAAAATAATATCTTTCCTATCAAAATAAAATAAAATAAAATATTTCCTCATCAAAGAGAATCAAATCTTTTCAAATTTAAAAAGTCCATAATGTCTGTACGGTTTCCTAATTAAAACGAATCAAATCTGTTCTAATTTAAAAAATTTATGATGTTCGTATAGTACTCGTGTGATTTCATCTAAACTACCAAATGACACATTAAATGGGTATAAAGGTTTATATAGGAGTGATCCATAACCCAGCACACACTATAACAACTTAGCGTAGGAAGAGTTGTCTAATAGCACTCCCAAAACCACCTTCAAATGCTTCATATCATGCTCCCAAGTCCTCATATAAACAAGAATATCTTAGAAGAAAACCAATTCATATATCCTCAAGTGTGGCTTTAATATTTGGTTCATTCACACTTGAAATGTGGATGGCATGTTCTATAGGCTAAAAAGCATGATCAAATACCTGACATGGTCATCATGAGTCCAAAAAGCCAACCTTATAGCATCCCCTTCATGCACCATTATTTGATGATACCTAGCACTTACATCAAGTATTCGGAAAAGCATCAATTCTCCAAGTTCATCCAGTAAGTCATCAATAGTAAAAATGAAGAACTTATCCTTGATAATGTCCTCATTCAAGGATTGATTGTCGATTCAAAATCTCTAAGTCTCATCTTTCTTCCATTTCAATAAAATGGAACTTTGAATTGTCTTGTTTTCAGCTGAATGAGTCCATTAGCTAACATCTTATTGATTTAGTTCCCAGACTTGGTCTTTTGTAGTAGTCATATTTGTAGGGTGCCACATTGGCTAGCTTGACTTCCTCCTTCAATGAAATGTGGTGGTCAAATTCCCTTAAGGGTGGGAATGTCCTTGGTTCCCTTGTTATCACAAAGTCACCCTAATGGACCTTCTAAGTCACTCGACACCTCGGATCCTAGTCTCGTGTTTATGCTCCCACCTTCAACTCCATCAACCTTTACTCAACAAACCCTTGCTTTGTGAAGGCTATAATGATGGAAAAGTATTGCTGTAATACTTGGATACCAAATATGATTTAAGAAGTCAGCACTTAATTTGATTAAGTGAAAATTTTGCTAGGATCATTTATGTGTTGGCATATTCCGTGACTATATTTGGTCATGTGTCGATATTGGGTTATGTCTATTGAAATGCCGTATCAACTCATTTCCGTGGCTACTCGTTCCCACTGTCCCATGCATGTTGCACGCCTACTCTATGATCGAGCCTAGTTTCCAATAGCCTCGCACCTACTGTGCGCTCATCATTCGCTCGAGCCCCAATTCTAATAGCCTTATGCCTGCTGTGCGCTTGTAATTTGCGCGAGCCTTAATTCCAGTAGCCTTGTGCCTGCTGTGCATTCGCCATGTGCTCGAGCTCCAAAACTAATAACCTTGCGCCCAAAGCTCACTGCTTTCTCACTTAGGCGCCCATGCATTCCTCTCTTGAAACCCTAAGTGCACTCGAGCCGCGCTCGAGCGCTGCGGCAACGATCATTTTTTTAAACATGTTTTTCAAGCCTCACTATATATTTTCTTCATTCCTTCAATTGCCCTAACTCTTGCTTAGGAATTTCGGAGCTCCCATTTTGAGAGAAAACAAAATTCTACTACTTTAATCTTACTTTATTTGAGAAAACCTCAATTATATTATTGTGTTCTTGTGTTAACGGTTTTCTCACCACTTTCACTTTACCGATATAATACTTCCTACCCATTTACCTTCATTGGTGACGTTGGTAGTATGAAGAAGGGGTTCCGGTGATGTTTGGTCCTTTAAGCAGTTCGTGAGGAAAGATTGATATAAAGACTGAAAGGTGTTCGA
Source organism: Nepenthes gracilis (assembly GCA_033239525.1). Taxonomy (NCBI): domain Eukaryota; kingdom Viridiplantae; phylum Streptophyta; class Magnoliopsida; order Caryophyllales; family Nepenthaceae; genus Nepenthes; species Nepenthes gracilis. Next base: position 214,601 of record BSYO01000026.1, on the reverse strand, counting down.
TTTCGTTACCATGGGCAAATTCAAGGAGTTTATTGGTAGAGATCACGTGACGGGAGTAAGTTGGCTAGGTAGCACGTCGTTACCACCCGATCTATAAGTTAATTTTTATAGTGTATATCTTCCATAACCATTGAAACCTGAAGGGTTTTATTCGATAGCCGTAGTTATCGAGGTTTCCTTTTGTCACAAAAAATTACGTCTTTATATTATTACTTATTACTTTACACTTTATACTTGTTATTGTTTGCTTCATCTAGATTAAAATATTTTTTACGTGTATTGAATATTTATTTTCATATTACTTTTGTTAATTTATCAAGGGGTCAAAATTTTTGTGTGATTTGGATCAAAAGGTTCCTTTCAATTGGATCAGAGACCCGTCCTGATCGGCGACCCTGATCTAGATACATACCAGTCAATCACTGTCCGTTCTTTTCTACTTTGATCGGAGCAATTACGCATACTGAAAGGTATATATGAGAGTTTCTTAAATCTATAGATGAGCGTGTCTGGGCTACTACTCAAATTGGGTGGACTCCACCCAGAAGCACCATAGATGATGAACCAAAAGTTTTATCCTTGTGGTCTAAAGAAGAATTTGATGCATGCAATTAGAACAGTAAGAGATTACATGCGATCTTTATGACCATATCCCCTGAAGAATTTAAATGCATTTCCATGTGTGAAACATCAAAAGAAACTTGGAACATCATTGAGATCACTTACGAAGGAACCAAATTGGTTGAAAATTTAAAATTGTAAATACTCACCACTAAATTTGAAGAAATTTAAATGAAAGATGACTAGACATTTGATAAATTTTATACAAAATTAAATGATATTATGAACTCTACATTTGATTTAGGAGAATGTATTCCTATGAATAGAATTGTTTAAAAAGTTCTACGATTTCTGTCTGAATATTTTAGATCAAAAGTCATTGCTATTGAAGTTAGTAAATAACTTGATAAACTAAAAATAGAAGAACTTATTGGGTCTCTTTAAACATATGCATATACTCTTTCTCAATAAAAAAGAAATAAATTAATTGTCTTGAAAACTGTAAAGGAAGAGAGAGATCATCACTCGGACAAAGAGTTATGTAGTGATGAAGACTTTGTCATATTCATAAAAAATTTAAAAAAATTCTTTAAAAATAAAAATAGTAAATGAACCTCCAAAGGAAATGGTCTGTCTCATGCCTCAACTAAGAAGGAGACATAGAAAAATAAAGACTCCAAAAATAATAAATCATAAGGTATCCAATACCATAAATACCACGAATTTGGTCATATTTAGATTGAGTGCCCTAATTTTAAGCGTTAGAAAGAAAAAGTTTCAAATGTGTCTTTAACGGATAATGAAGATGATGAAAATCATGATGAAAAATCATCCGAAGATGATGAAGTAAATTATATGGCTTTCAAGACTTCTATTATTAGTGGTGATGAAGCCACTAGTGCACCACCTGAACAATCAAATTCTTTCCGTGAAGAATCTGATAACGAATTTGATGAGTTTTAAGAAGTATATGACAAACTTTTTAGGAAATATTTAGACGTAAAACAAAATAAATAAAATCTTAAATAGTAAGTTCATTGAATTGGAAAAAGAAAAGGCAGAAATTATGGTCAAATTGAATTGTGCAACTAGTACAAATCATGAATTGGAAATAAAAAATAGCTCCTTAATCGCTAAAATTAAATCCCTAGAAATGGAGTTTGAAAATACTAAGAATGATATGAAGAAATTTTCAAGTAGAACCTAAAAACTTGATCACATATTAGGGCTTACGAAAGTTGTTGAAAATAAAAAGGGTTTAGAGTATGTTGAGAAAATTTTCCAATACAGCTGGCAACCTAAAACTATCTTTGTTTTTGCCACGAAAATTTCAGACAAAATATTAACACATTTAAAATCACCAAGTTGGTGCCTCAACGTGTAGAGAAAAGATTTGTCTGAAATCCCTTGCCTAATCCATATAGCCAAAAAATTATGAACAAATCCTCTAAAACTCACCTGACAATTAAAACAAATACCTATTTCAATCAAAGATCTAGGAATTCTTCTTCCATGACTAAGTTTTTGCCTGCTTGCTATACGTGTGGAAAAATTGGTCACATTCGTTTCCATTGCTATACCATGAATCTTTTATACAATCAAATATAAAGAATGAAAATAAACAAACTTATTAATCACATTTAACAATTGAATGAACAAGTAAAAATGTTAAATCAGAAAGTGAATTTGGTCATAAAAATATGGGTTAAGAAAAGTGAGCTGAAAAAATCTCCTAAAATTTATTCATGTAATGTCGCTCACATTGTCTTAAAAGTCCAAAATCAGTCTATGTGGTACTTGGATAGTGGATCCTCTAGACACATGTGTAGAAATAAAGCCATGTTTTCCTCGTAGTCGAACCATATTGATGGGACGGTTGTCTTTGGTGATAGCGTTAGAGTTCCCATTTTTGGCCGAGGTCTGATATATATTTTTGGACTCCCAAAGCCTTGTGATGTCTTGTATATCTCCGGGTTAAAATCCAACCTCCTGAGTCTTAGCCAGTTCTGTGATGAAAACTTTAAAGTTCGATTTTTTTAGGATAAAGGCTGCATATACTATACAAGTGGCTCGATTGTCTTAGAGGGCAAGATAGCTCCCGACAATCTTTATGATATCGAGCCAAATTACATTCTAGGATGCAACCCTGCTAAAATTGATTCTACAAAATTGTGGTATCAACGACTTGGCCACTTAAAATTTAAAAGTTCGTCTAAAATTTTAAAGAAAAGTTATGTTGAAGGGCTTTCTAAATTGCCAAATGCCAATCATCATGTGTGTGGCCCTTGTCAACTAGGAAAATAAATTAGAACGAGTCACTCATCTCTTAGTAATATTCACATGCCGCGTCCCCTTGAACGGATTCATATGGGACCTTCTAGAACTGAAAATCTAGGAGGCAAAAAGTATATTTTAGCGGTTGTCGATAATTACTCTAGATATTTTTGAATAGACTTTATCCGAGAAAAGTCAGATATGTTTGATCACGTAAAAATTTTGTGTAAAAAAATCACTAATGAAAGAGAAATTTCTATTGTGAGAATCTATAGTGACAATGGAAAGGAATTCAAAAATTCTAATTTTAAAAATTTTTGTAATGAAGAAGGAAGTCACTATGAATTCTCATCCCTTATCACTCTTCAATAAAATGGTATTGTTGAATGAAAAAAATTAGGTTATTCATGAAATGGCTAGAATTATGATACAATGTAAGAATGTTGACATGCACTTTTGGGGTGAGGCCGTGAACACGGCTTGTCACATAATCAACTGAGCTTACTTAAGACCCGAGACTGAAACGACTCCATATAAACTTTAGAAAGGAAAGAAAAATCTAACGTTAAGTATTTTCATATTTTCGGTAGTCAATACTTTATTTTACGTGATAAGAAAAACTTAGACAAGTTTAACTCAAAAAGTGATGAAGGGATGTTCTTCAGATATTTCTTAATTAGTCGAGCCTTTTAGGCCTACAACTTTCGTACTCAAATCGTTATGGAATCTATTAATGTTGTTATGAATGATACACCCTAATGAGCATTCTGAAACCCGTGATTGTTCTAATAAAGAGGATGATTAAGTTGAATCTTCACTTGACTCAACATTTTCTAATATTTCACAAGCGACTTCTAATGACATTCCTATAAAGGAACCTTCTGCAATAGTAAAATTAAATCATCCAAAAAATCTTATATTAGGTGATTTGAGTGAAGGTATGAGGCTGCATCACCGTATTCTAAACCTGCTTGCCTATACCTGTTATGTTTCTCACATTAAACCCAAAAAGGTAGAAGAGGCATTGTTCGATTAGAGTTCGACAAATGCCATGTATGAGAAATTAAATCAATTTGTGAGAAATGACGTATGGTTCTTGATTCTCCGACCTACACATACAAATGTCATCGGGATCAAATGGATCTTCAAAAATAAAACTGATGAAAATAAAAATATCACCCGAAATAAAGCTCGCCTTGTTACACAATGATATACACAAGTGGAGGGCATCAATTATGATGAGACTTTTATTCCTGTAGCTCGTCTCAAATCTATTTGTATCCTTCTATCTGTTACTGATACCATGTGAATTAAATTATATCAAATGGATATGAAAAGTACCTTATTAAATGGTCACATTCAAGAGGAAGCCTATATAGAGAAACCAAAGAGATTTGTGAATCCTGCATTTTCGAACCATATGTACAAACTAAAAAAGGCCCTATATGGATTTAAGCAAGCTCCCAGAGCTTGGTACGAGCATCTCACCTCGTACCTTAGTGATCATGGTTTTGTTCGGGACAGTGTTGATAAAACCATGTTTATAAAAAAAACTAAAAATGTATGTTAGTAGCCCAAATTTATATTGATGATATTGTCTTTGGTGCTCCATTGACTTCCATGCTCATTCGTTTACTGATTGCATGGCTTCGGAATTCAAAATGAGTATAGTAGGAGAACTTACATACTTTCTCGGCTTGCAAATTCGGCAACTCTCTCACGGTAATTTTATCTCTCAAGCCAAATATGCCAAAAACCATGTAAAACATTCTAGCCTTGGTAACTCCAAATATACTCAGTCACCCATGAGCACTTCATCAAAATTGGATTGTGATATTGTAGGAAAGAGCATCGATCCAACTCTCTATATAAGTATGATTGACAGTCTCCTATACTTAACCATTAGCCGATCCGACATTATATTTAGTGTCGGTATTTGTACCCGATATCAATTCGATCCAAAAGAATCTCATTTGAGTGCTGTTAAATGTATCATTTGCTATATCAATGAGACTTTTGATTATGGAATTTTCTTTTCTAAAGACTCCAATTTCGTCTTGGCTGGATATTCAGATGCCAATTGTGTAAGAAATATTGATGATCGAAAAGGCACATTCAGTGGATGTTTATATGTTGGCTCCAACTTGGTGGCTTGGATGAGTAAGAAATAAAATTCCTACTGCAGAAGCCACATATATTGCCGCAGGGAGCTACTGCATGCAACTCATGTGGATGAAATAAATACTTCTCGATTATGGTATTGACGAGGACACTATGACCATTTACTGTGACAATACTAGTGCTATCAATATTTTTAAGAATCCTATTCAGCACTCCTGCACCAAACATATTGATATTTGGCATCATTTCATTCGTGAGCTCGTGGAAACTCGAGTCATCTCTCTTGAACATACTTCGACCAACAATCAACTCGCCGACATTCTCACTAAACCCTTGGATAGTGTGCATTTTGAATTTTTGAGAACGGCCCTCGGTATCTGTTCACCTCCCGAGAAATGACTTATTTTCAATTTCACACAAAATAAAATTACTTCATTTTAAATAAAAAAGGCAGCGAGCACAAACCGAGCCTGCCTTCCACTTGCTTGAGCGCTGCTGGCTCCCGCTTTATCATCTACTGAGCAACGAGTGCCTTGACAAAACCCTCATTCAGCACTCTCTCTTTTTGCTCATTTTTTGTTCTTTCCTGCCTGTTTTCTTTCTCACCAACCTTCAGATCTGCCTTCCCTCCTCTCAATTGTGGGAATCTCTCCAGGTAATCTCCTCTTTTCTTTTCGTATTTGCATCTCTCTGCCTCCTCCACCATTAATGGCGGCGCCGCCCCTCTTCCCTTACTGATTTTGCTGGAACTCCTCATGTGTCACTCCCATTTTGACTGATTTCATCGATTTCTTCCTTTTTCACTCTGGATCTACCAGTTTTTGCATGAATCTTGTGCGTCTAGCCATGGTTTCAACCTCCCCTGTCTCCTGGTGACTCCTGGCGCCAATGGCGCCTCCCCTGGCTATGAACCCTTGCCGAACTTCCATGGTTGGGCATTGCCAGTCGTGGATCCAACCCAGCTTCTCTCGAAAGCCTTGCAGCTCACGTGTTGCCATGGTAGTGCATTGCAACCCTACCCTATTTCTTGGTGCCACTCATTAGGTGCACATATTGCACCCACTAGGCGCCAGGTGTTGCTCTTGTCACCATCACCCACACACATCCACCACCACACACACAGCACCACACTCAAAAAACAAAAAAAAGGCTCTGGTGTAATATTATTCGGGTATTCTTAAAGTCCACTCTTATGTGTGTGTTTCAGATGTCAGACCGGCAAAAATCATTTGCTCGCAAAACAATCGAGAAGCATAAATGGTCAAGTGGGATCTTTGCCCCTGACCGTTTCATCAGTCCCGAGGCTGAGGCCCTGTTCACCACGCACATATCTCAACGGCAACTCTCCCTTGAACGGGAAGTCGGGAAGTCTTTACCGACCAACGTTAGGAGTCGGTCCTCACCAATTTGGTTACTCCTGCTATAGTCATTCAAGAATTCTACCATAATATTCATAAGTCTTCTCTTACGTCCTTTTCGACTTTCTTACAGAGGTGACACCTCCGGATTACTCCAGATGTGATTTCCCGGGTTGTCGGTCTTACTCGTGCAAAAAATCCCTACTACTGCTACACCCCACTCCCTAGACCACACTTTCATGAGATTGCTACATTCCTTTATGGTGTACCCATGGAGTGGAATGGGCAATCTTTCAAAGCTTTGCTTCTATCCCCACAGCGATTGGTCGTGAGTCGCATTATGCTCACAAATATTTTTCTTGTCTCTCATTTCTCTTTTATCCCCCTTGAAAAAGCTTTGTTTCTTTATACACTCTTGAGTGGGCGGCCTATTGATTTGCCATCCAACTTCTACTCTCACGTCCTCTCCCACTTCAACACTCGTAAGGATGACAATCTCTCTCATTGTTGTCTAATTTAGTGGCTGCTTGCTGGACTAGGTCTTCCTTTTTTTGATCTTTCTCATCTCCAACTTGCACGCCTTATCACCTCCACTACCTTTACCTAGAGTCGGTCATACATTCACCATTTCACAGAGGATCCCAATGAGCTGTTAGATAACCCTCTCCCTGAGGTTCCTTCCTATTAGCTCGAGAGTTGACCATTTTGCTCCGTCTTATCCTACCTTGACTCCTCGGGTCTGGGACTGTCCGTTCCTCCCTGGCACTCTACCTCTTTCTTCCCAACCTTGATGGGCTAGGTGTGTTGTCTTTCTGACCGCTTTGAGTGTCTATATTCATCTCAGGAGTGCATCTACGCTTCTCAGTCTCAACTACATTCAGATCTTTTTGCCGCTTTTGAGTGTTTTGACTCATGCTTGGCTACTTAGGAGGTTGCGATTAGACAGTTGTGGTGTCAGTATGGTCATCAGTCCTCCGATGATTCTTCTCGGTCTAAGTGATCCTCTCTCTTTGGCTCTTCATGACAAAAAGGGGGAGACATATATTTTTTTTGATATTTTTGTTAGGGGGAGACATTCTTCTATGTACTATTTAGGGAAAGCTTTTCGTGTGTTATTCAGGGTGAGTTTTGATGACTTTATTCATCTTGATGTCTTTATGAGTTTCTTGACGTTATTAGTTTTGATAAACTCATTAATATTCCTGTTCCTTCATGTCATTTATATTGTTATATACTACTGTGTATGGTTGTCTTACTTTTATGTTGCTATAGACATATTATCTTTATTTGTACTATATCTGTTTGTACTAATGGTTGTCGAGGTACCACAGCTATAGTATCGGCATGACAACTACGATATCGACACAACAGTTTTTTGTCCTTACTAATCTACGTTTTGTATTATTTTTGTTTCTCATTAGGTGCAGATTTTTCTGTATATAGGTTCTATCTCGGTGATATTTAAACCCGTGCTTCTCTTATATTTTTTACTTTATGTGTATTTTTTTTCTTTATGTAGTTTTGTCACAGAATAACAAAAGTGAGAGACTGTTAGGGTTATTTTTGTGTTGACTTATTTCGTGACTATATTTAGTTGTGTATCGATATTGGGTTATATTTATTAAAGTGTTGCATCAATTTATTTCCGTGGTTGTCCATTCCGGTGTCCTGCGCCTGCTGTATGGCTGTTCTGCACTCGAGCCTAGTTTCTAGTAACTTTGTGCATGCTGTGCACTCGCTATTCGCTGGAGCCCCAATTCAAGTAGCCTCGTGCCTGCTATATGGTCGTCGTGCGCTCGAGCCCAAAAACCAGTAACCTTGCGCCCGAAGTTCTCTGCCATCTCGCTCGAGCACCCATGCGTTTTCCTCTTAAACCCTACGCGCGCTCATCGCGTGCTTGAACTGTACTCGAGCTCCACGACAACAGTTATTTTTTTAAACGTATTTTTCAAACCTCACTATATATTTTCTTCCTTCCTTCAGTTGCCCTAACTCTTGCTTATGAAGCACCCACTTTGAGAGAAAATAAAATTCTACTACTTTAATCTTGCTTCATTTGAGAAAACCTTAATTATATTATTGTATTATTACGTTAACGATTTTCTCACCACTTTCACTTTATTGATATAACACTTTCTACCCATTTACCTTCATTGGTGACGTTGGTAGTGTGAAGAAGGGCTCGGTGGTGTTTGGTTCTTCAAATAGTTTTTGAGGGAAGATTGATGTAAGGATCAAAATGCATCTGATTTCGTTACCGTGAGTAAATCCGATGTGTTCATTGGTAGAGATCACGTGACGGGAGTAAGTTGGTTAGGTTAGTGTGCCGTTATCATTCGATCTGTAAGTTGATTTTTATAGTGTATATCTTTTCTGGGTGTTGAAAGTCGAAGGGTTTTACTCAATAGTCATAATTATCGAGATTTTTTTTCGTCACCAAAAAATTACGTCATTATATTATTACTTATTGCTTTACACTTTATACTTATTATTATTTGCTTTATCTAAATTAAAAAATTCTTTACGTGTAATGAATATTTATTTTTTATATTACTTCTATTAATTTATCAATGGGTCGGAATCTAGATTGAAATATTCTTTACGTGTAATAAATATTTATTTTTGTATAACTCCTATTAATTTATCAATAGGTTGAAACTTTTGTGTGATTTAGGATAAAAAGTTCCTTTCAAATTAAAAAAAAAACATTTTGGTGTGATTGTAAAAACTAAATGTGGAGTGATTTGTGATGCACCTAATGGGTTTAAGAGCCACAAATGAGTATATTTGAGGTAGAATCATAGTACTTTATGCATGCCAAGGTGGTACTCGTGCACCAACTCACATTAGTCTTTACGCTTAATCATGTACATAATTGGCACATATGTGCCAATTTTATGTTCAAGGACTTTATGCCAAATTTTTGTGCATTTCTTACAAAATTTTGAGAGAAAAGAGGAAGGGAAAAGAGAAGAAGAGAGCGAAGAAAAGAGATGAAGAGGGAGGAAGTAAATTTACAGGAATTTTAAGCAAATTTTTGATAAATCTAAATTAAGATAAGTATATTCAAACTTATTTCATCATTTGTTGCTTAACTTTTTAGAAAACTCTTATCATTGCTTATTCAAATATTTATGCATGTAGTATTTTTCTACTTCTTCTAAGATTATTTTGCTTGAATGTTAGATTTTTTTCATTTTATGAGATTTTGAAAGTTTGTATCTCTATTTAAGTATGTTATCTTGTAATCCTAAAATTTTTAAGAAATTATTTTTGCATGTCTTTTTGCAAGTATATTGTGAGATTGTTACTTTGAATTTGTAAATATGATTTTTTGAAAATCATATATTTATTTTTTTGATGTAGAATTTTTATTTTGACTGAATGAGAATCATTATATAGAATTAATAAAATGTATTTGAATATACCTTAGTATATTATTTTTAAATTATATATTAAACTTATTCAAGGATTAGAAAAGTAATATTTAATCTTACCTATAGGAAATAATATATAAACAATCCATCTATATGTTATGAATTGTGGCACATGACTTAAGACTATGTGAAAGTAATCATAACTTATCTTTGATATTTGACCTTTGTAGGTAAGGTTATGAGCATTCTTTGTTTCTTATATTTTCATACATTTTTACATGTTTTTATTGATATTTTGATATATTTGATATTTTAGCGTTTGATCATTATGATTGTTTCTTCATATATTTTATTCACAAATATTAATATATATAAATTCTATATATTTTGTTTGAGTGTTTGTCACACTTTTACCATCTTTTGCTATTTTTTTCAAATTAGTTGCCTTGAAAAACTTGCAGGATTAATGACGGGCAGTTTTGAAAGAAAATGTTTAGGTTTTATTTTGGTTGTCATATTGTTATAATTTCAAACAATTGATTAACTTTTAGATTGTGAAATATTTATGAATGATGGCTTTTAAATTATGACGGTTTTGTATTATTAGTAATTTGGTATTTTGATTAGGAGTTCTTCTCCTTGTAAATATTCACTGATCGGGTAATGGTTTATCTCGGAGCTATTCTTAGACGTTGCTTTTAAATCTTGGGCTTTGTTATTTATGATTAGAATTGTGTAATGGTATTAGTTGCAGGGTCACTTATTGGATTTGGATTAACTTTCATTTATTTATTTAATTTTATGTTTGAGATCTTGGACCTTACAGACATAATGTTAGATCAAGTCGTAAGGGAAACATCTTCTATGATTCGACAAATTAAACTTGTGAATTATATTATAATAGGTACTATAATGTCAAGAGGTCAGGATCGTATTAGCTCTAGTAGGAAGAATAAATATATTGCCATAATGACATGGATGACCTAAGTGATGGACCAAATTGTTGTGAGTCAACCTAATCTAAAGTCAACAGTTGCAAACCTAGGCAACTTTTTGACAGCTTATGATTAATTTACCAATGTGTATGTGCTAAAATATTTGGATGACCCAGATCCAATGAAGGTTGAGATTTGGATCCATCTTATTGAGATTGTTTTCTGGGTGATAGGTTGTCCAAAGAAGGATAAGGGGAAGTTTGCTTCTTATAAGTTTGATTGTGAGGCTGATCACTAATCGATAGTGAAGAAAAGAATTTTTAGTTTGGAAAACGAAGATATTTCATGCAACATATTTTTAGAGGCTTTACTTGACAAGTACTTTGTAGCGAGTCTCTAAGGGTAGAAGGATGATAAATTTGCTCATTTATTACAAAGAAATAGGATGGTGGCTGAATATGATCTTAAATTAATAGAGTTAGCTCATTTTGCCCTGCATATGGCTTTGGGTTAGACTAGGAGAGCAAGAAAGTTCCTTTAATAATTGAAGGATACAATTTGGAGATAATTAGTGACTTTGTGGCTCCAATCCAAAAAATAAATAACATATACGTCCTAAAGTGGATCCAAAATAAGCTAATACCTGGTCAATGAAAATGTAGAAGAAATTGCACTCTTGAAACAACATCTAATTTGTTGAAATATAAAATTTAGAGTAATAGGCACATTGGCCATCAAAATACAAAGCTTGATAGAAGTTATCCTAAACTATATCTACATCAAAATATCCAAAATAAGATAAAATTATCCTTAAATTAATCCTTCAAAAATGTTTTTCTAAGGTCCATTTCTCTTGCAAATGACATTTGAATCTACTAATCTAAAATGTTAGCAAAAGATGGAAAGAATGAGATTAAAACTCATAAAGTATGTATAATTTGTATATGCCAATAATCTTAAATGAAATGTGCAAAGAGACAAAAATAATGATCGAAACCTAAAATACTGAAAATATCAAAATATTAATAAAATATGCAAAAATCATATGTAAATATAAAAATCCAAGATCACCAATGATTTTATCAACAAAGGTCGAATATCAAAAATCAAAATATGGTTGCTTCCACATAGCCAATGCCCATGTGTTACTACTCACAAGTTGTGTTGGGTCAATTATATATTATTCCCAATAGTGTGGTCAAACACCACTTCTTGACTCATAGATATTAGGTTTTATCTTTAATTTATAAATAATATATTAAAATATATCTAAATATATTATATTAATTCTTTATAATAGTTCTCATTTAATCAAAATAAAAATTCTATATTAGAAAACAAATATACAAAATTTTCCTCATATTTGGAAGCCAAATTATCTCTATCAAAATAAAAAGTGTTCTCATCAAATACTTGCATGAAAGCGACATGCAAAGATAGTCTCTTAAAGATTTTAGGATCTTAAGATAACATTATTAAATTAAGGTATAAGTTTTGAAAATCTCATAGAATGGAAGCAAAACTAACATGCATGTAATGTACCATCAAAAGAAATAAGAATATATCACATGTATGAACATTTAAATAAAAAAACGATAAAATTTTCTAAAATGTTTAATGATCAAGGAAAAAATAGCTTAAATGCATTTGCTTTTTCTTAGATTTACAAAAGCTATGCTTGAAAACACTTCAAATTTGCTTCCTTTTCTCTCTCTTTCTTCTTCTTTTTCTTCTCAAAATTTCATCAGAAATGTGCAAAAAATTAGTAAAAAAACTTGTTGATAAGTAGACTAGCATATATACGTCAATCATGTGTGGGTCATGCACAAAGGTGTGTTTTAGTTTGTGCATAAGTGTCCATTAGGTGAGTATCAGATGCCACAATTTTAGAATAAACATGTATGAGTACCCATCATATATAAATTAGGTGTAACAATTCTACTTTAAACATATTCATGCATTGCTCAAGTGCACATAAGATATCATTTAAGCTTATACCACTATGATCCAACACCTATATTTAACCATAATAATTTATTGATTTATTTATTTTAATATCATTATATAAATCCTAGAGTTTGGATTTCACAAATTTCATGGAGGATGATCATGTTACAAGCAATTCGGAGTATATTTCAATTGTGGTCAATACAACAATATGATTAAATAATATCCTCACCCTAAGGGGAAGCCGTTAGGAAGCTGAACGTTTTAGGGAGAGCTTTGTGATGACGGCAAATGATGCATATTCATCTCTTTTGTAATATTTTAAATTTTTATTCGATTTAATTGGAATTATTTATTATTTTTGGTAATTTGAATATGATAAAAATAAATTAAATATTATAAAATTTTAGAAGATATTTGAATTTATTGAGCCAGTGCTCAAAGTGTGCCTGTTCGATTGCTCTAGTACCAATTTGAGTTTTGAAATTAAAAAAAATAAAATAATAATAATAATAATAATAAATTATTATTATTATTATTATTAACCAAAAAAAAGAGAAAGAAACGGGGGAAGGGGAATTAGAAAGGGAAATGAGAAGCAGCGAGCAGGGGGAAAAAACAGAAACACAAAGGGAGGTTTCGGGTAGAGAGAGGGGGGGAGGGAGATGAGAGAGAAATTGACAAATGGAGACTTTCGGGTCCGATTTTGAGTTCGAGTTAGTTGGAAAAGTTATAGATCGCGTCAAGGTAAATGCTTCCATACTCTTTTTATTTGCTCTTTCAATTTTTATTTATTTTTTTGGGTATTTTTGTCCCGATACTCACCCAAATCATGAAGAACATGTAGCCCATGATTATTACTCAAGGTGTTTATGGTTATTTATCTGTTTTGTTTTTCGATTTGTCCGGTTTGACTTCGTCAAACCCTAACCACGCCCGATGTGGGATTTGTTTCCTTCCCTTCGATTATATGTTAAATTGACTCCAAAATATAAATCACTATATTCCAATTATACATATATATTGGCTAAGCGTCCGATTTCACAAGTATCGACCCGTTTGTGATGTCCGGATGCTCTAAGTCAACAGTATTTCTATTCACCTGAGAATAAATGAAAAATTTGTACGCTTTCCTCCTAATTAATTGTTATGAAAGTATGATTAATTGTATGTATTTAATTATAAGCTCCAGAAAAATATGATTGTGCTCCGCATGTGGAAGAAATGTATTTCGGAGGCCCCCAAGGTGATAATTGCCTAATGTGGTAAGAAATTCTAGTCTTTCCTATACATTTTGATATCCATACATCCAAGTTGACTTGTGAAAAAATTTAAATGCAAAAGAAAGATAATAATCAGATATGTAATCAGTAGAAAGTCCACAATGTGTTTTGGGATCGAATGGTTCTTTCTGATGGAGATATTATGAATTGAATTATGGTGGACCTTCCATCAAATGAATAAGAACCCATGAAATTAGGACCATGAAATTGTGATACAGAGGTAATACCCCTTGGCTTACCAATAGTATTATAGTAGAGATTCAAGGATCACTCTGATCGTGTATTTTAGCGGGTAATAGTATTTGCAAGCTTTCGGATATTATTGTGGAAGGATGAAGACTGCCCCTGGGTCCCATGGGTACATGTGGGGGCTTTGTGTTATTAACTTGTCTACAGGGATGATATGTAGATGGCCTTTACCTTTGGGTCGATAATAGGAGCTTATGACTTTAGATCATTGTGGTGTATCATGATCCTTTTCTCATTCTCCAACACATTTAGTTAGTAAGGCTTGTTGACCCTGGTCCACAAAGATGAATAATCATGTATAAAGTATATCTCAAAGAGAATTAAATTGTATTTAAAAGTATATTTTATCATGTTCCCGTTTATGCACATCTTTCATAATTATGTCTCTTTCCCTTACTTATCTTTACTTATATTGTCTATTACTTTTGATTGTGATGTACTTGTTGAGTTATTAGCTCACACTTATTTCTTTTTCCTTCCAAATGAGTACACTATTATGCCTGATGAGTTTGAGTAGGTTATAAGTATAGGATAGGCAGTTGATATGGATTAGAAAGCTTCAAGGACTTAGTTTTGTTATTTTGTATAAGGTATGGATATTGTAATAATTATTTTGATACTTATGATTATGCATATGTATGTCATGTTGATGATGGATGTATAGTTAGTTTTTGCTATTCATTGATGGATATAGTAACTTTCGCAGGTTTCTTTTATGGTTGTGATTGGTTCCTAGCTGGCATCCTTTTTGAGTCAATATTGGTGCCACCTGTGTGATTGTTGTGGCTTTTTGAGGATCCTGTATATATGTTGTTTGGTATTTGTGGTTTCTGTATAGGGTTTCGTACAGGTTTGTATTGAACGAATGTTTGTTTTATAGATGAAATTCTGTCAGATTTTCAGTAGAATTTTCGATCCGTCACATCTTTCGATGGTAGAAGATAGGCTCTTAATTTTTAGGACTTTAGCACATGTACTATTGGACTCGGGGTCTGCACGTTCATTTATATACTTATGTGCGTTCGCTTTACTTGTGCACCCTAGGTGCATAAGATTATGTGTATACCTACGGTTTAAGTTTTCCATTTGCATTCATTGCGTAGAGTTATGGATTATCTCTTAGTGGTATCTATGTCTATAGGTATGTCTTTAATAATTGATATTTTAAACTCTAGGTATATTGTTTAGGTGTATGGGTTTAAATTGATGGTAGATTTAATTTTATTAGATATGCATATCTTCAATGTGATTTTAGGTATGAATTAGTTGGTATGTTATCATACTAGTATGAATTACTTCAACAAGAGGGTTCATTTTGCAAATTTATATTATGAACTATTTTATTTCCAAGTGTATAAGAATAAAGAGTCAACCAATGTGATTACAATTTTACATACTTATCATTTAATAAAAGGCGGGTGTAGAGCATTCCTTGTTTGTGTTAGTACCATCAAAGTTATAGTGTATTGGCTAAAGAAATTTTGGTAGTAAGACAAATTTGAGGATGCATTTTGAAAGATCTTCTTGAATTGCTATCAAATAGAGAGATCAAGTTAGAGATAGAAATAATACTAGTATCTGCCCTAACTTGTAAGGCTTATATTGGATGGTTACTTTGAAACTAAAAGAATTGAAGAAGTAATTGTAAGAACTTTTTTAAGGTTTCATTTGACTAAGTATGTCACATTCTTGATCTCAAAGTTCGATTATTAAATTTTTAACATATAAATAGCTTAAATCAAATGCTGATAAATAATTAAAAAATTATAAGTCAAATCACAAGATCAAAAATATCATACTCAAAAGTGACTCTAAACACTAATAATACATAACCTCAAAATATACACAAAGAAAAGTATCTATACTAAAATTAGAGTAATTAAAAATCATGATTTTATTAAATTTCTGAAGAGAATCGTAATTAAATTTAACACCAACATCAAACATCATCACTAAATTATATTATAATGCTTAATAATTGAAGCAAATTAACAAGTTATTAACTGTTGTTCTCTCTAATTAACAACATATAGTACCGAATTTCAACATCTGAATCTAGTTTTCAAATAGTTGTCTAATTACCTGTAAATTAGCACCGAGCTCACAAATATAAAAGGTCAGAGAAATAAAAATAAGAGTAAGTTAATTGCTTAATTAAACATATAAATTTTTATAAGTAATCGCACAAACACACACACACATGTGTATATATATCAAATATTTGACAAATCAATAATATTTTTTCATAAACTTATTATGTATAATTTAAAATTGGTGATAAATTTTAATAAACTATATAAATATTTAAAATATACTCAAATCATACCAAAACCTAGGGGACTAAAGATCGATGATGATTTTACCCACAAAATCAAAGGCTATGTACTAATAGTTAAGACTCACATGTTGGTCGTCTACTTATACACCTATAGATAAGACTGAACGTTACTTTTTTGATTTGCAGATAATAGGTACTACTGTTGATTTATTTATGATATATATAAAAAATATTCAAATACATTTTATCAATTTTTTATAATGGTAATACATAATCGACTTGAAACTATATTCAAATATAAATATATTTTTAGATTTTCTTATCTTAGAGAAAATGTACTTATTATAAATTTTATGTAGAATTTGTATATTTATTTCTTCAAATATATAACATGCAGTATATCTTAACACTTTATAGGGACTTAAACATTCATTTTTAAAACATGCAAAGGTATATTGTTTGATTTACAAACTTGTAGGAAGTATCTGTTACTGAAATTGTAGGAATTAGTATACTTAACATAATTTTATTACTTTATTATAGTTGTAAAGGATGCATACAAAATTTTATGATAGTCTAAGACATGCGAAAATACATACGAAAGATTTAAGATATATAAGTATAATATTATAGAAACTGATCATTTAAATATAATTTATGTGGATTTTAGAGATGTACTGTATAAAAAATTACATAATATGAGAGTTGGATTACACGCACCTAAAGTATAAACATATTATATATGAAATCAAAACATAAATGCGTAATTGAAACAATTAATACTCAAAGAGGTAAGGGCAAATTAGTAATATGGAAAAGAATTCTTGAATACACTTACCTTGTATTTGAATTTAGTAAATTTTTATTGAATTTCTTTTAGTGTTTTTCTTTTTCAACCTTCTCTCCCTTCCTCACTTCTCTTTATCTCTCTTCTCTCTAAAATAATGCTAAAATGACTAAAAATTGGTAAAGGGACCCTATATAGAAAACTGACATATTTGCACTTGTTAGGCGTGCATCAAGCTTTGAGGCATAATTTGTACTGCACATGAGACATTTTATCTCAAACACACGTATGTGTCGATCATGAGTGCATTAAGAGTGACCATTCTGCCTAAATATGCAAGTGTGGCCTTGAGGCATCCTTCAAATGCGACTTTACTGTAAAAAATATGTGTATGTGTGAGTCAGGTGTCTCCTAGTTTAACGTGTTTCAGTTAAAAATTAATTTGATTTAAAAATCCCAATTGATATCGATATTTTTTATTAACTTAATTTAGTTAGTCATTATTAAAAATATAATTTGGAATCCATACCTTACATTTTTACCCTTATAAAGATTTTGTCCTTGAAATTTGATGTACCACATCATGAAAATAAATGTTGATATTTCTCATAGATTTTATTTTATCTCTCTCAAGTGGCTTCTTCCGAAGAATAATTTCTCCATGAGACTTTCATCGATGGAATTACCTTCGTATGGATAATTTGACCTATGTTTTTCAAAATCTGAATTGGTTTATCAATACACGATAGATCTTATTAATCTTTAATGGTTTACGATCAGAAATATACGAGGGGTTGTGGACCTATTTTTGGAGCATCGAAATATGAAAAACATCATGGATATCCTTTAAGTTTGGAGGTAGAGCCAGCCTATATGACATTTTTTCGATTTTGTTGAGAATCTCAAAAGGTTCAATAAATCTTGATTTTAATTTATCTTTAAGCCCAAATCAAGAGATATATTTGATGGAGATATCTTCAAAAAATATGATCCCTAAAATCAAAACTCAACTCCAATATTCTAAGATCAACATAATTCTTTTGTTAAATTTGAGCAACCTTCAATCAGTCTTGGATCAGCCGAATTTTATTCGATATCTCTTAGATAACTTCTTGTCCCAAGAGTCTCCTATCTTTAATTTTCTCCCAATGAATTAAGGAATGATATCTCCTCTCATATAAAGTCTCAAATGGGGCCATGACAATCCTTGTTAGATAATTTATGCTAATTTAGCCAATGCAAATAATCATCCTAATTTTCCTTGATATCTGAAACTAAAGCCTGTAATATATCCTCTAGAATCTAGATTGTTCTCTCCGATGGCCCATCTGTTTGAAGATAATATGTTGTACTAAACTTCAAGTTTCTACCTAGTACTCTATGTAAATTTTTTCAAAATTTGAAACAAACCTTGGGTCTTAATTTGATACAATCATAGTTGGTATTCCGTGAAGTTTAACTACCTCATTAATGTATAATCTCACCAAATGGTCCCTAGATAACATCATTTGAATTAAAATAAAGTGGGTTGACTTTGTTAGCCAATTTATGATCACCCAAATAATATTATGATTCCTTGATGATCTCAGCAAACTCATTATAAAGTCTATATAATCCCACTTACAACTAGGGGTCAACATAGGCCACAAAAGATCCGATGACTTATTGTGCTTAATTTTCAATTGTTGACAAATTAAATATCTTTCCAGAAAAGTTACAATCTCTTTCTTTATATTGCACCACCAAAAGATCTTCATTAAGTTTTGATATATGTTGTTAATCTTTGAAAGGATAGTATATTTTGGTCGATAAATTTCATTCATGATCTTTTTCTTTAATTTCTAAATATTTGGTAAACTTATTAATTCCTAAAACCTTAAGACTCTATCGTTTTGCACACTAAAATCTTCCCTTGACTTTTTGTTTAAGTCGTTGCAATATCTACTAGGAATGGATCATCCATTTGTATTCCTTTAATCATCTCTATTACCTTTGGTTGAACCTTAAAATAGGTCAAAAACCTTTACATACCTTGAAAATATCTCTTGATAACATATTCTTTCCTACAATCCGATATCCCCATCTCCTTGATTATCAAATAAACCATTAGATTTGTTGTTTAATGACACAAGACAACCGCTACTATATTAGCCTTTTCTGATTGATAATAGATTTAATAATCATAATCTTTTAATAAATTTATCTACTTTATTTGCTGCATGTTTAGCTCCTTTTGTAATAATAAATACTTCAATCATCTACGATCTGAATATATCAAAAATCCTTCCTTGTAAAGATAGTGTCTTTAGATTTTCAATACAAAGATCATCACAGCCAATTTTAATAATTTGTCAAATAATTCTTCTCATATGCCTTTGATTGCTTCGATCTGTACGCAATCACCTTTCCACGTTGTATCAAGATACACCCAAATCCAATCTTCATTGATCGTAATAAATCACAAATCCTCTAAAGCCTTCTAGAATCACTAAGATTGGGGCGGCCATTAGGTGATTGTTTAATTCTTAGAAACTCCTTTATATTCATCGGTCCAATTGAACTCCACCTTCTATTGAGTCAAATGAGTCAAAGGCATATCAATCCTTAAAAAAAGTTTTCACAAACCTTTGATACTAGCCCATAATTCCAAGAAAACTTTGAACTTCTGATATCATTATCAGTTGACTCTAATTTGTTACAACCTTAATCTTCTTATGATAGATTGAAATACGCCCTTTTGATATTGCCCAAAAAATTACTTTTTTAAGCTAAAATTCATACTTCTTTAGCTTCACATATAACCTCTTTTCTCAAAGTGTTCATAAAGTAATTTTCAAATGCATCTTATACTCCTCATAACTTTTTTAAATAAATTAAAATATTGTCAATAAATATCACCACAAACTTATTAACCAGGAATTGGAGCACCCGATTTATTAAATATATAAAAATTATAGTGACTTTAGTTAATTCAAAATGCATAACTAGAAATTCATAATGGACATATCTAGTTTGAAAAGCCATCTTTATCACATCCTTCTTCTTAATTCTTAATTGATGATAACCCAATTGAAAATCTATCTTTGAAAGCATCTGTACCCTTTACAATTGGTCACATAAATCATTAATCATCAGTAATGATTGCTTGTTATCAATGGTTTTTATTAGCTCTTGATAATCTATGTACAATCACATAGATCCATTTTTTTTTATTCATGAATAACGCTGGTGTACCCCATGATGACACAAATAGCCTGACAAAGCCTTTCTCCAACAATTCTTGAAATTATTTCTTTAGCTCGTTCAACTCCAACAATGGTATTCTATATGGAGCTTTTGATACTAGCACTGCTCTTGACATAATCTCTATCTCAAATTCAATCTTTTGATTTATTGGAAAACTTGAGAGGTCTTCCAAAAAAATTCTTCAAATTCACACACCAAGGGTATCTCTTTAGTGAGAACATTGTAGCTCGTAGCGGTGGTTATAAGTTAAATAAGTTTGGCACCTACTTCTCATCAAATAACAGGCATACAAGGCTGAAACATGTAGACAGATTGCTTTTTTATTATTCTTTGAAAATAGAAGGGTTGACTACTCGAAATCAAAAGATGTTCTCTCTTATGAAAATAATTTATACTAGCATGATAACTACTATACCAATCCATTTCTAAAATTATATCAAAACCATGTCTAATAAGACTATATCTACGATCAACTCCAACCCGCTCATCCAAATAATACACCTCGAATATATAATATCAATCACTAAAGATAACCCTGTAGGTGTTAGCACCACTAAAAAAATTCTTGATTCTAAGATGCGATAACAAATGACATAAAAACTTTGGAGACATAAATAAATATATTGGCCCAGAATCCAATATTACATATGCACAAGTTCAAAATTAGAAATTTATCTTCAACCATCGTTGGAGACACATTTTCATCTTGGGTCATCACAGCAAAAGCTATTCGAAAAGTGCTTAGCTTTCTCATTGTTTGCCTCAAGGTGTGAGGAAAATCTTTGATCATGTAGGTTGATTGGCCATAGTTAAAGTATGTCCCCATAGCTTGTGGCACAACCATCTTCCATGTGATTTTTTATAATGAGGGCATACAAGCTTTGATTGTTAAGTACATAGTGTATCCTAGAGTTTAGCTTCTTTCTTCTTCTTGTCCATCGACTTGGTCCTTTTATGAAAGTCTTCTGATCCTAGACTTTGACATCTACGACCAGTAATCTTCTTCTTAAAAAACTTCTCTCTATCTAACTATTGCTCAAATAAGAGAGCTTAATTCAATAGCTCTCCATAGATCCTCAACCTTAACGTCACTAGTTGTTTGTGGATGGTATTACTTAACCCTCGTAGGAATTTTCTCACTCTCATTGCTTCGTCTAGGACAACATGGGGAGTATAACAAGTCAGCTTTATAAACTGGACATCGTATTTTGTTATGGTCTTGTTTTCTTATCGCAAATGGGCAAATTCATTTTTATTTTACTTCTTCAAGCTTCTAGGAAGTGCTTCCCCATGATGCTTCCATTAACACGTCCCAAGAAATCTACTTATTCTTGATCCCAAGGATTCTTTCTTCATAGACCACCAATGATCCATCTCTCCTTCCAACTTATATGAGTCAAATATAATATTCTTCTCCTTAGGGCAACAAATCACTTTGAAAACCTTCTCAATTTGATGCATCCAAAATTCTACCTTTATGGGGACCGTGTTTCCCATGAACTCTAGCATATGTTCATTGGCAAAATGATCATACATTGTTGTACCCACCACTAGAATTACGATCGTTAGCTCCAAATTCTGTAGTCTTTAGGTCATTCTATCTATAATATCTGCCATCCTAACCATGATGGTGTGGTACTTCTCCTCTTAGTTGGGGTGAGAACTTGGTCCACCTTATTTGGTTGATATTTTTTCAATCCTATCATAAGACAATTATCAAAATTAAATCTCAAATCAAATAAAATACTCTCCTTATGACTTCTTTATTGTCACATCTCTGATCTCAAAGTTTGATTATTAAATTAGTTTAAATCAAATTTTAGTACTTAATTATTCAAAATTCTATTATAGATTCCACAGATCAAAAATCTAAAATAATATCAAGATACAAATTTGTAAATCAAACATTAACAAATGACTCAAAAATTATGAATCAAATAACAAGATCCAAAATACTATACCTAAAAGTGGCTCTAAACACTCACAGAATATAATCTCAATATATACATAAAGAAAAGCATCCTTACTAAAATTAAATTAATCAAAAATCATGATTCGTCCAAATTGTCCAGGAGAACTTTAATTGAACTCAACGCCGATATTAAACATCATCACTAACTAATATTACAATACTTAACATTTGAAAGAAATTGACAAACTATAAACTATTGTTATCTCTAATTAACAATACATAAAACTAAATTCAAACATCATAATCTAACCCTTAGACAGTTATTCTTCTCATCGATCTCCTATAAATAAGTACCGATTCTTTTAATCTCAAAGGTTAATGAAAATAAAATAAGAGTGAGTTACTTACTCTATAAGGTATATAAATTTTTATAAGTAAGTAAATAAATAAATCAGTAAATCAAAGAATATGTAGGAATATGATATGATCAAATATTTAGAAAAATTGATAATATTATTTTATAAACTTATTATGTCAAATTCAAAACTAATGATTAATTTTAAAAAATTGTACAAGTACCTGAAATATACTCAAATCATATAAAAATATAGGTGACCAAAAATTGGTGATAACTTCACTAATAAAAGGTGAATATTAATGCTCTGGTAATAATTATTTTCATATAACTAAAGGCTACATATTATTATTTAAGATTAGTGAATGGGTTGTCTATATATAACCCTATGAATAGTATCGAATGTTACTTTTTTGACTCATAAATAATAAGTGTAACATTTGATTTATTTATAATATATTAATACATATTTAAATATATTTTATTAATATTTTATAATGACTGTATATAATCAAACCAAAAATCTCACTCAAATACAAAGATATTCTTAGATTTTTTTATTTTAAAGAAAATAAACTTATCGTTAAATTTATGTAGAATTTTTATCTTTATTTATTTAAATATATGACATGTAGTAAATCATAAGCTTTGCAAAAACTCAAACATGCATTTTAAAAATATGCAAGAGTATATTTGTCATTTACAAGCATACAAGTACCCGTCACTAAAATTGCAGGAATTCGATATACTTAGTTTAATTTCATCACAATATTTTAATTATAAAGCATGCATATATAATTTTATGATAATCTAAGAAATGCAAAAATCTATAGTTTAAATTTAAGACGTGCAAGTATAGTATTGCAGAAACTTATCATTTAAACATTATTTGCATAGATTAAAGACATGTGATTGATAAAAATTGCATGATATGAGAGTGAGATCAGATGCATATAAGGTATAAACACTTTATATATAAAAATAAAACATTTATGGGTATTAAAATAATAAATATTCAAAGAGGTAAGAAAATATCGAAAATAAAGAAAAGAAAATTTAAATGCACTTACCCTATACTAGAATTTTGCAAAGATTTCTTAACTTTCTCTTAGCTTTTCCCATCCTCATTCTTCTCTCTCTCTCTTTCTCTCTCTTCCTCTCTTCTCTTGAAAATCATGTTGAAATGACTGAAAATCAGACAAAGGGACCTTATATAAAAATCTAGCACATGTGCACCTATCAAATATGCATTAGGTGTAAAGGCTCGATCTATACAATATATGAGTATCTCTCAAGTGTATATCAGGCACCAATATTTTATTCTAAATACCCTCATATATCATTTATGTGCACATTTGATACAACCAATTTACCTAAAATACCCTTGAGCGTCCCAAAGATATTTTTTAGGTATAACCTTGTTATCTAAAATACACATATTATGGGTCTGGTGCTAGTCAGGTATCACTCATTCTAATTTATTCTAGTAAGAAAATTAATTTGATCTAAAATCTCAATTGATCTTGATGTTTTTATTAAATTAAATTAATTAATCATTATTAAAAATATAATTTTGATCCAAATTTATGGAATGTGTCACCATGGAGTGTACTGGTTTGAATTAATAAAAAGATCGGTCTATAAAATTGTGTATAGACTTTCAAATGTTGAATAGGATAACAATTAAGAATAAGTATCTTTTGCCTAAAATTGAAGATATTTTTGACTAGTTGTAAGGACCCTAGATTTTATCAAAGATTGATTTTTGGTTTGGTTTTTACTAATTAAAGATTACGAAAGAGATATGGTGAAGACAGGTTTTTGATCCATAGACAGTAATTATGGTTTTTTGGTGGTACCATTTCGACTAACAAATGTGCCTACATCGTTTATGTATTTAATGAACTTGATATTTCGACCTTATTTAGATTAATTTATGGTTGTCTTTTATTTACTCAAGGGATTATGAAGAGTATGATATTCCTTTGAGAATTGCTTTATAAACGCCCAGGAAAGATGATTGTATATTGAAATGAAGAAATGCATATGATGGCTTGAGGAAATGGCTTTGTTAGGCCACGTGATAAAGGAGGAATGTCTTTCAATGGACCTAAAGAAGGCAAGGCTGTAACAAGTTGGAGTTAACCATTGAATGTAACTAAAGTATGATTTTTTTTGGCTTAGATGGTACTATCAGAAGTTTGTTAACAATTTATCAAGGATAGTAATATCGTTGACATGCTTATTGCAAAAGAAGGTAGTATTTCAAGGACGTGAAGATTGTGAGTGAAAATTTCAAGAATTGAAGAACAGTCTCATCACTATGTTAATTTTATCAATTCATTAGAGTCTAGTGGCTATATTGTTTATTGCAATGCTTTTAAAAGAGGTTTGGATTATATTGTATTGTAACATGGTTGTGATATTCCCTGTTAATCCTGACAACTTAACCTGTTTAAATAGGACTATTCTATCCAAGAAATAGAATTAGCATCGGTGATTTTTATATTGAAGATTTGGAGATATATTAGGGAGAAATTTATGATATATTTGAACCACAAAAGTTTAAAATATGTTTTATCAAAAGGAATTAAATTGTAGGCAAAGAAGATGAATAAATCTTTTATAACATGAAGGAATGTGACATTAGAAGGCACTCTCAAAGTGCGCATACAATATTGTCATATTTTCATACTCAATTGGAACTCTTTGAAAAGATTGAGAGAAGACAAATGGAAAATTCAATTTTAGCTAATATAGCCAAGGATTTGAACTGCAACTCTAGAGATGAATTTAACATTCGAGTCAATGGAGCTTTGATGTTTAAGGACCACAAATGTGTACCAAATATTGAGGGACTAAAAGAAGAGATTCTTAATAAATTTTATCGATTGAAGTATGTAATCCATCTGAGAATTAATAAGATGTATAAAGATTTATAAAAGAATTTTTTGGTGGAGAAATATGGAAAGAGAATTTTTAGCATTTGTTAGATGGTGTATTATATGTCAACAAGTGAAGGTAGAACCCAAAAAAATGTTAAGACTTTTGCAATTTATGTCGGTTCCTAGCTAAAAATGGTGGCATATAATAATAGATTTTATTATGGGTTTTCCTAGAAAATCAAGGAAGTATGATGTTGTGTGGGTGATTATAGATCGATTAATAAAATTAGTATATTTTATAATTGTTAGAATGACTTTTTTGATGGACTATTTATTGAGATTATATACTAATAAGTAGTAAGATTACATGGTATTTCAACTTTTATTATTCTGGAGTAAGACTTGAGATATGTGTCTAAATTTTAAAAACATTTGTAGTGTAAATTGGGTTAAAAGAATCTCTTAATTTGGATTAAAAGAGAAATTAAAATTAAGGTTTATTAAATCATTTTAGATTCTTAAAAGAATCTAATAAGTGGTTTATAGATTAGTCTTGTCTCTAAATTTAACAAATTTTTATAATGTTTTTCATTTCTTAGTGCTTCTCAAGCATGTCTAAGACCCTTTGCACATGATCTATCATAGACCTCTATTAATTAATAAATGCTTGACATATATCAAGAAACTAGTCCAAATTCTTGGACAATAGAATTAAGTATTCTACACAAAAGTTATTCTTTTGGTTAAAATATTATGGAAAAATTATTTCTTTGAGAAAGTTACATGAGAATAAGAAGATGAGATTAGAGAGAAATAACTATATTTGCTGCTTCCTTGGATATTGGATTTGATCCTCCTGAATCCGGGCAATATCCAAGGATCGCATTGTGGTCTTTAGGCTTTAGTCTCATGGTTAGTTATGTTGAACATAAAATCGAATAAGTATCCGTTATTGATTAACCCGGGCTGACTTGAATCATTGATGGGTGAAGGAAGTAATGGTTGACTGAAGATTGTTACTGCCATCATTCATCCAGTGGATGGTTAGTTGTTGGAAACTACACTTTGTCATTATCTACATGTACAAGTGGGGCTTGTCATATCTTCAACTTTTTTTAGGGATTGGCCATTTTCAAGAGAACAATTTCAAGAAGAAAAATTAGAATTTGAGAGCCAATTTTTTACAATCTTGATACGTGGATAAAAAAGTATAACTATTTTTATTTATGATCATACCTTGCATCAAATATTCATTTTTTTAATAATAAAGATGTTGATTTAACTATATTTTTAAAAAAGTTCTATGCATTTGCAAATATATTATTTATTATAATATTTTTTCTAAAAAAAAGCTCCGCTATTATTATTTGGTTGTATACGTAATATGCTTATGCCACATTAGAATTTCCTCATATGATAAAACTTACCTCTAAAACATAAAAGAGGGTGGCCAGAGTTAGAAAATTACGCTAAAGAGATTGATATGAATCTCAGTTATTATAATAAATCGACAGTTATAGAGGGACTAGATTTCCCTTCCCTTTGCGTGTGTCTTCCCTATTTCAGCATCCATAGTGGGGGCCGGTCAGTTCATGAGGCTTGGAAATTTTTTAGTAAAGTTGGTGAACTGTGTCGTTTTTCGAAAAAGGAGTACTTTTCAGGAACCTATCACACGAGTCGCAAGTGCCTAGCAACTTGGAAGTAAGCTCTCGTCCAAATATGGACTACATTTATGTTTATAGTCAAGAATTCCATCACTTAGATTAATGGCCACGATTTCTATTATTATTATTATTATTATTAGCTTTATTAACTGTCCGGTCTTAGTCAGCATGCCGTTCGAAGTTTTTGTTTGAAATTTTGTACTAAAAAATCGGACAAAAAAACCCTACCTCCTAAAAAAATATAGTCATAAAGGAAGAGAATTATCCTAGCATTTTTCTTGCTAGTGAGGTAGATAGGTTGTGCCGTATTTATTGATTTCTTAATTTCTTTAGGTCAAGGTCTTTATTAATTTGTTGCTTTTTTTAAAGTTCCATCCCACTGATGAGTTTAAAAGACCTATTGATGTTCTTTCACTGAGTTGACTACCTTGGTATTCTAAGGATTCATATTGTTTGATCAAAAAATTACAAGTGGAGATTAAAATAAACTATTAAACACGGAATGGATCTCGACTATGTTTTATCAATTAATCTAGAGCTTTAGAATGTCCACAAACCCAAATTGTGAGAGGGTCACAAAGGATGTCTTTATTAATTAAAGCTTGGATTTTTCTACCTACGTGAGTGAGATGAAAAGTCTATATACAGGGGGAATATCATGTTAATAGGACATTATGCTATGATAGCATTCATCTTTAAAAGATATGTAAGTAATTAATCAAATCAAACACACATTTTATGCTGGGATTCAGTCAAAGTACATACACAACTAGCACGTCCTATCAAAACATTAAACAAAAAATATAATATTATATAATAATTTTTAATATAGAAAACTTTTTCAAACTATAGAAAAAAATTAAAAGAATAATTTTTAAATAAATTTATTATAAAAATTATGCTGATTACAAAGTAATCATATTTAAAAATCTTTCACTACAATCCAAGTCGAAAATAGTTGAAAACATCCTCCCAAAATACCTAAATACCCATAAAGGAAAAATAAAATGAGAATAAGAAAACCAAACGGTAACGTATCCTATAAACACATGCTTGAGCTATATATCTGAACTTGCGAAGAGTAAAACTTGAGTTTTATTTCAACTATTTATAAACCTCATCTTCTGCTTCTGTTTTTTTTTTATTCTATCTATTATGTGGTGCTCTTTATATTAAAATTACTCACAGTGATTTTTTGCACATTTTTTACTATTATTGTGTGTTGCCCAGTACTTTAACCTTAAAATCATATCAAACACGAGTAGCCTTAAATATGTGAGTTCTTCATGTGTATCAAGCACAACCCCCTCTCTGTGCAATCAATGTATTTTGTTTGATGCACGCAATCATTTATCGTATACTTATTAGATGCAAATTCCATTTCCTCAATGGAAATACATTTTGTTTAACTACTAGTCGCACAAATCTCTAGTAAACTCTGCCACTTTAATTACACTAGATTGACACTTGGAAAAACTCATACGAATATTGACCTCTAGTGATCACTATTATTTGGCTAATCCTTGACCAACCCAAGATGATCTTCACATTAATCTCACACGACCCTTACTTGATTTTTATGCTTAAGTATTCTATATATAAATATTACACATCTTTTGGAAGGTATATCTGTTTGTTATGGTATTTATAATAAAATGACAAAAAACCTAACATTTTAATCATAATTTTGTATCCTTTAATAATTAATAATTTAAAAATTAAAATAATATTTTTAATATTTTAGATGATTAGTCGTGTGGGAGTGATATTTAACTTCCAACTTGTTTTGTAAACCAAGTGGAATATACGCATATTTTTGTGATCCTGTAGAATGCAAGTTAAGGAGGAAAGATCTTACACCAAACGGAGATGAGGATAATAATATGCTGACTAGGATGCCTTTATATTAAACATTATGTTTTGTTTAACTTTATTATTATTATTATTATTATTATTATTATTTTTTTCGTCTTGTGAGTAGATTATTAGTTTTATTGCTAAAACCAGAATTTTATGATACGTTTGATTACCGAAATGGAATAAGGTAGGAATAGAATAGTTATTTTCAGGGAATATAATATGATGGGAATAGAGTTAAAAATTATTATACCCATATTTGGTTATTTAAATGAAATTAGTTGAAAATTTGTATTCTAATATTTAATTTATAGAATTGTATGATGAATAAGGTAAAAATTTATCAGAATAACGCTTTTACTATTAATAAATTTAAAAATATATTACATAATATAACACACATGTGTATATGTATATATTTTTATATATATTATATGACATACATATACATAATATATATATATGTATTATATAAATTATTCTGAATTATTATTTAATATACTATATTATTTTATCATGTAAAATACATATTTAATAAATATATACTATAATACATATTATAAAAATAATACAAAAAATTATACATATTATAAAAACCATATAATATAATATAATATAATATAATATAATATAATATTTTATTATAAAAATAATTTTTCTATACAATATAGAAAATTAAAAAATATCATCATGCTCTAATTAAAATGCATACAATTAAAATTAACAAAATTGTATTCCTACATAATTATAATTTCTGTACAATTAAAAGTATAATCATGTAAAAACAGTACACAATTAAAATTTAAAAAAATATAATAAAAATACATACAAGTCAAGTAATAATATTCCTATACAATCTATCATCAACTCTGAACTTGTATATTAAACTTGCATTAGTTTTGTATCCATGCAACGTGTTAAATAAAATATAATCTTTAAATTACTACCATTCATTAGAACCTTAGAGTTGCAGAAAAAGAAAAGGTACAAATTATTTGATAACCACATATTTTATAGTACAAATTGTTTGATAAATTTTAATTTTTATTCCGGTGGAATACTAAGTAAGCCCACCATAAGTATTGGATCACGTATACATTTCATATATGTTGTATTCCTTTCACTCGTCGGTAATGAATGAATTTCAGCCAATATATTATATAATTGTGTCATCTTTTGCTCCTGTGTGTTGGTTTCTAAGCTTTTGCTCAACATTTCACCAAGTTTATTAATATTTGTACTCAATGAATCAGTTGTGTGGATAATTCAAATAGATATTTTTATCATATCTGTACTAGCCTTCCGTTTCCTTCCCATGGATGTCCCTGGTTCAGTTGGAATTGACACATGCAATTCACTTTGAGTCGGGAAATCATTAGTGTTGAGTAAGTCTTCAATCCCCACTTCTGAAACATCATTCACACTACATTGCTCGTTCTCTGATTCATTAAGTTGTAGCTCCACAATGATGTCATCACCAGTTTGTGCATCTGTCCCTATTGCACGGTCTTTCCCATAGATTATTGACAAATCTACTAAATATGGAAACAACTTTTTTCTCCAAATAGCAGCTCCCTTGTGACTCCATCTCCAAACATAAAGTATATCATATTCATTGTTAATATGTAATAGATGCTAAATTAACAAGTAATCCTGAGAAGTAATTAACAATGAAAAACAGATATCATATCGATATGTATGCATTCCACATGTGTGGTTCCGCAACAACCATTTTTCGTGAATTATCCCACCCAAATCTGAAAGCATTCATCCCCCTTACATATTATATATGATACTCCCATCCTTTTTCAGTATCTTTATCATAGAAATAATATGTGGGGTTGCCTTCAAAGATAAATTTGACAATTTTTGTCGTAAAATCCTTTCTAACTCAAGCAAGTAACCCGACTTAAAACTATTATCAGCACTGTGTGTACCAATATTATATAACTCGACCATACTGGCAACAAGAGCTTCGTCTTCGTGGATCTCCCATCTTCTTGTGCTATCTTTATCTAATTGTGACATGTTCAACTACCTTTATCTGTTATAATGGTGAAAGAGTGAATCCAAGAAGTTTTAGCCAAAGAAGTCATATGAATGATAAGAATAACAATTTTGATGATTGTGATAATAAACATATAACATTCCAAAAAGTGAATCCAAAATTGTTGATATGGAACAACAAATATATAAATGACAATACTCAAATTGACTGTGAAAAAATTCAATGATATCTTCATTCGTTGAACATAATATTTGCCAAATTATTCCTAAATGCACTTCAACCATCAGTAGGATCTAGTTGTGTTATCATATTTGTATCTTCGTTAAGGAAATCCTCGTGATGCATGTTATTATATTCATCCTCAATTTTATCATATTCCATCTCGTTTTTTATGAAATTGTACAGTAGATAACAAGTAATGATAACTCGATTGTGTATTCTGACAGGATAAAATGATGGACTTCTAAGGATCTCTCACCATATTTTTAGCAATCCAAAATACTTTTCGATAATATTACGAGTAACGACATATTTCATATTGAAAAATTTCTCAGCCGTTCTTGGCTGATGACCTTGATGCCATTCATTTAAATGGTATCTCTACCCTCTAAATGGTGCAAGAAATCCATTGTAATTTGCATATCCCGCATCAATTAAGTAATAAGTACATATATGAAAACATACAATATCATTACATAAAATAAGCTTATTGTAAAATATTATGATTGATTCGATTATCTAAGGTCATGTTTGGTTAGAGGGAATAGAAATTCTATTCCCTCCTTATTCTCAGTGGAATAATAATTTCACTATTTGGTTGCGTTATGCCTGTGAATAACAATTTCCAAAGGAATAGTTATTTATTGATTATAAGGAGTAGTTATTCCTTGGCGGAAGAAGATTTTTTTTATTCACAGATAAGAAGGAAAAATTATTCCCGCACAATATTTTCAATATTCCAAATATGACATTCTAACCCTATGCAGCCACTCTCTCTCGTACACATTGCCTCTCTCTCGAAACCCTCTACGCTCCTCGTAGACATTGCCTCTCTCTCGCAGCCAATCTCTCTCACAGCCACTATCCCTCTCTTGAAACCCTACGTTTCTTTCTCTTGCAGCAGCTCTCTCTATCTTTCAAAACCCTCTCTCACAGCCGCACTCTCTCGAAACCCTATGCTTCTCTCTCTCTGCTACTTTCTCACTCCGTTTGAGCATCTGTTTGAAATTGAGGTATTGATACTTTCGAAACTCTACGCTTCAACTGTTATTTTGCGAAATTCGTTTCTTTAACTCTTCCTTAGGGTCTCAATCCTTCTATTGTCTCCGGTGAACACCTTCAATCTGAGCCGCTACATTGATTTTTCATCGAAATCTGGGAGCGACCTTTGCTGTTTGCTTCTCTGGAAAACCTACATTTGATT
Organism: Nepenthes gracilis; assembly: GCA_033239525.1. Lineage (NCBI taxonomy): Eukaryota > Viridiplantae > Streptophyta > Magnoliopsida > Caryophyllales > Nepenthaceae > Nepenthes > Nepenthes gracilis. The sequence goes on along the minus strand of BSYO01000026.1, from coordinate 182,081 downwards.
GGTACTGTTATTCTCTTGTCGATTCTTACTATTACTTTTCCACTTTGTCGAATCTCAAGGGCTAGTTTTACGGTTTTTGTTATATTTACTTTTTCTTGTATATTTTTAATCTGTTTGTAGCTATGTGGAGCTGTACGATCTTGTTCTGTTGGTTGGATTGTAGATTGTTTGTTTTTTTTCTGTGAAAACAATGTACAACAGGAAGAAGGAAACTAAAGCAATGAACAGCCAATCACAAGTTTTCATTTTAGAACATATCCTATTCTAAGAAGCATTGAAGTGCATTACTACTTCTGAGAATAAAGGAATGCAGGCTCACAATACGAATTCGCATTTTATCATTGAAATTCATGATAGGATGTCAACCAATTTCACACCGCAGAAATTAATGCAGCCTTTTGGTAGCTTTTACTATAAAAAGGGAGGCTTCTTGCACATGGCTCCCAAATCTTGTAACCATTTACTATAAATTGACTTAATTGAAAGACAAGAAGTTGAGAATCCACAAAGTGTAGTGGCAAGATTATAAATGGATGCCTTGTTTGCAATTTCAACATACAGATATTCATTGCTGAATGGCGCCATATTGTATTGACCGTGGGCATTTGCCGTGGAAGTGATTGGTATCTGTCGGAGTGAGATATGTGAAGATAGCTTTCAAGGAATGAATGGTAAGTTGTCGACTATGTCGTTCGGGTTGATCCTTAATGGATCTAGCAAATGATGGTAGAATGTGATGCTTTTGAGGAAGATTTAGGATTACGCTTTTCCTGAATCATTTGTGAGTAGTTGCCCTCGAAATAAATGAAGGAGAAGTCTATGGTCGAAATTACTCGAATTGTGGTTTGGTGTTGCAACTGGGGTCTTTTCTTCGAGGATTTATAGGTTTTGCTTATGGAAGTTGTTATTATCTCGCTAATCCTAAAGGTCTGAGCAGCCATATTATACAGAAGATATGATCACGAATTAGTGCAAATAGGTAAACTTATTTAAGAATTATGATGATAAATCTCAGTGTCTTTTAAAAAAAGTAGACATTAGTGCTGTTAATCAATATTGGGAGTCCTTAGACTTAATATGCTTTGGATACTTCGTAGGAGCTATGAAAGGTAAGCCACGAGTAGGTTTCAATATTTGGGCTATGAGACATTATGCTTTTGATTTGGGAGACAAAATCGCATTCGAAGTACTAAAACTGTGAAATTATGAGATAAGAAGTCCTTACGGTTTTGTTTCGGGGTTGTTAGAGCCACTAGAACTATGAGTGTTTGAATAATTGTGGATTAGTTTTCGAGGATGGTCCATTCATCACAAATTTGGATAATGCAAGCAGGTCAACTAGATTGGCTCGTTGATATGCCAACGAGATAATGAGTTTGCTGTGCATTTAGGTTTCAAGACCTAGGTGGTGATTTGAGGTGTGCCAAATTTTTTGGTGATTGTCTCAATTGTGTTTTTTAAGTTAATCGTGATTTGAGAATTAAGGACTTTGCTTTGGTTGTGATAATATCTTTGAAATTTTCTTGGATCTATAGCTGCTGTCTAGCTTAGGTGTCTGATATGAATTATTCGGTCAGAATTGCAAGTTGATTTTAGTGTACCAGTAAATACTCAATCAGAATAACGCAGCGGTAGTGTGTGGCACTTGGCCTAGAGAATTCAAAATAAGATTGAGAATCCAAGTGGATGATCATTCTCGAGGCTTAGGATGGATTGAAATAGGAATTCATCCATCCAGTTGAGGTTTTGAATTAAGTTGAGGAAATAACTAATAATTTGGGTTGCCTCTAAATTTTTGTAGATTGTCATGAAATCTCCCTTACATCAATGATTGAGGAAAATATGTGATCGAATTAAGTCATTATGGGAAATTAGGAATTTTTCTTGGGATATGTTCCAACCTAGATTTAAATAGGAAACATTAGATATTGGAACTTAGGATGATTCTTTGGGTTAGGTTTTCTAGGAAGGATCGTTTCTTCAAGGATGTAAAGTAGGAATTTGAAAGGATATTTTCCTGTTTATTGAATTTTGAGGTTTGTTAAATTTTGAGAACGAAATTTTATAAGTGGGGGAGAATTGTGATGTACTGATTTTTGAATATCGTAACTACGGATAATTGAATTAATATAATCAATATTAGGTTTAATTCATATGAAAAAATTAGGTTCGGAAGTGGTGGGAGATCCTAGCATAGGGCACCCGCTGGGCGCCTTAGGCGGCGCCATAGGTGCCCAAAGTAGCAGCACAGCGCTTGTTGGGCACTCGAGCGCTCTGGCAGGCGCTAATATATGAGAAGTCGTGGCTGATTGGCACCGGCCGGCGCTCGAGTGCTGGCCCACAATATAAGAGCCCAACGGCTCTTTTTTGTGTCAGTCATGCGGGGAAAAGGGAGAGAGAGAGAGAGAAAGCACGAAGAGGAAGAGAAAAGAGGAATCCAAGGTTCCCAAGTCCAATTTTGAGCTCGAGCAAGTTAGAGAAGTGATAGATTGGGTTGAGGTAAGTGTATCCATACCTTTTTCATTCTCTCTTTTTAATTTTTGTTTGATTCCCATCAGCTATTATTGTCCCGATATCTGATCCATACAAATATTTTATGAAATCTACAATTTGGGTACAAAAATTTATCAATTTGTTATTCGATTTCTTAATTATTGATCGGTTTTCACATCGAAATCCTAACCCCGCGCCTAGATGCCTTCACCCTACGATTTTTGGGGCTTTTGCTTAAATTACCCCTAGAATATCATTACTAATACCCTGTATATGTTAATTTATTGAATGGATATCTAATTTGGTAGTTTTATGTGAAATTGCGTTCGTTGGAATCCTAACCCGCGCCTAGAACCCATTTAATCGATTATTTTGACTTTTATACATAATTTGGCTTGAGATAATGGAAAACTCATGCCTTGAATGTGGATATTTACCGGTTGGGTTTCCGATTTTTCATATTTAGTTCGATTTTTCACATACGGAACCCCAACATCTGCACTGACACTGTTCACCCAAGCCATTTTTGTATTTTTATATTATTTCGTTTTGTTTAATTGACATTTAAATCATATATAATTGTATATACTCAATTGTATATTTTGAAAATATTATTGTGAACCGTTTGTAAATGAATTATTATTCGAAAGCTCTAAAGTTACGTTTGACCCGATATAGTACGGATTTCCTAATTGTTCTGAAGTATCATATTAAATTATATAGATATTTAAAGTCACGTGAAGATTTAAGCCCACAAGAAATGATTATCTATATTTGTATATAAGAATTATGCAAGATATGTAAGTATACGAAGGGAACAACACAATTTGATATACGTATGATTTGTTCTCCTGGATGGAGAACTTTATTAAAAAGAATTTTGGTGGATTTTCCCTTAAAGAATAATAAATCCTGAAATATGAACCACGAATTTATATTTCAGAGGGTAGTATTATACGACATCCTATAAATATTACAGTAAAAACTCAAGGATTATTCTGATCGTGTATTTTAATGTGTGATATTCTTTAGCATATTTTAGGATATTATTGCGACAAATTGAGGAATTGCTCTTGAACTACGGAAGATATTCTGGTGGTATATCTATTATCTGTTTCTGGCCCTAGGCATCGGGCACTGTCCACCACGGGACGTCAAAATTACGTGGGTAGTATATTTGGCCCTAGGTATCAGGCACTGTCCGCCACGGGACGTTAAAGTTGCGTGGGTAGTTAGTGCCTTATAATGTGTGGGGACATACACATTTTTTTCCTCAATTTGTTTACACCGTCAGCTAGTAAGATTTATCAACCCTGATCCGTAAAATAAAAATGTTTTACATGTTTTGAAACGTAAAGAAAGACAACTAAATCAAGAAAGATATATGTATTCCAAAAAGTGTATCTAATCATGGTTTATATTTATGCGTCCTTATCAAACTCATATATTCCTCTTCTACTTTATTTTGCATATATTATTTATTGTCTTTAATTATATTGTACATGCTGAACATTTGGTTCACATTACTATTTTTCTTACCTCCAGATGAGTACTAGCTTACACCCGATAGGGTGAAATAGAGGATTAGAAGTTGATTAGGTATAAAGATCTTGGAGGATAACTTGAGGACTTAGTTCTATGATCTTTATCCCCCTATGTAGTACCTTTGTATATTTTTTTTGTGGAAGATTTATATATTGATATAGTTATATGTCTAATGATGTACATATAGTGTAGCTCTTGCTGTTATATAGACATTTAGTGGCATCTTATCTGAGCCAACGTCATACCCAAAGTTATGATGTTTGTGCCACGTGTAGTTGGTGGCTTATGAATTCTGTGTTTTGTGTATTGTGGATTATGGGGTTGTTGTACTGAGGTTTGTGTATGTTTTGTTTTTATTTGGCGGTCATTTTTCTGCCGAAACTCTGTTGGATTTTGGTTAAAAAAACATGATCCGTCATAGTCTATTTATATGGATGTAAAGTTTTACCACTTCATTGAGTTCAAAGGCTTAACGTGTTGAACACTCATGAAAGAATGCAGATGTAATGTGATAATATTGTTAGATATTGTGAATTTTTAATGATGTTAACTTATGTGTGATTTATTGTTGAACTAGTCAAATAGAATCATTGATGTAAAATATAGTTTACCATATTATTCTGACTAATTATAACATATTTTACTAAATAATGGTTCAATAGTCAAACTCCACTATTTCACTAAGTAATTGTTTACTCTTTAGGCACCATTAAGTTTATAAGATTGTCAAGGGACTTATACCTTTTCAAAAATTAAAATAGTGGAGGAATGTTGGAGATTTTTAATTTTATCAATACTAAAAAATATCCCATATTGAATTGAAAATTAGAAATATGACACATGCCATATGTATCGGAGTTATGGAAAAGAGGCAAAGGGAGAGGTTTGAAGTCTGGTGAGAAGTGTCAGAGTAAGTCAAAATTATTGTATCAAAACTTTAAACCACCATTGTGGGTGAAAATGTTATACTAAGAAGTACTGGTATAAATAAAGGCGTAAGAATTTGGATGGCTATAAGAAGAAAGTTGAGAAGTCCCAAGACAAGATGGGAGCCTCAATTATTACAAAGTCTAACTTTCTTCTCATGTGCAAAGAAGAAAATGTAATTAACTTAATAAATTATGAGGCAAGTTGGGTGATTGATAGTGGTATATCATTCTATTTTACGTCTAGAAGGAAATTCTTTATATCCTATACTCTCGGTGATTTTGAAGTTTTGATAATGGAAAATGGAGTCTCTTGGATCGTAGGTTGCGATTACACGTGTTTGTCCACAGGCAACGGTACAGAGTTAGTATTAAAAGATGTACGATATGTCCTAAAAATTTTACTGAATCTCATTTTAGTTGGCAAGTTTGATGATGATAGATTCTATAATACCTTTTGTGAATGCGCATGGAAGCTTACTAAAAGATATCTAGTGATTGCCCATGGATAGAAGTTTCTAAGCTTGTACGTGGTGGTCCGTCCTGTTGCATAAGCGACTAAGTCATATAAGCAAGAAAGTGCTAAATTGCCTAGCAAATATGAACCTTCTTTTAGGTATGAATGTTGTTAAGATGAAGACATGCAGTCATTGCATGCTTTAAAAAATACGAAAAGTTTTATTTCATGGAAACTCATCCACTATTAATGCAGTTCTTCGCGAATTTATTTATATCGATATATGTGACTCTCTTAAAGTAAAGACACTTGGGAGATAATGAATATCGATTTTTATATTTTTGTCCCTACTTATTTTTTATTGTCTTTAGTAAATTTTATTTAAATTATGTAATTAAAATATATATTTTAATTATTTAGATTTTATTTTTCAAAGAAAAAATGTTAAAATAAAAGTATGCAAATAGGTTATATGGAGTCTTCATTTTATCAATTTATTTAGCCGATTGAAGAAATATAGAGAAGATGAGCAATGCTAAATTTTGGAAAAGTTAAAATATATATGAAAATATATAAATATAAAGAAAAAGAAAAAAAATAAAATAAAGTATTCAATAATGAGAAGCAGAAGGGAAGCATCTAGTAGGGTAGAAGCAGAAGGAAGCATTTAGCAAAGGGAGAAGAAGAGAGAGAGAGAGAAAGAAAAAAAAAGAAAAATAAAGAGTGCGCACAAGAAAATGATAGAAAAGAGTAAAAAATTAAAAAAATAATTATTATTATTATCACCGCCACCCCTCCTATATAAATAAAGGAGGGGTGTAGGTAAAGATAGGACGGGTCAGTTGAAAGGCAGAAGCAGAGAGTAGTGTGAAGAATCTAGAAGAGAGAGGAAAGAGAGAGAGATAAAAACTGATGGAGTAACAAAGCAGAGGGCGAGAAAAAAAGAAGAAAAAAAAACAAAGGTCGAAGTAGTACGCAAAGCAAAAGGGGAGGAGTGAAAAAAAAATAGTGAAGGAGAAGCTTTGGATGTTTAGAGAGTTTTTGTTCTACAAATTTAATATTTTAGTATAATAGATTTTGTTTAGATCTATCCTTTTGTATCTACAAATCTCAACTTAATATGAAATTTATTTTTAGGGCAGCTTGACTCTATTAGTTTTGTACCTTTTATCTTTTATTTATATTGGTTGGTTTAATTTCAAATTGATATCGAAACTTTATAATTTTATATTATATAATGTTGCGAAAATCAATATATTACGATTAATCATCAGAATCATTTAATATCTAATAATTTTATATTTTTATTATTTAATTTCTTATATTTTATTTTCTGAACATTAAGTGGTTGAATAACCGTCACTCTTGTAATTTTATATTTTTATTATTTAGTTCATACATTTTTCTTATTGTCTTTTTTTATTTTGAGTCTTACAGGGTTGAGCCACTATCACTCTTTTAATTTTATATTTTTACACTTTTATTTTCTACACTTTAATTTTTATCGCTACCAAATGGTACGGCCGCCAAAAGTATTTTAATTTTTAATATTTTAAATTTTTATTATTTAATATTTCATGTCTTATAATTAAATTTATGGCCGTATTACAACTGTTACGGCCATCTCGATTATTACTAATTTAATGTTTTAATTTTCTATTAATTTTTTGAAATATCAAATTGTTATAAAATTAGTTTTGCATGAAAAAATTAACTCCATATAAATACGATATCCAACTTATTGAAAAGACTACACCGAATCCTTATACACTCGTAAGGTTAAAAAAATACCATACTTATTGAGGTTCGGTCAATAAAGCACATTACTCCATAACTTTTATTAATAATTGTTCAAAAAAATTATGTTTATTTTCGAAAGTGAAAGGAACAATTCTTTGATGTCTTCGTACAATTTCAATATTAGAGTGACAATGAATATAAGTATACTAGAGTATTTGATATATATTGTTAGTTGTATGGAATACGGCACCAAAAGATTTCATCAAGGACACTACATCTCAATAGGGTGATCGAGAAAATGAATTGAACGCCAATTGAGAAAGTCCGTTGTATATTTTTAGAGGCAAAGCTTCATAGCTTATTTTTGAGGGAAGCCGTGGACACAGTGGCTCATATAATCAACCTCTCACCTAGTAGCTCTCTAAATGGTGACGTATTCGAAATGGTGTGATTTGGAAATGAGGTCTCCTATGATGACTTGTGTGTGTTTAGGTGTAAGTCTTTTGTCCACATTCCAAAAGATAAGAGGTCCAAACTTGAAGTGAAGATGAGACAATACATCTTTCTCAATTACGAGGAAGATAAATTTAGCTATTGGTTTTATCATCTAATGGAAAGATGCTTGTGAGGTTAAGAGATGTGGTGTTCATGAACGATGAGATCATCAAAGATATTAGTAAGGCATATAAGATGATCTTCAATAAAAATAATAACCAACTTCATGATATGAATCTTAAATCTTTCACACCAATGATGATTCAAACCGAAGATAGTGCACAAGGTGTTCACAAAGATGACAAAGACCACTTTGATAAGGTGAATGATGCTGATATGGATGTTAATACTCATGATGATTCTCATTATTATATTCTTGAACTTGGACTACAATCTCACTCTAACTATCCACGAGAGCTCGACGGCCCTCCTCTCACATATTGGCTGATAAGTATATGTTACTTACCAATTGTGGAGAATTTGAATGCTTTGATGAAGCAATGGTGGATATACACTGGGAGCTAATAAAATCCATACAAGATAAGATGAAATTCTTATAAGAAAATCACACTTTTGAGCCAACCAAATTATCTAAGGGCAAGCATGTTTTGAAGACCATGTATGTTTTCTACTTAAAATCAGATAAGAACAACTCACAACCAATGTATAATGTGAGATTGGTCCCATTGTGAGAAGATTTTTACTCCTATTGTAGAGATGTCTTCCGTTAGGATTGTTCTTGTTTAACCATGACCTTCGATCTAGAAATTAAACCATTAGATATCGGATGACTTTCCTCCATGGTAATTTTGAGGAGAAAATCCATATGGAGCAACTGAAAGGATTTTGAGTTGAAGGGAATGAGTTAAATCTACTGAAAGACTATTTCAGGCTATTATATCTTCATTCAATTATCTTTGAAAGAAGACTTTATAATTTTTTTACTCTATGTGAATGGCATGCTTAAATGGAATGGAATGCCTCCTAAATTATTGTATTGAAGAAGCATCTTTGGAACTCTTTTGCTATAAATGATTTGTGGCCGGTGAAAGAAATTCTTGGTATAAAAATCTTTCATAACCAAAAAGTAAAAAAATTTTGAATGTTTCAATAAAGTTATATTGAAAAAGTATTTTAATATTTTAATATGAAGAAATCCAAACTAGTGAGTACTCTATTGGCTAATCATTTTAACTAAATACTCGATAATGTCCTTCTATAGATGATGAGAAGATCAGCATGAGACACATTGCTTACTCTTCAGCCATTGATAGTTAAATGTATACAATTATGTGTACAAGATGGGATATAGCTCATGTGGTTGGATCAATAAGCCAATTCATTTTTAATCTCGAAAAAAACTATTGGCTTATAATGAAATAGAAACTGATATATTTTTAGGAAACTTTCAAGATGTGTCTACACTTTAAAAATTGTAAGTCACTTCTAATCAAGTACGGTAATACTACATTGGCAGACGATATTGACTCTCAAAAATTATTCTTGAGCTATGTAGTTATGTTTATAGGAGAAGCTGTATCTTAGTAGTCAAAACTGTAAAAATATGTTATTCTCTCTATCATTGAAGTTGAATACATTGTGGTGATGAAAGTGAGTAAGAAAAGTTATGGATAAGAAAGTTCATCCAAGAGCTCAACTTTAAGCAAGAGCGGTATAAAATACTTTGTGATAATCAAATCTCCATCCAATTTTGTAGAAACTCATCATTTTATTTCAGATCAAAATATATTAATATTTGATATAATTAGGTGAGGAATATTATTAATTTAGAGTTATTGGCACTCGTTAATGTCAATATCGAAGAAAATGGATCAAATATTATTAGAAATATTTTCTATTAATATATTCCATGGCTAAGTCAAGCAAGTATTTGGAGTATTATTAAGTATCATGAAGATACATGCTAAAAATTTGCAAATGCGCAACTTTCATTATCCACGACTGACTTGAGTCTAATCCACATATGAGTATATTTTGTCCTGATTATTCACACCCGATGTGTGCTCAAGCTGTGCACAAGTATACTTTGTCTAAATTTCTCACGCTGGATATGCGCCCGAGTCGATGTGTGCCTGAGTTGTGCATAAGTGTACTTTGTTTAGATTGTTCATACCCAATGTGCACTCGAGCCGTACACGAGCATACTTTGTCCAAATAGCTCATACTGGATGTGCACCTGAGCTGCATATGAATGCTATTTACATAGATTGCTTGTGTCCAATGTGCTCTCAAATGGTGTACATGCATAGGGACGCAGACCCCTTGTTTTATATTTTGTGCCTAACATGTACTTGTGTGACGCATGTGTGTTAAGGTGTGGACTTCTTCTTTATTGCTTGTTTTTGACCTAGTTTTTCATACTTTCTATAAATCTCATTTTCACAACTTAAGGAGAGATTGAAAACTAATTATGAATTGGCTGCTCTTCCAAACTTTCCTTGAATGCATGTGAATAGCCTCTTTTAAAAAATCATTCATTTATTATTGAGCTCTAATGTTAAGGCTTACTCATTACACATTCCTCTATAAGTTTCTCTTAATGTACACACCTATTCCAGCCTAATAAACTTTGTTGCGGCGTAGGTGGTATAAAAATTGAAATCTAATGATATATAGAGATTCTACTACTTGTGAAGCAAAATCGACGAGAAAATCAAAATGTGCCTAGTTCTGTTGTTGAAGGAAAATCTAAGAAACTTCTTGGTATGGGTCACAAGTTAAGAATAAGTCAACTAATATTTATTATGTCTGTAACATTTGAGTTATAAGTTAACTTTTGCTTCATCATAAAAAATCTTATCTTACTCATTTATTATTCATCATACAAATTTGTTTAATACACATCTAGATTTGAGTATACTTTACATATATTATATATTTTGGTATATTTTACTTCCATAATTTTAAAAAGGGTTGAAGTATATTGAGATTAGGGACCCCCTAATATTTTTCAAACATGATGACAAAGGTAGTATAAAGAGGAAACTTAAAACTTGTCGAATAATAGTCAGAATGGTGATGCCCCCACAAGATTGTGAGAGAAATTTTATTGGATTTCGGGTCACTTCATTATAAGTTCAAAACCCATTGGCATATCGTCCAATGGCATGTGTAATTTGTATGAGATTAGGCTTGATTGAAGGAAACTTTTGAGTGGTATATAATAGAGAGCTGAACTAAGTATATACACAGTTTGACAAGAATAGCAATGCCTAATACGCATTTAAGGAAAACCTTGCATCAACACTTGACGTAATTTTAGGGTATTAATTGCTATCCTTTTGAAATTTTTAGTACTAGCACTATAAGAAAAAAAAGAGGAAGAGAGAGAGAGAAAAAAAGAAGGTGAAGATTTACTCATTTCTTTGAGTTTTAAAATGTATTTTATTCTTCACAAACCTTAAATATGTTATTTTCATTGATGTAAAGCACATTTTACCGATAACTTTTCTTCTTGTTTAACTTATACTTTCTGTTGTTCAATTTTATTATTATAATATATTATACCCTTATATTTGTTAAAAATTTTTATAAACGAAATTCGCCGTATATTGAATTATTTTTGAAACTCAAGTCTCATGGTTTTTTCTCTCATATCCAAGGGGATTTCTACAAAAAATATTATATCTTATTATTTATAATTATTGTTTTATACTGTATATTATCGTATTATCTCCTAATAAATTTAAATAAATGGTTCAAAAATAATTATTGTAAATATTAGTTCTTGACTTTGTGAGCAAAGTTTTAACATTCAGATCCCAACTTCTGAATGATATTTATGATTTTAGAGTTTACGTCATTATTTTTCTATTATAAAAATTGAATTCTCAAATCTTAATGGCATACAAATACGTAAAACATACAACTTAACTACAAAATCCCTAATTAATAATTCAAATATCCAACATCAAATTTTATCGTGACACATGGATCTTAATATCCCAAAAATAAAATATCAGAACACTATAGTCGCACATGCCATGTGACAATGATGGAGTTATGTGGCAGACATGTTGTGCCTCTGTGGTATTTGAATATTTTTAGTGGTTTTATCAATTATTCTTACTATAAACCACAATTTAACTAACTTAATATATAAGCATCTTTTTAAATTGATTAAATATGTATTTTTTGTATCATATTTATCTATAAATGTACATGTATCATCGTTTTTGGAATAAAGAGAAAATAGAAAAAGATATGAGAAAGATAAACTTATAAATATCAAATTGATATTATTAATTATTTTCTGTGAGAAACAGTTAACAAGATGCAGATGATTTTATTTTCACAAGAGGGTTTTGGTTTAATTTTGTTAATGTAAAACGCAATCAAATAAGGCTTACTTATATCCTTAAGATGATTTGTGCAAATATTTTTGAACCTATAAAGGGCAAACAATGTATTAGAAAAAAAAAATGATGTTGCAATACGTGTTGAAATCTTACATTTAATATATTTTTTTTGTTCACAGGGTAATTATCAAAGGTCCTGATTTTTTCCAGCAAAGAATAAAGATATGGATATCATCTTATTATGATTATTAAATATATTGCTCTAATATAAAATAGAACATGACGAAAAGATGATCTGAGCTAAAATATATATAAATAGTAAAGCATCAAACTCAATGTGATTGAATCATTGAATACACTGCCAGTAACGTTAAAAACGTGCCTTAATTAGCAATCTAAGTTCAAAATTATCCGTTTCCAAAGATGGTGCATCAAAATAAAAGCATACAATTCATATGCTATCCCACTGACATATAACCAGACTCCAAGAGTAACGGCAGCGGCATAATCGTATTTTTCCGGCATCAAATCACCAATCTAATATGCCATAGCTTTCGATGGAGTGAAAATGACATTAAATTAAAATATACGGCGCTCGTGCTTTCCCATACTGTATATATAGAGAAAGATTGTGATTGTGTTTTCCCATAGTGCAGACATGGACAAGTGCTAACTGAGTGTGCTAAAGAAAAATATTTATTCGATTACGCTAGTCTGCATATGATAAATATTTTTGTTGGATACTTCGATTTACATTAACTTAATCCTAATTAGATATTACTTACGAATTCTATAAATTTGGAATATTTGTATTTATATATAAAAACTGCCCAACGTCTCTATTTTTAAATGCAAATTTCTAGACTCTAAAATCTGAATTTGTAATAATAATAATTTTTCAAGTTATGATTTGTAATTGAAAAAAAAAATTCAATATCATTTAATTATTTATTGACCATAACAAATATCTTACTAATGCGAGTCTTATAATACTATTATTGCGTCAACCAACCTTTATATTAATCCATAGCATTATTGTCATCGGAGTAGCATAGACAGTGCTGATGCTTCCTTAGTTATTCCAAATGATAAACATGAATTTAATATAGCGTGGGGCATATCCACGCACAAACAATAAACAAACATTCATTATTCAGAGGTTTCCATGAGAAACTATCTCATATAAGTCGGTCTATTTTACATTATTATTATATAAAGACACAAATAATCACATATGTAAACTATTTAATTGGATGCTAAAATGTGTAATGATTATCAATTCGCACCTGGCATTTGGATTCTAGTACGAAGAAATTTGGAGTTATTTATTAAATTATTTTATCCGAATCTTATACAATACTGTAATATATTAGAATTTTGAAAGAATTTGAATTCATTTCTTTAAATTTTTTTTAACATTCAAGTCAATATATTTTTTAAAAAATTAAAATATAGAAGAGATTAAGAAGATGAAAAAGAGTAAGTGGAGGACATGGCCCTGCATAATCTTTTAAGAACAAGTAAGTTAGAGGGCTGTGCTATGTGCTCGTTGTTTTCCGAATTTCATTCCTTTTTCACAGGAAAAGATGCATATTGATAGTCATAATGTTAATTGTTAGCGATTTCTTGAAAAGAAATAATTAGTTATAATCTAAGTGATTAGACCAATTGAAAGCTGATGACTATAATCACCATTATATACGTTTTAATTGTGGGGTCAACTAAAAGTAAATGATGTCTAAAGGTTGAAATGATAATGGGTAGTTGATATTTGTCAATCTAGAAACCTTTGCTTGGCCTGATCGTAGAGTAAACGAATTGCTCGGTTAAATGAACCGCTCAACTGAATACTTAGATATACTACCATTCGGGCATTTAACTCAGTTTGATTTATATTTCGGTTAATAATCATTTAGTCACTTGTTGGATCTTGATTTTTTTTACATATAAGTCGGTCTATTTTACATTATTATTATATAAAGACAAATAATCATATATGTAAACTACTTAATTGGATGCTAAAATGTGTAATTGTTATCAATTCGCATCTGGAATCTAGATTCTACTATGAAGAAATTTGGAGTTATTTATTGAATCATTTTATCTGAATTCTGCACAATATAGTAATATATTAAAATTTTGAAGGAAGTTGGATTCATTTCCTAAAATTTTTTCCAACATTCAAGTCAATATGTTTTCTAAAAAATTGAAATATGGAAGAGATTAAGGGGATGAGAGAAAGTAAGTAGAGGACATGGCTCCACATAATCTTATAAGAATAAGTAAGTCAGAGGGATGTGCTATATGCTCATTGTTTTTGGATTTCGGTTCCTTTTTCATAGGAAAAGATACATATTGATAGTCATAATGTTAGTTGTTACTAGTTTCTTGAAAAAAATAATTAGTTATAATCTAAGTGATTAGACCAATTGAAAGTTGATGACTATAACCACCATTATATACGTTTTAATTGTGGAGTTAATTGAAAGTAAATGACGCCTAAAGATTGAATTGATAGTGGGTAGTTGATATTTGTCAATTTAGAAACCTTTGCTTGGGCTAATTGTAGAATAAACAAATTACTCGGTTAAATAAACCTCTCAACTGAATACTTAGATATGCCACCATTCGGATATATAACTCAGTTTAATTTATATTTTGATTGATAATCGTTTAGTCACTTGTTGGATCTTGATTTTTTTTAACTAGAGCTTTGTTAAGACATGATGTTATATTATTCCTTGAGCTTGGGTATAACAGATTAGACAGTATTGCCTCATTTTTTTTCCATCTTGGCCTATCAACTATAGGCTCACTAAGCTGATGAATTATGCTAGATTGATTAATACTCTATTCAATACTAGCCTCCAATGCTTAGAGATTAAATTCAAGCTCCAATAAAGCTTAAAAAAAAGGAAGAATCAAATTAGCCTAGCCTTTGAAACTATTTAAATGTTCCTTTCCAAAGAACTTGAAGTCAATAAGTAATCTTTGCAAATTAGTTGTGTCAATCATATCCTGCTACCCTATGGCTTCTGCAATGATTCTTTGACTATTGATCATATGTCGTGATAATGATTAATTGCATCAATATAGACCACGTGTGTATATTTTATTGTATTCAATGGATAAATAACGGAGAATATATAAAAATTTTAAAATATTTAGATGAATAGGAGTCCATGAGAATTTATGATAATCTATACTTTTTTTTAATACGTACTCTAATCCGGTGGTTCAGATTATTGATCTTGAAAAAAAATGATTATAATCTAGTGGTAATCATAAATAGTGGTATTTGAGATATCACAATAGAAAAGCATTATAAGTAGTATAACTCTACAGCTTTTGTAGGACTGTGAAGATAATGAAGATGTTACAAATGCTAGAGGCTATGTAAGACTTACCCAGCCAATGGAAATGGTTTCGGTAGAATCCTTATTGTATTCCTAATGTTTAACTGTCCTTATAACTCTTAGGCTATGGATACAATATAGTGTTTAATATCAGACAATTATTAATATATTATATGTTATTATTAATTTTTTATATATTTAATATTATAATTTGAAATGTTAAATTGTGTTCTAATATTATTATTAATTTTATTTACTTGTTTGGCATTTATCTTGTTTTTGCATTTTCTAAAGTTTAGATTAAAGATGTATCGTAGTGCCACTCGGAGTTTGTGTAATAACTATTGTGCACCAAGTAAAGGTGATTTCAGAGTCTAGAAATTTTATAAGTAAGAGTAGAAAATATTTTTCTTTTAATTATTATTTTTTTCGAAAGTGATTAGATATTTATTCTTTGGATTGTATTCATTGGTTTTGTGGATGTATCAGATATTTTATTTCTCCATATGGTTATGAGAATTGAACATTTATTGATATTTTAATTGTGAGTTTGTTTATTTTGATGAATATTTATATTTACAATGAATAATTGATAGTTTTTATGGTTTAAGGTTTCTACATGAGTGGTTTGGGCCAAATCTGCTAATTTGAGTTCAAATCACATCTTATCTTCTTGGTAATCTTTTATTTATGTTATTTTAAATCACGTGCATGACTTTTTTAGTTTTTCTTTAGCTAGGTAGAAATTTTCTTTGACTAAAACTTATATCAAGAGTTAAAAATTCTCTTAATTTGGTTGAGACAATTGTTATCTCATGGTGGAAAGATCTCGGGAAACAAAAAATTTGATTATATATCAAACTTATAAGTATTGATTACCTTATAATAGTTACCAAATCATTAGATGTGTGAATATGCAGTCTTTAGTTTTCAAAAATAGAATAAGATTTGAGGAGAGTATTTTGATATCTTATATTTTTGATATCTCTATTGAGATAGATTCAATAAAATCTATATTATTATTGAGATTCAAATTTGATAAAATTTTTGTCGTATTTGTGATGTTTGGGTTTGGCAAAACCCATCAATTTGGTACTGTTCTTACATGCTATACAGTCATAGTTATGACTAGTTGTAGAGTATTGTATAAAGTTTATTATTGAATTTTATATTATTTTATTACTTTTTTATATTTTAATATTATTTATTTGAGATGATTATTAATTATTATACTTATATTATTATCAATTGTTAGATATATGGCTTACTCTTACATGAGAAGGATCTCAAATATTCGATGTCTTATATTACAGTTGGTGATTACTTTTATAGATTCATTAGTTTTTTAGAGATGGTTCTTGAATGCTGTGTCTCTCATTATCGATAATAATGTATGATAAAATTTATTATTTTAATATTATTTTTATTAAAAGTATTTGTGATTATTATTGATATTTTATTTATGATATTATTTATTATGATGAATCATATAATCTTTAAAAGTTAGTGTAATGATTTGGGTCACTTTTATGAACCTAATTTGGATCACTACAAATTTAGTCTCAAAGGCAATATAAGGTTTTCTCCTTTTGTTCGTACTTTTCTTGCTCTCTCGTGTTTGAATAATTCTCAATATAGATGGTTAGGTTAAGAGAAATTAGAGTATTTATACCTAGGATCAAAAGACTCGTATTTGAAACATTGAAAACACGAAAGTTGTGCACTGGTGTTGGAATGCCAGCAGAAGATGAGTTGTGTGCTTCAAGCTTGTTGATTTTGTAAAATTTGCATGTGCATTCTACATCTGTCCCCTGTGCATGGAGCAGTTGTAATATATGCATGTGCATCCTTCATGTGTCCATCATACTTAAAGTTACAAGCACATATACATCGTTTAACTGTCTATTTTTTTACATTTTAAACTTGTCTTGAATCAAATTTAAATACAATGAAAAAAAAGACAAGTATAATGTAAGTGGGTCTAATTTTTATCATAAAAATTGACTAATATAATAGACTTAACAGGACGTGCGGGTAGATGGCAACCCCACAATTAGGAATATTTATTCTCTAAAATCTTGAAACAAAAAATAAAACCTCATTATTGCTTCCACTTTTTTGCCTTTCTACACTAGGAATAACTATTTGGATCCCAAGATTTAACTAAACAAAATAATAAAAGCCATGAACCTACTTAATAATAAAATAATAAACAAAATAAAAAATTTTAACCTAAAATAGTACTAATATTCTATTTAACTACACAATCGCTGAGTGTGAAAAACGGACTTGCTTTTTTATTTGTTGCATCTAGGGTTTCCAGTTGTTATATGAATTAGAGAGCCTTCTAATTTTTCATTGCGGGTCGACCTGGATCGATTTCGGTCTTCGTTACTAATAACCTTAAACCTGCACAACACAAACCATAAATAAGATGTCAGAGAATAATAGGGGGCTATCTCCCGTTGACACTCCGACACTCAAGTCAGAAATTTTCTATAATAAACGGAGAAATACATGTTTAAAGGTAAACATGGTGGACATGCAAAGATGCAGCGATGATGGGAGTGTGAGAGGGATGTATTGGAAGGTTTGAGTTCCATAAATGCGCTTGATAAAGGGGCGGCTTAGAAGTGTGCCCGGTAGAAGGGCTACTTGGAGGTGTGCCCGCGGAGGGCGGTTTAGATATGCGCCCGGTAGAGGGGCGCCATAAAGGTGCCCCTATGGAGGGCGACTCAGAGATACACCCGACTTAGAGGTGCGCCCGCAGATGGCGGCTTTAAGAAAAAGGACAAAATTGTACTGGAGAGTCAACATTTTAGCTACCTAAGCGGATAGTTGACTTTTGGACAACGAGCTCCTGACTCAGGGATGGGAGAGATGTGGCTCCAAGACGGATGGATGAAGACCTCCGGACAGGAGGGAGGGCTGAGAGCCCCTTGATGGCGGAGGGCTGAAGGCCTCCGGATGGGAGGAGGGTTGAGAGCCTCATAGCGGCGGAGGGTTAAGGGCTTCCGGGATTAGTGAAGAGCTAACGGCCTCCTAGCTGGCTGAGGGCTGACGGCCTCTGGATAGGCGGAGGGTTGAAGGCCTCCTAGCTCGTGGAGGGCTAGCGGCCTCCGGAATTGGCGGAGGGCTGACTGCCTCCGGACTGGCGGAGGGCTGTGGGCCTCTGAGATTGGCGGAGAGCTGAATGCCTTCTAGCTGGTGGAGGGCTGATGGCCTTCGGATAGGAGGAGAGCTGACGACTTCCATATGAGCGAAGAGTTGAAGGCCTCCTAGCTGGCAGAGTGCTGATGGTCTCCGGACGAGAGGAGGGTTGAAGGCCTCCTAGCGGCGGAGGGTCGATGATCTCCAAATGAGAGAAAGACTAAAAGTCTCAAGAACTGGTGGTAGCCGAGGGGCGCTGGACAAGCGGAGAGCCGAGGGGCCTCTTGGATGAGAGGGGAGTCGAGGGTCTCCTGCCCGTCAGCTTGTTATTCATTGAAGATTGGCTAGAAACAACTATACCCTTCTCCGAGTTATATGAAACATTATGAAGTTTCTTCGAGTTTTTTCAATTTGTCCTTCAATATTTGAGGGTGCCTATTTTTATAGTGAAATTTGTAGATGCACTGTTTATTCAAAAGTAATGAGAAATTTTTACTTTGAAAGAATTATGTTTGATTGTGGACTTGTTGCGGGAACTGACTCATTAGGTCCATAATTACTGGACCAATCATTATTTTTTTTATTTTTTCAATTTTTTTATTGAACTTCTGTGCGAAAGTAGCAGCACTAACCGGCCACTAAAGCCATGATGTTTCTTTTATGGTTAATGGCATGTTGCCCAATTCTATTGATCCTGCCAGGCTTCGAATGAGCTCCTTTTACCCAATCCTATCAGTAAACTGATTGAGACTCATAAACTAATTAAACCATCGTATACAGAGAGAGAGAGAGAGAGAGAGAGAGAGCAAAAGTAAAAAGTGAAACGAAAAGAAGTGCGATAAGGTATCAATAATTAGTTCAAGATCCATTGAGGACGCGATAACTTTATTTATTTAATAATGGGTCCCATTAAAGGACACCCTTTATATATTTGTTCAGATATTTCAGAGGAGTTAATATCCATTATATATGTATTTGTATTAGCAAGCTCCAATCATAATACATAAATAATGAGATATTATAGCATATATCCTAAAATTATTTATTGAGTGTCCCAAATATTTAACTTCATGAAAATAGTTTAATTTTTTTAACATTAATATTATTAATAGCTGACAAGAAATTAAATCTCATAAATTAAAGTATCCAGTATGTAATAAGATTTAATTTATTATTATGTTTTTTATTTTATATTATACCTATAATCGGTTTAAATAATTATGAATCTTTTTTTTTTCGTTTAAAGAAAACATATTTATAGCTGTCTTTTACTTAATGAAGAATCTTAGCCTTCCCTTCATTGATTTAAGAAAAAATTAAGGTTTATAATCTCATCAGTAGATATTGTACATCAAGTAAATTCATACACTAAGCAAAAAAAAAAAAAAAAAATTGAACTCATGACCATCCCGGATTCAATTGATTTTTCCATTTCAACTTGCTAATTCATATAGATTTTCAAGATTTTTTTATAAGTAGATATGTATACTTTGGATCCAGCATAATTCACCCGTTTGTCTCTGCAAATAGTGAAGGGGATGTAATATACATAATAAGAACACTAGTCTTTTTCAAAGGACAGAAGATGAGCATGCCGCTCTAAAGGACTATGCAATGGAATTCCACCATGGATGAAAAGATCACAAGTTCTTATCTATGCACGTGTCACTCGTTTAGAAAATGTGATAATAAAGTACTTAGGTGCACATAAGAAAACTTGATGGAAGTTATTTCAAAAGTGAGGTGGTGTTGGTCCATTTACATATTTTCTCTGTTGGTGCGGTTGATGGGTGGGCCAAAATAAGATTACTGTTGAATGCCACTCATGCGGGCTTGCGCTTCATGTTTTTTTTCTGTCCTTTTTATCATATGTGGCGGAATTATTGTGGCAGAATTGTCCTTAGCACATTTATTTTACGTTATATTTATATTTATTTTTTTTATTAATTTTTTATTACATCTTTTATGGCTGATCTAAATAAGAAAAAAATCTTCAAAAATCATTAACAATAATAAAAGAAATATTTTTAAAAAATTATAAAGTGTGTTATAATATTATTTCTATTAAAATAATATTTTATCCCTTGTAAATGTAAATGAGTTCGTATAAATCGTTTTGATGATATAATAAAATATTATTTCACTATTTTATGCTAATAAAATTAAATCTAAAATTCTAATTAAATCAAAATTATTTTATAACAAAAAATTATTTCTATGAACTAACAATTAATTAACATCTAATCTTATGTTGTGTTTTAGTCTCATTTCTCGTGTGCGCGCACTGTCTCTCAAATCTAACCACACTATTTCCACTGATAGCCGAAAAAGGGAACAAAAAGTGTGCCAATTCAACATAAAAAATCCATAAACAATAATTTTCCAAATGTCTTGTTAAAATATCCATATAGATCTGCATTGACAGGTGCAAATACACTTAACAAAAGCGCCTAAACCATCCCTCATAGGGCACCCGTGCTATACCTTGTGCGGTTCTAAAACAACCGAGCACTATAAAAACAATATAAAATGTTAAAAAAATATATAAATATCCGACTACTCACAAGTAGTTCAACAATTTCAAAGTGGACATTTAGTTTCTTTATAAATTTGAAAATCTACTGTCTTCCCACACCATTTTCAATATTACAAAGTATAAGATCCCAAAAATCTTAAAAATTATGCATCAATAATGATGTCTAACAATTTAATTACTTTTTTTAGTCAAATATTGTTAGAATTAAATGCTTGTTTAAATCGCGAGGAAATACGTTGTAGATGATAGTAAGCACACAATAATCAAGCACAAATAATAAAGACACGATTTTTACGAGGAAAACTCCCTATGAAACAAATGAGAAAAAACCACGGGATACAAAATCTGAAATTTTCACTAGCAGCAGTTGATCGGTTAAACAAACCCCAAATCACAAGAATCAATATCAACTAGTTTTGGACAACCCGTACAAGAAATATAAAGACCAAGAATCGAGATAAAACTAGGCAGATGTTTTTCACAGCAGCAAAAACGTCGTATGTGTGATTACTGAAGATTGGAACTTGATTGAAAACCCAAACGGAGGCTCAAATCTTCATATTCTTCTTATTCTTCTTCTCTCTCTTTTTCTTCTCTGGAATGGCGCTCAAAGTGATTCGATTAACCTAAAAACGCAAAGTGCGCGTTTTATATAATTGGCGCACGCTCAAACGCCTGTCGAGCGCGCAGCGGGTGCAGGCCTGTGCTCGAGCGCACAGCGAGCGGGGAACATACTGGAATTTCCGTTCGAGCGCCATTTGGGCGCACAGCGAGTGGAGGCACACTGGAATTTTCAGCTCGAGCGCCCAGCAGGCGCAACTCGATCTTTCTTCATGCGGTGATGATATTTACCTCCATCCGCCACATCAAGTGGGTATGGGCCCACACGAGAGTGACCCATAACCCAACAAACTTCCCCTCACGACTGTGTGGGGCCATTCATCGTCATCCCAGCAATTGAATAGCAAGTTTCAAGCTTTCCCTTTTGTAATACCTTGGTCATCATATATGATCCATTCTCCTCGGTCCCGATCTTTCTCAACACCAACGAACCCGTGTCAATAACATTCCGCACCCATTGATACCTCACATCGATATGCTTTGATTTGGCATGAAAAGACAAGTTCTTGCCAAGATGAATCGAACTTTGACTATCACAAAACAACACATACCGTTTCTGTTTGAGACTAAGTTCCCGAATGAATTTCTTTATCCATAGCATCTCCTTACTTGCCTCTGTAATAGCAATGAATCCCGCTTCAGTAGTGGAGAGAGCAATATACCTCTGCCATCTCGATTGCTAGGAAACGGCTCATCCTGCAAACATGACTAAATTTCCCGAAATAGACTTTCGTGAGTCGACATCACCCGTCATATCTGCATCAGTATATCCAACCAGAAGGGGCACGTTGCTTCCAAAGTATAAACACTGTTTAGAAGTTCCTTAGAGATACTTTAAAATCCATTTTACTGCGGACCAATGCTCATTATCGGGATTTGACAAGAATCGACTGACAACTCCAACAGCATAAGCTATATTTGATCTTATACACATCATGGCATACATTAGGCTACCCACAGCTGAAGAATAGGGTATGCCTTTCATATGTGCATTTTCATCTTCGGTAGAAGGACATTGACAATTGTTTAACTTGAAGTGATTGGCCAACGGTGTGCTCACTAGTTTTGCCTTTTCCATGTTGAAGCGTTGAATCACTTTCTCCACGTAGCTCTCTTGTGACATTCATAGTTTCCTTGATTTGCGATTATGAAAAATTCTAATTCCCAGAATTTGCTTCGCTGGTCCCAAATCATTCATAATAAAGGACTTTCCAAGCTGACACTTTAACTCCGTGATCCGAGAAGCATTATGCCAAACAATTAGCATATCATCCACATATAGCAAAAGAACAACAAAATCATCCTCTGAAAAAATCTGAACAAAAACACAATGATCCGATGTCGTCTTCTGATAGCCCTGATTTACCATGACAGATTCAAACTTCCTGTACCATTGCCTTGGTACTTGTTTCAAGCCATACAAACTATTCTTGAGATGACACACTAAGTTCTCCTTCTCATTGACAAAGAATTCCTCCGGTTACTTCATATAGATTTCTTCTTCAAGGTCACCGTGAAGAAACGTTGTTCGTACATCCATCTGTTCTACCTCCAGGTCAAGAACAGCAGCCAACCCGAGCACCACTCGAATGGAAGACATCTTTACCACTAGTGTAAAGATCTCGTTGAAGTCAATACCCTTTCGTTGATTGAAGCCCTTCACAACCAGTCTCGCTTTATACCTCGATTGTGAGCTATTTTCATATGTCTTCAGCCTAAAGACCCACTTATTTTTTAATGCTTGTCTTCCCTTTGACAGCCTCGTCAATTCAAATGTGTGATTTTCATACAACGATGCCATCTCTTCTTGAATAGCTTCCATCCACTCCGCCTTGTGTTCATCCTCCATTGCTTCATTAAAGTATTCGGGCTCTTCTCCATCTGTGAGTAACACATACTCCTCGACCGACAGACGAGTAGAGGGTCTTCAATCTCTCGTGGATCGTCGGAGTGAAACAGTCTCAATAGGCTCGGCAGTATCAGGAGGAATAGCCTCATCCTCATCACTATCGGGCACTGCAATCTCATGATCTTCTTCATTTTCAGCATTGCCTTGACTTTCATTCTGCTGACGAACAGGTATGGCAGAAGATCTGAATCACATGTTCGACAGTCATCATTTTTGGAGATAAACTCTGAACCTTAAAACTCCTTTTTTTGACGATATTTAAAAATACATGATCACATTTTTCAAAATAGATTTTAGATATTCCTCTATCAGCATAACTTTTCTATCAATTTAGGACAATTTGTAAGCAATATAAAATTAATTTAATATTGTCCAAAGTCTCTTAAATTATCTCTTGACCAAAAAATTTATGATCATTTATCTCTTTCCAATTAATTAGAGATAAACATATCCTCCTATACAACACCTCATAAAGTACTACACTAATATTCGACTGATAATTATTATTATAATTAAACTTTATCAATATTAAATAATTATCCTAATTGCTTTTTATCTTCAAAATAGAAGCTCTAAGCATATTTTCTTAAATCTAAACTGTTTACTCTGATTAACCATACATCTACAAAAAAAAGCCTATACTAAATTTTAACTTTGTTCCTAATTCTCTATACAAGTTATCCAAAAATTTAAACAAAATCGTAGGTCTCAATCTGATACAATTGATGTTGGGATTTCATGTAAATTCATAGCCTCATTAATATAAAGTCAAGCCAAAAGATCTCTTTAAGTTGTCCTAACCAAATAAAATATACTAATTTAGTTGACCGATCAACTATTACTCAAACAATATCATGATTTTCTCAACATTTTAGGTAATATATATCATTAAATCTATCATAATATACTCCCATTTTCAAATATGAATAAGTAAAGGTTGCAACATCATTATGGTTTACAATGTTTAACCTTGATTTATTGATGAACAACACATTTTCCCCTAAAAGTCATTGTTTTTCTCTTTATATTTCTTCACCAAAAGGATTTTTACATATCTTGGCACATCTTATTGATTTGGGATAGATAATATATCTAGCTCTATAGGTTTTATTCAAAATATCCTCCTTCAATTCTTCTACAATGGGCACATGAATGCAATATTAAAATTGTAGAGCTCCGTTCTCCTAAATCTTAAAGTTTGTTTGTGATTCATTGCTCCAATTTCTAGTACTATCCATTAGAAAGGGTACATTCCATCTGAATCTTCTTAATATTCTCAATGATCATTAGTTATGCCTAAAAATACAATAATATCACATAGGAACCTAATGAGTGAAGCCAAATGTTGCA
This sequence comes from Nepenthes gracilis, assembly GCA_033239525.1. Classification (NCBI taxonomy): domain Eukaryota; kingdom Viridiplantae; phylum Streptophyta; class Magnoliopsida; order Caryophyllales; family Nepenthaceae; genus Nepenthes; species Nepenthes gracilis. The sequence goes on along the minus strand of BSYO01000026.1, from coordinate 157,184 downwards.
GTTCTTCATTCCGTTCAACATTTTCAATTCTTTAATCATCATATGGGCCATCATATTAACTAATTTCTCGCTCATCACATATGCAACTAGGTTCGTTTTTCTAGGATAATGTTAAATCTCACAACTGTATCCTTTAAGCAAGTCCATCCAATTTTTCTACTGCATATTCAGTTTTTTCTATGAGAATAAATATTTTAGCGTTTTGTTGTCACATCCTCGACTTAAGATCCCAGATTTTAATATTTTATAACGTGTAATTAACTTAATATCACAATCTAACTCAATACCTGATATCAATTGGTTGATTGACTGACTTAAACGAAAACAATATGCCGAGACACGAACTTGTAACAAATATCATTAAATGGTTCAAATACTTATACATTATTTAAATATAGAATCTAAAAGTCACACCTTTAAGTAGTTTTAAAATTTAACAACTGTTTGACTTAAGCCTTAAGTAATAAAAGAGTATCATAATCAAAATCAGTGTATCTAAATATAAACTTAATCATGGTACTGAATTTAAACTTATACTAAATTGAACCTAAACATTATCATCGGTTAGTGACCATATATAATATTGACCAAAACCCAGACACTACTGTAATAAAGTATTTCTAGTACAATTAAAATAATCTAAACATCCTGAAAACTACTTTTTGTAAAGCCTTCTCCCGATTTGAAAATCCTTGCAAGTATATCTAACCTACTAATATAAAAGATCAACAAATAAAGGGCAACAATGTGTTTAATATTTAGTAAATTATGTATAAATTTTATATATGAATATATATTAAATGAAATATGTAGAGGACAATGTCAACACCAAATTTTGATACGCTGATAATCTTAGAAACTGTATACAAATCTCAAAACAAAACAAATCATATAACTACAAAAATCATGCTAAATTTCATACAACCTTTATGGATAATAGGAATTTGTGAAAATCATGAACGAATAATAATATGAAACATTCAAAAATCTTTCAAATGTATAAGGAATCAAAATTTAGTGATGACCTCACTAATAATAGTCGAATATCAAAATTTGGATTACGATTGTTTCCATATAACTAAATGCCACATAATATAATTCACGACTTGTAAGTTGGTCGACTATATATTATTTTATATAGTTAGGGTCAAATATCACTTTTTAGACCCATGGATATTAACTTTAACATTTGCTTTATAAAAAATGTAATAGGATATGTCTACATATATTTCATTAATTCTTTAAAATGGTCATTATTTAGTCAAAATTAAAGCATCTACATAAAATATAAATATATACCGTTTCTCTTGCTAGAGAAGCTAATCATTTTTATTAAAGTTAAAGTAGAGTTTTTTGTCACTTTTTTTTAACAATATATGACATACAAGAATAATAAAGTTAGAACCATTAACAACAAAAACTTAAGCGTGAAAACTACTGATATGTAACATTGTTTATGTTAAAATTTCAGGAATTCAATATAGTTTATAAAGTGTTATCAATTTCTTGTAAATAGAAAATATGTATAAATAAATACATAAAAATTATTAACATGCAGAGGCACAAGTATGGAAATAAATATGTAAGAACATTGATAAAAGATTTTCAATACCTAAATATGATTTATATAAATTTAAAATATAAAATTTATAAAATTTTATAAAATAATAATAGATTCACATGTATGTATGGTATAATCAATTTGATTGTGAAAATATCATCTGTATGAGTGTTAAATAAGAAATACTTAAAGATTTTAGGAAAGAATAACAATAAAGGAATAAATGACTTAGATGAATTTATTTTCACTTAAAATTTAACAAAACTGGTTTGATTTCTCATTAAATTTACCTTCTCATTCATTCTCCCTTTTTAATGCAAAGATGATCACCGTTAGCTCCAAACCGTGGGTTGGATAATTTTTTTCCATAAGTCTTTAGCTGTCTCTATTTATAAGCAATTATCTTCCTATACTACATTAAAATACACCCTAGCTAGTTCCTTAACACAATAGGCAACATATCGTCCAGATCCTTCTGGAATAGCTAATATTAGAGCGGTGGTCCAATGGTCCTTTAATTCCTAAAAACTTCTTTTACACTCTTCATCCCAACAAAATTCCATCTTCTTCTATGTTAGGTAACTCAATGACATCACAATCCTCAAAAAGTTATTCATAAATCTTCATCAATAACCAATCATCCCAAGAAAATATTGCACTATCATGACTGTTGTTGATCGACTATAATTCATCACAGCTTCAAACCTTTTAGGATAGACTAAGATGCTTCCTTTACCGATCATGTGGCTAAGAAAAACCTCTTCTTTGGGTAAAAATTCACATTTCTTCATATTTGTATATAGTCTTCTCTCTCTAAGTGTTTGTGAGGCAACTATTAAATGAATCTCGTGCTCTTTATAGTTTATTGAATAGATCAATATGTTATCGATAAAAGCCATCACAAATTTATCGATTTAAGGTCGGAACATTCAATTTATCAAATATATAAATACTATAGGGGCAATAGTTAATTTGAAAGGCATCACTAAAAGCTCATAATAACTTTATCTTATTCGGGAAGCCATCTTTACCTCATCTTCCTTCTTGATCCTCAATTAATAATACTCCTATCGAAGATTAATTTTTGAAAATACTTAAGAACCTTACAATTGATCAAATAAATTGTTTATTCTTGGCAATGGGAACTTCTTGATGGCTCTTTTGTTAAGCTTCCAACACTCTATATACAACCTCATAGAGCCATCCTTCATCTTCATAGTTAGAACGAGTGCACCCGAACACAACATACTTGGTTGAGTGAAACCATTCACAAACAACTCTCATAATTACTTCTTCAACTCCTTCAACTCCGAATGTGCCACCTATACAAAGTTTCAAAAACGAACACTGATCATAGCATTATCTCTATTTCAAAATCGATCTTCTTATTTGGTGGCAACCTAAGTAGATCTTTCAGAAATACATTCTCAAACTCACTTACTATGTTTATCTCTAATGCCAACACACTGTAGCTTTTAACGGTGGTAACATAGGTTAAGTATAATTGATACCCACCTTTGATAAAATGGCATGATGTAGAGCAAAAATCATATGGGTTAACCTTTTTTGTTTTATTCCTTGAAAAGAGGAAGGGTCACAATCCAAAATCATAAAATATATCCTCTTGTAGAAATAATTTGTATAACGTGATAGCATGTCAACCAATCTATATTTAAAATTGTATCAAAATTATGTATGTTTAACAAAATCAAGCCTACAACCAATTTAAACCTACTGGCAATTTAAACCCATTCGCCCAAATAATACATCTAGGGTATACAATATCGGTTATTAGGGATGTACCTGTATGCATAGACACTATAAATGAATAGTCTATAATCCTAGGTAGCAATTACAAATGACATATGAATTTAAGAGATACAAACAAATATGTCGATCTAGGATCTAACAACACATGTGGGAAAGTCTCAAAAAATAAAAGTTTACCTTCAAAAGAGACACATCTACATCCTTGGCCATCACTGAAATAGCTCTCTTAAAAATACATGGCTCTTTAGCCATTTTTCTCAAAGAGAAAGGGCTATTTTTGATCATATTGTCGAATTGGCGACAATTGAAGTATTCATTCATCTTCTTATAGTAAGTCCTTTGTCCTCACAACTTTTCACAATATAGGCACATGGGCATTAACTATCGCTAGCCTGATATGTCGTAGAGTTTAGCTACCACATTTGCACCCTTTTCAAGAGACTTTGAATCTTTTATAGAATCCACTTGACCCTAAATTTTGACCTCCTCAACTTACACTATTCTTTTCAAAAAACTTTCCTATGTCTAACACCTACTTGTACAACAAGGTCTAATTAATAACTTTCTGTAAGTTCTCAAACCTCAAAGTCCCCAGTTGCTTCTAAATAATGTCATTTAGCACTTACAAAAATTTCCATCATCTCGTCCATGACCATGCATGGAGCATAACAATCCAAATTGGTAAATTTGTTGTCATACTTGACCACAATTCTATTTTCTTGCCACAAACGGGTAAACTTATCTTTCTTCTATTCTTGTAAACTTGAAGGAAAGTATTTATCTAGAAATACTTCTAAAAATACATTCCACAAAGTTTGCTCATTTTCTAATCCCAATATGACTTTTCTTATTTACTCACATATAGTCTGCCTCTCCATTTAACTTGTACAAGGCAAACTTGACTTTATCTTCCTCCTAATAGTTGATTATTTTCAAAACATTCTCAATACATCGAATCTAGATTTTCACCTTCATCAGATTAGAATCTTCCATGAACTCCAGCACCCTTTTCATTCACAAAGTGATTGTACGCCATCAATGCAACCCCTAGAGTCATTATAGCTAACTCTGGATTTGATTATATTTGGACCATTTCATCCATCTCTTCTACTATCCTTGCCATTATAGTAAGATATTCCTCTACCCTGTTAGATCTTGGCCTACCCAATCTAGTTGATATCTTAATAGCTATCACAATATAATTAATTATTTCAAATTATCAAATCAAATAAGATAATTTCATTTTGACTTTCTTTAACACTATTTTAATTGTCACATCCTCAAGCTAATGTCTCAAATTTTTATATTTCATGACTCGTAATTAACTTAATATTAAAGTCAAACTCAATACTCGAAATCAATTGTTCAATTAACCAACTTAAATCTAAATAATATATCATGATGTGAATTTATAAAAAATACTATTAAATAGACTGAATAATGATGTAAGTTATCCAAATACTGAATCTAAAAGATATAACCAAAAGTGGTTTTAAAACTCGACAATTGCTTCACTTAAACCTTAAGAAGGAAAGAGTATCTTAACAAAAATTAGAGCATCTAAATATAAATTTTAACACGATACTGAATTCAAACTTATACTAAATTGAGCTTAAACATTATCACTAGCGAATAGCCATATACAATATTATCCAATACACGGAAACTATCATTTTGAATCATTTTTATTACAATTAAAATAATCTAAACATCTTAAAAACTATTATTCATAAAGTCTTCTCCGGATCCAACAATCCTTGCAAGTATATCAAATTTGCTAATCTAAAAGATTAAAAAAAAGTGGTAATAATGAATTTAATACTCAATAAAGCATATATAAATTTTATATATGAATACAGATCGAACGAAACATGCAGAGGATGATGACATAATCAAAATCTAATATGCCCATAATATTAATTTTTGATAAAGCATGTAGAAGTCATATAAATATTGAAAACATGCTGAATTTCATGTAGCATTTATGAATAACAGGAATATGAGGAAATTGTAAATGAATAATAATATGAAATATACTAAAAGCTTTCAAACTTATAAGGAATCAAATATTAATTATAATCATACTAATAAATGATGAATATTGAAGTTTGAATTATGGTTGTTTTCACATGGTCCAAAGCCATATGGAACAATTTAAGACCTGTTTATAGATCGATTATATATTATTTTCTACAGTCGGGATAAAATATGACTTTTTTGACCCATGAATGCTAGAATTGACATTTCTTTTATAAATAATATATTATAACATATCAATATATTTTTATTAATTTTCTGTAATGGTCATTATTTAATCAAAATTAAAAACTTTACGCAATTATTTTTATTTAAGTCAAAGTTTTCATCACTTTTCTTGTAAATATATGACATACATGAATAATAGTATAAGAATTGTTAACATATATAAACTTAAGTGTGAAATTTTGTTACAAGCAGAATCACTTGTGCTAAAATTTCAAAAATTTAACATAATTTATAAAATTTTATTGATTTCTTGTAGATGAAAAATATGCATGAATAAATATATAGAAATTGTTGACATGCAAAAGCACAAATGTAAAATTAACAACATATAAGAACATCTATATACAATAATTTTAACATTTAGTGACAAAATAATTTACCACCATTAATTATAAATTTGTCACTAAAAAATTTAATTACGAAATATTAATTTGTTACTAAAAATCTGTCACTAAACCTTTAGTGATGAATTTTTATTTTGTTACTAGAAGATTTCTTTAATAACAAAAAATAAATTGACATTATATAATATTCTTTAGTGATAAAATAATTTTATCACTAAAATATATTTTAATTTATCACTAAATAATATATTTAATAACAAATAATTGTCACAAAAAATATACAATTTTACCTCTAAATTATATACTTTAATGGATAAAATTTTAACACAAATATTGAATTTATATTGATCAAAAAAATACAAATAAATTTCATATAATAAAATAAAATTATCTTATAATAATTTAAAAAAATTTTAATACATTATGACAAATCTGTATAATATAATAAGATCTACTATTTCTTCCCTCTGCTTTAGCCATTTCCGGAAGGCTAAGAAGAATGTTGTAAGGGACCTGAAGAAGGCAGGTCTTAATATTGCTTCGTCAGCTAAGCCTGCCCAAAGGTTCCATCTTTTGGTTGGAGTATGTCTATCAAATTTCAGCAAAAAGAAGAGCTGCTCTGAAGCAAAGTGTCGAAGAGATGCTGATGGAAGACACCTGTAATTGATGCTTCTGATATAAAAGAGTGGATCCCCTTTGTATTGGGAAGGTATCTGCTGATGGTAGATTGGCTGATGATTGTAATTGGATGAAGCAATGCATTAGATTGATGTGGCATTGGCATCTAATCTGAATTTCAGAATGCATTGAATACCATTCATCTATATTGCTTTATCTATTTAACTTAAAAATTTAAAAAAAAAATAATATTAGTATAAGCATTTTTTATAATTTAATAAAATATACTTGAATTTAAACATTATAACCTCAACTTGAACTTATATACATGTCTTTTTTGAATGTTGAGATCATCTGATCTGATCTTTTATTTTTGTAGATATTCGACTGTTATGAACAATGAGTTATTTTAAAAATAACTCTGATATAATTCTAGATATCTTAACATAATCTAATTATATTCAGAAGTAAACTAAATAAATATGAAAAATAATATTTTTAACATTGCCTCAAAGGCTCTAACCTCCACTTGTTTTAAACACATGATCAGTCGAGGAAGAGAAAGCCAGTTGGCCCTTCAAGACTTTAGATTGGCTCATAGCTCCGCTAGCAGGCCTATTAAACTGATCACATAATGTTCTTATCAAACGGCCTTACAACTTTTACCTTCAATAAATAACATGTAAAGTGTACAGCCAAGTAATAAGACCTGAATAATGTTATTCATTATCATCATTAAAAGATCTAGGCAATTGCAACAAGCAGATTACTTGAAACCTAAATGACAAGCCACCATCCGCTCCTTGGACACTTTTATCATTCATTTGGTTAATTGTATTCTCAAGGTCCTGCAAACAATTACTTGTGTTATGATGAAATATAACTAAAAATGTGGACATTATAATGCTACATGGAATGAAAGGGAAATGAAATCAATAGAAGATCACAACAATTCATTTTGTTGTATGCTTGTTTACACACAGGTCCACACGTTTACTCATGCACATAGTTAGCAGTGTTTCAGTTAATCCCATAGGGCATCAGTATCCTGTGTTATATTAATTTGATGTGAAACGGGAAGGGAGAGCAGGTGTAGAAGTGAAAGAGAGTGGAAAGATTAGGGGGAGAAAAAAATATTCTCAATAGTTCAGCTTCATCTCTAACTGGTTAAACATAGAGATTTTATCCCTTGTGTAAGCATTAGATCAGAATCAAAATTAGGAAACATAAATCTAACAACTATTCATTACATATTTTCATTTAAGATACGTCATTGTTTATAACGCTGGACAATAATAGGGGATGCTTACCGAAACTGCATTACTTATTGTTACAAAGATTAAATGTAAGAATATGCCAAATATTAGTCTTCCAACTTTCATATCGACTTTGCATTGTGGTGGCTGTGGTTTTTACTTTGTATGATATCTGTTAGGAGGATATTAGTCTTTTAAGCCAGCTCTAAGGATCCTATACTTGTATTATGTAATACATTTGTTCTTGTGCAGTATGTGCCAGTCCTTCCATTATTGCAAGTACACACATGATGCGAACCAGCTGTCTATTTTTGCTGATGATGTTTTCCTAAGATGGCTCAGAGCGTCACACCACGTAGATTTTGACACCATGGCGGGTGCAGACAAGTTTGGGAATGTGTATTTTGTACGTTTACGGCAGTATGTGTCGGATGAAATTTCGGAAGACCCAACTGGCGGCAAGATAAAGTGGGAGCAGGGCAAGCTAAATGAGGCTTTTATTGTCTAGGTGATCTACATGACCGCGTAGAGAGAACACCCATCTCGACAGAAGGCCAAAAGGGGCTCTGCTTTTAAGGATTCATCAAATGTCTTTCCAGGACATCCAAAACAGCCATCCGGAATTAGACTCTTCCTATAAAGAATTCGGAATAAGTAAATCATATATGTAAGAAGTATAATTAGAAGCACGTATACGGTGGATTTAGAGTAAATAAGCTTGCCTTAATCATGGGTATTTTACCATCATGAACAAAATATCCACCAAAAACCATCACATACATACGAACTATTCTCTTTTGAATTTTCATCATATGAATTATTACTCCATTTGTGCTCCACACGAATGTCTAGCAACAAGTCCTCACCTGAATTCATGTCAGCCCTAGTTACTTAAGTAACAATTTCCAATAATTTAGCGTCCATCTCAGTTTCAATACACACCTAAGCAGCACCGACTCTCTCTAACATGCTCTACTTATACAAGTTCATCCCAGGTTTTCACTCCTTCAAAAAGAGAGGTTTCCCAAATAAAAACGAAGGTCAATTTCAAGCACTCCACACATCCATTATCATTTTTGAAGGAAAAAAAGATAAAATCCATTGTAGTTAACAAACACACGGCTAAGACTGAACTAGCCCTAAATTTTAGGGATTAGAGCCACCACGGAAGGGCATGTAATTTTCTTTTCAATAAATTTGTACTCCTCTACCAGCCAGCGCCTCGTACGGGGCACCTCACTTGGGGAACGAATGAAAAGCCTTTCATCCTTGGTACAAGGAGGAAAGAAAGAAGACTGCGAGCTTCGAAACACCAAAAGAAAATAGGACCAAATTGGCCTAAAAGATTCTATGCTCTCTCCTCAAAGCCACAGCTAACTTGGTGGCATGTCAGCCGTATAAACGTCTCCGATTAGAAAGCGAAAAATTGATTAAAATAGTTCCCATTTGTAATCTTTTTTTTTTTCTGTTCTAAAATTTTATTGTCACAAAGGGGACTCGTCGATAAGCTTTCAAGTACAAATACGTCACCAAGCCACCCGACAATAGTTAGAAAGAGAAGCTGTCCAACTCAACGATGAGCTCAATCCCTTCGTAAAATAATTTTATTTCAAAAGCAAGCGTGAGTAAGACCTATCTTTTTACTACAGTCAATTACTTTTTTCAAAACAGAACTCTCCATGAAGGCCTCAAAAGAAATGCCAGCCTTTTTCATCACCTAAGCAATTTCTTCTTCGACCTACAGTATGAATAGACAATCAATACACTGATAATCATCAAATATTTAGAATGAATATAAGGAGCTATATTATATAAAATTTTTTTTGAATGCAAGACATTTTCATTCATCTTAATTCTCTGTCCGGTAAATATAAGGTTCTGTCTTGAGCACTCATGAATGTTGCTACCATTAATATACTCATTGGGACCAAATTTTTGAAAAGTCTCTCTGTGATCAATTTTTTTGAAATAACTTTTTAAATGCACCAAAGTTGGTACATTTCTATACTTGATACTATTAAAAGTATTGCTATTCACAGTTGAAATCCTGGTGTAAGCTTCAAATCTTCAACCGCTGCTTGAATTTGATATTTATTATCCATTGAAACTACAAATATTAATAGACCTTGAGTTAAATTTAACAATTTTAATATATAAAGTTGATTCCTTTTCTTTAAAAAAAAAAAATTCATTCCTTAAAATAAGTGCAAAAAAAAGAAACATACCTATTTTTTGGAGAGGGTTGAGCAAGGGGAGTAAATAAAGATTAGCTGCATCAGTAGTAGCAAATAATTTGTTATCAACAGATCAATAATAATGCGGCAGCACTCCAACATTAGCAGTACACAAGCTGATTATAATAGCATCAGCAAAGTTGCTCTCATATTCTTTTATCACAGCAACAGTAGCAAATTTTATTTTATTCCATTATACTTTAACTTTATCGGGTGACATTAAATCAATCCAAGTGATGTTTACAATTGACTACACACATAAGACAAGAATCGATTATGTCAAACTTCTATAATTGTAACTACTATACAAGTAATTGATTTCATATTTTAATTCTAATCTACGTCCAGCTAATTATACTTTTGAAGCATAGAAAGAAAATATAAACTAGTAAAACAGGTGTTGCCAAATAACTAAACATGATATTGACAACATTGACAAGAAAACTAAATATTAAGTTCTGTCAAACTTCTTTTTGTTAACATCTATGCCAATTATCTGTGAAGCACCAATAGCTTTAGCACCCTCTCTAACCTGTCAATATACAACTAATTGATTTGTAATTAACTCTTATATAATCATGAAAAACAAAACAGTAGCACATAACTAAGTTTGTGTATGATCAAATGAGTACAGGAGACTGGAAGCCGAGTTTGTGTACCTGTTCAATAAAGAGATTGAAGAGTTCAATGCCTTCTTAGACAACCCTTGACTTTAGCAATCACATTAGACAGCCCTACACAACCATCAAATTTACACAAAAACTGAGAAGTCATTTGCAGAAATTCATATTAACATATTGTTTGATTAATGAATCTTAATCATTTTCTATACAAATTTCAAGTAGAGGAGGTCGATAGCTAGATAGAGAGGACCGTACATTTACCATAGAGATTTCAAGTAGAGACGATTTTAGAATCTAGAAGCTTTATGATGAAATATTATGAGACTCCCTTATTATTTTATAAATTTTATAAGACTGCATTTTCAGGAGCTTATAATATTATTGATATTTATATTCTCATTTTTTTAGGAATTTGACAGTTGTTAAATATGTATAATTTATAATGGATTTATGATTAATATTTGTTATTTGAATTTTTCGAGTAAAAGATTTGGGCTAGGTCAGGTGACTTGGGCTTGTGCCACCACACGTGCTGGAGCATGTCTAACAATGAAAATGTAGCCCTGGGAGAGTGACACAACAATATTGCCTATTCTATTCACCGACTGCATCTTCTGTAGTTTTAAAGATTTTGAACAAATTTCTTGAACAATGGTATCAAGGTTACAACAGCAATTTTATAGCTAAAAATGGTTGCCAAGATGGGCACAAAGGAAAAGAATATAAACATGAATACTGATCTAATCTGAACAAGTGTAAATAGACAAAGTCAATAAAAACATGTTGAGAAACCAAAACCTAAACCCACCTCGAAAATAAGAAGAAAAAGAGAAGAAAAAGAGAGATCGAAATGCAGTTGAATGCTGTCCAACGCCATTTATATGCAAGTAAACCCTTGCAAATGAAGAAAAATCTTTTCCAATCTGCAAGGTTATAGAAGCTTAGGAGCCAGTATTAAAAATTTTCAAATATCCAAATGGGAATCAAGATGGAACCAAAGAGAAAGTGCAAACAAAAGGTTTCATCCTAATTCTGAGAGCTCATAGTCATGCGTATCATTTTAATCAGATTAAAACCCTCCAAAATAATTTACAGTGTTCCCTAACTGTTCATTTTGGATTATTGGGGACGGGAAGAATCATATCAAACAAACAATAAGAACTGCTAAAATTGTTTTGGCAAGAACACAAGAAAACTACCGCTAGTACATACCAAAAGATTAACCAATGCAGACGACCTTAACCAATGCTCATTCTTTCTGTTCTTCCAAACCAGAACAGAGCAATCCAATGAGGAAGAAAATGAGGAATTTGCAAAGAGAAGATTTCATAAGAATGATAATTTCGAATAGGAAGCATTACAGATTTACTGATATATTTAGTGTGTTGAACATTTCAATTCCTATCAAAATTTTATGAATTGCTAGGAGGGATTGGGAAACAATCCCATGTAAATACTGGGTGATTGGCGTGCAATGTTTATGCAAATTTTATTTTCCCTGTTTTGAAGCCCAGATGTTAGCCATCCATTGGGACAGATATCTGCACGTCAATCTGTTCTCATTACTTTGAGAGCAGTTGAGAGTAACTTATAATGAAAACGTTACCTGCTTTCATTGCTTATGAAGCAATTGAACGAAGGGTAAAAGCTATGATGGATTTGCTGATCTGCGAGGGATGTGGACAGTGAAAAATTTTGAAGAAAAAGATGAAGCCTTGATTGTTATAGCCTACCAAATTGAATTACAGCTTCACTTTATCTGTATATTACCATTTAGCTAGAGATTATGGTCCATTTAGTTAACCCCAGATTATAATTAGTTGTGGATTTGTGTGAGCTTTTGCCTTAACACTTTAGACAATGAGCTAAAATCTTAGCATAACAATGAGGCTGCTTTATATAAAAATAAACTATTTGCAATAAGACGATAAAGTTCTGTTTGAATTGAATACAAAATTGTTCAAGGCAAGGCAGCATGGCTACTCATACGAATATATCCTCAGAAAGTGAATACATCAAACAAGATAATCACACAATAGGCATGCATGGAGGATTTGTTTTGTTTGATGGGGTGTCGACGTAATAAATGTAAAGTACTGTTTGCATGAGTTTTGAGGGTGGGCCTTTATACCTTATATAATTGGGATTTGGAACAATCATCATATCAATGACTAGTCTTCTTCACTACTAGACTTGCATGCGTCTTTGGATCCACCGGCATAACTCATACCTATAATCTCTGATTCAATATCAATTCTAACTAAATGCACCATCAGATCATTTAACTCTACCACATAATCCAAGCTTGTTTCTAAACTTGACTCATTACCATCCATATATCTTTCATAAAGGTTATTCATCTCTTCACCAATAGGAATATTATAAAAATTACATGGCATTAACCTAACAACAACTCGCAATTCAAATTTGTATGTTCTATCACGTAATAAATTTGTTCAACTTGGCATGCTAAAACATAAGGCTTATTAGTTTGTAAAAATCAAGTAATATTTATTGGTGTAAGCCCATTTGGTTCCTAAATGGGTTAATAGTACAAGAGCAGAGCATAGACCATGAAACAAAGTACTCAAATGTGAAGTTTACACGTATTATTCAATAAATTAGGAACTTAGTTTCCAATAGAACTAATCAACAATTTATACAACAGTTGTGAACAAATTTCATCCATTTGATAAGCGGCTAATTAAACTAACACAAGCTTTAATATAAAACAAGTAATGAATCAGAAATTATAAATTTGTTAAATATAGAATTGCTGAAAACACAATTTGTATTTATTGTGAACTCTTAATAGGACTGCTCACCAATTCAAGGGCGGAGACAATTGCCTAACTAATAGTGAGCAAGTTAAAGCAAAAAATATGACAAACTACCTAACTAAACTACAACTGATAAGCTAGTATAAGAATATAAAAGCTAATATTTGTATAAAAAATATATCAGATCTCTTTAATTTCAAAATACAAATGAATCAAAATATGTTTGTAATCAATATCAAAGTATCAAGTTAAGATATTGTGAAATAAAAAAAGAAAAATGGGTGATATCAAGAATAAAGCTTTATGAGATAAAAAGTGTCAATTTGGTAACTGATTTATTAATTATAAAAATGACAACTGATTGAATATAAGAGAATAGATAAATCTATCGATTGTGAAGCAAAATAGGTAATTGGATACAAGAGAATTGACAAAAAGTGAGATTCATACACAAAGAAAGAAGCAGAGGCACGATATTGTAGTTCTAACCTAAATAATCAGATTAGCATAATTACAATCAAGCAATTAAATGTATCAGACATTCCAGCATAGAAATCATTGTTTAAGCAATATTGCTTCTAACCTAAATATATTCAGCTTAGATAGAAATCAAGTTTGTAGGGTAGAATCAATTTTTAGGAAACTAATATAAAATGAACTAATTTACACTACCAGTTGAAACAACTGAATATATGAACGCATGAGCATTGCAAAAATATTAGACCTTCATTCTTCTTAACTGAGTGTGACTTTGTTTATAGGAATTATTCCATTTTTTCACATTCAGTAACTTGTTTTTCCTGTTCTATGTAGGTCATGAATATGCATACAATGTGATTTTGCAAACTGATTACCCTTACTTTGAAGTTTTTATTTATTTTATCAAGTTTTTATTGGTCAATACTTCTGTTTTTTGCAACCGAGATGCAAGAGCAGAAAATTTGGCTTTCTCAAGTAACAGAGATGCAACAGACGCAGAAATCATCAGCATAAATCCTCAACGGTCATAAAACAACTAACATAGCTCAAAACTGACACTATACCTCAAATAGAGAATAGAGAATAACGGCGACTCTGAGTCGGACTTCTGTTATGGATTTTCGTCGACTAGAAGCTTAAAGAACATATTTGAAATAAGAGATGAGAAAAAAATGAATAAAAAAAACAGTTGAACCGAAGAAAACGATGACGAAAAAGACACTATAAGATATTGAGAAAATATCAAAATCTGTCAGATCTTTTCTATTTCAATACAAAGTCGAAACAAAATATGTTTATTATCAATATCAAAGAATCGATTCAAAATATTATGAACCAGAGCAATAGAGAGCAATGGGAGATACCTAAGGCAAAGCTCCGTGAGATAGTAAACATCGATTTCGTGAGTGACTCGTCATTTGCAAAGCTAAACGGTTGGTTGCATATGAGAGAAGCGAGAGAAATTTGTTGATTGCGAATAGTATGGAAGAGAAGCGCGAAGTCTGTAAGCTAGGGCTGTGAAGAAAGAAGCGTGAGAGAGAGAGGCGTGAGGTGACACTGTGAGCAGTAATATCGAAGCTTCCTGAAGTATTTGTAAATATTTAATTTATAAATATTTAATAAATGATTAATAAATTATTTATAATTTATTGAAAGAGATAAGTTTTTTTAATAATGATTTAGCTGTTAGGATGTATTATTTTATAATTAGTAGCAATATATTTTTACCACTCTTATTTTTATTATTTATTATTTTATGAACTAGTATTTTTTTAATTTTAAAATTTTAATGATAAAATTATATATTTGTCACTAAATTATATATACTAATTATTAATAGTGATAAAGATATATTTGTCACTAATTTTTCATCATAAACTATCACTTTTTTTTGTAAAAATTTCAGTATTCAAATGTGATTTATATAAATTTAAAATATAAACTTTATAATATTTTATGAAATATGAATAGATTCACATGCATGCAAAATATAATTAATTTGAGTAATAAAATATCATATGTATAAGTATTGAATAATATGAATAGATTTATATATATGCAAAATATAATTAATTTGAGTAATAAAATATCATATGTATAAGTATGATGCGTGCTCCATGGCTGCTCGTTGAGGATCGACAACGGTATTGCAGGGGAAGGGGAGTTCTGGCAGAGAAGAAGGGGAACGAACAGAGAGGAGAGGGCACGCGCGAGGGAAAGAGAGAAAGAGGGAGAGGGAAAGAGGGAAACCAGAGAGAGAGAGAGAAGGGCAGAGAGAAGAGAGACGCAGAGAGAGGAAATTAGAGTGTAATATTTCTTCCTTTCTTACTGTAACCATTCACCACTATATAATACAACCATCCTCAAAATCAGTTAGGGCCTAGTGAAGACTGAATTAGCAGGGCCCAACTAAAACAACAACGTATCATGAAGGAACCGCAAATGAAACACTAGACAAATTAAAAATAAGAAACTGAAAATTGCAATGCATGTAACATTGCCGCCTCCATCAAAACCTTGTCCTTAGGGTTGAATAAGGGACAAGTTTGATGAAATAAACTGCCAAACACCAACTTGAGCGCAAGCGCGTCTGGTGTCCCGTGTCCGATGTAACTTCTTCTCCCACCGGGTCTCTTTGCGAGCGGAGAAGTAGATTCTCCGATTGGGTTCTCAGCCTTGCATCGAGCTCCGCTCAAATTTAAGAGCTCACACACGCATCCAATAAGATTAAGAGCAATTTCACCACTTGCTGCCAACCTATGATCTCTAAGATATACCCTTCTTGAAAATTCATCAATCCACTGACTATCATTCAAGAACAAGGTTTCACCCGGAATGTAAACCCGCACGTGGTCAATGAGTCCATTGCTTACTCCTGCAATGATGCCTTTCCACCATTCATCATTCCACCCGGCGTCTATATGCACTCCAGCTTCATAGGAAACGTCTGTTGCATTTGTATGAGGAGGGCTCCGCTGGAGTGTGGGTCGTCTAGAGCCTTTCACACCGAGTTTATCGAGTAGCCACCCAAAAACTGGAACCCATTCCTCAAGGTTGCCGCCTCCATCCCGATCTTCCCAATCATCATATTGAACTTTCACCGCTCTCCCGAATATTTCTAAGACAAGAATCCTAATCCAAAGACCTCGATGTCACTGTCTTGGGACGGCAACTCAAGCTCCTCATCAACCTTTAAAACCCGGCTCTCCCAGCTTTTAGTGAACTCCACATTTCTGAAGGTAAACAATCTCCTACTAGACATATAGTATTTGATGTCTTGGCACAGTGGCTCATAGGCAATTTTCTTCCTGTATTCAACTCCAGAATGAACTTTCAAGAAGTATTGCTGCTCTCCAAAGTTTCTAATCCTCTCAGTTCCTTGTACAACATTTGTATTAGCATAAAAAGTCTGAATCGTTAGCATTAAAAACCATCTCACTTGAACTTTCTTGTGTTCCCTTTTGTTTTCATACATGCCTTCTAAATATGCAACATTAGCACACCCTTCTTTAGCCCTGACGAAGACAAAGGATTGGAACTCATGTAGCTTGCTCTGCTGCCAAAAGGGATGGCATTTGACTTGGTTGATAGCAAGAGGAATACCGGCAATCGCGAGCAAATCCCCGAGTTTCCTCATGGAAAAGTTACTTACACCAATTACCTTTGCCTTTCCTAAGCACAGATCATCATCATAGTCTTCCATGTGCTCTAATATCAGTTGGAAGGAAGTTTTCAAGCTCAAAAGTCGTAGAATCCTTCTTCATCCTTAATGGCCAATGTATAATGTATAAATCAATATAGTCCAACTGCAAGTCCTTCTTGGAGGCAACCACCTGCAGAAAATCTGCAATACCCTTGTGTAGCTGAAGAAGAGCCATTAATACAGTTCCCTCCCTTTGAAAAATAGAATTGTGTACACATTTTACAACCTAGAGTGTACTCGCACCACTGAAATGGAAACAAACACATTTGTATTTTGCCAGCCATGTGCAGTAATATGATTCCGAGCGCATAATTGCTCCCTCATCATGCCTATACTGCCTGCAACCAACATAATCCTCTAATGAAGAGGAGTTGATGGGAGCATGAATACACCAACCAAGGTTGTTCTGCGGTGGAGGAACTGAGTTCATTTCTAAGGGCCAGAGTGGGATCTGCCTTGATAGGGACAAGCTTGTATATCCCAGCCTCTCGTGTTCAACCAAGAATTGTTCATTACCAGATTTTTCAAGTCTAATTGAGCTGCCTGAATTCTGTACTCCAGATCCCAAAAATAGTCACGAAACATGCTTAATGAGCCTAAGTTCAAAGTACGAACAATACTTCTGGCGTGCACATTTGGTACTAATGAGATGGCAGATCCGATTGCCACTGGAGCTTTTAAGGACTTGGTGTTTGGATTGGCCGAATAGGCGGAGGGAGAAACTGGAAGTATTTTCAACTCCAGATTATTTACAGGATGGAACAAAGGAGCCATACCTCGAAACAATACATGAGCCTCAATTTTCTTGTTTTACAATATAGCATCAGGCTGAACAAAATCATCAGGAACCAGCAGTGTATGTTCACCTTTGTTGTTTGTCACTGCGTAGCTGTTATGGTCTACAACGAAGGCTGTAGGGTCTGAATTATTAAACCCTTGCAACGGTGGGACAGGAACGAGTACAGGAGCCTTGTTCTGGTCCTTATCCGTCAGAAGGAAACTGTCGGATAAGTTCTCAGAGTCCAGAATTGCTTCAACATTTGGACAATTATGAGTGAAGAATTTAATAAGGGGTGAAGGCATGACCTGTGAAGGAGTTGGAAGGCTGTGTGGTGGAGGAAGCTTTTGCCGAGATGGGGTGGTAGGTTGCTCTTCAAATCGGAAATCAGGTGACGCATGTGGATATGGTTTCTTGATTCGAGCTAAGGTCGACAAACTCTCAGTGATGGAGGTTCGAAGTAGTGTAGTGGTGGAAGGCATGAACGATGGTGAAGTTGAAAATAAAGAGGAATTGGTAGTCGGCAGGCGCAAGCGGTCAATGCAATTGATACAGGAGTGCCGAATTGGTTCTGTAGGGAAAATAGGAACGGTGATTTGAGTTACATGTGGTGGTACGGAACTAGTGATGGGAGGGATTGCAGGTTGGGGATTTTTAGGTTGGGGAAAGTGAAGATGTGACGCAATTGGAACTGGAAGATGGGAAGTAATGGTAGAAGAAGCCACAGAAGGTAAAAGGTTCACTGACCAGTTAGGGCGTTGCTCAAATTTGTGTAGCGATTGGCTGAGTCCCACCATGGATGTCCGGATTTGTGCTGTAGTGGAGACCATGGTGGACGTGTTGGCGCCCAATCTGTCGGTAGCCCACCGGACGTCCTTCATCGCATTGGCAAGCTTGGCGAGGGATGCGTCGAGTGCGTTGAGCGCTTGTTCTTCAATCAGCGCCATCTCCTCTTCTTGTGTCTCAATGAAAGCACCATTTGATGCGTGCTCCATGGTTGCTCGTTGAGGATCGACGACGGTATTACAGGGGAAGGGGAGTTCTGGTAGAGGAGAAGGGGAACGAACAGAGAGAAGAGGGTGCGCGCGAGAGAAAGAGAGACAAATAATGCATTTGACTTTATCTGGCCTTCTTTTTATTTGTTGACTGTATTTTTTGAGGTGACAAGCGTTCCATATTTGAGGGACAAGTCTGCCTTCTTACGATGAGAGCCTAAATCTTCAAACCTCCAAGGCCAATTTATCTTCTCAGGCCAAATCGATTCCTTGGGCCTCTCGGGATGTAGACCTAAGTCCTTGGACCTCTTGAGCTAAATTTAACCTCTCAGGCCAAATCAAACATGTGGGCCTCTTGGGACATTAGTTTAGGTCTTCGAGTCTCTAGAGCCAATTTAATTCTTTGGGTCAAATCAGCCACATGGGCCTCTTGGGACGCGGGTCCAAGCCCTCAGGCCTTTATCACTAGTCCCCCTACTTCAAACTAACGCGCCTTCATCTCATTACTACGGTATCGGGTGACTCCCTTTTGGTACGCCGCTGCGTGCAATCTTGCTGCGTTTCGAGCCTCCTTAACCAGATTGAGGTTTTTCTTGGCCCTTGGGAACCTTGATAGTTCTTATTCTTTCTCTTTCCTTCTACCATCGCCAGGTGAAAATTCTCCTCTCAATCGGACTTTTTCGCATCGTTGGCTTCTTGGGCTATTATGCAAGCTCTTACTATGGCCTCAGCCTCCTTGAATGTCCACGGGCCCTCATGGATGAGGTGCTCGAAGAAGCCGCCTCATTCTAATGTAGATAGAAATGCATTGAGCTTGACCTTATCTGAAAGCTTGGGGATCTGAGTGGCCTCTGCGATGAAATGGGACAAAAAACTCTTCGGCTCTCCTTGGCCTCTTACTTCACACGGACGAGGTGCCTTAATTGTTTCTCAATTCTCCGACTAGAAGCAAATTGGGAGAGGAATGTCTCTGCCAACTCACTGAATGAGTGGATTGAGTTCGCAAGCAGCCTAGAGAACCAGATCCTTATGTCTCCATTGAGTGTCAACAGGAAGTACTAACACATCATCGTCTCATCCAAACCTTTGAGGTTTAGATACTCGCGTAAATGGTCTGGATAATCCATGGGGTCAGCACTTCCATCAAATAAGTCAAGGTTCGACATCTTAAACTTCGGGGGAAGCGGCCTTGTCCAAATCTCTGTTGTAAATGGAGACTGGTGTAGGTCAGTTTCGCCTCAGTTGTCTCCACTAAAGACTCATTGCCAGACTTTCTCTAACTTTTCCTCCACGTGGGAAGGAGCCAACATCTCCCTCTTGTTGAGGTAATTCCTCAACTCATAGGGGTCTTGGACTGCTTGCGGTTCTGGGTCGTCCCTAATGTGACAAAACATGTTATTTTTCTCTAATAACCTCCGTTAACCAACATACCGAACTAATGCCCATACCTAACTAATTTTTACAAAAAATCGGGCAGAGTTTCCTTTAAAAATGGTCTAAAATCCATACAACAACCTGCATACAATATATACATATCCAAACTTCAATATTTTCAACCATA
This sequence comes from Nepenthes gracilis, assembly GCA_033239525.1. Lineage (NCBI taxonomy): Eukaryota > Viridiplantae > Streptophyta > Magnoliopsida > Caryophyllales > Nepenthaceae > Nepenthes > Nepenthes gracilis. The sequence continues at coordinate 136,717 of BSYO01000026.1, read as the reverse complement.
GTACATACATAGGATCACCAAATACCATATCATCTATAACTTCGACATAACAATTCTCAACTACTGCATTGGATCTAATATATATGCCATCGAAATCTAAGCAAAATTCAAAGCATCCAACTAAATGTAGAAGTAGAACTAAATCCATAAGTCACTTGTGGAAGCATAACAATAACCATAATAATAATATGCTACAAATTTTGTTACATATTAATACATTAATTACAACAAAACTCTATGTCTCTCCAGAAGTAGTAACTTTCCTTAAGTGATTCCTCGCCTTGCTCTAACTAATCGAATATCAGCTCGTAGCTCATATCTGGAAGGAAGAAAATGTAAGAGTGAGCTAACAGCTCAGCAAGTACATTATGAATAAATGGGGTAAACAATATAAATAAAGTTAAGGAGAAGAGAGATATATGAACATAAAAAAGATGCATATGTGACTATCATGATTCATAGAGAAAGCTTCACGATTCGTTCGGTGTTCTTTAATTTCTTCCTTTGTCTCTTTCTTAGTTATTAACTTATTTCATTTGAGGACTAAGATCAGTAGGCCTTACTAATAAGGAAGCAGTCGGTCGAGGCCCAAATTGTGTACACCTACACAATCTAAAGCCCATCCTCCTCTCATTAGGACTCAGAGATGAGTCGTCTACATATAAATCCCTATAGACGGGGCTATATGCCACCCAGCGGCTAAACAGACCATGACATTCCACTATAATATACTAAGGCATGCCAATGATATCATCCGCGATAAAACACGGTCAGGATATACGGTTAGAGTAATCCTTGAGGTTCCACCATCATATTTTGGCATGTCTAAGTTTGTTATCCATAACTCTTGGTCTAAGTTTCTTGTTCATTAGGAAATTCTAATATCGAGCACCAAATCCTTCGTTCCCACTCTACTGGACAACATTTTCAAAGTCCATAGTCCAAAAGTCCATATCTCGATTATAGAATTCCATCCATCATCAAATTTTCTTTTCATAAGCATATTTTCATATTCTTCGTGAGTTTAGGTCCTCACATGTTTATACATATTTCTTCTTTGAAGCTTAGTATTTTGAAACAGATGTTCATACTTCCTTTAAAGATTAGAAAATTTAGGATTTCCTCTTAGTATTATGTTAGATAGAGTTCTTAAAGTTTTCGATTGATAATTCATAACAAATTCGTTCATATTGCTTGGAATGAGTAAGGAAATCTTACCTTTAAAAGCAGATTGATTTGAAGAGTTTTTGGATACAATTTTCTTTGCAAATGCACATGTCGAAGCTTCCGGATTATACAATTGGACTTATACAAATATATGTATCACTTTGTTAGCAATTAAATATAGGAAAATTATGTAAAATGTTGTCCGAAGTCCTTGGTGAACAGTACCCATGAACAGTGCACATATGCACAAATCGATTAATTCTCAAAATTTCAGACATCCAACGGGTAATTTATCAAACCCAAGATATGGGTAATTATAATCCCAAGTCAATTTGTATATTAAACTCCAAATTAAAGCTCAAACGGTGCCCGGGCAGGGGTTCAGGGCTTCGCGAATGAAATTTCACCAAATTCCACAAATTTGGATACCCAATCGATAAATTAATTAACCCAAGTCATGCATAATCATATTCTAATCCTAATTAAATCAAAAGCCCCAAAAATCCTGTGGGAATTCATGCTCGGCGGATGGGCTAGGGTTTTTGTCATCCGAAACTGAACTAAGGCTACAAATTGGGTCTTCAAATTAACATATATTCATGCTTAAATTAGGATAAGTATAAATATAAACCTAACCGGGTATCGAAACGAAGATACCCGAAGCAAATAAGACAAAAGTATATGAAAACAAAAGAGAAGAGTATGAGTGTACTTATCTTATCCCGATCTATCACTTTTCTAACTGGCTCTCAGACGGAATCGGACTCACGGGCCTCCATCTTCCCTTCTCTCTCTTCCTCTTCCCTCTCCCTCTCTCTTATTTTCTTCTGGAAAGCAGAAAATGGTGAAGAAAATCACGCGCAAGCATTTTATTCGCAGGTTTGGAGCTCGAGTGCGCAGTGAGCGAACATCGTGCGCCTATACACTAGAATTGGAGCTCGAGCGCACAACGAGCGTGCCTTGGGTGCCCATATGCTGGAATCGGCACTCGAGACCAGGCTTGAGTGCACGTTGGGCATGGATCAGGCCCCACGCCGACTTGCAGTGCAAAAACTTTGTGTTTTTGCCGTCGGGAACCCATTTTGACCCTTTTAACCAAAATTTTCATGTCATTGAACACTAATTTTGATTATATAACCTTAATAAGCCATGATTATCATGATTTAAAACTCAGAATCTTATTTATAGGTTAACATTCCAAGATTTACAACTTTGGTTCCCGATTTTGCTAATTCCGGATCTTTGAACTTTTCAATCTGATTCCTCCCGAACCTTTTGACCTTAATTCACATATTTTGACTTAATTACTCACATTTTATTATATTTCAAAAACTGCTACCCTTATGGAGCCCAACTTCTTCTTGATTATCATGTTTTGGGTCTCGGGTCATTATACCTAACCGTCGGAGGGGCTTCATCACGAGGAGCCGCCTCTTAGACGGCGGGCTCCTGGTTGTTGCGGACAAACCGAGGATTTTGCCTATCTAGGCTCTCCTATTAGACCCGAGGACCTAAGAAACCTTTCAGTCGTTGAGGGATTTTACTACTCGAGACAACTTGAGTCCTCGGGCTTTCATGCTAGCTAGCCAGCTTGCTCGGGTTCTTCTTTCCTTTGCCCCTACTCTGGGACGTCACGGTCTGAGAGGCCTTGGAAGGCACTCCCTTGAGCCACTCGTCCATTTTCGAGTAGAGGGTATGGATGGCTGTGGACATGTCGTCCATCCTCGCTGCTAATGCTCGTATGTATGGGTCAGTGTGATCTTCTATCCTGATGTACGCGGTAGGACTGTTGCCATACGAGACAGCATCTCTAATAGGAATACTGGATTGTTCCCTTGTGTTCACCATTTTCTGACTTATGGAAAACTTCTGGGAAACTCCTGGAAAGCTTCTGGAAATTACGGAGAATTGACTTTTAGTCATTTTTCACAAATAGTGTCAATATTGCTTCCGCAGATTCTGAGTGCTGTACGAACAAAGATCCAAGTATGTTTGCGGGTAGGAGGCGCCTGGGTAGAATCCATACAACACAAAGAACGAGGATGTCCGTTTTAGGACAAGGTTGTGTTATAAGATATAGAGAGAGGGAGTACCGGGATAATAACACACGAAACTTTTACTAGGAAAACCTCCTCTTAAATGAAAAGGAAAAATCACGAGACTCTGGATCCCAGAACTTGTATCACTATTGCGTTTGATTACAAAAGAGGATGAGATTACGAATCAGTGAACTGATGGTACTCAAACCTTTTCTCTTTCTTCTTTCTCTCTCTATAGTTGCTATACAAATGTAAATGTTAGGGAATCATTTGTTTGGTAGATAATTAATGTATATATAGTGGGTGAGTCCTCCTACGTGGAGTGTCCACGTAAGGCTAGCATGTCTAGGAGATCCTGCCATTAACTTTATAAATCCACCTTATCGTGTCAAAGATGTTACGTGCATGCGGGCTTGATGTTATGTTGATACTGTAGTGATCACACGTGCTACTACAGGCCATCATTCATTCTGTGGTCTGACAAGGCCAGCTACCAAATCCCTGGCATGCCGATTATGTAGGCATGGTGGCGCCTGAGGACCATCCCAAAGTCCACGGGCCCTGATGAACTTTAAATCCATTGCGCCACTTGGGCCTACTCAACCGCTTGAACCTCTTGGGTCTACTGGGTTTCCGTGACACTTGGGATCAACTCATGGGAATGAATCCTTCAATTGGGCCTTGGGTATCAATACCCATCAGTCACTTTGATTTTTTAATTCTGATTGGGCCATCTTATAACGAGCATTTGAAATAGGTGCAGATCCTTGTATCAAATTAATGCCAAACTCAATTTCTCTATTTGGTGTAAACCCAACAACTCTTCTAAAAAAACATATTCAAATTCCTGAACCTCTAAAATATCCTCAACTGGCACATTGTGACTCGTGGCATTGGCAACATAGGCAAGATAGGTTTGATACTCATCTCGTATCATGTGACATGCATAAATATGGAAATTAAACATGCTTATTCTATTTTTACACACCCTTGAAACTCAAAGGGTCAACATCTAGGAATAGAAAATCAAACTCTCTTATAGAAACAATGTATATTCATGTGATATAATGCCAACTAATTCATCCCTAAAATAATATTAAATTCATGAATATTTAACAAAAATCAAATTTATGGATAAATCAAATCTACTAACCCAAATGGTATGTAATGTACCGGTATCCAAATATCATATTTGTGGATAACTAAATTAATATAATCAAAATTGGCCTTAATTCATATAAAAAAAATTAAATTTTGGGATCGTAGGATGATTCGATGGAGTAGGCCCGCCGGACACCTAGGGCAGTGCAGCAGGCTCGAGGCGATTTAAAAGGTAGCCGCGAGGGTTCTCGGCAATTTTTTCCGGCCTCCCCTAGAAAGAAGAGAGTGAGAGTGATGGAGAAGAGAGAGGAGGAAATCAAACTCTTAGGTTCAAATCTGATTTGGAGCTAGTTAAAAAAGTAATAGATTGGGTCGATGCACCCATACTCTCATTTTTCATTTCTTTGCATTTTTATTCCATTTTCTTCAAGTATCCTCATTTCGGTACTCAATTAAATTTATATTTTATATTACCTATGATTTAAGCATGAAAATATTTCAATTTCATGCCCGATTTGTAGTTTTCACTGATTTTTAAACATGTAACTCTAACCCCGCATCTCGAACGATTTTACTGATTATTTTTGGACTTTTGTATAAATTGGCTTTAGAATATTGTTACCCATGCTTTGAACATATTAATTTATTGGGTGTCCGATTTACTAGTTTTATACGGTTTTGTACACTCAAAAATCCAAACCCGTGCCTTGGCATTTTTCCCACGAAATTGAGGGTTTGTACATGATTTGATTTTAGAACTTAAAATCTTAACTTTATGGACGTGGATATTTTGATTATTTGGCATTTATTTACATATATTTTGTATATGTTAATATTACGTATTCCAAAAATATTATTGGACATGAATTAAGACATTTATCCACGTGTACGTTTCATGTGTTATCTTGTATATGTCTGAAAATTATGTTGCATGTATTTGTAAAGGAATTTATCTTCCGAAAACTCTAAAGTTATATTTTCCTCATGGTGGTAAGAATTTCTTACATGTTCTAAATTTTATAACGATTTATAAATGTATTGTAGATATATAAATTTTGTACATTCTGAAATCATGTTATGAACTGTTTGTGAAAGAATTTATCATCCTGGAGTTTAAAAATTGCATTTGGCATAGAAAGACAAGGAATTTCTAACTCATTGAAGCTCTAAATGATTTATGTATAAAATTATGAACACGTGAGGATCTAAGCTTATGAAGAATATGAAAATATATGTCGGAATATGCTTATGAAAAAATAAATGATGGTGAAAATTTTGTAACTAAGTGATAAACTAATGGATCGTTCTCTAGTAGAGTGGGAACGAAATATTTTATACTTAAGAGTAGAATTTTCTAAAGAAATAAGGAACTAAACATTTGGATCAAGAATTGTTCAATAGATAGTATATTTTGGCATACTTTGGTATATTATAGTGGAAGGTTATTGTCTAATTTGATACCGCGTGCAGCTATTAGCCCTGTCTATAGGGATTGTATATAGACGGCCCATCTCTGGGATTTGAATTGGAGGAGATGGCTTTTAATTATATAAGAACAAACACAATCCAAGTTACGATCGACTGCTTCTTTAATCAGTAAGGCCTACTGGTCCTAATCCCCAACGAAATAAATTTTTGGTATGATTTAATGACTAAGAAAGAAAAATGAAATGAACTAAAGAAATTTAGAACGAATTATGAAAGTATTCTTTTCTAAATTATGATTTATGGTCTTATATGCATCACTGTTCTTTTCTATATGCATTATTGTGTTTTTAAATATGAAATTTGTATGTTCCGTATTATATATGTACTTTGTTGAGCTTTTAACTCACCCTTATTATTTTTCTATTTCCAAATAAGTATAAGTTTGCACCCGTTGAGGCAGGGTAAAGCATTTGAGTTGGCTAGACTCGAAGGCGTGGAAGATGACCTTATGATTTAGTTATGTAATTTTGTGCCTTCTGATGGAATATTTTGTATTTCTGATGGATTTATATATTAATATCTATATATGATGATGATGATGCAGATATAGTTTAGTTTTTGCTATTTTAATGTATGTATAGGCTTTTGCAGGTCAGTATAATTTGTCTTGGGTATCTAGTGGCATCTTATCTGAACCAACGTTATACCGAAGTTATGACATTGGTGCCACATTCAATTTTGTGGCCTTTAGATTTTGTGTTGTGATATGTGGATGTGTATATGTGTGTTGTACATGATTTTGTATAGGTTTTGTTTTTGGTCGACGACCATATAATAATCGAAATTCTACTGAATTTTAATTGAAAATACGGTATGTCATGGTACAACTAAGATACGTGATATTTACAATCAAAGACTTATCCACTAGAGTGGATAACATTAATGCATAATTTCAAATTATAGGGAGGGAATGCAACTGACAAATGTACTTAGGTGCAACAAAAGAATGCCTAAACCACAAATCCACCAACATGTTGCCTTTTGGTCCACTTGCCTCATCAGATAGGAGAATTCTTTCATCAAATGGCAAATTTGACCACAATTAAAATAAGTACCAAGTTACTTGTAGTACAATCACCTATCGTGGAACTTTCCACAATGATTGCATGCTTGCTTCAATTGTTGTGGATTAATCAGTGATGTTCAAACTTTAATGGACTCCCTATTATTGATACCAGGGCAAATATTGTCTTTTCTATCTTATACTTTTTGGCATTTATTTTGCATTGGGTGTATTGGGATCTTGCTGTTCCCTTCTCATAAGGCTATGGGATCTTATTGATCTCGAGCTCTAGCTTCTACACGCAATATTCCTCTTCTCGAAAATTTTTACTCTCTCTTGCTCGTGCTCAATAAATAGAGCTTGATTGAGCACTTTTTCATATGTTTGCAAGTGTAAAAGCACTAGCTGCAAATAAATCAAATATTCCAAACCATAAAAAAATTTCTCATCCTCTTAGACTCATCCATCACCACTTAAGGGACAAAATAGGTCAACTCTGTAAACTTACAGTACGTTTTGTTATTAGAATGAAATAATGTGGGAATAGAATAGTTATTCCATGGAATAGAATATGATGGGAATAGAGTTAGAATTATTATTCCCATATTTAGTTGTTAGAATAGAATAAGGTAAGAATTAATATTCTATTATTTGATTTGTAAAATAATATGAGGAATAAGGTAGAAATAGTAATAATGATAATAATAATAATAATAATAATAATAATAATAATAATAATAATGGAAATTGTTATTTTCATATGTGTGGGAATAATACTTTTTAAAGAATATTTATTTTTAATTAAATTTATAACCAAACGAAAAAATATCTATTCAAAGGGAATAGAAATTCTATTCCCTCATTATTCTCTCCAACTAAATATGACATTAGTGTTATACTCCACCACCATACTATTGCTTTATCATAGCTACAAAAACTCATCTTCCTTTTGTTGTATGCTCACTAGAAAATACTCATTGATGAAAGCCTCAACAAATAGATCCCATAAAATTTTCTCATTCCTAATTTCCAAAATCCCCTTTTACATGGCTTGTCAATGGTTAGCCTCATCATCTAGTTTGTAAGCGACAAACCTAACATTGTCTTCTTTTAGACAATTTATTACTTCAAATACTTTCTCTACTTGGCAAATCTATATCTCCACATTTGTTTGATCAAGATCCCCCAAAACACCAAAACTCACTTATTAGTAAATTGATCATATGATATCAAACCTCCTCCTCCTAAATATCTAGCCTAGTCCGCCTCTTCGTGCTACACCATATGATTAATAATATCTGTCATCGTTGCCATGATTTCAAATAGTTATCCTCTTAATTAGAACCAATACCTCAACCCCCTCACATCCGATACATATTACTTTACGAATCATACTGCTTAATTTCCAAATCAAATAATACACTTCCCTTAAAATTACTCTTTTATTCCACCTCTTGTCACAACCCTGGTATAAACATGCAAATAAAATAACGTAAAAATATTAAATAAATTTAACCCAAGAAAAACCGACCCACCATCATACAAACAAATATCATTAAGCAAAATTGAGTATATTCTACACATTTCTTGAATTCACTAAACTATCCTAGTTTGGCATTAACATCAATACACTTGCTCAATCCACAACTAGACTATATTTAGATCCTAAAATATTCATAGTGGAATCATACAACAAACTAGAAATGTGCCCCGCTAGCCCGAACCCCAAGTGCGAACAACTAAAATAGTCATCAAAGACATAAATCTAATCCAAATACTTACCAAAAAAAAAAAAATCTAATCCAAATATAATATCCAAAAACAATTAAAGCATTCTAAACTACTCTTTGAATAGTACTCCATCCAAAATCTTGCAAGAAATTCATCCTACTAATCTAAATTGTTATGAAAATCAATAAGGGTGAGCCTAACGATCATCTAATCATCTATAATATATATATATATATATGGATATACATAAAAATAGTATGATAAACGACAATAATAATCAAATGTGAAAATGTCAAAAGTTTCAAAATATTGATAAAGATATCTAAAAAACATAACTAATGATTAGTTAAAATATTACAAACAAAGATCGAATATAAAAGATTGGGCTATAAATATTTGTCTATAGCCCTGGGCCATAAATCATTATTTAATATTCATGAGTAGGTCGACTATATTTTATTTCTTATAAACAGAATTAAATACCATTTTTTTAATATATGAATGTTATGTTCAATCTTTTATTTGCAAATAATATACTAAAACATACCCAAATATATCTTAATTTCTTACAATGGTTTTTATTTAATTAAAATAAAAAACCTATAATAAATAATAAATATACAAACTTTTAAAAAACCTATAATAAATAATAAATATACAAACTTTTCCGATTAGAAAAAAACAAATAATTTCTACAAATGTTAACGTAAATTTCATACTAGATACTTGCATTAAAATGGCATACAAGATAAAATACCCTAATATTTTAACACATATGAGCAATTTAACAAAGTTTGATATAAGCCTTTAAAATCTTATGATCCTCAAAAAAAATTGACATACATGTAAAATAATAGTAAAAAGGACGATAAAGATCACATGGATGCATGCTTAAATGACGATCAAAACGAATAATCTTAATATTTTGACAATAAATAAAAAAATATTTAGATATACTTCTCTTAAGTAGAATATTAACTAGATCTAACTAAAATAACTTCGAAACCAATTTCCTTTATTTTTTTTTCCTCGTTTTCCTTTTCTTTTTTCCTCTTCGTTCAAAAATCTGGGCTTAAATGACCCAAAAAATATGAAGAATCACTTATATAATTAGACTAGTGCATAACCACCAATCATGCACTCATTAGGTGCAAAATCAAAATGCATAAATGCACTGTTAGCATATCATTACAAGTAAGCACAAAAAAGGGGTGTGGATGTAGAAAAACAATATATATATATATATATTGTTGCGTTCTGGGCCCACGGTTGTCGTACGGATTAGGGAGCCTTCGTATTCCTCAGCGTGCGACGGCTTTGGAAGAAGGGTCCGGTCTTTGTCTCTATGAAACTGGACCTGCACAACACAAACAACAAACAAAAGGTTAGGAGTCCGGTAGGATTTTTCCCACCGAGGCCGCTCCGACGCTCAAGTCAGCAAATTCCCGCAATAAACGAAAATGGCGCACGCTAAAAGCGGTGCGCGGGTGTATGCTGTGAAAGCCTGGGAGATGCTTGTGCGGTGATATGGAGAATGCAGTGAGCAGGTAGTGGAAGACCTGGCTTCCTTGGTGCACCGTAATGGGTGGCTAACTTTCCCGTGATCTGAGAAGATGCTGGGAAGGAGGACGAGCTAGCTATTGCCGACGGAAGTGAGGTGATCCTCAGTTCCGGCTCGTTACTCTCGTGTGATCGAATAGAGAAGAGGGGAGCAGTTGAGTATGACTCGTCGTTTGAATTCTAGATTCAAAAGGGAGCAGCAGATGAAGATGCTGAAGGAAAAAGATCTCCTTCTCTGCGGGGTGTGAGGGCTCTTATACGCCTCTTCCCGTTGGACTCTTGGGCGCCAAAATACCCGTTGCGAGGGCTAAGGCCGCCGGGTCACCAGTGTGGACTGCCGGGGTCACGCCGGTTATCCTTGCCGTGGATGGCACGCTTCACGCGTTGCCGGCCACGCCCGATTTTCCCCAGAGAGGTTTGGTTGGCGCTGCGGGACGACGGTAACAGTCACGCCGGGCCCGCTCCTATATTGGCTAGCCTTTTCGCCTCATGCGATTTTCCGGCAACGGCACGTTGTAGGCGACGTTGTGCTCTGCCACGTGGGCTTCCCGATTTCTTGACCGCTAGAGAACCTTTAAAATTGTGGACTTTTGGACCTCCCGTGGGCCGCCTTCAGGCTTGGCGATCCTTCATGGGCCAGGACGTGGGACCCAACACTAGCCCCCCATGCCTGGGTCGGCCAGTGGTCGGGCCTGGCATGTCCCCCCTCCACTTACGCTTCCTTCCTCGTGCCCGCCACCTTTTGTCGTCTTGAGTTTTCCCACAGAGCCAAGGCAACTTTTCAGCGCCGCCATGACCCGTCACTTCGCGAGAGGCGAGATTTGCGCGCCTTGGTTTGCGTCGACCAGCGGTCTCAGTGGGCTTCGAAAGACGTTCTTTGCATACCGTGTTACCTTTGGGTGAGAGGATGGCTTGCCATTGCCCGTAAATAGGGGTATTCGACCATCCCTTAGCAGGCCAACCGAAGGCAATGAGAAGATTTCTCTCCGCATGGGGATGGTCCAAATCAATCCTTCAAGCTCTTGGTGGAGACCATTGTAATCCTCGTCCTGCCACTTGCCTTCTTTGCTAACGCCTCGGCCGTTACTGCTCGCCGGCGCTCCTTTCCATGTTGTGGCTGGGGCCCACTCCTTGGAGGATCCCTGCGGGTACCTTCACATCCTTTCGCGAGGATCTCCCAGCGGTCGCCGGGCCACGCCACCTTTTGTCGAAGCGGGGTTTCTCACCCAGTTTCGTGCCTTCGACCTCGGTGCTTCGCCAAGTGCATTGGACTCTTGCAACTTCCACCCGAGGATGCTCGCCTCAAACCGATGCGCTCGGACCCGGCTGTCACTTCTTCGGTGAGGATCTCATGTAGATCACGTTCGCTGAGCTCATGGGCATGGTGGGGAGCATCTGGGCTTCTCACCGTAGTCTTCTTTCGTCTTTCTCACAGCTTTATCGTCGTAGATAAGTAGCCTCTTTTTGCCCTCATTTTCATCTTGTCTTCGTGTGCATTTTCTGTTGTTGGGCGTTTTGCCCTGAGGATCCACGTGTTACTATGTGAGAGCTTGAGGGTTTAATGTCATTGTCACGTCTCTTGGGGTGGCGTTGTTAATCTGTGCGGCCGGGAGGCGTCGCTTCGTTTGGAACGAGATCTCAGGAGCCTCCCACGTGGAGAATCTTCGTGGCCATGCCTTAATGCTTCTCTTGGAGTTGCCGCCTCTTGGAGAAAACTGCCTATTTAAACTCTTTCGTTCAAAGCGAGGCACTCCTTTGCATTTGCTTCATTGGTGGCTCGCTCTTCTTGTACGTATTTTCTTCTTGCAAATCCATGGAGGATACCTCTAGCGACTCAAATGCTCTTCCACGGGTTCTTGACTCTCATGCTCCGCGTCTTGAGGCGCACCTCGGGGAGGCTCGCTCAGCCGTTCTTGGTCCTTCTTAGAGTCGGGGAGCACCTCAAGACCGGAGGGTCACGCGTCGGCGGCGAGTGCGAAATGGAGTGGCCGTTGCACACTTAGAAAGCGCTTAGGCCGGATGGAGGCAAGGGGCCACACGTGCAGTTGGTGCCATCTTTCAAAGATGAAGGAGAGCGGGCTCACGCGACATGAGACTCGGCAGGCTGCGGGCGGAGGCGGGATCACTCGCCTTGCTCGATGTCGATGTGGATCCGCCGCCGTGCCCGCAACTAGCACCGAGACTTAGGGCCGACACGATGTGGCTGTCGGGGCGAGAAGAGGTAGAGATCTAAATCCCTTGGAGCGGACTTATTTCAACGCCTTTAGGCTTTGTCGAGCGGCCTCGTTGGAGGAGGTTCCGCGTGGGTCTTAAGACCCTTGACCCCTCGAGAACTCATGAAGGCTTGGTGGATTACCATGTCCAAATTCTTCACTCCACTTGGACCATTAGCCGCTTGATTTGGTGCTCTTCTCTTTTCTTTGTAACCGGTGTAACAAAATTTGAATAACAAAAGTATTTTGCCCGTTTTTGTTTTGCTATTTCTTGCTTCTTGGTTGCATTTTCCGTCTTGCTAGTGAACTTCTCCGAGAGAGCCCTTTATTAATCTTGGCCTGGCCACTGACTTCTTTATCTGGCGTCTAGCCATCATTGCGAGCGATTCGGATCTGCGGTCTGGGTTCAAGCCACCACGTGTCCCATCGCCTTTATGGCATTGATCTTCTCTAGATTGGCTTTTGGCTTGGCGTTGCCTATTTAAACCAATTGAGCGCCTCTCTTACGCGATTTCTTCTCTGCGACACGATTTTCGAAGGCAATAAGAACTTCTTCTTCCCAGGCTCACTCCGCGCGTCATGGTGTTCTTCCGTCTTGTTTCTTGGGAACATTGCTGCCCTCATAGTCCTTCCCCGCGATTGGATTTACGTGCTCGGAGGGATAAACCAGCGCCCCCAGTCTCATCTAGGTCGAGCACCACGCGGGGCTTCGCTATCGCGATTTGCACACTTCTGATAAGCATGTCAGAGTCGATGGCGAAATGCGTCCCACCTAGCACCATTTTGCCCTCCTTCTGTTGCACTTTTAATGAGCTTCGGACATTTTTGTGTCGATGTCGCAAGGCGCTTTGTGTAGGTCGGTGAAGTGGAAGGCGCTTTTTGAGACCAAATGGCATCATCTTCGAACAATACTCCAGTGACCCTCCTAGAGGCGTCAACGAACGAGGCGAAGTTCTCGATTGGGGCTACTACCTCACCTCCGTCACGTTCCATCCGTGGGGATCTCCCGCGGGTTGGGCGATACCCGGAGTAAGGATCTGGAGATGCATCCACCCGAGGCGGGAGGGGAAAGAAGCTCGTTCTTGGAGTCGTCGTCGGCGGATGAGGATGTCCACGAGGTTAAAGGTCAATTCTTTGAGGAGGTCCGGGGCGAATGAAGTCAGTCTTTGGGGTAGGCCTTGCTCGGTCGCGGGACTAGTCGCTCACACACGTGCCGGAGTCTCTACCCAGGAATCTACCCGCTTATTTATGAATGTGACGGATGATGTTACGTTCTCGAGGCCGGAGGAGCGTTTGCGTTGTGCAGACGGAGGCGGGGGGGGACTGTGGGTGCGGCGATCCTTGTGGAGCCTGGCCGGGAGGAAGGCCTCCCGGTCCAAGAGCCTCTTCACCTCTTCCTCTAGCAAGAGCCCCGATTCCTACGGCGCCAGCCTTCGAACCCTCCTCCAGACGGAGAAGGTTCCTCCGCTCTTTCGCCGAACGGGCGTTCTAGCGCGGCTCAAGGCCTGTTTCTATCTGTCCTTCCTTTTGGGTTACATGCTTTGGAAGTGCTTTTACATTGCTCCTTCGGGCTCTCAGATGATCAACCCTTTTTGGCATGTCCGTCATCCTCCGGCCCATGCAAAGGGCCTGGTTCGCATCTCTAAAGGAGAATGGGCGCTGCCTAAGGAAGGTAATCTCTACTTGTCGCCTCGGAGGCCCGCGTCACCCCGGCAGTCGGAGACATGGTTGGATCTCCCCGCGGCTGAAGTTGGAGGCTCGATATTGGGACGGCATCCGCTTGTGTTGCAGGATCGTCTCCTTGGCGGCTCCTCACTTCCCTGAGGGCGTCCTCCATCCAGGGAATGTCGGGATAGAAGAGGCATCCCGCCTGAAGAATTTCCCTGAGGAAGCGGGTCCGTCAAGTCTTCCTGATTAGTCTCTGCTGGTGTTAGTTTTCGGGTTTGTCCTTTGTCTTTGTACCATATTTGCTTTCCATATATGAATGAGAAGCATTTTTTTCCTTTTCCGTGCTTGCGTTTCTTCCATCGTGGGATGTTGCTTGCTATCTCCTTTTGCTTTCATCCGTTGGATCACGCTTCATACTTGAACGTTGGGCTCTTTGGAGCCACCGTTGTTAAGGCCCTATCCAGGCACCTTCTTGCGTGGTGCTCGTCCTTCGTAAGAGGATGTCATCACGAGCTCACGCGTTTGGAGGCTCGATCCGGTGAAGGCGGATGTCGTCGCGAGCCCTGAGTCTGAACGAGGTCGCGGGCTGTCGGCCATATGCCATGGTCAGGACTCCTGGGTCTGGGACTCGGTCGCGTATGATTGCGGGAGGTGTGTCGCCCCTGCTCAAAGCGTTATAATCACCAAGTTGAGGTCCTAGCCCACGACCATTGTGTGATCGAGGGTGCTCTCTTGTTCAAGAAGGTTCTTTGCATACTGCGATCCTTTGCCCCCTAAGGTTTTGTTGGCCGTAGAGTGGGGACTCGGGGAGCCCCTCGGCCTGATGCTTTGACCGCACGGGTCGTCGGCACGAAGCCTGTTGGATGGACCGCCTGGGTCCTTTGTTCTAGCCTACGGCTGGCTGCCTCCGGGCTGTCTAGCATTGGGCTTAGTCACTGGGTGGCGGTTTGGGCCTTTTGGCACGGAGCCATAATACGTAAGGCCATTCCCAGGCCATCTGGCGTGAGGACGGAGTCCTGGGACGGTCAACTTCGGACCGCCTGGCACTGAGCCAAGGACTGGTTTTACGAACGGACGCTTGTCCTCCTGACTTAGGGGCAGTCTAGGTCGTTTGATTTAAGAATGCAATGCATGTCATAAACTCACACAAATGAATATGCAGGATGATAGAAAGAGTGATTATATTAGTCAAAAGATAAAGCCCATGTCCAAGCATTCGTTATGATGCATGGGTGTGCGACTTACAGAGGCGTTGTGTTCTTAAGTACTTCCCTAAGTTAGCGGCGTTCCAGGTCCGCGGGACCAGTTTGTCGTTCTGGGCGTGTAGCTTGTACGCTCCGCTCCGGAGGATTACGGAGATGAGGAAGCCCCTCCCACCCGGGAGAGTTTGTTCTGCCAAGCGATCTTTCCCGCCGCCTCTACGCTCCGGAGGACGGATCTCTAACTTCCCGGTGGGCGCGCCTTCACTCTCTTGTTGTAGTACCCCGTGCGACTCGCTGGTAGTAGGTGCGGTCCGTAGTCGTCATTGACGTCTCAAACTTCGAAGAGCATCATTTTCTGAACCCTTTGTTCATTGGTGGTGGTCGGGTCGAAGCATTCGATCCGCAGTTTGGCATTCCCATCTCTACGGGCACCACAGCCTCAGCCCCAAAGAAAAGGTTGAAGGGTGTCTCCCTTGTTGGCTCCTCGCGGTTGTTCGATACGACCGTAGCACGGACGGTAGCTCCTCAGTCCAGGAGCCCCCTGCGTCTTCCAACCTAGTTTTTAACCCGTGTAGCAACGTGCGGTTGGTGACCTCGACATGCCGTTTGCAGAGGGTGCGCGCCACGGACGTGTGTACCACCTTGATGGTCGTCGCGCAGTACTTTAAAGCGTTTGCGGTGGGTGAATTGGTTTCCCGTTATCGGTAACTACGACCTCAGGGTTCCCAAAGAGGCAAACGATGCCTTGACGGAGGAACTCTGTCGCATTTTGCTTTGTGATCTTGGCAAGAGGGACGGCTTCCACCCACTTCATAAAGTAGTCAATGCCAATGATCAAGAATTTCCTTTGTCCGGCATCCATTGGTAGGGGTCCGAGTATGTCGAGCCCCCATTGTGCGAACGACCATGGGGATTGGAGATAGTGCAGCTCGGTGTGCGGCTGGTGTGTCATGTTGCCATGGACTTGGCAACTTTCACACTTCCGGACGAATTCCATAGCGTCCCGTTTCATGGTGGGCCAGTAGAACCCCTGCCGCATGACGTTGAACACTAGGTTCTTTCCGCCGATGTGTGAGCCGCACAGTCCCAGGTGCACTTCCACCAGTGCGTAATCGGCTTCCTCTGGCGTGAGGCACTTCAGGAGAGGAGTGGAGTATCCTCGCCTGTATAGCCTCTCATTCTGGACGGTGTACCATCCTGCTGTCTTCTTGATTCGTTTGGCTTCATTAATGTCGTCGGGTAGGATCCCCTCAGTTAGGAACCTCACGTATGGTGTCATCCAGTTATTCCCTGCGTCGACTCGTAGTATCTCTTTGGCTTCGGCGTCAATGCCGGTGTGCGGTCGGGACTTCCACTCTCCCTCGCATCTGCTCCACGCCGGGCGGCCGCGTCCGGCCCGATCAATAGCGCTCGTTGTCCATTCTCGGGATGTGTTCGATCTCAAAACGACAAAACTCAGGGATCAGGGCTTTGACTTTCACCAAGTACCTCACAAGCTGTGGGTTCGAGACGTCAAAGTTCCCTTTCACCCGATTGACCACGAGTTCGGAGTCACTACGCATGACCAATGACCGCGTGGAACACTCCCTCGCCAGTCGTAGGCCTGCGAGAAGGGCCTCATACTCCGCCATGTTGTCCGTGGCCGGGAAGGCTAGAGTAACGGAGTATACGATCTCCATGCCCTCGGGCATCCTTAGCACGACACCAGCTCCACTGCCTGCCTGGGTAGATGATCCGTCCACGTTCAGAGTCCACTCAGGGAGATCGTCGTCTACGATACTCTCTGGGTTGCTGTCTTCTTCTCGCGTCGGTGTCGCCGCTTCAACGATAAAGTCTGCCAGAGCCTGTCCTTTCACGGCTGGTCGGGGCCAGAACTCTAGGTCAAATTCCCCTAGCTCGACAGCCCACTTAACCAGCCGGCCGGATGTCTGCGGGCCTGCCAGATCAACTTCAACAATTGGTCCATCAAGATGCAACGATCCAGTGCATTTGGAAATAGGGCGCGGCTTAAAATTTCCGTGCCGCATAGACAAGCACGAGCGCCATCTTTTCAGCATGCGGATAGCGGGCCTCTACGTCAGTCAGCACTCGGCTTACGTAGTACACTGGAGCCCTCATGCTCCATGAACTAGCTTAGAGGCAAGGCGCGGCCGTGTGGCCGAGGGGCGGAGAGGTAAGTCTTAAGTTCCTGAAGGCTTCGTCACATTCTTCACTCCACTTGAACCCCTGCGATTTGGTGCCCCGAGCGCCTTGAAGAAGGGCAAATATTTCTACGGTGACTTGCTAGGAACCGCGAGAGCGCTGCGAGCCGCACGATCGACCACGGACTTCTTTTATTGTCGGAGGGTTCAAGTCGAGTATGGCATTGATCTTCTCTGGATTGGCTTCTATGTTGCGTTGGAACACGATGAAGCCTAGGAACTTTCCTGAGGTCACTCCGAACGCGCACTTGGCGGGGTTGAGCTTCATCCCGTGCCGTCGGAGGACCTAAAAAGTCTCATCTAGGTCGTCGACGCGGTGGCTCGCGATTCTGCTTTTGACAAGCATGTCGTCGACGTACACTCCACGTTCCGCCCAATTTGAGCTTCGAACATTTTGTTCATAAGGCGCTGGTAGGTCGCGCCGGCATTTTTGAGACCAAATGGCATCATCTTGTAACAATACGTGCCCTGGTCGATCATGAACGAGGTGTGTTTCTCGTCTTCTGGGTCCATCCGGATCTGGTTGTACCCAGAGTATGCATCCATGAAGCTCAGGAGTTCGTGCCCGGATGTGGAGTCCACGAGCTGGTCAATCCTGGGAAGCGGGAAGCTGTCTTTGGGGCAGGCCTTGTTCACGTCTGTGAAGTCGACACACATCTGCCACTTACCGCTATTCTTTACCAGTACGACGTTGGACAGCCACTCCGGATACTGGACTTCTCTGATGAATCCGGTGTCCAAGAGCCTCTTCATCTCTTCCCTGATGGCGACCAACTTCTCGACGGAATGGTTCCTCCGCTTTTGCCGAACGGGCTTTTAGCTCGCGTCAAGGCCCAGCTTGTGGACTATGACTTCGGCCGGTATCCCGGGCATGTCAGCGGGGACCCATGCAAACACATCGGAGTTAGCCCTAAGGAAGGTAATCAACCTGTTGCGTTCCGCAGGTTGGAGGGATCTCCCCACGTTGATGCTTCGTTCCGGCTCGGACGAGTTCAGTGGGATCGCCTCAGTTTCCTCTCCGGATTGGGCCTGTTGTAGCGAGGTCTCATCACGGAGATCAAGGTCTTCGTCCGGGTGACATGGTGCCACGGGGTTGATCTGGGACAAGTAGCATGTCCGTCCCATTTCTTAGTCTCCGAGGACTTCTCCCGTGCCCCAAGGGGTGGGAAATTTCACCTTCAGGTGCGGGATAGACGTTACGGCTTCGAAGGCAGTTTGGAAAGGTCTGCCTAATATGACATTGTAGACGGATGGAAGGTCAATGACGAGAAATGCCAGCTCTCGCATCATGGAGCGCGGGTGGGCTCCCATCGTGACTTCCAGCAGCACTATCCCTTGCACGAGGACTGGCTCGTCGTCCAAGCCGTACAAGGGTCCGCTTGCAGCTTTCATTTGACTTCGTTTTAGTCCAAGTTTAAGGAAGGCAGCGAGATACAACAAATTTTGAGAACTTTCATTATCAATAAAGACCCGTTTCAGTTGGTAGTTTCCCCACCAACTAAAACGAGGGCCGATACAACAAGGGGGTCAGTGTGGGGAGAGGTTACATGAGCCATGTCGTCGCTGCTAAAGCTAATGACATCATTCCTAACCCCTATCTTTGCCGGCTTGTTGCTGGAAATTGCCTCCGGCTGCCCACGCCTGGCGTTCGCGGCGTCAGCGGAGGAGACCATATGGACCACGCCGGCCACCGTGCGGGCTCTCGGAGGTTACCGGCTTCACCGTCGGAGGTAGCAGGCTACTACCCCGAGCTCTTCACGAACCGCTTCAAGTGTCTGCGTCGGATCAGATCTTTGATTTCCTGCTGCAGGGTCCGGCCGTTCTCGGTTGAGTGTCCCAGGCAGCGGTGGTACTGGTAATACTTCGTCTGGTCGCTGCCGCTGGGACCCTTGGGCGTCTTTGGCCACTTGAAGAATTTTTCATCTTGGATCTGCATCAGGATGTTTGCACGGCTATCGTTTAGAGGGGTCAAGGAGGTCCTGTTGTAATCTTTTTTGGGCCCCGGCGGGGGCCGCTGCTGCTTTCGGCGCTCTGGGAAGCACTGGCTGTCGCCGTCCCTCTAGGGGCTTCCGGGGGCCGGTCCACTCGCTCGGGGCGCTTCGCCTCATTAGCCTCTTCGACCGTGATGTATACCCGGGCAATGGTCTCAGCCTCTCGGAAGGTCTGAGGGCGCTGGTACGACAGGTGCTTGAAAAATTCCACGTCCGCCAGGGTGGCGACGAAGGCGTTGAGTTTCAGCTCGTTGGAGAGATGAGGGATCCGCCGCGCCTCGGCGATGAAACGGTCCAGGAACCGCTTCAGACTTTCATATGGCCTTTGGCGGAGGCGGACCAGGTGCCATGGTAGCCTCTCCTCCCTTCTGCCGGAGGCAAATTGGCTCTAGAAGCTGTCAGCGAGCTCGTCAAACAAGCGTATGGAGTTCTGGGGGAGGCCGTGGAACCAGAGCAACGCGTCCCCCCTGAGGGTGACGGGAAAGCACTGGCACATCAAGGCCTCGCTTGCCCCCTGCAGAGAGAGGTGAGTGCGGAAGCAGTTGAGATGATCCATTGGGTCCTTGCTTTCGTCGTATCCCTTCAGGACCGGCATCTTGAACTTGCTCGGCAACGGTTGCGTCCGCAAGTTCGTGGCGATGGGCGATCTACGGAGGTCGGCGGAGGAGGGTGTGAGTTTTTCCTTATGCAGGGTGTCCCACAACACCTTGACTTTCTCCTCCATCGAGGGGTCCGTAGAGCCTCTCCGCGCATTAATGATGTCGCGGAGCTCCGTGTTGCCCTGGAGGTGTGTCCGAGCTCGTCGGGGGTGGCGACTCTCTGCCTGAGTGGCTCGTTCGCCGTTCGAGCCTGCAGCGGCTGGCCTCCCGTTGCCGCGCAAGTTGCAGGGGTTGCGCCCTTCGGGGCTATCCTCCCGGTCATCGTCGGCGGGATGGCTTTCCGCTTCATTCTGGCCGTTTTTGCTTGGGGCCGCCGGGGCTGCAGCGCGATCGAGTCGGTTGGCTCGCCTCTTGCGAGCGGCCTCTCGACGCCTTTCTCTCTTGGAGGTGGAGGCCTGGGACGCTGGAGGGGCAGTCCCGGGCCAGGCAGTTCCCGTGTTCTCGCATATAGCGTGGAGAACCTACTTCATATCGTTCTTATCCGCACGGAGAACCTGCATCAGGATGTTTGCACGGCTATCGTTTAGAGGGGTCGGGGGTCTCTGGGCCCCGGCGGGGCTGCCGCTTTTGCGCTGGGAAGCGCTGGCTATCGCCGTCCCTCTTTCTCCCGCCAGATGCTCTGGGGGCTTCCGGGGGCCGGTCCACTCGCTCGGGGCGCTTCGCCTCGTTAGCCTCTTCGGCCGTGATGTATGCCCGGGCAATGGTCTCAGCCTCCTGGAAGGTCTGAGGGCGCTGGTGCGACAGGTGCTTGAAAAATTCCCCTCGCGGTGGTGGCGAAAGGCGTTGAGTTTCACTCGTCGGAGAGATGAGGATCCGCCGCGCCTCGGTGATGAAACAGTCCGAGAACCGATCTCAGACTTTCATCCCGGCCTTTGGCGGAGGCGGACCAGTGCCATGGTTGCCTCTCCTCCCTTACTTTGGGAGGAAAACTCGCTCAAGAAGTTGTCAACTCGTCAAACGAGCGTATGGAGTTAAGGGGAGGCCGTGGAACGAGTAACGCGTCCCCCCGAGGGTGACGGGAAAGCACCGGCACATCAAGGCCTCGCTTGCCCCCTATGCAGAGAGAGGTGAGTGCGGAAGCAGTTGAGATGATCCATCGGATCCTTGATTTCGTTGTATCCCTTCAGGACCGGCATCTTGAACTTGCTCGGCAACGGTTGCGTCCGCAAGTTTGTGGCGATGGGCGATCTACGGAGGTCGGCGGAGGAGGGTGTGAGTTTTTCCTTATGCAGGGTGTCCTACAACACCTTGACTTTCTCCTCCATCGAGGGGTCCGTAGAGCCTCTCCGCGCATTAATGACGTCGCGGAGCTCCGTGTTGCCCTGGAGGTGTGTCCGAGCTCGTCGGGGGTGGCGACTATCTGCCTGAGTGGCTCGTTCGCCGTTGGAGCCTGCAGCGGCTGGCCTCCCGTTGCCGCGCAAGTTGCAGGGGTTGCGCCCTTCGGGGCTATCCTCCCGCTCATCGTCGGCGGGATGGCTTTCCGCTTCATTCTCAACGGCGGCTGCAGCCGGACGACTCGGTTGGCTTGCCTCTTGCGGTGGCCTCTCGACGCCTTTCTCTCTTGGAGGTGGAGGCCTCGGGACGCGAGGGCAGGGGCAATCCGTGTTCGCATATACGCGGAGAACCTGCCATCCTATCGTTCATGTCCGCAGCCTAGGCGGACGTCTCGCTCGGTTGATCGTTTGCTTGTTCCCGCAGGGGAACTTCACTTTGGGCGATGACCTCCATCGCCGAACCGAGTGTTCGCTTGGAAGAAGGGTCCGGTCTCAAACCCGGACTCCGCACAAAGAAAAAAACAAATAAGAAAAGGTCGGGGGTCCTAGTAGGATTTCTCCCACCGAGGCCGCTCCGACGCTCAAGTCAGCAAATTCCCACAATAAACGGAAATGGCGCATGTTAAGAGCGGTGCGCGGGTGTATGCTGTGAAAGCGTGGGAGATGCTTATACGGTGATATGGAGAATGCAGTGAGCACGTAGTGGAAGACCTGGCTTCCTTGGTGCACCGCAATGGGTGGCTAACTTTCCCTTGATCTGAGAAGATGCTGGGAAGGAGGACGAGCTAGCTATTGCCGACGGAAGTGAGGTGATCCTCAGTTCCGGCTTGTTACTCTCATGTGATCGAATAGAGAAGAGGGGAGCAGTTGAATATGACTCATCGTTTGAATTCTAGATTCAAAAGGGAGCAGTAGATGAAGATGCTGAAAAAAAAAGATCCCTTTCTCTGCGGGGTGTGAGGGCTCTTATACGCCTCTTCTCGTTGGACTCTTGGGCGCCAAAATATCCGTTGCGAGGGCTACAGCGCCGCTGGTCACTGTTGTGGACTGCCGGTCATGCCGGTTATCCTGTTGCCGTGGATGGCACGCTTCTGAGTGTTGCCGGCCACGCCCGATTTTTCCCTGAGAGGGGATTGGTTGGCCGCTGCGACGACGGCAAAATGAGCTTTGATGCCGCATGCCGGCCAGCTCCTCTATTGGCTAGCCTTTCTGCCCCTTGCCGATTTCCCGGCAACCGCATTAAATGCGTTGCAGGGAGACGTTGTGCTTTGCCAGGTGGGCTTCGCACGCGTTTCTTGACCGCTGGGCTGGGCTAACCATTCCGTGTGGACTTTTGGACCTCCCGTGGGCCGCGGATTTCTTCATGGGCTTGGCAATCCTTCATGGGCCAGGACATGAGACCCAACATATATATATATATATATATATATATATAATACATAGAGTAGCCATTGCAGGAGAAGAAATTGCTGGGAAAAAACAAATGGAAGTCGAAGGTAGTAAAGATTGGCAAGGCCAAAATCAAAATGAAGACTTAGGACAATTTTGTCATCACTGCCGTTTAGAATGGCCTGCATGAGACCGTCAGATGAGCATTGTGCTTTGAGCATAGCAAAGAAAATCAGGGAAACAAGGCTACAATCACTATAGGTAGACATGCATGAAGAGGCAAGGAACAATCTCCAGCACTCATGTGGTGACTCAAGGGCTGTTTGATTAAAAGATGGTGGGTCATAGTTTTGTTGGCTGAAGGAAAATATCATCGCCGTCCATGTGGATTAACAACCAACGTCTAATGGAAAAGGGGGTGGATTATGTGTTTATTAGAGATTCGTCACCGGTAAAGGTGAGGATCCAATGGTTGCCCTAGCTCAAACATAGGCGCGATCCACACATGATTTTAGTTTAAGGCAAAAGCCACATGACACATGTCAAAGTATGACAGCAATTGTAGTCAATTTAATCGCATTAGTCATACGTAACTAATTAAATCAAGGCATCTTTTTTTTTTTTTTTTTGTAATAATTAGGACATCTTAATTGAAATAGTATAAAATAACTTGTAGTAGAAGGAATTAGTGAATGAAGTACTTTGAATAGCTCAATTTCCAAACATTTTCCTTCTCAAATTGGAAAAAAATATATTCTCTTTAAGGTTTTTTTTTTTTTTTGAAATTCTGTCTCCATTCTCTTTACCATTCTTCCAATCTCAGCATAATGAATCAATTCAGGAATTTTGAATTGAGTCCTTGCACAAACGAGCACTACACATCCACGCACGAGCACTATATATTCTATTAAGTAACACACAAGTGCGCCTCCACCAAGCACAAGCACCACCCATTTTGCTAATCTACATACGAATGCGCCTCTATCACATACGAGTGCCATCTAGTTCTGTCAAACTTAGTTTTTCTTCCAAAGATATGATTATTTTCAATAAATTTCACTTAATATAATTTAATTCTGATGTCATAATATATAAAATAGTAATCGCGTGCTGCATGAACGCCTGAGGCAAAAATTGCCATTGTACTGGTTCTACTGTCAATATACAAGCGCTACCTCAGGCACCCTTCAAGTGTG
Organism: Nepenthes gracilis; assembly: GCA_033239525.1. Classification (NCBI taxonomy): domain Eukaryota; kingdom Viridiplantae; phylum Streptophyta; class Magnoliopsida; order Caryophyllales; family Nepenthaceae; genus Nepenthes; species Nepenthes gracilis. The sequence goes on along the minus strand of BSYO01000026.1, from coordinate 112,835 downwards.
CCTGCTATTACTCCCCACGCACATACCCCTTCTAAGACATCCCTCAAGTGCTATTCTACCACGCCATTTCAATTATTTGCTCATGCAAGTTCTTACAACAAAATTGAGCAAACCTTAAGATGACCCATTCATAAGGAATGAGACTCAAAACCCAATAATATCGTCCAGGAATAGGAAGGCATCATTTTGTAGAGAAGTTGAACCTGGATAGGGGGAGTGGGAATAAATGCCAAATTTATAGTCATAAATTTCAAAAAAAAAAAAAAAAAATTGCAAGGAAGGTTCACTTATGGTCAGTTCTTTAATTAGTGTGCTTGCAGGAAGTAATAAAGTTGAATCAAAGACAGTTCCGAAGAGATTTTCTAATAAAAATGGAACCTTGTCAAGACAAACTTGGCCACTCACAAATAGGAATGCATCAAGAAGGCTGGAATAAACATCAGAAACCATAGGTTCATTCCATTGAGCATACTTTGTTCAGAATCTTGTCGAATTGGTCAAAAATAAAAAGAAAAAACCCAAGCAAAGGATATATATCATGGAGCCCAAGACGGGTGCATATATCATCACTCCCTCTACAAAGCAGAAGAATCTTTTCATCAACAGAAAAATGTTACCGACAAGCACAGTGAAGGGAAATCTACTAAATTTCACAAGGACGGCAAAAATGAATCTTGTGTATTGCAATGAAAGGAACAAAGAGGAGACTTCCTCCTCATATCCATACCCTAGTTATTCACAGACGCTAGCATCAACTAGGTTTCCTGCTTGCAGTTATCACAACTACCCCTTATCACACCTGGAATACCATGTAGAATTGTAGTAGCTCAACATGCACATCTTTTTATGAAAACTAATGACTAAGAACCTTGCAATTCTCAAGACATTGCCTAAGAGTGTAACATGTTAATCTGATGCAAGCAGCGCGATGGGCAGTCATGGCCAACAGATGAAATTATCTTGTCAACAAATTTAGGCTCGGAACTGATCCTCTATGAATCCTCTCAGACAACTCAGATACAAGTGCAAAATTGTTGCTTTCATAACATGAAGTCAAAAATGCAGCGAAAATTACACGATCTACAACCTGGTCCTTATCCAATAATTTCTTTAAGAACAGTCCTGCCATGCCAACTTTCCCTTCACTGCAAAGCTTTCTGATCAATGTATTGACTGTCCGGATCCATAGCTTTCTCTCTAGGTACTCCAAGGCAATCATGGCAGTGGCAGGGTCATCATTTTTGCAGTACTCATAAGCTAAAGTAACCCGAGTAACTTCACATGGCATGATACCCTTGCCAATCATGGCATCATAGAGTCGGTGAGCCTCATCCAACTTAGAGTGCTTGCATAGCCCACTAATCAAAGCACCATAAGTAACACTATCTGGTTGACAACCATGGTCACTCATCCTGTGGAAGTATCTCAGAGCAAGACTGATATTTCCATCCCTGCAGTACCCGCATATCATGGATGTGTAGGTTTCCTTGCTTGGTGTCAGACCAAGCCTTAGAGCGTCCTCAAACAATCCCTCACTCTCTTTCATTTCTTTTTGTCTACAGAAAGCAGCAATCAACGTATTATATGAATGAATATCAGCATGGACGCCTAACTTAGCCATCCTACAGAAATAAACTAAAGCTCTCTTAGTGTGAGCCTGCTTGCATGAAGCAGATATGAGGATAGTATAGGTGACTTTATCAGCTTCCAATCCGTATCGAATGCTCTGCCTGAGCAGCTTAGAAGCCTCCTTAACCATGCCCTTCTTGCAGAGACCATCGATAACTGCATTGTATGTACAGATATTAGGAGTAAAACCTTCATTACTCATTATATGCATCAGCTCGTATCCTCTTTCAAAATTTCCCACTTTGCAGAGCCCATCAATGAGAGTGGTATAGGTGTTGACGTTTGGACTCAATCCTTGTTCTTTCATCCTGCTAAACAACATCTCTGCCCGATTTAACTTTTGCTCTTTACAGTATCCCTTAACCATTGCCGTGTAAGTGCATACATTTGGCTTGTAATTATCACTCCGAACAAGCTTAAGGAACAGTCTAAACGCCCTATCAGTCCACCCCTTCTTACATAGTCCATCAATCAATGCCGTATGAGTATATACATTGGGCTTCCACCCTCTTCTAACCATTTCCTCCAAAATTTCAAAAGCTTGCTTAATGCTGCCTCTTTTGCATAAACCATTAATCAGTGACGTGAAATTAATCAAATTCGGGGTAAACCCCATCTCAATCATTGTATAAAAGAACCAGAATGCCCTGCTAACAAAACCCTTCTCACAAAACGCGCTAATCACCAAAGTACACGTCGAGCTATCAATAAGAAATCTTCTTTCAATCATCTCACTCACCCACCTATCTGCCTCCGAAATCTTCCCCATTCTACAATAACCCACAACCATGGACTTAAAACTACAATAATCAGGAAACGCCCCTCTCTGGGACATTTCCTCAAATACATGTTCTGCATACTCGACTAAGCCCATTTCACAGGCTACCCTAATAATGCAATTCAAAGTGCGCGTACTATGAGACAAGCCTTGGTTTTGCATTTCAATAACCATACTAACTGCCTCATTTAGTCTCCCAATCTCAGCAAAATTCCTCACCAAACACTGCATTACCTCATGGGCTCTCTCCAAGTTGCCATTGCCAATTAAAGAGGAGGCAGGAACAATGTAAAGCCGCATAAAATGTCGGAATTTAGCAAATCTAATTGCCCAGTTGAAGAAGCTCAAGGCAGCCACGGTCCCCGCCTCGTTGGCGAGCAAGGCGATGATTGTAATTACCTGGTCATGTGTCAGAGATTCGACGTCTATGTCAAGATTAAGCGATGAGGAGGACGATCGAGTACGGGTCTGTTGGTAGTAAGACTGCAGGACCTGGGAAAAAACTGTTCTAACGACGGAAGGGGATGGACATTCTGGTGTTGAAAGGGATGGAGGAGAAGGGTGTGACGAATGGGTGGGAAGATCACGGGAAGTGTGAGTGTGACGGCAGAGAGGTTTGACAGAGAAGAGCGAGAAGGTTGGCGTGGCTGATGCAAAAATCCTTTGGAGTAGATATCTGAGACCATGAAAAGTCACCATGAACGTAGCTATAGTTTGGAGGGGATGGAAGAGCTGTCAAGGTAGAATGTGTAGAATGGGCGGCTTTGTCCACCAGATTTAAATCTAAAAAATATATACATATATTTTTTTAACAGTTAATTTTGTTTTAAAATTTTTTATATCAAATTTAATGTTTAATAAATATTAAAATTCTATTTTTAATTATAATTATTGGATTTGATCCAAAAAATTAATAAATAATTTTTTTATTGTAGTTGCATCCAGTGTCTCCTTCAATCCACAGTTGTATGTTTCAGAATAAATGAAAGCCATAATTTCAGATTAAAAAAAAAAAACAGAGAAAAAAAAAGTCCAAATTGATCTAATTACAATTATTGCATAGTAAATAAATGACAGTAATTTACAGGAGGAATTCCATTTTTGCAGCAAAGGAAACCCCAAATCAGTAAACTTTTAGCGGTGCCCCTCTGAGAAGCAATTATGATATTGTAGCCTCCTTTTTCCTCAATTTTTAGCCATTGAATAAAAACTTCCGTCATATCCTAAAGGAATAATCTAAAAATTATATATAAATAATCAATAAATTTTTTATTAATAAAATAAAAATTATTTGTAACTGAGCATTACTTAGAGGTTAAGTAATGCTCACGATTATAAGAATACTACAAATTTTATTTTCTTAAAATTATGATGTAGTATAATATATTAATGTCTGTAAATTTAATTGTAAGAGTATTACGGTGACCGTTAAAATATCATTGATAATGGCATATGGAAGAGTTGCATTCGAAAATAGCCTTTTTATGTTTGGTTCGGTTCACCATTATATATAAATATGGTTAATAGATATGTTTTCTACATCTTAAGCTAGAAAGTAAATAAAAAATAAAAAAGTCAGAGAATATCTAGGTAAGTCTTTACTAAGGGGAGGGCCCAATGAACATTCGTACATCATTTCCAATGTTAAAAGGATTCATTATTATTCTGTTTTTCTTTACCAAAAAGCTAAACTGCATCTCATAATATATAATTTTTTACTTAATTTAAGAAAGTATTACCCATAAGATAAAATGGTCTAGGTAATTAGATTCTAAAAACACCGTTATGCTGATTTTCTAATCATTGTCCTTTCTGAAAAAATACCATGATATATTAAAACTACTTATAAATCCTACACATGAAAACCGCCCATCGATTAACATGTAATAATTCTTGATTATATTGACTAATAGCTTGGCTATACTCCAGCTAAACGTGAAATCTTGTAGTACCTTGATTAATTGTAATAACCGTCAAGATTTAGGGTTCAAAATTTTGTTTTATATCCACATCAGTTGAAATAAATAGCTTTAATCATTTATTGTGAGTATTGGTTTCCTAATTACAGGGGTTAATAAAGTTCATGAATGCAGACCGCAAGTTTCAGAGGCAAAACGCAGGCAAATTACTGGACTACATAGGACCACCTCTCAGGCTGAAACATCGCCCGAACCACTAGTCGCTTTTCTGATTTTTCGGTGTTTTATACCTCGCTGATTTATGCCACCTTTAGTCAGAGTTGATTTCCCTCTTGCAATAATCTGCGAGTTGTATAAGTAACCTTGCAATCTTTGACAAAAATACAAGCCAAATTGACACATTTCAGGATTCTTTCTCTTCTCAGCTAATTTTCCTTCCTTTCTGCCACTGCTCTGCAGAATTACCATTTGTTACAACCTAATTGCTATGCTATCTTTAGATAAATTGGTAAAAACAAGCATCATTAGAGAGGGAGAGAGAGAGAGAGAGAGAGGTAAACAGGTGTACCGTATTGTTCACATGATTCCTTTAGCGAACAAAAAGTACTTATTGTTAACATATGTTCATGTAGCGACAAATTAAGAGTATGGGAATATGTTGATATTTATATGATATAAAGAAATATTTAAAAAATATAAATAAATAAAATAAAATGTTTGTTCTAATTTTTTTTTATATGACATGTACATCACCCAATATGACAAGTGTAAATAAAATATTAAATTTTTAAAAAATATAATTGGTACTAACATATATTTTGTTGCGTCCCGGGCCCACGGATGTCGCACGGATTAGGGAGCCTTCGGATTCCTCAGCGTGCGGCGGCTTCGAAAGAAGGGTCCGGTCTCCGTTTCTATAAACTCCGAACTCCGCACAACACAAACAATAAACAAGAGGCCGGGGTCCTAGTAGGATTTCTCCCACCGAGCCACTCCGACGCTCAAATCAAGAAATTCCCGCAATAAGCGGAAATGGCACACGCTAAGGGCGGTGCGGTGTATCTTTGTGGAAGCGTGAGAGATGCTTTATGACGGTGATATGGAGAATGCAGGTGGCGGGTAGTGGAAGGCACCTTGCTTTCTTGCCGTGCCGCAATGGGTGGCTAACTTTCCCGTGATCTGAGAAGATGCTGGGAAGGAGAGCGAGCCAGCTATTGCTGACGGAAGTGAGGTGATCCTCAGTTCCGGCTCGTTACTCTCGTGTGATCGAATAGAGAAGAGGGGAGTAGTAGAGTATGACTCGTCGTTTGAATTCTGGATTCAAAAGGAAGCAGCAGATGAAGATGCTGAAGGAAAAGATACATTTCTCTATGGGGTGTGAGGGCTCTTATACGCCTCTCCCCCTTGGACTCTTGGGCCCCAAAACGCCCGTTGTTTGGGCCATCGCTCCCGGGTCATCTGTTGTGGTGGACCGCGGCCACGCCCGTTGTCCTTTTCTTTGTGGCACGCCGCCTTGAAGTTGCCGACCACGCCCGATTTCCCCGAGCGGGGATTGGTTGCCACTGCAGACGGTGGCGAGTGAAAGGCGCCGCGTCGCCCACCTATCATTGGCTAGCCTTTCCGCCTTTTTCACCTGTTCCCGTCGACGCATTTAATGCGTTGCAGGTTTCCGTTATCTTCCGCCAGCATGGGTTCGCACCTTTCGACCATTGGGCTGGGCTGACTGTCTCGCGTGGGTTTTTAGATCTCTCGCGAGCCGCGGCTTGCTTCGTGGGCTTGGACATGTTTCATGGGTCAGGACATGGGACCCAACACATTTTAAAATAAATAAAAAAAACAAATATAAAACTTAAAAATGTTAATTCTAGCACTTTTAACTAACGGTCGAAATTGGTAGAACTTGGATTTCATTCGATTCCCCGTGTAACCTCTTGCTACTATACATTATCCCTAGCAAAGGCATTGGCCGTACCTTAATTTGAGGTGTTTTTATGTCGTGCACTGGCTCTTTTCTTATAACAAAGAGTTACTAGTGAATTTTGTAGAACAAAAATTGGTACAGAAAAATACGGCCACCCCTTTTATGTCAAATTTGTTTCATAAACTTAGAGCTCTAAAATTGAATATATCCTTCGAAAACATGCTACAATTGTTAAATCATTATGTGTTGACATTCTTCGTGATACTACCTGCTAATTTAACTAGTCTATGAGCTATATCTGAATTTTAAAACTGAGGTGATTCAATTATTATTAGTTCAACAGGACAGTTACTGAACAACAGCTAGATGGTAAAGAGAGAGCGGCTCAAGCAACAGATCTCCAGGGTAAACTTCCACACGGTAGCGAGATGGCAACTCAAGCTGCAGTTCTCCACGGGTTAAAGCCCTAGATGACAGCAAGAGAACAGCTCAAGCTACAAGTTTTCAAGGGTTAAATCGATAGATGGCAGCGAGTGAGTAGATCAAGCAGTGGGTTTTTCTGGATTAAACAGCTAGATTTTAGCGAGAGACATCTCAAAATATAGGCCTCTAAAATTAGACGGCTAGATGGCAAAGAGAAAGCAGCTCTAGCTGCGGGTGTGGAGAGTTTAGTCGATTTGAGGCTGCAAGGCAATAACTCTTGCTGCAAACATTCAGTGCCGAACTTCAATATTACCACAAGATAGCAGGGCAAACCGATTACAATTTTCATACACTATTTATTACTTTTAGTTGTATTCGGTGGAAGATCTAGGGGGTTAGTGTGCTCTCTCGATAAAAGAAGGTGGGAGATCATAAAAGATAGGCGATAAAGTGAATAAGTTCGAAGACTTGTCTAGTGCAAAAAATCAACTGTAAGTTGTTTCTTCGTAACGTTTGCTCATTTTGTAGCCGTGACATCTTGAAGGCAATTAGTTCACTGGCAGTCATTCTCAAACATAAGATAGAGTAAATTATTCAGTCCGTAATATTTTGTTTGCTATTTGCGTCTCAGGGATAAATTTGTAGAAACCCAAAAGAGTATTACTGGATGCTTTTACATAAATCTAAGGAGTTCTTTAGTTGGTCATGTGCACGGGATCCATCAATTACAGTGTAGTGCGTCTACTGTATGTTTATAAGTTTGACCATTCACATATTATAAATTTATAATTGACAACCGATAATTTAAAAGATTTTCTAAGAACACATTGATTTCTCTTTATTATCAAAACTTTGTTGTCTACTTTATTACTTTTATATCTCAGTATATATGTATACTGATAGGTACACCGGAATATGGGCTGGCCCAAGGTCAACGGCGGCCCAAAATGCCCTACGGGACGGTCAACTCAAAAACGGCCCAACAGACGCCGAAGGCTCAAATCCTAAAAGGCCCAAAGACGGTCAACGCTGGCGTTGACCGTTTAGACTCCAGCAGATGGCTAACTCACGTGCAGACGGTCAACTCGAGCGTTGACCGGATGCACTGTAGCGACAAGCCCAAAAAGGCTTCAAACTTGCTACAGCCAAGGCCCAAACTGGTAGGCGAACACGTGCACGAAAAGTAACGGTCTTCTCGTGGCCATGTGTCATCCTAAAAGCTGATCTTCTTTAAAAAAGGTGGCAATGATCTCAGTGCCAACAAAACGGTCACTAAAGTATGAGACAATCTGAGATCCGTTTGCACTGTACAACAGAAAGAGGATTAATCAAATCACGACTGTCAGGCCTACCAACTTTGAGAAGGCCGCCGCTGTCGGTCCAGGAAGAGCACGCCACCTTGACCAGAGGAAGAGGCTCTCCTACTGTCCATAAAAGCTTAAGTCTTCGTTCTGGAAGAGATAGGCTCTTACATGTTTTTATTTGCTTCACAAGCTCTTACAAACTCTTGCAGGCTTTCATACGCTCTCATGCATGCAGAGATACCCATTCGCATACACACAAGCTCACTCAGAAACAGAAGCTCTCCTACTCACTCTGTAACTTATCTTCCTAAAAGCACTGAAAACAAGCTTTCTAAAGGACTTCTTACAGTCTTCCACACGAACTCTTACAGAGCTTGAACAGAGGCTCCTCCCCTCTTTCTCTCTACACAAGCGCTCGTCCTCCAATCCCACTAGAGACCTCCGGATTCCTGGAGATCTCTTAGGCCCTATAAGACTCATTCCCTAAAGCTTCCACGCTTTTGGGACGTCGCTTCCTTACGCTCTCTGTGTACAGGATGCAAGAACGGACATTCTCAACGGGTCGACACTCCAAACCATCTCTCTCTCTCTCTCCCTTTATCTTTCCAGTTACCTTCCTTGATTAGAAAGATTTACTGACTTAACCATTGGAGTGTTTTCAGTGAGACAACCTCCCATCGACACACTAACCTCTTGTTTGTTTTAGTTGTGCGCAGGATTCGAACTCAGTGAACGGAGCTCGGTCCAATAATCCAGACGAATCCGAATCTGTTTGAAGTCAGATCTAGGTACGCATCATTGGCGCCGTTTGTGGGAAACGCTTACGAAGCCAACCACTACTCAGCACAATGCTCTCTTTGCACCATCTGATTCCGGTTCATTCCCAATGGTGAACACGAGAGTCCAAGCTAGCGATCCCGCTAGAGACGTCACCTATCCCGACCAGGACCACGCGGCTAGTACCACGGTCAACGGGACAATGGGTGGAGTATCAGCGCCCTTCTCTCAACAGTTGATGGAGTAGATGCAGGCCAACAATCGTCTGCTCCAAATACTCTACTCTCAGAACGAGCAGCGATAGCAGACGGCTCCTCCGGCAGCCACTCCTGTGCCGGCCACCAAAAAAGGCGGCCAGAGGAAGAAGAAGCCAGTCAAGAAGCCCGGGAGATCCAAGAACAATCCAGTCCCAGCTTCCTCACGCGTTCTTGGCCAGAACAGGCCTGAAGAACGCTCCGGAAGCACAACTCCGTGAGAAAATCCAGAAAGAAAAAATCCCCGATACTTTCGGGCCAAAGACGAACATGCAGTCTAGGAGTGAGCCTCCAGGACTGCCTGGTCCGCTGGAGGCAGTAGCCAACCCGTTGTTGGACCCTCCAGGGACAAGACAGAGTTGGGGGCTTACCTCAAGTCCAAAAGATTTGCAAACGTCACTTGCGCAGACCCGTGAGTGGATAAAATCTGGGACCGCATGTTCCAGGACGAAGAACACGCTATCGACTTGGACCGATCTCCTTTCTCAGCGGAGATCCTGAGCCGTCCACTGCCCAGCAAGTTCAAGATGCCTTCCCTTGACTCGTACGATGGGAGCAGTAATCCGGTTGACCACCTGGATCACTTCCGCACCCATCTGAGTCTACAAGGGTTGGAAGACTCAGCGATGTGTTGCTGCTTCCCGCTCACGCTGAAGGGAGACGCCCGAATCTGGTTCCATCACTTCCCCTTAGGCACCATCAGCAGCTTCCGGGAGCTCATGGATCTCTTTTTGGCTCAGTACGCTTCGAGCCGACGGGAAGAGAAGCAGCCATGACACCTCTCTCACATGAAGTAGAAATCGGGAGAGAACCCACGGTGCATCTTGGACCGCTTTGTGGCAGAGGCGAGGTGAATTCTCCGGATCATGGAGGAAACGAAACTGGACAGTTTCATCTCCGCACTGACCTATGGGGAGTTCTTCAAGCACCTGACCCACAAGAATCTTCAAACCTTCCGGGAAGCGGAATCCATCACCCGGGCCTATGCTGCAGTAGAGGAGGCCAACAAGGCAAAATGTCCAGAGCGGGTAGATCAGCCTTGATCCTTCCCTCGAGAGGGAAAAAGGAAGTATGGCGGTAGTGATCACTCTCGTTGGAAGCAACAACGGACTGGGCCCCTGGTGCGCAGAGACTACGGGCTCACCAACTTCACACCTCTGACGGACACACGCTCTAACGTTCTCATACAAATCCGCGGAGAGAAGTTCTTGAAGTGGCCAAAACCACTGAAGAAGGACTCTGGAAACCAGTCAAAATACTGGAACTTCCATCGCTCTGCTTGGCATTCAATTGAGGACTGCAAGACACTGTAGAGGAAAATCGAGGAGCTGATTAGCAGAGGACACCTCACCAAGTTCGTCAGGGGCTCCAGACAGAGCTCTAAGAACCCAACCTGCTAAGAACCCATCTGGCGACGAGGAACAGCAGACTAGAAGGAAGAAGCAACAAATGACGGACAACACTATTAGCTTCAATAGTGATGACTTAACTCATGTAATATCCCCCCATGCTGATCCCCTCGTTGTATCAGCACTTGTTTCAGATGGTAGTATCGACTACCAACTAAAGCGAGTGTTCATTGTTAATAAAAGTTATAGATACTTACTTTACTTGGATGCGTTCTTAAAATTAGGCTTAAAAAAGAACAAACTAAAACTTGCCAATGGACCATTGTATGGCCTTGACAACGAGCCTATGTCTGTTTAGGGGACCATCCAATTGGAGGTCACCTTGGGTACGTATCAGAAAAAGCAAGCCGAACACTCATCTTTTTGGTGGTCGACCTACCTTCTGTATATAACGCCATACTAGGCAGACCTTGTTTGACAACGTTTGAGGTGGTTACCTTGATTTCGCACCTTAAGAAGAAGTTTCTAACGCCTTACGGTGTAAGAAAGGTACTGGGTGACCAGGTTACCGGACGAACTTGTTACATGTCTCAAATTGCCCAAGCGGCAGCACTAAAACAGTTGGGAAACTCAACCATCTGGACGAGGCGACCCTTCAGCAAGTATAGTCCGGTGACGCCACGGATCTAGTCCCACAGGATACGGAGGAACCAGAAAAGTGTGTACAGATCGGTGGCACACTTACTGGGCCATTGCGTGATAAATTGATTGCGTTCCTGTGACGGAACGTTGACATCTTCGCATGGACTCCAGCGGACATGCCTGGGATTCCAGCGGAGGTGATGGTCCACGAGCTGGGACTTGATCTTGGCCGAAAACCAATTAGGTAGAATTGGAGGAATCACTCCGTCGAAAAGCTGATCGCCATCCGAGAGGAGGTGAAGAAGTTGCTGGACACTAGTTTCATTAGAGAAGTCCACTATTCGGACTGGCTCTCTAATGTCGTCTTGGTGAAGAAAAGTAATGGAAAATGGCGGATGTGCATCGATTTTACCAACGTCAACAAGGCCTGCCCAAAGGACAGCTTTCCCTTACCCATGATCAACCTGCTGGTTGACTCGACAGTAGGACATAAGCTGCTAAGCTTCATGGATGCTTATTCGGGTTACAACCAGATTTGAATGAGTCCAAAGGACGGGGAACACACCTCATTCATGACTGATCATGGGACCTACTACTACAAAGTGATACCCTTCAGACTAAAAAATGTTGGGGCGACCTACCAACGGCTGGTCAACAAACTGTTTGAAAAACAAATTGGTCACAACATGGAGGTCTACATCGATGACATGCTCGTTAAAAGCAAGGTCACCGGCGACCACATCCACAACCTAGAAGAGTCGTTCAAGGTGCTCCGTGAGCATCACATGAAACTGAACCCTGCTAAGTATGTCTTCGGAGTAGCCTCCGGTAAATTCTTGGGTTTCATCATCTCCCAACGGGGGATTGAGGCAAACCCAGGGAAGATCAAGGCTCTCACCGACACGGCTCCTCTGCGGATCGTGAAGGGCGTCCAGCGATTGACTAGACAGTTGGCAGCACTGTCCCGCTTCCTCGTGAAGTCTGACGACAAGTACCAGCCCTTCTTCAAGGCCCTTAGAGGGACAAAATCCAACGGGTTTCAATGAAAGGTGGACTGCCAGACAGCCTTCGATGAACTGAAGCGGTATCTGGCCAGTCCATCGCCGTTGGTGTCACCCAAGGTTGGAGAGGAACTATACCTTTACTAGGCAGTGTTGGAGGCATCCCTCAGTTCTATCCTCGTGCGCCAGGACTCTGACACTCAACAGTCGGCCTACTACGTGAGCAAAATGTTAACCCGCCCAGAGACCCGTTACTCACAGGCGAAAAAATTGGCCTTGGCACTTATCTTCTCCGCGCGGAAGTTAAGGCCCTACTTTTAGGCCCATCGGATAGTGGTCATCACGGACCAGCCTTTGAAAAGCATACTCCAGAAACCCGACATTTTTGGACGGTTAGTAAAATGGGCTATTGAGTTGGCGAATTTGACATCGAATTTCAGCCCAGGCCTACTATAAAGGCACAAGCACTGGCTGATTTCATTATTGAAACCACAACCCCAGTTCTTGAGGAACAGCCCGAAGAAAGCACGGAACTACTTGACTGAGTTTTGAAATGGATACTCCATGTGGACGGATCATCTACAGACACGGGCAGTGGCGCTGGGGTGGTCCTTACGTCCCTCGATGGGTTCGATGTGAAATACTCCCTCAGGCTCAATTTTTCGGCAACTAATAATGTTGCTGAGTATGAGGCCCTGTTAGCCGGACTGCGATTAGCCAAGGAATGCTATGCCAAGAGACTGACAGTCTACAGCGACTCTGAGCTAATCGTTAACCAGGTTAACGGAGGCTTTGAGGCTAACAACTCTCACCTGGCCAAGTATTTGTCAAAGGCAAGGGAGGCCGTTTAGGGTTTCGATAAGCTGACCCTAGTCCATGTTCCCCTAACTGAAAACTAAAAGGCGGACCGCTGGCCAGAGCAGCTGCAGTCGAAAATCTGGAGCAGTACTCGAGGGACATGCGGAAGATCCTAAACGCTCACAGCATCGAAAAACAAGAGGCAATGCAGATTTCCGAAGTAGAAAATTGGATGATGCCTCACCTTAATAATTTGGCTGACGGATCATTGCCAGAGGATGCGGAGAAGGCCAAACAGATCAGGAAGACGACCGGTTGGTATATTGTGGTTGATGGACGACTATATCGTCGTGGTTACTTGACCCCGTACCTCCGATGCCTAACTCCTGAAGAAGCTGACTATGCTTTAGGCGAAGTCTACCTCGGGATCTGCGGATCGCACATAGGTCGAAAAAACTTAGCCTTCAAGGTCATGCGCCAGGGGTACTACTGGCCCTCAATGAAGAAGGACGCCCTTGAGTTTGTGAAGAAATGTGAAAGCCGCCAGCTTCATAGCAGCCTTCGCCACCAGCCGTTTGCGGACCTGAAGACTCTTCAGGCCCCTTGGCCCTTTGTGCGGTGGGAGCTCGATCTTCTCGGCCCGTTTTCCTTTGCCACGGGGCAAAGGAAATTCATCATCGTGGGCATCGACTACTTCACTAAGTGGGTCGAGGCCGTCCCACTGGCAAAAATTACAGAGCATAACGCCCTAGAATTCCTCCGCCAGAATATCATTTGTAGATTTGGAGTCCCCGAGGTTGTTGTGACCGACAACAGTACCCAATTCTCGGAGAAACGCTTCACCAAGTATTGCGCCAGCCTTGGTATCAAGTTGGTCCACACTTCGGTGACATACCCCCATGTGAATGGACAGGTGGAGGTCACAAACCGAATGTTGTTCCACGGGTTAAAAACTAAGCTGGAAGACGCAGGGGGCTTTTGGGCAGACGAGCTCCCCTCTGTCCTCTGGTCTTATCGGACAACTCCAAAGGAACCAACGTGCGAGACACCCTTTAGCCTCTGTTAGGGGACTGAGGCGGTAATTCTAGTCAAAATCGGGCTTCCAAATCTTAGGGTGGAGTCCTTTGACCCGCTGGCTAACTCCCAAAAGGTCAGAGAACACCTAAACTTGTTAGAGGAAGCCCGCGATGCCGTCAGAGTATGGACAGCAGCCTACCAACATCAGATTGCCCGATATTACAATAAAAAGGTTAAGGCACGGCAATTCAATATTGGAGATCTGGTCCTACGAGGCGTCAAAGCCACAAGCAAGCTGGAAGGTCGCAATAAGCTCTCCCCTAATAGGGAAGGGCCATTCCTAGTCTCCGCCGTCTTGTGAAACGGAGCCTACAAGCTCCGGAGGTAGGATGGGAAACTGGTTCCGCGGACATGGAATGCAATCCACCTCAGGCGCTACTTCCAGTAGGAAGGCACGGTATGCGTTTGCATTGTTGTATGCATGTACATTCGCCTGCTTGATTTAAATGTGCCAAAATAGGTGTTTACTTAGCATACTGCCTGCCCCTCCTATGTGCATATACATGTGTTTGCTTTGCAGGTTACCCGACCTAGACTTCCCCTAAGTTGGGAGGGTCCTCACCCTCTCGTTAGTAAATCCTGGTCATCTAGGCGGCCCACAAGTGGTGGAACATGAACCTTGGTCATCCGAGCGGCCCATTAGCGGTCGTATTTAAACCCTGGTCATCCAGGTGGCCCGAAAACGGTCTAATCTAAACCCTGATCATCCAGGTGGCCCATAAGCGGTCTAATATGAACCTCAGTCATTCGAGCGGCCCGAGAGCGGTCGTAATAAACCCTGGTCATCCAGGAGGCCCATTGGCGGTCGTATCTAAACCTTGGTCATTTAAGTGGCCCGATAATGGTCAAAATCTTAGGGGGCTTACACAGCATACGCAATGACCTCCTCTACGAGGAGAGCGTGATCAGTTAGCGACGGTTGAAGGAAGAAGCATCCTTCTCCAACACAGGCCGCCCAAGTCAGCACTTGGGTAGTGCCACTAGGCTGGTAGGCACAACCACCTACAATGCCTAAGGACCTCACTCCTTAGGCTACACAAGATGGCAACCAGCCAACCAAGTTTGCCATCCTATGCAAACAAGAATATAAACACAAGAGCAGTAAAAGTTAATGGATATTGAAAGAATTTCCAATTTATTGCTTCCAAATGTGTTGCAAATTACATTTTATGTACATAAACAAGGGAGGATACAAAAATGTACAACGCAGGGGGCTATGGAAGAGGCGGAGGCCCCTGAATGTCACGGGGCTCCCCCACAAGGTCGTCTCTGTGTTGCGCTACACTGTTGGACATATTGATGAACTCAACTAGGAAGCCAGAATCAACCAACCACGCAATGCATTGGCTGACATTGATTCCCTCCAACAGCCGCGCATGCATCATGCCCTCAACCTCATGGGGGCGGATACGGAGACTCAAATCATTCTCCAAGGTTGCAACTCACCCGGCAAGTCAACTCATGCGTGCTTTGGCCTGTTCAGCCTCTTCTTTCAGACGGGCAACCTCGGCCTTCAAATTGGCATTCTCCGTCTTCACTCCCGCCAAGACAACCTCGAGGGCTGCAGTCTCCTCACGGTGCTCTCCTCCCGAAGCAGCCAAACTGGCATCCAGCCAGGCCATCTCTGCCTCCCT
This sequence comes from Nepenthes gracilis, assembly GCA_033239525.1. Classification (NCBI taxonomy): domain Eukaryota; kingdom Viridiplantae; phylum Streptophyta; class Magnoliopsida; order Caryophyllales; family Nepenthaceae; genus Nepenthes; species Nepenthes gracilis. Next base: position 97,329 of record BSYO01000026.1, on the reverse strand, counting down.
ATCGGCAATCGCCCGATTACGCTACTCCACCACTTTGATGACGGCAGATGCCATCTTTCTTGACTGCACAAGAGGCAAATAAAGAACAAGTTAGAAATCCGGGAAAGGAGAAAGTACGTGGAAGCCACCACCAAGAACCATACCTCCCACATTCTCCTCATAGGCCTCTCGAGCCTTGCCTCTAGACCTGGCCCCGACGGCGGAGGACCAGAAGCGACGTCCTCTCGAGCCGAGCTGGTGGCTGCCTCCTCCAAGATCTCGTCCAGTAGCCTCTCATCATCGTTGACCATAGCATCTGCATGCTCTCCAACTGCAGCCTTTGCGCCAGCTGCCGGTGGATCAAACTCCGTCATTAGCTCCACAGTAGGAGCCCGCACAACTGGGGAGCCAACGAATGGCTCCTACGCCTCCACCACCGGCTTGCAGGCGGGCTCCATAAAAGATTCTGTCTGTACTGCTCGAGGAGCCGCCTACGGCGCATGCTGTGCCAAAATGATGTTTACTCTCGTGGCCACCGGCAGGTCTTCGAAAGTTTTTTCTAAGCCCGTGGTATTACTAGGGCCACTGCAGATCCCGGCGGCAATATAGTCATGGCACGACGATGAAGAGGAAGGCGTCTCCACCACTTTCTTAGGCCACGGGCCAATGAAGCCCTCGTCTGTGTGGCGCATGCAGATGATCAGGCCCTTAGAATCCTTCGACCGCATCATCCTAGCTGGCGGCATGGGCTTTTGAATAGGGAAAGGCGGTCCCCAGTTCACCTTCTTGGTCTCTTCCCTAGAGACCAAGAAATCCCTCTTGAAATCGGCAGGGTGGTCCTTAATCAGCTTGGTTAGCCACTCTAAGGATGTCGTCTCTGCCACAGACGGCATCCCCGTATACACCTTCGGTACCTGGCCTCAATCCTTTGCAAGGGGCTAGGTCGCCCCCACGCTCACAAAGAAAATCCGATTCTTCCAGTTCTTGAGTAAGTTGTAAATGGCCGTATTTATTTTCAGGCCAGTACGGGGGACGAGCGATATCCATTCGACCCCCTGGTTTATCTTGAAGAGGCCCTTCACCATCGGCATCCTCAACCTCTTGGAATGTTTTCGAAGGAAAATGTAGAGGGTGCAAATGTACCGTATAGTGTTGGCGTGAAGTTGGGCAATCGGGACTCGCAGGGCTTGCAGGACGGACTGCAAGTCGTCTGGCAAAGGGAGACAGAGGCCGCTCCTCAGGTGGGCCTCGTATATTGTGATGTGCCCCGCCGATGGAGAAAAAGCTCTGTCGTCCTTCCCAGGGACCCTCCAAGCAATATCCTTCGAGATATTAAACTCGACGCAAAGTGCTTGCACGTCACCCTCTCTGAGGACTGAAGTGATATCGGCGACGGAAGCTATGGCTTACAGGAAGGGCTAGGGTTTCTCAGAAATGCTAAGTCGAAGATGGAGAAGACGAAGCAAAAAGGCAAAGAAGGATTTCAAAGTGTGGACTGAAACTCAAAAGGCAAAACGCCTTAAAACCCCTCAGAAAGGATACCGTCAGTTTTGCCATGTGTCACCTCCCTATTTGGTCTTTCAAAAGGCAAATCTCTGGCGCATTAATGGCCCAAATATCCGCCCAACCAAAAGAAGACGCGTGTCTACTTTTGGCCTGCAAGCCAGCTAATGGCCACGCGTCAATCAGGGCTCGCAGAAAGCTTTCCGGATTTTGGCCAAAGATTGTCAACAGATTCGGTCAACATTCTTTTTCGGAACCAACCAAAGATGGTCAACAGCTCCAGTCGACTTTCCTCTTTGCCGTTCATAGGGTCCTCCAGAATCCTCAAACGATGAAGGACAGTGAGGGGCATCTCATCATGAACATACCGGAGGCCAGAATTCTAGCCACCAGCATGGGGGGTTAGTGATGGATACACCGAAATATGGGCAGGCCCAAGGTCAACGGCGGCCCAAAAAGCCCTATGGGATGGTCAACTAAAAAATGACCAAACAGGACGCGAATGCCCAAATCCTGAAAGACCCAAAGATGGTCAACACTAGCGTTGACCGTTTAGACTCTAGCAGGTGGCTAACTAGCATGTAGACGGTCAATTCGAGCATTGACCGGATGCACTATAGCGGTAGGCCCAAAAAGGCTTCAAACCTGTTACGGCCTAGGCTCAAATTGGTAGGCGAACACGTGCACGAAAAGCAATGGTCTTCTCGTGGCCACGTGTCCTCCTAAAAGTTGATCTTCTCCAAAAAAGATGGTAATGATCTCAGTGCCAACAAAATCGTCACAAAAGTATGAGACAGTTTGGAGATCTGTTGCACTATACAACTGAAAGAGGATTCATCAAATCACGACTGTCAAGCCCACCAACTCTGAGAAGGCCGTCGCTGTCAGTCCGGGAAGAGCACGCCACCTTGACCAGAGTAAGAGGCTCTCTTGTTGTCCATAAAAGCTTAAGTTTTCGTTCTGGAGGAGACAGGCTCTTACATGCTTTTATCTGCTTCACAAGCTCTTACAGACTCTTACAGGCTTTCATACGCTTTCAAACGCTCTCTTGCATGCAGAGATACCCGTTCGCATACACACAAGCTCACTCAGAAATAAAAGCTCTCCTGCTCACTCTGTAACTTATCTTCCTAAGAGCACTGAAAATGAGCTTCTTGAAGGACTTCTTACAATCTTCCACACGAACGCTTACAAAGCTTGAACAGAGGCTCCTCTCCTCTTTCTCTCTGCACTGGCGCTCGTCCTCCAATCCCACCAGAGACCTCCGGATTCCTGGAGACCTCTTAGGCCTTCTAAGACTCATTCCCTAAAGATTTCACGCTTTCGGGACGTCGCTTCCTTACGCTCTCCATGAGCAGGAAGCAAGAACGAACATTTTCAACAGGCCGACACTTCAAACCATCTCTCTCTTTCTCTCCCTTTAGCTTTCCAGTTACCTTCCTCACTTAGAAAGATTTATTAACTTGAGCGTCGAAGTGTTTTCGGTGGGACAACTTTCCGCTGACACGCTGACCTCTTGTTCGTTTTAGTGGTGTGCAGGATTCAAACTTAGTGAACGGAGCCAGGTCCAATAATCCAGACAAATCCGAATCTATTCGAAGTCGGATCTAGGTACACATCATATACAAATAATGATAATTTATTTCTAAATATATAGATTTATAATTTCTCCAAGAGCATTCAAATGATATTTTTAAAAATTTTACTTCTACATAGTACCACCTATTCACATTCCCATAAATATTCATGAGTCTTAACACTATTTTCTCAATTGGTGTTAAAGCTTCACCCCCTAATTCCTTGCCACATTTTTTTTTTGTCTTATAAGCATGTTCGTCCAATTTTTTTTTCTATTTTAATAGAAATAATTATGTATATTGAAAGGTTTACATGAAAGTCTATCTAAAATCTATGGATGAGTGTATTTTGTTATGCAAGTAGAAGAGTTGGACTCCCCTAACATCCATGGATAATGGCGATATTATTATTTGCAATCCCGAGCAATTTGAATCCAATTAAAATAGAAAAGTTATGAATGCCGCATTTATTATTCTATTTGGATGCATACCTTAAATTTAAATTTTATTCAAGAGATTTCGAATTTAAGTCTTAAACCTTTTAACCCAAATATTACACACCACAAATCAGAATAAGGGCTTTAGAAAAATTGGGACTCACTTCTTGAGTTATCATTTGATAATCAAGTTTGCCTTCTCAGGTGAAATATTTAAGTTGAGAAAAGAGAAAGAATGGGGGATAGAAAAAGAGAGAGAGAGAGAGAGAGAGAGTTGAAGTTTAGATGACTGGGCTCCATATTTTATAAGGAGTACGAGGTGTTTAGAGGACGATCTTCGGATAACATTATGTGTAGGCTAAGTGTTGCGAGATTGAATCATTGAGGTTTTTTTTTCACTTTGCCAAAGGTAAATGCACTCTAATGTTGAGTCCGTTAATAGTTCTCTTTTTTAGATATTGAATGTTCAATCTCCCTCAATATGAAGGGTTAGTACTTATAGCTATTTGAAGAACAACAGTAGTCCCCTATAGTAGGTTTACAAGCCATGACTCAATAGTGGAGTCAATTGATAACTATTTAGGTAAGTAGCCACATCACATGTTTTTGGTCATGCCCCATAGTGAGCATTACTTGTGCAAGATCATGTCAATTGTGCACAGTCAAGAGGTGATTGGTTGTAGTGCAAAATATAAAGTGTATCGAGAATGCCAACCAATTAGTAAATTAACCTAACCTTCTTTAATCCGTCTCTTTGACTCAACGTTGACCACCCCCCTAGGATATAGTCTACACCTAATATCTTAACCGCCTGACAATCTAATAAACTGGCTTGCATTCTCTGCATTTCAATTGAGCCTTGGTTGTAAGGACCCTTCTTGAGCCCTGATTTATTAGGCATCCTTTGGGCATTCTCTTACTTGATATGCATTCTGGTCAATTGGCCCTTCTTTAGTACAGTTCTTATTTGACTAGCTCTATTATTTTTGGACCTTTTTTTCATATCCATTTGTTGTGACAATGGGCTTGAATTAGGTTAAAAGTTTTACTGTATCCAACGCTAACTTTCAAGCCTTGAAGTTCGGAATTGGGCTTCAAGGAATTTCAAAGTTAAGAAATCATGCACTCAATGTATGTTTGGGTCCACATTAGCCTATTCCTCCTAGCAGCTTAGACACTTATTTTTAACAAAGCTCGCCCCTTTGAGTCATCTGTCATGACGGTTGTGTTATTCAATCACTATGAATTGGCTAGTCCTTGTGGCAGAGATTCCTTGCACGGAGTTTGTGTAGTAGCTGATTGGATTTGTTACTCAAAATGCACCTTGTTGAACTCCCTTGCTGCTTATAAAAGGGTAGATACTTCTCCAACCTTCTTCGTTTAGTGCCTCTAGCTTTCATTATAAATAAAACCTGCAAGGCTTCCCAATCTCCCTTCACTTGATGGATCGTTTGTCCAAGTCGAAAGAGAAAAAAAGGATACACAATGAAGGCACCTCATAGGGAATTGGCAATGAAGACCGTTTTAATTTCCTTCTTTGAGATAGGGAACCACCTAGTTTTCTTCTATAGGGTGGCACTGTTTGCTTGATCACCATTCCTAACCGAGCAATATGGGGCAACTGAGTAGCCCTCGAGTGTAAAGTATAAATCCCAAGATATTCTTTTAATTAAATTGATGAATTTTTTAGTTCAATCAAGATTTTTGGTCAAAATTTAAATTTTAAATTGAAATAAATTAAGTCAAGTGGTATCTAACCAATACTTGTGCATATTTTAGATAGTAAGGACATATCTAATGGACGTCTTTGAGGCACTTATATATATTTTTGGTAGAACGTTTACACCTAATATATACTTGATCGATGCATGTGTACGTTTGAGATAGAATATTAACGTCTGATATGTAGATGAGGGACACTTGAGCATAGTAAGGATTGTTTCTTAGTCCCTAATCAATGCTTAATCAACGCACATATGCTAATTTTTTATAAATATGTCCTGTAACTAATTTTGAATCATTTTCAATCAAAAATTTGAAAGAAAAGAGAGAAAAAAAGTGAAAAAGAGAAAGGAAGAGGTGAAAGTAAAGGAGAAATCAAATATCTCTTTCTAAAAAATAAGTCAAGATAAGTACATCTAAGCCATTATTTTCTTATTGCTAATCTTTTTTTACAATTCTTGAGCATTTCTTGTTTCCATATTTATGCAAGTATTATTTATGAATATAAATTGATTATAATTCATATAAATATGAATCCATTCTTATTTCATACAAATTATAAGGTATGAGTTTTAATTTTATCATAATATTGATTAATTATGTTAATATAATTAAAATTGAGGTCAAATAATAAAAAAATTGATAAAAAATTAAATTTAGATCGAATCACATCATGTCGATGGATGCCTAACCAGTGCCCAATGCGGGTCCATACGTATTCTGGGCAAAAAGGTCCCGTCTGACTTGTGCCTAATCATAGATTGAGCGCGTATTTCCAAAATACTTATACTCGATGCATGCCTAACAGACGCTGAAGCACACGGAGGAAGAATGCCCACATCCAAAGCGCACCTAAGGCAGCACTCATGCGCCACAATATTTAGCCATGGTGCCTAATGCACACCTGCTTAGCACTCAAATGTTAGTTTTGTATAAATAGAGGATTTGACAGATTTTGTTATTTTTCAGCGGTGTTTGAGAGAGGAGAGAAAATGAGACGAGGAAAAGAGAAAAAGGAGAGAGGAGAAGCTAAAGAAGCTAAATTTAAGTGAATTCAAACTAGAATTTTGGTAATTTAGAGTTAAGGTAAGTACATTTTAAATCTTTTTTTTTCTTTATCGCTGTTCTTTTTTTAATTATCTGAGTAGTTTTTGTTTCAAATGCTTTTACATGACATGATTTCAAAGCTAAGATGTTTATATCTAACAGGCATGTGAAATTATTCTCATTTTGTTGTAAAATGCATGAAATTTATGTCTAAATTATTGTATATTATAGTATTTGATTAGTCCCTGCAATATTTCTTTATGCATGTTCTAATTTCATGATATAATATTTTTTCATATTTGAATTTCATTTATCAAAATTTTCATATATTAAATTTGACAAAAATATACTCTGTATGTTCTAAAAATGTAATAAGATTCCTCTGCTTGTTTATAAATGAAAATAAAGTTCAAAATTTTGCTAATTTTCTGTAACAAATTGCACTACTTGCTGTAAGTTCTAGAATTTTAGTTTTTACATGATTTAAAAGTTAGTATATTTAAATTTCTGCACATCTTATATAGTTCATGTTAATAAAATTATAGAATTTAAAGAGAAAATTCTATAATTATGTCAAGAATTATAAATATTTTTTTTAAAATGAGAAAATTAAGAAATATAAAGAAATGTATAGAATTTTTATAAGTATCAGACTATTGTAATAAGTTCAGTAGGTGGTATATTATAGTGGTAAATCGATATTCGAACTTATCATCCATGGGTAAAAAATGACATTCAGCCCATTCTACAAGGTTACATGTATAAAAATCTATCTATAGGTCTTAAATAGTAGCGTTAAAAAAATTATAGAATTTGAAGAGAAAACTCTCCAGTTATGTCAAGAATTATAAATATTTTTTTCAAAATAAGAAAATTAAAAAATATAAAAAAATATGTAGAATTTTCATGAGTATCAAATATTGTAATACGTTCAGCGGGTGGTATATTATAGTGGTAAATCGATATTCAAACTTATTATCTACGAGTGAAAATGACATTCAGCCCCGTCTACAAGGTAACATGTATAAAAGCTCGCCTATAGGTTTTAAATATTAACGTATGATTTTTGATTGTGTAGAAAGAAACATAACCTAGGATTCAATTATTTGCTCATTTAGTCGATAATACCCTATTGGTCATTGATTTCTAAAAAAATCATATTTCAATATGATTTAATAACATGGATTTGAATAAGAACATAATAAAAAATTCTGAAAAGATAAAATATGAAAATCCTGCGTAAGTGTCATGAAATTTCAAGTCATTTCATTGGATTCTATCATTCTTTCTGATATATGTTTTAAAACAAGTTATATGTTTAATTATAAAATTATATCCTTATGAAACTTTTGGCTTATTCCTTATTATTTGTTTTTCACTAACCCCTTCAGTTGAGAAAGATAATTCTAGGATGATTAGGATAGAAAGATAAGCTGTTTATGAAGAGTTTAGATTAAAATTTCGGAATGTTTAATATTGTATTTTAATTTTGAATAACAGTTTAATATGTTTATGATAATCAAATTATGACTTGAAAAGAATGTTGGTTTGTTTAGTACCATGTGGATATAGTTTATATTGATTATGTTCAGTAGTCGTCGAGTGTCGATTGTCCAACAATTAGTTATTGATTATCAATTGTCAGCCATGGTTTGTGATTTTTAGTTTAGCAGAATTGTGTAGTTTGATTTTGTATTAGACAGACATGATCCTTATGTAAGGTTTGACATCATGGTTTGATCAGTGTTGAAACCACTTGAGACATGATGTATTTGGACCCTGAGTACAACTTATTTTATTTTATTTTGATCGGTTATTATATTCAGATGAGGTTCACGTTCAAGGTTAATTGAGTTATTAAATGAATAATTATTTATGTTGATAATTATTAATAACGGAATTGGATTTTGAGACGTGACATAAACTTTATGAAATACATGTCTAAATTCCATGATGGGTGTGGTGTAACAGTGGGGATTTGGTAGGCAGCAGCGGCATGAGCGAGGATGGCAGTCCGTCAGGTGCCATGATGGGCTGCCGTGGATAGACGTACAACGCTCTATTGAGGGGACGCAAGTCATGGCCATTATTGGAGGCGACTTTTGCATTTTCTCGCATGACGCCACTTGGCCTTACCATGCGTTGCCTATTTAAGGGACGCTTCCTCCTGTTCTTCGCACTTTGGTGCTTGTCTGCTTGGAGTATCCATGGCAAAGAAAAAAAGGCTCTCCTTCTTCTTCCATTCGCAGAAGGTGAGTGTCATCAAGTTAGTCCTCTTAGCGAGCACCGCTGAGGGTCGATTACCATATTCCGAGTGACTGGTTCCATTTCCTTCCTGGCAAGGGGGTAGGGCGAATACACCTCCCGAGGGCTTCATTACTGTTTATGAGCATCATCTGAGGGGTGGACTATGCTTCCCCGTGGAGTTGGACCCGTATGGGATCTTCAAGATGCTCGGCATTCCCATAGCATGGCTTCATCCTAATGCGATAAGCTATTTGGTGTCCTTGTGCATCTTCGCTCTTCTTCATGCCTGTGAGCTCGGCTCGCACTCCATGAAGGTGATCTTTCACTTCATCCAATTGGAGGATTGGCTTTCAATGTCTTCTCGTACAGGTTTTAGTTTTTGGGGCACGAACCCTATTTCGGTGAAGAACTAGAAGAATCATTTTTTCTTCCCGGTGCACCCTCCAAAGTGGGAGATTTTGTCCGTGTGGAGTCCCGTGAGTGATTTCGTCTTAAGAAGCATCAACGAAGAGGAAGTGCGGCAAGAGAAGAATCTAATTGACCACATCCAGGAGAAGATCAAGACATTTGCCACTTAGGGATTTTACTTGACCTCTGATCTCTTCGTGATAGTTAGGCGAGAGCGCCCGTGTGACAGTGTGGCTGCTGCCTCTAGAAGAGGAAGGCTGAGGCCCTAGCCATTAGAGAGTTCCTGAGGGAGTCACCCAAGTGAAGCGGCTCATTGCTGTCGTTGGAGTCCTCCTTTGATGAGGATGTGGTGGCCTTGAAGAGGTTGAGGGGTGTCGGAGGCACTTCTAGCAGGAGGGCCCTGATATTGCAAATCTCGTCAGGTCAGTCCATTGGGTTTGCCCCGACGATGCCCACCATGGCCACTATTGCAACGTAGGAGCTTGAGTCGCAGCTGCTTGAGAGAGTCACCGAGCGCTCCCCTATTCTGACTGTTTCTTTAACAGAGTATGGTGTTCCCATGGTTGGGCTTCCTTTGAGTGATGGGTATGTACTGAGTTCCTTGTTTGATGTCGAGGCAGGACCCTCCACCAGCGAGTGGCCAGTCGAGTCCTTTGGAGGGGTGGCCGCGACTTGCACGAAAGTGGCAGTGATCTGCTTGACAAAGCTTGTTGAGGTGGCTGATTTGGAGCCTGCTACTGCGCTCTTGGATATTCCAAGGGCGGTTGTTGCGCCAGCCTGAGTGTCGCTCGAGCTACCTGTCTCTGGTCTTAAGGTGGCTGTTGAGGCCGTTGTGCATGAGGAGACTGCCGATGAAGCTGCAATCGATGAGGCTCTGGCGAGCGGGGCAGAGGACGCTGTCGAGTGGCCGGAGCCTCCAGGCGTCTCCGATTTCAGAGCCGTACGGGAGCTGCCTGGCGCTACGAAGGTGCCCTTCATTGAGGTATGATATTTTTGTTCATCAAGCTTGGGATTTGTCAACCAACTCCCTTTGTGCAATGTTTTTCGGTGGCCAGGATTCACAGGCATCTTGTCCTTTTTCTCTTTTGCAGATCCCAGATGTGATTCGCTTTGTCCACACTGCTCTTTCTCAATCGGACGAGTGCACCTGTCGGGCTGAAGAAGAGGGCGAACGGGTGGCCGAGCAGCATTGGAGGAGCGAAGTTGCCATTCTGAAGCAGGAGAATGAACGGCTAAGAGGTAATCTGCAGGCGGCTAGGGACCTCATCGTCAGCTTGCAAGACTGGTGTGCCTGAGCTGAGGCTGGCTTGCAAGTCCGACTCTCTCCGGAGGAGATGGCACGAGTGTTGGACACAAGGTTCTGGGACGGCATATGCTTGTATCGTCGCATAGTCTCCGTCACGGCTCTGGGTGTCACCGCAGGAATCCTCGATCCTCATAACGATGAGATTGAAGATAGCTCGCGCTTGATCGACTTCCCAGATAGAATAGGGCCTTTAAGCTCGTAGGGAAGCCGCGTTTTGTTCACTTTTTCTGTACATAGTTTTTTGTGAGGAACTTTATAATCATCGGCTTGAATGAAGAATGCTTTCTTTTTCACTTTGCCTTCTTCCTCTCTGTTTTTTTTATGATATGGTCTTATCATTGCATTGGCTAAACTGTCTTGCTATAGTCGCCAAGGCTCACTTTAGGAGCCTCTTGCGCTGTGCTCGTCCATAAGTTGAGGATGTCGTCGCATTTCACACATAGTGGGATGCTCTGTCTAATGAATCGAACGTTGTCGCACACCTGTTAGAGTCTCTTGAGAGCCAACTGGGTATTGAGGCCATAGAAGCCGGACTCCCGGTCTTAGGCTCGTTGCATGCACCACACCGTCTCAGCACTTGGCCCTGCTAAGGGCATCGTCACTTTCGTGTGCATGGTCCTAGCCCACCGAGCATCGCTGACTGAGGGTGCTCTCTTCTTCTGAGAAAGTCGCTGTATGCCTACCATTTAGGGCCCCTAAGGTTTTGATAGCCATTTTGCTGGGAGCTTTTGGAGCCCCTTGGTGTGCTAGTTCAACCGCATTCAGGCCGCTTGACACGGAACCAAGGTTCTGTGGTTGCTAAGAGCCATCGAGCACGAAGCCAGAGTTCGAAGTTCAACCACAGGTGGGTTGCTCGGTGTGGGGCCGAGGTTTTGTGGCCGCCAAGGGCCTTTTGACACGGAGCCAAAGTTTTGAATTCGACCACATGTGGGCCGCTTGGTGCTGGGCTAAGGTTTTGTGGCTGGTAAGGGCCTTTCGGCACAGAGCCAAAATCCAAAATTTGATTGCGTGCGGGCTGCTTGCCACAAGGCCAAGGTTTTGTGGCCGGTAGGGCCTTTCGGTGGAGCTAAAGTTTGGGATTCGACCACATGTGGACCACTAGGCACGGGGCAAAGGTTTCTTTTTACAGGCGGATGAACGTCCTCCTGATTTAGGGGAAGTCTAGGCCAGTTATATTTTGTGAAAATGGCAAGCAAGCGCACACTCGCATAAACAGTCAAATAAACATATAAAAATAATGATTTTATTGATGGAAATGTGATACATGTACAAGCATTCCAATTCATGTATGCACAACTTACTTGGGCGTGCATGTGTCTCATTGGTAGTATTTCTTGAGGTGGGTAGCATTCTAGGTCCATGGGACCAATTTACCGTTTTAGGTGTGTAACTTGTACGCTCCGTTTTGGAGGATCGCCGAGATAATGAATGGGTTCTCCTAGTTCGGGAAAGCTTGTTCCTGTGGGTGGTCATGCTCATCGTCTCTACACTCCAGAGACAAGATCCCAGACCTCGAGCGAGTGAGCCTTCACCAGCTTATTGTAGTACTGAGCGATGCGTTGCTATTAGGCTACCGTCATTTGGCACGCTGCATTGCGAACTTTTGGGAGCAGGTCCAGGCACTCTCTGAGCCATTGGAAATTGCTGACAGGGTCAAAGCATTTGATCCGAAGCTTAGGAAGACCTACTTCAATGGGGATGACTGCTTCAGCTCTGTAGTAGAGGCTAAAGGGCATCTCCTGCATGGGTTCCCATGGGGTCATGCGGTATGATTAGAGCACCGAAGGTAGCTCATTAGCCTAGGAGCCCCCTGCATCCTCGAGTTTAGCTTTTAGCCCATGCAATAGCGTCCAGTTTGTTACCTCTACCTGGCCGTTAGCCTGCAGGTATGCTACGGACATGTAAACCAGTTTGATGCGTAAGCTTGTACAGTATTTACTAAACTGTTTGTCAATAAATTGGGTTTTGTTGTTTGTCACTATGACTTCGGGAATCTCAAACCGATAAACGATATTTTGACGGACGAACTCCGTTATATTTTATTTAGTTATGCGTGCTATAGGAGTCGCCTCGGCCCATTTGATAAAGTAGTCGATCCGACGATGAGAAACTTTCTCTGTCTGGAGGCCAAGGGCATGGGCTCGAGGATATCGAGCCCCCATTAAGTGAATGGCCACAGGGCCTGCAGGCTCTGCAGCTCCGTGTGCGGCTAGTGGGTCAGGAATCTGTGGACTTGGCAACTCTCAGAATTTTTTAAAAAGTTCATGGTGTCTTGCTTCATCGTTGACCAAAATAAACCTTGCCGCATAATTTTGGATGCAAGGTTTTTTCCTACGACATGCGAGCTGTACACACCAAGGTGGACTTCGCCCAGAGCATATTTGGCCTCCTCCAGTGTGAGGCATTTTAGATAGGGAGTCGAGTAACCTCGACGATATAGCCTCTTGTCAATGATTGTGTACTAACCAGCAGTCTTCTTTATCCGCTTGACCTCTCTGGGGTCTTCCGGCAATACTCCTCCGTTAGGTAATTCTAGTACGGGGTCATCAAGTTATTGTTTTTAGCGATTTGCAGCACCTCGCGTTCTGAGACGTCGATGTTGGGGAAGGCCAGAATCTCCCGCATGCTCCTAGCATACTGCTCCTGAGATCCTACCCCTGCGTCCTTAGCCAGTTGGTCGGTCTTCCAGTTCTCCACTCTCAGGATGTGCTCGATTTTGAACTTTTTGAACGCCTAGGCTTAGGCCTTCGCCTTTGCTAAGTATTTAGCAAGTTGCAGGTTAGATACTTCGAAGGCTCCCTGAATCTGGTTGACCACTAATTCTGAGTCGCTACGCACGACCAATGCTCTCATCAAGCATTCCCTGGCCAGCTGGAGCCCTGCGAGGAGGGCTTCATACTCCGCCACGTTGTTAATGGCAGGAAATGTTAGCATTAGAGAGTACTTGATCTCCAAGCTTTCTAGGTTTCCGTGCACAACTCTGGCCCTGCTACTTGTCTGTGTGGATGACCCGTCAACGTTGAGGATCCATACCAGAGCATTTGCGGTGCTCATGTCTTTGGTTTGGTCTGGGGCATCGAGGATAGGGGTCTCCATCTCAACTACGAAGTCTGTGAGGGCATGGCCCTTAAGGGCTGGTCTCGGTCAGAACTCCACAACTAACTTGCTTAACTCTATGGCCCACTTCACTAGTCATCCGAACATTTCAGGCTTCTGTAAGATCGTCTTAAGAGGCTGGTCAGTCAGCACGACAATTTGATGCGCTTAAAAGTACATCCTCAACTTTTGAGCAGAGTAGATGAGGGCTAAGGTGATTCTCTGGACATGAGGGTAGTGGGACTCCGTGTCTATCAACACTTTGCTTACATAATACATGGGTTGCTGCACATTTCCATGTTGCCGAATTAGCACCGAACTTAGAGCCATGTCTGACACCGCTAGGTGGAGATATAGGTCCTTGCCTTCCGAAAGGGAGGTTAGGACTGGAGGACTGGTGAGGTATGCTTTCAGCTCTTGGAACGCAGCTTTGCACTTGTCCATCCATTGGAACCCGGACGGCCTTCGTCCCCTAGAGCCTTGAAGAACGGTAAATACTTCTCCACGGACTTTGCTAGGAACCATAAGAGGGCAGCGAGCCACCCTGTGAGCTTCTAGACTTCCTTCACGGTCAGTAGATGGCTCATGTACAGAATGGTTTTGATTTTCTCTGGGTTCGCTTCGACACCGCGGTGGGACACTATAAGGCCCAGGCATTTTTCAGAGGTCACTGTGAACACGCACTTGGCCGGGTTGAGCTTCATCTTGTGGGCTCGAAGCACCTCAAAGGTTTCTGCCAGATCACAAATGTGGTCGTCAGCTACTTTTCTTTTGATGAGTATGTCGTCTACGTATACCTCCACATTTCTGTCGATCTGGGCTTCGAACATCTTATTCACATCCGTTGGTAAGTCGCGCCGATATTCTTTAGACCAAAGGGTATGACCTTGTAGCAGTCTATTCCTTGGTCGGTCATGAAGGAAGTGTGTTCTTAGTGTTCGGGCTCATCCTTATCTAGTTGTAGCCTGAGGAGGCATCCATGAAGTTTAGGAGTTTGTGCCCATACGTGGATTCTACCAATTGATCGATCCGATGGAGCAAGATGCTGTCATTTGGATAGGTTTTATTCACGTCTGTGAAGTCGATAACATCCGCCATTTGCTACTACTCTTCTTCACAATAACGACGTTGGATAGCTAATTCGGGTACTGGACTTTCCTTATAAATATGGTGTCTAGCAACTTCTTCACCTCTTCCCTTATGGCTACCAGCTTTTTGACGAAGTGATTCCTACACTTATACCTAACGAGTTTATTACCAAGTTTGAGGCCCATCTTTTTGGATCATTACTCCGACTGGTATCTTGGACATGTCAGTAGGAATCCACACGAAGACATTGGAGTTTCGCTCAAGGAAGTCAACGAGTTGGCTTTGGTTTGGCACAGAGAGGGATCCGCCAATGTGCATGCACTTTTTCAGTTTGCTAGGGTCCAAGAGGACCAATTCTGTTGCCTTGCCCGACTGAGCTTGTTACAATGGCACCTCATCATGGAAGTCTAGGTCTTTAGTGGGTCGGCTTGGAGCGGCGGTGTGACCTGGGATAGGTAACACGTTCATCACATCATCTGGTTGCCCAATGCTTTTTCGATTCCATTATGGGTTGGAAACTTCACCTTTAGGTGAGGTATTGACGTCACAGCCCTGAAGGAGGCTAGGAGCGGTCAGCCCAGAATGGCATTGTAAGCTGATGGCAGGTCGACAACAAGGAAGATGAGTGTGTGCGTAGCTATACGTAGGTGAGTTCCCATAGTGACTTCCAGTTGAATCTCTCCCTACACAGCTACTGGTTCATTGTCTAGGCCGCAGAGGAATCCTTCGGCTGCTCTCATCTAATTCTTTTTTAGACCAAACTTAAAAAATGTATCAATGTATAACAAATCTCAAGAGCTTCCATTATCAATAAAAACTCATCTTAATTGGTAGTCAAGTGTACCGTTTGAGACGATGGCTGATACAATAAGAGGATCCGAATGAGGAAAAGTTACATGTGTCATATCGTCATCGCTAAAATTAATGACAACAGTCCTAACTCCTATTCTTGCTCTCTTGCTGTTAGATGTGACCTCGAGCCGGTTTTAGTCATTGCCTATGGCCGACCTGCTCGAGATCATGCTGATGATGCCAGTGGTGACTCAATTCCTCGGCGGATCTCTGGATTCATCGTCGGCCACCTCGGGGGCTTGTCCCAAGCTTTTCAGTAACCTAGTGAGGTGAACACAGCGGATCAGGTCTTCGATTTTCCTTTGTAGGTTCTGGCAATCTTCCGTGGTATGCCCCAGAGACCGATGGTAGTGGCATTACTTCATCTGGTCTCCGGCCTTTGAATTCTTTGGCGCTTTGGGCCACTTCAGGAACTTATTGTCTCAAATTTGTATTAGAATGTTCGAGTGAGTACCCTTCAGGGGAGTCAGGATTAGGGGCTTGTACTCCCTTTGGACACTTAGCTCGGCCTCGGTTGCTTGCGTGGTTCCCGAGAGTGACTACCATCTCCGTTTCTCTTCTTTCTAGTGGCCGATCCTTTTGGCTTTTGGTCTGTGTGTTAGGGATGTTTAGCCTCGTTGGCCTTCTCAGACGTAATGTAGGCTTGAGTGATGGCCTCAACTTTCTGAAAGGATTGGGGGCGCTGGTGCACCAGGTGCTTGAAGAACTCCCTAAATGCCAACATGGCAATGAAGGCGCTCAACTTCATCTCGTCGAAGAGATGGGGGATTCAATGAGCTTCGACAGTGAAGCGGTTGAGGAACCGCATCAGACTCTCCTTCGACTTCTGGTGATGGTGGACAAGGTGCTAGGGCTACTTCTCTTTCCTCTAGCTGGAAGCAAACTGGTACGAGAAGTAGTCTACGAGCTCGTTGAAGGAGAGGATTGAGTTGGGCGGAGGCCATGAAACCAGTGCCTTGCATCCCCCTTAAGCGTTAGGGGAAAATACTGGCACACAACGGCCTCGCTCACCTCGTAAAAGGACAACAGCGTGCGGAAATAGTCTAGGTGGTTCATCTGGTCTATAGTCCCGTCGTACAGATTCAGCGTATGCATTTTGAACTTGAGGGGGAGTGGTTGCGTCTGGATATCCATGGCAAATGGCGACTTCCGTAGGTCAAGCACCAGTCATCTGGGCTCCCCTTGAACATGTGCTATCATATCTTCTCCACTTTCTTATCTATTGGATGAGTGGACTCGCTCCTCTTCGCGTTGAAGAAGTCTCAAAGTTTGGAGTTCTCTTGGGGTGGTTGTGTACTGCATGATCCCTCTCCTCTTGCCGTGGGCCTCCTGTCATTGCGGGAGTTGCGTGGGTTCTGCCACTCTAAATTTTCTTCCCACACGTCCCCGCTTAGGAGGCTCCGAGCTGTCATTTGGGCCCTGCTACCTGAGGCCACCTAGGCCTAGGCATTGTCTGGCCTAGTTGTCCTTGTTAATGGGGCCTTTGCCCCGGGCTTCCTCCACCTTGAAGTCAATGCTTGGGGTCCTTGGGAAGTGGCTCCCATCCATTGTGCTCCAACTTGAGCACACAACACGTAAAGCATCAGTTTCATGTCATCCACGTTTGCAACTAGCTTGCGCATGTCGAGTTCGGGTTGCTTGTCGACATAGCTACCCACAGAGGGGTCGTCGCTGTGGGCGGCAATGTCCCTCGCCGGTGCGCTTGCTTTTACTCTAGTGTTGGCCATCTTCAGAGTAAGAGAGTGAACATTGGAACATGTGGTTAGACTTTTTCGTCATTCCCACAAATGGTGCCAATGATGCCCCCTGGGTCCAGGTTTTCATCCTGATTAAGGAGCAGTTGGATTCTTTTGTTGGGTCGGATCATGAACGCGTCCAGTCTCCATGTCTCTCAACTTGAGCCCTATGCAACATAGACTACAAACTAGAGGTTGGAGGACGGTAGGAAGTTATTCCACCGTAAACACTCCGACGTTCAAATCAAAAATCTTTCCCAATAAATGAAAAGATGCATGCGTAGATGTAAACGTGATGAGAATGCAGAGATACAAGAATGAGGGGAGTGTGTGGGATGTTTGAAGGAGGTTTGGGCTCTGTGGATTGTACCACTATTAGTGGCTCACTATCGCCATCGTGAAGTGGCAGTGTCACGTGGGAAGAGAGTTGATTCTTTCTCCTCGAAGCCTTGAGCACTGAGTGAAGGATCGAGAGTTTTATGTCAAGTCACCGCTTAGGCTCTTTCAGGGAAGTTCAAGTCGGGATCCCAAAAGTCCCCCTTTCAGGTGGCAGAGAGGATATTTGTAGGCTCACTCTGGGAGGCTTTTGGGAGCCAAAATCTCCGATAAGTGGCTTGCTGAGATTCATCGGCCACTGTGCATAGGCTGTGGCTAGTGGTGTCAATTGTCGCCTTGCAGAGGCAATACGACCATTGTTAGGTATGGCCAACGCAGGCCTGCTGACTTTGTGTGGATTGGCTTAACAGTTATTGGGACGACGTGCACTGCGGCTTGTCAGCGTTGACCTCATCTCCCATTGGCTGGCATTTTCTGAGTCTGCGCCTCCTGCGTCGGCAACCTGCGATTGCCTCTGCACGGGTGCAAGTGGCGCTGATTGGCCGTGCGCCTGGGGTGCCCAGTAGGGCCTCGTCTCTAGATCTTCTGGGACGCCGCTACTAAGTTGGGCCCTTTTGCTGGTTGGGCCCTCCTTCTTTCAGTTGGGTCTCACTGATTCTGGCCCAAATCTGTGCTGGATCCATCAAGATTGAAAAATTTTGAGAGAGAAATTTCTACACCCAAATTAGGCTGGAGAAATCGTCACGTATCAAACTTGCTACTATTGATTACCTTGTATTATTAACCTAGCCATCTGGGGGAGAAAATACATAGCCTTGGTTCACAATGATAGAATTAAATCACAGCAAATCACACTAGTAGATTATGGATTTTGCTTTAACGGTATCTGCACCTATGGGTAAGTCATTGATAACCGATGTTATATACTATAGATGTGTCACATGGGTCCATGGGTTCAAATTACCAATAGATTAATATATTCAACCTGCATAATTTTGATATAATATTAGGTCTTAGGCATTGATTAATCGATTTGTTAACAAGAGAGCGCCTTCTTTCATTACAAGTTGTCAACCGTTTTATTTTCAAAGTAGTAAGTGTAACTAGCTCGCTTATGTAACTTTTACATTATATACATGTCAACTAATGAGAGGCATGCGTTAAGCATACCTTACTAATGTTACCACTACTAGGAGTTATAATGTGCAATCTGAACAAATTTCAGAGATAAGAGAGTTTAAAGATATATTTCAAAATATTTGCTCAAATTTTATCTAAGTAGGGAGATTGAGTTCATTATCAATTTGGTGTTGATATCCGTTCTTATTTCAAAAACTTTGTATAGGATGGCTCTTTTGAAAATTAAAAAAGAGTAGAAGAAACAGTAGCAAAAACTATTAGAAAAAGACTTTATTCAATGAAGTGTGCCACCTTAGGTGGCACAAGTACCTCTTGTCCAGGATAAATAATTAGTTTGATCAATTATAAGGTGCTCAAATTTTTTTTAATTGATATTCAATCAAGATATTATCAATTGAGAATAAAAAAGAAAGATATAACACCCCATTATTTCGTTTTGAATATATGATCAGTAGAGGTCATTATTTAAGAAAACTAATGTTCAAGTGATATTTTTTAGAGTCAATAATTTGTCTTCAGGCTAGACTTAACATTCTAATGAGTTTGGATAGATTGATTTCAAGATGATGAAAGAAAAGAATTTTGGTAATTTCTCAAGTAGTAGAAAACATAATGTTTAGTTATATAACTTATTGATTAGAATTAATTTTGATTGTGTTATATGCATTTTGTGTTAATTTAAATAACAAATTAATAAAATTAGTATGCTATATGTTGGTTCAGTAGAAAAAACCCTAGTGTTACCCTTGAAAACCATATCCCTAATTTTCCCTAAACACTAATTAACACACCACTTCCCCTTGCATTGCGTCATGCGGCCACCTCCTTCACTAACACCTAGCCTAATTATCTATTAAATTAAAGAGAATAGATGTATTAACCAAATCCTAATGACGTGCTCCCCTCTTCAATCTTAAACCCTAAGCTTTTCTTATTAATTTAATCTAGTTGCCCTCTGAAGTTAACCTGATCACTTTGTTGCCCTGGCAGAAAGTCTTGGAGAGGAAAACGGCAACTTCATGGTGAGGGTCATTTGGATATCGAACGAAGAAGAGGAGAGAAAACCATGTCTTGAGAAAAACTTAGAGAGTTCCTTTTCTCTTTCCATTTTCTTAATTAAGCCATCACTTGGAGAGGAACAAGGTAAATATCCATGTGTGGAAAGGAGGATTGGGAGGCCATCAATGCTTATATAAGATGTAGGAAACTGCAGTCGAAGCAAGTAAAACACCCAATCTTGGAAAATCTTCTATCCTTTCTGGTTCTTATAGATCCATATTTCTTCCATGTTCAAGATCCTTTTTTTTTCATGAATTATTGAAGATGGATGTATGATTTCATGAGTTTTGTAACATTTTAACTTGGTTTGAGTGTGGCATTTGACAAAAGTTTAAGCCATTATTCAAACATTATATGTAGTTTTGGCTAGTATTTGAATGCCATTCAAATGTTATAATGGGAAAGGCCAAATTTGTATATAAATATTGTTATTATTATAGATCTATGGTTTGATAGTATTTATACATGATGTAGATCAATTAATGCATGGTACGATGATATAAATATCTTTGCTTTTGTATTGATTCATTGTAGTATGTAGATCTAATGTTTTATAAACTATTTAACTTAGAGTTTGATTGGCATTTGAGGTTGCATTCAAACATTAGGGCCTACCTAAAGGTAGACTTGTAAATCTACTAGGGTGACTACATCATTTTATAAATATAACTCGATAGGTATACCATTGATAGGCTAAGCATGACATTTGTTTAAATCATAGTGATTAGACTTGATTTCACTAAGGATTTAACCTGATATTTGAGTGTTATGAGAAGCCCATGTTTCAATGACAAACCTATTTCAAGATGATTTTTAGATGTCTCATTAATTCTAATTGATGGTGATAAAATTAAGTGTAATATTTTTAGGCACCCGCTTGTGAATATTATCCGTTTTGTCATACAAGTGCACGGTTTTGTTCCTAACAAACGGCTTCCATCGACCCCAAAACATGTCCACAAGGAAGAGATATCCGCGCCCTTATAAGGCACGCTTCGTTCCCCTCTTCATCCGATGTGGGACATCACAGTCCACCCCCTTTGAGATTTCAGCGTCCGCGCTAGTACACTGAACTGGGCTCCGTCTCTGATATCATTTGTAACGTTTCTGGGCACCAACTTATGAATATTGTCCGCTTTGTCACACAGGCGCACAGTTTTGTTCCTAACAGATAGCCTCCACTATCCTCAAAATGTGTCCACAAGGGAGAGGTATCCATGCCCTTATAATGCACACTTCGTTTCACTTCCCATCCGATGTGGGACATCACATTAAGTGTATTTTATCTATTTATTGAACTTACCAATAGAGATAGTAGTCTAGGATGTCTTAGTGATGTTTTGGTCAAGATTAGATTTTAGCATTAATGTGCCATGAAAGCTCATGGCATGAGACATAGGATATTAAATTCCAATGTTAAGTGTGTAGGACTACAGTGGGCCTAGTGGGAGTGCTATGTATCGGGTACTTAGTTTATTTGGAGGATTTCTCTAGTCCTTTCTTTTTGATAAAATCATTTGCATTGTCTTTGACCACGTGAGAATGCTTCTTGGCATCTATACTTAATTAAAGAAAATTATATAAAAATACTATAGTTTTAATGATTATGAAACCTACAAAACTATGTTGTAGTATATAATCATCCAATATCTATCCCATGTCTTAGTAAATCGAGATTTATTATTTTACAAATGGATACTTATAGGTATTTGATTATCATATTGTGTGATGTTGAGAGATATTACAGTGAGTGACACTAAGTTTGACATGTAGAGAGAGAGAAATCAAGATTAGCTCCTATACTACTCGTCAGAATTCTCTTATGAGTTTTAAGAATTCAGGATTAGTTGTATACCGCCAATGGGATTCTCTAACGAGTATATGAAGAAAAACATTATACACCCATAGTGGTAAAGTTTTGAGAGACCATTCATTAGTTGTTTGTTAAACTTGTGAGTGTTGATCACCACATGGTACTTACCCAACTAACAGGAACAAAAACACATGGCCTTTGGTTTATAGAAACTAAATAATAACTGATATAATGTTGTTGATATCTAAGTGTCATAGAAGCTTCTATTGCAATAGATTCGATAGAAAATCTATTACTATTTAAAATCAAAGTTCATGGAATCCTTGTTATCTTTGCGACATTTAGGCTCAATGAGACCCACTTGCCAATGATCCTTATAGTCATTATTGAGTCATGTTGCAATTTATTATAGAGTCTCGGGTAGTGCTATCTACAAGCTTTATTTTGTCACAATCATTTCTTACATGTTGATGTTGATTGACTTAAGATATCTATCATTATATTTATATTGTTAATTATTATCATTCCCAAAATGATTATTCTCTTTTCATTTGCTTGATCATGTCATCACTTGGAGAGGAAGAAGGTAAATATCTAAGTGAGGAGAGGATGATTGGGAGGCCATCCTTGCTTGTGGAAGCTGTAGAAAAATGCAATTGCGGCAAGTGAAAAACCTCTTTCATGGAAAATCTCCTACCGTTCTTGTTCTTATAGGTCTATATTTCTTTCATATTCAAGATCCATGTTTTCATAAGAAATCATAGAATAAATGAAATATAGAATATCTATTGTGATTTTATGAGTTTCATAATATTTTACCTTAGTTTTAGTATGGCATTTTACTTAGCGTTCAAACACTACATGTAGTTTTGGCCAACATTTGATTGGCATTCAAACATTATAGTGGGAATGACCACATGTATATATAAATTTTTCTATTATTGTAGATCTATAGTTTTGATAGTATTTATGCATAATGTGGATTTGTTAATGGATAATATGATGATATAAGTATCTTTAGTTCCTTACTAATTAATTGTATTGTATGGATCTACTATTTTATGAAATGTTTGACTCATTGTTTAATCAGTGTTTTCGGAGGATTTCTCTAGTCTTTTATCGTTGATGATTCCTCTACTATTTTATATTTGACTGTGTGCATGTGCTTCTTGGCATCCATGATTATATAAAAAAGATTATATGAAAAAATCTGTAATTTTAAGCAATATAAAACCTATAGAAATTTAATATAGTTTATAGTCATCCAATATATATTCTATACTCGGTGGATTGATGTCTATTGTTTCATGGAAGAATACTTATAATTATATAATTTTCATATTCTGTGATGTCAAAGGATGTCATGGTGAGTAACAATAAGTTTGATATGTAGAGAGACAATTGAGGATTAGCTCCTATACCATGAGTGGGCACTCTCTACAAGTTTTGAGAATTTAGGACTAGTTCTATACCATGATGGGGATTTTTTGATGATATATGATTAAAGACCCTCCAAACCCATGATTGGAAAGTCTTAAGAGACCATTCACTGATCACATGTCAAACTTATGAGTGTCGTTTACCACGTAATACTTGCCAACTAACATGAAGAAATATATAGTCTTTGGTTTATAGTGATAGAATAAGATTTAATAATATTATTATGACATCTCAATAAAATAAAGATATCTATATATATAGGTTTGATGTAACTTATGTTACTATTGAGATTAAAATTTTGTGGTATTCTCATTGCTGATGATCTTAGTAGTTATTATTAAGTCATATTGCAACTTGTTGTAGAGCTCGAGTAGTATTATTGATAGCTTTATATTGTCATTGTCATTCCTTACATGTTAGTATTGATTAATCTGAGATATTCATTATTATAATTATATCGATTATTATTATTATCACTTATTAAACAATTAGCTGACCTACTATTTTTATTGGCTTCAGTTAGAGATGGACTTATAGCACTGGCTTGAATTATACTTTTGCTGCAGAGCTATTAGGGAGAAAAGATCTTGGAGTTTAGGGTAATTTGAATTCATTCATTGAGTTATTTGCTTTTCTAGACTAGTCTGTTGGAGATTTTATTTTATGGCTGCATCCCATGGGCTTTGAGGGTATTACGGACATTTTATCTTGGAATTTGTAATGCTGTTTTGTGCTTTGTTTAATATTTTAATTTTTGAGATTTTATTTATATGTTGATGAGATGTCTTGGAGTTTAACATGTGTGAACTGGGTTGGGGTAGTTGACCGAATTTAATTCTCAACAGAATATATATCGAATACGAATTTTCAAATAAAGTATGGTTATCATGAGTTTTTAGTGATACTATTTGAATTAATTTACGCTGTTGTTATTTTCATGGACTTGATGAATTAAATATTTTAATCTTATTTGGATCAATTTATGGTTATATACATCAATGACATTCTCAGATTTTGAAGAAACTATAAAGAATATAAAATTCATTTATGGATTATGTTGTAGAAACTTAGAGAATGATTGTTGTATGAAAAGTTGAAATGTGAGTAGGACTTGAGTCAATGGCTTTCTTGGATCATACTATTTCCAAAGAAGGTGTTTTGATAGATCGGATGAAGATTGAAAGATTGAAATAGTCACAAGTTAAGGTTGGTCGGTAAGTTTAACTAAGGTATAAAGTTTTATTGGGTTAGTTGAGTACTATAGGTGATTTGCTGAGAACTTTTTGAGAATTGTGGCACTGATGACACACTTAATACAAAAGAAAGTGGCTTTTTTGGGTTGATAATTAAGATGTTTTCAAGAATTGAAGGATTGTTTGACTGGTGCCTTGATTTACCCATTTTGAAAGAATAAGAAGATTTATGGTTTATTATATTATTTTAAGAGAGATTTAGGTTGCATGTCAGTATAGTATGGGTAAATTATCACTTAAAGGGCAAGGCAGCTTAAAACTTATGAACAAAACTAGCATAACCATGATTTGGAGCTAATAGCTACCACTTTTACTGTGAAGATATGGATGCACTATTTGTATGGTATGAAGTTTATAGCATATTTTAATTATAAAAGTTTAAAATATTTATTTTTTGAGAAGGAATTGAATATGAGATAGATATGATAGATGGTCTATTGTGTGAGATCTAAGCACTAAATTTAAATAAGAATATTTTAATTAAATTAATTTGGTAAATTATTAAGGTTAATCGTCAATTGATGTGAGAAATTAAGTATTAAACTATAGTAGTAAGAGTTCAACAGATGCTTGAGGGGCACATGAGCCTTGCATGAGCATGTTTATTCCAATTTCTCTACGCTTAATGCATACCTAATGAGTGATTGGGTGCAAGCATGAAATAAGCATCATGCCTAATATATACATAGATGTCACATGTTTGCCAATCTAATATTTAAGATATTCCTACTAATTTTCAACCCATTTTTCCAAGTTTCTGTATACAAGAGAAAGGAGAAGAAGAGGTAAAGAGAGAAAGGCAGAAGGGTATTTTGTAAAAACCATGTTAAATATCTACATCTAAGTTTATGAAATTTTTTTTTGCATCCATTGTTATTTTGTTGAGATTTTTCAATTTTTTTTTCAAAATGAACAATCGTAAGAAATTAACAAAAAATAGTTATATTATGACATGTTATAATATATTAAGATAAAATCATAAATGATTTACCCACGAGCATTAATAATGAAAAATTTTTAATCTATAAGGTATTTTATAGATAACTCATCTATAGTTTTAAATAGTATATAGCTTTAGTATGCAAAAATAGAGTGCAAACTAACTTTAATAGATCTTACTTTGTCAGGAGGTGTATCTTAATTTTTAGTTCATTTGTTCATTTACTCATAGTTTCTTTATAATATATTCATCATGTTCATATCTGTTAGATTGTCTTTACTTAGTTTTTTTCTCGTCTTATTTTGTCATCCTTTTAAACTAGTAGATTTGATTTTCATGAGATTTTTGGACTAACGGAGGTAGCATGGAGAATCATAGGATTATATGCTTTATGATGTAATTGAGTATGTAGTTGGAAAACAACAGGATGTGTAATTAATTATTTTTGGACATTTATAAATGGTTGCAGCATGACCCTGGGTCAATACGTTGCTTTAGTTTCTTGTATTGATGTTGATGGTAGTATGTTTGTGAGATAGTTGTTATATTGTTGTGGTTGAGTAGGTTTGTGCAGATGGGGTCAAATTAAAACTAATTTAACTGTGTCCTAGGATGATTAGTTTATTTTATACTTTTTGCATAATTTTTGATAAAATTTTGTTCGACATCGTGATCCCAATTTTGGATTTAACGTACTATTTATTTTTTGTATTTGACTCAAGGTCATAATAGAGTTAGTATCCGAACAAATTAAAAAAGAGATTTTATAAATAATTAAAAGGAGAGCACACTTTATGATATGTGATTTGATAGGTAAAAATGTCAGGAGAGAAAGGCAATGGAGGATCTAATAGGAAAATTGATTACCTTGTGCTGATGGCAATGATGGCTGAAATTATAGACCAATTGATCCATTTACCATTCCATAATATCAGGTTGACATGAGCTGGTGGAGTTGGAGGGAACCCATGAGGTGAAATGATGGCATACATTTAGGAAGAATATGAAGAGGAAAAGTATGGCTTTTCTAGGAAGATATATAATTTGCCAATAAATGAAAGCCAGTTATAAAAATTCACCGAATATTTTCATGTTTTGAGCATAAAATAGGAATGTATAACTATATATTTTTTGATGTGATTGCCAAGAATATATAGGAATCATGATACAATATGAATACCATAGATTAATTAATAGTTTTAATTGTGTTAGATGAAAATCAAGATTTGTACTCAAATTTTAGGAGAGTTGCTCCTAGAGATGGCAAAAAGTTGAAGTTTAGCCTGGTGTTTCACTCTCAAACGGACAAATAATAAAAGTAATTATTTATATTTTGGAGAATATATTAATAGTTTTGGTGTTGAAAATAAAAGAAAATTGAAATAATCATTTGTTGTTAGTTGAGTTTATATACAAAAATAGTTACCATGCAAACATTAGTGTAACATCTTTTGAGGCGCTTCATAGGAGGAGATGTCATTTCTCAATAAATTGAGAAAAAATCGGAGACCAAAGTAATGCAAATATCATAAATATTTTAAATTATAAGAGATTTGATTTTATTTTATTAAAAATGATTATATTTTATTTGATTTTGATTTTATCTAAGAGATTTTATTTGATAATATTTATTTTATTTTAAAAAATTATGTCGTATTACTTTCTCATTAATTAAAAGATTATTTTCTTTTTCAATTAACCTAATAATAAAGTTTTTTTATATAAGGATCTTAACTTTAATTTTAAAAATATTATTGATAAGTTGAATAAATTTTAAATGATATGAATTCTCTTTTCTCTATTTATCTCCACTTCTCTTCTATCTACCCCTCTTGTTTCTTTTCTTTCTTTCAATTTTTTCTCCTTTCCTTCCCTTACTTTTTTTCTTTTTCGTATCAATTTTGATATTAGAAACTAATCATCTATTTTTCTACACTATCTTTTCATGCAACCAATACTATTATTGTCATCACCAACTCCTCTGGTCCATGGCCTTCAACCCCATTACCAACTTCTACAACAGTTTAGCCCCTACAATTGCCCACCTCCACACTTTAGGAGGCAATTTAACCCATCTTCTAACAAGTAAAATCTCATCCAATTTTACCTCATATTTATATTATAGAAAAAAGTATTTTTTAAAAGAGAAAAAATAAGAGAACTATCTTTGTAAAAAACAATATGAAAAATTATAATCAAAATGACAAAGATTTTAGATAAAGCACCAGCAACAACTGACAGAGCAGCAACATTTGGAGGAAGGAGACACAAAGAGATGGCCAAACTCACTAAAGTCACTATACAACTTCATCCACCCCTTCCACTCACCGGAACTATCCTCCATGCCACTTCCAGCCACTACCTTTGCACCCTCTCCCATCGCTGCCAATCCAAATCACGTCCAAACCACCCGAAAACCATAATCGGCCACTCACCCAAAACCCTAATCAACTACTCACTTGAAAGCCTAGCACCCAAGTTCCACCACCATTAATTACATCAAACCCTAACCTGGATGCCTAAGCTAGAGCTCAACCCAAGCCCTCACCTCCACGCTAACCTTTCTTCAGAGAGAGAAAAAATATTGAATAAAATCTCAAATAGAGAGAAAGTCACGAATCGGGTTGTGCCGATTCATCTTCATCCTCATCTTCATCATCTTCGTCCTCTTCATCTCCTTTTTCACTTGCATCTTCATTCTCTCCATCTTTATCTTCGTCTTCGTCGTCACTATCATCATCCTCTATGTCTTGTGGGTGTGTATGTAAGAATGAAAGAGAAAGAGAGAGAGTGCAGGCCGTGGGAATGTGCATGTGTAGGCAAGAGGCTCTGTATGGGTTTTGCAAGGTGTTAGTGGGTGCACATGCGTGTGTGTATTAAAAAAAAAAAAAAAAGAGACGCCTAGGCTATTCATAAAAAAAGGAGAGTGGACAGAAAAGTATTATCCTTCAAGGCCACATTATATAAGCGGCTTAGATTATTTTTTTCTTATCTCAGTTAGTAATATGCGTTTTCAAATATCAATGGAAGATAGTACAATCACTCAATTTGTGGCTAGGAGATTGACTACAGAAGTTTCACTCAGAGGGGTTGAGTCCTAGCCATTCGAAAAGAATTTATACGGATATAATAGATATTCTAAATA
Organism: Nepenthes gracilis; assembly: GCA_033239525.1. Taxonomy (NCBI): domain Eukaryota; kingdom Viridiplantae; phylum Streptophyta; class Magnoliopsida; order Caryophyllales; family Nepenthaceae; genus Nepenthes; species Nepenthes gracilis. The sequence goes on along the minus strand of BSYO01000026.1, from coordinate 69,204 downwards.
AGAAAAAATTTAATTTTATTTGATTAGAAGTAAATATATTTTATTTAATTTTGATTTTATTTGAGATATTTTATTTGATAGGATTTTATTTTATTTTAAAAAATTGTGTCATATTATTTTCTAATTAGTTAGAAAATTATTTTGCTTCCTAATTAACCTACTAGTAAAATTTTTTTATATAAGAATTCTAATTCTAATATTAAAAATATTATTGATGAATTGAATAAAATTTAAATGATTATAATTCTCTTATTTCTATTATCTCTACTTTTCTTCACTTTACTCCTCCACCTGTTGATTCCCTTTCTCTCAATTTTTTTCTCATTTCCTTCCCTATTTTCCCCCTTTCTTGCGTCACAAAGGCTTTTAAGATTATAAATGATTCAGGAGACAACAAAGAAAATTCAATTGATCAAAGACTTGGTTTAAATTGCTGAAAACCAACAAAATAACTATATGAAACATAGAGGGTCCAAGCTGATTGTTAAAGTTGGGGGATCGTATGTTCTTAATGATATTTTTTCATCTAAAGAAGTTTCAAGATTTGGAATAGAAAAAAAACTAAAACTAGAATTTATTGAGCCATTTCAAATTTTGAAAATAATTGGAGAAATGGCATATATATTAAACTTACATTCTAATTTGATAGATGTTCACCATATATTTTACTTATCTATACTTTGCATGCACTTTTATAACCCTTTGCATATCATCTAGCATAAGCCCTTAAGAATTAATGTGGCCTTAACATATATTTAAAAAATTGATTATAATTTTAGGGTGGCGAGATCAAATGCACCACATGAGAGATATTATATGGTCAAAGTATTCTAGAAAAATTATTCTTTTAAAGAAATTATGTGGGAATGTGAAAATAAGATCAGAAAAAAATATCTAAATTTATTTTTTATTAAGATACGTAAATTTTGAGGATGAATTTTTTATTAAAATTAAGATACATGAGATCTAAGTATTAATTTAAAATATAATATGTAAATATAAAAATTGAGTAAATTATTAATAATGATTATTGATTCCGATGAAGCTCTAATGACATGTTTAATTATTAGAATGGAATAGGGTAAAAATAGAACAGTTATTCCCATGGAATAGAATAAGATGAGAATAAAGTTAAAAATTTTTATTTTCATATTTAGTTATAAAAATAGAATAGGTTAAAAATTAGTATTTAATTATTTGGTATGTAGTGATAGTATAAAGAATAAGGTAAAAATTTATAGTAATGACTTTTTTATCCTTATTCAAGAATTTGTAGTAATTTTAATTCAAAATTTTATTTTAACTCACTTTTTTATTTAATATTATATATAATTTTATCACATAATATACATATTTTAATATATATTTAATATAATATACATAATTTAATACATTTAACATATTTATTAATATATATAATACATAAATATGATGTATCTTTGGATTCAAATTGTTGTAAGGATCAGGGAGCCATTGGGACTTTCACATCAGGTCGAACTCAAGCTAGTCCGTATCCGTTTCTATTAACCCGGGTTCTATATATTACAAATAATGAATAAGAGGCCAAAGAATTAACTGAACTCACTTTCCGGTTTATTCTCTGATACTCAAGCTAGACAATTTTTTCAATAAATGAAAAAATACGATGATATAAGAAAATACATGAATACACTTATGTGGAGAAAAGTGCGTTTTGTGGAAGATTCGGCTCTAAGAATGCACTCGACGAGAAACGGCTTTGAAAGCTGACAGAGGACTAAGCTCCGGTGGTGCGCCCGACGGGAAGTAGCTTTAAAAGCCGGCAAAGGGCTAAGCTCTAGTTGTGCACCCGACGGGGAGCATCTTTGAGAGTTGACGGAGGGTTAAGCTTTGATGGTATGCTCAACAAGGAACAACTTTGAGAGCTAGTGAAAGAGAAAAAGTTGTGAGATCGAAAGAGAGCTTGGTTCTTTCTAAACTCGTGTATGTCGATTTTTGTCTCTCTTTCTCCTGTGATGGCAAAGGACATTTATAATACTTCGTAGTGATGGAGTTGGTGCTAAGACTTACGAAAGGTGTCTTGCTAGGATCTGCTAATCAGTCCCAGCGATAGTCATGGCCGACGTGTCAGTTGTTGCCTTGCAATGATGGTGCGACTACGGATGGTCCTTATTGGCACTTGACTGACCATTTCGACGGGTGATTCGTCGAGTCATGCTAGTAGTGGCAGCAGCCTAGTCGCAGCAACGTCCTTTTTGCTAGTTGATTACGGCCTCCAATGGCGGGCGCCTGCATCGATGACCTCTGTGCTTGCTAGGCTATCGCCGCTAGGTTGGAGGGTTCCTCCAACGTGATTGGTCATATTACAGGGGGCTACTTGTTGGACCTGGTCGGTCCTTATCTCTATCAGCCCACCGTGTGTTGCCTTATTTGGACCCATCGTTTGGGCCTTCTGGGCTTCGATCCTCATGAGGTTTTGCTTCGCGGATAGACCTAACTCGGACTTGGGTTGGCCTATAACATAGTTGGATCCATCACTAACCCTCTATGCTAGGTGACTAGGCCTCACTAGTTTCCAGTATGTTAAATGATAGGACGTCTCTAGCTAAGCCAATTCATACATTCCTTCCTGAGATGCTCAGTCACCCATTCCCAAGGGCTATGCTCCTTTTCCAAGTGCCTTGCAGCTTTTTGTATAGGGATGTAGGGATTTGTTGCTCTATTTAGAAGGATCTTGGCATTGATTCGAGGTTTGGCTTTGATTCATTGTCGGTTCTCGACGGTTGATTCTGGCAAACGTGAATGCTCACTAGCGGCTTGTTGTTTTTTTTCCCCGGCTATAAATGGAGGGGCTCCTTACACTTTGCTGCATGGATCATCTTCACCCCAGCTAAGTAGTGTGGGAGTTTAGAGCCAGCATAAGTCTTTCGTTGCCTCCGACTAGGATCGGATGGAGTTTTGTGAGATTCAAAAAAGTGCTTGAAGTCTGTCGTGATGCTCCTCCCTTAACTTCTTTGATGTCATAATAAGGGTGATCCAATCAGAGGGCCATCATTACTTCCCTTCCCTTGCCAGTGTTAAGTGAGGCCTAGGCTGGCTTCTTCTTCTGCCAATTGGCCTACGGAGGGCCCTTCCAAGGGAGACCTAGGGGAGCAATGACTTGGCCATTTTGTCTGGTGAGGGTGATGCCATGTCCCCTTTGGTCAAGTGGCTTGACCCTTGGTGTGCTTTGGAGATAACTGGTAGGCTTGGATGCTTCTCAGGATAGGACTGGTGCATTTTGTCATGCTCCACTCTTCACAAGGGAATGGCTTTCCATTCACCCCCTGCATTGCCCGGTTTTTGACTTGGATGGGCAACTGGGAGATAGTCCCCTGGAACAGGGCTGCACTGCACTTCCAGGGCAGCTGTGTCCCCAAGGTCTGTCATTCTAGAACTGGTTTCTAGGGGGACGCCATTAGGTCGTCATTCCATATATTTTACTTTATTTCTCTTACTGTGTATATTCGCTAATATAAATCTTGTACTTTATAAAATAAATTAATGAATGGAACTTCCAAGCATTGCTCTATCTCTTGCCTTGTGTCTTCTGACTCTTTCGCATGATTTTGGATGATTGAAATACGCATATGAGGTAGTAAGCTGTTTGGCGTCCATTGACCTGACAGTCTGGGCGGCCAATTACTTGGTCTTCTAGTGATCGGCCTCTCAACTAGCCCTTTGAGTGCTTGGAAGAGGGGCTTATCAAGCAAATCAGCCTCGAGCCTGCCAGGGCCGCGCGCCATACATTTTTGGCCTTAGAAAATGGTGTGTCAGGGGATCATCGACTACACCGTGCCACTGTCGCTTCAATCAACTGTTTCTACACATTAATTGCACAGGAAAGCAAGGCGTCAAGTGCCATTATTGTGCCTGTGAAAAGGCGTGATGCAACTTACTTGGGTGAAGCCATGTGTCGCTGCTACTGTGGGAGACATGCCGATTTGCTTCCATTAAACGATGCCATTCCTGGTGGGGGCATCGCTTATTTAGGCGCTAACCCCCAAGCCATTTCTTCCACCGCTTTCAAAGCATCTTCACTTCAATTTGTTGTACTTTTTGCCGATTCGCACAACACTCGAATGGCTTTTCAGGACGTCTCTGACATTCAATCAACCTTATCCGATAGGGACGTGGAGCTTTTAATTAGTGAGGGCTACCTCTTTGGTTTATCTCGCTAGCAGTTCCTGGTTTTAGGGATGTGGCTTACTCTCCTCCTCCTACGTTCATTACCATTTATGAGGAGTACCTACATGTTGGCCTCTGACTTCCACTTCAAAGGCTGCTGCACCAAATTCTGGTGTCCCTGGGAATCCCTACAGCTTGACTGTACCCAAATACCGTTCAACATTTGGTTACTATGTTTGTCTTCTTCTGTGCCAAGAGGCTCACCCTAGATGCCTGGTCCTTAAAGGTGCTCCTCCAGATTAGCTAGGAGGATGATTGGGTTTCCTTCTTTCCTCGCACACAATTTCGACTGAGCAGGGTGAGTCTCAGGTCACTGAAGGACTGGTGGGCCCCAAATAGATGGGGGCAAGGCTAACAACTTCTATGTTGGAGACCTCCTGCCACATGGAGTAGAGATGCATCATTGCTAACGGTGCTAGTTGAGGGGCACCTTGGCATTCTTCGTGGTATCGAGGAGTGGGTCTCCTATGGAGCTCTAGAGGGAGGATCAGAGGAGGTCTCGTTGGAAGTGGGCAGCTCTTCTGGCTCACGGGCTTCCTCACCACCAACCTTGCTCAAGGGGCACCAGTAGTCTGACATGACCTTCACGAGGGGGCGTGCATCTACCTTTGGAGGGCCATTGAGGAGTTTGGGTGTTGGGACAAGGTATTGACAGTTTTTAGAGGCCCACACTCAGGCTCAAGATTAAATATCTTCGCTAAGGATGAGCTCTAGAGGACTTGGCATGAACTCATGGACTGTCAGTGTGAGAATGCCCGGCTTAGGGGCGAACCCTGGCCATTTGCACTAGGGGCTAGGGGTCTATGCCAAGCAGATCGAGTAGTTGAAGACCTTGGAGTGGTTGTTTTGGCTGGTCGTGGGCGTGGACAGGATCTTCTTTCTTTTTGTACTTTGAGGCTGATAGTTGCCTTCTGATGTATACTCCAAATTTTATGATAAAACATGCTAAACCATTTTTGTTGTTGTCGCACACTATATGTGATTCGGATATTTGAGTGTCACACTATGCATCTCACCGATCGCTAAATAGGGTGGTGTGGACCCCCGGTGGCCCGCTCTTCTGGTAGTCCACACCCACGGTCGTTCATTCTAAACTCTAGGTTAGGATGGGGCTGGTCGAATCCACCTTAAGCCTACTAAGATCAGGGGCCGTTGCACTGTCATTATTGATGTCGTTTGATTGACGTGCCATAATACCTTGATGAGGGGACGCGTGTCATCGCCATTATGACAGGCGACTTTCGCACTCCTTCACACGATGCCATTTGGGGTTAGGGCTTTGCCTATTTAAACCTTGGGCCACATTGCCATTTCCCGCATTTCCCTTTCACTTTTGAATGGTTGTGAACTACTTCTTATCTACTTTCTCTTCTTGCTTCACTACTTATGGCTTTTCATGAGCTCAAATCGATTCGAACCGCCCTCACCACCGGAGATGTCCAGTCGCTGTTTTCCCAATTCAAAATTCTGGTGAATATGGCATTTCTGCAGCTAGGTCAAGACAGCAAGGCCTGCTATCTGTCAGAGAGATTCATCACTATGCACGAGATCTACTTGTCGGGAGGACTCTGTTTCTCGATGTTGCTAGAGGTGTATGCTATCTTGGTAGCTTTGGGAGTTTCAGTGGTGAGGATTTAGTCTAACACCTTCTGGTACTTGGTGTTCTTGTGCGTCTTCTCTCATTGCCATGGCTGCCAGTTTAGCATCATGTCGGTGAGAGCAGTTTTCTGCTTCACTCAAATAATAGACCAGATTTCGCTATCTCCTCATTTGGGTTTTACTTCAAGGGAGTGAAACCAGATTCGATGAAGAGTTGGAAGGATTGAAACTTTTATTTGTAGTCCCTTCCAACATGTGGAAGAACGTGTGGCCTTGTTTGACTAGGTCCCTAGAACGCTATGAGGCGGCCCAGGAGAAGCCACTAACGAACCTCATTCAAGAGCATGCCAACACTCTGCGAGAAAGGGGCTATTGGTTGACCTCGGAAGCCTTTGCTATTGCCACGTGGGAGCATGGCTCTGAGGTAGTTAGTGCTGTCCCCACGCCGCTTGCTACACTCTAGAGGAAGTGGGTGTTAGTCATCCAAGAGCCTTTCAACCTGCCGACCAAATAGTAATGCTCCTCTTCTAACCATACTTCTTTTGATTCTTCTTTCTCCTCTGGGGAAGATGAGGTTCCATTGGAGTGAGTACACTGGTTCAGGTGATTTTCGAGGAGGATGGCTTTTGCTTTCACATCCACATCGGGTCAGGCATCTGGGGCTGCCAAGTCGACAGAGGGTGGCGAGCCTTTGAGACATCCCATGTTAACGACGGGTGACCAAGAGGGCATTCCCATTACTGCAGTGTCCCCGCACAAGGAGCCCATTCTATGCCTTCCCACTACTATTGATGAGGAGGCTCTTTGCGATGACTGGATGGCTAATGTCCCGATGGGGAGACTGACGAGGGCCACGAGGTGGGGAGACCTAGAATGACAGGGGTTGACATGACCGTTGGGATCGAGGAGGTTGTTGAGAAGTCATGCCTTATGTCGTTGGAGCCTGGAATTCCAGAGGCAGTCAAGGATTCCAGGATTATTGAGGTTGCTGAGGGATCTTGTGTAGAGCCCTCGGAGCCTGAGACCCAATGAGAGGTGGAGGTCGAGCCTATTGTCAGAGCGGCTGAGGAGGGTGTTGAGGAGGTCATCGAATAGCCTTGCTTCGAGCTCCCTACACCATAGATTTTGGAGGAGTCCGGGGACATTGTGAAGACTACGGAGGCTCCTCTTTTCATGCCTCTGGAAGTTGAGGCCTTGTCACTGGAAGAGCCCACATCAAGTCACCCGCCCTCGGAGAAGTCGTCTCTCATTGAGGAGGTTTCTTGTGTACCTTCTTGTTTCTTTTGTTTATTTTCTTCATCACTTCGACTGATTGATTTTCTACTCCCAACTGTAGGAGAGGATCCACCAACTAGCTGCCTTCACCGACCGCATGGCCGAGACCCATGTCGACCTAGAGGAGCTCAGAGTTGCGGCAAAGCAGGCTTCCCATTCTGAGCGTGAGTTGTCTGAAGCTAGGGTGAGGATCTCCTCCCTCAAGAATTCACTGCACGAGCTGGAACAAGACTGTGCTCGCCTTTAGGATGAGAACCTCTAGCTCAATATGGAGCTTTTGATCTCTGTCAGCTCGGATGAGATAAGAGGAGCCTTAGAGTGTAGGTACTAGGTTGGCATCAACCTATATCGCCGGATTGTGGATCTGGTGGCTCCTTGCTTTTCGGTCTTGATTTTCCACCTGAGGAATGCCAGTGCTCAGTGGCATTCTTGCCCGCAAGAATACTGGTGGCCTTTATATTGCCCGCAAGGGAGCCCTTAACCTTCAAATCATTGTCCCTCCAAGCAATAGGCCGATTGTATATTCTTCTTGAGCGGATGGCCCTCTTTGAGCACTTTTGATCTTTGTAATAAAATTAGTCAAATCATTGGAATTTTTGTTGCTGCTTGTTTATACTTCCATACGGAATTGCTTTCCCTTGTTTGGCCAACTAAGCATTGTCGCTATCATCACTGGGCTTATCTTGGCTGTGTTTGCCCGGTCATTCTCATTCCCTTAAGAGAATGCCATGACACTTTGATTCTATGGGGTGCTCTATCCCGTGAGTGGGACATCATCGCACGCCCATTGGTGAACCTCACAAGGGTCGATTGGGTTTCAAGGCCGCAGCCACTGGGTCCTGGTAGAGTCATAGGCCGTCACTTGCACATTACTATATTGGTGCTCAGTCCTATCGAATAATGTCATAGCTTATGTGCGTCTAGTTCTAGTCTACCGACCATCATCAAATGATGGTGCTCTTCTCCGTCGAGAGGAGGTCGTGGCACGCATGCTATAGGAGCCCCCTAAGGTTTAGTGGCCCTTGATTTGATGTTCCGAAAGCCTCTAGACCTAGGCGTTCGACCGCAAATGGGTTGCTCGGTGATGGGCCCAAGATTCAAATCCGACTACATATGGGCTGCTCAGCACGGGACTAAGGTTTAAATTCAACCGTCTGTAGGCTGCTCAGTTGCTAGAACCGAGGTTCAAATTTGACCATCTTTGGGCTGCTTGGCTTGGGGCCAAGGTTTTGTTACAGGTGAATGGGAATTTACCCTACTTAGGGACAATCTAGGTCATCTGATTTTATGTAATGCTATGAAAGCATGCATTAACATATGCAGGTGCACATGATCAAACAATAATTTCATTAAGTGAAACGTGATACATTTACAAACATTCGGGATGACACATGCCAATCTTACCTGGGCTCAACTGAGACTTATTAGTAGTATTTTTTGAGGTGGGTGGCGATCAAGGTCCTTGGGACCAATTTACCATCCTGAATGCATAGTTTGTATGCCCTGTTCTGGAGGATTGCCGTGATGAGGAACGGTCTCTTCCCATTTGGGGAGAGCTTATTCCTATGGGTGATCTTACCCATCGCGTCTACGCTCCGTAGGACTAAATCTCCTATATCGAATTGATGGGTTTTCACCCTTTTGTTATAATATCACATGAGGCGCTATTGGTACGTCACTGTCCTTAGGCATGTTGCATCCCGAGCTTCCTTGAGTAGGTCGAGGTGTTCCCTTAGTCTTTGGGAGTTCCTGATGGGTTAAGGCACTTGACCCGAAGGCTGCGCATCCCAACTTCAACTAGAATAACTGCCTCCATCACATAGCAAAGATTAAAGGATGTCTCACGGGTTGGCTTCGTTGGTATCATTCGATATGACCACTGCAAGGATGGCAACTCGTCCGCCCAGAAGCCCCAGTGTCTTCTAACTTTATTTTCAGCCCGTGCAGCAGCGTTCAATTCGTTACTTTCACTTGCCAGTTGGCTTGTGGGTAGATGACGAAGGTGTGAACCAGCCTGATCCGTAGGCTCACGTAATATTTAGTGAATCGCTTGCCGGTATATTAGGTCTATTGTCAGTCATAATGACCTCGGGATTCCTGAATCGACACACGATACTCAAACGAATGAACTCTATTGCGTTCTGTTCAGTAATTCATACTAGTGGGGTCTCCTCGACCCACTTGATGAAGTAGTTGATATTGATTATGATGACTTTTCTCTACTCAGATGCTACGGGTAAAGGGCCGAGTGTGTTGAGTCCCCACTATGTGAACAACAAGGGTGCTTGCAAGGCTTGTAGCTCATTGTGCGGCCAATGGTTATGCTCCCATGGATTTGGCAATTTTGACATTTTTTGACAAAATCCATGGCATTGCGCCTTATCGAGGGTAGTAGAGGCTCTGCCATATGATCTTGAAGGAAAATTCTTGCCACCGACTTATGACCTGCAAATGCCGAGGTGCACCTCGCCCAGTGTATAGTCAACTTTCTTTGGTGTGAGACACCTCATGTAGGGGGTTGAGTACCCGCGACTTTATAACCTTCCGTCCATGATGGTGTACCTGTCGGCCATCCTCTTTATACGGTTAGCTTCCTCTAAGTTATCGGCAGGACACCCGTCGTTGAGTTACCTCCTATACGGAGTCATCCAGTTTTCATCGTCAGCCACTTGTAGCACTTCGAGCTTAGGGTTGTCAATGCTCAGGACGAGTAGACATTCTCGCATGTCTCTAGTGTACTGCTCTAGGTTCTTGGTTGCCGCCACATTTTTCAGCTAGTTTGCCTTCCAATTCTCCTCCCTCAGTACATGGATCATCTCGATTTTGTTAAACGCTCGGGCAAAATCCTTCACTCTAGCAAGGTACCTCGCCAGTAAGGGGTTTGATGCCTCGAAGCTTCTATGGACCTAGTTGACAACCAACTCCAAGTTGTTGTATATGATCAGGGCTTTAGCCAAGCATTCCTTCACTAGTCAGAGTTTGGCGAGCAGCACATCATACTTGGCTACATTATTGGTGGTCAAAAATTAGAGGGCCATTGAGTACTTTATCTCTAACTGGTCCAAAATCTGCAGGACCACACCTACTCCACTACCCACTTGTATTGATGACCCATTGATGTGCATGGTCCAAACTAGGGTCTCTAACCGGTCTCCGTCGGTGACGATGTCTAGGGCGTCAAGAATTGGGGTCGTGGTCTCAACGAGGAAATTTGCGAGGCCTTGTACCTTCACACTCGGCCGTGGTTGAAACTCCACGTCGAACTCACCCAACCCAATAGTCCATTTAATTAGTCATCTAGATGTATCCAACTTTTGTAAGATTCCTTTCAATGATTGATCAGCCAAGACAATGATCTTGTGCACCTAAAAGTACGAGCGCATCTTTTTGGCGGAGTAGATAAGGGCTAGCACGATCCTTTCAGCATGTGAGTAATGGGTCTCGGTGTCCGTCAGCACCTTTCTGATGTAGTACACCAGCCGCTGTACCTTGTCTTGCTACTGGATATGGATCGAGCTTAGCGTCATACTCAAAACTTGAGGGTTGATTGTATTGAGACAGCTCTTCGCCTTGCTAAGACGAGGTCAGAAGTGGAGGGTTGGAGAGGTACACCTTGAGTTCCTGGAAGGTAGTTTCACATTCGACTGTCCACTAGAAGCTGATTGTATTGATTTCTCTCAAAACCTTAAAGAACAGCAGGTACTTCTCCGTGGATTTCGCCAGGAAGTAGGAAAGAGCAGTGAGCTTTTGGACCACTTTGATTGTCTGAGGTAAGTGCATGTCGAGGATGGCTTTTATCTTCTTGGGGTTCACTTTAATCCCCAGTTGTGAGACGATACAGTCCAAAAACGTTTTCGAGGTTACATCGAATGTGCACTTGGTAAGATTGAATTTCATCTGGTGTGTCCGGAGGACTTCAAAGATCTCTATTTGGTCTTGAATATGGTTGTCGATGGCCTTACTCTTGACGAGTATGTCATATACATACACCTCCATACTCTGACCGATTTGAGCTTCGAACATCTTATTCATGAGACGTTGGTAAGTTGTCCTGACATTCTTCAGACCAAAGGGCATTATATTGTAATAGTAGGTCCCTTGATCGGTCATGAACGAGGTGAAGTCAACATCCTGTTTTGGTTGTAGCCTAAGGTGGCATCCATGAAACTCAACAGTTCATAACCTAATGTAGAGTCTACCAGCAAGTCAATCCTTGGTAATAGGAAGCTGTCCTTCAAGTAAACTTTATTCACGTAGGTGAAGTCGACGTACATCCGTCACTTCCTATTACTCTTCTTGATGAATTCCACATTGGACAATCAGTTTGGATATTGTACCTTCCTGATGAATCCTACGTTGAGCAGTTTCTTCACTTCCTCTCAGATGGCGATTAGCTTCTCAATGGAGTGGTTCCTCAGCTTCCGCCAGACAGGCTTATAACCGGGATTGAAGTCTAGCATATGGATCATTATTCTGTCAGTATCCTTGGCATATTAGCGGGCATCTTTGTAAAGATATCAAAGTTCTACCTGAGGAAGGTTATAAGCTAGTCGTGGAAGTCGAGGTCTTTGATTGGCAGGTTAGAAGCCACTTGAGTGACCTAGGATAGGTAGCACGTCCGGCTGGTCACTTGATCGCCTAGGACCTCTTCGATACCACATGGGGTCAGAAACTTCATCTTGAATTGGAAAATCGATGTCGCTACTCTAAACACAGTCAGACAAGGCCGTCCTAGGATTGCGTTGTAGATCAAGGGGAGCTCCACTACAAGGAATGTGAGCATCCTGGAGGACATGCGTGGGTGTGTCCCCAGCTCAACCTCTAGTTGGATGGCTCTTTGTATAGTTGTCCCTTAGTTGGCTTCATTTGGATCTTTTTTAGTTCGAGTTTAAAGAAAGTATTAAAACACAACAATTCTTAGGAACTTCCACTATCAATAATAATTCGTTTTAATTGGTAATCTATTCTACCGTCAAAAATGATAGAAGATACAACTAAAGGGTTTAAATGGGGAGTTATTATATGAATCATATTGTCGTTACTAAAATTAATGATATCAATTCTGACTCCTACCCTTGGTTCCTTACTGCTGGAAGCAGTCTCCAGGCAGTTCAGGGTGTTGCCCTTGGTTGGCTTAACTATCACCATATTAACAATCTCGACTGCAACTCAGTTCCTAAGCTGTTATTTTGTGTCTTCTCCTGTCGCCACAGGGGCCTATCCCAGGTTTTATAGGAACCTGGTCAGATGTCCTTGGTGGACCAAATCTTCGATCTCCTTCTATAGAGTCTGACAGTCATCAATGTTATACCCTAAACATCAATAGTAATGACAGTACTTAAATTGGTCTCCTCCCTCTGAGTTTTTTAGTACCTTGGGCCATTTTAGAGACTTTTCGTCCTAAATCTGTATCAAGATATTTGCTCAAGTGATGTTTAGTAGAGTCAAGCTTAGAGGCATGTACTTCCTTCGAACACCTGGCCTAGATCGTAGCTACTTCTGAGGTTCAATAGAGTGATTGTCGTCCTCATTCCTCTTCTTTCAGTCAACCAAACCCTTGGGGGGTCGGTTCACGTGCTCGAGGCACTTTGCCTCATTAACCTCTTCCATCGCTATGCAAGTTTAGGCGATGGCTTCAGCTTCTCTGAAGGTCTGAAGGCACTAGTCAACCAGGCGCTCAAAGAATTCTCCTAGCTCTAGTGTGGTGACGAAGGCGTTCAGCTTCACCTCGTTAGAGAGCTTGGGTATTTTGTGGGCCTTGATGGTCAATCAGGCTAAGAAGTGTTTCAAACCTTCATCCCACTTATGATGGAGGTGGACGAGGTGCCATGGCTTCTTCTTCTCCCTCCAGCTAGAGGCAAACTAGCATATGAAGCAATAGGCAAGCTTACTGAATGACCGAATCGAATTCGGTTAGAGACCGTAGAACCAGATTTAGGCATCTCCCTTGAGTTTCATGGAGAAGCATTGGCACATGGTGGCCTCGCCTAGGCCTTAGAAGGTCAATAGCATATGGAAGTAGTCCAAGTGATTCATGGGGTCAGTTGTGACGAACCGTATTTCCAATCGAAAATTTGATAGAGTTTTGGCTGTAATACGATTATCAGCCCAATACCACAACCTATAAATATCTTTTCTGACATACATAATATAGCCACAGTATCACAACGCAGAATCTAAAAGCCACAATTCTCAACATGTGACACCGACGTCATGGCTATTGGTACGATGTCGGTTCAAATAAGATGCCACTAGGTATTCATAATTAACCATGAAAAAAACTTGCAGAAGCACATACATCTATCAGAAACAACAAAAACTATACTACGTATACATCATCATCATGCACATACATCGATATACGTAACCATCTCAAAACAATATAAAATACTCCATTATCTACAAAAATCACAAAACTAAGTCCTAAAGACTCTTCATATCAAGATCTACAATCTACCCAACTCCTAAACTCTACTCAATCTCATTTGGCATAAAGGTGTACTCATCTGGAAGGAGGAAAGTAGTAAAGGTTAGTCAAATACTCAATAAATACAATATAATCAATGATATTATACAATATATTTAAAACGGAATAGGAAAGTGGATAGGAACATGATATATGATGCATAATATGAAACATAAACAAATATATTTTCAGAATATAAATAACTTTTCATATTTATCTTTCTTCTCTTAGGGTTCCATAATATATATAAATTTCTTTATTTTTACAAATCATAATCAGTAGGCCTTATCAGCTAATGGTATGGTAGAACGAGAATAGGAATGTGTATGCTTCCACACATTCTAAGGCACAACCCACGCCATTTAACACCCAATCGTGAGCGGTATACCTTTAATCCAATATATAGGGCCATATCACATATGCCACCATATCCCCTATGGCCCATAGGTAGTCATAGTGTTTCTACAGTAATATCCTAAGATATGCCAAGAAAATCACCCACTATAATACATGACCAAGATAATCCTTGAATTTTTATTGTAATATCTATGGTATATCAGGAGATACTACCCTCAAAAATATAAATCCGTAATCCAGGTTTCATGATTTTTTATTTTTTAAGAAGAAGTTTACCAAATTTCTTTCACAAATTTCTCACCCGAGAAGAATAAATCATAAACATATCAAATTGTGGCATTTCCTTTTTACACTTTGCATATTTTATATAATTCTTATATACAAATATAGATAATCATTTTTTATGGGTTTAAGTATTCATGTGACTTTAAACGTATGCATAATTTAACATTATACTTTGGAACAATTAGGATATCTTTACCATAATGGGACAAATGTAACTTTAGAGCTTCCAGTCGATAATTCCTTCACAAACGGTTTACAATAATATTTTTGAAATATACAATTGAGCATATTCAATTATATATAATTTAAATACCAATTAAATAAAATGAAATCATACAAAAATCTCCAAATATCTCGGGTGAATAGTATCAGGAGCGGATTTAGGGTTCTGTACGTACCAAATCGGACAAAACTTAAAAAATCGGACACCCTATCAGTAAGTAACCATATTTAAGATATGGATTTTCATTATTTAAAGCTAAATGATGTATAAAACTCAAAAAAATTAATTAAACGAGGTTTGAGCGCGAGTTACGGTTTTAGGATGCACAAAACCGTGCAAAAATGATGACTCGAACAACCAATTGATAAATTCCAGTGCCCATGCCGTGGGTTTTACAAAATATGTACATGGATCAGGTATCGAGACAATGAAAAAGGTATGGGTGCACTTGCCTCAACTCAATCTATCACTTCTCCAACTAGCTCCAAGCCGGATACCATCCCAAGAGCTTCGATCTTCTCTCTCTCTCTCTCTCTCTCTTCTTCACGTGGGAAAGCCGAAAAATTCCGCAAACAAAACCCTCATAGGTTTTTATTATGCGAGTTAGCGCCCAAGCGCTTGGCAGCGCCTAGTAGGCGCTCAGTCGCACATTTCAGCACCTGCCCTCGGTGCTCAAGTGCCTAGTAGGCGCTGAGGTGCTACTTTGGGAGCCCGTAGCGCCGTCCGAGGTTCCTGACGTGCGCTTGAAGCCGAGACCTCCCACCTCTTCCAAAACCTAATTTTCTAAATGGATTAAGTCTAATCTTGATTATATTAATTTAATTAATGATAATTACGATATTCAAAATCCGATACATTACATTAGTACTTCCATCGTACATGTCCAAAGTCAGCATCATAAACTTGAGGAGGAGTGGCTGCGTCTGAATATCCATCATGAATGGTAATCTCCTCAAATCAAGGGATTGTCAGCCAGCACCTTCCTAAATACATGCTGCCAGATTTTTGCTACTTTTTCCTCCATTCAGGGAGAGGACGCATTCCTCTTGACATTGAGGAAGGCCCTGAACTCTGAAATCTCCGGGGTGTGTGGATTGCAGCGACTGCTAGCCCAAGGCAGTCACGTACTGCATGAGGCCTCTCCTTGGGTAGTGGGCCTCTTGTAGTTGCAGGAATTGCGAGGGTTCTACCGCTCTGGGATTTTCTCTCCTGTCTCATGACTAGTTTGGCCCTGTTTCTTGAGGCTGCTTAAACCTCAGTGTTGCTAGGCGGCGGGGTCTTCACGGCTAGGTGCTTCTGTGTCCGATTCCTTCGTCTCCAGGCCAAAGCCTAAGTGACGAGGGGTGTGCCTCCAGCTGCTGCCCATCCATGCGGGCGAAGAATGCATGGAGCATTTGCTTCATGTCTCTCACCTCAACAGCGAGTTCATGTATGTCGAGCTCAGGCCGCTCGCCCACCTAACTACCAACTAAGGGGTCATTGCTATGGGGGTGATGTCCCTTGTTAACATGCTAACTTGTGCTTTGGTGTTGACCACCTTGAAAAGTGAGTGTGGTGGTTAGTAGTTAAACTATTAAGTCGTTATAGATGGCGCCAATGATGCGTCTCTGGATTCGAATTGTATGGATTAGGGAGTCATTGGGTCTTTCACATCGGATCGAATTCAAGTGGGTTCGATCTCCCTCTTTGGTAATTTGGGTCCTACGCACTACAAATAACAAACAAGATGTTAAAAAAGTGACGAGAGACACTCCTTAATTTATCTTCCAATTCTCAAGTTAAAAATCTTTCTTAATAGATGGAAAGATGTGAGTATGTTAAAAAATACGTAAATGCACTTATATGGGAGAAATTGTGTTTTGTAAAGGATTGGGCGCCGAGAATGCACTGGACGGGAAGCGGCTTTGAGAGCTGACGGAGGGCTAAACTCCGGTGGTGTACTCAACAAGGAGTGGTCTTGAGAGTTGACGGAGGGTTAAGCTTGGGTGGTGCACTTGACGAAAAGCAGGTTTGAGAGCTGGAGAGACAAAATGAGTTGTGAGATCAAAAGAGAACTTGGTTCTTTCAGAGCTCTTATATGGCAATTTTTGTCTCTCTTTCTCCTACGATGGCAAAGGGTACTTATAATACTTCACAAAGATGGTGTTGGGGCCAAGACTTGCGACAGGTGTCTTGTCAGGATTTGTTGACCTGTCCTAATGATCGTCATGGCTAACGTGTCAGTTGTCGCCTTGCGATGGTGGTGCGACTGCTGATGGTTCTTATTGACACTCAACTGACCATTCCAACCGATGATTGTCGAGCCATGCTAGTAGTGACAGCGGTCTGACCATAATAGCGTCCTTTCTATTCACTGACTATGACCACCAATGGTAGGCTTCTACATCGATGCCCCTCTGCGCTGGTCAAGCTATCACCACTAGGTTGAAGGGTTCATTCATCATGATTGGACCTATCATGTTTGGGCCTTTTGGACTCTGGTCCTTGTGAAGCTTTATTTCGTGGATAGGCCTAGCTTAGATTTGAGTCAACCTGTAGTATAATTGGACCCATCAAATTATAATCTTTCCCTCTTTCTCCACATCAAATCCATTTTCCGAATCTTCTATTCCCTTCCTTTCCGTTTTCTTTTTCTTCTTCTTTTTCTTTTCTTTTTTCCTTTTCCTTCCCTCCCATTTTCTTCATTCTTCCTCTTCCTTTTTCCTACTTTGCCATTGCCTTAACCTCTCCTTCAAAATAGAGCCCGATGGTAAATCGGCATGGCACAACAACGTCAATCATGGCAATCTCTAGTGTTTTCAAACCTCTCTATTATTAACAAGATTTTTTATAAAAATTGTAGTTTATCCTCTGAATTCAATCAATTTCTCTCTCTCTCTTCCTCTCTCTTGCTTCACAGCGGCACGGCAACTTCACACGGAAAGGTTTCATAGGAAAAGAAGAGAACACAAGGCGGCTGCTAGAGAGAAAAAGAGAGGGTAATACGTAAATAGAAAATATGGGATGCAGAAATGGTTATTTCCTCAAATTTAAAAATAAAAAATCTAACAAAATATGATATTTTTTATTTCCTGAGATCCGAAAATATTTATTTCATATTAAAATATTACCAAATAGTGAAATAAATAATTTACTTGAAATAAATATTTTACTAGAAATAAGGTAAAAATAGAATTTTTATTTCCACCAACCAAACATACCATATGGGTTATATTATTGAGTTTGGCACCTAATAGGCAAATTATTTATACTTGTGTGTATAAAGCAGTGTATGTGGCACCAGAGGTTATTAAGAAAAAAACTCGTGCATGTCTAGTAATAATGGTCGTACATAATATGCATATAAAAAGGCGGTCGTGTGCTGATTCTGTATTTAAGATGCCTAATGTCGAGTATGAGAGCACACATGTGCACTCATTAATGGTTTCATGTCTATTGAGTGTGCAACTGGCATGTGCATGCCAATCTATGTCTATAAGTAAATCTAGTCACTTTTTTGCTTTTTTCTTTTGAGATTTTTAGGAGAAGAGAAATAAAAAGAAGATGAAAAAAGAGAGAAGAGAAAGAGAAAGAAAAGTTTAAAGCAAAACTTTGAAAGATCTTGACAATTTATGAAAGTAAATTTCAGGTTTAAGTTCTTTGCCTTTTTCAAAAATTTCTAAATTCTTTTTTGTAATTGCTTTAAAATCCGATATTCTAAGTTCGTATGTTTCATGCAGGCATTCATTTATGTCACATTTGATGTTTAGCTTGTGTGTATGGCTCTTTTATCCCATTGTTTTAAGAATTTAAAGGCTTATACCTAAATTTATAAAAAAAAATATATTAAAAAATCTTGAAATTTCTTATGTTATTGAAAAATATCCTATTTGGCTCTTATTTTGTAAGAATCCTTAAGAATCATTGTCATGAAGCCCGGTCATTACTATTTAACCCCATCAGAAGGATCTAGTTGACAAACTTATTTACTGAGTCACCTTTCAAATTGTCTCCACGTCAACGATGGGATTCAACCACCACACAGCAAATAATGAATTTTTCGTCAAATGATAGCAATTATTTTTTTTTCGATTAAACTCACGTAACAACAAATAACAACTAGCCAAATACATATGTTATACAATCAATTCGGTAGGAAAAAAACATTTTCAACTTAAAAAAAAACAATTACATAACATTTGCATCAACTAATAGAATGATCAATTGAGAAAAAGGTTGTGTATGCTTTCACACAATCTAAAACCAGACCCCCCTATTTAGCACCTAGAGGTGGACAGTATATTTTTAACCCAATATACGGGGTCATAACTTATGCCACCAAACATTTTTCTACAGCTAAAGGGCAATTATTGAGTTTTCACTGTAATATCTTAAGGTATACTAGAAAATATTGCCTGCTGAAAATGATTCGTTAATCCAATTTCTTAACCCATTTTCAAAATTTTATATGGAAGCTTTTACATTATTCATGATACTTATTCCTTAATTTTTTCCATTCTAGGAGAAAATACTTATCCAAATAGAATTTAGAAAGTTTCCATATAACTTTTCATAATCGAACATATAATTATAAAATGCAATAATTATAAATAAACCGTAAATTGTAACATAAATCGATACATTTTTCCTAGTTTTGTAACTTTTACCTTAAACTTCTGTCACAGATAGCCCTCCTACAACCTACATCCGTGAACACTTATATGCCATATTATATAGCCCTCCTACAACCTAAATTTAGGTTGGAACCTTATCACCGGGCAAAACCCTAATCTCCAACAATGCTTAATTCGATCACATACTTATTACCTCAACTATCAATGTAAGGGAGATTTCATGACAATTCATAAAATTTGAAGACAACCTAGATTTGTTGGTATTCCTCCAACTTAATTCAAAACCTCAAACAAACTAATAATCTTCTTTTTCAGTTCATCCTAAGCATCGAAAATATTCGTTCACTTGGATCCTCAATCTGGTTCAGAAAATCTCTAGGCCATGGGCCACACGCTACCGTTGCGCTACTCTAATAGACCATTTACTTATATTCTAAAATCAACTTGCAGTTCTTAACCAAGGATTTCCATCAAGGACATCGATATATCTAAGGCAAAATCTAAAATCTTCAGGTTACAACAAATCATAGGAAATATAATTGAAACAATTATTCTCAAAAATTTCAGTATAGCCTTAAATGACTACCAAAACCTTAAAACCTAAATATTCCACAACCTTATCATCTCATTAGTATACTAACGAGCCAACTTAATCAATCTGATCATACCATTCAAATTCACGATAAGAGGGACCGTCCTTAATAGCTAATGCAGAACTTTCCAAATAACCAAAATCCTTGCCATTTCGACAATCTCGAAACTAAACAACAAGGACTTCTTATCCCTTAATTTCATAACTGTAAGGTTTCGAATACAATTCTATCTCCCAAATCAAAAGCACAACATCTCACTAGCCTAGATATTAGAACTTGCTCGTGGTTTACCTTTCAACATCACCTATAAATTCTCAAAGTAGAGATCTCAATTGATAATTCAAAGGCACGGGTGGAGTAACTTTGATTATGGACTTCTCCCCCACTTAGTCCAAAGGTAACCACCTACATACGATGTAGGAAAGACATAATCTTAAATCTTCCTCAAAAGTATAAAATTCTACTATAATTCATTGAATCCACCATGGATCAACCTAAATGATACTGTCGACAATTACCATCCATTCCTCGAAAGCTATCCCCACATATCTTACTCCGACGAATATCAATCGCTACTAAGTCAAACGCCCCGTAGACGCTACAGTTCTCGAGAAACACTTAACGGACATTTTACAGAATTCACCTAGGCCTAAGAGAAATGCACACTTCGTGACTTCGTTCAGTCTTTCCCAAATAAGCCATCGTTCAAATTTTACAGAACCACATACATGCTATCGAAGAAACTACATGCCCAATATAACACTTTCCTTAATCAAACTCATATTCTCTCCCAATTGAGCATGCGGCTAACTGTCCTTCACAATACATGATACTGTTCTAAAACAGAGTTCATATACCCCCATAATTCTTTGAATTTATCACTAATGCCATTACAAAGTTGACCTAAATATGGCTGGAAGATCTACTCAATAAAATTTACAAAAATGCTAATGAATCTATAAACCCAAATGGCATTACCAGAACTTGTAACGGCCGCATCTTATCTTGAATGCTATCACAGACACAATTCTCAATTATTTACAATCAACATCACTCTGAACACAGATCGATCCTAAAGAATACCAAGCCCTTGCAAAAAATCAAACAGTTCATTTGTTCATCCATAGTGCCGCTTATCGACTTATTAATCTTCTTAGCAACCTAAATTTTAGCCATCCACAAATAACCTTATCGGTTTATTTTACTCATCTCAAGGGTTCTAAAGCATCCCATAGTGGGCACCTAGTCGATGCTTCCTCGATCCCATACGGAATCCTTAAAGAAATGATACTGATTCCAACACAACCTTAAAGTACCGATCAAAAGATAAATCAGTTAAATCTTTTCTCTAAGAACATTCTCAAATACTTACACAGTCAAATTTTCTTGGCGACTACAAAATACTTCTAGATGTGGTCTCACATACTAAATATACTTGGCACACATTCTCATTAAACAACTTACAAGTACAATGATACTAATTTTCTGATACCTCAACCAACTCTACCACATACCCAAATTTTCACAATTCGATTTCAAGATACAATATCCTTACCAATACATTTCATACTAGTATGGTGACTCACCAACCAAATCATCACTGCTATCGTAACAAGAATTAGAACCACAAAACAAATTAATTCAGCCCAATCAATCATATCTACGGATCCAAGAAAGTGTTGTAAACCTCGATACAACTAGTACAAAGCCTAACTCATCAAATAAACAAATAAACATAGGAATCACAAATAAAAATATAGATTCAGAATATCAAAATATCGCACATACTGAATGTCAAACCTAAAGATCCTACCTTCCACTATGGTAGACGATACCTTTAAACTTGTGCCACTACCTCAAAACCCCGATCTAAGGCACTAGACTTCTTCACTGTCCAACCCATGAGATAAGGACAATCCTCAATTATGTGGCCGAACAATTCACAATTGAAACACACCCCCAAAACTTGTTGGAAAAAATATTTATCCATAGAAGTATTCACAAACATATTCCACGATGTATCTCTATCCTCCCGACCTATGACTCTTTCTCATCAACCGCTTATGGTTGACTTTTCATTCAAATTTATGTGAGGAAAATATTACCTTATCTCCTCTCAGATCTTGGGTCACTGCAAACATCATTATGATTCTCAAGATCTATATTTTAACTGCTACAGGATTCGAGCCATCCAAAAATTTAAGCACTTGATAGTTATTACTAAATCGATTATAAATCGATATCCTCGAATTCACTAACACCAGAAATCGACACAAAGTTATCTTGACCTCGAGCCATCAATTCCACCTAATCTGCCTTACTTGGCATGCTATTCAAGTATCCCCATTCTTGGTCCTCGGACCAAGATTAACCTAAACTAACTCTTAAGGTATCCTCCTACAACTTCTCTTTCTCTTAATCCTTATCTGTACTAAATCCTCCAAGACTTTTCAGTCTCACCATCCTCCCAAGAAAATTTATATACTCAGCTTCTTGACCACGCAATTGACCACCTTCATGTGTCAACCTTCATTTAGGTGGCACGATCGACTACTAACATTCTTTCTAAAACAAAAATGACATAGATTAAATTGCAACTCCATTTGAATATTTACCGGGATATTGTATACTAAGTGGTCAAATATAATTAACCGATCCTAACTTAATTCTGGCCTAAGTGAACTAACTTAACTTGACTAAAATGCTAACTAAGACACCGCAATAAGATAATCAAATTTAACTACTGATTTTGACTTAGTTCTAACAGAAGTCATGAAAACTAGAATAACTAGAACTATCAAGTCTACTTAAGCATCCTACGCCTTCTTCTACTTATTCAATCTTTCTTAATCCAATCCCAAACTTTCGCATAAGATTCAGATCAGACCTAAGGTATCTCTTTCTCAGATACCAATTGTGATGGACCGTATTTCTAATCAAAATTTGATGGAATTTTGGCTGAAAAATAGCCGTCAAACTAATATAACCATATACTAAACCCCATATAATATACAATTTTCCAACAAAACCAAAACATGGGATTCACATGGCCACAATATATCCGTGGCTCTAACATCGTATTTTCGAACACAACGTCAGATAGAGAGCTGTCACTAGGTACCCATACACAAATAAAAAATAACCTGCGAAAGTATATACATCCATCACATGCACAACGGAACTAAACTATTTGTTCATCATCCATATACAAGTATATGTCTATCAATAATATACAAAGGTATTTCATGAGGTATTTGTTCAAGAATTAGGGTTAATAGGCCTTACCAGTTAATGGAGCGTTTAATTAATATCTGGACTATATTAATCCACACAATCAAAGGATAAAATCGCACAACACTATAATAATTTCTTCTTTATTTATATACCAAAGATAGGCTGGATTGTGTTCAGTCCACACAAATCAAATGTATTATCTTTCTTATTTATATTCCGAAGATAGGATGATACTACCTATTGACTCCCGGTAAACGGGGCTAAAATTACACAGCGATACTTATTCAAACAACGATCTACACTATAATATCCTAAGACATATTAGAGGATACTATCCGGTAAAATAAAAATTCTTAGTTCAGTTTTCTTACGTCTTAAAATTTCATAGTGGAAGCCTTTATTTATAATCTTGCTTCTTCTTCTTAATTTTTTCATCTTATAGAAAATTCATATTTCCTTAGTATCATATTAGCTTTCACTCAAGTATAACATATCATATATGTTCATAATAAAATCATGATAAAGTATATCGTATATATCCATAATAAAATCATATCAATGCATAACATAAGTTCATATACATTTTAACATGTGCTAGACTTACTTTTAGACAACATATTATTCGATTTTCGATTTATAAATTCTATAATTTATCGGTGCACTAACTAATTCGATTCTATTTTATCTCTGTAACCGGTTTGATTACAAATTTGGTTTATGGAACTGTTTGACTTTTCATAATATTTTGCTGGATATATCACATGCGTCGGTTCACTATTATTCATATAATAAGTAGTCAGTTCATCATTTTATAGAATTATATATAAACCGGTTCACTTACCAAAATTTTTAATTCATTAGAAACTGATTCATTTCTAATCTTTAACATGCGGTTCTTATAATGGCCAATCGATTTATATAATGTATAACTTGTTTATTAATTTAACATACCATATCTGGCCAGTTAATTATTTATTTTCTATCCAGTTCATACTAAATTAGTAAAATAGGCAATTAAGTGCAAATCGACTGGTTTAGTGGCAATTTCCGTTCTGGGACTGATTCAGTGACCAAATCAAGGTATTTTTGAAAACCGTTTTACATGGTGATAGATCAACCCTATTACTAAATAATATAACTAGGTCGATTGTTGGTTCAATCGATCCATGATTGGTTCAATCCATCAAATAGACTGTCAGATATGGACGTAGGGTTCTACTGCTTATTTGAGAATCCAATTTAGTGGTCCATTCAACCCATTTTCATGAGTGGATTTTACACAATCTTAATAAGGGTCTTACCTCATAGATGACTAATTTTGAGCCGGTTTGGTGGTCGGATGGAGGCCGGTTGGCTTGATTTCTCTGAACTGCCAATTCCAGCATCAGTATATGGGGATTACTTCAGCTATTATTTTGGTGATTAAATCACCATGAAAAATTACTTTCCATACATTTTCAAAATCAGCACATAATTTTTGACTGGTTAATATGAGTTTTCCAATTTTATTCTTACCTGATTCAAAGTAATATACCGATTTTGGTGCCAAATTCAGCATTTTAGTGCAATCCGGCTTGTTCAGTAATATTTAATTTTTTCAAGGTTGAATCGGTAAGATTTTTAAGAGATATTTTTATTCAAATTTCATGACATCTTAGAGGGTTCATTAAAGTTCATATATTAATTTTTATAGAGCTTGAATGGATGAAAGACATGAAGAAAATCAGCACTAACAACCAGTCCCTAATTTTCTCGGTTCAAACCTCCAATTGGTTTTAAATGTATTGAACCAGCTAGTTTCATGAAGAATTATTACAAAAAAAAAAAATATGATGATTTAGCCAATATATTAACGTTTCTTCACTAAAATTTTCATGGGATAAATTGGTCATTAATAGTATATAAAAATTAACATATCAGTAAGCATAAAAGCAGGTTGTAGAACCAACTTCATGATGCGTGTTTCTGAATTTTGGCTATTCTAGCATGGTAACTGCAATGATTATTTCAGAACAAAAATATGATGATTTAGATAACATCTTTTAAGTATATTCAGTAAAACTTTTATGATGCGAATCGACTAAATAAAGTATGTAAAAATTCGGATATCAGCAAGGTGTAGCAGAGTTCAGCAACAGAATTGTATTTTGACATGTTACTGAACTTTACTCATTCTAATATAGATTCGGTGAGAATTTTAAGTATTGAACAGACAATACTTTAAGATAAGATCAAGAATTCAACAACAAATTAAAGGGAGAGATGATTTCTTGTCTGAAAATATTTTTTATTTAATTTTAAACTTTGATTGCCAACTGAGTTCCTCTCCAGACTTAGCTTCGATTCTCTGTTTTCTTCCGTCTATTTTCGTCTGATTCTCCCTCTTTCCTCTCTGTTTTTCTTTTTCCTTTCTTTTATTTATTTATTCTTCAATGTGCTTAGTCATCCCTAATTAAATTTGGAGCTGCCACATACCCCGTAAGGTGGCAAACTCTTGGCTTCCCAAACCATACAAAAGTACTAAGATGGCACTCCTTCCTTTAGCCACTTGTTGGTGTTCGGTTGGTGGTGAATTTTTAATGTGTTCTTTAATCTTTCATTAGCCTCGTATCTCTTCTCCTTTCTTGCCAAATTTTATCTTTTAAATTAATTAATTGCTTGGTAAATTAAATAAAAAATTGAGCTGCCGTCAGATTTGCTAAAGCTGGGTCTCTATGTGCTGAATTTTGATGATTTTCAGTTATTTGTATATGTATTTGGGTGTTGCCATGTGTGTAGGATATTCTAATGCCATGTATAAGTTAAATCCCTTATGAAATTATTGAAAATTTGGGTAGAATTTGGGATGATCAGGTGCATATGCTGCCGGCTACTTTCTTGCTGAATTTTCTAAGTGTGTGTGAGTTTGTGTGTTGCAATATATATAATTTTACTAAATTAATTTAATTTATACTATATTTAATCAATCGAGTTAAATTCGGTTGCTATTCAGGTGTAATTTCTACAACCAGATTATCTTATCATCAATCAAAATTAATGTGATTATTAATCGAATGAGAATTTATTAACCGAATTACTTCTGTATTATTCTTTCCATCATTTATTAATTAAAATTGAAGTCAGTTGCATCAAATAAATTTTTATTGTATTTTAGGGTGAGTTCTTGGTTGCTGAGTTTTTACTGTTCATTAACTTTGATTTTATATAAATTAATTTAGCTTACCGAATTGCTAAATCGCGGTCATTACAAGTGTAGCCTGTGATTTGAAGAAGATGGATTTGAGTAATGAGTCGTGTTTGATAAGCAGCCCGAATTTGTTGAAAATTACTGGAGTCTTGTGTAGCGAATCTTAGGCAGACCTTAATATACAAGCAAATAGGAATTCTTTGCTTTTGAGATAGTATTTACCTTTTTAAATCTTAAGGAGTAGAAGGAAGAATTAATGAATGAGGCATATAGATTGAGGTATGCAATTTGTTCCAATTTTATGGTAAGGTGTATCATGTGTCTAAAGTAGAAAGCCAAGTAGAAAAAGAAACGTTTGAATTTTGTTTCAGGACTACCTCGGACAACGAGGAATTTGGTGGCAATTTGGGCAATGATGGATAAGCTAATAAAGTTAGCCCTTTGCTTATCGGCTAGGATGTCATGCACAAGATTGGCTATTGGTATACTAGAAGAATGAGTTTGCAAGATACTCTAATTTCAAAGCTTCTGATTTTGATATGAGATTCACATTGAAAATTTGGGGGAAAGTTCATATAGGAAATTGGGTGCCAAGTTGGAATTTGATATGGCAATAGTTCATAGACATATGGTCGATTAGAGTGGCGCAATGGAAGCGTACGGGTACATGGCTATTAGTCACAAGATTTGATCTAAGATTTAAAGTAGGAGATCAGACTTGCAATACATTTTGAGGTTCAACGTGGGAGGTCAGGTGTTTCTGAAAGTATCTTTGAGGTTTTTAATAGGTCAAAAAGGTGGCCTATAGATTGACTTTACCTTCAAATTTGGCGGGTTATCATAATATCTTTTATGTTTTGATATTGAGAAAATATGTGCATAATCCTTCTTTTGTGATTGAATTTGAGCCATTGGAGATTAATGAGAATTTATCGTATATTGAAGTCCTCGTTTAGATTTTGGATTAGAAGAATTAGGTGTTAAGGAATAAGGTTATTTCATTGGTCAAGGTGTTGCGGAGGAATCATGTGGTCGAGGAGGCGACTTGGGAGCGTGAAGATAATATCCAGGAGAGATTCCGTTATTTATTTGAGGATTAAGGTACGAAAATTTTGAGGATGAAATTTTCAAGGAGGGAGAATGTAATATATTGGATCTCCATTTGGATTATTTTAATATCAATTGTGATTATGATAATTTGAATGTAATGAAAATTAATTAAACATTATAGAATTTTAAAGGATACTTGAATTAGCCGGGTTAGTATTGAAAGCACACTCGAGAGGTGTTTAAGCGTTGATTTCAGTGGGCTTGCACCCGAGACATGTCTGTATTGGCGTTTGAGTACCGGTTGGATAATAAAACAAAAGGAAAAAAAATAAATGATAAATAAATAAGAAAAAGGGGAAAAGAAAAAGGAAACAAGGAAAAAAAAGAAAGAGATAAAAAAGGGGGGAGGAAAAGTGTGCGGTAGAAGCTCGAGGAGAAAAAATAAGAAAGAAAAGGAGGAGAGAGAGGGAGAAAAGAGAGGGAAAAGCAGTTCGCACAAGAGGGAGAAGGAGAGAGAAAAGAAGGAGAAGGGAGGAAAAGAAGAAGAGAAGGGGAGAGTAGTACTTGCAAGAGGGAGAAAGAGAAGGAGAGAAAGAGGAAGCATAGAGGAAGAAGTAGAGAGGGGGTTTGCGTAGCAGAGAATAGAAGGAAGGGAGGAGAAAAAAGGGCACGTGGGAAGAGGAGAGAGGTGTCGTTTAGGTATTTCGGAGTATCATTTTGCATGATCTACTTGGTATAATCTCAAAGCAAATATTTATAATATCTATTTTTTTATCTAATTTAGCATTTGATATATTTTGACTACTTGTAGAGATTTTACTAATATGCATAATATTTTTATACAACTGATCTATTTATCCTATATATGATGTATGATTTATCAATTGATTTGAGAGTTTTTTGTTTGGGTTCTATAATTTTTGACTGATTTTACTATTTTATGAAAGCCTAAAAATAAGTGATACTGTATATTTTTATATTAGTATATATATATGGAAACGAGTATAAAAGTTACATTGGGCTGTATATTTTTACATGCATGTGTCCGGGGATTATGGTCACAACTATCGATTATTTGTTATCTATTATCTGGTCAATTCCTAATGGGGAGATATCTGTTATTTAAAATTCCTTTTCGTCGGTAGGAAATGCTCTATTGTAGTGACTCACCCCTCTATCTGGTATTTAAAATGGAGTTAATATATTTAGATACTTTAATATATCTAATAATTTGAGGAATTGCATCCAAAGTCGTGGGTGACAAAACATAGTAAGCAGCACTAACTATGAGAGACAGAGTATATAGGTGTCTTAGCATGCAGGCTTTACCTGCATTTGATTTGATCTAAAGTTATCGAGTTATGAGTAACCATTTTCTCAAGTTAATTTTTATATATTCGTAACTCAAATTTAGTGTATACATTATATTTCTGCATGGATATATATTCTAACTTTGATTTAGATTTTAATTTAGAGATTCGTCGATTTTTTTCCATATATTGGTTTTGGTATATCTCGTATATTTGATTTTGATTATATATTTTGATCCAGATTTTGAATTATCTGTTTGTGGTGCTAATTTGACTTTTGTTATCTATGCTCACGATTGGAGTATCTAACTATTTAATCTAATTCTCTAGTTATCTGATTCTATTTCAGATTGTGCTTTTGACTGGACATCTACTCAAATGGACATCTGATTATATAATTCTTACATCCGGATCACTTCTCTTTTGTATATATAAATATACATCATGAGAGGACCATTTTCTAATTGGATATCTGTTTTGATTGATATAAGATTTGAGTATGATATTACCGTTTGTTTTGATATTGGATTTTTATTTTAATTTGATGATTTGACCTCTGATATTGGTAATTTTGGACCTATATCCGTTTTCTTTGCTTTTTGAAAATATGTTTTGAATCCTTCATCTGATTTATTCGACAAATTTAGTTATATTTATATATGATACTTATTAAATTTTAGACTCATATTTTCTATTTTATCTATTTTGAATAGAGGATTTAGATATTCTATAGGAGTTGGTTGAGATTTGTCAAGATATCTCATATTTTAGTGAGTATTATATCCGTTATGTTATTGTTGGATCTGCTCGGGTTGGGTATTAGGTTGTCTCGAATATTCAATTTAGCTCGATATGGCCTTGGATATTTATTTCAGTGGAAAGATCAATATATTTGATAAATGCGTATATGTATATGAATATAGATTATCCCTCTCTTATGACTGTTTGGAGCAAGTTATGATTGTATTGTTCGGACGGTTATTCGATGAGATCCTATAATGCG
Source organism: Nepenthes gracilis (assembly GCA_033239525.1). Lineage (NCBI taxonomy): Eukaryota > Viridiplantae > Streptophyta > Magnoliopsida > Caryophyllales > Nepenthaceae > Nepenthes > Nepenthes gracilis. The sequence continues at coordinate 39,803 of BSYO01000026.1, read as the reverse complement.
TTTTTGGGTTTGACTGTTATTATTATTATTATTCTGGATAATTATTTTCAAATTTAATTAGCTGTTGTTTGAAATTTAATTATTTATTGATCATATTTTCTTGGTTATGGTTCGTTATAGTAATAGTAGTATTTTGGTTAGAATTAGATTGTAATTTTGATATTTTAGAACCACTATTAATATATATATATATATATAAATAATATGAAAGTATCAAAATAATTTTTTATATTATTTTATTATTAAAATTAAAAAAATTATATTTTATGACTATAATTTAATTTACAAAATAATAAAGATAAATAAAATAATTAATAAAAATTAATAATATTAATATAAATATATTTTTAAGTATCATTCAAATATTACTTTATATTATAAGAAGCTAGGGAATACAGAGAGAATAGAGACAGAAGGAGACTTTTGTCTGGGCCGTATTTATAATTTTTGTAATGTTTAAATATTAATTTTTTAAATAATAATGGGGGCAGCCCCAATGTCTACCCTAATAGTCCCATGATTGTTGGGGTAATTAAAAAATATTATAGGTTATCTATTAAGAAGTCTTATGCAATTTAAAATATTAAATTATATTATATAAAATTAAATATTATTTATTATGGTCGCACTTTACCTTACTTATCATCTATACCGGTGAGAGAGAAGTTTTTCAAATCGAAGATAACAAGACCAAGGAACGAGTTGTGTTGCGTCCTCGAGTTTCGATCGTCGTACAACGAGAATACGCATTTGCTCTTTACACTCTTTCGATGCCCTCGGACAGACGGAATCGCACAACATAAAAGGAATAGTTTAATTCGACGAGAATGATGTTGCAGGAAGGAAAATGGGACGATGGAACAATGCACGAGGATTTTACGTGAAAAACCCATTTTTGAATGAAAGGGGAAAAAACCATGGTGATGGACACTGGGTTCGAAACGATTCACTACCTTTAGAATGGGATACAACTGATCACAGTGGTACTTTTAGTTGTTACACAGAATTACAAGGCAAGAGATCTCGTTCCCTCTTTTATTTTCTAACTTTCTCTCTTCATGCCTTTTTCACTTTTTTTTTTTTTTTTTCAACTTAGTTACTGTTCATAGTGTACATGTAAAATGCTAGCCCTTGGAATCCTTTTTTCTGTCATTTGAATGAGATATTTATAGATGGGAAACATGCCGTTGACATGGGGACATATCGCGCTGACGTGTGCTGGGAGGCCTGCCACCAACTCTGCTGATTTAGCGTGTCAGGTGTCGTTGTCCCGTAATGATTGCGAGTGCTCTGAGCGTCGTGATTTCCTGCAGAGGTAGTGTGTTGCAGATAATGCGTGCTCCTTGGTAATAGTGAAACATCTAAGCTGGTGTTCTCGTCCATCTTGGGCCCCCTTTTCCCCTGATCTGATGATTCAGAGATGAAGAGACTGTTCTCGTACTTAGAAAGCCTTCTGGGTCTTTGTCGAATCATTGGGCTTATTGAGTTAGGTTCTCAGACGTTAATTGGGAGTTTCGCTTGCTAAAGGCCATTGGGATTTCATTAGTGACATTGGCCTCTTATGGCGTCCTCGAGCCTCTTGGGTCAAATTGGTCTCTCGGACAATTGTCGTCATTTGGACTTCTTGGGACGCTGGCTCAGGTCCTCGGGTTTCTAAGGCCAACTTAACCTCTTGGACTAAGTTAAGCTTCTTGGGCCTCCTGGGACATGAATGACTGCCTTTGGGCCGAATTGTCCTCGTAAGTCTCTTGGTCCTTGGACTTGGCATTTGGGCTTTCATTTCTGGGCCTTGAGTGCCAGGACCCATCATTAGCCCCCCACGTCAAAGGGTTTGAGAATTTCAACCGTTTGACATGTCCGGAAAGTGCTCCTCTATAGTGGCAGTCCGTGGGAGCGGTGCCTGGTTGGCAAGAGTCATCTCACATTCGTCTGAGTTCTTTTTATTAGTTCGAGACCCATTTGGCGCCGCCATTTGGGTTTCTGCAAGGTATTAAATGCGTCATTAATTGAGTTGACACCGCCTCGGGAAGCCAAAGCCCGCTATCTTTCCCTGCGTATGGGCCACTGACGCATGGCAAGGGTTATGATGAGGGCGCTGTTTTGCATTTTCAAATTTCTTTAAGTTTCCTTTTCGTCTTCGTTTCTCTTCCTTCTTCATTTCTGCGCCTCTTTAGCATTTTTCTCGCTTCCAAAACCCTTCGCCATTGTTCCTCTTTTCTAGTTCTCGTAGAGACTCTTCTTCCATTCCCATGGCTCCTGGGGTTAAGGAAATCGCTTCCTCTCTTCCCCTTAAAGACCTTGAGTAGATTCATGCGAAGTATAATATTTCAGACTCAGTGGCAATGGTGGTTCCTGGAGCTGCTGAGAGAGTGTGCAGCCCTCCTGATGGCTTCATCTCTATTTATGAAGTCCATCTCAAAGGTGGGCTTCGCTTCCCGGTCCTTCTAGAGTTGTACCATCTTATGAGGGAGTTGGGTGTCCCATTCGCTAGGCTTCAACCGAACGCCATCAGATATTTAGTTTCTCTTTGTATGTTTGCGCACTGCCATAACAAAGTTCTTGAGGTATCTATAGTGAAGGTGATGTTTTGCTTTACTCATAACCTGGACTGGATCACCGTAACTCCGCGTCTGGAGTTTGCTGTTATGAGTGGAGGAAACTTTGACTCTACCAAAATGTGGAAGGATAAATTCTTCTTCTTGGACGTCTGGGAGAATTGAGAGCTCTCCATTACATGGGAAAACGTGGCGAGCAAACACTGCTCAGACGCCACTAAGGAGGAGAGGGAGGTTGCCAAGGTGGTCACAGATTTGGTGATGGCCAACCTTGACAGCTTTAATGTTGGAAAGTGAAACACCTGGTTGTCGCCCGAGAGCTTAGCAAAGGCCAAGTGGGTGACCACAGCCGAGGACTCCGGGCGCTAATACCGCAAAGAAGAAGAAGAAGAAGAGGTTGAGGAAAAAAGAGAGTTCCCTTACCATTGAAGAGCCGTTCGAGAGGCCATGAAAGAGATGTCGGACTGAGGTTTTGGAGGATCCAATGTCAATCGTCGAGTACTCCTCGTCCGACGACGATGATGCCGTGATTGCACCTCTTGTTAGGAGGTTCATGGGTTTGGTCATCGGACCCACTGCGGAGCTTGAGGTCCCTGAACCTTCTTCTGCTGCTGAGATCCTGGGTGAGGTCTCGGACTTTCCTGCTGGTCCATCCGAGGACCCTAACATTTTGGAGACCACGGAGGAGGTTGGAGACAATCAAGGTGAGGAAGCGGCTATGATTGTAACTGTTCCCTCCCTGGAGGCTGCTAAGGTTGGGGAGCCTTGTGAAGCAAAGCCAACCGTCGACGCTCCTGCCGAGGATACTGTCGAGATTCTTAGCGGTGATGTGGTTGAGATCGCAGTCTCCGAGCCCACTGAGGTTGCTGAGCTCCCGGAAGTTGCTGAGCCCCCGGTTTCAGAAGGCCTTTCATCCGAGTTCATTTTTGATGTTCATGCGGCGCTTGCAGATAAGCCGTTGGAGCCCGAGGTTGCAGGAGAGGGTGGCCGAAGCTATGACTCTCTCGTCTCTAAGGTACTTTACTATTTTTTCAGCTGCCTTGTTTTCTGCTATTTATGTCTTAATGAACTTGCCTGCTCTTGCAGTTCCAGGATCTGGCCCAGAGCCTCAATCGGTTGATTGGCAAGGTTGCTCAAGCCTGTTTGGAGATGGAGCCTTTGAGGGCTGCTGGAGAGGACAGCCAGCGGCTGCAAGTGGAGCTTGTTGTGGACACTATGAAGAACACCTCTCTCAAGGACACTCTGAGGCTTCAGCAGATTCAATACGGACTCCTCCGAGAAAGGAACCTCCAGTTGGAGGAAGCGCTGAGGGAGTCAGTGAGAGCCGTGGATATAGCGCGTCTGTTGGAGACCAAGTACTAGAACGACATTAATTTGTGCCGTCCGTTGATGCGGTTGCTATATCCGCGGTTTCCCACTGCCGTGCTGGATCCTCGGAACGCAAGCGCCACATGCCCCGGGGACGTGTACGGCATTGTAGGGAGGCCATTTCCCGTCCCCATGTCCACGAGTCCTTCGGGGGATCCTTGTCCTTCAAAGTAGCCGGGGAGCTCGAGTCAGGCGGAGGCTTCTCAATCTCAAGAAGAAGGGCAGTATGGGACCACTCCTCCGTGGGGTCCCTCTGAGAGCTAGTTTTTTTTGGTTCATATGTTGTACACATGAATAAAATGGATATTCAATTTTAGCTCAAGTATTTGATTCCTCCTCCTTGATTTCTGGAGTATTTAGTCTTGGCGGGTCATGGGGCTAAACAAGTTAGCCTTGCGCCCAACAAACGTCTGAGTTTTTTATCATGCGATCTCTTGAGCAACTTGGACAAATACAAGTTTTGATATATGACCTCCTGGGCCGCTCGGACGAAACTGAGTTTTGAAATACGACCTCTTAGGTTGCTCGGACGAATCCGAGTTTTGAATACGACTTCTCGGGCCGCTTGGACGAATCTGAGTTTTGAAATATGACCTCTTGGGCCGCTTGGACAAATTCGAGTTTTGAATACGACCTCTTGAGCCGCTCAGACGAATCCGAGTTTTGAAATACGACCTCTTGAGCGGCTCAGACGAATCCGAGTTTTGAAATACGACTTCTTGAGCCGTTCAGACGAATCCGAGTTTTGAAATACGACCTCTTGGGCCGCTCGGGCAAATCCGAGTTTTGAATACGACCTCTTGGGCCACTCGGTCGAATCCGAGTTTTGAATACGACCTCTTGGGCTGCTCGGATGAATCCGAGTTTTGAAATACGACCTCTTGGGCCGCTCAGTCGAATCCGACTTTTGAATACGATCTCTTGGGCCGTTTGGACGAATTCAAGTTTTGAATACGACATCTTGGGCTGCTCGGGCCAATCCGAGTTTTGAAATATGACCTCTTGGGCCGCTCGGACGAATCCGAGTTTTGAATACGACCTCTTGGGCCGCTCGTACGAATCCGAGTTTTGAATACGATCTCTTGGGCCTCTCGGACGAATCTGAGTTTTTTTTTTTTATAAGTTGCGAGAGGGTCATCTCTCTTAATGATAGCCAAAGTTTGGCAGGTTACCTGTATGGCAGGCAATTCATTTATTACTTGTAGTATCTTCTGAGGTGTGTGGCATTCCAAGTTTCGGGTACCAGCTTGCACTCTTGGGTACGCAACTTGTAGGCCTCGCCCCGAAGGATGGCAGAGACCAAAAATGGTCCCTCCCAATTTGGGGAGAGTTTGTTTCTACCAGCATTTTTTTCCGTGGCCTCCACGCTTCTCAGCACTAGGTCCCCAACCTTGAACTATCGCGCCTTCACCTTCTTATTGTAATAGCGGGCAACCCACTGCTGGTACGCCGCTACCCTCAGCCTAGCTTGGTCGCGGACTTCCTCGAGCATGTCGAGGTTTTCGTAGAGCCTTTGGCTGTTGTTGGTCGAAGTGAAGCATCCAACCCTTGGACTTGTGAGGCTTACTTCTATTGGGATGACAGCTTCAACCCCGTAGTAGAGGCTAAAGGGGGTCTCTCTCATGGGTTCCCTGGGCGTCGTCCTCTATGACTAGAGAATGGACGACAGGTCGTGTACCTACTAGCCCTCGGAACACTCCAGCTTAGTCTTGAGTCCATGCAAGATCGTGCGGTTTGTGACCTCCATCTGCCGTTGGCCTGGGGGTATGCTACTAACGTGTGGACCAAGTTGATCTTCAGGCTGGCACAGTACTTAGTAAACCGTTTCCCGGTAAACTACATCCTGTTGTCCGTCACGATGCACTCCGGGATCCCAAATCTGCACACGATGTTCTGCTGGAGGAACTCAGTGGCATTTTGTTCTGTTATCCTTACGAGTAGTACTGCCTCCACCCATTTCGTGAAGTAATCTATCCCTATGATTAGGAACTTTCTCTGTCGGAGCGCAAGCGGGAGCGGTTCGAGAATATCGAGCTCCCACTTGGCGGACGGCCAAGGCGATTGGAGTTGCCGGAGGTCTGTGTGGGGGCGATGACTCACGTTGCTATGGAGTTGGCAGTTGTCGTATTTGCGCACAAAGTTTATGGTGTCGTACTCCATCGCTGGCCAGCAGTATCCCTACCTCATGAGTTTGAAGGCTAGATTTTTTCCTCTGATATGGGACCTGCATATCCCAAGGTGCACCTCCTGCAAGACATACTCGGCCTCCTCGGGGGTGAGACACTTTAGGTAAGGGGTTGAGAAACCTCGCCGGTACAACTGGCCGTCCATAATCGTGTACCACCCCACTATCTTCTTTACCTTCTTGGCCTCGTTCGGATCCTCAGGCAATGTGCCGTCGGATAGGTACCTTAGGTAGGGAGTCATCCAGGTGTTGCCGTTAGACACTTGCATCACTTTTGGCTCGAGATCTTCGACACTGGATATAGAACTTCACGCATCCCTTGAGCATACTGTTTCGGATCTCCTGAAGTCGCCACCCTTACTAGCGTGTCAGCCTTGGTGTTTTCTTCCCTCAGAATATGGACGAACTCAACGGCCTCGAAGTCCGAGGTCGCACTTCTGACTTTAGATAGGTACTTGGAGAGCTGTGGGCTGTTGACGTCGAAGTTTCCGCGGACTTGGTTAATGACCAATTCGGAGTCATTGTAAACGACTAGGTTCTTGGCCGAGCACTCCTTGGCCAACCAAAACTCAGCCAGCAAGGCTTCATATTCGGCAACATTGTTAGTGGCCGAGAACCTAAGGTTAGTGAGTATTTTATTTCCAGCCCCTCGGGCGTGCGCAGAATAACACCAGCTCCGCAACCGTCCTTCATCGAGGAGTCATCCACGTGCAGGGTACACGTCGATGCCTTACTGAACTCGTCTGCACCAGGTTGGCTTCCATCACTGTTGGATAGCGCTGTCGTCTCAACAACGAAGTCCGCGAGGGCCTGTCCCTTCAAGGCTGGCCTCGAGCGGAATTCAATATCGAATTCTCCTAACTCGATGGCCCATTTGATCAGTCGTCTAGATATCTCAGGCTTCTGCAAGATGTCACTCAGTGGCTGGTCGGTCAAGACCACTATCCTGTGCACCTGGAAATGTGGCCTGAGTTTTCGCACAGAGTAAACCAATGCTAAGGCAACCTTCTCCGTGAGCGGATATCTGGTCTCAGCGTCTGCCAGAGTCTTGCTCACGTAATACACGGGTTGCTGTTTCCCGTGTTGTTCCTGTATTAGAGCTGAGCTTAAGGCTATGTCGGACACGGAGAGATACAAGTATAGCTCTTCGCCCAGTTGGGGAGAAGCTAAAAGGGGTGGGCTTGAGAGGTAGCTGTTGAGCGCTTGGAATACATTCTCGCAGTCGTTACTCCACCGAATGTCTCGGGTCTTCGTTCCTTTCAAGGCCTTGAAGAACGGCAGGTGCTTCTCAAGATTTTGCTAGGAAACGGGAGAGGGCGGCCATTCGCCCGGTAAGCTTCTAGACCTCTTTCACCGTCCGCAGAGATCGCATGTCGAGGATGGCCTTTATCTTTTTTGGGTTAGCCTCGATCCCCCGATTCGACACGATATAACCCAAGAACTTCCCTAAAGCTATGCCAAATGTGCACTTGCTCGGATTGAGCTTCATCTAGTGAGTCCTGAGCACGTGGAAGGCCTGGGCCAGGTTCTTTATGTGATCACCACTCGCCCTGCTCTTGACAAGCATGTCGTCAACATAGACTTCCACATTCCTGCCTATCTGATCCTCGAATATTTTGTTCATAAGTCACTGATAAGTCGCGCCCGCATTCTTGAGACCAAAGGGCATTACTTTGTAACAGTACGTCCCTTGGTCCGTCATGAACGACGTGTATTCCTTGTTCTTGGGACTCATCTTGATCTGATTGTAGCCTGAGTACGCGTCCATGAAACTTAAGAGCTCATGGCCGGACGTCGAATCTACAAGCTGGTCAATCCTGGGCAGTGGGAAACTATCCTTGGGGCATGCTTTGTTGAGGTCGGTGAAGTCTACACATATCCTCCATTTCCCACTGCTCTTCTTTACCATGACCAAGGTAGACAACCAGTCCGGCTATTGCACTTCTCGGACGAACCGGGCATCTAGGAGTTTCTTGACTTCCTCGCATATGGTCACCAGCTTTTCTGTGGAGTAATTCATATGCTTTTGCCTGACGAGCTTATGGGGAGGATCAATGCCGAGTTTGTGGACTATGACCTCAGAGGAGATTCTCGGCATGTAACTGGGCGACCGGGCGAACACGTCCGAGTTCTCTCGCAGGAAGCTGGTAAGTTGGTCTCGGACGGACTCTGGCAGCAAGCTTCCTATATGAACATACTTCTCCGGATCCCCTGGATCCAACGAGACTTGGACAGTTGGCTCCCTAGGCTGCGCATGTTGCAGCGTGGTCTCGTCCCTTAGGTCGAGGTCTTCCATTGGTTGTGGAAGGGTTGCTTGCGTGGTCTATACTAAATAACACATCCGTCCCATGGATTGATCCCTGAGGACTTTCCCCACACCATATGGGGTTGGAAACCTCATTTTTAAGTGTGGGATGGAAGTCACTGCACCGAATGCGGTCAAGCAAGGGTGTCCGAGTATTACATTATAGACCGATGGTAGGTCCACGACCAGAAAGGTGAGGACCTTGGACGCTATCATCGGATACGTCCCAAGGGTTACCTCTAACTGGATGATACCTTGAACAAGTATTGGCTCATTGTCCATCCCATAGAGTGACTTTTCTGGTGCTCTCATTTGACTCTTCTTGAGTCCTAACTTGAAATAGGCATCGAGGTAGAGCAAGTTTCTGGGGCTTCCATTATCAATAAAAACTCGTTTCATTCGGTAGTCATTTGCTCCATCTGAAACGAGTGCAGTTACAACCAAAGGATCGGAGTGAGGGGAAGTTACATGAGCCATGTCCTTATTACTAAAGCAGATAACTTCGTCTTCGTCTCCGGGTCCTGTCCTCGACCTCTTAGCTACTGTGAGCTCCTGCCCATTCCCTCTGGCCAGCCGACTCGATATCATGTTTACGACCCCCGCGGCCACTCTGTTCCTAGGGGGCTCAACTGCGAGTAAGGTGCCAGGGCTACTTTTCCACTCTCCGGCTGGAGGCAAACTGCGAGAGGAAGGCTATCGCATAGTCGTTGAAAGTACAGATGGAGTCCGCCGGCATCCCATAGAACCACATCCTTGCATCCTCCTTTAAGGTCAAGAGGAAGCATTGACATATGATTGTCTCGTCCAGACCTTGCAGGCTCAAGTGTTCCCGGAAGTGGTTGAGATGATCCACCGGGTCAGCGCTCCCGTCGTAGACCTCCAGCTTAGGCATCTTGAACTTTGGAGGGAGCATCCTCGTTTTGATTTTTGTTTAGAATGGGGACTGGAGTGCATTAGCTCCTCCCCTGCTACTTTCACCTAGGACTCAGTTCCACCCTCTCTCTAATCTCTCTTCCACTGGGAGTGGGGCAGTTGCCTTCTTCTCGTTGAGGTAATACCTCAACTCATAAGGCTCTCGGTCTGTACGCTGCTCGAGGGCTACCCTGGCCCCTTCGGGGGGAGCATCCCGCGGGACCGCCTCTCGAACGCTGCGCTCGTGGCGACTTCGGAGGGTCCCAGAGTTGCGCCTCTTTGGGCTTTCTTCCCGGATCCGAGGACTTAGACGGCCCTCTAGCCCACGTGGGGCTCTACTGCTAGAGGCGACTTGGGTCCTCGGGTTCTCATGCTGGTCGGGTCGCTTCTCCCGGCGATCTCTTCCCCTGCCCCAACTTTTGGATGTCCCAGCCAGGGCCTCCTCTCAGCCGCTCGCCAATTTTGGAGCAGAGTGTCTCGAAGGCCTTGCACATGCCTTCTATCTTGGCCGCCAAGGCCATGACAATTGGATCAGGGTGGTTTTCTACCCTGACGCAGGGGTCGGGGCCATCGTTGTGTGAGGCCACCTCTTTGGTTGGTGCACTTGCCTATGCCATTGTGTTCGCCATTTTAGACTTTGGAGTTGGATTCGTTGTAACGTTTCTGTACGTTTTGTGAAGATGTGAAAAGCAGACTTTTAGTCTCTTCCCACAGATGGCGCCAATGTTGCATTCTCGAGTTCCGGCCGCCATACAACGAGAGTATGTGTTCGCTCTTTGCACTTTTTCAATGCCCTTGGACGGACAGAATCGCACAACACAAAAGGAATGGTTTAATTCGACGAGAATGATGTTGCAGGAAGGAAAATGGGACGAGGGCACAATGCACGAGGATTTTTTGTGGAAAACCCCTTCTTGAATGAGGTATTTATATAGGGGGACCATGCTGTTGAAATGGGGACACGTGGCGTTGGCATGTACTGGGAGGCTTGCCACCAATTCTGCTGATTTGGCGTGTGCTGAGAGGCCTGCTACCAACATTGCTGATTTAGTATGTTAGGTGCCGTTAGTCCCGTAATGATTGCGCGTGCTTTGAGCGCCGTGATTTCCTGCGGAGGTAGCGTGTTGCAGACAATGTGTGCTCCTTGGTAATAGTGAAACATTTGAGCTGGCGTTCTCGGCCATCTTAGGCCTCCTTTTCCCCTGATCTGATGATTCAGAGATGAAGAGACTATTCTCGTAATTAGAAAGCCTTCTGGGTCTTTACTGAATTATCGGGCTTATTGAGTTAGGTTTTCGGACGTTAATTGAGAGTTTCGCTTGCTAAAGGCCATTGGGATCTCATTAGTGACGTTGGCCTCTTATGGCGTCATCGGGTCTCTTAGGTCAAATTGGTCTCTCGGACCATTGTTTGCCATTGGGCTTTGGAGCAATGACCACATCCATCAGCTTACAAGGCCAACTAGCACTCTTGCCAAGTTAAGGTTCTTGAGCCTCTGGGGACGTGAATATTTTGTTTTTGGTAAGATCGTGCCCGTAAGTCTCTGTGGTACATGGATTTGGCGCCTTCATTTCTGGGCCTTGAGTGCCGGACCCATCAAGTTGAGAGCTCATTTAGATGTAAGAGAATGCAAATGGGCGTACAATGAAAGGGAATAAGGAAACAAAATGCTAGCGTGTGTTTTTGTCGACGTCGATAATTTTCGATACAACAGGCTGTAGAAATGGATGTACAGCTATTAGGTCAATTAACTTATAATTGGGCCCGAGGCTCAGCCTATTGTCAGGTACGCTTCCACCGTAGTTCAAATTGTGTGTGAGCGACCTAGCTGAGCCGCTTCTCTGTCTGGCAGTGGGGGAGTGTCGACCGGAAAAATAACGCAGGGAAAAGTAAGAGAATGTTGAAGTTCTTATCAAAAGTGAAATTAGAGTTCAACACACTTGACTCGCGATCGGCGGCTTGCGTGGAGTTCTTAGCTCAGTGCACTGCCCGCAAGGCTAAAGAATCGAATCCGACGTGCCAACTCGAAGTCAAGCGCCGCACTGACGATCCCCCTCCACAGATCACCGTCACTTTCGTCAATGGTGTGGAGGAGGTCTTTGACGCTTCCGCCACCTCCGCCCAGTCAATCCGCTCTTCCATTCTTGAAAAGGGTCAGCTCCTTGAAACCGAGCAAATGTTTCGCGATGCAGGTGAACCCTGGCCAGTTGTCATCCCCGAAGAAGAGCTCCACCGAGCAGCTCCTGGTGTTAAGGTAATTTGTGTGTTTCGCTTTTCTGTGGTTAACTGTTACGGTCTCCATGGCGGTGGCGGGATATCGCCAGGCGATGATGCTGGTGATGCAACGGAAGGGGAGATCAGCAGAGGAGGGGACGAGAGAAACGGACGAGATTGCCGTGAAAGAGGGAGAAGGTTAGGGAAAAAGTAGGGAGAGGGAATCGAGGGAGAGAAAAGCAGAGAGGAGAGTAAGAGAGAGCGAGAGAGACACTGAGAAGAAAGTAGAGGCAAAGTATTTCTTGATTCCTTCTGCCGAAGCCACATGAGTATAAGTAATAACAAAGTGTAGTAATCCAAACAGAAAACAAACCAAACAGAAAACAAACCCAACAAATACACAGCCCACGTGTACAGTTAAGTGGAAATAAAAAATCAGAACAGCATATCCATTTAGCAGGTAACTAGTCCACTTCATTTTCAGTAGCTCCCAATCCAGCCCGAGTAGCTCCAAATCCAGCCCGGTTATAATTCCGCAATTTCAGGGTTGGCTGGGTAGTCCGGGGGCTCCTCCTTGTAATTTGTGATTCCGTTGACGCCGTAACTTTCCGATTGATCGAGCCGGTAACAACACGTACGTAACATTGCCGTTCCCATCAAAACAACCTTATCCTCAAGGTTGATCAAGTGAAGGGTTGCAAGTAGATAAGTGCATTTGAATTTCTGGGGTTTCCACATACCGTGCATGAATGCCACATCACGCATGCCCACCAAAAGTGTAGAGGATATTGGTGGCTCTGTGGACAATAGGTACCCTCTTTGTAGGACTCGAGTGTGTCACACCTTGCACCTGCCCATGAGCGAGATGCCACGATAGTCAAGTACAAAGCTGTGTAGATGGTCATTCCAAGGCGGAAGGACCCAATTGTAATTGTGAAATGAGGGTATGAAGACTATTGTGGCACAGCATGCCCCAAAATTGTGAGCCCAGGTTCTCTTATCTAACCGGTCATGTATGGAGTATATGTTGCTTGCGCAGGCTATAAGCTGTATGACCATTCCCAAGAGAAGCAAAATGCAATTGGAGGCCAATCCAATCCCTTTCCAGTAGGGCCCCAACAGAACAGCCAACACCTCAAACCCTTGAATGACATGATTCTTGAAGCTGGCGTCTTCTCTTTCTCTTCTGTTACAATACTCGCTGTAATAAACACTGATAATGTAGGCAGTCCAACTACCAACCAGACCATAGAAGACTTGAAACAGCAGCCCTGAGAGCATCCCCATTTGAGAGAAAGAGAATGGTAACGGTAACCCTTGAGCCGCGATTTGATGCACAATGGGCCAAACATCATAAGCAGAGCATGCATCACCCACTTTGCCGTGTCGTTCTTCCAACTCCGGCCTTCGCAAGTCTTGTAACCGAAGCCTTGGTGAAGAGATAAGAGATAAGCGGACAATTGATGCACAGCCCATTGTAAGTTCCGAGGCTAACTTTTTGTATCATCCTCTAGAGCATAAATGATGATGTCGGACCACGGAAATAAGCGATTATCTCCAACAAAGGAACCCTGAAGTGATTTTAGGCATCAAGCTATCGATATTAGCAAGACTAGTTGATTGGTTCTCAATATCGCGGGGCCATTTTTCAGACTTGGTTTCCACTTCCACCTCTAAGTGTGTGATTGCATCATCAAATGCAGCAGCTTTCCCAGACTCCATCTGGATCGCCTTTGAACTCTTCCCCTTTGTCACATTGGTCAGTTCAGCCACTTCTATCCTCTGAGCAGAGTGAAGGTCCTCAGAGATCTCATTACTGGTATCATTTGCCCTGTCAGAAGGAAAATCATCCAAGCTTCTCAACCTGAGACAGCCCTCAATATCACCCTTGGCTTCATCAACACAAGCATTTTGGCCACACTCGGCTCTACTGGCTTTACAAGGAACATGGGATTGTCGACATGAAAATTCACCATTATCGTGGTTTCCATCAAGTGAACGTTTGCTGTTTTTCATGCATCGTGAGGGAATGTGATTGGCTAAATCATGCACATCACAAGCAAAGATCAAGTTTAAGCTTCTTTCCATACGAGGCCACCGTTATCCATATTGCTCGGGGGCCTTGGGCATGATTTCCATAACGTCAATGTCTTTGTGGAATTTTCTTGCAACATTTTGCATTTTATTTTTGGAGAAGTCATGCTTCCTCTTGCGGGTGAGGCTTTACCATAAATAGTAATCTCATCAAGACCACCAATTTCGTTCAAGGCTGCAGCAATAATTGCAGTATGAACCTGAAATTCCCTGGTTGAAAGATCTAGCAGACTGTCCAGGATCCTTCTTGTGAATACAGGCAATACCTCGCAGCAATTCCAGCTCAAAATGTGGGCACTAATAGGAAGGAATGAATGATTGAAACACATGGAAGCTTGCTTTGGAATATGACTGCATGCTGTCCCAGATTTCTCTGACGGATGAGTCATGGCCATTTGTGTGTAGCAATGGTTGTAGGAGCTCCCTGATTCCAACAGGGACTGCTCACCCATGGGCGATATAGAATTGGGCGTTTCTATTGTCTAGGACCGCAAACAACGAGATAAGTCGAAGTGTCGTCAAATATTTTGAGTCGAGGAAGATTGGTTTTGCTTGTCTTTTATTCCAATCTCGAACGTGAGCTTGCCAGCCGGGGTGATGTTGTTCGATCACACCTGTCTTCCCAGTTTGCCCCAGAAGCTTGGCCCTAAAATCCGAAGACAGGGTATCATGGCAACTTGCATTCAAGTCTCTAACTCCAACATCCATAATGGAGTGTCATGCGGTGGGATCAAGTAGCACCAACAGATGCACAATTGTAGGCGTGTGGCGCCGCGCCCCGAGACCATCCCGGTAAGGTCGAGGACTACGAACCAATTATGTTTGCAAATTTTGTGAAGACTAACGGGGGAAAGAGGAATGTGATGGACATAAATCATGATCAGTGACTGAAGCATAGGGAGGTTTGCAAAGCGGTCACGGGTGCTCGATGTGGTTTAGTGATGGTCGGATTTGATTGGTTTAGTGGACATTTGATGATTGGAGTTTACGGGCGAGTTGGGTCGCCTTGAGACAATGGGTGAGCAGGTTTGATCGATGGTGGAAGCGTTAGAGATGTTACCGGTTGTAGGTGACAATTGATTGGATGCTGCTCGAGGTAGGTGGATTTGGTTCGAGGAGGAAAAGGTCCGGTGTGACCGTGCTTGAGCTGTGTGGTGGCGAAGCGGCGGAGAGGCGGGTCGAAACCAAAGGGATTATCTTGACGCATTGCTTGGCGTAATGGCGGCTGAGGAAGATTTGCAAAAGTGGAAGCCTGAAGGGGTGAGTTGAGGTAAGTGTGATTGTACGGCACACAACGGTGGGCAAAATTGCCGGTTGGGAAGAGTCGTCTGAAACGATTGGAATGGTTGGTAGAACGGTGGGGAAGGAGTAGAAGGAAGCCTGGGTGAGGGAATGGAAGCGAGGTATGAACGCCACGGTGGTCCAACAAATTGTTTCGATGTGAGACACAGGAGGAGAAATTTGATGAAGGTTATTTGGCATGTTGCCGGGGGAAGATCTGGTCATTGGTCGGTGGAAGCCGTGATAGATGATGAGGTCGAAGATCCGGAGGGATGTACGGTCGGTGAGGGTAGTCGGTTGGCGTTAGTGCGGCGTGCCGAGTTTGTTCTGTGGGCGGTGGGAGCGAAATAGGAGTTGAGGTGGTGCGGCTAGTGAAGGAAGGAATGCGGGAAGAGGAACGTGACAATGGGAAGCCATCGTAGGGGAAGCTATCGGAATCGAAGAGTTTACTAACCGGCTAGTGGTTTGCTCGATGCTGTGGAGTGATTTGCGGAGTTCCACCATGGTCGAGCTGAGTGCGTTGCAGGACGACCGGATCTGTTCAGTATTTGAAACCGCGGTGGACATGTGGGCACCGAATCGGTCGGTAGCTCGTCGGAGGTCCTTCATCGCGCTCGCTAGGTCGGCGACGGCCGCTTCGAGTGCTTCGAGTGCGCGTTCTTCTTTCTCCTCCGCTTTTCTCTCAATGAAAGCACCAAATGTTACGGTCTCCATGGCGGTGGCGAGATATCGCCGGCGATGATGATGGTGATGCAACGGAAGGGGAGATCAGCAGAGGAGGGGATGAGAGAAACGGACGAGATTGCCGTGAAAGAGGGAGAAGGTTAGGGAAAAAGTAGGGAGAGGGAATCGAGGGAGAGAAAAGCAGAGAGGAGAGTAAGAGAGAGCGAGAGAGACACAGAGAAGAAAGTAGTGGCAAAGTATTTCTTGATTCCTTACTGCGAAAGCCACATGAGTATAAGTAATAACAGTGTAGTAATCCAAAAGAAAACAAACCAAACAAAAACAAACCCAACAAATACACAGCCCACGTGTACAATTAAGTGGAAATGAAAAATCAGAACAGCATATCCATTAAGCAGGTAACTAGTCCACTTCATTTTCAGTAGCTCCCAATCCAGCCCGAGTAGCTCCAAATCCAGCCCGGTTATAATTCCGCAATTTCAGGGTTGGCTGGGTAGTCCGAGGGCTCCTCCTTGTAATTTGTGATTCCGTTGACGCCATAACTTTCCGATTGATCGAGCCGGTAACAACACGTACGTAACATTAACCATTGATCGTTGTTAGTGCTGCTTCCGTGGCTTTTGCTGCTGCTGGTTGGCCTCTTTTTATGGGCTGGTGGCTTTCTCTCTGCGACATTTCATCGAACATATTGTGTTTTCTTTTTTCATTTTTTTCCCCTGGTGCTTTTGACGTAATTCAATGGTGTATATTTTTTCTTGTGAGTGTTTTACAGGCACAAGATATCTGTTAGGATGGGTCCCTTCTATGAGTTCATATTTTTTGATTCGTTGACCGACTTTATGGAGTTTCGTGGGAGGATCGGTTGATCCATGCTTGAGGGAGGATATTCTGTAAGTTGGATAGGCCGCGCCTAATGTGAGTCACGGGCATTGATAACAATAGAATTGCACTTAGTGTGCGCCTGTGACGTGCTTGGATGCTAAATAACATAAGTGATTGTGCTTGTGTGCGCTTGGCAGGGTACTCGTGTACGCTTGATGCGATGCTTAATAAAGGCACGCGTGTTGGGTGCTCGTGCACTTTGACACCCGATATACACGTGCCAAAATAGATAGAGAAAGAGGAACAAGAGAGAGAAAAGAAGTAGAAGATTCACTCATCCATTTGAGCTATAAATCTTATTCTATTCTCCACTGACTTTGTATACTTAGTTATTGTTTTTAAAAAGAATATTTTTATCGATTATTTTTCTTTTTATTTGGTCTTGTATTCCCCATTGGTTGAGTTAGTTACTACAACATGTTTTATCCTAGTGTTATTGGAGGTTTTTGTTACTAGATTCATTATATAGTGTCTATCTTTACAAATTTATAATTTTGTGGTTTTTCTCCTCATTCTTAAATAGATTTTCTATGTAAAATATCGCATCTCATTGTAGTATTATTTTTATGAGTTGTGCATTATCATCTTATCTCCTTGTCGATTTGAATAAAAAGTTTGGTGCTGATCAATGTAGAGATTTATTTTTGACTTTGTGAGTAAAGCTTTGGAGATCAAATACCAACATGTGACATTACATTGTTTTGGTTATTGTTTCAAAATTGTTTGAATTGATGGAGAGTGGTAACAAAATGATTTATTTGAATGCCATGAACTTTGACATTTGAAGGAGTAAACTAAAAGATTTAATGTTTGTTAAGACAATATATCTTCCAATGTTTGCTACTTAAAAGCCTGAATCAAAATTTGATGAAGATTATGCTTTTAAATATGAGCAAATTTGTGGGTATATTTGACAATTTATTGCTGATAATATTTATACTCATATTCATAATGAAAAGCACACAAGGGCTTTAGGGGATAAGCTCAAAGTGCTTTATGCTTAAAAAATGGGTAACAATAAATTGTATTACTTAATGAAGCTAATGCAAGTAAAATACCAGAAAAGGGGGATTCTATAGCCAATCATCTCAAGAAGTTTCAAGGTAATGTTGATTAATCGAATGACATGTGCATAAAATTTGATAATAAATTGCCAGGCTTGTTGTTACCGGTTTGATTAACGGGGATACTTCGGTGGCACGGAAGAGTACTCGGATCACTTAAGCACCGATGCAATTACGGGATTATATCCGGGACTGACTCGGATGTTTTGTTAATGGCTGTGTCTGCTGTGCCATGTGAAGCTGTACACGTGCAGCTCTTGCTCTGGCTCTAACACAAACTGCCACTGCCCTTCTTTGTTTCTTCTCTGTTTGTTATTTGTTAATGACTCGGGTGTTTGTTTGTTATTTGCTGATTTTGTTTGTTAAATCTTTGTCTTTGCCACGATGTGAAGGGATACGAATTATCTTACTTTCTCATTTCTTCCTTCTCTTCTTCTAACCTTCTCTGTCTGTTTTCCCTTTCCCCCTTCGTCTACTCTTGCTCTTTCCTCCCTTCTTCTCCTCTGTCAGATCTCCCCTTCCGTTCGATTCTACCATGCTAGAGCTGAAATCAACACAATCGGCTAACGATCAAAAGTGATCGTATCATATTTGGTGCTTTCATTGAGAGGCAATGGCAGAGGGAATGACCACCCGGTACAAAGCTCTGGAGGACGCCATCGCCAGCGTCGCCCAGGAAGTCAGGGATCATGCGGAGCGATTCAACCTCCAAATGACGCACGAGCGAATGATTGAGCAAACTCTCCATGACTTCCAAAGATCTTTCGGTGATATTCAGCAATCCCTAAATCGTCTCGGCGCCAATCGATTCCCTCCCCCGATCCACCATTATTACAGCTCTACTTCAATTCCTCATCCTCCCTCGAGTTCTTTCATGTCTACCTCCCAATTTGTTAACCTACCTCAACTTTCACTTCCACAGCCAGACGCTCTTCACACACCATCGGTTCGATTGCCCAAATTAGAGGTTCCATTCCTCGCTGGCGATAATGTGGTGGGATGGCTATTTCAGATGGAGCGTTTCTTCCTGTATCACTACACTCCAGCCGACTAGAAATTAACCATTGCAGCGTTTTACATGGCCGGACCTGCCCTTCAATGGTTCCACTGGATGCATGCCACCCGTCAGCTATCATCCTGTGAGGTATTCTCTCGAGATCTCGAATTGAGATTTGGCCCTTCTTCTTATATAAATCATGAAGCCACCTTGTATAAGCTTCGTCAAGTCACTACGGTGTCGGCATACATGACTGAATTTGAAGCCATCTCTACATGCACTCTTTGGCTATCTCTGCTAATAACCTCATGAACTGTTTTATCTGGATTGAGGATGACATCCGTCGAGAGTTATTCTTTGTTGAAACCACGAGGCGTTATGCGAGGCTATTGGTATGGCCAAATTGGTGGAGGAGAAACTTCGATAACAACCGTTCACTACACTCTCGTGCTCCGGTTTACCAAACCGCAACTCCCGGTGCCCCTCATTCCCTCCCAAAGCCATTACCGCTTGACTAATACAAACAGCAGTTACCCATCAAACGCGTCTCACCACCGAGAGATGGCGGCTAGAAGGAAAAGGGCCTATGCTTGATTGTGATGAAAGGTTTACACCGGCCACAGTGTAAACCTCCCCGTTCTATGTATCTTTGGTGGAGGAAAGCAGCTTCGAATGGGTCATCGGCAACCACAACAAAAAAAATGGCGGCGAAGAGGACAATTCCACAGTTCGGGCATAGAAGCTGAATCACTATGGCCAGCCTCTGATCATGCACCCACTATTTCACTGCACGCACTAGAGGGCCACTTTGTTCCTTCTACCTTGCGGCTGCAAGGATCTATCAGAGGCCATCCCGTCATTATCTTGGTGGACAGTGGCTCCACGCACAACTTTCTTCAAACACGCCTGGCTAGACATTTGGGAGTCCCAATCGAGCCGTCCCAACACCTCAACGTCACAGTGGGGAATGGTGCTTCTCTTCACTGTGAGGGATTGTGCACCAATGTCCTTACCACCGTGGGAGAATCCAAGTTCAATGTGGATCTCTACCTGCTTCCTATATATGGAGCTGACCTTGTGTTTGGAGTTCAGTGGTTAGCTTCCATTGGACCGGTGCTCTGTGATTATAAGGCACTATGGATGCGCTTTCAACATGGAGACTCAATCACATTGCATGGACTACCGAGAGCAACCATGGCCACCATGACACTTGGCCAATTACAAAGAGGAGAAGTTACTCAGTCGATTGCCACATGTTTCCAACTCACCGTCTGATTGACTACCGGAGAAGTGTTGCCCGAATGATTCGAAAGACAACGTTCCTCAATTTAAGCTCCACGCACAATCCACCCCGTAACAGGCTAAATCCTTCACACTCTCCTCTTATCCTTCATAGATGTGTTCTCTACTCCACATGGTCTGCCTCCCCACCGAACAACAGACCACCGCATACCTCTCCAACCAAATTCTGCCCCAGTTAATGTGCGACCATACCGCTACCCTCATTTCCAGAAAGCCGAAATTGAGAAACTGCTTCGAGACATGCTGGACGAAGGCATAATCCAACCTAGCACCAGTCCTTTCTCCTCCCCTGTTCTGCTGGTAAAGAAGAAAGATGGCACCTGGCGTTTCTGTGTGGATTACAGAGCCCTGAATGCCATTACCATCAAGGATAGATTTCCCCTCCCAACTGTCGATGAATTACTGGATGAGCTTCATGGTGCGAAATTCTTCTCCAAACTGGACTTGAGGGCAGGATACCACCAGATGAGAGTGGATCAGGACGACATCCATAAGATGGCGTTTCGGACTCACGAAGGCCACTATGAATTCTTGGTCATGCCATTCGGGCTTTCTAATGCTCCCTCAACATTCCAAGCTGAGATGAACAACATATTCAGACCAGCCCTTCGGAAGTTCATCCTAGTGTTCTTCGATGATATCCTAGTCTATAGTCCATCCTGGGAGCATCATCTTCAGCATCTCCAGGCGGCCTTACAAACGCTGCGGAATAACTCCTTCTACGCCAAGCCCTCGAAATGTGAGTTCGGATATTCTTCTATAGCATACCTGGGCCATATAGTCACTGACCAAGGAGTCATGGTGGATCCCTTGAAGATTGCGGTAGTACAGAAATGGCCACCACCAGAAAATGTCAAACAGCTTCGTGGTTTCCTTGGACTGGCTGGCTATTACCGTCGATTTGTGGCCAGCTATGCTCAAATTTTCGCCCCTCTCACTCAATTGCTGTGGAAATCAGCATTTGTCTGGAACTCAGCATCAGAGGTAGCATTTCAAGCTCTCAAAAAAGCCCTCACTACTACCCCAGTTTTAACGTTACCAGATTTTACCCAGCCCTTCACCATTCACACGGATGCCTCCGGCACTGGTATAGGCGCCGTTCTAACACAATCCGGCCATCCAATTGCATTCTATAGCAAACAATTATCGAACAGGATGCAGAACTCTTCCACTTATGTCAGAGAGCTTTGCGCGATTGTGGAAGCTGTTCGTAAGTGGCGCACTTACATTTTGGGGTCCAAATTTGTCATACAAACAGATCACCAGCCCCTTAAAGCCCTGTTAGCACAAACAATTCACACTCCGGACCAGCAACGCTGGATTTCCAAGCTCTTAGGCTATGATTTCGATATCATATACCGGCCAGGGAAGGAGAATGGACCAGCGGATGCCCTGTCTCGCCGTCACGATCCATCTTACCATGCTCTACAGGTTGTTTCCAGACCAGTATTAGCACTGCTAGAGGCACTGCGACATTTTCACCAGCATAACCCCACCTCTATTGCTCTCATCAATGCCATACAGAACCAGCCAGGCGCCCATGTCGATTATTCGGGGAAAGATGGACTCATCTTCTATCGAGCCAAAATTCTGGTACCTCCCGAATCCGCATTGCAACATCTTATTATGCAAGAGTACCACAACTCACCTACTGGGGGACACGGCGGGTTCCAGCGCACTTTCACTCGCATTGCTCACATCTTCTATTGGCCCCAAATGCGCCAGGAAATCCGGGAGTTTATCCAGCAGTGCGCCATCTGCCAACAGGTCAAGCCATTCACGACCGCACCACAAGGTTTACTACAGCCTCTCCCCATTCCAGGGAAAATTTGGGAATCCATTTCCATGGATTTCATAACTCACTTGCCCCCTTCCCATGGAAAAACAGTGATTTTAGTGGTGATGGATCGCTTTTCAAAGTATTCCCATTTTTCCCCATTACATACCCAGTTTACAGCTCAAGAACTTGCCAACGTCTTTGTTCAAGACGTGTGCCGCTTACATGGCTTCCCTATGGAGTTGGTAACCGACAAAGATCCACTTTTCATGAGTCACTTTTGGCGTGAGTTGTTTAAACTCCATGGGACCAAACTGGCCACCAGCAGTGCGTATCATCCACAGACCGACGGGCAAACGGAGGTTGTGAATCGTTGTTTAGAGGATTACTTACGCTGCTTTGTGGCGGATCACCCGGCTTCCTGGATTCAATATCTTCCCTGGGCTGAATGGAATTATAATACCTCATGGCATTCTTCGATCAAAATGAGCCCCTTTGAGGCGGTTTATGGCCGATCGCCTCCTTCCTTGCTAGACTATACACAAGGAACTTCTGCTGTGGCAGCCATCGATGAACTCCTCACGGATCGAACCAATCTCATCACCACTCTCCGATTCAATCTGCGGAGAGCCCAGCAGCGTATGAAGCAAAAGGCAGATGCTCACCGAACCGAGGTGTATCAAGTGGGCGACTGGGTTCTGATAAAATTACAGCCCTACCGACAATCTACTGCAGTGCACTGTCAATCCAACAAATTGGCTAAGCGATTCTACGGACCCTTTCGAATTCTCGACCGCATCGGATCGGTGGCATACCGAGTGCAATTACCCGACGGCTCCAAGATCCACAATGTTTTCCATGTCTCTCTCCTAAAACACTTCAAGGGTGATCTTCCCACTACTTCAATGGATCTGCCGCAGGAGGCCTACGACTCCCAACCACTCCTCCATCCTGCTGCATTGCTGGGCTTCAGAAAAATACTCGTCCAGGGTCACTTCATTCCCCAATTTTTGGTACAGTGGCAAGCCCAATCCCCAAGTGAGGCTACCTGGGAAATAGCAGTTGACTTCATACAAGATTTCCCAGAATTTAACCTTGAGGACAAGGTTATTTTTGATGGCGACGGCAATGTTACCGGTTTGATTAACGGGGATATTTCGGTGGCACGGAAGAATACTCGGATCACTCAAGCACCGATGCGATTACGGGATTATATCCGGGACTGACTCGGATGTTTTGTTAATGGCTTTGTTTGCTGTGCCATGTGAAGCTGTACACGTGCAGCTCTTGCTCTGGCTCTAACACAAACTGCCACTGCCCTTCTCTGTTTCTTCTCTGTTTGTTATTTGTTAATGACTCGGGTGTTTGTTTGTTATTTGCTGATTTTGTTTGTTAAATACTGTACTGCACAGTAACAGAAGGGATACGAATTATCTTACTTTCTCATTTCTTCCTTCTCTTCTTCTAACCTTCTCTGTCTGTTTTCCCTTTCCCCCTTCGTCTACTCTTGCTCTTTCCTCCCTTCTTCCCCTTTGTCAGATCTCCCCTTCCGTTCGATTCCACCACGCCAGAGCTGAAATCAACACAATCGGCTAACGATCAGAAGTGATCGTATCACTTGTAGTTATGAACCATATTACTAGATTTATGGAAGGTTATTCGTATCATTGTTACACCACTCCAAATGGTGTTCTAATCCTGGAGATGGTCAAGAATGCAGTCCTTAATGAGGAGATGAAGAGGAGGTCGCAAGATTCCATGTTTTTGCATTCCGAAGCACTTGTCTTGGAGTTACAGGAAAGAGGCAATGGAAGAGGTCACGAATCAGGTGAAAAAGGTTGGAGCAAATTAATGTCAAGGTATTAAAACCTTTAATGCCACCATTACGGAAAGAAATGCCATATCAAAAAGTATTGTTACAAGTGGAAACGAAAGAATGGAGATAATAGTAAAAAGAAAATCAATAAGTCCCGAGATGATGAGAGAGTATTGGTTGTTACTAAGTCCGATCTTATTATATGTGAAGAAGACATGATCAACATGAGCAATCATGAGACGATTTTGGTGATAGATAGTATGCATCAATCCATGTAATATCTAGGAGGAAGTTCTTTACATCTTGTACTTCCAATGATTTTAGAGTATTGAAGATGGAAATGATGAATTGTTTCAGATCATGGGTTGCGGTGATGTGTGTTTGGTTACCGGCAACTATATGAAGTTGGTCTTAAGGGCTATACGACATATCTCAAATATCCGATTGAATTTTATTTTAGATGATAAGCTTAATGATTAGGGGTTTTGCAATACTTTTTACAAGGTCTCATGGAAGTTCACTAAAGGCTCTCTGGTTCGTGAGAAGAAGTTTTCTAACTTGTTCGTCTTGTAAGCCTTGATATCAAATGGAGATATAAGTGTGGCTAAAAGTGATGAGTTAATCGATTTATGGTACAAGCGGTTTAGTCACATGGGTGAGAAAAGGCTTGACTGTTTAGTGAAGAAGAATCTTCTTCCAAGTGTAAAGGAGGCAATGTTGAAGATATGTTCTCATTGTATGGCCAAGAAGTAATAGATAATTTCATTCCATGGAAGCTCACCTACAAAGAAAACGGATCTCATTGGACTTGTGCATACCAATATATGCGGTCATAAAAACTCTTAGTAGGGCACTTTATTTTATAATCTTTATTCAGTGTTGCTTTAGAAAATTCTGGGTATATTCCTTTATGACAAAGAATTAAGCACTTAATATCTTTAAGTAATTTTATGTCTTGATTGAAAGGAAAATAGAAAAGAAATTAAAGTGCATTTGTAATGACAACAAAGGAGAGTATATCGGACCATTTGATGTTTATTATCACTTGCAGGATACGATATTAAATGATTCCACCGAAGACACCACAACTAATTGTTGTGGCCAAGAGGAAGAATCGGACGTTGATTAAGAGAGTTCAATGTGTACTTTCGGATGTAAAGCTCCTTGGTTTATTTTGGGTGCAAGTCTTTTGTCTATATTCCAAGGGATGAATGATCAAAGCTTGATGCAAAGACACAGCAATATATTTTTCTTGATGGAGAATATGATTTTGGCTATCAGTTTTATGATCTGGTAGAGAAAAAACTTATGAGGTTTAGACATGTGGTGTTTGTTGACGAGGAGACATTTGAGAAAATTGGCAAAGAGAAGAAGGTGACCTCCTATGATAATAACTGCCTTTGCGATTTGGATTCTATGCCTTTGATAGTGATGCCAATTCAAGTTGATGATAATGCTTGAAGTAATCATGAAGACGATAAAGACTGTGATATTCCTACATTTGATGAGGTGGATAATGATGTTGATGATGATACTCATTATGATGTTCATCATGAAACTCTTGAGCTTAGACCAACCACCTTACTCAGACAATTCATGAGAGATCGACATCTTTCATACCTTTATTGGCTGATGAGTATATATTACTTATAGATGACAGAGAGTTTGTTTTTGGAGGATAACTATAAGAAAGAGTAGATGGATGTCATGTAAGATGAGATGAAATATTTGTATGAATCATACTTTTGAGCTCACCAAATTGCCTAAAAGTAAAAGAGCATTGAAGAATAAGTGGGCTTTTTGCTTGAATTCTGAAGAGAACAATCCTCAACCAAGGTATAGGGTGAGTTTGGTTGTGATGGGATTTAACCAATAGAAGTAAGTCAATTCTGAAGATATCTTCTATTTGAGTTGTTCTCAAACTAATTGTGAGCATTGATCTAGAAGTTGAACAACTAGATGTATAGACAATTTTCCTTCATGGTGATCTTAAGGAGGAAATTTATATGGAGTAACCGGAGAGGCTTCAAGTTATTGGGAAAGAGTATCTAGTATTCTACTTGAAGAAGAGCCTTTATAGGTGAAAGCAAGCTCGATATAATGGTATTAGAAGTTCGAGTTTGTGATAGTAGAGTAAGGCTACTAGAAGAGTACTTCATACTATTAAGGTTTTTTTTTCCTTATTCTTAAAGGGATTTTTCATATAAAATATTATCTCATTGTTGTGATTATTGTTTTTGTGTGGTGTGTTATTGTGTCACCTTCTTATGGGTTCAAACAAAGGATTTGATATCGATTCTTAGAAAGATTACTTTTCAGCTATGTGAATAAAACTTTGGTGAATGGATTCCAACAAGAACTGAAGACCAGTTATTTTCTGTTGCAAAGTTGGTTTTTTTAGTTAATTAGTTGTTGCAGAGAATGGGTAATCTTAGGTTGAACCAAAGCAATTAGATGCTGATATTGTTTTTTAGTGATAGTTGCCTGAGAGATCATAGAAACTGAATCTTGGGCAGATGAACTGATGTTCACAGATGGAACAGAGTTCTCGTTTCTGGTGTGAAGTTTATGACCTGCTTGGTAGCCATGAAGTTTGTAACATCTTTCAATGGTGTGTACAGTAGTGTTGCAATAGTTGCAAAATGTCTTCTCAGCACCTGGATTTTCCTCAAAACATTTGTCCCTGGAATGTCCTTGTATCTTGCAATGAGTGCAAAAGAGGGTCTGCCTTTCTTCTGATCTGTGTGATATCTAGCAATTTCTTGTCTGCCTTGAAAATTGGTTCTAGCTGCCAATGCAACAGAATCATTAGGAATAAATCCAGATGAAAGTTGTTTGCATTTCTCTTATTATTACACCAAGGCATACACATCACTCAAATTGGGTGTTGTCTGATCCCTATAACGTGGGGTTTAATGTTCATAAAATAATCATTTAGCCCCATAAGAAATCTCATACTGTAGTCTTGCTGTTGATTCCCAATACTAATTTTCATGGCTCCACAAGCGCATGAATGAATGGATTCAAAATTCAGGACTTCATCAAATAATCCTGTTAGTTTGGATAAGTATAGACTTACTGAATCATCTCCTTGAGAGAGATTATGAATTGATTCAACTCATAACTTCTGGGATCAGTGTTCTGCGTGAATCACTGCTCTTATTCAATCCACATTTTATGTGTTGTTTCTACATACATCACACTGGTTTTGATTAATGGTGACATTGCATTTTGCAACCGGGTAACAACCAGGTTGTTGCACTGAAGCCATGGTTCCAGCATAGGGTTGATCTGATCAACTGGTTGACAAAGGGTTCCATTGATGAATCCAAAATTAATTCAAGGTGATTTTTGAATTGTTTGAGCCCACTAGTGGTAATTGTTTGCCGTGAGTTGATGTGTAGTAAGTAGAGTTCCCGGTCCTTAATTTGGGTTGAGAAAGAATGGACTTGTGGGATCATTTGGATTCAGGTTCATTGGAATCCCCATATTGTTGGAAGATGATGATGTTTGAGGAAAGGAAATGGAGTCTCCATTTGTATTTGGTTGCATGGAAGCCATTATCAACATTTCTTTGATACCCTGACAGCACATATGTATTCTGGAGAACAGAACGTAAGAAGAAGAAGAAGAGTATTGCAGAATGGAGGATCTGCTGTTGTTTCTTATTGAACTGAACTGATTTAATATGTACAACTTAACAGTATGTTTACTGAATTGATGTAGGACAATGAGATTAACCAACCATCAGAAATCTGTTACATAATCAACTAATTGCCTAACTAAACACCTCTGCAGCTGAAAATACCTGGTCTTCAGCTGATATTCTAATTGGTTGCTTTTAATACAGTAAGCAATTTTATTACTTTCCACAGTGGGGTTAAGCACTAATGGTAGAATCCAGGCATTCCCAGGGATGCCTGAATATAAACTCCAAAACATTAACCATGTAAATTTTTGGGTTTAGGGTTGATAACCTTGTAAATTCAGTTGTGAAGGATTTGTACGTACGAGGCTGAACAAATGACTGTCCTTTCAATCTATAGCTAGAAGAGTAAACCTGCCAAGCTAGCTTGATTTGTGATCACCATAGACTTTTGTCTTCTGAAACAACAATCTTAATTTAGCATCACATGAATGGCAAGGATGAGTCAAACCCAAAGCTGTATTCATATAATGTTGCAAATTTCATGTCAATGTGTTGTATCATAACTCTCATCCTTTGTTGTTCGGGTGTGTCCTTGGCTAAAGCATGGTATTTTAGGCAGAGATTTTTTTCCAAGTTTGGAATTCAGTTTTTCGCACATGATTTGTTTGTTATTTGGCTCGAATGGAATTCGACAAGAGAATTTCGCATGATGTTCGCTTGATGATTGACTCAAGTGGAAACTGACCAACGAGTTTTGTTGGTGTTTGGCTCGCATGAAGTTCGTCCCAAATGTTTCGCTCAAAATTTGTTCAATACTTGATTTAAGAAAAATATGAGCAGAAGTGTTCTATAGAGTTTGATTCAGATTCTGGGTAGATTGAATTTCCACCAGAGGGTTTGCCTTGATATTTGTGCCACATTTTGCTTGAGAAAAAAAGAGACCTGAATGTTTCAGTTAGGGTATGCTGGAATTTTGGTTGGTATGAATGGCTTTAGAGTGTTTTATTGAAGCTCACAAGATGGTCATGCCAACGCATGGTTTTGAAACTGCTTTGACCTTGAGTTTTCTTCTTATTTTCTTCTTGACTTCCTCTAGAACATGAGAGAGTACCTCAGATCCTTTGGAAGCTTTTGCTTGAGTACCCTTTGTTAGATTTGTGCAAGTTTGAGTGGAAAACCATTAAACACATTGAATATTTTTTCCTTTGCTTATGGTCCGTTCTTCAAGCATTGTAAATCTCACATCCAACAGAAAAAATATTTCATCCAAGCGTAAAATTCTATGAGAGTTTCGGATGTGGCTCCAGGATTGGAATTGAAGTGTTGCTGGAATTTGAAGTGTTTGTCTATGAAGTTTCACTTTGAGAAGCGAGATGGGCTCTGGTATTGCTGCAAATATACAAATCTAAATAGTGGCATGGATAGTCATGGGTACTGTGACAGTCAGCTAGTTGTTAACGCATCTAAACTATTTGTATATAAATTGACTATCATCAAGTTTGCCAGTTTTTATTTGTCATCATATTGTATGTTCTCTATTACGCCACAATTTATTTGTTTATTATTGCTAATGAATAATGATGGCATGCAGTTGAGCATGTAGAATGGTATTTTCTTTACCAATATCAAAATCAAGGATAATAATTTCTTCTTCCGGGTGGTATTCACGCTGCTATGAGTTCATGGATCTAATTGCTTATTTGTTTCATCATGTCTTCCTACAAATGCACATTCAGGATGAAGCTTCATCCACAGGGAATGGGCCTTTCTTTTGTCTGAAGGTTCTGGTTCATATGTAGGCAAAGGATGAATCTTATTTTGGAATTGTACCTGTGCAACATATGAGCCACCACTATGGCATTCTAGAATTTCCATCTTCCAACAAAACGCACAATCAGGATGAAGCTGCTTTCCACAGTGAACGAGCCTATATTTTTCCTGCAGCTCCTGCTTTAGAAATAGCCATAAGATGAATCTATATTATTTGGATTATACCCTGCAACAGACGAGCCACCACCAAGGCATTCTAGAACCTCTACCCTGGATGAATCATAAGCAACATTGCTTGTGCTTTTCCTATTTCTCTAAGAGCTGTCAATTTCCTCCAAGGCCATGACACATTGTGCTGCGTTGTACAGCACTCGTCAATTCTGTTGATTGATGGTTGCTGAACTTTGTCAAGGGAGTTACTTTCTGTGAGATCTGGACAGAAGGATATTGGCCATTAACACAAGTAGGAATTTTGAGGATCCATGATCTTGTAACCAGTATATTGTGTTCATGGTGTGTGCCAGAAATCTGTTGCAAAATGTCCAGTAACTGAATGACTAGAACCCCAAAGACCCGTTTAATTATTTTTGGAAGTTTTATAGATCTTTGTCTGGTACTCAAAATCAGTATACCTTGTATTTCTCCTTTTCAGTCTGCAATATCATGAGTCAAATGTGACATCGATGTTGGAAATTCAATGCTCAATTTTTTTTTTGTTTATAAATATTATAGGAACTTTTGGTGGTGATTTATTTCCTCTGTTTTTCAATCTCATGATTCTGCTTTGATTTTTGTTTTTTCTTTTGTTTTTTTATTGCTCTTCTGCTTCCGGGGTTGGGGGTTGCTTCTTTTAAGGTTTTTGGTGATATGGATATTTAGTTTCTGGTCATTGTATTAAATGCTTGGCCAACATACTTTCAAGGTGTTTATGACAATTTTTTTTTTTTGTTCGGGAAATCATTTTGCACTTTGCTGTTTGTCATCTTGAAGGATTTTTATTTATTTTTATTTTTTGATTCTTTAGCTTCTCAGGCAGTCATTTTTTTATTATTTTTTCACAGCCCAGGAAAGCAGAGGAGAAGAAGCAATAGTGACTGGCTTCTGCTATTTCTGCATGGGATTATGTCGATTGCTGCTGAATTTGGCACTTTGTCTTAGAATTTCCCAGAGATGGAGTTTGCAATTTAGATGTCTAGTATGTCCATCCTATGCTCGTAAAACTTGACATTGGACGATTGAGTTTGTGGTCAATACATTTTCATTTCGCCGTAAAACTGGACTCTTACATATGACAATTTCTTTGGTCATGAAACTGCTCATTTTTGTTAGCACTTGACAAGACATCGAGAGTTGTTTCAACATGGTTTCGTGTTATAGTAATTGTATCGGTATGACAACTACTTACGAATGGATAAACCCCTTCCCCCAACCCACCCTCCCAAAAATGAAAAAAGGTAAAAGAACATTTCTCTGATGTATCTGAAATGTTTAATGCATTCGTTTGCGACTCCGTTACACATGATTGTACTCTAATGGGGAAGTAAACCGGCCTTATGCTGTGGCAAGATGGCTTCGGGGGCCTGGGCGATACATTTCTTTTGGAAAACCAACATTACTTATCTAGAGTAAAGCACTCTTTCTTCAAGAGCGTCCGGATAGAAAAATAACCATATATTCATTCCTATTGTGTCGTGTCATTCGCTTTTTAATCAAATAGCTTGTTGGCGCAAAACAGAAGACATGGTGACCGGTTGGACGGACCACTCGGACGCCAATAAAGATTACGCTTGGATGGATGGGCAACAGTAAAGATAGAATAAGTGAGAAAATACATACGGGATTTTTAACGTGGAAAGAACCTTCTTAACTAAGGAAAAAACTACAAAAAAGAATACACTATAAATAGTTGATTATTTATAAGAATGTTAGCTACACAAACACAAACAAAGAAAACAATCACAAGTATAATCTCTCAATCTTTTTAGAAAAGTGTCTTTTTCTCTATCTTTACGGCAAAAGCTTGCCCACGCTCTCTCTATACTCGTTCAAGTGATGCCCACCAAAGAAAGAGCACAAGTATATATATATACACAAGGAAGCTAATGGGGGCCAGCCACCCTAGTAGTAGGGTGGTAGGACCTCGCCTCCTAGGCCTGCCACAGCAGGTGCACGCCCAGCGTGCAGAGTGGCAGGCTTGTCATCCATTGAAAGTTGTAACCGCCTCAAACTTTCAATAAGGGTGGGTCAACTGCTCACCTGTAGATATAGCTGTAGCAGACCTACGAGAGAGAGAGTCAAAGCCTGGGCTTTCAGAGTCCTTGTCCATGTCTTCAGTTACCTCTCGGACGTGACTCTTCCAACTGGTTCTCGTCCATTTTGACCTCTCTAGATGTCCGCGTCTATTTTCTTTCACATGAACGCAGATAAAATACCACGAAGGGAGCGAAGTTAGTCAGACCGACAATGTTATAACAAGCTTCTAGCTTTCCCTTTGGCAAAATTTTGGTCAATATGTCCGAGCCATTGTCATCCGTTCGGACTTTTCCTATGGATAGTTGCCCTTCATCAAAAACATCTCTCACCCAATGATATTGAACGTCAATATGCTTCGACCTGAAATGGAATGAGGAGTTTTTGCACAAGTGTATGACACTTTGGCTATCACAGAGGACCTCGTACGTTTCTTACTTTAGACCCAGCTCTTGGACGAATCTTTTTATCCATAATATTTCCTTGCAGGCCTCGATCACGGCAATGAACTCTGCCTCCGTTGTCGAGAGGGTAACGCACTTCTGCAACTTGGACTGCCAGGAGACTGCCCCTCCCGTAAATTTTACCAAGTATTTGGACGTTGATTTTTGAGAATCAACGTCTCTGGCCATGTCGGCATCCGTGTACCCAACCAGCTGAAGCTTCTCCCCTCCAAAATGCAAACCCATCTTTGAAGTCCCACAGAGATATTTGAAAATGCACTTCACCGCGGACCAATGCTCCATCCCTAGGTTTGAGAGAAATCGGCTGACAAGACCAACCGCATGAGTAATGTCCAGCCGCGTACACACGGCCACGTACATCAGGCTACTAACGGCCGAGGAGTAAGGAATCCTACTCATGCGTGCTTTCTCTGTGTCCAAAGACGGACACTGTTACTTGCTTAACCTAAAGTGGTTGTCCAGAGGGGTACTGACAGGCTTGGAGCTTTTTACATTGAATTGCTGAAGCACCTTTTCAACATAGCCTTCCTAGGACAGCCAGAGCTTCTTGTCCCCTTGGTCACAAAATATTCTGATCCCCAGAATCTGCTTCGCCAGTCCGAGGTTCTTCATGGCAAAGGACTACCCCAATTGCTCTTTTAGCTCTTTGATCCGAGTATTGTTCTGTCCGACGACTAGCATGTCATCCACATAGAGGAGGAGGAGTATGACTAAATCGTTCTTGGAAAATCTCTGGATAAAGACACAGTGGTCGGAAGTAGTCTTATGGTATTCTCGTTCGACCATGACAGACTCAAACTTCCGGTATCACTGTCTCGGAGCTTGCTTCAACCTGTATAAGCTCTTCCTCAAATAACAGACCAGTCCTTCCTTTTCCTCGATCTCGAACCTTTCTGGTTGCTCCATGTAGATCTCTTCCTTAAGATCACTATGAAGAAATGTTGTCCGGACGTCCAGTTGCTCTATCTTCATAACCAAAGCTATTGCCAGTTCGAACACCACACGGATCGAGGACACCTTGACAATTGGTACAAATATTTCATCAAAGTCAATACCCCTGCGTTGAATAAAGCCCTTAACCACAAGCCGTGCCTTGTGTCTTGGGTGTAAAGTGTCCTCAGTCATCTTCAGCTGGAAGACCCATTTGTTCTTTGGGTCTTCTTCCCCTTGGGCAGCTTAGCCAACTCAAAGGTATGATTCTCATGAAGGGATGACATTTCTTCCTTCATGGCCTCAAACCATTTGTCCTTCTGAGCACTGCTCATGGCCTCGCTAAAGTCTTTAGGTTCTCCTACGTCAGTGAGCAGGATGTATTCACTTGCTGGCAGGCCGACGGACGGATGTCTCTCTCTAGACGACCGTCTCACAGGGGCTATCTCGGCCTGTTGAGGGGCCAGATCTTCAACCTGATTCTCCTGAAGGGTTGGAACTGCCTTATCATTGTTATTGGTCATTCTTGGTCCGACGTCCTCGGACTCAAAAAGTACTGGACGGACAGTTTCAATATCAACCCTATCCGTCTGGGAAGTGTTGGGTTGAGACTTCTTCTCTTTCCCAATGTCCTCGATGGTCTCTTCTTCAACAAAGACCACTTCTCGAGACCTGACCGGCTTCCTTTCCATTGGGTCATAGAATCTATACCCAAGTTCGTCCTCACCGTAGCCCAGAAAGACGCATTGCTTTGTCTTTGGCTCTAGCTTGCTCATTTCATCTCTCGGAATATGAACAAAGGCCTTGCAGCCAAATGTCTGAAGATGGTTGTAAGCTGGCTCCTTCCCGGTCCAGATCCTTTCTGGGACTTCTCCGTCCAAAAGCTTGCATGGCGACCGGTTGATCACGTGAGCGGCCGTCTTCAAGGCGTCGGTCCAAAAGAATCCTGGAAGCCTGGCCTTGGACAACAAGCACCTGACCCTTTCCATCAGGGTGCGGTTCATCCTCTCGGCCACGCCGTTCAATTATAGCATCTTCGGTGGAGTCCTCTAATGTTTGATGCCATATGCTCTACAATAGGTATCAAAAATCCCAATATACTTTCCACCGTTGTCATTCCGGACGGCCTTCAACTTCCTCCTGGTCTCATGTTCAACGAGGACATGGAATTGTTTAAAGATTCCTGCGACTTGATCTTTGGTCTTGAGCGGGAACACCCACAGCTTCCTCGAGCAATCGTCAATGCAGGAGACAAAATACTGTGGTACTCTAAAAGACTTTTTCGGGAGGGGTCCACACACATCTGTGTGGACGAGCTCTAGGACCTCGGACCTTCTGGATGATGTGTCTCCCTAAAAGGAGACTCTCCGTTGCTTCCCTGCCATGCAGTGAAAGCAAGTCCTCGGCCTTTCTTCATCCAACTTTAGGATGAGACTCTTCTTGGTCAGATGACTCATGCCTCTCTCACTCATGTGTTCGAACCTTTTATGCCACAGCCTCGTTAGCTTGAAACTGCCGTCACAAAAGACGCTACAGTAGCTTTCGTCATCAAGCCGTTCTACTGAAATGATATTCATATGAATATCCGGGACATGTCGGATGCCCCTCAAAATCAGTCGGGCTCCATTATTTGTCACCAAGGAGACGTCGCCCCGTCTAATGATCTCGGACGTCTCCATGTTGCCCATTTTCAATACTCCGGGGGCACTTAGAGTGTAAGTAGAGAACAGCTCTCTCCTGGAGGTGACATGTATGGATGCGCCAGAATCTACCACCCAGTCAGAGGCCTGCTCGGCCACGGTCACAGAGTCCTCAGACTCGCAAGCCAAAAGGAGGTCACCTCCTGTGACAACAGAGACCGATGACTCTTCCTTGTCACGTCTCTCTTCACCCCTATCTTTTTCTGCATTTTCACACTTCCAATTGTAACAAAACCTCTTGATATGCCCCTTCTTGCCACAATGATGACATTCCATGCTTTGGTACCGAGAACGTGACTTACTCCGCAATTTGTCTTCAAACTTTAGGCCATGTTCTCAGCTCATTTTTCTTGATTCGGTGACAAGGACCTCGGAGTGCTGAGAGGTGGACGTACCCTGAGACCACCGTCTTATCTTCTCGTTTAGCACAACTCCTTTAGCCATCTCTAAAGTCACCACGCCGTTAGGAGTTGTGTTGGCAATGGTGATCCTCATGACCTCCCATGAGTACGGGAGGGTTGCCAGGAGCCAGAGTCCGAGCACCTCATCCTCAAATTTGATCCCCATGCCACCCAGCTGGTCCACATAGCCTTGAAATTCATTCAGGTGGTTAGCGACAGATGAGCCGTCCTTGTACCGAATCTGCATGAGCTTCATCAAGTGAAAGATTTTGTTATTGCTGGTCTTGGAGGAGTACAGCTTCTGCAATTTCTCCCACAACATCTTGGCATTTGTCTTTCCTCTAACGTGGTTGTACACATTAACATCGACGAATTGCCGGATGTAGCCGCACACTTGCTTGTTTACCAGCTCTCACTCGTCCGATTTTGCTGCCGGCTTTTGTGTGGCAAATACTGGATTATGCACGGACTTCACAAAGATTAAGTCCGACATCTTGCTCTGTCAAGTGTCAAAACGGATTCCGTTTAAGCAAGTCATTTTGCTCCCGACCTCCATAACAACCAGCAACAAGGTCACCGTTCAAAGAACCTATCTTTGATACCACTTGTTGGCGCAAAACGGAAGACACGGTGATCGGTCGGACAGACCACTCGGACGCCAACAAAGATGAGCGCTCAGACGGATGGGCAACAACAGAGATAGAATAAGTGAGACAACACACATGAGATTTTTAACATGGAAAGACCCTTCTTAATTAAGGAAAAAATTATAAAAAAGAATGTACTATAAACAGTTGATTGTTTACAAGAATGTTAACTATACAAGCCCAAACAAAGAAAATAATCACAAATATATATCTCTCAATCTCTCTAGAAAAGTATCTCTCTCTCTATCTTTACAGTTAAAGCTTGCCTACAGCTCTCTCTATACATGCTCAAGTGATGCCTACCAAAGAAAGAGTACAAGTATATATATATATATACACAAGGAAGCTAGTGGGCGGCCAGCCACCCTAACAGTAGGGTGGCAGGACCACGCCTCCTAGGTCTGTCACAGCAGGCGCACGCCCAGCGTGTAGAGTGGCAGGCCTGTCATCCGTTGGAAGTTGTAGCCGCCTCAAACTTTCAATCAGGGTGGGTCAATTGCCCACCTGCAGACGTAGCTGTAGCAGACCTACGGAGAGAGAGTCAACGCCTAGGCTTTCAGAGTCCTCGTCCACGTCTTCAGTTACCTCTCGGATGTGATTCCTTCAACTGGTCATCGTCCATTTTGACCTATTTCTCGAACCTCTTTAGAAATCTGCGTCCATTTTCTTCCACATGTCCGCGGACAAAATACCACGAAGGGAGTGACTCCAACACAGCTGTAGCATGAATATCGTTTTGAAATCTACAATTTACATGGCTATGATAAGAGACTTGAAACAATTCTGCAGTGTTTTTTTTTTCCCCCTCCACTAGTATGCATGTATCATGTCAGGAAACGTGGCAGGAAATCTACTCATAATGAAAAGCGTGAGTAACCATTTCTGGAAAAAAGAAAACAGTAACATATTTGCGCTTTTTAATTTTTTGAATCTATACTTATATTAATAAAATTTTCAATTCTATTATTAACGTTTTTTTTTATTGTCCAACATATTGTACATACAACTTTCTACTCAAATTACTGTATGGTGAAACTTTAAAATTAATAGGCTTTTAAAGGTTTTAAAGTCATCTCGATATCGTATGTGTATTGATTAAGAATGGTAATGGAAATCTGAAAGTTGAAAATATATTAGAAAAAAAAAGAAAAATATTTTTGATAATTTTTTTGCAATAATTCATTACATATTCACATGACAGTGTCTACATTTTTATTAGATCTAAAATATAAGCCAATTATTTCCTGCGTTTGTGTTGCTATTTGTTAACATGGTAATTCAATGTCTTTCAGCCAACATTTCAAAATGTTTGCGAAATGCTGGCTTTCAGCTGCTAATCGCATTGTTATAGTTTCATAATGCAAATACAAGTCTATAGGATGAGGCTCTCTCATCACTGAATTAAAAAAGAGTTCCGTAGAGAATATATATGTAATTTCACTATTATTTTATAGAGAAATTCTTTTATAAGAGAGTGACCTGACAATTTTACTGAGGTATTTAAAGAAACGTGAGTGCAAAAACCTTCCGGTTCTCCAATCACGTCAAATGTTCAAAATTTAAACTTCCCTTGTCCTGAGACAAACTTGGATGCTCTTGTTTTCCTGTACTATATTAGCATTGTCCAACACCAGTGTCAACTGTTGTCATTCTGAGTAAAACTATGGTTATATCACAACTTGCTCTTTGGTCATAGGATCAGGAAGGTTTAATACTACAACTTGTGTAGGAATAAAGTGCTAGGTTTTAAAGTATAGCATTTAGAGTATAGAGTTTTTTAAAGTATTGGATTTGGGGTTTGAGGTATGGGGTCTAGGGTGGAGGTCTTGGGGGTTAAGCTTTAATGTTTAGGACTTAGGAGGTAGGGATTAGATAACAGGAGATAGGATTTAGGGTTTTATGATTAGGTATTATGGGGTTAGGATTTAGAGTTTATGGGATAGGGTATAGGGTTTTGGATTTTTCATTTGGGGTTTAAAATTCATGATGTAAGGTTTAGAGCACAGGGTTTGGCATTTAGAATAAGGCTTAGGATTTGAGATTGGGATCTAAGGTTTAAAATTTTGAGTTTTGGGTTAGGGGTTTAGAGTTTAGGGTTCAGCATTTATGACCTATGATTTGACATTTAGGGTTTGTGGTTTGAGGTTTAGGGTTAAGGGGTTCAAGGTTTAGCGTTTAGAATATGACATTTAGCGTTTAGGGGGTTCTACGTTAGGGTTCAGGGGCTGGAATTTTAATGATTGGAGTTTAGGATTTTAAGTTTAGGGTCATGGTTAGGGTTGGGTTAGGGTCAAGGCTAGGGTTTGGGTTTGCAATTTAGAGTTTAGGGTTAGCAATTATGGTTTGGGATTTAGTGGTTTAGGCATTAGGAATTAGGGGTTAGGACTGAGGGCTTAGGGTTTAGGGGTTGAGAGTTTGGGATTTAAGAGTTAGGTTTAGCTTTGAGGGTTTAGGAATTAGAGTTTAGGATTTGGGGTTTGGGGTTTAGGGTTTAGGGATTAGAGGTTAGAGTTTAGGGGTTTGGCATTTCGGGTTTTGGATTTTAGGTTTTGGATTTTGAGTTACGGGTTTTGGGTTTCAGGTCTAGGATTTCCAGTCTAGGGTTTTAGGTCTATGGTTTAGGATTTTGGGTTTCAGATTTTGGATTTCTGATCTAGGGTCTAGAGTCTAGGGTTTAGGGGTTGAGATTTGGGGTTTAGTGTTCAAGATTCAGGGTTCAGAGTTCAGGGTTTAAGATTTAAAATTTCGGGTTCAAGGGATAGGGGTCAGCGATCAGGGGTTAGGGTTAGGTTTAGGGGTCGAGATTTGGAATTTAGGGTTTATGGTTTGGGGTTTGGGATTTAAGGTTTGGGGCTTTGGGTTCAAAATTTGGGATTCAGAGGTTAGAGTTCAGGGTTTGGGGTTAGGAATTTGAGATTTAGGGTTTGAGGTCTGGGATTCGGATTTCAGGTTCAGAGTTTGTGGTTTGGGGTTTGAGGTTTGGGATTCTGGATTTGGGGTTTGGGGTTAAGGATTCAAATTTCTGGGGTTCGGGGTCTAAGTTTTAGGGTTCTGAGTTTTGGGTTTGGGGTTTAGGGTTAGGGGTTACAGGATAGGGAATAGGGTTTAAGGCTTTCGGTTTAGGATTTAGGGTTTGGGGGTTAGGGATTTGGGTTTAGGATTTTTGGGTTAGGTGTTAGGGGTTAGGATTCGCAGTTCAGGATTCGGAGTTTGGGGTTAAGGGTTTGGGGTTAGGGGTTCAAATTTTGGATTTTAGGTTTTAGGGTTTGTAGTTTAGGGTTTAAGGTTTAGGGGATTGGGGTTTGGGGGTTTGGATTTAGGGTTTATGGGTTAGGGGTTAGGAATTCGGGGTTAGGGTTCGTAGTTTGGGGTTTTGGGATTTGGGGTTTTGCGTTCGGGGTTTAGGGTTAGGGGTTAGAGGTTAGGGGTTTAGGGTTTAGATTTTTTGGGTTAGGTATTAGGGGTTAGGGATTCGGGGTTGGGGATCGGGGTTTGGAGCTTTGGGGTTTAGGGTTTGGGGTTAGGGTTTAGGGTTTAGGGGATTAGATATTTGGATTTAGGGTTTATGGATTAGGGGTTAGGTGTTAGGGATTTGGGGTTAGGGTTTAGGGTTTGGGGTTTGAGTTAAGGGTTTAGGGTTTAGAGTTTAGGTTTTAGGGTTTACGGTTTTGGGTTTGGGGGTTTGGGTTTAGGGTATACGGGTTAGGAGTTAGAGGTTAGAGATTCGAGGTTAGTGTTTGGGGTTTCGGGGATTGGGGTTCGGGGTTTGGGGTTTAGGGTTAGGGGTTTAGGGTTTAGGGGATTTGGTTTAGGGTTTATGAGTTAGGGGTTAGAGGTTAGGGATTTAGGGTTAGCGTTCGGGGTTTAGGGTTTTGGGGTTTTGGATTTGGGGTTAGGGCTAAGGGGTTTAGGGGATTGGGGTTTGGGCGTTTGGGTTTAGGGTTCATGGGTTAGGGGTTAGGGATTCTGGGTTTGGGATTGGGGTTTGGGGTTTAGGGTTTGGGGGTTAGGGGTTTGGGTTTAGGGTTCAAGGTTGGGAGTTTAGGGTTTAGGATTTAGGGTTTAGGGTTGAGGGTTTAGGGTTTAGAGTTTAGGGTTTAGGGTTGAGGGTTGAGGGCTTAGGGCTTAGGGTTTATAGTTTTAAAGGGTTTAGGGTTTTAAAGGGTTTAGGGTTGAGGGTTGAGGGTTTAGGGTTTAAGGTTTGGGGTTCGGTGTTCGGGGTTCGGGGTTCAGGGTTTGGGGTTTAGATTTTAGGGTTTAGGGTTGAGGGTTTAGGGTTTAGGGCCTAGGCCATAGGGTTTTAAAGGGTTTAGGGTTTAGGGTTTTAAAGGGTTTAGGATTTTAAAGGGTTTTAAATGGTTTAGGATTTAGGGTTAAGGGTTGAGGGTTTATGGTTTAGAATTTAGAGCTTAGGGCTTAGGGCTTAGGGTTTAGGGTTTTAAAGGGGTTTAAAGGGTTGAGGGTTTAGGGTTTATAGCTTAGGGTTTAGGGCTTAGGGCATAGTGCTTAGGGCTTTAAAGGGTTTAGGGTTTTAAAGGGTTTTAATGGATTTAGGG